>CANTUS010000007.1:28555000-31500833 GCA_947683365.1 Euphorbia pulcherrima
ATAACCACAATTCTTAACTAACACAATTACTTACCACCACCTCCAACTAATACAATTAATAGCCAACTTATTTAGTTAGTTTAATGGTCTCCAAATTGGTTGTAGTTAATAGCCTCCAATTTGATTATCACACACAAAAATCTACATTCTTAAAATACCTAAATAAATTTACTACATTTTGGATTTGTGGGCTTGGACTCCAATTGATTGGATTTGGATTTTGGGTTTCCATTGATATGGATCAAGTTTATAATCCAACACCCCCCCTTAAACTTGATCTTGTCATTCCGAGTGAGCTTCTCAATCTGATGTAGTTTTCGATTGTGAGCGGCTTAGTGAAGATATCCGCAATTTGATCTTGTGTCTTTACGTATTCAACTTGTACTTCCTTTCTTGCAACACACTCTCTTATGTAATGGTAGCGGATGTCGATATGTTTGCTCCGATCATGGAATACAAGATTCTTTGCTAAGGCAATGGCTGACTAGTTGTCAACACGGATCTCAGTCGGCTCTTCTTGCATTAACCCAATCTCCTTCAATAAATTTGTAAGCCAAATTGCATGATAAACGCACGAGGTTGCTGCAACATATTCTACTTCACATGTAGACAAAGTTACAATCGGTTGTTTCTTTAAAATCCATGTGAAAGCAGTGTCTCCCATGAAAAACACGAATCCACAAGTGCTTCTTCGGTTATCTACGTCTCCACCCGAATCGCTATTGCTATATCCAACAAGCTTGTAATCATTAGATACCGAATAAAACAAGCCAAAGTCTGTTGTACCTTTCAAATAGTGAAGAATTCTCTTAGCAGCTTTGAAATGGGTGGTTGTTGGTGACTCCATATAGCGGCTTACTAATCCGACTGCATGAAGGATATCTGGCCTGGTGTATGTAAGATAGCGTAGACTTCCAACCAAACTTTTGAAAAATGTTGGATCTGCACTTTCCCCTTCTTCATGTTCGGACATCTTGATCCCGTACTCCACCGGTGTGCTTATCGGCTTGTAGTTATCCATCTTGAACTTTTTCAAGATCTCCTTCGCATAGCTTTCTTGTGAAATGAATATTCCATCCTTTTGTTGCTTTACTTCTATGCCAAGGTAGTGCACCATGAGCCCCATGTCTGTCATCTCAAACTCCTTCGTCATCACTATCTTGAATTCATCGAACATTCTTTGGTTGCTTCCAGTGAATATCAAATTGTCCACGTAGAGGCACATGATCAAAATATCTCCATCTTTGATCTTGATGTACAAAGCGTGCTCAAAGGGGCACTTGTTGAAGCCATTTTCTCGGAAGTACTTATCAACTCTGCTATTCCATGCCCTTGGCGCTTGTTTTAGCCCATAAAGAGCCTTCTTCAATTTCAACACCTTGTCATCATGGCCTTTGACTTCATAACCTGGTGGTTGCTGGATGTAAACTTCCTCTTCAAGAACTCCATTTAGGAACGCCGATTTTACATCCATTTGATGAATTCTCAACTTGTTTTGAGCCGCTAAAGAAATTATTAGTCTGACAGTTTCCAATCGAGCAACTGGAGCGAATACCTCATCGTAGTCGATTCCAGCCTTTTGACAATAGCCTTTTGCAACAAGCCTTGCCTTGTGTCTTTCGATCTCTCCCTTACCCTTCCGCTTTGTTTTGTACACCCATTTGACACCTGTCGCCTTGTGTCCTTTGGGAAGTGAAGTGAGTTCCCATGTATCATTCTTCTCAATGGCCTTAATTTCTTTGTCCATTGCATCTCTCCACTTTTTCTCTTTTGCAGCTTCTTGAAATGTCACTGGCTCACAGTCAACAAATGGACAAAATAATGTAAGATTGTCTAGTTGTTCAGTCACCTCATAGAGTTCTCGAAGACTTCTCATACGATGCACTTCTCTTTCATCTTCGGTCTCGCTTGAGGATGCAGATGATGATGATGATGATGATGATGATGACCTATCTCTATGAGTAGGAGAAGTTGGTGGAGTTGTGAGGCCTTGTTGAAGTTGTCTTGGTTGCTCATCTTCCTCGAATGGAGAAAAATTGAAGTCTTCCGTTTGAGAATCAAAGTTCCATTCTCCTTCTTCATCAAATATCACATCTCAGCTGAACATAAATTTCTTCTCATTCGGATTGTATAGCTTATAGCCTTTTGAGCTTGAGTCAGAACCGATGAAAATAAAACTTTTGCTTTTATCATCAAGCTTGGTTCGATTCTCATCTGGTACATGAACATGAGCTACACTCCCGAAGACTCGAAGATGGGAAATTTCGGGCTTTCTTCCACTCCATGCTTCTTGTGGTGTCTTTCCTCATATGCTTCTTGTAGGAGAATGATTTAATAGGTAGACAGCACATGCCACTGCTTCCGCCCAAAACTCCTTGGGTAGTTTCTTGCTTTTGAGCATACTCCGTGCCATGTCAAGAATTGTTCTATTCTTCCTTTCTGCCACACCATTTTGTTGCGGAGATCTAGGAACCGTTAAGGGTCGACGGATTCCATGTGCTGCACAAAACTCTTTGAATTCATTGGATGTGAATTCTTCTCCTCGATCAGATCTCATGGCTTTGATCTTATGACCACTCTCCTTTTCCACGGCTGCTTTGAACTTCTGAAACACTCCAAAGACTTCTGATTTCTACTTCAAGGAATATACCCATGTTTTTCTTGAGTAATCATCAATAAAAAGAAGGAAGTAGTTACTATTAGCGAGAGAACTTGGCTTGATAGGACCACACACGTCGGTATGGATGAGTTCGAGCGGTTTCTTGGCTCTATAGTCTGACTCCTTTGGAAAGCTTCTTCTGAATTGCTTCCCTTGTGAACATCCTTCGCACAATTGATCAGGATTGTTAATACATGGTAAGCCTCTAACCATTCCTTTCTTCGATAGTAGCTCCAATCCTCCGAAGTTGAGATGACCAAATCGAAGATGCCATAGCCACGATGCATCTTTGTAATACGCCTTCAAACACTTCGCAACATCGTGTTGAATGTTCAAAGGAAACATTCGATTCTTTGACATTTGTACTTTAGCAATCAGATCTCCTTTGTCATCTCTTATTAAAAGACTACAATCTTTCATGTGAATATCATAGCCTTTTTCTAAGAGTTGGCCCAAACTTAGAATGTTGCATTTCATATTAGGCACATAGTAGACATTTGAAATTAATTGGTGGCTACCATCTTTAGCACGAAAGAGGATGTTACCTTTCCCCTTCACCGATATCTTGTTGTCCTCTCCAAATGAGACATCGCCACTTACTTCTTCAGCCAACTCCATGAATAAGCTTCTTTTTCCGCACATGTGGTTGCTTGCACCGGTATCGAGATACCATGTGTTGTCTTGATGATCGCTGTTGTTGTTGCATGCTAATAATAGCGTTTCTTTCTCCTCAATCTTCTCTTCCACGAAATTTGCCTACTCTACAACTTGATCATTTTGAGCTCTACATTCTGAAGTGTAATGCCCAAACTTTTGACAATTATAGCATCGGACTTGAGATTTGTCATACCTCGAGTTCGAATTTCCTTTTCCATGACCTTGCGTGGAGCTTTCTCCTTTCTCATTGTTGTTGTTGGAATTGTTATTGTAATTCCAACACCGTCCACGACCACGGCTTCCTCCTCGTCCGCGGCCTCGTCCTTTGCCTTTGCCTCTGCCATGGTTGTTTCTACCATTGCCTTGGCCTTCACTCATATCCTTAAGTTGTAACTTGAGGAGTTGCTCAGAGATACCTTGCTTCTTCTTATGCTTTTCTTCATAGGCTTGCAGTGATCCTTGGAGTTCTTCAATCATCATCTCCTCCAAGTCTTTGGTTTCTTCAATCGTCACCACGATGTGCTCAAATTTGGGATCCAACGAGCGGAGTATCTTCTCTATTATTCTTACATCTTCTAACTTCTCACCGTTTCTTTTCAATTGATTAGAAATGACTACTACTCTTGAAAAGTAATCGGAGATAGACTCGAATTGTTTCATGTGCAAGGATTCAAACTCACCTCTTAGTGTTTGGAGACGGACCTTCTTTACCTTTTCGGCTCCTTTGTAAGAGGTTTGTAGCTTCTCCCATGCTTGCTTGGCGGAAGTTGCACTTGAAATATTTTCAAAACCATCATCATCTAATGCTTGATAGATGAGGAAGAGAGCTTTCTTGTCTCTTTTTCGGGAATCCTTCAAAGTTGTAGCTTGATCTGGCGTGAGAGAGGCTTCATTTTCGGGCTCCTTGAATCCTTTCTCTACGATATCCCAAACATCGTGAGCACCGAGAAGAGCCTTCATCTTGAAACTCCAATTGTCGTAGTTGTTGTTGTTGAGTGTTGGAACTTGAAAGGAAGCCACGTTATTCGCCATCTTACTCAAATAGCTTTTCTAGACGTACAGGAGCTATTGCGACACTTTCTGGAGTCTGCTGCGACACTTCTGGATTTTACTGCGACACTTCTGGAGTCTTTTGCAACACACTGGACATATTGCAACGCTTTTGGCAGTCTACTGCGACACTTTCTGGGCTTTTTAGCTACTGCAACGCCTGAGCAGTTTCAACTCGATTTTTCCGCACTCGGGAAAAAAAATTCTTTTCGGGAGGAGGACTCGAGCTTTTAACCTAGCTCTAATACCACTTTGTTGGAATTAAAACACTCAATTGAACAACTTTTATTAAACTCAAAAATATTACAAGAACACTTTCACTCAAAAGACAAAACTACAACTCACTCTTTTGCTTCTTTTCTCTCTAAAGAAGTTCTTATTTTTGTTGATGAAAAACAACTAAAGAACTCCCCTATTTATAGGTGAATTATACAACTCCCAACTCCCAACTCCCACAATTAATAACCACAATTCTTAACTAACACAATTACTTACCACAACCTCCAACTAATACAATTAATAGCCAACTTATTTAGTTAATTTAATGGCCTCCAAATTGGTTGTAGTTAATAGCCTCCAATTTGGTTATCACACACAAAAATCTACATACTTAAAATACCTAAATAAATTTACTACATTTTGGATTTGTGGGCTTGGACTCCAATTGATTGGATTTGGATTTTGGGTTTCCATTGATATGGATCAAGTTTATAATCCAACAAAAGTACCTGCTGAAGTGATTTCAGGGCATCCACTACAAATGGTCTGAGGCATATATGTCATACGCTTATCAGTTTCACAAGAATTAAATTCCCAGCATCTGGTATACCTGTCCAACACCGGCAAGAATATATATTGTTAAATTTATTTACTCTACCAGTAAATGAACTTGAAGACTATCAAATATAAAAGCTAACAATATAGCAAAAAAATATGCTAATTCAACATATCATCACTAACCCCATGATAATGGTTTTCCCATTAGCTAATGATATAGATGAAGGGCGGGCCATTTGTGGTATGGATGAACAGTTGTGAAGACAATTCTCGCCGGCGACAGTCTACAATCTTGCCAATCTTGTGATGTTGTTCTTTGAATTCCGTAGAAACATATACAAATGAAAATTTGATTAATCAATATGTCCTTCTAGATCTTAACTAATCTGTTCAGATTTCTTTCAATTCGCTATGAGCATTGAAGATCTAACAATCAGATACATTTTTTCCCAGCATATTTTGCTCTGGATCTATGACTAACTCTTTCTCTCCTACACATGAAAATTACGATTAATTAAATTCAAAATCTTGTAACTGTATCTGTGGATTTAGATCTAAAAAATTCAAGCTACATCTGTGTTTCAGATTAACCATTACGAGTATTGAGCAGAAATCTCTCAATTTGTTTGGCGTACTGCAGATCTATTCATCAAATTTCTCTAATAAGGATAGAAATCAAGAGAAAGTTGAGAATCAAATTTACCTTTTTGCTGAACTTTTTGTTGTTAATAAACATGGTAATGGTTTTTGCATCTCTCCCTCTATCTCTCCCTTAAGCGGCCGCGGCATTTTGAGTGAGTTTAGAGCTTAGGGTTGGATTTATATAGTACTCTGAGTTTAGGGTTTTATCATTTTTTTCCTTTTTTTTAATGATTGCCTTTTAAAATCTACTCATATCCAAAAATTCATGTACAAGATCCTTTATTAATTTTATTTTCTTATATATCTACTAGTTACTTATTGAAAAAAAAATACTCAACTCTTCTCGACTGTTTCCTCATTCATGTTGGCCGGGTCTTCAACATATATTTTAGCGGTGAACACTGCTTAAGACAAAATGCTAGAGGAAGATGAGTTTTGAATTTCGAGTTTCGACATGTTGGAGTTGTGAGTTCGAGTTTCGACATGTTGGAGTAATGTATACATAAGTTTTGAGTTACAAAACTTCAATTCTTGTCGCAAATAAAATTGCGCCACCAGATTGAAAAATGAATTACATCGTACGTCTGTTCCTGTGAACAATTGATTTAGGAACAAAAGTTCTATCATACCTGCCACGTACAGAAATACGGTAAGTTTATAAACTACATCAAATAATATACACAAATTCCACCGTGCACTAATTATTTTTTTGAAAACTAAGTTAATTAATATTATGATTACACGTTTGATTACTCACTTTTCGTTAATCACTTTCCTTTTGCTATTCACTCTTCTTCAAATTCTAATTTTATGCTATATCCAACAATTTCATCTCCTCCACTCTTCTTCTTGTAGAATTCTACCATCACTTATTTTTTTTAAGAAATAACAAAAATTCATTTATATATATATATATATATATATATATATATATATATATATATATATATATATATATATATATATATATTGGCCCGCATGCTGGGTTTGAGATTTACATATTTTATGATAGCCCGAGCTTGATTTTTATATTTTAAAATTGGGCTGACTTAGGCTACTGGATTTTTAGCTAGGCTTAATTAGGCCTAGCCCGAACCCGGCTTAGCCCAAACCATGATCAAGTCTAAGGTATATACCATGGTTTTCAGACTCAGACCGATCATCAAATCGGTAAAGGCAGCTGTTCATAGATTTAAGGTTCAATCAGATTAAATGGGTGGTTAAACCGGATTTTCTTGAAGATGTGAAAATACTAAATATTTTCTATAATTTGATATTAAACATGTAATATGAGTTATACCCCTACAACAATTAATAATGTTAAATAAAATATTTTATAATCCAAAGTTATATTTGAAATAAAAATAAAATACACGATAACAACTAATATAATATAGTGAAAGAATGCAAACCGAATTTTATTTGTATATATTCGATTAAAAAAGTTAATAAATTTGATTTACGATATATAAAAATAGCACATTAAAAGAATTAAAATTTATACACAAGATGTAAAATAAAAAAAATTATATATTCATTCAATATTTAAGCAAAAAACTTAGAGTTAATGATATTTAAGTAAATTTAAATGTTATTTTGTTATGAAAAACATTCAAAATTGTTATTAAAAGAAATATTTCAAATTTAATAAAATGTGTAGTATCTGAAATAAAAAAATATATATTTATTATGGTTTTTTTACAATAAAATATTATTAATAAAACAAGGGAAATCATTAAAAATATACATGTGCCACTAAAATATCTACATATTTGTCATGCTTGTTAAACATACAAACTATTTACAAAAATGTCATGCAATTAAGTCCCCCCACTGTTACTCCCTTCCGCCTTTTCTTTTGATTTTTTTTTCATTTATCTCTCAAACTGTTTATTTTTTTGATATGCTGCTATAGAGTTTTTTGTTCATCTTATTTTTATCTTTGAAAGGATATCCACTGTGATATTTTCAAAAATTTTTATCTAGTAATTATCTAGTGGGTATCTAGTAGATCACATTTAGAGATCTAGTATATCTAAATTGTGATAGTTTTTTATGGAATCCAATGACATCAAACATATATTTAATAGATATATAACAGATGTATATATGATAATTTTATAAATTATAAATAGATCTATATCTTTTTTATGATGATAATTTTATAAAATATAACATCCAGTACATATCTAGTAAACATCTAGTTATCAATATTGGAAATCTAGTATTTCATAATATAACAGTTTTTTATTCTGGCACTTTTTTAAAAAAGCGGTTTGTTATGGAATATGATGATACCTAATATATATTTCATATATATAGTATATTAGTATTAGATATCTAGTAGATCTTGATTTTTATAGTTTCTATGGAATATTTTATAAAATATATCATCTAATAGATATATAGTAGACATCTAGTAGATATGTATCCTCTTAAAAAATCTATTTGAATCTGTTATAAATTATGTTAGAAATCTATTTGAAGTTATGGTTTACTAGATAATTACTAAACATTTACTAGATAATTACCAGATAACTACTAGATATCTGACAGTTCAAAAAAATTTTGGAAAAAATATATCATAGTGGATGTCGTTTTAAAGATGCAAATGAGACGAACAAAAAAATCTAAAACGGCATATCTAAAAAATGAACGATTTGAGAGATAAATTCAAAATAAGGCGAAAGAAATAAGAAATAAATATGTTGGAAGCATGTTGTGTGAGAGGGATGTGATATTCATGTAATTAGTTTCTCCGGTTTTTGTTGTTTCTAGATTATTAATTATAGGGCCAAATTAATTTGGGTTTTTGTGTCAATTGTATAAGTAGCCCTTGATACAATTTAAAAATCAACAATATATAATATAAAGGTATAAAATGAGAAGATATTACCACTTGTGTCTAGTAGCTCAATTGTTAGAGCATGTATTGAAATACATGTTAGAGGTTTTGTGTTCTATTCTCACTAACAATAGTTTAAAAAAAACATAATTTAAGTGAACTAAAAATCGGTCACCAGTTGAACCGGCCGAGTTTTAGTCGAACTAGCCGGTTCAACCGGTTGTCGACCGACTCTTGACTATGTCAAGAATCCGGTGAAACCGGTACTAACGAGACACCATTTTTGATTGAACCCAATCAGGTCCGGATTTCAAAACTATGGTGTATACTATAGGGAAATTATAAAAAACGTACTTGTCCCACTAAAATATGTACAAATTTGACATGCATGTTAAACATACAAACTATTTACATAAATGCTATATAATTAAGTCCCCCCCGTGTTTGTCTTCTCCCCTTTTTCTTTTGATTTTCTTTCTTATTTTTCATTTATCGCTCAAACCGTTTTTTTTTCGACATACTGCTCTAGAGTTTTTTGTTTGTCTTATCTTTGAAATGATATCCACTGTGATATTTTTGAAATATGTAAGGCAAAATAAATTAGAAATAAACATGTTGGTGGAAGCATGTTTGTGTGAGATATGGTATTCAAGTAATTAGTTTTTATTTTTGCTTTTTTGTAAATTGTTTGTGGTAGAGCTAAATTAATTTGGGTTTTTGTAGCAAATATGTAAGTAGCCCTATACTATAATCTTTTCGGTCATTTGAATATGGCCCTTAACCTTAAGGCTATGCCATCCCACGGTGCTACCAAATGGAAGGAAAGTATCACGTCAATGAATATGAAATAATAGATCTAAATCTTGCTAGCAAGTTGTGTTAGTTTATTTTCAAATCTTACAACTTACTGAAAAACTAGATATGACGATGATGGGAAACGATACTAAAGCGGTAAATATATGCAATTTGAAAGCCAAGTTGTTCCAGACATTGAGATAGCAAATAGCTCCTGTCTGAAGAAATTTTGAAGCCCAAGTTTAAACAAATGCCCTTGTTTTATTTATTTCATCCAGTTGTGCGAACAAAATTGTTATCCATACTATTAAAGATAAGACATTTGTAGAAAATGGGTAGATTAGTATTTTTAAACGAGGTATAAGCTAGTCTAGATTGTAGAAACTAAGAAATGAGGTAAATTAATAAGGTATGAGTGGTATAATTGAGGTATAGTTTGTTGTAGGGAATAAATAAGTAATAATTAATGTATAAGTTATGTACACGGATTTTAAATAAGATAAATCCTTGAACAAATAAGGTACAAGCTTACAAGTAGGAAATAGCTGAGGGAGTGCTTAAAATATTTTGTACAAATATTTGGATATACTTATAAAGCTAGGGGAGTGCATGTCGTATAATATGTATTAATTGATTCCAGTTAAATTTCGTCCATTGAGAAATTATAAATGCAACACTTCCAGAACCTCTATCTCTATGAATAAGATGAGTCTTATTGAAATTTTCTAAAATTCTTTAGTAGTTGCGATTACTAAGGGTTTTTGAAGAGTCAATTTTTTGTTGGAGTTGCGATTTTATCAGATTACGACTATAAAATTACTATTACTATTTTATTTTTTCTTCCGCTGCATTAGTTGGTATCAGAGCCTAATTTACTCTATGACTCTACAGAAAAGGGGCTTAGTGTTGCTATGATAGCCCTGGAAGATGATATTTTTGTTCAGAGATTGAAACTGATGTTTGATGATTTTTTGCAAGCAGATGAAGGATATGATTCGAACTGAAGTACGACATGAGTTGAGCAATTTACAAAGAGAAAAGAATTCAAATCATGATGAAGTCAAAGCTAGGGAGCATAATTGTGTACATCTAATCCCTCAAGATAAGGTTCATGATTCTTCTATACCATCTATTCTAGATTGAATACCTGAAATCTATTTTGATGGCGTTACAAGAGACAATATTGATGATATGGAAGAACCAATTTTTGATCTAGTTCTTGACAAGAAATTGAAGATAACATGAATGAACCTATCACAGTTTCAGACTTCCAAGTTCCCCCCCCCCCCCCCCCCCCCCGATACTTCCAAATATCAAGTATCTAATTTGCAAATTTTGAATAGTATGTCTTCATTCGTCATTGTTGGCAATTCAATTTTTTTTAATGTTGATTTGTCTAATAAAATTTTTGTTGCGGCCATCATTGAGAAGATAATTCCTCATATGAATAAAATTCAAGGACAAATTTTATTCAACCAGGGGAGAATGATGTAGAATGAGGCTAGAACACATAAAGGAATGAAGCTATGTCGGGTTCATTTGTGGTGTTAAGGTTGGATGCTCCGATTTGGAAGATTTCAATGTCTACTTCGGGTGGAAACGGGCCACTAAATATAACTCATGGTACACCCACCTTATTTTTGTCAAATTCGGTTATTTAGTGCCTAAAAATCAGGATTTATGATAGTTCTGAAATTTAGTAATTTATTAAGTTAATTTTATTTTATTTAGGAAGTTTAGTTTCGTTAGGATTTTATATTTTTTGTTAGATAGGAATTTGTGGTTTTAGGAATTTTAGTTATTTAGGAGTTTAAGTTATTTAGGAGTTTTTATTAGCATTATTATTTTTGTTAGATAGGAATTTATCTTTTTAGGAGTTTTATTAGGATTAGAATAATTAGCCTATAAAAAGGCATTGATGTAACAATTTTGATTAGTTTTTGATATTATGAATTTTATTGAATAAGATGCGTCTTATTGAAATTTTCTGAAATTCTTTAGTAGTGGCGATTACTAAGGGTTTTTGAAGAGTCGATTTTCTGTTGGAGTTGCGATTTCATCATATTACGACTATAAAATTACCGTTACTATTGTCTTTTTTCTTCCGCTGCATCACTAGATATGAGGTTTCCAATAGAGTAGGTACATAATCCATTTTCATATATTGTATCAATCACATTGAAACTTAAATTTGAAGGTATGATCTGCATAGATGTACTTATATGATTCCAAATCCGTCAAAAGAAAATAACAAAAAGAATCTCAAACAAAAATTTACTCATAATAAAAATAGAAAAATAAAGTGCATGTTTTCTATTTTCAAACTCGATATAATTTTTATGCTATGTTCTTGGTGATGTGAAACCGCCAAAGAAAGAGAAAAAAAGAGCAAAAAGGTGACGTTTGTCGGATATTTTATTGTGTACAAGTTGCACTCCAACATAAACATTTTACTTTCTAAAGTACTATGTTCCTAAAATGGATGAAAAACACCATCAGAAGTTTATTCCAGAAAATGTTTCAGACAACAAAAATACAATACCCTAAAGATAACTCAGAAACATTGACTCATCCCCGAATGTTCTTTTCAGTATTGGAATCAAACGTAGCTAACTCATCTCCAAAGTTTATTTGCTGTCCTGACTTTCCCGGCGACAATTCCACCAAAACCTTGTATTTATGTTTATCCCAAAACTACAACTCATAGAACCAAGATAACATCGGCTAGCAGAACGATATATCTGAGCCAATGAAGATCTGAAGGATATCTGACCTTTTTGTTTCCCATTCTGAAAACAAAGTCCAAATTTGAAGGTATGATGTGCATAGATGTAATTGTATGATTCCAAATCCGTCAAAAGAATAAAAAAATTTACTCGTAATAAAAATAGAAAAATAAAGTGCATGTTTTCTAGATTCAAACTCGATATATTTTTATGCTATGTTTTTGGTGATGTAACCAAAGAAAGAGAAAAAGAGCAAAAAGGTAACATTTGTCGGATATTTCATTGTGTAAAATTTGCACTCCAACATAAACATTTTACGTTCTAAAAGCACTATGTTCGTAAAATGGATCAAAAACACAATTAGAAGTTTATTCAGGAAAATGTTTCAGACAATAAATCAAACAAGTGAACCAACAACCGCCGCAATGGAGAGAAACCCTACCCTTACCTGCACCCACCCCACCCCCTTCCTCAACCGCCACCACTGCCCGTCGACCACCTTGTTTCGATTGAAAACCAACCGCCATCAGTCCCAACACCGCAACCCTTTCCACGAGCCTCCCCAATATCGCCAAACTTCAAACCCTAATCCATTGAAAATATACTTTCAGAACTTTCTGAATCACTTTGATACAGCAGCAATGAGGAGAGTTTTCAATAGGTATGGAGTGAATGGATGGGTCTATATTGCTCTGAGAAGGAATGCTAAGAACCTTAATTTTGGGTTCATCACACTTGATGGAACCATGCGACTATAAAAGGCAGTGAAAGCTCTGAATATGATAGTGATTGGTGTGGTGAGACTCAAAGCTTTCAGGGCTAGGTATGACCATTTGATAACGCCCCCTCAGGTACGGCCTAACCCTATGGTGCCAAAACAGAAGGCTATGTTTAGTAACTCCTCTCGTGATCATTGTTCCTTGATGACTGTTGTGGCAAATCAAGTTTCGTGAGAGGAATCGACCATCAACCCTATTCAGGCAGCATCTGATCCAATTAGACCTGCTGAACCTCAACTGAATAGTGAGTTAGTGGTTAAAATTGCACCCTGAAAATCAAAATCTTGTTTGGTTAAGCTCAAAAATATTTCTCACATTCGTAATATATATGATCTCTTGCGTGACTATGGCTTTGAGTTTAATTTTGCTGCTCCTATTGGCAGATATTGCCTTATTATGTTGTTTTTATCAGATGTGGATCTTACGGATTTTATGAAAGGTGATTGGAAAGCAATGGAACATATTATGGAGTCGGTCTGTGCACTACCGGTAGATTTTTTGCCGTCAAAATGTATTATGTATCTGGATCTCATGGGAATTCTGCCAGCTTTTGTTTGTGCACCTGTTGTGTGCGAACTTGCAGTGAGGTTTGGTTGGATTGTTGCGCTGGATTGTAATTTTGAAAAATCGGATCATTTGGATATAGTATCGTGCCTTGTTTTTGTGCTGCTGGGGACTGCTAACAGGAGTCTAACCCTTGCTTTGGGTGATAGGGATGTGATAATTTATACGAATCTTAGACAAGGTGTTGGGTGTCAACACTGTCATGATTACGGATCGAAAGAGTTGAGTGAGTCGGAGGAGGATCCTTCTGATAGTAGTAGTTGGGAATCATCGAGGCATGAAGTTGAGACTTGAATGAGTGAGGATGATGAGAAAGGAGTGGATAGCAATAATACAAACCCAGGAAGCAACCATTCTCCTACTCATATTGTGAGGAATAATGCAATGATTCCAGTTATGGAGGATTCAATCTCCTCTAGCTCGAACATCTAAAAAATGAATAGAATTGTCATCCAGAGGGAAGAGAATGAGCCGAGTGTTAGTGAGGAACTAATGACATTCTGAATTGGAGAAAAGCTTGAGCTCTTTAATGAATAAAATATGGGATTAATTATGGAGGCCTTGGAAGGGCAGCGACGGTGAGCTGTCTGTTATCCGAGCTGGGTTATTGTTGTTAACATTATGTCATTGAGTTTTATATGTTAGAATTATCATGGGGGCTTGTTGAATGGGGCTAAACAATTTTTGGTACGGTCATGTATACAAAAGTGGCAGCTTTAGGCTTTTATTCTGATTAAGACAAAGGTTCTGTCGATTTCAGGTCAGGTTGTCAGGAAGTTTTGGGGCCATAATGATTTTCAATATCATTGTATCCCTTTGTATGGTTTGTCACGGGGTCTACTGCTCTCGGAGAATTCTAGTTTAATTCAGGGTTAGGTTACTTCTTCCACAGATAGATGGTGCTTGCTATATATTGTGTCTAGCCAACTCGAGGTAAACTTATTATGTTTATATGGTCCCCCTAATTCTGGTGAGAGGAATTAGTTTTGGCTTGATATGCTGCCCCATATTCAAAATGTGGATAATTTGATGTTATGTAGCGATTTCAACGAAGTGTTACACAGCTCTGAGAGAGGTAGAAGTGGGGATACAGTGTCGAGTTTGATGATAAGGTTCGAGGAGTTTATCAATAGGTGTGCTCTATTTGATTTACCATTACATGGATGTGATTATACTTGGTCTAATAGCCTATCCATTTCGAGGATTGATCGAGTCATGGTGTCGTGAGATATTCTCGATAGGTGGCCGGGACAGAGCTTGATGACAATTGACTCGGCATTGTTAGATCAATTTCTAATTGTTTACCTTTCCCACGCATCTGTGTGGGGTGGTAAAAAGATTTTTCGCTCCTTGAATTGTTGGTAGGAGAATGACGGGTATTTACCTTTCCTAAAATTGAAGTGGCAGGCTATAGAATTGGCGGCTCCCGATTGTGTATTGATTTTAAGCTGGGCCGGTTAAGGAGCTATATTCGGCCTTGGCATCTCTCTAATTTTGGTGGGTTGGAGGGAAGAATTAAGAAGCTAGAGACTCATGTTATATCCTTGACATCTAGTTTGGTGTCTCGGCCTATTGAGGCGGTGAGTTACTTGGAGCTTCATCATGCGCGATCGGAATTACTTATCTGTAGATGGAACCTAGAAAAAACCCACCATCAACAATTAAGAGTTAACTGGACTATGCTAGGTGATGATAATATGAGTTTTTTTTCATAGGATGGCGTCAGCGCGGTCTAGGGGCAATTGGATTTCTCATCTGGAAATTGATGGGGTTTTATCTTCTGACCCAGTACTTATTAAATCGACGATATGGAATTATTGTTCCAAGTTGTTTTCAAAAAATATGGAGGTGCCATATGATTTGAGTGAGCCAAAATTCCACATGGTGGATGAGGTAGCCAATATTCGGTTAGTTGAGTCTTTTTCTGAGGCTGAAGTGTGGGATGCGATTTGCGCTTGTGAAGAAGGTAAGGCTCTGGGTCCGGATGGATTTAATTTTTCCTTTTATAAATGCTTCTAGGGTGAACTGAAAACGGATGTTCTAGTGTTGTTCAGCGAATTGTATAGGTATGATCATTTTCCTAATTCAATTAAATCATCATTTACTATGTTGATCCCTAAAGTTCCTAGGTCATCGTTGATGGGAAACTATAGACCGATTGCTCCTATCCATGGTATATATAAAATTGTGTTAAAAGTGCTCACGAAGAGGTTTCAGGTTGTGTTGCCTCAACTGATCTCAGATAACCATTTTGCATTTGTTAAAGGCCGCAATATTCATGAATGCTTGTTTATAGCCTGGAAAGTGGTCCAATCAATCCGCCATCATGGTTAGTCCTCTGTAGCACTTAAGCTTGATTTCCATAAGGCTTACGACAGTGTTTCTTGGTCTTATATTGATTCAGTACTGAAGAGGATGGGTTTTTCTGATAAATGGATTAGATGGATGGCGGCTTGTAGAGAGAACTCTGTAACATCTGTCCTTATCAATGGAAGCCCCACTGACCCGATCTATTTGGGTAGAGGGGTTAAACAAGGTGATCCCATTTCTCCGTTTATTTTTGTCCTAGTTGTGGAAGGGCTTAAACAGCTTATCGATGCAAGTGTCCTGAAGGGCATTTTACCTGAGTTTTGTGTTGATGGGTCGCATTTGGATATATCTATTCTTCAATTTACGGATGACACGATGTGTTTCTTACCTACAGATGTGTCCTTTTTACCTATATTTATCCATTTATTGTGATGCTTGGAGCTGATTTCAAGTTTGTGAATTAGTTTTCTTAAGAGCTCAATTATGGGTATTAATGTGCGGGATGCCATGTTGAATCGTTGTGCAGAGATCATGGGCTGCAAGATTGAGAAATTTCCCATTACTTGTCTAGGCGCCCCACTCAGTACAAGGCGCATCCCGGTGTCTTATTGGAACTCACTAATTGGTAAGTTCAAAAATCGTCTACCAAGTTGGAAAGGTCAGTTTCTATTGTATGCTGGCAGGTTGGTCCTTGTGAAATCGGTTCTTTCATGTATCCCAATTTATTTGCTATCCTTGAATAAGATACCGGTCTCAATTAATAATAAGCTTGTGTAATTGATGAGGGATTTCTTGTGGAAAGGTGATGCGGATTCTAGAGGGATCTGTAAAGTGAGTTGGGAGACAATTATGTTACCAAAAAATCTAGGGGGCCTGTACGTTAGGGATCTCAGACTAGTAAATTGCAGTTTGTTGCTGAAATGGATATGGTGGGCTAGAGTATATGGACAGGGATCGTTATGGTATGATACGTGTGTTCATAGATATGGCTTCGACTCATGGAAATCCTTCGTACGTTTGGCGTGACATTTTATCCTACTGTGTAAAGAATTCATCCTTCTGGGAGTGAGGGTTAAAGTGGGGAACGGGATTTACGGCTCATTTTGGTATGATAATTGGACGGCAAATGTGTCGTTATCTGTCCTTTTCCCAGACTTGTATCTCTTATGTAATAGAAAAAGTTGTTCAGTTCGGGATGGGTGTTTTTTAATTGCTGGTGCAGCAGCATTCTCTAGACCTGTTTGGAAACATAATCTGAGGATTTCGAGTAGAGAGAGGTCCACCGAGCTTCGGAATTGGATTTACCAATCATGCCCTACGATTTTTTTGGGAGATGGGGCTATCGGCACTCGGGGACAGCAACTACATGTTGTGTTTCAGGGGATGGCGGATCAATTTGAATGGGATCTGGGAGATAATAATGTTTTTTCAGCCGCCTCTTTTTGTTCGGGGTTTTATAGGATGCCCTAATGGATTACATCGGAAACGGATTACATGTTGGTTTGGAACGCGTGTCTTCTTCCTAAAGTTAAATTCTTCGGCTGGTTATTGTTTCATAGACGCCTTCCAACGAAGATTTTTTTATTCCGCTGCGGATGCCAAGCAGTAGTGGATGATAAGTGTCCGTTTTATGAGGAGACTGAAACAATCAATCACGCTTTGTTTCATTATTTGGGCAGCTATCGTATATGGGCTCAAGTTTTTCTGCTGCTAGGGATTTCAGTGACAATGCCCTTGAAGGGAGTTGATCTTCTAGTATTATGGCATGCGCACTTTACCACAGGACCCGGCAATGAGTTTGGTATGGCTTTATGATTTATGATTTCGTGGGCTATTTGGAAAAGGAGGAACAAGTTTGTGTTAGAAGGAGTCTTAAGCACAGAAGATCATCTGGGGTCTTGCATTCATCTGTGCTGGTTCTTCTTCAAGTATAGGCAGCGGAACCTTAATTTTGTTGTTTCTGATGTCTTTAATTTTCCGAGCTTATTACTCAATTGTCACTAGATAGCTGTTATCTTAGTGTTGCATTCCATTGCAATAGGCATGACTTGTTGGGATCAGATTTATTTTTGTATCACCTTTAGGCTGTATTTGATGTCCAATGATGCTCTCATCTTGTGAGCAGAATCTGGTAATAAAGAGAGGTTGGTGTTTTGTAGGTAAGCGGGGGCACCAACCTAGTTGGGATGCCGGCCCTGATATTTTCACCTGCCTCAATCTTTTTCCTTCTAGGGGGAAACAATGTTCCTCTGGGGGGTTTTCCAAAAAAATGTTTCAGACAATAGAAATACAGTAGCAGAAAATAGCTCACAAACATTAACTCATCCCCGAATGTTCTTTTTAGTATTGGAATCAAATGTAGCCGACTCATCTCCAAAGTTTATTTGTTGTTGTGACTTTTCTGGCCACAATTCTACCAAAACCTTGTATTTGTGTTCATCCCAAAACTACAACTCATAGAAGCAAGATAACATCGGCTGGATGAACGATATATCTGAGCCAACCAAGATCTGAAGGATATCTGACCTTTTTGTTTTCCATTCCCAAAAAAGTCCAAATTTTGTTTGTTGTATTTTTTTTCAAACAAATTAATTACAAGCATCAACACCAATTTAATAAAACGATTATGCAATCAATTTATATGAACAATCGAACAATTACTATGATAATAGAGCTAAATTATCCTAAATTAGTAGCAGGGAGATGCTAACATCATACTCAACAAAATGATAATTCAAAACCTTAACTCACTTTGAGGAAAGTTGCCACGGGAATTCTCCCCGGCGACACTTGCAATCTAGATCATAAACCAACTGTTGGTATGGCAAAAATACTTGTACTGAAATTCCTCAACATGTTGATTTTTACCACAAGGATCATATGATGTGTTCTTCAACGGATTGGGGATTATATGTTGGCAATTAAACACTTAAACAAACAACTTTTATTAAACTCAAAAAATATTACAAGAACGCTCTCACTCAAAATACAATACTACAACTCACTCTTTACTTCTTTTCTCTCTAAAGAAGTTTTTATTTTTGTTGATGAAAAACAACTAAAGAACTCCCCTATTTATAGGTGAATTATACAACTCCCAACTCCTAACTCCCACAATTAATAACCACAATTCTTAACTAACACAATTACTTACCACCACCTCCAACTAATACAATTAATAGCCAACTTATTTAGTTAATTTAATGGCCTCCAAATTGGTTGTAGTTAATAGCCTCCAATTTGGTTATCACACAAAAAAATGTACATACTTAAAATACCTAAATAAATTTACTACATTTTAGATTTGTGGGCTTGGACTCCAATTTATTGGATTTGGATTTAGGGTTTCCATTGATATGGATCAAGTTTATAATCCAACACCCCACCTTAAACTTGATCATGTCATTCCGAGTGAGCTTCTCAATCTGACGTAGATTTCGCTTGAGAGCGAATTAGTGAATATATCCGCAATTTGATCTTGTGTCTTCACGTATTCAACTTGTACTTCCTTTCTTGCAATACACTCTCTTATGTAATGGTAGCGGATGTCGATGTGTTTGCTTCGATCATGGAATACAGGATTCTTTGCTAAGGCAATGGCTAAATTGTTGTCAACACGGATCTCAGTCGGCTCTTCTTGCATTAACCCAATCTCCTTCAATAAATTTCTAAGCCAAATTGCATGACATACGCACGAAGTTGCTGCAACATATTCTGCTTAACATGTAGACAAAGTTACAACCGGTTGTTTCTTTGACATACATGTGAAAGCAGTGTCTCCCATGAAAAACAAGAATCCACTAGTGCTTCTTCGGTTATCTACGTCTCCACCCCAATCGCTATCGCTATATCCAACAAGCTTGTAATCATTAGATACCGAATAAAACAAGCCAAAGTCCGTTGTACCTTTCAAATAGCGAAGAATTCTCTTAGCAGCTTTGAAATGGGTGGTTGTTGGTGACTCCATATAGCGGCTTACTAATCCGACTGCATGAAGGTTATCTGGCCTCGTGCATGTAAGATAGCGTAGACTTCCAACCAAACTTTTGAAAAATGTTGGATCTACACTTTCCCCTTCTTCATGTTTGGACATCTTAATCCCGTACTCCACCGGTGTGCTTATCGGCTTGCAGCTATCCATTTTGAACTTTTTTAAGATCTCCTTCGCATAGCTTTCTTGTGAAATGAATATTCCATCCTTTTGTTGCTTTACTTCTCTGCCGAGGTAGTGCGCCATGAGCCCCATGTCTGTCATCTCAAACTCCTTCGTCATCACTTTCTTGAATTAATCGAACATTCTTTGGTTGCTTCCAGTGAAAATCAAATCATCCACGTAGAGGCACACGATCAAAATATCTCCATCTTTGATCTTGATGTACAAAGCGTGCTCATAGGGACATTTGTTGAAGCCATTTTCTCGGAAGTACTTGTCAATTCTACTATTCCATGCCCTTGGTGCTTGTTTTAGCCCATAAAGAGCCTTCTTCAATTTCAACACCTTGTCGTCATGGCCTTTGACTTTATAACCTGGTGGTTGCTGGATGTAAACTTCCTCTTCAAGAACTCCATTTAGGAACGCTGATTTTACATCCATTTGATGAATTCTTCACTTATTTTGAGCTGCTAAAGAAATTATTAGTCTGACAGTTTCCTACCGAGCAACTGGAGCGAATACCTCATCGTAGTCAATTCCAGCCTTTTGAGAATAGCCTTTTGCAACAAGCCTTGCCTTGTGTCTTTCGATCTCTCCCTTGGAATTCCGCTTTGTTTTGTACACCCATTTGACACCTACTATCGCCTTGTGTCCTTTGGGAAGTGAAGTGACTTCCCATGTATCATTCTTCTCAATGGCCTTGATTTCTTCGTCCATTGCATCTCTCCACTTTTTCTCTTTTGCAGCTTCTTGAAATGTCACTGGCTCACAGTCAACAAATAGACAAAATAATGTAAGATTGTCTAGTTATTCAGTCACCTCATAGAGTTATCAAAGACTTCTCGTACGATGCACTTCTCTTTCATCTTCAGTCTCTCTTGAGGATGGAGATGATGATGGCCCATCTCTATGAGTAGGAGAAGTTGGTGGAGTTGTGAGGCCTTGTTGAAGTTGTCTTTGTTGCTCAGGTGTTGTCGGCTCATCTTCCTCGAATGGAGAAAAATTGAAGTCTGCCGTTTGAGAATCAAAGTTCCATTCTCCTTCTTCATCAAATATCACATCTCGGCTGATCATAAATTTCTTCTCATTCGGATTGTATAGCTTATAGCCTTTTGAGCTTGAGTCATAACCGATGAAAGTAAAACTTTTGCTTTTATCATCAAGCTTGGTTCGATTCTCATCTGGTACATGAACATGAGCTACACTCCCGAAGACTCGAAGATGGGGAATTCCGGGCTTTCTTCTGCTCCATGCTTCTTGTGGCATCTTTCCCCACTCGCTTCTTATAGGAGAACGATTTAATAGGTAGACTGCACATGCCACTGCTTCCGCCCAAAACTCCTTGGGTTGTTTCTTGCTTTTGAGCATACTCTATGCCATGTCAAGAATTGTTCTATTCTTCCTTTTTGCCACACCATTTTGTTGGGGGGATCTAGGAACCATTAAGGGTCGACGGATTCCATGTGCTGCACAAAACTCTTTGAATTCATTGGATGTGAATTCTCCTCCTCGATCAGATCTCATGGCTTTGATCTTATGACCACTCTCCTTTTCCATGGCTGCTTTGAGCACCTGAAACACTCCAAAGATTTCTGATTTCTGCTTCAAGAAATATGCCCATGATTTTCTTGAGTAATCATCAATGAAAAGAAGGAAGTAGTTACCATTAGCGAGAGAACTTGGCTTGATAGGACCACACACGTTGGTATGGATGAGCTCGAGCGGTTTCTTAGCTCTATAGTCTGACTCCGTTGGAAAGCTTCTTCTGAATTGCTTCCTTTGTAAACATCCTTCGCACAATTGATCAGGATTGTTGATACATGGTAAGCCTCTGACCATTCCTTTCTTCGATAGTAGCTCCAATCCTCCGAAGTTGAGATGACCAAATCGAAGATGCCATAGCCACGATGCGTCTTTGTAACACGCCTTCAAACACTTCGCAACATCGTGTTGAATGTTTAAAGGAAACATTCTATTCTTTGACATTTGTACTTTAGCAATCAGGTCTCCTTTGCCATCTCTTATTAAAAGACTACAATCTTTCATGCGAATATCATAGCCTTTTTCTAAGAGTTGGCCCAAACTTAGAATGTTGCACTTCATATTAGGTACATAGTAGACATTTGAAATTAATTGGTGGCTACCATCTTTAGCGCGAAAGAGGATGTTACCTTTCCCCTTCACCGATATCTTGTTTTCATCTCTAAATAAGACATCGCCACTTACTTCTTCAGTCAGCTCCACGAATAAGCTTCTTTTTCCGCACATGTGGTTGCTTGCACCGGTGTCGAGATACCATGTGTTGTCTTGATGATCACTATTGTTGTTGTAGGCTAATAATAGCGTTTCTTTCACCTCAATCTTCTCCTCCACGACATTTGCCTTCTCTACAACTTGAACATTTCGAGCTTTACATTCTGAAGCGTAATGCCCAAACTTTTGACAATTATAGCATCGGACTTAAGATTTGTCATACCTCGAGTTCGAATTTCCTTTTCCACGACCTTGTGTGGAGCTTTCTCCTTTCTCATAGTTGTTGTTGGAATTGTTATTGTAATTCCAACTCCATCCACAACCACGGCTTTCTCCTCGTCCGCGGCCTCGTCCTCTGCCTCTCCCTCTGCCATGGTTGTTTCTACCATTGCCTTGCCCTTCACTCGTATCCTTAAATTGTAATTTGAGGAGTTGCTCAGAGATACCTTGTTTCTTCTTATGCTTTTCTTCATAGGCTTGTAGTGATCCTTGGAGTTCTTCAATCGTCATCTCCTCCAAGTCTTTAGTTTCTTCAATCGTCACCACGATGTGCTCAAATTTGTGATCCAACGAGCGGATTATCTTCTCTATTATTCTTATATCTTCTAACTTCTCTCCGTTTCTTTTCAATTGATTAGAAACGACTGCTACTCTTGAAAAGTAGTCGGAGATAGACTCGGATGGTTTCATATGCAAGGATTCAAACTCACCTCTTAGTGTTTGGAGACGGACCTTCTTCACCTTTTCGGCTCCTTTGTAAGAGGTTTGTAGCTTCTCCCATGCTTGCTTGGTGGAAGTTGCACTTGAAATCTTTTCAAAACTGTCATCATCTAATGCTTGATAGATGAGGAAGAGAGCTTTCTTATCTCTCTTTCGGGAATCCTTCAAAGTTGTAGCTTGATGTGGCGTGAGAGAGGCTTCATTTTCGGGCTCCTTGAATCCTTTCTCTACGATATCCCAAACATCATGAGCACCGAGAAGAGCCTTTATCTTAATACTCCAATTGTCGGAGTTGTTGTTGTTGAGTGTTGGAACTTGAAAGGATGCCATGTTATTCACCATCTTACTCAAATAGCTTTTCTAGACGTACAGGAGGTATTGCGACACTTTCTGAAGTATGCTGCGACACTTCTGGATTCTACTGTGGCACTTCTTGAGTCTTTTGCAACACACTGGACGAATTGCAACGCTTTTGGCAATCTACTGCGACACTTTCTGGGCTTTTTAGCTACTGCAACGTCTGGGCAGTTTCAACTCGATTTTTCTGCACTCGGAAAAAAAATTCTTTTCGGGAGGAGGACTCGAGCTTTCAACCTAGCTCTGGTACCACTTTGTTGGCAATTAAACACTTAAACAAACAACTTTTATTAAACTCAAAAAAATATTACAAGAACACTCTCACTCAAAATACAATACTACAACTCACACTTTACTTCTTTTCTCTCTAAAGAAGTTTTTACTTTTATTGATGAAAAACAACTAAAGAACTCCCCTATTTAAAGGTGAATTATACAACTCCCAACTCCTAACTCCCACAATTAATAACCACAATTCTTAACTAACACAATTACTTACCACCACCTCCAACTAATACAATTAATAGTCAACTTATTTAGTTAATTTAATGGCCTCCAAATTGGTTGTAGTTAATAGCCTCCAATTTGGTTATCACACACAAAAATGTACATACTTAAAATACCTAAATAAATTTACTACATTTTGGATTTGTGGGCTTGGACTCCAATTGATTGGATTTGGAATTTGGGTTTCCATTGATATGGATCAAGTTTATAATCCAACATTATATACGCCCCAAAATCCGGCCTAGAAAACTGAAGGGGACCTTGATCCTTTGCTGTGGAACTTTTAAGAAACTTCAAATTGTCATCCAAATTTATTGGTGCATATCCATAAGGCTGAGCAAATGCATTGCGGGTATGGTTTCATTAGCATAAAAATCTAGAGATCCTATGGGTTTTTTACTTTGGACTCCAAACACGCTGGTCCTGACCATTGTGATGCACTGAAGATTTTGGCCTCGTCTTTGCTAAGTTGTCTACAGATTTTCCTTCCAATCTCGTACTCTAAGCTTGAGAATTCGAACTGTTGCGAATCATATTTAAGTATGGAACTCCTTTGACTAAGAAGCAATGAGAAGCGCTTGCATCAATCACATTTCTGATACAATTAGAGAAAGAGGGACGATTAACACTGGTTAAAATATTTTGCAGGAATTCCTAGACAAATAGATTTGGGAACATGGAAGTGTTGATCTGGAATGGCTACGAGACGTCCCCCCTGACAAAGCAAAGTAAAAATACTGAAGCTAGAAACATAATAATATTACTTAGTATGGCCATAATGAAAGGAAAAGGATGTTGAACCTGAAAAATTCGTATCTTTTTCTGCAGAGAATATCTGCTAAGCATTCGGGGATTAGGTTTGAAAAGCGTGGGGTGTGTGCGGCTCTTAACGCTTCATGATATTGCTTTCCACTAGTAATGGCACCCCTTTCCTGTCATGTAGTCTGGTATGGTCCTGCCACGAAAGAATTAAATATTTGTCGCCTTACTAAGACGTTGAGGAGAGAAATTCGGTTTTGATTGGCTGAGGCAAGAATGTATGTCGTTTGAAATGCTTCAGATATCCGTTCCATGTTTCTGGTTCTGTCTGTTCATATGGATCTTCTATCTACAAATTAGAAATTACAAACCAATCAGCCATAAAATGGCAATGATTCTGAGAATATGAAAGGGAGTTTGTGGTGGAGAGAGAGAATTATGAATATTGCATAGGTTCTTAGGTAACCGTCTCATTGTTATGAGCATAAGCCTCTTCTACTGTCATTAGTTGCTTGGGTTGATGCAGCACTATTTAATTTAGTGAATCGAGGGTAGGATTGATAATATCCACCTGAATGTTTTTAGAGTTTCAATAATCAGGTCAATGTTGCATGTTCATTCTTACTCAAATCAGAGGGATGGACTTATTTATTTCGATTTCTCTCAAATAAAAATTAGGAAACTACCTTTCGTATTGCTTTCATCGGAGAGTAGAACCCAGTTAAACTGTCCCTCACTTACACCGTCTCTGAAACCAAAAACTGAAACCACATTAGCATCTGGTAAAACACAAACGCAAAAGCTTAGAATAATCAAATAAAGTTATACCTGTAGTGCCAGAATTTCTTCG
Organism: Euphorbia pulcherrima; assembly: GCA_947683365.1. Lineage (NCBI taxonomy): Eukaryota > Viridiplantae > Streptophyta > Magnoliopsida > Malpighiales > Euphorbiaceae > Euphorbia > Euphorbia pulcherrima. Next base: position 28,580,403 of record CANTUS010000007.1, read on the forward strand.
AAAGCAATGAACAGTTCGCCGGCGACATTCTGCAATCTTGACAATCATGTGATGTTTTTCTCTGAATTCGGTAGAAAACATGTACACATGAGAAATCAATTAACTGATCTGTGCTTTTAGATCTTAACAATCCTAGCTACATCTAAATTAGCTGAGAATTATTTAAATAATTAGATTCTTAGTAAAACTGATCTATTCATAGTTCATTCAATTTGTAAAACTGATCTAATTATCAAAAACCTTCAATGCTGTGGTGAATAAACAGGATCAGGATCTTTGCATCATCATCACACCTACACATGAAATTACAGTTAATTATGTCAAATTCTGAGATGTAAGTCTGTCGATTAATTCTCTATTTGTCCAGATTTGTAAAGCATTACGGCTTGTAAACCAGAACAGATTTCTCTCAATTTGTTTAGAGTAATACAGATCTATTCATCTGATTTCTCTGCGGTATTAATAAGGATAAATCAAGAGAAATTTCAGAATTCAATATACCTTTTTGCTGCACCTTTTGTGGTGGATAGACATGAGCAGCGGTTTTGCATCTCTCCCTCTATTTCTCCCTTAAGCGGCCACCGAGTTTTGAGTTTAGGGTTTATATAGAGTGCTTTGAATTTAGGGTTTTATCATTAGTTTTTCCTTTTATAATGATTTCCTAATAAAATTTTCTGAGTAAGCGTATCCAAATATCCATGTACAAGGTTTATTTTATTTTATTTTCTTATGTGTCTAAAAATTACTCCTATTTTACTCTTCTTGTTTGTTTCCTCGTTCATGTTGGCTGGTTCTATAGCATACTTTTTGGTGTTTAACATTGCTTAAGACAAAATGCCAGAGGAAGGTAAGTTTTAAATTTCTAAATTTGACCTATTGGAGTTGAGAGAGTGGAATGCATACATAAGTTTCGAGTTACGAAACTTTCATTCATATCTTGAATAAAACCGTGTCATTGGATTGGAAAACGAATTACATCGTACTTCTGCTCCCATGAACATTTATGAGTGTGAGTTGCATCGTACATGCATTATTTTTTTGTAATGATTTAGTTAAGTAGTTTACGTTTGTATTTTTCCGAATTTTGTCCTCTCCCTTACCGAAAAAATAAAATTAACCACTACGGAGACAACTATGTACAATTTTGTGCATGCATATAATCAAGTCTATATTTTATATTTTTTTTATAGGTAAAGGGGTTAATGTCAAATGGGAGAGATTCCCATGACAATAACCCAAATGTATTAAGCAAAGAGAAAGCGTAAGAGTATTCATAAGATTTACAAAAAGATCTGAAACAAAAATGAGATATTGCGTTCGCTACATTTAGAAATAAAACCATGTTATATTAATACATTGATGAAAGAGGTCTTCGTGTGAAACCAAATTCTGAAAGGCCAACTTAGTTCTCTGGTTCCAAAGCTCAAAACAAATAACAAATCAAAGTGAAGTAACCACTAATACAGAAATGTGTTGGAGTAAGGAAGAGATATAATTAATCAGAGTAGTTTTTATGAAGGAGCAAAGAATAACAAAATATGAGAAATGAAAACTTAAAGAGCCTCCTTTTGTTGGATGAATTTCACTATGCTCAAACTACAAGGTTTTAACCTCTATTTATAGTGATTGCCGCCCAAACCAAAGGCAGTTTTGCCTAAATTGTGATTGGGTTTGTGAAATCTCAATCACAGTAATTGAGTAAGCGTCTTAATATCGCTTAAGTAAAGTCTCGAGTTCAAGTCCTAGTAAGTGCAGAAAATCCTTGTTGGGAGAGACTCACTTACCACATCCAGGTGTTTTTGAGTTTGGTTTTGTTTCTTTCATGAAGTTTGCAGGGATGGGGTGTATTTATTTGAAAGATGGATATGAGGGATGCAAAAATCATATTCCTTTTTCCTTTTGGGAGTCAACTGGGATTTGCAAGTTAGTTGCTTTGCTTGTCATGATTAGCAGCAGTTTTAAGCAATAAGTTGTAACTTATAAGTGGGTTTTCCCAGCTTATTTTTAAGCAGCTTATAAGCATTTAAGGTTTGACCAAGCAAAAACGTATGTTTTGTTTAATTTTGTACCTAAAATGTTTTCTACGTATCATTTTTAATAATTTTATAGTTTTCACTACTGTAACGACTATGCCAAAAACTTAAACTACTTGTGAGCTGCTTATAAGCCGTCTTTAAAACACTTCAATTCTCAAATATTAAACTTCTTGTAAGTTAATAAGGGGCTTATAAGCAAAAAGCTTAAAAGCACTTGCAATGAAAAACCCTTTTAATTGGCATATTAAAATGGTAAGAAAACATGATTAATGCACATTTTTATGCTAGTGTTTGTACTGTATTGTTGGGTTTTTGTTAATTATAGTTGAGGACCTATTATATGTATTGACAAAACTTAAAACTTTCCTGTTTTACATGTTTGGAACATGGAATTTTTCGGGGATTTTGACAATAACATCCGGCTGAGTCAGGAGCACTTGCTCAACGCGCAAAATAATATCGCTTCTCTCGGACCTTCTGAGCTTTTTGTTCACGAAGAGATGGAAGCTCGTGCACAACTCGACATACACAAAAAATAAAAGGAAATTTGTATGCGGGAAAAGAGTGGAATTAGATGGTTGAAAGAGGGGGATCAGAATACTTCTTTTTTCCATAAAATGGCCAGCGTTAGGAAATCAACTAGCGGCGTCAGTTCTCTTCTTATTAATGATGATGTTTCTACTGATGTTGAAATCATTTCCTCTCATATGATTGCTTTTTATCAACATTTATTTTGCAGGGACCTCGGGATCCGTGTTGACGATCAATTGATTTCCTTGGTCATTCCATCCATGGTTATAGATCAAGGGAATAATGCTTTAACCGAGTGACCTTCTGCTGACGTCATCAGAGATTTAGTTTTTAGCATGGATGGATATAGCGCTTTGGGGCCTGACGAGTTCACGGATATTTTCTTTCAATCCTTTTGGGACATTGTAGGCTCGGACGTCTGCAAAGTAGTCCACCATTTTTTTGACATGGGTTACATGCCTCCAGGTTGGATTTGAATCTTATGATTTTGTTGCCTAAGAAGGAAGGAGCGTTTCGGGAAGAAGAGTTTAGGCCGATTGTGATGAGCCGTTTGATTTTTAAAATTGTAACTAAAATTTTAGCAACTCGTTTGGGAACTGTTGCGATGCATATTATTACTCCAAATCAATATGGGTTCGTAAAAGGGAGAGTTATTCATGAGGCCATTGCATTAACTTCAGAAGGTGTTAACATACTGAACAAGAAATGCTTCGGTGGAAACTTCGCTATGAAAGTTGACATTAGAAAGGCATTTGACACACCAGATTGGGATTTCTTAATTGATGTCCTCTAAGCCTTTAGGTTTGGAAAAAAGTTTTGTGACTAGATTCATAGTATTTTACAATCAGCTCGCATTTCTCTCCTAACGTCAGCTAGATCGAGAGGTTATTTTCAATGCTCTAGAGGAGTTCGCCAAGGAGACCCTTTATCAACGCTCTTGTTTTGTCTTTCAGAGGATTTTCTTAGTCAGCTTTTAATCACACAGGTTCCATCAGGTGTCTTGGAGAGTATGTGGTACACTACCATGGCTCCCTTTCCCTCTCACTTATTTTATGCGGATGATATTGTAATTTTTACAGGGCTTCTCAGTGTAATATAAAGGTACTTAGTGACACGTTTGAATTATACGGCGCAAACTCTGGTCAAATTGTGAGTTGGGCTAAATAAATTTTTTTTTTTCAATAACTCTGTTACCCCTTTTAGAGCTTCGGGGCTGGCGAGTATCACTGGAATCCACGCTGGTGCAATCCCCTTTCTATATCTTGACATCTCTATTTTTTGGCAACCCCAAAGAGGCTCACTTATGTCCTATTCTCCTTAAAATAATTGAGAAATTTTCGAAATGGAAGGGTAACTATCTTTCTATGGCTGGCTGAATGCTTTTGGTGCAATCTGTCATCAATAGTCTCTCATGCACTCTTTTGCGGTTTACAAATGGATGACTTCCCTCATTCGCAAACTTGAGAAGGCCACTAGGAATTTCATTTGGAATGGTTGTATTGATAAAAGGAAGCTTGTAACAGCCCCATAGAAAATGTATCTCAAACTAATTAATTCGGGTGGTCTTGGTCTAAAAAATATCGAAGATATGAACTCGGCTATTCTAGCCAAGTAAGCGTGGGGGCAACTTGCAAGCAACAGCCTTTGCTATGATACCCTACGGCTTAGATTTCTCAGAATTGGAGTACCTAATGATAGGGTGCACAACTCGTCAATATGGCACTCGATCAAGCTTGTATATGGCCTGCTCCGCAAGCATACTATATGGTTCATCAGCCCTTCTTCAAATATGAGCTTTTGGAATGGAGATTGGATTCAGCCTACTCTTCCGGATCCTATGAATCCACCCAAATTCGACAGGTTACAGCTTGTTGACAAGGTCGGAGATTTCATTCACTACAAGAAAACTTCACATTAGCGTCGGAAAATAGCGACGACTAGGAATTTGCCTCTATTAGCGGCCACATTGCGTCGACTTACAGTGAAAAATTATTATCAGATACATACAAAAAAATTGCAACATATTTGCGTCGACCTGGCGGCAAAAAAATATTGCGTCAACTTCTGTTGACACTAATTGCGACTTAGCGACAACACGTGTTATGGAAGAATTTTGCTACGACTTAGCGTCCAAAATAGAAAATTATTTTTATTTAAAAATTGGACACCAAAAAGACGCTATTTACTTAATGTTTATAAAACTTACCCATCTAATTTGCTCTTTCACTTTCTCATCTGAAATATAGTCATTTTTAGTTACTAAAACTCAATTCTTATTCTAATTAAATAAATAATATTTCTTTCAAAATACAGACACTTGCAATTAAAAAGGCATATAGCATAGTACATTTATTATTCAACAAAAATATATATGAGAAATATTCAGAACTTTAAAAAACTATCATTTGCTAACATTTTGTATCAAACCGATAGTTTTAACTTCTAAGTACTACAAATTACAGTTATTAAAAATTATCAATAACTTTTAAACACTGTCGAAATTAATAAAAAGATACTAACATATAGAATTGGGGAGAAGAAACATTGAAGACATGAATAATTCAAAATTTGAAATTCAAATAAAGAGCTCAATTTCAAGTTACTAGACTAAACTCTTCCAAACGACGTAGTATTAAGCGATGGTAACAAAATTTATATTTTCCGATAAGGGTAATTACGTAAAACTAGTTCCAGCTTTCGGATCCTCACGATGGGCACGCTGCTCCAAAACCTTCCAAAATCAAATTCCTTCTAAAATCACACTAACCACAATTTCCTAATTTCCTTTGTGTTCAATCCAAAATCAAATTCAAAAGCCGAAGTGATCGACAAAAAAGATGAAGAGATCGACTGAACTATTGTTATATTGACATCAATTTCCTCTCCTCTTAGGTCAAGTTCGTTTCGTTATATTCATGTTCTTCTTTCATTTTTTCTATTTTTCTTCTCCTTCTTTTTGTATATCGTATCTAGCTGTCTTCAATTTCTTCAATTTATTGATCTCTTCATCGTTGTTTTTTCTTTCTAAGTGACATTAACGGTGAAATCTTTTCCATTGAAATTATGGAAGGAGATAACAAGTCTTAGAAGATTTATTCATCTATTTGTTTGTTTCTAGTTGGTAATCAAACTCCCACCACAAGAAATCAAGGAATTTGTGACAATAGAAGTTGTCACAAAAGCTAAAAAGTTGTCATATAAAATAATGTGACAATAAATAGTTGTCACAAGGTCGTCACGTATAACTCCGTAGCAAAAAGTATTTTGAAACGTAACAATAATATGTTCTCACAAATATTGTAATTTTTGTGACGATATTTTCATCATCACATCCTTTTCATTTGTTACAACTTTTATTGTAACTGAAAAGAAAAATTATTGTCACAAATATGTTTGTTGTCACGTATTATATAACAAATTCAACTAAAATTATGTGACAACTTCAATAAATTGTCACTAAAAGAATATTTGTGATAATAAAAATTGTCACAAAGATAACAAGATGTTGTCACATAATCTTATATGTGACAAGAAAAGTTGTCACAAAGAGGTCGTCATGTATAACTCCGTAACAAAAGCTATTTTAAAATGTAGCAATAAAATATTGTCACAAATACTTCATTTTTTTGTGACACTATTTTATTGTCACATAATTGTCATTTGTTACAACTTTTATTGTAACTGAAAAGAAAAATAATTGTCACAAATATGCTCATTTATAACAAATTTAACTAAAATTATGTGACAACTTCAGTAAATCGTCACTAAAAAAATATTGTGATAATAAAAGTTGTCACAAAAGTAGCAAGAAGTTGTCACATAATCTTATATATGACTAGAAAAGTTGTCACAAAGAGGTCGTCATGTATAAATCCGTAACAAAAGGTATTTTCAAATGTAACAATAAAATGTTGTCACAAATATCTCAATTTTTTGTGACAATATTTTTATTGTCAAGTAATTTTCATTTGTTACAACTTTTATTGCAACTGAGAAGAAAAATAATGTAACAAATAGGCTTGTTGTCACATATTATACAATAAATTGAACTAAAGATACATGACAACTTTAGTAAATCGTCACTAAAAAACTATTTGTGATGCTAAAAGTCGTCACATAAAAGCAAGAAATTGTCACATAATCTTATATGTGACAACTATAATTTTTTGTCACATTATTTTAATTTGCCATGACCTTTGTTGTAATAAGAAAGATTATTGTCATAAATACATTATATTGTCACATGTTATCTTGTAGAAATGCATATCAGTTACAAGTTTCCACTTTGTCACCATATACTATGGATTGAAGGGAACTAAAATTTACAGAATAAAAGCACAATCCTCGAAACACAATAATAAATAAAATAAAAGAGTATCCATGAATGAGTAAAATATTATAAAAGGAACAAAATATGCAAATCACTAAAACAAAGCCCATAAAAAAAAACTCCAAAATCCATATATATATATATATATATATATATATATATATATATATATATATATATGGAAAACCTCTAATGGATCAAAGCTAGAAATATATAGAACATTACCATGCATAACTTGAAAATATATAGAACCATCTATATATAGGGTCATAATGATTTTTCATATTATTGTGTTCCTGCTCAAGGTTTTTTGGGAGGGATAATTGTGTCATGGAACTCTAAATTAGTTAGGGGTACAGTTAGAGCGGTTGGTGCAAGATGGTGTATTCTGAGCACGGTTGTGAATCAGGTTGAGATTGATATTGTATGCTTATACGGGCCAGTCACAGCTACTAAGAGGAACCAATTATGGGTTGAATTGCTGCCCCTTATTCGGGATGTTGGTAATTTATTGATATGTGGTGACTTTAATGAAATTCTTCATTATTCGGAAAGAGCGGGTGGGAATGGGATTGTTTCTAATTCTATGATAAGATTCCAGGAATTTGTGAATGAGTGTGCGCTGTATGATGTTCATTTAGTTGGAAGGGACTATACATGGAGTAACAGTCAGTCATATTGGAGGATCGATCGAGTGTTGGTGTCATGTGGATTATTAGATAGCTGGCCGAGTTTACAACTCATGACGGTAGACTCAACCCTATCGGATCACTTGCCCATTATTTTCCAATCGCATTCTTCGCGGAGACGGGGATGGAGAGTAGATAGATCGCTAAACTGTTGGTGGGATGTTGATACTTTTTTGCCATTTATCACTAGTAAGTGGCATTTTATTTGTGGTACGGCTGGGAGTAAGGATAGAGATGTTGATTACAAGCTTCAAAAATTATGGGGATTTATCCGTCCTTGGCATTCGTCTAATTTTGGTCAATTGGATAGTAGATTGAAATCGTTGAAAGCCCGGGTTTTAGAGTTGACTAACTCTAGTGTGGGTCGGCCTTTGGATGCTTCAGCCGTGTCTGAATTACAAAGCGTGAAAACTACATTGTTTCAGGTTAGACGAAGCCAAGAAAAAATTCGGCATCAACAGTCAAGAGTGAAGTGGACTTTATTGGGTGATGACAATATAGTGTTTTTTCACCGCATCGCTTCGGCTAGGTTCAGAGGTAATCGGATATCGCAGTTGGAAATTGGCGAGAGAGTCACTAACGATCCTATAGAGATCACAGCTACGATTCGAAACTGTTTTCGGGAACTATAGTTATTCTGTTTGATTTGGAAGGACTAAAGTTCAGGACGGTAGATGTATTGAAGAATCGTCGCCTAGTTGAACCATTCTCAGAAGCCGAGATATGGGATACAGTTTTTTGCTGTAATGAGGGGAAGATGCCTGGACCTGATGGATTTAATTTTTTCTTCTACAAACGATTTTGGGGTGAACTGAAGCCTGAGCTACTGGACCTATTTGCGAAGTTTCATGCGACGGGACGGCTGCCAAATGCTATTAAATCGTCATATGCGGTCCTCATTCCTAAGGTACCTGGCTCTTCTTCGTTGAATAATTTTAGACCTATTGCCTTGATCCATGGTATATATAAAATTGTGTCTAAGGTGCTTGCTAAAAGACTACAACCATTGCTACCTAAGTTGATATCAGACAATCAATTTGCTTTCATTAAAGGTCATAATATTCTTGAATGTTCATTCATAGCCTTGAAGATTATCCATTTGGTTCATAGGAGTCGTCAACCATGTTTGGCTATTAAGTTAGACTTCCATAAGGCTTATGATTGTGTTTCGTGGAACTATATTAATACGGTTTTTAGACAAATGGGTTTTGATGAAAGATGGGTTCAATGGCTTGACAATTGTAGAAGGAATTCGGTCACTTCGATTCTAATCAATAGGACGCCGTCGGAACTAAGTAAATTGGCTAGGGGGGTTAAACAAGGTGATCCTATTTCCCCATTTCATTTTGTTCTGGCTAGTGAGGGATTGAAACTAATGTTTGATGAGAGTATTCGAATTGGCCTATTACCGGGATTTCGGGTTGACAGTTCAGAGAAGGACATGTCCATCCTGCAATTCGCTGATGATACGCTATGCTTTTTACCGACAGATGAGTCTCTATTACCTATTTTTGTTAGAATTTTGCGATGTTTTGAGTTGATTTCAGGCCTAAAAATTAATTTTAATAGGAGCTCTATTATGGGTATTCATGTACAAGAGACGGTCGTTTCATCTTGTGCAGGAGTCCTGGGATGTCGAGTGGAGAACTTTCCGATTACCTATCTTGGAAACACTCGCAGCATTAGGCGTGTTCCTGTTTCCTCTTGGAATCCATTGATAAGTAAGTTTCAAAGTCAGTTAGCGAGTTGGAAAGGACAATGTTTATCCTATGCGGGACGAATGGTGCTTGTGAAATCGGTATTATCATCTCTTCCAATATTTTTGCTATCATTGAATAAAATGCCAAGAGCGATAATTACGAAACTTGAGCAACTGATGCGGAATTTTTTATGGAGGGGTGATTCAACTACTACGGGTATTAGTAAGGTTAGTTGGGCGATGATTGCCCTACCCAAAAATCTTGGGGGCCTCTACATTAGGAACTTGAAGTTGGTTAACTATAGTTTGTTGATGAAGTGGGTATGGAAGGTTAGGAGTGCTGATCATGGGTCATTATGGTTTAAGATTTGCATTAGACGTTACGGGTTCGATTCATGGTGGTCCATTGGAAACTATGATTCATCTACATTGTCACATACTTGGAGAGGAATTATAGCATGTCGTATTAGAGGTGGGGAGTGGTGGGAATTTTTCAGGTCGTGTGTTCGGCTTGCTATTGGAAGTGGGGAGAATTGCTCATTCTAGCATGACAACTGGATGGTAAATTCGGAGTTGGCGGTCTTGTTCCCTGACCTATACCGCTTGTGTAACAGGAAATTGTGTTTGATGGCCGAGGGGTGTCATTATCTTTTTGGGTCATCTGCCTTTTGCGGCCTTTTCAGAAACGGAACTTAAGGATTTCAGGACAGGAGAGAGGTGCAGAACTTCGAAATTGGATCGTTATAAGCTTTCTGAGCTTGTTTCTAGAGGGTGACAACGAGTTGAGGCAGGGTCAAAGGCAGCCTATCTTTTCAGGGACGGCTGATCGGTTTATTTGGGAGTTGGGGGAGAAGAAGGTGTACACGACAAGCTCCTTTTGTATGGGCTACTATAGTACGCCAAAGTGGCCAAAGCCGAGGCTCGACTTTTTGGTAATATGGGAGGCATGTGTGACAACAAAAGTTTGCTTTTTTGGGTGGCTTGTTTTTCATGGAAGATTACCAACAAAAATGTTTCTTTTCCTCCGTGGCTGCCAATCTATAATAGATGGTCAATGCCCATTTTGTGATTTAGATGAGACTATGGATCACGCCCTTCTCCATTCCATCAATAGCTATAAGGTGTGGACTCAGGTGATGAGATTGCTCGGTATATCGCTGCCTATACCGTGGAAGGCGGTGGATTTTCTAGCCATATGGCGCGGCTTCTTTACTGATGGAAGTGGTAGAGAGTTCGGAACGGCGCTATGGTTCTTAATTGCTTGGGCACTATGGATACGAAGGAACAAATTTGTTTTCGAAGGCAGGTTGGGTTCAGAAGACATTATTGGATCATGCATTCATTTAGGTTGGTTCATCCTTAAAAGTAGGAGGCGTGATGTTAATTTTGTAACTTCTGATGTATTTAATTTTCCGAACTTGCTACTCTCGTGTAATTAATTTACTCATGTTCTCGCCTTGAGACCGTGAGTTGATTTTTATTTAATAAAAGAGAGGTAGGTGTTTTGTAGGAAAGCGGGGAAACCAGCCTAGCTAGGGACTCCGCCCCGAAATTTTCACCTGCTCCAAACTTTTAGCCTTTGAGGGGACACACTGTTCCTTCGGGGGTTTTTAAAAAAACAAATAATTCTAGCTCCAAGCTGTATATATTGGATGGTAATAATTTAAACAAATTAAGGTAAGAAAATTCAACACTACTTAATTTAATGCAATTAAGACTCAAGTTCACAACATAATTCAAAAATTAATGCAATTAAGTCAGCAACATAAACATGACATGTACAATACATAATCAAGTTCAAAAGTCAATGTAATTAAGAGTCAGAGGTTAATATAACTTTTGCATTGTTAGTACCAACTGTGGAGCAAAGTGTAACTTTGTCCAATGGAAATTATATTCCTACTAGTGATATTAAGAAGAGGAAGGTGGGTTTTTGCAACTAATTCTAAGCCAAAAACCAACTATTAATGTATATATTTCACTAATACTATAACTTTGCTCTATTTTTCGTTCTACTTTGTGTACTCTCTTTTAGAGAAGTACCTTTAAGCTTTCAGCTGGCTGATGTTAATTCCATTCCAGCCATTCTATCAATGAAGACAGACATATGAAATAACAAGATCATAAATGTATGTGTATTGTGTTTAAAAGCAAATTTTAAAGTCACAAGAACTACTGAACATGTAAAGAATATAAAATAATATCAGTAAGTTATACTTATATGATGAAGCAACCTTTTGTATGGGATAATGAATTTAAAAACAAAATCAAACAAATAAAAAATAAAGTCAAAGAGAAGATAGCTATGAATGCATTTAAGACAGTAGCATTCAACCTAAGAAATCTACAAAACATGGTATGCGAGCATCAATGATTAGTTTCAGAAACCATACTTAATACAAACATAATGACTTGTATATAGTAAAGTTTCAATTTTATTTTAATAATTAAATATAAAGATAATGATATATAACTTACAGAGAGAAATCATTTTATCTTTTAAATTGTTAAGAAAATATTTATAACAATAAGTTAAATTATCTTTAAATGCATGAGCCTGTTATTAACAATAATTAGATTATCTTAAATAATTCTTTTGAAATACTATATTTTGGTGATAAAATTGTGATACCTCTTGATAATTTCCGACTGGTATTACAGCAGGATCAGCAGAGGCCAAAGTTAGTTCACACAGCCTAATTGCTCAGTGAAAATCTTTTAAATGGCCCCATTTAGGCTGTCTCATTAGCCCTGCATAATGAAGAGTATTAACTATGAAATAACATAAGATGGAAAATTATTAATAAGACAAATCAAGGAAAGGCTAGTTTCGAGTTTACCGGATTCGTCGAGAGGTGCGTCATAATCATAACTTGTAGCAATGAAAGGACCACCAGCAGTTCGGCCGAAATTTTGGTTTTGGCGTCGATGAATGGGTAAACAACCTTTCATGCAGCCATGAATATGTAAGGTACATGGACTATGTACAATTTGGCTAGCCTCCCTGGGTAACAATCCTGCCAAAAAAACATCCATATTACTTACCATTGTTTAGGTAGAGACAACTAAAAAAATTAGAACGAGTCTATGTGCATAGTAGAACCTGCAGTGTTGATAATGCTGCTAGATATGCTCCAACGTCACTATGAGTGTATCACCATCCTTCAATATCTGTAATTGACACAAACTTCTCTACTCCGGACGACATTCTGTGATCCAAGCTACAAAGGTTAGATTATTTCTAACTTAAAATTAAATTTTCTTGTATAATTGGACACAATATATCAAGTATTGTGAAGATTATTTCACTCAATATGTGTAGCATCATAGGATTCAATATTTCCATGTGCAAAAAAAAATTCTCCATATGCTCTCTGACTCTCGTTCAAACATCATGGAGACACAAAGTTAGTTTACCTGGCATATATTCTCTCAGGACTGAAGACTACAAAACCTGCAAGGAGGGAAATACTGTTTTTCAAATCTGTTGGTCCATATATGCAGTCGAATTGAAAGAGAAAAGGGAAACTTTCAATTAAAAAATCATGCTGATGGGAAGTTGTTACAAGCCACGTTCTATAACCAATAATTTGAACGTGGATTTGAAGATGTAGAGGCTGGCCTTGTTCCAGTTGCTTTAATTATTAGTTGCATATTTTATTTCATGCTTTTACTGTCAGTTTCGTAGTGCAAGGATGAGTCATCCACTTCCATTTCAATTTCAGTTAGTTATTTCATTTGTTTTAGGATAGTGTGCCCATGATTTCATTTGTGTAAGTAGTGGTTGTTATACAACCTCTATAAATATTTGCTATCATCAATGAAAAAGCAAGATTGATCAAATATAGTTTTGAGTACTTTAACTCAGAGGTATTAAAGTTCCCTCTAATCGAGTCTTACGTTCTTTCAAAATAGGTCGTAAAAAGAAATCCACTTCTTCACCGTCACAAACTCCCTCCACCTCTACTAACAAAAAGCCCATAACTCGATCCCAATCCCAGGACTGTAACAATCTGGTACCAGAGCCAGTAGTTATGGGTGAATCTATTCAAGACCAGCTTAACAAACTCTTCAACTTGCTCAAATCCGAACAACATGCCAACATAATTAGTAATCAGAAAGTGGAGCAAATTCATGCCATATTGGATGCCATGTCTCTTGACTTGGAATCCACCAAGAAGGAAATTGCTTCTTCAAGTGCGGAAAGTCAGACAAAAATAAGAAAAGATGAGGGAATTTATGGGGAAATGGCTTCTGAAAATTCCAGCGGACGCGCAATTGTACCAAAGTTTACAAAACTTAACTTCCCTCGATTCAATGGATCGGAAGACCCCTTGGGTTGGATCAGCCGTTGTCAGCATTTTTTCCGCCACCAAGCAAGTCCTGAAGAAGAAAAGGTGAGCTTAGCCTCTTATCATTTGGAGGGAATTGCTCAACTATGGTATTTGCAGATGATTCAAGATATTCCAGATCCTACATGGGAAGAGTTTGTCAATCAATGCAATTTGTGTTTTGGTCCTCCCCTTAGAAGTAACAAATTGGGGGAACTCGCCATGCTTAAGGAAACGAGTTCAGTTGAGGGGTATCAAAACAAATTCGAAGTGTTAATTTCAAGGGCTGGAATATTAACTCAAAATCAGAAAATTCAGTTGTATCTAAGTGGATTGCAAGAGTCCATATCAATTGAAGTTGAGCTCCACCAACCATATGACCTTGTAACTGCAATGAGCATGTCTCGCTTGTACGAAAGGAAAATATTTCCGAAGATAACTACCAATCGAGATGCCAAAATCCAACTTAACAATTGTAGATTTGCACACCAATCGTTTGGTAAAAATGCTCACGCGAGAAAAAATGGAAGAAAGAAGGAAGCAACGGTTGTGCTTCAATTGCGATGAACCATTTGTACGAGGCCATCAGTGTAAAAAGTTGTTTTGGATTGACTTGGAAAAAGGAGAAGAATTCATTGAGGCAACAGATCAAACTTGGCTCACAAATCAAGCTTCAGGAAAAGCTTTCATTGGGGTTGGGAAGCATTGTTACTAGCCACGTTCTATAACCAACAATTTGAACGTGGATTTGAAGATGTGGAGGCTGGCCATGTTCCAGTTGCTTTAATTATTAGTTGCATATTTTATTTCATGCTTTTAATGTCAGTTTCGTAGTGCAAGGATGAGTCATCCACTTCCATTTCAATTTCAGTTAGTTATTCCCTTTGTTTTAGGATTGTGCCCATGATTTCATTTGTGTAAGTAGTGGTTGTTATACAACCTCTATAAATATTTGCTATCATCAATGAAAAAGCAAGCTTGAAAATCAAATATAGTTTTGAGTACTTTAATTCAGAGGTACTTCTTCACCAACACAAACACCCTCCACCTCTACTAACCAAAACCCCATAACTCGATCCCAATCCTTGGACCGTAATAGAAGTTCAAAGTTGCAATTGGATAAATTAAAAAGAGATGTAGTTTTTCCAAGCTAGATACTCCCGCTTGAACTCCTCAATATTGCCTTTGTAGGGAATATGTTTGCCCAAAAACAACCACAATGGGGTGATTGTTTTTATCAACTCCTTGCATGAACAAGTTGTGGCAAAGACTTCGTCCAGTGATTGAGCCTTGAAGTTGTGATCTTAGAGGTAGCAGGTTCGAGTCCACACTCGGGCGGGGTAGGATAAGGTTTTCCTTCTTTATTATTGTAAGCCCATATGAGGAAAAAAAAATTTTAAAAAAAAAACATGTTCTGGGCAAGTTCATTGGAAAATTAAGATGAAATCAGGATTTGCTTTCTCATCATAATTAAGACGAAATCTTAATAGAAATTCTAAAAATCACATTTTCAT
This sequence comes from Euphorbia pulcherrima, assembly GCA_947683365.1. NCBI lineage: Eukaryota > Viridiplantae > Streptophyta > Magnoliopsida > Malpighiales > Euphorbiaceae > Euphorbia > Euphorbia pulcherrima. Next base: position 28,595,533 of record CANTUS010000007.1, read on the forward strand.
TTCATTGACTAAAGACCAATGTATCATTTGAAACTGTACATGGCACAAAAATGAATACTTACAAGCAATACAACATAAGGGGAATTTAGCACCATGGTTACAATGTATACTTACAATCTATAAATGTAAAATGAAATGAATACTAAACGTTCCAAAATAGAAAAGTGAAATGAAAAGTCAGATGTATACTCTTATCAGTATCTAATAATTACCATTGGATTAGTCTGTTTTTGGGTTCAACATATAGTGACTTTAGCACCAGATCTTCACACAATAAATTGATTAATCTTGGGTCAATTAGCATATAATCAAATAAAAACAAATATCTACGGTCACATTGTAAATCATCTAAGTATAGTCCATGTCGTACCCAATGGTGCTAATATACCTACAGCTACAAAATACAGAAGGGGAATTTCTAGTAGGACTCTACACATGAGTATTGAGTGTTGTCAGAAGAGAGAACACATTCACAGTCGTTTTCAGCAAGAAAGAAAACCACTTGATAAAATAATTTAACTGATTCAAAGTTTTGGACCCTCATCTCTACATCATATTCAACCAACATTTTTATAACTAACATCAGCCTAAATCTTTGTACCATTTGCTATAGGGTGTTTTCTCTTTTCTACAATGCAGTATCTCCGATACAACCTAGTAACTTTTAATTCGTCACAATCACATTCGACTGCCACTTTTGGTCCAAAAGGGTGTGAATTGAATATGACAATGCCCAAGTGTCAAGTTGGTAAAGCGCACTGTAGCATATGCCTAAACAAACAATGAAAACAAGAAAATAAACAAAATGTGAAAAAACAAGGAAGGCTAATGTACCAGTATGCCCAACTTCTGAAGCAAATTTAGAGCTTCTTCAGCTTCCATTCTAGCAACCTACTCAATTGGCCCTTGTAAAGTTTCATGCTTGTCCATCCCTATAGGGAAAGAAGATTAGGCAACAACAATTACAAACCAGAAGCAACAAATAATCCTCAATAAATGACAGAAGTATAAAGAGAAGGGGATTACCAATGGAATGAAGATAGTCGAATTCGAGATTCAAATCTCCTTTGGTACGCTGATGAAAAATATGAACGGGATATTGGAGGAGGAAATGAGAGAGAAAAGTTATTCTCCAACGACGCCAGGAGACTTGGAATCGAGTGAGCAGTGACAAAAGACGGAGATGTAGCAGCGATACGGAAGAGAGGGGGAACTGGAAGAGAGGCAGCAAGATGGATCGAACAAACGCATGGCGATTAATTTTGAATTTTTTTGGAGATTGTGTTGGAGAGTTTTAAAAAGTTGAAGGAGATGTCATGGGAGCAGCTTGAAGAGGAAGAGGGAGATTGAATGGGGTCAGATGACAATGGAGAAGTAGGAAAGAGAAAATAACCCTAATGTGAATCGGAGAGGGAATTTAATGTTATTGGCGAAATTAAAAAATTTAGTAGAGGGAATTAAACTCAATTTGAAGGGAAATCAATTTAAACTAGAATTAAAAGTAACAACAACTAAAAGATATAATAATAAATATAGTAATACATATCAGGGTAAATTTTAAAAAAGTACTATTTGTAAAATAAGGTCTGAGAAATTATTTTTTTCATAAGGGTATGTAAATATTGTCAAAAAGAGTATTTTTAATAATAAATTATGTCACAACAATGGTTTTTGATAATGTTTGAAATTTTTTTAATAGAGCAAATAATGTTTTTGTTGAAATATAATTATAAACTTTAAGAAATTATAAAAATGGAAAAAAATCTCCGAAACTTATTCAAATCTTGACGTATAATTTTAAATAATAAGGTTAAGTTATGAAAATGCTGAATTGATCAAAATCTATTTTGATCACTGTTTTGAACAAAAAATACTTTTTTATCCTCTGTTTGCGAATTTTTTGAAACCACATATCCCTTTTGCAAAAAAAATTTCTCATACCCCGTTTTACAAAAAAGTGAAACCACAAGATACTTTTTTAAAGTTTTCTCTACATATTATTATATAATATTGAATATATATTATTAATTATTTAAATTATTTGAAAAATAAATATTTATTGTTATTAATATTAGCATTATCATAGTTGATACAAATTTGTTATTAGTACTATTATTATTGGTAATCATAGTTGATGCAAGTTCATTCGGTTCAAATATTCTCATTTAAAATAATTATTAGTACTATTATTGGTAATCATGAGTAATAATAAAAAGTTACTTAAATAGCACATAATTTTCTTATACTTGATAATAAGCAATCAAATTATATAAACATTGAAGGTAAGGTTTTAGGGTTTGGGGCTTAGGTTCATGGCTTAAGGTTCATACTAACTTTCTTATTCTTTTTTTGTACATTTTATGTAACTTTTTAAATAGCATAAATATTCCTATGACTTTCTTATACCATTTAAATAATTTTTTTAAATAACATATAACTTTCTTATACCTTCTTCGTAATTTTTTGAAAAACCCTCGGAGGGATAGTGTATCCCCCCAATGGCTAAAAGTTTGGAGCAGGTGAAAATTTCGAGGCGAGGTTCCTAGCCAGGCTGGTTTCCCCGCTTACCTACAAAACATCTACCCCTCTTTTATTAAAAATAAAACTTACCCAAGTTCTCAAGATGGGACCATGAGCAAATTAATTACATGAGAGTAGCAAATTTGGGAACATAGATACATCAGATGCAACTAGGCTAACATTACGATTCACAAGCTTAAAGATGAACCAACATAAGTAAATGGTAGAGCCAAGAATGTCGTCCAGCCTAGAAGTCGAGTTTTCAAAGATGTGATTGTTGCGTCTTCTCCAAATATTCCATGCGATAGTGAACCACAAAGATGTCCCGAAATCACATCTAATGCCACTTTTAAAGAAAGATTGCCATAATAGGAGAAATGAATAACCCGTTTGTGGCATGGTAATAGAAATGCCCAGCCATGAAAACGCTTCTCTCCAGAACCTGGAACTCGACTAACAAAAGAACAGGCAATGCTCTAAAGTTTCGGTTTCTTGGCATAACAGACAGCTGTTATCCTCAATTGCATTGCATCCACGTCGAAATAAGAAGTCCTGAGTAGGGAGTTGGTCATGAAACAACATCCAACCAAAGAATTTAATCTTCGGAATCAAGTAAGAATCCCATATTAAAGTGAAGTTTTTAGCCAGAAGTGTCCAACGAGGTTGTTGATAATAGCTGTGATAAAATGATACTGCCGAATAGTCTGTGTGTTTACCAATCTCCCAAGTAGCTTTATCAATACTAGCTAAAAAAATCAACTATCCCCTGTCAGAGTTTTCGAAAAGGAACGAACACGATGAAGCAATCCAATTTTTCAGTTCCATGCAGCGTTGCTCCCCCTTGATTCTCAATCTCCTTTTCCAAAAGGGCCTCCCTTGTATGTGATTTTGGAATAGAGAGTTACATTCTTCATGAATGGAAGAGTGTTTCTTATCGCAAATCTCAAAAAGATCCGGGAACAAAGATTTAATTGGTGTGTTACCAGTCTAATTATCATACCAAAAGGAACCAACCATTCCATTACCCACCCGAATATGTACAAGAGAAGAGAAAAAGTTCCAATTGTCCTCGTTACTAAAGCAGCATTTTACTATGCCACACCAAATAGGGGAGCTTACCTTGGAGTCAAGGAGTACGTAGTCATGCCAGGAGCTTATACCATAACGTTGGATGCAGTATGTGAACCACAAGGAATCGTGATTGGGAATATTCAGCTTCTAAATCCATTTGAAAAGCAGACGTGAATTTGCAAGCTGGAAATCTTGAATGAATACGCCTCCGAGATGATGTGGTAGGTTTATAGTATTCCAGCTTACTTTACATATGCCATTCACATTAGAATCACCTCACCATAAAAAGTTATGCATAAGACAATTGAGGATAGAAATCACCGAATTGGGCATTCTGAATAAAGATAGCAGATAAATAGGGAGTGAAGAAAGAACCGATTTGATTAGGGTACAACAACCCACATAAGAGAGATAGTTGCCCTTCTAATTCGCTAGACGGAATTTAAATTTCGCAATTAGAGGGACCCAGGCTGAGATTGGAGGCTGTTTGACCGTAAGCGGAACCCCTAAATATTTTATTGGGAATTTCTCAACCCGACAGCCTAGTAAGTTCACATAAGATGCAATTAAATTTTCAGAAACATGAACTCTCATCAAAGCACTCTTGTTATAATTTATACGAAGGCCTGATATTAATTCGAAGCATCTCAGGAGGAGAATGAAAGTAGGAATATAAGATTCCTCAGCCGGGAGAAAACATAAAGTGTCATCTGTAAATTGGAGAAGAGAAACGTCGGGTAGCGATTCATCTAAGTGAAATCCCGGTAAAATACCCTCTCTAATACAACAATCCATAAGCTATTTCAAACCCTCAACGGCTAGAACAAAGATGAGCGGTGATAGGGGATCACCCTGTTTCACACCTTTTCGAATGCGAATTGGAGCACTGGGAATGCCATTAACCAAAATTGATGTCGTGGAATTTTTCCTACAGTTTGAAAGCCAAGAAATCCATTTGTTATGAAAGCCCATTTTCGCAAGAACCAAGTCAATGTAACTCCAAGAAATACTGTTAAAAGCTTTGTGAAAATCTAGTTTCAAAACGAGATAAGAACATCTTCGGGAGTGCAAGTCGTGGATGATCTCAGATGCTAAGAAAGAACACTCATGTATACTTCTACCTTTAACGAAGGCAAACTGATTTCTAGACACAAGTGAGGGAAGAACTGCCTGAAGCCGAATGGATAGCAGTTTAGCAATGATTTTATAAACACCATGAATTAGTGATAGCGGTCTGAAATTATTCAGCGCACATGTGCCTGGGACTTTGGGGATCAAGACGGTATGCAAAGTTTTTATTGAGGCAAGTAACCATGAGGTGGTGTGAAATCAATTAAAAAGGTCTATGAGTTCTAACTTTAGAGCATCCCAGAATTGTTTGTAGAAAAAGAAGTTGAAACCATCTGGTCCTGGGGCCTTATTTCCCCATAGGCACAAATACTACTCCAAATCTCATCAACTGTGAATGGCACAATCAAGGCTGTGTTCTGCTCCATACTATCGATTTGAAAATCTAGCTTCCTGAGCGAGAATGGGATCTTAGGGTTTGCTATAAAGAGTTCCGTACAGAGGGTTCGGATTGATTCTGTTATAACTTGTATATCTGAGGTCAGTTCGCCATCAATTTCTAATTAGGAGATATGGTTATTACGAGAACGGGTCGATACGGTTCGATGAAAAAATGTAGTATTATTATCACCCAATAGTGCCCATGAAACTCTTGACTACTGGTGTCACAATTTTTCAAAACAATTTCTGCAATCTTGGAGTAAGGTTCGGGAGTTATTTAACTCCAAGTTTTGTTGCGCGGTGAGTGGACGCGGAACATTGCTGCTTGTTTATACTAAAAGATGGATTTCCAGGTCTTTGATACTTTTTTCCAAATTACCAAAATTGTTACGATGCCATGGACGAATTGCCATGCTAAGTTTTGTCAATTTGAAGGAGATTTCCTTATTCAGATGAGACAAGCAAATGGCGTGCCAGGAGGTGGTTATGAATGGTAAGAAATCTGATCTGTCCTACCAAAAATTGAGAGATCTAAAGGGCTTTAGACCAGTGGACATGGGAGTAGTTGATCAAAGTAAAATGGGAAAATGATCAGATAATGAAGTATCAAGCGTCGAAATGGTCATGGACGGCCAATGATCAATGATGTCGTGTGAAGCAAGGACTCTATCGATACGCGAAAAGCAAATCCTATTATGCCAGGTGTAGTCACGGCCATGAAGGGGGAGATCGTGTAGTTCACAATGTAAGGCAAAGTCCTGAAATGCTTCCATTGACTGATAACTTCCACTCCTCGATCGTTCTGATACATTTAAAATCTCGTTGAAATCACTACAAAGTATAATTCTTTGAAGACCAGCAATAATAGGCTGTAGTTCCTCCCATAACTCATTCCTTTCAAGATGATTGGTAGGGGCATAAAGGCAAAGAATATGAAATTCCAGAACATGCAATGAGAACTTACCCAAAATCCATCTACCCAAAGATCGGATGATTTCCCCTTTAAGGATTGAATTATTCCACGAAATTAGGGTACCCCCCCAAAGAACACTAGATGGGGCAAAATGATAGGAAAAGTCATTATAGCCCCAGAAATGACGAACCGTGTTATCAGAAACTCCATCAACTTTCATTTTCATCAAAATAAAAAAAAATCAGCCTATGGGTATGAATGCAAGAAGACACAAATTGTTGCTTGGCACCGTTCATGAGACCACCTCGGCAATGCCAACTTAAGAAAGCTAAAGACATAAGAACAAGTAAAATACCTAGAAAAAGATCTTAATAGTACCTTGCATCACCAAATTGTCCATGGCTTTCAAGATGATTGGTTTATGTCGTTCTTTGAATAGCCCCAATTTGTTGCCCATATCAAAGGATTATTGTTTTTCCCGTTCCGGCGCACTTCTCGATTGAGACAGAATAATAATGCGATTCATGTTTGGGATATCTAGTCTTGAGGAGACCGAATCCACCTATTGATTAGAGGCTATCGCGTGCAATTCTTCCTAGGGGGGGATTTGGGTTATAGCAGGCAACATTCTGATTGGAGTGTCATTAGTTTCAGGAATTACGCTTAAGCTTATGTTGGAGAGGTCCAGCTGTCTAGGTAGTGATCCTGAATCATGCGAAGTGCTATTGCTTTGCTCCAAGTCTGAAGAAAATACTAAGTTGGAATCCTCAAATGTGACACTAGAATCACAAGATGAGTTTATTTTGAAATCAGTACAGTGTTGGCATCCGATTCCTTGCTTGAAACTAGTGTGAATAATTCGTTCTGACGTGCCTGTAAGAATTTTAAAGGATCGACTGGATGTCCCTATATGTACCGAGATAAGGCATAAGACGACATCAAGATGTTCTGGCATCTCAAAATTGAAATCCAAGGAGATAATTCAGCCAAAAGTAGCCGCCAATTATCTGATCAAAGTCTCACAGATGAGTACCAGAGGAATCCTCATGAAATCCACGTACATAATGCATTCGTTTGGTGTGAAATCAGCTGATAAAGGGTTCACCAACTTGAAGATATGCTTCATTATCTTCCGTTCTCCACCTACAAATTTGTTCATCACATTTACTAAATTAAAAGAGATAATAACAGTGTCACCCCCTAAAGGGGCAGCAAAAACAACATCAAAACCACGATCTCGAACAAGTTCAAAGGTATAATTAATATTTGCGGTATTAATCAAAGAAGCAATGCAAGACTTAGCTTTCCAAGGGGCCAGTTCAACAATGAGATCATGCCCCCTAGAGGAAGAATCCTGTTGAGTTCCCTTCACAATAGAGTTATGGGCATCGTTTGAAACGTCATTCGTGACCTTGACACCAGAAACCACTCCAGCATATGATCTCTCTCCTCTGGGAGAATTTCGAAAAATCCTCTTTTGTCTCGGTTTGGTAGCCGCCAGATTGGGCATCGAATTTTGCTGAAATGTTGTTCCTTTGAGTGATGATCTGGCTTCCTATACCTAGCCTGATAAGAACACAAGCGAATGACACTAATGCTCACAGTATTTAGCCTGTACAAGGTCTCACGGAATGATAGAGAACCATCTAGGGTTAAGAACCCGAAATTTTAATTCCTTGCATTCTTTTTCCTTGCTATGTATACACTTCCAGTGATCCCATATCGCTTGAAGACACGGCTCATCGAATCAGCTCCATAGGTGTTTGGGAAGTTTTTGAAGTAGATTTTGGTAGGGGTAGGGTTTTGCGGGTTTGTGGGTCGGCTGGGGTGGGAATTACGACAAAGGGTAGAGGCTGGGGAGGGGGGGAAAGGTGATGTTGGCTAAAGGCTGAGTGATAGCGGTTTCGGTGGTCGGAGGTGAGGGAGCGGTGGTGGTGGCGATGATGAATGGTAGGGTGGCGGTGGTGGGTAGGGGGGTGGCGTCTAGGGTTCCTCTCCATCGGGGTTTTGTATTAATTGTCTAATTAGTTATATACCTTCTTTATAATTGATTTAAACTTAAACATATAATAATTAAAAGTAGTAATAATTAGTAATGTTGATATTAATATTAGCTTTTTCTTTAATCAATAATAATATTTGATAAACTAGAAAATACTTAAAAATAACATTTTTAATTATTGTAATTAATTATATTGTTTAAACATTACTATATTATTAATAATTCAGGGTTTAGGGATTAGTGTTCATGGTAAGTTTCTTATACCTTTCATTTACTTTTTATGTAAATTTTTAAATAACCAATAAATTATACCTTCATTTACGTTTTATGTAACTTTTAAATTACTTATAATTTTCCTATAACTCTTTTTAAACCTTTCTTATATCTTCCTATAACTTTGTTATAACTTTCATGTGTACCATTTTTTTATAACTTTTCAATAACTTACAACTTTCTCACACATATAACTTTCGTAACTTTTTTATACCTTATTAAGTAAATAGCTTATAACATTCATACACCTTTTATATGCCTATTCAAATAACATATAACATTCATAATTTTTTTATACATTTTTCATGTAACTTATCATATAGTTTATAACTTTCTTATTACCTTTTCATATAACTTGTAGCGTCCTTATAATTATTCTATACATTTCATATAATATGAAACCTATAACTAATAACAGTTTTTGTACATCTTCTATAACTTTTTATAAACCCTATAATCCTCTCAAATACTATATCTATAGCTTTCAAAGAACCAATAGATTTCTCGTACCTGTTTCGTAACTTTTCATATAACCTACATCTTTTCATTAAATCTATAACTTTCATATTCCTTACACATTTTTTATAACTTTTCATATAAATTTTGTGACTGCAAAAAATTATTGTCACATATTGAATAGTTTTAGTTATAATTTTTACTTGTAACTGTAGTATTTTTTTTCAAAAACATGCCATGTGGTTTGGTCATTTTGCAAAAAGGTCCTTGTGGAATTTTTTTCTTCAAAAGGGTGCTTGTGGTTTCAAAAGTTAGCAAAAACATGCTACTCAAAATTTTGCAACCACATTTGGAAGGGTAATCTCAGTTATTCAAATAAATTCAATATTCCTATATTTCAACCATATTATCTGTGAATTATTTATCAAGATTTGAGTAAATTTTGGAAAATTTTCAATTTGTTATGATTTTTGAAAGTTATTGTCAATTTTTAATTAATATACATATCTGTACTTCTCAAAAAATTCTAAAATTTATCATTAATATGTATTGTATTCATATAACAAAGCTGCTAAATTTCACTTCAAAATGAACAAGATTACCCTTCCAAATGTGATTTCAAAATTTTGGGAAGCATGTTTTTGCTAACTTTTGAAACCACAGGCACCCTTTTAAAAAAAAATTCCACAAAGACCTTTTTGCAAAACGGCCAAACCATAGGGCATGTATTTGAAGTTTACCCTATATTTTTTGCAACAAGCTTTTTAATTTGTCATGCATATAGTTTTTGTGACGATAAAAAATTTACTATCATGTTTTGAATAATTTTAGTTACAACTTTTACTTGTAATGTACGTATTTTTTTGTTTATTATAACAAAAATAATAATTTTTTTGCAAAAAATCTTTTTATGTTGTCACGCATATAGTTTTTGTGACAATAAAAAATTGGTGTCACATATTGAATTGTTTTCGTTACAACCATTACTTGTAACTGAAGTATTTTTTGTTTTAAGTTAATTTATTGTCACAAAATTAATATATTTTTTGCAACAAGCTTTTTATGTTGTCACTCATATAGTTTTTATGATGATAAAAATTTTATTGTCACATTTTGAATAATTATAGTTACAGCACTTACTTGTAACATAAGTATTTTTTATTTCAAGTTAGAATTATTGTAACAAAAGTCATAAAATTTATGCAACAATTTTTTAATATTGTCACACATATAGTTTTTGTGACAATAAAATATTTTTTTGCCATGTATTAAATTGTTTTAGTCACAATTATTACTTGTAACTGAAGAATTTTCTGTTTGAAGTTAAACTTATTGTCACAAAAAAACTTTTTTTTTGCAACAAGCTTCATTATGTTGTCACACATATAGTTATTGTGACGATAAAAAATTTATTGTCAAATATTGCATAGTTTTAGTTACAACTTTTAGTTGTAACTAAAGTAGTTTTTGTTAGTTGTAACTAAAGTAGTTTTTGTTTGAAGCTAAACTTATTGTCACAAAAATAATATTTTTTTTTGCAACAAGCTTCTTATGTTGTCACACATATAGTTATTGTGACGATAAAAAATTTATCATCACATATTAAATAGTTTTAGTTACAACTTTTAGTTGTAACTAGAGTATTTTTTTGTTTCAAGTTAAATTTATTGTTTCAAAAATATATTTTTTTGCAACAAGTTTCTTATGTTGTCACCCATATAGTTATTGTGACGATAAAAAATTTATTGTCATATATTGAATAGTTTTTGTTTCAAGTTAAACTTATTGTAACAAAACTAATGTATTATTTGCTACAAACTTTTTTATGTTGTCACATATATTGTTTTTGTGACAGTAGAATGTTATTGTCACATATTGAATATTTTTAGTTACAACTATTACTTGTAACTAAAATATTTTTTGTTTCAACTTAAATTTATTGTCACGAAAATAATAAATTGTTTGTAACAAGATTTTAATAGTCACATAAATGGTTTTTGTGACAGTAAATTTTTATTATAACAATTTCTAAATTATAGGTTACAACTTAAGTTGTAATGGAAAATTATATGTTACAATTTTAAAAAATTGTTGCAAAAACAGCTATTATATGTGACAATTTTACAATAAAATTTTACAAAACTAATTTTTGTGACAATAAAAAAATTATTGTAACAATAATAACCTTTTGTGACAGAGAAATTGTTGTCACATATTAACTGATTTCTTGTAGTGTCCAAATCTTTCCCCAATTTTTCAGTAATATCTTACTTTAATTCTAATTTCCATATTTTTTCCTTTTGTTCTTTTAATTAGTTTTGTCTGTTTGCCAGAGAGATAGGTGTAGATTAGGTTTTTTAGTGCTTCGTTTTTTTATGAATTTGGTCGAGATTTGGCTTATTTGAGAGTTGGCTTCTCTTATTTGCTAATTTATTCATTTTTAAATGTCTTTTAGTTGGTAGATGCTTGGATTTTTTATTTGTCTTTTGGTCACAATTGTTGGTAAAGTTGATTAAGAACATAAAGAACACCTAACAATTCTTTAGTGCTAGATTAATTAATCACATTATTAGGATTGGAACCACAAAACGGTTGAAAGCAATATTTAATATATTATGATTCTTATGTACCATCGTCTAGAAGATGTTAACTCTACTTATGATGTTGAAAATTCTATTTGTATTTTGGCTTTAGGCTTAGCTGTTAATAATGTGAGAGAGTATGTACACACAAGTTTTCAGTTACAAAACTTCAATTCTTGTCGTGAATAAAATTACGTCACCAGATTGAATACATCATACTTCTGTTCCCCATTAATGTTGGCCGGGTCTTCAAATTCTAATCTTGTTCTATATCGGTCAATTTCATCTCCTCTACTCTTCTACTTGTGGAATTCTACCATCACTTATTTTCTTTAAGAAATAACGAAAATTCTTTTAAAAAACTATATATTTTTTTGGCTCACAGGCTGGGTTTGGGATTTAGATATTTTATGATAGCCCGAGCTCGATTTTTATATTTTATAATTTGCTCGATTTTTTTATTTTATAATTTAGCCTGACTTGGGCTACTTGATTTTTAGCTAAGCTTTATTAGGCCTAGCCCGAACCCGGCCCAGCCCAAACAATGATCAAGTCTAAGGTATATACCGTGGTTTTCAGACTCGGACCGGTCATCAAACTGGTGAAGGCAACGGTCCACAGATTTGAGGTTCAATCGGATTAAATCGGTGGTTGAACCAGATTTTCTTAAACATGTGAAAATACTAAATATTTTATTAAACATGTAATATGAGTTATACCCCTACAATAATTAATAATATTAAATAAAATATTTTATAATCCAAAATTGTATTTCAAATAAAAATAAAATATAAGATAACAACTAATATAATCTAGAGAAAGAATACAAAACGAATTCTATATTGTATAGATTCGTTTAAAAAAGTTGATAAATTTGATTTACGATATATAAAAATAACACATTAAAGGAATTAAATTTTATACACAAAATAAAAAAGTTATATATTCATTCAATATAAATTTTAAGCAAAAAAACTTAGATATAATGGTATTTAAAAAATTTAAATTTATTTCGTTATGCAAAACATTCAAATTTATAATTGAAAGAAATATTTCAAATTTAATAAAATGCGTAGTATATCAAATAAAAAAATTAATATATTTATTGTGGTTTTTTTACAATAAAATATTATTGAAACAAGGGAAATCATTAAAAATATACTTGTCTTGCTAAAATATCAATAAATTTGTCATGTTTGTTAAACATACAAACTATTTACAGAAATGTCATGTATTTAAGTCCCCCACCGTTTCTTTCTTCCCCTTTTTCTTTTGATTTTCTTTCTTCTTTTTCATTCATCTCTCAAACCGTTTATTTTTCCGACATGCTGCTTTAGAGTTTTTTATTCATCTTATTTTTATCTTTGAAATGATATCCACTGTGATATTTTCGAAATTTTTTATCTAGTAACTATTTAGTAGGTATCCAGTAGTCAGTAGATTACTGTAAGATATCTAGTAGATATTAATGGCCTAATGCTCTCCCATACCCCTTAACTTGAGCGAAAACACCATTCATACCCCCCAACTTTCAAAAGGTCCTCCGATTTACCCCAACTTTCAAAAAGTGTGTTTCCATACTACCTCATACCCACTCGCCCACTCTCAGCTGGGAGAGTGCACTCCACTAGCTGCCAAGCTGACATATTTGTAAAAGTCAACCCAATACTATATCGACACGTGGCAGAAACTAAAAAATTTCAAAAAAACCTTGGAAAAAATTCTTTTAAGACCCTATAATTTTAATTCAACCAAAAAACCATTTCTATAATGAATTTATTAATTTGAATAAAAGTCACACCAATCTTTACTTGACACATGTCATTTATATTATAAAATTTTTCAAATATCCCTGAAAAAATTTCATTAAAATCTCTATCAATCTTTTTCTTACAATAATACCATTTTTTCTACACAACTTTTATATGTAATTTTAATTCAATCAAAAACATTAGTCAAACCAATGAAATAATGCCACGTGGCATAAACTAACAAAATTTCAAAAAAACCCTTGACAAAACTTCTTTTAAGTCCCTATAATTTTAATTCAACCAAAATATTATCTTCTACAATAGATTTCAAAAAAACCTTGACAAAATTCATTTAAGACCCATATAACTTTTATTAAATAAAGAAAATAAATTTGGTGGAGGAAACTTTTAGAAAATGTTTATGGAAGGGCCCGAAAAGGTGAAAATACATTTCGGGGCCCGATTTCGTAAAAAAATTGAAAAATACCAAAACATTATGGAATATCCAGAAAATAAAGAAAATAAATTTGGTGCAAGAATTTTTCAAAAAATATTTTTGGAAGGGCCCGAAAATGTGAAAATATGTTTCGGGGTCCGGTTTCGTAAAAAATAAAAAAAATCCAAAAAAAAATGGAATATCCAAAAAATAAAGAAAATAAATTTGGTGCAAGAATTTTTAAAAAAATATTTTTGGAAGGGTCCGAAAATGTGAAAATACGTTTCGGGGTCCGGTTTCGTAAAAAATTAAAAAATCCAAAAACATTATGGAATATCCGGAAAATAAAAAAAATAAATAAATTTGGTGTAATAATTTTTCAAAAAATGTTTTTGGAAGGGCCCGAAAGGAGGAAGATGGGCATTTTGCAATATAAAAAGTATTTAGGGATTTTTTTATGATTTGGTTATAAAATATTAATTTTATTTGATTTTTTATACATTTGCAAGTCAAACATGTGCCATTTTGGTCAAAACCATACACATTAGCTACAACGTCAACTTAAGGTAGCATGGAGACACTTTTTGGAATTTGGGGTAGATCGGAGGACCTTTTGAAAGTTGGGGGGTATGAATGGTATTTTCGCTCAAGGTGGGGCATGGGAGAGCATTAGGAATATCTTAATTGTAATAGTTTTTTATGGAATCCAATAACAGCAAACATATATTTAATAGATATATAACAGATGTATAAATAATGATTTCATAAATTATAAATAGATCGATATCTTTTTTACGATGATTATTTTATAAAACATAACATCTCCTACTTATTTAATAAAAATTTAGTAATCAGTGTTGGAATTGTAATCTTCTGCCATGGCATTGTATAGCAGGGACAAGTTTTGAATCATTTGCCAACTTCAGTTCCCTTCATAAAATTGTAGTTCAAAAGAACAGAGCCTCAGTTGGAGGTTTTCTCTATTTCTCTATTGATCAAAAGTTACATGTTCTCTTGTTTAAAACTACTGTACACAGAGCTGGTTGAATCACTAAAAATTAATAAACTAATAAACTAGAAACAGATGTTAATCTTAACGTTTTTTTAATAGAATGTGAATCTTAAAGTGGATCATCAATTGAGCTAATCAATTCATTGTCTAAAAATACAGGTAGCCATTTGGTTGTCGGATTAAACATGAGTTTTATTTATTCTTGATATTCAGAAAATACAAGGAAATTTTGTCGGAAGCTGCCTCAATTGTAATTTTCTATCAATACTCCAACTTGACAACTTCAAAGAAAAGAATTATTTAATAGTTTGGTAATTAAATTTGTGTACCAATAAGGTATAGCTCAGTTGGTTAAGTAAACTGAACAAGTTGGATTTGAAAATAAGGTTCAAATCCCACTAGATATATTTGTCGGAAGGGGTGAAGAGCCTTATCCCGAACAAGATTATTGCAATAAAGATATTTGTAAATATTACTCAAAAAAATTAAATTTGTGCCTTTTAATCTTTTGTCGACCGCTTAAAAGCAAGCTACAAATCAAATTCATGGGCTTATGAATTATTTTTAAAGGCTTCTAACAAAACGGCCAAAAAACCCAAACTAATTAAGCCCATACAAGTAATAATCTACAATTACACAAAAAGATGGGAAATTATTTTCAAACACACGGTCTTAAATGAAAGGAATTCCAACCAACTCTCAAAACTGAATAACGCGGTTTTCATCGCAAAAACCAAATTCAAAAACACGTTCAAACCACCAAGTTCGGAGCCACGATCACAGTTGCTGCTCTTATCATCTACAAAACCAACGGGAATTCTACAGATTCTGAAGTTAATTGGCGATAATCATAGGCATTCCGATTTCTGTTTCAAAATCAGAAGAAAGAGGAAGAAATCTCAAAGGTAAGAAACGAAACCCTAACATTGTAATATTGTTCTGCAATCTTCAAATGAAAGTAGCTAATCAGTCAAATAATTGTATAAAACAGTCTACGATGCCACCAAAAGGAAGAAATGCAAGAAGCAAGACAGCATTAGCAGCAAAGAAGTAGAAAGAGAAACAACTAGAAATTGCTCAAACCCAGATATTTCAACAATGTTATATTATAAAGTACTATATCTAACATTTTTAACACTAAAAATAAGAAATAGAAAAAAATGGTTCAGAAAATCGAAAATTAGAGCAAACCTATAAAATCTGTAAAAGAAACAAGCAAATATGAAACTCTACTGGACAAATACTAGATAACCATTACATAAATAACAAGTTTATACTATATTTCTACTACATAAACATTAGATAACCAACAAAGAAGAATATTGCATGGAAATTGCTGCATATCATATCAACTGCAACTGATATACTAGATTTACCAGATATTTATAAAGTAACAAATAGATACGAGATTTGATAAATATATATGTTTATCAGCTTAATAAATGGTTTAAATATTCACATGCAAAATGGTGGCTGCAACGATGGTATACATATAACAAAGAGTCGTGGGATAAATCAAATGAATATTGTAGGAACACCAGATGTCCACTGGGTGAATACTAGATAACAACCAGATGTCAGACAGATGAGATTTTATTACATGTCCCACATAACTTGGTTAAAAAGTTGGATACTGATTTATTTGATCTCTGATTTTGTACTAAAAAAATGTCATAAAATTAAAAAACCTTGTACAAAATTCTCAACTTACAACTTGTGCAGGTGCCTAGCAGTCAAGACCTAGCAAAGTACCAACTGATATATCCTGAAAAACACTACATAAGCCCCAGCGGTGAAGACATCAGCAGATGAAAAAGTAATATCATTCCTAAAGGTGGATGACCTTAGGTAATTGAATGCAGCTAGAATTAGAACTTTAGAAGTATTTAAATTTTTGTATATACTAAAATTTGAGTGGACGGAAGTATAAAGGTCGCAATGAAAATGAAAGATGAATGTAAACGCCAAGACAATTATACATTCCCTGCCAATGAAATTAACTTAAATTTGAAATCATTCATTCCTCTAATTTCATAATGTAACAGTTTTTTATTCTGACACTTCTGAAAATTTTTTTTTTATGGAACATGATGATATCTAACGTATATTTCATACATTTAGTATATTTGTATTAGATATCTAATAAATCTTGATTTTGATAGTTTCTATGGAATATTTTATAAAATATAACATCTAATAGATATATAGTAGACATCTAGTAGATATTTATCCTCCTAAAAAATCTATTTGAATTTGTTATAAATTGTGTTATAAATCTATTTGAAATTATGATTTACTAGATATCTGACAGTTCAAAAAAATTTTGAAAAAAATATGTCATAGTGGATGTCGTTTTGAAGATATAAATAAGACGAACAAAAAATTCTAAAGCGGCATGTCAAAAAAATGAACGGTTTAAGAGATAAATTCATAATAAGGCAAAAGAAATTAGAAATAAACATGTTGGAAGCATGTTTGTGCGAAAGGGATGTGGTATTCATATAATTAGTTTCGTGTGTCTTTGTTTTTTTGTAGATTATATATTATAGGGTTAAATTATTTTGGATTTTTGTGTCAATTCTGTAAGAAGCCCTTAATATAATTTAAAAATTAACAATATATAATATAAAAGTATAAAATGAGAAGATACTATCACTTGTGTCTAGGAGCTCAATTGTTAGAGCATGTATTGAAATACTTGTTAGAGGTTTTGTGTTCAATTCTCACCGACAACAATTTTACAAAAACATAATTTAAGTGAACCAGAAACCGGTCATTAGTTGAATTGGTCGATTTTTAGTCGACTAGGCCAGTTCAACCGGTTGTTGACCGACTCTTGACTATGTCAAGAATTCGGTGAAACCAGACCGAACCAGACACCATTTCCGGTTAAACCCCGGTCCGGTCTGGATTTCCAAACCATGGTATATACTATAGGGAAATTATAAAAAAAATACATGTCTTACTAAAATATCTACAAAATTGACATGCATGTTAAACATACAAACTATTTACAGAAATGCTATATAATTAAGTCCCACACCGTGTTTCTCTTCTCCCCTTTTTCTTTTGATTTTCTTTTTTCTTTTTCATTTATCTCTCAAACCGTTTATTTTTTTGACATGCTGCTTCAGAGTTTTTTGTTCGTCTTATCTTTGTAATGATATCCACTCTGACATTTTTGAAATTTTTTATCTAGTATTTATCTAGTAGGTATCCGTAGATAACTATTAGATATCTAGTAGTTATCTAGTGTATCTTATTTGTAATAGTTTTTTTTATGTATTCAAATGACATCAAACATATATTTAATAGTTATATAACAGATTTGTATATGATGATTTCATAAATTATAAATAAATCTATACCTTTTTATGATGCTTATTTTATAAAATATAACATCTTTTAGATATCTAGTAAACATCTAGTATTCATTGTTGGATATCTAGCATATCTTAATATTAACAGTTTTTTTATGGAATTTGGTGACATCTAACATATATTTCATACATCTAGTTTATTCGTATTAGATTTCTAGTAGATCTAGATTTTGATAGTTTTTATGGAATATTTTATAAAATATAACATCTAATAGATATATACTAGACATCTAGTAGTTTCGTACCCTCTTAAAAAAATCTATTTGAATCTGTCATAAATTGTGTTAGAAATCTATTTAAGTTATGATTTACTAGATAACTACTAGACAATTACTAGATAATTACCAGATAACTAATAGATAACTACTGGATATCTGACAGTTCAAAAATATTTTTGGAAAAAAAATATAACATTGATGACGTTTCGAAAATAAAAATGAGACAAACAAAAAACTCTAAAGCAACGGTTTGACAGATAAATGCAAAATAAGGCAAAAAAAATTAGAAATAAACATGTTGGTGGAAGCATGTTTGTGTGAGATATGGCATTCATGTAATTAGTATTTCCTGTTTTTGCTTTTATTTAAATTGTTTGTGGTAGAGCTAAATTATTTTGGGTTTTGTTGCAATTATGTAAGTAGCTCTATACTATAATCTTTTCCTCGTTTGAATATGACCTTAACCTTAAGGCTATGCCATCCCAAGGTGCTGCCAAATGGAAGGAAAGTATCACATCAATGAATATGAAATAATAGATCTAAATCTTGCTAGCAAGTTATGGTAGTTTATTTTCAAATCTTAGAACTAAGTGAAAAACTAGATATGAGGTTTCCAATGGGGTAGGTACGTAATCGGTCTTCATAGTACCAAGCACATTGACACTTAAATTTGAAGGTATTACCTATAACTGAAAACGAACATTCTTGACATTCTTGACATTAACTCCTTGACTTCCTAAAAAATCATACTTCTATGTTTCCTGATTAATAGATTAAAAATATTGTATCTAGTTGTCCATAATTTGAATGGTTGGAGTTACTCAAATTTGGTTGGTTTGATCATGTTGTTGTTTATTTCAAAATATTTGAAATTATATATATTAAATGTGAAATTTACAAATTATGTCTGAATATAAATATATTATTTTTGTCCTTAGCGCATGTTGTCACTTGCTACATGATAGTTTAATGAAATGTAAATATATCTGGGTAGAAATAGGAGCTAGCATCATAAAACATGAATATTACTAGAGAAATTGTCAAAAATATACATGTCCTACTAAAATATTTACAAAATTGACCATTAAGTTGAACTAATTACATATCTACTGTCTAGCCATAAATAATTTACATTAACAACGACAAGAGAAAATATTTACATGAATACGGTGTGGTATTTATGTTACATGTCTCACACACACACACACACACATGTGTGTGTGTGTGTGTGTGTGTGTGTGTGTGTGTGTGTGTGTGTGTGTGTGTGTGTGTGTGTGTGTGTGTGTGTGTGTGTGTGTGTGTGTGTGTGTGTGTGTGTGTGTGTGTGTGTGTGTGTGTGTGTGTGTGTGTGTGTGTGTGTGTGTGTGTGTGTGTGTGTGTGTGTGTGTGTGTGTGTGTGTGCGCGCGTGTGTGTGTGTGCGTGTGATGATGCATGTGTTATGATTTATCAGATAAATACCAGACCTTATTTTTGTAATTATTTACCCCTGTTTTATAAACTTGTGAAATTTTTTATGGTATCATCAAATAATTTATTTTTTGAGGGATTTTCTATGTACATCATGACATCTAACAGAACGTCGAAATATTCATAGTTGCAAAGTATGGCTGTAAGCAAATGTACTCCCTCCATTTATATATGGTTGTCGTCTACCTAATTCATAGATTATAATAAAACAATCAACATTTACTAATCAAACCTTTACCAGCCTCAAAATAATATCTGCCTACATGCTCTATCCTATACTAGCAGCAGGGAAATGCTAATACCATACTCAAGGTAATGATAATTCGTAACCTTAACTTACTTTGAAAATAATAGTAATGGTAATTCTCGCCGGCGACAGTCTGCAACCAACTTTTCTTTTTGAGATGGGAAGTGGAAGAAGCACAAAATGTTTAAGGCTTTCTTTGGTGATATGGATGGCCTTGATATTGAGGCTCTGTGCTCTATTGAACAACTGTGGCATTGCCCGGTTAGTAAAGGGGGGCGCGTAGGTCATGTCCGGTATAATGGCTTGGCGCCGCTTCTGCAGAGCAAGAATGATAAAAAAAAGGCAAAATTTCTTCGTCTACTTAAGATATTTTGAACGAGGAGGGGGATAGAAGGGGAATTGTGATTACTCCGAGTGATTCAGTCACCCCTAAAGTAAAATGAGTCATGTGTGAGACGATCTTTTTTTGTGTACTTTTTTGGATGCAATTGTATGAAGTAAGAAGCTCTTTTTTTGCTAGTTCTGACCAATGTGATGTGCTGGAAAACATCGATTTCTTTTTCTTTGCTAAGTTGTTTACAGATTTTCCTTCCAATCTCATAATCTATCTACATTTGAAAATTGTGTATAGCATTAAACAATTAAGATGTGGCATTATTGGATTGTGAAATAATGTCAAAAGGAATAGTTTCTCCAGGAGAAAAAGATACGAAGATCAACTTGCAAAGGTCGAGCACTTTCAGTTTGTGAATTTATTATAAAAAACAACAGAGATGGAAACAAGATTACAAACATAAAAATTGGCAGGGAGCGCATAAAAAACTAAATCAGTCATAAAAGTTATCCAATAATACTAAAGCATTAGGGCTTCAAAACCAAAAACACGATGCCGACCTTCTTCACCTCTAGTAGCCACCGCCCCACCTCGGACTCAATCCCAAGGAACCCCACCTTTCGCCATGCTTCTCTAAAGAATTACCCTCCCTCTAACCAGATAAAGTCTTCTTCTGGTCTCAATTTATCCCAAGGTGCATTCAAGCCTTCAAATTCACTGCAATTTCGACCCCCTCTCATAAAGGCTAATGGCTTCCCAACAGATCAAACAATCTACTTCGAACTTTTTTCGGCTAATTGGAATGTGGATGCTCTCAATCGTGCTTTCCTCAGGTATGGCATCGAAGGTTCTGTCTCTATTGCTCGAAAACTCATCGTAAGACATCTGCACTTTGGGTTTTTTCACCCTAAACAGAACCTCAGTGTTGCTTTGGCCATTAAACGCATAAATATTATTCAAATCGGTAATTGCAGATTTAGGGCTTATCTTGCTAGGTATCTGAGTAAGAATTTCAAAAATGTTCAATCTCGAGTTCGTATTCAGCCCCAAAAACCGAAACAAGAGTGGGTTTTCATACCTTCAAAAAGAGATGACAGAGCTTATGCAGATGTTACCTCAAATATTCCTTGTGCTTCTGCTCCTACTTCCTCTTTTACTTTCACTAATGATAAACCTGTTGAAGAGTTGGGTTGGGCCAAATTTTCTTGTTTGATCAAAGTTTGTAACATCGAAATTGTATCAGCTTTGGAATCGATCTTCAAAGCAAGAAAATTTACGATTAATTTTGCTGCTCTAGCTGGTGGATTGTTTGCTATTGTTGGGTTCTTTTGTTTGGATGCTCTGTCTAGTTTTTTAGAAAACAATTGGAGGCTCCTAGAGGATATTTTGTTTGAGGTGAAACCTTTTAATCCTCACTTTAGACCATCAGATTGCTTAACGTGGATGGATTTCTCTGGAATTCCTCTTTACTTATTACAGAAGCAATTTCTGTCATCCTTGGTTTCTCAATTCGGACATTTTATCTCTTGTGATTTCAACTTTGAGAAACTAGATAGAGTCGATGTTGTTTCTTGCTTGGCCTGGGTTCCGAATAGAATACAAAATTGCAGTTTTACTGTAAAGCTGAATTTAACGTTGATCAAAGTTAATATGGCCGTTTGTCAGAGTTCTACTTGTGCTAATTGTGAAGCACACATTCTTGAAACTCCTGGTTCTGTAGCAGGATGTTCTTCTTCTTTTTGTGGCAAAGCAAACTCATATAAAACTCATACCAATTCATCTCATTCTGATCATAGGCATATTTCGAAAGTCCCATCCATTTCCATCTCGGTTCTTACCAAACCTGTCGGCCAAAATATTGCAACCAGCAACATAAATGACTTGATGCAGAATGATCCATGTTTGGATGGAATTTCATCAGATTCTCCTGACAATCATTTGGTTAATTCTATTAATTTTCCAGTAGCCATTACTCCACTAAACCCCAGAACAGTTGTTGCTACTTTCCCTAGGAGGAAAGGATGATCTATTTTGCACAGCGGAGTACAAGGTCCATTAATTAGTGTGTCTGAGAACTCTGATATTTGTCTTGACATTGGTAACAGAAATTCCATTATTCAACATGAGGCTTCAACATCTAATTTTGACCAAACGGAGAATGAAATTGAAAAGACTTGGGAGTTGGGTAAAATCATTGGCTTATTTCATGGAGGAGACAAGCAAGAAGCCATTGGGTGCTTGGGAGAATTACTAGCACATTCTTGATTCCCATCTCTTCTTCTATTCCAGGTCAATTTTATCCTCATATCATTCCCTTTTCCTTGTTGGAATTGTAGGGGGCGACTTAAAAATCCCTCAAAATAATCTTTCATTTGATCTTTGATTATGAAACACGGATTATGCTTGTTTGCTTTATTGGTGTCTAAGGTTAAATCTGTCAGCGACTTATTAGTCAGAAAGTATTGGGGTCATCATAATTTTTATTTTCAATGTATTCCATCAGTTGGGGTTTTAGGTGGTATACTAGTTTCATGGAACTCTATTATGATAACCTGTTATGTGTTTGCCTCTTCGTTACGTTGGTTGTTATTGCATTGTTCTAATAATGAGCTAGATATATATATGCTATTCCTCTATGCTTCCAATGACTGGTCTGATCGGGTTATCATGTGGTCTGAGATTCTGTGTGTGATCAATGGTTTGGACAAGTTTATTATTTGTGGAGGTTTTAATGAGATTTTACATCCTAGTGAACGCTTAAGTGGATTGGTTTCCCCTTCAATGGCATACTTTCAGGATTTTATGAATAAGGGTGAACTTTTTTATATCCTCTTACATGGTCACCCTTACACATGGCATAACAGCAACTCTTTCTCCAAAATTGATCGAGTCTTAGTTTCTTCTTCGGTGTCTACTGTGTGGCCCTTTCAATCAATAAGAAGGGTTAACACTACCTTGTCTGATCATTTTCCTATCTTGTTTAATTCTGTTGTTGGTTTTGGATTTGGTCCTAAACCTTTTCGGTCACTAAATTGTTAGTGGGAGGACTGTCGGGTCTCTCCATTTCTTAAAGATACGTGGCAAGAAATCTATAGTTCTTTTGGAGACTCCAATATCTCTCTCAAACTTAAACAACTTCGGGGACAAATAAAGGCATGGAATTCTGAAGTTTTTGGCAATGTTTTTGTTGAGAGTAGTGTCTTGGAGAAATCTCTTTTGGATCTTACATCTAATGATATTCAACGACCTCTGTCTCAACAACAAAAATGTAATATCACAAATATCTGTAGCCAACTTATGACAAAGAAATGCCATCTTTAATCAATTCGTCACCAACAATCTCGAGTTAAATGGACTTTGCTTGGAGATAATAGCACTTCTTTTTTCCATAAGACAGCCAGATTTCATCAGAATAGGATTACATATATTGAGGTTAATGGGGACTTAATCTCTGACCCAATTCAAATTAAAGAAGCAATTGTGGCTTTATTCTCTGATTTATTCGAAGCCAACCGTAATGCCCCTTACTCTTTTGAGTCTTTAAGTTTTGCTAAAGTCAGTGCTGATGACAATTCATCACTCACGGCACCTGTTACCAAAGAGGAAACATGGAATGCTTTGAAATCTTGTGGGGAAAATAAGGCACCAGAGCCAGATGGTTTTAATTTCTTCTTTTATAAGAGGGCTTGGAATTTTATGAAAGGGGAAATTATGAAGATTTTTAGTTCTTTCTATGATTTAGGAACACGTCCAGACTCTATTAAGACTTCTTTCACTATTCTTATTTCGAAGACTCCGGGAACGACTTCTTTGTATAACTTCAGACCAATAGCTCTTATCCATGGGATATACAAAATACTAGCCAAACTGCTTTCTTTTCGGCTACAAGTTGTCCTTCCTGAGCTCATCTCTAATAATCAGTTTGCATTTATAAAAGGGAGAAATATTCGTAAGTGCTCTTTTCTAGCTTCTAAAACGGTTTTCAAAATTCATGTTAATCGCAGACCTTGTTTACTCTAGAAGTTGGACTTTAACAAGGCTTTTGATAGTATTTCTTAGAATTATCTCGATGCGGTCTTAGAGAAAATAGGTCTTGATGAGTGATGGAGAAAATGGATGTCAAATTGTAGATCTAATTCATCCACTTCGATTTTGATTAATGGTTCTCCTTCTAACCCTATCTATTTGAAGAAAGGTGTGAAGCAAGGAGACCCCTTGTCTCCTTTTCTCTTTTGTTGACAAAGCTATCCAAGAAAATTTGTTGTCTGGCTTTCATTTGGATGATTTGGGTCATGTCATCTCAGTTTTACAATTTGCAGACGACACTATCTGCTTTCTTCCTGGAGTTGAAAGTGAAATGATAATCTTTGTTAGGATTCTTCGTTGCTTTGAAGTGATATCTGGTCTTAAAATTAACTTCCATAAGAGCTCTCTAATGGGAATTAATGTGTAGTCTTCTTTGCTAAACTCCTGTGCGTCTCATTTGAGACGTCGCGTATCATCCCTTCCAATATCTTATTTAGGTGTTCCTTTGAGTTACAATAGGCTAAAGCTCCATGATTGGCAGCCTATGATTCTAAAATTTGAAAGTAAGTTGGCGAATTGGAAAGAGTCTTGTCTCTCTTATGCACATCGTCTAATGCTCATCAAGTCAGTACTCAACAGTATGCCAATATATCTTCTTTCCCTTTTTAAGATTCCAATTGCAATCTCTAAAAAAATGGAACGTATATGCGTAATTTTTTATGGAAAGGAAACCATGATTCAAAAGGTCTTTCCAAAGTTAGTTGGGCTACAATATGTCTTCCTTATGCTTCTGGTGGTTTAAATTTGAAAAGTTTAAACATTACTAATTGTTGTCTTCTTTTGAAATGGATATGGAAGATCAATTCGGCGAACCGTTCTTCGTTATGGTACTCAGTTTGTGTTCTAAGGGTATGGTTTCTCCAACTGGCATGACTTTGCAGTCTCAAATTTCTCGTGCTTACCTCCTATTTGGTAGCGAATTTTTAATTATTGTGTTAGAGATTCAAAGTATTGGGATTTCTTCCTAAGCAACTCTTCTATCAGTGTTGGCGATGGTTCAATTTGTTCCTTTTGGTAAGATCATTGGAATGGACAGCCACTTAAAGACCAATTCCCTGACCTCTATGCCCAATCTGCTGCCCATTCGGTGACTGTCCGAGAAGCTTATCGTGCTATTCTTATGGACAATGCTATTGGCCGTCCTTTTTGGTGAAGGAGACTCAGACCTGTTACTTCGGGCCAACTTGATGAGCTTATATCTTTATTGAATCAGGTGAAATTTAGGGACAGATCTGATGCAGCTTTATAGTGTAGAAATGGAACTAATATATCATATGTAGCTGCTGCCTTCTCTTCAGGTTTTATCTCTTATCAGTTGACTTCATCTCCACATCATATTTTAGCACCATTCTCCTTGATTTGGGAAGCGGTAACGCTGCCAAAAATCAAATTTTTTAGTTGGTTACTATTTCATAATAAATTGCCAACTAAATCTTTTCTTGCAACCCGAAATATTATTCCATGGGAGAACGCCTTTGGCCCTCATTGCAGTGAGATTGAAACCTGTGACCATTGTTTTATTCATTGTCGGGATAGTCATAATCTTTGGTATGACTTGTTTAAATGGATTGGTATTCAAATGGTTATTCCAGCTAATGTAGTTGATTTCTTCAATGGTTGGAGAGGTTGTTTTCGGGGAAAAAATTAACGGACTTTTGGCACCTCGCTTTGGTTCTTTTTGTGCTGGGAAGTATGGCAATGAAGAAACAAGGTCATTTTTTAAGGCACATCTACCTTGCTTGATTTATTGTATAGAAGCATTCATTTTACTTGGTTTATATTTCATTGTAGTAGGCGTTTGATTTGCCAATCCGTTTTTGACTTATTTGTTAACCCCAAGACTCTTCTCTTGTAATTCATAATCTTTACTAAAGGTTATTTTATTAGTTATAGTTCGTGTTAGTGTTCCGTGGAGGTTCTAAAGGTGCCAACCTAGTTGGGATGTTTAGCCCTTCTTTGGACTCTAATACGGTGTACTTATCAAAAGAAAAAAAAATACGAAAGCGTTAGGAAACATTAACCTCGATGAAAAGCTCAAGAATCTGAACGATGGTCAGTTTGGGATTGATAAGAAAAGTTGGTTTCATTCCTTTGGCTACCATTTAGACTATCGGAATCAATTTCGTGATAAAGGACTATATGCGTTTGAAAAATTAGTTTCTAGCATTTTGCAACTAAAAAATTTAACTATATTCAAATTTTCTTACATACATTTCCAGCAAAATGTCTTTTATTTTACACATTGAACAAGGCCTAATTAGGACAAGAGATAAAGTACCTGCTGAAGTGATTTCAGGGCATCCACTACAAATGGTCAGAGGCATATATGTCATACGCTTATCAGTTTCACAAGAACTAAATTCCCAGCATCTGGTTTACCTGTCCAACACCGGCAAGAATATATATTGTTAAATTCATTTACTCTACCAGTAAATGAACTTAAAGATTATCAAATATAAAAGCTAACAATATAGCAAAATATATGCTAATTCAACATATCATCACTAACCCCGTGATAATGGTTTTCCCATTAGCTAATGATATAGATGAAGGGCGGGCCATTCGTGATATAGATGAACAGTTGTGAAGAGAATTCGCGCCGGCGACACTCTGCAATCTTGACAATCATGTGATGTTGTTCTCTGAATTCTGTAGAAACATATACAAATGAAAATTTGATTAATCAATATGTCCAACTAGATTGTTCAGATTTCTTTCAATTTGTTCTGAGCATTGAAGATCTAACTATCAGATACCTTTTTTCCCAGCATATTTTGCTCTCAATAAACATGCTCTGGATCTTTGCATCATAATCGGTGCTCCCTCTATGACTAACTCCGTCTCTCCTACATAGGAAAATTACGATTAATTAAACTCACAATCTTATAACTGTATAGGTCGATTTAGATCTAAAAAATTGAAGCTACGTCTATGTTTCAGATTAACCATTAAAGCATTACGAGTATTGAGCAGATATCTCTCAATTGGTCCCCGATTAACCATTAACCATTAAAGCATTACGAGTATTTATCCATTCATTAAATTTCTCTGCAGAACTAATAAGGATAAAAATCAAGAGAAAGTTAAGAATTAAATTTACCTTTTTGCTGAACTTTTTGTTGTTAATAAACATGGGAATGGTTTTTGCATCTCTCCCGCTATCTCTCACTTAAGCGGCCACTGAATTTTGAGTGAGTGTAGAGTTTGGGGTTGGATTTATATAGTACTTTGAGTTTAGGGTTTTATCATTTTTTTCCTTTTTTAATGATTTCCTCTTAAAATCTACTTCATATCCAAAAATTCATATATTAATTACTTATTGAAAAAAAAATACTTAACTCTTCTCGATTGTTTCCTCATTCACGTTGGCCGGGTCTTCAACATATATTTTATCGGTGAACACTGCTTAAGACAAAATGCTAGAGGAAGATAAGTATTGAATTTCGAGTTTCGACTAGTTGGAGTTGTGAGAGAGTATGTATACACAAGTTTTGAGTTACAAAACTTCAATTCTTGTCGTGAATAAAATTGCGCCACCAGATTGAAAAATGAATTACATCATACTTCTGTTCCTCTGAACAATTGATTTAGGAACAAAAGTTCTACCATACCTGCCACGTACAGAAATACGGTAAGTTTATAAACTACATCAATAATATACACAAATTCCACCGTGCACTAAATTTTTTTTTGAAAAATAAGTTAATTAATATTATGAGTACACGTTTGATTACTCACTTTTCGTTAATTACTTTCCTTTTGCTATTCACTGTTCTTCAAATTCTTATTTTACGCTATATCCTTCAATTTCATCTCCTCTACTCTTCTTCTTGTAGAATTCTACCATCACTTATTTTTTTTTCAACAAATAATGAAAATTCATTAATATGTATATATATATATATATATATATATATATATATATATATATATATGGGATTTAGATATTTTATGATAGCCCGAGCTTGATTTTTATATTTTATAATTGGGCTGACTTGGGCTACTGGATTTTTAGCTAGGCTTAATTAGGCCTAGCTCGAACCCGGCCTAGCCCAAACCATGATCAAGTCTAAGGTATATACCATGGTTTTCAGACTCAGACAGATCATCAAATCGATAAAGACAGCTGTTCATAGATTTAAGGTTCAATCGGATCAAATGGGTGGCCAAACCGGATTTTCTTAAACATGTGGAAATACTAAATATTTTCTATAATTTGATATTAGACATGTAATATGAATTATACCCCTACAACAATTAATAATGTTAAATAAAATATTTTATAATCCAAAGTTATATTTCAAATAAAAATAAAATACATGATAACAACTAATATAATATAGTGAAAGAATGCAAACCGAATTCTATATTGTATAGATTTGATTAAAAAAGTTAATAATTTGATTTACGATATATAAAAATAACACATTAAAAGAATTAAAATTTATACACACAATGTAAAATAAAAAAATTATATGTTCATTCAATATTTAAGCAAAAAACTTAGAGTTAATGGTATTTAAGTAAATTTGAATGTTATTTCGTTATGGAAAACATTCAAAATTGTAATTGAAAGAAATATTTCAAATTTAATAAAATGTGTAGTATCTTATTGCGTTTTTTTTACAATAAAATATTATTAATAAAATAAGGGAAATCATTAAAAATATACATGTCTCACTAAAATATCTGCATATTTGTCATGCATGTTAAACATACAAACTATTTATAGAAATGTCATGAAATTCAGTCCCCCGCTGTTTCTCTCTTCCCCTTTTTCCTTTGATTTTCTTTCTTTTTTTTCATTTATCTCTAAAACCGTTTATTTTTTCGATATGCTGCTATAGAGTTTTTTGTTCATCTTATTTTTATCTTTGAAATGATATCCACTGTGATATTTTTGTAATTATTTATCTAGTAATTATCTAGTGGGTATCCAGTAGATTACAGTTAGATATCTAGTATATATAAATTGTGATAGTTTTTTATGGAATCCAATGACATCAAACATGTATTTAATAAATATAAAACAGATGTATGTATGATGATTTTATAAATTATAAATAGATCTATATCTTTTTTACGATGATAATTTTATAAAATATAACATCTAGTACATGTCCAGTAAACATCTAGTTATCACTATTGGAAATCTAGTATTTCATAATATAACAGTTTTTTTATTCTCACACTTCTTAAAAAAAGCGGTTTGTTATGGAATATGATGATATCTAATATATATTTCATATATATAGTATATTAGTATTAGATATCTAGTAGATCTTGATTTTGATAGTTTCTATGGAATATTTTATAATATATAACATCTAATAGATATATGAAGACATCTAGTAGATATGTATCCTCTTAAGAAATATATTAGAATCTGTTATAAATTGTGTTAGAAATCTATTTCAAGTTATAATTTACTAGATAATTACTAGATAATTATCAGATTACTACTAGATATCTGACAGTTCACAAAAATCTTGGAAAAAATATATCACAGTGGATGTCGTTTTAAAGACACAAATGACACAAACAAAAAATCTAAAATGGCATATCTAAAAAATGAACGGTTTGAGAGATAAATTCAAAATAAGGCAAAAGAAATTAGAAATAAACATGTTGGAAGCATGTTTGTGTGAGAGGGATGTGATATTCATGTAATCAGTTTCTCCGGTTTTCTGTTGTTTCTAGATTATTAATTATAGGGCCAAATTAATTTGGGTTTTTGTGTCAATTGTGTAAGAAGCCCTTAATACAATTTAAAAATTAACAATATATAATATAAAAGTATAAAATGAGAAGATCTTATCACTTGTGTCTGGTAGCTCAATTGTTAGAGCATGTGTTGAAATACATGTTAGAGGTTTTGTGTTCTATTCTCACTAACAACAATTTTAAAAATAACATAATTTAAGTGAACTGTAAACCGATCACTAGTTGAACCAGTCAATTTTTGGTCGAACTAGCTACTTCAACCAGTTGTTGACCGACTCTTGACTATGTCAAGAATCCAGTGAAACCTGACTGAACCAGACACAATTTTTGGTTAAACCCGGTCCCGTTCGGATTTCAAAACTATGGTATATACTATAGGGAAATTCTAAAACACATACATGTCCCCCACTAAAATATCTACAAATTTGACATGCATGTTAAACATACAAACTATTTAGAGAAATGCTATATAATTAAGTCCCCCCCCCCCCCCCCCCCCCCCCAATTGTTTCTCTTCTCCCCTTTTTCTTTTGATTTTCTTTCTTATTTTTCATTTTTCGCTCAAACCGTTTATTTTTTCGACATGCTGCTTTAGAGTTTTTTGTTCGTCTTATCTTTGAAATGATATCCACTGTGACATTTTTGAAATTTTTTATCTAGTATTTATCTAGTAGATATCCAGTAGATCACTGTTAGATATCTAGTAGTTATCTAGTATATCTCAATTGCAATAGTTTTTTATGGAATCTAATGACATCAAACATATATTTAGTAGTTATATAACATATTTGTATGTGATGATTCATAAATTATAAATAAATCTATACATTTTTACAATAATTATTTTATAGAATATAACATCTATTAGATATATTGTAAACATCTAGTATTCACTATTGGATATCTAGTATATCGTAATATTAACAGTTTTTTATGGAATTGATGACATCTAACATATATTTCATACATCTAGTATATTTGTATTAGATATCTAGTAGATCTTGATTTTGATAGTTTTTATAGGATATTTTTTAAATATAACATCTAATAGATATATAGTAGACATCTAGTAGATATGTATCCTCTTAAAAAATCTATTTGAAGCTGTTGTAAATTGTGTTAGAAATCTATTTGAATTTATGATTTACTTGATAATTACTAGACAATTACTAGATAATTATCAGATAACTAATAGATAACTACTAGATATTTAACAGTTCAAAAATAATTTTCGAAAAAAATATAATAGTGATGTCGTTTCAAAGATAAAAATGAGACAAACAAAAAGCTCTAAAGCTGCATGTCAAAAAAATTAACGGTTTGAGAGGTAAATGCAAAATAAGGCAAAATAAATTAGAAATAAACATGTTGGTGGAAGCATGTTTGTGTGAGATATGGTATTCATGTAATTACTTTTCCATGCTTTTGCTTTTTTGTAAATTGTTTGTGGTAGAGCTAAATTATTTTGGGTTTTTGTAGCAATTATGTAAGTAGCCCTATATTATAATCTTTTCCTCGTTTGAATATGGCCCTTAACCTTAAGGCTATGCCATCCCAAGGTACTGCCAAATGGAAGGAAAGTATCATGTCAATGAATATGAAATAATAGATCTAAATCTTGCTAGCAAGTTATGGTAGTTTATTTTCAACTTAGTGAAAAACTAGATATGAGGAAGATGGGAAACGGTACTAAAGCGGTAAATATATGCAATTCGAAAGCCAAGTTGTTCCAGACATTGAGACAGCAAATAGCTCATGTCTGAAGAAATTTTGAAGCCCAAGTTTAAACAAATGCCCTCATTTTATTTATTTCATCGAGTTGTGCGAACAAAATTGTTATCCATACTATTGAAGATAAGACATTTGTGGAAAATGGGCAGATTAGTATTTTTAAACGAGGTATAAGCTAGTCTAGATTATACAAACTAAGAAATGAGGTAAATTAATAAGGTATGAGTTGTATAATTGAGGTGTAGTAAGCTGTAGGGAATAAATAAGTAATAATTAATGTATAAGTTATGTACATGGATTTTAAATAAGATATATCCTTGAGCAAATAAGGTAGAAGCTTACAAGTAGGAAATAGCTGGGGGAGTGCGTAAAATATTTTGTTCAAATATTTGGATATACTATGTATTAATTGATTCCAGTTAAAGTACTTCCATTGAGAAATTATAAAATGCAACACCTCTAGAACCTCTATCTCTATGAATAAGATGCGTCTTATTGAAATTTTCTGAAATTCTTTAGTAGTTGCGATTACTAAGGGTTTTTGAAGAGTCGATTTTCTTTTGGAGTTGCGATTTCAACAGATTACGATTATAAAATTACCGTTACTATTGTTTTTTTTCTTTCGCTGTATCAGTTGGTATCAGAGCCTAATTTACACTATAACTCTACAGAAAAGGGGGCTTAGTGTTGCTATGATAGCCGAGGAAGATGATATTTTTGTTTATTGAAACTGATATTTGATGATTTTTGCAAGCAGATGAAGGATATGATTCGAACTAAAGTACGACGTGAGTTGAGCAATTTACAAGGAGAAACGAATTCAAATCATGATGAAGTCAAAGCTAGGGAGCATAATTGTGTACAAAAAATCCCTCAAGACAAGGTTCAGGATTCTTCTGTACCATCTATTCTAGATGAAATACCTGAAAACTATTTTGAAGGCGTTACAGGAGACAATATTGATGATATGGAAGAACCAATTTTTTATCTAGATCTTGACGAAGAAATTGAAGATATCGTCAATGAACCTATCATAGTTTCAAACTTCCAAGTTCCGCCTGATATTTCATAATATCAAGTATCTAATTTGCGAATTTCAAATAGTACATCTTCATTCGTCATTGTTGGCAACTCAATATTTTTTAATGTTGATTTGTCCAATAAATTTTTTGTTGCGGCTATCATTGAGAAGATAATTCCTCATATGACGAAAATTCAAGGACGAATTTTGTTCAACCTTGGGAGAATGAAGCAGAATGAGGCCAGAACACATAAAGGAATGAAGCTCTATCGGGTTCATATGTGGTCTTAAGGCTGGATGCTCCGATTTGGAAGATTTCGGTGTCTATTTCGGGTGGAAACGAGTAACTGAACATAACTCATGGTACGCCACCTTATTTTTGTCAAATTCGATTGTTTACTGCCTGAAAATCGGGATTTATGATAGTTCCGAAATTTAGTAATTTATTAAGTTTATTTGATTTTATTTAGGAAGTTTAGTTTCATTAGGATTTTATATTTTTGGTTGGATAGAAATTTATGTTTTTAGGAATTTTAGTTATTTAGGAGTTTAAGTTATTTAGGAGTTTTTATTAGCATTATTATTTTTGTTAGATAGGAATTTATGTTTTTAGGAGTTTTATTAGGATTAGAATAATTAGCCTATAAAAGGCATTGATGTAACAATTTTAATGAGTTTTTGATATTATGAATTTTATTGCATAAGATGCGTCTTATTGAAATTTTCTGAATTTCTTTAGTAGTTGCAATTACTAAGGGTTTTTGAAGAGTCGATTTTCTGTTGGAGTTATGATTTCATCAGATTACAACTATAAAATTACCATTACTATTGTCTTTTTTCTTCCGCTGCATCACTAGATATGAGGTTTCCAATAGGGTAGGTACATAATCCGTCATATATAGTACCAATCACATTGACACTTAAATTTGAAGGTACGATCTGCATAGATGTACTTATGTGATTCAAAATCCGTCAGAAGAAAATAACAAAAAGAATCTGAAACAAAAATTTACTCATAATAAAAATCGAAAAATAAAGTGCACGTTTTCTATTTTCAAACTCGAAATAATTTTTATGCTATGTTCTTGGTGATGTGAAACCACCAAAGAAAGAGAAAAAAAGAACAAAAATGAGACGTTTGTCGGATATTTCATTGTGTAAAAGTTGCACTCCAACATAGACATTTTACTTTCTAAAAGCACTATGTTCATAAAATGGATGAAAAACACGATTAGAAGTTTATTCAAGAAAATGTTTCAGGCAACAGAAATACAATACCCTAAAAATAACTCACAAACATTGACTCATCCCCGAATGTTCTTTTCAGTATTGGAATCAAACGTAGCAGACTCATCTCCAAAGTTTATTTGCTGTCGTGACTTTCCCGACCACAATTCCACCGAAACCTTGTGTTTGTCTTTATACCAAAACTACAACTCATAGAACCAAGATAACATCAGCTGGCAGAACGATATATCTGAGCCAACGAAGATCTGAAGGATATCTGACCTTTTTGTTTCCCATTCTGAAAACAAAGTCCAAATTTTATGATGTGCATAGATGTACTTGAATGATTCCAAATCCGTCAAAAGAAAATAACAAAAAGAATCTCATACAAAAAATTACTCGTAATAAAAATAGAAATATAAAGTGCATGTTTTCTAGATTCAAACTCGATATATTTTTTATGCTATGTTCTTGGTGATGTAACACCACCAAAGAAAGAGAAAAAAGAGCAAAAAGGTGACGTTTGTCGGATATTTCATTGTGTAAAAGTTGCACTCCAACATAAAAATTTTACTTCCTGAAAGCACTATGTTCATAAAATGGATGAAAAACATGATTAGAAGTTTATTCTGGAAAATGTTTCAGACAACAGAAATACAATAGCAGAAAGATAGCTCGCAAACATTAACTCATCCCCGAATGTTCTTTTCAGTATTGGAATCAAACGTAGCTGACTCATCTCCAAAGTTTATTTGCTGTCGTGACTTTTCCTGCCACAATTCCACCAAAACCTTGTATTTGTGTTCATCCCAAAACTACAACTCATAGAAGCAAGATTAAATCTGCTGGCAGAACGATATATTTGAGCCAATGAAGATCTGAAGGATATCTGACCTTTTTATTTTCCATTCCCAAAAAAGTCCAAATTTTGTTTGTTGTGTTTTTTTTCAAACAAATTAATTACAAGCATCAACACCAATATAATGAAACGATTATGCAATCAATTTATATGAAAAATCGAACAATTATTATAATAATAGAGCTAAACTATCCTAAATTAGCAGCAGGGAGATGCTAACAGCACACTCAACAAAATGATAATTCAAAACCCTAACTCACTTTGAGAAAAGTTGCAATGGCAATTCTTGCAGGCGACACTAGCAATCTTGATCATAAACCAACCGTTGGTATGGCAAAAATACTTCTGAAATTCCTCAACAAGTTGATTTTTACCACAAGAATCACATGATGTGTTCTTCATGGGATTGGGGATTATATACGCCCCAAAATCCAGCCTAGAATACTCCAGGGGACCTTGATCCTTTGCTGTGGAACTTTTAAGAAACTTCAAATTATCATCCAAATTTATTGGTGCATATCCATAAGGCTAAGAAAATGCATTGCGGGTATGGTTTCATTAGCATACAAATCTAGAGATCCCATGGGTCTTTTACTTTGGACTCCAAACACGCTGGTCCTGACCATTGTGAGGCACTGAAGATTTTGGCCTCGTCTTTGCTAAGTTGTCTACAGATTATCCTTCCAATCTCGTACTCTAAGCTTGAGAATTCTAACTGTTGCGAATCATATTTAAGTATGGAACTCCCTTGACTATGAAGCAATGAGAAGCGCTTGCGTCAATCACATTTCTGATACAATTAGAGAAAGAGGGACGATTAACACTGGTTAAAATATTTTGCAGGAATTCCTAGACCGATTGGTCTGGGATCGTGGAAGTGTTGATCTGGAATGGTTACGAGACGTCCCCCCTGACAAAGCAAAGTAAAAATACTGAAGCTAGAAACATAATAATATTACTTAGTATGGCTATAATGAAAGGAAAAGGATGCTGAACCTGAAAAATTCGTATCTTTTTCTGCAGAGAATATCTGCTAAGCATTCGGGGATTAGGATTGAAAGGCGTGGAGTGTGTGCGGCTCTTAACACTTCATCATCTTGCTTTCTACTAGTTATGCCACCCCTTTCCTGTCTTGTAGTCTGGTGTGGTCCTGCCACGAAAGAATTAAATATTTGTGGCCTTACTAAGACGTTGAGGAGAGAAATTCGGTTTTGATTGGCTGAGGCAAGAATGTATGTTGTTTGAAATGCTTCAGATATCCGTTCCATGTTTCTGGTTCTGGCTGTTCATATGGATCTTCTACAAATTAGAAATTACAAACCAATCAGCCATAAAATGGCAATGATTCTGAGAATATGAAATTGAGTTTGTGGTGGAGAGAGAGAATTACGAATATTGCAAAGGTTTTGAGGTAACCGTCTCATTGTTATGAGCATAAGCCTCTTCTACTGTCATCAGTTGCTTTGGGTTGATGCAGCAGTATTTAATTTAGTGAATCGAGGGTAGGATTGATAATATCCACCTGAATGTTTCTTAGAGTTTCAATAATCATGTCAATGTTGCATGTTCATTCTTACTCAAATCAGAGGGATGGACTTATTTATTCCGATTTCTCTCACATAAAACAGTGAGATTATGCATGAGAGATATACAAACTTCAAGTTTAGAAACATCATGGCTGGCCAAAAAGCTATAGAAGTAAGAAAAAAATTAGGAAACTACCTTTCGTATTGCATCCATCAGAGAGCAAAACCCAGTTAAACTGTCCCTCACTTACACCGTCTCTGAAACCAAAAACTGAAACCACATTACCCAGTAAAACACAAACACAGAAGCTTAGAATAATCAAATAAAGTTATACCTGTAGTGCCAGAATTTCTTTGAAAGCAATGAACAGTTCGCCCGCGACATTCTGCAATCTTGACAATCATGTGATGTTTTTCTCTGAATTCGGTAGAAAACATCTGCACATGAAAAATCGATTAACTGATCTGTGCTTTTAGATCTTAACAATCCTAGCTACATCTAAATTAGCAGAGAATTATTTAAATAATTAGATTCTTAGTAAAACTGATCTATTCATAATTCATTCAATTTGTAAAACTGCCCTAATTATCATATACCTTCAATGCTGTGGTGGATAAACGGGATCAGTATCTTTGCATCATCATCACACCTACATATGAAATTACAGTTGATTATGTCAAAATCTGAGATGTAAGTCTGTCGATTAACTCTCTATTTGTCCAGATTTGTAAACCAGATCAGATTTCTCTCAATTTGTTCAGAGTAATTCAGATCTATTCATCAGATTTCTCTGCGGTATTAGTAAGGATAAATCAAGAGAAATTTCAGAATTCAATATACCTTTTTGCTGCACCTTTTGTGGTGGATAGACATGAGCAGCGGTTTTGCATCTCTCCCTCTATTTCTCCCTTAAGCGGCCACCGAGTTTTGAGTTTAGGGTTTATATACAGTGCTTTGAGTTTAGGGTTTTATCATTATTTTTTCCTTTTATAATGATTTCCTAATAAAATTTTCTGAGTAAGCGTATCCAAATATCCATGTACAAGGTTTTTTTATTTTATTTTCTTATGTGTCTAAAAATTACTCTTATTTAACTCTTCTTGTTTGTTTCCTCGTTCGTGTTGGCTGGTTCTAGAGCATACTTTTTGGTGTTTAACATTGCTTAAGACAAAATGCTAGAGGAAGGTAAGTTTTAAATTTCTAAATTCGGCCTATTGGAGTTAGAGAGTGGAATGCATACATAAGTTTCGAGTTACGTAACTTTCATTCATATCTTGAATAAAACCATGTCATTGGATTGGAAACCGAATTACATTGTACTTCTGCTCCCATGAACACTTATGTGTGAGTTGCATCGTACATGCATTTTTTTTTGGATTTAGTTAAGTAGTTTATGTTTGTATTTTTCGGAATTTTGTCCTCTCCCTTACCAAAAAAATAAAATTAACCATTACGTAGACAACTACGTACAATTTTGTGCATGCATATAATCACTTCTATATTTTATATTTTTTTATAGGTAAAGGGGTTAATGTCAAATGGGGGAGATTCCCATGACAATAACCTAAATGTATTAAGCAAAGAGAAAATTACAGGAGCATAAGAGTATTCATAAGATTTACAAAAAGATCTGAAACAAAAATGTGATGTTGTGTTTGCTACATTTAGAAATAAAACCATGTTATATTAATACATCGATGAAGGAGGTCTTCGTGTGAAACCAAATTCTGAAAGGCCAACTTGCTTCTCCGGTTCCAAAGCTCCAAACAAATAACAAATCAAAGTGAAGTAACCACTAATACAGAAATGTGTTGGAGTAAGGAAGAGATATAATTAATCAAAGTAGTTTTTATGAAGGAGCAAAGAATAACAAAATATGAGAAATGAAAACTCAAAGAGCCTCCTTTTGTTGGATGAATTTCACTATGCTCAAACTACAAGTTTTTAACATCTATTATAGTGATTGCGGCCCAAACCAACGGCAGTTTTGCCTAAATTGTGATTGTGTTTGGGAAATCTCAATCACAGTAAATGAGTAAGCATCTTGATATCGCTTAACCAAGGTCTTGAGTTCGAGTCCTAGTAAGTGCAGAAAATTCTTATTGGGAGACTCACTCACCACATCCAGGTGTGTGACCCGGGTCGAATCTTGATGTAGTCGGAGTAAAGCTCCGGTGAAACAGATGGGCAACAAAAAAAATACACACTTTACAAATAGTACAATATAGGTAAGCTATTGTTTAGGAATATACAATAATAGGAAATATAAAATAGGAAAATAATCTATCCTATTAGTTACATTACTATAATGTCTATCACTGGAGACCAAATGTTTGACTATATTTTTTGACCACATGTTGACTATGGGTGTTCCTCTTTTTGTTTGATAATGTAAAGAAATTGGAAGCCCAATTCAATTTTTAATCATTTCTGGTTTTTTTTTCATTTTTGCTCTCTGAAGGTATCATCTTTACACAGACTCTTTATTAAATTTTATTCAACTGTTAACTAAAATTTTTAATCTAATTGGTGAAAAGGAGTTCCAAAGATCACATATAAGACCATGATCACCAAGAAAGTATCCCTCTTAGAAAATGTTAAAAGACCCCATGCAATTACAAATTGTGTTTACTGACAGTGTCCCCATCAAGCTTCCTGATAAGAAGAATTTTGCTGAAATTTCTGTCCTGCAGCGAGAGAATAACGGTATTGGCATTGGGTTTACTGACAGTGTCCCCAGCCTCCTTCCCCATTCTGTGGGTAATAAATCAACCGTAGGATCTCCGAAAGTCTCTAGTTTGGTTTCTCGGGTTTCTACATCGTGGGAAAATGTTGCTGAAATTTTCGTCGAACATCGTCCTACTCCCCATTCAAATTTTGTGATTACGAGTCCAGAACAACGAAAGTCCATTACCCTCTCTCCCGACCCCAATACCACGGTTATGAATTTAGCTAAGCCTCTCAGCCAGACTACGGTTCAGATGCACAATAATCTAAATCAGACATTACGTTCGGCCAGTTTTAGTTCCTCATCGGGTCAGTTATCAGCCTCAGACAAGAATATGTCCACCGATATATTTATCCCGGCGAGTGGAATTAGTAGACAAGTTGCATCTTCCAAAAACACTATTTCATCAGAATCTGCAGCACCTGATATAGCAAATATGAACAGGGTTATTACTAGATCCAGAGCTAAAACATCAGGAATGAATGAGAATAGGGCAACCCTTGTAGTGGATAAGCATTTGGGTGTTTTTCAAGATAAACATGCTGATGCAGAATGAAAAAGGAATGAAGCTATTTCGGGTTATATGTGCTGTTCAGCTGGATGATCCGATTTCGACGATTCAGGAGTGTTTTTAGGGTGGAAACATGCCACTGAGAAGAACTCATGAGTATACCATAAGCCCAATGCTATTTTTGTCAAATTCCGACTCTAAAGGCCTGAAATTCGGGATTTATTGTTTATTCCGAATTAATGTTAATTTTTATTATTTCTTTCATTTGGTAGTATATTCTTATTAGGATTTTATTAGATTTTGTCATATTTATTAGATAGGAAGTTTAGTTTATTTATAGTTTTAGTTATTTAGGAGTTTTAATAGAATTATTATTTTGTTAGATAGGAATTTATATTTTTAGGAGTTTTATTAGCATTCGAGTACATAGCCTATAAAAAGGCATGGATGTAACAAAATATTTCAGTATTTGTTGATTAATAAAATTTGCTTCAGCTTTTGTTCCTAATTTTCTCTAAATCTAGAAGAATTTAGGGTTGTTAGAAGGCTTTCATCTTGAGTTGCTCTTCTCTTTCAATCTGGAAGAATTGAGTTGCTCTTCTCTTTCAATCTGGAAGAATTGTAAAGATTAGAGTTGGTTCCCCGTTTCTTGATCCTCCTGCTGCATCACATGCCGAAGTCATCCTAAAGGCGTTGGACTCACGAGCGAAAAAATTTATTGCACTCTCTAGCTATTTGTTATTTTTATGTCTTTAAACTTCTTGAGTTGGAATTGTCGAGGGGGTCTAAACAATGGGGGTAAACAGTCATTTGTTAAGTCTCCCATTTGTAAGTGGAGTTTGTATGTAATTGTTTTTCTCAAAATGAAAGTTAGTGAGATCTTGGGTCATGTAGTCAGGAAATTTTTGGGGCATAATGACTTCCAATTTCATTGCATCTCGGTTGTAGGTTTATCGGGGGGAATTGTGGTATCATGAAATTCTTTATTGTTTCAAGGTTTGATTCATTGAGAGTCGAATAGATGGGTGGTTGTTCGTCTGGTGTCGAGTCAGGTTGAGGGACATCTGGTGTGTATTTATGCAGACAATAATACTAAAATTAGGAAACAATTGTGGTATGAGTTGAGGGAAGTCGTAGCTGGTCTAGAGCATGTCATTTTGTGTGGGGACTTTAATGAGGTATTACAAGTTTCAGAAAGGTTTGGGGAGAGATTATCGAGATCGATGCTAGACTTTATAGAGTTTGTAGACGATTGTGCACTTTATGACGAAGTTTGGAATTTGGTAAGTTTTTGTATTTCTCTTTTAATTATTAGTTATTTTTCTTTAAGTGTTTTTAGAGTTAATAGTTATAATGCCTAGGTTGTTTTGCATGCTTAGTTTATTTTATGCTTAGGTTATAGCTTAGAGTTATAACATGATTAGTATAAAATATTCAAGCTAGGATATAATTTAGAATTATGGTATGCCTAGCCTATGCATGCTAAACTAGGTAGAGAATTTATTTAGTTAAGGCTTTAAATAATTTATATGCAACTAATAGGAGTTCCTACGAACAAGGGACAAAATTTTGAAATTTTGCCATACCTGTTATTCATGTTCAAAGTGACTGTCAGTTCCGAATAGTGGTATCAGAGCCTACCAATTTAGTGCATAATTAAGTTAGAAGTAAACTAAATTTTATTTTCTATATAAAGTGATTTAAAGTTTATTAATTTTTTGGAACAATATATGAACGTAGGCTTTCATTTCAAGGTTAGAAAATGGATATAGATAATTTCGAACGAGCCTGATCAACTTACTTAAAATTTATTAGTCCAAGAGAATCCATGATTTTTCAAGTTTGTGCAGGTGTTTGTTCTAGAAAGGATTGGACATGGTGTCTACTCTTCATAAGGCACCTTTCCTACCTGGGAACCTATATCGGTGTAGCTTGAATTAACCAAGAGGGGATTAAATATGGACTGATTTATTCCTAGTATATAAAATGGTTCTTATGTATGTTTCTATAACAAAGTAAATATTAAATTATTGAATAACAAATAAAATGGTAACATTTTGCATGTAATCTAGGTTTATGGAATACTTATAATAAAGAGCTTGAACCCACCTAAGGTTAGACCTTATAAATTAATTCTAAAAGTCTCTGAGTTAATATAAATTATTATAAATATGTCCATCTAATAAATCCTAGATTGGGTGAGACGTTTAACACCAATACAAAGTTCTAAAGTAAATATATTAAGGCAAGTTATAGTCTACTTTACTCAAATCTATAATAAAATCTTTTTTGGCCATAAAAGCGTTGCTCAAAGCATTACCTTCATCTACATTGATCGGTAGGGTCTGCCTTAACAAGACTGGGGTAGACCAACATAAAATTGGGGGCTAGCCACATGACTGAGACATGTTCAAGGAGCTGCTAATATAAGAGCACACGTCCCATGTTATTAGGGAACTAAAATAAATTACCAATTGCATACAATGCAAATAGAATGGGATTCCAACTACAACTTACTAATATGGCTTGACTCATAAAATTGGGGGTCATATTAAAGTAGTTGTGGATGCTACCTACTTGGAAATTTAGCTAGGCTAGACTTCCCGAATTCAATAGAATGGGCTATTATAAATTTTGAAAAATGGTAAGATAAATGTATTTAATTAAAAGTCCTTGTATTAAATACATGTACTATACACTAAAGTTTAAACAAATTTTCTTTTCTTATAGTTTAGGATTAAAATGACTTCCAACATTAATTTTTATCTGTTACTTGACACCAAACTGACTAGCTTGAACTTTTCAGATTGGTTTTGAGCTGTGAGAATAGTTCTCAGATCCAAGGGAATTGTCTATGTTCTAGATGAGATTTTGCCAAGAGAACTTGATGTTGGGAATCAAGTGGAAAATGATGCCTGGTTGAAGCATAGGAAAGATTGTGAGACTACAACATATATAATGTTGGGGTCTATAAATCCTGAGCTTCAGAAAAAACATGAGAAAATGGACTCAGAGAACATGGTTCTCCATCTTTAGGAGCTCTTTGATGAGCGAGAAAGGACAGAGAGGTATGAGAGCTCAAGACTCCTTTTTGGAACCAAGATGCAGGTTGGCACCTTTGCCTCTTAGCATGTACTAAAACTCTTGGGATACCTTGTGAAGCTAAATCGATTGGGATTTAAAATGAATCATAACTTAAGTATCGACCTTGTGTTGATGTCCTTAACAAATAGTTACTCAATTTTTGTGACTAACTATTACATGAACAAGACTGATTCTATGA
Organism: Euphorbia pulcherrima; assembly: GCA_947683365.1. Taxonomy (NCBI): domain Eukaryota; kingdom Viridiplantae; phylum Streptophyta; class Magnoliopsida; order Malpighiales; family Euphorbiaceae; genus Euphorbia; species Euphorbia pulcherrima. The sequence continues at coordinate 28,638,402 of CANTUS010000007.1, forward strand.
TTCCATAATTAATCAACATGCTGAAGATAGTAGAGCTTCAGATTAAGAAAGATCTGAAGACACTAATGTTGCTCGAGAAGGGAAAAACTTCTAATAAAAGGAAGAAGGCATTGGGGGCCAACAAAAGAATCAGTAAGAAGAAGAAAGAAAAGAAGATGTCTAAATATGTCTGCTTCTAGTGTGGGAAACTGGGACATTGGAAGAGGGATTGCAAAGCTCCCACTTCTGAACATTTGAAGAAGAAGCCTTTAGAGGCATCTACTTCAGGTATGTTTGTAATTGAAAACTATGCTACTTTTCCTTATGAATCAACTTGGGTAATGGAGAATGGTTGTGGTTCTCACATCCGTACTTCTGTACGGGGTCTAAGGAATAGTATGAGGCTTGCATAAGGTGAGATGGACCTACGTGTGGGAAATGGAGCACGAGTTACTGCATTAGCTGTAGGGAGATTTAATCTTATATTGTCGAGTGGCCTAGTTTTAGTTTTGAATAATTGTTACTATATTTCAAATATTACTAAGAAAATTATCTCTTTTATGCGTTTAGCAGCAGAGGGATTTGAAGTTTTATTTTTGGATAATGATTGCCAGATTCGTTTGAATAATGTTCTTTATGGCTATGGGATGTTGAATGGTGGCTTTTATGTTCTTCATACTAAAATAGAATTTTTAATATGAACAATAAGAAGAAAGTTAAATTAGATGATGATAAATCTTTCTACTTATGGCATTGTCGCTTAGGCCATATAAACAAAGATCGCTCAACCAAGTTGCATGAGCGTAGAGACTTGGCCCAATAGACTTAGAGTCTTAACGCGATTGTGAGCCTTATTTAAAAGCAAAAATGATGAAGTTACCCTTTAAAGGAAATGGTGAACAAGCCATGAGTACATTGGAACTTATATATACAGATGTATATGGTCCAATGAGTCTTTAGGCAGTAGGAGCATACTCTTACTTCATAACTTGTTATCGATGATTATTCATGATACGGTTATCTGTACTTAATGAAGCACATGTCCAAAAGTTTTAAAAAGTTCAAAATATTCAGAAATGAAATAGAGAAACAACTTGAGAAAAGTATTGAAGCACTTTGATTTGATCAAGGTGGAGAATACTTAAGTCAAGAGTTTCAGGATTATCTAAAAGAGTTTCAGGATTATCTAGTGGACCCCTCCTTATACACCTAACACAATGGAGTGTCTTAAAGAAGGAATCAGACTTTATTAGATATGGTTTGGTCCATGATGAGCCAAACAGATCTCAGTAAATCCTTTTGGGGATATGCACTAGAGAGCGTAGTTTACTTATTAAATAGAGTGCCCTCTCAAATCAATTGATTATACTCCTTATGAAAGATGGTGTAATAAAAGGCCATCTCTATGTCGCCTAAGAGTATGGGGATATCCTGCAATGGTAAAGAGGATAGCATCAAATAAGCTAGATGCTAAATTTGACAAGTGTCTATTTTCGATATCTAAAGGAAACTATTTGATATTTATTTTACCAACCCAAAGCAGAGAAGGTATTTGTGTCTCGGAGTGCATGCTTTCTTAAAAAGGAAAACTTACTTGCAAAAGTCAATGGAAGCAATCTTTAACTGGAAGTTCAAGAGGAAGAAATAGACAATCAACTGACTGACCCCATTCTACATACACAAGAAGGTGTGATCTAAGAACAACCTGTCGAAACACGATCATTATGAAGATCAGGTCCTATTCATAAAGGTCCCAAAAGATACGGTTTCATCATCACTAAGGATACTGAACTATATTTCATGAGGGATGATGAACCAAGAACCCATGCTGAAGCAATGAAGAGCTCATATTTTGATAAATGGCTTCAAGCCATGAAATCAAAAATGGGTTCCATGTACGAAAACCAAGTTTGGAATTTGGTCGATGCACTGGAAGAGGTAATGTTGGATATAATGTATGCCCTTAAGGCATTTAGGGTGATATATATTAATTATGTAATAGTACTAATACTTTGTTTAATCAATAAAGGCATTTAATCTTTTGTTTATATCGATGTGTTTATAAATATATTATAGCTGGTTAGTATATTCATTGATGTATGTATACAAAAGTCCTTGACGTATCATAGCATGAAGTCAGAGAAATTATAGTTGGACTATATTTAGTGAGACCTGCTTCATGTGTAATTATGATTATGTCTAAACTATCCCTAGTCATAGTTTCATCAAGAAAGCAGAAAGACTAGCATGTGGTCAACTTTCTTAGAATGGGTCCAAGCAGTCAAATTCCTAAGGACTGAAGGTGGTGCCTTATGTTTGACACATGGATATATCTAGGAGATATATTGGAGACCATAGTAATATCAACACTTGGTGTGTATATATATCAATGTGTTAGTGTTTATCTTCGTGCAATAAGTTTTGCAAATATTCGTATACTAGTGATACTAGTTACCTTGTGTGGTACTATTGCTATACTTTGGGTCATTCTTACACACTCAATAATTTAGGGTGTTACGGGTGATTATGGGTATAGTGATGACATCACGTTGGTAAGCTAAGTAGTCGAAAAGGATCCATCGCGCTGGATATATTAAAAGGAGTTATACATGGCCGCTTGTTGAAGTGACGATTGCTATAAACCTCTAATCAGAGTATGTGTTTGATAGAAATAGTTTCTAGTAAAACACACTATGGTAAAAGGCAATATACTTTGGTAACAAGTCAATAACTGGGATAGCTTGGAGCAACAATGCTATTAGTCGGTTAACACTTTAACAAAACCTTATAAACCATATGGTACTACTATTAAAGAATGGAAGGGGTTCATGGCATCGGACAACTATTGCATTAACCGGGATTAAGTCATAGGCATAAATGACATTCCAAGTAATGGGGGATGGTAGACCATTGCTAGAGGCGTACTACAGTCATTTAAGGTAATCGAGTTCTATTCACGGTCTAGAACCTCAAGCCAATGATTCCATTAGAACAAGGGTTGGTTAAGCCTTAGCAGCTCAATACTTTGGGATCCTAAAAGGTCACACACATTGGACCTTCATCGGACTAAGTAAAGAACTAATTGATTTATTCTATTACGAAAATATAAAAGAACAATAACTGGATTATTATTTAATTGGTTAGAAATGATTAGATCATTTTTGGATAAATAAAGGAATTTGTTTTGACCGGTAACTAATTTATTAGGGTTATAAAATAAATATTTATTTAAAAGGGATTAAAACAGAATTTTTCTGAATGGGTTCGAACCTGTAGAAAATTGTTAGACAACTTTGAACTGCAAATGGGCTACGGGATTCGCGACATGTTCAGTGCAAGAAATCCCGCACCATGGGCTTGCAAGAGCCGTAGTGCGGCACTTGCGAGTGCCTATGAGGCTAGGCTCAACGCTGGGTAAAGCCTGACGTGAGTTATCTCCAAGCTGGGCTTGCGAGAAATCTCGCAAGCCCGGCTTGTGTAAGCACAGCATGCGGGCTTCGCACACTGTGCAAGCAGGCAGAACACCCGAGTAGGATATGCTTTTAGCAAATCCCACATCGGAAAAGGGGGAGCCCAAGCCTAAATATAGGCACTTATGTTCCCCCTTTCCACTCACACCAAGTTCAAGAATAATTCCTACAATAAAGGTTACTTGAACAAGTTATTTTTGAGGAGCTTGATTTTATTCGAGCATCTCTAGTTTATATTTTTGGGTGGAGATTCTGGAGTGGTCTAGCAACTACTCAAGGCTCCATAGTTCTTCCTCTAGGGGAGGTTTTGGTTGGTGGGGCTCGTGTGGATACTCATAGAGGCTATCCTATGCTTGAAGGCTTATGTAAGGAGGTTCTGCTAAAGTATGCTTCAATTGGTAAGTTTTCTTTCTTTCTCTTTGAATTATTAGGTCTTTTTCTTTAAACAATTTTAGACTTAATAATTATGCTTAGGTTGTTTTGCATGCTTAGTTTATTTTATGTTTAGGTTATAGCTGTTGGATATGATGTATGCCCTTAAGGCAATTAGGGCGATATATCTTAATTATGTAATAGTACGAATAATTTGTTTAATCAATAAAGGCATTTGTTCTTTTGTTTATATCAATGTATTTTTATACATATATATTATAGCTGGTTAAAATATATTCATTGATGTATGTATACAAAAGTCCTTGACATATCATAGCATGAAGTCAGAGAAATTATAGTTGGACTATATTTGGTGGAACCTACTTCATGTGCAATTATGATTATGTCTAAACTATCCCTAGTCACAGTGTCATCAAGAAAGGATATTGATGAAACGGAAAGACTAGCATGTGGTCAACTTTCTTGGAAAGGGTCCAAGCAGTTAATCTCCTAAATACTGAAGGTGGTGCCTTAAGCTTGACACATGGATATATCTGGGAGATATATTGGAGACCGCAGCAAGATAAACACTTGGTATAAATATCAATGTGTTAGTGTTTATCTTCATGCAATAAGCTTTGCGAATGTCCTCATACTTAAGATGCTAGTTGCCTTGTGTGGTACTATTGCTATACTTTGGGTCATTGCTATGCACTCATTAATTTAGGATGCTACGGGTGATTACGGGTATAGTGATAACAACACGTTGGTAGACTGAGTAGTCGGAAAGAATCCATCGCTCCGGATATATTAAGGAGTTGTACCTGGCCACTTGTTGAAGTGATGATTGCCATAAACCTCTGATCAGAGTATGTGTTTGATAGAAATGGTTTCTAGTCAAACACACTATGGTAAAAGGCAATATACTTCGGTAACAAGTAAATAACTGGGATAGCTTGGAGCAACCTTGCTATTAGTGGGTTAACACTTTAACTGAACCCAATAAACCAGATGGTACTAATATTAAAGAATGGAAGGAATTTATCGCACTGGATAATTATTGCATTAACCGGGATTAAGTCATAAGCATAAATGACGTTCCAAGTAATGGGGGATGGTAGACCCTTGCTAGAGGCGTACTACAGTCGTTTAAGGTAATCGAGTTCTATTTACGGTCTAGAGCATCGAGCCAATGGTTCCATTAGAACAAGGGTTGGTTAAGCCTTAACAGCTCAATACTTCGGGATCCTATAAGGTCACACACATTGGACCTTCATCGGACCAAGTAAAGAACTAATAGATTTATTCTATTACAAGAATATAACATAAATAATAATTGGATTATTATTTGATTGGTTAAAATTGATTAAATCAATTTTTGATAGACCAAGGAATTTATTTTGACCGATAACTAATTAATTAGAGTTATAAATAAATTATAATTGATTAGATCAATTTTGGTTGGACCAAGAAATTTATTTTGACTGATAACTAATTTATTAGAGTCAAAAATAAATATTTATTTGAAAGGATTTAAAGGGAATTTTGCATTGATGAGTTGGAACCGAAAAGTATAAAATATTTTGTACAAAATTCGGTTGCCGAAAAACACGCAACCCTTATTCATGGGCTGCGCAAAGGCAGCCCATGATAAGTGGCGGTGTGGGATGTAAATTAACACATATGTATATATATGTTAATTAATCCCACATCGAAGAAAGGGGGAGCATTTTTGCTCCCCCAACCCTATATATAGGTTATTTCCTTTCCTTTCAAATTGTACCAAGCTCAAAGCATAAATCCTAAGCAAGATAATTAATCTCTCGGGTACTTGAGCAAGTTAATTTTGTGGAGCCTGAATTTATTCGGGCACCGCTAGTTTATATTTTTGGGTGAGGCTTCTAGAGTGGTCTAGCAACTACTCGAGGCTTCTTAGTTCTTCCTCCTGGGGAGGTTTTGGTTGGTGGGGTTCGTGTGGATACTGATAGAGGCTATCCTACGACTGGAGGCTTGTGCAAGAAGGTCCTGTGAAAGCACGCTTCAACTAGTAAGTTCTTTTTCTTTCTCTTTTAATTATTAAGTCTTTTTCTTTAAGTGTTTTTAGACTTAATAATTATGCTTAGGTTATTTTTGCATGCTTAGTTTATTTTATGCTTAGGTTATAACTTAGAGTTATAACATGCTTAGTATAAAATAAATATGCTAGGATATAATTTGGAATTATGGTATGCCTAGTCCTTTAGCATGCTAACCTAGGTAGAGAATTATTTAGTTAAGGCTTTATTTAATTTATATGCAATTAATAGGAGTTCCTGGGACAGGGATAAAATTTTGAATTTCCGTCATGCCTCTTATGCATGTTCAATTTGACTGTAAGTTCCCAACAGTGGTATCAGAGCCTGCCTATTTAGTGCATAATTAAGTTAGAAGCAAACTAAATATTATTTTCTAAATGAAATGATTTGTTTATTTAATTGTTTGGAACAATATATATAAACTTCTGTCTTTCATTTCAAGGTTAGAAATTAGTTATGAATAATTTTGAATAAGCTTGCTCAACTTACTCAAATTATACAAGTGTCAATAATTTATTTAAATTACATGGGTTATAGATGCTCCCAATTTACATAAATTGGAAGAACGAAATTTATTAGTTCAAGAGAATCCATTGGTCTTCAAGTTTGTGCCCGTATTTGTTCTGGCTAAGGATTGGACTTGGTGTCTACTCCTCATAGGGCACCTCTCCTACCTGGGAACCTATATCGGTGCAATTTGAATTGACCAATCGGGGGATTAATATGAACTAATTTATTTCTAGTATATAAGATGGTGCTTATATGTGTTTCTATAACGAAGTAAAAAATTAAAATTATTGAATAAAAGCTTAAAGAAAATGCAATATAAATATAACAAATTAAAGCGTTAATTATTTTGCATATAATCTAGGTTGATGGAATAATTATAATAAAGAGCTGAACCCACCTAAGGTTAGACCTTATAAATTAATTCTAAAATTCCCTGAATTAATACAAGTAATTATAATTTTGTCCATCTGATAAAATCCTAGATTGGGTGAGACGTTTAACACCAATAAAATCCCAAAGTAAATATATTAAGGCAAGTTATAGTCTTCCTTACTCAAATTTATAATACGGTCTTTTTGGGCTATCAAAGTGCTACGCAAAGCGTTCCTTCTAGTCCACATTGATTGGTTGTAAAGTTTGAGATAGGGTCTGCCTTAACAGAGCTGGGGTAGTCCACCATAAAATTGGGGGCTAGGCCCAGATCTGAGACATATTCAAGGAGATGCTAATATAAGAGCACACGTCCCTTGGGATTAGGGAACTTGAATGAATTAGCAATTGCGTGCGATGCAAATGGAATTGGATTCCAACTATGACTGACTATTATGACTTGACTCATAAAATTGGGGGTTGTAGTAGACTAGTTATAGATGCTACCTACTAGGAAATTTAGCTGGGCTAAAATTCACGAATTCAATAGAATGGGCTATTGTAAATTTCGAAGAAAATAGTAGGAAAATGTATTTAATTAAAAGTCCTCATATTAAATACATGTACTTAAACTAATATCTAAACACTTTTCTTTTCTTATGTCTTAGGTTGAAAATGGCTTCCAATTTTAATCTCCGTATGTTACTTGACACCAAATTGAATGGCTCGAACTTTTCTGATTGGTTCCGAGCAGTGAGAATAGTTCTCAGATCTGAGGGAATTGCCTATGTCCTAAGTGAAATTTTCCCTGTAGAACCTGATGTTGAGGATCATGTGGAACATGATGCCTGGTTAAAGCACAGGAAAGATCGTGAGACTGCCATGTGTATTATGTTGGGGTCCATGAATTCTGAGCTTCAGAAACAACATGAGAACATGCCCTTGGAGGATATGGTTCTCCATCTTGAAGAACTCTTTTCGGAGAGGGAGAGGACAGAGAGGTATGAGACCTCTAAGCTCCTTTTCGGGACCAAGATGCAGGCTGGCACCTCTGCCTCTCAGCATGTACTGAAACTCTTGGGATACCTTGAGAAGCTGAATCGATTGGGATTCGAGATGAATCATGACTTGAGCATTGACCTTGTGTTGATGTCCTTGACAGATAGTTACTCAAATTTCGTAACTAACTATTACATGAACAGGATTAATTCAACTATCCCTGAATTAATTAACATGCTGAAAACAGTAGAACCTCAGATCAAGAAAGATCAGAAACCTCTACTGTTGGTTGAAAAAGGCAAGGCTTCTAAGAAAAAGAAGCAGGCACTGGGTGCCAAGAAAAGAATCAGTAAGAAGAAGAATGAAAAGAAGGCATCTAAGTATGTCTGCTTCCAATGTGGGAAACCGGGACATTGGAAGAGGGATTGCAAAGCTCCTGCTTCTGAGCATTTGAAGAAGAAGCCTACAGAGGCATCTACTTCAGGTATATTTGTAATTGAAAACTTTGCTACTTTTCCGCAAGAATCCACTTGGGTATTAGATACTGGTTGTGGTTCTCATATCTGTACTTCTGTGCAGGGACTAAGGAACTGTAGAAAACTTGCAAAAGGGGAGATGGACCTACGTGTGGGAAATGGAGCCAGAGTTGCTGCATTAGCCGTAGGGAGCTTTAGTCTTGTTTTGCCAAGTGGACTTGTTTTAGTTTTGAATAATTGTTATTACATTCCAAGTGTTACTAAGAATATTGTATCTGTTGCGTGTTTAGCAACAGAGGGATTTGAAATTTTATTTTCGAATAATAATTGTCAGATTCGTTTGAATAATATTCTTTATGGTTATGGAATGTTGAAAGGTGGCATTTATATTCTTGATACTAAAACAGAAGTTTTCAATATAAACAATGTGAAGAAAGTTAAATTAGATAATGAGAATTCCTTTTACTTATGGCATTGCCGTTTAGGCCACATAAACAAAGATCGCTTAACCAAGTTGCATAAGCGTGGAGACTTGGGCTCTATAGACTTAGAGTCTTATGGTGATTGCGAACCTTGTTTAAAAGGAAAAATGACAAAGTTACCCTTTAAAGGAAAGGGTGAACGAGCCACGAGTACATTGGAACTTATACACACTGATGTGTGTGGTCCAATGAGTGTTCAGGCACTAGGAGGATACTCCTACTTCATAACCTTTATTGATGATTACTCACGATACGGTTATTTGTACTTGATGAAGCACAAGTCTGAAAGTTTTGAAAAATTCAAACTATTCAGAGCTGAAGTAGAGAAACAGCTTGAGAAAAGTATTAAAACACTTCGATCGGATCGAGGTGGAGAATACTTAAGTCAGGAGTTTCAGGATTATCTAAAGGAAAATGGGATAGTTCCCCAGTGGACCCCTCCTTATACACCCCAACATAATGGAGTGTCAGAAAGGAGGAATCGGACTTTATTAGATATGGTCAGGTCCATGATGAGCCATGCAGTTCTTAGTAAATCCTTTTGGGGATATGCACTTGAGAGCGCGGTTTATATCTTAAACAGAGTGCCCTCTAAATCAGTTGATTTTACACCTTATGAAAGATGGTGTAACAAAAAGCCATCTCTAAATCACTTAAGAGTATGGGGTTGTCCTACTATGGTGAAGAGGATAGCGTCAGATAAGCTAAATGCCAAGGCTGACAAATGTCTGTTCATTGGATATCCAAAGGAAACAATTGGATATCTGTTTTACCAACCCGAAGCACAAAAGGTATTTGTGTCTCGGAATGCTCACTTTTTGGAAAAGGAACACTTACTTGAAAAGGTCAGTGGGAGCAATATTGAACTGGAAGTTCAACAGGAAGAAACAGACGATCAACTGATTGACCCCGTTCTAGATACACAAGAGAGTGTGATCCAAGAACAAACTGTTGAAACACAATCATTGCGAAGATCAAGTCGTGTTCATAAGGGTCCCAAGAGATATGGGTTTATTATCACTAATGATAAGGAACTATATCTTATGGAGGATGATGAACCAAGGACATATGATGAGGCAATAAAAAGCTCAGATTCTGATAAATGGCAAAAGGCCATGAAATCAGAAATGGATTCCATGTACGAGAACCAAGTTTGGAATTTGGTTGATGCACCGCAAGAGGTTAGACCAATTGGGTGCAAATGGGTCTTCAAGAAGAAGACAGACATGGATGGTAATGTAATTACCTATAAAGCAAGGTTGGTTGCGAAAGGTTATAGTCAACGGGAAGGTATTGACTATGATGAAACCTTCTCACCGGTAGCCATGCTCAAATCCATAAGGATACTCCTCGCCATTGCTGCTCATTACGATTATGAGATCTGGCAGATGGACGTAAAAACAGCATTCCTGAATGGGGATTTAGACCGGGATGTGTATATGACACAACCTGAGGGTTTTACATCTCAGAATGGATCGAAGGTATGCAAGCTACAAAGATCCATTTATGGACTTAAGCAGGCATCAAGGAGTTGGAATATAAGGTTTGATCAGACAATCCGGGAACTGGATTTCTGCCCAAATGCAAATGAGCCTTGTGTTTACAAGAAGGTTAGTGGGAGTGCAGTCGTTTTTCTAGTATTGTATGTTGATGACATTCTGCTAATAGGAAATGACATTTCTCTTCTTCAAAATGTTAAAGTATGGTTGTCAAGAAAGTTCTCCATGAAAGACCTTGGTGAAGCAGCATTTATACTAGGTATAAAGATCTACAGGGATAGATCCAAGAGGCTGTTAGGTCTTTCTCAAAGTACATATATAGACAAGGTGTTAAATAGGTTCAACCTTGAGCATTCTAAGAAAGGTTATCTCCCAATGACAAAGGGGATTAACCTATCTAAAGCTGAGTGTCCGAAGACAGCTCAAGAGAGAATGCGCATGAAGGATATACCCTATGCATCCGCGATAGGATCCATCATGTATGCTATGATATGTACTAGGCCGGATGTCTCTCAGGCTTTGAGCTTTACGAGCAGATATCAGTCAGATCCAGGTGAAAAACACTGGATGGCCGTCAAGGCAATCCTTAAGTACTTGAGAAGGACTAAGGATGAGTTCTTGATTTATGGAGAAGGTGATCTCACTATCAAAGGTTACACTGACGCAAGCTTTCAATCTGACAAGGATGACTTTAAGTCTCAGTCAGGTTTTGTGTATGTGTTAAATGGAGGGGCAGTATGCTGGAAGAGTTCCAAGCAAGAAACTACTGCTGATTCAACCACGGAATCTGAATACATTGCTGCATGCGAAGCAGCAAAAGAAGCTGTCTGGTTAAAGGGATTTATTGGTGATCTCGGTGTGGTGCCTGAGGCTATTGATCCAATTACTTTATATTGTGATAACAATGGTGCCATAGCTCAGGCAAAGGAACCACGGTCTCATCAGAAAAACAGACATGTATCCAGAAAGTATCATATAATCAGGGAGATTGTTGATGCTAAGATAATAAGATTAGAATATGTACCCACTGATCAGAACCTCGCGGATGGTCTGACAAAGCCATTGACTCAAGTCAAACATGACCAGCATGTTAAAGCATATGGATTAAAACATATGGCTAATTGGCCTTAGTGCAAGTGGGAGTTTGTTGGATATGATGTATGCCCTTAAGGCAATTAGGGCGATATATCTTAATTATGTAATAGTACGAATAATTTGTTTAATCAATAAAGGCATTTGTTCTTTTGTTTATATCAATGTATTTTTATACATATATATTATAGCTGGTTAAAATATATTCATTGATGTATGTATACAAAAGTCCTTGACATATCATAGCATGAAGTCAGAGAAATTATAGTTGGACTATATTTGGTGGAACCTACTTCATGTGCAATTATGATTATGTCTAAACTATCCCTAGTCACAGTGTCATCAAGAAAGGATATTGATGAAACGGAAAGACTAGCATGTGGTCAACTTTCTTGGAAAGGGTCCAAGCAGTTAATCTCCTAAATACTGAAGGTGGTGCCTTAAGCTTGACACATGGATATATCTGGGAGATATATTGGAGACCGCAGCAAGATAAACACTTGGTATAAATATCAATGTGTTAGTGTTTATCTTCATGCAATAAGCTTTGCGAATGTCCTCATACTTAAGATGCTAGTTGCCTTGTGTGGTACTATTGCTATACTTTGGGTCATTGCTATGCACTCATTAATTTAGGATGCTACGGGTGATTACGGGTATAGTGATAACAACACGTTGGTAGACTGAGTAGTCGGAAAGAATCCATCGCTCCGGATATATTAAGGAGTTGTACCTGGCCACTTGTTGAAGTGATGATTGCCATAAACCTCTGATCAGAGTATGTGTTTGATAGAAATGGTTTCTAGTCAAACACACTATGGTAAAAGGCAATATACTTCGGTAACAAGTAAATAACTGGGATAGCTTGGAGCAACCTTGCTATTAGTGGGTTAACACTTTAACTGAACCCAATAAACCAGATGGTACTAATATTAAAGAATGGAAGGAATTTATCGCACTGGATAATTATTGCATTAACCGGGATTAAGTCATAAGCATAAATGACGTTCCAAGTAATGGGGGATGGTAGACCCTTGCTAGAGGCGTACTACAGTCGTTTAAGGTAATCGAGTTCTATTTACGGTCTAGAGCATCGAGCCAATGGTTCCATTAGAACAAGGGTTGGTTAAGCCTTAACAGCTCAATACTTCGGGATCCTATAAGGTCACACACATTGGACCTTCATCGGACCAAGTAAAGAACTAATAGATTTATTCTATTACAAGAATATAACATAAATAATAATTGGATTATTATTTGATTGGTTAAAATTGATTAAATCAATTTTTGATAGACCAAGGAATTTATTTTGACCGATAACTAATTAATTAGAGTTATAAATAAATTATAATTGATTAGATCAATTTTGGTTGGACCAAGAAATTTATTTTGACTGATAACTAATTTATTAGAGTCAAAAATAAATATTTATTTGAAAGGATTTAAAGGGAATTTTGCATTGATGAGTTGGAACCGAAAAGTATAAAATATTTTGTACAAAATTCGGTTGCCGAAAAACACGCAACCCTTATTCATGGGCTGCGCAAAGGCAGCCCATGATAAGTGGCGGTGTGGGATGTAAATTAACACATATGTATATATATGTTAATTAATCCCACATCGAAGAAAGGGGGAGCATTTTTGCTCCCCCAACCCTATATATAGGTTATTTCCTTTCCTTTCAAATTGTACCAAGCTCAAAGCATAAATCCTAAGCAAGATAATTAATCTCTCGGGTACTTGAGCAAGTTAATTTTGTGGAGCCTGAATTTATTCGGGCACCGCTAGTTTATATTTTTGGGTGAGGCTTCTAGAGTGGTCTAGCAACTACTCGAGGCTTCTTAGTTCTTCCTCCTGGGGAGGTTTTGGTTGGTGGGGTTCGTGTGGATACTGATAGAGGCTATCCTACGACTGGAGGCTTGTGCAAGAAGGTCCTGTGAAAGCACGCTTCAACTAGTAAGTTCTTTTTCTTTCTCTTTTAATTATTAAGTCTTTTTCTTTAAGTGTTTTTAGACTTAATAATTATGCTTAGGTTATTTTTGCATGCTTAGTTTATTTTATGCTTAGGTTATAACTTAGAGTTATAACATGCTTAGTATAAAATAAATATGCTAGGATATAATTTGGAATTATGGTATGCCTAGTCCTTTAGCATGCTAACCTAGGTAGAGAATTATTTAGTTAAGGCTTTATTTAATTTATATGCAATTAATAGGAGTTCCTGGGACAGGGATAAAATTTTGAATTTCCGTCATGCCTCTTATGCATGTTCAATTTGACTGTAAGTTCCCAACAATAGCTTAGAGTTATAACATGCTTAGGTTATAACTTAGAGTTATAACATGCTTAGTATAAAATATATGTGCTAGGATGTAATTTAGAATTATGGTATGCCTAGCCCTTTGCATGGTAAACTAGGTAGAGAACTATTTAGTTAAGGCTTTATTTAATTTATATGCATCTATTAGGAGTTCCTGGGGACAGGGACAAAATTTTGAATATCTGCCATGCCTGTTTTGCATGTTCAATGTGACTGTCAGTTCCCAATAGGTTAGACCTATTGGGTACAAATGGGTCTTTAAGAAGAAAATAGACATGGATGGTAATGTGATTACCTATAAGGCAAGGTTGGTTGCGAAAGGTCATAGTTAATGTGGAGGTACTGACTATGATGAAACTTTCTCATCAGTAGCCATGCTTAAATCCATAAGAATACTCCTCGCCATTGCTACTCATTATGATTATGAGATCTAGTAGATGGATGTTAAAACAAAATTCCTGAATGGGGATTTAGACCAGGATGTGTATATGATACAACTTGAGGGTTTTACATCTCACAATGGCTCGAAGGTATGCAAATCGCAAAGGTCTATTTATGGACTTAAGTAAGCATCCAAGAGTTGGAATATTAGGTTTTATCAGACAATCCATGAATTGGATTTCTATCCAAACATTAATGATCCTTGTGTTTATAAGAAGGTTAGTGGGAGTGCAGTCATTTTCTTAGTATTGTATGTTGATGACATTCTATTAATAGGAAACAACATTTCTCTTCTTGAAAGTATTAAAATAAGGCTGTCTAGAAAGTTCTATATGAAAGACCTTGGAGAAGCAACATTTATACTAGGTATAAAGATCTATAGAGATAGATCTAAGTGGTTATTAGGTCTTTCTCAAAGTACATTTATAGACAAGGTACTGCATAGGTTCAACATTAAGCATTCAAAGAAAGGTTAGCTCCCAATGATAAAAGAGATTAACTTTCTAAGGCTGAGTGTCCGAAGACAGCTCAGGAAAGAATACACATGAAGGATGTACCCTATGCATCCACAATAGGATCCATCATGTATGCTATGATATGTACTAGGCCAGATGTCTTTCAAACGTTGAGCTTTATGAGTAGATATCAATCAGATCCATGTGGAAAGCACTGGATGGCCATCAAGGCAATTCTTAAGTACTTGAGAAGGACTAAAGATGAGTTCCTGATATATGGAGATGGTGTCCTCTCAATTAGAGGTTACATAGATGCGAGTTTCCAATCGGATAAGGATGAATTTAAGTCTCAGTCAGGTTTGTATATATATTAAATGGAGGGGTAGTATGCTGGAAGAGTTCCAAGCAAGAAACTACTACTACTTCAACCACGAAATCTGAGTACATTGCTGCCTGTGAAGTAGCAAAGGAAGCTGTCTAGTTAAAGGGATTCATTGGTGATCTTGGTGTGGTGCTTGAGATTGTTGATCCAATTTCTTTGTATTACGATAACAATGGTGCTATTGCTCAGGCAAAGGAACCAAGGTCTCACCAGAAAAATAGACATGTATCCAGAAAGTCTCATATAATTAGGGAGATTGTTGATGTGAGCTAACAAGACTAGAATATGTTCCCACTGATTAAAACCTCACGGATGGTCTGACGAAGCCTTTGACTCAAGTCAAACATGAGCAACATGTTAAAGTATATGGATTAAGACAAATTGCTAATTGGCATTGGTGCAAGTGGGAATTTGTTAGATATGATGTATGCCCTTAATGGAATCACGACGATATATCTTGATTATGCATTAGCATGAATACTTTATTTAATCAATAAAGACATTTAATCTTTTGTTTATATCAATGTGTTCATATATATATATATATGTATAAATATTGTCTGGTTAAAATATATTCATTGATATCTGTGTATAAAAGTCCTTGACATATCATAGCACGAAATGAGAGAAATTATAGTTGGACTATACTTAGTGAGACCTACTTCGCTTGCAATTATGATTATCTCTAAACTATCCCGAGTCATAGTTTCATCAAAAGAGGACATTGATGAAGCTGTAAGACTAGCATGTGGTCAAGCAGTTAATCTTCTATAACTAATGGTGGTGAATTAAGATTGACACATAGATATATATGGTGCATATATTGGAGACAACAATAAGATAAATACTTGGTGTATATATATATATATATCAAGGTGTGGGTGTTTATCTTTGTACAATAGCTTTGCGAATATCCTCATACTTGAGATACTAGTTACCTTGTGTGGTACTATCACTATACTTTGGGTCATTCCTAATCATTCATTAATCTAGGATGTCATGGATGATTATGGGTATAATGATAACAACACTTTCGTAAGCTATGTAGTCGGAAAGAATCCATCGCTTCGGATATATTAAGGAGTTGTACCTGACCACTTGTTGAAGTGATGATTGTTGTAAACCTCTAATTAGAGTATGTGTTTTATAGAAATAGTTTCTAGTCAAACACATTATGGTAAAAATCAATATACTTCAGTAACAAGTAAATAACTAGGATAGCTTAGAGCAACCTCACTATAAGTGGGTTAACAATTTAACCAAACCCAATAAACCATATGGTACTAATATTAAAGAATGAATTATGTTTAGAGTAATGGGGGATGGTGGACCCTTGCTAGAGGCGTACTACAGTCGTCTAAGGTAATCGAGTTAAAATCACAGTCTAGAACCTCGAGCCAATAGATCCTATAGAACAAGGATTGGTTAAGCCTTAACATCTCAATACTTTGGGATCCTACAAGGTCACACACAGTGGATTTTCATCGAATTGAGTAAAAAATTAATAGACTCGATCTATTATGAGAATATTAGATGTGGATTGGTTAGACCATTACCACTAGAGTTTTTATTTTGACCTCTAACTATTTTATTAGGTTAAAAAATCAAACAAATATTTTGAAAAGGATCAAACGGTATTTTTCCTAGGACAAAGTGAAGCGTTGGACCCTGAACGAAAAGACCTGCGAGCCCATAGGGCTTGTTGGACATATGAGAGCCCACATGAGTGCCAAAGGCACTCTCGAGCTGCAGGCAGTGCAAGCTGGGCATGTGCGGCCTAGAACCAAGCCACCCTTGAGCTGGGCTCGTAAAAAGTCCCGTGAGGCCTAACTCAAGAGACAAGGAAGGCTCACAAGAGCCTACCTTTCGCGGGCTATCGCGTAGCATGCAAAGCAAGCTATGCATGGGTCAACACGCAGACCCCGTGTGGGATTAGGAGAAATCCTAATCCCGCATTGGAAAAATGGGGAGCGTCTTTGCTCCCTAAGCCTATATATAGGCTTCACCTCTTGCCTTTTCAAAACAGACCAAATACTTTTCTAAGTCTTGACTTGAGCATTCCCAAGTTGACTTAGAAGTATATTTTTGAGGCACCTATAGTTAATTTTTTTGGGTGGGCTTTTGGAGTGGTCTACTAGCTACTCGAGGCTCTGCAGTTCTTCCTCATTGGGAGGTTTTGATTGGTGTGGTTCACGTGGATACTCATGGAGGCTATCCTACACTTGGTGGCTTGTGCAAGAAGGTTCTGCTAAAGTACGCTTTAACTAGTAAGTTTTTCTATTTCTCTTTTAATTAATAGGTCCTTTTCTTTTAGCGTTTTTAGACTTAATAATTATTATGCCTAGGTTGTTTTGCATGCTTAGTTTATTTTATGCTTAGGTTATAGCTTAGAGTTATAACATGATTAGTATAAAATATTCAAGCTAGGATATAATTTAGAATTATGGTATGCCTAGTCTACGCATGCTAACCTAGGTAGAGATTGTATTTAGTTAAGGCTTTAATTAATTTTTATGCAACTAATAGGAGTCATAAGGACAAGGGACAAAATTTTGAAATTCCTCAATGCCTGTTATGCATGTTCAAAGTCACTGCAGTTCCCAACAGTCCCTAACAGCCTATGATCCCCCTAAACTTTCAAAACTTCCTCTTGCCCCCTTAAACGTGTCTAAAATGCACCACTCAACCCCTTGGTGCTAACATGGCATGAGATGCAGCACCCTTTGAAAAGTCAAGCGTGTTATTCAGTAATTGAAGAATAAAAAATTTAAAAAATCATAAAAAAAAACTTTTGCTTTGTCTCCCATTTTTACCCAACTCATCATTGTCTTCCTCCCTCTTTTCATCCCGTTTTTTCCCTAATTACCTTTGTCTCTCTTTTCGGTAATCTACTCCTTTTGGGATTGTTTACCTCGATTCAATTTTTTAACTTCAAAATTTCTAACCCTAATCTCACTTCCGCATATCATATTATCTTGAAATCATCTATTCTCTTCTCTCTAAAGCTCATTCCCGATGTCTTCTAGTGATACAAATGGTAGAGATACAACTAACAGAAGAAGTAGTTGGAGCCATATTGGCAGATGCACCATTGTCATTGTCTTGTGCTACTTTAAATTTTATTGACAAATCCATATTCAATTTTGAAAAAAATTTGAAGGAAATGGAGATACAGATGGTGGAGGAGCACAAATGTGTAGAGAATCCGTGGGCCTCGAGAGTGTTGGCTTGATAGCTTGAGTGAGAATACAAGTGAGGTTAGGCCTATCTAACACAAAACCAATTGGCTTGTGTTAAGACTCAATCTAGACCACTTATATTTCACTCTTTACTCTTATTTATTTCCATTTGGGATAACCCCAACATCTCCAACACTTCCCCTTAAGTACGACTATTCCTGGACCAGTTGCACTTAAGGGGAAGTGCCACTTGCCAAACATTCCTTTTCCTATCTCTTCTAAGGCTTAAGTTCATCAACGAGTCTAGTCTTCTCTATTAGCCTAAACTACATTAGGAACTTAAATCACAAATCTAGGATCACTGGCTGCCATGCCTTTCTTTACTCTGATACCATGTAGAGAATCTGTGGGCCTAGAGAGTGGTGGACTCGATAGATTGAGTAAGCTTACAAGTGGAGTTGAGCCCATCTAACACAAAACCAATTATCTTGTGTTAAGGAATCTACACCACTTATATATATCACTCTTTGTCATTGTTTATTTCCTATATGGGACATCTCTAACACTCCCCCTCAAGTGTAATTGGACCGGACTAGTTGTCACTTGCCAAACATTCCTTGGCCTATTTCACCGAGGCTCAAGGTCAATAACATGTCTAGTCTTCTTTGATAGCCCAACTCCACTAGGACTTAGATATGAACTAAGGATCACTGATTGTCAAGCCTTCTTTTGCTATAAATACCATGAATAGAATCCGTGGGCCTTAAGAGTGTTGGGCGCGATAGCATGAGTGAGTATACAAGTGGGGTTGAACCCATCTAACACAAAACCAATTTGCTTTGATACCACTTGTTGGGACTGTAGTGACACACCTAAACTCCACATTAGTATGATATTGTCCGATTTAGGCCAAGCACTCATGAATATGTTTTTGAGCCCATCTAACACAATCCAACTGGCTTATGTTAAGGCCTAATCTACACCACTTATATTCTAATCTTCACTCTTGTTTATTTTCTGTGTAGTATAACACCAACATCTCCAACAATATGTTAGGCACCAAATCTTTCCACAAATAGATGGCTATGTTCTTGATCATCATCTTTGCATTTGGCAGTGGCTTGGATAGATTTGATAGTGGATTTCAGGTGAATTATTTGATGGGTAAACACACTTACTTTGGCAAAACCGATTGAGAGGTAAGGTTTTTTACAATTTGAAAATTAAAATGAATTGATTAATGGGTGGATTTAATAATGAATGGGTCAGAGATTACAGAACTTATGCAGATGTTACCTCAAATATTCCTTATGCTTCTGCTCCTACTTCCTCTTTTACTTTCACTTATGATAAACCTGTTGAAGAGTTGGGTTGGGCAAAATTTTCTTGTTTGATCAAAGCTCGTAATATCGAAATTGTATTGGATTTGGAATCGATCTTGAAAGCAAGAAAATTTTCAATTAATTTTGCTGTACCAACTGGTGGATTGTTTGCTATTGTTGGGTTCTTTTCTTCGGATGCTGTGTCAGGTATTTTAGAAAATGATTCGAGGATCCTAGAGGATATTTTATTTGAGGTGAAACCTTTCAATCCTTACTTAATATGGATGGATTTTTCTGGAATTCCTCTTTTACTTATTATAGAAGCAATTTCTGTCATCCTTGGTTTCTCAGTTTGGACGTTTTATCTCTTGTGATTTTAACTTTGAGAAACCAGATAGATTCGATGTTGTTTCTTGCTTGGCCTCGGTTTCGAATAGAATACAAAATTGCAGTTTTAATATGAAGATGAATTCAACATTGATCAAAGTTAATATGGCCGATCGTCAGACTTCTGCTTGTGCCAATTGTAAAGCACACATTCTTGAAACTCTTGGTGCTGTAGTAGGATGTTCTTCTTCTTTTTGTGGTAAAGCAAACTCACATAAAACTCATACCAATTCATCTCATGCTGATCATAGGCATATTTCGAAAGTGCCATCCATTTCTGTCCCGGTTCTTACCAAACCAGTGGGCAAAAATATTGCAACCAGCAGTATGAATGACTTGATGCAGAATGATCCGTGTTTGGATGGAATTTCATCACATTCACTTGACAATCATTTGGTTAATTTTATTAATTTTCCAGCAGCCGTTACTCTACTAAACTCCAGAACAGTTGTTGCTACTTCCCCTAGGAGGAAAGGAGGATCTATTATGCATAGTGGAGTATAAGGTCTATTGATTAGTGTGTCTGAGAACTCTGATATTTGTCCTGACATTGGTAATAGAAATTCCATTATTTAATGTGAGGCTTCCGCATCTAATTTTGACCAAATGGAGAATGAAATTGAAAAGACTTGGGAGTTGGGTAAAATCATTGGCTTATTTCATGAAGGACACAAGCAAGGTGCCATTGGTTGCTTAGGAGAATTACTAGCACATTCTTGATTCCCATCTCTTCTTCTATTCTAGGTTAATTTTATCCTCATGTCATTCTCTTTTTCTTGTTGGAATTGTCAGGGGAATTAAATATCCCTCAAAACAATCTTTTGTTCCATCTTTGATTATGAAACACGGATTATGCTTGTTTGCTTTATTGGAGTCTAAGGTTGAATTTGTTAGCGACTTATTAGTCAGAAAGTATTGGGGTCATCATGATTTTTGTTTTCAATTTATTCCATCAGTTGGGGCTTTAGGTGGTATACTAGTTTCATGGAACTCTATTATGATAACATGTTATGTGTTTGCCTCTTTGTCACGTTGGTTATTATTACATTATTCTAATAATGAGCTAGATATATATATCCTATTCCTCTATGCTTCCAATGACTGGTCTAATCGGGTTATCATGTGGTCTGAGATTCTGTGTGTGATCAATGGTTTGGACAAGGTTATTATTTGTGGAGATTTTAATGTGATTTTACGTCCTAGTGAGCGATCAAGTGGATTATTTCCCCTTCAATGGCATACTTTCAGGATTTTGTGAATAAGGGTGAACTTTTTGATATCCCATTACATGGTCACCCTTACACATGGAATAACATCAACTCTTTCTCTAAAATTGATCGAGTCTTAGTTTCTTCTTTGGTGTCTACTATGTGGCCCTTTCAATCAATAAGAACTGTTGACACTACCTTGTCAGATCATTTTCATATTTTGTTTAATTTTATTATTTGTTTTGGATTTGGTCCTAAACCTTTTCGGTCAGTAAATTGTTGGTGGGAGGACTGTCGGTTCAATTCTTTTCTTAAAGATACGTGGCAGGAAATCTGTAGTTCTTTTGGAGACTCCAATATCTCTCTCAAACTTAAACAACTTCGGGGAAAAATAAAGGCATGGAATTCTGAAGTTTTTGGCAATGTTTTTGTTGAGATTAGTGTCCTGGATAAATCTCTTTTGGATCTTACATCTAATGATATTCAACGACCACTGTCTGAATAACAAAAATGCAATATCTCAAACTTTCGGAGCCAACTTATGACAAAGAAACGCCATCTAGAATCAATTCGCCACCAACAATCTCAAGTTAGATGGACTTTCCGTGGAGATAAGAATACTTCTTTTTTCTATAAGACATATTGAGGTTAATGGGGACTACACATATTGAGGTTAATGGGGACTTAATCTCAGACCCAATTCAAATTAAAGAAGCAATTGCGGCTTTCTTCTCTGACTTATGTAAAGCCAACCGTAATGCCCCTTACTCTTTTAAGTCTTTAATTTTTTCTAAAGTCAGTGCTAATGACAATTCATCAATCACGACACCTTTTATCGAAGAGGAAATATGTAATGCTTTGAAATCTTGTGGGGAAAATAAGGCACCAGGGCTAGATGGTTTTAATTTCTTCTTTTATAAGAGGGCTTGGAATTTTATGAAAGGAGAAATTATGAAGATTTTTAGTTCTTTCTATGATTCACGAACACTTCCAGACTCTATTAAAACTTCTTTCACCGTTCTTGTTCTGAAGACTCCGAGAATGGCTTCTATGTCTAACTTTAGACCAATAGCTCTTATCCATGGGATATACAAAATACTAGCCAAACTGCTTTCTTTTTGGCTACAAGTTGTCCTTCCTGAGCTCATCTCTAAGAATCCGTTTGCATTTATAAAAGGGAGAAATATTCATGAGTGCTCTTTTCTAGCTTCTAAATGGTTCACAAAATTCATGTTAATCGTAGACCTTGTTTACTCTTGAAGTTGGACTTTCACAAGGCTTTTGACAGTAGTTCTTGGAATTATCTCGTTGCATTCGTATAAAGAATAGGTTTTGATGAGAGATGGAGAAAATGGATGTCAAATTATAGATCTAATTCATCCAATTCGATTTTGATTAATGGTTCTCCTTCTAACCCTATCTATTTAAAGAAAGGTGTGAAGCAAGGAGACCCCTTATCTCCTTTTCTATTTGTTCTAGCTGTTGAAGGGTTGAAATAATTAATTGACAAAGCTATACAAGAAAATTTGTTGTCCGGCTTTTGTTTGGATGATTTGGGTCATGTCATCTCAATTTTACAATTTGCAGACAACACTAGCTGCTTTCTTCCTGCAGTTGAAAGTGAAAAGATAACCTTTGTTAGGATTCTTTGTTGCTTTGAAGTGATCTATGGTCTTAAAATTAACTTCCATAAGAGCTCTCTAATGGGAATTAATGTGAAGTCTTCTTTTCTTAACTCCTATGCGTCTCGTTTGAGATGTCGTGTATCATCCCTGCCAATATCTTGTTTAGGTGTTCCTTTGAGCTACAATAGGCTAAAGCTCTGTGATTAGTAGCCTATGATTCTAAAATTTGAAAGTAAGTTGGCGAATTGGAAAGGGTCTTGTCTCTCTTATGCAGGTCATCTAATGCTCATCAAGTCATTACTCAACATTATGCCAATATATCTTCTTTCCCTTTTTAAGATTCCGGTTGCAATCTCTGAAAAAATGGAATGATACATGCATAATTTTTTATGGAAAGGGAACCATGATTCAAATGGTCTTTCCAAAGTTAGTTGGGCTACAATATGTCTTCCTTATGCTTCTGGTGGTTTAAATTTGAAAAGTTTGAACATTACTAATTGTAGTCTTCTTTTGAAATGGATATGCAAGATCATTTCAGTGAATTGTTCTTCATTATAGTACTCGATTTGTGTTCAAGGGTATGGTTTCTCCAACTGGCATGACTTTGCAATCTCAAATTTCTCGTGCTTATCTCCTATTTGGAAGGGAATTTTTAATTATTGTGTTAGAGATTCAAAGTACTGGGATTTCTTCCTAAGCAATTCTTCTATCAGTGTTGGCGATGGTTCAATTTGTTCCTTTTGGTATGATCAATTGGAATGGAATGGATAGCCACTTAAAGACCAATTCCCCGACCATTACGCCCAATCTGTTTCCTATTCAGTGTCTGTCCAAGAAGCTTATCATACTATTCTTATGGACAATGCTATTGGCCGTCCTTTTCGGAAACGGAGACTTAGACCTGTTACTTTGGGTCGTCTTGATGAGCTTATATCATTGTTGAATCAGGTGCAACTCAGGGACAGATATGATGTAGCTTCATAGTGTAGAAATTTAACTAATATATCATATATAGCTGCTACCTTCTCTTCAGGTTTTATCTCTTATCAGTTGACTTCATCTCCACATCATATTTTAGCACCATTCTGCTTGATTTGGGAAGCGGTAACGCTACCAAAAATCAAATTTTTTAGTTGGTTATTATTTCATAATAAATTGCTATTATTCCATGGTGCAACGCCTTTTGCCCTCATTGCAGTGAGATTGAAACCTGTGACCATTATTTTATTCATTGTCGGGATAGTCAGAATCTTTGGTGCGGCTTGTTTAAATGAATTGGTATTCAAATGGTTATTCCAGCTAATGTAGTAGATTTCTTCAATGGTTGGAGAGGTTGTTTTCGAGGAAAAAATCAATGGGCTTTTGGCACCTCGCTTTGGACTCTAATACGGTGTACTTAAAAAAGACATAGGAAAAGACAAACAATGAAAAGACATTAAAGTGATTAAGTAAACTGAAGGTATAATTTTCATTATGCATTTGTTAAGATAGAGTTACAAAATTAAGTTTTTAGTCTGCAGTTTGTAAACTTAATATAAATATTGTAGTTATTGCTTTTGTAAGTTTTCACTTGTAAAACTCTATGTAAAGAGTTTGGTCACCATTTGTATTCATCACCAGAGAAAAAAGAAAGAATAAAAGTAGAAAACCTATTGGGAGCCTTTGTTGAGTAGTATAATACTTCGTTAATTTATATTACTTAAAGTAAAACCAAATTCCTCCATTTCCTCCAACAAACTGATACCAGAGTCAAGTTAAAATCCTACAGTGTGAGAGTTGTGAAATTTTATTCTTTTGAATAAAAATTTCTCTAGTGTTTGAGAGACCATAAAAAAAGAAAAATGAACAGCTGTTGGATAACAAGAACAAAATTAAATAAATATAAATATATATTTTGTCCTTGTTTTCCTCTGTCGAATGTGGGAAGGCCAAGCTAGTTGGAAGGTTCTGCATTATAGAGTTAATCCACCTCCACTTAGTTGATATGATCACCTTATAGAGTTCTTGTCCCCACCTTCAACCAAACAAACAAATATAATCAATAGATATAATGCATAAACAATATTGTAGAAATTTATAAACAAGTTAAAGAAACGTAAACACCGATAAGCTGAATCATGTCGAACAACATTGTTCTTAAAAGATACTTGTAGTTCCTCCCAGGAGTAAACAGCTTCTTCAACCGATTGGTTGAATCATGAACAGAAATATAATATTATATCCATAAATACAGAAACATTAGAGAATATAGGTGGAGACTAAAAGTATCTTTTTGTAATTGTAAAACACCATCTTTATATAGAGATTAAAAAGTCCCGTTCAATAACGTTAAAATCATCGACACCTTTGAATGCAGACTGTTATAGAAAATAAATGACCCATTCACAATTGATTACTCATCTAATTAAAACACAAACCGAAAATCTTTGTAATCGAAAGAGTCAATGAAAACGTAGGACTCATAATGTAAATAAAAGACATTAACTAATATATTAAAATAAAATAATTAAGAAATCAACAATTCTGTGGCTGTTTCATTGATTACCCGCACCACCGAACGGCAGGTAGAGTAGCTGTCTCCGCCTCCCCCTTTCTCTGTCTCCGTCGCACCTTTGCTGTCTCCGCCTCCCCCTTGCTCCGTCTCCGCCTCCCCCTTTGTCTGTTTCAGCTGGTTTTCATCGCTGCACGCAAGGTGTTTGCTAAAAGTCCTGACTCAGAAAAAGCCTTGATTTTCAATTCTGCATCATATATACTTCCAAGCATTCAAGAGTGAGGAATGGAATCCCTAGCCGCACCCTACCCGCAGCCGCACCCTACCCGCACCCTTCCCCAGCCGCACTCTACCCGCAGCCGCACCCTACCCGCACCCTGCCCCGGCCGCACCCTACACGCACCCTTCCCTAGCCGCCGTCTACACCACCGACTGTCAACCCTGAACCGATCTGTGAGCACCCACCGCCAGCCATAATACCGAAACCCTATCCCCCCCCGAAATCGCCTTTACCAAATCCCTAACCCCCCAAAAATTTACTTTGAGAATTTCCCAAACCACTTTGATGCAGCGGCTATGAAAAGAATGTTCAACAGATATGGGGTGTATGGCTGGGTCTATATTGCCCGGAAAAGGAATGCGAAGAACCTTAATTTTGGATTCATCACACTCGATGGATCTATGCAGATGAAGGAAGCGTTGGATGCGCTGAATATGATAGCGATTGGTGCGATTAGACTCAAAGCTTTCAAAGCTAGGTATGACAAATCGAAAATAGCCCCTAAAGCACGGTCTAATCCCGTGGTAGCAGTTCAGAAGCCGATATTCAAAGACTCCCCTCGAGATCATCGGTCCTTTGTGGATGTTGTGGCGAATCAAGCCCCACGAGAAGAGTCGACCATTAACCCGATCTAGGTGACATCCTCTCCTAGTGTACCGGCTGCATCTATACTGAAAAGTGAGGTAGTGGTTAAATCTGAACCTTGGAAATCAAAATCTTGTTTGGTTAAACTTAACAATATTTCTCACATCCGTAATATACATGATCTGTTGAGCGATCACGGTTTTGAATTTGTATTTGCTGCTCATGTTGGTGGATTTTATGTGATTGTTTCGTTTAGATCAGAAGTGGTTCTTATGGACTTTATGAATGAGGATTGGAAAGTTATGGATCATATTGTAGAGTCAGTTTGTGCACTTCCAGTAGATTTCGTGCCGACGGAATGTATTATGTATCTGGATCTCACCGGAATTCCGCCAACTCTTGTTTGTGAACCTGTGGTGCGGGAACTCACAGCGAGATTTGGACGAGTTGTTTCGATAGATTGTAATTTCGAAAAACCGGATCGGTTGGATGTAGTATCGTGCCTTGTTTCGGTACCGCTTGGGACAGCTAGTAGGAATTTGATGTTGGCAGTAGGGGATAGAGATATAATGATATACACGAACCTTAGACAGGGAATTGGCTGCCAACACAGTCAAGAGTACGAATACGGGTCGGAAGAGCGGAGCGAACTAGAGGAGGAACCTTCGGACAGGTGTAGTAGTGAATCATCGGGGAACGAAGATGAAATTAGATTGGACGAGGATGATGAGACTGTTGCGGATAGCAACAACACAAGTCCGGGTAGTACCTACCCTTCCGGCGACAGGCCGTTAATTGTGGGAAACAACGCGGTGGATCCGGGTATGGAGAATTCAAGTTCTTTGGGCCCAAACATCCCAAATATGAATAGAATTATCATTCGCAGGGAAGAAAATGAGCCAACTATCAGTGAGGAATTAATGACTTTCCGAATCGGAGAGAAGCTTGAGTTGTTTAACGAACAAAATATGGGCTTGATTATAGAGGCATTGGAAGGGCAGCGGCGTTGAGAGAGCTGCTGGCCGAACTGGGATGTTGTGAGTTTTATCATGACTTTGAGTTTTATGAGTTGGAATTGTCGCGGGGGCTTATTGAATGGGGCCAAACAGTTTTTGGTGCGGTCATGTGTTCGTAAGTGGCAGCTTCAGGTTTTTGTCCTAGTTGAGACAAAGTCCCTATCGGTTACAGATCAGGTTGTGAGGAAGTTTTGGGGCCATAACGATTTTCATTTTCATTGTATCCCGTCGCATGGCTTGGTAGGAGGTTTATTGATCTCATGGAATCCTAATTTAATTCTTGGCTCGATCACTGCTTCTACAGATAGATGGTGTCTGCTACATATTGTGTCTAGTCAACTTGAGGTAAATTTACTATGCTTATATGGTCCCCCTATTCCCAGGGATAGGAATCAATTTTGGTGTGATCTGCTGCCCCATATTCAAAACATTGATAACTTGGTGATATGTGGTGATTTTAACGAAGTGTTACATAGTTCTGAGCGAGGTAGAAGTGGGAATACGGGGGCGAGTTCGATGATTAGGTTCCAGGAATTTGTTAATGAATGTGCTCTATTTGATTTGCCATTACATGGGCGTGACTATACGTGGTCTAATGCTCTATCCTTCTCTAGGATTGATCGTGTCTTGGTGTCGTGCAATATTCTTGATAGGTGGCCGGGACAGAATTTGATGACGGTTGATTCAACGCTATCAGATCACTTTCCGATTATATACCGGTCCCATGCAATGGTATCGGATGGCAAGAAGGTGTTTCGATCATTGAACTGTTGGTGGGAAAAGGACGGGTTTCTACCTTTTCTAAGATCGAAGTGGGAGGCCATAGAATTGGCGGATCCGGGGCGCGACATTGATTTTAAATTATGCCGATTAAGGAGCTTTATCCGGCCTTGGTATCTATCTAATTTTGGTGGGTTAGAGGGAAGAATAAAGAAGCTAGAGGCTCGTATTATATTTTTGACATCCAGTTCGGTGGTCCGACCTTTGGAGGAGGGAAGTAGATTGGAGCTTCAGTGCGTGAGATCGGAATTACTTACCTGTAGACGGAACCTTGAACAAATTCGTCACCAACAATCACGTGTTAACTGGACTTTACTGGGTGATGATAATACAAGTTTTTTTCATAGGATGGCATCAGCGAGGGCTAGGGGGAATCAGATTTCACAGCTGGAAATTGATGGAGTTGTATCTTCTAACCCGGTACTTATTAAATCCACGATACGGAATTTTTATTCCAGGCTATTTTCGAAACAAGAGGTGGTGCCGTTTTCCTTGGGCGAACTACAATTCCGTATGGTTGATGCGATGGACAATGCGCGGCTTGTTGAATCTTTTTCTGAGGCTGAAGTGTGGGACGCAGTGTGTGCTTGTCAAGAAGGTAAGGCGCCGGGGCCGGACGGATTTAATTTCTTCTTCTATAAACGCTTCTGGGAGGACATGAAATCGGATGTGCTAGCTCTGTTTGGCGAATTTTATAGGCATGATCAGCTGCCAAACTCTATCAAGTCATCTTTTACCGTATTGATTCCTAAAGTCCCGGGGTCGTCGTCATTGGGGAATTATAGACCGATTGCCCTTATTCATGGTATATATAAAATTGTGTCGAAAGTACTTGCGAAAAGATTACAGGCTGTGTTGCCTCAGCTGATTTCTGACAACTAATTTGCTTTTGTTAAAGGCCGTAATATTCATGAATGCTCGTTTATAGCCTCGAAAGTGATCCAATCAATCCACCGCAGTGGTCAGTCTTCTATAGCTCTCAAGCTTCATTTCCATAAAGCATACGATAGTGTTTCTTGGACTTATATTGACTCAGTGTTGAAGAGGATGGGGCTCTCTGATAAGTGGATTAGATGGATGGTGACCTGCAGAGCGAACTCGACAACATCTATTCTTTTCAATGGTAGTCCTACAGATCCGATCTATTTGGGTAGAGGGGTTAAACAAGGTGATCCCATTTCTCCATTCCTTTTTGTCTTAGCAGTGGAAGGTCTTAAACAGCTCATTGACGCAAGTGTCCATAAGGATATTTTACCTGGGTTTCGTATTCATGGGTCAGAGAAGGATATATCTATTCTTCAGTTTGCGGACGATACGATGTGCTTCTTACCTGCAGATGAGTCTCTCTTACCTACTTTTATCCGTTTATTACGTTGTTTTGAGTTGATTTCAGGTCTACGAATAAATTTTGTTAAGAGCTCAATTATGGGTATTAACGCGCAGGACGACTTGTTGAATCGGTGTGCGGAGACAATGGGTTGTAAGATCGAAAGATTTCCCATTACTTATCTAGGCGCCCCTCTCAGTATGAGACGCATCCCGGTGTCTTATTGGAACGGGTTGATTGGTAAGTTCCAAAATAGGCTGGCAAGTTGGAAAGGTCAGTGTTTATCGTATGCTGGCAGGGTGGTCCTTATAAAATCGGTTCTCTCATCTATCCCGATATATTTGTTATCATTGAATAAGATGCCGGCCTCTATTAACAATAAGCTTGTTCAACTGATGCATAATTTCTTGTGGAAAGGTATAGCAGACTCTAGCGGGATCTATAAAGTGAGTTGGGAGACAATTATGGTACCAAAAAATTTAGGTGGCCTATATGTTAGGGATCTAAGACTAGTCAATTGTAGTTTATTGCTGAAATGGATATGGCGGTCTAGAACAGATGGGCAGGGTTCGTTGTGGTATGAGCTGTGTGTCCGTCGATATGGCTTCGTGTCATGGAACTCGTTTGAAAATGTTAATAGATCCCGCATTTCGTATGTTTGGCAAGGCATTATATCTTGTTGTGTAAAGAACTCAACCTTCTGGGAGTTGTTTAAATCGAACGGGAGAGTTAAAGTGGGGAACGGGGCGAGCGGATCTTTTTGGCATGATAATTGGACTGCAAATGTGTCATTATCTGTTCTTTTCACTGATCTGTATCTATTATGTAATAGAAAAAGCTGTTCGATTCGGGACGGGAGTCTGTCTATTTCTGAGGGAGCAGCATTATCTAGGCCTTTTTGGAAACGTAGTCTAAGGATTACTAGTAGGGAGAGGTGCTCCCAGATGCGTAATTGGATTTCCCAAGTCTGCCCTGCTGTTTTTGAGGGGGACGGGGCTGTCGGTAACAGGGGGCAGCAGCCACACGTTGGGTCTCAGGTGGTGGC
This sequence comes from Euphorbia pulcherrima, assembly GCA_947683365.1. NCBI lineage: Eukaryota > Viridiplantae > Streptophyta > Magnoliopsida > Malpighiales > Euphorbiaceae > Euphorbia > Euphorbia pulcherrima. The sequence goes on from CANTUS010000007.1 coordinate 28,668,568, forward strand.
AGATAGATTTGAATGGGATCTGGAAGCTAATAAGGTATTTTCAGCTGCATCTTTTTGTTTAGGGTCCTATAGGTCGCCTCAAAGGACTACGCCGGAAATGGATTATATGGTGGTTTGGAATGCGTGTCTTATTCCTAAAGTCAAATTTTTTAGCTGGTTATTGTTACATAGACGCCTCTCAACGAAAGTCTTTCTGGTTTGTCACGGATGCCAAGCTGTATTGAATGACAAGTGTCCGTTTTGTGATGAATCCGAAACAATTGATCATGCTTTGTTTCACTGTTTGGGTAGTTATCATATATGGGTTCAAGCTTTTTTGTTACTAGGGATTTCGGTAACAATGCCATTCAAGGGGGCTGATTTTCTTATAGTATGGCGAGCGCATTTTTCCTCAGGGATTGGACAGGAGTTTGGTACGGCTTTATGGTTTATGATTGCGTGGGCTATTTGGAAAAGGCGGAATAAGTTCGTGTTCGAGGGTGTCTTAAGCACAGATGATCTCTTGGGGGCAAGCATTCATCTATGCTGGTTCTTTTTCAAGTATCGAAGACGGAATCTTAATTTTGTTGTTTCTGATGTATTTAACTGTCCATATTTATTTCTAAGCTGTAACTAGCTAGGTGGCATCAGTTGGCCTATTCATTGTATAGTCATACCTCGGGATCGGATCCCATATCCGTATCACCTTTAGGCTGTATCCTTGTTCACTGACGCTCTCATCTTGTGAGCGGTCTTTGGATTGCATAAATAAAGAGAGGTAGGTGTTTTGTAGGTAAGCGGGGGCATCAACCTAGTTGGGACACCCGCCCCGAAATTTTCACCTATCTCGATCCTTTTCCTTCTAGGGAAACACAATGTTTCTCCGGGGGGTTTTCAAAAAAAAATTCTGTGGCTGTTTCAATACTAATTTGAAACTCATTAAAACCCTCTTTATAAAGTAACGTTTCTTTTGAAATAAAATAAAATAATTTATCCAACAACAACAACAATTTTCCTTTCAATATTCCCCAACACACCAAAACCAATTATAAAAATTGGTGCATCAAAATGAAAGCCATTCTCAGAGCCTAAGAGGTTTGAGACATTGTTGAAAATGGCTACGTAGTCCCTGTCCTAGTAGAAGATGCACAATTATCTCAGGCGGAAAGAGAAAGTTTGCACAAGAATCGTAGGAGTGGCTAAAATGCGCTTAGTTTAATTCATCAAGGATTGGATGACATGATGTTTTAGAAGGTAGCAACTACCTCTAATCAAGCTTGAGTAGTTTTACAAGCTTGTCTTCAAGGAGAAGTAAAGGTATGAAAGGTTCGATTGCCGATGTTTTGGGGTGTGTTTGAGATGATGAAAATGAATGAGACGGAAGCAATAGTTCATTATTCCTCACGAGAAAAATCTGTCATAAATCAAATGCGACAGTATAAAGAAAAAAATTGAAGAATCAAGAATTGTCACAAATTTTCTACGATCATTACTACCAAAGTTTGATTATTTAGTAGTAGCTATGAAAGAGTCAAGGGATACGAGTGCAATGGTTGTTCACGAAGTTGTTGGGTCATTGTAAGAACATAAGGAGAGAGTAAATAGAAAAAAAGAAAAGTCTAAAGAGCAAGTTCTGGAAGCAAAAGCTTTGTTGAGAGAGAATGAAAATAGTTGAGATTATACTCAATCTAGAAGATGAAGTGGTAGAGGTCGTGGAGGAAATGGTAGAGGAATAGGACTTGGCAGAAGTCAGCAGTTTCCAACATCTGATAGTAATGACGGAAATAATCAGTCCAGTACGGGTGGAGGCCATGGACATGGATGAGGACGAAGTAGAGGCAACTTGAGTAAAAATAATGGACTAGAAAAGTCCAATGTGTTGGAAATACGGGGATTACTTGGACAATTCTGAAGTCGCGAATACGCTATCAGATTGAAATTTATTTGGTCGATTTACCAAAATTTCAATCGGATAAAATGAGAAATTGTATCAAGAATAAGAATTAGATTTGATGTGAAGAAATATGAACTAAAATTATATGTATATCTGCCAATTTCATTTTTGGTGATATATATAGCCAAAAACGTCAATAGACATGTTCAAAAGACATGTTACTTCGGGTAGCAGCTATGTCTAAAAGGCATGCTTTTCCGGGATTTAGTTGTGTCCAAAAGACATGTTGTTTTGGATCCAAACGTCATTTTTGGATGAATTTTTCAAAGGATGCGGGCACTACCCCGGTACCCCGCCCGGGGCTGCGTCCCCTAAACCTCGCTCGGGGCGCTTCCCTTGGACCCCGCACCGAGGGGCACTATCCCCGGACCCCCCAAATCGTAACAGAACCCGAACAAGCATGCACTCCGCACCCTCCCGACTTGTTTGATGAAATGTCACGATTACATTAGACAACTAGTTGATCCAATTACACTAAAATACTAACACAATGTGCAATGTTACAATTTCCTAAATTATGGCCACTGTGCATCGAAATGTAGGAATCCTCCTATGCAAGTGAAGGGAGCTTCTAACAATATTCAAGAACAGAATGTCACTGATGTGGTATTACTAACTCATGAAGGTGAACACAGTCCAGATAATAACATATGGTATATTGACAATGGAGCAAGTAATCATATGTGCGGTGAAAGGAAATTGTTTGTTTAGCCGAAACTTCAGATTTGGGAATTAATCGATAGTTCCCATTAAAGGAAAACGAACCATTCTTATTTGTTTAAATAATGCGATCACCAGTTCACAAGCAATGTTTATTATGTTCTAAACATAAATAGTAAAATTTTATGTTTGGAATAGTTGTTGAAGAAAAACTACCAAATTCACATGGTAAATCGGAAGTTACTGCTATTAAATGACAAAAAGGAGATGTTAGCAAGTGTAATGATGTCAAAGAGTCAGTTGTGTACTCCAAATATGAAGATTGATGTGTCCAAATATTTGAAGACTAGATGATAAAGCAAAAAACACTTGTTTGTTGGTTACTCAGAATTTTCCAAAGGTTACAAGATGTTTGATCCTGATACTGGAAAAACTATCATCACTAAGGACATGACTATTAACGAGGAAGCAATTTGGGAATGGAATAATAACAAGCAGAAGAATTACAGTTTTTATCCTTTCACCATGGATGAAAACAATGATCGTAATGTGGAGGAGCCAACCATAGCATCGACATCATATAGTCCCATTCCAATTACATCTCAAGGATAAGATGATGATGAAAGTCAAAGTCCAAGAGAAAGACCTAGAAAATTTTATCTTGTTGAAGATCTTTATAATGCAACTAGAGAGCTCAATGAAGAATTGACTTTTTACTGTCATCTTATTGATAGTGAACCCTATTGATGTTGAAGAAGCCATGAAAGATAAATGGAGAAAAGCCATGGAGAAGGAGATCAATTCAATTGAGAAAAACAAGACGTGGGAGTTGATAAAACTTTCAGCTGATAAAAAGCCCATTGGTGTCAAACGGGTCTTCAAAGCAAAGAAGGATGCAAATGGAGAAATTGTACGACACAAAGTGAGACTTGTTGCGAAAGGGTCAAAAGCCCGGCATTGACTATAATGAAATTTTTGCACCAGTTGCTAGAATGGAGACAATTAGATTAGTGATTTCAGTTGCTGTCCAAAATGGATTGAGTATCCACCAAATGGATGTGAAGTCAGCATTCTCAATGGATACTTGGAGGAGGAAATTTATATCCAACAACCGCTGGGATACATCATCAAAGGCCATGAAGAAAAAGTTCTAAAACTGAAGAAGGTACTATACAGACTAAAGCAAGCACCGAGAGCTTGGAATAGTGGCATTGACAAATATTTTCAAGAAAATGGATTTGCTAAATGCCCACATGAGTATGCCTTGTACGTGAAAGTGAAAGATGGAGACATGTTGCTTTTTTGCTTATACATGGATGATCTTATTTTTACCAGAAATAACCCTCAAATGTTTGAAGATCTTAAAAAGACGATGACACATGAATTTAAAATGATTGACATTGGCTTGATGTCATACTATCTCGGCATTAAAGTGAATCAGAATGATGATGGCATCTTTATTAGTTAAAGTGGCTTTGCCAAGGAGATCTTGAAGAAATTCAAGATGGAGAATTGCAATCCTGTCAGCACTCTAGTCGAATGCAGCCTAAAATTGACCAAGGATGAGAATGGAATTAGCATGAACTCGACAAATTTTCAAAGTCTAATCGGGGAGTCTGAGGTACTTGACGTGCACACGACCCGATATTATGTACACGGTTAGGCTAGTCAGTAGATACATAGAAAAACTGAAGGAGTCACATTGGAATACAGTGAAAAGAATACTCCGCAATGTCAAATTTACAACTAATTTTGGACTTTGATATTGAAAATCTGACGAGTTCAAATTAGTTGGTTACAGTGACAGTGATTAGACTGGTGATAAAAATGACCAAAAAAGTACAAGCGGGGTTTGTATTTTTTCTCGGTGACACGTCTTTTACTTGGAGTTTAAGGAAGCAACCTATAGTGAGGTTGTCAATATGTGAAGCTGAATATGATGCTGCAACATCATGTGTGTATCATGCGATATGGCTGAGAAGACTATAAAAGGAACTTTAAAAGACACAACATGAACCAACAAATATTTTTATCGATAACAAATCGACATTGGTGTTAGCAAAAAATCAAGTCTTCCATGACCGAAGTAAGCATATTGATACAAGGTATCATTTCATCCGAGAGTGTATTGAGTAGAAGGAAGTCACATTGAAGTATGTCAAAACATAAGATCAGATAGCGGACATCCCTACAAAGCCACTGAAGTATAACGTGTTCAATCAATTACGAGTGTTGTTGGGAATAACGGGTATAACGTGTTCAATCAATAACGTATAAAGAAAGAGGAAGATTATGATTGGTAGTTGGCTAACATCAAAGATTGTGGCTAGATGCAATTGACAAAAAAGAAAAATTAACGAAAGGGTGGCTTGAAAAGAATGCTTATACGGCACATTGTTGACAAATAAATATAGAAATCTCAACAAGATATTGCAGTTTGAAATTATGTGATTTGTAGGGCTCACATATATTTTCATGTCTGGCTTGTATGCTCTATAAATAGAGAGTATAAATCTACAGAATGTGAAGAAAAAAATACTAAGAGAAGTATAATAAAAATAGTGTTTTGTGCTTTATTTCTTAAAGTATTATAATTAACTTTTGTTAATTACTTTTGATTCAGTTCCTCTTTCCTCTAACAAAGACTTAATAATTAGGAAAATCAAAATTCATCAAGATAAAAGCATGAAGTCAAAAAAAAAAGTTCTTTTGGTAGAAATGTGTGCTGAGAAGATTTGAAGGGGACAAAGATAGATCTTAGGGTTTGGGGAATTCTCTACTCTACTGAGTTAGAGATACTTGTATATATAGTAAAGAGAGATTTACACAATTACAATTACCGCCCTATATACATATGTAAATTACAATAACATAAGGTATATCTAACATCCCCCCGCAAGTTGAGGCGGGTTAGAAACCACGGCCAACTTGTCAAGTAACTTGGCAAACCGTGAATAGGCTAACAGTTTGGAAAAAATATTGGCAACATAGTCATCAGTAGAGATGTAGCAGACATGAAGCTGTTTATTTGACACACGTTCCCAAACAAAGTGACAATCCAATTTAAGATGTTTAGTCCGGTTGTGAAATACCGGGTTCACGGTGAGATACGTAGCGCTAAGACTATCACACCATAGCGTAGGAGTAGCAGTCAATGGGAAATGATCATCATGCAACAACATCCCAAGCCAGGATAATTCAGAAGTGGCTACTACCAAGGCCCTATATTCTACTTCGGTTGACGAATGTGAGACAGTCTTTTATTTACGAGCTACCCAAGAGATAAGATTTGTGCCATGATATATTATAAAACTTGTTACAGGTCATCTGTCTTCCAGGTCACCAACCCAATTAGAGTCCAAAAAAGCTTGTAACATGGTGGAACTTTGAAGGGTATAGCACAATCCATGGGATGGGGTTGACTGAATATTGTGAAGGATTCGCTTGAGCACCTGCCAATGGGCTTTGGTCGGACAATGCATAAATTGTGCAACCTTGTGAACTAAGAATGCTAAGTCTGGCCTAGTTATGGTAAGGTATTGTAGCCCCCCGACCAAGCTGCGATACAAAGTGATATTAGCGAACAAGGGACTGTCGTTAGCCTGGAGTCTCATGGCAGGACTAGCTGGAGTGGAGACTCCTTTTGATTCTGTCATGTTGGCCCATTTGAGTATAACCTGTGCATATTTAAATTGATTAAGAAACAACTGCCCTTTGCTACAGATCAGTTCAATACCGAGAAAATATTTGGCTGAGCCCAAGTTCTTTATAACAAACCGAGACTGAAGAAAGCTGATCAGCTATGTTTTGGCACTAGTATTATTGCTCAAGACCAAAATATCATCAACATAGATGAGGCAGAATAAAATTGCGGATCCCAGCTTTAGAAGCTGAAAAGCCAAATTCAAGGAGAACCATAGAGAGGCGACGATGCCACATTCTTGGCGATTGTTTAAGACCATAAATCAACTTCCTAAGGTGGAACACAAAGGATGGTCGATCCAAATCAACAAAGCTGATTGGCTGGGTCATAAATACCGGTTCATCTAGGTCACCACATAAAAAGGCATTCAAGACGTCCAAATGTGATAAAGACCAACTATAGGAGACTGCGAGTGACATGAGAAGCCGAATGGTTGCTGGTTTTACCACTATACTGAAAGTGTCATGATAATCCAAGCCGGGTCATTGGTGAAAGCCCTTTGCAACTAACCAAGCTTTGTATAGTTCTATACTACCATCCGGGTTCAATTTGGTTTGGGAAACCCATTTGCATCCCACAACATTTGCTGGTTGAGATTGTGGTACCAATTCCCAAGTCCCATTCGCAATTAGAGCATTGTATTCTTCTACCATCGCTTATTTCCAACAACTATACTTCAATGCCTCAGTGTAACAAGATGGGGTCAACGGTACTAACATGGCATGGTACGATTTAGGTTTTGATTTGGGTAAGGTGCCCGAGGATTGTCTCATTTGCATGGTTTTGGGTGGAGAGGGCGGTTTTGGAGGTCGAGGGCTTTTTTGGGGTTTGCACGGTTTATATTGAGAGAGGTCAACACTTAAAGAAATGGCTGGGTTTGTTACTGAAGGAGATTGAGGGAGTGGAATGGACTATGTAGTGGGCTGATCTGCGGTAGATGTTGGGATGGCAGCGAGGGGGTTGGAGTTTGGGTAGGCAAAGAGAGGGGCTGAGTATTGGTTGTGGGTACTGAAACTGGGCAAATAGGGGTTGTCACGGGATGTATGATCATTGTGGGTAGATTGGCTGTAGGTACAGGGGACAGAGGAGCAACTGCAGCACTGAGATCAGTAAATGAGAACACATGTTCATCAAAGATAACATGACATCAGACAAAGAATTTGGAGGTGATAGGATCATAGCAACGATAACCTTTTTGGTTTTTGCTATACTGCAAAAAAATACACTTAAGAGATGGATAATTCAGCTTGTGCGTATTGTAAGGACGCAACCATGGGTAACAGAGACAACCAAACACTCAAAGGGATGCATGATCGGGTTTGGAACGAAATAATTCTCAGATCGCTGCCCGGTTATTTTACTTTCAAACGCCCTTAATGTCACGGGTCTGAGGCCCTCCCGGTCCCCTAATTATTAGTAGGACAATTGAGAATTATTCCCCTTCCTCCAAGCCAAATGGGAGGTGATCTGCAATAGGTGGCCAAGAAAGGATTTTAACTTTAAACTCAAACAACTTTGGGACTACATAAAACCGTGGCATTCATCCAACTTTGGAAACCTTGAGCGTAAAACTAAATCTCTTGAGGAAAGGGTTCTTAGTTTGACCTCGGCTGATGTCACAAGGCCGATTGACATTTCTGATAGTTTAAAATTATAGAGGGTGCGAAATCTTCTTCGAGAAAGCAGACGGAGCCTTGAATTAATTCGCCAATAGCAGTCAAGAATTAATTAGCCTATCTTGGAGGACAACAACTCAGCATTTTTTAACGTGTTGCCTTGGTAAGGTTCAGGCGAAATAGAATAACTCATTTGGAAATTGATGGGGCTTTGACCAGTGATCAGCTGACTATTACCACTTCTATCCATAACTTTTTTGTGGACCTATTTTTGAGGCCGTCATCTATACCGTTTTCCTTTATTGGCCTTGACTTCAAATCTATGGACGCGGTTTGAAACTAGTGACTGATTGCTCTCTTCAAAGAAAATGAAATTTGGACTGCTATTGATGGGTGTAACAAAAACAAATTCCCTGGGCCTGATGGTTACAATTTCTTTTTGTACAAGAGAGCTTGGCCTCTATTCAAAAGGAATATTATGGGACTTCTTAATGAGTTTCACGCGACGGGGATGCTGCCGAACTCGATTAAATCTTCCTATATAGATTTAATTCTGAAGGTTCCCGGTACTTCACTTCTTACCAACTTCAGGCCTATAGCCCTTATTCATGGATTGTACAAAATTGTTGCTAAAGTCCTTGCTAACAGATTAAAGGATGTTTTACCTAGCTTAATCTCAGAAATCCAGTTTGCATTTGTAAAAGATAGGAGTATTCATGAATATTCTTTTACTGCCTCAAAAATTATCCACTCTGCTAAAGCTAGTAGACAACCGTGCCTGGTTCTTAAGTTACATTTTCAAAAGGCTTTCGATAGCGTATCGTGGAAATACATAGACATGGTATTGGGGAGAATGGGTTTTGACGAGAAATGGGTGAATTGGCTCTCTAACTATAGGAATGGCTCAGTAACTTCTATTCTCATTAACGGGTCTCCTTGTAACCCTATCAAGTTACACTGTGGTGTAAACCAAGGCGACCCAATATTGCCTTATATTTTTGTCCTTGCAATTGAGGGTCTTAAACAGCTATTGGATGCGTGTATTCAGAATGAAACCTTGCCCGGATTCCAAATCATTGTTTCATAGAAAGATGTCTCTCTTCTCCAATTCATAGATGCTTTATTCCCGCAGATAAGTCTCTAATTCCCTCTTATATTCGAATCTTTCGTTGTTTCGAGCTAATTTCAGGCTTGCGTATTAATTATCATAAGAGTTCTATCTTGGGTATTAATGTAAGTGAGAGTCCTTTGAATGATTTTGTGAATACATTTGGATGTAAGATTGAAAATTTGCCTATCAATTACTTAGGCGCTCCTCTTTGCCTGAAAAGACCTCCGGTCTCATTCTGGAACTCGTTAATTGGTAAGTTTTAGAATAGATTGTCTAGTTGGCTAGGGAATGGTCATTCTTATACGGGGAGAGTTATGCTAATCAAGTCGGTCATGTGTTCCCTTTCGATATACCTTATGTCCCTCTTCAAATTGCGATCATCAGTCATTGATAAACTTATATGCTTAATGAGAAATTTTCTGTGGAAGGGTGACTCGTCCAATGGAGGGTTATGTAAGGTGAGTTGGGAAACCATTGCTTTACCGAAGAACCGTGCTGGGTTGTTTATTCGCGACCTTAAGCTTGTAAACTGCAATTTATTGTTAAAGTGGGTGTGGAAAATGCATCAACTGGGTTCTAATAGTTTTTGGTTTGATATTTTTGTCAACAAATATTATTTTCAAGGCTGGAACTCATTGATTGGTTTTGATGATAGGCGATTATCTTTTATTTGGAAAGACATTATATCATGCTGCACTAAAAATGAAATTTTCTGGAGTTTTTTCACCTCTAACGTTAAAGTTCATGTAGGAAATAGGCTACTTGGCTCCTTTTAGAATGATAACTGCACCACAGATCAATCTCTTGCATCTCTATTCCCTGATCTTTTCTCCATGTATAACAATAAAAATTACACTATTGCACAAGGGTGTCAAGCTGTTCTGGACTTGTCTTTTTCAAGACCCTTTTGGAAAAGAACCCTTCGAACCTCTTCAAGAGAAAGATGTGCTGAGATGTGTACCTGGATCTGCCAAGTGTATCCCTCGGCATTGAATCCCCCAGCTAAAAGCGACGTCATGGTTTAGAGTTGTGATGCAAATGGTATTTTTTTTGGCTGGTTCCTTTTGCAATAATTATTACAAGCTTGATCGTTGGACCAAGCCCCGTACAGACTTTTCACTACTTTGGGATGCATGCCTCTTGCCGAAAATTCAATTTTTTGGGTGGCTTGTCTTTCATGACAGATTATCTTTGTGGGCCTTTCTTATTTGTAGGGGTTGTGTTGCGGATAACTCTTGCCCATTTTGTGATCATATTGAGACCATGGACCATGCTCTTATTCATCGCGCTAGTAGCATCTCTATGTGGTGGGACTTGTTTCGGCTATTTGGCCTGAGGATTATTGTTCCCTCTGCATCATACGACTTCCTACTCTATTGGAGATCCCATTTTTCTCCTAGCCCGAGGAGATCTTTAATAATAGCGTTATGGTTCTACATTGCATGGTCATTGTGGAAGCGACTTAACAAATTTATTTTTGAGGGAACATTAAGCACCGAAGATATTCTTGTCTCAAGCATTCACTATTGTATGTTTATTTTTCGGTGTAAAAGGTAGCAGCTAGGTTTTTAGGTTTCGGATATTTTCACAAATCTGAATTTTTTTGTTCATTGATGCTTTGTACCACCTAGTCGAACTTTTGTTTAGGCTATAATTTCTGGGGCTGGTTCTCTTCTTGAGACCTACTCTTTTTAATGAAAAGGGGGTGGTTGTTTTGTAGGTAAGCGGATGGGCTAACCTAGTTAGGTTATCCGCCCCAAAATTTTCACCCGCCCTAATCTTTTTTCCTTCGGGTGGGACACATTGTTCCATCAGGGGTTTTTCAAAAAAAATATATCAGATATATACTAGGTATATATCAGCTATGTAGCAAGTAGGCGGGAATAACATAAATAGAACCTATCTTATTTATAAATTCTATTGTATTAACATACTGACATCCAAAACACTTTTTCAACATAAAAATGGATGATATGGATTCAGTCATGTTCTTATTTCACATTTATTCCAATAAAATTTCACATGTAATAGGTATGTAGTAGGTTTGTACTATATGCGTAATAGGTACAAAAAAAGAAGGCAATCAGTTACAAAACAAAAAAAGGGCAAGGGTATTACCTTTGTAAACGTTCATGAATGGTTGCACATCTTCAAATTTGAAAAATCAATTCAAAATTTATATCGCAGTAGAGGAAAAAAATCATGAACGAGGAACAAAGAAAACTACGATCAGAAAAGCTAGAGATCGGTGACACATCTAAGCCTCTTCTTACTGCCCCACTACAAGAAAAACTCCGGCTCTACTGTCTTCATTGCTCTCTCGTCTTTATCCATATCTGCACCACTATAAGCAACACTAAGGAAACAATAATTGCACAAGTAAAAATCGGACAACTATCAGTAATTTCCGGTTGAAAAAACAAATAAGCATTGGAAAATCTGAGAAACAAACAGTAAATGCATTGATTGAGACATCAGGCATTCCATTAGCTGGTTTAAAGGAAAACAAGTGGAAATCAGCCTTTGAGAGAAGATCCAATAAACAAATAAACAAGCCGAGAAAATTTCCCAATTAGATTCAAAGATCTAAGAGTCGACAAGGAAATCCCTTAAATTAAACAAAATAAGAAGAAGATATAGAAATCTTACATAGGATAATTGCATGAAGGAATCAATAAGAATCGCTCTTTAACAGAAGAAGTAAAGAGAAATCAAATATTGTTAAACACCAACCATATATTTCTCCATCAAAATTTTTGATCAGTGGCTAGTGGCATTGTTCAAAGTCGGAGATGTGTTAATGGAAGAGGGTACAGCCTAGATTTTATAGAGAGCGTATTTAGGTTATCAAATGGTCAAAAAATTCTAGAACAATAGGTTGCTACTTTTTGGGTCATAATGGTAATTATTTTGCAAACCTTGAACAATTAGGTGCTTTACCCAAGATTTCTTTCCTTTTTTACATATTATCATTACCTCTTATTCAAAATAACTAAAAAGGCCTCATTTTTTATGTATTCTTGTTTTTAATCCTTTTACATATTACCTATTATTTAATGATAACTATTTTCAGTGATTGCAAAAACCTTATTAGACATTTTTCTTCTATTTGTATTGCTTTTGTGAGTAGGTCTGTGAACCATGCTGTGCACTTGTTAGCTAGAGCAGCAGGTTCTTCGACATGTAGGAGGATATGGCTCGATTCTTGTCCACCTTCAATTAGAGCTGCAATTGCCTATGATTGATATATGGACTATTTCTTCAATAAAAAAATGATAACCTATCTATACATTTTATATGTACAGTATTACATTTATATTTGTTTACATAAAAATTAGACAATATTTTTTAATTTTTTTTTATTTACCAAATTTGTTATTCTAAATTTTCAAAGAGATGTTATTAAAGTTCAACTAATGGATATAATACTTATAAAAAATATTAAAAATATATAATAGTTTCATTGAATAATTATTTATGTATTTAGATTATTTGAATTGGATATCATCTCTCATTCAAAATAACTAATAAGGCTCAATATTTTATGCATTTTTTTATATTATCTATTATTTAACGATAAGCATTCAATATATTTTATATTTATTATTTTACATTTATATTTGTTTACATAAAATTTGGACGGTGTAGTATTTATATATTATTTTTTCTTTTTCTTTTATATTTTCTTTGCCTCATTTGGGCTTACAATAGTAACAAGGAATACATCATCTCACCCCACTCATATATGGACTTGAACCTGTGACCTCTAGGTTCACAATTTCAAGGCTCAACCACTAGGCTAAACCCTTTGCCACATATATTATCTTTTTTTCTTTCTTATTTACTAAATTTATTATTCTAAATTTTCAAATAGATGTTATTAAGTGCAATATTACTTTAAAAAAATTAACAATATACAATAGTGTCATAGATAATTATTTATGTATTTCAAAAAAACTATTTGAATTTTTTAATTTATATTCAAATGAAAAATATATAATATAATTATTTTGAAAATGTTATGAACTTCAATTTTAAAGTAATGAGTTGGTAATTTTGTTCTCATATTATCTACATAGAGTTTCAACTGTATTCTACGCGGAGTTTCAACTTGATATATAGTATATGGTATCAATTTAACTAGGTAACATTTAATTAAGTGTGTGACATCAGTTATTTAACTACATTGATTAACGAAAAATGTCTTAGCCTAGTGGTTGAGACTCTTCATGTGACTAGGGGAGGTCATGAATTCGACACGCATGATTGATATGGTAAGATTTTTCTTTCATTCTCATGCCAACAAAGTTGTGCAATTTTCAGAAAAAAAGTTTGAAAGTGTCTAACAGAATTTCATTTTAGATAGGCCCATATTTCGTTTTTCGCTCAAGGCCCCAGAAATTTCTAAGACGACCCTGATTTTCACTAACTAATTTTCCTTCAAATGCACCTTCCACTGTGCCTTCTTCTCATGAGCCTTCTTTGTTCTTGAGCCAGCAATGCATTTAATAACTCTTCCAAGATAATGCTTGACAGATCTCTTGAATTTTCAAGAGAAATAATTGTTGCTTCAAACCTCTCACGGATAGTAACAAGAATTTTTTGAACAATCCTCAAATTAAAGAATTCACCACCAAGAAGTCTTACTTTACTTGTAATGTAGAGAAATTTATCGGTATAATCTTTGATGGAATCTGCTTCCTTCATTTTTTTGTATTTCAAATTCTCAAACAAGGTTAAGCACTTGCGTCCCCTTGATCCTCTCACTTCCTTCACACTCTTCCTTCAAATATTTCCATATATGATAAGCTATTTTTAATGTCATTATTCGGTTGAAAATGACAGAGGAGACGATAGTGAATAAGATTGACCTGGATTTATATTTTCGTAACTTCTTCTCTTTCTGAGCTTTGAGCTGAGCCACTGTTGGATTAGCTGGTAACTCAGGTACTTCATATACATTCTCTACGGCTTCCCATAAATCATTTGCATCAAGATAGGCTTCCGTCTTGATAGCCCACATTTGATAATTGTTCCGTCAAATATGGGTATTGAAATTGAGGGGAAAGCAGAAGGAAATGTCATTTCCACCTCTGGCTGCTTTTAGAATTGTGAAAGAAGAAAAATTTATGTTGTGGGTTATATTATTTTTTAGACCATAGATCCCTCAAGAAAATTACTCGGATACCATATTGTGATTATTGGCATGAAAGCATAGAAGAAAATATAGAAGAAAAATATCAGTAAAGAGAGTTGTAATATATAAGGAGCATAAACACACAAAATATTATGAAAGTAAATGGAATTTCTGATAGGTTTATTGAGCAAATTAATGAGCTCATTTATAGAACTTTACATAAACTAAAATAACTAAAAATAAGCAAATATGAAGCACATAAAATCTGCAACTCTCCTAAAGACTAGGTAACATATTGACACCACCAAACAAATTTTATTTGACTAAAGCAAATGCATTTTCAGATTTAGAGTTAATTCCAACAATTTTTTCCTTTTATAATGATTTCCTTTTAAAATCTACAACCAAAATTCAAAACTATATGCTGAAGACCCGGCCAAAATTCATACATAATCCATCTTTATAGTACCAATCACACTGACACTTAAATTTGAAGGTGTGTTGTGCATAGATGTACTTGTATGATTCCAAATCCGTCAAAAGAAAATAACAAAATGAATCTCATACAAAAATTTACTCGTAATAAAAGTAGAAAAATAAAGTGCATGTTTTCTAGCTTCAAACTTGATATATTTTTTATGCTATGTTCTTGGTGATGTAAAACCACCAAAGAAAGAGAAAAAAGAGCAAAAAGGTGACATTTGTCAGATATTCATTGTGTAAAAGTTGCACTCCATCATAAACATTTTACTTTCCGAAAGCACTATGTGTTGGATTATAAACTTGATCCATATTAATGGAAACCCAAAATCTAAATCCAATCAATTGGAGTCTAAGCCATAAATCCAAAATGTAGTAAATTTATTTAGGTATTTTAAGTACGTAGATTTTTTATGTGTGACGACCAAATTGGAGGCCATTAACTACAACCAATTTGGAGGCCATTAAATTAACTAAATAAGTTGGCTATTAAATGTATTAGTTGGAGGTGGTGGTGAGTAATTGTGTTAGTTGAGAATTGTATAATTCAACAATAAATAGGTGAGTTTTTTAGTTGTTCTTCATCAATAAAAGTAAGAACTTCTTAAGAGAGAAAAGAAGTAAAGAGTGAGTTGTAGTTTTGTATTTTGAGTGAGAGTGTTCTTGTAATATCTTTGAGTTTAATAAAAGTTGTTCATTTTAGTGTTTTAGTTCCAACAAAGTGGTATTAGAGCTACGTTCGAAAGTTGATTACACTTCCAAAAAGTTCCATTTTCGATTGCAAAAGTTGAATTTCAAGAATTCTAGACGTCGCAGTAGTCCAGATAGTGTTGTAAAAGATACAAGAAAGTGTTGCAAAAACCTACAGAAAGTGTTACAAGATGTCTTATGTATCGCAAAAGACTCTAGAAGTGTTGCATTAGCCCATGTACGATTAGAATAGCTATTTGAGGAAGATGGCGAATAGTGTGGCATCATTTCAAGTTCCAACACTCAACAACAACAGCTATGACAATTGGAGTATCAAAATCAAGGATCTTCTCAAAGCACATGATGTTTGGGATATCGTAGAGAAAGGCTTCACCGAACTAAAAAATGAAGCCTCTCTCACACAAGATCAAGCTACAACTTTGAAGGATTCCCAAAAGAGTGACAAGAAAGCTCTTTTCCTCATCTATCAAGCATTAGATGACGTTGGTTTTGAGAAAATCTCAAGCGCAACCTCCGCCAAGCAAGCATGGAGAAGTTGCAAACCTCTTACAAAGGAGTCAAAAAGGTGAAGAAGGTCCGTCTCCAAACACTAAGAGGTGGGTTTGAATCCTTGCACATGAAGCCATCCGAGTCTATCTCCGATTACTTTTCTAGAGTAGCAGTCGTTTCAAATCAATTGAAAGGAAATGGTGAGAAGTTAGAAGATGTAAGCATAATTAAGAAGATACTCTATTCATTGGATCCAAATTTTAAGCACATTGTGTTGACGATTGAAGAAACCAAAGACTTGGAGGAAATGATGATCGAGGAACTCCAAGGATCACTATAAGCCTATGAAGAAAAGCACTAGAAGAAGCAAGGTATCTCTAAGCAACTCCTCAAGCTACAACTCAAGGATACGAGTGAAGGTGAAGGCAATGGTAGAAATAACCGTGGAAGATGTAGAGGCAGAGGACGAGGCCACAGATAAGTTGGTAGCTGTGGTCGTGGGCAAAGTTAGAATTACTACAACAATTCCAGCGATAACTACGAGAAGGGAGAAAGTTCCACACAAGGTTGCGGAAGAGGCAATTCGAAAGCAAGGTATGACAAATCTCAACTCCGGTGCTATAATTGTCAAAAGTTTGGGCATTGCACTTCAGAATGTAGAACTCCTAACAATCAAGTCGAGGAGAAGGTGAAATTTGTGGAGGAGAAGATCAAGAAGAAAGAAACTCTATTACTAGTGTACAACAATAACAATGATCATCAAGACAACACATGGTATCTCGACACCGGTGCAAGCAACCACATGTGTGGAAAAAGAAGCTTATTCGTGGAGCTCACCGAAGAAGTAAGTGACGATGTCTCATTTAGAGATGATAGCAAGATATAAGTGACGAGGAAAGGTAACATCCTCTTTCATGCTAAAGATGGTAGCCACCAATTAATTTCAAATGTCTATTATGTGCTTAATATGAAGTGCAACATTCTAAGTTTGGGCCAACTCTTAGAAAAATGCTATAATATTCAAATGAAAGATTGTAGTCTTTTCATAAGAGATGGAAAAGGAGATCTGATTGCTAAAGTACAAATGTCAAAGAATAGAATGTTTCCATTAAGCAAACAACACGATGTTGTGAAGTGTTTGAAGGCGTGTTGCAAAGACGCATCGTGGCTATGGCATCTTAGATTTGGTCATCTCAACTTTGCAAGACTAGAGCTGTTATACAAGAAGGAAACGGTTAGAGGCTTACCATTTATCAATAATCCTAATCAATTATGTGAAGGATGTCTACAAGGGAAGCAATTTAGAAGAAGCTTTCTAAGGGAGTCAGACTATAGAGCCAAGAAGTCGCTCGAGCTCATCCATACCAACGTGTGTGGTCCTATTTGGCCAAGTTCTCTAGCTAATAGTAACTAATTCCTTCTCTTCATTGACTATTATTCAAGAAAAACTTAGGTATATTTCTTGAACCAGAAATCAGAAGTCTTCAGAGTGTTTCAGAAGTTTAAAGCAGTCGTGGAAAAGGAGAGCGGTCATAAGATCAAAGCCATGAGATCTGATCGAGGAGGAGAATTTACATCCAATGAATTCAAGGAGTTTGTGTAGAACATGGAATCCGTCGACCCTTAATGGTTCCTAGATCCCCCCAGCAAAATGGAGTGGTAGAAAGGAAGAATAGAACAATTCTTGACATAGTACATAGTATGCTCAAAAGCAAGAAACTACCCAAGGAGTTTTGGGCGGAAGTAGTGGCATGTGCAGTGTACCTATTAAATCATTCTCCTACAAGAAGCATATGGGGAAAGACACCATAAGAAGTATGGGGTGGAAGAAAGCTTGGAATTTCCCATCTTTGAGTCTTCGGGAGTGTAGCCCATGTTCATGTACTGGATGAGAATCAAACCAAGCATGATGATAAGAGCAAAAGTTTTATTTTCATCTATTATAACTCAAGCTCAAAAGGTTACAAGCTATACAATCTGAATGAGAAGAAATTTATGATAAGCCGAGATGTGATATTTGATAAAGAAGGAGAATGGAACTTTGATTCTCAAACGGAAGACTTCAACTTTTCCCCATTCGAGGAAGATGAGCAGACAACACCTGAGCAACCGAGACAACTTCAACAAGGCCTCACAACTCTACCAACTTCCCCTACTCATAGAGATAGGCCATCATCATCACCATCTTCATCCTTAAGTAGGACTGAAGATGAAAGAGAAGTGCATCGTACAAGAAGTCTTTGAGAACTCTATGAGGTGACTGAACAACTAGACAATCTCACATTATTTTGTCTTTTTGTTGATTGCAAGCCAGTAACATTTCAAGAAGCTACACAAGAGAAAAAGTGGAGAGATGCAATGGACGAAGAAATCAAGGCCATTGAGAAGAATGATACATGGGACTCACTTCACTTCCTAAAGGACACAAAGCGATAGGTGTCAAATGGGTGTACAAAACAAAGGGAAATGCTAAGGGAGAGATCAAAAGACACAAGGCAAGGCTTATTGCAAAAGGCTATTGTCAAAAGGCTGGAATTGACTTCGATGAGGTATTTGCTCCAGTTGCTCAATTGGAAACTGTCAGGCTAATAATTTCTTTAGCAGCTTAAAACAAGTGGAGAATTCATCAAATGGATGTAAAATCGGCCTTCCTAAATGGAGTTCTTGAAGAGGAAGTATACATTCAGTAACCACCAGGTTATGAAGCCAAAGGTCATAAAGACAAGGTGTTGAAGCTGAAGAAGGCCCTTTATGGGCTAAAACAAGCACCAAGGGCATGGAATAGCAGAATAGACAAGTACTTCCGAGAAAATGGTTTCAATAAATGTCCATATGAGCATGCTTTGTGTATCAAGATTAAAGATGGAGATATTTTGATCGTGTGCCTCTATGTGGATGATTTGATTTTCACGAGAAGCAACCAAAGAATGTTTGATAAATTCAAGAAAGTGATGATGAAGGAGTTCGAGATGACAGACATGGGACTCATGGCATACTACCTCGGCATAGAAGTAAAGCAACAAAAGGAAGGAATTTCCATTACACAACAAAGCTATGCAAAGGAGATCTTGAAAACGTTCAAGGTAGATAACTGCCAGTCGATACACACACCGGTGGAGTATGGGACCAAGATGTCCAAAAATGAAGAAGGGGAGAGTTTAGATCCAACACTTTTTAAAAGTTTGGTCGAAAGTCTATGCTATCTTACCTGCACAAGGCCAGATATCATTCATGCAATCAGGTTAGTTAGTCACTACATAGAATCACTAACAACCACCAATTTCAAAGCCGCTAAGAGAATTCTTTGCTATTTAAAAGGTACAACCGACTTGGGCTTATTCTATTCAGTACAAGCTTATTGGATATAGCGATAGCGATTGGGGTGGAGATGTAGATAACCAAAGAAGCACTAGTGGATTAATGTTTTTCATGGGAGATACTGCTTTCACATGGATGTTAAAGAAACAACCAATTGTAACTTTATCTACATGTGAAGCAGAATATTTTGCAGCAACCACGTGCGTTTATCATGCAATTTGGCTCTGAAAGTTATTGAAAGAGATCAGCTTGATGCAAGAAGAACCGACTGAGATTCATGTAGATAATAAGTCAACCATTGCCTTAGCAAAGAATCCTGTATTCCATGATCGAAGCAAACACATTGACATCCACTACCATTAAATAATCAAATTGCGGATATCTTCACTAAGTCGCTCACAAGCGAAAACTTCATCAGATTGAGAAGCTCACTTAGGATGACAAGATCAAGTTCAAGGGGGGGTGTTCGATTATAAACTTGATCCATATTAATGGAAACCTAAAATCCAAACCCAGTCAATCGGAGTCTAAGCCCACAAATCCAAAATGTAGTAAATTTATTAAGTTATTTTAAGTATGTAGAGTTTTATGTGCGACAACCAAATTGGAGGCTATTAACTACAACCAATTTGAGGCCATTAAATTAACTAAATAAGTTGGCTAGTAATTGTATTAGTTAGAGGTGGTGGTGAGTAATTGTGTTAGTTGAGAGTTGTATAATTCACCTATAAATAGGTGAGTTGTTTAGTTGTTTTTCATCATCAAAAATAAGAAATTCTTTAGAGAGAAAGAAGTAAAGAGTGAGTTGTAGTTTTGAATTTTAAGTGAGAGTGTTCTTGTAATATCTTCGAGTTTAATAAAAGTTGTTCATTTGAGTGTTTTAATTCTAACACTATGTCCATAAAATGGATGAAAAACACGATTATAAGTTTATTCTAGAAAATGTTTGAGACAACAGAAATACAATAGCAGAAAGATAGCTTGTAAGCATTAACTTATCCCCGAATGTTCTTTTCAGTATTGGAATCAAACGTAGCTGACTCATCTCTAAAGTTTATTTGCTATCGTGACTTTTCCAGCCATAATTCCACCAAAACCTTGTATTTATGTTCATTTCAAAACTAAAAATCATCGAAGCAAGATAACATCGGCTGGCAGAATGATATATCTGAGCCAACGAAGATCTGAAGGATATCTGAACTTTTTGTTTTCAATTCCCAAAAAAGTCCAAATTTTGTTTGTTGTATTTTTTTTTTCAAACAAATTAATTACAAGCATCAACACCAAAATAATAAAATGATTATGCAATCAATTTATGTGAACAATCAAACAATTATTATAATAATAGAGCTAAACAATCCTAAATTAGCAGCAAGGGGATACTAACAGGATACTCAACAAAATGATAATTCAAAACCTTAACTCACTTTGAGAAAAGAAGCAATGGGAATTCTCGCCGGTGACACTTGCAATCTTGATCATAAACCAACTGTTGGTATGGCAAAAATACTTCTACTGAAATTCCTCAACATGTTGATTTTTACCATAAGGATCATATGATGTGTTCTTCATAGGATTTGGGATTATATAAGCCCCAAAATCCGGCCTAGAAAACTCAATGGGACCTTTATGCTTTGATGTGGAACTTTTAAGAAACTTCAAATTATCATCCCAATTTATTGGTGCATATCCATAAGATTGAGCAAATGCATTGCGGGTATGGTTTCATTAGCATACGAATCTAGAGATCCCATGGGTTTTTTATGCAGCGGAAGAGAATTGCCATGATAAATACCGAGACCCGTAATCAAGCAGGATATCGGAAAATAGTAAAAAACATCAAAACCCGTTGATATCATCCTGTATAACGAAAGACAATGAATATTCCATACTAAAATTTGTTGATTATACGCTTGACACCGGACACCAATCTTCTAAGACCCTGTAATCATCTTTTTTTGTAGGAATTAGGAAAAGGAAACACTAAATCCCCAACAAATCTTCCAGCTTGAAGGAAACATAGTCTTCTAAAATCTCGAGACTCTTCTAGGACTAAAGATATTGAGGAAAATAAATAAGAAACATTCTTATTCAAATAGAATCAAAAGCTCCCTTAGATTTGTTACATAAAAGCCTATTTGTAGGCAATTATTCTAAATGCAAGTATTCTAAGATAACAAAAACTCCTAAATAAACTAAACTACTTGAATAGATAAAATAAAATAAAATAAAATAGGAATCCTTATATGTATGGAATCCTTACTATAAGATACAATTATAAAATAATCCTATACAAGATAACATTAATCAAAAAGATAATTTTAATTTTCATTCATATGAAGAAGTTGTTTTCAAGTTGACATGTAGGACAAATTAACTTGTATTCTGCAACAGCTTCATTTCTTTTTCATTTTGCATCATTCACTTCCTCTAAGAAAAAACTCATCCTCTAGTTTTCCATAAAAATATAAGCTTGAAGCTCAATCCGATCCCAGATATTCCTTTGACTTTTACTCAAATTAAAAGACAAGACAAAAATATAATCAAACTATTTTTTAACATTAATATAAACTACAAATAAAATTAATGGATAGATATGATCCTCACTAATGCAATTGTTTGGAATTCAAATACTATTCCTCGATTGTCACCGCAACATTATACCTCAGTCGATGCCTTAGTGCGTAAGTGGACAACCGTAACACTATACCTCGGTCGGTGCCTTAGTGCTTAATATGCTCTGATACCAACTGATGCAGCGAAAGAGAATATGCTATGATAAATACCGAGACCCGTAATGAAGCACGATACCGAAAAATAGTAAAAAATATCGAAACCCGTGGATATCGTCCTATATAACTAAAGACGATGGATATTCCATACTAAACTCCGTTGATCATACGCTTTACACCGGACACCGATCTTCTAAGACCCTGGAATCATCTTATTCGTAGTAATTAGGAAAAGGTAACACTAATTCTCCAATAAATCTTCTAGTTTGTAGGAAACATAGTCTTCTAAAATCTCGACACTCTCCTAGGACTAAAGATATTTAGGAAAATCAATAAGAAACATTCTTATTCAAATATAATCGAAAGCTCCCTTAGTTTTGTTACATAAAAGCCTATTTATAGGCAATTATTCTAAATGCAAGTATTCTAAAATAACAAAAACTCCTAAATAAACTAAACTACTTGAATAGATAAAATAAAATAAAATAAAATAGAAATCCTTATATGTATGGAATCCTTACTATAAGATACAATTATAAAATAATCCTATACAAGATAACATTAATTAAAAAGATAATTTTAATTTTCACTCATATCAAGAAGTTGTTTTCAAGTTGACATGTAGGACAAATTAACTTGTATTCTGCAACAGCTTCATTTCTTTTTCATTTTGCATCATTCACTTCCTCTAAGAAAAAACTCATCCTCGAGTTTTCCATAAAAATATAAGCTTGAAGCTTAATCCGATCCCAGATATTCCTTTGACTTTTACTCAAATTAAAAGACAAGACAAAAATATAATCAAACTGTTTTTTTACATTAATATAAACTACAAATAAAATTAATGGATAGATATGATCCTCACTAATGCAATTGTTTGGAATTTAAATACTATTCCTCGACTGTCACCGCAACACTATACCTCAGTCGATGCCTTAGTGCGTAAGTGGACAACCATAACACTATACCTCGGTCGGTGCCTTAGTGCTTAATATGCTCTGATACCAACTGATGCAGCGAAAGAGAATACGCTATGATAAATACCGAGACCCGTAATCAAGCGCGATACCGGAAAATAGTAAAAAATATCGAAACCCATTGATATCGTCCTGTATAACTAAAGATAATGGATATTCCATACTAAACTCCGTTGATCATACGCTTGACATCGGACACCGATCTTCTAAGACCCTGGAATCATCTTATTCATAGTAATTAGGAAAAGGTAACACTAATTCTCCAATAAATCTTCCAGTTTGTAGGAAACGTAGTCTTCTAAAATCTCGAGACTCTTCTAGGACTAAAGATATTTAGGAAAATCAATAAGAAACATTCTTATTCAAATATAATCGAAAGCTCCCTTAGTTTTGTTACATAAAAGCCTATTTATAGGCAATTATTCTAATTGCCAAAATTCTAAAATAACTAAAAATCCTAAATAAACTAAACTACTTAAAAAGGTAAAATAAAATAAAATAAAATAGGAATCCTTATATGTATGGAATCCTTACTATAAAATATAATTATAAAATAATCCTAAACAAGATAACATTAATTAAAAAGATAATTTTAATTTTCATCCATATCAAGGATTTGTTTTCAAGTTGACGTGTAGGACCAATTAACTTGTATTCTACAACAGCTTCATTTCTTTTTCATTTTGCATCATTCACTTTCTCTTAGAAAAAACTCGTCCTCGAGTTTTCCACAAAAATATAAGCTTGAAGCTCAATCCGATCCTAGATATTCCTTTGACATTGACTCAAATTAAAAGACAAGACAAAAATATAATCAAACTATTTTTTTACATTAATATAAACTACAAATAAAATTAATGGATAGATATGATCCTCACTAATGCAATAGTTTGGAATTCCAATACTATTCCTCGGTTGTCACCGCATCACTATACCTCAGTCGGTGCCTTAGTGCGTAAGTGGACAACTGTAACACTATACCTCGATCGGTGCCTTAGTGCTTAATATGCTCTGATACTAACTGATGCAGCGGAAGGATCAAGAAATGGGGAACCAAACTCTAATCTTTACAATTCTTCCAGATTGAAAGAGAAGAGCAACTCAATTCTTCACAACTCTTCCAGATTGGGATTAAGAGAGCCTTCTATTAACCCTAAATTCTTCTAGATTTGAGAAAATTAGGAACAAAAGCCGAAGCCAATTTTATTAATCAACAAATACTGAATTATTTTGTTACATCTATGCCTTCTTATAGGCTAAGTATTCAAATGCTAATAAAACTCCTAAAAGTATAAATTCATATCTAACAAAATAATAATTCTATTAAAACCCCTAAAAAACTAAAACTATAAATAAACCAAACTTCCTATCTAATAAAATACGAAATAAAATAAAAGATGACAAAATCTAATAAAATCCTAATAAGCACAAACTACCAAATAAAAGAAATAACAAAAATTAATATTAATTCGAAATAAATAATAAATCCCAAATTTCAGGCCTTTAGAGTCGAAATTTAACAAAAATAGCATCGGGCTCATGGCTAACCATGAGTTCTTCTTAGTGCCGTGTTTTCACCTGAAAAACACTCCTAAATCGTCCAAACCGGATCATCCAGCTGAAGAGCACATATGACCCGAAACAACTTCATTCCTTTTCCATCCTACATCATTAATTAAATGAAGTTGTTGCAGAATACAAGTTAATTGGTCCTACATGTCAACTTGAAAACAACTTCTTGATATGGATGAAAATTAAAATTATCTTTTTGAGTAATGTTATCTTGTTTAGGATTATTTTATAATTGTATTTTATAGTAAGGATTCTATACATATAAGGATTCCTATTTTATTTTATTTTATTTTATCTATTTAAGTAGTTTAGTTTATTTAGGAGTTTTAGTTATTTTAGAATTTTTGCATTTAGAATAATTGCCAATAAATAGGCTTTTATGTAACAAAACAAAGGGACCTTTCGATTATATTTGAATAAGAATGTTTCTTATTGATTTTCCTAAATATCTTTAGTCCTAAAAGAGTCTCAAGATTTTAGAAAACTATTTTTCCTTCAAACTTGAAGATTTGTTGGAGATTTAGTGTTACCTTTTCCTAATTCCTACGAACAAGATGATTCCAGGGTCTTAGAAGATCGATGTCCGGTGTCAAGCGTATGATCAACGGAGTTTAGCGTGGAATATTCATTGTCTTTCGTTATACAGGATGATATCAATGGGTTTTGATGTTTTTTACTATTTTCCGGTATCCTGCTTGATTGTGGGTCTCAATATTTATCATGGTGTATTCTCTTCTGCTGCATCAATTGCTATCAGAGCCAGAATATGATGTTTAGAAAGAAATATGATTCGAATCCATCGGTTGATCAAGATAGGTGGTTGAGAAATAATATTTTTCATTCCACTTGTACTATAAAGGAGAAAGCATGTAAATTTATAATTCATGATGGTAGTTGTGAAAATATTATATCTTTGGAGGCAGTTCAAAAATTAAAACTACCAATAGAAAGATTTCAGAATTCGAAGCGTGTGATGGTGCTGATTTCAATGGGGTCTATATACAAAGATGAGATTTGGTGTGATGTTGTGGATATGGATATGTGTCATTTAATATTGGGTAGTCCATGGCAATTTGATAGAGGAGTTCAACACAATGGAAAAACTAACACTTACTTTTTTTTAATTTGGAGGCAAAAAGATTATATTGCTTCCAAAGAAAAAAGAGCTCATATTCGACAATACTTTATTGATTGCAAAGAAGTTAAAAAAAGTGTGTGAAGAAGAGTTACAAGATTTTTCTTTATACTCTTTGTTCAATTAACAAATCCACGATGAATGAAAATGTGATAAGAGAGATCGTGCGATGGAAAATACTGTCCCTATTAAAGACCTAAATTTTAATGAAGAAGTCACCGAAGAGATCAAATATGGTAAGGTTCGCCTAATATTTTCAAATTTGCAAAATTAGATAGTTCCACTTATGATGAAAATGCGAGGACAAATTTATTTCAACTAGGGAAGAATAATATAGGATGAAAAAGGAATGAAGTTGTTTCGGGTCATATGTGTTGTTCAGCTGGATGATCTGATTTGGACGATTCAGGAGTGTTTTTTGGGTGAAAACAGGCCACTGAAAAGAACTCATGGTTAAAGCTTGAGTCTGATGCTATTTTTGTCAAATTTCGACCTAAAGGCCTGAAATTTAGGATTTATTTTTTATTTTAAATTAATGTTAATTTTTGTTATTTCTTTTATTTGACAGTTTATTCTTATTAGGATTTTATTAGATTTTGTCATCTTTTATTTTATTTCGTATTTTATTAGAGAGGAATTTTGGTTGATTTATAGTTTTAGTTATTTAGGAGTTTTAATAGAATTATTTTGTTAGATAGGAATTTATATTTTTAGGATTTTTATTAGTATTTGAATACTTAGCCTATAAAAAGGCATGGATGTAACAAAATAACTCAGTATTTATGCTTTTGTTCCTAATTTTTCTAAAACTAGAAGAATTTAGGGTTATTAGAAGGCTCTCTTCTTCCCAATCTGGAAGAATTGTGAAGAATTGAGTTGCTCTTCTCTTTCAATCTGGAAGAATTGTAAAGATTAGAGTTTAGTTCCCCATTTCTTCATCCTTCCGCTGCATCAGTTTTTTACTTTGGACTCCAAACACGCTGGTACTGACTATGTTGGAATTAAAACACTCAAATGAACAACTTTTATTAAACTCAAAGATATTACAAGAACACTCTCACTCAAAAAACAAAACTATAACTCACTCTTTACTTCTTTTCTCTCTAAAGAAGTTCTTATTTTTGTTGATGAAAAACAAACAAACAACTCACCTAGTTATAGGTGAATTGTACAACTCCTAACTCCCGCAATTAATAACCATAACTCTTAACTAATACAATTACTCAACACCACCTCCAACTAATACAATTGATAGCCAACTTATTTAGTTAATTTAATGGCCTCCAAATTGGTTGTAGATAATAGCCTATAATTTGGTTATCACACATAAAAATCTACATACTTAAAATACTTAAATAAATTTACTACATTTTGGATTTGTGGGCTTGGACTCCAATTGATTGGATTTAGGTTTTGGGTTTCCATTGATATGGATCAAGTTTATAATCCAACACCCCCCCTTAAACTTGATCTTGTCATTCCGAGTGAGCTTTTCAATCTGATGTAGTTTTCACTAATGAGCGGCTTAGTGAAGATAT
Source organism: Euphorbia pulcherrima (assembly GCA_947683365.1). Lineage (NCBI taxonomy): Eukaryota > Viridiplantae > Streptophyta > Magnoliopsida > Malpighiales > Euphorbiaceae > Euphorbia > Euphorbia pulcherrima. The sequence continues at coordinate 28,695,680 of CANTUS010000007.1, forward strand.
CCGTAATTTGATCTTGTATCTTCGCGTATTCAACTTGTACTTCCTTTCTTGCAACACACTCTCTTATGTAATGGTAGTGGATGTCGATGTGTCTGCTTCGATCATGGAATACAGGATTCGTTGCTAAGGCAATGGCTGACTTGTTGTCAATATAGATCTCAATCGGCTCCTCTTGCATTAACCCAATCTCCTTCAATAAATTTCTAAGCCGAATTGCATGACAGACACTCGAGGTTGCTGGAATATATTCTGCTTTACATGTAGATAAAATTACAATCGGTTATTTCTTTGACATCCATGTGAAAGCGATGTCTCCCACAAAAAACATGAATCCACTAGTGCTTCTTCGGTTATCTACGTCTCCACCCCATTCACTATCTCTATATCCAACAAGCTTATAATCATTAGATACCGAATAAACCAAGCTAAAGTCGGTTGTACCTTTTAAATAGAGAAGAATTCTCTTAGCAGCTTTAAAATGAGTGGTTGTTGGTGACTCCATATAGCAGCTTACTAATCCACCTGCAAGAAGGATATCTGGCCTCGTGCATGTAAGATAGCATAGACTTCCAACCAAACTTTTGAAAAATGTTGGATCTACACTTTCCCCTTCTTCATGTTTGGACATCTTGATCCCGTACTCCACTAGTGTGCTTATCGGCTTGTAGTTATCCATCTTGAACTTTTTCAAGATCTCCTTCACATTAGTTTCTTATGAAATGAAAATTCCATCCATTTGTTGCTTTACTTCTATGCCGAGGTAATACGCCATCAGGCCCATGTCTGTCATCTCGAACTCGTTCATCATCACTTTTCTGAATTCATCGAGCATTCTTTGATTGCTTCCAGTGAAGATCAAATCATTCACATAGAGGCACACAATCAAAATATCTCCATCTTTGATCTTGATGTACAAAGTGTGCTCATAGGGACATTTGTTGAAGCTATTTTCTCAGAAGTACTTATCGATTCTACTATTCTATGCCCTTGGTGCTTGTTTTAGCCCATAAAGAGCCTTTTTCAACTTCAATACCTTGTCTTTGTGACCTTTGGCTTCGTAACCTGGTGGTTCCTAATTGTAGAATTTCTCTTCAAGAACTCCATTTAGGAAGGAGGATTTTACATCCATTTGATGAATTCTCCATCTGTTTTGAGCTTACCAAAGAAATTATTAGTCTAACAGTTTCCAATCGAGTGACTGGAGTGAATACCTCATCGTAGTCAATTCCTGCCTTTTGACAATAGCCTTTTACAACAAGGCTTGCCTTGTGTCTTTCAATCTCTCCCGTTGCATTTTGCTTTGTTTTGTACACCCATTTGACCCCTATCTCCTTGTGTCCTTTGGGAAGTGAAGCGAGTTCCCATGTATCATTCTTCTCAATGGCCTTGATTTCTTCGTCCATTGCATCTCTGCACTTTTTCTCTTGTGTAGCTTCTTGAAATATCACTGGCTCGCAATTAATAAAAAGACAAAATAATGTAAGATTGTCTAGTTATTCAGTCACCTCATAGAGTTCTCAAAGACTTCTCGTAAGATGCACTTATCTTTCATCTTCAGTCCTGCTTAAGGATGGAGATGATGATGATGATGACCTATCTCTATATGTAGGAGAAGTTGGTGGAGTTGTAAGGCCTTATTGAAGTTGTCTTGGTTGCTTTGGTATTGTCTGCCCATCTTCCTTGAATGGAGAAAAGTTTAAGTCTTCCATTTGAGAATCAAAGTTCCATTCTCCTTCTTCGTCAAATATCACATCTGGGCTGATCATGACTTTCTTCTCATTCGGATTGTATAGATTGTAGCCTTTTGAGCTTGAGCCACAGCCAATGAAAATAAAACTTTTGCTTTTGTCATCAAGCTTGGTTCGATTATCATCCGGTACATGAACAGGAGCTACGCTCCCTAAGACTTGAAGATGGGAAATTCCGGGCTTTCTTCCCCTCCATACTTCTTGTGGTGTCTTTCTCCACATGCTTCTTGTAGGAGAACAATTTAATAGGTAGACTGCATATGCCACTACTTCTGTCTAAAACTCATTGGGTAGTTTCTTGCTTTTGAGCATACTTCGAGCCATATCGAGGATTGTTCTATTCTTCCTTTCTGCCACACCATATTGCTTGGGGGATCTAAGAACTGTTAAGGGTCGATGGATTCCATGTGCTATATAAAACTTATTGAATTCATTAGATGTAAATTCTCCTCCTCGATCAGATCTCATGGCTTTGATCTTATGACCGCTCTCCTTTTCCACGATTGCTTTTAATTTTCGAAACACTCCAAAGACTTTTGCTTTCTGCTTCAAGAAATATACCCAAGTTTTCCTTTAATAATCATCAATGAAGAGAAGGAAGTAGTTACTATTAGCAAGAGAACTTGGCTTAATTGGACCACACACGACGGTATGGACGAGCTCGAGCGGCTTCTTGGCTCTATAGTCTGACTCCTTTGGAAAGCTTCTTCTAAATTGCATCCCTTGTAGACATCCTTCGCATAATTGATAGGGATTGTTGATACATGGTAAACCTCTAACCATTCCCTTCTTGGATAATAGCTCTAATCCTCTAAAGTTTAGATGCCCAAATCAAAAATGCCATAGCCACGATGCGTCTTTGTAACAAGTCTTTAGACACTTTGCAATATCATTTCTGATATTCAAAGGGAACATTCTATTCTTTGACATCCGTACCTTGGCAATTAGATTCCCATTGTCATCTCTTATAAAAAGACTACAATCTTTCATATAAATATCATAGCCTTTTTCTAAGAGTTGGCCCAAACTAAGAATGCTGCATTTCATACTAGGTACATAGTAGACATTTGAAATCATTTGGTGGCTATCATTTTTTGCTCTAAAAAGGACGTTACCGCTTCCCTTCACTAATATCTTATGATCATCTCCAAATGAGACATCACCGCTTACTGCTTCATTGTGCTCCACGAACGTGTTCCTTCTTCCACACATATGGTTGCTTGCATTAGTGTCGAGATACCTTGTATTATCTTGATGATCATTGTTGTTATTATACACTAGTAATAGCGTTTCTTTCTCCTCGATCTTTTCCTCCACCAAATTTTCCTTTTTCTCGACTTGATTATTAGTAGTTCTACATTCTGAAGAGTAATGCCCAAACTTATGACAATTATAGCACTAGAATTGAGATATGTCATACCTTGCATTTGAATTGCATCTTCCATGACCTAGTGTGGAACTTTCTCCTTTCTCATAGTTATCGCTGGAATTGTTGTTGTAATTCCAACTTCATCCATGACCACGGCTACCACATCGTCCGTGGCCTCGTCCTCTGCCTTTGCCTCTTCCATGGTTGTTTCTACCATTGCCTTGACCTTCACTCATATCCTTGAGTTGCTTAGAGATACCTTGTTTCTTCTTGTGCTTTTCTTCATAGGCTTGTAGTGATCCTTGGAGTTCCTCGATCATCATTTCCTCTAAGTCTTTGGTTTCTTCAATTGTCACCACGATGTGCTCAAATTTATGATCCAACGAGTAGATTATCTTCTCTATTATTCTTACATCTTCTAACCTCTCACTGTTTCTTTTTAATTAATTAGAAATAGCTGCTACTCTAGAAAAGTATTTATAGATAGACTCGGATGGTTTCATATGCAAGGATTCAAACTCACCTCTTAGTGTTTGGAGACGGACCTTCTTCACCTTTTCGACTCCTTTGCAAGAGGTTTGTAGCTTCTCCCATGCTTGCTTGGAGGAAGTTGCACTTGAAATCTTTTCAAAACCATCATCATCTAATGTTTGATAGATGAGGAAGAGAGCATTCTTATCTCTCTTTTGGGAATCCTTCAAAGTTGTAGCTTGATCAAGTGTGAGAGAGGCTTCATTTTTGGGCTCCTTGAAACCCTTCTCTACAATATACCAAACATCATGCACATCGAGAAGAGCCTTCATCTTGATACTCCAATTGTCATAGTTGTTGTTGTTGTTGAGTGATGGAACTTGAAATGATGCCACGCTATTCGCCATCTTACTCAAATAGCTTTTCTAGATGTACAGGGGTTGTTGCGACGCTTTCTAGAATCTTTTACAACACACTGGACGTATTGCAACATTTTTAGTAGTCTACTGTGACAATTTCTGGGCTTTTTAGCTACTACAACGCCTGGGCAATTTCAACTCAATTTTTCCGCGCTCGGAAAAAAAAAATTCTTTTTGGGAGGAGGACTCGAGCTCTCAACCTAGCTCGAGTACCAATTTATTGGAATTAAAATACTCAAATGAACAACTTTTATTAAACTCGAAGATATTACAAGAATACTCTCACTCAAAATACAAAACTACAACTCACTCTTTACTTCTTTTCTCTCTAAAGAAGTTCTTATTTTTGTTGATGAAAAACAACTAAATAACTCACCTATTTAAAGGTGAATTATGCAACTCCCAACTCCCATAATTAATAACCATAACTCTTAACTAACACAATTACTCACCACCACCTCCAACTGATACAATTAATAGCCAACTTATTTTGTTAATTTAATGGCCTCCAAATTGGTTGTAGTTAATAGCCTCCAATTGGTTTATCACACACAAAAATCTCCATACTTAAAATACTTAAATAAATTTACTACATTTTAGATTTATGGGCTTAGACTCCAATTGATTGGATTTGGGTTTTGGGTTTCCATTGATATGGATCAAGTTTATAATCCAATAGACCATTGTGAAGCACTGAAGATTTTGGCCTCGTCTTTGCTATGTTGTCTGTAGATTTTCCTTCCAATCTCGTACTCTAAGCTTGAGAATTCGAACTATTGCGATTCATATTTAAGCATTGAACTCCCTTGTGTTGGATCATAAACTTGATCCAAGTTAAAAAAACTCAAGAAACCCAAACCAAATAAAAATGAGTCCAAGCCCACAAATCCAAATTGTAGTAAATTATTTAGATATTTTATGTATGTAGATTTTATTTTGTGTATCGAAATTATATGATGTGTTAAAAAGTTGTGTTAGGTTTGATGAATGGTTAGAAAGTGTGAAATGTGGAGAGTTAGTTGGAATTTGTGGTAAGTAAGAGTGATATGTGGAAGGTTAGTTGATATTTATGGTTAATAATGTATTAGTTGTAAAATGTGGTTAGTATTTTGTGGTAGTATTATTTAGGTGACTTTGTTTATTTTTATAAGCCTTGTATTAGGATACATATTCACCTATAAATAGGTGTGTGTTTAATTTTTTATGCATCAACAAAAATAAGAACTTCTTTAGAGAGAAAAAAAGTAAAGAGTGAGTTGTAGTTTTGTATTTTAAGTGAGAGTGTTCTTGTAATATATTTGAGTTTAATAAAAGTTGTTCATTTGAGTGTTTTAATTTCCAACAAAGTGGTACCAGAGCTAGGTTGAAAGCTCAAGTCCTCCTCCCGAAAAGAATTTTTTTCCCGAGTGCGGAAAAATTGAGTTGAAACTGCCCAGGAAGTGTCGCAGTACACTGCCAAAAAAAATTGCAATACATCCAGTGTGTTGCAAAAGACTCCAAAAGTGTCGCAGTAGACTCCAGAAGTGTCACCGCAGAGTCCAGAAGTGTCGCAATAGCTCCTACACGTCTGGAAAAGCTATTTGAGTAAGATGGTGAATAACGTGGAATCCTTTCAAGTTCCAACACTCAACAACAACAACTACGACAGTTGGAGTATCAAGATGAAGGCTCTTCTCGGTGCTCATGATGTTTGGGATATCGTAGAGAAAGGATTCAAGGAGCCCAAAAATGAAGCCTCTCTCATGCCAGATCCAGATACAACTTTGAAGGATTCCTGAAGGAGAGACAAGAAAGCTCTCTTCCTCATCTATCAAGCATTAGATAATGATGCCTTTGAAAAGATTTCAAGTGCAACTTCTGCCAAGCAAGCATGGGAGAAGCTACAAACCTCTTACAAAGGAGTCGAAAAGGTGAAGAAGTTAGAAGTGAGTTTGAATCCTTGCACATGAAATATTCTGAGTCTATCTCCGATTACTTTTCAAGAGTAGCAGTCATTTCTAATTAATTAAAAAGAAACAGTGAGAAGTTAGAAGATGTAAGAATAATAGAGAAGATACTCCGCTCGATGGATCCCAAATTTGAGCACATCGTGGTGACGATTGAAGAAACCAAAGACTTGGAGGAGATGACGATTGAAGAACTCCAAGGATCACTATAAGCCTATGAAGAAAAGCATAAGAAGAAGTAAGGTATCTCTGAGCAACTCCTCAAGTTACAACTTAAGGATATGAGTGAAGGCCAAGGCAATGGTAGAAATAACTATGGGAGAGGCAGAGGCAGAGGACGAGGCCCCAGACGAGGAGGAAGTCGTGGTCATAGACAGAGTTGGAATTATAACAACAATTCCAACAACAACTCTGAGAAAGGAGAAAACTCCACGTAAGCTCATGGAACGCAAGGTATGACAAATCTCAAGTCCAATGCTATAATTGTCAAAAGTTTGGGCATTACGCTTCAGAATGTAGAGCTCGTAATGATCAAGTTGTAGAGAAGGCAAATTTCGTGGAGGAGAAGATTGAGGAGAAAGAAATGCTATTATTAGCATACAACAACAACAGTGATCATCAAGACAACACATGGTATCTCAACATCAGTGCAAGCGATCACATGTGCGAAAAAAGAAGCTTATTCGTTGAGTTGACTGAAGAAGTAAGTGGTGATGTCTCATTTGGAGATGACAATAAGATATCGGTGAAGGGGAAAGGTAACATCCTCTTTCGAGCTAAAGATGGTGGCCACCAATTAATTTTAAATGTCTACTATGCGCCTAATATAAAGTGCAACATTCTAAGTTTGGGCCAACTCTTAGAAAAAGGCTATGATATTCACATGAAAGATTGTAGTCTTTTAATAAGAGATGGCAAAGGAGATCTGATTGCTAAAGTACATATGCCAAAGAATAGAATGTTTCCTTTAAACATTCAATACGATGTTGCAAAGTGTTTGAAGGCGTGTTACAAAGACACATCGTGGCTATGGCATCTTCGATTTGGTCATCTCAACTTCAAAGGATTGGAGCTGTTATCCGAAAAGGGAATGGTTAGAGGTTTACCATGTATCAATAATCCTGAACAATTGTGCGAAGGATGTCTACAAGGGAAGTAATTCAAAGAAGCTTTGCAAAGGAGTCAAACTATAAAGCCAAGAAACCGCTCGAGCTCATCCATACCGACGTGTGTGATCCTATAAAGCTAAGTTCTCTTGCTAATAGTAACTAATTCCTTCTTTTCATTGATGATTACTCAAGAAAAACGTGGGTATATTTCTTGAAGCAGAAATCAGAAGTCGTTGGAGTGTTTCAGAAGTTCAAAGCAGCCGTGTAAAAGGAGAGTGGTCATAAGATCAAAGCCATGAGATCTAATTGAGGAGGAGAATTCAAATCCAAAGCATTCAACGAATTTTGTCAAACACATGGAATCCGCCGTCCTTTAACGGTTCCTAGATCCCTCCAACAAAATGGAGTGGCAGAAAGGAAGAATAGAACAATCCTCAACATGGCTTGAAGTATGCTTAAAAGCAAGAAACTACCTAAGGAGTTTTGGGCGGAAGCAGTGGCATATGCAGTCTACCTGTTAAATCGTTCTCCTATAAGAAGTGTATGAGGAAAGGCACCACAAGAGCCACGGAGCGAAAGAAACCCTAGAATCTCCCAGTTATGAGTCTTTGGTAGTATAGCCCATGTTCATGTACCAGATGAATATCGAACCACTAGATGATAAAAGCAAGAGTTTCATTTTTGTGGCTATGACTCAAGCTCAAAAGGCTACAGGCTATACAATCCAACTGATAAGAAGGTTGTGATAAGCCGAGATGTGATATTTGATGAAGAAGGAGAATGGAATTTTGATTCTCAAATGGAGGACTTCAACTTTTTCCAGTTCGAAGAAGATGATCAGACAACAGCTGAGCAACAAAGAGAACTTCAATAAGGTCGCACCACTCCACCAACTTCTCTAACTCATAGAGACATGTCATCCTCATCATCCTCTCTATCTTCAAGTAGGAGTGATGATGAAAGAACTGTGCATCGTACAAGAAGCCTTCGAGAACTCTTTGAGGTGACTAAATAATTAGACAATTTAACATTATTTTATCTATTTCTTGATTGTGAACCGGCGACATTTCAAGAAGCTATACAAGAGAAACAATGGACAGATGCAATGGATGAAGAAATTAAGGCCATTGAGAAGAATGATATGTGGGAACTTACTTCACTTCCCAAAGGACACAAGCGATAGGAGTCAAATGGGTGCACAAGATAAAATGAAATTCCAAGGGAGAGATTAAAAGATACAAGGGGAGAGTAGTCGCAAAAGGCTACTATCAAAAGGTTGGAATTGACTATGGTAAGGTATTTGCTCCAGTCGCTCGATTGGAAACTATTAGACTAGTAATTTCTTTGGCGGCTCAAAACAAGTGGAGGATTCATCAAATGAATGTAAAATCCGCTTCCCTAAATGGTTTTCTTGAAGAGGAAGTTTACATTCAGCAACCACCAGGTTATGAAGTCAAAGGCCATGAAGACAAGGTGTTAAAATTGAAGAAGGCTCTTTATTGGCTAAAACAAGCACCAAGGGCACGGAATAGTAGAATTGACAAGTAATTCCGAGAAAATGGCTTCAACAAATGTCTGTATGAGCACGCTTTGTACATCAAGATAAAAGATGGAGATGTTTTGATCATGTGCCTCTACGTGGATGATTTGATATTCACTGGAAGCAACCAAAGAATGTTCGATGAATTTAACAAAGTGATGACGAAGGAGTTCGAGATGACAGACATGGGGCTCATGGCGTACTACCTCGGCATAGAAGTAAAGCAACAAAAGGATGGAATTTTCTTTTCACAAGAAAGTTATGCCCAGGAGATCTTGAAAAAGTTCAAGATGGAGAATTGTAAGCTGATAAGTACACCAGTGGAGTACGGGATCAAAATGTCCAAACATGAAGAAGGTGAGAGTGTAGATCCAACACTTTTCAAAAGTTTGGTTGGAAGTCTACGCTATCTTACCTACACGAGGTAGGATATCCTTCCTGTGGTCGGGTTAGTTAGCCGATACATGGAATCACCAACAAGTACTCATTTCAAAGTTGCTAAGAGAATTATACGCTATTTAAAAGGTACAATCAATTTTGGCTCGTTCTATTTGGCTTCTAATAAACTTCTTGGATATAGCGACAGCGATTGGGATGGAGACATAGATAACCGAAGGAGCACTAGTGGATTTGTATTTTTCATGGGAGATACTACTTTCACATGGATGTCAAAGAAATAACCAATTGTAACTTTGTCCACATGTGAAGCTGAATATGTTGCAGCAACCTCGTGTGTTTGTCATGTAATTTGGCTCAGAAATTTATTGAAGGAGATCGGCTTGACCCAAGAAGATCCGACGGAGATCCATGTATACAACAAGCCAGCTATTGCCTTAGCAAAGAATCCTGTATTCCATGATCGAAGCAAGCACATCGACATCCGCTACCATTACATAATAGAGTGTGTTGCAAGAAAGGAAGTACAAGTTGAATATGTCAAGACACAAGATCAAGTTGTTGATATCTTTACAAAACCACTGACAAGTGAAAACTTCATCAGACTAAGAAGTTCACTTGGGATGACAAGATCAAGTTTAAGGGGGGGTGTTGGATCATAAACTTGATCCAAGTTAAAAAAACTCAAGAAACCCAAACCAAATAAAAATGAGTCCAAGCCCACAAATCCAAATTGTAGTAAATTATTTAGATATTTTTAAGTATGGATTTATTTTGTGTATGGAAAATATTTGATGTATTAAAAAGTTTGTGTTAGGTTTGATGAATGGTTAGAAAGTGTGAAATGTGGAGAGTTAGTTGGAATTTGTGGTAAGTAAGTGTGATATGTGGAAGGTTAGTTGAAAGTTGTGGTTAGTAATGTATTAGTTGTAACATGTGGTTAGTATTTTGTGGTTGTATTATTTAGGTGACTTGGCTAATTTATAAGCCTTGTATTAGGATACATATTCACCTATAAATAGGTGAGTGTTTAGTTGTTTATGCATCAACAAAAATAAGAACTTCTTTAGAGAGAAAAGAAGTAAAGAGTGAGTTGTAGTTTTGTATTTTAAGTGAGAGTGTTCTTGTAATATCTTTGAGTTTAATAAAAGTTGTTCATTTAAGTGTTTTAATTTCCAACAAAGTGGTGCCAGAGCTAGGTCGAAAGCTCGAGTCCTCCTACCGAAAAGAATTTTTTTCCCGAGTGCGGAAAAATCGAGTTGAAACTGCCAGGCGTTGCAGTAGCTAAAAAGCCAAGAAAGTGTCGCAGTAGACTGCCAAAAGCGTTGCAATACATCCAGTGTGTTGCAAAAGACTCCAGAAGTGTCGCAGTAGGCTCCAGAAGTGTCGCAACAGACTCCAGAAGTATCGCAATAGCTCTTGTACGTCTAGAAAAGCTATTTGAGTAAGATGGCGAATAACGTGGCACCCTTTCAAGTTCCAACACTCAACAACAACAACTACGACATTTGGAGTATCAAGATGAAGGCTCTTCTCGGTGCTTATGAGATTTGGGATATCGTAGAGAAAGGATTCAAGGTTTGAGTTTGGGGTTTTATCATTATTTTTTCCTTTTATAATAATTTCCTAATGAAATTTTCTGAGTAAGCGTATCCAAATATCCATGTGCAAGGTTTTTTTTTTCAAAAAGAAATGTACAAGTTTTTTTTTATTTTATTTTCTTATGTGTCTAAAAATTACTCCTATTTAACTCTTCTTGTTTGTTTCCTCGTTCATGTTGGCTGGTTCTAGAGCATACTTTTTGGTGTTTAACATTGCTTAAGACAAAATGCTAGAGGAAGGTAAGTTTTAAATTTCTAAATTCGACCCATTGGAGTTGAGAGAGTGGAATGCGTACATAAGTTTCGAGTTACGTAACTTTCATTCATATCTTGAATAAAACCGTGTCATTGGATTGGAAAGCGAATTACATCATACTTCTGCTCCCACGAACACTTATGAGTGTGAGTTGCATTGTACATGCATTATTTTATTTTTTTCGTGATTCAGTTAAGTAGTTTGTGTTTGTTTTTTTTCTGAATTTTGTCCTCTCCCTTACCAAAAATATAAAATTAACCATTACGGAGACAACTACGTACAATTTTGTGCATGCATATAATCACATCTATATTTTATATTTTTTATAGGTAAAGGGGTTAATGTCAAATGGGAGAGATTCCCATGACAATAACCCAAATGTATTAAGCAAAGAGAAAATAACAAGAGCATAAGAGTATTCATAAGATTTACAATAAGATCTGAAACAAAAATGTGATGTTGCGTTTCCTACATTTAGAAATAAAACCATGTTATATTAATACATCGATGAAGGAGGTCTTTGTGTGAAACCAAATTCTGAAAGAAAAACTTACTTCTCTGGTTCCAAAGCTCCAAACAAATAACAAATCAAAGTGAAGTAACCACTAATACAGAAATGTGTTGGAGTAAGGAAGAGATATAATTAATCAAAGTAGTTTTTATGAAGGAGCAAAGAATAACAAAATATGATAAATGAAAACTCAAAGGGCCTTCTTTTGTTGGATGAATTTCACCATGCTCAAACTACAAGTTTTTAACCTCTATTTATAGTGATTGGGTATGTGAAATCTCAATCACAGTGATTGAGTAAGCGTCTTGATATCGCTTAAGCAAAGTCTCAAGTTCGAGTCCTAGTAAGTGCAGAAAATCCTTATTGGGAGAGACTCACTCACCACATTCAGGTGTATGACCCGGGTCGAATCTGGATATAGTAGGAGTAAAGCTCCGGTGAAACAGATGGGTAACAAAAAAAATACACACTTTACAAATAATACAATACAGGTAAGCTATTGTTTAGGAATATACAATAATAGAAAATATAAAAATAGGAAAATAATGTATCCTATTATTTACATTACTATAATGTCTATCACTGGAGACCAAATGTTTGACTATATTTTTTGACCAAATGTTTGACCATGTGTGTTCCTCTTTTCGTTTGATAATGTAAAGAAATTGGAAGCCCAATTCAATTTTTAATCATTTCTGGTTTTTTTTTCATTTTTGCTGTCTGAAGCTATCATCTTTATGTTGGAATTAAAACACTCAAATAAACAACTTTTGTTAAACTCAAAAATATTACAAGAACATTCACACTTAAAATACAATACTACAACTCACTCTTTACTTCTTTTCTCTCTAAAGAAGTTCTTATTTTGTTGATGCATAAACAACTAAACACTTACCTATTTATAGGTGAATATGTATCATAATACAAGGCTTATAAATTAGCCAAGTCACCTAAATAATACAACCACAAAATACTAACCACATTTTACAACTAACACATTACTAACCAAAACTTTCAACTAACCTTCCACATGTCACACTTACTTACCACAAATTCCAACTAACTCTCCACATTTCACACTTTCTAACCATTCATCAAACCTAACACAACTTTTTAACACATCATACATTTTCCATCCACAAAATAAAATCTACATACTTAAAAATATCTAAATAATTTACTACAATTTGGATTTGTGGGCTTGATTCATTTTTATTTGGTTTGGGTTTCTTGGGTTTTTTTAACTTGGATCAAGTTTATGACCCAACACCCCCTCTTAAACTTGATCTTGTCATCCCAAGTGAACTTCTTAGTCTGATGAAGTTTTCACTTGTCAGTGGTTTAGTAAAGATATCCGCAACTTGATCTTGTGTCATCACATATTCAACTTGTACTTCCTTTCTTGCAACACACTCTCTTATATAATGGTAGCGGATGTCGATGTGCTTGCTTCGATCATGGAATACAGGATTCTTTGCTAAGGCAATAGCTAATTTGTTGTCAACACGGATCTCAGTCGGCTCTTCTTGGGTCAAGCTGATCTCCTTCAATAAGTTTCTGAGCCAAATTGTATGACAAACACACGAGGTTGCTGCAACATATTCAGCTTCACATGTAGACAAAGTTACAATTGGTTGTTTCTTTGACATCCATATGAAAGCAGTATCTCCTATGAAAAACTCAAATCCACTAGTGCTCCTGCAATTATCTACGTCTCCACCCCAATCACTATCGCTATATCCAACAAGTTCGTAATCATTAGAAATCGAATAGAACAAGCCAAAATCGATTGTACCTTTCAAATAGCAAAGGATTCTCTTAGCAGCTTTGAAATGGGTAGTTGTTGGTGATTCCATGTAGCGGCTAACTAACCCGACTGAATGAAGGATATCTGGCCTCGTGCAGGTAAGATAGCGTAGACTTCCAACCAAACTTTTGAAAAGTGTTGGATCTACACTCTCACCTTCTTCATGTTTGGACATCTTGATCCCGTACTCCACTGGTGTGCTTATCGACTTACAATTCTCCATCTTGAACTTTTTCAAGATCTCTTGGGCATAGCTTTCTTGTGAAATGAAAATTCCATCCTTTTGTTGCTTAACTTCTATACCGAGGTAGTGCGCCATGAGCCCCATGTCTGTCATCTCAAACTCCTTCATCATCTCTTTCTTGAATTCATCGAACATTCTTTGGTTGCTTCCAGTGAATATCAAATCATCCACATAGAGGCACACGATCAAAATATCTCCATCTTTGATCTTAATGTACAAAGTGTGCTTAAAGGGGCATTTGTTGAAGCCCTTTTCTCGGAAGTACTTGTCAATTCTGTTATTCCATGCCCTTGGTGCTTGTTTTAGCCCATAAAGAGCCTTCTTCAATTTCAACAGCTTGTCTTCATGGCCTTTGACTTCATAACCTGGTGGTTGCTGGATGTAAACTTCCTCTTCAAGAACTCCTTTTAGGAACGCCGATTTTACATCCATTTGATGAAATCTTCACTTATTTTGAGCCGCTAAAGAAATTATTAGTCTGACCGTTTCCAATCGAGCAACTGGAGCGAATACCTCATCGTAGTCAATTCCAGCCTTTTGACAATAGCCTTTTGCAACAAGCCTTGCCTTGTATCTTTCGATCTCTCCCTTGGCATCCCGCTTTGTTTTGTACACCCATTTGACACCTATCGCCTTGTGTCCTTTGGGGAGTGAAGTGAGTTCCCATGTATCGTTCTTCACAATGGCCTTGATTTCTTCGTCCATTGCATCTCTCCACTTTTTCTCTTTTGTAGCTTCTTAAAATGTCACTGGCTCGCAGTCAACAAATAGACAAAATAATGTAAGATTCTTTAGTTGTTTAGTCACCTAATAGAGTTCTCGAAGACTTCTCGTACGATGCACTTCTCTTTCATCTTCAGTCTCGCTTGAGGATGGAGATGATGATGATGATGATGATGATGACCCATCTCTATGAGTAGGAGAAGTTGGTGGAGTTGTGAGGCCTTGTTGAAGTTGTCTTGGTTGCTTAGGTGTTGTCAGCTCATCTTCCGCGAAAGGAGAAAAATTGAAGTCTTCCGTTTGTGAATCAAAGTTCCATTCTCCTTCTTCATCAAATATTACATCTCGGCTGATTATAAATTTCTTCTCATTCGGATTGTATAGCTTATAGCCTTTTGAGCTTGAGTCATAACCGATGAAAATAAAACTTTTGCTTTTATCATCAAGCTTGGTTCGATTCTCATCTGGTATATGAACATGAGCTACACTCCCGAAGACTCGAAGATGGGAAATTCCAGGCTTTCTTCCACTCTATGCTTCTTGTGGTGTCTTTCCCCACATGCTTCTTGTAGGAGAACGATTTAATAGGTAGACTGCACATGCCACTGCTTCCGCCCAAAACTCCTTGGGTAGTTTCTTGCTTTTGAGCATACTTCGAGCCATATCGAGGATTGTTCTATTCTTCCTTTCTGTCACTCCATTTTGTTGGGGGGATCTAGGAACCGTTAAAGGGCGACGGATTCCATGTGTTTCACAAAATTCGTTGAAGGCCTTGGATGTGAATTCTCCTCCTCGATCAGATCTCATAGCTTTGATCTTATGACCACTCTCCTTTTCCACGACTGCTTTGAACTTCTGAAACACTCTAAATACTTCTGATTTCTGCTTCAAGAAATATACCCATGTTTTTCTAGAGTAATCATCAATGAAAAGAAGGAAGTAGTTACTATTAGTGAGAGAACTTGGCTTGATAGGACCACACACGTCGGTATGGATGAGCTCGAGCGGTTTCTTGGCTCTACAATCTGACTCCTTTGGAAAGCTTCTTCTGAATTGCTTCCCTTGTAGACATCCTTCGCACAATTGATCAGGATTATTGATACATGGTAAACCTCTAACCATTCCCTTCTTGGATAACAACTCCAATCCTCCAAAGTTGAGACGACCAAATCGAAGATGCCATAGCCATGATGCGTCTTTATAACACGCCTTCAAACACTTCGCAACATCGAGTTGAATGTTTAAAGGAAACATTCTATTCTTTGACATTTGTACTTTAGCAATCAGATCTCCTTTGCCATCTCTTATTAAAAGACTACAATCTTTCATGTGAATATCATAGCCTTTTTCTAAGAGTTGGCCCAAACTTAGAATGTTGCACTTCATATTAGGCACATAGTAGACATTTGAAATTAATTGGTGGCTACCATCTTTAGCACGAAAGAGGATGTTACCTTTCCCCTTCACCGATATCTTGCTATCATCTCCAAATGAGACATCACCACTTACTTCTTCAGTTAGCTCCATGAATAAGCTTCTTTTTCCGCACATATGGTTGATTGCACTGGTGTCAAGATACCATGTGTTGTCTTAATGATCACTGTTGTTGTTGTATGCTAATAATAGCTTTTCTTTCTCCTCGATCTTCTCCTCCACGAAATTTGCCTTCTCTACAACTTGATCATTTCGAGCTCTACATTTTGAAGCGTAATGCCCAAACTTTTGACAATTATAGCTTCGGACTTGAGATTTGTCACACCTCGAGTTCGAATTTCCTTTTCCACGACCTTCCATGGAGCTTTCTCCTTTCTTATAGTTGTTGGAATTGTTGTTGCGATTCCAACTCCGTCCACGACCACGGCTTCCTCCTTGTTCGCGGTCTCGTCCTCTGCCTCTGCCATGTTTGTTTCTGCCATTGCCTTGGCCTTCGCTTGTATCCTTAAGTTGTAACTTGAGGAGTTGCTCCGATATACCTTGCTTCTTCTTATGCTTTTCTTTATAGGCTTGTAATGATCCTTGGAGTTCTTCAATCGTCATCTCCTCCAAGTCTTTGGTTTCTTCAATCGTCACCATGATATGCTCAAATTTAGGATCCAACGAGCGGAGTATCTTCTCTATTATTCTTACATCTTCTAACTTCTCATCGTTTCTTTTCAATTGATTAGAAACGACTGCTACTCTTGAAAAGTAATCGGAGATAGACTCGGATGGTTTCATGTGCAAGGATTCAAACTCACCTCTTAGTGTTTGGAGACGGACCTTCTTCACCTTTTCGGCTCCTTTATAAGAGGTTTGTAGCTTCTCCCATGGTTGCTTGGCGGAAGTTGCACTTGAAATCTTTTCAAAACCGTCATCATCTAATGCTTGATAGATGAGGAAGAGAGCTTTCTTGTCTCTCTTTCGGGAATCCTTCAAAGTTGTAGCTCGATCTAGCATGAGAGAGGCTTCATTTTCGAGCTCCTTGAATCCTCTCTCTACGAAATCCCAAACATCATGAGCACTGAGAAGAGCCTTCATCTTGATACTCCAATTGTCGTAATTGTTGTTGTTGAGTGTTGGAACTTGAAAGGATGTCACGTTATTCGCCATCTTACTCAAATAGCATTTCTAGACGTACAGGAGCTATTGCGACACTTTCTGGAGTGTGATGCGACACTTTCTAGAGTTTGCTGCGACACTTTTGGACTCTGCTGCGACACTTCTACAGTCTACTGCGACACTTCTGGAGTGTTTTGCAACACACTGGACATATTGCAACGCTTTTGGCAGTCTGCTGCGACACTTACTGGGCTTTTTAGCTACTATAATGCCTGTGCAGTTTCAACTTGATTTTTCCGCACTCGGGAAAAAAATTCTTTTCGGGAGGAGTCGTCGAGCTTTCAACCTAGCTCTGGTACCACTTTGTTGGAATAAAAACACTCAAATTAACAATTTTTATTAAACTCAAAAATATTACAAGAACACTCACACTCAAAATACAATACTACAACTCACTCTTTTCTTCTTTTCTCTCTAAAGAAGTTCTTATTTTTGTTGATGCATAAACAACTAAACACTCACCTATTTATAGGTGAATATGTATCATAATACAAGGCTTATAAATTAGCCAAGTAACCTAAATAATACAACCACAAAATACTAACCACATTTTACAACTAACACATTACTAACCACAACTTTCAACTAGCCTTCCACATATCACACTTACTTACCACAAATTCCAACTAACTCTCCACATTTCACACTTTCTAACCATTCATCAAACCTAACACAACTTTTTAACACATCATACATTTTCCATCCATAAAATAAAATCTACATACTTAAAAATATCTAAATAATTTACTACAATTTGGATATGTGGGCTTGGATTCATTTTTATTTGGTTTGGGTTTCTTGAGTTTTTTTAACTTGGATCAAGTTTATGATCCAACACTTTACATAGACTCTTGATTAAATTATTCAACTGCGAACTAAAATTTTTAATCTAATTGGTGAAAAGGAGTTCCAAAGATCACATATAAGATCATGATCACCAAGAAAATATCCCTCTTAGAAAATGTTAAAAGACTTCATGCAATTACAAATCGCTCTCAACGACTCTTTGGGTCCTCAGGTCTAACTCATTTATCGGCACAATCTCCTTGATATCTGCCTCAGATCAATTTGTTCTTGTCAGGTTGAATGACAGAAACACCAACGTTGGTGTTGTTTACGGGAGTGTGTTCATTAACCAAAGACCGCACCTATATATCGACATTACGAGTGCTATGGATCCATCAGATAGCAATTAGATATGGCTTGGAGATTTCAATGCCACTTTAGGTGCCCATGAGAAGAGA
Source organism: Euphorbia pulcherrima (assembly GCA_947683365.1). Lineage (NCBI taxonomy): Eukaryota > Viridiplantae > Streptophyta > Magnoliopsida > Malpighiales > Euphorbiaceae > Euphorbia > Euphorbia pulcherrima. The sequence continues at coordinate 28,713,659 of CANTUS010000007.1, forward strand.
GGAGGTAGGCCTTCAAATTCAAGATCGTGCCATAATTTCAGAAATTGCATTGGGAAGATTAGCAAGAGTGTGGATTGAAAACTGGATCATACTGTTATTTCATCTGATTTCCCTTCATGTTGCAGCTCCTTCCATTGTACAGTACTTGCTAGACATTTTTTGAACCACCACCCATTATTGTTTACTTGTACTTTTGACAATAAACAGGTGTCTAGATTCAGGTTTCAGTCAATGTGGGTCATGAAACACTCTTTACGACAGGTCATTACTAACAATTGGGTGGCATTTCATCCAAAATTACCTCCTATTCAGTTAATCAGGCAAAAACTGAAAACTTTGTGGCCTGTTTTACATGTTTGGAACATGGAAGTTTTCGGGAATTTTGATAATAACATCCGGCTGAGTCAGGAACACTTGCTCAATGCGCAAAATAATATCTCTTCTCTCGGAACTTCTGATCTTTTGGTTAAGAGATGGATGCTCATGCACAACTCGACATACACAAAAAATAAAAGGAAATGTTTATTCGGGAAAAGAGTGAAATTAGATGGTTGAAAGAGGGGGATCAGAATACATCCTTTTTCCATAAAATGGCCAGCGTTAGGAAATCGACTAGCGGCTTCAGTTCTCTTCTTATTAATGATGATGTTTCTACTGATGTTGAAATCATTTCCTCTCATACGATTGCTTTTTATCAACATTTATTTTGTAAGGACCTCGGCATCCGTGTTGATGATCAATTGATTTCCTTGGTCATTCCGTCCATGGTTAAAGATCAGGAGAATAATGCGTTAACCGAGCGACCTTCTTTTGACGTCATCAGAGATTTAGTTTTTAGCATGGATGGACATAGCGCTTCAGGGCCTGATGAGTTCACGGGTATTTTCTTTCAATCCTTTTGGGACATTATAGGCTCGGATGTCTGTAAAGTAGTCCACCATTTTTTTGACACGGGTTACATGCCTCCAGGTTGGATTCGAATCTTATGATTTTGTTGCCTAAGAAGGAAGGAGTGATTTGGGAAGAAGATTTCAGGCCGATTTTGTTGAGCCGTTTGATTTTCAAAATTGTAACTAAAATTTTAGCAACTCGTCTGGGAACTGTTGCGATGCATATTATTACTCCAAATCGATATGGGTTCATAAAAGGGAGAGTTATGTTAGAGAAATTGGAGAGGAATATCAAAGAAAACAACTTATAAGAGATGAAAGACTTAATACTTTCTATTTGTTTCTTTGAATTGGATAATTACAACCTTCATACCATGCTCTATTTATAGTACAAGAGAAACAATTATAACCATTCATTGTGCAACAATAAAAACATAAACTAATACACCATTAACTCTAAATTATCACCACACAAAATCCACCAACTCTAGTGTTTCAATTTCTACCACATAAATAAATTAAGTTTATTATTTTTAACACCCCCTCTTAAACTTAATTCTCGATTATTCCAAGTGATGCTCGCAACTGGTTGAACACATCGTACTTGAGCGGCTTTGTGAAAATATCCGCGATTTGATCTTGAGTCCTCACGTATTTAAGTATGACTTCCTTCTGCTCAATGCATTCTCGAATGAAATGAAACCTTGTGTCGATGTGCTTACTTCTATCATGAAAAACTGGATTTTTTGATAGTGCCAGCGCAGACTTGTTATCAACCAAAATTTCTGTTGGTTCTTGCTCAGTCATTTGAAGCTCCTTCAATATTCGTCTTAGCCAAATTGCATGGCACACACAAGATGTTGCAGCTACATATTCAGCTTCACAAGTTGACAGTGTCACAATAGGTTGCTTCTTTGAACTCCAAGTAAACGCCGTGTCACCAAGAAAAAATGCAAAACCGCTTGTACTCTTTCGATCATTTTTGTCACCAGCCCAATCACTATCGCTGTAGCCAACTAATTTGAACTCATTAGACTTTGAATATCGTAATCCAAAATTAGTTGTACCTTTCAAATAACGGAGTATTCTTTTCGCGGCATTCCAATGTGACTCCTTTGGTGTTTCCATATATCTGCTGACTAGTCCGACTGCGTACAAAATATCAGGCCTTGTGCACGTCAAATATCTTAGACTTCCAACCAAGCTTCTGAACATTGTTGGATTGACATTTTCTCCATCTTCATCTTTGGTCAATTTTAAGTTGCATTCTACCGGTGTGTTGACAGGGTTGCACTTCTCCATTTTGAACTTATTCAAAATCTCCTTAGCAAATCCACTTTGAGAAATGAAAATGCCATTATCATCTTGCTTCACTTCGATGCCTAGATAATATGACATCAGGCCAATATCGGTCATCTCAAATTCGCGAGTCATCGTCTTCTTGAAATCTTCAAACATTTGAGGATTACTTCCAGTAAAAATGAGATCATCCACATACAAGCAGACAAGCAGCATATCTCCTTTCTCCACCTTCACATACAGCGCGTATTCATGTGGGCACTTGTTGAAACCATTCTCTTGGAAATATTTATCAATTCGGCTGTTCCATGCTCTCGGTGCTTGTTTGAGACCGTACAATGCTTTCTTCAACTTCAACACTTTTCCTTCTTGGCCTTTGACAACATAACCCGGTGGTTGTTGCACGTAAATTTCTTCCTCCAAGTATCCATTCAAAAATGCTGACTTGACATCCATTTGATGAATCTTCCATCCGTTTTGAGCAGCAATAGAAATCACCAGTCTGATTGTCTCCATTCTTGCGACGGGTGCAAACACTTCATCATAGTCGATACCTTGTTTCTGACTATACCCTTTCGCAACGAGCCTTGCTTTGTATCGCACAATTTTTCCACTTGCGTCTTTCTTCGCCTTGAAAACCCACTTAACTCCAATGGGCTTTTTGTCAGCTGGAAGTTTAGTTAACTCCCAAGTCTTGTTCTTCTCAATTGCTTGGATCTCTTCTTCCATGGCTTTTCTCCAATTCTTGTTCTCCATGGCTTCTTCAACGTCAATGGGCTCACTATCAATGAGATAGCAATAATTAAACTCTCTACTGATATCTCTTGTCACATCAAGAAGATCTTCAACACGTCGAAATTTTCTAGGTCTCTCCTTCGGATTTGTACTTCCACTTTCGCTATCGTCATTCCCTTGAGTTGCATATGAAATAGGAGTTCTTATTGGTGTGGCAGGTGTCTCTTCAGCGTCTTGATCATCACTTTCATCTATTGGGAAAGGATAAAAATTATAACTTTTTAGTTGGTGATCATTCCAATCCCATGTTGCTTCTTCATCGATAGTCACATCCCTACTGATTACTATTTTCCCGGTGTCAGGATCAAAGACCTTGTAGCCTTTTGAAGATTCTGAGTATCCCACGAACAAGTATTTTTTGCTTTTATCATCCAATTTTCTTCTTTCTTCATCCGCCACGTGAACATGAGCAACACTCCCAAAAACACGAAAATGAGAGATGTTAGGCTTTCTCCCACTCCATGCTTCTTGAGGTGTCATATCTGTAACACTTGTAGTTGGGGACCGGTTCAGGATGTAGACTGCACAATCAACAGCTTCTGCCCATAACTCCTTTGGTAAATCTTTACTCTTCAACATGCTCCGCACCATGTCTAGCACAGTTCTATTCTTCCTTTCAACAACTCCATTTTGTTGAGGAGATCTTGGGACTGATAAGAAATGGCGAATTCCATTTTCTTCGCAAAAATTCTTGAATTCATTGGATGTGAATTCTCCCCCTCTGTCGGATCTTAAGGCTTTAATGTACTGATCGCTCTCCTTTTCCACGCGCACTTTGAACTTCTTGAATGCTCCAAAAACTTCTGATTTCTCCTTCAGAAAGTAAACCCATGTCTTCCTGCTATAGTCATCAATGAACAGCAGAAAATATTTATTTCCTCCTAATGACGATGGAGTTATCGGTCCACAAACATCAGCATAAATTAGTTCTAGCGGCGCCTTTGCCCTTGACATGGACTCCTTTGGAAAACTGGTTCGTGATTGCTTTCCAACGAGACATCCTTCACAAAGTTGATGAGGTTTGTCGATAGGGGGAAGACCGTGCACCATCTTACTTTGACTTAGCAGCTTTAGCCCTCCAAAGTTCAGATGTCCGAACCTTAGATGCCAAAGCCAATGAGGATCCTTCACGCAAGCCTTCAAGCATTTCGCCACATCCGTCTTGATGTTAAGAGTGAACATTCGATTTTTTGACATCGGCACACTTGCTAACAGCTCCTTCTTCTCGTTCAACAACACCAACCTCCGATCCACCATGTGAATTTGGTAGTTTTTCTCCAACAACTGTCCCAAACTCAAAATATTACTTTTCATGTCCGGGACATAGTAGACGTTGTTGATGAATTGATGTTCACCATTCTTTAGACGAATAAGAATGGTTCCTTTGCCTTTGATTGGAACTTTTGAAGAATCACCGAAAATAACGTTTCCACCGAATGACTGATCCAACTCCGTAAACATGTTCTTGTTGCCACACATATGATTGCTTGCGCCATTGTCGAGATACCATAGGTTGTTTTCTTGTCCATGTTCTCCTTCACGAGTTAGTAAAACCGTGTTGTTTTCCTCCTCATCTTGAATATGGTTCGCCGTCTCCTCTACTTGTTTTTTCTGATACCAGCACTCGGATGCGTAGTGACCAAATTTACCACAATTGTAACACTTTACATTTGACTTGTCATGTCCGTCATTTTGCCTCCAGGCTCCTCGTCCTCGGCCTCGTCCATGTCCACGACCTCTGCCTCTAGTGGACTGGTTACTTTCTCTACTGTTATCATCTCTTCCATGTTGTTGATTTCTTCCACGTCCTCTTCCTCTTCCATTTCCTCCACGACCTCTACCCCGACCTCGTCCATATTGACTAGCATCTCGGCTTGTTTCACCTTCTCTAATCGAAGCCTTTGTAGCCAGGACTTGTTCCATAGACTCTTCTCGTTGTCTATTTAGCCTCTCCTCATGTGCTTGTAGTGATCCAACAACTTCGTCAACGGTCATTGTACTAGTATCACGTGCTTCTCCAATGGCTACTACTATGTGTTCAAACTTCGGTAGTAGTGATCGCAAAATTTTTTCAACAACTTCACTTTGCTCCATTTGCTTTCCATACTGCCGCATTTGATGAACGACAGACTTTACTCTCGAGGTATAATCCACGATTGAATCGGTCTCCTTCATCTTCAACGACTCGAACTCGCCTCTTAACATTTGAAGCCGCACCTTCTGTACTTTCTCCTCTCCTTGAAGAGAAACTCGTAATATATCCCAAGCTTGTTTGGAGGTAGTAGCTTCAGCCACCTTCTCAAACATCACGTCATCTAACCCTTGGTGGATTAGACTAAGTGCCTTCTGATCATTTCGACGGTTCTTATTAAGAGCTTCTTTTTCGGCTTGGGACATTTCTGCACCTTGTGCTGGAACTGGAACTACGTAACCATTTTCGACAACATCCCAAACATCATGGGCTCCAAGGATGGCTTTCATTTTAATACACCAATTTTTGTAATTGGTTTTGGTGAGCTGGGGAAAGTTGTAACTGTTGACATTCATTTTTTCGGGTAGGGTCTCTCAACACTCAAAATATATTTGGAGAAAAATAAGAAACCTCACAAGGGTTTTTGTGATTCGGAAACCAAATATAATTCTTTTCTGATGTGGAAGATCAGACTACGCTGCAACCACAGAGCATACTTGGAATTAAACTCGGCTCTGACACCACTTTGTTAGAGAAATTGGAGAGGAATATCAAAGAAAACAACTTATAAGAGATGAAAGACTTAATACTTTCTATTTGTTTCTTTGAATTGGATAATTACAACCTTCATACCATGCTCTATTTATAGTACAAGAGAAACAATTATAACCATTCATTGTGCAACAATAAAAACATAAACTAATACACCATTAACTCTAAATTATCACCACACAAAATCCACCAACTCTAGTGTTTCAATTTCTACCACATAAATAAATTAAGTTTATTATTTTTAACAAGTTATTCATGAGGCCATTGCATTAACTTCAGAAGGTGTTAACATACTTAACAAGAAATGCTTTGGTGGAAACTTAGCTATGAAAGTTGACATTAGAAAGGCATTTGACACACCATATTGGAATTTCTTAATTGATGTCCTCTCAGCCTTTAGGTTTGGAAAAAAGTTTTGTGACTAGATTCATAGTATTTTACAATCAACGCGCATTTCTCTCCTAATGGCAGCTGGATCGAGAGGTAATTTTTAATGCTCTAGAGGAGTACGCCAAGGAGACCCTTTATGAACGCTCTTGTTTTGTCTTTAAGAGGATTTTCTTAGTCAGCTTTTAATCATGCAGGTTCAATCAGGTGTCTTGGAGAGTATGCGGTACACTACGTTGGCTCCCTTTCCCTCTCACTTATTTTATGCGGATGATATTATAATTTTTTACGGGGCTTCTCAGCGTAATATGAAGGTACTTAGTGACACGTTTGAATTATACGGCGCAAACTCTAATCAGATTGTGAGTTGGGCTAAATAAATTTTTTTTTCAGTAACTCTGTCACCCCTTCTAGAGCTTCAGGGCTGGCAAGTATCACTGGAATCCGTGCTGGTGCGATCCCCTTTCTATATCTTGACGTCTCTATTTTTTCTGGCAGCCCCAAAGCAGCTCACTTATGTCCCATTCTCCATAAAATAATTGGGAAATTTTCGAAATGGAAGGGTAACTATCTTTCTATGGCTGGCCGAATCCTTTTGGTGCAATCTGTCATCAATAGTCTCTAATGCACTCGTTTACGGTTTACAAATGGCCAACTTCCCTCGTTCGCGAACTTGAGAAGGCCACTAGGAATTTCATTTGGAATGGTCGTATTGATAAAAGGAAGCTTGTAACAGCCCCTTAGATAATGTATCTCAAAATGATTAATTCGGGTGGTCTGGGTATAAAAATATCGAAGATATGAACTCGGCTATTCTAGCCAAGTAAGCGTGGGGGGGTACTTGCAAACAACAGCCTTTGCTATGATACCCTAAGGCTTAGATTTCTCAGAAACGGAGTACCTAATGATAGGGTGCACAACTCGTCAACATGGCACTCGACCAAGCATGTATATGGCCTGCTCCGCGAGCATACTATATGGTCATCAGCCCTTCTTCAAATATGAGCTTTTGGAATGGAGATTGGACTCAGCCTACTCTTCCGGATCCTATGAATCTGCCCAAATTCGACAGGTTACAGCTTGTTGACAAGGTCGGAGATTTCATTCACTATAAGAAAACTTCACATTAGCGTCGGAAAATAGCGTCGACCAGGAATTTGCCTCTATTAGGGACCACATTACGTCGACTTAGAGTCAAAAATTATTATCAGATACATACCAAAAAATTGCAACATATTTGCGTCGACCTGGCGGCAAAAAAATATTGCGTCAACTTCTGTTGATGCTAATGGCGTTGACTTAGCGACAACACCTGTTATGAAAGAATTTTGCTATGACTTAGCGCCCGAAATTAAAAATTATTTTTATTTAAAAATTGGACACCAAAAAGATGCTATTTACTTAATGTTTATAAAACCTACCCATCTAATTTGCTCTTTTACTTTCTCATCTTTAATATAGTCAGTTTTAGTTACAAAAGCTCAATTCTTATTATAATTAAATAAATAATATTTCTTTGAAAATACAGACACATGCAATTAAAAAGGCATATAGCATAGTATATTTATTATTCAACAAAAATATATATGAGAAATATTCTGAACTTTAAAAAAACTATCATTTGGGAAATTAAGATGAAATCAGGATTTGCTTTCTCATCATAATTAAGACGAAATCTTAATAGAAATTCTACAAATCACATTTTCATTTCGTTGACTAAAGACCAATGTATCATTTGAAACTGTACATGGCACAAAAATGAATACTTACAAGCAATACAACAAACTAAATTCTATGGACAAGGATCCAGGTCCAAGAAGAATTGTCAAATCTACAACACTAAAGGCCTCTTGTGAGAAAAATTATTCCCCTATAATAACATTCACACCCTCAATTTTTTCGTTTGGAATCTATAAATGTAAAATGAAATGAATACTAACCGTGCCAAAATAGAAAAATGAAATGAAAAGTCAGACGTATACTCTTATCAGTATCTAATAATTACCGTTGGATTAGTCTGTTTTTTTTAAAGAATTTTGAAGAGGCTAGGTATTGAACCTAAGACCTCCCTCCACTAACATTGAATGGTGTACCAATTGAGCTATACCCAATTGGTGGATTAGTCTGTTTTTGGGTTCCACATATAGTGACTTTAGCACGAGATCTTCACACAATAAATTGATTAATCTTGGGTCAATTAGCATATAATCAAATAAAAACAAATATCTACGGTCACATTGTAAATCATCTAAGTATAGTCCATGTCGTACCCAATGGTGCTAATATACCTACGGCTACAAAATACGAAAGGGGAATTTCTAGTAGGATTCTACAGATGAGTATTGAGTGTTGTCTGAACAGAGAACACATTCATAGCCATTTTCAGCAAGAAAGAAAACCACTTGATAAAATAATTTAATTGATTCGAACTGTTGGACCCTCATCTCTACAGCATATTCAACCAACAATATATAACAACCGAAAGTAGGGCAGTAAAGGGACTGAGAAGCACTATTCGCCCAATGCCCTTATATGAGATAACCAAATCTCACAAAAAAAACCACCTTACCATGCATAAAAATGGAAACATTTTTATAACTAACATCAGCCTAAATCTTTGTACTGTTAGAAATATAAACTTAATGTTTAAGAAAAGAAATAAAATATAGAATATGCAAGTTGGAGATAGCATGGGTGGCAAAGTATGCAAGTGGCAAATTCATAATTGGATGCAACTTGTTTGCATAATCATATGGGCAGCAACATTTAGAATAGGTGGCATATTTATAATGACAATAGGTGGCATATTCATGATGACAATAGGTGGAAACTTGTATAGAACAACAAGTGGCTAGAATTCAATAATGACAAGTGGAAGTACATGGTGATCCATAATTCACTATAAATAGAGGCAAAGTTGTTGTATCCAAATACAAGTGAGCAAAAATATAAGGAATTAAGAGATACGAGTGTAGGCAAGTATGCCTAAACTATGTAGTGTGAATGTGTGTTAATAATTAAGCTTTATTAGTTGTGAGTTTACAAGTTTATGTTTTAGTCAAGAATTTATCGACTTCTAGTCTCGAATTTCCAACATGTACCATTTGCTATAGGGTGTTTTCTCTTTTCTAAAGTGCAGTATCTCTGATACAACATAGTAACTTGTGAATTTAATTCGTCACAGTCACATTCGACTGCCACTTTTGGTCCAAAAGGGTGTGAATTGAATATGACAATGCCCAAGTGGCAAGTTGGTAAAGCGCACTGTAGCATATGCCTAAACAAACAATGAAAACAAGAAAATAAACAAAATGTGAAAAAACAAGGAAGGCAAATGTACCAGTATGCCCAACTTCTGAAGCAAATTTAGAGCTTCTTCAGCTTCCATTCTAGCAACCTACTAAATTGGCCCTTGTAAAGTTTCATGCTTGTCCATCCCTATAGGGAAAGAAGATTAGGCAACAACAATTACAAACCAGAAGCAACAAATAATCCTCAATAAATGACAGAAGTATAAAGAAAAGGGGATTACCAATGGAATGAAGATAGTCGAAATCGAGATTCAAATCTCCTTTGGTACTCTGACGAAAAATATGAACGGGATATTGGAGGAGGAAATGAGAGAGAAAAGTTATTTTCCAACGACACCCGGAGACATGGAATCCAGTGAGCAGTGACAAAACATAGTGGTCGACGGAGTTCTAGCGGCGATACGGAAGAGAGGGGGAGCTGGAAGAGAGGCACCAATATGGTCGACGGAGATTTCTTTTGAATTTTTTTGGAGATTGTGTTGGAGATTTTTAAGGAGTTGAAGGAGATGTCATGGGAGCAACTTGAAGAGGAAGAGGGAGATTGAATGGGATCAGATGACAATGGAGAGGTAGGAAAGAGAAAATAACCCTAATTTGAATCATAGAGGGAATTTAAATGTTATTGGCGAAATTAAAAAATTTAGTGGACGGAATTAAACTCAATTTGAAGGGAAATCAATTAAACTCAATTTAAAAGTAACAACAACTAAAAGATATAATAATAAATATAGTAATACATATCACGGTAAATTTTAAAAAAGTACTATTACTCATTTGTAAAATAAGAAATTATTTTTTTTTGCAAAATGGGGTATGTGGTTTCAAAAAATTGATAAAAAGAGGATTTTTAATATTAAATTATGTCACAATAAAGGTCATTGATAATGTTTGAAATTGTTTTAATAGTGCAAATAATGTTTTTATTGAAATATAATTATAACCTTTAAGAAATCATAAAAAAGGAAAAACTCTCCTAAACTTATTCAAATCTTGATGTATAATTTTAAATAATAAGGTTAAGTTATGAGAATGTTGAATTGATCAAAATCTATTTTGATCATTGTTCTGAACAAAAAATACTTTTTTATCCTCTTTTTGCGAATTTTTTGAAACCACATACCCTTTTGCAAAAAAAATTTCTCAAACCCCTTTTTACGAAAAAGTGAAACCACAATATACTTTTTTAAAGTTTTTCCTACATATTATTATATAATATTGAATAAATATTATTAATTATTTAAATTATTTGAAAATTAAATATTTTTCATTATTAATATTAGCATTATCATAGTTGATACAAATTTGTTATTAGTACTATTATTATTGGTAATCATAGTTGATACAAGTTCATTCGGTTCAAATACTTTCATTTCATATTATTATTAGTACTATTATTGGTAATTTTGAGTAATAATAAAAAGTTACTTAAATAGCACATAATTTTCTTATACTTTATAATAAGCAATCAAATTATATAAACATTAAATGTAAGGTTTAGTGTTTGGGGCTTAGGGTTCATAGCTTAAGGTTCATACTAACTTTCTTATATTTTTTTTTGTACATTTTATATAACTTTTTAAATAATATATAGCTTTTTATATCTTTTTAAATAGCATAAATACTCTTATAACTTTCTTATACAATTTATATAACTTTTTAAATAATATGTACCTTCTTTATAATTGATTTAAACTTAAAAATATAATAATTAAAAGTAGCAATAATTAATAATGATGATATTAATATTCGCTTTTTCTTTAATCAATAATAATATTTGATAAACTAGAAAATACTTAAAAATAACATTTTTAATTATTGTAATTAATTAAATTGTTTGAACATTACTATATTATTAATAATTCAGGGTTTATGGATTAGTGTCCATGGTAAGTTTCTTATACCATTCATTTTCTTGTTATGTAAATTTTTAAATAACCAATAACCTATACCTTCATTTATGTTTTATGTAACTTTTAAACTACTTATAATGTTCCTATAACTTTTTTTAAACCTTTCTTATACCTTCATATAACTTTATTATAACTTTCATGTGTACCATTTTTTATAACTTTTCAATAACTTATAACTTTCTCACACATATAACTTTCGTAACTTTTTTATACCTTTTATATACCTATTAAGTAAATAACTTATAACCTTCATACACCTTTTATATGCCTAGTCAAATAACATATAACATTCATAAATGTTTTATACATTTTTCATATAACTTATCATATAGTTTATAACTTTCTTATTACCTTTCATATAACTTGTAGCGTCCTTATAATTGTTCTATACATTTCATATAATATGAAACCTATAACTAATAACAGTTTTTATTCATGCTTTATAACTTTTTATAAAACCTATAATCCTCTCAAATACTATGTCTATAGCTTTCAAAGAACCAATAGCCAAAACCTTTTCCTAAACAGCGATTACCACCGTCATGCTGAGACTCATCGCCACCATAATCGCCAACCCACTACCCTTAACCATCGCCAAAACCCTAATCCCGAACCCACCCACACCAGACTGTATTTTGAGAATTTCCCAAATTCTTATGGAGAATATTCTATGAGCAGGGTGTTCAAGAAGCATGGAATTTCGGGACGTGTTTATGTGGCCAGGAAAAAGAATGCCAAGAATCTTAGCTTTGGCTTCGTTACCGTGGATGACTCCCTGCCTATTTAGGAGACGCTTCACTGGTTGAACTCAATAAGCATCAAAATTATCCGCATGCGTGCATACAAAGCCAAGTTCACTGGTTCGGCTACCGCACCAACAAATCTGAATCACCAACCCAAGCCATCCATACGTCGGATACCTCAACGTCGGGTCAATTTTTAGGAATCAATACGAGGAGATAGATCGTATGCCAAAGTTGTTGCAGAACCACAAGTCTCAAACGAGGCATCTTTTGCCATCCATAATTCGTTTCGATAAGAACTCCCTCCAATTCCAGCGAGCTCACCCAGGGGCCATGATTTTATTGCAAATGTGGCCCCTTAGAAAGATACGTCATGCTTAGCCACTCTAAACAATATCTCAAATATTCGACTCACCTTCGATTTATTACATGATCGTGGATTTGATGTTTCTTTCGCTGCCCCTGTTGGCAAGGATAATGTTATTGTCTCATTTAATTCAATACTGGCTATGCAAAATTTTGTAGGTGGTGAATCGAATGTCATGCAGCATATTTTTAAGGTTGTGCAGTTGCTGCCTGCCAATTTTACACCGATAAAATGCATCATGTACCTGGATTTTACGGGAATTCCCCCCACTCTGATTCAAGAAGAGCTGATCAAACACCTAGCTGACTCCTTTGGTCGAGTTATTTATATGGACTTCAATTTTGATCATCCGAACCGTCTCGATGTGGTCTTGTGTCTGGTTTCGGTCCCCTTTGGGACAACCAACCGTTCCTTCAAACTGTTGGTGGATACTAGGGAAGTGATCATTCACACTAATCTAAGATAAGGTGTTGGTTGTGAACACTGCCAAGACGATGATTCTGAAGTCTCCGATGCCCCTTCAGATGCTTCCATTGCTACTTCCAATGACTCGTTCAGCTCCGGTAGCTAGGGAGTGGAAATTACTAATCATATTAGTTCGGATCTCTCTATTATCCTTGTCCTAAACCAATCAAATGATAATCTGAGTATTGTCCCGGAGACTAATCCAGCTATACGTGAAACACAGATTGAGGCCGAATAAGCTATACAACTAGTCAATCCGCACGCGGAAGCCAATCAGCCTGTGACTTCAGTTTCGTCAGGGCCTGACATTCCTAACATGAATCTAGTGATCATTTTATCTCAGTCGAGGGCATCTCCGACCATTGAAAAAGAGTTGACTAAGGAAATGGGGAAAAATTAGGACTATTCTCTAATAGAAATAAATAAGCTGTTTTGGCGGCTATGGATAATCTAGTGAACTGATTAGTTCTCATGCATCAAGGTATTTATCTCTTCTATTATGTCGATAGATTTTTTATGTTGGAATTGTAGAGGGGGAGTCAACAATAGGGCGAAGCAACAGTTTGTTTTTTCTTACATTCGTAAACACAATATGAAATTTTTCGTCTTGTTAGAAACGAAGATAGAAAGTATTTCTGATCAAGTGGTCAAACGGTTCTGGGGGCATAATGATTTTGCTTATCATTGTATCCCTTGTAATGGTCTTTTGGGTGGCATGTTATTTTCTTGGAATTCCTCGCTTCTTTCGGGTTCGGTTATCCTTTCATCTCCCCGATGGGTGTTAGTTAAATTCCCTCTCCAACAGCAGGATCTTCACATCCTTAGTCTTTATGCCCCAACATGTCATATGGATAGATACGATTTATGGCAGGAACTTATCCCGATTATTCGAGACTTTCAGATGATTTTGATTTATGGTGATTTTAATAAGGTGTTACATGCGACGGAGAGAGCAAGCGACTGCTCCTATCCATCTATGTCGGCTTTTCAAGATTTTGTATTGCAATCTAAACTCCATGATCTACCCCTACATGGACGCGATCATACATGGTCCAATAGAATTTTGTTCTCTCGTATTGATTGTGTCCTTGTATTAGAGGCGACATTGCAGTCTTCGCCTAATTTATCCATATCGACTGTGGACACCACCCTATCTGATCATTTGCCGATTTTATTTCGTTCCTCCATTGCTCACTTGGTCAGCCCTAAACCTTTTATATCTTTGAACCTTTGGTGGGATAAGGCGGACTTTCTACCTTTCATTCGTAATAAATGGTACCTTATTTGTCAATCCTATGCCCACAAGGACTTATCTTTCAAATTGATAAAATTGGGCCGAGCCATCAGCCCATGGCACTCAAAAAATTTTGGAGACCTACAGAGAAAGATTGGTGATTTAGAGGACAAAATCGTGGCCCTCACGTCGAGTAATGTACCCTGGCCTCTCACTTCAACTCAAAACTCAGAACTAAACCGTCATCGTTCTCTCCTTTAAGAAAGGAGGGCTTCTTTGGAAAAACTGAGACATCAATAATCGAGAGTGAATTGGACGCTATTGGGTGATAATAATATGCTTTTTCCACCGAACTGCTTCAGCCCGATCTCGCGAGAACCATATATCGCAACTGGACATCAAGGGAGAAATTGTCACTAACCTGAATGTTATTTCAGATGCTATTTGCAATTATTATGCTCAATTATTCAAGGCTGCCCCTACAACACCTTTCTCACTTAAGAAGCTAAGTTTGAATACTATTAATTTGCAATAGAACGTAGCTCTTATCGCCCCTTTTTGGGTTGAGGAAATTTGGAATAGTATATGTGCGTGTGGCGAGAATAAAGCGCCGGGACCAGATGGCTTCGATTTCTTCTTTTACAAAAGATTTTGGGACGACTTAAAGCCAGAATTTATGCAAGTTTTTGATCATTTTTATGCTACATCTCAGCTCCCAAATTCAGTTAAGACATCCTTCATAGTGCTAGTCCCCAAAATTCCAGGTTCTTATTCTCTGAATAACTTTAGGCCTATCTCGCTCATCCATGGTGTCTATAGAATTATTACAAAACTGCTATCTATTCGTCTTCAGGCTATTCTACCATTCCTTATTTCAAACAATCAGTTTGCTTTCATCAAGGGAAGAAGTATACCTGAGTGTTCTTTTATGGCTTCTGAGGTCATCCATGGCCTCCATGTAAAAAGAAAATCATGTGTGGTGTTGAAATTAGACTTTCACAAAGCTTTTAATAGTATTTCTTGGACCTATATCGACTCGGTTCTCCAAATGATGGGTTTTGACCGGAAATGGATTTCATGGCTGCCGAATTGCAGGAAAAAGTCCACTACCTCTATTCTAATTGATGGCTCGCTGGGCCCTCCTATTCACATCCATAGTGGGGTCAAATAGGGAGACCTTTTATGGCCTTTTATTTTTGTGTTAGCGGTGGATGGCCTAAAATAGCTTATAGACCGTAGCATTCAAGTAGGTGTGCTACCTGGTTTTTGTTTGGAAGATTCCCTTCTGAATATCTCGTTGCTACAGTTCGCTGATGATATGATTTATTTCCTTCCGGTAGAAGAATCCATCATTCCCAATTTTATTCCAATCCTGAGGTGTTTCGAACTATTTTCAGGCTTGCGTCTTAACTATCATAAGAGTGCGATTATGGGAGTCCACGTCAATGAAGCCTCCCTGGCCTCCTTTGCAGCTCAATTGGGATGCCAAGTAGACAATTTTTAGATAAAATACTTGGGCACTCCACTATCTATTAAACAGCCACATATCTCCGATTGGGATCCTCTAATCGCTAAGTTTAAGTCTTGTTTGGTTAATTGGAAAGGAAATTGCCTATCATACGCCGGGCGTACCATCCTTATCAAAGTGGTACTTTCTTCCCTTCCTATTTACTTACTGTCCATGTTTTGCATGCCTTGCTCTGTGTCCTCTACCTTAAATCAATTGATGCGTAATTTTTTGAGGCGAGGTGATTCTTTGATCAATGGCATGTGCAAAGTAAGCTGGGATACAATCAATTTACCTTACCACCTTGGGGGATTGGCAATTCGCGATTTCAAGCTTGTTAACTCCAGCCTGCTCTTTAAATGGATTTGGAAACTGGGAGACCCTAACGATGACTCCGTGTGGTCAATGTACTATGTTCGACGTTATGGGGTAAGATCGTGGCATGAAATGACTCTTCTCGACCCCAAGTCTGTTTCTCCGTTATAGCGTGGGATTCTAAAATGTTGCTTTAAAAATGAGAGAAATTGGTCCTTTTTCTCATCACAGGTGCGTGTCCAAGTGAGAGATGGTCGGAATGGGCTGTTCTGGCATGATAATTGGACCTCAAACATTCCAATCAAATCACTCTTCCCCGATTTATTTGCTATTTGCAATAGGAAATCCTCAACCATTTTTTATGGGTGTAGCTTTATTTTTTCCAATCGTTCCCAAACCCGCCCTTTTTGGAAAAGAAGCCTCCGCATCACGAACCAACAATGATGCAGTGACCTGAAAACCTGGATATCGATTTCATGGCCATCTCTCTTCCAAGTTACTGGAGTCATTGACAGCCCTACCTTTTTCCCGAGAAGAGATTGTTTCTTATGAGATATTGGGGTTCAGAAAAAATATTCGGTAGCTTCATTTTGTCATGGTTATTATCAACAACCATAATGGCCGACTCCCTCAAGGGACTTTAGACTTATTTAGGATTCCCACATGCTTCCCAAGATAAAAAATTTCGGCTGGTTGGTCTTTCATAGTAAGTTACCGACTCATGAGTTCCTTTTCCATCGGGGATATAGTATGATAACTAGCACATGTTTCCCGTTCTGTCCACTACCTAAATCATTGGAACACAACCTTTTTTTATGTCACGAGAATTTTCAGATTTGGAGGGATGCATTCCGTTGGTTTGGTATTCTGGTTGTGATACCGAATGCTAGTTACAACTTCTTTCTCTTATAGTGCACATTTTTCAAGCTTGGAGTCTCCAGTGATTTTGGTAGGTCTCTCTAGTTCATTATATCATGGAATCTGTGGAAGCGTCATAATAAAAAGATTTTCCGACACGAAACCGACAACGATGATATTTTAATTGCTAGTATTAATTTTTGTTAGTTTCTTTTTCATTCCTATAAGCGCGATGTAAGCCTTTCTGTTTCTGATCTGTTTACAAACCCAAAGATTCTTACTGTGTAACTTTTGATGTGCTTTTTTGGTTCTTGTTTTGAGAACCACTATTAATAAAAGCGGGGGTGGGTGTTTTGTAGGTAAGTAGAGAAACCAACCTAGTTGGGTACTCTGCCCCAAAATTTTCACCCGCTCCAATCTTTTAGCCGTTGGAGAGATACACTGTCTCTCCAAGGGTTTTTCAATAAAAAGAACCAATAGATTTATCGCACCTGTTTCGTAACTTTTCATATAACCTACATCTTTTCATTAAATCTATAACTTTCATATTACTTATAAATTTTTTAATAACTTTTCATAAAAATTTTGAGAGGACCAAAAGTTATTGTCACATGTTGAATAGTTTTAGTTACAATTTTTACTTGTAACTGTAGTATTTTTTATTTGAAAAACATGCCATGTGGTTTGGCCTTTTTGCAAAAAGGTCCTTGTGGAATTTTTTTCTTCAAAACGGTTCCTGTGGTTTCAAAAGTTAGCAAAAACATGCTTCTTAAAATTTTGAAACCACATTTGGAAGGGTAAACTCAGTTATTTCAATAAATTCAACGTTCCTATATTTCAACTATATTATCTGTAAATTATTCAGCAAGATTAGAGTAAATTTTGGAAAATTTTCAATTTGTTATGATTTTTGAAAGTTATCGTCTATTTTTAATTGATATACATATCTGTACTTCTCAAAAAATTCTAAAATTTATCACTAATATGTATTGTATTCATATAAATAAAGCTGCAAAATTTCACTTCAAAATGGACAAGATTACCCTTCCAAATGTGATTTCAAAATTTTGAGAAGCATGTTTTTGCTAACTTTTGAAACCACATGCACCCTTTTGAAAAAAATTCCACAAAGACCTTTTTCCAAAGCGGTCCGACCATAGGGCATGTATTTGAAGTTTACCCTATATTTTTTGCAACAAGCTTTTTAATTTGTCACATATATAGTTTTTGTGACAACAAAAAATTATTGTCACATATTGGACAGTTTTAGTTACAATTTTAATTGTAACTGAAATATTTTATTGTTTCAAGTAAAACGTATTGTCACAAAAATAACATATTTTTTGAATCATTATTTTTAGGTTGTCATGCATATAAGTTTTTGTGACGATAAAAAATTTACTGTCATATTTTGAATAATTTTAGTTACAACTTTTACTTGTAATATAAGTATTCTTTTTGTTTCAAGTAAAGATTATTATAACAAAAATAATAAATATTTTGCAAAAATCTTTTTATGTTGTCATGCATATCGTTTTTGTGACAATAAAAAATTGGTGTCACATATTGAATTGTTTTCGTTAGAACCATTACTTGTAACTGAAGTATTTTTTGTTTCAAGTTAATTTATTGTCACAAAATTAATATATTTTTTGTAACAAGCTTTTTATGTTGTCACGCATATAGTTTTTATGTCGATAAAAATTTTATTCTCACATTTTGAATAATTATAGTTACAACATTTACTTGTAACATAAGTATTTTTTTATTTCAAGTTAGAATTATTGTAACAAAAGTCATAAAATTTATGCAACAATTTTTTAACGTTGTCACACATAGTTTTTGTGACGATAAAATATTTTTTTGCCACATATTGAATTGTTTTAGTCACAATTATTACTTGTAACTGAAGAATTTTTTGTTTGAAGTTAAACTTATTGTCACAATAAAACATTTTTTTGCAACAACCTTCTTATGTTGTCACACATATAGTTCTTGTGACGATAAAAAATTTATTGTCACATATTGCATAGTTTTAGTTACAACTTTTAGTTGTAACTAAAGTAGTTTTTGTTTTAACCTAAACTTATTGTCACAAAAATAATATTTTTTTGCAACAAGCTTCTTCTGTTGTCACACATATGGTTATTGTGACGATAAAAAATTTATCGTCACATATTAAATAGTTTTAGTTAAAACTTTTAGTTGTAACTAGAGTATTTTTTATTTCAAGCTAAATTTATTATCACAAAAATATATTTTTTGCAACAAGTTTCTTATGCTGTCACGCATATAGTTATTGTGACGATAAAAAATTTATTGTCACATATTGAATAGTTTTTGTTTCAAGTTAAACTTATTGTCACAAAACTAATGTATTATTTGCTACAAACTTTTTTATGTTGTCACATATATTGTTTTTGTGACAATAAAAAGTTGTTGTCACATATTGAATATTTTTAGTTACAACTGTTACTTGTAACTGAAATAATTTTTTGTTTCAACTTAAATTTATTATCAAGAAAAAAATAAATTGTTTGTAACAAGATTTTAATATTGTCACATAAAATAGTTTTTGTGACAGTAAATTTTTATTATAACAATTTCTAAATTGTAGGTTACAACTTAAGTTGTAATGGGAAATTATATGTTACAATTTAAAAAAATTGTCTCAAAAACAGCTATTATATGTGACAATTTTACAACAAAATTTTACAAACTAATTTTTGTGACAATAAAAAAATTATTGTAACAAATAATAGCCTTTTTGTGATAACAATTTTTGTGACAGCGAAATTGTTGTCACATATAAACTGATTTCTTGTAGTGTCCAAATCTTTCCCCAATTTTTTCAGCAATATCTTACTTTAAATCTACTTTCCTTATTTTTTCCTTTTGTTCTTTTAATTAGTTTTGTCTGTTTGTTAGAGATAGGTGTAGATTAGGTTTTTTAGTGCTTCGTTTTTTTATGAATTTGGTCCAGATTTGGCTTATTTGAGAGTTGGCTTCTCTTATTTGCTAATTTATTCATTTTTAAATGTCTTCCAGGGGGTAGATGCTTGGATTTTTAATTTGTCTTTTGGTCACAGTTGCTGGTAAAGTTGATTAAGAACATAAAGAACACCTAAAAATTCTTTAGTGCTAGATTAATTAAGGACATTATTAGGATTGGAATCACAAATGAGTTGAAAGGAATATTTAATATATCATGATTCTTATGTACCATTGTCTAGAAGATGTTAAATGTTGAAAATTCTTTTGTAGTTGGGCTTTAGGCTTAGCCGTTAATAATGCGAGAGAGTATGTATGCACAAGTTTCGAGTTACAAAACTTCAATTATTGTCGTGAATAAAATTGCGCCACCAGATTGAAAAATGAATTACATCGTACTTCTGGTCCTCATTCATGTTGGCCGGGTCTTCAAATTCTAATTTTATGCTATATCGATCAATTTCATCTCCTCTACTCTTCTTGTAGAATTCTACCATCACTTATTTTCTTTTAGTAATAACGAAAATTCTTTTAAAAAACTATATATTTTTTTGGCTCATAGGCCGGGTTGGGATTTAGATATTTTATGACAACCCGAGCTCGATTTTTATATTTTATAATTTGCTCGATTTTTATATTTTATAATTTAAGCTGATTTGGGCTACTGCATTTTTAGCTAGGCTTGATTAGGCCTAGCCCGAACCCGGCCCAGCCCAAACAATGATCAAGTCTAAGGTATATACTATGGTTTTCAGACTCGGGTCGGTCATCAAACCGGTAAAGGCAGTGGTTCATAGATTTAAGTTTCAATCGGATTAAATCGGTGGTTGAACCAGATTTTCTTAAACATGTGAAAATACTAAATATTTTATTAAACATGTAATATGAGTTATACCCCTACAACAATTAATAATATTAAATAAAATATTTTATAATCCAAAATTATATTTCAAATAAAAATAAAATATAAGATAACAACTAATATAATCTAGGGAAAGAATGCAAACCAAATTCTATATTGTATAGATTCGATTAAAAAAGTTAATAAATTTGATTTACGATATATAAAAATAACACATTAAAGGAATTAAAATTTATACACAATTAGATGGAAAATAAAAAAAGTTATATATTCATTCAATATAATTTTTAAGCAAAAACTTAGAGTTAATGGTATTTAAAAAATTTAAATGTTATTTCGTTTCGAAAAACATTTAAAATTGTAATTGAAAGAAATATTTCAAACTTAATAAAATGTGTAGTATATCAAATAAAAAAATAAATATATTTATTGTGGTTTTTTACAATAAAATATTATTGAAACAAGGGAAATCATTAAAAATATACATGTCTCACTAAAATATCTGTAAATTTGTCGTGCTTGTTAAACATACAAACTATTTACAGAAATGTCATGCATTTAAGTCCTCCACCGTTTCTTTCTTCCCCTTGTTCTTTTGATTTTCTTTCTTCTTTTTTATTCATATTTCAAACCGTTTATTTTTCCGACATGCTGCTCTAGAGTTTTTTATTCATCTTATTTTTATCTTTAAAATAATATCCACTATGATATTTTCGAAATTTTTTATCTAGTAATTATCTAGTAGGTATCTAGTAGTCAGTAGATTACTGTTAGATATCTAGTAGATATTAATGGCCTAATGCTCTCCCATACCCCTCAACTTGAGCGAAAACACCATCCATACCCCCGAACTTTCAAAAGGTCCGCCGATCTACCCCAACTTTCAAAAAGTGTCTCCATGCTACCTCATACCCACTCGCCCACTCTCAGCTGGGAGAGTGCACTCCACTCGCTGCCAAGTTGACATATTTGGAAAAGTCAACCCAATACCATATCGACACGTGGTAGAAACTAAAAAATTTCGAAAAAACCTTGGAAAAAATTCTTTTAAGTCCCTATAATTTTAATTCAACCAAAAGACCATTTCTACAATGAATTTATTAATTTGAATAAAAGTCGAACCAATCTTTACTTGACACATGTCATTTATATTGTAAAATTTTTAAAGTATCCGTGGAAAAATTTCATTAAAATCTCTATCAACCTTTTCCTTACAATAATACCATTTTTTGTACACAACTTTTATGTGTAATTTTAATTTAATCAAAAACACTAGTCAAACCAATGAAATAATGCCACATGGCATAAACTAACAAAATTTTTAAAAAAACCTTGACAAAACTTCTTTTAAGTCCCTATAATTTTAATTCAACCAAAAAATTATCTTCTACAATAGATTTCAAAAAAATCTTGACAAAATTCATTTAAGTCCCATATAACTTTTATTAAATAAAGAAAATAAATTTGGTGGAGGAAATTTTTAGAAAATGTCCGAAAATGTGAAAATACATTTCGGGGCCCGGTTTCATAAAAAATTGCAAAATACCAAAAAATTATGGAATATCCGGAAAATAAAGAAAATAAATTTGGTGCAATAATTTTTCAAAAACTATTTTTGGAAGGGCCCAAAAATGTGAAAATACGTTTCGGGGTCCGGTTTTGTAAAAAATAAAATATCCAAAAAAAATACGGAATATCCAAAAAATAAAGAAAATAAATTTGGTGCAAGAATTTTTTAAAAAATGTTTTTGGAAGGGTCCGAAAATGTGTAAATACGTTTCGGGGTCCGGTTTCGTAAAAAATAAAAAAATCCAAAAAAATTATGGAATATCCAGAAAATAAAAAAAATAAATTTGGTGCAAGAATTTTTCAAAAAAGTTTTTGAAAGGGCCCGAAATGGGGGGGGGTCATTTTGCAATACAAAAAGTATTTTGGGATTTTTTTATGATTTTTTTATAAAATATTAATTTTTTTTTTTTTATACATTTAGAAGTCAAACACCCGCCATTTTGCTCAAACCAAGACACATCAGCTGCCACATCAGCTGCCACGTCAGCTTAAGGTAGCACGGAGACACACTTTTTGGAATTTGGGGTAGATGAGAGGACCTTTTGAAGGTTGGGGGTATGAATGGTATTTTCGCTCAAGTGGGGGCATGGGAGAGCATTAAGCCTATATTAATTGTAATAGCTTTTTTATGGAATCCAATGACATCAAACATATATTTAATAGATATATAACACATGTATATATGATGATTTCATAAATTATAAATAAATTTATATCTTTTTTACGATGATTATTTTATAAAACATAAACATCTACTACTTTTTTAGTAAACATCTAGTAATCACTATTGGAATTGTAATTTTCTGCCATGGCATTGTATAGTAGGGACAAGTTTTGAATCATTTGTGACAAATTCAGTCTTGTTCTCTTGGACTACAATTCAGTTCAATTCAGACTGCTTCACTTCAGTTCAGTCAGTCCACTTCAGTTCAGTTTAGCTATACGTATTTATAAATTTACACTAAAATAAGTTCAGTTCAGTTCAGTCAACTTCAATTCCGTTCATAAAATTGCAGTCCCAAAGAATAGGGCCTCAGTAGGAGGTTTTCTCTATTTCTCCATCGATCAAAAGTTACATGTTCTCTTATTTAAAACTACTGTACAAAGAGCTGGTTGAATCACTAAAAATTAATAAACTAATAAACTTGAAACAAATGTTAATCTTAACGTTTTCTGAATAGAATGTTAATCTTAAAGTGGATAATCAATTGTGCTAGTCAATTCATTGTCTAAAAATACAGGTAGCCATTTGATTGCTGGATTAAACATGAGTTTCATTTATTCTTGATATTTAGAAAATACAAGGAAATTTTGTGGGAAGCTGCCTCAATTGTAATTTTCTTTCAATACTCCAACTTGACAACTTCAAAGAAAAGAATTATTTAATAGTTTGGTGATTAAATTTGTGTACCTATAAGGCATAGTTCAGTTGGCTAAGTAGGCTATGTAAGTTGGATTTGAAGTTCAAATCGCACTAGATACATTTTTTGGAAGGGGTGAAAAGCCTTATCCCGAACAAGATTATTTCAATAAAGATATTTTTAAATATTATCAAAAAAAATTAAATTTGTGCCTTTTAATCTTTTGTTGACCGCTTAAAAGCAAGCTACAAATCAAATTCATGGGCTTATAAATTATTTTTAAGGGCTTCTTACAAAAAGGCAAAAAAACCCCAACCAATTAAGACCATACAAGTAATAATCTACAATTACAAAAAAATAGGGGAAATTATTTTCAAAAACACGGTCTTAAAGGAAAAGAATTCCAACCATCTCTCAAAACTGAATAAAGCTATTTTCATCACAAAAACCAAATTCAAAAACATGTTCAAACCACC
The DNA here is from genome assembly GCA_947683365.1 of Euphorbia pulcherrima. Taxonomy (NCBI): domain Eukaryota; kingdom Viridiplantae; phylum Streptophyta; class Magnoliopsida; order Malpighiales; family Euphorbiaceae; genus Euphorbia; species Euphorbia pulcherrima. Next base: position 28,737,742 of record CANTUS010000007.1, read on the forward strand.
AAGTTCAGAGCCACGATCACAGTTGCTGCTCTCATCATCTACAAAACCAATGGGAATTCTACAGATTCTAAAGTTAATTAGCGATAATCATAGACATTCCGATTTCTATTTCAAAATCAGTAGAAAGAAGGAAGAAATCTCAAATGTGAGAAACGAAACTCTAACATTATAACATTGTTCTGAAATCTTCAAATTAAAGTAGCTAATCAATGAAATAATTGTATAAAACAGTCTACGATGCCCTCAAAAGAAAGAGATACAAGAAGCAAGACAACATTAGCAGCAAAGAAGCAGAAAGAGAAACAAGTGGAAATTGTAGAAACCCAGGTATTTCAACAATGTTATATTATAAAGTACTGTATCTAGCATTTTTAACACTAAAAATAAGAAACAGAAAAAAATGGTTCAGAAAAACGGAAATTAGAGCAAACCTATAAAATCTGTAAAACAAACAAGCAAAAACGAAACTCTACAGGACAAATACTAGATAACCATCACATAAATAACATGTTTCTACTATATTTCTACTACATAAACATTAGATAACCAACAAAGAAGAATATTGCATGGAAATTGCTGCATATCATATCAACTGCAACTAATATACTAGATATACTAGATATTTATAAAGTAAGAAATAGATACAAGATTTGATAAATATATATGTTTATCAGCCTAATAAATGGTTTAAATATTCACATGCAAAATGGTGGTTGCAACGATGGTATACACATAACAAAGAGTCCAGGGACAAATCAAATGAATATTGTAGGAATACCGGATGTCCACTAAACAAATCCCAGAATTATACAGGGTGAATACCAGATAACAACTAGATGTCAGACATATGGGATTTTATTACATGTCCTACATAACTTCGTTAAAAAGCTGAGTACTGATTTATTTGATCTGTGATTTTGTACTAAAAAATGTCACGAAATTGAAAAACCTTGTACAAAATTCTCAACTTACAACTTCTGCAGGTGCTTAGCAGTTAAGACCTAGCAAAATACCAACTGACATACCCTGAAAAACACTACATATGTCCTAGCGGTGAAGACATCAGCAGATGAAAAAGTAATATCAATCCTAAAGGTAGATGACCTTAGGTAATTGAATGCAGCAGGAATTAGAACTTTAGAAGTATTTAAATTTTTGTATATACTAAAATTTGAGTGGGTGGAAGTATAAAGGTAGCAATGAAAATGAAAGATGAATGGTAAACGCTAATTATACATTCCCGGCCATTGAAATTAACTTAAATTTGAAATCATTCATTCCTCTAATTTCATAATATAACAGTTTTTTTATCCTCACACTTCTTAAAATATTTTTTTATGGAATATGATGATATATAACGTATATTTCATACATCTAGTATATCTGTATTAGATATCTAATAGATCTTGATTTTGATAGTTTCTATGGAATATTTTATAAAATATAACATCTAATAGATATCTAGTAGATATCTAGTAGATATGTATCCTCTTAAAAAATCTATTTGAATCTGTTATAAATTGTGTTGTAAATCTATTCGAAATTATGATTTACTAGATAACTACTAGATAATTACTAGATAATTACCAAATAACTACTAGATATCTGACAGTTCAAAAAATTTTTGGAAAAAATATATCATAGTGGATGTCATTTTGAAGAGACAAATGAGACGAACAACAAACTCTAAAATGACATGTCAAAAAAATGAATGGTTTGAGAGATAAATTCATAATAAGGCAAAAGAAATTAGAAATAAACATGTTGGAAGCATGTTTGTGTGAGAGGGATGTGGTATTCATGTAATTAGTTTCCCCTGTTTTTGTTTTTTGTGGATTATTTATGATAGGGCCAAATTATTTTGGGTTTTTTTATCAATTGTGTAAGAAACCCTTAATACAATTTAAAAATTAACAATATATAATATAAAAGTATAAAATGAGAAGATATTATTACTTGTGTCTGGTAGCTCAATTGTTAGAGCATGTATTGAAATACATGTTAGAGGTTTTGTGTTCAGTTCTCCGCAATAAATAATTTTAAAAAAACATAATTTAAGTGAACTAGAAACCGATCATTAGTTGAACTGTCGATTTTTGGTCGAACCAGCTGGTTCAACCGGTTGTTGACTAACTCTTGACTATGACAAGAATTCGGTGAAACTAGACCGAACTAGACACCATTTTCGGTTAAACCCGGTCCGGTCTGGATTTCAAAACCATGGTATATACTATAGGGAAATTATAAAAAAACATACATGTCTCACTAAAATATCTACAAATTTGTCATGCATGTTAAACATACAAACTATTTACAGAAATGCTATATAATTAAGTCCCACACCGTGTTTCTATTCTCCCATTTTTCTTTTGATTTTCTTTTTTTTTCATTTATCGCTCAAACCGTTTATTTTTTCGACATGTTGCTGTAGAGCTTTTTGTTTGACTTATCTTTGAAATGATATCCACTGTGACATTTTCGAAATCTTTTATCTCGTATTTATCTAGTAGATATCCGGTAGATCACTATTAGATATCTAATAGTTATCTAGTATATCTTAATTGTAATAGGTTTTTAGGGAATCTAATGACATCAAACATATATTTAGTAGTTATATAACATATTTGTATGTGATGATTTCATAAATTATAAATAAATCTATACCTTTTTATGATGAATATTTTATAAAATGTAACATCTATTAGATATCTTGTAAACATCTAGTATTCATTATTGGATATGTAGTATAACTTAATATTAACAGTTTTTTTATGGAATCTGATGACATCTGACAAATATTTATACATCTAGTATATTTGTATTAGATATCTAGTCAATCTTGATTTTGATAGTTTTTTATGGGATATTTTATAAATATAACATCTAATAGATATATAGTAGACATGTAGTAGATATGTATCCTCTTAAAAAATCTATTTGAAGCTGTTATAAATTGTGTTAGAAATCTATTTGAAGTTATGACTTACTAGATAACTACTAGATAATTACTTGATAATTACCAGATAACTAATAGATAACTACTAGATATCGGACAGTTCGAAAATATTTTTTGAAAAAAATATAAAAGTGATGTCGTTTCAAAGAGAAAAATGAGACAAATAAAAAACTCTAAAGCAGCATGTCAAAAAAATTAACAGTTTGAGAGATAAATGCAAAGGCAAAATAAATCAGAAATAAACATATTGGTGGAAGCATGTTTGTGCGAGATATGGTATACATGTAATTAGTTTTACCTGCTTTTGGTTTTTTGTAAAGTGTTTGTGGTAGAGCTAAATTATTTTGGATTTTTATAGCAATTATGTAAGTAGCCCTATACTATAATCTTTTCCTCGTTTGAATATGGCCCTTAACCTTAAGGCTATGCCATCCCAAGGTGCGGAAGGAAAGTATCACGTCAATGAATATGAAATAATAGATCTAAATCTTGCTAAGTAGTTATGGTAGTTTATTTTCAAATCTTACAACTTAGTGAAAAACTAGATATGAGGAAGATGGGCAACGGTACTAAAGCGGTAAATATATGCAATTCAAAAACCAAGTTGTTCCAGACATTTAGACAACAAATAGCTCATGACTGAAGAAATTTTGAAGCCCAAGTTTAAACGAATGCCCTCGTTTTATTTATTTCATCCAGTTGTGCGAGCAAAATAGTTATCCATACTGTTGAAGATAAGACATTTGTGGAAAATGGGTAGATTAGTATTTTTAAACGAGGTATAACCTAGTCTAGATTGTACAAACTAACAAATAAGGTAAATTAATAACGTATAAGTGGTATAATTGAGGTATAGTAAGCTGTAGGGAATAAATAAGTAATAATTAATCCATAAGTTATGTACAAGGATTTTAAATAAGATAAATCTTTGAACAAATAAGGTACAAGTTTACAAGTAGGAAATAGCTGGGGGAGTGCTTAAAATATTTTGTAGAAATATTTGGATATACTAATATAGCTGGGGGAGTGCATGTTGTATAATATGTATTAATTGATTCCAGTTAAAGCTCTTCCATTGAGAAATTATAAATGCAACACTTCCAGAACCTCTATCTCTATGAATAACATGCGTCTTATTGAAATTTTCTGAAATTCTTTAGTAGTTGCGATTATTAAGGGTTTTTGAAGAGTCAATTTTCTGTTGGAGTTGCGATTTCATCAGATTACGACTACAAAATTACCATTACTATAGTCTTTTTTCTACCGTTGCATCAGTTGGTATCAGAGCCTAATTTATACTATGACTCTATAGAAAAGGGGGCTTGGTGTTGCTATGATAGCCGTGGAAGATTATAATTTTTGTTCGGAGATTGAAACTGATATTTGATGATTTTTGCAAGCAGATGAAGAATATGATTCGAACTGAAGTACAGCATGAGTTGAGCAATTTACAAAGAGAAAAGAATTCAAATCGTGATGAAGTCAAAGCTAGAAAGCATAATTGTGTACAACAAATCCCTCAAGACAAGGTTCATGATTCTTCTGTACCATCTATTCTAGATTGAATACCTGAAATCTATTTTGATGGGGTTACAGGAGACAATATTGATGATATGGAAGAACCAATTTTTGATCTAGTTCTTGACGAAGAAATTGAAGATATCATCGATGAACCTATCATAGTTTCAAACTTCCAAGTTCCACCTAATACTTCCAAATATCAAGTATCTAATTTGCAAATTTTGAATAGTATATCTTCATTCGTCATTTTTGGCAATTCAATGCCCATTTTGGAAGTGCCCATTCTGTGATTTGGAGGAGACTATGGATCATGCCCTGTTACATTGCACCAACAGTTATAAGGTGTGGACTTAGGTGATGAGATTGCTCAGTATTTTGCTGCCTGTGCCGTGGAAAGCGGTGGATTTCTTGACCATGTGGCGTGGGTTCTTTGCAGCTGGAAGTGGTAGAGAGTTTGGAATAACGCTTTGGTTCTTGATTGCTTGGGCACTTTGGAAACAAAGGAATAAATTTGTTTTCGAAGGCATGTTGGGGTCCGACGACATTATTGGATCTTGCATTCATTTTTGTTGGTTTATCTTTAAATGTAGGAGGCGTGGAGTTAATTTTGTAGCGTCTGATGTATTTAGTTTTCCGAACTTGCTACTCTCGTGTAATTGATTGACTCATGTCCTCGTCTTGAGACCGTGAGTTGATTTTAATTAATAAAAGAGGGGTAGGTGTTTTGTAGATAAGCGGGGAAACCAGCCTAGCTGGGGACTCCGCCCCGAAATTTTCATCTGCTCCAAAATTTTAGACTTTGGGGGGACACATTATTCCTTCGGGGGTTTTTCAAAAAAAATTGTTGGCAATTCAATATGTTTTAATGTTGATTTGTCCTATAAAATTTATCATTGAGAAGATAATTCCTCATATGACGAAAATTCAAGGACGAATTTTATTCAACCTGGGGAGAATGATGCAGAATGAGGCCAGAACACATAAAGGAATGAAGTTGTGTTGGGTCCATATGTGGTGTTAAGGCTGGATGCTCCGATTTGGAAGATTTCAGTGTCTATTTTGGGTGGAAACGTGCCACTAAGCATAACGCATGGTACACCCACCTTATTTTTTGTCAAATTCGGTTGTTTAGTGCCTGAAAATCGGGATTTATGATAGTTCCAAAATTTAGTAATTTATTAAGTTAATTTTATTTTATTTAGGAAGTTTAGTTTCATTAGGATTTTATATTTTGGTTAGATAGAAATTTATGTTTTTAGGAATTTTAGTTATTTAGGAGTTTAAGATATTTAGGAGTTTTTATTAGCATTATTATTTTTGTTAGATTGGAATTTATCTTTTTAGGAGTTTTGTTAGGATTAGAATAATTAGCCTATAAAAAGGCATTGATGTAATAACTCTGATTAGTTTTTGATATTATGAATTATATTGAATAAGATGCGCCTTACTGAAATTTTCTGAAATTCTTTAGTAGTTGCGATTACTAAGGGTTTTTGAAGAGTCGATTTTTTATTGGAGTTACGATTTCATCAGATTACGAGTATAAAATTACCGTTACTATTGTCTTTTTTCCTCCACTGCATCACTAGATATGAGGTTTCCAATAGGGTAGGTACATAATCCATCTTCAAATATAGTACCAATCACATTGACACTTAAATTTGAAGGTATGATCTGCATAGATGTACTTATATGATTCCAAATCCGTCAAAAGGAAATAACAAAAAGAATCTCAAACAAAAATTTACTCATAATAATAATAGAAAACTAAAGTGCATGTTTTCTATTTTCAAACTCAATATAATTTTTATGCTATGTTCTTGGTGATGTGAAACCCCCAAAGAAAGAGAAAAAAAAGAGCAAAAAGGTGACGTTTGTGGGATATTTCATTGTGTAAAAGTGGCACTCCAACATAAACATTTTACTTTCTAAAAGCACTATGTTCATAAAATGGATGAAAAACACGATTAGAAGTTTATTCCAGAAAATGTTTGAGACAACAGAAATACAATACCATAAAGATAACTCGCAAACATTGACTCATCCCCGAATGTTCTTTTCAATATTGGAATCAAACATAGCTGACTCATCCAAAGTTTATTTACTGTCGTGACTTTCCCGGCCACAATTCAACCGAAACCTTGTACTTGTGTTTATCCCAAAACTACAACTCATAAAACCCAGCTAACATCGGCTGACAGAACGATATATCTGAGCCAACGAAGATCTGAAGGATATCTGACCTTTTTGTTTCCCATTCTGAAAACAAAGTCCAAATTTGAAGGTATGATGTGCATAGATGTACTTGTATCATTCCAAATCCGTGAAAAGAAAATAACAAAAAGAATCTCATACAAAAATTTACTCGTAATAAAAATAGAAATATAAAGTGCATGTTTTCTAGATTTAAACTCGATATATTTTTTATGCTATGTTCTTGGTGATGTAAAACCACCAAAGAAAAAGAAAAAAGAGCAAAAAGGTGACGTTTGTCGGATATTTCATTGTGTAAAAGTTACAGTCCAACATAAGCATTTCACTTTCTGAAAGCACTATGATCATAAAATGGATGAAAAACACGATTAGAAGTTTATTCTGGAAGATGTTTCAGTGAACAAAAATACAATAGCAGAAAGATAGCTCGCAAACATTAACTCATCCCCGAATGTTCTTTCCAGTATTGGAATCAAAAGTAGCTGACTTATCTCCAAACCAACTGTTGGTATGGCAGAAATACTTGTACTCAAATTCCCCAACATGTTAATTTTTACCACAAGGATCATATGATGTGTTCTTTATGGGATTGGGGATTATATACGCCCTAAAATCTGGCCTAGAAAACTCAAAGGGACCTTGATCCTTTGCTGTGGAACTTTTAAGAAGCTTCAAATTATCATCTGAATTTATTGGTGCATATCCATAAGGCTGAGCAAATGCATTGCGGGTATGGTTTCATTAGCATACAAATCTAGAGATCCCATGGGTTTTTTACTTTGGACTCCAAACACGCTGGTCCTGACCATTGTGATGCACTGAAGATTTTGGCCTCGTCTTTGCTTAGTTGTCTTCAGATTTTCCTTCCAATCTCGTACTCTAAGCTTGAGAATTTGAACTGTTGCAAATCATATTTAAGTATGGAACTCCCTTGACTATGAAGCAATGAGAAGCGGTTGCGTCAATCACATTTCTGATACAATTAGAGAAAGTGGGACAATTAACACTGGTTAAACTATTTTGCAGGAATTCCTAGACCGATTGGTTTGGGATCATGGAAGTGTTGATCTGGAATGGTTACGAGACGTCCCCCCTGACAAAGCAAAGTAAAAATACTGAAGCTAGAAACATAATAATATTACTTAGTATGGCCATAATGAAAGGAAAAGGATGTTGAACCTGAAAAATTCATATCTTTTTCTGCAGAGAATATCTGCTAAGCATTCGGGGATTAGGATTGAAAAGCGTGGGGTGTGTGCAGCTCTTAACGCTTCATCATCTTGCTTTCTACTAGTAATGGCACCCCTTTCCTGTCTTGTAGTCTGATATGGTCCTTCCATGAAAGAACTAAATATTTGTGGCCTTACTAAGACGTTGAGGAGAGAAATTCGGTTTTGATTGGCTGAGGCAAGAATGTATGTCGTTTGAAATGCTTCAGATATCCGTTCCGCGTTTCTGGTTCTGTCTGTTCATATGGATCTTCTATCTACAAATTAGAAATTACAAACCAATCAGCCATAAAATGGCAATGATTCTGAGAATATGAAAGTGAGTTTGTGGTGGAGAGAGAGAATTACGAATATTGCATAGGTTTTTAGGTAACCGTCTCATTGTTATGAGCATAAGCCTCTTCTACTGTCATTAGTTGCTTGGGTTGATGCAGCACTATTTAATTTAGTGAATCGAGGGTAGGATTGATAATATCCACCCGAATGTTTTTAGAGTTTCAATAATCAGGTCAATGTTGCATGTTCATTCTTACTCAAATCAGAGGGATGGACTTATTTATTCCGATTTCTCTCAAATAAAACAGAGAGATATACAAACTTCAACTTTAGAAACATCATGGCTGGCCAAAAAGCTATAGAAGTAAGAAAAAAATTAGGAAACTACCTTTCCTATTGCATCCATCAGAGAGTAAAACCCAGTTAAACTGTCCCTCACTTACACCGTCTCTGAAACCAAAAACTGAAACCACATTAGCATCTGCTAAAACACAAACACAGTCGCTTAGAATAATTAAATAAAGTTATACCTATAGTGCCAGAATTTCTTCGAAAGCAATGAACAGTTCACCGGTGACATTTGTAGAGAATCCATGGGCCTCGAGAGTGTTGGGCTTGATAGCTTCGGTAAGCATACAAGTGGGGTTGAGCCCATCTAACACAAAACCAATTGGCTTGTGTTAAGGCCCAATTTACACCATTTATATTCTACTCTCTTCTCTTATTTATTTTCGATGTGGGATTTATCCACACATATCCAACACTCCCCCTCAAATGCAACTGGGCCTGGACCAGTTGCCACTTGCCAACATTCCTTGGCCTATCATCACCGAGGCTCAGGGTCAACACCGGGTCTAGCCTTTCTGTGCTAGCCCAAACTCCACCAGGACTTTAAACACGAACCCAGGATCACTGCCTGTCAAGCCTTCATCTGCTCTGATACCACTGTTAGCGTTTTTAGAGAACGAGAAATTTGAGGGAAGTGATACTGCAAAAAGCAGTACCCTTGGAACGTTTGGCACCTCATGAGCACATCTTATTAATGAGATATTGTGGTCTATTTATAGTCTTACAAGATAAATTATATCATAACTTGTTTAAATTCAAATTCAAATCTAGTCCTAGCAAATCAAATAATATTCTAAAATATTTTCTGATTTTTAATCAGATTTCAACACTGCCTCTTGATTCAAAATCGGTAATTGAACTATTTATGGAGCCCTTCTCTCTGTTTGCTGAATTTTTGGAGCCCTTCTCTCCAATTTAAATGATGCCCTTCTCACCATTCAACATGGTTGAAGCCCTTCTCACCAACTTTGAATTATTGGAGCCGTTCTCTCCAATTTTAAATGATGCCCTTCTCACCATTCAACATGGTTGATGCCCTTCTCATCAACTTTTGAAATTTTGGAGTCATTGTCTCCAAAAGCTTTTATTGGTGCACTTCTTCTCACCATTTAAAAAACATTGAGCAGCTCTTCAACTAAAGCGGAAAACCTATTCAAAGGCCCATTAAGAATATAGCTCTTGATACTATATAGAGAATCCATGGGCCTCGAGAGTGTTTGACTTGATAGCTTGAGTGAGCATACAAGTGGGGTTGAGCCCATCTAACACAAAACCAATTGGCTTGTGTTAAGGCCCAATTTACACCACTTATATTCTACTCTCTTTTCTTATTTATTTTCGATGTGGGATTTATCCACACATATCCAACAACATTCTGTAATCTTGACAATCATGTGATGTTTTTCTCTGAATTTGGTAGAAAACATCTACACATGAAAAATCGATTAACTGATCTGTGCTTTTAGATCTCAACAGTCCTATTGGATTATAAACTTTATCCATATCAATGGAAACCCAAAATCAAATCCAATCTATGAGAGTCCAAGCCCATAAATCCAAAATGTAGTAAATTTATTTAGGTATCTTAAATAAGTAGATTTTTGTGTGTGATAACCAAATTGGAGGCTATTAACTCCAACCAATTTGGAGGCCATTAAACTAACTAAATAAGTTAGCTATTAATTGTATTAGTTGGAGGTGGTGGTGAGTAATTATGCTAGTTAAGAGTTGAGGTCATTAATTGTGGGAGTTGGGAGTTGTATAATTCACCTATAAATAGGTGAGTTGTTTAGTTGTTTTTTATCAACAAAAATAAGAACTTCTTTAGAGTGAAAAGAAGTAAAGAGTGAGTTATAGTTTTGTATTTTGAGTGAGAGTGTTCTTATAATATCTTCGAGTTTAATAAAAGTTGTTCATTTAACTGTTTTAATTCCAACAAAGTGGTACCAGAGCTAGGTTGAGAGCTCGATTCCTCCTCCCAAAAAGATTTTTTTCTGAGTGCGGAAAAATTGAGTTGAAACTGTCCAGGTGTTGCAGTAGCTAAAAAACCCAAAAAGTGTCGCAGTAGACTGCCAAAAGCGTTGCAATATGTCTAGTGTGTTGCAAAAGATTCCAGAAGCGTCGCAACAACCCCTGTACGTCTAGAAAAGCTATTTGAGTAAGATAGCGAATAATGTGGCATCATTTCAAGTTCCATCACTCAACAACATTAACTATGACAATTGGAGTATCAAGATGAAGGCTCTTCTCGATGCGCATGATGTTTGGGATATCGTAGAGAAAGGTTTCAAGGAGCTCGAACATGAAGTCTCTCTCATGCCAGACCAAGCTACAACTTTGAAGGATTCCCGAAAAAGAGACAATAAAGTTCTCATCCTCATCTATCAAGCATTAGATGATGACGGTTTTGAAAAGATTTCAAGTGCAACTTCCTCCAAGCAAGCATAGGAGAAGGTCCGTCTCCAAACACTAAGAGGTGAGTTTGAATCCTTGCACATTAAACCATCCAAGTCTATCTTTGAATACTTTTCTAGAGTAGCAGCCATTTCTAATCAATTGAAAAGAAACGGTGAGAAGTTAGAAGATGTAAGAATAATAGAGAAGATACTCCGCTCGTTGGATCACAAATTTGAGCACATCATGGTGACGATTGAAGAAACCAAAGACTTGGAGGAGATGACGATTGAAGAACTCCAAGGATCACTACAAGCCTATGAAGAAAAGCATAAGAAGAAACAAGGTATCTCTGAGCAACTCCTCAAGTTACAACTTAAGGATACGAGTGAAGGGCAAGGCAATGGTAGAAACAACCATGGCAGAGGCAGAGGCAGAGGACGAGGCCGCGAATGAGGTGGTATTCATGGTCGTGGATAAAGTTGGAATTACAACAACAATTCCAGCGATAACTACGAGAAAGGAGAAAGTTCCACACTAGGTCGTAGAAGAGGCAATTCAAATGAGAGGTATGACAAACCTCAAGTTTGGTGCTATAATTGTCAAAAGTTTGGGCATTACGCTTCAGAATGTAGAACTCCTAACAATCAAGTTGAGGAGAAGGCGAACTTTGTGGAAGAGAAGATCGAGGAAAAAGAAATGTTATTACTAGCGTATAACAACAACAATGATCATCAAGACAACACTTGGTATCTTAACACCGGTGCAAGCAACCACATGTGTGGAAGAAGGAACATGTTCGTGGAGCTCAATGAAGCAGTTAGCGGCGATGTCTCATTTGGAGATGACAGTAAGATATTAGTGAAGGGAAGAGGTAACGTCCTTTTTAGAGCAAAAGATGATAGCCACCAAATGATTTCAAATGTCCACTATGTACCTGGTATGAAATGCAACATTCTTAGTTTGGGCCAACTCGTAGAGAAAGGCTATGATATTCATATGAAAGATTGTAGTCTTTTTATAAGAGATGGCAATGGGGAGGGGAGAGCAAGAAACCTAAAGAACCGAAACAAATCTAAGAACCGAATCAAACCGAACCAAACCGGACAGGACCTAACTTATTAGGTACGGTGCTTGGTTCTAATATTTTTCTTATTTGGTATTTGGTTCGGTTCTCGATTCTGAGGAAAAAAACCAAATAAACAAAGAACCGAACCTTATTAGGATAATATATAAATATATGCAAAAAAATGTAGGGAATTTAATACTAGAATGCTAACTAATATTGAAAATTAGAATTTTCTATTTATGCCTTTTCAAGTATTAATATTATAAGTATTATATGAAAAAAACATAGAGAATTCCATATTTAAATTCAACAAATGGTGAAGATTGGAATGTTATTATTAATTTTGATTGATTTTTATTATTTGTTATATTTTGTAAGATACAAATAAACTCATTAACCGAGTCTTGATTGAATTAGTTTTTTTTACTATATTTTACTATTAATATATCAATTCTGAGTTTAGCAAGTTATCAAATTTCATAATAAGTAATTCAAATAATAATTATATCTTTAACATGAAAAGTAAATTTAGTTCCATACTAAACCGAACCAAACCTAACCTAAATATTTAGGTTCGGTCTGGACTGAACCAAAATTAATTAGGTTCGGTATTAAGTTCCTAATTTTCTTGTTATTCGGTTTTCGGTTTATTTGGTCTAGTTCGGTTCTTGGACCGAACCGACCAATGCTCAACCCTAGCAACGGGAATCTAATCGCCAAGGAACGGATGCCAAAGAATAGAATGTTCCCTTTGAATATCAGAAATGATATTGCAAAGTGTCTAAAGACTTGTTACAAAGACTCATTGTGGCTGTGGCATCTTCAAATTGGGCATCTAAACTTTGGAGGATTGGAGATGCTATCCAAGAAGGGAATGGTTAGAGGTTTACCATGTATCAACAATCTCAATCAATTATACGAAGGATGTCTACAAGGGAAGCAATTTAGAAGAAGCTTTCCAAAGGAGTCATACTACAAAGCCAAGAAGCCGCTCAAGCTCATCCATACCAACGTATGTGGTCCTATTAAACCAAGTTCTCTCGCTAATAGTAACTACTTCCTTCTCTTCATTGATGATTATTCAAGAAAAACTTAGGTATATTTCTTAAAGCAAAAATTAGAAGTCTTTGGAGTGTTTTGGAAGTTCGAAGTAGTCATGGAAAAGGAGAGAAGTCATAAGATCAAAGCTATGAGATCTGAGCGAGGAGGAGAATTTGCATCCAATGAATTCAATGAGTTTTGTGAAGCACATGGAATCTGTCGACCCTTAACGGTTCCTAGATCACCCCAACAAAATGGTGTGGCAGAAAGGAAGAACAGAATAATTCTTGACATGGCACGGAGTATGCTCAAAAGCTAGAAACTACCTAGGGAGTTTTGGGCGGAAGCAGTGGCATATGCAGTCCACCTATTAAATTGTTCTCTTGCAAGAAGTGTGTAGGGAAAGACACCACAAGAAGCATAGAGTGGAAGAAGGCCCGAAATTTCCCACCTTCGAGTCTTTGGGAGCGTAGCTCATCTTCTTATACCAGATGAAAATCGAACCAAGCTTGATGATAAAAGCAAAAGTTTTATTTTCATCGGTTATGACTCAAGCTCAAAAGGATACAGGCTATACAATTCGAATGATAAGAATTTTTTGATCAGTCTTGATGTGATATTTGATGAAGAAGGCAAATGGGGCTTTGATTCTCAAATTGAGGACTTTAATTTTTTCCCATTCGAGGAAGATGAGCAGACGACACTTCAGCAACCAAGGCAACTTCAACAAGGCCTCACAACTCCACAAAATTCTCCTACTCATGGAGACAGGTCATCATCATAGCATTCTCCATCCTCAAGATAGACTAAAGATGAAAGAGAAGTGCATCGTACGAGAAGTCTTCGAGAACTCTATTGAGGTGACTGAACAATTAGACAATCTTACATTATTCTGTCTATTTGTTGATTGTAAGCTGGTGACATTTCAAGAAGCTGCACAAGAGAAACAATGGAGAGATGCAATGGATACAGAAGTTAAGGCCATTGAGAAGAACGACACATGGGCACTCTCTTCACTTCCCAAAGGACACAAGGCAATAGGTGTCAAATGGGTGTACAAAACAAATAGAAATGCCAAGGGAGAGATTGAAATACATAAGGCGACACTTATTGTAAAAGGCTACTATCAAAAGGCTGGAATTGACTACAATGAGGTGTTTGCTCCAATTGCTCGATTGGAAACTATTAGACTAATCATATCTTTGGTGGTTCAAAACAAATGAAGGATTCATCAAATGGATTTAAAATCGGCCTTCCTAAATGGTGTTCTTGAAGGGGAAGTCTACATTCAACAACCACTAGGCTATGAAGAAAAAGACCATGATGGCTAGGTGTTGAAGTTGAAGAAGGCTCTTTATGGGCTAAAACAAGCACCAAGGGCATAGAATAGTAGAATCAACAAGTACTTCCGAGAAAATGGCTTCAACAAATATCCCTATGAGCACACTTTGTACATCAAAATCAAAGATGGAGATATTTTGATTGTGTGCCTCTATGTGGCTGATTTGATCTTCACTAGAAGCAATCAAAGAATGTTCGATGAATTCAAAAAAGTGATGACGAAGGAGTTCGAGATGATAGACATGGGGCTCATGGCTTATTACCTCGGCATAGGAGTAAAGCAACAAACGGATGGAATTTTAATTTCACAAGAAAGCTATGCGAAGGAGATCTCGAAAAAGTTCAAGATGGATGACTGCAAGCCAATAAGCACACCGGTGGAGTACGGGATCAAGATGTCCAAACATGAAGAAAGGGAAAGTGTAGATCCAACATTTTTCAAAAGTTTGGTTGGAAGTCTAAGCTATCTTACATGTATGAGGCCAGATATCCTTCATGCAGTCGGATTAGTAAGCCGCTAAATGGAGTCACTAACAACCACCCATTTCAAAGCCGCTAAGAGAATTCTTCGCTATTTGAAAGGTACAACCAACTTTGGCTTGTTTTATTAGGTATCTAATGATTACAAGCTTGATGGATATAGCAATAGCAATTCAGGTAGAGACATAGATAACCGAAAAAGCACTAGTGGATTCGTGTATTTCATAGGAGACACTGCTTTCATATGGATGTCAAAGAAATAACCGATTGTAACTTTGTCTACATGTGAAGCAGAATATGTTATAGCAACCTCGTGCGTCTGTCATGCAATTTGGCTTAGAAATTTATTGAAGGAGATTGGGTCAATGCAAGAGGAGCCGACTAAGATCCGTGTTGACAACAAGTCAGCCATTGGCTTAGCAAAGAATCATGTATTCCATGATTGAAGTAAACACATCAACATCCGCTACCATTAAATAAGAGGGTGTGTTGCAAGAAAGGAAGTACAAGCTGAATACGTGAAGACCCAAGATTAAATTGTAGATATCTTCACTAAGCCGCTCACAAGCAAAAACTACATCAAATTGAGAAGCTCACTCGGAATGACAAGATCAAGTTGAAGGGGGGGGGGTGGTGTTGGATTATAAACTTGATCCCTATCAATGGAAACCCAAAATCAAATCCAATCTATTGGAGTCCAAGCCCACAAATCCAAAATGTAGTAAATTTAATTAGGTATCTTAAATATGCAGATTTTGGTGTGTGATAACCAAACTGGAGGCTATTAACTATAACCAACCTAGAGGCCATAAAACTAACTAAATAAGTTGGCTATTAATTGTATTAGTTGGAGGTGGTGGTGAGTAATTGTGTTAGTTAAGAGTTGAGGTTATTAATTGTGGGAGTTGTGAGTTGTATAATTCACCTATAAATAGGTAAGTTTAGTTGTTTTTTATCAACAAAAATAAGAACTTCTTTAGAGAGAAATGAAGTAAAGAGTGAGTTGTAGTTTTGTATTTTGAGTGTGAGTGTTCTTGTAATATCTTCGAGTTTAATAAAAGTTGTTCATTTGAGTGTTTTAATTCCAACAAATCCTACCTACATCTAAATTAACAGAGAATTATTTAAATAATTAGATTCTTAGTAAAACTGATCTATTCATAAATCATTCAATTTGTAAAACTGATCTAATTATCAAATACCTTCAATGCTATTGAGAATAAACTGGATAAGGATCTTTGCATCATCATCACACCTACACATGAAATTACAGTTAATTATGTCAAAATCTGAGATGTAAGTCTGTCGATTAACTCTTTGTTTGTCTAGATTTGTAAAGCATTATGACTGGTAAACCAGATCAGATTTCTCTCAATTTGTTTAGAGTAATTCAGATCTATTTATCAGATTTCTCTGTGGTATTAATAAGGATAAATCAAGAGAAATTTCAGAATTCAATATACCTTTTTGCTGCACCTTTTGTGGTGGATAGACATGAGCAACGGTTTAGCATCTCTCCCTCTATTTCTCCGTTAAGCGGCCACCGAGTTTTGAGTTTAGAGTTTATAAATAGTGCTTTGAGTTTAGGGTTTTATTATTATTTTTAATTTTATATTGATTTCCTAATAAAATTTTTTGAGTAAGCATGTCATTGGATTGGAAAGCGAATCACATTGTACTTCTGCACCCATGAACACTTATGAGTGTGAGTTGCGTCATACATGCTGTTAGATATATTGTATGTTATTGTATTTTACATTATTATATAGGGCTGTAATTATAATTATGTAAATCTCTCTTTGTTATATATACGTATGCCTCTGACTCTACTGAGTAGAGAAGAATCCGACCCTAAAAGCTATCTTGGTATCAGACGCCACATCAAGCTTAGCCGCCATTCGTTTTTTCGATCACCATACTGCCATTATTTCTCCTTCTCCTTGTTTGACGATGACTACTCAAGGAACCCAATCTAATGCTGTCTCTTTCCTTTTGGTCACCTCAAATTCTTCAGTCGTTCTGTCTTTCTCCCTCCAACTTCTATTCAAATTGGATTCATCGAATTTCATGTTATGGAAAACCCTAATCGGGACCATGATTGCTGGTTGCAGATTGGTTTCCCACATCAAAGGCACCGCAACAGCTCCTACTATAATGACAACCATAAATACACGAAATCCTGCATATGCTGAATGGTTTCAACAAGATAAACATGTTATGTCATGGATATTCAACTCGATATCCCCTTCTCTTTTGCCATAAGTTATAGGGGCTACAACAGCCCGTAAAGTCTGGGTAAAACTGGAATCATCCTATGCTTCCGGATCAAAGGCACAAGCCCGAGAATTGAAGCACCAGCTTTCCACTATCGAGAAATCTCACACTGAGACGGTCACAAAATATATGCACCAAGCAAAAACACTTTCAGATAATTTGGCTTCACTCTAAAGCCCTATTCCCTGAACATGATCTCGTTGATATCCTCCTAGATGGGTTAAGAGTGCCTCTTTGCAATGTGTGCAGTTCGCTTGCACCATGAACTATTGGATTTGATGACCTTCTTGGCACCCTTTTAACCAAAAAACCGCACATACAACACGAGAAAACTATTCTTGATAGTGTGAACAGCCCATCTATTCATCACACTATGAAGAATAATCCCGGGAGTAGCTGAGGTCGCGGTCGTGGTCGAGGTTAGCCTCGACAGCCTTTTGACTCAAATTTCACTAGAAGGCAGACCCAATCATATCTTGGATAATCTTATACAGCTGGACCAAAGGCCTGGTCACCAATCCTTACAGGAACCACTTGATATTTTGAGCTTCAAATGTTGTAATTATCAGGGTTATGGACACATGGCACATCAATGTCCTACACTTACGTCCTCACCGTACAGAAATCCATCACCTGCAGCCCATTATACCTCTATTAATCAAACCAATGCCCCTTGGCTTTTGGATAGTGGAGCAACTCATCTCCTTGCATTAGACTTGGGGACCCTTAGCCTTCATTCTGAATACTCTGGTCCAGAAGAGGTCACTTTAGGTAATATCTCCTCCTTTCCCATTAAATATATTGGTTCGTCTATTATTCTTGCGTCATCTACGTCATTGAAATTATCTAATGTTTTGCATATTCCTGATTTGAATTCGAACTTGATTTCTATTATTGCCCTAACCAATTCTAATGATGTTTCTGTTGAGTTTTTTGACAAATATTTTATTATGAAGGACCTCATTGCCAAACAGGTTATCTTCAGAGGCCTGAATAAGAATGGTCTTTATACTCTTCCATCGGATGCTTGTGTTCCAACTCGTTGTCATCTCACCGCCTTGTCCACATGGCATGATATTCTCGACCACCCATCTTCTCCAGTAGTTAGTCGTATTTTATATAGTCAGTAAATTCAGTTTGAGTCTAATAAAGGAGCCTTCCACTCCATTTGTCCTAGTTATGCTGTTAGCAAGAGTCACAAATTACCTTTTGCATTGTTAGAGTCAGTGGTGGCTGAACCCCTTGAATTAATTTGTTCCAATATATAGGGACCTGCTTCAGTTGAATCTTTTGATGGTTTCTCATATTAATTGTTATTTTATGATGCATGTAGTAAATACAGTTGGATTTATTTTTTGCGTTGTAAATCTGAAGTTCTGAGCACGTTCATTAAGTTTCGTTCCATTGTTGAAAAGTTTTTTGGCCACCCCATAAAAATTTTCCATTCAGATGGTGGTGGTGAGTACATTGCTATACACAAATATGTCTCGGAAAATGGTATTCACCACCGTATAACCTATCCACACACACCTGAACAAAATGGTTCCACTGAATGAAAGCACTGTCATATTGTTGAAATAGGCCTGGCACTATTAAATCATGCTAATTCACACATGAAATTTTGGACTTATGCTTTTAACACTACAACTTATCTCATAAATCGCATGAATGTTCCTTCTCTTTCGAATTTATCTCCATTTAATAAATTTTTTCGCTCTAATCCCACTTATGTCTCACTTCGTGTGTTTAGTTGTCTTTGTTATCCATGGTTGCATCATTACAATACTCAAAAGCTAAATTATTGATCTCGTAAGTGTATTTTCTTGGGATATAACAAAAATAAAAAAGGTTACCGCTGCTATGATCCCTCCACCACAAAAATTTACATCTCACGTCATGTTGTTTTTGATGAACAGGTGTTCCCCCTACACTGACCTTAGTGCTACGGTTGCTCCTCTATCCCCTTCACCAATGGCCAATTTACCTATCACGACCATCCAACCTATTGCAGCCCCCTCACATCCTATACCCTCGCCTATCCCACATGACCATCCCGCATCGTCCTCAGCCCAACATGACACTCCACTGCTGCTCCCACCACCGCCTACTACAGATAATCCTACCACCTCAAACCGCATGCTACTTAAACAATCAACCGTAACAGACCCTGCCATTTCCCTTACAGTAGATCTCTCATAATACAAGCCGTGCAAGTCCACTAAAAATTCTAGACCTCCAAAAGCCCCAACTTCACCCAAAACCATGCAAACTAGACAATCCTCAAGAACCTTACCCAAACCCAAACCAAAGTCATATACTGCTGTGTTAGTCCCATTGGCCCCATCTTGCTACACTGAAGCATCAAAATATAGTTCTTGGCAATAAGCGATGGTTAAGGAGTATAATGCTCTAATTGCAAATGGGACTTAGGAGTTTGTCCCATAATCTCAATCAGCAAATATTGTTGGATGCAATTGGGTTTACAAAACCAAATTGTATCCGGATGGTAGTATTGAGAGGTACAAAGCTCAGTTAGTCATGAAGGGTTTTCAATAACTATTCGGTTTCTTATGTCTCTCATAGTCTCATACAAGTGTCTCTATCCCATTTGGACGTCTCGAATGCCTTTTTACATGGCAATTTAGATGAACTGGTTTTTATGACTTAACCATTTAGCTTTATAGATAAGGATCGACTTTCTTTTATGTGCCATCTTCCAAAGTCGATTTATGGTCTTAAACAGTCACCAAGAATGTGGCATCATTGTCTCACTACAGTTCTCCTTGAGTTCAGTTTTTCAGCTTCCAAATCTGATGTATCCTTGTATCATTGGTACAAAGGATCCACTATCTTATTCTACCTTATTTATGTTGATGATATTTTGGTCTTGAACAATAACCCAAGTGCCGAAGCATAATTGATTAGCTTCTTTCAGTCTCGCTTTGCAATAAAAAATTTGGGTCAAGCCAAATACTTTCTTGGAATTGAAATGATTCATCGTAATGGACAAATATTTCTCACTCAACATAAATATGCATAGGATATTCTCAAATGAGCTAACATGATAGAATCAAAGGGGGTCTCAACTCCGGCAAGCCTGACCATGCTACTACATGCTCAAGGTAGTCACCCTTTCGTTGATGTAACCTTGTATCGTAGCTTAGTAGGAGGGCTACAATATCTTACAATAATGAGTCCTAATTTAGGTTTCTCAGTTCATAAGGTGGCGCAATTTATTCATTGTCCAACTGAAGACCATTGGCAGGTGCTTAAACGAATCCTTCATTACATTCAGTCGACCCCAACTTATGGACTATGTTACACACCCCAAAAATCCATCACGTTATATGCCTTCTTTGACTCCGATTGGGCAGGAGACCTGGATGACAGATGATCCATTATAGGTTTTGCCATTTATCATGGCACAAACCTTATTTCTTGGGTAGCTTATAAACAGAAGACTATTTCTCGTTCATCAACTGAGGCAAAATATTGGGCCTTAGCAGCAGCTACTTTAGAATTATCCTGGCTAGGGATGATGTTGCAAGATATTCACTTCCCTTTATCCGCCACTCCCACCTTGTGGTGTGATAATCTGAGTACCATATATCTTACAGCAAACCCAGTGTTTCATACCTAAACCAAGCATCTTGAATTGGGCTTCTATTTTGTTCAGGAACGTGTATCATAAAAACAGCTCCTCGTACGCTACATCTCTACTCATGACCAGATTGCCGATGTTTTCACCAAACCTTTATCACATTCACATTTTGCTGCTTTGCATGATAAGTTGGCTGTGGTTTCTAACCCAACTCAACTTGTGGGGGGATGTTAGATATATTGTATGTTATTGTATTTTACATAATTATATAGGGCTGTAATTGTAATTATGTAAATATCTCTTTGTTATATATACGTATGCCTCTATCTCTATTGAGTAGGGAAGAATCCAACCCTAAAAGCTATCTCATGCATTATTTTTTTTTGATTTAGTTAAGTAGTTTATGTTTGTATTTTTCTGAATTTTGTCCTCTCTCTTACCAAAAAAAAATTAACCATTACGGAGACAACTACGTACAATTTTGTGCATGCATATAATCACGTCTATATTTTATACTTTTTATAGGTAAAGGGGTTAATGTCAAATGGGAGAGATTCCCATGACAATAACCCAAATGCATTCAGCAAAGAGAAAATTACAAGAGCATAAGAGTATTCATAGGAGCAAAGCATAACAAAATATGAGAAATGAAAACTCAAAGAGCCTCCTTTTGTTGGATGAATTTCACTATGCTCAAACTACAAGGTTTTAACCTCTATTTATAGTGATTGCGATTAGATAAACAAATAGGTTTGGGACTTCTCACAATACGAGAGAGGGTCTGAGATGGGTATATATTAATGAACAGGTAAGTGATAATTACAATACAGTAGTTATCCTAGTTAGCATATTTACAATTTAAATATATTTGAAATGTCCTATCATATTTGAAACTTATCTCTATCACCCCCCTGCAAGTTGGGTGGGACTAAGAACCACAGTCAACTTGTTACGTAAGGCTTGAAAACATATCCGAGCCAATGGTTTAGTTAGGATATCCGCCACTTGATCATTAGTCGAGATATAACGAACAAATAAATCCTTTGATGCTACTTGTTCGCGCACAAAATGAAAGTCTAACTCCAAATGCTTTGTGCGAGAATAAAAAATTGGATTCACCATTAAATACGTAGTGCTTAAGTTATCACACCATAGAGTAGGAGAATCCGAGAGAGGAAAACCAATTTCTTGTAAGAGCATACCAACCCAAGCTAACTCAGACATTGTTGTGGCAAGGGCAAGCTATTCTGCCTCCGTAGAGGACCTTGAGACTGTGCGTTGCTTTCGAGACGCCTAAGAGATAATATTTGAACCATGATATATTGCGAAACCCGATGTAGAGCTACGATCACGTACATCGCCTGCCCAATTAGAGTCCGAGAAACCTTGAACAGTAAGATGCCACTGGGGGCTGTATTTTAGGCTGTGAGAAATGGTACCTTGAAGATACCTCAAGATGCGCTTCAAGGCTTGCCAATGGTCCATATTTGGAGCATTCATGAATTGTGCAATCTCGTGAACCGAACATGCATTATATGGATGAGTCACCATTAAGTATTGCAATCCCGTAACTATGCTATAGAAATGTGTAACATCGTCATAAGAGGGAATATCCGAAGCAGAAAATTTTTCTACTAATGTAGTAGGCGTTGAAACTGATTTTGCGTCCTGCATATGTGCCTTGGAAATAAGATCAGAAATATATTTTCATTGGCAAAGAAACAAGAACCCTTTATCATATGCAAACTCGATGCCCAAAAAATATGTTGCTTGACCTAAATTTTTAATTATAAAATGAGACTGAAGATAAGCCAGCAACATATCACGATCCGTGACACTATTGCCCATCACAAGTAGATCGTCGACGTAAATGAGACAAAAAAGAACACATGAGCCATGTTGAAGAAAATAAAAAGAAACATCAGCCCAAGAACATTTGAAACCATACTCAACTAAGGATTGAGCCAATTTGTGATGCCACATACGTGGTGCTTGCTTTAAACTATAAAGTGACTTCCGAAGATGACAAATATAACTTGGGAAATTACTATCAATAAAACCAGCCAGTTGGTTCATGAAGATAGGATGATCAAGATCTCCATATAGGAATGCATTAGAGACATCCAAATGAGAGATAAACCAGGAATTGCTCACTGCCAAGGACAATAACAAATGAATAGTAGTTGGCTTATTCACTGGGCTAAAAGTATCATTGAAGTCTATTCCAGGGTGTTGATGGAACCCTTTTACAACTAGATGGGCTTTGTAATGCTCAACTGAACCATCTGGATTAAGTTTAGTTTTGAAAACCCCCTTGCACCCAATAACATTGCTTGCATTGTCACGAGGTATAAGAGTCCATGTACCATTCTAAATTAATGCAGAATACTCATCAGCCATAACACATCACCAATGAGTATGTTTTGATGCCTCTATGAAGCAAGTAGGATTGGAGGGCACCATATTGGTACTCAATGCTCATGGTCCAAATTTCTTTACCTGAGCATGAGTTAATCGGCGAACAGTTGTAGGCTTCTCAGCATCCGTTCGAATAGGTGGTAGTTTGCCAAATTTTTGCAAGTCCACAACTAGTGATAAGCCAGGGGAGGTGGGATTTGATGTTTTCGGAATTGGATTTAGAGGAAAGCGAGACAAGGTGGTGGGTTATGAAGGGGTTGATGCTTGAGGTGATGGAAAATGTACTGTAGAAGGGTTGGTCAGTGAGGTTTGGCCTTATGGAGGAGGTGTAGTGGGGTTATTATTTTAGGAGTATGGTTAGGGCTTGGCGATAGGTTGTTGGTTCATGTGAAGGTTGCGATAAGGGTGGTATTGAGAATGAAATGCTAGGTGAGTTTGTAATAGTTGAAACCGGAGAATGGATAGTAGAAGCGACCAAGTCCTGATATGGGAAGACCTCCTCATCAAAAATGACATGGCGTGAGACAAAGAATTTTTCAGATAATGGATCAAAACAACAATATCCCTTATGAAGGCAACTATAAACAAGGAAAATACATTTACGAGAACGAAAATACAGTTTATAGGATGCATATGGATGCAACCAAGGAAAACTAAGACACCCAAAAACATGTAACGAATAATAATCAGGCGACATATGAAATAAGGAATGAAAAGGATTATCAAATGCAAGTACAGATGAAGGCATTCTATTAATAAGAAAAATAGCAGTATCAAAGGCATGTGACCAAAACTGCATAGGCAAGTTTGCATGATGGAGAAGTGCTAAACTAGTTCCAACTATATGGCGATGTTTACGTTCAGCATTACCATTTTGTTTAGGGGTATAAGGACATGGCATACGATGTTGAATGCCATTAGAGGACAAGTAAGATTGCATAGCTTTAAATTCCCCTCCCCCGTCAGATTGAAATGTTTTAATGGGACGACCAAAATATTTCTCAGTAATTGAACGAAATTTAATAAACAAAGAAAGAACATCAGATTAACGAGAAAGAAAATATATCCAACAATATTTGCTAAAATGTAATATGAATATCCATCCATTGACTTTACTGGGGCAGGACCCCATAAATCCAAACAAATAAGATCTAAAGGACCCTGAAAGGTAGACTCAAACAATGAAAAAGGAAAATGATGACTCTTGCTTACCGCACAATTGGAACATAAATGATGGTTACTATTACTAGACAAACTTTTGATATTATTCTGATTCAAGACACGACTAACTATTGGAAAACTAGGATGTCCAAGCCCTTCATGCCACATATTCAATGAGGTAAGATGCGATTGAACTGGCTGTGGAGCAAACCCAGGAAGAGTGTATAAACCATGATCATTCTGGCCTCAAAGTATCACATGTCTAGAATTGAGGTCGTTCACAACAAAAAAAACTTATCAAAAAACTCAACAGAAATAGCATTAGAAGTAGTAAGAGCACTAATAGATATTAACTTGGAATTTGAACGTGGAACATGTAACAATTTGTTTTATGAAAGAGAAGTATTGGAAAGTATGGTAGAACCAACATGTTTAAGAGGAAGACGTGAACCATTACCTAACTGAACTTCTTTGGGGCCAGTATATTCAGAGTGAAGGCTCAAGTCCCCCAAGTCAGATGTGAGATGGTGAGTTGCTCCTATTTTGGTCCGTTGGGTTTATGGTGGTAAAATTAGATATGGGTGTTGTACGGGTTTGATTACGATGATTAGGATACCTTGGTGAGCGGCACTAACGAGAGTAATGACCTAAACCATTACAATTATGACAAACCATGTTAGAATTATTAAGGGGAGCAAACTGAGATACCTATCCAACCGTGTTTGACCGAAAATAAGGAGAAGAGGGTTGATGTGGTGGTTGTCCAAGAATAGATTGGCTCGTGTTCCAAGGCTGACTATAAGATGGCCACATATGCTATCCAAATGCAGGCTGAGGAGAAAAACAACCTGAGCGTCGCTGGGGCTGTCCATTGGTTCTCCCGAGGCCCCTACCACGTCCCATGGTCTGAGAGTTTTACACAGTAACATGAGCTGAAACATTATTCAAATCCTCAACCGAATTTGTACTTCTTTTCAATTGACGTTCCTCTGATAACAACAGCCTAAACAAGTCATCATAAGTAACAGTAGCCATTCGAGCCTCGAGGGATCAACAAAAATCACGATATGGGCTATTAAGCCCATTGACTCCATCAAGAATTGCATCTACTAAATCATCCTCAGAAACAGGAGATTGCAATACACGTAACCTATCCCAAATTAATTTAGCATGCTGAAGATAGCCAGAGATAGATTCGATACCTTTCTTTAAGGAGTGAAGTTGATTTTTGAGATCTCGGCTTTGAGATTTAGAACCAGAAGCATTAGCGATTTCTAGTTTCACCCAGGCCTCACGAGCTATTTTAACACCGACAATCTGAGGGAGAATCGATGTGGAGAGGGAATTGAGGACCCAACTCAACACCTGTTGGTCCTAGCCTTTCCAAACTTGATAGGCGGGATTTGGAGAATTGTTAGGCAGACTTAGAGGAGGACATGGGGCTGATCCGTCAACAAATTTTATAAAATCTCATCCAGCTAGCATAGGTTCAATTAAAGTCTTCCACAGAACAAAGTTAGAAGAATCCAACTTGATAGGCAATTGATGAGTAACAGATGGTGAGATCATCGAAGGAGTAGTTTTAGAGACAATAGAAGAGGAAATAGCCGAAGAGGAAGAGGTTGTAGTATTGGATGCTGATATTCTAACAATAACGAAGTGCGAACTAGAAAGGAGAAATAAAGGGGATAAAATATCAGAGGATTGGGAAGAATGGTAGTGATGCCTAGAAAGCTCTGATTACCATATTAGATAAATAAATAGGTTTGGGACTTCTCACAATACGAGAGAGAGTCTGAGATGGGTATATATTAATGAACAGGTAAGTGATAATTACAATACAGTTGTTATCCTAATTAGCAAATTTACAATTTAAATATATTTGAAACATCCTATCATATTTGAAACTTATCTCTATCAATTGTCACCCAAACCAATGGCAATTTTGCCTAAATTGTGATTCAGTTTGTGAAATCTTAATCACAATAATTGAGTAAACGGCTTCATATCGCTTAAGCAAGGTCTCGAGTTCGAGCACTAGTAAATGCAGCAAATCCTTATTGGGAGACTCACCACATCCAGGTGTGTGACCCGGGTTGAATCTAAAGTTCTGATGAAACAGATGGGCAACAAAAAAAATACACACTTTACAAATAATAAAATATAGGTAAGCTATTGTTCAGGAATATACAAAAATAGGAAATATAAAATAGGAAAATAATCTATCCCATTATTTTCATTACCATAATGTCTATCACTGGAGACCAAATGTTTGACTATATTTGTTGATCAAATGCTTGACTATGGGTGTTCCTCTTTTCGTTTGATAATGTAAACAAATTGGAAGCCCAATTCAATTTTTAATCATTTCTTGTTATTTTTTTTTTATTTTTGCTCTCTAAATGGTATCATCTTTACATAGACTCTTTATTAAATTTTATTCAAATGTGAACTAAAATTTTTAATCTAATTGGTGAAAAGGAGTTCCAAAGATCACATATAAGAACATGATCACCAAGAAAGTATCCCTCTTAGAAAATGTTAAAAGACTCCATGCAATTACAAATTGGGTTTACTGATAATGTCCCCAGCAAGCTCCCTGATAAGAAGAATTTTGTTGAAATTTCTGTCCTGTAGCGAGAGAATAACGATATTGGTATTGGGTTTACTAACAGTGTCCCCAGCCTCCTTCCCCATTCTGTGGGTAAGAAATCAATCGTAGAATCTCCGAAAGTCTCTAGTTTGGTTTCTCGGGTTTTTGCATCGTGGGAAAATGTTGCTGAAATTTCCATCGAACATCGTCCTACTCCCTATTCAAATTAAGTAATTATGAGTCCAGAACAACGAAAGTCCATTACCCTCTCTCCCGACCCCAATACCATGTTTATGAATTTAGCTAAGCCTTTCAGCCAGACTATAGTTTAGATGCACAATAATCTAAATCAGACATTACGTTTAGCCAGTTCTAGTTCCTCATCGGGTTAGTTATAGGCCTCAGACAAGAATATGTCCACCGATATATTTATCTCGGCGAGTGGAATTAGCAGAGAAGTTGCATCTTCCAAAAAGACTACTTCATCGGAATCTTTCGGACCTGATATAGCAAATATGAATGGGGTTATTACTAGATATAGAGCTAGACCATCAGGAATGAATGAGAATAGGGCAACCCTTAAAGTGGGTAAGCGTTTGGGTGTTTTTCAGGATAAACATACCAAAGTCATCCTGAAGGCGTTGGACTCTCGGGCGAAATAATTTATTTCGCTCTCTAGGTATTTGTTATTTTTATGTCTTTAAACTTCTTGAGTTGGAATTGTCGAGGGGGTTTAAATAATAGGGGTAAACAGTCATTTGTTAAGTCTCTCATTCGTAAGTGTAGTTTGCATGTAATTATTTTTCTCGAAATGAAAGTTAGTGAAAAATCGGGTCAGGTAGTCAGGAAATTTTTGGGGCATAATGACTTCCAATTTCATTGCATCTCGGCTGTAGGTTTATTAGGGGGAATTGTGGTATCATGAAATTCTTTATTGTTTCAAGGTTTGATTCTTTGAGAGTCGAATAGATTAGTGGTTGTTCGTCTGGTGTCGAGTCAGGTTGAGGGTTATCTGTTGTTTATTAATGTGGACAATAATGCTAAAATTAGGAGACAATTATGGTATGAGTTGAGGGAAGTCGTAGCTATTTTAGAGCATGTCATTTTGTGTGGGGAATTTAATGAGGTATTACAAGTTTTGGAAAGGTTTGGGGAGCGATTGTCGGGATCGATGCTGGACTTTGGAGAGTTTGTAGACGATTGTGCACTTTATTATTTACCTCTCCATTGGAGAGATTACACTAGGGCTAATTCCCAATCCTTTTCTAGAATTGACCGGGTTTTGGTGTCTTCTGAGGTGTTGGACCGTTGGCCAATAATGTAAATTTCAACTGTAGATTCAGCTCTTTTGGACCATTTTCCAATAGTTTTTACTTCACATGGTTCTAAGAATGTAAAAAGGAAGCCATTTAGATCCTTGAATGTAGGGTGGGAGAATCATTCCTTTTTACCTTTTATTAAATAGAAATGGGACTTGATTTTGGTGACTTATCCTGGCCGGGATATTCATTACAAGTTGAGCAAATTGAAGAAATTCATTCGTACGTGGCACTAGTCGAATTTTGGCAAGATGGAGGAGAGGATTAACGAGTTGGAATCTCGAGTGATCAGCCTCACATCAAGTTCTATTGCACGGACTATAGATGGTTTAAAGGGGTCAGTTTTACATGAAACACGCTCTGAATTGCTTATATGTAGGAGGAATTTTGAAAGCATTAAACATTAGCAATTGAGAGTTACATGTACTTTGACCGGTGACGATAATACAAGCTTCTTTCATAGAGCGACTTCTGTAAGGGCGCATATTAATTATATTAGCCAGTTGGAAGTAGACGGGGTGATGATTAGTGATGCGAGTATCATCATTTCCAAAATTTAGGAGTTTTTATTCTGAGTTGTTTGCTAGATGACAAGTTGTACCATTCTCTTTAATGAGATTGGGCTTTCGTACTATAGATTCTTCTTCTAACTCTAGGGTGACAGCTAATTTTTCTAAAGAGGAAATTATGAATGCTCTATGTTTGTGTGGGTAGAAGAAGGCTCTAGGACCCGACAGTTTTAACTTTTACTTTTATAAAATGTTCTGGCCAAAAATTAAAGAGGACTTGAAATAAGTGTTTGCTAGATTTCATGCAACGAATAGGCAGCTAGAGAATATAAAGACATCGCACATGATCCCGATTCCAAAAATCCCGTGTTCTTGTGCCCTCACTAATTATAAGCAAATCACGTTGATTCATGAGGTTTATAAACTAGTAGAGAAGGTGTTAGCCAATCGTATACAACCTTATTTATTAGAACTTATATCGGACTCTCAATTTGGTTTTGTTAAAGGAAGGAACATTGACGAATGCTCCTTCAATGCATCAGAAGTGTTACACGCTATTCACTTACGGTGTCATTCCTGTTTTATGCTTAATTTGAATTTTTATAAGGCATACGATAGTGTGTCTTGGACCTATATAGACGAGGTGACAAGAAGTACGAAATTTGATAACAAATGGGTCTCTTGGTTGCAAAATTGTAGGAATAACTCATCTGCTTCTATTGTTATCAATGGGTTACCTTGCAATCAAATCCGTCTTCAGTAGGAGTTAAACAAGGAGACCTGTTGTCTCCTTTTATTTTCTTAGCGGTAAAAGGGTTAAAACAAATGTTGAATGGGAGTAGTAGGGAAGGGCTTCTTCCGGGGATTTCGATTGGAGGGGTCGACAAAGGATATTTCAGTGTTACAATTTGCAGACGACACTATTTGTTGTCTACCAATGGATGAGGCTGTACTGCCTATATTTATTAGAGTGCTTTGTTGTTTCGAGTTGATTTCAGGCTTAAAAATAAATTATAATAAAAGCTCATTAATGGGGATAAATGCTCAAGATTCGGTTTTACATTCGTGTGCGAACTTCATTGGGTGTAAATTGGAATCTTTTCCGATTAACTATTTAGGCACCCCTATTAGTTAGAATCAAATTCCGATTTCAGGTTAGACCCCACTTGTGTTGAAATTTCAAAATAGGTCGTGGTGATTAATGACAGACTAGTCCAATTAATGTAGAACTTTTTATGGAAGGGTGATTGTAATGAAAGAGGTCTTAGCAAAATAAGATGGACTACGATTGCTTTGTTGAAAGATCTAAGAGGTCTTTATAAAAGAGACTTTAGACTTGTCAACTATAATTTTCTCTTGAAATGGTTGTGGAAATTACGTAACGACAGCCATCAGTCGATCTAGTATGATATTTGAGTGAACAAGTACGATTTCTCACCATGGATGGAGCTTGCAACTTGTGAGATTCAAGTTCTCTCTCTTATCTGGAAAGGAGTGACTTCTTCTTGTATTTCAGATGAACAATTTTGGACCCTTTTTCTGTGTGTGTTGGAAATGGTCATAACATCATTTTTACATGACAATTGGATCTCGGATCAGCCTTTTAGTGTTCTTTTTCAGATATATTTCCTATTTGAAATAGGAACTCTTGCACGGTATAAGAGGGGTGTGAATGGTTGTTTAGGGTTGAAGCCTTTTGTCGTCCCTTTTGGAAACGGTGTCTTCGCATTTTAGCTAAAGAACGATGCCGCTACATGAAAAGATGGATTGTTGAGGAATATCCAGATCACTTTGATGGAGATGATGCATTACTGGCTATTGATGATTTGAGGGTGTGCATGTTTCTTAGAGTGGTGGACAGGTGTTTATGTTGGGAGAGCCACATAATCGGTATTCGGCGGATTCCCTTTTTCGACATTATTATCTTCAACCTGTGTGGACAGCTCCTACGTTAAATTACAAGCTCATGTTGTCATCAATGCTTATTCCAAAAATTCGCATCTTTGGTTGGCTCATGTTCCATGAATGCATACCCACGAGATCCTTCCCACTACGATAAGGTTGCAGGGTTATAGAAAATGAGGACTGCCCTTTTTATGGGCCTACGAGTCTATGGGTCATGCCCTATTATTTTGTCCTTTGAGTCTGAGAGTTTGGCACCAACTTTTCAGACTGTTTCGTGTCTCAGTTACAATACCATTCTCTAGCGAGGAGTTCATCAAATTATGGCGTTCTTGATTC
The DNA here is from genome assembly GCA_947683365.1 of Euphorbia pulcherrima. Taxonomy (NCBI): domain Eukaryota; kingdom Viridiplantae; phylum Streptophyta; class Magnoliopsida; order Malpighiales; family Euphorbiaceae; genus Euphorbia; species Euphorbia pulcherrima. The sequence goes on from CANTUS010000007.1 coordinate 28,768,727, forward strand.
AGTATGGGACCTGGTAGAGAGTTTGCAACTTCTCTATGGTTTGTGATTGCATGATTATTACGGAAAAGGAGAAACAAATATATTTTTGAGGGGGTTTTAGGTTCGGATGACATTTTAGTGTCGAGCATTTATTTTTATTGGTTCTTATTTATGTGTAGGAAGCGTAGCATGGGTTTTATCACTGTGGATGTATTTACCTTTCCGCAGCGACTCCTATCTTGTAACTTAGTAGTGAGATCACACCTTGTGATTCTTTTCTCCTTTTTGAATTAATAAAATTTCCAAGGGCAGCCACAATGGCGTCCTTTGGGTATTTTCATTCAAAAAAAAGCAATGAGAGTTCTTTTGATTTTTAAACCTTTAAACCTTTCAAGTTTAAGGTCCTCAACCCACAGTTTATATTGCAGCTCATTCCTTTGCCCAATTTCAAACTGCTCCAGCATGTCAATCGTATGGGATACATCATAACTTTCACCAAGCTTGGTAAAGTCTTTCTTGAAAGCCCTATACCTTTTGGGTAAAGCTTCAAACATGGTTGTCTTTAAAGTATTAGCACTGTATAGTATCTTAAGTTCTCTTAACTGCTTTGAGGCATCATAACTCAGTGGCGAAGGCATCTTCCGGCATCTTTGTTTTGAACATTAATTCCTTAAGACGATGAACCGTTTTAAGATGATAGAGCATACACTCTAAGTCCATCCCTTTGTATAGTTTTTGCCATCCTGAAGGCATACTTTAGACCATTATCTTAGCCAGATAGATACAGTCCCTTTGATGTCTCTCAAAATGATTTATTTCATGAGCAAAACTATTGGTACCCACTACAAAAAAAAATTGCGTTTTGCAACGAAATGCTTGCAACCAAAAATTTTTTGATGCAAATTACTGAGTTTGCAATGGAATTTGCAAGGGAAAATTTATTTCGTTGCAGAACTATTATAATTAAAAAACTAAGTATATCTGTAAGCGAAATTGCAAGTGTATTTCAATTCTGTTGCAATAAATGGGCGGGGAAAGATGGGGTAAAATTTAAAATGGAATTTGCAAGTGGCTTCAATTCCCATTGCAATGGATGAATAATTACCCTTGTATAAAAATAATTATTAAATAAATAAATAAATAAAATATATGTTATTTTACAATTAAAGTATGGATAAACCCTTGACCTGTTCAAATTTCCCCAAACGCTTAACTTGCTGCACTCTCTTCTCCTTCTTTCTTGTAGCCGCCTCTTGATGACCATGGTACTTAGAACACCGCCAGAAGAGCAACCTCCTCTGGCAACGCCTGAAAGATGAGCATCCATGTCAACTCCCTCTTCACAATCACTATCTTCGCGGGCCCCTCATTGACCATGCCAAGAAAATCCCTTCGCCTGTGACGCCGGAATTGACATGGCAAAAAAGCTCCTGGTCTCCAAAGTAGTTTCCTTTTTCTTATTCTCCTCTCTAATAGCTTAGGGTCTTAATTTGGCTATCAATTTGCTAAACAACAAGGATGTGAATGAGCCGATCTCCCTCTAATATCTTATCTCCTCCCAAATTAAAGTATGTCTAACCCTAAACCCACAAATCTAAGGTACGTTTGACTAACTTTTTCTCTATAAACATGTTTATCTCCCAATTTCATATGAGAAATTATGTTTACCCATTTGAAGACTTTTCTCTCATATTAAAATTGAGAATTGAATTTAGGGTTTAGTCTTAAATTTTCTATTCTTTACTACTAATTAATTTTGGTTAACGATGTGCTATTTTTGTTTAATGATGTGCAATTTTCCACTGGATTATAGTTTAATTCGATAGCATAATATAGAGGAACGTGAAGTGAAATAGAGTTATATTTGGTGTTAAAAAGAAAAGCAAAAATGGCTTATTCTTTAACCTTCACTTCTGTTTTAGGAAAATTCAGATTTAATTGTCTTATTATCGAATTGAAATAAGAAATTTATAAAGAAGATAATCATACATCATGTTCTATGCATATGTTCTATGAAAGCCATTGTTGTTCAATTTTTTTTGTTGCATTCGATAAAAATAAGATTCTAGTGTCTACTTTCAAATTTAATACTTAACTAATTGTGTCTTTCATTATGAATAGCATGCCAAATCAGCCAAAGTCTAGAAATCTTGCTCCACCACCGACTAAGAAACGACCGCAAGTCATGGGTGAGTAGAGGCGCATACCTAAAGCACGGATTGGAGGTCAAAGAGTGGCATTGATAGCATCTCCTTCACATGCTTTTTTTTAAAATCCCCCGGAGGAACATTATGTCCCTCCAAAGGAAAAAAGATTGGAATAGGTGAAAATTTTGGGGCATATTTCCCAACTAGGCTGGTTCATACGGTTACCTACAAAACACCTACTCCTCTTTTATTAAAGAAAAATTCTAGATCTCGAGATGAGATCAGTATAGTTCAGATACAAGAGAGTAGCAAGTGTGGAGAAATAAGAACATTGGAGGCTAAAAAACACAAATTCCTCCCCAAATGCTTGAATGTAAACCAACAAAGATAAATACTAGAGACCAAGTGATCATCTGTGCTCAGAATGCCTTTCAAAATGAAAATTTTCCTTTGTTTCAATAACGACCATGCAATAAGGAACCAAAGAGAGGTGCCAAAATCTCTGCTAGCCCTGGAGAAAAATGTTGTCGCCATACCACTAGAAAATCATAACCTAACAATGGCATGGTTAGTGAAATCCCAAATAGTCGAAATGCTTGGCTCCAAATCGTATAACTCCCGTAGCAATGAAAAAGCACATGGTTGGTTGTTTCCGGGTTATTACAAAATGGGCAAATCTCATCTATCACCAGTCGGCATCTACGATGAAACAAAAATTTCCTTGTCGACAAACAATCATGAAACACTAACCATCTGAAGAACCAAACTTTAGGAATAAGGTATGCCTCCCAAATCAACATGAAATCCTTTTTTGGCTTTGGCCAACGTAAATAGAAACCCCGGGAAAATGAGGATGATGAATATTGATTATTTTCGCTTAGGTCCCATCTGAACCGATCTACCACTTTCGTGAATTGAGGATGATTCTGTTGTCCAGCCTCTATCTCGCCTCCTATCATCGAAAATAAAGATGGGTAGCCTTGGGCAATCTAGTACCTGAGATGATCACATATTTAGTACCTGAGATGATCACATCTTTCCATTGCAGAAATCCTAAGTCTACGTTTTCAAAAAGGATGCAAATGGGCAACAACACCAAAAACAAAACCGCAGACCTCAAGCACCGAATTAGATTTCTTGTTAGAAAGGTGATAAAGATCCGGAAATAAGACTGATAGGGGCTGATTCGAAATCCAATTATCGTGCTAAAAAGACCATGATAGTCCATTCCCCATCTCAACTCGGACCTGACAAGAAAAGAAAACCCAAAACGCATTGTTTTTAATACAATAAGAAATAATGTGTCGCCATATACGAGATAATCTATTTGAATTTGAATTTTTAACCAAAAACTACGAGGTGAACCCATATCTCTTAAAACAACTTTTGAACTAAAGAGAACCCTAATCTAAAGCCCGTATTTTCCACAGACATTTCAGTAACAAGCTATAATTAACAAGGTTCAGGCTTCTAATAAACAATTTGCCTAAATTTTTTAGTAAGGATATGGTATCCCAACTAAATTTACTAATACCCCTTGTATTCGCATCTCCATTCCATAAAATTTTTTGCATAAGTTGATTGAGTCTACCATTAACCGAAGTAGGCAGCCTATTCAAAGAAATTAAGTAAACCGGTAGAGATGCAAGGACTGATTTCACTATGACCAATCGACCGACATAGGACAAAGAGTGACCCTTCCAACTAGACAATCTGCTATAAAACTTATTAATCAGCACATTCCAGAAGGATATAGGTACACGTTTCACACTAAGCATGCAACCTAAGTACGTGACCGGAAATTTCTCTATTTTATACCCTAATTTACCCGCACAAGAACTAACCATTGAATCACGCACATTAATACCAATAATAGAACTCTTATGATAGTTAATGCGTAGACCCAATATAAGTTCAAAGCATCGTAGAATATGGATGAAATAGGTAAAAGAGACACATCTGCGGGAAGGAAGCATAGCGTATCATCAGCAAATTGGAGAAGAGACACATCCCTTTCTGAACCGACTATTTTAAATCCAGGTAATAAGCCCTTGCAAATACTAGCATCTAGAAGCTATTTCAGTCCCTCAATAGCTAGCACAAAGATACACAGTGAGACAGGATCCCCCAGTTTCACCCTCTTACCTAGACAAATCGGATTGCAAGACTTACCGTTAATAAGAATAGAGGTCACTAAGTTCTCCCTATAGCTCGATAACCAGCAAATCCATTTATCACCAAAACCCATTCGTTGGAAGACTGCATCAATATAAGGCCATGAGATACAATTATAGGCTTTGTGGAATTCCAATTTCAAGACCAACCCTGACTGTTGTCTCTAATGAATCGAGTGCACAATCTCTGAGGCAATAAATGAACATTCGTGAATATTACGTCCTTTTATAAACCCAAACTGATTCTTAGATATTAATCCCTGAAGACGTGGTTGTAGTCTGTTCGCCAAAACTTTTGACAAGACTTTGTATATTCCATGAATATGGGCTGTTAGTCTATAGTTACTCAGTAATGATGAACCTGGGACTTTAGTAATCAATATTATGAAAGAGGATTTAATGGAATCTAGGATCTGTGCTGATTCATGAAATTTATTAAAAAGATCAAAAACTTTAGGTTTTATTTCGTCCCAAAACCTCCTGTAAAAGTAAAAGTTAAATCCATCCGGTCCTGGTGATTTCCCTTCATTACATGATCGAATCACATTTCCTATTTCATCCCCTAAAAATGGTGCCTCAAGTAGTCTAACATTTGGCTCATCAACTGTACGAAACTGCAAGCCCCTCAAATCAAATGGAACATCAACTCCTCTCGAGAAAAGATTGACATAGAAATTATATATAGGGTTCACAATACTTACCAGATCCGAAATCATATTCCCATCTATCTCCAATTGAGTTATCCTATTGCCCCTTCATCGTGCCAAAGCCATACGGTGAAAAAAGGTCGTATCGTTATTGCCAAGTACGGTCCAAGTCACCCTAGATTGTTGGTGACGAACCTTCTCTAAACTATGATAAAGCTCATTGAGGGAGGATTTCGCCATCTATAACGCCGACCCAGCTAAAACATCAACAGGACGCAAAACTGAACTAGAGGTAAGATCAAATACCTAATTCATATTCCATTTATTTTTTAGGAAAGGTAAGAAATCAGCATTATCCCACCAACAATTCAAGGATCTAAAAATCCTACTCCCTTCCCTACACATAGCGTATGATTGAAAAATAATCAAGAATTGATCAGAGAGAGAAGAATCAACAGTCATCAACCTCAGTCTCAGCCATAAATCCAATAACGAGCAATTAACCAACAACCGATCTATTCTCGAGTACGACAAGCTATTAGCCCACGTATAATCCCTGCCACGTAATGGAACATTGTATAAAACGCATTCATTGACAAAGTCTTGGAATTGAATCATAGAATTAGGGATCAGCCCCTCTCTCCCCATCCATTCTGTCCTCATTAAAATCACCACACACTAAATTTTTTTCGAAACTCCTCACATTCGGCGATAACTCTTGCCATAGTTGATGTATGAGAACCGCACTGGTAGCACCGTATAAGCACAAAACATGGACATCTATTTGACTTGAGTTAACATGTAAAGTACACCATCTATCAGAAGATTGAATAACCACACCATTAAGTAACCGAGAGTTCCAAGAAATAACTATACCCCCTGAGAGCCATTGAGCCGAAATTGAATGAAACAAAAAGTCATTGTGTCCCCAAAATTTTTGGATTACCATATCTAAAACTGCTACCGTTTTCATTTTAATTAAAATAATAATCTCCAAATACCATCCCCTAATACATGATCGGATAAAATTCTACTTGGCGCTATTCGTCAACCCTCCCCGGTAATTCCAACTTAATAAATTTAGTGACATAAAAAACAAATTCACAAACCTTGATGAGATGTACCTCTCAATGCATTTTGAGAGCATTCACAATCAGCCCCTTATCGCATTCCTTAAACAAACCCAACTCTTCTCCTATCAGTAACACTAGCATCTCTTCCCTTTCTCTTGGACTGTTATCTTCATCCCTAATAATGGCTTTATTCATATTCTCAATATCCAGTCCCGATTAGTTAGAGACCCCTGTATCGAAGTAGTAAGACTTACTCCTTGGCTTTCTCCAACTAAAGTATTCCTAATATCGGAACTTTCCCCATTTGCATTTATCCTTTCAGGCAGAATTCCTTCACTACGCTGATTTATCTCAACCGAATCTCCCATCTCAGTAGTTGAATCTGCAGAATCCCAGTTATATGAGGCTAATTCCACTTCATTTGAATTGCTTGATTCTGAGTAAATGTTATCATTACTGTGCTGGTAACCTACACCTTTGCCGGAAATTATTGAATATTGTCACCTCGGTAGACCCCATTGACATTTTAAAGTTTTAGCTGATTGTTCCAACAGGAACTGAAATAAGACAAGACACCATATCTAGTCTATCTGGCCTCTCAAAATCATATTCAATAGCCACAACTTGTCTGAATCTGATCGCCATCTTGTGAATCACTCGATCGCACACAATAATCGGTGGAATACCTATAAAATCTAGATACATAATACATTCTTTAGGGGTAAAGTTCGTATTAAGATATTGTACCGAGGACAGTACATGATTCATCACTTTCCATTCATTCTCCACAAAACTAATCATCGAATTCCTTGAGTTAAAGGACACAATAACATGATTGCCCCCCACTAGGGCAGTAAAAACTATCTCCAAACTGTGGTCACTAATCAACTTAAAGATGTTTCGAATATATGCAATAAGTTTTACTCGAACCATGCAAGAATTACCTTTCTATGGGGCAGTTAGGATTAGTATATCTATTTGATTTGGTGTTTCCTCCGAACTTACCTTTGTCTTATGCATCAGTGCATCACTTCTCAAATTTAGTACAGGTTCTTGGTTGTTAGGCACAATTTTCTGGTTCTCTGAACCTGATTTCTCTTTTGATTTTCTAGTATCATGCACCACTACCTCATATGATCTCTCATCATGTAGTGAATCACGAAACACCCTTGTCAGCCTAGGGACAGTTCACTGAATCTTCCTATCGTCATTCATATTATTAGTATGGTCAAACATTGCTTTAAACGCACGTAACTTAATAGCTCCAATCTGAACATAATTGAATATGCGTAATGCTTCATGTGCGGGTAGTAATCCATCTAAATTAATGAATCCAAAATTAAGATTCTTAAGATTCCTCCTCCTTACGATATATACCCATCCATTGACGCCAGCCTTCGATAAAACTTTCTTCATGGCCATCAAATCATAACCATTGGGAAAATTCTCAAAATAAAGCTTAGTCGGCTTTGATGGGATAGGGTTAGCTGTTGTAGTGTTAGTCTGAGTTTTGTGGGCAGTGGGATTTGGGTGGTACGGGTGGGTACGGCGATCGAACTTGCCGTAGGGTTATTTGAAAGTGGTGGTTGTTGAGGGTTGGTGGCGATGTAGGGGAAAGGGGTTTGGGTACCAACGGTGGTTGATGGTGGTGGTGGTAGTGGTAAGGCGGCCGCGGCTAGCGTAAGGATAGGGTTCGGCTCTCATAGCTCTCTTATTTTTCCAAAGAGGCTTGATTTATTGTTTTTTTTTCTCCTTCACGTGCTTGTATTCGTAATCCAGGTTTTTTTTCAATCTATCATTTCTTACTTCCTTTTGTTTAAGTTATAGTATCTGCTATTAAAACTACTTAAGTTGTGTTTGAATAGAGGGGGAACAAGAAATATAGAATCTTTCTAGTATAGGCTTTAGTTAGTCTTTGTTGTTAAACATAATACTAAACCTTAATATGCTTGTATGATATCTATCAATAATCACAATGCCAATGCGCCATAATAATTGATATTTCAATGGACTGAAGGTTCCATTTTGAAAAACGGTAAAACAAAAATATTTTGAAAATAGAGGTCAACATTAAATATTTCCGTATGGTATTTTATGGCTATAAGTGTCTTTTCTACATCTCGTTGCTACAAAAATTTACTCTCTAGAGATCTGATTGAGGTTGGTTATTTAATTGCTAGTATATTCATTCCAAGTGGATCAAGCCTAAAGTAAAATTATCAAGTCTACTCTGGGAAGAATGTCTATGCGCATTTTTTTTCCTCAATATAACTCGCAATATAGTAATCCAAGTCCCGTGCTTAATAAGAAAAAAAATGGAGGTGTCCTGTTTCAGTGATTAGAATTTCAACTCTATTTCTTGTATGACAAATTCACTAATAGTAAAAATTAAGTGAAGTTTAATAATAATAACAATAATAATAATAATAATAATAAGAAAAAATATGTGTTTCACCTATGGAGAGAAACCGTACCCGCACCCTCTCCACCCCCTACCTTAGTCGCCGCCGTCGCCACCGGCCGTCAACCACCCTGATCCAATCGGAGAGCAATCACCGCCAGCGACAACACTAAAACCCCTTCCTTGAGCCCCCCCGTAATCGCCAAACCCAAAACCCTATTCCCCCGAAAATATACTTTGAGAATTTCCCAAATTACTTTGATGCAGCAGCAATGAAAAGAATGTTTAATAGGTATGGAGTGTATGGATGGGTCTATATTGCTCGGAAAAGGAACGCTAAGAACCTTAATTTTGGGTTCATGACACTTGTTGGAACTATACGGCTATATGAGGCGTTGGAAGCTCTGAATATGATAGCGGTTGGTGCGGTGAGACTCAAAGCTTTCAGGGCCAGGTATGACAAGTCGATAACATCCCCTAAAGTGCGGCCTAACCCCGTGGTACCAATTTAGAAGGCGACATTCCATAACTCCCCACGAGATGATCGTTCATTTATAGCTGTTGTGGTGAATCAAGCTCCACAAGAGGAGTCGACCATCAACCCTATCCAGGCGGCATCTGCCCCTATTATACCTGCTGAACCTCTACTGAATAGTGAGGTAGTGGTTAAAATTGCACCTTGGAAATCAAAATGTTGTTTGGTTAAACTCAAGAATATTTCTCACATCCGTAATATACATGATTTTCTGACTGACCATGGCTTTGAGTTTAAGTTTGCTGCTCTTGTTGGTGGTTATTGTGTGATTATTTCATTTATATCAGATGTGGTTGGAAAGTTATGCAACATATTGTGGAGTCCGTTTGTGCACTACTAGTAGATTTTGCGCCATTGGAATGTATTATGTATCTGGATCTCATAGGAATTCTGCCAGCTTTTGTCTGTGAACCTGTGGTATGTGAACTCACAGCGAGATTTGGACGGATTGTTGTGATAGATTGTAATTTTGAAAAACTGGATCGTCTGGACGTAGTATCGTGCCTTGTTTCTGTGCCGCTAGGGATAGCTAGAAGAAATCTGACCCTGGCTTTGGGGGATAGGGATATAATGATATACACGAATCTTAGACAAGGAATTGGGTGTCAACACTGTTAAGAGCATAGATCGGAAGAGTGGAGTGAACCAGAGGAGGATCCTTCTAACAGGAGTAGTTGGGAATCATCGGGGAACGATGTTGAAACTAGATCGAGTGAGGATGATGAGATTGGAGCGGATAGCAATAACACAATTCTAGGAAGTAACCATCCACCTAGTAATAGCCCGATAATTGGGGGGAATAATGTGATGGTTCCAGTTACGGAGGAATCAAGCTCCTTGGGCCCGAACATCTCAAATATGAATAGAATTATCATCTGGAGGGAAGAAAATGAGCCAACTGTCAGTGAGGAACTAATGACATTCTGAATTAGGGAAAAGCTTGAGTTGTTTAGTGAACAAAACATGGGTTTGATTATAGAGGCCTTGAAAGGGCAGTGATGCTGAGATGACTGTTGTCCGAGCTGGGTTATCGTTTGTATTATTATGTCATTGAGTTTTATGAGTTGGAATTATCGAGGGGGTCTGTTGAATGGGGCCAAACAGTTTTTGGTCCGGTCATGTGTTCGAAAGTGGCAGCTTCAGGTTTTTATTTTGATTGAGATAAAGTCTTTGTCGGTTTCAGATCAGGTTGTCAGAAAGTTTTGGGGCCATAATGAGTTTCAATCTCATTGTATTCCATCGCATGGATTGTCAGGGGGTCTACTACTCTCATGGAATTCTAGTTTAATACATGGCTCGATTACTACTTCCACAGATAGATGGTGCTTGCTACATATTGTGTCCAGTTAACTTGAGGTCAACTTACTATGCTTATATGGTCCCCCTATCCCCAGTGAAAGGAATCAGTTTTGGTTTGATCTGCTACTCCATAATCAAAACGTGGATAACTTGGTGATATGTGGTGATTTTAATGAAGTGTTACATAGCTCTGAGAGAGGTAGAAGTGGGAATACGGTGTCGAGTTCGATGATTAGGTTCCAGGAGTTTGTTAATGAATGTGCTTTATTTGATTTGCCATTACATGGTCGTGCTATACATGGTCTAATAGCCTATCCTTCTCGAGGATCGATCAAGTCTTGGTGTCGTGCGATTTTCTTGATAGGTGGTTGGGTCAAAGTTTGATGACGGTTGATTCGACTTTATCAGATCACTTTCCGAATATCTACCAGTCCCACGCATCGGTATGGGATGGTAAAAGATTTTTCGCTCCTTGAAGTGTTGGTGGGAGAAGGACAGGTTTCTACCTTTTCTAAAATAAAAGTGGGAGGCTATAGAATTGGCGGATCTGGGGCGCGACATTGAGTTTAAGCTAAGCCAGCTAAGGAGCTTTATTCGGCCTTGGCATCTATCTAATTTTGGCACGTTGGAGGGAAGAATAAAGAAGCTAGAGGCTCATGTTATATCCTTGACATCTAGCTCGGTGTCTCGGCCTATTGAGGAGGAGAGTAATTTGGAGCTTCAGTGCGTGCGATCAGAATTACTTACCTGTAGACGGAACCTTGAACAAGTTCGCCATCAACAATCACGAGTTAACTGGACTATGCTGGGTGATGATAATACAAGTTTTTTTCATAGGATGGCGTCAGCGAGGTCTAGGGGTAATTGGATTTCACAGCTGGAAATTGATGGGGCTGTATCTTCTAACTCGGAACTTATTAAATCCACGATATGGAATTTTTATTCCAGGCTATTTTCAAAAAAAGTGGAGGTGCCATATAATTTGAGGGAGCTAAATTTCTGCATGGTTGATGAGGCAGCCAATTCTTGGCTTATCGAGTCATTTTTAGAGGCTGAAGTGTGGGATACGGTTTGTGCTTGTCAAGAAGGTAAGTCTCCGGGGCCGGACGGATTTAATTTTTTCTTCTATAAACGCTTTTGGGGGGAACTGAAACCGAATGTGCTAGCACTGTTGGGCGAATTTTATAGGTATGATCATCTACCCAATTCAATTAAATCATCCTTTACTGTGTTGATTCCTAAGGTTCCTGGGTCATCGTTGATGGGAAACTATAGACCGATTGCCCTTATTCATTGTATATATGAAATTGTGTCGAAAGTACTCGCGAAAAGGTTACATGTTGTATTGCCTCAACTGATCTCTAAGAACCAGTTTGTATTTGTTAAAGGCCGTAATATTCATGAATGCTCATTTATAGCCTTGGAAGTGATCCAATCAATCCACCGTCATGGTCAGTCTTCAGTAGCACTCAAGCTTGATTTCCATAAAGCATACGATAGTGTTTCTTGGACTTATATTGATTTACTTTTGAAGAGGATGGGTTTCTCTGATAAGTGGATTGGATGGATGGCAGCTTGCAGAGAGAACTCGGTAACATCTATTCTTATCAATGGAAGCCCTACTGATCCGATCTACTTGGGTAGAGGGGTTAAACAAGGCGACCCCATTTCTCCATTTATTTTTGTCTTAGCTGTGGACGGTCTTAAACAGCTTATTGATGCAAGTGTCCTGAATGGCATTTTGCCTGGGTTTTGTATTGATGGGTCAGAAATGGATATATCTATTCTTCAGTTTGTGGATGACACGATGTGCTTCTTGCCTGCAGATGAGTCCCTTTTACCTATTTTTATCAGTTTATTACATTGTTTTGAGCTGATTTCAGGTTTTACGAATTAATTTTGTTAAGAGCTTAATTGTGGGTAGTAATATGCAGGACGATATGTTGAATCGGTGTGCGGAGATTATGGGATGCAAGATCGAGAAATTTTCGATTACTTATCTAGGAGCCCCTCTCAGTACGAGACACATCCCAGTGTCTTATTAGAACTCATTGATTGGTAAGTTCGAAAATTGGCTGTCAAGTTAGAAAGGTTAGTGTTTATCGTATGCTGGCAGGGTAGTCCTTATGAAATCGGTTCTCTCTTCCATCCTGATTTATTTTCTATCATTGAATAAGATGCCGTCCTCTATTAATAATAAGCTTGTGCAACTGATGTGGAATTTCTTGTGGAAAGGTAACGCGGATTCTAGAGGGATCTGCAAAGTGAGTTAGGAGACAATTATGCTTCCGAAAAATCTAGGAGGCTTGTATGTTAGGGATCTCAGACTAGTAAACTCTAGTTTATTATTGAAATGGATATGGCGGTCTAGAGTAGACGAACAAGGATCGCTATGGTATGAGTTGTGTGTCCGTAGATATGGCTTCAATTCATGGAACTCGTTTGAAAATGTTGAGAGTTCACGCCTTTCATATGTTTGGCGGGGCATTTTATCTTGCGGTGTAAAGAACTCAACCTTCTGGGAGTTGTTTAAATCGAATGTGAGGGTGAAAGTGGGGAACAGGGCTTGCGGATCCTTTTGGTATAATAATTGGACGACAAATGTGTCACTATCTCTTCTTTTTCCTGACCTGTATCTCTTATACAATAGAAAAAGTTGCTCAGTTTGGGATGGGTGTCTATCAATTTCTAAGGGAGCAGCACTTTCTAGGCCTTTTTGGAAATATAGTCTAAGGATTTCGAGTAGAGAGAGGTGCTCCCAGCTTCGGAATTAGATTTCCCAGACCCGCCCAGCAATTTTTATGGGTAATGGGGCTGACGGCAATATGGGGCGGCAGCTACATGCTACGTTTCAGGTGGTGGCGGTTAGATTTGAATGGGATCTGGGAGCTAATAAGGTATTTTCAGCCGCATCTTTTTGTTTGGGGTTCTATAGGACGCCTCAACGGACTACGCCGGAAATGGATTACATGGTGGTTTGGAATGCGTGTCTTCTTCCTAAAGTTAAATTCTTCGGCTGGTTATTGTTGCATAGACGTCTTCCAACGAAAGATTTTCTGGTTCGTCGCGGATGCCAAGCAGTAGTGGATGATAAGTGTTCATTTTGTGATGAGTCTAAAACAATCGATCATGCTTTGTTCCACTGTTTGGGTAGTTATTGTGTATGGGCTCAAGCTTTTCTGCTGCTAGGGATTTCAGTGACAATGCCATTGAAGGGGGCTGATTTTCTATTAGTATGGCGTGCGCACTTTACCTCGGGTCTTGGCTATGAGTTTGGTACGGCTTTATGGTTTATGATTGCGTGGGCTATTTAGAAAAGGAGGAATAAGTTTGTGTTTGAGGGAGTCTTAAGCACAAAAGATCATTTGGGGTCATACATTCATCTATGCTGGTTCTTCTTCAAGTATAGGAGGCGGAATCTTAATTTTGTCGTTTCTGATGTCTTTGATTTTCCGAACTTATTACTTAGTTGTGACTAGATAGCTGGTATTCATTGGTCTTTTTCATTGTATAGGCATGTCTTGGGATCGGATTTCATATCCGTATCACCTTTAGGCTGTATTTCTGTCGAATGTTGCTCTCATCTTATGAGGAGATTTTGGATTGCTTTAATAAAGAGAGGTAAGTGTCTTGTAGGTAAGCGGGGGCATCAACCTAGTTGGGACGCCCGCCCCGAAATTTTCACCTGCCTCATTCTTTTTCTTTCTAGGGGAACACAATGTTCCTCCGGGGGGTTTTCAAAAAAAAAAAAGAAAACCAGTTCTGAAACTATTATGATACAAAGTAGTGAATAGTAGCACAGGTTCAGTTGTAAGAAGTCTCGCATTCAGGTCTAATTCAATTCTTTACTTTCCAATTCATACTACTAGTTTAGACTTCAGGCAGCGTTCTTTCATACCACATGACTTTCAACGAAACAGATTATGTAAAGTTGGCTAAGTTTTACCAATATGATAATAGTTGTTGTATTGTACCTCATAATTATGAGCAGGCGTGATAAATACATATTTTATACCTATAAAAATGTAATCAAATTTATATAAAATTGTGGTTAGAATTAGGATACAGGTAATATGAAAGTGAATGCTAAGGGTGGATTAAAAGTTATAAGACTAGTAAATTTAACGCATTCGTGGAAACATATAAATTGAGGTAATGATAGAAAGCAAGTGTAGAGATGAGTAGACCAACATTATTTAGAGAAAAACTATTTGAAAGATGTGTGTTTATTAGATATTGATGGGAATATAACATTCAGCAAAACTTTATAGCATCAGAGTATTCATATTGTTGATTCCACTTAGAGAAAAACAAAATTGAATTAGCTGTATCTACACTTCCACCATAGTTGATTCAGGGGCACCTCACGCAAGGCTCTGGGTCATGTGCCTTGTCATACCTTAGGCGAGGTAGCGTAGCTCAGGCGCGCGCCTTATATGTCTAGGCGCCCATTTTGGTGTGCGCCTTAGGCGCACCTAGTGCCTTGATAACTATGACTTCCACAATGAAACTCAATGTGTGTTTTAAAATTGTTGAAAAATGCAGCAGCCAAGCTCTTACAGAATTCTTCAGTTATGTGGCGTGACTAGACGTGTTCCGGATTCAGGCCGGGCCTAATCGGCCCTAACCTAAAAATTAGTAGCCCAAGTCAGACCCATCGTACAAAAAATAGACGTCGGGCTCGAGCCGGGCCGGACTTTTATAAATTATTAAATTCCAAGCCTGGTCCATGGGCCTACAAACTATTTATTATATTAATTTTTAAAAAATAAATACGTTAATGATCTGTTAAAAGAAATAATTTTTTCATTGATTTGTTATGGTGAACACAACTAATGTAAAAATGATGGGGGAATAAACTTTAGCCAATATATACCAAAGTGAGTGTTAATAGCGCAAATAGAGATTTACTTATACAGTTATAAAAGGAAATAGAAATTTAGTATAAATTATATATTATCAAATAAATAGTTATATATACTAAACTTTAGTGTATATTTATATTATATCGGACCACAACGGGTTCGGGCCGGGCCGGGCCTTTATTCAAATTCTCTTGCCCAAACCCACCATTTTTAGTGCGGGCATGGACAGGCCTAGCGGGCCCATGCCCAGGTCTAGCCGTGACTAATGACAAGTTCTCTATCAGGTCCAACACTCGGTTGCTACACATAGATGTCTATTTCTTGAAGTATATTTTGATAAGCAAAATGTAAAGGGAAATTATAAGGATTGTAGGGGTTGCCTAAAATATTTACACTATTGCCCTCTACTTTTATAATTAACTCTTTAGTGAGATTTTAAACTTTCCATTTTCAAGGTATACGTTCCTTTTATTGTATAATGCAGTCATGTTCTTTCTTTTTTCCCTTTTTTCCCTTTGTTTTGCATTTATCTCGCAAACCGTCAATTTTTTCGATATGCCACTTTAGAGTTTTCTGTTCGTCTCATTTTTATCTTCGAAAAAAGTACCATAATGATATACTTTTTCGAGTTTTTATTTTTAAAGATATGTAACAGATGATACAAGCATTATACTAGCATTTTATAAAGTGTGAAAAACCAGCATTATGCCAGTATTTTATCAGCATTATACAAGGTGTGAAAAACTAGCATTATATCAGCATTATACCAGCATTTTACTAGGTGTGAAAAATTATGTTAAAGCATCTATTTTATGAAAGAAACCAAATAAAAACCACTTTATATCAACATTATACAAGCATTTATGCAAGCATTATACAAGATGTGAAGAACCCAAACATAAGCATCTATTTTATGAAAGAAATCAAACAAAAACCACTTTATACCAGCATTTTACTAGCATTTTATGAGGTGTGAAAAATTAAACTAAACATAAGCATCTATTTTGTGAAAGAAACCAAACAAAAGCCACTTTATATCATCGTTATACAAGCATTATACAAGGATTATATAAGGTATGAAGAACCCCAAACATAAGCATCTATTTTATGAAATAAATAAAAAAAACCAGTTTATACAAGCATTTTACGATGTGTGAAAAATTAAACTAAACATAAACATCTATTTTATGAAAGAAACCAAACAAAAGCCACTTTATATCATCATTATACAAGGTGTGAAGAACTCAAATATAAGCATCTATTTTATGAAAGAAATCAAACAAAAATCACTTTATATCAGCATTTTACCAGCAAAATACTAGCATTTTACCAGCAAAATACCAGCATTTTACTCGCAAAATACCAGCATTTTACAAGCAATATACCAGCAAAATACCAGCATTTTATCAGGTGACAAAAAGTTTGGAAAAAAATATATCACAATAGATGGTGTTTCAAAGAGAAAAATAAGACGAACAAAAAGTCTACAGCGGCATGGCAAAAAAATAAACGGTTTGAGAGATAAATGTAAAATAAGAGAAGAAAATAAAAAAAAAACATGTATTGTGCATGAGCTATTGGAGATGAACGTATTTAGGTTGTTTGAGGTTTATAGAGCTTATTTATGTTGTTGAAGCTTGTGGAATTGGACACTTGTATTGTTGACCAAACTTTTACTGGAAATTATTGTTGGGCTTTGGTACAGTTATTTACTTTTTCCAGGTGTAAACTGCTGACATTTTAACTGGAATTCTCATTCTAAAGTTGAACAAGAATTCATTTTGCTTTCTTCTTTTGTTACCTACTGGACTTTTATTAAAATTTTGTATCTAGACTTTACAAACAATTGTTGCCCCTCGTGTTTCAATTTTTGTGTTTTAGGCATGCATCATTGTTTGACTTTTCTGAACCAAGTATATGTTATTTTTTTTTGAAATATATGAATATTCTTAACATTCATTATAATTTTTTTAGAACCTAGTACTTTTTTACGGCATTGATTACTAGTATTTTTTTCAATTTTTAGTTGTTGATGAAATGTAATATATAAGAGCCCTCTTCAATCCAAATAGTTTTAAATTTAGGTATTGATTTTCAATGAATTTGCACTTGCAAATATGCAAGGGGAATTGCAACAGATTATACACTTGCAAATCTACAAGAAGCTATACGCTTGTAGAATTGCAACGGAATTAGCAACGGAAATATTTCCGTTGCAACATTGCAACGGAGTGCAAAACACTAGCAGATGAATCTACAAGCGCGTATATTGCAACAGAATCAGTGTCATTGCAATTCCATTACAAAAGGGCTTTTGCAACAGAAATTTTGTTGCACTTTCTGTTGCAGATGACTGATTTTCTTGTAGTGACCCTGATGTTTAGGGCTTGGATCATCCGATACATAATCCAAATAGAAATTCTATAAATCCTTCCTTAGTGCCTCGAACCACTCGTCAAAGTTGTTACATTAAATGTGTTTTTGTCAAGAAGAAGAGTATCAATGGGTGCATTTATAATGGGATACATATTCATGTATGCAAACATTTTCAACCTAAGATGTAAGAAAGAAATATTGTTAAGACTTTAGTATATAGTACTTGTATTTAGTACAAGAACTTTTAATTAAATGCATTTATCCTACCATTTTTTGACATTTACAGTAGCCCATTCTATTGAATTCGGAAGATCTAACTTAGCTAAAGTTCCAAGTAGTTAGCATCTATAACTATTCTAATATGGCCCCCAATTTTATGGGTCAAGCCATATTATTAAGCTGTAGTTGGAATTCCATTCCATTTGCATCCCATGTAATTTATAATTATTCAAGTTCCCTAAACTAAAGGATGTGTGTTCTAATTTTAGCATCTTCTTGAATGTGTCTCAGTCCTACAGTTAGCCCCAATTTTATGAGAGTAAAACTAACCCATTCCTGTTAAGGTAGACCCTATCTCAATATCTTTAATCAATCGATGTAGACGGAAGGAGCGCTTTGCGCAAAACTTATGGCCGAAAAAGACCGTATTATAGATTTGAGTAACGAAGACTATGACTTACCTTAATATATTTACTTTAGGATTTTCTTATTGGTGTTTAAAAGTCTCATCCAATCTAGGATTTATAATAATCTATATTAATATCAGAGAATTTTAGAATTAATTAAAAGGTCTAACCTTAAAAGGTTCACGTTCTTTATTATAATTATTCCATTCACCTAGATTACATGAAAAATTCTTAACATTCTTTATTTGTTATATATTTTTCATTACCATTAAGCTTTTTTCAATATTTTAATGATTACTTTGTTATAGAAACTCATCTTATATACTAGAAATAAATCAGTCCATATTTAATCCTTTTGGTCAATTCAAGCTGCACCAATATAGGTTCACAGGTAGGAGATGTGACCTATTAGAAGTAGACACCAAGTCCAATCATTGCCAGAATAAACACGGGCACAAACACAAAGACCATGGATTCTCTTGAACTAATAAATTTAATTTCGTTCTTTTAATTCATATAAATTGAAAGCATTTATAACCCTTTATGACTTGTATAATTTATTGAGTTTTGATAATATCTAGAGAAAATTGAGCAATACTTATTCTAATTATTAATATCCATTTTTTAACCTTGAAATGAAACACTAAGTTCATCTATTGTTGTTTCTAAACAATTAATAAACTTTATATCATTTCATACAGAAAATAAAATTCAATTTTCTCCTAACTTAAATTAAGCACTAAATAGGAAGGCTCTGATACCACTGTTGAGAACTGACAGTCATTTTAAACATGCATGACAGGCATGGCAAAATTTCAAAATTTTGTCCGTTGTCCTTTGAAACTCCTATTAGTTGCATATAATTTAATTAAACCATTAACTAAATAAATTCCCTACCTAGGTTATGATGCATAGGCTAGGCATACCATAACTCTAAGTTATATTCTAGCATAAATATTTTGTACTAAGCATGTTATAACTCTAATATATAACCTAAGCATAAAATAAACTAAGCATACAAATAACAACCTCAGCACAATTATTAAGTCTAAAAGCGCTTAAAAAGACATAATAATTAAAAGAGGAACTTACCAATTGAAGAGTGCTTTAGCAGAACCTTCTTACACAAACCTCTAAGTGTAGGATAGCCTCTATGAGTATCCACACCAACCCCACCAACCGAAACCTCCCACGAGGAAGAACTGTAGAGTTTTGAGTAGCTGCTAGACGACTCCAAAACCCACCCAAAAATACTAACTAAGAGATGCGCGAACAAATTCAGGGCCCCTTTAAAAATAGTTCTTCTAAGTCAACTCGAGAAAACTTATTGGAATCTCAAGTCAAGACTCAGAAGAGAACTTGGTGATTATGAAAATGGGGGAGGAGTAGCCTATATATACGCTCGAGGGACCTAAAAGGCTCCCCTTTTTTCGATGTGGGATGTGCATTTTGCACATCCCATACGCGAGTATGACCAACGGGGATTGGAGAACCGCGGGTCAAACCCGCGCATATAGCGTGTTGGGCTGCTATATGTGACACACAAGGCAAGACCTAACAGGCTTGCCTTGTCCGCCAGCTAGGCATCACGACCTATGTCGTGAGCCCAGCTTGTGGCACACCCCTTATGGGTTGGGCTTGGCCAGCCCACATTTATAGGTTACCGCGAGCACTTCCCAGCAGTGCTCGTTCAACGTATCCAAGCCTATACACATATATTTGTACTCTCGGTCCAATTTAGATCGCTAAGGAAAAATTCCCTTTCAATCATTTTTCAAATATGTATTGCATTTTATGACCTTAATAAATTAGTTACTGGTAAAAATAAAATCTCTGGTCTAACCAGGTAATGGTCTAACCATTATACATTTAATATTCTCATAATAGACTAAGTCTATTAATTCTTCACTAAGTTCAATGTAGGTCCAATGTGTATTACCTTATAGGATCTCGAAGTTTTGAGTTGTTAAGGCTTAACCCACCCTAGTTCAATAAAAAAAATTTGCTTGAGATTCTAGACCACATTTGGAACTCGATGACCTTAAACGATTGTAGTACGCCTCTAGTAAGGGTCCATCATCTCCCATTACTTGGAACATCATTTATGCTTATGACTTAATCTTGGTTAATGCAATAGTTGCCCAATGCAATGAACTCCTTCCATTCTTTAATATTCAAACCATATGGTTTATTGGGTTCGGTTAAAGTGTTAACCAACCAATAGCGAGATTGCTCCAAGCTATCCCAGTTATTTATTTGTTGCAGAAATATATATGAACACATCGATATAACCAAAAGATGAATGTCTTTATTAATTAATTGAATTGCTCGTACCAATACATAATTAATAGATATCACCCAAATTACCTTAATGGCATACATCATATCTAGCATAATTTTTCCAAGGAACTTTAAGAAAAAGCCATTGATTATGTTGTGTATATCTTGAACTGGTCCCCAACAATAAGTGTTTCCGATATGACACCCTAAGAAGCATAGAGTGGGAGAAAGCCCAATATCTCTCCTTTTCATGTTTTTAGTGGTGTAGCACATGTTCATATGATGTTATAAGAGATCTAAGTGAAGAATTAACTATTTACTGTCATCTTATTGTTCGTGAATCCATTGATGCTCAAGAAGCTATAAAGGATGAGAGATGTAAAAAAGCCATGGAGGAGGAGATCCAAGCAATAAAGAAGAATGAGATTTGGGAGTTAACTAAACTACCAGCAGATAAAAAGCTTATCAGGGTTAAATGGGTGTTTAAGGCAAAGAAAGATGCCAACGAATAAATTAAATGACACAAGGCAAGATTAGGTTCTAAGGGATATAGTCAAATACCCAGTATTGACTATGATGAAGAATTCTAGAGGAAGAAGTTTATGTCCAACAACCACCTAGTTATGTTGTTAGAGGCTACGAAGAGAAACGACTGAAGCTGAAGAAGGCATTATAAGGACAGATGTAACACCCCCTTTATTGGGAGTGCCACAGTAACTATAATCACCCAATAAACAACTCTACTCCACTATCTAAAGTTCAATACTTATAGATTTAATGTGTACAAATACAAATATAATGTTTGAAACTTCAAATTATTCTCCAAATATTTCTCAATGCCACTTTACATTTCTCACACTATCTAGTACATGCCACTATTCTACAAACCATAATATTACATTAAAATACAAATCCACCTCGAGTCTTTTCTTATATGCTCTTCAAGCTGATCCACTTATACCACTTTGGTCCGAGCTATCTATAATCTTTAGTATCTGCGTGTAGAAAATAAACTACATGCTAAGCAATTTGATTAGTGGTGTACATAAAAGAAATACAATAACTTTGAACATTTTTAACACTTTAAAATAGAAACTAAGTATGTTCATAAGTCAAAAGCAACTTAAACAACTTTATAAAACCAAAACACAAAACTTATATTATAAACCTTTCAAAGTACAATCAAATTTATATGCAATTTTTCCAAACACATTAACCATATATTGCCCAAAGTAAACAAGTCATGAATAACGATAATATGGATATGGGTGCGGACAAGCCCAAAGTCGAAGCTTCGATATCAATGTATCGGTCGAGCCCTAAGTCGAAGCTTCAAAATCAATATATCGGTCAACGCCGAAGCCGAAGCTTCAAAATCAATATATCGGTCAAGCCCAAAGCCGAAGCTTCAATATCAATATATTTTTATTAGAATACCTGTCGAAGCCCAAAACCAAAGCTTCAATTGTTTGTACAGTATTGTACCTCCTTTATTGGCGCAATCTACCCTGACCCGTATTCTACTCGTTTAATAAGGGTAATAAATCAAAGTAACATCTAAAAAATTCCAGAATAAACCAGCAAACATAATTCAACAAATTTTCAGTAATTAAGAAATTCAAATCCTAAATTTTAAAGCATCAAACTTCAATTAAAACACAATAAAATCAACATTCATATTTTCCCAAAATTTCTAGATTTTGTGACCTGACTTCCCCTGCATTTTTCACTACCAAAACATCATCCAATCAAAGAAATTTCTTCCAAACTTAATAGCCACATGTCTCAACTTTCCAAATCCACCAGAATCACAGAAATCCAAATTGTATAACCAAAGTTATGATCAAACCAAAATTTCACATCGAAAATGAATAAAACTCAATAAGTTTTTTTCTTAACATATATTCTTTAGTTTCTGTGAATATCAATAGAATCAAGAATCATTCAAATTGGATTTATATAACAAGAGAAAACATCAAAACAAAACAGGGATACAAATCTGGAAATTTTCAGAAAAATCGAGAAATCGAAATTAGAGACACAAACCTTTTTCTAAGCTCTTTCTAGTTCTCCTCCATCTCTTTCCCTTGTCCTTTACTAGTATTAGCTTCCTCTATGATAGCCATGTAATAATTCTATTAACATATTGTATAAATAAACTACCTAATACCATAAATATGCTTAATCTATCATGAATTCTACTAATTAAGCTTTAATTTCATCAAAAATCACTCACCTCAAATTTGGGTTACTATTTATCGAAAACTTAGAAACTGAAATCATCTTATTCTAACCTTGATTCACTGAAATTGATGATGATAGAGGGCTTAATGATCAATTTCTAACAAGAATTTGAAGTTGAATCGAAGAAATCGAAAGTTTTTAAATTAGGGAAAAATTTTTGGTAAGGTAAGGATGAGGTGAAGAATGAAGAAGATGACGGGGAGAAAGAAGAGAGGATTCGTATAGATTTTATGATAGGCTTTTTTTTTCAATTTCCAATATGCCCTTGAACAAATAATTAAATGCCTAAATCATCTCTCTTACTTAATTAACTCTGATTTCTTATCTAATGACACAAAAGAAAAATGCCTAAACTCATAATATCCATATTATTTTATACTTTTATCCCTTAATAAAATTTAATTCAAAAGTTTCGGGTCATTACAATTCTCCCCCTCTTATGATTTTTTGTCCCGAAAATTACCTGAAAATAGTTGCAGATATTGAGTTTTCATTGTATCCTCCAGTTCCCAAGTTGCTTCTTCAACCTTATGATTTTTCCAAAGTACTTTTACCAAAGGAATAGACTTGTTTCTTAATTGTTTAACCTCTCTCGCCAAAATTTGTACCGGTTCCTCTTCATACATCAAGTCAGGTTCGATTTCTATGACATCAGGAGATAAGATATGTGATGGATATGATCAGTATCTCCTTAACATTGACACATGGAACACATTATGAATTTTGTCGAATGTCGGGGGTAGTGCCAACCGATAAGCTACCGGTCCAACCTTCTCTATAACCTCATATAGGTCAATGAATCTTGGACTAAGCTTGCCTTTCTTGCTAAATCGGAGGACTTGCTTCCAAGGAGATACTTTGAGAGATACTTTATCCCCAACTTCATAAGTAATGTCTTCTCTTTTTAGATTAGCATAAGACTTTTGTCTATCCGATGCAACCTTCAATCTCTCTTGAATAAGTTTTACCTTCTCCTATGTCTCCTAAATCAAATCCACTCCCACAATCTTTTTTTCACTAAGTTTGGTCCCATGTAATGGAGTTCAACATTTTATTCCATACAATGCTTCATATGGCACCATTTGTATGCTTGGCTGATAGCTGCTATTATAGGAAAACTCCATGAGGGACAAATACTTAACCAACTTCCCTTAAATTCAATGATACAACTTCTCATCATGTCTTCCAACACCTGAATTACTCTTTCAGATTGACCATCTGTTTGAGGATGAAATGAAGTACTGAAATGAATTTTACTACCTAAGGCTTTTTGCAACTTCTTCCAAAATCTTGAAGTAAATCATGGATCTCGGTCAGAAATGATTAAAACAGGCACTCCGTGAAGCCGCACTATCTCATCTACATATAGCTGAGCTAACCTATCAAGTGAATAATCCATCCTAACTAGAAGAAAGTGGGCAGACTTTGTCAATCTATCTACAACAACCCACACTACATCATGTTTCTTTTGTGTAAGTGGTAAAGACGTCACAAAGTCCATTGTAATTCATTCCCATTTCCATTCTAGAATTGTTATTTGTTGCAACGATCTAGAAGGAACTTGATGTTCGGCTTTCACCTGTTGATAAGTTAGACATTGAGCAATATGTTTAGTAATGTCTTTCTTTATCCCATTCCACCAATAATGGCTCTACAAATTTGGGTACATCTTGTTTGCTCATGGATGCATCACATAAGGACTACTATACACCTCATGCAAGATGTTCTTCTTTAATTCTTCATTGCTTGGCATACATAGTCTATCTTTAAAATATAGACACCCATCTTCTCGAACCATATAGTTGTCTACGATACCCACTTGTGTCCTTGCTCGAATGACCTTCAAGTCATCATCTTCATTTTGTGCTTGCTTAACCTGTTGTAGTAGTATAGGTTGAATCTTCAATTCTACACTTAAGGCGGCTCCACCACTGGTAAGAGCTAACCCCGTAATTATAGCCCTAAGTGCCATCATTGTCTTTCTACTGAGAGCATCTGCCACTACATTAGCCTTTCCTGGATGGTAATCAATAAGACAATTGTAATCTTTAATGAATTCCATCCACCTTCTCTGCCTTAAATTTAACTCCTTCTGTGTTGGCAAATATTTCAAGCTTTTGTAATCTGTACAAATATAACATTTTTCTCCATAAAGATAGTGTTGCCAAATTTTCAAGGCAAAGGCTATTGCAACCATTTCCAAATCATGAGTAGGATAATTCCTTTCATGATTCTTCAATTGCCTGGAAGCATAAGCAATCACTTTCCCTTCTTGCATCAAAACACACCCAAGACCACTATGCAAAGCATCACTATAGATTACAAAGTCTTTTCCAGGCTCTGGTTGGGTAAGAATGGGTGCTTCTGTCAACATTACCTTCAACTTCTCAAAAATTTCTTGGCACTTGTAATTCCACTCAAATTTTGCATTCTTTTAAAGTAGTTTTGTCAGTGGGAAAGCAATGACTGAAAATCCCTTCATAAATCTTCTATAATACCCTACTAAGCCAAGGAAACTTCTGACTTCTGTAGGATTCTTTGGTGGTTTCCATTTCACAACTCCTTCTATCTTTTTAGGATCCACTTTAATTCCTTATGCAGAAACAACATGGCCTAAGAAAGAAACTTCTTCAAGCCAAAACTCACATTTGTTAAGTTTGGCATATAATTTATTTTCCCTTAAAGTTTGGAAGACTATCTGCAAATATTGATCATGCGCTTCCCGTGACTTAGAATACACCAAAATGTCATCACTGAAAATAACTACAAACCTGTCTAAATATAAGTAAAAGACATGATTCATAAGGTCCATAAATGCTGCTGGTGCATTAGTTAGACCAAATGGCATCACCAAAAATTCATAGTGCCCATATCTGGTTTAGAAAGCCATCTTTACAATATCATCATCTTTCACTCTCATCTGATAGTAAGTCTTCAATCCTTGGCAATGGATACTTGTTCTTCATTGCTAATTTATTCAACTCCCGGTAATCAATACATAATCAGAGCGACCTATCTTTCTTCTTAACAAACAACACTGGTGTACCCCACGGGGATATACTCGAGCATATGAATCCTTTATCTAACAATTCTTGCAACTGGATCTTCAACTCTTTCTATTCAGTAGGTGCCATTCTGTATAGTGCTTTGGACACCGGTGCGGTACCCGGCAACACATCAGTTGCGAATTCTACCTCTCTTTTTGGTGGCATCCCCGGTAGTTCTTCTGGAAATACATCAAGAAAATCACATACGGTAGGAATATTCTGCAATTCTAACTCACCTTTCTTTGATTCTAGAGCAAATATTAGGTAGGATTGACATCCCTTCCTAACCAGCCTTTTAGTCTTCACAAAAGAAATTATGTTACAGAGATAATCTGATCTTTTCCCCACGATAACTATTTCTTCTGCATCAGAAACTTGAAGTGACATTCTTTTGTTTTTGCAATCCACCATAGCTCGATGTTCTAATAACCAATCCATTCCCAAGAAAACATCATAATCTCGGAAAGGTAACTCAATTAAATTTACCTGAAAAAGTTGATGTTGAATCATAATAGGGCAATTCATATACACTTTGTTTACTATCACACTATGTCCTAAAGGATTAGTCACTTCAATATTTTCCCCTAATTCTACTACATATAATCCTTTCTCTTGTGCTAACGCAGTGCATATATATGAATGAGATGAACCAAAATCTATTAGAGCATAAACATCATGATTAAAGAATGAAAATTTAGCAATAATAACTTCAGTAGATTCCTAAGTCTCAGGCCCTCTGATTGCATAACTTCGCGCCATTCCTCCCAGTCTACCACTCTGCGGTGCTTGTTGAGCCACATTACGTCCACTTGCCTCACTAGCATTTCCTCTTCCTCTTCCTCTTCCTCTTCCACCTTGCATTGTAGGAGTAGGAACTACTACAGGTGCAGATGTACTTATCTATCTTTGAGGATAATTTGCAATCAAATGTTCCCTCGAGCCATATTTAAAGCAGACTCTACCTTTTCCCCAACATTCTCCTATATGTATCCTTCTATAATTAGAACATTATGGAATATTTTATCTGCCTCGACCTGAAGGTACACTAGCTGCTAACCCTGTACTTGTGGTTTGTCTCAGTGAAAACGCTCTAAAATAAGATTGTGTTTGTTCTGATGTTCCCTTTTGTTTCTTACTTGGAGATTCTGAACTAGCTAAACCCTACGACCCCTTTTGAAATCTAGATCTTTTAGCCATTCTTTGTTGCCTATCTGAATTGATCTTCTCAATGCCTGTAGCAGCATCAACCAAGTCATTGAACACCTTAATCTTTTGTGCAAGTAAATGCACTCTAATTTCATCATTCAGCCCATCCTTGAATCTCTTACATCCCTTTACTTCACTGTCAACGATATCACGAGCATACCTCTCAAGTTTGAGGAATTGAATTTCATATTCTGATACAGCCATTCATCCTTGTCTCAAGGACAAGAACAATGTCCTCTATTCATCTTTGAATCATTCGTTAATGTACTTCTTGTTGAATTGTTCCAAGAAAAGACCCCAAACGATTTCTTCGGGGAGCCTTTATCTCGCAATGTTATCCCACCACCTCCTTGCTTATTCTTTGAGTAGACCTCACACATAATCTAGTCTCTCTTCATCTGTAAAATGAAGCCTAGTCATACACCATTTAGTATGATCAAGCCAATCTTCTACAAATGTATGATTCACTGTGTCCCCTTTGAAGTCATCAGCTGGAAGCTTCTTGATTCTTTCAAGAGGAGTTCTCTCCTCTCTTTTTTCAATGTAAGGTACTATAGGAACTTGGGGGATTGGTATATTTCGAAGTACTTGTATGATTACTTTAGTAGTCATATGCTGAAGTAAAGCAGCTTGTGCTAGAGTAGGTTGTTTGGGAAATCCATGAATTGGTGGAGGCTCATGTCTTTATTCATACCCATGCCTAATACGGACTGTACTCTCAGCATCCTCTTCCTCATTCTGGTTTTGACTACTACTAGCCACTACTTATTCCTGAAAATTAGACCAAAGTGGATCAAATAACTAACATAACATGTTGATTATTTGAGTATATTGTTATTAATAAAGCAAGTTTTCGGGGGAAGTTTTAGGAATAGGGCTCTGCTAGGGTTTCGCATTCACCCAGCTCTTATCTCTGATCTCTGGCTGCCACCATGGCTACCGGCTACTCTGGTAGTCCAAAATAACCAGAATTCTTTAAAGGTAATATAGCAGGACTTTTTAGCGGAGAGAGTTTCATCAAAGCCTCATCGAATCCGATTGGAACTTAAAACCCTAATTCACTCAAGGCAGATTCTCAACCAAAGAGTCAGGTCCGTTTTGTGAACATCATCAAGGGGAGTGATTCTTGCATACCAGAGGTTGTAGCTACTGTTGAGGTATCCAACAAGGGAGGCTTTACTTTAGTAAAGATGCTACAAGGTTTGATTGAGAAATGATTAGCTTTGTGTGCCAACTCTTTGATAGGAAGACTGATTCTTCAAAAGGGGGACAAGCCCTACTAATTATCTGATCTGAAGAAAGTTTTAACCGCTATTTGGGGGATCAAGGAAGTATGGAGGCTGATTTCGCTTTGGTAAAGGATATTACCATATTTTTCTTGGCTCGCAGGTCACAAAGTAGCAAATATGGTCGAGGGGAACAATTAGTTTGAAACAGGGAACATTCAGGATACAGCCTTGGCAATCCGATTTTCTAGTAGAGGACCAGAAGTCTATGAAAGCTCTGGTTTGGGTCAGATTTCATGGCTTGCCATGGGAATACTGGGACTCTGTAATTCTAGCTTGCATAGCTAAAGGAATTGGTGAATTTTTGAGGGTTGATGGAGCAACTATAGATGGAGACTTTGGGCACTTTGCTAGGGTTTTAATTGATATTGATTTGGCAAATCCTTTGGTTTACACGGTTGGTGTACAGAGAGAGGGTAAACAATTGTGGATCGATGTCGAATACAAAAACATACTGGACTTTTGTAAACTATGCTCCAATATTGGGCATACATTGAAGGTCTGTCGCCAAAACCCTAAACCTAAGTCTGATCAAGGGCTTAATAAAGTAGGAGGTCAGATTCAGAGTAGTCAGCATACAGCTGCAGAAGTGCTTGGGAAAGCAGGAGAAAAAATGCAAAAGGAGTTGCGTGATAAGGAGCTAGTGACTCTAATGGTTACTAATACCGCAAAGGCAACCCCAATTGATGTTGTGGAGGGTTCGGTTGCATTAAACATAGTGCAAGACAGAATGGTAGAAGACCTAACCATTTAGGAAGTCAATCCTAGGAAAACAGGTTCTCCAAGAGGAAATATTAGGGAAAGCAGCCAGGAATGTAATAGTTCTTCGGAACATGATCCTTCTCCTTCTTTGAAGGAGATTCAAAAGGTTTTAAATCCATCTGAAACATTGGTTACTAGTGCACAACACATTGACTTGGTTGTGGATTTCACCCAAAACCAGGGTATGGGTATTGAAGGGCAATTTATGGACCCGGAGGAGTCTGATGGAGAGGAATTTAGTCACACATTAGTAGAGAGGACCATTAGTCATTCTATGAAAGACAAGGATAATTCCTAGGCAGTTGATATGGCAACCAGTAAGGAATGATTCTGGGCAGATTATTCTGATTCAGAGGAACAAGTAACAACTACCAAGGAAGTCAAGGCTGACAAAAGAGGCCCAAAGACTCAGGGTCGTGGTAGAGGGAAGGGACAAGCCGGTAGAGGCCAGGGGCGTCAAAACCCTTCAAGGAATTGTAAATGAAGACTTTGTTCTGGAACTATAGGGGAATTGACAATTCCTCTACCAAACAAGTTTTTTTGAATTTTTGTCAGACGTATCGTCCAGATTTAGTTTGTCTTGCAGAACCTATGATCTCTTTTGATGATAATTTGCGGTTTTGGAGAACGGCGGGTTTGAAGTTTATTTCTGGGAATAATAGGGATCTCCAATCCATATGGGTGCTTTCAAGCTTCCATATAACTCCCTCGAATGTGACTAGGGGTCAGCAATCGGTGACCATTGACATTCAGGTTATGGGTGAAAATCATCATTATTCATTTGTTTACGGTAGTAATTCTGTGGTTGATCGAAGAATTCTGTAGAATAAGCTTCTTAACTTACAGCAGGATGTCCCATGGGTGGTCAATGGCGACTTCAATGTTGTTCGAGGTGCTCATGAGAAACGAGGGGGAAACATTAACAACATCGCATGTAGAGAGTTTAACTCAACCACGGATGGAGCAGAGTTAGCGGATCTACCTCTTTTGGGTTCACAATTTACGTAGACTGATGGAAGAAGGGGACCTCACAATATCCAATGTATGCTAGATAGGGCTCTGGGGAATTCGATTTTCCTTGATCACTGGGATTCTATTCATTGTCAGGCTCTTCCTCGACATCACTCGGATCATAACCCGGTTCTTCTTGAATGCTCTAAAGGTGAGGTTAGTTTTGCAAGATTTTGTTTTCAAAGTATGTGGCCTACACATGCTGATTTTCACGATTATATTTGCTCTGATTGGAATCTGATTTCACCTTTTGCGCTTATGCATGCTTTTACTACTAACTTAAAGTTTTTACATAGTAAGTTGAGGGAATGGAATAAGTCTATTTTTGGTAATTTGAATCAACGAATTCTGGCTTGTCACGAGTCGTTACGTTTGGTTCAATTAGAGATTGAGGATGGGGGGCTTTTTGACGAGCTTGTAGTAAGGGAGATTTGGGCTTATGCTGATCTCGATTTAGTGCTTAATCAGCAATATATTTACTTCAAAGAAAAGGGGCATATGAATTGGCTTCGAGCAGGCGACAGGAATTCTGATTTTTTTCATCGTCAAGCTAATCTTCGTAAAGCTTCACCAAGCTTAGGGTTTCTGAATATTAATGGCTCCACTACTACTGATCTATAGGCCACTTCAAACCATGTCGTGGAATTTTATAGATCACTCTTCAGTAGTCAAGGTGAGGTGCATGTTAATCGTGATAGGATCCACTCAGTAATCCCAAATATTGTGACATTAGAGGAGAATAGGTCTTTAACTAGGAGGCCAATGATTGATGAGATACATAGTGTGGTCTTTGATATGGATAGAGAAAGTGAGCCGGGTCCTGATGGGTTTACAGGTAAATTCTGTCAATCGTTTTGGCATATTATTAGCGATGATGTTAGTAAATGCATTTAGTGGTTCTTTGACAATGGGAAAGTCACCACTAGTTTTAATTCAAGTTTCACGGTTCTTATCCCTAAAGTTGACGACGTTGATTGTATAGAGTAGTACTGTCTAATTGCTTGCTCAAATTTCATTTTTAAAATTATTACGAAACTGATTGCTAATAGGCTTAGGGTTATAGTGGCTCAGATTATATATAAGAATCAGTTTGGGTTTATTATGGATAGGAAAATTAGTCATAGCATTTCGTTGGCCTTAAAGGGTATGAATATGCTTGACAAGAAGGAATTTAGGGGTCGTATGGCACTCAACGTCGACATCCGAAAGGCTTTCGATACCTTGGATTGGGATTTCATACTTACGGTTTTAGATTGTTTTGGTTTCTCTAAACAATTCCGGGATTGGATCCTTAAAATTCTATCATCTTATCGTATCTTCTTACAAATTAATGGCTAACTTACAGGCTATTTTTCTTGCTCAAGGGGAGTAAGACAGGGCGATCCCCTCTCTCCATTGCTTTTTTGCCTTGCTGAAGAATTTCTTAGTAGGTATATTTTGAAGTTAGTTAATGAGGGTAGTTTCCCTTCAATGCGATATACAAGGGATGCGACTTTCCCATCCCATCTTCTCTACGTGGATGATGTGGTTTTTTTTGGGGCAGCCACTAAACGTAATTTCATATGCCTAAAAAATTTATTCAAGGACTATGCAGCTATATCAGGTCAAGCGGTTAACTGGAATAAGAGTTCAGTGTATTTTGGTAGAGGAGTTTCTATCAACCGGGCGCATGAAAATTCCAATATTCTGGGAGTTAGGTAGCTAGATAGTCCTTTCCCATACCTAGGGGTTCCTTTATTTAAGGGGATTCCTCGACAGACTCATCTGAGGGGCATAGCGGATAAGATTTTAAGGAAGTTTTTGGGGTGGAAAGGATCCTCGCTATCGATGGCTGGTCGAATCTGTTTGGTAAACTCTATGATTCAGGGTTCATTTATTCATTCATTCTCAATTTATAAATGCCCAGTCAAACTCTTGTGGGATATGGAGTGTGTAATTAGGAATTTTATTTCGAAGGGTTCAACGACTAATCGTAAGTTGATAATGGTGCCGTGGTCAATCTGTTGTAAGTCTCTGAAGTGCGGTGGTCTTGGAATCAAGAGCCTTCAAACTCTCAATAAGGCTTTACTCGCTAAGTTAAGTTGGGAGATCATTCAAGGTCAACATCCTATGCCTAATTTATTGAGGTCGAGATTCATACAAAGATCGGGGGATATAATCAGACATCCTATATGCTCAACAACAAGGAGTTCTATCAAGGGAATTTTTGGGCTGGTTAGAGAATAGGCTGTTTGGTTTAATTTGTCGGGGCTTAATATAAGTTTTTGGTTCGATAGTTGGATGGGAGAGCCCTTGGTTGCTCGGTTGGAATTGTCCAATGAGCAGAGATGGGTTGTGAGAGGGAAGGTCTCTGATTTATTAAGAAACAATGAGTGGAATCTGCCAGAGAGATTACCGGTTGAGGTCTGAAATGAAATTTTGCAATTAGATCGGTTGAGAGAAGGCCCAGATATTTGTGTTTGGAAGGCAGCAGTTGATGGTAACTATTCCGTCAAAAGTGTTTACTCACTTTTATAGAACTTGAATGTGGTGGAACCATGGCATGATTTCATTTGGAAAGCTTTTCTTCCCCCTTCGCATTCTACTTTGTGTTGGAGACTGATCTATCATCAGATTCCTACACGATGACATCCTTCAACATAAAGGAATATCGATTGTATCCAAGTGTTACTTGTGTGCGATGAATAAGGAGACTATTGATCATGTTTTCTTGTAATGTCCTTTTGCGAGGTGTTTATGGAATGCGGTGAGTAGCTTTTTCGGAAAGGATATTTACCTTAACAAGGGTGTAATTCCCTTGATTATAAGGGAAAAAGAGAAGTAGTGTGGGTCTCAGCTATTTGCGGTATGGAACGTGGCAATCTTGAGTTGTTTTTGGGTCATATGGCATATGCGGAATTTAGCCAGATTTCAAGACAAGCATGTGGTGATTGGAGACGGATTGCATTTTCTTTGGTCCAAGCTATCTACAATCTTCAGTATTTGCATGTAGAAAATAAACTACACGCTAAGCAATTTGCTTTGTGGTGTACATAAAAGAAATACAATAACTTTGAACATTTTTAACACTTTAAAATAGAAACAAAGTATGTTCATAAGTCAAAAGCAATTTAAACAACTTTATAAGACCAAAACACAAAACTTATATTATAAACCTTTCAAAGTACAATCAAATTTACATCCAATTTTTCCAAACACATTAACCATATATTGCCCAAAGTAAAAAAGTCATGAATAACGGTAAAATGGATACTGGAGCGGACAAGCCCGAAGCCGAAGCTTCAATATCAATGTATCGGTCAAGCCCAAAGCCGTAGCTTCAAAATCAATATATCGGCCAAGCCCAAAGCCGAAGCTTCAAAATCAATATATCGGTCAAGCCCAAAGCCGAAGCTTCAATATCAATATATTTTTATCGGAATATCGGCCAAAGCCCGAAGACAATGCTTCAATTGTTTGTACAGTACTGTACCCCCTTTATTAGCGCCAATCTACCCTGACCCATATTCTACTTGTTTAATAAGAGCAATAAAACAAAGTAACATTTTAAAAATTTCAGTATAAACCATCAAACATAATTCAACATAACTTCAGTAATTAAGAGATTCAAATCCTAAATTTTAAAGCATCAAACTTGAATTAAAACACAATAAAATCAACATTCATATTTTCCAGAAATTTCCAGATTTCATGACCTGACTTACCCTGCATTTTTCACTATTAAAACATCATCCAATCAAAGAAGTTTCCTCTAAACATAATTAGCCACATGTCTCAGCTTTCAAAATCCACCAGAATCATAGAAATCCAAATTGTACAACCAAAGTTAGGATTAAAATACTAAACAGTGTACAAAGTTGAGATTTTCCGAAAACAGATTTCATGACTCAACTTCAAACGAAAATTTCACATTGACAACTAACGAAATTCAACAAGGTTTCTTCTGAAAATATATTGCATACTTTCTGTAGATATCAATTGGATCAAGAATCATTCAAATCAGAGTTATATAACAAGAGAAAACATTAAAACAAAACAGGGTTACAAATCTGGAAATTTTCCGAAAAACCAAGAAATCGAAATTAGAGACACAAACCTTTTTCTAAGCTCTTTCTAGTTCTCTTCCACCTCTTTCCCTTGTCCTTTACTAGTATTAGCTTCCTCTACAATAGTCATATATAATTCTATCAAGACATTGTATAAATAGACTTCCCAATACCATAAATATGCTCAATCTACCATGAATTCTACTAATTAAGCTTTAATTTCATCAAAAATCACTCACCTCAAATTCGGGTTACTATTCATCCAAAACTTAGAAACTGAAATCCTCTTCTTCTAACCTTGATTCACTAAAATTGATGATGATAGAGGGCTTAGTGATCGATTTCTAAAAAGAATTTGAAGTTGAATCGAAGAAATTGAAAGTTTTTAGATTAGGGAAAAAATTTTTGGTAAGGTAAGGATGAGGTGAAGAATGAAGAAGATGAAGGGGAGAAAGAAGAGAGGATACGTATAGATTTTATGATAGGTTTTTTTTTCAATTTCCAATAATGCCCTTAAACAAATAATTAAATGCCTAAATCATCCCTCTTACTTAATTAACTCTAATTTCTTATCTAATGACATAAAAGAAAAATGTTAATATGGAAACTCATAATATCCATATTATTTTATACTTTTATACCTCAATAAAATTTAATTCAAAAATTTCGGGTCATTACAACTTAAGCAGGCCCCGAGAGCCTGGAATAGCCTTATTGACAAATACTTTAAAGAAAATGGATTTGTCAAATGCACCTGTATGTGAAGGTGAAAAATGGAGACTTGTTGCTTTTTGCTTACACGTGGATGGTCCTATTTTTATCGGGAACAATCCTTAGATGTTTGATGAATTCAAGAGGACAATGGCTCGTGAGTTTGAGGTGACTGACATTTGGTCAATGTCATACTACCTTGGCATTGAAGTGAAGCAGAATGCGGACTGAATCTTTATTTCTCAAAGTGGCTTTGCTAAGGAGATCTTGAAAGAGTTCAGATGGAGAATTACAACCTTGTTAACACTCGTGTCCAATGCAACATTAAATTGACGAAAGATGAAAATGAAAAGGAGTGAACCCAACCATATTCTGAAGTCTTATCGGAAGTCTCAGATACTATAGTTGCACTAGGCCTAATATTTTATGAGCAGTTGGGCTATTAAGCAGATACATGGAAGCACCCAAGGAGTCTCATTATAATGTAGAAAAGAGAATACTCTGTTACGTGAAAGGTACAACTAATTTTGGACTACAATATTTAAAACTTGATAAGTTCCAATTAGTTAGATATAATGATAGTTATTAGGCTGGTAATAACAATGATAGAAAGAGCACTAATGACTTTGTATTTTTTCTTGGTGACACGACGTTCACATGGAGTTCAAAGAAGCAACCTATTGTGAAGTTGTCAATGTGTGAAGCTGAATATGTCACTGCAACCTCATGTGTGTGTCATGCAATATGGCTATGAAGAATACTAAAGGAACTTCAAATTACACGACATGATCCACCAAATATTTTTTTTGATACTAAATCAGTGTTAGAATTAGCAAAAAATCTAGTCTTCTAAGATCAAAGTAAGCACATTGACATGAGATATTATTTTATAAGAGAATGCATCGAGCAGAAGGAGGTGATGTTGAAGTATGTAAAGACGGAAGATCAAGTTGCGGACATCGTTACTAAACTGCTTAAAAGTGATGTGTTTAACAAGTTATAAACATTGTTAGGGATTATAGAAAATTAACTTGAAGGGTGAGTGTTAAATGATTAAACTTAATTAATATTTAAAAAAATGGGAAGAAAAGAAGGAATGTAGGAAAAGGCAAACAACGGAAGAAATTAAAGTGATTAAGTAAACTGAAGGTACAATTTTCATTCTGCATTTGGTAAGATAGAGTTACAAAAAAAGTTTTTAATCTTCAGTTTGTAAACTTAATATAAATGTTGTAGTTATTGTGTTTGTAAGTTTTCACTTATAAAACTCAATATAAAGAGATTGTTTCGCCATTTGTATCCATCACTAGAGAAAAAGGAAAGAGAAAAAGAAATAGAATGAAAGTAGAAAGTCTATTGTGAGCCTTTGTTGAGTAGTATAATACTTTGTTAGATTATATTACTTATAGTAAAGTCAAATTACTCCATTTCCTTTAACAACATGGAGGATTTGACTCAGGAGTGGTGGCAATGGTAAACATATTAGAGACACCAACACCGGTGATAGAGGGGAAGTAGTACTATCTCATATTAGTATTGACTAGAAATAGCTGACAGAGATGAAGCATGTGCCTCACGAGCTATGCATTTGCTAGAATTTTATTGTTAAATCTCAGTTTTGTTAATGAAAATTGTGTTGATTGAGAAAGAAAGTGCTTTTGTAATGAAAATAAGTGGAGGGACTCTTATGAAATTAGTATAGGTATTTTTAAAAATTTTTTTAAAAAAAATGATAGGTGTCATTGTCTTATTGGTATGACTTTTCAAATTATGACACGTCGCGTGAGTGAATTACACTCACCATTAAGTGATTGTTATAAGTGGATTGAGGGGGTTAAGCTGTTCGCTTTAAACAAGTTTAAGGGGGCGAGAGGAACTTTTGAAATTTCAAGGGGGCGATGGGCTATTAGGGACAAGTTCAGGGGGGTCTGGATGCATTAGGCCTTTATCTAGTGTATTTTTAGAAACTGTATTTATAATATACACAAATTCTACCGTGCACTAATTTTTTTTAAATAAGTTAATTAATATTATGTGTACGCATTTTTTTAAAAAAATTGTCTCATTGGGCTTACAGTTTTAACAAAGAAAACCTCATCCCACCTCACCCGACAGTGGGCTCAAACCTGTGACCTCTAGGATTACAACTTCAGGATCAACCATCAAACTAAACCTACTCTAATTTCATCAATTACTTTGCTATTCAATCTTGTTCAAATTCGAAAGTTATGCCATATCCATCATTTTCATTTGGTGGTGAATAGTTCAATTAGGACTGAAAAAAATCTTATTTAAGTGGAGAAAGTGTGAAGTGAGAATACGAGGTTGTAGACAGTGAAACAGATTTACTTGGAAAATAACTGAATTAGCAGAGAAAAGAGTTTAATCAGCTAATGGGATGCTATTTCTACATGATTATCAGTGTTATTTTGTGTGTTTTTAGGCATCAATACTATTGACTTTGGACCTAATTGATTGTGTTAGGTAATTCGGGTTCTAAAGTGGACTTTATTTACAAAATGTCGATTTTGGTGCGTTTTTGGAAGCCTTTTGGACAGCTTTTCATATTTTGGCCATAACTTATTCATACAATGTCGGATTGGGCCAATTCATGATGTGTTGGAAGCCTTAAAGAACAATCTAAATTTTTGTGTGTAAAGTCAACTTCAAATTCAGACGAGTTGTGGGCGAAAATCATGGTTAAAGTTACCAGTCCATGAAGACTTATGCTCATGATTAGATTCTAGCTTTTCCTATTCAAGAATTTCAAAGCGACCGAAGTAGTATGACAATAGGACTTTTTTTCAGATTTGTTTTCACTTAATTATTTAAAGTTTGGTACTAATATGCAATTTTGCATATGGACTTAAAGTGCACAGTTGTACGTGCAATCATCCGATCTTGCTAAGTAGTTTGTGTTTGCATCTTTCCAATTCTCATCTCCCTTACCAAAAAAGAAAAGTAACCAATAATAGATGTAATTATATACATGCATAATATTACGACAGCAGTTATGTAAAATTTGTGCATTCATCAATAATTCACCATCAATAATTATGTAGCCAATTTAATGCTGAAGAATATTATGTTTCTGGTTAATCGCAAATTAATATGTCTGAAAGGTTGACCCATCGGAATCTCTTGGTCTATGCTTATTTTAAACTTCCTAAAGCATTTCCGTTTACTATGCCCATCCTCGTGTCCAAGCGCCTAGGTAACCACCATAAGCCTTTCCTCGTATAAATATGGCCCTGAAGCTTAAGGCTATGTCATCCAAATGTGCTGCTAAATGGAAGGATCTTATCAACATCAGTGAATACGACTGAGTTAAGTACTCTCTTTTAAGAAATAAAAAAAAGCAATTTATAAAAAGTTTTGATTATATATCAAGATTTGATAACTTAGGAGATAATCTTATCCAAAATTTGGAATACGGGGATAGAACACTATCTTAACAAGAGGATAATATTAAAACAAGATATACAATATTTCTCTAACTATATGATTGCTAATTCTATTCTATTTAGGACCTTGATAAAAAGGATACTGAATGAATTTCCCATTGGTGAATGATTTCTGCTACTTGGTGGAAGAGATATCTCCAAATTCAGTAATTTGGTTTTTAAAGAATTCTAGTATACAGCCGAATTGAATTCAGGTTCTTGGATATAGTGTTATCTAATTCGGTAATTCAAATTCATCCAAATAATAAAGCCTGAAGTTTGGCACTGTCACTGGGATAGAGAAAACTTCTCTAGAATTGTTGAAATCACATCTATTGCCGTGGCCTTCAAATGGATTATCATTTTATATTGAGAAGCTGTGATCTCTTACCACCGAGTGTCTCTTAACGTTCACATGTTGACATTTGTTGGGGTTCTAGACCAAATTAGTGCAAGGTAAAGTCTTGGCCCAAAAGCCCAAGATGTGGAGTCATATTTAAGCTTCTTTTTTTGCTGGTGCAAGGGTTTTTTCATGATAGGGTTCAACCATTTTTGGAGAGAGAAAAGAAGAGAGGGAGAGCAAAATTTCCATCTTCTTTCTATTCCAACTAGCTGTATTCTGTCACCACTCGCCGGAGATCAGACCGTCAGATCGCCTTGAAATTTTGCCACAATGTTCCTCACAACCAAATCTTTGTTTTCACTGCGGGGTTTTGTAATCGACCATTGGATCAGATTTTGTTGCCGGCAGAATATGGAGGAATGTTTGCTCACTTAAGGTTTTGGGTATTTTCCTCATTTTATTTGGCTTCTTCTTGTATTGTGGTGCTGTTGGTGTGTTGCAAATTCTTGAAAGATATTGTTGAGTTCTTTTCCCTCAACTTATCAATAAGAGAAGAAGGGATGGACTCCGTTATCAGTCCCCGTAGTTTTACTCTTCACATCGGAGAGGTTTCCACGTAAAAAAACTTCACTGTTATGTGGCTTATTTATTTTCTTTGCATATTTGGTTGATTCTTATAATTTCTTGTTGATACTTATTGTTGCTATTTCGCATTTGCAACTTTGAGTTTTTGGGGCCTTGTGCTCAACAAGTGGTATCAAAGCTGTTAAGATCAGTTTTGGGGTTAATATTTAGTTTGTTAGTAGTGGTTCCATGGTGAAGTTGACGTCAACCAATTATTCCATATGGCGACCCATGATGGAGGATATGTTATTTTGCAAAGATTTATATGATCTAATAGATATAAGCACGACAGAGCTTGGTAGTTCTAAACCGGCCAAACCTGAGAAAATGGAAGATAAAGAATGAGAGAAGTCGAAGAGGAAGACTTTGTGGACTATTAGACAGTGGAAAACCAATTCTTGAAGGGTATACAGCTACTAACATGGCTAGTGATTTGGATGGAAGAAAGTCTACCTCAGATTTTGTGTTTACATTTACAGAGGGAGCTATTTCCTGGCAGTCTAAACTTCAAAAGTGTGTAGCATTATCTACTACAGAAGCAAAGTATGTAGTAGTTGTAGAAGCATGTAAAGAGCTAATTTGGGTAAAGAGATTCCTTTAGGAGCTGAGTTTGAAGCAAAGCAAGTATGTAGTATTACGTGATAGTCAGAGTGCTATGGATCTGAGCAAGAATACCATGTATCATTCTCGAACGAAGAACATTGACGTTAGATATCATTGGTTGCGGGATGTGATCGAGGAGAAAGAGTTGGTATTGAGGAAAGTCCACACCAATAAGAATGGAGCTGACATGTTGACAAAGATTGTTCCCAGAAGCAAGTTGGAGCTTTGTTGCAAGCTCTCCGGGATGTCAATTCGTTGATGTTGATCTTGCCCTATCTTCCCCGATTTGGGCTCGAGGGGGAGGTTGTTGGGGTTCTAGCCCAAATTAGTGCAAGGTAAAGTCTTGGCCCAAAAGCCCAAGATGTGGAGGCATATTTAAGCTTCCAATTTGTTGGTTCAAGGGTTTTTTCATGAGAGGGTGCATCCATTTTTGGAGAGAGAAAAGAAGAGAGGGAGAGCAAAATTTCTAGCTTCTTTCTATTCTGACCAGATGTGTTCCGTTGCCAATCGCCTGAGATCAGACCGTCAGATCGCATTAAAATTTTGCCACAATGTTTCTGACATCCAACTCTTTTTTTGACCGTTGGGTTTTGTGATCGGACCATTGGATCGGATTTCGTTGCCGGCAGAATATGGAGGAATGTTTGCTCACTTGAGGTTTTGTGTATTTTCCTCATTTTATTTGGCTTCTTCTAGTATTGTGGTGTTGTTGGTGGGTTGCAAACTCTTGTTAGACATTGTTAAGTTCTTTTCCCTCAACTTATCAATAAGAGAAGTAGGGGTGGACTCCGTTATCGGTCCCATGGTTTTACTCTTCACATCGGAGAGGTTTCCACGTAAAAAAACTTTGGTGTTGTGTGACTTGTTTATTTTCTTTGCATATTTGGTTGATTCTTGTCGTTTCTTGTTGATACTTATTGTTGCTATTCCGCATTTGCAACTTTAAGTTTTTGGGGCCTTGTGCTCAACAACTCCTTGACTTGTTAAAAACGTACTTCTATGTTTCCAGATTAATAGATTAAAAGTATTCTACCTTGCTGCCCCCAACTTAAATGGTTGGACATACTCAAATTTGGTTGGTTTGATCATGTTATTTTTTAAAATTTTTTGAAATTAAGTATAATAAATGTAAAATGTATAACTAATTATGTCAGAATATAAATGTATTTTTTACGATAGTTTTGTGAAATCTAAATATATCTAGGTAGAAATATGAGCTTGCATCACAAAACATGAAAATTACTATATGTACATCATGACATCTAACGGAATTGTCGAAATGTTCATAGTTGCATAGTATGGATTTAAACAAAAGTACTCCCTCCATCAATATATAGTTGTCGTCTACCTAATTCATAGATTTTAATAAACCAATCAACATTTACTAATCAAACCGTTACCAGCCTCAAAATAATGTCTTCTAATTACATGCTCTATCCAGGGAAATGCTAATTCCAAACTCAATGTAATGCTAATTCGAAACCTTAACTTACATTGAAAACAGTAGTAATGGTAATTCTCAACGGGGACTGTCTGCAGTCAACTTTTCCTGCGGAAGGAGCACAAGATGTTTAAGGCTTTCTTTGGTGATATGGATGGCCTTGATATTGAGGCTCTGTGCTCTAGTGAACAACTGGGGCATTGCCCTATTAGTAAAGGGGGCCGCAGAGGTCATGTCCTTGATATTGAGGCTCTTGGCACCGCTTCTGCAGCATTGAAGAATGATAAAAAGAAAGGCAAAATTTCTTCGTCTCTTTACAATTTGAAATTGTGCACATCATTAAACAATCAAGATGTGGTATTATTGGTTTGTGAAATAATGTCAAAAGAATAGTTTCTCCAGGAGAAAAAGATATGAAGATCAACTTGCAAATATCGAGCACATTTAGTATGTGAATTTATTATAAAAAACAAGAGATATAGAAACTACAGCAGTCATAAAATTTATGCAACAATACTAAAGCATTAGGAAACATTAACCCGCATGAAAAGCGCAAGAAACTGACTTGTAGTCAGTTTGGGACCGAAGACAAAAGTTGGTTTCTTTCCTTTGGCTACCATTTGGACTTTCGGTCCCATGTCCTCAACAAATAGC
Source organism: Euphorbia pulcherrima (assembly GCA_947683365.1). Lineage (NCBI taxonomy): Eukaryota > Viridiplantae > Streptophyta > Magnoliopsida > Malpighiales > Euphorbiaceae > Euphorbia > Euphorbia pulcherrima. The sequence continues at coordinate 28,810,550 of CANTUS010000007.1, forward strand.
AGAAGACTGTAGGAATCAATTCTGTGATAAAATAGTTTCTAGCATTTTGCTACTAAAAAATGGAACTATATTCAAATTTTCTTACATACATTTCCAGCAAAATGTCTTTTATTTTCCACATTGAACAAGGCCTAATTAGGATTACATAAGACAAGAGATAAAGTACCTGCTGAAGTGATTTCAGGGCATCCACTACAAATGGTCTGAGGCATATATGTCATACGCTCATCAGTTTCACAAGAATTAAATTCCCATCATCTGGTATACCTGTCCAACACCGGCAAGAATATATATTGTTAAATTTATTTACTCTACCAGTAAATGAACATAAAGATTATCAAATATAAAAGCTAACAATATAGCAAAAAATATGCTAATTCAACATATCATCACTAACCCCGTGATAATGGTTTTCCCATTAGCTAATTGTTGGATTGAAGAGGAAAATAATCAAGCAAAAAATGCTCAAAACATAAAAATGAGTAATTCACACTAATTTTATTGCAATACACTCATAAACTCTTATTATTTTTTCACTCTCTTACTCTCTTTAAAATAGCAAATTACATTGCCTTATATAGGCATTTGATGAATTCTGCAATGATGCTATCATTTTCTCAATAATTCAATCTATTACAAAATTCAAATTTAGGTTTAACAACTTACTTTAATTTTCTACAAAATCCAACTAACAAATCCTACAAATACCAATTTTTTTCAAAGTCCAATTTAGGTGGCTTGCTGTTTTTGACCCCTTTTTTTTAATTATTTTTTATCATATTAAGTTTAATAATTTGAACATTCCCCCGTAAACTTAATTATCCGTTATTCCCAATAACGCTCGCAATTGATTGAACACGTTATACTTCAATGGCTTTGTAAAGATGTCCGCTATCTGATCTTGTGTTTTGACATACTTCAATGTGACTTCCTTCTGCTCAATACACTCTCGAATGAAATGATACCTTGTATCGATGTGTTTGCTTCGATCATAGAAGACAGGATTTTTCGCCAATGCCAATGCCGATTTGTTATCGAAAAAAATATTCGTTGGATCATGTTGTGTCATTTGAAGTTCCGTTAATAGTCTTCTCAGCCATATTGCATGACACACACATGATGTTGCAGCAACATATTCAGCTTCACATGTTGACAACGTCACTATAGGTTGCTTCTTTGAACTCCAAGTAAACGCCGTGTTACCGAGAAAAAATACAAACCCGCTTGTACTTTTTCGGTCATTTTTATCGCCAGCCCAATCACTGTCGCTTTAACATAGCGGAGTATTCTTTTCGCTGCATTCCAATGAGACTCCTTCGGTTCTTCCATGTATCTGCTCACTAGTCCAACTGCATACAGAATATCTGGCCTTGTGCACGTCAGGTATCTGAGACTCCCGATCAGACTTCGAAAAATTGTCGGGTTCACCCTGACTCCATTTTCATCCTTGGTCAATTTCAAACTGCATTCGACCGGAGTGCTGACAGGGTTGCAATTTTCCATCTTAAATTTCCTCAAGATCTCTTTGGTGAAGCCACTTTGACAAAAAAAATTTCCATCATCCCTTTGCTTCACTTCAATGCGAAGATAGTACGACATCAAGCCAATATCAGTCATTTCGAATTCACGAGTCATCGTTTTCTTGAAATCATTAAACATTTGAGGATTGTTTCCGGTAAATATGAGATCGTCCACATATAAGCAAACAAGTAATATGTCTCCACCTTTCACTTTCACGTACAAGGCATACTCATGTGGGCACTTGATAAATCCATTCTCGCAAAAGTATTTGTCGATGCGACTGTTCCAAGCTCTCGGTGCTTGCTTAAGACCGTACAACACCTTCTTCAGCTTCAACACTTTTCGTTCATGACCTTTGACAATGTAACCAGGTGGTTGTTGGACATAGATCTCTTCCTCCAAGTATCCATACAGAAATGCTGACTTTACATCCATTTGGTGTAACTTCCATCCATTTTGGGCAGCGACTGAGATCACTAGTCTGATAGTCTCCGTTCTTGCTACTGGTGCAAATACTTCATCATAGTCAATACCGGGTTTTTGACTATATCCCTTTGCGACTAGCCTCGCTTTATGTCGAACGATTTCTCCATTTGCATCCTTCTTTGCCTTGAACACCCATTTGACTCCAATGGGCTTTTTGTCAGCTGGAAGTTTGGTCAACTCCCACGTCTTGTTTTTCTCAATTGAATTGATCTCCTCCTCCATGGCTTTTCTCCATTTCTCATCTTTCATGGCTTCTTCAGCATCAATAGGTTCACTATCAATAAGATGACAATAAAGAGTCAATTCTTCATTGAGCTCTCTAGTTGCATCATAAAGATCTTCAATAAGATGAAATTTTCTAGGTCTTTCTCTTGGACTTTGACTTTCATCATCATCGTGTCCTGGAGATGCAATTGGAATGGGACTATATGACATCGATGCTTTGCCTGACTCCTCCACATCTCGATCATTGTTTTCATCCATGGTGAAAGGATAAAAACTATAATTCTTCTGCTTGTCATTATTCCATTCCCAAATTGCTTCCTCGTCAATAGTCACATCCCTACTGATAATCGTCTTCCTTGTGTCAGGATCAAACATCTTAAAACCTTTTGAAAATTCTGAATATCCCACGAACAAGTATTTTTTGCTTTTGTTGTCCAGCTTTCTCCTTTCTTCATCCGCAACATGAACATGTGCAACACTCCCAAAAACATGAAAATGAGAGATATTAGGCTTTCTCCCACTCCATGCTTCTTGGGGTGTCATATCCGACACACTTGTTGTTGGAGATCGGTTCAAGATGTAGACAGCACAATCAACAGCTTCTGCCCACAACTCTTTGGGCAAATTCTTGCTCTTTAACATGCTCCTTACCATATCCATCACGGTTCTATTCTTTCGTTCAACAACACCATTTTGTTGAGGCGATCTCGGGACTGATAAGAAATGATGGATTCCTTGATGCTCGCAGAATCTTTTGAATTCATTTGACGTGAATTCTCCCCCTCTGTCGGATCTTAAAGCTTTGATGTAATAGTCACTTTCTTTTTCCACCATAGCTTTAAACTTTTTAAATGCTTCAAAAACTTCTGATTCCTCTTTCAGAAAATAAACCCACGTCTTTCTGCTATAATCATCAATGAATAGCAAGAAATATTTGTTGCCTCCCAATGATACTGGTGTCATTGGTCCACAGACATCGGCATGAATAAGCTCAAGGGGAGCCTTTGCTCTTGACATAGACTCTTTTGGAAAACTAGTTCTAGAATGTTTTCCAACATGACATCCTTCACAAAGCTGATGGGGTTTATTAATCAGCGGAAGACCATGCACCATCTTCTTCTGGCTTAGCAATTTCAACCCTCCAAAATTGAGATGACCGAATCTCAAATGCCAAAGCTAATCAGATTCTTTCACGCAAGCTTTTAAGCATCTTGCTACATCTGTCTTGATGTTGAGAGTGAACATTCTATTTTTTGACATTGGTACACTAGCTAGCAGCTCCTTCTTTTCATTTAACAGCACCAACTTTCGGTTCACCATGTGAATTTGGTAATTTTTCTCCAACAGTTGTCCCAAACTTAAAATGTTGCTTTTCATGTTTGGAACGTAATAAACATTGCTGATGAATTGGTGCTCTCCATTCTTTAAACGAATAAGAATAGTTCCTTTTCCTTGAATAGGAACTCTTGAGGAATCCCCAAAAACAACATTACCACTCAATGACTGGTCCAGCTCTACGAACATTTTCTTATCTCCACACATATGGTTACTTGCACCATTATCAAGATACCATATGTTGTTTTCTTGACTGTATTCACCTTCACGGGTTAGTAATACCGTGTTGGTTACGTCCTCTTCTTGAATGTTGTTCACCGTTTCCTCTGTTTGCTTTGGTGGGCTCCGACATTCTACTGCATAGTGGCCCTATCTGGAGCAATTATAGCATTGAACATTGGACTTGTCACGTCCATCATTATGCCTCCAGTTTCCTCTTCCTCGTCCACGTCCATGACCGCGACCTCTGCCTCGTACGGACTGATTATCTCCATTATTATTATCACTTCTACTGAACGGTTGATTTCTACCACATCCTCTTCCTCTTCCATTTCCTCCACGGCCTTTACCACGTCCTCATCCGTAATGGCTAGAATCTTGGCTACTTTCACCTTTGACTGAAACCTTTGGTGCCAAGACTTGTTCTACAGACTCTTCTCTTTGTCTGTTTAGTCTTTCCTCACATGCTTGTAAAGAGCCAACTACTTCATCGACGGTCATTTTACTTATATCCCGAGATTCTTCTATTGCTACTACTTCGTAGTCAAACTTTGGTAGTAGTGACCTTAGAAGTTTTTCAACAACCCTGGATTCTTCAAGCTTTTCTCCATATTGCCGCATTTGGTTAGCGACAGATTTTAATCGTGAGGAGTAATCTACAATCACTTCTGTCTCCTTCATCTTCATCATCTCGAACTCTCCTCTCAACATTTGGAGCCGAACTTTTTATACTTTCTCCTCTCCTTGAAGCGAAACTCGTAGTATATCCCAAGCTTGCTTGGAGGTGCTCGCTTCTGCCACCTTCTCAAACATAACATCATCTAACCCTTGATGGATGATACTAAGAGCCTTCTGGTCATTACGACGACTCTTATGCAAACTGTCCTTTTCGGCTTGCGACAGTTGTGCATCTGCAGCTGGGACTTCATAGCCTTTTTCGACAATATCCCAAACATCTTGGGATCCTAGAATGGCTTTCATCTTGATACACCAATTTTTGTAATTGGTTTTTGTAAGTTGAGGAAAAACGAAGGAAACACCTTTGGGATTCATTTTTGTAAAGGAAAATTTGTTTCGATGAGCACAGGGGTTGTTGCAACGCTTTTGAGTCTATTGCGACACTTTGGTACGTCGCTATAGCTTCAGACAGATTTTGCAAGGAGAACAGCAAGGGAAAATATTTCCTTGCAATTTTAGATGAACTTGAAAATTTTCCAGAAAGGAAGAACAGAGGCTATTGCAACTTTTTTTGAGTATTGGCGACACTTTATGCTAACTGCGACACTTTCTGCAATTTTTTGCAACACTTCTGACAGCCTATTGCGACACTTTCTGGGCTGCTTCTGAAACTCTTTAAACACGACTTTTTTACTTGGGGATTTTTGGGAAGAGGATTGGATACGAAATGGCTCTGATACCACTTTGTTGGATTGAAGAGGAAAATAATCAAGCAAAAAATGCTCAAAACATAAAAATGAGTAATTCACACTAATTTTATTACAATACACTCATAAACTCTTATTATTTTTTCACTCTCTTACTCTCTTTAAAATAGCAAATTACATTGCCTTATATAGGCATTTGATGAATTCTGCAATGATGCTATCATTTTCTCAATAATTCAATCTATTACAAAATTCAAATTTAGGTTTAACAACTTATTTTAATTTTCTACAAAATCCAACTAACAAATCCTACAAATACCAATTTTTTTCAAAGTCCAATTTAGGTGGCTTGCTATTTTTGACCCCTTTTTTTAATTATTTTTTATCATATTAAGTTTAATAATTTGAACACTAATGACACAGAGGAAGGGAGGGTCATTCGTGGTATAGATGAACAGTTGTGAAGAGAATTCGCGCCGGCGACACTCTGCAATCTTGATAATCATGTGATGTTGTTCTCTGAATTCTGTAGAAACATATACAAATGAAAATTTGATTAATCAATAAGTCCGTCTAGATCTTAACTAATCTGTTCAGATTTCTTTCAATTTGTTCTGAGCATTGAAGATCTAACCATCAGATACCTTCTTTCCCAGCATATTTTGCTCTCAATAAACATGCTCTGGATCTTTGCATTATAATCGGTTCTCCCTCTATGACTAACTCCGTCTCTCCTACATAAGAAAATTACGATTAATTAAACTCACAATCTTATAACTGTATACGTCGATTTAGATCTAAAAAATTGAAGCTACGTCTATGTTTCAGATTAACCATTAAAGCATTACGAGTATTGAGCAGATATCTCTCAATTGGTCCCCGATTAACCATTAACCATTAAAGCATTACGAGTATTTATCCATTCATTAAATTTCTCTGCAGAACTAATAAGGATAAAAATCAAGAGAAAGTTGAGAATTAAATTTACCTTTTTGCTGAACTTTTTGTTGTTAATAAACATGGGAATGGTTTTTGCATCTCTCCCGCTATCTCTCCCTTAAGCGGCCACTGAATTTTAAGTGAGTTTATAGTTTAGGGTTGGATTTATGTAGTACTTTGAGTTTAGGGTTTTATCAATTTTTTCCTTCTTTTAATGATTTCCTTTTAAAATCTACTGCATATCCAAAAATTCATTTATTAATTACTTATTGCAAAACATACTTAACTCTTCTTGATTGTTTCCTCCTTCATGTTGGCCGGGTCTTCAACATATATATATTTTGGCGGTGAACACTGCTTAAGACAAAATGCTAGAGGAAGATAAGTTTTGAATTTCGAGTTTCGACCTGTTGGAGTTGTGAGAGAGTATGAATACACAAGTTTCGAGTTACAAAACTTCAATTCTTGTCGTGAATAAAATTGCGCCACCAGACTGAAAAATGAATTACATCATACTTCTGTTCCTCATTCATGTTGGCCGGGTCTTCAAATTCTAATTTTATGTTGTATCGATCAATTTCATCTCCTCTACTCTTCTTCTTGTAGAATTCTACCATCACTTATATTTTTTAAGAAATAACGAAAATTCTTTGAAAAAAATATATAATTTTTTGGCCCACAGGCCGGGTTTGGGATTTAGACATTTTATGATAGCCCGACCTCGATTTTTATAATTTGATCGATTTTTATATTTTATAATTTGGGCTGACTAGGGCTACTAGAATTTTAGCTAGGCTTCATTAGACCTAGCCAGAACCCGGCCCAGCCCAAACAATGATCAAGTCTAAGGTATATACCATGGTTTTCAGACCCGGACCGGTCATCAAATCGGTGAAGACATCAGTTCATAGATTTAAGGTTCAATCGGATTAAATCAGTGGTCGAACCAGATTTTTTTAAACATTTGAAAATACTAAATATTTTCTATAATTTTATATTAAACATGTAATATGAGTTATACTCCTACAAGAATTAATAATATTAAATAAAATATTTTATAATCCAAAGTTATAATTCGAATAAAAATAAAATACAAGATAACAACTAATATAATCTAGTAAGTGAATGCAAACCGAATTCTATATTATATATATTCGATTAAAAAAGTTAATAGATTTTATTTACGATATATAAAAATAACACATTAAAGGACGAATTAAAATTTATACACAAGATGTAAAATAAAAAAGTTATATATTCATTCAATATAAATTTTAAGCAAAAAACTTAGAGTTAATGGTATTTAAAAAATTTAAATGTTATTTCGTTATGAAAAACATTCAAAATTGTAATTAAAAGAAATATTTCAAATTTAATAAAATGTGTAGTATGTGAAATAAAAAAAATAAACATATTTATTGTGGTTTTTTTACAATAGAATATTATTAAAATAAGGAAAATCATTAAAAATATATATGTCTCACTAAAATATTTATAAATTTGTCACGCTTGTTAAACATACAAATTATTTATAGAACTGCCATGAGTCCCCCAATGTTTCTCTCTTCCCCTTTTTCTTTTGATTTTCTTTCATTTTTTCATTTGTCTCTCAAACCGTTTATTTTTTCGACATGCTGCTTTAGAGTTTTTTGTTCATCTTATTTTTATCTTTCAAATGATATCTACTGTGATATTTTCGAAATTTTTTATCAAGTAATTATCTAGTAGGTATCCAGTAGTCAGTAGATCACTGTTAGATATCTTAATCGTAATAGTTTTTTTATGGAATCCAATGACATCAAATATATATTTAATAAATATATAACAGATGTATATATGATAATTTCATAAATTATAAATAGATCTATTTCTTTTTTTTACGATGATTATTTTATAAAATATAACATCTAGAATATATCTAGTAAGCATCTAGTAATCACTATTAGAATTGTAATTTTCTGCCATGGCATTGTATAGTAGGGATAAGTTTTGAATCATTTGTGACACATTCAGGCCCTGTTCTCTTGGACTACAATTCAATTCAGTTCAGACTACTTAGTTCAGTCCAATTCAGTTCAGTTCAGCTATGCGTATTTATAATTTACACTAAAATAAGTTCAGTTCAGTTCAGCCAACTTCAGTTCAGTTCATGAAATTGCAGTGCAAAAGAACAAGGCCTCAGTTGGAGGTTTTCTCTATTGATCAAAAGTTGCATGTTCTCTTGTTTAAACTACTGTACAAAGAGCTGGTTGAATCATACAAAATTGTCTTGATATTTTGTAATGATTCAAGACATAAAAGAAGCGGGCAAGAGAAAGAGTTCATTCGTTTCACAATAAAATATACTTGCTGTGTGTAATTCTTGCTAAATTATGGGGCTCGCTATTTGGGATTCTTTCAGGTTCAGTACCATAAACATGGTTATTTGTCGTACATTGGGGTTGTTGGCATAGTTAAGAAGCTACTTAGTGGTGAAGAAGTATAAAGGTACTCAAATTGCTCGCAAGTATAATTTCAGAAGATATACTCTTGATATTTGTAATACATACTGTATGACTCTCGTTGATGATACTAAAAATTAATAAACTAATAAACTTGAAACAAATGTTAATCTTAAAGTGGATCATCAATTGAGCTAATCAATTCATTGTCTAAAAATACAGGTAGCCATTTGATTGCTGGATTCAACATGAGTTTTATTTATTCTTGATATTTGGAAAATACAAGGAAATTTTGTAGGAAGCTGCCTGAATTGTAATTTTCTTTCAATACTCCAACTTGACAACTTCAAAGAAAAGAATTATTTAATAGTTTGGTATTTAAATTTGTGTACCAACAAGGTGTAGCTCAGTTGGCTAAGCGGGCTGAGCAAGTCGGAGGATAACAAGGTTCAAATCCCGCTAAATACATTTGTTGGGAGGGGTGAGGAGCCTTAACTGTTATTAAGTCCCGAATAAGATTATTTCAATGAAGATATTTATAAATATTACCAAAAAAATTAAAATTTGTTCCTTTTAATCTTTTGTCGACCCCATAAAAGCAAGCTACAAATCAAATTCATGGGCTTATAAATTATTTTTAAGGGCTTCTTACAAAAAGGCTAAGAAAGCCCAAACTAATTAAGCTCATACAAGTAATAATCTACAATTACACAAAAACAGGGGAAATTATTTTCAAACACACGGCCTTAAATGAAAGGAATTCCAACCATCTCTCAAAACTGAATAACGCGGTTTTCATCCCAAAAACCAAATTCAAAAACACGTTCAAACCACCAAGTTCAGAGCCACGATCACAGTAACTGCTCGCATTATCTAAAAAACCAACGGGAATTCTACAGATTCTAAAGTTAATTGGCGATAATCATAGGCATTCCGATTTCTGTTTCAAAATCAGAAGAAAGAAGGAAGAAATCTCAAAGGTAAGAAATGAAACCCTAACATTGTAACATTGTTCGGAAGTCTTCAAATTAAAGTAGCTAATCAGTGAAATAATGTAAATATTACAAAAAAAATTATGCATTAAATATTACAAAAAAAATTAAATTCACTAAGCCCCGAACAAGATTATTTCATTGAAGATATTTGTAAATATTACAAAAAAAATTAAATTTTTGTCTTTTAATCTTTTGTCGACCACTTAAAAGCAAGCTACAAATCAAATTCATGGGCTTATAAATTTTTTTTAAGCACCGTTGTAACGGTAAGTCAGAAATGTAGCATCAACAGTGATTACTGGCCTGCAATGTTTCCAGCCTTCAATAGAAGTAGAAAAGGCAATAAAGAAATATTTAAACATTGAGTCATCTATCGCAACATCAATTACTGAGCCGGGATTAGTTTGCCTAATCATGTATAGCAAACTTGGCAACGAAGAGTACAAATCAGATGGTGACCCTCTAATCATCTTCAATGCTTATTCTTTTGCATGCCATGCCTTTTCATAGTTTATATCGACTCCCAATTGATTTTTCAAATCCTCAATAATATCCCCTGGTCTATACACCCTCTTCGGGTTGATGAATGAATTTTTTACAAACTTAGCAACAAGTTCAGTAGTAGCTTGCCTCTTCTCACCGTTCCTTGTGTCAATATCACATGTATGAAATTCAAAATACTTCCTAACAACAAAGCAAAACCATGTTGTCTCTTCAAAGCTTTAAAAAACCAAGAACAGCTTGAAAAACACAAGTTAGCCAATGCTCCTTTGTACACGATTTATAAGCCTTGAATTGGAACTCATTTCTTAACGCATAGAGACTAACAGCCTCTTTAAGAACAGACTTATCTTTAAACACTTGACCAACTTTTAAAAAATCAACATTAGGAACAGAAATTATAGGATCGCCAAAACAGTCTACCGAAGAATCTACTACAGCCAAACCATACAGATCATCTAATGCCATCTGAGACTTACTCCTTATATAAGTGGAATAATCATCAAGTAATTCTTCTACAACATCAGATACAGAGGGATCATAAACAATTTGTTGTTAAAAAATAGAGACAATACTATTATCAATTTCTTCAACTACAGAACCTGACAAAGGATAAACAACAAAATGTAAGAATAAAAATAAATCCAAGACAAAAAGAAACAATACCACTAAACAGTAACTACTAAGATACGAAAACAACCACAAAATTATAAAATATATAGAAAAAAACTGTTAGATGTCTGGCAGACATCTGATAAACAACTAGTAAACAAAGTAACCAGATTACACGACATCATACAAATTGCTAGTAAACATATGGTAGACATCTAGTGAAAATCAAGTAAACACCTAGTAAAAAGGTATTAGAAGCACCAAAAACGAAAAAAATAGTTAATATACATATATTATATATCAGATAAAAATGTGGAAACAACTCAAATCAAAAATCCAAAAACTACTAAAAAAAATGATGAGAATCAAAAGACATGAAACAAGGATTGCCTTGAGCATCAGCCAAAATAGAAGAAACTGATGTAACACACAAAGGATAGTCTGTGATCAGCATATTTTGGGACTTCAATTGAATATAAAACCGAACAGAGAGATCATTCTTGATCTCAACAGCAGGAAAAATCCATCTGAAACTTGATACTCGATCTTAATATCATAATTCTGCTCGTCTAACTACAAACTTTCAGTCACAGAACATTTAAAAATAGAAAAGCTAGCTGACCTAGGAATCAAACCACCAACCGCACTAAAGGAGTTAAACTTAGCATCAGAAGACCATGTTCCATTACATTGAATTAAAACAGCAATATCGTCCATTTAAAAACAAAAATATGAACTATAATCTCAAAATTGGCAGAATGAATAAAGAACATAAGCAAACGAAGTCGCAATAGAAAGTCAAAATCAAAGTTACAAAAAGGAAAAAGAGAAAGGAATGGAATAGTGAAACTAGAGCAGCAAGCGAGCAACAGCGACAAATAGCAAAAATATGTTAAGAAGTGAACTCAGAAGATAAAGTCGAAGAAAACGCCTTCAACAAGAACGAAGAAAACGCCGGGAATTCGATCAGAAAGAAGCCTAGTTCAGATCGACAATCAGATCAGAGAGAACGACGAAAGATAAAGAGTTGAGACAAAACCGTTAACTGACTAAACAGGAGAGTTTATATAGGTGGTAAACTTGTGAATATTTTACCAAAAGAATGAAAGATGTAAAATATTAATGAAGTTTTGTGAGTTTGTAGATATTTTCGTGAGGGGTTGAGAATTTTTGACAATTTCCCTATTTTTAAAGTTGACATGTAGACTTATAGATACACTTCCTGATCTAACTTATAAACTGAAAAGTGTGTATAAATTAATTTGACCAACTCATAACCAATAAATATCACCCTCATAAAACAAGTAAATTCAAATGTGGATGACGACCTTTGGTAATTGAATGCAGCTGGAATTAGAACTTTAGAAGTATTTAAATTTTTGTACATACTAAAATTTGAGTGGGTGGAAGTATAAAGGTAGCAATGAAAATGAAAGATGAATGGTAAACGCCAAAACAACAGGGACAATTATACATTCCCTGCCACTGAAAATAACTTAAATTTGAAATCATTCATTCCTCTAATTTCATAATATAACAGTTTTTTTTTATTCTGACACTTCTTAAAATTTCTTTTTTATGGAATATGATGATATCTAACATATATTTCATATATCTAGTATATTTGTATTAGATATTGAGTAGATCTTGATTTTGATAGTTTCTATGGAATATTTTATAAAATATAACATCTAATAGTTACATAGTAGACATCTAGTATATATGTATCCTCTTAAAAAATCTATTTAAATCTGTTATAAATTGTGTTATAAATCTATTTGAAGTTATGATTTACTAGATAACTTCTAGATAATTACTAGATAATTACCAAATAACTACTAGATATGTAATAGTTCAAAAAAATTTTGGAAAAAATATATCAGAGTGGATGTCATTTTGAAGATGCAAATGAGACAGACAAAAAACTCTAAAGCGGCATTTCAATAAAATGAATGGTTTGAGAGATAAATTCATAATAAGGCAAAAGAAATTAGAAATAAACATGTTGGAAGCATGTTTGTGTGAGAGGGACGTGGTATTCATGTAATTAGTTTCCCCTGTTTTTGTTTTTTTGCAGATTATTTATGATAGGACCAAATTATTATGGGTTTTCGTGTCAATTGTGTAAGAAGCCCTTAATACAATTTAAAAATTAACAATATATAATATAAAAGTATAAAATGAGAAGATATTATGATTTGTGTCTAGTAGCTCAATTGTTAGAGCATGTATTGAAATAAATGTTAGAGGTTTAGTGTTCAATTCCCACCAACAACAATTTTAAAAAAAACATAATTTAAGTGAACTAGAAACCGGTTATTAGTTGAACTGGCCAATTTTTAGTTGAATTGGCCAGTTCAACCGGTTGTTGACTGACTCTTGACTATGTCAAGAATTCGGCAAAACCAGACCGAACCAGACACCATTTCCGGTTAAACCCGGTCCTGTCCGGATTTCAAAACCATGGAATATACTACAGGGAATTATAAAAAAACATACACATCTCACTAAAATATCTACAAATTTGACATGCATGTTAAACATACAAACTATTTACAGAAATGTTATATAATTAAGTCCCACGCCATGTTTCTCTTCTCCCCTTTTTCTTTTGATTTTCTTTTTTATTTTTCATTTATCTCTCAAACCGTTTATTTTTTCGACATGCGACTGTAGTGTTTTTTATTCGTATTATCTTTGAAATGATATCCACTGTAACATTTTTGAAATTTTTTTATCTAGTATTTATCGAGTATTTATCGAGTAGGTATCCAGTAGATCACTGTTAGATATCTAGTAGATATCTAGTATATCTTACTCGTAATAGTTTTTTTTGTGTTCTAATGACATCAAACATATATTTAATAGTTATATAACAGATTTGTATATGATGATTTCATAAATTATAAATAAATCTATACCTTTTTATGATGATTATTTTATAAAATATAACTTCTATTAGATATCTAGTAAATATCTACTATTCATTGTTGGATATCTAGCATATCTTAATGTTAACAGTTTTTTATGGAATCTGATGACATCTAACATATATTTCATACATATAGTATATTTATATTAGATATATAGTGGACATCTAGTAGTTTCGTATCCTCTTAAAAAATCTATTTGAATCTGTTATAAAATGTGTTAGAAATCTATTTGAACTTATGATTTACTAGATAACTGCTAGACAATTACTACTTAATTACCAGATAACGAATATATGACTACTAGATATCTGATAGTTCAAAAATATTTTTGGAAAAAAATATAACAGTGATTCGAAGATAAAAATGAAACAAATAAAAAACTCTAAAGCAACGATTTGACAGATAGATGCAAAAAAAGGCAAAAGAAATTAGAAATAATCATGGTGGTGGAAGCATGTTTATGTGAGATATGGTATTCATGTAATTAGTTTTCTCTGTTTTTACTTTTTTGTAAATTGTTTGTGGTAGAGCTAAATTATTTTTGGTTTTGTTGCAATTAGCTAAGTAGCCCTATACTATAATCTTTTCCTCGTTTGAATATGGCCCTTAACCTTAAGGCTATGCCATCCCAAGGTGCTGCCAAATGGAAGGAAAGTATCACGTCAATGAATATGAAATAATAGATTAAACTTTGCTAGCAAGTTATGGTAGTTTATTTTCAAATCCTACAACTTAGTGAAAAACTAGATATGAGGTATCCAATAGGGTAGGTACACAATCCATCTTCATAGTACCAAACACATTGACACTTAAATTTAAAGGCATTACCTATAATTGAAAAGTAACATTCTTGACATTAACTCCTTGACTTGTGAAAAAACATACTTCTTTGTTTCCTGATTAATAGATTAAAAATATTCTATCTACTTGTCCATAATTTTAATGGTTGGACTTACTCAAATTTGGTTGGTTTGATCATGTTGTTGTTTATTTCAAAATCTTTGAAATTATATATATTAAATGTAAAATGTATAACTAATTATGTCTGAATATATATATATATATATATATATATATATATATATATATATATATATATATATATACACACATATATATATATATATATATATATTGTCCTTAGCGCATGTCGTCACTTATTTAAAGGTTGAGCTCCATAGAAAGCCGACACCATTTGTTAAAGCAAAGAAAAAGCAATAAACAAAAAACATCTCAGGGATGTTACAAAAATTTTTTTTGCAACATAGTGCAAAATTAATGGACTAAAAGTCCCAATCATAACATAATGAATCCTAAAGATCTAAAGATCCTTAGCAAAATGAGCTGCGAGAAGAAGTTCTGAGTGATGCACCATAATCAATCCCTGCGAGAAGGCTGAGAGGATTAGTCCTAATGGATGTGAGGTCATGCAAGACCGAGACATCAAAACATCTAACTATCAATTCAGATGAGATCCAAATCGATAAAAGAAACATATTCCAAGGAGAACAATAGTAGACCAAGGAAAAAAACCATTCTGAAGATCGAAGCTGTTAAACTTACAATCACTACTGCCTAAAAAAGGCACCACCCTGAGCAAACGGTGAGACGTCATAGGGCAGGTATACGACTAAGAATTTGCTAAAGCCGCCGCACCTTAACGCATCAAAGGAGGAGATGCGATCCCCTTTGTTGAAAAATAGCAGACAAAATAGCCAGTAGAAGAGGGATGACCCTCCAAGGAGCTACCGAGCATTGACCCCCAGTCGCGCCATCCAAATAGAACCATAGTAGACTCAAGGCGCCACAAAGTCGCCTACACGCCGTTTTGTAAAAACCCTACCAAATGTTGGAGAAAAATAAAACCCTAGCCACAGGGTCTTCAGCTTTGGGATCAAATCGTTCTGATGCCGGTGAAACCCTAGATGCCAAAAATCAGAACCCTAGAAGGTGTTGAAACCAGGCCAAACACCGGTGAACTAGTCGTCGAAAAATCAAGGTGGCTAAGGTTCAGGAGAGAACCCTAGCCGCCTTTGCTCCTCTCATCTCCCATCGAAGGATGAATCGACTAGACTCCGGAGGAATGATAAAAACTAGCAAAATGCCGGTGGGATCAGGGCAACGCCTAGTCGCCTATTCACCATCTTATTGAAACCTAGCCAAACAAGGTTGAAAACAAAACCCTAGCAGCAATCATGAGGTCTGCTATTATGGGATTTAACAAATGAGACACAGGTGGAAACCTAGCTAAATGCCAATGAAAACTAGTCGCCGATTGTCAGGGCGGCTAGGGTTCAAGAGAGAACCCTAGCGTATGTTGTCACTTGCTACATGATAGTTTTGTGAAATCTAAATAAATCTAGGTAGAAATATGAGCTTGCATCATAAAACAGGAATATTACTATATGTACATATGACATCTAACGGAACGTCGAAATATTCATTGTAGAAAGCTCTCAATTAGTGAGTAAAAAACTGATTTCATATTGACTATCAGGGAGTAATTCAACTCAACTTTACATTGGGGATACACTGTGCTATTTATAGTATTTTGAGTAATTCTACACTAACAAAATAGTAATCAAATTTCAACTAACAACTAATCAACTATAACTATAATGCTGACTCAACAAGTGCCAACTCATCAATCGGTTTGATGCTTGATTACTGGCTGCAATAACTCCAACATTCATAGTTGCAAAGTATGGCTGTAAGCAAATGTACTCCCTCCATTTATATATAGTTGTCGTATACCTAATTCATGGATTGTAATAAAACAATCAACATTTACTAATCAAACCTTTACTAGCCTCAAAATAATGTCTGCCTACAAGCTCTATCCTATACTAGTAGCAGGGAAATGCTAATACCATACTCAACGCAATGATAATTCGTAACCCTAACTTGCTTTGAAAACAATAGTAATGATAATTCTATTGAATATATTAAACTTAATTAAAGAAAAAGGAAAATTATGATTGGTAGTTGGCTAATATCAAAGATTGTGGCTGGATCCAACTGATAAAAAAGAAAAATTAATGAAATGGTGGCTTAAAAAGAATGCATATACGACACATTGTTGACAAATAAAGATAGAAATCTTAACAAGATATTGCAGTTTGAAATTATGTGATTTATGGGGCTTATATATATTTTCATGTCTAGCTTGTAAGCTCTATATATAGAGAGCATAAATCTGGAGAATGTGAAGGAAAAAAAATAGTAAGAGAAGTCTAATAAAAATAGAGTGTATTGTGCTTTATTTTTCAAAGTATTATAATAAACTTTTGTTAATTACTTTTGATTAAGTTCCTCTTTCATCAACTAAAGTGGGATCAGAGCCATTTTGGAACTCGATCCTCTTTCCGAAAAAAATTCCCGAGTGAAAAAAAGTCGAGTTTTTAAAAAAATTTTGAGTGTTACAGTAGTCCAGAAAGCGTTGCAGTAGGCTATTAGAAGTGTTGCAAGAAACTGCAGAAAGTGTCGCAGAATGCCAAAAGTGTCGCCATAGACTTTTAAGGGTCACAACAGCCCCTGTACGCATGGAAACAATTATTTTGTGAAAAATTATCTTAAAAATGAATACCAACAGTGTTTCTTTCAACTTCCCTCAACTCACGAAAACTAATTATAAAAATTGGTACATTAAAATGAAGATAATTCTCGGAGCCCAAGATGTTTGGGACATAGTCGAAAAGGTTACAAAGTCCCAGCTGAAAATGCACAACTGTCTCAACCTGAAAAAGACAGTTTGCACAAGAGTTGAAGAAATGACCAGAAGGCGCTTAGTCTATTCCATCAAGGTTAAGATGAAGTAAGGTTTGAAAAGGTGGCAGAAGAAACCATTTCCAAGCAGGCATGGGACATACTGCTAGTTTCTCTTCAAGGAGCAGAGAAAGTTTAAAAAATTCAACTACAAATGTTGTAGGGTGAGTTCGAGATGATGAAAATAAAGGAGATAGAAACTATTGTTGACTATTCCTCATGAGTAAAATCTGTTGTAAATAAAATGCGGCAGTACGGAAAAAAACTCGATGAATAGAGAACCGTCAAAAAATTCTGCAGTCGCTACTACCGAAGTTTGATTACATAGTAGTCGCCATAGAAGAGTCATGAGACACAAGTACAATGACTATTGATGAACTTGTTGGCTCATTGCAAGCACGTGAGGAATGGCTAAATAGACAAAAAGACGAGTCTATTGAACAAGTTTTGGCAGCAAAGGCTTCGTTAAAAGGAGGTGAAAATAGCCGAGCCGCTAGTCAATTTGGATGAAGATGCGGTAGAGGCTGAGGAGGAAACAGAAGAGGAAGAGGTCGTGGCAGAAACCAATAATGTGAAAGAAATGACAATAATAATGGAGATAATATATCCACACAAGGCAGACGTCATGGACGTGGATGAGGATGAGAAAGAGGCTACTAGAGACAAAATGATGGACAAGATAAGTCTAATGTTCAATTCTATAATTGCTCGAGATTTAGCCACTATGCTTCAGATTGCCGAAGCCCACCGAACCAAGCAGAGGAGACAGCTAATAAAATCAAATATGATGAGGTGAATGACAAGGTTTTACTAACCCGTGAAGGTGACCATAGTCAAGAAAACAACATCTGGTATCTTGACAATGGAGCATGCAATCATATGTGCAGGGATGATAAAATGTTCATAGAACTGGATAGGTTGTTTAGTGGAAATGTCATCTTTGGAGATTCGTCAAAACTTCCTATTAGAGGCAAAGGAATTATTCTTCCAAACATGAAAAGTAACATTTTAAGTTTGGAACAGTTGCTAGAGAAAAACTACCAAGTGCATATGATGAACCTAAAGTTGGTGCTATTAAATGAGAGGAAAGAGCTGCTTGCAAGTGTGCCTATGTCGAAAAACTGGATGTTCACTCTCAACATCAATATGGAGGTGGCCAAGTGTTTAAAAGGTTGCTTGAAGGAATCTGATTGGCTTTGGCATTTACAATTTGGGCATCTCAATTTTGGTGGGTTGAAATTGCTAAGCCAGATAAAGATAGTGCATGGTCTTCCCCCTATTGACAAACCTTAATAGCTTTATGAGGGACATCTTGTTGGAAAATAATCCAGAATGAGTTTTCCAAAGGAGTCCTCGTCTAGAGAAAAGTGCCACTTGAGCTCATTCATGCCGCTGTATGTGGACGATGACACCAACATCATTGGGAGGCAACAAATATTTCTTACTATTCATTGATGACTATAGAAGAAAAAAGTGGGTGTATCTTCTGAAGGAGAAATCAGAAGTTTTTAGAGCATTCAAGAAGTTCAAGGCACTCGGTGAGAAAGAAAGTGGCTATTACATCAAAGCCTTGAGATCTGATAGAGGGGGAGAGTTTACATCAAATTAATTTAAAAGATTCTATGAGTATCACGGAATTTGTCATTCTTGTCAGTCCCGAGATCACCATAACAAAATGGTGTTGTTGAACGAAAGAATCAAATGGTGATGGATATGGTGAGAAGTATGCTAAAAAGCAAGAATTTGCCCAATGAGCTATGGGCAGAAGCTGTTGATTACGCTGTTTACATCTTGAACTGATCCCCAACAACAAGTGTATTAGACATGACACCCCAAGAAGCGTGGAGTGGGAAAAAGCCAAATATCTTCCATTTTTGTGTTTCTAGAAGTGTTGCACATGTTCATGTAGCTGATGAAGAAAGGAGAAAGCTAGATGATAAAAGCAAAAAATACTTGTTTGTTGCTTGCTCAGAATTTTCCAAAGGTTATAAGATGTTTGATCCTGATACGGGAAAACTATCATCACTAGGGACGTGATTATTGATGAGGAAGCAATTTGGGAATAGAATACTGACAAGCAGAAGAATTACAGTTTTTATCCTTTCACCATGGATGAAAATAATGATCATAATGTGGAGGAACCAACTATAGCATCGATGTTATATAGTCCCATTCCAATTACATCTCCAGGACACGCTGATGATTAAAGTCAAAGTCTAAGAGAAAGACCTAGAAAATTTCATCTTGTTGAAGATCTTTATGATGCAACTAGAGAGCCCAATGAAGAATTGCCTTTTAACTGTCATCTTATTGATAGTGAACCTATTGATGCTGAAGAAGCCATGAAAGATGAGAAATGGAGAAAAGCTATGGAGGAGGAGATCAATTCAATTGAGAAAAAAAAGATATGGGAGTTGACAAAACTTCCAGCTAATAAAAAGCCAATTTGTGTCAAATGGGTCTTCAAAGCAAAGAAGGATGTAGATGGAGAAATTGTACGACACAAAGCGAGACTGGTTGCGAAAGGATATAGTCAAAATCCCGGCATTGACTATGATGAAATTTTTGCACCGATTGCCAGAATGGAGACAATTAGATTGGTGATTTCATTTGCTGCCCAAAATGGATGGATTATCCACCAAATGGAAGTGAAGTCAGTATTTCTCAATAAATACTGAGAGGAGGAAATTTATATCCCACAACCGCCGAGTTACATCGTCAAAGGCCATGAAGAAAAAGTGCTAAAACTGAATACGGACTAAAGTAAGCACCGAGAGCTTGGAAAAGTCGCATTGACAAATATATTCAAGAAAATGGATTTATTCAATGCCAACATGAGTACACCTTGAACGTGAACGTGAAAGATTGAGACATGTTGCTTGTTTGCTTGTACGTGGATGATCTTATTTTTACTGGAAATAACCCTCAAATGTATGAAGATTTCAAAAAGATGATGACCAATGAATTTGAAATGACTGACATTGGCTAGATGCCATATTATCTTGGCATTGAAGTGAATCAAAATGATAATGGCATCTTTATTAGTCAAAGTGGCTTTGCCAAGGAGATCTTGAAGAAATTCAAGATGGAGAATTGAAATCCTGTCAGAACTCCGGTCGAATGCACCCTAAAATTGACCAAGGATGAGAATGGAATTAGCGTGAACCCAACAAATTTTCGAAGTCTGATCGGGATTTTGAGGTACTTGACGTGCACACGACCCGATATTCTGTATGCGATTGAGCTAGTTAGTAGATACATGAAAGAACCGAAGGAGTCACATTAGAATGTAGCAAAAAGAATACTCCGCTATGTCAAAGGTACAACTAATTTTGGACTTCGATATTCAAAATCTGACAAGTTTAAATTAGTTGGTTATAGTGACAGTGAATAGGCTGGTGATAAAATGACCGAAAAAGTACAAGCGGGTTTGTATTTTTTCTCGGTGACACGGCGTTTACTTGGAGTTCAAAGAAGCAACCTATAGTGATGTTGTCAACATGTGAATCTGAATATGTTGCTGCAAGATAATGTGTGTGTCATGCAATATGGCTGAGAAGACTATTAAAGGAACTTCAAATGATACAACATGATCCAACGAATATTTTTGTCGACAACAAATCGGCATTGGCGTTGGCGAAAAATCAAGTCTTCCATGATGAAAGTAAGCATATTGATACATGGTGTCCTTTCATTCGAGAGTGTATTGAACAGAAGGAAGTCATATTGAAGTATGTCAAAACACAAGATCAGATAGCGGACATCTTTACAAAGCCACTGAGTATAACATGTTCAATCAATTGCGAGCGTTGCTGGGAATAACGGAGAATTAAGTTTAAGGGGGAGTGTTGAATATATTAAACTTAATTAAAGAAAAAGGAAAATTATGATTGGTAGTTGGCTAATATCAAAGATTGTGGCTGGATAAAATTGATAAAAAAAGAAAAATTAATGAAAGGGTGGCTTGAAAAGAATGCATATACAGCACATTGTTGACAAATAAAGATAGAAATCTTAACAAGATATTGCAGTTTGAAATTATGTGATTTGTGGGGCTCATATATATTTTCATGTCTGGCTTGTAAGCTTTATATATAGAGAACATAAATCTGCAGAATGTGAAGAAAAAAATAGTAAGAAAAGTATAATAAAAATAGAGTGTTTTGTGTTTTATTTCTCAAAGTATTATAATTAACTTTTGTTAATTACTTTTGATTAAGTTCCTCTTTCGTCCAACAAAGAATTAATAATTAGGAAAATAAAAATTCATCAAGATAAAAGAATGAAGTAAAAAAAAAGTACGGCTTTTGGTAGAAATGTGTGCTGAGAAGATTTGAAGGGGACAATATGTGATTATGAATAGTAGAATTTTGTGGCTCCTAATTAATGAAATGGGTGCAAAAAATCAAGCTATACACGGCTTGATTTGCTAAATATGTCAACAATATTTATTAGGAAAATATTGTAGTTGAAGAAGTTAGATTTGTGGGGTTCTGTTTTTTGTCTTTGTCTCAATTGTAAGCTCTATAAATAAGAGCTAAAATCTGTATTTTTAGATGAGTTAGAGAGTCAAAAATAATAAGAGTTTGTGAGTGTATTGTAATAAAATTCATGTGTGAATTACTCATTTTTATGTTTTGAGCATTTATGCTTGATTATCTCCCTCTTCCATCCAACAAATTCTCGTCGGCGACAGTCTGCAATCAACTTTTCTTTTTGAGATGCGAAGTGGAAGGAGCACAAGATGTTTAAGGCTTTCTTTGGTGATATGGATGGCCTTGATATTGAGGCTCTGTGCTCTACTGAACAACTGTGGCATTGCCATGTTTGTAAAGGGGGGCGCGTAGGTCATGTCCGGTATAATGGTTGGCGCTGCTTCTGCAGAGCAAGAATGATAAAAAGAAAGGCAAATTTTCTTCGTCTATTTAAGATATTTTGAACGAGGAGGGGGATAGAAGGGGAATTGTGATTACTCCGGGTGATTCAGTCACCCCTAAAGTAAAATGAGTCATGTGTGAGACGATCTTTTTTTTGTGTACCTTTTTGGATGTGATTGTATGAAGTAAGAACCTCTTTTTTTTGTTGGTTTTGACCATTGTGATATGCTGAGAAACTTCAATTTCTTTTTCTTTGCTAAGTTGTTTGCAGATTTTCCTTCCAATCTCATAATCTATCTACAATTCAAAATTGTGTACAGCATTAAACAATCAAGATGTGGCATTATTGGATTGTGAAATAATGTCAAAAGGAATAGTTTCTCCAGGAGCAAAAGATATGAAGATCAACTTGCAAAGGTCAAGCACTTTTAGTTTGTGAATTTATTATAAAAAAACAAGATATATGGAAACAAGATTACAAACATAAAAATTGGCAGGGAGGGCATAAAAAACTACATCAGTCATAAAAGTTATCAAATAATACTAAAGCATTAGGAAACATTAACCTCGATGAAAAGCGCAAGAATCTGAACAGTGATTGGTTTGGGACTGAAGACAAAAGTTGGTTTTTATCCTTTGGCTACCATTTGGAGTTTCAGTCCCAAGTCCTCAACAAATCGCAGAAGACTATCGGAATCAATTTTGTGATAAAGGACTATATGCGTTTGAAAAAATAGTTTCTAGAATTTTGCAACTAAAAAATTGAACTAAATTAAACTTTTCTTACATACATTTCCAACAAAATGTCTCTTATTTTCTACATTGAACAAGGCTTAATTAGAATCACGTAAGACAAGAGATAAAGTACCTGCTGAAGTGATTTCGGGTCATCCAAAAGTGCAGAAACTATCTTGTCGTTCTCACTACAAATGAACTTAAAGATTAACAAATATAAAACCTAACAATATAGCAAAAAATATGCTAATTCAACATATGCTAATTCCCATTAGCTAATGATATAGCAATATCATGAAGGGCAGGCCATTCTTGCCATCGCAATCTTGACAATTATGTGACGTTGTTCTTTGAATTCTGTAGAAACATGAAAACATTTATGTGACAATATACAAATGAAAATTTGATTAATCAGTATGTCCTTCTAGATCTTAACTAATCTGTTCAGATTTCTTTCAATTTGTTGTGAGCATTGAAGATCTAACTATCAGATACCTTTTTTCCCAGCATATTTTGCTCTCAATAATCATGATCTGGTTCTTTGCATCATAATCGGTGCTCCCTCTATGACTTACTCTGTCTCTCGTACAGATGAAAATTACTATTAATTAAATTCAAAATCTTATAACTTTATTCATCGATTTAGATCTAAAAAATTGAAGCTACATCTGTGTTTCCAGATCTATTCATCAAATTTCTGTGAAGAACTAATAAGTATAGAAATAAAGAGAGTTGAGAATTGAATTTACCTTATCACTGAACCTTTTGTTTTTGCAACTCTCCCTCTATCTCTCCATTAAACGACCACTAAATTTTGAGTGATTTTAGAGTTGAGGGTTGGATTTATACAGTACTTTGAGTTTAGGGTTTTATCATTTTTGTTGTGTTTATTGGCATGAAAGCATAGAAGAAAATGTAGAAGAAAAAAATCAGCAAAGAGAGTTGTAATTTATAAGGAGCATAAACACATAAAATATGATGAAAGTAAATGGAATTTCTGATATGTTTATTGAGCAAAATTAATGAGCCCTTTTATAGAACTTTACATAAACTAAAATAGCTAAAAATAAACAAATATGGACTTGGAATTGCCACCTAGGGACTGGGTAAAGGTGAATTCAGATGGCTCAGTAAAGGTGAATTCAATTTCAAGCGACTGCGGGGGGTGAGGGTATGGAGACATATAGCATGGAAATTGCCACCTAGGGACTGGGTAAAGGTGAATTCAGTTGGCTCAGTAAAGGAGGGGTCAATTTGAAGCGGATGAGGGGGGTGTTATTCGGTATAGTACAGGTCGGTGGCTTGTGGGATACACGAGGAATATTGGAAGGTGTTCCGTTACGCGCGCGGAATTATGGTGGGTATTGGATGGTTTGAGTCTTTGATGTGGTTGAGAGGGATTCAATGTATTTGGAATTTCAAGAGTCATGTAGGTTACAAATAATTATGCAGGATTAATAAGAGTCATTAGAAGTCATTTAATTTATTAAACGAAGAGTCGTTTTGTATGGATATAAATATATAATTGTAAGGAAGAGCAAAGGAGTTTTTGATTATGATAATTTTTATTCAATAAGATGCATCTTATTATTTTTCTAAATTCTCGTAGAGGTTGCGATTTCTAGAGTTTTTAGAACCCTAACTATCTTAGAGGTTGCGATTTCTAAGGTTTTTAGAAGAATCGATTTCCGTTGAGGTTGTGATTTCAACGGATTCTGATTGTTTATCACTTTTCGTTCCTTCCGCTGCATCACTTGGTATCAAAGACTATTGGTAATGGAGATTGCTGAAGAGGAGACCCGCAATATTGCATCAGTTTCATAGCCTAACGACAATCGAAGTATAGCTTCATCGTTGGAGGGACCGAGATTATCGAAGAGGGGGAGACTAGTAATGTTGCATCAGCGAGGATCGTACCTATCTTTTTTTTATTTTCTTTTTTACATTATAGTTACAAAAAATATATAAAAAAAGTTTAGGATTTTTTTCATTTTTTTAATCATTATGAAATTCGAGGACGAATTTGGTCCAAGAGGGGGAGAATGATGCGGTTGAGAGGGATTCGATGTATTTGGAATTTCAAGAGTCATGTAGGTTATAAATAATTATGTACGATTAATAAGAGTCATTAGAAGTCATTTAATTTAGTATATGAAGAGTCGTTTTATATGGATATAAATATATAATTGTAAGGAAGAGCAAAGGAGTTTTTGATTATGATGATTTTTATTCAATAAGATGCGTCTTATTATTTTTCTAAATTCTCGTAGAGGTTGCGATTTCTGGAGTTTAAGAAGCCTAACTATCTTAGAGGTTGTGATTTCTAAGGTTTTTAGAAGAATCGATTTCCATTGAGGTTGCGATTTCAACGAATTCCGATTGTTTATCACTTTTCATTCCTTCCGCTGCAACAGTTGGTATCAGAGCCTAACGGCAATGGAGATTGCTGAAGGGGAGACCCGCAATATTGTATCAGTTTCATAGCCTAACGATAGTCGAAGTATAGCTCCATCTTTGGAAGGACCGAGCTTATCGAAGAGGGGGAGACTAGCAATGTTGCATCAGCGAGGATCGTACCAATCGTTTTTTTATTTTCTTTTTTACACTATAGTTACAAAAAATATATAAAAAAAAGTTTAGGATTTTTTTTAGTTTTTTTTATCATTATAAAATTCGAGGACGAATTTGGTCCAAGAGGGGGAGAATGATGTGGTTGAGAGGGATTCAATGTATTTGGAATTTCAAGAGTCATGTAGGTTACAAATAATTATGTAGGATTAATAAAAGTCATTAGAAGTCATTTAATTTAGTATATGAAGAGTCGTTTTGTATGGATATAAATATATAATTGTAAGGAAGAGCAAAGGAGTTTTTGATTATGCTGATTTTTATTCAATAAGATGCGTCTTATTATTTTTCTAAATTCTCGAAGAGGTTGCAATTTCTAGAGTTTTTAGAAGCCTAACTATCTTAGAGGTTGTGATTTCTAAGGTTTTTAGAAGAATTGATTTCCGTTGAGGTTGCGATTTCAACAGATTCCGATTATTTATCACTTTTCGTTCCTTCCGCTGGATCAGTCTTGCTTGGGAGCGCAGCTTTATGAAGGTTGTGGTTGAGATGGATAGCAGGTTTGCTCATGAGATGATTTGAAGAGAAGAGGTCTAAGCTAATGATTATTATAGCTTGGTTATTAGGATTAGGGACTTACATGGAAGAGATTTGGAGATTGTTCTTCGTCATACCTACAGGGAAGAGAATGGATCGTATGGCATGGATGGCGAGTTCGTTGCCATTAGGACTACATGTTTATATTAATCCCGCTCTGGGGATGCTGAAGTCAGTGCTAATACACCTTGTCGGTGTCTCCTTCCCAAGGCTCGTTGTAGTTTAGTTGTTTTTAT
Organism: Euphorbia pulcherrima; assembly: GCA_947683365.1. Classification (NCBI taxonomy): domain Eukaryota; kingdom Viridiplantae; phylum Streptophyta; class Magnoliopsida; order Malpighiales; family Euphorbiaceae; genus Euphorbia; species Euphorbia pulcherrima. The sequence goes on from CANTUS010000007.1 coordinate 28,836,920, forward strand.
TCTTTCTCTTTTTTTAAAAAAAAGCAAATATGAAGCACATAAAATCTGCAACTCTCCTAAACACTAAGTAACAAAGTTACACCACTAAACAAATTTTATTTGACTAAATAAAATGCATTTTCAGATTTAGAGTTAATTCCAACACTCCCCCTTAACTCTAAAGCTATAAAAAAATTTATGGGTCATAGTTACGATTCATATTATAGGTCATTGGCACGGATTATAAGCATAGGTCATGGGAATGAGTCATAAAGTTAAAATAACTCCTCGGCTAAAAGCATCTATTGCCCCTCAAACTCGGCACGTTATGTCATATGACACCACCAACTTTCATGTGAATCACTTTTACCCCAAAAGTTGGCAAAAGTGATACTCGATGCCACGTGTCAGTTTCTGGTTGGTTTGACTTTTCAAAGATGTCATTTTTTAGATTTTTCTCCCTCCAATTAGAAGTTGACACATGGCATTGAGGGGGCAAACTATATCAGTTTTGCCAACTTTATAGGGTAAAGTGATTCACTTAAAAGTTTAGGGTGGCATGTGATGTGGTTGAGAAGGATTCAATGTATTTGGAATTTCAAGAGTCATGTAAGTTACAAATAATTATGTAGGATTAATAAGAGTCATTAGAAGTCATTTAATTTAGTATATGAAGAGTCGTTTTGTATGGATATAAATATATAATTGTAAGGAAGAGCAAAGGAATTTTTGATTATGATGATTTTTATTCAATAAGATGCGTCTTATTTTTTTCTAAATTCTCGTAGAGGTTGCGATTTCTAGAGTTTTTAGAACCCTAACTATCTTAGAGGTTGCGATTTCTAAGGTTTTTAGAAGAATCGATTTCCGTTGAGGTTGCAATTTCAACGGATTCCGATTGTTCATCACTTTTCGTTCCTTCCGCTGCATCACTTGTGACAAAACGTGCCAAGTTTGATGGGCAATGGAGGCGTTATACCTAATTCCTCCTCTTCTTGGTTATTCCTGGTAACTTTGGCTTCAATTTGTTTTTTGCAAACTCTCTCGATATGAACAACTTCTCCACATCGTCTGCATTTTATATCCGGTCTCCACCAACACTTGTACTATGGATGATTTGTCTTCTTACAATGTAGACAAGCCTTGTGATTTTCACCAAGGTCCGCTATTAGCAGGAGCAGGGTGAGTGACCGCTCAAGGCCCTGAGTTATAACGGGCCTCGAAATTTTCGGGTTAATACAAATATATAAGTAAATACAAATTTGTATATAATAGTTAAGAAGGGGAATGTAGAATGGGGTATATTATGAAGTAGTGGTAAAGCTCGCGGCTTTACATTCCTAAGATCCCATGTTTGACTCTTTGGGGCCTCTTTTTATCTAATGTTTCTTTCTTTTCTTTTTTTTACATATTATCATTGTCTTTTATTCAAAATAACTAATAAGGCCCCATTCTTTATGTATTTCTATCTAATGTTTCTTGGGAAATTGTCACTTATGCCTCATTTGGGTAAAATAATTTCATCTCAAGTTTAGCTCAATTACCTAAAGGTCCTAACATTTGTTTTCAATAGCCTTCATATGCCCTCCATAACTTTCATACGTCCTCCATAACTTTTTTACGCTCCAGATTGTATTAGGTTTGTAACAGGTTTGTAACAGATACATAACAGCTTTGTAATAGACTTGTAACGAACATGTATTAGACTTGAATTAGATTTGTAATAGATATATAATGCACTTGTAACAGATTAATGACTGACAAATAATGTCAAACAATTCAATAAGAATCCAATATAAATCAAAACTAATGAAAATTTACTATTTTATACATCAAACACTAGTAATAGATATATAATAGTCTTATAACAAACTTTATAACAAGTCCGTAGTAGGTCTGTATTGGATATGTAACAAATTCAAGGAAATACTTCATTCATATTTCCTATCAGATACTATAGTGATACAAGTCTATTACATCCTCATTGTATTGGACTTGAAGCAGATAAATAAGCTATTACTTAGGAGAAATTCATAAAACACAACATTCGAAGACCACACATTCTTTCAGATTTCCCAGAAATATCTATTAGAATGATTCTGGAATTATGCTTAAAATTCATTATAATCTTTCAAGCTATTTGTTACAAATGTCATTGATCTATAGAAAGAATGATCAACAATCCATGATCCCTCGACATCAGGAGTTGAAGGATCGTATTCTTTTTAGAGTGGACTATCTCTATCGGGGCTGCTGCTCCCTTCTTATACTGCAGAAAGTAAATGAAACATTTTTTTGTGAGTTATATGAGATATGTAATAGATATATAACAAGTAGGCTAAAGAACATATGAAACTCCTTAATAATTACCAAAATAATTTAGATATGCATTTTTTACATTTAAAACAATCTAATGGGTCACATGGTGTTTAAATTCATGTGCACAAATCCTTTTTTACCTTTTATTCAAAAAAAGAAGACATATATCAGATATATACTTGATATATATCACCTATATAGCAAGTAGGCAGGAATAACATAAAAAAAACCTAACCTATCTTATTTATAAATTCTATTGTATTAACATACTAACATCCAAAACACTTTTTGAACACAAAAATGGATGATATGGATTTAGGCATGTTCTTATTTCACTTTTATTGCAATAAAATTTCACATGTAATAGGTATGTAGTAGGTTTGTACTATATGCGTAATAGGTATAAAAGAAGATGGCAATCAGTTACAAACAAAAAAAGGGCAAGAGAATTACCTTTGTAAACATTCATGAATGATTGCACATCTTCAAATTTGAAAAATCAATTCAAAATCTGTATTGCAGTAGAGGAAAAAAATCATGAACGAGGAACAGAGAAAATGATGATCAGAAAAGCTAGAGAGCGGTGACACATCTAACCCTCTTCTTATTCCCCCATTGCAAGGAAAACTCCGGCTCTACTGTCTTCATTGCTCTCTCATGTTTATCGATATCTGCACCACTATAAGCAACACTAAGGAAACAATAATCGCAAAACTAGAAATAGGACTGCTATCAGCAATTTTCGATTGAAAAAACAAATGAGCATTGAAAAATCCGAGAAATAAACAATAAATGCATTGATTGAGTCATCAGGCATTCCATTAGCTGGTTTAGAAGTAAACAAGTAGAAATCAGCCTTTGAAAGAAGATCCGATGAACAAATATGGTGAATATGAAGAGTTGAATCAAGCCGAGAAAATTTCCCGATTAGATTCAAAGATCTTAGAGTCGACAAGGAAATCCCTCAAATTGAACAAAATAAGAAGAAGATATAGAAATCTTACATAAGATAATTGCATGAAGGAATCAATAAGAATCGCTCTTTAACAGAACAAGTAAAGATAAATCCAAGATTGTTAAACACCAACCATCTATTTCTCCATCAAAATTTTTAATCGGTGGCAAGTGTGGCATTGTTCAAAGTCTGAGATATGTGAATGGAAGAGGGTACAACCTAGTTTTTAAAGAGAGCGTATTTAGGTTATCAAATGTTCAAAAAATTCTAGAACAGTAGGTCGCTACTTTTTGGGTCATAATGGTAATTATTTTGCAAACCTTAAACAATTAGGTGCTTTACCCAAGATTTCTTTCCTTTTTTTACATATTATCATTATCTCTTATTAAAAATAACTAATAAGGTCTCATTTTTTATGTATTCTCTTTTTTTAATCCTTTTACATATTACCTATTATTTAATGATAACTACTTTGAGTGATTGCAAAAACCTTATTAGACATTTTTCTTCTATTTGTATTGCTTTTGTTAGTAGGTCTGCGAACCATGCTGCACACTTGTTAGCTAGAGCAGCAGGTTCTTCAACAGGTAGGGGGATATGGCTCGATTCTTGTCCACCTTCAATTAGAGCTGTAATTGCCTATGATTGATATATGGACTATTTTTCAGTAAAAATATGATAACCTATCAATACATTTTGTATGTACAGTACTACATTTATATTTTGTTTACATAAAAATTAGACAATATAGTATCTTTTAATTTTTTTCTTTTTTATTTACCAGATTTGTTATTCTGAGCTGTTAAGGCTTAACCCACCCTTGTTCAATAAAAAAAATTTACTTGAGGTTCTAGACCACATTTGGAACTCGATGACCTTAAACGACTGTAGTACGCCTCTAGTAAGGGTCCATCATCTCCCATTACTCGGAACGTCATTTATGCTTATGACTTAATCTTGGTTAATGCAATAGTTGCCCAATGCAATGAACTCCTTCCATTCTTTAATATTCATTCCATTCTTTAATATTCATACCATATGGTTTATTGGGTTCGGTAGCTAGATTGCTCCAAGCTATCCCAGTTATTTATTTGTTGCAGAAATATATATGAACACATTGACATAACCAAAAGATGAATGTCTTTATTAATTAATCGAATTGTTCGTACCAATACATAATTAATATATATCACCCAAATTACCTTAATGGCATACATCATATCTAACATAATTTTCCCAAGGAACTATAAGAAAAAGCCATTGATTATGTTGTGTATATCTTGAACTGGTCCCCGACAACAAGTGTTTCTGATATGACATCCTAAGAAGCATGGAGTGGGAGAAAGCACAATATCTCTCATTTTCATGTTTTTAGTAGTGTAGCACATGTTCATATGATGTTATAAGAGATCTAAGTGAAGAATTAACTCTTTACTGTCATCTTATTGATCGTGAATCCATTGATGCTCAAGAAGCTATAAAGGATGAGATATGTAAAAAAGCCATAGAGGAGGAGATCCAATCAATAAAGAAGAATGAGATGTGGGAGTTAACTAAACTACCAGCAGATAAAAAGCCCATTAGGGTCAAATGGGTGTTTAAGGCAAAGAAAGATGCCAACGAATAAATTGTATGACACAAGGCAAGATTAGGTTCTAAGGGATATAGTCAAATACCCAGTATTGACTATGATGATGAATTCTAGAGGAAGAAGTTTATGTCCAACAACCACCTGGTTATGTTGTTAGAGGCTACGAAGAGAAATGACTGAAGCTGAAGAAGGCATTGTAAGGATAGATGTAACACCCCCTTTATTGGGAGTGCCACAGTAACTATAATCACTCAATAAACAACTCTACTCCACTATATAAAGTTCAATACTTATAGATTTAATGTGTACAAATATAAATATAATGTTTGAAACTTCAAATTATTCTCCAAATATTTCTCAATGCTACTTTACATTTCTCACACTATCTAGTACATGCCACTATTCTACAAACCATAATATTACATTAAAATACAAATTCACCTCAAGTCGTTTCTTATATGCTCTTCAAGTTGATCCACTTATACCACTTTGGTCCGAGCTATCTATAATCTTCAATATCTGCATGTAGAAAATAAACTACACGCTAAGCAATTTGCTTAGTGGTGTACATAAAAGAAATACAACAACTTTGAACATTTTTAACACTTTAAAATAGAAACAAAGTATGTTCACAAGTCAAAAGCAACTTAAACAACCTTATAAAACCAAAACACAAAACTTATATTATAAACCTTTCAAATTACAATCAAATTTATATCCAATTTTTCCAAACACATTAACCATATATTGCCTAAAGTAAACAAGTCATGAATAACGATAATATGGATATGGGTACAGACAAGCCCATAGCAGAAGCTTCAATATCAATGTATCAGTCAAGCCCGAAGTCGAAGCTTCAAAATCAATATATCGGTCAACCCCGAAGCTGAAGCTTTAAAATCAATATATAGGTCAAGCCCAAAGCCGAAGCTTCAATATCAACATATTTTTATTAGAATACTGGCCGAAGCCCAAAGCCAAAGCTTCAATTGCTTGTACAGTACTGTACCCCCTTTATTGGTGCCAATCTACCCTGGCCCATATTCTACCCATTTAATAAGGGTAATAAATCAAAGTAACATCTAAAATATTCCAGAATCAACCAGCAAACATAATTCAACATATTTTCAGTAATTAAGAAATTCGAATCCTAAATTTTAAAGCATCAAACTTCAATTAAAACACAATAAAATCAACATTCATATTTTCCCGAAATTTCTAGATTTTGTGACCTGACTTCCCCTGCATTTTTCACTACTAAAACATCATCCAATCAAAGAAATTTCTTCTAAACATAATAGCCACATGTTTTAACTTTCCAAATCCACCAGAATCAGAAAAATCAAAATTGTATAACCAAAGTTATGATCAAACCAAAATTTCACATCGAAAATGAACAAAACTCAGTAAGTTTTTTTCTGAACATATATTCTTTAGTTCCTGTAAATATCAATAGAATCAAGAATCATTCAAATTGGATTTATATAACAAGAGAAAAAATCAAAACAAAACAGGGATACAAATCTCAAAATTTTCAGAAAAATCGAGAAATCGAAATTAGAGACACAAACCTTTTTCTAAGCTCTTTCTAGTTCTCTTCCACCTCTTTCCCTTGTCCTTTACTAGTATTAGCTTCCTCTATGATAGCCATGTAATACTTCTATCAAGATATTGTATAAATAAACTTCCTAATACCATAAATATGCTTAATCTACCATGAATTCTACTAATTAAGCTTTAATTTCATCAAAAATCACTCACTTCAAATTCAGGTTACTATTTATCCGAAACTTAGAAAATGAAATCATCTTCTTCTAACCTTGATTCACTGAAATTGATGATGATAGAGGGCTTAATGATCAATTTCTAACAAGAATTTGAAGTTGAATCGAAGAAATCGGAAGTTTTTAAATTAGGGAAAAAATTTTGGTAAGGTAAGGATGAGGTGAAGAATGAAGAAGATGAAGGGGAGAAAAAAGAGAGGATACGTATAGATTTTATGATAGGTTTTTTCTTTAAATTTCCAATATACCCTTGAACAAATAATTAAATGCCTAAACCATCTCTCTTACTTAATTAACTCTGATTTCTTATCTAATGACATAAAAGAAAAATGTTAAAATATTGAAACTCATAATATCCATATTATTTTATACTTTTATACCTTATTAAAATTTAATTCAAAAGTTTTGGGTCATTATAATTCTCCCCCTCTTATGAATTTTCGTCCCAAAAATTACCTGAAAACAGTTGCGGATATTGAGTTTTCATTGTATCCTCCGGTTCCCAAGTTGCTTCTTCAACCTTATTTGTACCTTTTACCAAAGGAATAGACTTGTTTCTTAATTGTTTAACCTCTCTCGCCAAGATTTGTACCGGTTCCTCTTCCTACATCAAGTCAGGTTCGATTTCTACAACCTCAGGAGATAAGATATGTGATGGATCTGATCAGTATCTCCTTAACATTGACATATGGAACACATTATGAATTTTGTCGAATGTCGGGGGTAGTGCCAACCGATAAGCTACCGGTCCAACCTTCTTCATAACCTTATATGGGTCAATGAATCTCGGACTAAGCTTGCCTTTCTTGCTAAATCGTAAGACTTTCTTCCAAGGAGATACTTTGAGAGATACTTTATCCCCAACTTCATACGTAATGTCTTCTCTTTTAGATTAGCATAAGACTTTTGTCTATCCGATGCAGCCTTCAATCTCTCTTGAATAAGTTTTACCTTCTCCTTTGTCTCCTAAATCAAATCCACTCCCACAATCTTGTTTTCACTAAGTTTGGTCCAATGTAATGGAGTTCAACATTTTCTTCCATACAATGCTTCATATGGCACCATTTGTATGCTTGGCTGATAGCTATCATTATAGGAAAACTCCATGAGGGACAAATACTTAACCAACTTCCCTCAAATTCAATGATACAACTTCTCATCATGTCTTCCAACACCCGAATTACTCTTTCAGATTGACCATCTGTTTGAGGATGAAATGAAGTACTGAAATGAATTTTACTACCTAAGGCTTCTTGCAACTTCTTCCAAAATCTTGAAGTAAATCATGGATCTCGGTCAGAAATGATTAAAATAGGAACTTCGTGTAGCCGCACTATCTCATCTACATATAACTGAGCTAACCTATCAAGTGAATAATTCATTCTAACTGGAAGAAAGTGGGCAGACTTTGTCAATCTATCTACAACAACCCACACTGCATCATGTTTCTTCTGTGTAAGTGGTAAAGATGTCACGAAGTCTATTGTAATTCTTTCCCATTTCCATTCTAGAATTGTTATTGGTTGAAATAATCTAGAAGGAACTTGATGTTTGGCTTTCACCTGTTGATAAGTTAGACATTGAGCAATATATTTAGTAATGTCTTTCTTCATCCCATTCCACCAATAATGGCTCTACAAATTTTGGTACATCTTGTTCGCTCCTGGATGCATCGCATAAGGACTACTATGCACCTCATGTAAGATGTTCTTCTTTATTTCTTCATTGCTTGGCATACACAGTCCATCTTTAAAATATAGACACCCATCTTCTCGAACCATATAGTTGTCTACGATGCCCACTTGTGTCCTTGCTCAAATGACCTTCAAGTCATCATCTTCATTTTATGCTTGCTTAACCTGTTGTAGTAGTATAGGTTGAATCTTCAATTCTGCACTTAAGGCTCCACCACTGGTAAGAGCTAACCCTGTAATTATAGCCCTAAGTGCCATCATTGTCTTTCTACTAAGAGCATCTGCCACTACATTAGCCTTTCTTGGATGGTAATCAATAAGACAATCGTAATCTTTAATGAATTCCATCCACTTTCTCTGCCTTAAATTTAACTCCTTCTGTGTTGGCAATATTTCAAGCTTTTGTGATCTGTACAAATATAACATTTTTCTCCATAAAGATAGTGTTCCAAAATTTTCAAGGCAAAGACTATTGCAGCCATTTCCAAATCATGAGTAGGATACTTCCTTTCATCATTCTTCAATTGCTTGGAAGCATAAGCAATCACTTTCCCTTCTTGCATCAAAACACACCCAAGACCATTATGCGAAGCATCACTATAGATTACAAAGTCTTTTCCAGGCTCTGGTTGGGTAAGAATGGGTGCTTCTGAAAACATCACCTTCAACTTCTCAAAAATTTCTCGGCACTTGTAATTCCACTCAAATTTTGCATTCTTTTGAAGTAGTTTTGTCAGTGGTAAAGCAATGACTGAAAATCCCTTCATAAATCTTTTATAATACCCTGCTAAGCCAAGGAAACTACTGACTTCTGTAGGGTTCTTTAGTGGTTTCCATTTCACAACTGCTTCTATCTTTTTAGGATCCACTTTAATTCCTTCTGCAGAAACAACATGGCCTAAGAAAGGAACTTCTTCAAGCCAAAACTCACATTTGCTAAGTGTGGCATATAATTTATTTTCCTTTAAAGTTTGGAAGACTATCTGTAAATATTGATCATGCTCTTCCTGTGACTTAGAATACACCAAAATGTCATCATTGAAAACAACTACAAATCTGTCTAAATATAAGTAAAAGACACGATTCAAAAGGTCCATAAATCCTGCTGGTCCATTAGTTAGACCAAATGGCATCACCAAAAATTCATAGTGCCCATATCTGGTTCAGAAAGCCATCTTTACAATATCATCATCTTTCACTATCATCTGATAGTAAGTCTTCAATCCTTGGCAATGGATACTTGTTCTTCATTGTCAATTTATTCAACTCCCGGTAATCAATACATAATCGGAGCGACCCATCTTTCTTCTTAACAAACAACACTGATGCACCCCACGGGGATATACTCGAGCATATGAATCCTTTGTCTAGTAATTCTTGTAACTAGATCTTTAACTCTTTCTGTTCAGCAGGTGCCATTCTGTATAGTGCTTTGGACATCGGTGCAGTACCCGGCAACACATCAATTACGAATTCTACCTCTCTTTTTGGCGGTATCCCTGGTAGTTCTTCTGGAAATACATAATGAAAATCACATACTGTAGTAATATTCTGCAATTCTAACTCACCTTTCTTTGATTCTAGAGCAAATATTAGTAGGATTGACATCCCTTCCTAACCAGCCTTTTAGTCTTCATAAAAGAAATTATGTTACAGAGATAATCTGATCTTTTCCCCATGATAACTATTTCTTCTGCATCAGAAACTTAAAGTGACATTCTTTTGTTTTTGCAATCCACCACAGCTCGATGTTCTAATAACCAATCCATTCCCAAGATAACAACGTAATCTCAGAAAGGCAACTCAATTAAATTTGCATGAAAAAGTTGATGTTGAATCATAATAGGGCAATTCATATACACTTTGTTTACTATCACACTATGCCCTAAAGGATTAGTCACTTCAATATTTTCCCCTAATTCTACTACATATAATCCTTTCTCTTGTGCTAACGCAGTACATATATATGAATGAGATGAACCAAAATCTATTAAAGCATAAACATCGTGATTAAAGAATGAAAATTTACCAATAATAACTTCAGTAGATTCCTAAGTCTCAAGCCCTCTAATTACATAACTTCGCACCATTCCTCCCGGTCTACCACTTTGCGGTGCTTGTTGAGCCATATCACGTCCACTTGCCTCACTAGCATTTCCTCTTCCTCTTCCTCTTCCTATTCCACCTTGCATTGTGGGAGTAGGAACTACTACAGGTGCAGATGTACTTATCTGCCTTTGAGGATAATTTGCAATTAAATGTTCCCTCGAGCCATATTTAAAGCAGACTCTACCTTTTCCCCAAGATTCTCCTGTATGTATCCTTCCATAATTAGAACATTATAGAATATTTTATCTGCCTCAACTTGAAGGTACACTGGCTGCTGATCCTATACTTGTGGTTTGTCTTAGTGAAAACACTCTAAAATAAGATTGTGTTTGTTCTGATGTTCCCTTTTGTTTCTTACTTGGAGATTCTGAACTAGCTGGACCCTATGACCCCTTTTGGAATCCAGATCTTTTAGCCATTCTTTGTTGCCTATCTGAATTGATCTTCTCAATGCCTGTAGTAGCATCAACCAAGTCATTAAACACCTTAATCTTTTGTGCAAGTAAATGCACTCTAATTTCATCATTCAGCCCATCCTCGAATCTCTTACATCGCTTTACTTCACTATCAACGATATCACGAGCATACCTCTCAAGTTTGAGGAATTGAATTTCATATTCTGATATAGCCATTCATCCTTGTCTCAAGGACAAGAACAATTTCCTCTATTCATCTTTGAATCATTCGCTAATGTACTTCTTGTTGAATTATTCCAAGAAAAGACCCCAATCGATTTCTTCGGGGAGCCTTTCTCTCACAATGTTATCCCACCACCTCCTTGCTTATTCTTTGAGTAGACCTTACATATAATCTAGTCTCTCTTCATCTATAAAATGAAGCCTAGTCATACACCATTTAGTATGATCAAGTCAATCTTCTGTAAATGAATGATTCACTGTGTCCCCTTTGAAGTCATCAGCTGGAAGCTTCTTGATTCTTTCAAGAGGAGTTCTCTCCTCTCTTCTTTCAACGTAAGGTACTATAGGAACTTGGGAGATTGGTATGTTTTGACGTACTTGTATGATTACTTCAGTAGTCATATGCTGAAGTAAAGCAGCTTGTGCTAGAGTAGGTTATTCGGGAAAGCCATGAACTGGTTGAGGCTCATGTCTTTGTTCATCCCCATGCCTAATACGGACTGTACTCTCAGCAACCTCTTCCTCATTCTGGTTATGACTACTACTAGCCATTACTTATTCCTGAAAATTGGACCAAAGTGGATCAAACAACTAACATAACTTGTTGATTATTTGAGTATATTGTTATTAATAAAGCTAGTTTTCGGGGGAAGTTTTAGGAATAGGGCTCTACTAGGGTTTCGCATTCTCCAAGCTCTTATCTCTAATCTCTGGCTGCCACCATGGCTATCGGCCACTCTGGTGGTCCAAAACCACCAGAATTCTTCGATGGTAATATAGCAGGACTTTTTAGCAGAGAGAGTTTCATCAAAGCCACATCGAATCCAATTGCAACTGAAAACCCTAATTCACTCAAGGCAGATTCTCAACAAAAGAGTCAGGTCAGTTTTGTGAACATCATCAAGGGGTGTGATTCTCGCATACCAAAGGTTGTAGCTACTGCTGAGGTATCCAACAAGGGAGGCTTTACTTCAGTAAAGATCCTACAGGGTTTGATTGAGAAATTATTAGCTTTGTGTGCCAACTCTTTGATAGGAAGATTGATTCTTCAAAAGGGGGACAAGCCCTACTAATTTTCTGATCTGAAGGAAGTTTTAACCACTACTTGGGGGATCAAGGAAGTATGGAGGCTGATTTCACTTGGTAAAGGATATTACCATATTATTCTTGGCTCGCAGGTCACAAAGTAGAGAATTTGGTCGAGGGGAATAATTGGTTTGAAACAAGGAACATTCAGGATACAGCCTTAGTAATCCGATTTTTGACTGAAGGACCAGAAGTCTATGAAAGCTCTGGTTTGGGTCAGATTTCATGGCTTGCCATGGGAATACTAGGACTCTGCAATTCTAGCTTGCATAGCTAAAGGAATTGGTGAATTTTCGAGGGTTGACGGAGCAACTATAGATGGAGACTTTGGGCACTTTGCTAGGGATTTAATTGATATTGATTTGGCAAATCCTTTGGTTTACACGGTTGGTGTGGAGAGAGAGGGTAAACAATTATGGATCGATGTCGAATACAAAAACATACTGAAATTTTGTAAACTATGCTCTAATATTGGGCATACATGTAAGGTCTGTCGCCAAAACCCTAAAGCTAAGTCTGATCAAGGGCTTAATAAAGTAGGAGGTCAGATTCAGGGAAGTCAGCATACAGCTAAAGAAGTGCTTGGGAAAGCAGGAGAAAAAATGCAAAAGGAGCTGCGTGACAAGGAGCCAGTGACTCCAATGGTTGCTAATACCACAAAGGCAGCCCCAATTGATGTTATGGAGGGTTTGGTTGCATTAAAGAAAGTGCAAGATAGAATGGTAGAAGACCTGACCATTCAAGAAGTCAATCCTAAGAATACGGGTTCTCCAGGAGGAAATATTAGGGAAAGCCGCCAGGAATGTAATAGTTCTTCGGAACATGATCCTTCTCCTTCTTCGAAGGAAATTCAAAAGGTTTAAATCCATCTGAAACATTGGTTACAAGTGAACAACACATTGACTTGGTTGTGGATTTCACCCAAAACCAAGGTAACCCTTCTATGGGTATTGAAGGGCAATTTATGGACCCGGAGGAGTCTGATGGAGATGAATTTAGTCACACATTAATAGAGAGGACCATTATTCATTCTATGGAAGAAAGGATAATTCCTAGGCAGTTGATATGGCAACGGGCAAGGGCCGATTCTGGGCAGATTATTCTGATTCAGAGGAACAAGTAACAACTACTAAGGAAGTTAAGGCTGACAAAAAAGCCCAAAGACTCAGGGTCATGGTAGAGGGAAGGGACTAGCCCGTAGAGGCTAGGGGCGTCAAAACCCTTTTAGGAATTGTAAATGAAGACTTTGTTCTGGAACTGTAGGGGAATTGGCAATTCCTCTACCAAACAAGTTTTTTTGAATTTTTGTCAGACGTATCGTCCAGATTTAGTTTGTCTTGTAGAACCTATGATCTCTTTTGATGATAATTTGCGGTTTTGGAGAACGGAGGGTTTGAAGTTTGTTTCTGGGAATAATAGGGATCTCCAATCCATATGGGTGATTTCGAGCTTCCATATAACTCCCTCGATTGTGACTAGGGGGCAGCAATCGGTGACCATTGACATTCAGGTTATGGGTGAAAATCATCATTATTCATTTGTTTACGGTAGTAATTCTATGGTTGATCGAAGAATTCTGTGGAATGAGCTTCTTAACTTGCAGCAGGATGTCCCATGGGTGGTCATTGGCGAATTCAATGTTGTTCGAGGTGCTCATGAGAAACGAGGGGGAAACATTAACAACGTCGCATGTAGAGAGTTTAACTCAGCCACGGATGGAGCGGAGTTACCGGATCTACCTCTTTTGGGTTCACAATTTATGTAGACTAATGGAAGAAGGGGACCTCACAATATCCAATGATGCTAGACAGGGCTATGGGGAATTCGATTTTCCTTGATCACTGGGATTCTATTCATTTTTAGGCTCTTCCTCGAAATCACTTGGATCACAACCCGGTTCTTCTTGAATGCTCTAAAGGTGAGGTTAGTTTTGCAAGATTATGTTTTCAAAGCATGTGGCCTACACATGCTGATTTTCACGATTATATTCGCTCTAATTGGAATCTGATTTCACCTTTCGCGCTTATGCATGCTTTTACTACTAACTTAAAGTTATTACATAGTATGTTGAGGGAATGGAATAAGTCAATTTTTAGTAATTTGAATCAACGAATTCTGGCTTGTCGCGAGTCGTTACGTTTGGTTCAATTGGAGATTGAGGATGGGGGGCTTTCTGACGAGCTTGTAGTAAGGGAGATTTGGGCTCATGCTGATCTCGATTTAGTGCTTAATCAATAAGAAATTTACTTCAAAGAAAAGGGGCATATGAATTGGCTTCAAGATGGCGACAGGAATTCCGATTTTTTTCATCGTAAAGCTTCACTAAGCTTAGGGTTTCTGAATATTAATGGCACCGCTACTACTGATCTACAGGTCATTTCAAACCATATGGTGGAATTTTATAGATCACTCTTTAGTAGTCAAGGTGAGGTGCATGTTAATCGTGATAGGATCCGCTCAGTAATCCCAAATATTGTGACAGAAGAGGAGAATAGGTCTTTAACTAGGAGGCCAACGATTGATGAGATACGTAGTATGGTCTTTGATATGGATGGAGAAAGTGAGTCGGGTCCTGTTGGGTTTACAGGTAAATTCTTTCAATCATTTTGGCATATTATTGGCGACAATGTTAGTAAATGCATTTAGTGGTTCTTTGACAATGGGAAAGTCACCACTGGTTTTAATTCAAGTGTCATGGTTCTTATCCCTAAAGTTGACGACGTTGATTGTATAGAGCAGTATCGACTAATTGCTTGCTCAAATTTCATTTTTAAAATTATTACAAAACTGATTGCTAATAGGCTTAGGGTTATAGCGGCTCGGATTATATCTAAGAATCAGTTTGGGTTTATTATGGATAGGAAAATTAGTCATAGCATTTCGTTGGCCTCAGAGGGTATGAATGTGCGTGACAAGAAGGAATTTGGGGGTCATATGGCACTCAAAGTCGACATCCGAAAGGCTTTCGATACCTTGGATTGGGATTTCTTACTTACGATTTTAGATTGTTTTGGTTTCTCTAAACAATTGCGGGATTGGATCCTTAAAATTCTATCATCTTATCGTATCTCCTTACAAATTAATGTCTAACTTACAGGCTATTTTTCTTGCTCAAGGGGATTAAGATAGGGCGATCCCCTCTTTCTATTGCTTTTTTGCCTTGCTGAAGAATTTCTTAGTAGGTATATTTTGAAGTTAGTTAATGAGGGTAGTTTCACTTCAATGTGATATACGAGGGATGCGACTTTCCCATCCCATCTTCTCTACGTGGATGATGTGGTTATTTTTGGGGCAGCCACTAAACGTGATTCATATGCCTAAAAAATTTATTCAAGGACTATACGGCTATATCGGGTCAAGCGGTTAACTGGAACAAGAGTTCAGTGCATTTTGGTAGAGGAGTTTCTATCAACCGGGCGCATGAAAATTCCAATATTCTGGGAGTTAGGCAGCTAGATAGTCCTTTCCCATACCTAGGGGTTCCTTTATTTAAAGGGATTCCTCGACGGACTCATCTGAGGGGCGTAGCAGATAAGATTTTAAGCAAGTTTTCGGGGTGGAAAGGATCCTCGCTATCGATGGCTGGTCAAATCTGTTAAGTAAACTCTATGATTCAGGGTTAATTTATTCATTCGTTCTCAATTTATAAATGCCGAGTCAAACTCTTGCAGGATATGGAGCGTGCAATCAGGAATTTCATTTGGAAGGGTTCAACGACTAATCGTAAGTTGATAATGGTGCCGTGGTCAATCTGTTGTAAGTCTCTGAAGTGCGGTGGTCTTGGAATCAAGAGCCTTCAAACTCTCAATAAGGCTTTACTCGCTAAGTTAAGTTGGTAGATCATTCAAGGTCAACATCCTATGCCTAATTTATTGAGGTCGAGATTCATACAAAGATCGGGGGATATACTCAGACATCCTATATGGTCAACAATATGGAGTTCTATCAAGGGAATTTTTGGGCTGGTTAGAGAACAGGCTGTTTGGTTTATTTCGTCGGGGCTTAATATAAGTTTTTGGTTCAATAGTTGGATGGGAGAGCCCTTGGTTGATCGGTTGGAATTGTCCAATGAGCAGAGACGGGTTGTGAGAGGGAAGGTCTCCGATTTATTAAGAAATAATGAGTGGAATCTACCAGAGAGATTACCGGTTGAGGTCTGAAATGAAATTTTACAATTAGATCGGTTGAGAGAAGGCCCAGATATTTGTGTTTGGAAGGCGGTAGTTGATGGTAACTATTCCATCAAAAGAGTTTACTCATTTTTACAGAACTCGAATGTGGTGGAACCATGGCACAATTTCATTTGGAAAGCTTTTGTTCCTCCTTCACATTCTACTTTGTGTTGGAGACTGATCTATCGTCAGATTCCAACAGATGACATCCTTCAATATAAAGGAATATCGATTGTATCCAAGTGTTACTTGTGTGGGCTGAATAGG
Organism: Euphorbia pulcherrima; assembly: GCA_947683365.1. Taxonomy (NCBI): domain Eukaryota; kingdom Viridiplantae; phylum Streptophyta; class Magnoliopsida; order Malpighiales; family Euphorbiaceae; genus Euphorbia; species Euphorbia pulcherrima. The sequence goes on from CANTUS010000007.1 coordinate 28,853,514, forward strand.
GAGACTATTGATCATGTTTTCTTGTAATGTCCTTTTGCGATGTGTTTATGGAATGCTGTGAGTAGCTTTTTCGGAAAGGATATTTACCTTAACGAGGGCGTAATTCCCTTGATTATAAGGGCGAAATAGAAGTGGTGTGGGTCTCAGCTATTTGAGGTATGGAACGTGGCAATCTTGAGTTATTTTTGGGTCATATGGCATATGCGGAATTTAGCCAGATTTTAAGATAAGCATGCGGTGATTGGAGACGGATTGCATTTTCTTTGGCGCTCTATGAAAGAAGTCAAATTTTATAGAGCTGGAAATACCAAAACCATTGCTGATTTTGAGATTCTAAAAAAGATTGGTTCTGATATTATACCGGGTAGAGCAGAGGAAGTCATCCCGGTGGCATGGACTCCCCTACCGCCAGACTTTATGAAGGTCAACATTGACGGTTTAGCTATGGGCGCCCCCGGGCTGGCATGTTACGGGGGAATTTTCCAAAATCCTAGAGGATTTCTACATGGATCTTTTACCGAGAATATTGCAAATGTGTATGCCTTTGAAGCGGAATTGATGGCAGCAATTATTGTGGTGGACAAAGCTTTTTATCTCGGTTGGAGGCAATTATGGTTAGAAATGGACTCCATATTTTTCCTTCATGCATTTAAAAACCAGCAAGTGGATATTCCATGGTCACTTAGGCTCCATTGGGAAAATTCGATCCTCAAACAACATCAAATGAATTTAATTGTAACTCACATTTATCGGGAAGGAAACGGAGCTGCTGACTCTTTGGCAAAACATGGGCAAATTTATGGTCAAGAATGGTGGCCTTCACACCCACCCTTTGTCAATGCATTTATAACTTAAGACTATGCTCGCCGAACTCAATACCGATTTGCTAGGCCATGTTGATTGTTGGGCTGCTGCATACGAGCTAGATAGGAGTATAGCTTGTTATTTCATTTCCTTATCTTGCAAGCTGATGATTCGGTATGATCTCGCTATGACCGCTACAACTCATGTATTTCTTTATTCTTTAATAAAAAGCCTTGGAGAGGGTTTTTAACGGCGGTGGGAACTCTTCTCACCTACCTTTTCCTTCTCTCGAGAAATTTTAATTAAAAAAACTAACATAACATGTTTATAGCCTAAATGGCATGTACATACTAGTCCTAAAATCGCCTAAACCTCACTCTGATACCAACAGATGTAACACCCCCTTTATTGGGAGTGCCACAGTAACTATAATCACCCAACAAACAACTCTACTCCACTATATAAAGTTCAATACTTATAGATTTAATGTGTACAAATACAAATATAATGTTTGAAACTTTAAATTATTCTCCAAATTTTTCTCAATGCCACTTTACATTTCTCATATTATCTAGTACATGTCATTATTCTACAAACCATAATATTACATTAAAATACAAATCCACCACGAGTCTTTTCTTATATGCCCTTCAAGCTGATCCACTTATACCACTTTGGTCCAAGCTATATACAATCTTCAGTATCTGCATGTAGAAAATAAACTACATGCTAAGCAATTTGCTTTGTGGTGTACATAAAAGAAATACAATAACTTGGAATATTTTTAACACTTTAAAATAGAAACAAAGTATGTTCATAAGTCAAAAGCAATTTAAACAACTTTATAAAACCAAAACACAAAACTTATATTATAAACCTTTCAAAGTACAATCAAATGTACATCCAATTTTTCCAAACACATTAACCATATATTGTCCAAAGTAAACAAGTCATGAATAACGGTAAAATGGATACTGGAGCGGATAAGCCCGAAGCCGAAGCTTCAATATCAATGTATCGGTCAAGCCCGAAGTCGTAGCTTCAAAATCAATATATCGCCCAAGCCCGAAGCCAAAGCTTCAATATCAATATATTTTTATCGGAATACCGGCCGAAGCCCGAAGACAATGCTTCAATTGTTTGTACAGTATTGTACCCCCTTTATTAGCGCCAATCTACCCTGACCCGTATTCTACTCGTTTAATAAGAGCAATAAAACAAAGTAACATTTTGAAAATTTCAGTATAAACCATCAAACATAATTCGACATAACTTCAGTAATTAAGAGATTCAAATCCTAAATTTTAAAGCATCAAACTTGAATTAAAACACAATAAAATCAACATTCATATTTTCCAGAAATTTCCAGATTTCGTGACCTGACTTCCCCTGCATTTTTCACTATTAAAAAATCATCCAATCGAAGAAGTTTCCTCTAAACAAAATTATCCACATGTCTCAGCTTTCAAAATCCACAAGAATCATAGAAATCCAAATTGTACAACCAAAGTTACGATCAAAATACTAAACAGTGTACAAAGCTGAGATTTTCCGAAAACAGATTTCATGACTCAACTTCAAATGAAAATTTGACATTGAAAACGAACGAAATTCAACAAGGTTTCTTCTGAACATATATTCCTTACTTTCTGTAGATATCTATAGAATCAAGAATCATTCAAATCCGAGTTATATAACAAGAGAAAATATTAAAACAAAACAGGGCTACAAATCTGGAAGATTTCCCGAAAAACCGAGAAATCGAAATTAGAGACACAAACCTTTTTCGAAGCTCTTTCTAGTTCTCTTCCACCTCTTTCACTTGTCCTTTACTAGTATTAGCTTCCTCTACAATAGTCATATATAATTCTATCAAGATATTGTATAAATAAACTTCCCAATACCATAAATATGCTTAATCTACCATGAATTCTACTAATTAAGCTTTAATTTCATCGAAAATCACTCACCTTAAATTTGGGTTACTATTCATCCAAAACTTAGAAACTGAAATCCTCTTCTTCTAACCTTGATTCACTAAAATTGATGATGATAGAGGGCTTAGTGATCGATTTCTAAAAAGAATTTGAAGTTGAATCGAAGAAATTGAAAGTTTTTAGATTAGGGAAAAAAATTTTGGTAAGGTAAGGATGAGGTGAAGAATGAAGAAGATGAAGGGGAGAAAGAAGAGAGGATACGTATAGATTTTATGATAGGTTTTTTTTTCAATTTCCAGTAATGCCCTTAAACAAATAATTAAAGGCCTAAATCATCCCTCTTACTTAATTAACTCTGATTTCTTATCTAATGACATAAAAGAAAAATGTTAAAATATGGAAACTCATAATATCCATATTATTTTATACTTTTATACCTCAATAAAATTTAATTCAAAAATTTTTGGTCACTACAACTTAAGGAGGCCCCGAGAGCCTGGAATAGCCTTATTGACAAATACTTTAAAGAAAATGGATTTGTCAAATGCACTTGTATGCGAAGGTGAAAAATGGAGACATGTTGCTTTTTGCTTACACGTGGATGGTCTTATTTTTATCGGGAACAATCCTTAGATGTTTGATGAATTCAAGAGCACAATGGCTCGTGAGTTTGAGGTGACTGACATTGGGTCAATGTCATACTACCCTGGCATTGAAGTGAAGCAGAATGCTGACTGAATCTTTATTTCTCAAAGTGCCTTTGCTAAGGAGATCTTGAAAGAGTTCATGATGGAGAATTACAACCCTGTTAACACTCGTGTCCAATGCAACTTTAAATTGACGAAAGATGAAGATGAAAAGGAGTGAACCCAACCATATTCTGAAGTCTTATCGGAAGTCTCAGATACCATACTTGCACTAGGCCCGATATTTTATGAGCAGTTGGGCTATTAAGAAGATACATGGAAGCAGCCAAGGTGTCTCATTCCAATGTAGAAAAGAGAATACTCTGTTACGTGAAAGGTACAACTAATTTTGGACTACAATATTTAAAAGTTGATAAGTTCCAATTAGTTGGATATAATGATAGTTATTAGGCTGGTAATAACAATGATACAAAGAGCACTAACGACTTTGTAATTTTTCTTGGTGACACGACGTTCACATGGAGTTCAAAGAAGCAACCTATTATGAAGTTGTCAATGTGTGAATCTGAATATGTCACTGCAACCTCATGTGTGTGTCATGCAATATGGCGATGAAGAATACTAAAGGAACTTCAAATTACACGACATGATCCACCAAATATTTTTTTCGATAATAAATCAGCGTTAGAATTAGCAAAAAATCTAGTCTTCTAAGATCGAAGTAAGCACATTGACACGAGATATCATTTTATAAGAGAATGCATCGAGCAGAAGGAGGTGATGTTGAAGTATGTAAAGACGGAGGATTTGATTCAGGAGTGGTGGCAATGGTAAACATATTAGAGACACCAACACCGGTGATAGACGGGAAGTAGTACTATCTCATATTAGTATTGACTAGAAATAGCTGACAGAGATGAAGCATGTGCCTCACGAGCTATGCATTTGCTAGAATTTTATTGTTAAATCTCAATTTTGTAAATGAAAATTGTGTTGATTGAGAAAGATAGTGCTTTTGTAATGAAAATAAGTGGAGGGACTCTTATGAAATTAGTATAGGTATTTTTAAGAATTTTTTAAAAAAAATGATAGGTGTCATAGTCTTATTGGTATGACTTTTCAAATTATGACACGTGGCGCGAGTGAACTACACTCACCATTAAGTGATTGTTATAAGTGGATTGAGGGGTTAAGCTGTTCACTTTAAACAAGTTTAAGGGGGCGAGAGGAACTTTTGAAATTTCAAGGGGGCGATGGGCAATTAGGGACAAGTTCAGGGGGGTCTGGATGCATTAGGCCTTTATCTAGTGTATTTTTAGAAACTGTATTTATAATATACACAAATTCTACCTGCACTAATTTTTTTTAAATAAGTTAATTAATATTATGTGTACGCATTTTTTTAAAAAAATTGTCTCATTGGGCTTACAGTTTTAACAAAGAAAACCTCATCCCACCTCAACCGACAGTGGACTCAAACCTGTGACCTCTAGGATTACAACTTCAGGATCAACCACTAAACTAAACCTACTCTAATTTCATGAATTACTTTACTATTCAATCTTGTTCAAATTCTAAATTTATGCCATATCCATCATTTTCATTTGGTGGTGAATAGTTCAATTAGGACTGAAAAAAATCTTATTTAAGTGGAGAAAGTGTGAAGTGAGAATAAGAGGCTGTAGAGAGGAAAACAGATTTACTTGGAAAATAACTGAATTAGCGGAGAAAAGAGTGTAATCAGCTAATGGGATGCTATTTTTATGTGATTACCAGTGTTATTTTGTGTGTTTTTAGGCGTCAATACTATTGACTTTGGACCTAATTGATTGTGTTAGGTAATTCGGGTTCTAAAGTGGACTTTATTTACAAAATGTCTATTTTGGTGCGTTTTTGGAAGCCTTTTGGACAGCTTTTCATATTTTGGCCATAACTTATTCATACAATGTTGGATTGGGCCAATTCATGATGTGTTGGAAGCCTTAAAGAACAATCCAAATTTTCGTGTGTAATAGTCAACTTCAAATTCAGACGAGTTGTGGTCGAAAATCATGGTTAAAGTTACCGGTCCATGAAGACTTATGCACATGATTAGATTCTATCACTTTTCAGCTTTTCCTATTCAAGAATTTCAAAGCGACCGAAGTAGTATGACAATAGGACTTTTTTCAGATTTGTTTTCACTTAATTATTTAAAGTTTGGTACTAATATGCAATTTTGCATATGGACTTAAAGTGCACAGTTGTACGTGCAATCATCCGATTTTGCTAAGTAGTTTGTGTTTGTATCTTTCCAATTCTCATCTCCCTTACCAAAAAAGAAAAGTAACCAATAATAGATGTAATTATATACATGCATAATATTATGACAGCGATTATGTAAAATTTGTGCATGCATCAATAATTCACCATCAATAATTATGTAGCCAATTTAATGCTGAAGAATATTATGTTTCTAGTTAATCGCAAATTAATATGTCTGAAAGGTTGACCCATCGGAATCTCTTGGTCTACGCTTATTTTAAACTTCCTAAAGCATTTTCGTTTACTATGCCCTTCCTCGTGTCCGAGTGCCTAGGTAACCACCATAAGCCTTTCCTCGTATAAATATGGCCCTTAAACTCAAGGCTATGTCATCCAAATGTGCTGCTAAATGGAAGTATCTTATCAACGTCCGCTAATACGACTGAGTTAAGTACTCGCTTTTAAGAAATAAAAAAAACCAATTTATAAAAAGTTTTGATTATATATCAAGATTTGATAACTTGGGAGATAATCTTATCCAAAATTTGGAATACAGGGATAGAACACTATCTTAACAAGAGGATAATATTAAAATAAGGCATACAATATTTCTCTAACTATATGATTGCTAATTCTATTCTATTTAGGACCTTGATAAAAAGGATACTGAATGAATTACCCATTGGTGAATGATTTCTGCTACTTGGTGAAGAGATATCTCCAAATTCAGTAATTTGGTTTTTAAAGAATTCTAGTAAACAGCCGAATTGAATTCAAGTTCTTGGATATAGTGTTATCTAATTCGGTAATTCAAATTCATCCAAATAATAAAGCCCGAACTTTGGCACTGTCACTGGGATAGAGAAAACTTCTCTAGAATTGTTGAAATCACATCTATTACCGTGGCCTTCAATTGGATTATCATTTTATATTGAGAAACTGTGATCTCTTACCACCGAGTGTCTCTTAACATTCACATGTTGACATTTGTTGGGGTTCTAGCCCAAATTAGTACAAGGTAAAGTCTTGGCCCAAAAGCCCAAGATGTGGAGGCATATTTAAGCTTCTTTTTTTGCTAGTGTAAGGGTTTTTTCATGAGAGGGTGCAACCATTTTTTGAGAGAGAAAAGAAGAGAGGGAGAGCAAAATTCCATCTTCTTTCTATTCCAACTAGCTGTATTCCATCGCCACTCGTTGGTGATCAGACCGTCAGATCGCCGTGAAATTTTGCGACAATGTTCCTCACATCTAACGCTTTTGTTTGACTATAGGGTTTTGTAATCGGGCCATTGGATCAGATTTTGTTGCCGGCAGAATATGGAGGAATGTTTGCTCACTTGAGGTTTTGGGTATTTTCCTCATTTTATTTGGCTTCTTCTTGTATTGTGGTGCTGTTGGTGCGTTGCAAATTCTTGTAAGAAATTGTTGAGTTCTTTTCCCTCAACTTATCAATAAGAGAAGAAGGGGTGGACTCCGTTATCAGTCCCCGTAGTTTTACTCTTCACATCGGAGAGGTTTCCACGTAAAAAAACTTCGGTGCTGTGTGGCTTGTTTATTTTCTTTGCATATTTGGTTGATTCTTGTAATTTCTTGTTGATACTTATTATTGCTATTCTGCATTTGCAACTTTGAGTTTTTGGGGCCTTGTGCTCAACAAGTGGTATCAGAGCTGTTAAGATCAGTTTCGGGGTTAATATGTAGTCTATTAGTAGTGGTACCATGGTGAAATTCACGTCTACCAATTATTCCATATGGCGACCCATAATGGAGGATATGTTATTTTACAAAGATTTATATGATCCAATAGACATAAGCACGACAGAGCTTGGTAGTTCTAAACCGGCCAAACCTGAGAAAATGGTAGATAAAGAATGAGAGAAGACGAAGAGGAAGACTTTGGGGACTATTAGACAGTGGATTGATATAAGCATCTACAATCATGTTTCTAAAGATTCCGACCCATTTGAGTTATGGAAGAAACTAGAAGTTCTTTATTAGAGGAAGACCGCTCACAACAAGGCTTCATTGATTTGGAAGCTTGTTAACTTGAAGTTGAAAAGTAGAAGTCAGTGGCTGAGCATCTGAGTGACTTGCAATATGTTATCAACAAACTTACCACTATAAAGATTGTTCTTGATGATGAGTTTCAGGCTTTGTTCTTGTTGAGTTCTTTACCCGATAGTTAGGAAACTCTTGTGGTGACTATTAGTAACTCGGCTTCGGATGGTGTTCTTTCAATGAACGTGATTAAAGAAAGTATGTTTAATGAAGAGTTCAGATGAAAGGAGATGGGAGTTGAAAATTCACAGGCCTTTGCGGTTGAGAATAGAGGAAGAGACAAGAGTAGAGGTCCAAAGGGGCATGGTAACTCAAGAGGCAGGTCCAAGTCCAGAGAGGGAAAGGAGACCAGAACATGCCATTATTGCGATAAGCCTGGTCATATCAAGAAGAATTGTTTCAAATGGTAGCGTGAACAAAAGAAGAAACCGAATTCCCAATTAGGGGGAGATGATAGTGGTACTGCAACAACCATAGTAAAGACTGTTGAGGATACCAGTTTCCTTTATACAGTTTGTGAGTGTCGTCAGGTTGATGATTCAGCTTCAGAGTGGCTTGTTGATACTGGAGCTTCTTATCATTGTGTTCCTCAGAAGGAATATTTTTTGAACTACAGAGCTAGCGACTTTGGTAGTGTCAGAATGGAAAATGAGAGCTCAGCAAGGATTATTGGTATGGGTGATATCCGTGTGAAGACTGATGTTTGGTGCACGATGACATTGAAGAATGTGCGCCATATTCCTGATTTGCGCTTGAATTTATTAGCAGCAAGTATTCTTGATCATGAAGGTTTATGTCATAACTTTGGTGATGGCAAATGGAAGTTATCCAAGGGTTCAATGACAATTGCTCGAGGCAAGTTGTGTTGCTCATTGTATAAGACATACTTTAGAGTATGTTATGGTGATATATATGCAGCTGAAGAGAAGAATTCTCCCAACTTGTGGCATCAAAGATTGGGACATATGACGGATAAAGGGATAAATCACGTGGCAAGTAAATCCCTCATTCCTATGGATAAATCTATTTCCATTGACCCTTGTGAGCATTGTTTGGCAAGAAAACAAAATAGGGCTTCATTTGCTGGAAAATCTACAAAGAAGGAAGGTATATTAGAGTTGGTTCACTCCGATGTTTGTGGTTCGTTAGATGTGGAGTCTATTGGTGGTAGTAGGTATTTTGTCACATTTATTAATGATGCAACTTGTAAGACTTGGGTCTACTTATGGAAGCAGAAAAGTCAAGTGTTTAAGACTTTTCAGAAGTTTCATGCCAGGTGGAAAGAAAGACTGTTGGAAAGTTGAAATGTCTCCGATCGGATAATGGTGGTGAGTATCCCTCTAACACATTTAAGGTTTATTGCTCACAGCATGGCATTAGACATATGAAGATAGTTCTAGGTACTCCACATCACAATGGTGTAGCTGAAAGGATGAATAGAACCATTATGAAGAGGGTGAGGTGTTTGCTAAGAATGTCTAATCTTTCTAATACATTTTGGGCTGAAGCAGTAAACACAGTGACTTATTTAATTAATCGATCTCAATCTGTTCCTCTTGGTCTTGACATTCCAAAAAGGGCATGGAGGGGTAGCAATCCCACTTATGCACATTTGAGAGTCTTTGGATGCGAGGCATTTATGCATGTGCCGAAAGTTGAGTGATCAAAGCTTGATTCCAAGACTAAACCATGCATTTTTGTTGGCTATGGTAATGAAGAGTATGGCTATAGAGTCTATGATTTAGAGAAGAAGGAAGTAGTGAGAAGCCGGGATGTAGTATTCTTTGAGCACGAGAGATGTGTTGATTTTCTGAGGAAAAGGTATAATTCTACCACAGAATCTTCTTTTGATACTACTAATGTTCCTCTTGTTTCTAGTCCTTCGTGTGTTGAGCAGCCAACAGGTGAGAATATTAAAGCGAGATCTGACAATGTTGAGGAACAATGGATGGTGTTGATGATACACCAAAACTTGTTGATGCTGATACGTATGATGATGAGAATGTTCAGTTTTATGATCCTCAAGATGAAGAGGTTCATAAGCGGGGGGAGCCGTCAGCCCCATAGGATGAATAAGCACAAGTTCGAAGATCATCTACAGAAAGAAGGCCATCTACAAGATATCCAAGCTCAGATTCGTTCTTGTCGTAGAAGATGGAGAACCTGAAAGCTTTCTGGAAGCATTATCTAGTGAAGACAAAGGGTCTTGGTTGAATGCTATGAAAGAAGAGATGGATTCTTTGAGGAAGACTGAGACTTATGAGTTGGTGAAGCATCCAAAAGATAAGAAAGTCTTGAAAAACAGGTGGATTTTCAAGAACAAGAAAAATGCCGATTAGAGTGTGAAGCGGAGAGCTAGATTGGTGGCCAAGGGGTGCAATCAGAAAAAGGGGATTGATTTTGATGAGATTTTCTCCCCAGTTGTGAAGATGGCTTCTATCCGAACCTTTTTGAGTTTAGCTGTAAGTCTTGACTTGGAGTTGGAGCAGCTTCATATGAAAATAGCTTTCTTGCATGGAGATTTGCAAGAGGATATCTACATAGAGCAACCAAAAGGATTTGAGGAAAAAGGAAAGGAAAAGTTTGTTTGCAAACCAAAGAAGAGTCTTTATGGGCTGAAGCAGGCACCAAGGCAGTGGTATCGAAAGTTTGATTCTTTCATGATAACCAATGGTTATAAGAGGACATTGGCCGATCTTTGTGTGTATTTCAGACAGTTCCCAAATGATAAATTCATCATTATTTTATTGTATGTAGATGATATGTTAATTGTTGGACAGGATGCAGATATGATTTATGATTTGAAGAAGAGTTTGTCAGAATCATTTGCAATGAAAGATTTGGGTCTAGCTAAGCAGATTTTGGGCATAGAGATAGTTCGTGTTAGAAAGGCTGGCAAGTTGTGGTTGTCACAAGAAAAGTATATTGAACGGGTGCTTGAATGGTTCAATATGAAAGATGCCAAGCCAATTAGTCAACCATTAGCCGCTCATTTCAGGTTGAGCAAAAGAACTTATCCGAAAATGCAGGAGGAGAAAGAAAGGATGTTGTCTGTTCCTTATTCCTCTGCTGCTGATTCTTTGAAGTATGCTATGGTTTGTACTATTGGCCAAGCTATTGGATTTGTCAGCCAATTTTTGTCCAATCCGGGTAAAGTTCACTGGGAAGCAGTAAAGTGGATATTCAGATACTTGCGTGGTACCTCAAAGCTTAGTTTGTGTTTTAGAGGTGGAAAACCGATTCTTGAAGGGTATACAACTGCTAACATGGCTAATGATTTGGATGGAAGAAAGTCTACCTCAGATTTTGTGTTTACATTTACAGGGGGAGCTATTTCCTGGCAGTCTAAACTTCAAAAGAGTGTAGCATTATCTACTACAGAAGCAAAGTATGTAGTAGTTGTGGAAGCATGTAAAGAGCTAATTTGGCTAAAGAGATTCCTTTAGGAGCTGAGTGTGAAGCAAAGCAAGTATGTAGTATTATGTGATAGTCAGAGTGCTATGGATCTGAGCAAGAATACCATGTATCATTCTCGAACGAAGCACATTGACGTTAGATATCATTGGTTGCGGGATATGATCGAGGAGAAAGAGTTGGTATTGTGGAAAGTCCACACCGATAAGAATGGAGCGGACATGTTGACAAAGATTGTTCCCAGAAGCAAGTTGGAGCTTTGTTGCAAGCTCTCTGGGATGTCATTTCGTTGATGTTGATCTTGCCCTATCTTCCCCGATTTGGGCTCGAGGGGGAGATTGTTGGGGTTCTAGCCCAAATTAGTGCAAGGTAAAGTCTTGGCCCAAAAGCCCAAGATGTGGAGGCATATTTAAGCTTCCAATTTGTTGGTTCAAAGGTTTTTTCATGAGAGGGTGCAACCATTTTTGGAGAGAGAAAAGAAGAGAGGGAGAGCAAAATTTCTAGCTTCTTTCTATTCTGACCAGATGTATTCCGTTGCCAATCGCCTGAGATCAGACCGTCAGATCTCATTCAAATTTTGCCACAATGTTTCTGACATCCAACTCTTTCTTTTGACCGTTGGGTTTTGTAATCGGACCATTGGATCAGATTTCTTTACGGGCAGAATATGGAGGAATGTTTGCTCACTTGAGGTTTTGTGTATTTTCCTCATTTTATTTGGCTTCTTCTTGAATTGTGGTGTTGTTGGTGGGTTGCAAACTCTTGTTAGACATTGCTGAGTTCTTTTCCCTCAACTTATCAATAAGAGAAGTAGGGGTGGACTCCGTTATCGGTCCCATGGTTTTACTCTTTACATCGGAGAGGTTTCCACGTAAAAAAACTATGGTGTTGTGTGACTTGTTTATTTTCTTTGCATATTTGGTTGATTCTTGTCGTTTCTTGTTGATACTTATTGTTGCTATTCCGCATTTGCAACTTTGAGTTTTTGGGGCCTTGTGCTCAACAACTCCTTAACTTGTAAAAAACGTACTTCTATCTTTCCAGATTAATTGATTAAAAGTATTCTACCTAGCTGCCCCCAACTTAAATGGTTGGACATACTCAAATTTGGTTGGTTTGATCATGTTATTTTTTAAAAATTTTTGAAATTAAGTATATTAAATGTAAAATGTATAACTAATTATGTCAGAATATAAATGTATTTTTTACGATAGTTTTGTGAAATCTAAATATATCTAGGTAGAAATATGAGCTTGCATCACAAAACATGAAAATTACTATATGTACATCATGACATCTAACGGAATTGTCGAAATGTTCATAGTTGCATAGTATGGATTTAAACAAAAGTACTCCCTCCATTAATATATAGTTGTCGTCTACCTAATTCATAGATTTTAATAAAACAATCAACATTTACTAATCAAACCGTTACCAGCCTCAAAATAATGTCTTCTAATTACATGCTCTATCCAGGGAAATGCTAATTCCAAACTCAATGTAATGCTAATTCGAAACCTTAACTTACATTGAAAACAGTAGTAATGGTAATTCTCAATGGCGACTGTCTGCAGTCAACTTTTCCTGCGGAAGGAGCACAAGATGTTTAAGGCTTTCTTTGGTGATATGGATGGCCTTGATATTGAGGCTCTGTGCTCTAGTGAACAACTGGGGCATTGCCCTATTAGTAAAGGGGGGCGCAGAGGTCATGTCCTTGATATTGAGGCTCTTGGCACCGCTTCTGCAGCATGAAAGAATGATAAAAAGAAAGGAAAAATTTCTTCGTCTCTTTACAATTTGAAATTGTGCACATCATTAAACAATCAAGATGTGGTATTATTGGTTTGTGAAATAATGTCAAAAGAATATTTTCTCCAGGAGAAAAAGATATGAAGATCAACTTGCAAATATCGAGCACATTTAGTATGTGAATTTATTATAAAAAACAAGAGATATAGAAACTACAGCAGTCATAAAATTTATGCAACAATACTAAAGCATTAGGAAACATTAACCCGCATGAAAAGCGCATGAAACTGACTTGTAGTCAGTTTGGGACCAAAGACCAAAGTTGGTTTCTTTCCATTGGCTACCATTTGGACTTTCGGTCCCATGTCCTCAACAAATAGCAGAAGACTGTAGGAATCAATTCTGTGATAAAATAGTTTCTAGCATTTTGCTACTAAAAAATGAAACTATATTCAAATTTTCTTACATACATTTCCAGCAAAATGTCTTTTATTTTCCACATTGAACAGGGCCTAATTAGGATTACATAAGACAAGAGATAAAGTACATGCTGAAGTGATTTCAGGGCATCCACTACAAATGGTCTGAGGCATATATGTCATACGCTCATCAGTTTCACAAGAATTAAATTCCCAGCATCTGGTATACCTGTCCAACACCAGCAAGAATATATATTGTTAAATTTATTTACTCTACCAGTAAATGAACATAAAGATTATCAAATATAAAAGCTAACAATATAGCAAAAAATATGCTAATTCAACATATCATCACTAACCCCGTGATAATGGTTTTCCCATTAGCTAATCATATAGATGAAGGGCGGGCCATTCGTGGTATAGATGAACAGTTGTGAAGAGAATTCGCGCCGGCGACACTCTGCAATCTTGACAATCATGTGATGTTGTTCTCTGAATTCTGTAGAAACATATACAAATGAAAATTTGATTAATCAATATGTCCGTCTAGATCTTAACTAATCTGTTCAGATTTCTTTCAATTTGTTCTGAGCATTGAAGATCTAACTATCAGATACCTTCTTTCCCAGCATATTTTGCTCTCAATAAACATGCTCTGGATCTTTGCATCATAATCGGTGCTCCCTCTATGACTAACTCCGTCTCTCCTACATAAGAAAATTACGATTAATTAAACACACAATCTTATTACTGTATACGTCGATTTTGATCTAAAAAATTGAAGCTACGTCTATGATTCAGATTAACCATTAAAGCATTACGAGTATTGAGCAGATATCTCTCAATTGGTCCCCGATTAACCGTTAACCATTAAAGCATTACGAGTATTTATCCATTCATTAAATATCTCTGCAGAACTAATAAGGATAAAAATCAAGAGAAAGTTGAGAACTAAATTTACCTTTTTGCTGAACTTTTTGTTGTTAATAAACATGGGAATGGTTTTTGCATCTCTCCCGCTATCTCTCCCTTAAGCGGCCGCTGAATTTTGAGTGAGTTTATAGTTTAGGGTTGGATTTATATAGTACTTTGAGTTTAGGGTTTTGTCATTTTTTTCCTTTTCTTAATGGTTTCCTTTTAAAATCTACTGCATATCCAAAAATTCATATATTAATTACTTATTGCAAAACATACTTAACTCTTCCTGATTGTTTCCTCATTCATGTTGGCCGGGTCTTCAACATATATATATTTTGGCGGTGAACACTGCTTAAGACAAAATGCTAGAGGAAGATAAGTTTTGAATTTCGAGTTTCGACCTGTTGGAGTTGTGGGAGAGTATGTATACACAAGTTTCGAGTTACAAAACTTCAATTCTTGTCGTGAATAAAATTGCGCCACCAGACTGAAAAATGAATTACATCATACTTCTGTTCCTCATTCATGTTGGCCGGGTCTTCAAATTCTAATTTTATGTTGTATCGATCAATTTCATCTCCTCTACTCTTCTTCTTGTAGAATTCTACCAACACTTATATTTTTTAAGAAATAACGAAAATTCTTTGAAAAAAATATATAATTTTTTGGCCCACAGGCCGGGTTTGGGATTTAGATATTTTATGATAGCCCGAGCTCGATTTTTATAATTTGCATTTTTATATTTTATAATTTGGGCTGACTAGGGCTACTAGAATTTTAGCTAGGCTTCATTAGACCTAGCCCGAACCCGGCCCAGCCCGAACAATGATCAAGTCAAAGGTATATACCATGGTTTTCAGACCCGGACCGGTCATCAAATTGGTGAAGACAGCAGTTCATAGATTTAAGGTTCAATCGTATTAAATCGGTGATCGAACCGGATTTTCTTAAACATTTGAAAATACTAAATATTTTCTATAATTTTATATTACACATGTAATATGAATTATACCCCTACAACAATTAATAATATTAAATAAAATATTTTATAATCCAAAGTTATATTTCAAATAAAAATAAAATACTAGATAACAACTAATATAATCTAGTGAATGAATGCAAACCGAATTCTATATTATATAGATTCGATTAAAAAAGTTAATAGATTTTATTTACGATATATAAAAATAATAAATTAAAGGACGAATTAAAATTTATACACAAGATGTAAAATAAAAAAGTTATATATCCATTCAATATAAATTTTAAGCAAAAAACTTAGAGTTAATGGTATTTAAAAAATTTAAATGTTATTTCGTTATGAAAAAAATTCAAAATTGTAATTGAAAGAAATATTTCAAATTTAATAAAACGTGTAGTATATGAAATAAAAAAATAAACATATTTATTGTGGTTTTTTTACAATAGAATATTATTAAAATAAGGAAAATCATTAAAAATATATATGTCTCACTAAAATATCTACAAATTCATCATGCTTGTTAAACATGCAAATTATTTATAGAACTGCCATGAGTCCCCCACTGTTTCTCTCTTCCCCTTTTTCTTTTGATTTTCTTTCTCTTTTTCATTTGTCTCTCAAACCATTTATTTTTTCGACATGCTGCTTTAGAGTTTTTTGTTCATCTTATTTTTATCTTTCAAATGATATCTACTGTGATATTCTCAAATTTTTTTATCTAGTAGGTATCCAATAGTCAGTAGATCACTGTTAGATATCTTAATCGTAATAGTTTTTTTATGGAATCCAATGACATCAAATATATATTTAATAGATATATAACAGATGTATATATGATGATTTCATAAATTATAAATAGATCTATTTCTTTTTTTACGATGATTATTTTATAAAATATAACATCTAGAATATATCTAGTAAACATCTAGTAATCACTATTGGAATTGTAATTTTCTGCCATGGCATTGTATAGTAGGGATAAGTTTTGAATCATTTGTGACACATTCAGGCCCTGTTCTCTTGGACTATAATTCAGTTCAGTTCAGACTACTTAGTTCAGTCCAATTCAGTTCAGTTCAGCTATGCGTATTTATAATTTACACTAAAATAAGTTCAGTTCAGTTCAGCCAACTTCAGTTCAGTTCATGAAATTGCAGTGCAAAAGAACAAGGCCTCAGTTGGAGGTTTTCTCTATTGATCAAAAGTTGCATGTTCTCTTGTTTAAACTACTGTACAAAGAGCTGGTTGAATCATACAAAATTGTCTTGATATTTTGTAATGATTCAAGACATAAAAGAAGCGGGCAAGAGAAAGAGTTCATTCGTTTCACAATAAAATACACTTGCTGTGTGTAATTCTTGCTAAATTATGGGGCTCGCTATTTGGGATTCTTTCAGGTTCAGTACCATAAACATGGTTATTTGTCGTACATTGGGGTTGTTGGCATAGTTAAGAAGCTACTTAGTGGTGAAGAAGTATAAAGGTACTCAAATTGCTCGCAAGTATAATTTCAGAAGATATACTCTTGATATTTGTAATACATACTGTATGACTCTCGCTGATGATACTAAAAATTAATAAACTAATAAACTTGAAACAAATGTTAATCTTAAAGTGGATCATCAATTGAGCTAATCAATTCATTGTCTAAAAATACAGGTAGCCATTTGATTGCTGGATTCAACATGAGTTTTATTTATTCTTGATATTTGGAAAGTGCAAGGAAATTTTGTAGGAAGCTGCCTCAATTGTAATTTTCTTTCAATACTCCAACTTGACAACTTCAAAGAAAAGAAGTATTTAATAGTTTGGTATTTAAATTAGTGTACCAACAAGGTGTAGCTCAGTTGGCTAAGCGGGCTGAGCAAGTCGGAGGATAACAAGGTTCAAATCCCGTTAAATACATTTGTCGACAGCTTAAAAGCAAGCTACAAATCAAATTCATGGGCTTATAAATTATTTTTAAGGGCTTCTTACAAAAAGGCCAAGAAAACCCAAACTAATTAAGCCCATACAAGTAATAATCTACAATTACACAAAAACAGAGGAAATTATTTTCAAACACACGGCCTTAAATGAAAGGAATTCCAACCATCTCTCAAAACTGAATAACGCGGTTTTCATCACAAAAACCAAATTCAAAAACACGTTCAAACCACCAAGTTCAGAGCCACGTTCACAGTAACTGCTCGCATTATCTACAAAACCAACGGGAATTCTACAGATTCTAAAGTTAATTGGCGATAATCATAGGCATTCTGATTTCTATTTCAAAATCAGAAGAAAGTAGGAAGAAATCTCAAAGGTAAGAAATGAAACCCTAACATTGTAACATTGTTCGGAAGTCTTCAAATTAAAGTAGCTAATTAGTGAAATAATGTAAATATTACAAAAAAAAATTATGCATTATGATATGTAAATATTACCAAAAAAAATTAAATTCACTAAGCCCCGAACAAGATTATTTCAATGAAGATATTTGTAAATATTACCAAAAAAATTAAATTTTTGTCTTTTAATCTTTTGTCGACCGCTTAAAAGCAAGCTACAAATCAAATTCGTGGGCTTATAAAAAATTTTTGAGCACCGTTGTAACGGTAAGTCAGAAATGTAGCATCAACAATGATTACTGGCCTGCAATGTTTCCAGCCTTCAATAGAAGCAGAAAAGGCAATAAAGAAATATTTAAACATTGAGTCATCTATCGCAACATCAATTACTAAGCTGGGATTAGTTTGCCTAATCATGTTTAGCAAACTTGGCAACGAAGAGTAGGAATCAGATGGTGACCCTCTAATCATCTTCAATGCTTATTCTTTTGCATGCCATGCCTTTTCATAGTTTATATCGACTCCCAATTCATTTTTCAAATCCTCAATAATATCCCCTGGTCTATACACCCTCTTCGGGTTGATGAATGAATTTTTTACAAACTTAGCAACAAGTTCAGTAGTAGCTTGCCTCTTCTCACCGTTCCTTGTGTCAATATCACATGTATGAAATTCAAAATACTTCCTAACAACAAAGGCAAAACCATGTTGTCTCTTTGAAGCTTTAAAAAACCAAGAATAGCTTGAAAAACACAAGTTAGCCAATGCTCCTTTGTACACGATTTATAAACCTTGAATTGGAACTCATTTCTTAACGCATAGAGACTAACAGCCTCTTTAAGAACAGACTTATCTTTAAACACTTGACCAACTTTTAAAAAATCAACATTAGGAACAGAAATTATAGGATCGCCAAAACAGTCTACCGAAGAATCTACTACAGCCAAACCATACATATCATCTAATGCCATCTGAGACTTACTCCTTATATAAGTGGAATAATCATCAAGTAATTCTTCTGCAACATCAGATATAGAGGGATCATAAACAATTTGTTGTTAAAAAATAGAGACAATACTGTTATCGATTTCTTCAACTATTGAACCTGACAAAGGACAAACAAAAAAATGAAAGAATAAAAACAAATCCAAGACAAAAAGAAACAATACCACTAAACAATAACTACTAAGATACGAAAACAACCACAAAATTATAAAATATATAGAAAAAACTGTTAGATGTCTGGCAGATATCTGATAAACAACTAGTAAACAAAGTAACAAGATTACAAGACATCATGCAAATTGCTAGTAAACATATGGTGGACATCTAGTGAAAATCAAGTAAACACCTAGTAAAAAGGTATTAGAAGCACCAAAAATGAAACAAATAATTAATATACATATATTATATATCAGATAAAAATGTGGAAACAACTCAGATCAAAAATCCAAAAACTACTAAAACAAATGATGAGAATCAAAAGACGTGAAACAAGGATTGCCTTGAGCATCAGCCAAAATAGAAGAAACTGATGTAACACACAAAGGATAGTCTGTGATCAGCATATTTTGGGACTTCAATTGAATATAAAACCGAACAGAGAGATCATTCTTGATCTCAACAGCGGGAAAAATCCATCTGAAACTTGATACTCGATCTTAATATCATAATTCTACTCGTCTAACTACAAACTTTCAGTCACAAAACATTTAAAAACAGAAAAGCTAGCTGACCTAGGAATCAAACCACCAACCACACTAAAGGAGATAAACTTAGCATCAGAAGACCATGTTCCATTATGTTGAATTAAAACAGTAACATCGTCCATTTAAAAACAAAAATATGAACTATAATCTCTAAATTGGTAGAATGAATAAAGAACATAAGCCAACGAAGTCGCAATAGAAAGTCAAAATCGAAGTTACGAAAAGGAAACAGAGAAAGGAATGGAATAGTGAAACTAGAGCACCAAGCGAGCAACAGCGACAAATAGCAAAAATATGTTAAAAAGTGAACTCAGAAGATAAAGTCGAAGAAAATGCCTTCAACAAGATCGAAGAAAACGCCGGGAATCCGATCAGAAAGAAGCCTAGGTCAGATCGGCAATCAGATCAGAGAGAAAGACGAAAGATAAAGAGTTGAGAGAAAACCGCTAACTAACTAAACAGGAGAGTTTATATAGGTGGTAAACTTGTGAATATTTTACCAAAAGAATGAAAGATGTAAAATATTAATGGAGATTTGTGAGTTTGTAGATATTTTAGTGAGGGGTTGAGATTTTTTTGACAATTTCCCTATTTTTAAAGTTGACATGTAGACTTATAGATACACTTCGTGATCTAACTTATAAACTAAAAAGTGTGTATAAATTAATTTGACCAACTTATAACCAATAAATATCACCCTCATAAAACAAGTAAATTCAAATGTGGATGACGACCTTAGGTAATTGAATGCAGCTGGAATTAGAACTTTAGAAGTATTTAAATTTTTGTATATACTAAAATTTGAGTGGGTGGAAGTATAAAGGTAGCAATGAAAATGAAAGATTAATGGTAAACGCCAAAACAACAGGGACAATTATACATTCCCTGCCACTGAAATTAACTTAAATTTGAAATCATTCATTCCTCTAATTTCATGATTTAACAGTTTTTTTTATTCTGACACTTCTTAAAATTTCTCTTTTATGGAATATGATGATATCTAACGTATATTTCATATATCTAGTATATTTGTATTAGATATTGAGTAGATCTTGATTTTGATAGTTTCTATGGAATATTTTATAAAATATAACATCTAATAGTTACATAGTAGACATCTAGTATATATGTATCTTCTTAAAAAATCTATTTAAATCTGTTGTAAATTGTGTTATAAATCTATTTGAAGTTATGATTTACTAGATAACTACTAGATAATTACTAGATAATTACCAAATAACTACTAGATATCTAACAGTTCAAAAAAATTTTGGAAAAAATATATCACAGTGGATGTCGTTTTGAAGATGCAAATGAGACAGACAAAAAACTCTAAAGCGGCATTTCAATAAAATGAATGGTTTGAGAGATAAATTCATAATAAGGCAAAAGAAATTAGAAATAAACATGTTGGAAGCATGTTTGTGTGAGAGGGACGTGGTATTCATGTAATTAGTTTCCCCTATTTTTGTTTTTTTGCAGATTATTTATGATAGGACCAAATTATTATGGGTTTTTGTGTCAATTGTGTAAGAATCCCTTAATACAATTTAAAAATTAACAATATATAATATAAAAGTATAAAATTAGAAGATACTATCATTTGTGTCTAGTAGCTCAATTGTTAGAGCATATATTGAAATAAATGTTAGAGGTTTTGTGTTCAATTCCCACCAATAACAATTTAAAAAAACATAATTTAAGTGAACTAGAAACCGGTTATTAGTTGAATTGGCCGATTTTTGGTCGAACTGGCCAGTTCAACCGGTTGTTGACTGACTCTTGACTATGTCAAGAATTCGGTGAAACCAGACCGAACCAGACACCATTTCCGGTTAAACCAAAACCATGGAATATACTACAGGGAATTATAAAAAAACATACATGTCTCACTAAAATATCTACAAATTTGACATGCATGTTAAACATACAAACTATTTACAGAAATGCTATATAATTAAGTCCCACGCCATGTTTCTCTTCTCCCCTTTTTCTTTTGATTTTCTTTTTTATTTTTCATTTATCTCTCAAACCGTTTATTTTCTCGACATGCGACTGTAGTGTTTTTTGTTCGTATTATCTTCGAAATGATATCCACTGTAACATTTTCGAAAAAATTTTATCTAGTATTTCTCGAGTAGGTATCCAGTAGATCACTGTTAGATATCTAGTATATCTTATTTGTAATAGTTTTTTATGTGTTCTAATGACATCAAACATATATTTAATAGTTATATAACAGATTTGTATATGACGATTTCATAAATTATAAATAAATCTATACCTTTTTATGATGATTATTTTATAAAATATAACTTCTATTAGATATCTAGTAAATATCTAGTATTCACTGTTGGAAATCTAGCATATCTTAATATTAACAGTTTTTTATGGAATCTGATGACATCTAACATATATTTCATACATATAGCATATTTGTATTAGATATATAGTAGATCTTGATTTTGATAGTTTTTATGGGATACTTTATAAAATATAACATCTAATAGATATATAGTAGACATCTAGTACTTTCGTATCCTTTTAAAAAATCTATTTGAATCTATTATAAAATGTGTTAGAAATCTATTTAAACTTATGATTTACTAGATAACTGCTGGACAATTACTACATAATTACCAGATAACGAATATATGACTACTAGATATCTGACAGTTCAAAAATATTTTTGGAAAAAAATATAACAATGATTCGAAGATAAAAATGAAACAAACAAAAAACTCTAAAGAAACGATTTGACAGATAGATGCAAAAAAAGGCAAAAGAAATTAGAAATAATCATGCTGGTGGAAGCATGTTTATGTGAGATATGGTATTCATGTAATTAGTTTTCCCTGTTTTTACTCTTTTGTAAATTGTTTGTGGCAGAGCTAAATTATTTTGGATTTTGTTGCAATTAGCTAAGTAGCCCTATACTCTAATCTTTTCCTCGTTTGAATATGGCCCTTAACCTTAAGGCTATGCCATCCCAAGGTGCTGCCAAATGGAAGGAAAGTATCACGTCAATGAATATGAAATAATAGATTAAACCTTGCCAGCAAGTTATGGTAGTTTATTTTCAAATCCTATGACTTAGTGAAAAACTAGAGATGAGGTTTCCAATAGGGTAGGTACACAATCCATCTTCATAGTACCAATCACATTGACACTTAAATTTGAAGGCATTACCTATAATTGAAAAGTAACATTCTTGACATTAACTCCTTGACTTGTGAAAAAACATACTTCGATGTTTCCTGATTAATAGATTAAAAATATTCTATCTTTTTTTTTGAAAAACCCCCGAAGGAACAGTGTGTCCCTTCAAAGGCTAAAAGTTTGGAGCAGGTGAAAATTTCGGGGCGGAGTCCCTAGCTAGGCTGGTTTCCCCGCTTACCTACAAAACACCTACCCATCTTTTATTAAATAAAAATCAACTCACGGTCTCAAGGCGAGAACATGAGTAAATCAATTACACGAGAGTAGCAAGTTCGGGAAAATAAATACATCAGAAGTTACAAAATTAACATCACGCCTCCTATTTTTAAAGAGGAACCAACATAAATGAATGCATGATCCAATAATGTCTTCTGAGCCCATCCTGCCTTCGAAAACAAATTTGTTCCTTCATTTCCATAGTGCCCAAGCAATTAAGAACCATAGCGCCGTTCCGAACTCTCTACCACTTCCATCAGCAAAGAAGCCGTGCCACATGGCTAGAAAATCCACCGCCTTCCACGGTATAGGCAGCGAGATACCGAGCAATCTTATCACCTGCGTCCACACCTTATAGCTATTAATGCAATGGAGCAGGGCGTGATCCATAGTCTCCTCCAAATCACAAAATGGGCATTGACCGTCCCTTATAGATTGGCCGCCCCGGAGGAAAAGAAACATTTTTGTTGGTAATCTTCCATGAAAAACAAGCCACCCAAAAAAGCAAACTTTCGGGGTCACACATGCCTCCCATATTACCGAAAAGTCGAGCCTCGGCTTTGGCCATTGTGGCGTACTATAATAGCCCATACAAAAGGAGCTTGTCGTGTACACCTTCTTCTCCCCTAACTCCTAAATAAACCGATCAGCCGTCCCTGAAAAGATAGGCTGTCGTTGACCCTGCCCCAACTCGTTGTCACCCTCTAGAAACAAGCTCAGACAGCTTATACCGATCCAATTTCGAAGTTCCGCACCTCTCTCCTGTCCTGAAATCCTTAAGTTCCGTTTCCAAAAAGGCCGCAAAAAGGCCGATGACCCGAAAAGATAATGACACCCCTCGGCCACCGAACACGATTTCCTATTACACAATCGGTATAGGTCAGGGAACAAGACCGCCAACTCCGAATTCACCGTCCAGTTGTCATGCCAGAATGAGCAATTTTCCCCACTTCCAATAGCAACCCAAATACTCGACCTAAAAAATTCCCACCACTCCCCACCTCTAATACAACATGCTATAATTCCTCTCCAAGTATGTGACAATGTAGATGAATCATAGTTTCCAATGGACCACCATGAATCAAACCCGTATCGTCTAACGCAAATCTCATACCATAATGACCCATGATCAACACTCCTAACCTTCCATACCCACTTCATCAACAAACTACAGTTAACCAACTTTAAGTTCCTAATATAGAGGCCCCCAAGATTTTTGGGTAGGGCAATCGTCGCCCAACTAACCTTACTAATACCCGTAGTAGTTGAATCACCCCTCCATAAAAAATTCTGCATCAGCTGCTCAAGTTTTGTAATTACCGCTCCTGGCATTTTATTCAATGACAACAAAAAGATTGGAAGAGATGATAATATCGATTTCACAAGCACCATTCATCCCGCATAGGATAAACATTGTCCTTTCCAACTCGCTAATCAACTCTGAAACTTGCTTATCAATGGGTTCCAAGAGGAAACAGGAACACGCCTAATGCTGAGAAGGGTTCCAAGATAGGTAATCGGAAAGTTCTCCACTCGACATCCCAGGACTCCTGCACAAGATGAAACGACCGTCTCTTGTACATGAATACCCATAATAGAGCTCTTATTAAAATTAATTTCCAGGCCTGAAATCAACTCAAAACATCGCAAAATTCTAACAAAAATAGGTAATAGAGACTCATCTGCCGGTAAAAAGCATAGCCTATCATCAGCAAATTGCAGGATAGACATGTCCATCTCTGAACCGTCAACTTAAAATCTCGGTAATAGGCCAATTTGAATACTCTCCTCAAACATTAGTTTCAGTCCCTCACTAGCCAGAACAAAAAGAAACGGGGAAATAGGATCACCTTGTTTAACCCCCCTAGCCAATTTAATTAGTTCCGACGGCATCCCATTGATCAGAATTGAAGTGACCGAATTCCTTCTACAGTTGTCAAGCCATTGAACCCATCTTTCCTCAAAACCCATTTGTCTAAAAACCGCATTCATATAGTTCTACGAAACACAATCATAAGCCTTATGGAAGTCTAACTTAATAGCCAAGCATGGTTGACGACTCCTATGAACCGAATGGATAATCTCCGAGGCTATGAACGAACATTCATGAATATTATGACCTTTAATGAAAGCAAATTGATTTTCTAATATCAACTTAGGTAGCAATGGTTGTAGTCTTTTAGCAAGCACCTTAGACACAATTTTATATATACCATGGATCAAGGCAATAGGTCTAAAATTATTCAATGAAGAAGAACCTGGTACCTTAGGAATAAGGACTGTATATGACGATTTAATAGCATTCGGCAGCCGTCCCGTCACATGAAACTTCGCAAATAGGTCCATTAGCTCAGGCTTCAGTTCACCCCAAAAACGTTAGTAAAAGAAAAAATTAAATCCATCAGGTCCAAGCGCCTTCCCCTCATTTCAGGAACAAACTGCATCCCATATCTCGGCTACTGAGAATGGTTCAACTAGGCGACGATTCTCCAATGCATCGACCGTCCTGAACTTTAGTCTTTCCAAATCAAACGGAATAACTATAGTTTCCGAAAACAGGTTCAAATAGTAGTTTTGAATCGTAGCTGTGATCTCTATAGGATTGTTAGTTACTCTCCCACCAATTTCCAACTATGAAATCCGATTACCTCTGAACCTAGCCGAAGCGATGCAGTGAAAAAATGCTATATTGTCATCGCCTAATAAAGTCCACTTCACTCTTGACTGTTGGTGCCGAATTTTTTCTTGGCTTCGTCTAACCTGAAACAATGT
Source organism: Euphorbia pulcherrima (assembly GCA_947683365.1). Lineage (NCBI taxonomy): Eukaryota > Viridiplantae > Streptophyta > Magnoliopsida > Malpighiales > Euphorbiaceae > Euphorbia > Euphorbia pulcherrima. The sequence goes on from CANTUS010000007.1 coordinate 28,878,931, forward strand.
AGTTTTCACGTTTTGTAATTCAGACAGGGTTGAAGCATCCAAAGGCCGACCCATACTAGAGTCAGTCAACTCTAAGATCCGGGCTTCCAACGATTTCAATCTACTATCCAATTGACCAAAATTAGACGAATGCCAAGGACGGATAAATCCCCATAATTTTCGCAGCTTGTAATCGACATCTCTATCCTTACACCCAGCCTTACCACAAATAGAGCGCCACTTACTAGTGATAAATGGCAAAAAAGTATCAACATGCCACCAACAGTTTAGCAATCTATCTACTCTCCTTCCCTGTCTCCTCGAAGTATGCGACTGGAAAATAATGGGCAAGTGATCCGATAGGGTTGAGTCTACCGTCATGAGTTGTAAATTCGGCCAGCTATCTAATAATCCACATGACACCAACACTCGATCGATCCTCGAAAAGGACTGACTATTACTCCACGTATAGTCCCTTCCAACTAAAGGAACATCATACAACGCACACTCATTCACAAATTCTTGGAATCTTATCATAGAATTAGAAACAATCCCATTCCCACCCGCTCTTTCCGAATAATGAAGAATTTCATTAAAGTCACCACATAACAATAAATTACCATCATCCCGAATAAGGGGCAGCAATTCAACCCATAATTGATTCCTCTCAACAGCTGTGACTGGCCCATATAAGCATACAATATCAATCTCAACCTGGTTCACGACCGAGCTTAGAATACACCATCTTACACCAACCGCTCTAACTGTACCCCTAACTACTGTAGAGTTCCATGACACAATTATCCCTCCCGAAAAACCTTGAGCAGGAACACAATAATATGAAAAATCATTTTGACCCCATACTTTCCTCACAGTCCTCTCTAATACATCCGACACCTTCGTCTCCACTAACACAACAACATGCAAGGACCATTTGCGGACACACGAACGAACAAAAAATTGCTTTGCTCCATTCCTGATCCCCCCACGATAATTCCAAGAAAGAAGGTTTACTGACATAAAGAAACGTGTACCAAACCTCGATTTAGACTGGCTATTCAAACTCTAGGCTCCTTCAGTACCTGCATAATTTGCTCCACATGTTGCTCCTGAAACAGACCCAGCATCTCACCCACTCTAACGACCAATATAGCCTCATTCTTACGAGGTTCTGTAAGCTGGGCATTCATTATCACCCTATTTCTATTTGCCACATCCGGCCCCGATGATCCAAAAATTCTGCCAGTCTCCGGGTTCCCACTAGCCACCGAGTTCACACTCTCATTGCCTTCTGGCTCCCTTAAAGTAGAATTTTCCAATATACCGTTATCCCGCAGCGTACCCATATCACATTCCTCCTCTGATATAGCCACTTCTTCAGATATCCTCTCTGCCATTGAACCCTCATCCGACTCATCCTCCGAGCTAGAGTAATCCTCCTGACATCTCGGACAGCCAACGGCCTGACGCATAGAGGTGTAAATCGTAATCTCCCTCTCCCCCACTGCTAACTTCAGATTGCGGCTCATAGTGCCTACAAGAACTGACACTAAACACGAAACAACATCCAATCAATCCGGCCTTTCCAAGTTGCAATCCATAGCCACCAGCCGACTAAATCTCCCAGCAAGGCTGTGGACTAATGATTCACATATAATAGTTGGTGGAATACCCATGAAATCAAGATACATGACACACTCGGAGGGAATAAAATTCCCCGACAGACGCTCAACCGAAAACATAAGGTGACTGAGAACCTTCCATTCATGACTAACAAAATTAATCATCGCATCTCCTGTGATAAAGGAGACAATCACACACTCCCCACCAACAGGAGCGGTAAATTCAACATCAAAACCCCGCTCACACAATAAATCATATATATTTCGAATATGAGAGATATTGTGAAGCCGAATCAGGCAGGCCTTATCTTTCCACGAGGTAGATTACACCATGCACTCCTCACTATTTTGCGACTCATTCTTGTCCATAGGGCTCGTCGCAACCTTAGGTTGCCCCTTACTTGCCTCCTCTATAGAATTTCGATGAGGGGCCGCGACAGCAACATATGATCACCCATCTCGAGGCCTAGATGACTTTTGGATCGGCTCCTGGAGTTTTTGAACATTCGAAGGCCTTGAGTATCTTGCCTTATAGGCCCTCAGTCGAACCGCCCCAATTTCAATAGAATTCATCCTGTTCAAAGCTTCATAAAACGGAACAGTTTCATCAATCGTAATAAACCCAAAATTCAAGTTTCTGGCGTTTCTCTTTTGTGCGACAAACACCCAGCCAGAAACTCTAAATCTCCCAAAAACCTTCTTCAGGGCTAGCGCATCGTAACCATTCAGAAAATTCTCAAAATAGATCTTGTTCGCTATCGGATTTCTAGTGTTGGCCATATGATTAGGGTTTGAATCCCTAACCTGCGAAGTGGCGGTAAAGGGCACATAAAAGGGATTACGGTGAGGGTTTGTGGTTTGGCGATTCCAGGTAGGCTCGTGGAAGGGGTTTCGGTGTTGGGGCTGACGGCGGCTGGTGTCCGATCAGAATAGGGTGGTTGATGGGGGATGGTGGCGGCTGGGCAAGGGGGTGGGATGGGTGCTGGTATGGTTGGACTTACTCAAATTTGGTTGGTTTGATCATGTTGTTGTTTATTTCAAAATCTTTGAAATTATATATATTAAATGTAAAATGTATAACTAATTATGTCCGAATATAAATATATTTTTTTGTCCTTAGCGCATGTTATCACTTATTTAAAGGTTGGGCTCGGTAGAAAGCCGACTCCATTTATTAAAGAAAAGAAAAAGCAATAAACAAAAAACATCTCAGGGATGTTACAAAAAAATTTTTTGCAACATAGTGCAAAAATAATGGACTAAAAGTCCCAATCATAACATAATGAATCCTAAAGATCTAAAGATCCTTAGCAAAATGAGTTACGGGAAGAAGTTCCCAGTGATGCACCATAATCAATCCCTGCGAGAAGGCTGAGAGGATTAGTCCTAATGGATGTAAGGTCATGCAAGACTGAGACATCAAAACATCTAACTGTCGATTCAGACGAGATCCAAACCGATAAAAGAAACACATTCCAAGGAGAACCACAGTAGACCAAGGAAAAAAACCATTCTAAAGATCGAAGCTGTTAAACTTGCGATCACTACTACCTAAAAAAGGCACCACCCTGAGCAAACGGTGAGACATCATAGGGCAGGTATACGACTAAGAATTAGCTAAAGCCGTCGCACCTTAACGCATCAAAGGAGGAGATGCGATCCCCTTTGTTGAAAAATAGCCGACAAAACAGCCAGTAGAAGAGGGATGACCCTCCACGGAGCTACCGAGCATTGACCCCCAGTCGCACCATCCAAATAGAACCCTAGTAGAATCAGGGCGCCACCAAGTCGCCTAGACGCCGTTTTGTAAAAACCCCACCAAATGTTGGAGAAAAATAGAACCCTACCCACAAGGTCTGCAGCTGTGGGATCAAATCATTCTAATGCCAGTGAAACCCTAAATGCCAAAAATCAGAACCCTAAAAGGCATTGAAACCAGGCCAAACACTGGTGAACTAGTCGTCGAAAAATTAAGGTGGCTAGGGTTCAGGAGAGAACCCTAGCCGCCTTCGCTCCTCTCATCTCCCATCGAAGGATGAATCGGCTAGACTCTGGAGGAATGATAAAAACTAGCAAAAAGCCCGTGGGATCAGGGCAACGCCTAGTCGCCTAGTCCCTGTCTTGTTGAAACCTGGCCAAACGAGATGGAAAACAAAACCCTAGCAGCAATCACGAGGTCTGCTATTGTGGGATTTAACAAATCAGACACAGGTGGAAACCTAGCCAAATGCCAATGAAAACTAGTCGTCGATTATCAGGGCAGCTAGGGATCAAGAGAGAACCCTAGCGTATGTTGTCACTTGCTACATGATAGTTTTGTGAAATCTAAATAAATCTAGGTAGAAATATGAGCATGCATCATAAAACAGGAATATTACTATATGTACATCATGACATCTAACGGAACGTTGAAATATTCATTGTCAAAATCTCTCAATTATATAGTAAAAAACTGATTTCATATTGACTATGAGGGAGTAATTCAACTCAAGTTTACATTGGGGATACACTGTGCTATTTATAGTATTCTGAGTAATTATACACTAACAAAATTAGTAATCAAATTTCAACTAACAACTAATCAACTGTAACTATAATGCTGACTCAGCAAGTGCCAACTCATCAATCCGTTTGATGCTTGATTACAAGCTGCAATAACTACAACATTCATAGTTGCAAAGTATGGCTATAAGCAAATGTACTCCCTCCATTTATATATAGTTGTCGTATACCTAATTCATGGATTATAATAAAACAATCAACATTTACTAATCAAACCTTTACCAGCCTCAAAATAATGTCAGCCTACAAGCTCTATCCCATACTAGCAGTAGGGAAATGCTAATACCATACTCAACGCAATGATAATTTGTAACCTTAACTTGCTTTGAAAATAATAGTAATGACAATTCTATTGAATATATTAAACTTAATTAAAGAAAAAGGAAAATTATGATTGGTAGTTGGCTAATATCAAAGATTGTGGCTGGATGCAATTGATAAAAAAAGAAAAATTAATGAAATGGTGCTTGAAAAGAATGCATATACGACATATTGTTGACAAATAAAGATAGAAATCTCAACAAAATATTACAATTTGAAATTATGTGATTTGTGGGGCTTATATATATTTTCATGTCTGGCTTGTAAGCTCTATATATAGAGAGCATAAATCTGCAGAATGTGAAGGAAAAAAAATAGTAAGAGAAGTCTAATAAAAATTGAGTGTATTGTTCTTTATTTTCAAAGTATTATAATAAACTTTTGTTAATTACTTTTGATTTAGTTCCTCTTCCATCAACTAAAGTGTATTAGAGCCATTTTGGAACCCGATCCTCTTTCCGAAAAAAATTCCCGAGTGAAAAAAAGTCGAGTTTTTAAAAAAATTCTGAGTGTTGCAGTAGTCCAGAAAGCGTTGCAGTAGGCAATTAGAAGTGTTGCGAGAAACTGTAGAAAGTGTCGCAAAATGCCAAAAGTGTCGCCACAGACTGATAAGGGTCACAACAGCCCCTGTACGCATGGAAACAATTATTTTGTGAAAAATTATCTTAAAAATGAATACCAACAGTGTTTCTTTCAACTTCCCTCAACTCACCAAAACTAATTATAAAAATTGGTACATTAAAATGAAGATAATTCTCGGAGCCCAAAATGTTTGGGACATAGTCAAAAAGGTTACGAAGTCCCAGCTAAAAATGCACAACTGTCTCAACCTGAAAAAGATAGTTTGCACAAGAGTTGAAGAAATGACCAGAAGGCGCTTAGTCTAATCCATCAAGGTTAAGATGAAGTAAGGTTTGAAAAGGTGGCAGAAGCAACCACTTCCAAGCAGGCATGGGACATATTGCTAGTTTCTCTTCAAGGAGCAGAGAAAGTTTAAAAAATTCAACTACAAATGTTGTAGGGTGAGTACGAGACGATGAAAATGAAGGAGACAGAAACTGTTGTTAACTATTCCTCATGAGTAAAATCTGTTGTAAATAAAATGTGGTAGTACGCAAAAAAACTCGATGAATAGAGAACTGTCAAAAAATTTTACAGTCGCTACTACCGAAGTTTGATTACATAGTAGTGGCCATAGAAAAGTCATGAGACACAAGTACAATGACTATTGATGAACTTGTTGGCTCATTGCAAGCACGTGGGGAATGGCCAAATAGACAAAAAGACGAGTCTATTGAACAAGTTTTGGCACCAAAGGCTTCGTTGAAAGGAGGTGAAAATAGCTGAGCCGCTAGTCAATTTGGACGAAGATGCGGTAGAGGCTAAGGAGGAAACAGAAGAGGAAGAGGTCATGGCAGAAACCAATAATGTGAAAGAAATGACAATAATAATGGAGATAATATATCCACACAAGGCAGAGGTCATGGATGTGGATGAGGACGAGGAAGAGGCTACTAGAGACAAAATGACGAACAAGATAAGTCTAATGTTCAATTCTATAATTGCTCGAGATTTGGCCACTATGCTTCAGACTACCGAAGCCCACCGAACCAAGCAGAGGAGACAGCTAATAAAATCCAATATGATGAGGTGATTGACACGGTTTTACTAACCCATGAAGGTGACTATAGTCAAGAAAACAACATCTGGTATCTTGACAATGAAGCAAGCAATCACATGTGCGGGGATGATAAAGTGTTCATAAAACTGGCTAGGTTGTTTAGTGGAAATGTCGTCTTTGGAGATTCATCAAAAGTTCTTATTAGAGGCAAAGGAATTATTCCTCCAAACATGAAAAGTAATATTTTAAGTTTAGAACAGTTGCTAGAGAAAAACTACCGAGTGCATATGATGAACCGAAAGTTGGTGCTGTTAAATGAGAGGAAAGAGATGCTTGTAAGTGTGCTTATGTTGAAAAACTTGATGTTCACTCTCAACAACAATACGGAGGTGGCCAAGTGTTTAAAAGGTTGCTTGAAGGAATCTGATTGGCTTTGGTATTTACGTTTTGGGCATCTCAATTTTGGTGGGTTGAAATTGCTAAGCCAGAAGAAGGTGGTGCATGGTCTTCCCCCTATTGACAAACCTCAAAAGCTTTGTGAGGGACGTCTTGTTGGAAAATAATCCAGAATGAGTTTTCCAAATGAGTCCTTGTCTAGAGCAAAAGCGCCACTTGAGCTCATTCATGCCACTGTATATCGACCGATGACACCAACATCATTGGGAGGCAACAAAAATTTCTTACTATTCATTGATGACTATAGCAGAAAAAAGTAGGTGTATCTTCTAAAGGAGAAATCAGAAGTTTTTAGAGCATTCAAGAAGTTCAAGGCACTCGGTGAGAAAGAAAGTGGCTATTATATCAAAGCCTTGAGATCTGATAGAGGGGGAGAGTTTACATCAAATGAATTTAAAAGATTCTATGAGTATCATGGAATTCGTCATTTCTTGTCAGTCTTGAGATCACCATAACAAAATGGTATTGTTGAACAAAAGAATCGAACAGTGATGGATATGGTGAGAAGTATGCTAAAAAGCAATAATTTGCCCAATGAGCTATGGGCAGAAGCTGTTGATTGCGCTGTTTACATCTTAAACCGATCCCCAACAACAAGTGTATCAGATATGACACCCCAAGAAGCGTGGAGTGGGAAAAAGCCAAATATCTCCCATTTTCGTGTTCCTAGGAGTGTTGCACATGTTCATGTAGCTGATGAAGAAAGGAGAAAGCTAGATGATAAAAGCAAAAAATACTTGTTTGTTGGTTGCTCAGAAATTTCCAAAGGTTATAAGATGTTTGATCCTGATACTGGAAAACTATCATCACTAGGGACGTGATTATTGATGAGGAAGCAATTTGGGAATAGAATACTGACACGCAGAAGAATTACTATTTTTATCCTTTCACCATGGATGAAAATAATGATCGTAATGTGGAGAAACCAACCATAGCGTCGTTGTTATATAGTCCCATTCCAATTACATCTCCAGGACACGCTGATGATGAAAGTCAAAGTCCACCAGAAAGTCCTAGAAAATTTCATCTTGTTGAAGATCTTTATGATGCAACTAGAGAGCTCAATGAAGAATTGACTTTTAACTGTCATCTTATTGATAGTGAACCTATTGATGCTGAAGAAGCAATGAAAGATGAGAAATGGAGAAAAACCATGGAGGAGGAGATCAATTCAATTGAGAAAAATAGGACATGGGAGTTGACAAAACTTCTAGCTAATAAAAAGCCAATTTGTGTCAAATGGGTCTTCAATGCAAAGAAGGATGCAGATGGAGAAATTGTACGACACAAAGCGAGACTTGTTGCGAAAGGATATAGTCAAAATCTCGGCATTGACTATGATAAAATTTTTGCACCGATTGCCAGAATGGAGACGATTAGATTGGTGATTTCAGTTGCTGCCCAAAGTGGATGGATTATCCACCAAATGGATGTGAAGTCAGCATTTCTCGATAAATACTGAGGGGAGGAAATTTATATCCCACAACCGCCGGGTTACATCGTCAAAGGCCATGAAGAAAAAGTGCTAAAACTGAGGAAGGCACTATACCGACTAAAGCAAGCACCGAGAGCTTGGAAAAGTCGCATTGACAAATATATTCAAGAAAATGGATTTATTCAATGCCCATATGAGTATGCCTTATACGTGAACGTGAAAGATGGAGACATGTTGCTTGTTTGCTTGTACATGGATGATCTTATTTTTACTGGAAATAACCCTCAAATGTTTGAAGATTTCAAAAAGATTATGACCAATGAATTTGAAATGACTGACATTGGCTTGATGTCATATTATCTTGGCATTGAAGTGAATCAAAATGATGATGGCATCTTTATTAGTCAAAGTGGCTTTGCCAAGGAGATCTTGAAGAAATTCAAGATGAAGAATTGCAATCCTGTCTGAACTCCGGTCGAATGCACCCTAAAATTGACCAAGGATGAGAATGGAATTAGCGTGAACCCAAAAAAATTTTTAAGTCTGATCGGGATTCTAAGGTACTGGACGTGCACACGACCCGATATTCTATATGCGATTGGGCTAGTTAGTAGATACATGGAAGAACCGAAGGAGTCACATTGGAATGTAGCGAAAAGAATACTCCGCTATGTCAAAGGTACAACTAATTTTGGACTTCGATATTCAAAATCTGACGAGTTCAAATTAGTTGGTTATAGTGACAGTGAATAGGCTGGTGATAAAATGACCGAAAAAGTACAAGCGAGTTTGTATTTTTTCTAGGTGACACGGCGTTTACTTGGAGTTCAAAGAAGCAACCTATAGTGATGTTGTCAACATGTGAAGCTGAATATGTTGCTGCAACATCATGTGTGTGTCATGCAATATGGCTGAGAAGACTATTAAAGGAACTTCAAATGACACAACATGATCCAATGAATATTTTTGTCGATAACAAATCGGCATTGGCGTTGGCGAAAAATCAAGTCTTCCATGACGAAAGTAAGCATATTGATTCAAGGTATCCTTTCATTCAAGAGTGTATTGAGCAGAAGGGAGTCATATTGAAGTATGTCAAAACATAAGATCAAATAGCGGACATCTTTACAAAGCCACTGAAGTATAACGTGTTCAATCAATTGCAAGCGTTGTTGGGAATACCGGAGAATCAAGTTTAAGGGGGAGTGTTGAATATATTAAACTTAATTAAAGAAAAAGGAAAATTATGATTGGTAGTTGGCTAATATCAAAGATTGTAGCTGGATACAATTGATAAAAAAAGAAAAATTAATGAAAGGGTGGCTTGAAAAGATGCATATACAGCACATTGTTGACAAATAAAGATAGAAATCTCAACAAGATATTGTAGTTTGAAATTATGTGATTTGTGGGGCTCATATATATTTTTTTATCTGGCTTGTAAGCTTTATATATAGAGAGCGTAAATCTGCAGAATGTGAAGAAAAAAATAGTAAGAGAAGTAAAATAAAAATAGAGTATTTTGTGTTTTATTTCTCAAAGTATTATAATTAACTTTTGTTAATTAACTTTTGTTAATTACTTTTGATTAAGTTCCTCTTTCATCCAACAAAGAATTCATAATTAGGAAAATAAAAATTCATCAAGATAAAAGAATGAAGTAAAAAAAAAGTACGGCTTTTAGTAGAAATGTGTGCTGTGAAGATTTGAAGGGGACAATATGTGATTATGAATAGTAGAATTTCTCCTAATTAATGAAATGGTGCACAAAATCAAGCTATACTCGGCTTGATTTGCTAAATATGTCAACAAAATTTATTAGGAAAATATTGTAGTTCAAGAAGTTTGATTTGTGGGGTTCTGTTTTTTGTCTGTCTCAATTGTAAGCTCTATAAATAAGAGCTAAAATCTGTAATTTTAGATGAGTTAGAGAGTGAAAAATAATAAGAGTTGTGAGTGTATTGTAATAAAATTAGTGTGTGAATTACTCATTCTTATGTTTTGAGCATTTATACTTGATTATTTTCCTCTTCCATCCAACAAATTCTAGTCAGCGACTTTGAGATGAGAAGTGGAAGGAGCACAAGATGTTTAAGGCTTTCTTTGGTGATATGGATGGCCTTGATATTGAGGCTCTATGCTCTACTGAACAACTATGGCATTGCCATGTTTGTAAAGGGGGGCGCGTAGGTCATGTCCGATATAATGGGTTGGCGCCGCTTCTGCAGAGCAAGAACGATAAAAAGAAAGGCAAATTTTCTTCGTCTATTTGAGATATTTTGAACGAGGAGGGGGATAGAAGGGGAATTGTGATTACTCCGGGTGATTCAGTCACCCCTAAAGTAAAATGAGTCATGTGTGAGACGATCTTTTTTTTGTGTACTTTTTTGGATGTGATTGTATGAAGTAAGAACCTCAAGACATTTAGGTGCTCACTCGTTTTCACTCTCTCTCTACTGCTCACTACCGCTCCTCGTCTCCTCTCCGGCGGCTTTCTTTCCGTTATTTTGCAGCTGTTAACCACAGGAACACCTACTAGTTCTTCTACTACCACGACACAAATCCCATCTGTTGGTATTTTCTGAGAGAGAGAGAGAGAGAGAGAGAGAGAAGCTGATTTCCTTCTCAATTTCTTCAATCTCCAGGTCAATTTTCCCCTCATCACGATCTTTCTCTTCTTGAATCACAGCCTTAGAAATCGGATCCGGCGTTGAAACAGGCTTCAATTGATTAACGAGGACGCTGTTAGGGTTAAGCGGCTTGATCGGCGACGAAGGTACCGGAGATTTGACAGAAATTAGGGATTTCACCGATTGAGGGTTCCGATTCTCCTTACTGCAACTTGATTCAAGAGACTGATTCCACCAAGAAGATTTAACCTCCGTTGAGTCCTCCGATTCGCCATTGTCGAAGGCTGCATTGTTCCATACTTGGACCTGCGGTGGATTAATCCCATCTGGGTATTGAAGAACACTCATTGTTCTTGGAAAAAGATGCTTTCTTTAGGGTTTGATTTGCTTTTTCCTCTCTTAATTTCTTGTCTTGTGTGTTGAATTATCAAGGGTTCTTTTTGTTGTTGAGAGATTACAGAGAGCAGCGAGGTGAATTAACCAAACGATATAGTGACTCCGCCAATACCACCCGCACCACCGAACGGCAGGTAGAGTAGCTGTCTCCGCCTCCCACTATCTCCGTCGCACCTTTGCTGTCTCCGCCTCCCCCTTGCTCTGTCTCCGCCTCCCCCTTTGTCTGTTTCAGCTGGTTTTCATCGCTGCACGCAAGGTGTTTGCTAAAAGTCTTGACTCAGAAAAAGCCTTGATTTTCAATTTTGCATCATATTTACTTCCAAGCATTCAAGAGTGAGGAATGGAATCCCTAGCCGCACCCTACCCGCAGCCGCACCCTACCCGCACCCTTCCCCAGCCGCACTCTACCCGCAGCCGCACCCTACCCGCACCCTACCCCTGCCGCACCCTACCCGCACCCTTCCCTAGCCGCTGTCTGCACCACCGACCGTCAACCCTGAACCAATCTGTGAGCACCCACCGCCAGCCACAATACCGAAACCCTATCCCCCCCTGAAATCGCCTTTACCAAATCCCTAACCCCCCAAAAATTTACTTTGAGAATTTCCCAAACCACTTTGATGCAGCGGCTATGAAAAGAATGTTCAATAGATATGGGGTGTATGGCTGGGTCTATATTGCCCGGAAAAGGAATGCGAAGAACCTTAATTTTGGAATCATCACACTCGATGGATCTATGCGGATAAAGGAAGCGTTGGATGCGCTGAATATGATAGCGATTGGTGCGATTAGACTCAAAGCTTTCAAAGCTAGGTATGACAAATCGAAAACAGCCCCCAAAGCACGGTCTAATCCCGTGGTAGCAGTTCAGAAGCCGATATTCAGACACTCCCCTCGAGATCATCGGTCCTTTATGGATGTTGTGGCGAATCAAGCCCCACGAGAAGAGTCGACCATTAACCCGATCCAGGTGACATCCTCTCCTAGTGTACCTGCTGCATCTATACTGAAAAGTGAGGTAGTGGTTAAATCTGTACCTTGGAAATCAAAATCTTGTTTGGTTAAACTTAACAATATTTCTCACATCCGTAATATACATGATCTGTTGAGCGATCACGGTTTTGAATTTGTATTTGCTGCTCCTGTTGGTGGATTTTATGTGATTGTTTCGTTTAGATCAGAAGTGGTTCTTATAGACTTTATGAATGAGGATTGGAAAGTTATGGATCATATTGTAGAGTCAGTTTGTGCACTTCCAGTAGATTTCATGCCGACGGAATGTATTATGTATCTGGATCTCACCGGAATTCCGCCAGCTCTTGTTTGTGGTGCGGGAACTGGCAGCAAGATTTGGACAAGTTGTTTCGATAGATTGTAATTTCGAAAAACCGGATCGGTTGGATGTAGTATCGTGCCTTGTTTCGGTACCGCTTGGGACAGCCAGTAGGAATTTGACGTTGGCAGTAGGGGATAGAGATATAATGATATACACGAACCTTAGACAGGGAATTGGCTGCCAACACAGTCAAGAGTACGAATACGGGTCAGAAGAGCGGAGCGAACCAGAGGAGGAACCTTCGGACAGGTGTAGTAGTGAATCATCGGGGAACGAAGATGAAATTAGATCGGACGAGGATGATGAGACTGTTGCGGATAGCAACAACACAAGTCCGGGTAGTACCCACCCTTCCGGCGACAGCCGTTAATTGAGGGAAACAACGCGGCGGATCCGGGTATGGAGAATTCAAGTTCTTCGGGCCCAAACATCCCAAATATTAATAGAATTATCATTCGCAGGGAAGAAAATGAGCCAACTGTCAGTGATGAATTAATGACTTTCCGAATCGGAGAAAAGCTTGAGTTATTTAACGAACAAAATATGGGCTTGATTATAGAGGCATTGGAAGGGCAGCGGCGTTGAGAGAGCTGCTGGCCGAACTGGGATGTTGTGAGTTTTATCATGACTTTGAGTTTTATGAGTTGGAATTGTCGGGGGGCTTATTGAATGGGGCCAAACAGTTTTTGGTGCGGTCATGTGTTCGTAAGTGGCAACTTCAGGTTTTTGTCCTAGTTGAGACAAAGTCCCTATCGGTTACAGATCAGGTTGTGAGGAAGTTTTGGGGCCATAACGATTTTCATTTTCATTGTATCCCGTCGCATGGCTTGGCAGGAGGTTTATTGATCTCATGGAATCCTAATTTAATTCTTGGCTCGATCACTGCTTCTACAGATAGATGGTGTCTGCTACATATTGTGTCTAGTCAACTTAAGGTAAATTTACTATGCTTATATGGTCCCCCTATTCCCAGGGATAGGAATCAATTTTGGTGTGATCTGCTGCCCCATATTCAAAACATTGATAACTTGGTGATATGTGGTGATTTTAACGAAGTGTTACATAGTTCTGAGCGAGGTAGAAGTGGGAATACGGGGGTGAGTTCGATGATTAGGTTCCAGGAATTTGTTAATGAATGTGCTCTATTTGATTTGCCATTACATGGGCGTGACTATACGTGGTCTAATGCTCTATCCTTCTCTAGGATTGATCGTGTCTTGGTGTCGTGCAATATTCTTGATAGGTGGCCGGGACAGAATTTGATGACGGTTGATTCAACGCTATCAGATCACTTTCCGATTATATACCGGTCCCATGCATTGGTATCGGATGGCAAGAAGGAGTTTCGATCATTGAACTGTTGGTGGGAAAAGGACGGGTTTCTACCTTTTCTAAGATCGAAGTAGGAGGCCATAGAATTGGCGGATCCGGGGCGCGACATTGATTTTAAATTATGCCGATTAAGGAGCTTTATCCGGCCTTGGCATCTATCTAATTTTGGCGGGTTAGAGGGAAGAATAAAGAAGCTAGAGGCTCGTATTATATTTTTGACATCCAGTTCGGTGGTCCGACCTTTGGAGGAGGGAAGTAGATCAGAGCTTCAGTGCGTGAGATCGGAATTACTTACCTGTAGACGGAACCTTGAACAAATTCGTCACCAACAATCACGTGTTAACTGGACTTTACTGGGTGATGATAATACAAGTTTTTTTCATAGGATGGCATCAGCGAGGGCTAGGGGGAATCGGATTTCACAGCTGGAAATTGATGGAGTTGTATCTTCTAACCCGGTACTTATTAAATCCACGATACAGAATTTTTATTCCAGGCTGTTTTCGAAACAAGAGGTGGTGCCGTTTTCCTTGGGCGAACTACAATTCCGTATGGTTGATGCGATGGACAATGCGCGGCTTGTTGAATCTTTTTCTGAGGCTGAAGTGTGGGATGCAGTGTATGCTTGTCAAGAAGGTAAGGCGCCGGGGCCGGACGGATTTAATTTCTTCTTCTATAAACGCTTCTGGGAGGACATGAAATCGGATGTGCTAGCTCTGTTTGGCGAATTTTATAGGCATGATCAGCTGCCAAACTCTATCAAGTCATCTTTTACCGTATTGATTCCTAAAGTCCCGGGGTCATCGTCATTGGGGAATTATAGACCGATTGCCCTTATTCATGGTATATATAAAATTGTGTCGAAAGTACTTGCGAAAAGATTACAGGCGGTGTTGCCTCAGCTGATTTCTGACAACCAGTTTGCTTTTATTAAAGGCCGTAATATTCATGAATGCTCATTTATAGCCTCGGAAGTGATCCAATCAATCCACCGCAGTGGTCAGTCTTCTGTGGCTCTCAAGCTTGATTTCCATAAAGCATACGATAGTGTTTCTTGGACTTATATTGACTCAGTGTTGAAGAGGATGGGGCTCTCTGATAAGTGGATTAGATGGATGGTGACCTGCAGAGCAAACTCGACAACATCCATTCTTTTTAATGGTAGTCCTACAGATCCGATCTATTTGGGCAGAGGGGTTAAACAAGGTGATCCCATTTCTCCATTCCTTTTTGTCTTAGCAGTGGAAGGTCTTAAACAGCTCATTGACGCAAGTGTCCGTAAGGGTATTTTACCTGGGTTTCATATTCATGGGTCAGAGAAGGATATATCTATTCTTCAGTTTGCGGACGATACGATGTGCTTCTTACCTGCAGATGAGTCTCTCTTACCTACTTTTATCCATTTATTACGTTGTTTTGAGTTGATTTCAGGTCTACGAATAAATTTTGTTAAGAGCTCAATTATGGGTATTAACGCGCAGGACGACTTGTTGAACCGGTGTGCGGAGACAATGGGTTGTAAGATCGAAAGATTTCCCATTACTTATCTAGGCGCCCCTCTCAGTACGAGACGCATCCCGGTGTCTTATTGGAACGGGTTGATTGGTAAGTTCCAAAATAGGCTGGCAAGTTGGAAAGGTCAGTGTTTATCGTATGCTGGCAGGGTGGTCCTTATAAAATCGGTTCCCTCGTCTATCCCGATATATTTGTTATCATTGAATAAGATGCCGGCCTCTATTAACAATAAGCTTGTTCAACTGATGCGTAATTTCTTGTGGAAAGGTATAGCGGACTCTAGCGGGATCTGTAAAGTGAGTTGGGAGACAATTATGCTACCAAAAAATTTAGGTGGCCTATATGTTAGGGATCTAAGACTAGTCAATTGTAGTTTATTGCTGAAATGGATATGGCAGTCTAGAACAGATGGGCAAGGTTCGTTGTGGTATGAGCTGTGTGTCCGTCGATATGGCTTCGTGTCATGGAACTCGTTTGAAAATGTTAATAGATCCCGCATTTCGTATGTTTGGCAAGGCATTATATCTTGTTGTGTAAAGAACTCAACCTTCTGGGAGTTGTTTAAATCGAACGGGAGAGTTAAAGTGGGGAACGGGGCGAGCGGATCTTTTTGGCATGATAATTGGACTGCAAATGTGTCATTATCTGTTCTTTTCACTGATCTATATCTATTATGTAATAGAAAAAGCTGTTCGATTCAGGACGGGAGTCTGTCTATTTCTGAGGGAGCAGCATTATCTAGGCCTTTTTGGAAACGTAGTCTAAGGATTACTAGTAGGGAGAGGTGCTCCCAGATGCGTAATTGGATTTCCCAAGTCTGCCCTGCTGTTTTTGAGGGGGACGGGGCTGTCGGTAACAGGGGGCAGCAGCCACACGTTGGGTCTCAGGTGGTGGCAGATAGATTTGAATGGGATCTGGAAGCTAATAAGGTATTTTCAGCTGCATCTTTTTGTTTAGGGTCCTATAGGTCGCCTCAAAGGACTACGCCGGAAACGGATTATATGGTGGTTTGGAATGCGTGTCTTATTCCTAAAGTCAAATTTTTTGGCTGGTTATTGTTACATAGACGCCTCCCAACGAAAGTCTTTCTGGTTTGTCGCGGATGCCAAGCTGTATTGAATGACAAGTGTCCGTTTTGTGATGAATCCGAAATAATTGATCATGCTTTGTTTCACTGTTTGGGTAGTTATCGTATATGGGTTCAAGCTTTTCTGTTACTAGGGATTTCGATAACAATGCCATTCAAGGGGGCTGATTTTCTTGTAGTATGGCGAGCGCATTTTTCCTCAGGGATTGGACAGGAGTTTGGTACGGCTTTATGGTTTATGATTGCGTGGGCTATTTGGAAAAGGCGGAATAAGTTCGTGTTCGAGGGTGTCTTAAGCACAGATGATCTCTTGGGGGCAAGCATTCATCTATGCTGGTTCTTTTTCAAGTATCGAAGACGGAATCTTAATTTTGTTGTTTCTGATGTATTTAACTGTCCAGATTTATTTCTAAGCTGTAACTAGCTAGGTGGCATCAGTTGGCCTATTCATTGTATAGTCATACCTCGGGATCGGATTCCATATCCGTATCACCTTTAGGCTGTATCCTTGTTCACTGACGCTCTCATCTTGTGAGCGGTCTTTGGATTGCATTAATAAAGAGAGGTAGGTGTTTTGTAGGTAAGCGGGGGCATCAACCTAGTTGGGACGCCCGCCCCGAAATTTTCACCTATCTCGATCCTTTTCCTTCTGGGGAAACACAATGTTTCTCCGGGGGGTTTTCAAAAAAAGTAAGAACCTCTTTTTTTTGTTGGTTTTGACCATTGTGATATGTTGAGAAACTTCGATTTCTTTTTCTTTGCTAAGCTGTTTGCAGATTTTCCTTCCAATCTCATAATCTATCTACAATTCAAAATTGTGTACAGCATTAAACAATCAAGATGTGGCATTATTGGATTGTGAAATAATGTCAAAAGGAATAGTTTCTCCAGGAGCAAAAGATATGAATATCAACTTGCAAAGGTCGAGCACTTTTAGTTTGTGAATTTATTATAGAAAAACAAGATATATGGAAACAAGATTACAAACATAAAAATTGGCAGGGAGGGCATAAAAAACTACATTAGTCATAAAAGTTATCAAATAATACTAAAGCATTAGGAAACATTAACCTCGATGAAAAGCGCAAGAATCTGAACAGTGATTGGTTTGGGACCGAAGACAAAAGTTGGTTTCTATCCTTTGGCTACCATTTGGACTTTCAGTCCCAAGTCCTCAACAAATCGCAGAAGACTATCGGAATCAATTTTGTGATAAAGGACTATATGCGTTTGAAAAAATAGTTTCTAGAATTTTGCAACTAAAAAATTGAACTAAATTCAAATTTTCTTACATACATTTCCAACAAAATGTCTCTTATTTTCTACATTGAACAAGGCCTAATTAGGATCACGTAAGACAAGAGATAAAGTACCTGCTGAAGTGATTTCGGGTCATCCAAAAGTGCAGAAACTATCTTGTCATTCTCACTGCAAATGAACTTAAAGATTAACAAATATAAAACCTAACAATATAGCAAAAAATATGCTAATTCAACATATGCTAATCCCATTAGCTAATGATATAGCAATATCATGAAGGGCAGGCCATTCTTGCCATCGCAATCTTGACAATTATGTGACGTTGTTCTTTGAATTCTACAGAAACATGAAAACAATTATGTGACAATATACAAATGAAAATTTGATTAATTAATATGTCCTTCTAGATCTTAACTAATCTATTTAGATTTCTTTCAATTTGTTGTGAGCATTGAAGATCTAACTATCAGATACCTTTTTTCCCAGCATATTTTGCTCTCAATAATCATGATCTGGTTCTTTGCATCATAATCGGTGCTCCCTCTATGACTTACTCTGTCTCTCCTACAGTTGAAAATTACGATTAATTAAATTCAAAATCTTATAACTTTATTCGTCGATTTAGATCTAAAAAATTGAAGCTACATCTATGTTTCCAGATCTATATACCAAATTTCTGTGAAGAACTAATAAGTATAAAAATAAAGAGAGTTGAGAATTGAATTTACCTTATCGCTGAACCTTTTGTTTTTGCAACTCTCCCTCTATCTCTCCATTAAGCGGCCACTGAATTTTGAGTTATTTTAGAGTTCAGGGTTGGATTTATACAGTACTTTGAGTTTAGGGTTTTATCATTTTTGTTGTGTTTATTGGCATGAAAGCATAGAAGAAAATGTAGAAGAAAAAAATCAGCAAAGAGAGTTGTAATTTATAAGGAGCATAAACACATAAAATATGATGAAAGTAAATGGAATTTCTGATATGTTTATTGAGCAAAATTAGTGAGCTCTTTTATAGAACTTTACATAAACTAAAATAGCTAAAAATAAACAAATATGGACTGGGAATTGCCACCTAGGGACTGGATAAAGGTGAATTCAGATGGCTCAGTAAAGGTGAATTCAATTTCAAGCGGCTGCAGGGGGTGAGGGTATGGAGACATATAGCATGGGAATTGCCACCTAGGGACTGGGTAAAGGTGAATTCAGATGGCTCAG
This sequence comes from Euphorbia pulcherrima, assembly GCA_947683365.1. NCBI lineage: Eukaryota > Viridiplantae > Streptophyta > Magnoliopsida > Malpighiales > Euphorbiaceae > Euphorbia > Euphorbia pulcherrima. The sequence goes on from CANTUS010000007.1 coordinate 28,897,700, forward strand.
TAAAGGAGGGGTCAATTTCAAGTGGCTGCGGGGGGTATTATTCGGTATAGTATAGGTCGGTGGCTTGTGGGATACACGAAGAATATAGGAAGGTGTTCCGCTACGCGTGCGGAATTGTGGGGGGTATTGGATGGTTTGAGTCTTTGATGTGGTTGAGAGGGATTCAATGTATTTGGAATTTCAAGAGTCATGTCGGTTACAAATAATTATGTAGGATTAATAAGAGTCATTAGAAGTCATTTAATTTAGTATATGAAGAGTCGTTTTGTATGGATATAAATATATAATTGTAAGGAAGAGAAAAGGAGTTTTTGATTATGATGATTTTTATTCAATAAGATCCGTCTTATTATTTTTCTAAATTCTCGTAGAGGTTGCGATTTCCAGAGTTTTTAGAAGCCTAACTATCTTAGAGGTTGCAATTTCTAAGGTTTTTAGAAGAATCGATTTCCGTTGAGGTTGCGATTTCAACGGATTCCAATTGTTTATCACTTTTCGTTCCTTCCGCTACATCAGTTAGTATCAGAGCCTAACGGCAATGGAGATTGCTGAAGAGGAGACCCGCAATATTGCATCAGTTTCATAGCCTAACGACAGTCGAAGTATAGCTTCGTCATTGGAGGGACCGAGATTATCAAAGAGGGGGAGACTAGCAATGTTGCATCAGCGAGGATCGTACCTATCTTTTTTTTATTTTCTTTTTTACAATATAGTTACAAAAAATATATAAAAAAAAGTTTAGGATTTTTTTCAGTTTTTTTTTATCATTATGAAATTCGAGGACGAATTTGGTCCAAGAGGGGGAGAATGATGTGGTTGAGAGGGATTCAATGTATTTGGAATTTCAAGAGTCATGTAGGTTACAAATAATTATGTAGGATTAATAAGAGTCATTAGAAGTCATTTAATTTAGTATATGAAGAGTCGTTTTGTATGGTTATAAATATATAATTGTAAGGAAGAGCAAAGGAGTTTTTGATTATGATGCTTTTTATTCAATAAGATGCGTCTTATTATTTTTCTAAATTCTCATAGAGGTTGCGATTTCTAGAGTTTTTAGAAGCCTAACTACCTTAGAGGTTGCAATTTCTAAGGTTTTTAGAAAAATCGATTTCCGTTGAGGTTGCGATTTCAACGGATTCCGATTGTTTATCACTTTTCATTCCTCCCGCTGCATCAGTTGGTATCAGAGCCTAATGGCAATGGAGATTGCTGAAGAGGAGACTCGCAATATTGCATCAGTTTCATAGCCTAACGACAGTCGAAGTATAGCTCCCTCTTTGGAAGGACCGAGATTATCGAAGAGGGGGAGACTAGCAATGTTGCATCAGCGAGGATCGTACCAATCTTTTTTTTATTTTCTTTTTTACATTATAGTTATAAAAAATATATAAAAAAAAGTTTAGGATTTTTTTCAGTTCTTTTTATCATTATGAAATTCGAGGACGAATTTGGTCCAAGAGGGGGAGAATGATGTGGTTGAGAGGGATTCAATGTATTTGGAATTTCAAGAGTCATGTAGGTTACAAATAATTATGTAGGATTAATAAAAGCCATTAGAAGTCATTTAATTTAGTATATGAAGAGTCGTTTTGTATGGATATAAATATATAATTGCAAGGAAGAGCAAAGGAGTTTTTGATTATGATGACTTTTATTCAATAAGATGCATCTTATTATTTTTCTAAATTCTCGTAGAGGTTGCAATTTCTAGAGTTTTTAGAAGCCTAACTATCTTAGAGGTTGCGATTTCTAAGGTTTTAAGAAGAATCGATTTCCGTTGAGGTTACAATTTCAACGGATTCCGATTGTTTATCACTTTCGTTCCTTCCGCTGTATCAGTCTTGCTTGGGAGCGCGGCTTTATGAAGGTTGTGGTTGAGATGGGTAGCAGGTTTGCTCTTGAGATGATTTGAAGAGAAGAGGTCTAAGCTAATGATTATTATAGCTTGGTTATTAGGATTAGGGACTTACTTGGAAGAGATTTGGAGATTGTTCTTCGTCATACCTATAGGGAAGGGAATGGATCGTATGGCATGGATGGCGAGTTCGTTGCCATTAGGACTACATGTTTATGATAATCCCGCTCCAGGGATGCTGAAGTCAGTGCTAATACACCTTGTCGGTGTCTCCTTCCCAAGGCTCGTTGTAGTTTAGTTGTTTTTACTGTTTCTCTTTTTTTTTTTTAAAAAAGCAAATATGAAGCACATAAAATCTGCAACTCTCCTAAACATTAGGTAATAAAGTGACACCACTAAATAAATTCTATTTGACTAAATAAAATGCATTTTCAGATTTAGAGTTAATTCTAACACTCCCCCTTAACTCTAAAGCTATAAAAAAATTTATGGGTCATAGTTATGAATCATATTATAAGTCATTGGCATGGATTATAAGCATAGGTCATGGGAATGAGTCATAAAGTTAAAATAACTCCTCGGCCAAATGCATCTGTTGCCCCTCAAACTCGGCACGTTTTGTCATATGACACCCCCAACTTTCAAGTGAATCACTTTACCCCCTAAAGTTGGCAAAAGTGATATAGTTTGCCACCTCAATGCCACGTGTCAGTTTTTGGTTGGTTTGACTTTTCAAAGACGTCATTTTTTAGATTTTTCTCCCTCCAATTAGAAGTTGACACATGGCATTGAGGGGGCAAACTGTATCAGTTTTGCCAACTTTATAGGGTAAAGTGATTCACTTGAAAGTTTAGGCTGGCATGTGATGTGGTTGAGAGGGATTCAATACATTTGGAATTTCAAGAGTCATGTAGGTTACAAATAATTATGTAGGATTAATAAGAGTCATTAGAAGTCATTTAATTTAGTATATGAAGAGTCATTTTATATGGATATAAATATATAATGTAAGGAAGAGCAAAGGAGTTTTTGATTATGATGATTTTTATTCAATAAGATACGTCTTATTGTTTTTTTAAATTCTCGTAGAGGTTGCGATTTCTAGAGTTTTTAGAAGCCTAACTATCTTAGAGGTTGCGATTTCTAAGGTTTTTAGAAGAATCGATTTCCGTTGAGGTTGCGATTTCAACGGATTTCGATTGTTTATCACTTTTTGTTCCTTCCGCTGCATCAGTTGGTATCAGAGCCTAACAGCAATGGAGATTGTTGAAGAGGAGACCCACTATATTGCATCAGTTTCATAGCCTAACGATAGTCGAAGTATAGCTTTGTCGTTGGAGGGACCGAGATTATCGAAGAGGGGGAGACTAGCAATGTTGCATCAGCGAGGATCGTACCTATCTTTTTTTTATTTTCTTCTTCACATTATAGTTACAAAAAATATATAAAAAAAAGTTTAGGATTTTTTCAACTTTTTTTTTCATTATGAAATTCGAGGACAAATTTGGTCCAAGAGGGGGAGAATGATGTGGTTCAGAGGGATTCAATGTATTTGGAATTTCAAGAGTCATGTAGGTTACAAATAATTATGTAGGATTAATAAGAGTCATTAGAAGTCATTTAATTTAGTATATGAAGAGTCGTTTTGTATGGATATAAATATATAATTGTAAGGAAGAGCACAGGAGTTTTTAATTATGATGATTTTTATTCAATAAGATGCGTCTTATTATTTTTCTAAATTCTCGTAGAGATTGCGATTTCTAGAGTTTTTAGAAGCCTAACTATCTTAGAGGTTGCGATTTCTAATGTTTTTACGAGAATCGATTTCCGTTGAGGTTGCGATTTCAATGGATTCCGATTGTTTATCACTTTTCGTTCCTTCTGCTGCATCAACATGTGACAAAACGTGCCAAGTTTGAGGGGTAATGGATGCATTATGCCTAATTCCTCCTCTTCTTGGTTATTCATGTCAACTTTGGCTTCAATTTGTTTTGTGCAAACTCTCTCGATATGAACAACTTCTCCATATCGTCTGCATTTGATGTCCGGTCTCCACCATCACTTGTACTCTGGATGATTTGTCTTCTTACAATGTGGACAGGCCTTGTGATTTTCACCAAGGTCGGCTATTAGCAGGAGCAGGGTGAGTGACCGCTCAAGGCCCTGAGTTGTAACGGGCCTCGAAATTTTTGGGTTAATACAAATATATAAGTAAATACAAATTTGTATATAATAATTAAGACAGGGAATGTAGAATGGGGTATATTATAAAGTAGTGGTAGAGCTCGCGGCTTTACATTCCTAAGATCCCATGTTTGACTCTTTGGGGCCTCTTTTTATCTAATGTTTCTTTCTTTTCTTTTTTTTACATATTATCATTGTCTTTTATTCAAAAGAACTAATAAGGCCCCATTCTTTATGTATTTCTATCTAATGTTTCTTGGGAAATTGTCACTTATGCCTCATTTGGGTAAAATAATTTCATCTCAAGTTTAGCTCAATTACCTAAAGGTCCTAGCATGAGTTTTCAATATCCTTCATATGCCCTCCATAACTTTCATACGTCCTCCATAACTTTTTTTACGCTCCAGATTGTATTAGGTTTGTAACAGGTTTGTAACAGATACATAATAGCTTTGTAATAGACTTGTAATGGACATGTATTAGACTTGTATTAGGTTTGTAACAGATATATTATACACTTGTAACAGATTAATGACTGACAAATAATGTCAAACAATTCAATAAGAATCCAATATAAATCAAAACTAATGAAAATTTACTATTTTATTCATCAAACACTAGTAATAGATATATAATAGTCTTGTAACAGACTTTACAATAAGTCTGTAGTAGGTCTGTATTAGATATGTAACAAATTCAAGGAAATACTTCATTCATATTTCCTATCGGATACTATAGTGATACAAGTCTATTACATCCTCATTGTATTGGACTTGAAGTAGATAAATAAGCTATTACTTAGGAGAAATTCACAAAACAAAACATCGAAGACCACACATTCTTTCAGATTTCCTAGAAATATCTATTAGAATGATTCTGGAATTATGCTTAAAATTTATTATAATCTTTCAAGATATTTATTACAAATGTCATTGATCTGTAGAAAGAATGATCACCAATCTATGATCCCTTGACATCAGGAGTTGAAGGATCGTATTCTTTTTAGAGTGGACTATCTCTATCGGGGCTGCTGCTCGCTTCTTGTACTGCAGAAAGTAAATGAAACATTTTTTTATGAGTTATATGAGATATGTAACAGATATATAACAAGTAGGCTAAAGAACATATGAAACTTCTTAATAATTATCAAAACAATTTAGATATGCATTTTTGACATTTAAAACAATCTAATGGGTCACATGGTGTTTAAATTCATGTGCACAAATCCTTTTTTACCTTTCATTCAAAAAAAGAAGACATATATGAGATATATACTTGGTATATATCAGCTATGTAGCAAGTAGGCGGGAATAACATAAGTAAAACCTATCTTGTTTATAAATTCTATTGTATTAACTTACTGACATCCAAAACACTTTTTGAACACAAAAATGGATGATATGGATTCAGGCATGTTCTTATTTCACATTTATTGCAATAAAATTTCACATGTAACAGGTATTTAGTAGGTTTGTACTATATGCGTAACAGGTATAAAAGAAGATGGCAATCAGTTACAACCAAAAAAAGGGCAAGAGAATTACCTTTGAAAACATTCATGAATGATTGCACATCTTCAAATTTGAAAAATCAATTCAAAATCTGTATCTGAGTAGAGGAAAAAAATCATGAACGAGGAACAGAGAAAACGATGATCAGAAAATCTAGAGAGCGGTGACACATCTAAGCCTCTTCTTATTCCCCCATTGCAAGAAAAACTCCGGCTCTACTGTCTTCATTGCTCTCTCATCTTTATCGATATCTGCACCACTATAAGCAACACTAAGGAAACAATAATCGCACAACTAGAAATCGGACTACTATCAGTAATTTTCGATTGAAAAAACAAATGAGCATTGAAAAATCCGAGAAACAAACAGTAAATGCATTGATTGAGTCATCAGACATTCCATTAGTTGGTTTAGAAGTAAACAAGTAGAAATCGGCCTTTGAAAGAAGATCCGATAAACAAATATGGTGAATATGAAGAGTTGAATCAAGCCGAGAAAATTTCCCAATTAGATTCAAAGATCTTAGAGTCGACAAGGAAATCCCTCAAATTGAACAAAATAAGAAGAAGATATAGAAATCTTACATAAGATAATTGCATGAAGGAATCAATAAGAATCGCTCTTTGATAGAACAAGTAAAGATATATCCAAGATTGTTAAACACCAACCATCTATTTCTCCATCAAAATTTTTGATCGGTGGCAAGTGTGGCGTTGTTCAAAGTCTGAGATGTGTGAATGGAAGAGGGTACAACCTAGTTTTTATAGAGAGCGTATTTAGGTTATCAAATGTTCAAAAAATTCTAGAACAGTAGGTCGCTACTTTTTGGGTCATAAGGGTAATTATTTTGCAAACCTTGAACAATTAGGTGCTTTACCCAAGATTTCTTTCCTTTTTTTACATAGTATCATTATCTCTTATTAAAAATAACTAATAAGGTCTCATTTTTTGTGTATTCTCTTTTTTTTAATCCTTTTACATATTACCTATTATTTAATGATAACTACTTTGAGTGATTGCAAAAACCTTATTAGACATTTTTCTTCTATTTGTATTGCTTTTGTGAGTAGGTCTGCGAACCATGCTGCACACTTGTTAGCTAGAGCAGCAGGTTCTTCGACAGGTAGGGGGATATGGCTCGATTCTTGTCCACCTTCAATTAGAGCTGTAATTGCCTATGATTGATATATGGACTATTTTTCAGTAAAAATATGATAACCTATCGATACATTTTATATGTACAGTATTACATTTATATTTGTTTACATAAAAATTAGACAATATAGTATCCTTTAATTTTTTTCTTTTTTATTTACCAAATTTGTTATTCTGAATTTTCAAATAGATGTTATTAAAGTTCAACTAATGGATATAATACTTATAAAAAAACATTAAAAATATATAATAGTTTCATTGAATAATTATTTATGTATTTAGATTATTTGAAATGCATATTATCTCTCATTCAAAATAACTAATAAGGCTCAATATTTTATGCATTGTTTTTTTTGATATTATATATTATTTAACGATAAGCATTCAATATATTTTGTATTTATTGTTTTGCATTTACATTTGTTTATATAAAAATTAGACGGTGTAGTATTTAGATATTATTTTTTCTTTTTCTTTTATATTTTTTTGTCTCATTTGGGCTTACAATTGTAACAAAAATTACCTCATCTCACCCCACTCATATGTGGACTCGAACCTGTGACCTCTAGGTTCACAACTTCAAGGCTCAACCACTAGGCTAAACCCTTTGCCACATATATTATTTTTTTTCTTTCTTATTTACTAAATTTATTATTCTAAATTTTCAAATACATGTTATTAAGTTCAATAGTACTTCAAAAAATTAAATATATATAATAGTGACATAGATAATTATTTATGTATTTCAAAAAAACTATTTGAATTTTTTAATTTATATTCAAATGAAAAATATAGATAATATAATTATTTTGAGAATGTTATGAACTTTAATTTTAAAGTAATGAGTTGGTAATTTTGTTCTCATATTTTCTACGTAGAGTTTCAACTGTATTCTATACAGAGTTTTAACTTGATATATAGTATATGGTATCAATTTAATTAGGTAACATATAATTAAGTGTGTGACATCAGCTATTTAACTACATTGGTTAACGGAAAATGTCTTAGCCTAGTGGTTGAGACTCTTCATGTGACTAGGGGATGTCATGAATTCGACACACATGATTGATGTGGTAAGATTTTTCTTTCAATTTCATGCAAACAAAGTTGTGCAATTTTTAAAAAAAAGGTTTTGAAAGTGTCCAACATAATTTCATTTTAGATAGGCCCTATTTCATTTTTCGCTCAAGGGCCTGAAAATTTCTGAGATGGCCCTAATTTTCACCAACTAATTTTCCTTGCAATGCACCTTCCACTGTGCCTTCTTCTCATGAGCCTTCTTTGTTCTTGAGCCAGCAATGCATTTAATAACTCTGCCAAGGTAATGCTTGATAGATCTCTTGAATTTTCGAGAGAAATAATTGTTGCTTCAAACCTCTCAGGAATAGTAACAAGAATTTTTTGAACAATCCTCGAATTAGAGAATTCACCACTAAGAAGTCCTACTTTATTTGCAATCCCCGAGAAGTTTATCGACATAATCTTTGATGGAATCTGCTTCCTTCATTTTTTGTATTTCGTACTCTTCCTTCAAATATTTCCATATCTGATGAGCTATTTTCAATGTCATTATTCGGATGAAAATGACAGAGGAAACGGCAGTGAATAAGATTGACCTGGATTTGGATTTTCATAACTTCTTCTCTTTATGAGCTTTGAGCTGAGCCACTATTGGATTAGCTGGTAACTCAGGTACTTCATATACATTCTCTACGGCTACCCATAAATCATTTGCATCGAGATAGGCATCCATCTTGACAGCCCACATTTGATAATTTGTTCCGTCAAATATGGGTATTGAAATTGAGGGGAAAACAGAAGAAAATTTCGTTTCCAACTTTGGCTGCTTTAAGAATTGTGAAAGAAGAAAAATTTATGTTGTGGGTTATGTTATTTTTTAGACCATAGGTCCCTCAAGAAAATTGCTCGAATACCATGTTGTGTTTATTGGCATGAAAGCATAGAAGAAAATATAAAAGAAAAATATCAGCAAAGAGAGTTGTAATATATAAGGAGCATAAACACACAGAATATGATGAAAGTAAATGGAATTTCTGATATGTTTATTGAGCAAATTAATGAGCTCATTTATAGAACTTTACATAAACTAAAATAGCTAAAAATAAGCAAATATGAAGCACATAAAATCTGCAACTCTCTTAAAGACTACGTAACATATTGACACCACTAAACAAATTGTATTTGACTAAATCAAATGCATTTTCAGAATTCGAGTTAATTCCAACAATTTTTTTTCCTTTTTTAGTGATTTCCTTTTAAAATCTACTGCCAAAATTCAAAACTATATGTTGAAGACCCGGCCAACATTCATACATAATCCATCTTCATAGTACTAATCACACTGACACTTAAATTTGAAGGTATGATGTGCATAGATGTACTTGTATGATTCCAAATCCGTCAAAAGAAAATAACAAAAAGAATCTCATACCAAAATTTACTTCATAATAAAAATAGAAAAATAAAGTGCATGTTTTCTAGATTCAAACTCGATATATTTTTTACGCTACATTCTTGGTGATGTAAAACCACCACAGAAAGAGAAAAAAGAGCAAAAAGGTGACATTTGTTGGATATTTCATTGTGTAAAATTTGCACTCCAACATAAACATTTTACTTTCTGAAAGCACTATGTGTTGGATTATAAACTTCATCCATATTAATGGAAACCCAAAATCCAAATCCATTCAATTGGAGTCCAAGCCCACAAATTCAAAATGTAGTAAATTTATTTAGGTATTTTAAGTATGTAGATTTTTTATGTGTGACAGCCGAATTGAATGCTATTAACTACAACCAATTTGGAGGCCATTAAATTAACTTAATAAGTTGGCTATTAATTGTATTAGTTGGAGGTGGTGGTGAGTAATTATGTTATTTGAGAGTTGTATAATTCACCTATAAATAGGTGAGTTGTTTAGTTGTTTTTCATCAACAAAATAAGAACTTCTTTAGAGAGAAAAGAAGTAAAGAGTGGGTTGTAGTTTTGTATTTTAAGTGAGAGTGTTCTTGTAATATCTTTGAGTTTAATAAAAGTTGTTCATTTAAGTGTTCTAATTCCAACAAAGTGGTATCAGAGCCACGTTCAAAAGTTGATTACGCTTCCAAAAAGTTCCATTTTTTATTGCAAAAGTTGATTTTCAGGAATTCTAGATGTTGCAGTAGTCTAGATAGTGCTGCAGAAGATAGAAGAAAGTGTTGCAGAAAGCTATAGAAAGTGTTACAATACATCCTATGTGTCGCAAAATAGTCCAAAAGTGTTGCATTAGCCCAAAAATGAAGCCTCTCTCACATAAGATCAACCTACAACTTTGAAGGATTCCTAAAAGAGAGACAAGAAAGCTCTCTTCCTCATCTATCAAGCATTAGATAACGTTGGTTTTGAGAAAATCTCAAGCGTAACCTCCGCTAATCAAGCATGGGAGAAGTTGCAAACCTCTTACAAAGGAGTCGAAAAGGTGAAGAAGGTCCGTCTCTAAACACTAACAGGTGAGTTTGAATCCTTGCACATGAATCCATCCAAGTCTATCTCCGATTACTTTTCTAGAGTAGCAGCCTTTTTGAATCAATTGAGAAGAAATGGTGAGAAGTTAGAAGATGTAAGGATAATCGAGAAGATACTCCATTCGTTGGATCCAAATTTTGAGCACATTATGGTGACGATTTAAGAAACCAAAGACTTGGAGGAAATGACGATCAAGGAACTCCAAGGATCACTACAAGCCTATGAAGAAAAGCACAAGAAGAAGCAAGGTATCTCTGAGCAACTCCTCAAGCTATAACTCAAGGATACGAGTGAAGGTTAAGGCAATGGTAGAAACAACCATGGAAGAGGCAGAGGCAAAGGATGAGGCCACGGAGGTGGTAGCCATGGTCGTGGATGAAGTTGGGATTACAACAACAATTCTAGTGATAACTATAAGAAAGGAGAAAGTTCCACGCAAGGTCGCGGAAGAGGCAATTCGAAAGCGAGGTATGACAAATCTCAAGTCCGGTGCTATAATTGTCAAAAGTTTGGGCATTACACTTTAGAATGTAGAATTCCTAACAATCAAGTCGAGGAGAAGGTGAAATTTATGGAGGAGAAGATTGAGGAGAAAGAAATGCTATTACTAGCATACAACAACAACAACAATGATCATCAAGACAACATATGGTATCTTGACACCGATGCAAGCAACCACATGTATGGAAAAAGAAGCTTATTCATGGAGCTCACTGAAGAAGTAAGCGGCGATGTCTCATTTGGAGATGACAGTAAGACATCAATGAAGGGGAAAGGTAACGTCCTCTCTCGTGCTAAAGATGGTGGCCACCAATTAATTTCAAATGTCTACTATGTGCCTAATATGAAGTGCAACATTCTAAGTTTGGGCCAACTCTTAGAAAAAGGCTATGATATTCTCATGAAAGATTGTAGTCTTTTCGTAAGAGATGGAAAAGGAGATCTGATTGCTAAAGTACAAATATCAAAGAATAGAATGTTTCCTTTGAACATTCAGCACGATGTTGCAAAGTGTTTGAAGGCGTGTTACAAAGATGCATTGTGGCTATGGCATCTTCGATTTAGTCATCTCAACTTTGGAGGATTGGAGCTATTATCCAAGAAGGAAATGGTAAGAGGCTTACCATGCATCAATAATCCTGATCAATTGTGTGAAGGATGTCTACAAGGGAAGCAATTCAGAAGAAGTTCTCCAAAGGAGTCAGACTATAGAGCCAAGAAGTCGCTCGAGCTCATCCATACCGACGTATGTAGTCTTATTAAGCCAAGTTCTCTCGCTAATAGTAACTACTTCCTTCTCTTCATTGCCAATTATTCAAGAAAAACTTGGGTATATTTCATGAAGCAGAAATCTGAAGTCTTCGGAGTGTTTCAGAAGTTCAAAGTAGTCGTGGAAAAGGAGAGCAGTCATAAGATCAAAGCCATGGGATCTGATCGAGGAGGAGAATTCACATCTAATGAATTCAACGAGTTTTATGCAGCAGATAGAATCCGTTGACCCTTAACGGTTCCTAGATCCCCCAGCAAAATGGTGTGGCAGAAAGGAAGAATAGAACAATTGTTGACATGGCAAGGACTATGCTCAAAAGCAAGAAACTACCCAAGGAGTTTTGGGCGGAAGCAGTGGCATGTGCAGTCTACCTACTAAATCATTCTCCCATAAGAAGCTTGTGGGGTAAGACACCACAAGAAGTATGGAGCAAAAGAAAGCCCGGAATTTCCCATCTTCGAGTCTTCGGGAGTGTAGCTCATGTTCATTTACTGAATGAGAATCAAACCAAGCTTGATGACAAAAGCAAAAGTTTTATTTTCATCAGTTATGACTCAAGCTCAAAAGGCTACAAGCTATACAATCTGAATGAGAAGAAATTTATTATCAACCGAGATGTGATATTTGATGAAGAAGGAGAATGGAACTTTGATTCTCAAATGAAGACTTCAACTTTTCCCCATTCGAGGAAGATGAGCAGACAACACCTGAGCGACCAAGACAAATTCAACAAGGCCACCCAACTCCACCAACTTCTCCTACTCATAGAGACGGGTCATCATCATCATCTCTATCCTTAAGCAGGACTGAAAATGAAAGAGAAGTGCATCGTATGAGAAGTCTTTGAGAACTCTATGAGGTGACTGAACAACTAGACAATCTTACATTATTTTGTCTATATGTTGATTACAATCCAGTGACATTTCAAGAAGCTACATAAGAGAAAAAGTTGAGAGATGCAATGGACGAAGAAATCAAGACCATTGAGAAGAATCATACATAGGAACTCACTTCACTTCCTAAAGGACACAAAGCGATAGGTGTCAAATGGGTGTACAAAACAAAGCGGAATGCTAAGGGAGAGATCGAAAGAAACAAGGAAAGGCTTGTTGCAAAAGGCTATTGTCAAAAGGCTAGAATTGACTTCGATGAGGTATTCGCTCCAGTTGCTTGATTGGAAACTGTCAGACTAATAATTTCTTTAGCGGCACAAAATAAGTGGAGAATTCATCAAATGGATGTAAAATCAGCCTTCCTAAATGGAGTTCTTGAAGAGGAAGTACACATTCAGCAACCACCAGGTTACAAAGCCAAAGGTCATACAGACAAGGTGTTGAAGCTAAAGAAGGCTCTTTTTGGGCTAAAACAAGCACCAAGGGCATGGAATAGCAAAATAGATAATTACTTCCGGAAAAATGGTTTCAATAAATTTCCATATGAGCATGCTTTGTGTATCAAGATTAAAGATGGAGATATTCTGATCATGTGCCTCTATGTGGATGATTTGATCTTCACCGGAAGCAACCAAAGAATGTTCGATGAATTCAAGAAAGTGATGACGAAGGAGTTCGAGATGACAGACAAAGGACTCATGGCATACTACCTCGGTATAGAAGTAAAGCAATAAAAGGATGGAATTTTCATTTCACAAGAAAGCTATGCAAAGGAGATCTTGAAAAAGTTCAAGATGGATAACTGCAAGTCGATACGCACACCGGTGGAGTACGGGATCAAGATGTCCAAACATGAAGAAGGGGAGAGTGTAGATCCAATACTTTTTAAAAGTTTGGTCGGAAGTCTACCCTATCTTACCTGCACGAGGCCAGATATCCTTCAAGGAGTCGAGTTAGTTAGTCGCTACATGGAATCACCAACAACCACCTATTTCAAAGCCACTAAGAGAATTCTTCGCTATTTGAAAGGTACAACCGACTTGGGCTTATTCTATTCAGTTTCTAATGATTACAAGCTTGTTGGATATAGCGATAGCGATTGGGCTGGAGACGTAGATAACCGAAGAAGCACTAGTGGATTCGTGTTTTTCATGGGAGATACTGCTTTCATATGGATGTCAAAGAAACAACCGATGGTAACTTTGTCTACATGTGAAGCAGAATATGTTGCAGCAACCATGTGTGTTTGTCATGCAATTTGGCTCATAAATTTATTGAAAGAGATTGGCTTGATGCAAGAAGAACCGACTGAGATTCAAACCAATCTTCACTTGACACATGTCATTTATATTGTAAAATTTTTAAAGTATCCCTGGAAAAATTTCATTAAAATCCCTATCAATCTTTTCCTTACAATAATACCATTTTTTCTACTCAACATTTATATGTAATTTTAATTCAATCAAAAACACTAGTCAAACCAATGAAATAATGCCACGTGGCATAAACTAACAAAATTTCAAAAAAAACCTTGACAAAACTTCTTTTAAGTCCCTATAATTTTAATTCAACCAAAAAATTATCTTCAACAATAGATTTCAAAAAAACCTTGACAAAATTCATTTAAGTCCCATATAACTATTATTAAATAAAGAAAATAAATTTGGTGGAGGAAATTTTTAGAAAATGTCCGAAAATGTGAAAATACATTTCGGGGCCCGGTTTCGTGAAACATTGAAAACTACCAAAAAATTATGGAATATTCGAAAAATAAAGAAAATAAATTTGGTGCAAGAATTTTTTAAAAAATGTTTTTGGAAGGGCCCGAAAATGTGAAAATACGTTTCAGGGTCTGGTTTTGTAAAAAATAAAAAATCCAAAAAAATTATAAAATAACCAAAAAATAAAGAAAATAAATTTGGTGGAAGAATTTTTACAAAAATGTTTTTGGAAGGGTCCGAAAATGTGAAAATACGTTTCGGGGTTTGGTTTCATAAAAAAAATCCAAAAAAATTATGGAATATCCGGAAAATAAAAAATAAATTTGGTGCAAGAATTTTTCAAAACTGTTTTTGGAAGGGCCCGAAAGGAGGAAGAGGGTCATTTTGCAATAGAAAAAGTATTTAGGGATTTTTTTATAAAATATTAATTTTTTTTATTTTTTTATACATTTGGAAGTCAAACACTCGCCATTTTGGTCAAACCCAGACACATCAGTTGCCACGCCAGCTTAAGGTAGCACGTAGACACACTTTTTAGAATTTGGGGTAGATCGGAGGACCTTTCGAAAGTTGGGGGGTATGAATGGTATTTTCGCTCAAGTTGGGGGACATGGGAGAGCATTAGGCCTATATTAATTGTAATAGTTTTTTATGGAATCCAATGACTTCAAACATATATTTAATAGATATATAACAGATATTTTTATGATGATTTCATAAATTATAAATAGATCTATATCTTTTTTACAATGATTATTTTATAAAACATAACATCTACTACTTATTTAGTAAGCATCTAGTAATCAGTGTTGGAATTGTAATTTTCTGCCATGGCATTGTATAGCAGGGACAAGTTTTGAATCATTTGTGACACATTGTTTTTTTTACTACAATTCAGTTTAATTCAGACTGCTTCAGTTCAATTTAGTCAGTCCACTTCAGTTCAGTTCAGCTATGCGTATTTATAAATTTACACTAAAATAAGTTCAGTTCAGTTCAGCCAACTTCAATTCCGTTCTTAAAATTGCAGTCCAAAAGAACACAGTTGGAGGTTTATTGATCAAAAGTTACACGTTCCCTTGTTTAAAACTACTGTACAAAGAGCTGGTTGAATAACTAAAAATTAATAAACTAATAAACTTGAAACAAATGTTAATCTTAACGTTTTTTGAATAGAATATTAATCTTAAAGTGGATAATCAATTGTGCTAATCAATTCATTGTCTAAAAATACAGGTAGCCATTTGATTGCTGGATTAAACATGAGTTTTATTAATTTTTGATATTTAGAAAATACAAGGAAATTTTGCGGGAAGCTGCCTCAATAGTAATTTTCCTTCAATACTCCAACTTGACAACTTCAAAGAAAAGAATTATTTAATAGTTTGAAAATTAAATTTGTGTACCCATAAGGTGTAGCTCAGTTGGCTAAGTAGGCTGAGCAAATTGGACATGTTCAAATCCCACTAGTTACATTTGTTGGAAGGGGTGATGACCCTTATCCTGAACAAGATTATTTCAATAAAGATATTTGTAAATATTATCCAAAAAAAAATTAAATTTGTGCCTTTTAATCTTTTGTCGACCGCTTAAAAGCAAGCTACAAATCAAATTCATGGGCTTATAAATTATTTTTAAAGGGCTTCTTACAAAAAGGCCAAAAAAATCCAAACTAATTAAACCCATACAAGTAATAATCTACAATTACACAAAAACAGGGGAAATTATTTTCAAACACATGGTCTTAAATGAAAGGAATTCCAACCATCTCTCAAAACTGAATAACGCAGTTTTCATCACAAAAACCAAATTCAAAAACACGTTCAAACGACCAAGTTCAGAGCCACGATCACAGTTGCTGCTCTCATCATCTAAAAAACCAACGGGAATTCTATAGATTCTGAAGTTAATTGGCGATAATCATAGGCATTCCAATTTCTGCTTCAAAATCAGAAGAAAGAAGGAAGAAATCTCAAAGGTAAGAAACGAAACCATAACATTGTTCTGAAATCTTCAAATTAAAGTAGCTAATCAGTGAAATAATTGTATAAAATAGTCTACGATGCCTCCAAAAGGAAGAAATACAAGAAGCAAGACAGCATTAGCAGCAAAGAAGCAGAAAGAGAAACAAGTAGAAATTGCAGAAACCCAGGTATGTCAACAATGTTATATTATAAAGTACTATATCTAGCATTTTTAACTCTAAAAATAAAAAATAGAAAAAAAAATGGTTCAGAAAATCAGAATTTAGAGCAAACCTATAGATCACTGTTAGATATCTAATAGTTATTCAGTATATCTTAATTGTAATAGTTTTTTATGAAATCTAATGACATCAAACATATATTTAGTAGTTATATAACATATTTGTATGTGATGATTTCATAAATTATAAATAAATCTATACCTTTTTATGATGAATATTTTATAAAATATAAAATCTATTAGATATCTTATAAACATCTAGTATTTACTATTGGATATCTAGTATATCTTAATATTAACAGTTTTTTATGGAATCGGATGACATCTGACATATATTTCATGCATCTAGTATATTTGTATTAGATATCTAGTAGATCTTGATTTTGATAGTTTTTATGGGATATTTTATAAATATAACATCTAATAGATATATAGTAGACATCTAGTAGATATGTATCCTCTTAAAAAATCTATTTGAAGCTGCTATAAATTGTGTTAGAAATCTATTTGAAGTTATGATTCACTAGATAATTACTAGACAATTACAAGATAATTACCAGATAACTACTAGATATCTGACAGTTCAAAAATAATTTTCGAAAAAAAATATAACAGTGATATCGTTTCTATGATAAAAATGAGACAAACAAAAAACTCTAAAGCGGCATGTCAAAAAAATTAACAATTTGAGAGATAAATGCAAAATAAAGCAAAATAAATTAGAAATAAACATGTTGGTGGAAGCATGTTTGTGTGAGATATGGTATTCATGTAATTAGTTTTACCTGTTTTTGCTTTTTTGTAAATTGTTTGTGGTAGAGCTAAATTATTTTGGGTTTTTTTAGCAATTATGTAAGTAGCCCTATACTATAATCTTTTCCTCGTTTGAATATGGCCCTTAACCTTAAGGCTATGCCATCCCAAAGTGCTGCCAAATGGAAGGAAAGTATCATGTCAATGAATATGAAATAATAGATCTAAATCTTGCTAGCAAGTTATGGTAGTTTATTTTCAAATCTTACAACTTAGTGAAAAACTAGATATGAGGTAGATAGGTAACGGTACTAAAGCTGGAAATATATGCAATTTAAAAGCCAAGTTGTTCCAGACATTGAGACAGTAAATAGCTCATGTCTGAAGAAATTTTGAAGCCCAAGTTTAAACAAATGCCCTCGAGTTGTGCGAACAAAATGGTTATCCATACTATTGAAGATAAGACATTTGTGGAAAATGGGTATATTAGTATTTTCAAACGAGATATAAGCAAGTCCGGACTGTACAGACTAAGAAATGAGTTAAATTAATAAGGTATGAGTGGTATAATTGAGGTATAGTAGGTTGTAGGGAATAAATAAGTAATAATTAACGTATAAGTTATGTACACGGATTTTAAATAAGATTAATCCTTGAACAAATAAGGTACAAGCTTACAAGTAGGAAATAGATGGGGGAGTACTTAAAATATTTTGTACAAATATTTGGATATACTAATATTGCTGGGGGAGTGCATGTTGTATGATATGAATTAATTGATTCCAGTTAAAGTTTTTCCATTGAGAAATTATAAATGCAACACTTCTAGAACCTCTATCTCTATGAATAAGATGCGTCATATTGAAATTTTCTGAAATTCTTTAGTAGTTGTGATTATTAAGGGTTTTTTAAGAGTCGATTTTCTGTTGGAGTTGCAATTTCATCAGATTAACCGTTACTATTGTCTTTTTTCTTCCGCTGCATCAGTTGGTATCAAAGCCTAATGTACACTTTGACTCTATAGAAAAGGGGGCTTAGTGTTGCTATGATAGCCATGGAAGATGATATTTTTGTTCGTGAGTTGAGCAATTTACAAAGAGAAAAGAATTCGAATCATGATGAAGTCAAAGCTAGGGAGCATAATTGTGTACAACAAATCCCTCAAGACAAGGTTCATGATTCTTCTGTACCATCTATTCTAGATTGAATACCCGAAATCTCTTTTGATGGCCTTACAGAAGACAATATTGATGATATGGAAGAACCAATTTTTGATCTAATTCTTGACGAAGAAATTGAAGATAACATCAATGAACCTATCATAGTTTCAAACTTCCAAGTTTCGCCCGATACTTCCAAATATCAAGTGTCTAATTTGCAAATTTCGAATAGTATATCTTCATTTGTCATCGTTGGCAATTCAATATTTTTTAATGTTGATTTGTTCAATAAAATTTTTGTTGCGGCTATCATTGAGAAGATAATTCCTCATATGATAAAAATTTGAGGACGAATTTTATTCAACCTGGGGAGAATGATGCAGAATGAGGCCAGAACACATAAAGGAATGAAGCTATGTCGGGTTTATATGTGGTGTTAAGGCTCGATGCTCTTATTTGGAAGATTTCGGTGTCTATTTCGGGTGGAAACGGGCCAGTAAACTTAACTCATGGTGCACCCACCTTATTTTTGTCAAATTTGGTTGTTTAGTGCCTAAAAATTAGGATTTATGATAGTTCCGAAATTTAGTAATTTATTAAGTTAATTTTATTTTATTTAGGAAGTTTAGTTTCATTAGGATTTTATATTTTTGGTTAGATAGAAATTTATGTTTTTAGGAATTTTAGTTATTTAGGAGTTTAAGTTATTTAGGAGTTTTTATTAGCATTATTATTTTGGTTAGATAGGAATTTATCTTTTTAGGGGTTTTATTAGGATTAGAATAATTAGCCTATAAAAAGGCATTGATGTAGCAATTGTAATTAGTTTTTGATATTATGAATTTTATTGAATAAGATGTGTCTTATTGAAATTTTCTGAAATACTTTAGTAGTTGCAATTACTAAGGGTTTTTGAATAGTCGATTTTTTGTTGGAGTTGCGATTTCATCAGATTATGACTGTAAAATTACCGTTATTATTGTCTTTTTTCTTCTGCTGCATCACTAGATATGAGGTTTCCAATAGGGTAGGTACATAATCCATCTTCATATATAGTACCAATCACATTGACACTTAAATTTGAAGGCATGATTAGCATAGATGTACTTATATGATTCCAAATCGGTCAAAAGAAAATAACAAAAAGAATCTCAAACAAAAATTTACTCATAATAAAAATAGAAAAATAAAGTGCATGTTCACTACTTTCAAACTCGATATAATTTTTTGCTATGTTCTTGGTGATGTGAAACCACCAAAGAAAGAGAAAAAAAAGAGAAAAAAAAGAGAAAAAAGGTGACATTTGTCGGATATTTCATTGTGTAAAAGTTGCACTCCAACATAAACATTTTACTTTCTAAAAGCACTATGTCATAAAATGGATGAAAAATACGGTTAGAAGTTTATTCCAGAAAATGTTTCAGACAACAGAAATACAATACCCTAAAGATAACTCTCAAACATTGACTCATCCCCGAATGTTCTTTTCAGTATTGGAATCAAACGTAGCTGACTCATCTCCAAAGTTTATTTGCTGTCGTGACTTTCCTGGCCACAATTCCACCGAAACCTTGTATTTGTGTTTATCCCAAAACTACAACTCATAGAACCAAGATAACATCGGCTGGCAGAACGATATATCTGAGCCAATAAAGATCTGAAGGATATCTGACCTTTTTGTTTCCCATTCTGAAAACAAAGTCCAAATTTGAAGGTATGATGTGCATTGATGTACTTGTATGATTCCAAATCTGTCAAAAGAAAATAACAAAAAGAATCTCATACAAAAATTTACTCGTAATAAAAATAGAAAAATAAAGTGCATGTTTTATAGATTCAACTCGATATATTTTTTATACTATGTTCTTGGTGATGTAAAACCACCAAAGAAAGAGAAAAAAGAGCAAAAAGGTGACGTTTGTCGGATATTTCTATTGGAGAGAAAGAGGATTTAACTAAGTCAAAATTTAAGCAAGCAAACTAATAAAACACTTGTTATATATTAATATATATCAGACAATGGAAAGATGGGAATGGGATGTATTACTTCGTTCAGTACAAGTCCCATTATACAGAATTCATATTACAACAATACTCATCATCTACTAACCATACAAAGACACGTGTACACACTTGACCTAATTCTAATCAATCCACCAATTTGCTTTTGCCACATTCATCTCATATATGGACACTTCATCACAAACTACTTTTGACTCATGCGTTGCTTCTTCCTTCTATTTTCATACGCGTGTATGCATGGCACAATTCAATTGTTAATTAGGTTTATTTTTCTTTAACATTCCCCCTTAAACCTAATTCTATGTTATTCCCAACAGTGCTCGGAACTACTGAACATTTTGTACTTTAGTGGCTTTGTAAAATTATCAGCAATTTAATCTTGCATTTTCATGTACTTCAATATGACTTCCATTTGCTCAATGCACTCTCTGATAAAATGAAATCTCGTGTCAATGTGCTTACTCCAATCATGAAATACTAGATTTTTAGCTAACGCTAGGGTTAACTTATTATCAACAAAAATATCAGTTGGATTATGTTGTGTCGTTTGAAGCTCCTTCAGTAATCCTCGCAGCCGTATCACATGACACATACATGATGTTGCAGCTACATATTCAGCTTCGCAAGTTGACAATGTCTCAATTGGTTGCTTCTTTGAACCCATGTGAACGCGGTGTCACCTAGAAAAAATACAAATTCGCTAGTGCTTTTTCGATCATTTTTATCTCCAGCCCAATCACTATCACTGTACCCAACTAATTTGAATTCATCAGCTTTTGAATAAAGCAATCCAAAATTAGTTGTACCTTTGATATAGCGGAGTATTCTTTTCACAGCATTCCAATGATATTCCTACGGTGTTTTCATGTATCTGCTCACTAGTCCAACTGCATATAAAATATCAGGCCTTGTGCACGTCAAGTATCTGAGACTTCTGATTAGACTTCAAAAAATTATCGGGTTTACCTTGATTCCATCTTCATCCTTGGTTAATTTCAAATTGCATTCGATCGGAGTGCTGACATGGTTGCAATTTTCCATCTTGAGTTTCTTCACTATCTCCTTGGCAAAACCACTTTGGGAAATAAAAATTCCATCATCATTTTGCTTCACTTCAATACCAAGGTAGTAAGACATCAGCCCAATGTTAGTCATTTCGAATTTGTAAGTCATCGTCTTCTTAAAATCATCGAACATTCAAGGATTGTTCTCTGTAAAAACGAGACCATCCACGTATAGACAAACAAGCAACATATCTCCACCTTTCACCTTTATGTATAAGGCATATTGATGCGGGCATCTGATAAATCCATTATCTTGAAAGTATTTGTCGATACGGCTATTCCAAGCTCTCGGTGCTTGATTGAGTCCTTTCAATGCCTTTTTCAACTTTAACACTTTTTCTTCATGGCCTTTAACAATATAACCAGATGGTTGTTGGATATAAATTTCTTCCTCCAAGTAGCCATTCAGAAATGTTGACTTTTAAATCCATTTGGTGGATATTCCATCCATTTTGGGCAGTAATTGAGATTACCAGTCGGATAGTTTCCATTGTTACAACTAGTGCAAACACTTCTTCATAGTCAATACCGGGTTTTTGACTATATCCTTTTGCAACGAGCCTTGCCTTGTGTCAAACAATCTCTCCGTCTGCATCTTTCTTCGCCTTGAACACCCATTTGACTCCAATGGGCTTTTTGTGAGTTGGAAGTTTTGTCAACTCCCATGTCCCATTCTTTTCAATTGCTTGGATCTCCTCTTCCATGGCTTTTCTCCATTTCTTATCTTTCATTGTTCTTAAGCATCAATGGGCTCACAATCAATGAGATGACAGTACAGAGTTAATTCTTTATTGATGTCTCTCGTGACATTATAAAGATCTTCCATACATCTAAACTTTCTCGGTCTTTGTCCAGGACTTTCACTTTCATCTTCTCCTTATCCAGGAGATGCAATTGAAATAGGACTGCTTGTCATTAATGTCGTGGTTGGTTCCTCTGCATCATGCTCATTATTTTCATGCGTAGTGAACGGATAAAAACTATACTTCTTCTTGTCATTGTTCCACTCCCAAACGACTTCCTCGTCAATGGTGACATCTCTACTAATAATTGTCTGTCTCATATCAGGATCAAACATCTTGTAACCTTTAGAAAATTCAGAATATCCCACGAGCAAGTATTTTTTACTTTTATCATCCAACTTTCTCCTTTCTTCGTCGGTAACATGAACATGTGCAACACTCCCAAAAACACGAAAATGAGAGATAGTAGGCTTTCTCCTACTCCATGCTTCTTGTGGTGTCATATCTGAAATACTTACCGTTGGGGATCCGTTCAAGATATAGACTGCACAACCAACCGCTTCTACCCATAACTCTTTGGGCAAATTCTTGCTTTTCAACATGCTCCTTACCATATCCATCATTGTTCTGTTCTTTCTTTCCACAACACCATTTTGTTGTGGTGATCTTAGGACTGATAGGAAATGACGAATTCCATGGTGCTCAAAAAATCTTTTGAATTCATTTAACGTGAATTCTACCCCTCTATAGGATCTTAAGGCTTTGATGTGATAGCCGCTTTCTTTTTCCACCATCGCTTTTGAACTTTTTGAATGCTTCAAAAACTTCTGATTTCTCTTTTAGAAAATAAACCCACATCTTTCTGCTATAATCATCAATGAATAGCAAGAAATATTTGTTGTCTCCTAGTGCTACTAGTGTCATTGGTCCGTAAACATCAGTATGAATAAGCTCAAGGGGCGCCTTTGCTCTTGACATAGACTCTTTTGGAAAGCTAGTTCTAGATTGTTTTCCAACAAGACAACCTTCACAAAGCTGATGGGGTTTATCAATCAAGGAAAGACCATACACCATTTTCTTCTGGCTTAGCAATTTCAACCCTCCAAAGTTGAGATGCCCAAATCTTATATGCCAAAGCCAATCAGATTCCTTCACGTAAGCTTTTAAGCACTTGGCTACATCCATCTTGATATTGAGAGTGAACATCCAGTTTTTTCGACACTGGCACACTAGCTAGCAGCTCCTTCTCATTTAACAGCACCAACTTTCGGTTCACCATGTGAACTTGGTAGTTTTTCTCCAATAGTTGTCCCAAACTTAATATGTTACTTTTCATGTTTGGAACATAATAAACATTTCTGATGAATTTGTTCTCTACATTCTTTAAACGAATAAAAATAGTTCCTTTTCTTCAAATAGGAACTTTTGAGGAATCCCCAAAAATAACATTTCCACTGAACGACTGGTCCAGCTCTACGAACATCTTCTTGTCTCCACACATATGGTTACTAGCACCATTGTCAAGGTACCATATGTTATTTTCTTGAATGTGTTCACCTTCACGGGCTAGTAATACCGTGTCGGTTATGTTTTCTTCTTGAATATTGTTCGCAGTTTCCTCTCCTTGCTTCGGTGGGCTCCGACATTCTACTGCATAGTTTCCAAATCTGGAGCAACTGTAGCATTGAATATTTGACTTATCACTTCCATCATTCTACCTCCAGTATCCTCTTCCTCTTCCTCGTCCACGTCCACGGCCTCTGCCTTTGCCTCTTGTAGACTAGTTACTTTCGTCATTATTGTCATTTCTTTCATTTTGTTGATTTTTGCCACGTCCTCTTCCTCTTCCATTTCCTCCTCGACCTCTACCACGTCTTTATCCGTAGTGACTATCATTTCGGCTATTTTTACATTCTTTGAATGAAGCCTTTGCTGCTAAGACTTATTCAACAGACTCATCTCTGTCTGTTTAGCCTCTCCTCACGTGCTTGCAATGAGCCATCAACCTCATCAACGGTCATTGCACTTGTGTCTCGTGCCTCTTCTATAGCCAATACTATATAGTCAAACTTCGGCAGTAGTGACCGTAGAAGTTTTTCAACAATTCTTGATTCTTCCATTTTTTCGCCATATTGTTGCATTTGATTAGCGATTGATTTTAATCATGAGGAGTAGTCCACAACTGCTTCCATCTCTTTCATCTTCATCATTTCAAATTCTCCTCTCAACATTTGGAGTCGTACTTTCTGTATTTTCTCTACTCCTTGAAGAGAAACTCGAAGTATGTCCCAAGCTTGTTTAGAGGTGGTCGCTTTCGTCACCTTCTCAAACATCACCTTATCTAATCCTTGATGGATTAGACTTAGAGCCTTCTGGTCATTACGACGACTCTTATGTAAACTGTTTTTTTCTGCTTGAGATAGTTGTACATTTGCAGCTGGGACGGTATATCCTTTTTCAATAATATACCAAACGTCTTGGGCTCCGAGAATAGCCTTCATTTTAATACACCAATTTTTGTAATTGATTTTGGTAAGCTGGGGGAAATTGAACGGAATATTAGTATTCATTTTTTCGGGTTTCTTGGGATATAATTTAGAGGAATATTTTTTTCAGAACCGGGCTTTATCGTGGCTCTATAACTAATAATAATTCTTTTCTGATGTGAAAGTTCAGGCAATGCTGCAACCACAGAGCATACTACGAATTATACTGACTCTGATACCACTTTGTTTAAGAGAAAGAGGATTTAACTAAGTAAAAATTTAAGCAAGCAAACTAATAAAACACTTGCTATATATTAATATATATCAGACAATGGAAAGATGGGAATGGGATGTATTACTTCGTTCAGTACAAGTCCCATTATATAGAATTCTTATTACAACAGTACTCATCATCTACTAACCATACAAAGGCACGGATACACACTTGTCCTAATTCTAATCAATCCACCAATTTGCTTTTGCCACATTCATCTCATATATGGACACTTCATCACAAACTACTTTTGACTCATGCATTGCTTCTTCCTTCTATTTTCATACGCGTGTATGCATGGCACAGTTCAATTATTAATTAGGTTTATTTTTCTCTAACAATTTCATTGTGTAAAAGCTGCACTCCAACATAAACATTTTACTTTCTGAAAGCACTATATTCATAAAATGGATGAAAAACATGATTAGAAGTTTATTCTGGAAAATGTTTCAGACGTCAGAAATACAATAGCAGAAAGATAGCTCGCAAACATTTACTCATCCCCGAATGTTCTTTTCAGTATTGGAATCAAACGTAGCTGACTCATCTCCAAAGTTTATTTGCTGTCGTGACTTTTCCTGCAATAATTCCACCAAAACCTTGTATTTGTGTTAATCCCAAAACTACAACTCATAGAAGCAAGATAACATCGGCTGGCAGAACGGTATATCTGACCCAACGAAGATCTGAAGGATATCTGACCATTTTGTTTTCCATTCCCAAAAAAGTCCAAATTTTGTTTGTTGTATTTTTTTTTAAACAAATTAATTACAAGCATCAACACCAATATAATGAAACGATTATGCAATCAATTTATAGGAACAATCGAACAATTATTATAATAATAGAGCTAAACTATCCTAAATTAGTAGCAGGGAGATGCTAACAGCACACTCAACAAAATGATAATTCAAAACCTTAACTCACTTTGAGAAAAGTTGCAATGGAAATTCTCGCCGGCAACACTTGCAATCTTGATCATAAACCAACTGTTGGTGTGGCAAAAATACTTGTACTGAAATTCCTCAACATGTTGATTTTTACCACAAGGATCATATGATATGTTCTTCATGGGATTGGGGATTATATACGCCCCGAAATCCGGCCTAGAAAACTCAAGGGGACCTTGATCCTTTGCTGTGGAACTTTTAAGAAACTTCAAATTATCATCCAAATTTACTGGTGCATATCCACAAGGCTAATCAAATGCATTGCGGGTATGGTTTCATTAGCATACAAATCTAGAGATCCCATGGGTTTTTTACTTTGGACTCCAAACACGCTGGTCCTGACCATTGTGATGCACTGAAGATTTTGGCCTCGTCTTTGCTAAGTTGTCTGCAGATTTTCCTTCCAATCTCGTACTCTAAGCTTGAGAATTCGAACTGTTGCGAATCATATTTAAGTATGGAACTCCCTTGACTATGAAGCAATGAGACGCGCTTGCGTCAATCACATTTCTGATACAATTAGAGAAAGAGGGACGATTAACACTGGTTTAAATATTTTGCAGGAATTCCTAGACCGATTGGTTTGGGCTCATGGAAGTGTTGATCTGGAATGGTTATAAGACGTCCCCCCTGACAAAGCAAAGTAAAAATACTGAAGCTAGAAACATAATAATATTACTTAGTATGGCCATAATGAAAGGAAAAGGATGTTGAACCTGAAAAATTCATATCTTTTTCTGCAGAGAATATCTGCTAAGCCTTCGGGGATTAGGATTGAAAAGCGTGGAGTGTGTGAGGCTCTTAATGCTTCATCATCTTGCTTTCTACTACTAATGGCACCCCTTTCCTGTCTTGTAGTCTGGTATGGTCCTGCCACGAAAGAATTAAATATTTGTGGCCTTACTAAGACGTTGAGGAGGGAAATTCGGGTTTGATTGGCTGAGGCAAGAATGTATGCCGTTTGAAATGCTTCAGATATCCGTTCCATGTTTCTGGTTCTGGCTATTC
Organism: Euphorbia pulcherrima; assembly: GCA_947683365.1. Taxonomy (NCBI): domain Eukaryota; kingdom Viridiplantae; phylum Streptophyta; class Magnoliopsida; order Malpighiales; family Euphorbiaceae; genus Euphorbia; species Euphorbia pulcherrima. Next base: position 28,924,486 of record CANTUS010000007.1, read on the forward strand.
ATATGGATCTTCTATCTACAAATTAGAAATTACAAACCAATCAGCCATAAAATGGCAATGATTCTGAGAATACGAAAGTGAGTTTGTGGTGGAGAGAGAGAATTACGAATATTGCATAGGTTTTTAGGTAACCGTCTCGTTGTTATGAGCATAAGCCTCTTCTACTGCCATTAGTTGCTTTGATGCAGCAGTATTTATTTTAGTGAATCAAGGGTAGGATTGATAATATCCACCTGAATGTTTCTTAGAGTTTCAATAATCAGGTCAATGTTGCAGGTTCATTCTTACTTAAATCAGAGGGATGGACTTATTTATTCCGATTTCTCTCAAATAAGAATTAGGAAACTACCTTTCGTATTGCATCCATCAGAGCCAGTTAAACTGTCCCTCACTTACACCGTCTCTGAAACCAAAAACTGAAACCACATTAGCATCTGGTAAAACACAAACACAAGCTTAGAATAATCAAATAAAGTTATACCTGTAGTGCCAGAATTTCCTCGAAAGCAATGAACAGTTCGCCGGCGACATTCTGCAATCTTGACAATCATGTGATGTTTTTCTCTGAATTCGGTAGAAAACATCTACGCATGAAAAATCGATTAACTGATCTGTGCTTTTAGATCTTAACAATCCTAGCTACATCTAAATTAGCAGAGAATTATTTAAATAATTAGATTCTTAGTAAAACTGATCTATTCATAATTCATTCAATTTGTAAAACTGATCTAATTATCAAATACCTTCAATGCTGTGGTGAATAAACAGGATCAGGATCTTTGCATCATCATCACACCTACACATGAAATTACAGTTAATTATGTCAAATCTGAGATGTAAGTCTGTCGATTAACTCTCTATTTGTCCAGATTTGTAAAGCATTACGACTTGTAAACCAGATCAGATTTCTCTCAATTTGTTTAGAGTAATTCAGATCTATTCATCAGATTTCTCTGCGGTATGAATAAGGATAAATCAAGAGAAATTTCAGAATTCAATATACCTTTTTGCTGCACCTTTTGTGGTGGATAGACATGTCCAGCGGTTTTGCATCTCTCCCTCTATTTCTCCCTTAAGCGGCCACCGAGTTTTGAGTTTAGGGTTTATAACAGTGCTTTGAGTTTAGGGTTTATATACAGTGCTTTGAGTTTAGGGTTTTATCATTATGTTTTCCTTTTATAATGATTTCCTAATAAAATTTCCTGAGTAAGCGTACAAAGTTTTTTTTATTTTATTTTCTTATGTGTCTAAAAATTACTCCTATTTAACTCTTCTTGTTTTGTTTCCTCGTTCATGTTGGCTGGTTCTAGAGCATACTTTTTGGTGTTTAACATTGCTTAAGACAAAATGCTAGAGGAAGGTAAGTTTTAAATTTCTAAATTCGGCCTATTGGAGTTGAGAGAGTGGAATGCATACGTAAGTTTCGAGTTACGTAACTTTCATTCATATCTTGAACAAAAAAGTGTCATTGGATTGGAAAGCGAATTACATCGTACTTCTGCTCCCATGAACACTTATGAGTGTGAGTTGCATCGATGAATGAGTAAAATACGATGTGATGTTGAGTAATTCAGATCTATTCATAAGATTTACAAAAAGATCTGAAACAAAAATGTGATGTGTTTGCTACATTTAGAAATAAAACCATGTTATATTAATACATCGATGAAGGAGGTCTTCGTGTGAAACCAAATTCTGAAAGGCCAACTTGCTTCTCTGGTTCCAAAGCTCCAAACAAATAACAAATAAAAGTGAAGTAACCACTAATACAGAAATGTGTTGGAGTAAGGAAGAGATATAATTAATCAAAGTAGTTTTTATGAAGGAGCAAAGAATAACAAAATGTGAGAAACGAAAACTCAAAGAGCCTCCTTTTGTTGGATGAATTTCACTATGCTCAAACTACAAGTTTTTAACCTCTATTTATACTGATTGCCGCCCAAACCAATGGCAGTTTTGTCTAAATTGTGATTGGGTTTGTGAAATCTCAATCACGGTGATTGAGTAAGCGTTTTAATATCGCTTAAGCAAGGTCTCGAGTTCGAGTCCTAGTAAGTGCAGAAAATCCTTATTGGGAGAGACTCACTCACCACATCCAGGTGTGTGACCTGAGTCGAATCTGGATGTAGTCGAAGTAAAGCTCCGATGAAATAGATGGGCTAACAAAAAAAATACACACTTTACAAATAATACAAAATAGGTAAGCTGTTGTTTTTTTTTTGAAAACCCCCCGGAGAAACATTGTGTTTCCCCAGAAGGAAAAGGATCGAGATAGGTGAAAATTTCGGGGCGGGCGTCCCAACTAGGTTGATGCCCCCGCTTACCTATAAAACACCTACCTCTCTTTATTAATGCAATCCAAAGACCGCTCACAAGATGAGAGCATCAGTGAACAAGGATACAGCCTAAAGGTGATACGGATATGGGATCCGATCCCGAGGTATGACTATACAATGAATAGGCCAACTGATGCCACCTAGCTAGTTACAGCTTAGAAATAAATCTGGACAGTTAAATACATCAGAAACAACAAAATTAAGATTCCGTCTTCGATACTTGAAAAAGAACCAGCATAGATGAATGCTTGCCCCCAAGAGATCATCTGTGCTTAAGACGCCCTCGAACACGAACTTATTCCGCCTTTTCCAAATAGCCCACGCAATTATAAACCATAAAGCCGTACCAAACTCCTGTCCAATCCCTGAGGAAAAATGCACTCGCCATACTACAAGAAAATCAGCCCCCTTGAATGGCATTGTTACCGAAATCCCTAGTAACAGAAAAGCTTGAACCCATATACGATAACTACCCAAACAGTGAAACAAAGCATGATCAATTGTTTCGGATTCATCACAAAACGGACACTTGTCATTCAATACAGCTTGGCATCAGCGACAAACCAGAAAGACTTTCGTTGGGAGGCGTCTATGTAACAATAACCAGCCAAAAAATTTGACTTTAGGAATAAGACACGCATTCCAAACCACCATATAATCCGTTTTCGGCGTAGTCCTTTGAGGTGACCTATAGGACCCTAAACAAAAAGATGCAGCTGAAAATACCTTATTAGCTTCCAGATCCCATTCAAATCTATCTGCCACCACCTGAGACCCAACGTGTGGCTGCTGCCCCCTGTTACCGACAGCCCTGTCCCCCTCAAAAACAGCAGGGCAGACTTGGGAAATCCAATTACGCATCTGGGAGCACCTCTCCCTACTAGTAATCCTTAGACTACGTTTCCAAAAAGGCCTAGATAATGCTGCTCCCTCAGAAATAGACAGACTCCCGTCCCGAATCGAACAGCTTTTTCTATTACATAATAGATACAGATCAGTGAAAAGAACAGATAATGACACATTTGCAGTCCAATTATCATGCCAAAAAGATCCGCTCGCCCCGTTCCCCACTTTAACTCTCCCGTTCGATTTAAACAACTCCCAGAAGGTTGAGTTCTTTACACAACAAGATATAATGCCTTGCCAAACATACGAAATGCGGGATCTATTAACATTTTCAAACGAGTTCCATGACACGAAGCCATATCGACGGACACACAGCTCATACCACAATGAACCCTGCCCATCTGTTCTAGACCGCCATATCCATTTCAGCAATAAACTACAATTGACTAGTCTTAGATCCCTAACATATAGGCCACCTAAATTTTTTGGTACCATAATTGTCTCCCAACTCACTTTACAGATCCCGCTAGAGTCCGCTATACCTTTCCACAAGAAATTACGCATCAGTTGAACAAGCTTATTATTAATAGAGGCCAGCATCTTATTCAATGATAACAAATATATCGGGATAGACGAGAGAACCGATTTTATAAGGACCACCCTGCCAGCATACGATAAACACTGACCTTTCCAACTTGCCAGCCTATTTTGGAACTTACCAATCAACCCGTTCCAATAAGACACCGGGATGCGTCTCGTACTGAGAGGGGCGCCTAGATAAGTAATGGGAAATCTTTCGATCTTACAACCCATTGTCTCCGCACACCGATTCAACAAGTCGTCCTGCGCGTTAATACCCATAATTGAGCTCTTAACAAAATTTATTCGTAGACCTAAAATCAACTCAAAACAACGTAATAAACGGATAAAAGTAGGTAAGAGAGACTCATCTGCAGGTAAGAAGCACATCGTATCGTCTGCAAACTGAAGAATAGATATATCCTTCTCTGACCCATGAATACGAAACCCAGCTAAAATACCCTTACGGACACTTGCGTCAATGAGCTGTTTAAGACCTTCCACTGCTAAGACAAAAAGGAATGGAGAAATAGGATCACCTTGTTTAACCCCTCTGCCCAAATAGATCAGATCTGTAGGACTACCATTGAAAAGAATAGATGTTGTCGAGTTCGCTCTGCAGGTCACCATCCATCTAATCCACTTATCAGAGAGCCCCATCCTCTTCAACACTGAGTCAATATAAGTCCAAGAAACACTATCGTATGCTTTATGGAAATCAAGCTTGAGAGCCACAGAAGACTGACCACTGCGGTGGATTGATTGGATCACTTCCGAGGCTATAAACGAGCATTCATGAATATTATGGCCTTTAACAAAAGCAAACTGGTTGTCAGAAATCAGCTGAGGCAACACAGCCTGTAATCTTTTCGCAAGTACTTTCGACACAATTTTATATATACCATGAATAAGGGCAATCGGTCTATAATTCCCCAATGACGACGACCCCGGGACTTTAGGAATCAATATGGTAAAAGATGACTTGATAGAGTTTGGCAGCTGATCATGCCTATAAAATTTGCCAAACAGAGCTAGCACATCCGATTTCATGTCCTCCCAGAAGCGTTTATAGAAGAAGAAATTAAATCTGTCCGGCCCCGGCGCCTTACCTTCTTGACAAGCACACACTGCGTCCCACACTTCAGCCTCAGAAAAAGATTCAACAAGCCGCGCATTGTCCATAGCATCAACCATACGGAATTGTAGTTCGCCCAAGGAAAACGGCACCACCTCTTGTTTCGAAAACAGCCTGGAATAAAAATTCCGTATCATAGATTTAATAAGTACCGGGTTAGAAGATACAACTCCATCAATTTCCAGCTGTGAAATCCGATTCCCCCTAGCCCTCGCTGATGCCATCCTATGAAAAAAACTTGTATTATCATCACCCAGTAAAGTCCAGTTAACACGTGATTGTTGGTGACGAATTTGTTCAAGGTTCCGTCTACAGGTAAGTAATTCCGATCTCACGTACTGAAGCTCCGATCTACTTCCCTCCTCCAAAGGTCGGACCACCGAACTGGATGTCAAAAATATAATACGAGCCTCTAGCTTCTTTATTCTTCCCTCTAACCCGCCAAAATTAGATAGATGCCAAGGCCGGATAAAGCTCCTTAATCGGCATAATTTAAAATCAATGTCGCGCCCCGGATTCGCCAATTCTATGGCCTCCCACTTCGATCTTAGAAAAGGTAGAAACCCGTCCTTTTCCCACCAACAGTTCAATGATCGAAACACCTTCTTGCCATCCGATACCAATGCATGGGACCGGTATATAATCGGAAAGTGATCTGATAGCGTTGAATCAACCGTCATCAAATTCTGTCCCGGCCACCTATCAAGAATATTGCACGACACCAAGACACGATCAATCCTAGAGAAGGATAGAGCATTATACCACGTATAGTCACGCCCATATAATGGCAAATCAAATAGAGCACATTCATTAACAAATTCCTGGAACCTAATCATCGAACTCGCCCCCGTATTCCCACTTCTACCTCGCTTAGAACTATGTAACACTTCGTTAAAATCACCACATATCACCAAGTTATCAATGTTTTGAATATGGGGCAGCAGATCACACCAAAATTGATTCCTATCCCTGGGAATAGGGGGACCATATAAGCATAGTAAATTTACCTCAAGTTGACTAGACACAATATGTAGCAGACACCATCTATCTGTAGAAGCAGTGATCGAGCCAAGAATTAAATTAGGATTCCATGAGATCAATAAACCTCCTGCCAAGCCATGCGACGGGATACAATGAAAATGAAAATCGTTATGGCCCCAAAACTTCCTCACAACCTGATCTGTAACCGATAAGGACTTTGTCTCAACTAGGATAAAAACCTGAAGCTGCCACTTACGAACACATGACCGCACCAAAAACTGTTTGGCCCCATTCAATAAGCCCACGCGACAATTCCAACTCATAAAACTCAAAGTCATGATAAAACTCACAACATCCCAGTTCGGCCAGCAGCTCTCTCAACACCGCTGCCCTTCCAATGCCTCTATAATCAAGCCCATATTTTGTTCGTTAAACAACTCAAGCTTCTCTCCGATTCGGAAAGTCATTAATTCCTCACTGACAGTTGGCTCATTTTCTTCCCTGCGAATGATAATTCTATTCATATTTGGGATGTTTGGGCCCGAAGAACTTGAATTCTCCATACCCGAATCCACCGCGTTGTTTCCCATAATTAACGTCCTGTCGCCGGAAGGGTGGGTACTACCCGGACTTGTGTTGTTGCTATCCGCAACAGTCTCATTATCCTCGTCAGATCTAATTTCATCTTCGTTCCTCGATGATTCACTACTACACTTGTCCGAAGGTTCCTCCTCTGGTTCGCTCCGCTCTTCCGACCCGTATTCGTACTCTTGACTATGTTGGCAGCCAATTCCCTGTCTAAGGTTTGTGTATATCATTATATCTCTATCCCCTACTGCCAACGTCAAATTCCTACTGGCTGTCCCAAGCGGTACCGAAATAAGGCACGATACTACATCTAACCGATCCGGTTTTTCGAAATTACGATCTATCGAAACAACTCGTCCAAATCTCGCTGCCAGTTCCCGCACCACAGGTTCACAAACAAGAGCTGGCGGAATTCCGGTGAGATCCAGATACATAATACATTCCGTCGGCACGAAATCTACTGGAAGTGCACAAACTGACTCTACAATATGATCCATAACTTTCCAATCCTCATTCATAAAGTCCATAAGAACCACTTCTGATCTAAACGAAACAATCACATAAAATCCACCAACAGGAGCAGCAAATACAAATTCAAAACCGTGATCGCTCAACAGATCATGTATATTACGGATGTGAGAAATATTGTTAAGTTTAACCAAACAAGATTTTGATTTCCAAGGTACAGATTTAACCACTACCTCACTTTTCAGTATAGATGCAGCAGGTACACTAGGAGAGGATGTCACCTGGATCGGGTTAATGGTCGACTCTTCTCGTGGGGCTTGATTCGCCACAACATCCACAAAGGACCGATGATCTCGAGGGGAGTCTCTGAATATCGGCTTCTGAACTGCTACCATGGGATTAGACCGTGCTTTAGGGGCTATTTTTGATTTGTCATACCTAGCTTTGAAAGCTTTGAGTCTAATCGCACCAATCGCTATCATATTCAGCGCATCCAACGCTTCCTTCATCCGCATAGATCCATCGAGTGTGATGAATCCAAAATTAAGGTTCTTCGCATTCCTTTTCCGGGCAATATAGACCCAGCCATACACCCCATATCTATTGAACATTCTTTTCATAGTCGCTGCATCAAAGTGGTTTGGGAAATTCTCAAAGTAAATTTTTGGGGGGTTAGGGATTTGGTAAAGGCGATTTCGGGGGGGATAGGGTTTCGGTATTGTGGCTGGCGGTGGGTGCTCACAGATCGATTCAGGGTTGACGGTCGGTGGTGTAGACGACGGCTAGGGAAGGGTGCGGGTAGGGTGCGGCCGGGGCAGGGTGCGGGTAGGGTGCGGTTGCGGGTAGAGTGCGGCTGGGGAAGGGTGCGGGTAGGGTGCGGCTGCGGGTAAGGTACGGCTAGGGATTCCATTCCTCACTCTTGAATGCTTGGAAGTATATATGATGCAGAATTGAAAATCAAGGCTTTTTCTGAGTCAGGACTTTTAGCAAACACCTTGCGTGCAGCGATGAAAACCAGCTGAAACAGACAAAGGGGGAGGCGGAGACGGAGCAAGGGGGAGGCAGAGACAACAAAGGTGCGACGGAGACAGAGAAAGGGGGAGGCGGAGACAGCTACTCTACCTGCCGTTCGGTGGTGCGGGTGGTATTGGCAGAGTCACTGGCCTTGGTAAGCTGTTGTTTAGGAATATACAATAATAGGAAATATAAAATAGGAAGATAAACTATCCTATTATTTACATTACTATAATGTCTATCACTGGAGACCAAATGTTTGACTATATTTTTTGACCGAATGTTTGACTATGGGTGTTCCTCTTTTCGTTTGATAATGTAAATAAATTGGAAGCCCAATTCAATTTTTAATCATTTGTGTTTTTTTTTTCATTTTTGCTCTCTGAAGGTATCATCTTTACATGGACTCATTATTAAATTATTCAAATGTGAACTAAAATTTTTAATCACAGGAGTTCCATGTTAAAATTATTAAGCTTAATGTGATAAAAAATAATGAAAAAAAGGGTCAAAAATAGCCAGCCACCTAAATTGGACTTTGAAAAAAATTGGTATTTGTAGGATTTGTTAGTTGGATTTTGTGAAAAATTAAAGTAAGTTGTTAAACCTAAATTTGAATTTTGTAATAGATTGAATTATTAAGAAAATGATAGGGTCATTGCAGAATTCATCAAATGCCTATATAAGGCAAATGTAATTTGTTATTTTAACAAGTGTAAGAGAATGAAAAATAATAAGAGTTTATGAGTGTATTGTAATAAAATTAGTGTGTGAATTACTCATGTTTATGTTTTAAGCATTTTCTTGCTTGATTATTTTCCTCTTCCATCCAACAAAGTGGTACCAGAGCCATTTCGTATCCAATCCTCTTCCCAAAAATCCCCGAGTATGTGGCTTGGAGATTTCAATGCCACTTTGGGTGCCCATGAGAAGAGAGGAGGTAGGCCTCCGAATTCAAGATCGTGCCATAATTTCAGAAATTGCAGTGGGGAGAACTGTCTGATGGAGGTTCACACTTCGGGGCCTCTCTTTATTTGGTTCAATGGGAGAGCGGGATCGGCAAGAGTGTGGATTGCAAACTGGATCGTGCTCTTATTTCATCTGATTTCCCTTCATGTTGCAGCTCCTTCCATTGCACGGTACTTGCTAGACATTTTTTGAACCACCACCCATTATTGTTTACTTGTACTTTTGACAATAAACGGGTGTCTAGATTCAGGTTTCAGTCAATGTGGGTCACGAAACACTCTTTACGACAGGTCATTACTAACAATTGGGCGGCAGATCATCCAACATTACCACCTATTCAGTTAATCAGGCAAAAACTGAAAACTTTGCGGCCTGTTTTACATGTTTGGAACATGGAATTTTGACAATAACATCCGGCTGAGTCAGGAACACTTGCTCAACGCGCAAAATAATATCTCTTCTCTCGGACCTTCTGAGCTTTTGGTTCACGAAGAGATGGATGCTCATGCACAACTCGACATACACAAAAAATAAAAGGAAATTTGTATGCGGGAAAAGAGTTGAATTAGATGGTTGAAAGAGGGGGATCAGAATACTTCCTTTTTCCATAAAATGGCCAGCATTAGGAAATCGACTAGCGGCGTCAGTTCTCTTCTTATTAATGATGATGTTTCTACTGATGTTGAAATCATTTCCTCTCATATGATTGCTTTTTATCAACATTTATTTTGCAGGGACCTCGGGATCCATGTTAATGATCAATTGATTTCCTTGGTCATTCCGTCCATGGTTACAGATCAGGAGGATAATGCTTTAACCGAGCGACCTTCTGCTGACGTCATCAGAGATATAGTTTTTAGCATGGATGGACATAGCGCTTCGGGGCCTGACGAGTTCACGGGTATTTTCTTTCAATCCTTTTGGGACATTGTAGGCTCGGACGTCTGTAAAGTAGTCTACCATTTTTTTGACACGGGTTACATGCCTCCAAGTTGGATTCGAATCTTATGATTTTGTTGCCTAAGAAGGAAGGAGCGATTCGGGAAGAAGAGTTCAGGCCCATTGTGATGAGCCGTATGATTTTTAAAATTGTAACTAAAATTTTAGCAACTTGTAAAAGGGAGAGTTATTCATGAGGCCATTGCATTAATTTCAGAAGGTGTTAACATACTTAACAAGAAATGCTTTGGTGGAAACTTCGCTATGAAAGTTGACATTAGAAAGGCATTTGACACACCAGATTGGGATTTCTTAATTGATGTCCTCTCAGCCTGTAGGTTTGGAAAAAAGTTTTGTGACTAGATTCATAGTATTTTACAATCAGCTCGCATTTCTCTCCTAACGGCAGCTGGATCGAGAGGTTATTTTCAATGCTCTAGAGGAGTTCGCCAAGGAGACCCTTTATCAACGCTCTTGTTTCGTCTTTCAGAGGATTTTCTTAGTCAGCTTTTAATCATGCAGGTTCAATCAGGTGTCTTGGAGAGTATGTGGTACACTACGATGGCTCCCTTTCCCTCTCACTTATTTAATGTCGATGATATTATAATTTTTTACAGGGCTTCTCAGCGTAGAATGAAGGTACTTAGTGACACGTTTGAATTATACGGCGCAAACTCTGGTCAGATTGTGAGTTGGGCTACATAAAAAAAAAAATTTCAGTAACTCTGTCACCCCTTCTAGAGCTTCGGGGCTGGCGAGTATCACTGGAATCCATGCTGGTGCGATCCCCTTTCTATATCTTGACGTCTCTATTTTTCTGTCAGCCCCAAAGCGGCTCACTTATGTCCCATTCTCCTTAAAATAATCGGGAAATTTTCGAAATGGAAGGGTAACTATCTTTCTATGGCTGGCCGAATACTTTTGGTGCAATCTATCATCAATAGTCTCTCGTGCACTCTTTTGCAGTTTACAAATGGCCGACTTCCCTCATTCGCGAACTTGAGAAGGCCACTAGGAATTTCATTTGGAACGGTCGTATTGATAAAAGGAAGCTTTTAATAGCCCCTTAGAAAATGTATCTCAAACTGATTAATTCTGGTGGTCTTGGTCTAAAAATTATCGAAGATATGAACTCAGCTATTCTAGCCAAGTAAGCGTGGGTGCTACTTGCAAGCAACGGCCTTTGCTATGATACCCTATGGCTTAGATTTCTCAGAAATGGAGTACCTAATGATAGGGTGCACAACTCGTCAATATGGCTCTCGATCAAGCATGTATATGGCCTGCTCCGCAAGCATACTATATGGTTCATCAGCCCTTCTTCAAATATGAGCTTTTGGAATGGAGATTAGATTCAGCCTACTCTTCCGGATCCTATGAATCTGCCCAAATTTGACAGGTTACAGCTCGTTGACAAGGTTGGAGATTTCATTCACTACAAGAAAACTTCACATTAGCGTCGGAAAATAGCGTCGACCACAAATTCGCCTCTATTAGTTACCACATTGCGTCGGCTTAGAGTCAAAAAAATTTATCAGATACATACCAAAAAATTGCAACATATTTGCATCGACCTGGCGGCAAAAAAATATTGCGTCTGCTTCTGTTGACGCTAATTGCGTTGACTTAGCGACAACACGTGTTATGGAAGAATTTTGCTACGACTTAGCATCCGAAATAGAAAATTATTTTTATTTAAAAATTGGACACCAAAAAGACGCTATTTACTTAATGTTTATTAAACCTACCCATCTAATTTGCTCTTTCACTTTCTCAACTTTAATATAGTCATTTTTAGTTACTAAAACTCAATTCTTATTATAATTAAATAAATAATATTTCTTTGAAAATACAGACACTTGCTATTAAAAAGGCATATAGCATAGTATATTTATTATTCAGCAAAAATATATATGAGAAATATTCTGAACTTTAAAAAAACTATCATTTTCTAACATTTTGTATCAAACCGATAGTTTTAACTTCTAAGTACTACAAATTACAGTTATTAAAAATTATCAATAACTTTTAAACACTGCCAAAATTAATAAAAAGATACTAACATATAGAATTGGGGAGAAGAAACACTGAAGAGGATGAATAATTCAAAATATGAAATTCAAATTAAGAGCTCAATTTCCAGTTGTTAGACTAAACTCTTCCAAATGACGCAGTATTAAGCGATAGTTACAAAATTTATATTTTCCGATGAGGGTAATTGCGTAAAACCAATTCCAGCTTTTGGTTCCCCACGACGGGCAAGCTGCTCCAAAACCTTCCAAAATCAAATTCATTTCTGTTCAATCCAAAATCAAATTCCTTCCAAAATCACGCTAACCACAATTTCCCAATTTCCTTTGTGTTCAATCCAAAATCAAATTCAAAAGCCGAAGAGATCGAGAAAAAAGATGAAGAGATCAGCTGAGCTATTGTTATATTGACATCAATTTCCTCTCCTCTTAGGTCAAGTTCACTTCGTTATATTCCTGTTCTTCTTTCATTTTTTTTCTATTTTTCTTCTCTTTCTCTTTGTATATCGTATCTAGTTGTCTTCAATTTCTTCAATTTATTGATCTCTTCATCGTTGTTTTTTCATCCTAACTGACATTTACGGTGAAATCTTTTGCAGGTTTGAAATTATGGAAGGAGATAACAAGTCTTAGAAGATTAATTCATCTATTTGTTTGATTCTAGTTGGTAATCGAACTCCCACCAAAAGAAATCAAGGAATTTGTGACAACAGAAGTTGTCACAAAAGCTAAAAAGCTACCACATAAAATAATATGTGACAACAAATAGTTGTCATAAGGTCGTCACGTATAACTCCTAAACAAAAACGTAACATTAATATATTATCACAGATATTGTAATTTTTGTGACAATATTTTCATCATCACATCCTTTTCATTTGTTACAACTTTTATTGTAACTGAAAAGAAAAATTATTGTCACAAATATGTTTGTTGTCACGTATTATATAACAAATTCAACTAAAACTACGTGACAACTTCAGTAAATTGTCACTAAAAGAATATTTGTGATAGTAAAAATTGTCAAAAAAAAATAACAAGAAGTTGTCACATAATCATATATGTGGCAAGAAAAGTTGTCACAGAGGGGTCGTCATGTATAACTCTATAACAAAAGGTATTTTAAAATGTAACAACAAAATATTTTCACAAATATTTCATTTTTTTGGGACACTATTTTATTGTCACATAATTTTCATTTGTTACAACTTTTATTGTAACTAAAAAGAAAAATAATTGTCACAAATATGCTCATTGTCACGTGTTATATAACAAATTCAACTAAAATTACGAGACAACTTCAATAAATCGTCACTAAAAAATATTGTGATAATAAAAGTTGTCACAAAAGTAACAAGAAGTTGTCACATACTCTTATATATGACAAGAAAAGTTGTCACAAAGAGGTCGTCATGTATAAATCCGTAACCAAAGGTATTTTCAAATGTAACAATAAAATGTTGTCACAAATATCTCAATTTTTTGTGACAATATTTTTATTGTCACATAATTTTCATTTGTTACAACTTTTATTGTAACTGAAAAGAAAAATAATGTCACAAATATGCTTGTTGTCACGTATTATACAATAAATTGAACTAAAGACACATGACAACTTTAGTAAATCGTCACTAAAAAACGATTTGTGATGCTAAAAGTCATCACATAAAAGCGAGAAATTGTCACACAATCTTATATGTGACAACTATAATTTTTTGTCACATTATTTTAATTTGTTACGACTTTTGTTGTAATAAGAAAGATTATTGTCACAAATACATTATATTGTCACATATTATAATGCATATTAGTTACAAGTTTCCTCGTTGTCACCATATACTTTGGATTGAAGGAAACTAATATTTACATAATAAAAGCACAATCCTCGAAACACAATAATAAATAGAAAAAAAGGAGTATCCATGAATGAGTAAAATACGAAAAAAGGAACAAAATATACAAATCACTTAAACAAAGCCCATAAAAAACTCCAAAATCCATATATATATATATATATATATATATATATATATATATATATATATATAAAACATTACCTTGCATAACCTGAAAATATATACAACATTCCAAGCTAAATTTATTGGATGATAATAATTTAAGCAAATTAAGGTGAGAAAATTCAACACTACTTAATTTATTGCAATTAAGACTCAAGTTCACAACATAATTCAAAAATTAATGCAATTAAGTCAGCAACATAAACACATGTACAATACATAATCAAGTTCAAAAGTCAATGTAATTAAGAGTAAGAGGTTGATATGACTTTTGCATTGTTAGTACCAACTGTAGAGCAAAGTGTAACTTTGCCCAATGGAAATTATATTCCTACTAGTGATATTAAGAAGAGGAAGGTGGGTTTTTACAACTAATTCTAAGCCAAAAACCAACTATTTGGGGGATTACCAAGTCTCACATTGGCAAAGTAAATAAAAAAAATGAGAATTGTCCTACATTGCCAATTGTAAGGCATTGGGGCTGATTTTGTAGTATAAAAAAGGCTTATGGTCTTAGTTGAAATTACACCAATAAAACCTTTCTCATCTCTAAGGCATTTGTTCTTCTTATTCCTTTTCTTTGTAATATTTTGTTATAAAATTAAGTTGGTAGTGTAATTTTAGTGTTTCCTCTTTATTTTGTTTTAACAGTAGTTTTAGTTTGCTAATAGTTTCCGCAATAATTGGTATCAGAGCGTTGGTTTTAGGAAAAATTAGTATGCTCTGTGCGCTGTAGGTGTACTACAGTCGGCACATCGAAAAGTTTTTTCTAATTTTCGGGCCTGTTGTCTAGTTGGCATTTAGCAAATTTAAAATTATTGTTAAAATAATCTTTCGGTAAAATCTAGAATAATAATAGTATACTGTCTCGAGTAACTGGAAAAATTCTCTCACCAAGCGATAAGAGCCTAAGGAAATTGGTATTTAACTGAGACCGTTTGTGACTCGGCCAATTACCTGGGAATTTTTCTAGCACTTGAGTAATATTATTATTTGTGATTTTACGGTTTGAGCTGAAATGGAAGAAGAAAATCCATTCGGAAAGATATCCACTTCGAATGCTTCTTCAAGTATTCTTCAGAGGGCCGCTGGGGCCATTTCGACATGTGGCAAAGTGAGGTTCTAGACGCATTGTTTCAACAAGGTCTAGATATTGCCGTTGAAGGAGAGAAACCAAACCAAATGGGAGAAGGAGAATGGAAGACCATCAATCGACTGGCTTGTGGTACAATTCGGTCATGTTTATCTAGAGAACAGAGGTATGCATTTTACAAAGAAACCTCTACTAGAAAACTGATGATGGCACTGGAGGAGAAGTTCTTGAAAAAGAGCAGCCAGAACAAGCTTCACATGAAGAAAAGGTTGTTCCGATTCACTTACATTCTTGGTACCACAATCAACGATCATATCACCAGCTTCAATCAACTAGTTGCTGATTTGTTGAACCTAGATGTGACATTTGAAGATGAGGATCTTGGCTTAATGTTGTTGGGATCTCTTCTGGAGGAGTTTGAGTTCCTCGAAACAACTCTACTCCATGGGAAGGCTGCTGTAACTCTCAATGAAGTTTATGGAGCTTTGTACAGCTATGTATTAAGGAGGAAGGAGAAAAGGGAAAGCTCAAATGGAGCTACCGAGGCTTTGATTATTAGAGGACGCCAGGGGAACCAGGCGAAAAGAATGAAGAAATGATCAAAGTCAAAATCCAAATTGGGGAAAGATGAATGCGCCTTTTGTCGTGAAAAGGGGCATTGGAAGAAAGGTTGTCCTAAGCTGAAAAAGAGAGGCCAATCTGACAAGGGAAAGACTGTTGCAGTAGCTGAGTATGACGATAACTCAGATTGTCCACTTGCTCTTTCGACTTCTACTAACTCTTCTAGTGTTTGGCTTCTTGATTCAGGATGCAGTTATCACATGTGTCCTAATCGAGAATGTTTCTATGATTTTAAAGAACTAGAAGATGGTGTTGTCTATACAGCAAATAATTCCCCTATCACCACACATGGGGTTGGTTCCATTCGGTTGAAAAACCAAGATGGATCAATTAGAACACTGAAGGAAGTTCGCTACGTGCCAGATTTATCAAAGAATCTCATTTCTGTGGGAGCCCTAGAAGAAAAGGATATCCAAGTTCAAGCAAAAAATGGAGTAATGAAGATCATTTCTGGTGGATTAGTGGTGTTGAAGGGAGTTCGAAAGAATAACAGGTTGTACCACTATCAAGGTACTACTGTTATTGGAACTGCAGCAGTGGCTTCTAATGATGAGAAAGAATTGGAAGCATCCAGATTGTGGCATATGCACTTGGGGCATGCTGGTGAAAAATCCTTGAATCTTCTGGTAAAACAAGGATTATTGAAAGATGTCCAGGCTTGCAAATTGGACTTTTGTGAGCATTGTGTCAAAGGGAAATAGACAAGGGTGAAATTTGGAACTGCGATCCATGATACTAAAGGTATTCTGGACTATGTTCACTCTAATGTGTGGGGGCCTTCCAAGATGGCATCACTTGGAGGGAAGCACTACTATGCCACCTTCGTTGATGATTTTTCCTGGCAAATTTGGGAGTATACTATGAAGACTAATGATGAAGTGCTCGGAATTTTCCTTAAGTGGAAAAATATGATAGAAACTCAGACGGGTCAAAAGATCAATCATCTCCGAACAGATAATGTTGGAGAGTACACGAGTGATCCATTTAAGAAAGCCTGTGATGATAGCGGTATTGTCAGGCACTTCAGAGTTAGGCATACACCACAACAAAATGGAGTGGCTGAACGCATGAACCGAACCTTATTAGAGAAAGTTTGATGTATGTTGTCCAATGTTGGGTTGGGCAAGCAGTTTTGGGCTGAAGTTGTTACATATGCGAGCCATCTCATCAATTGCCTACCATCTAGCGCTATTGATGGTAAAACACCACTCGAGAAATGGTCTGGGAAACCTGCTACTGACTATGATTCCTTACATGTATTTGGTTCCACTGCTTATTAACATGTGAAGGAATCAAAGTTGGATCCTCGTGCAAAGAAAGCAATTTTCTTGGGGATCGCTTCGGGAGTAAAAGGGTATCGTCTTTGGTGCCTAGAGACCAAGAAGACGATCATCAGCAGGGATGTTACCTTTGATGAATCTACCATGTTAAGAAAGGTAACAACAGAACAAACAGATGGTACTCCGAAACAGGTGGAGTTTGAAAGGCAGATAGTTAGTCCAGCAAATGATGAAGATGTAGAAACTCCAATGGTAGATGAGGAGTCTGAAGAGGAAGAGGTTCAAACCCAAGAACCTCCACAGCAACTTGAACTAATTGCATTGAGAAAGCCAAAAAGAACAGTAAGAAAGCCTACTCGCTATATTGATATGGTGGCTTTTGCATCTCCAATTGCAAATGATGACATCCCTACCACTTATAAAGAAGCAGTCAAAAGTTCAGAAGAAGATAAGTGGAGGAATGCCATGATTGAAGAAATGCAGTCACTTCAGAAAAATCAGACATGGAAGTTAGCTGATCTTCCAAAGGGAAAGAAGGCAATTGGGTGCAAATGGGTCTATGCAAAGAAAGATGGATTTCCTAACGAGTCTAATGTTCGCTACAAAGCAAAGTTGGCAGCTAAAGGGTACGCTCAGACGGAGGGAGTTGATTACAATGAAGTGTTTTCTCCAGTGGTGAAACACTCTTCCATCCGTGTTTTATTGGCTTTGGTAGCACAGTTAGATCTGGAGCTGGTTCAAATGGATGTAAAAACAGCGTTTTTACATGGAGACTTGGAGGAGGAAATCTATATGGTTCAGCCTGAAGGATTCAAAGTTGCTGGGAAAGAGAACATGGTTTGTAAACTTGAAAAATCATTGTACGGATTAAAGCAATCTCCGAGGCAGTGGTACAAGCGATTTGACAAGTTTATGTTGAGGCAGAAGTACACAAGAAGCAAATATGATCATTGTGTGCATTTGCGCAAGCTGCAAGATGGATCTTTTATATATCTTCTACTTTATGTTGATGATATGCTGATACCTTCCAAGAACCAAGAGGAAATTGAGAAGTTAAAATCTCAATTAAATGAGGAATTCGAAATGAAGGATCTTGGCAAAGTAAAGAAGATTCTTGGCATGGAGATAAGCAGAGATAGGAATGTGGGAAGACTTTTTTTGACTCAAAAGGAATATCTGGGAAGGGTATTGAAGCGTTTTGGCATTAATAAGCAGTCAAAACCTGTTAGTACACCACTTGCTTCTCATTTCAAGCTCAGTGCAGCATTATCTCCAAAAGCTGCAGCAGAGAAAGCATATATGTCAAAAGTACCATATGCAAGTGCTATTGGTAGCTTAATGTATGCTATGGTGTGTACAAGGCCCGACATTTCACATGCAGTTGGGGTCGTGAGTAGGTATATGCATAATCCTGGAAATGAACATTGGCAAGCTGTGAAATGGATTCTACGGTATATTCTGAACACCGTGGATGTTGGATTGGTATATCAGCAGGATAAAGGCGGTCAACATGTAGTTGGATATTGTGATTCCAACTATGATGGTGATCTGGATAAACATCGATAAACTACTAGTTATGTGTTCACCTTGGCAAAAGCACCAGTATATTGGAGGTCTACATTATAGTCGACAGTTGCCTTATCTACGACAGAGGCAGAATATATGTACAGAGGCTGTAAAGGAGGCAATCTGGCTTCAAGGGTTGCTCGGTGAATTGGGTATTCAACAGAAGCACATAAAGGTGCACTACGATAGTCAGAGTGCTATCATGTTAGTAAAGAATCAAGTTTACCACGCTAGGACAAAGCATATCGACGTTCGTTACCACTTCATACGAGAGGTTCTCGAAGAAGGTGGAGTTGTAATCCAGAAGATTCAGACCACAGAGAATCCAGCTGATATGTTGACAAAGGCAGTAAACCCAATCAAATTTCAATATTGTTTGGGTTTGATCAATACTGTCAAAACTTGAAGACTGCATTGAAAGACACTACACAAGATAAGAGATTGAAGATGTAGAACTTGTCAAGGTGGAGATTTTTGGGATTACCAAGTCCCACATTGGCAAAGTGAATAAAAAAGAAAAATGGGAATTATCCCACATTGCCAATTGTAAGGCATAGGGGCTAATTTTGTAGTATAAAAAAGGCCTATGGCCTTAGTTGAAATTACACCAACAAAGCCTTTCTCATCTCTAAGGCATTTGTTCTTCTTATTCCTTTTCTTTATAATATTTTGTTATAAAATTAAGTTGGTAGTGTAATTTTAGTGTTTCCTCTTTATTTTGTTTTAGCAGTAGTTTTAGTTTGCTAATAGTTTCCGCAACACTATTAATGTATATATTTCACTAATACTATAACTTGGTTCTATTTTTCGTTCTACTTTGTGTACTCTCTTTTAGAGAAGTACCTTTAAGCTTTCAGCTGGCTGATGTCAATTCCATTCCAGCCATTCTATCAATGAAGACAGACATATGAAATACTCCCTCCATCTATAAAATATTGTCCATTTAACCGAATCATTAAAACCAATAAAAAATTTATTACACAATCAAAATGACTAATTTATCCTTTACTAAATTCTCTTTCTTCTTAATTACTTATAATTTTAACAATACATAATCTCTCTCATATTTAATACAAGGGCAAATTAGAGAAAAAATTGTACAAAATGCATTGATAATCTAAATTGACAATTAAAAATAGAACTAATAAAATGGCTAAAGAGACAATAATTTCTAGATGGAGGGAGTAACAAGATCATAAATGTATGTGTATTGTGTTTAAAAGCAAATTTTAAAGTCACAAGAACTACTGAACATGTAAAGAATATAAAATAATATCAGTAAGTTATACTTATATGATGAAGGAACCTTTTGTATGGGATAATGAATTGAAAAACAAAACCAAACAAATAAAAAATAAAGTCAAAGAGAAGATAGCTATTAAATGCATTCAAAACAGTAGCATTCAACGTAAGAAATCAACAAAACATGGTATGCGAGCATCAATGATTAGTTTCATCAATGATTAGTTTCAGAAACCATACTTAATACAAACATAATGACTTGTATATAGTAAAGTTTTAATTTTATTTTAATAATTAAATATAAAGATAATGTTATATAACTTATAGAGAGAAATCATTTTATCTTTTAAATTGTTAAGAAAATATTTATAACAATAAGTTAAATTATCTTTAAATGCATGTGCCTGTTACTAACAATAGATTAGATTATCTTAAATAATTCGTTTGAAATACTATATTTTCGTGATAAAATTGTGATACCTATTGGCAATTTTCGAGTGTTATTACAGCAGGATCAACAGAGACCAAAGTTGGTTCACACAGCCTAATTGCTCAGTGAAAATCTTTTAAATGGCCCCATTCAGGTTGTCTCATTAGCCCTGCATAATGAAGAGTATTAACTATGAAATAACAAAAGATGGAAAATTATTAATAAGACAAATCAAGGAAAGGCTAGTTTCGAGTTTACTGTATTCATCGACAGGTGCATCATAATCATAACTTGTAGCAATGAAAGGACCACCAGCAGTTCAGCCGAAATTTTGGTTTTGGCGTCCATGCAGTCATGAATATGTAAGGTAACAATCCTGCCAACAAACCATCCATATTACTTACCACTACTTAGGTTGAGATGCAACTAAAAAAAACAGAACGGGTCTATGTGCATAGTAGAACCTGCAGTACTGATAATGCTGCTAGATATGCTCCGACGTCACTATGAGTGTATCCCCATCCTTCAATATCTGTAATTGACACAAACTTCTCTACTCCAGACGGCATTCTGTGATCCAAGCGACAAAGGTTAGATTATTTCTAACTTAAAATTAAATTTTCTTGTATAATTGGCCACAATATATCAAGTATTGTGAAGATTATTTCACTCAATATCTGTAGCATCATAGGATTCAATATTTCCATGTGCAAAAAAAAATTCACCATATGCTCTCTGACTCTCGTTCGAACATCATGGAGACACAAAGTTAGTTTACCTGGCATATATTCTCTCAAGACTGAAGACTACAAAACCTGCAAGGAGGGAAATACTTTTTTTCAAATCTGTTGGTCCATATATGCAGTTGAATTGAAAGACAAAAGGGAAATTTTCAATTAAAAAATCATGCTGATGGGAAGTTGTTACAAGCCACGTTCTATAACCAATAATTTGAACGTGGATTTGAAGATGTGGAGGCTGGCCATGTTCCAGTTGCTTTAATTATTAGTTGCATATTTTATTTCATGCTTTTACTGTCAGTTTCGTAGTGCAAGGATGAGTCATCCACTTCCATTTCAATTTCAGCTAGTTATTTCCTTTGTTTTAGGATAGTGTGCCCGTGATTTCATTTGTGTAAGTAGTGGTTGTTATACAACCTCTATAAATACTTGCTATCATCAATGAAAAAGCAAGCTTGAAAATCAAATATAGTTTTGAGTACTTTAACTCAGAGGTATTAAGGTTCCCTCTAATCGAGCCTTACGTTCTTTCAAAATAGGTCGTAAGAAGAAATCCACTTCTTCACCGACACAAACACCCTCCATCTCTACTAACAAAAAGCCCATAACTCGATCCCAATCACAGGACCGTAAAGTTCAAAGTTGCAATTGGATAAATTAAAAAGAGATGTAGTTTTTCCAAGCTAGATACTCCCGCTTGAACTCCTCAATATTGCCTTCGTAGGGAATATGTTTGGCCCAAAACCAACCACAATGGGGTGATTGTTTTTATCAACTCCTTGCACGAACAACTTGTCCTGGGCAAGTTGTGGCAAAGGCTTGGTCTAGTGGTTGAGCCTTGAAGCTGTGATCTTAGAGGTCACAGGTTCGAGTCCACACTCGGGCGGGGTGGGATAAGGTTTTCCTTCTTTATTATTAAAAGCCCATATGCGGCAAAATTTATTTTTAAAAAAAAACTTGTTCTGGGCAAGTGCATTGAGAAATTAAGATGAAATCAGGATTTGCTTTCTCATCCTAATTAAGACGAAATCTTAATAGAAATTCTGAAAATCACATTTTCAATTCATTGAGGAAAGACCAATGTATCATTTGAAACTGTACATGGCACAAAAATGAATACTTACAAGCAATACAACAAACTGATGGACAAGGATCCAGGTCCAAGAAGGATTGTCAAATCTACAACACTTAAGGCCTCTAAGAGAAAAATTATTCCCCTATAATAACATTCACACCCTCAATTTTTTTGCTTGGAATCTATAAATGTAAAATGAAATGAATACTAACCGTGCCAAAATAGAAAAATGAAATGACAAGTCAGATGTATACTCTTATCAGTATCTAATAATTACCATTGGATTAGTCTGTTTTTGGGTTCCACATATAGTGACTTTAGCACCAGATTTCACACAATAAATTGATTAATCTTGGGTCAATTAGCATATAATCAAATAAAAACAAACATCTACGGTCACATTGTAAATCATCTAAGTATAGTCCATGTCGTACCCAATGGTGCTAATATACCTACGGCTACAAAATATGAAAGGGGAATTTCTAGTAGGACTCTACACATGAGTATTGAGTGTTGTCAGAACAGAGAACACATTCATAGTCATTTTCAGCAAGAAAGAAAGCCACTTGATAAAATAATTCAACTGATTCAAACTGTTGGACATTCATCTCTACATCATATTCAACCAACAATATATAACAACGGAAAGTAGGACAGTAAAGGGACTGAGAAGCACTATTCGCCCAATGCCCTTATATGTGATAACCAAATCTCACAAAAAGACCACCTTACCATGCATAAAAATGGAAACATTTTTGTAACTAACAACAGCCTAAATCTTTGTACCATTTGCTATAGGGTGTTTTCTCTTTTCTACAATGCAGTATCTCCGATACAACCTAGTAACTTTTAATTCGTCACAATCACATTCGACTGCCACTTTTGGTCCAAAAGGGAGTGAATTGAATATGACAATGCCCAAGTGTCAAGTTGGTAAAGCGCACTGTAGCATATGCCTAAACAAACAATGAAAACAAGAAAATAAACAAAATGTGAAAAAACAAGGAAGGCTAATGTACCAGTATGCCCAACTTCTGAAGCAAATTTAGAGCTTCTTCAGCTTCCATTCTAGCAACCTACTCAATTGGCCCTTGTAAAGTTTCATGCTTGTCCATCCCTATAGGGAAAGAAGATTAGGCAACAACAATTACAAACCAGAAGCAACAAATAATCCTCAATAAATGACAGAAGTATAAAGAGAAGGGGATTACCAATGGAATGAAGATAGTCGAAATCGAGATTCAAATCTCCTTTGGTACTCTGACGAAAAATATGAACGGGATATTGGAGGAGGAAATGTGAGAGAAAAGTTATTTTCCAACGACGCCAGGAGACTTGGAATCGAGTGAGCAGTGACAAAACATAGTGGTCGACGGAGATCTAGCGGCGATACGGAAAAGAGGGGGAACTGGAAGAGAGGCAGCAAGATGGATCGAACAAGCGCATGGAGATTTCTTTTGAATTTTTTTGGAGATTGTGTTGGAGATTTTTAAGGAGTTGAAGGAGATGTCATGGGAGCAACTTGAAGAGGAAGAGGGAGATTGAATGGGATCAGATGACAATGGAGAGGTAGGAAAGAGAAAATAACCCTAATTTGAATCAGAGAGGGAATTTAAATGTTATTGGCGAAATTAAAAAATATAGTAGAGGGAATTAAACTCAATTTTAAGGGAAATTAATTTAAACTTGAATTAAAATTAACAACAACTAAAAGATATAATAATAAATATACTAATACATATCAGGGTAAATTTTAAAAATGTACTATTACTTATTTGTAAAATAAGAAATTATATTTTTCGCAAAATGAGGTATGTGGTTTCAAAAAATTGGTAAAAAGAGGATTTTTAATATTAAATTATGTCACAATAATGGTCATTGATAATGTTTGAAATTTTTTTAATAGTGCAAATAATGTTTTTATTGAAATATAATTATAAATTTTAAGAAATCATAAAAATGGAAAAAATCTCCGAAACTTATCCAAATCTTGACGTATAATTTTAAATAATAAGGTTAAGTTGTGAGAATGTTGAATTGATCAAAATTTATTTTAACCACTGTTCTAACCAAAAAATACTTTTGTATCCTCTTTTTGCGAATTTTTTGAAACCACATACCCCTTTTGAAAAAAAAAATTCTCAGACCCCTTTTTTCAAAAAAGTGAAACCACAAAATACTTTTTAAAGTTTTCCCTACATATTATTATATAATATTGAATAAATATTATTAATTATTTAAATTATTTGAAAATTAAATATTTTTATTATTAATATTAGCATTATCATAGCTGATACAAATTTGTTATTAGTACTATTATTATTGGTGATCATAGTTGATACAAGTTCATTCGGTTCAAATATTTTCATTTCATATTATGATTAGTACTATTATTGGTAATCATGAGTAATAATAAAAAGTTACTTAAATAGCACATAATTTTCTTATACTTTATAATAAGCAATCAAATTATATAAACATTAAATGTAAGGTTTAGGGTTTGGGGTTTAGGGTTCATGGGTTAAAGTTCATACTAACTTTCTTATACTTTTTTTTGTACATTTAATATATGTAACTTTTTAAATAATATATAGCTTTTTGTAACTTTTTATATAGCATAAATATTCCTATAACTTTCTTATACCATTTATATAATTTTTTTTAAATAACATATAACTTTCTTATGCCTTCTTTATAATTGATTTAAACTTAAACATGTAATAATTAAAAGTAGTAATAATTAGTAATGATGATATTAATATTAGCTTTTTCTTTAATCAATAATAATATTTGATAAACTAGAATTTTTAATTATTGTAATTAGTTAAATTGCTTAAACATTACTATATTATTAATAATTCAGGGTTTAGGGATTAGTGTTCATGGTAAGTTTCTTATACCTTTCATGTGCTTTTTATGTAAATTTTTAAATAACCAATAACCTATACCTTCATTTATGTTTTATGTAACTTTTAAATTACTTATAATGTTCCTATAACTTTTTTTAAACCTTTCTTATACCTTCATATAACTTTATTATAACTTTCATGTGTTCCGTTTTTTATAACTTTTCAATAACTTACAACTTTCTCACACATATAACTTTCATAACTTTTTTATACCTTTTATATACCTTATTAAGTAAATAACTTATAACCTTTATACAACTTTTATATGCCTATTCAAATAACATATAACATTCATAAATTTTTTATACATTTTTCATATAACTTATCATATAGTTTATAACTTTCTTATTACCTTTCATATGACTTGTATCATCCTTATAATTGTTCTATACATTTCATATAATATGAAACCTATAACTAATAACAGTTTTTATACATGTTCTATAACTTTTTATAAAACCTATAAACCTCTCAAATACTATGTCTATAGCTTTCAAAGAACCAATAGATTTCTCGCACTTGTTTCGTAACTTTTCATGTAACCTACATCTTTTCATTAAATCTATAACTTTCATATTCCTTATACATTTTTTTATAACTTTTCATATAAATTTTGTGACGACAAAAAATTATTGTCACATATTGAATAGTTTTAGTTACAATTTTTACTTGTAACTGTAGTATTTTTTTTTCAAAAACATGCCATGTGGTTTTGCCGTTTTGCAAAAAGGTCCATGTGGAATTTTTTTCTTAAAAAAGGTACCTGTGGTTTCAAAAGTTAGCAAAAACATGCTTCTCAAAATTTTGAAACCACATTTGGAAGGGTAATCTCAGTTATTTCAATAAATTCAACATTTTTATATTTGAACTATATTATCTGTGAATTATTTATCAAGATTTGAATAAATTTTAAAAAAATTTCAATTTGTTATGATTTTTGAAAGTTATCGTCAATTTTTAATTAATATACATATATGTACTTCTCTAAAAATTCTAAAATTTATCACTAATATGTATTGTATTCATATAAACAAAGCAGCAAAATTTCACTTCAAAATGGACAAGATTACCCTTCCAAATGTGATTTCAAAATTTTGAGAAGCAATGTTTTGCTAACTTTTGAAACCACAGGCACCCTTTTGAAAAAAAAATTCCACAAAGACCTTTTTGCAAAACGGACAAACCACATGGCATGTATTTGAAGTTTACCCTATATTTTTGCAACAAGCTTTTTAATTTGTCACACATATAGTTTTTGTGACAATAAAAATTTATTGTCTCATATTGAACAGTTTTAGTTACAAATTTTAATTGTAACTGAAATATTTTATTATTTCAAGTAAAATGTATTGTCACAAAAATAACATATTTTTTGCATCATTATTTTTATGTTGTTATGCATATAGTTTTTGTGACGATATAAAATTTGCTATCATATTTTGAATAATTTTAGTTACAACTTTTACTTGTAATATAAGTATTTTTTTTTGTTTCAAGTAAAGATTATTATAACAAAAATAATAAATTTTTTGCAAAAATCTTTTCATGTTGTCACGCATATAGTTTTTGTGACAATAAAAAAATTGGTGTCACATATTGAATTGTTTTCGTTACAACCATCACTTGTAACAGAAGTATTTTTTGTTTTAAGTTTATTTATTGTCACAAAATTAATATATTTTTTGCAACAAGCTTTTTATGTTGTCACGCATATAGTTTTTATGATGATAAAAATTTTATTGTCACATTTTGAATAATTATAGTTACAACATTTACTTGTAACATAAGTATTTTTTTATTTCAAGTCAGAATTATTGTAACAAAAGTCATAAAATTTATGTAACAATTTTTTAATGTTGTCATACATATAGTTTTTTTGACGATAAAATATTTTTTTGCCACTTATTGAATTGTTTTAGTCACAATTATTACTTGTAACTGAAGAATTTTTTGTTTGAAGTTAAACTTATTGTCACAAAAAAACATTTTTTTTCCAACAAGCTTCTTATGTTGTCACACATATAGTTATTGTGATGATAAAAAATTTATTGTCACATATTGCATAGTTTAGTTACAACTTTTAGTTGTAACTAAAGTAGTTTTTTTTCAAGCTAAACTTACTGTCACAAAAATAGTATTTTTTTGCAACAAGCTTCTTATGTTGTCACACATATAGTTATTGTGACGATAAAAAATTTATCGTCACATATTAAATAGTTTTAGTTACAACTTTTAGTTGTAACTAGAGTATTTTTTGTTTCAAGTTAAATTTATTGTCACAAAAATATATTTTTTTTGCAACAAGTTTCTTATGTTGTCACGCATATAGTTATTGTGATGATAAAAAATTTATTGTCACATATTGAATAGTTTTTGTTTCAAGTTAAACTTATTGTCACAAAACTAATGTATTATTTGCTACAAACTTTTTATGTTGTCACATATATTGTTTTTGTGACAGTAAAAAGTTATTGTCACATATTGAATATCTTTAGTTACAACTGTTACTTGTAACCGAAAAATATTTTGTTTCAACTTAAATTTATTGTCACGAAAATAATAAATTGTTTGTAACAAGATTTTAATATTGTCACATAAATAGTTTTTGTGACAGTAAATTTTTATTATAACAATTACAAAATTATAGGCTATAACTTAAGTTGTAATGGGAAATTATATGTTACAATTTTAAAAAATTGTAACAAAAACAGCTATCATATGTGACAATTTTACAACAAAATTTTACAAAACTAATTTTTGTGACAATAAAAAAATTATTGTAACAAATAATAACCTTTTGTGACAATAATTTTTGTGATAGAGAAATTGTTGTCACATATCTTGTAGTGTCCAAATCTTTCCCCAATTTTTTCAGTAATATCTTACTTTAAATCTAATTTTCTTATTTTTTCCTTTTGTTCTTTTAATTAGTTTTGTCTGTTTGTTAGAGATAGGTGTAGATTAGGCTTTTTAGTGCTTCGTTTTTTATGAATTTGGTCCAGTGTTGGCTTATTTGAGAGTTGGCTTCTCTTATTTGCTAATTTATTCATTTTTAAATGTCTTTCAGTTGGTAGATGCTTGGATTTTTAATGTCTTTTTGTCGCAGTTGTTGGTAAAGTTGATTAAGAACGTAAAGAACACCTAACAATTCTTTAGTGCTAGATTAATTAAGGACATTATTAGGATTGGAATAACAAAGGAGTTGAAAGCAATATTTAATATATCATGATTCTTGTGTACCATCGTCTAGAAGATGTTAACTCTACTTATGATGTTGAAAATTCTATTTGTAGTTTGGCTTTAGACTTAGTTGTTAATAATCTGAGAGAGTACGTATACACAAGTTTCGAGTTACAAAACTTCAATTCTTGTCATCAATAAAATTGCGCCACCAGATTGAAAAATGAATTGCATCATACTTCTGTTCCTCATTCATGTTGGCCAGGTCTTCAATTTCTAATTTTATGCTATGTGGATCAATTTCATCTCCTCTACTCTTCTTCTTGTAGAATTCTACCATCACTTACTTTCTTTAAGAAATAACGAAAATTCTTTTAAAAAACTGTATATTTTTTTGGCTCACAGGCCGAGTTTGGGATTTAGATATTTTATGATAGCCCGAGCTCGATTTTTATATTTTATAATTTGCTCGATTTTTATATTTTACAATTTAGGCTGACTTGGGCTACTGGATTTTTAGGTAGGCTTGATTAGGCCTAGCCCGAACCTGGCCCAGCCCAAACAATGATCAAGACTAAGGCATATACCATGGTTTTCAGACTTGGACCGGTCATCAAACCGGTGAAGGCAGCGGTTCATAGATTTAAGGTTCAATCGGATTAAATCGGTGGTCGAACCGGATTTTCTTAAACATGTGAAAATACTAAATATTTTATTAAACATGTAATATGAGTTATACCCTACAACAATTAATAATATTAAATAAAATATTTTGTAATCCAAAATTATATTTCAAATAAAAATAAAATATAAGATAGCAACTAATATAATCTAGTGAAAGAATGTAAATCGAATTCTATATTGTATAGATTCGATTAAAAAAGTTAATAAATCTGATTCAAGATATAAAAATAACACATTAAAGGAATTAAAATTTATACTCAAGTTGTAAAATAAAAAAGTTATATATTCTTTCAATATAAATTTTAAGCAAAAAACTTAGAGTTAATGGTATTTAAAAAATTTGAATGTTATTTCGTTATAAAAAACATTCAAAATTGTAATTGAAAAAATATTTCAAATTTAATAAAATGTGTAGTTTATCAAATAAAAAAAATATATATATATATATATTGTGGTTTTTTGCAATAACATATTATTAAAACAAGGGAAATCATTAAAAATATACGTGTCTCACTAAAATATTAATAAATTTGTCATAATTGTTAAACATACAAACTATTTACATAAATGTCATGCATTTAAGTCCCCTACCGTTTCTTTCTTCCCCTTTTTCTTTTGATTTTCTTTCTTCTTTTTTATTCATCTCTCAAACCGTTTATTTTTCTAACATGCTACTCTAGAGTTTTTTATTCATCTTATTTTTGTCTTTGAAATGATATCTACTGTGATATTTTTGAAATTTTTTATCTAGTAATTATCCAGTAGGTATCCAGTAGTCAATAGATTACTGTTAGATATCGAGTAGATATTAATGGCCTAATGCTCTCCCATACCCCTCAACTTGATCGAAAACATCATTCATACCCCCCAACTTTCAAAAGGTCCTCCGATCTACCCAAACTTTCAAAAAGTGTGTCTTCGTGCTACCTCATACCCACTCGCCTACTCTCAGTTGGGAGAGTGCACTCCACTCGCTGCCAAGTTGACATATTTGGAAAAGTTAACCCAATACCATATCGACACGTGGCAGAAACAAAAAAATTTCAAAAAAACCTTGGAAAAAATTCTTTTAAGTCCGTATAATTTTAATTCAACCAAAAGACCATTTCTACAATGAATTTATTAATTTGAATAAAAGTCAAACCAATCTTTACTTGACGAATGTCATTTATATTGTAAAATTTTTAAAATATCCCTAGAAAAATTTCATTAAAATCCCTATCAATCTTTTCCTTACAATAATACCAATTTTTCTACACAACTTTTATGTGTAATTTTAATTTAATCAAAAACACTAGTCAAACCAACAAAATAATGCCACATGGCATAAACTAACAAAATTTCAAAAAAAACCTTGACAAAACTTCTTTTAAGTCCCTATAATTTTAATTCAACCAAAAAATTATATTCTACAATAGATTTCAAAAAAACCTTGACAAAATTCATTTAAGTCCCATATAACTTTTATTAAATAAAGAATATAAATTTGGTGGAGGAAATTTTTAGAAAATGTTTATGGAATGGCCCGAAAATGTGAATATACATTTCGGGGC
Source organism: Euphorbia pulcherrima (assembly GCA_947683365.1). NCBI lineage: Eukaryota > Viridiplantae > Streptophyta > Magnoliopsida > Malpighiales > Euphorbiaceae > Euphorbia > Euphorbia pulcherrima. Next base: position 28,954,762 of record CANTUS010000007.1, read on the forward strand.
CCGATTTCGTAAAAAATTGAAAAATACCAAAAAATTATGGAATATCCGGAAAATAAAGAAAATAAATTTGGTGCAAGAATTTTCTAAAAAATGTTTTTGGAAGGACCCGAAAATGTGAAAATACGTTTCGGGGTCCGGTTTCGTAAAAAATAAAAAAAAATCCAAAAAATAAAGAAAATAAATTTGGTGCAAGAACTTTTTAAAAAATGTTTTTTGAAGTGTCCGAAAATGTGAAAATACGTTTCGGGGTCCGGTTTCGTAAAAAATTAAAAAATCCAAAAAATTATGGAATATCCGGAAAATAAAAAAAAAATTGGTCCAAGAATTTTTTAAAAAATATTTTTGAAGGGCCCGAAAGGAGGAAGAGGGTCATTTTGCAACACAAAAAGTATTTAGGGATTTTTTTATGATTTTTTTATAAAATATTAATTTTTTTTAATTTTTTTATACATTTGGAAGTCAAACATGCACTATTTTGGTCAAACCCAGACACATCAGCTGCCACGTCAGCTTTAAGGTAGCACGGAGACACACTTTTTGGAATTTGGGGTAGATCAGAGGACCTTTTAAAAGTTGGGGGTATGAATGATATTTTCGCTCAAGTTGGGGGCATGAGAGAGCATTAAGTCTATCTTAATTGTAATAGTTTTTTATGGAATCCAATAATATCAAACATATATTTAATCAATATATAAGATATGTATATATGATGATTTCATAAATTATAAATATATCTATATCTTTTTTACGATGATTATTTTATAAAACATAAACATCTACTATTTATTTAGTAAATATCTAGTAATCACTATTGGAATTGTAATTTTCTGCCATGGCATTGTATACTAGGGACAACTTTTGAATCATTTGTGACACAGTCAGCCATGTTCTCTTGAACTACAATTCGATTCAATTCAGAATGCTTCAGTTCAGTTCAGTCAGTCCACTTAAGTTCAGTTCAGCTATGCGTGTTTATAAATTTACACTAAAATAAGTTCAGTTCAGTTCAGCCAACTTCAATTCCATTCTTAAAATTACAGTCCAAAAGAACAGGGCCTCAGTTGCCAGTTTATTGATCAAAAGTTACATGTTCTCTTGTTTAAAAACTACTGTACAAAGAGCTGGTTGAATCACTAAAAATTAATAAACTAATAAACTTGAAACAAATGTTAATCTTAACGTTTTTTGAGCAGAATGTTAATCTTAAAGTGGATCATCAATTGAGCTAATCAATTCATTGTCTAAAAATACAGGTACCCATTTGATTGCTGGATTAAACATGAGTTTTATTTATTCTTGATATTTAGAAAATACAAGGAAATTTTGTAGGAAGCTGCCTCAATTGTAATTTTCTTTCAATACTCCAACTTGACAACTTCAAAGAAAAGAATTATTTAATAGTTTGGTAATTAAATTTGTGTACCAACAAGGTGTACCTCAGTTGGCTAAGTAGGCTGAGCAACTAGACACGTTTGTTGGAAGGGGTGAAGAGCCTTATCCCGGACAAGATTATTTTAATGAAGATATTTGTAAATATTACCCAAAAGAATTAAATTTGTGCCTTTTAATCTTTTGTCGACCGCTTAAAAGCAAGCTATAAATCAAATTCATGGGCTTATAAATTATTTTTAAGGGCTTCTTACAAAAAGGCCAAAAAAACTCAAACTAATTAAGCCCATACAAGTAATAATCTCCAATTACACGAAAACGGGGGAAATTATTTTCAAACACACAGTCTTAAATGAAAGAAATTCCAACCATCTCTCAGAACTGAATAACGCGATTTTCATCACAAAAACCAAATTCAAAAACACGTTCAAACCACCAAGTTCAGAGCCATGATCATAGTTGCTGCTCTCATCATCTACAAAACCAATGGAAATTCTACAGATTCTGAAGTTAATTGGCGATAATCATATGCATTCCTATTTCTGTCTCAAAATCAGAAGAAAGAAGGAAGACATCTCAAAGGTAAGAAATGAAACCCTAATATTGTAACATTGTTCTGAAATCTTCAAATTAAAGTAGCTAATCAGTGAAATAATTGTATAAAATAGTCTACGATGCCTTTAAAAGGAAGAAATACAAGAAGCAAGACAACATTAGTAGCAAAGAAGTAGAAAGAGAAACAAGTAGAAATTGCAGAAACCCAGGTATTTCAACAATGTTATATTATAAAGTACTACATCTAGCTTTTTAACACTATAAATAAGAAACAGAAAAAAAATGGTTCAGAAAATTTGAAATTAGAGCAAACCTATTAAATCTGTAAAAGAAACTAGCAAAAACGAAGCTCTACTGGACAAATACTAGATAACCATCACATAAATAACAGGTTTATACTATATTTCTACTACATAAACATTAGATAACCAACAAAGAAGAATATTGCATGGAAATTGCTGGATATCATATCAACTACAACTGATATACTAGATATACTAGATAGTTATAAAGTAAGAAATAGATATGAGATTTGATAGATATATATGTTTATGAGCCTAATAAATGGTTTAAATATTCACATGCAAAATGGTGGCTACAACGATGGTATACATATAACAGTCCTGGGACAAATCAAATGAATATTGTAGGAATACCGGATGTCCACTAAACAAATCCCAGAATTATACAGGGTGAATACTAGATAACAACCAGATGTCAGACAGATGGGATTTTATTACATGTCCTACATAACTTGGTTAAAAAGCTGAATACTGATTTATTTTATCTCTGATTTTGTACTAAAAAAATATCATGAAATTAAAAAACCTTGTACAAAATTCTCAACGTACAACTTGTGCAGGTGCCTAGCAGTCAAGACCTAACAAAATACCAACTGATATACCCTGAAGAACACTACATGAATTCTAGCGGTGAAGACATCAACAGATGAAAAAGTAATATCATTCCTGAAGGTGGATGACCTTAGGTAATTGAATGCAGCTGGAATTAGAACTTTAGAAGTATTTAAATTTTTGTATATACTAAAATTTGAGTGGGTGGAAGTATAAAGGTAGCAATGAAAATGAAAGATGAATGGTAAACGCCAAAACAACAGGGACAATTATACATTCCCTGCCACTGAAATTAACTTAAATTTGAAATCATTCATTCCTCTAATTTCATAATTTAACAGTTTTTTTTTATTCTGACACTTCTTAAAATTTCTTTTTTATGGAATATGATGATATCTAACATATATTTCATATATCTAGTATATTTGTATTAGATATTGAGTAGATCTTGATTTTGATAGTTTCTATGGAATATTTTATAAAATATAACATCTAATAGTTACATAGTAGACATCTAGTATATATGTATCCTCTTAAAAAATCTATTTAAATCTGTTATAAATTGTGTTATAAATCTATTTGAAGTTATGATTTACTAGATAACTACTAGATAATTACCAAATAACTACTAGATATCTAACAGTTCAAAAAAATTTTGGAAAAAATATATCACAGTGGATGTCGTTTTGAAGATGCAAATGAGACAGACAAAAAACTCTAAAGCGGCATTTCAATAAAATGAATGGTTTGAGAGATAAATTCATAATAAGGCAAAAGAAATTAAAAATAAACATGTTGGAAGCATGTTTGTGTGAGAGGGACGTGGTATTCATGTAATTAGTTTCCCCTGTTTTTGTTTTTTTACAGATTATTTATGATAGGACCAAATTATTATGAGTTTTTGTGTCAATTGTGTAAGAAGCCCTTAATACAATTTAAAAATTAACAATATATAATATAAAAGTATAAAATGAGAAGATATTATGATTTGTGTCTAGTAGCTCAATTGTTAGAGCATATATTGAAATAAATGTTAGAGGTTTTGTGTTCAATTCCCACCAACAACAATTTAAAAAAACATAATTTAAGTGAACCAGAAACCGGTCATTAGTTGAACTAGCCGATTTTTGGTCGAAACGGGCGGTTCAACCGGTTGTTGACCGACTCTTGACTATGTCAAGAATTCGGTGAAACCAGACCAAACCAGACACAATTTCCGGTTAAACCCGGTCCGGTCCGGATTTCAAAACCATGGTATATACTATAGGGAAATTATAAAAAAACATACATGTCTCACTAAAATATCTACAAATTTGACATGCATGTTAAACATACAAACTATTTACAGAAATGCTAGATAATTAAGTCCCACACCGTTTTTCTCTTCTCCCCTTTTTCTTTTGATTTTCTTTTTTACTTTTCATTTAACTCTAAAAATATTTATTTTTTCGACATGCTGCTTTAGGGTTTTTTGTTCGTCTTATCTTTGAAATGATATCCACCGTGACATTTTTGAACTTTTTTATCTAGTATTTATTTAGTAGGTATCCAGTATATTACTGTTAGATATCTAGTAGTTATCTAGTATATCTTATTTGTAATAGTTTTTTTATGTATTCTAATGACATCAAACATATATTTAATAGTTATATAACAGATTTGTATATGATGATTTCATAAATTATAAATAAATCTATACCTTTTTATGATGATTATTTTTTAAAATATAACATCTATTAGATATCTAGTAAACATCTAGTATTTAATGTTGGATATCTAGCATATCTTAATATTAACAGTTTTTTTATGGAATCTGGTGGCATCTAACATATATTTCTTACATCTAGTATATTTGTATTAGATATCTAGTAGATCTAGATTTTGATAGTTTTTATGGGATATTTTATAAAATACAAAATATAATAGATATATAGCAGACTTCTAGTAGTTTTGTACCCACTTAAAAAATCTATTTGAATCTGTCATAAATTGTGTTAGAAATCTATTTGATGTTATGATTTACTAGATAACGACTAGACAATTACTAGATAATTACCAAATAACTAATAGATAACTACTAGATATCTGACAGTTCAAAGATATTTTTGAAAAAAAATATAACATTGATGACGTTTCGAAAATAAAAATGAGACAAACAAAAAACTGTAAAGCAACGGTTTGACAGATAAATGCAAAATAAGACAAAAGAAATTAGAAATAAACATGTTGGTTGAAGCATGTTTGTGTGAGATATGGTATTCATGTAATTAGTTTTCCCTTTTTTTGCTTTTATGTAAATTGTCCGTGGTAGAACTAAATTATTTTGGGTTTTGTTGCAATTATGTAAGTAGCCCTATACTATAATCTTTTCCTCGTTTGAATATGGCCCTTAACCTTAAGGCTATGCCATCCCACAGTGCTGCCAAATGGAAGGAAAGTATCACGCCAATGAATATGAAATAATAGATCTAAATCTTGCTAGCAAGTTATGGTAGTTTATTGTCAAATCTTACAACTTAGTGAAAAACTAGATATGAGGTTTCCAATAGGGTAGGTACATAATCCGTCTTCATAGTACCAATCACATTGACACTAAAATTTGAAGGTATTACCTATAACTGAAAACGAACATTCTTGACATTGTTGACATTAACTCCTTAACTTCCTAAAAAAACATACTTCTATGTTTCCTGATTAATAGATTAAAAATATTCTATCTAGTTGTCCATAATTTGAATGGTTGGAGTTACTCAAATTTTGTTGGTTTGATCATATTGTTGTTTATTTCAAAATATTTGAAATTATATATATTAATGTAAAATGTATAAATTATGTCCGAATATAAATATATTATTTTCATCGTTAGCGCAAGTTACATGATAGTTTTATGAAATTTAAATATATCTAGGTAGAAATATGAGCTTGCATCACAAAACATGAATATTACTAAAGAAATTGTCAAAAATATACATGTCCCACTAAAATATATACAAAATTGACCATTAAGTTAAACTAATTATATATCTAATGTCCAACTATAAACAATTTACAAATTAACAAAAACAAGAGAAAATATTTACATGAATACGGCCTGGTATATATCTGGTAAATATCTAGTATTCGTCTAGTAATTGTCTGGTAGTTATCTAGTAAATATTATTATGAAATAGTCATACGCACATCTATTACATATATACGTTAGGTGTCATGCACATCTATTTTATGTATAACTGAAAAGGAACATTCTTGACATTCTTGACATTAACTCCTTAACTTCCTAAAAAAACATACTTCTATGTTTGTTGATTAATAGATTAAAAATATTCTATCTAGTTGTCCAATGGTTGGAGTTACTCAAATTTGGTTGGTTTGATAATATTGTTGTTTGTTTCAAAATATTTGAAATTATATATATTAAATGTAAAATGTATAAATTATGTCCGAATATAAATAAATTATTTTTATCCTTAGCATATATATATATATATATCCACCAGATTGATAAATGAATTACATCATACTTCTATTCCTCTGGACAATTAATTTAGGAACAAAAGTTCTATCATACCTGCCACGTACAAAAATACGGTAAGTTTATAAACTACGTCAATAATATACACAAATTCCACTGCACTAATAATTTTTTTGAAAAATAAGTTAATTAATATTATGAGTACACGTTTGATTACTCACTTTTCGTTAATTACTTTCCTTTTGCTATTCACTCTTCAAATTCTAATTTTATGCTATATCCATCAATTTCATCTCATCTACTCTTCTTCTTGTAGAATTCTACCATCACTTAATTTTTTTAAGAAATAACCAAAATTCATTAATATATATATATATATATATATATATATATATATATATATATATATATATATATATATTGGCCCGCAGGCTGGGTTTTGGATTTACATATTTTATGGTAGCTCGAGCTTGATTTTTATATTTTATAATTGGGCTGACTTGGGCTACTGGATTTTTAGCTAGGCTTAATTAGGCCTAATCCGAACCCGGCTTAGCCCAAATCATGATAAAGTCTAAGGTATGTACCATGGTTTTCAGACTCATACCGATCATCAAATCGGTAAAGGCAGCTGTTCATAGATTTAAGGTTCAATCGGATTAAATGGGTGGTTAAATCGGATTTTCTTAAACATGTGAAAATACTAAATATTTTCTATAATTTGATATTAAACATGTAATATGAGTTACACCCCTACAACAATTAATAATGTTAAATAAAATATTTTATAATCTAAAGTTATATTTCAAATAAAAATAAAATACACGATAACAACTAATATAATATAGTGAAAGAATGCAAACCGAATTCTATATTGTATAGATTCGATTAAAAAAGTTAATAAATTTGATTTACGATATATAAAAATAACACATTAAAAGAATTAAAATTTATACACAAGATGTAAAATAAAAAAAAATCATATATTCATTCAACATTTAAGCAAAAAACTTAGAGTTAATGGTATTTAAAAAAAAATTAAGTGTTATTTCATTATGAAAAACGTTCAAAATTGTAATTAAAAGAATTATTTCAAATTTAATAAAATGTGTAGTATCTGAAATAAAAAAATAAATATATTTATTATGGTTTTTTTACAATAAAATATTATTAATAAAACAAGGGAAATCATTAAAAATATACATGTCTCACTAAAATATTTATATATTTGTCATGCTTGTTAAACATACAAACTATTTACAGAAATGTCATGCAATTAAGTCCCCCACCGTTTCTCTCTTCCCCTTTTTCTTTTGATTTTCTTTCTTATTTTTTATTTATCTCTCAAACCGTTTATTTTTTCGACATGTTGCTATAGAGTTTTTTGTTCATCTTATTTTTAACTTTGAAATGATATCCACTGTGATATTTTTAAAATTTTTTATCTAGTAATTATCTAGTGGGTATCCTGTAGATCACTGTTAAATATCTAGTATATCTCAATTGTGATAGTTTTTTATGGAATCCAATGACATCAAACATATATTTAATAGATATATAACAGATGTATATATGATGATTTTATAACTTATAAATAGATCTATATCTTTTTTACGATGATATATTTTATTTTGTTTATTTTGCTATGGATAGATTGACTATAATGTTATAAGCAAGTATGCAATTTTTTTCAATGCATTTGGTTTTATGGCTTTCTTTGCCTATAAACGATGTTTATTCTCTAAATTTGATTAATGGGAATTGATTCATGAAGTTTTTATATTACTGTTCATGCAGTGTCACTGTAGAAAGCTATAAAAGTGGAAAGTGATCTCCAGAAGCTCTGTTCGTCTTTTGAATCTATTATTCGACGAGTTGTAAGTGTCTTTCCTTTCTTCTCTTGTTAGCGAAGAATTGAATTTGTGCAAATTAAATTCTTAACTTTTGCACGAACTTAAGAATTTGATTGCATGGCATGTTACAAGTCATTGTTGATAAATATACTGTTTTGCTTAACCATTATCATGATTATGTCCACTTATTACAATGAACTTGAGAGCTCAACATTCACATGAATCCATTCGCAGCATTTAGTGGTTAAAGTATTTACCCTTTAGATGTTTCTTATTAGCTTTTTTTGGATTTGGTCAATTACCTTTTAATAATGATGTACAGTTAGACGCTTACCCCTAAAAAATATTGTGCACTAATGGACAGTATTGATGCATGACAATACTAAAACCGTAGGTGGGCAAAATGAATCCTTTTGGTAACGATGTACAGTATACGTGCATACCCCTAAAAGATATTGTGCACACATGAACAGTATTGATGTCTGGCGATACTAAAAAACTAGGTTGAGCAAACATGAACCCTTTTTTGCTGAAAGTGATGTCCGGCAATACTAAAACATTGCACACCAATTCATTAATTTTCACCCAATAGTCATCATAAACAAAACAAAAATAGCTATTTAAATATTTCATGAAGCAAAAAAATGATAAACAAAGTTAGGTATATTTTATAACCAAGTATATTTAAATATACACATATATACTCATAAGCAAATATACTAGTATTATGTTATATGAATATTTTAGAAATATGTTTCTAATGTATATTTTTCTATTAATATGATGCATATTTTCTAAGGAATAAACTCACATTCACTAATGACATTTTTAATGTATATTTTAATAAGATAGATAAGCAATAGAAATGACTCATTTTCGTGTCAAAATCATATTAGTAAGAAATTCATAAAATAAGGTATATATTCTTTTGTGAAAAAACATTTGTAATCTAATAAGAATCACATGCCAATACAACAATCAGTCAATAAATTCCACTTTTCATGGAAGAAATAACGAAAATCAAGTTAGATTAGTCGTGAAAAATATGTTTTAAATGACTCTTTCAAATGTATATATTCATGAAATATACCTTATTTGTTTAAATTGAGGTTTTTCATACGATACATTTCAATGTGATTCACATGTTCATTTTCATCTTCAATTACAGAAAATATAACCAATTTGAATAACGAAACTTAGAACCCCCGATTATAATCCCTGCTAGGTTTCCTTTATAACCGTGAGTGTTAAATGAGATTGTGACTGTTTAAGAGTTATATTTTGAATTATGTATTAATTAAAAAAAACATTTAGTAAATATAAATCCCAAATAAAATATTTTAGGGGTAATTACCTAAGATTCCCCGCAAAATTTAACCCCAATAGAAAACTAGTGCTACCTTTCCTAACAACCAAGCCCAAATTCATTTACCCAAGCCTATTTACCCTTCTCTCTGTAAGTACTCGACTCAACTCCCCCCTTCCATCAAACCCTAATTCCTATTCAATCAGCCGTCAAACCCTTTTCTTCCCCAAATTCTTTGATCTTTTCCATGGATGCTGATCTTCTGAATTTCTTAACGCCGGCCAGTTGACAATCAAAGGTTCAACTCCGTCGACCCCCAAAAGCGAGCAGGGTAGTTATGAAATGTGGTTTCGCTTTTCACTTTCTGCAACTCTTCTAATGTTTCAGATTTGCAGCAACTGTTGATTCTATAGATAATTTCTGCAGATCTGATGTTTTATTATGTTCGATTTTAGATTTCGAATTCTACTTATTCTGAGGATCCATATGCTTGAAAAGATGGGATGGGTTACAATAATAAGTCGTTTGAAATTAATGTGTGTTTCTCTGTGATACAGACGAAAATCAAGAAGGCTTGCATATGACGACAGAAAATTAACATTTTTCAAAGCGAAATGGACGAAGAAGAAGACGACGACGATGCAGATCTGGCCAACATTTGGCATGAGTGGCGTAGGAAACAACAAAAATAGGAAAATAGGTAAGCTTTCATTTATATTCATAAATATTATAATTTTTGTAGTGTTTTACATTCCTGATTTGGTTGATGAATTTAATAATCCCTGTTCTCATATATATATCATACCTAAAAAAAACTACTTTATGAATCAATGTTCTATTGAAATATTGATAACTTAGAAATTCATCTTTTTTAAGAAAGTCGGGGTTTAGGCTTTGATTGAGACCAAGTTTTGTAAGAAATATACAAGAAAGGAAATGAAAGAATGGTAAATTAAAGGATCGTAATTGATAGAAGCATAAATGATGGAGAAATATTGTGTTTGAGATGAATTTTTGGGTTTTTTAAAGCAAAGTAAACTGAAAAATTATTTAAATGTCTTTGATTTGATGTAAAGGATAATTATATATGAATAGAGATGATGAGGTTAAAATGGTAAGTTTTCCCCACCTTCCTCAAATCCCTCCAAATGGCGGCCTTTCCGTTGAATTTCCTTACAATTACTTCAGTTTTTTTTTGTCCCAAGTAGAGGAAAACTCCACCATCCTTTCCAATCCTGTGAAAAGCCTCTACCCAAGCATACCCGTCCACAGTTTTGATAGGGCATCATTCTTTGGCTTTAGATTGTAATGGACTAAAGCAAAATGATTCATTCAACTGTTTGAGCTTCTTTTATTGCGAAGTCACACCACTTCACGGTCAATTGAAAACAACCTCTTTGTAATTATAGGGAGAAGGCTGCGTACACCCGACCCCCTTTACCTCACTTGTGCGGGAGCCTTGTTTGACATTGGGGTAATGTTGTTGTTGTTGTTATGGTTTGATTTCTGATCACGGTTTGGTATATGTATTATGGTTCATTTATTGATTGTTCCCTTGTTTAGTCGTCGCCTCTCTTCCCCCCTATTTCAATATCTATTTCAATATCTATTAATTTCATATGTGGTTATCTAATCAATTGTTTCTAGGCTGCCCCCTGCCAATGGTTCTATCTTAATAAAAAAAAGAATGGAACAGGAAAAACACAAGTCAACAACTTTATTTGTCACTTGTTCGACACCGCACCGTGGCCCAATCCAACTCATTTGAGATTAATTTTTAGTAGTCCTTAATTTTTAGGTGGTGGTATGGATTACTCCCTCCATTTTTTTTAACTGTCGCTTTTGAGTTAAGTAAATTTTTTTTAATAAGTGTCACTTTTAATTTCCAATGCAATTGTTTAAGCATCTTTCTTATTTTGCTCCTATTTAATGTAACATTGAAAATGACAATCTTTTCAAACAATTATTAGTATTAGGGATATTTTAGTACTTTTATCATCTTAATTATTATTTTCTTGGTATTGACAAAGTTACTAAAAGCGATGGTCAAATTTTTATACTATGTTACAGCTGGCTGCTTAAAATTACCGAATGATGTAGTTTAGAAATTAATAATATAATTTAAAAGTTAGGTGTTTGGTCTTGTTTCCTACTTCGATTTTCTTATGCTAATAAATAGGATGTCTTTGTATATAATTTCAAAATTCTACTTCCTTTTTCAATTTTTTTAGTTCTAATAAAGGTGAGTTCCCGTAATTAATTTTTTATTTAAAATTTTATTTCCTATTTCAGTTATTTTAATGCTAATGAATGCCAGGTACTCCTAATTAACTAACAATTTTTTTAAAAAAATGCTAATAGTTGTGATGTTATGTATTAATTTCACTTTAATGTTCTACTTCCTTTTCTTAAGCTAATAAATGTGATTTTTCGTAATTTATTTATTTTGAAATTTTGTTTCCATTGAAATTCTATTTGTTATTTCGGTTTCTTTTTGAATGCCTATAAATGTGACATTCGTGCAATTAATCCAACTTTGATAATTTTCAACTAATTCTCTTACTTTTTTTGTTTCTAGCTTCCGCTACGGAAACCATACTACGTCAATAAAAATGAATGGTTTGAACTCTACAAAGATTGAAACCGAGAATATCGGATATCTTGTGTAAAGCATGAAGATTAGCTATTTCCGATGATGATGAAGGTCTTTGCGGATGCTTCCATACAAGGTTTGGTGGGGGAAGATGATCTTAGGCATGGCGATTCAGCCATTGGTATCATCATCTGCTTCGATCAAAGATTTTTTTTATCTTGATGCCAAAACTGGTTATAAAAACCATTTTGGTGCCGAGTGCGAGGCTTTGAGGTAGGGCATACACATCGGGGTGGCAAAGTATTCATCCCTCTTAAGTGTGCGCAGATTGTAGGAATTTGTGGAGGTATATGATTGGAAATGACCATTGGATCCCAAGTATAGCAGCTGCGAAAGAACGGTTGAGGAGCTACGAAAGATTAGAGATCATTACCGTCAAACTCAACAAAAGATCTGTCCTCAAGAACTTCTATCTTTTCGAGCCATCAAACGACAAAGCAACAATGTTGCGCATGAGTTGGCTGCCTTTGTCAGCAGCCAAAGGGACTGGCCTTATCTGAAAGGGCACATGGTGCAATTTATTTCAGTTTCTAAAAGAATTTCCGACGTGCTCTAGAAGTCGAATGGCCGGGTGTATGAACTTGTGATGAAGAGGTGAAGAAGAAAGAGGAGATGGAAGCTTGAAGCTCTTGTTTATTGAATTGGTTGAGAATATTGTAACTTTGTTAAGAAATGGGTGCAATGAAAATGATTATGAGGTGTTCTTATCTGTAGTATCTAAACAACTCATGCTAGTGCTAGTTGTTCTTGCTGCTTCTTGCCTTGCATTTCATGATGAACATAACTTGAGAAGATATCTTTATATTAAATAATTGTGTTTGGTGATACATTTGTAATCAATAAACTTGGTAGCAGCTCAAGTAAGATATCTTAGATATTTTAACTGTTTCGATATTCTTGGATTTAGACACCATTGCTTCTTGTGGAACTTGACAAGCTTAGATGAATATTCAAATCAAGATTTTCTGACAAGTTACTAAATACTAGTAGTTTGCAGGAGAAATAGCATATATATGTAGCAGCTAATGAACTATAAAATTCTCAATATGCATGTTTCAAATTTTAACATAAACCAACTCTCAAAGATATAGTATTAAGGGACTTTTTCAAATACTATCTCCATTGACAAAACATTTAGTTGTTACAAAAAAAACACCTCACTCCAAGCAAGTGAAACATATTACAAATATACAACATGTACATATTACAAACAGGTGAAACATAACATGCTATGGTATGTTTTATTTTTTATTTTTTTATTTGTTTTGCATTTATCACTTACAGTGTTAGTTTTTTTATATGCCACTTTATATTTTTTGTTTGTCTCTGTTTTTTTTACTTTGAAACGATAACTACTGTGATTTTTTTTTCAAATTTTATTTTGAACTGTTACATATTCAGTAGATATCCAATCACTATTACAAAAAAGGGCTTTAGGGGACGGTTCGAAACCATCCATATAGCCCGCGACGGCCTAATAAGGAGCATTCCGGACGGTTATATGTAAAAACCGTCCGGAAAAGTGACCAATGTGGACTGTTTTCTATAGATAACAGTCCGCATTATGCATTGTTCCGGACGGTTATTTTGATATAACCGTCCGGAATGCAATGATAATATTACTTTTTTTTTGTATATTCGTGATTCATGTAATTTGGATTGAAGGGAGCTGTCTTATGGCTATTATTAACTAATACATTTTTTTCTGCTACATTTTCTCACAACCAATATAAACCATAAGCCAAACAAAATACTCCCAAATAAGTTTTTCAGCCATGGAGTCCACTTTATGGAAAAATCTAATCTGCAACAAATGAACTTGACTATTATCACCAGTTAAAATACCCCGTTGCTCAAGTTGACATCAATCTTCAAATGATAATTAATATGATCTGTTTGCTAATGACAATTCAAATTGATCAAAGTAAACAACATACCAACGTATGACTTCAAAAACACAAATATAGTAACTAACTGGTCTAATTCATGAACATATATGGTATATCAAATATTACATAAGAGAAGCATTAAAATACAAGTCATGTTATCTTTTGAGCTGTTGACTTGATTTAGAAAAATATAGCCTCATTAGACATTTAGTGAATTTTGTCCAAAAGCAGCTTGGTTAGAAAAGGAAACAGAAATCACATGAATGTCACATTGGTCGCAATCTCAAACTAATTCCTAGACAGAAATCGCCATGAGCTCAGCATCTTTTCACTTCCTTTATTTCACTCTACAAGTTGATAATATATTTGAGCTCATGTTATGGTTTCACTTATGTAATATTTAGCCTATAAAAAGGCATTCATTAACAATTTTAATTAGTTTTTGATATTATGAATTTTATTGAATAAGATACATTTTATTGAAATTTTCTGAAATACTTTAGTAGTTGCAATTACTAAGGGTTTTGAAGAGTCAATTTCCTGTTGGAGTTGCAATTTCATCAGATTACGACTATAAAATTACCGTTACTATTGTCTTTTTTCTTTTCCTGCATCACTAGATATAAGGTTTCCAATAGGGTAGGTACATAATCCATCTTCATATATAGTACCAATCACATTGACTTGAAGATATGATCTGCATAGATGTACTTATATGATTTCAAATCGGTCAAAAGAAAATAACTAAAATAATCTCAAACAAAAATTTACTCATAATAAAAATAGAAAAATAAAGTGCGTGTTTACTATTTTCAAACTCGATATAATTTTTTTTGCTATGTTCTTGGTGATGTGAAACCACCAAAGAAAGAGAAAAAAAGAGAAAAAAGGTGACGTTTGTCAGATATTTCATTGTGTAAAAGTTGCACTCCAACATAAACATTTTACTTTCTAAAAGCACTATGTTCATAAAATGGATGAAAAACATGGTTAGAAGTTTATTCCAGAAAATGTTTCAGACAACAGAAATACAATACCCTAAAGATAACTCACAAACATTGACTCATCCCCGAATGTTCTTTTCAGTATTGGAATCAAACGTAGCTGACTCATATCCAAAGTTTATTTGCTTTCGTGACTTTCCTGGCCACAATTCCACCGAAACCTTGTATTTGTGTTTATCCCAAAACTACAACTAATAGAACCAAGATAACATCGGCTGGCAGAACGATATATCTGAGCCAACAAAGATCTGAAGGATATCTGACCTTTTTGTTTCCCATTGTGAAAACAAAGTCCAAATTTGAAGGTATGATGTGCATAGATGTACTTGTATGATTCCAAATCCGTCAAAAGAAAATAACAAAAAGAATCTCATACAAAAATTTACTCGTAATAAAAATAGAAAAATAAAGTGCATGTTTTCTAGATTCAACTCGATATATTTTTTATGCTATGTTGTTGGTGATGTAAAACCACCAAAGAAAGAGAAAAAAGAGCAAAAAGGTGACGTTTGTCAGATATTTCTGCTAGAGAGAAAGAGGATTTAACTGAGTAAAAATTTAAGCAAGCTAACTAATAAAACACTTGCTATATATTAATATATATCAGACAATGGAAAGATGGGAATGGGATGTATTACTTCATTCAGTACAAGTCCCATTATACAGAATTCTTATTACAACAATACTCATCATCTACTAATCAATCCACCAATTTGCTTTTGCCACATTCATCTCATATATGGACACTTCATCACAAACTACTTTTGACTCATGCATTGCTTCTTCCTTATATTTTCATACAAGTGTGCGGGAGCAGGGTGAGTGACCGCTCAGGGCCCCGACCCTTTACCTCACTTGTGCGGCCACCTTGTTTGACATTGGGGTAATGTTGTTGTTGTTGTTATGGTTTGATTTGTGATTACGGTTTGATATATGTATTATGGTTCATTTATTGATTGTTCCCTTGTTTAGTGGTCGCCTCTCTTCCCCCCTATTTCAATATCTATTAATTTCATATATGGTTATTTAATCAATTGTTTCTAGGCTGCCCCCTGCCAATGGTTCTATCTTAATAAAAAAAGAATGGAACAACAAAAACACAAGTCAACAACTCTATTTGTCACTTGTTCGACACAGCAGTATGGCCCAATCCAACTCAATTTTTTTTGAATGAATACACCCAGAACGCAGCCAATGCGGCTGGTCCAGGCGTTTATTAAATAAATAATGCTAATCACAAGATGTGATCAACCAAATCAAGTATATGAGAGTAGCAATTGAGAGTAAGTAAATACATTGGAAATAACGAAGCCTATATTACTGTTAGATATACCTTATGTTATTGTAACAATTACGCCGCTTACAAGTAAATAAAAACCAGCTATAATAGATAATTGTAACAAGTATATCCTCCGATGTGTCGACACCCTCAAAGACCAACTTGTTCCTTCGTTTCCAAATAGACCATGAAATCACGAACCATAGTGCTATAGCAAATTCACGTTTCAGACCCGCAACAAAATACGAACTCCATAGTTCCAAAAACTCCCATGGCAAAGACAGAATAGGTAGCGGAATGTTGAATAAACGAAAAACCTTGTGCCAAATACAAAGACTTCACGGACAAAAGAATATAGCATGTGCTATCGTCTCGCTATCCATGAAAAAGGGACATAAATCATTCTCCACAGCCCTACTTCCCCTCATAAGCAACATTGATTTTGTTGGTAAGCTATTATGGAACAATAGCCAACAAAAAAATCGAATCTTGGGTATGATGGTAGATTCCCAAATTCTTCTAAATTTAAGAGGGGGTGCATCCCACCTTGGAAAAGGATAATACGCATGACAAAATGATCTCGCTGAATAATCATTATTAGTCTCATACACCCATGTTAGTCTGTCCGCCACCCATGGAAAATTACACGCCCAGCTAATATCTCCCGTTGAACTCAAACAATCACTCGGAAAAGAGATGGACACGCCTTATGCATCCATGTTCTTAGCTGCCGACAACGATCCCTAGCTGTGATTCGTAGATTCCTTTTCCAAAACGGTCTACCAAAAGGATCTGCCCCTAGCAAGTACTCACAACCTTGTTGCACCGTGCAAGACTTCCTATTATAAAGAGAATAGATATCCGAAAAAAGAATGCAAAGGGGACGATCCGAGGTCTAGTTATCATGGCAAAAGGTTGCCATAGTCCCATTGCCCATAATGACCCTTGAGTTATTTTTGAAGAGGGTCCAAAATGATCCCTCCTTCACGCACACCGAATACACACCTTTCCAAATAGGGGGTAGATTTCACAATTCAGCCCTTTCAAACGTTATCCATTAGTCAATACCATAACATCGTACACAAACTTTGTACCATAATGAGTATTGGTTCAACTCTTATAGTCTCCAAAGCCACTTCAATAATAAACTGCAATTAACGGGCCTCAAGTCCCTAATATATAAGCCGCTCAATTCCTTAGGCAACACAACCGTGCTCCAAGCAACCTTACACATGCCTCTTATACTCGCATCTCCCTTTCATAGGAAGTTCCTTATTAAACAACTCCGCCTGTCGATGATAGATCCCGGCATTTTACATAAGGTCAGAAGATAAATGGGAAGTAATGACAACACTGATTTAATCAATACAAGTCGGCCTCCATATGATAAGCAGTTCCCCTTCTAACCCGCTAGTCTGTTTTGAAAATTTACCACTAGAGGATTCCAATACGAGACCAGTAATCTCTTCCAACTGATGGGGGCTCCCAGATATGTGATCGAAAACTTCTCAACTTTACAACCAACAAAAGAAGCGCATGCCTGTAACACGTAATCCTGGACATTGACCCCCATTATCGAACTCTTACCATAATTAATCCTTAGACCCAAAATTATTTTGAAGCATCGAAGTACTCTAATGAACACAGGCAAAATATCCACGTTAGAAGGCAAGAAACATATAGTATCATTGGCGAATTGCAATATTGAAATATCCCTTGAAGAGCCGTCAACCCTGTACCCAGGCAGTATGCCGTCCCTAACACTCGCATCTAGCAACTATTTCAGTCCCTCAACAGCCAACAGAAAGATAGAAGGAGATAATGGGTCTCCTTGTTTAACTCCTCTCTGAATACTAATTTGATATGTCGACATCCCATTAATAAGAATCGAAGTAGATGACTGTCTTCTGCAATTATGTAGCCACAAAATCCACTTAGCATCAAACCTTAATCTTTTCATTACCTCATCAATATAAGTCCAGGATACACTATCATAAACTTTGTGAAAGTCTAGTTCCCAAACCAAGCACGATTGCCTCCGATAATGAATTGTGTGTAACACTTCTGAGGCCATAAATGAGTACTCGTGGATGTTCCATCCCTTGATGAAACCAAATTATAATTCCGAAACAAGTTCTGATAAAAAGGGTTATAGCCGGTTAGCTAGCACTTTTGCTACAAGTTTATACATCCCATTGATTAGTGCAATCGGCCGATAATTAGATAAAGAACACAACCCGTGAAATCTTCGGCTAGAATATGGAAGATTTTACTAACACCTATTTCCCCCCATTATAGAGGCCCCCTCGACAATTCCAACTCCAAAAATTAAACGACATTAATCATAAAGTACCTTGCATCCTGACCGTTTAAGCCTTGTATGATGCTAAAGCCTATTAAATAACCTTGGCATGCTTGTCTTTAAAAACCCCCAATTTCTTGCCTACCTCAAAGGTCTCCCTATTTTCTGATATGCTCGACGGTCTCGCTTTTGATCGGGTAATAACTCTATTTCTGTTAGCTATATCTGTTTCCAAGGTGCCGAACTCAAAGTCATTCTTGAAGTTGTTCCTTGCTTGACCGTTGCACCTGCGTGTCTAGATACATTCGCAGGTAAATCCAAGCATGTATAATTCACCCGATTCACCATACCCCCACTATAATTTATATTATTGTGGATGACCCTGTGAGTTCTCCTTTCCCAGTCAAATACCTTGGTTACCCTTAAAAGACACGAATCTTTGTAGGATAGAAATTTCAGCAACTCCTTCCTTCAAAATCGAAGTTCGTGAGTCTGAGCTAGAGACTCGGCCAGCTAAAATTCCCAGAGAAGGATTGCTGGGGACACTGTCAATTAACCCATTTTCCCCAATTCTAGAAATCGTGTTCTGAACTTGATGGACAGAAATTTTAGCCTTCTCCCCTACCCCTACTGGAGGAGCGCTGGGGACACTATCAGTCAACTCGATTAAACCACCACCCTGATTCAAGACAGAAATTTTAACTCCACCATCACTTGGAGGTAAGGAGCTAGGGACACTGTCAGTCAACCCAATAGGACCTAGTCCTTGCTGTTGGATAGAAATTTCAGCTCCGTCAACCTTTTAAGGACCGAAATTGGGGACACTGTCAGTCAACCCAATATAAGCAAGGCCATAATGTTGGACAGAAATTTTAGCTCCATCTTTTTTGCATGAAAAGGAGCTGGGGACACTGTCAGCCAACCCGATAGAACCCAGACCATGATTTTGGACTGAAATTTCAGCTCTGACTTTGTTGGGGCTGGGGACACTGTCAGTTAACCCAATAAGCATCCTAGCTTGGTGCTTGACATAAATTTTAGCATCATCCATTATAGAGGGAGGATGAGAGCTAGGGACACTGTCAGTTAACCCAAAACCATTTTATTGTGTAGAGTTCGTCTCAAAGGCAGCCTTCCATCCCAGATGAGTCCGAAGACGAATTCCTATCACATGCAATAGCCTATCTAAAATTATTAGTAACCATGTATTCCTTGTCTCCCCACAGCAGCGAGATCTTTTGGGTAGAGCTATCAATAGGAGCAGATACTAAGCAAGATACCACATCCAAATGATCAGGGCAAAGGTAGTTAAAATCAGGTGTCAAAAGTGATCCAAACTCAGCCGTGAGCTTGTTGATTAGTTGTTTGGCAATCAAAGTGGGAGGAATCCCCAGAAAATCCATATAAAAGAGACATTTGGTTGGAATAAAATTAACCGGGAACTCCATACATTCTGAAAAGATATCCTAAACATGAATCCAATCCCCCTCAAAGAAAGCTATCTTTGCATCAGATGAAAGGAAAGTCATAACTACTTGATTACCACCAGCTGGAGCAATAAAATCAAAAGCAAAATTTCTGTTCGACACCATCTCCATCAAGTCTAGAATAACTGAAATACCCTTTACACAGAGTAGACAAGCAAATCTTGCCCAAATTAATAATGGAAAATCACTAACAGTCCTAGACTGATTTAGATCGGAGGCTCGAGCTACCACTATCACGTAGGATCTATTATCCCTAGTCAAATCCCTAAAAACTGGTCTTAGCTTGGCCTGAGCAAGAGGGGGGCGTTGATGGGGTATAGCCTATTTACCTGATGAAGGATATTTGGCTTTGAAGGCGCACATCCTGGTATAACCAATCATAACTGCATTCAATCTATAAAGAGCATCGTGCATAGGGATAGACCCATCAATAGATACAAAACCAATATTTAGATTCTTCGCATTTTTCTGCCTTGCAACAAAAACCTCTCTTAGAACTCTATATTTTGAAAAAATGCTCTTCAAAGCCGCTGCATCATGGCTATTTAGGAAATTTTTGAAGTAAATCCTATTACTAAATAGGCGATCATGGTCCTGTATATCCCGATAATTTCTTGAATGAACCATGGCATAAACTAAATGTCGAATTATACAACAGAAAAGGAAAAACCAATCAAAAACAAAACCAATGATGAAAAAGTTGATGAAGAAGCGAGATGCATCACCGGCAAGACCAATTGGAGACACTTGTTTATGCCGGTCAAAGGTGAAATTGGCTTGAAGATTTATTATTACAGTCTGTCGCCAGCAGTGGAATCGAAGCTAGAGGGGAGGTAAGGCAAATTCAACTGCATAGCTGGAGCAATCTCAACCTGTGGAGGCTGATGAGAAGACAGTGGAGACTGTTAAAGAACCATCACCATCGGCTGATGATGGATCGACTCCGATTGAAGGTGAATGATTTAATCGAAAGGAGAAGGAGGTGGTGGAGGATTAGATTGGGGAGGTGGTTGATTCTGTTGATGGAGGCTAGAATAATTATATTTTTCAAGGTTTATAACAATTTCTAAAAAACTAGACTGAAAGTATTTAAAGTGTCGGTGCTAAAAGAGCCGCTCCAGCTCCTGCCGGTGTTGCTGAAGGTGCTGCCTTTGTAAGCTTTTTGGGCGTTCAAACTTTCATCAGCGCCTCCCTTGCTTCACTCGCTGCTCTCTACCTTCTCTGTGGTTTAGGCTAGGTGGCGAGGGCTGTTGGTCGGATCAGAGTAAAAAAGGGGAGAGAACTATTGTTAGCTTCCACAAAAACTAATTGATTCTGATGCCAAATTGCAAGTTTTCTGGTAGGCTAATCAACGACAAATTTGACCATTGGCAGTGGCGGTGGCTTCAAGGGCTGTAGTGGTTCCGGTATAAAATCGTACATTCAAACCCCTACAACTTCCAAGATAACCCTCATGACCTTCAGAATCAAAATTAGAATAATCTGTTCTCCTTTAATTCCTCTCCTTTAATTCTCTTGAAATTTCTTTGCTTTTGGCATCAAATTTTCTCAATGCATCAACCAATTCCGGGAAAGTATAGTCGTGAACTTTGAAGTAATGTTCCTTTACAAAATCAGCATAGCTGATGGGTAAAGAATCCGACAGGATATCCACTCCTAAGGATTGACCGACCGTAGATCCCAATGATTCCAATTTCTTCAAGAAATCTGTAAGCTTGTTGATGTGTGCTACAACATATGTCCCTTCCTTCATCTTAGAGTTTGAAAGTTCATTCGTTAATCTGAACCTTTCATACCTTGCCTTCTCAAGCAAACTCTTTAGATGGACCAACATGGCTTCCAGACTTATATGATCGCACTGTGAATGTATTATAGGATTCATAGTATCTAACAGCAAGTGTGACACATAAACCAAATCCTTAAGATATTTCAACCATGCATCCTTAATAATAGCCAGTGCATCAGTGCTAGGAATTTTTGTGAACGGATTCTCAAGAACGTATACCAATTCATAATCCTTAACGGTATCCCTTACATCCTTGATCCATTTATAGTAGTTAATTGCTGTTAAACCTTGGATGTATTTAAAACGGATTTTTAAAATGGAGTCCATATTCAACCTAAGATATAAGAAAAGAAAAGAGTTTAGATATTAGTTTTAGTACATGCATTTAATATAAGGTCTTTTAATTAAACACATTTATCCTACTATTTTCTTCGATATTTACAGTAGCCCATTCTATTAAATTCGGGAATTTTAGCCCAGCTAAATTTCCTAGTAAGTAGCATCTATAACTAGTCTATCACAGCCCCCAATTTTATGAGTCAAGTCACAATAGTAAGTCATAGTTGGGATCCCATTCCATTTGCATTGCATGCAATTGCTAATTTATTCAAGTTCCCTAATCCCAAGGGACGTATGCTCTTATATTAGCATCTCCTTGAATATGTCTTAGATTTGGGCCTAGCCCTCAATTTTATGGTAGACTACCCCAGTTCTATTACGGTAGACCCTATCCCAAACTTTACAACCAAGCAATGTGGACTAGAAGGAACGCTTTGCATAGCACTTTGATAGCCCAAAGAGACCGTATTATAAATTTGAGTAAGGAATACTACAACTTGCCTTAATATATTTACTTCAGGATTTTATTGGTGTTAAGTGTCACCCAATCTAGGATTTTATCAGATGGACAAAATTATAATAATTTGTATTAATTCAGGGAATTTTAGAATTAATTTATAAGTTCTAACCTTAGGTGGGTTCAGCTCTTTATTATAATTATTCCATCAACCTAGATCATATGTAAAATAATTAACACTTTTATTTGTTATGTTTATATTGCATTTCCTTTAAGCTTTTATTCAATAAATTTAAATTTTTTTCACTTTGTTACAGAAACATATATAAGCACCATCTTATATACTAGAAATAAATTAGTTCATCTTAATCCCCCGGTTGGTCAATTCAAATTGCACCGATATAGGTTCCTAGGAAAGAGAGGTGCCCAATGAGGAGTAGACACCAAGTCCAATCCTTAGCCAGAATAAATATTGGCAAAAACCAGAAGACCAATAGATTCTCTTAAACTAATAAATTTCGTTCTTCTAATTCATGTAAATTGGAAGCATCTATAACCCATGTAATTTAAATAAATTATTGACACTTGTATAGTTTGAGTAAGTTGAGCAGGATTATTCAAAATTATTCATAACCATTTTCTAACCTTGAAATCAAAGGCACAAGTTCATATATATTGTTCTAAACAACTAAATAAACAAATCATTTCATATAGAAAATAATATTCAGTTTGCTTCTAACTTAATTATGCACTAAATAGGCAGGCTCTAATACCACTATTGGGAACTGACAGTCAGATTGAACATGCATAACAGGCATGGCAGAAATTCAAAATTTTTTCCCTATCGCAAGGAAGTCCTATTAGTTGCATATAAATTAAATAAAGCCTTAACTAAATAATTCTCTACCTTGGTTAGCATGCAAAAGGGCTAGGCATACCATAATTCCAAATTATATCCTAGCATGTATATTTTATGCTAAGCATATTATAACTCTAAGCTATAACCTAGAAATGTTATAACTTTAAGCTATAACCTAAGCATGTTATAACTCTAAGTTATAACCTAATCTTAAAATAAACTAAGCATGCAAAAAAACCTAAGCATATAATTAAGTCTAAAAATGCTTAAAGAAAAAAGACCTAATAATAAAAAGAAAGAAAGAAAACTTACCACTTGAAGCATGCTTTAGCAAAACCCTCTTGCACAAGCCTCCAAGCGTAGGACAGCCTCTATGATTATCCACATGAACCCCACCAACCAAAACCTCCCCGGGAGGTAGAAATAAGAAGCCTCGAGTAGTTGCTAGAGCACTTCAGAAGCCTCACCCAAAAATATAAACTAGAGGTGCCTGTGAGCATGGGCTTCTCGGTGACCCTTGGAACGATGATGACTTATTGCTCTGACCTTGTATGGTCTAGTTCTATTCTTGGAAGGTCGAATCACATATGGCAAGTGCTTTTTTGATGATTTCAGACCTTAGGCGGCATTAAAATATCATTCGCATGCATTTAGAAATAGCCGTTCCCTTTCGATCACCCACAGTAATTTGTTTTGCAATTTTCTATAAGATCAAAACATTTTCAGTGAGTTTCATTTATAAAATTGGATTCTTTACTCTCCGAGCATTTTCAAAATGTCAAGAATCGTCTTAATCGGATAACTATAGTGAAAGATATGGGCGTTGGAAGTTGAAACCCTAAATCTGCCCTAATTAGCCAAAACCCTACCTAAACCCTAATTACCTAAAACCATACAAAAACCCTAATTAACCAAACCCTAATCCTAGTTTATCAAAATCCTAGACCCCCTTTTAGCCCCTTTTGCTACCACCACAGCCGGCGGTGGCGGCGGTGGCAGCCTGCTCTCCAGTGACGGTGGCCACCGCTGCCGTAGTGGCGTTCATTGCCACCCTTTGAGGTGGTGAATGCCACCGTGGTGGCCACCCCTGTTGTTGCCACCACCGCCACTATAGTGGCGGTGGAGGCTACTGTTAAGGTGGTGACCGCTGCCCCTATGGTGGTCATTACCGTGATAGTGGCGGTGGGCTTGGCACGACCTATTTCAGGCCGTGCCACTTCATTTCTCTCTCCTCTTGTGATTTGGCCATGTATTTTTCCTAAAAATTTGCCTAAGTCGGTGGATTTTTATATGTGAGAGTATTTAAACCAATTTAAGAGAGAGAGAGGGGGACTTTTCTCCAGATTTTAGGATTTAGAAATCATTTTAGAGAGAAAAATCAAGAACAAGAGAGGGAAAAGGAAGAACTAGAGAGAGAAAGCTTAAGAAAAGCTAGAATCCAGGTTTAATCCTCTCTAATCTTGATTCTTAGTTGTTCTTAGGCTTGAACTCGTAGCTTAAACACTAAAATCAGTTAGAAATCATAGGTTAAAATGGATTAAATAGGGTTTTAGAGACTTTTCCCCATATACCACCTAAACAATCTATCACTATTTCTGTTGCTATTTTCATCACTGTTTCTGTCTGAAAATCATCAAAAGCTTGTTAAATGTCTGATTGGAGTCTCCCGAGTTAGATTCATGGCCTATAGGTAACAAAACTGAGTTCACTTGATCTTTTATTTCATTTATTGTCTGTTGTTGCTGTTCTTGCTACCTTTGGTATTGTTTCTTGGTTTTTCCTTGGAGTTCTTAGAAAACCATCGGAAAATAATCTAACCTCTACAGGGATAGCCTTCACCTCTACCCCTATAGCCTTGGCCGCTACTGTTATAGCGGTGAAGGCTATAGCTATAGAGGTGAACTCCACCCCTATAGAGGTCCCGTTATTTCTTGCGATTTTTGGGTATTTTCTTACCCAAATCTATAAAATCAACATTATTTGAGTGTTTTAAGTCTAGATCTATTGAGATATAGTTGATTACAACTTAAAACTTCAATGATTTTGAGTTTATAGTACACTTTGAAAAGGGAGAAGGGGTGCCCACATATAGGCTTGGGGAGCAAAAACATTGCTCCCCAAAAGCAACGTGGGATGGGAGTAAAACTCACATCCCTTTATGGATTATACATGTGGATCCATAGGATCCTCATGTTGACCCGTGTGTGTGGAAAGGCAAAGCCCTTGCGGGCTTTACCTTGCTTGCAAGCTAGGCCTCGCGGCCCATGCCGCGAGTCCAGCTCGTAGTGCCCTTTCATGGACTGCCTTTGTGCAGCCCATGATCATGGGCTACCGCAAACACTGCCCAACGGTGTTCACGCACCCTTTGGTGTACTCTGTGCAACCAAACTTTGTACAAAATATTTCATACTTTTCGGTTTGAACTCGCCAAGGCAAAATTCCCCTTTTAATTCTTTCAAATAAATATTTTTTTCGAATCTAATAAATTAGTTACCAGCCAAAATAAATTTCTTGGTCCAACCAAAATTGATGTAGTCAATTATAATTTATTTATGTCTATAATTAATTAGTTACCGGCCAAAATAAATACCTTGGTCTATTCAAAATTGATCTAATCAATTTTAACTAATCAAATAATAATCCAATTACTATTTATATTATATTTTTGTAATAGAATAAGACTATTAGTTCTTTACTTAGTCCAATGAAGGTCCAATGTGTGTGACCTTATAGGATCCCGAAGTATTGAGCTATTAAGGCTTAACAAACCCTTTTTCTAATGGAACCATTGGCTCGATGTTCTAGACCATGAATAGAACTCGATTAACTTAAACGACTGTAGTACACCTCTAGCAAGGGTCTACCATCCCCCATTACTCAGAACGTCATTTATGCTTGTGACTTAATCCTAGTTTATGCAATAGTTATCCAGTGCAATAAATTCCTTCCATTCTTTAATATTACTACCATCTGGTTAATAGGGTTCGATTAAGGTGTTAACCCACTAATAGCGAGGTTGCTACAAGCTATCTAGTAGTTTACTTGCTACCGAAGTATATTTCCTTTTACCATAGTGTGTTTGACTAGAAACCTTTTCCATCAAACACATACTCCGATTAGAGGTTTATGGCAATCATCACTTCAATAAGTGGCCAGGTATAACTCCTTAATATATCTGGAGCGATGGATTCTTTCCAACTACTAAACTTACCAATGTGTTATCATCACTATACCCGTAACACCCTAAATTAATGAGTGCATAGTAATGATCCAAAGTATAGCAATAGTACCACACAAGGTAACTAATATCTCAAGTATGAGGACTTTCACAAAGCTTATTGCATAAAGATAAACACTAACACATTGATATATATACTAAGTGTTTATCTTATTGCGGTCTCCAATATATCTTCCAGATATATCCATGTGTCAAACTTAAGGCACCACCTTCAATCCTTAGGAGATTAACTGCTTGGACCCTTTCCAAGAAAGTTGACCATATGCTAGTCTTTCTGCTTCATCAATATCCTTTCTTGATGAAACTATGACTAGGGATAGTTTAGACATAATCATAATTGCACATGAAGCAGGTTCCACCAAATATAGTCCAACTATAATTTCTCTGACTTCATGCTATCATATGTCAAAGACTTTTACATACAAACATCAATGAATATATTTAACTAGCTATATATATATATGCATACAAGCACATTGATATAAACAAAAGATTAAATGCCTTTATCGATTAAACAAATTATTCATACTATTACATAATTAAGATATATCGCCCCAATTGCCTTAAGGGCATACATCATATCCAACACATATTCTCCTCAATGAAATGGAGTAGCCAAATGCAAAAATCGTACTCTAAAAGAGATTATGAATGCAATGTTAACCAGTTCTGGTTTACCACAAAACACGTGGAGTGATGCTATTTTGTCAACAAATTATCTTTTAAATAAGATATCACGTAATAAACAAGACAAAATCCCTTATGAATTATGGAAAGGCAGAAAGCCTTCTTATAATTACTTGAAAGTGTGAGGGTGTCTTGCAAAGGTAATTGCACGATTGCCTAAATGTATAAAAATAGGTCCAAAATGGTTGATTGTATTTTCACTGGCCATGCTAGTAATAGTAATGCATATCGATTTCTTGTGCATGAATCTAAATGTTAGATATGATGTATGCCTTAGAGGCAATTAGGGCGACATATCTTAGTTAGTTTTATTTGTACGAAAAAAGTTATATTAATAAAGGAATTCTTTTGTTACATCGATGACTGTGAAAGTATATTATGACTGGTTTAGAATATATTCATTCATGTGTTTGCAAAAGTCCATGACATAATCGTAGCACGAATCTCAAGGGCATAGTGACATTATGTTTTTGAGAACTGGTTTGAGCGCAATTATGATTTGTCTAAGTATCCCTAGTCGTATTATCATTAAGACTAGACATTCATGATTATGGATAGACTAGCATGTGTCATCATACCTCTTGAATTTGATTCATAGTAGCATATCTCCAGTGCTAGAGGGTGGTAGCTTAGGTTAACACATGATGTATTCAAGGAGATACATTGGAGACCGCTATAAGACAACACTCGGTAATATATATTATTTGTTTGTGTTGTAATCATCTCATTACAATAGCAATATAAATGTCCTTATACCTGAGATACTAGTTACCTTGTTTAGATGTTGCTATACTTTGGATTATACCCAAACATTCTATAGACTGGATGATATGGATAATTACGGGTATAGATGATGTCTGTCCGTTGGTAAGCTGATTAGTCAAGATGGAATCTATCACTCCACTATAGTAATATAAGGGAGATATACCTTGGACACTTGTTACAAGTGACACACTTGTGAACCTCTGAACAGAGTATGAGTTGATACGATGGGATCCCGATCAACACTTTAAATGGTTGAGTAGTGTACTTCGGCAGCAAGACTAAACTATTGGGGTAGCTATTATAGCTATTACTCAACTAACACTTAAACCAAGTCCTGGAAACTAGATGGTACTTAACAGTTGATAGAAGGAGTGAATTGTATTAATACTATTGCAGAACCGAGATTAAGTCACAATGCACGCGATGTTCCGAATATTGGGGGTCATATGCCTTTGCTAAAGTGCCACTATGACCGATCAAAGTAATTGGAGTCTATAACAGTCTGGATCTCCGAGCCAGTAAATTCCTAAAATTGATAGAGCCAGGTTAAAATTTTGAGGGCTCGATATTACCAGATCTTATAAGGTCACACACTTTAAGCTACGACTGAGCTATGTAAGGATACATTAGATTAGGTCTTATCTAGAAGAGTAAGGAAATATAGTTAGACCCTAACATATTGGTTGGACTAATATTCATTGGTTGGACCAACGAACTTGTTAAATAATAAGGAGGATAAAATAAATGAAGGGGAGACTGGACTGGAACAAAGCAGGATTTATTAATATTGGATGTTGGTTAAATCTACGCAAGTGGGTCTGTAAATGTATTATGGGATAGTACATAAAAGACCTGCGCATAGGTTACATGGTAGCACTATTTAGAATAGTACTGTGCATGGCCCAAAGGGCATGCAAAAGCAGGCTGTAAGATGCAGCCCACTTGTGCCCTGTACAAGCCCAAAGGGCTCTACAGGCGCACAGCCCTTATGGGCCTGCGCAGGCCTGTACATAAGGCGCAAGCCATTTTGCCTTGCGATCCTGTACAAGCCCATAAGGGACTACTAGTAAAATGGCCAGCTGTCTCCCAGTCAAACTGAGAGCTTGCTCCCTAAGCAAGCTCCTAGTATTTGAGTTGAGTTCCAATTCTGTGACGGTTAATTTAAATACATATTTGCCCTTTTTTATTTTATTTCTGATTGGTTGAGGTTAGGGACTTTATTGTCCTTTGAATAATTCCTAACCACTATAAATAGAAGCCTCCTCCTCCATTATTTTTCATCCTGAATTTTATAATCCCTCTCTTGCTCTCTTATTCTCTCAGTTGTTCTGATTCCTAAAATTAATCCGTCAAAAGACGTATTTACTAAGAATAGAAAACTACGAGAATTTCTTCTAGAATAAATTAGTAGGGAAGATCTAGCTATCTTCCACTTTTTTTTGGTTCTCCCTTTCTATAAGATTTTGGTCGGTGGTGCTCGTGTGGACTATTTATAGAGGGGTTCAACTTTGGAGTCTATTCACGAAGCTGAGGGGTCATTCTACCAACTACGGGATTCACGCTTCAACTCGTAAGTGGTTAAATTATTTTTAGGTTCTTTTAATAAGTGTTTATGACCTAGAATAATTTAAGACTAGCACTATTATCAATCATGCCATGCTTAGGAGATCCAGAGAACTAGATTAAATTTTCTAATTTCCACTGCGCATGTTTTACTTGCTAAAGCCCTTAATCTAGACCAACACTAAAAACCCGGATGTACACAAGATCATTCTGATTAAGTCAAAGGATGCTTCATTTTTTTTAAGATGCGTTTCCATGTAAGGAAAAAGGCAAAGGGTCGGGAACTAAAAGGTCTCATGAACTTAGTGTAAGTGAAGGTTAAGTTAATCAATAAGATGTTGATAACTATGACAATCTTCAACCAATGATTGTAGAAGATGATCAAAATTCTCAAGAAGAGAATAATATGGATCATGAGGTAGAACCTAGAAGAAGTAAACGGGCAAGGGTAGAAAAATCCTTTGGTCTAAATTTATTAACGTATATGGTTGAAGTAGAACCTCAAACGTGTAAAGAAGCTATAAGCTCTATAAAAAGTCCTTCACAGAAAGAGGCCATCAGGAGTGAAATTGATTCCATTTTGAAAAATCATACATAGGAACTAGTGGACCTTCCTCCTGGAACTAAGCCACTAAATTTTAAATGGATTTTCAAACGTAAGCTAAAAGCTGATGAAATAATTCATAAGTGCAAGGCTCTTTTAGTCATAAAAGGTTATATATCATAAAAGGTTATAGATAAAAAGAAGGCCTTAATTACTTTGATACGTATTCTCTAGTGTCGAGAATAACTTCCATTAGGATGATAATCACAATTGCCACTTTGCAAAATCTTGAAGTACATTAAATGGATGTGAAAATAGCTTTTCTAAATGAAGATCTTGAATAAGAAATCTACATGGAACAACCCAAGGGTTGTGTAGCTTCTGGTTAAGAAAGGAAAGTATGTAAGTTGGTAAAGTCTTTATATGGTTTAAAGCAAGCACCAAAACAATGCATAATAAATTTGATGAGGTTATGATGGCAAGTGGATATCGCATAAACGAGTGTGACAAGTGTGACAAGTTTATACATGTCAAAATGACAAATGAAGGATATGTTATTCTATGTTTGTATGTTGATGACATACTCATTGTTAGAAGCAATGAGAGAATGGTAAAACATACCAAGGATATGTTAAATTCTAAATTTGACAAGAAAGATATGGGACAAGTTAATGTAATTTTAGGCATCAAAGTTCAACATTCACCTAATGGTCTCATATTGATGCAGTCACACTATGTGGATAAGATACTTAACAAGTTTAACAAAGGTGATATTGGTGTAGCCAAAACACCATTACACGTTAGTTTACATTTATCCATGAACAAAGGTGAATGCAGAGACAAAGTGGAATATGCAAGGGTTATAGGCAGTCTAATGTACCTTAGAAGTTATACAAGGCCTGATATTGCTTATACTATAAGTAGTTTAAGCAAATTTATGAGTAACCCGGGTAAAAGTCATTGGGATACAATCATAAGAATACTAAGGTATTTACGATATACTTGTAATTATGGACTGTACTATAAGAGAGAATGATGGCTGTCAAGACCACTAAAAATAAATCCCTGCGTAAAACAAACTAGTAGTTAACGGTGAGCGATGGTCGAATCCACAGGGAACGGTATTTAACAATGTTATTCTAAGAAGATGATAGATAGTGGGACCTAAAAGTGCTCTTGATGGCAGTTTATGGATTAAAACTAAATAAAGCAAGTAATGAAACAACAGGAAACGATGGCTCAACTAATATAGGACAAGACGGAATATCATGGTAATCATAGGATAAGAAATTAATTGCAATGAGACCTAGATTTAGTTATACTAATACTCATGCACCATACAGTACTAGCAACTTTTCCTTACTATGTACAGAGACCAAAGACTTCGCACCATGGCCTCACTCTTACTCACCGTGTCTCTTGACTTCGCACTAGAGCTCGCTAGTAAATAGCACTACAAAAATGAAAAGCCTAAATCCTTATCGACGGGTAGTGAAGCTCTCCCAACAAGCATAAGATTACCTTTCTCTAGTCTCGGTGGAGACTGTTATTACTTCATCCCTCTTTAGCCTTGGTATTTATAGCTGAGTGCGCCTCCTTATGCTTCTTCTTTAGTGACAGAATAGGACTCTTTGTATTTATTCTGATGGATTTATTTCCTTTTAGCCTTAGACTTCATATGTAAGTGAAATCCTTCCTTTTATGAGAATTAATAAAGAGATCAAACTTCCTTTTGAGATGGCTCTTCCAGAATAGGATTTGCCTGAATTGGGTAACTTCCAGATCTAGGTGTGGTGTGCACCGGTATTGATGTCATCTTGGTCGTTCTTAAGTGTTCTGGAGTCACCAGGACTAACTATCACTCTTGCTGCCTGCTTTAGGTATCAATGAGAGGCTCTGTTTCTCCAAATATCACACGTTTTCTCCGAATTGCCTTCAAAACCTGAAAGTGATAGAAAAGGAAGTATTATCGGCCACAAAGACTAAAAGCATGGTCTTAATAATATGGAAAGAGACATAAAAACATGCTGAAAATACAACCCATCAGAGAACTTATTTTACTATAAGCATATTCTGATGCTACTTGGATAGCTGACGTCAAGAATTCTAAAGGAATAAGTGGGTTTGTGTTCACTCTAGGAGGTGGAGCAGTGTCCTAGAAATCCTCAAGGAAAACGATTATAACTCATTCCACAGTGGAAGCTCAGTTTGTGGCCTTGGATAAAATGGGAGAAGAAGCCGAATGGCTACGTAACTTCTTTGAGGATATTCCAAAATGGCCTAAGCCTGTGCCTACAATTTATGTGCATTGCGATAATCAAGCAACGATTAAAAGAGCACAAAACTTAACGTATAATGGTAAGTTGAGATACATGCATCATTGACATAATATCGTAAGACAATTGATCTCATTCTCGGTTATCTCTATTGATTTTGTAGGATCAAAGGATAACATTATAGATCCGCTAACCAAAGGGTTAAGTCGAGATCAAGTTGAAAAGACATCTAAAGGAGTAGGACTAAAGCCCATGAATATTTAAGGCACTATGTGAAGGAAAACCCAACCATGTTTAAGATCTTGGTTTAATAAGACAACCTAATTGCATTGACCTTGTGTGGTCACTGTGGGAGTAACCCCATGTCCATTCCTGTGATGTAAACAATGAAAAAATGAGTTAAGGTTAAGCTACATGCTTTTAATGATCCTTTTTGCATCAATGGTTGAGCAAAAGAGATCACCTATGTGACAGTGAAGTAGGGTCGGTTCAAATGATACTATTGGGGTATAGTAGTCTAAAACTCTTGCAGAATCGGGAGATGTTCATGACAATAATGAACATAACCATGAAAACAAAAAACTGTGATTTGTTGGTATTTGTGTGAGGTATATCATCGTTTACATAAATGGCAGAATAGTTTGAGGAAATCGCGTCTACTAGTCAGCCAGTAAAGTAAATATACTTTCACAATAGAAGGTTCAAAGGTTGTAGCCTACCTATCCTATGCAAATATTGGCCGAAGAGCATTTTCACCCTTTGAATTTTGGAATATGTCCATGTCGTTTTCAATTTCAATTCATGTGGGGGATTGTTGGAAATATGATATAAGTGATAATGATGTGCATTATCAACTTTAGGCTAAATTATAATATATAAAGAAAAATGATTTGAATAAAATGAAATATGTCTTTTATTCTATAAATTATGAGTTTTTCAGGATATATTATAAGCCTAAAAAGGGTTATAGTGAATGAGAAATTGAAAGATTAAAGTTTAAATATTTGTCAGACTTTGACGTGGCACGTCAGTATTTCAATAGAAAGATAATTTGTCATTTCACTTTCTCATATGTTTTAGTTTATTGATTAATGAGTTGTAACTCCATTAATCAATAAGCTACTCATAACATATATGAGTTACTCACCATAAAAAGTGGTGGTTACATGTGTTTAATCTCCATTAGACACAATTAAACCATGTAAATGTCATATGATCCATATAAACTCCTTCTCTTGTAGCCTTCATACTAACTTTCAAAAATACAATTTTCTATTTCTATCTACATTGTAATTTGTAATTCATACTTAATAAAAAATATAGTATTATTCATTTATTTTTAATACCGCTACTAACAAGTTTATATGCTCTAAACGACAATGTCATAAGTAAGAGGATTTCTCATTATCTAATTTAACTTTATTCACATTGTTTATATTGAAAACTTCTGTTTTAGTATCAAGAATACAAATACAACCATTCAACATTCCATCGCCGTAAAGAACATTTATTCAAACGAATCTGACAATTATTATTCAAAAATAAAATTTCAAATCCCTCTACTACTAAATGTGCAATAGAGATAATATTCTTAGTAATGTTCGGAATATAGTAACAATTATTTAAAACTAAAACTAGGCCACTCTGCAAACAGAGACTAAAGCTTCCTATGGCTAATACAACAACTCATGCTCCATTTCACACACATAGGTCCATCTCCCCTTGTGCCAGCCTCCTACTGTTCCTTACCTCCGACACAGAAGTATAGATGTGAGAACCACAATTAGTATCCAATACCCAAGTTGACTCGCAAGGAAAAGTAACATAGTTTTCAATTACAAACATACCTGAAGTATAAGCCCTTTTAATTTTTATCCTCAAATGCTTAGAAACCAAAGCCATGTCTGTTTTCTACATGGTCCAACGAGCTTTAACAAAATTAATCTCAGTTAGCAAAATTAATCTCATGGTTTCTTCTTTCTTCATCCTAAGCAATGAGAGTATTCAAATGCTACTCCGGTCTGCTACGAATATGTCAAAAACCCTAACCCTACTCCTTTGTCCTCTGGCTGCCCTTAGGCCTCCGATCAATTCCACCATCGCCCCTTCCACACCTTTATCTTGCTTATGCCCTTATATTTGTCTCATACAAGTTGCACCATTGGTTGACGATGGTAACCCCAAACCCTATCTTGAATAATCGCCGCCCTTGGTATAAACTAGATCGGATTTATTTTGAGAATTTTTCAACTACTCATGATGCTGCTGCCTTCAAACTCATTTTCTAAAAATATGGGGTTAAAGGAGAGGTTTATATCGTAAGGAAAAGGAATGCCAAAAAACTCAATTTTGGCTTTATATTACGTATGGTTCCATTCTGATGCACAATGCCCTATATCGATTGAATGGAGTCCTGATTGGTAATGTTAAGATGAAAGCATTCAAAGCCAGGTATCCCCCCTAATCAAACTAAATAATAAAAATCTGAACCCTACTAAACAACCTCTGTTCTGGAACAAGCCTCAATCGATAGATAGAGAATCTCCTAGGGAAACAGATCATATGCTTTGATGGCTGCCCCACCCTCATCAGAGTCGCTCAAGGTCAGTCTTGAATCTGGATTTCCTAAAGCTATATGGTCTCGATTTATAGTTCTCATGATAGTGAGGAAACTATCCAATATTCCCAGGCTGGAAAAAATTGACGTGGGTAGACAATTTTCCTTTAACTATACTGCCCTTACAAGGTGAAATTAGGTAATTATGGCATTCCACTCCCTTGATACAAAAATGACTTTCTTGGAAGGAGACTGGTTACATCTCCAGGATA
The DNA here is from genome assembly GCA_947683365.1 of Euphorbia pulcherrima. Taxonomy (NCBI): domain Eukaryota; kingdom Viridiplantae; phylum Streptophyta; class Magnoliopsida; order Malpighiales; family Euphorbiaceae; genus Euphorbia; species Euphorbia pulcherrima. Next base: position 28,990,148 of record CANTUS010000007.1, read on the forward strand.
TTTTTTCTAAGTTTAAGGACGTACCCTCGAGTTTTGCACCGTCAGAATGCCTTGTTTATGTTGATTTCTTGGGTTTTCCTCCTTGTGTGATTCCTAAACACCTCGTGCAATAACTTTCTTCGCCTTTTGGTTCTTTTGTGTGTCGTAATTTTAATTACGATTGTCCGAAATGGCTGGACGTCGTCTAGTGCTTGATATCTGTGCCGTTTAGCAACTCCAGTGGCAAGTTCACACTGATTAGTGAGGATAAAAAATTTGCAATACATATTAATTTTAGACAGGCCATAGCATGCTTCAGGTGCCTTAATAGGTTCAGTGATGGTAACTCAGAATATTAAATGTCTATCCCATGCAGATAAGTACATGTTCTTTCATACAATTATGGGTTGACTGGTAGTGTCCCCAGCTCTCCTCCTAGTAGTTAGTAGATGGAACGAGCTAAAATTTCTATCAAGCAGCATACTTAAGACTTAAACAAGTTAACTGATAGTGTCCTCGACATCCTGCCATTTCCTAAGGAGGGTGTTGTAATTTTTGTCAAACAATATATCACACGAAGAAGGGTTTACTGGCAGTGTCCTCAGTACCCTACCATTTTAGAAGGGTTCTAAAATTTCTGCCAATCAATAGTTTACACACAATGATGGGTTGACTGACAATGTTCCCAGCTTTCCTTCTCATCTAAGAGGGAACTTAGCTGAAATATCTATTGTATAGCATGAAGAAATTGGGAATGTGATTGGGTTTACTGATAGTGTCCCTAACAAGCTTCCTGATAAGAAGAATTTTGCTAAAATTTCTTTCCTGCAGTGAAAGAATAACAATATTAGCATTGGGTTTACTGACAGTGTCCCTAGCCTCCTTCCCCATTTTGTGGGTAAGAAATCAACCGTAGGATCTCCGAAAGTCTCTAGTTCATTTTCTCGGGTTTTTGCATCGTGGAAAAATGTTGCTGAAATTTTTGTCAAACATCGTCCTACTCCCTATTCAAATTTAGTGATTACTAGTCCAGAACAACAAAAATACATTACCCTCTCTCCCGACCCCAATACCACGGTTATGAATTTAATTAATCCCCTCAGCTAAAGTACGATTCAGATGCAGAATAATCTAAATTAGACATTACGTTCGGCCAATTCTAGTTCCTCATCGGGTCAGTTGTCGGCCTCAGATAAGAATATGTCCACGATATATTTATCTCGATGAGTGGAATTAGTAGATAAGTTGCATCTTCTAAAAAGACTATTTCATCGGAATCTTCAGGACCTGATATAGCAAATATGGATAGGGTTATTACTAGATCCAGAGCTAGACCATCAGGAATAAATGAGAATAGGGCAACCCTTGAAGTGGGCAAGCATTTGGGTTTTTTAAGGATAAACATGTCGAAGTCATCCTGAAGGCATTAGACTCGTGTGCAAAATAATTTATTCTGCTCTCTACGTATTTGTTATTTTTATGTCTTTAAACTTCTTGAGTTAGAATAATTGAGGGGGTCTAAATAATGGGGGTAAACAGTCATTTGTTAAGTCTCTCATTCATAAGTGGAGTTTGCATGTAATTGTTTTTCTAGAAATGAAAGTTAGTGAGATGCACAATGACTTCCAATTTTGTTTCATCTCTGCTGTAGGTTTATCAGGGGAATTATGGTATCATGAAATTCTTTATTGTTTCAAGGTTTGATTCTTTGAGAGTCAAATAGATGGGTGGTTGTTCATCTAGTGTTGAGTCAAGTTGAGGTAAATCTGGTTTGTATTTATGTGGACAATAATGATGAAATTAGGAGACAATTGTGGTATGAGTTAACAGAAGTCGTAGCTGGTTTAGAGCATGTTATTTTTTGTGGGGACTTTACTGAGGTATTACAAGTTTTGAAAAGGTTTGGGGAGAGATTATCGGGATCGATGCTGGAATTTAGAGAGTTTGTAGATGATTGTGCACTTTATGATTTACCTCTCCATAGGAGAGATTACACTTGGGCCAATTCCTAATCTTTTTCTAGAATTGATCAGATTCTAGTGTCTTCTGAGGTGTTGGACCGTTGACCGATAATGTAAATTTCAACTGTAGATTTAGCTCTTTCGAACCATTTTTTCATAGTTTTTACTTCATATGCTTCTAGGAATGTAAAAAGGAAGCCATTTAGATCCTTGAATGTGGGGTGGGAGAATGATTCCTTTTACCTTTTACCAAATAAAAATGGGAACTGATTTTGGTGACTTATCATGGCCGGGATATTCATTACAAGTTGAGTAAATTGAAGAAATTTATTCGTATGTGGCACCAGTCAAATTTTGGTAAGATGGAGGAGAGGATTAAAGAGTTGGAGTCTCGAGTGGTTAGCCTCACATCAAGTTATGTTGCACGGCCTATAAATGATTCAGAAGGGTCAGTTTTACATAAAACACGCTCTAGATTGCTTATGTGTAGGTGGAATTTTGAAAGCATTAAACATTAGTAATAGAGAGTTACATGGAGTCTGAAGGGTGATGATAATACAAGCTTCTTTTATAGAACGACTTCTGTAAGGGCGCGTATTAATTATATTAGCTAGTTGGGAGTTGACGGGCCGATGATTAGTGATGCGATTATGATTGTTTCAAAAATTCAGGAGTTTTTTTCTGAGTTGTTTCCTAGACAACAAGTGGTACCATTCTCGGTAAGGAGATTGGAGTTTCATAGTGTGGATTCTTCTTCTAATGCTAGGCTGACAGCTAATATTTCTAAAGAGGAAATTTGAAATGCTCTATGTTTGTGTGGGGAGAACAAGGGTCTAGGACCTGACGGTTTTACCTTTTACTTTTATAAAAGTTTTTGGGCAGAAATTAATGAGCCTATGAAGTAAGTGTTTGCTAGATTTTGTGTGACGAATAGGCTGCTAGAGAATATAAAGACGTCGCACATGATCTTGATTCTGAAAATCCCATGTTCTTGTGCCCTCACTAATTACAGGCCAATCACATTGATTCATGGGGTTTACACACTAGTAGCAAAGGTGTTAGCTAATTGTATGCATCTTTGTTTATCAAAACTTATATCGAACTCTCAATTTGGTTTTGTCAAAGGAAGGAACATTCACGAATGCTTCTTCATTGCGTCAGAAGTTAAACACGCTATTCGCTCTCAGCGTCATTTCTGTTTCGTTCTTAAATTGGATTTTCATAAGGCATACTATAGTGTGTCTTAGACCTATATAGACGAGGTGATGAGAAGTATGAAATTTGATAACAAATGGGTCTCTTGGTTGCAAAATTGTAGGAAGAACTCATCAACTTCTATTCTTATCAATGGGTTACCTTGCGATCAAATCCATCTTCAGGGAGGAGTTAAACAAGGATTTTTTGCTATAGAAGGGTTGAAACAAATGTTGGATTCGAGTACTAGGGAAGGGCTTCTTCTGGGATTTTGGCTAGAGGGGTCGACAAAGGATGTTTCAGTGTACAATTTGCAGATGACACTATTTGTTTTTTACTTGCGGATGAGGCTGTACTGCCTATGTTTATTAGAGTGCTTCATTGTTTCGAGTTGATTTCGGCCTTAAAAATAAATTATAATAGAATCTCATTAATGGGGATAAATGTTCAAGATTCGGTTTCACATTCATGTGCGAACTTCATTGGGTGTAAATTAGAATCTTTTCCTATTAACTATTTACATAACCCCCTCAATTACAAATCAATTCTAATTTGATCTTGGACCCACTTGTGTTGAAATTTCAAAATAAACTTGGAGGGTGGAATGGAAACATTCTATCCTATGAAGGGAGAGTGGTATTGATCAAATCGGTTTTATCTTTGATTCTGATATATATGTTGTCCCTTTATAAAATGCCCTTAGTGATTAATGATAGACTAGTCCAATTGATAAGGAACTTTTTATGGAAGGGTAATTCGAATGAAAGAGGTCTTTGCAAAATAGGATGGAGTACGATTGCTATGCTAAGAGATCTAAGAGAAGGGAGTTTAGACTAGTCAACTGTAGTTTGCTCCTGAAATAGCTGTGGAAATTATGTAATGAAAGCCATCAGTCGATCTAGTATGATGTTTGAATGAACAGGTACGGTTTCTCACCATGGATGGAGCTTACAACTTGTGAGATTTAGGTTCTCTCTCTTATTTGGAAAGGAATGACTTCTTCTTGTATTTTGGATGAATAATTTTGGACCCATTTTAAGAGAAATACTCGTGTATGTGTCGGAAATGGGTGCACAACAACATTTTAGCATGACAATTGTACATCGAATCAGCCTTTTAGTGTTCTTTTTTCAGATATATTTCCTATTTCCAATAGGAAATCTTGCACAGTACAACAGGGGTGTTGGGGTTGACACCTTTTGTTGTCCCTTTTGGAAATGGAGTCTTCTTATTTCAGCTACAGAATGATGCTACTAGATGAAAAGATGGATTGTTGAGGCATATCCGGATCACTTTGAATGAGATGATGCATTAATGGCTATTGATGATTTGAGGGTGTACATGTTTCCTAAAGTGGCGGACGGGTTTTATGGTTGAGAGAGCCACATAATCGGTATTCAGTGGGTTCCCTTTCTGACTTTATTATCGTCAACCTATGTGGATAGCTCCTACGTTGAATTACAAGCTCATGTGGTCATCAATCCTTATTCTGAAAATTCATTTCTTTGGTTGGCTCATGTTCCATGGATGCATACCAACGAGATCCTTCCCTCTATGACGGGGTTGCAGGGTTATAGAAAATGAAGACTGCCCTTTTTATGGGGCTTGCGAGTCTATGGGTCATGTCCTATTATTCTGTCCCTCGAGTTTGAGAGTTTGGCACCAACTTTTTAGATTGTTTGGTGTCTCATTTACAATACCATCCTCGAGCAGGGAGTTCAACAAATTATGGCGTTCTTAATTCAGTACGGGACCAAGTAGAGAGTTTGTAATTTCTCTATGGTTTATGATTGCATGGTTATTATGGAAAAGAAGAAACAAATATATTTTTGAGGGGGCTTTAGGTTCGAAGGACATTTTAGCGTCGAGCATTTATTTTTGTTGGTTCTTATTTATGTGTAGGGAGCGTAGCATGGGTTTTATCACTATGGATGTATTTACCTTTTCGCAGCGACTCCTATCTTGTAACTGAGAAGTGAGATCACACCTTGTGATTCTTTACTCCTTTTTGAATTAATAAATTGTCCGAGGATAGCCACAATGGCGTCCTTTGGGTATTTTCATTCAAAAAAGAGCAATGAGAGTTGTTTTGATTTTTAAACCTTTTAACCTTTCAAGTTTAAGGTCCTCAGCCCACAGTTTATATGCAGCTCATTCCTTTGCTCAATTTCAAATTGCTCCAGCATGTCAATCATATGGGATACAATATAACTTTCACCAAGCTTGGCAAAGTCTTTCTTGAAAGCCCTATACCTTTTGGGTAAAGCTTCAAACATGGTTGTCTTTAAAGTATTAGCACTGTATAGTATCTCAAGTTCTCTTAACTGCTTTGAGGCATCATAAATATTTATGATATACTCAGTTGCGAAGGCATCTTCCGACATCTTTATTTTGAGCATTAATTCGTTAAGACGATGAACCTTTTTAAGATCATAGAGCATAGACTTTAAGTCCATCCCTTTGTATAGTTTTTGCCATTCTGAAGGCATACTTTTGACCATTATCTTAGCCACATAGATACAATCCATTCGATGTCCCTCAAAATGATTTATTTCGCAAGCGAAACTATCTCTACCCACTACAAAAAAATTCGAGTTTTGCAATGGAATGCTTGCAACCAAAAATTTTTCAAAGCAAATTCTTGAGCTTGCAACGGAATTTGTAAGGGAAAATTTATTTCATTGTAGAACTAATATAATTAACAATCTAAATATATCTGTAAGTGTATTTTAAGTCTATTGCAATAAATGGGCGGGAAAGATGGAGGTAAAATTTAAAACGGAATTTGCAAGTGGCTTAAATTCCCGTTGCAATGGATCAACAATTACCCTTCTATAAAAATAATTAAAAAATAAATAAATAAATAAAATATATGTTATTTTACAATTAAAGTATGGATAAGTTCAAATTTCCCCAAACGCTTAACCTGCTTCACTCTCTTCTCCTTCTTTCTTGTAGCCGCCTCTTGACGACCATGGTACTAAAAACACTGCCCGAAGACAAACCTCCTCTGGCAACGCCTGATAGACGAGCATCCATGTCAACTCCCTCTTCACAATCATCGTCTTTGCGGGCCTCTCGTTGACCATGCCAGGAAAATGCCTCCGCTTGTGACGCCGGAATCGACATGGCAAAAAAGTTCCTAGTCTCCAATGTAGTTTCCTTCAACTTCTTCCTATTCTCCTCTCTAATAGCTCAACGTCTTAATTTGGCTATTGAATGAGCCTCTCCCGCTCTCATATCTTACCTCCTCCCAAATTAAAGTATGTCTAACCCTAAACCCACAAATCTAAGGTACATTTGATTAACTTTTTCTCTCTAAACATGTTTATCTCCCCATTTCATATGAGAAATTGTGTTTACCCATTTGAAGACTTTTCTCTCATCTTAAAGTTGAGAACTGAATTTAGGGTTTAGTCTTAAATTTTTTATTCTTTACTACTAATTAATTATGTTTAACGATGTGCTATTTTTGTTTAACGATGTGCAATTTGCCACTGTATTGTAGTTTAATTCGATAGCATAATATAGAGGAACTTGAATTGAAATTAAAAAGAAAAGCAAAAATTGCTTATTCTTTAAGCTTCACTTCTATTTTAGAAAAATTCAGATTTGATTCCCTTATATCCAATTGAAATATTAAATTTATAAAGGAAATAGTCATACATCATGTTCTATGCATATGTTCTATGAAAACCATTGTTGTTCAATTTTTTTTGTTGCATTCGATAAAACTAAGATTCTCGTGTCTACTTTCATATTTAACACTTAAATAATCGTGTCTTTCATTGTGAATAGCATGCCAAATCAGCCAAAGTCTCGAAATATCGCTCAACCACGGACTAAGAAATGACCTCAAGTCGTGGGTGAGTAGAGGCGCATACCTAAAGCACGGATTGGAGGTCAAAGAGCGACATTGACACCATCTCCTTCACATGCTTGGATTTGTAATCCATGTTTTTTTCAATCTATCATTTCTTGCTTCCTTTTGTTTGAGTTATAATATCTTCTATTAAAACTAATTAAGGTGTGTTTGAATAGAGGGGGAACCAGAAATATACAATCTTTCTAGTATAGGCTTCAGTTAGTCTTTGTTGTTAAACATAATACTGAACCTTAATATGCTTGTATGATATCTATCAATAATCACATGTATGATATCTAACAATAATCTCAGTGCCAATGTGCCATAAAAATTGCTATTTCAACGGACTGAAGGTTCCCTTTTGAAAAACGATAAACCAAAAATATTTTGAAAATAGAGGTCAACATTAAATATTTCCATATGGTATTTTAAGGCTATATGTGTCTTTTCTACATCACATTGCTGCAAAAATTTACTCTCTAGAGATCTGATTGAGGTTAGTTATTTAATTGCCAGTATATTCATTCCAAGTGGATCCAGCCTAAAGTAAAACTATCAAGTCTCCTCTTGGAAGATTGTCTATGTGCATTTTTTTTCCTCAATAATCTATAGTGCTTCCTCTTTGATAACTCGCAATATAGTAATCTAAGTCTGGTGCTTAATTAGAAAAAAAATTGACGTGTCCTATTTGAGTGATTAGCATTTCAGCTTTCTTGTATGACAAATTCACTACTAGTCAAAATTAAGTGAAGTTTAATAATAATAATAATAAGAAAACCGTTCTGAAACTATTATGATACAAAGTAGTGAATAGTGGAACGGGTTCAGTTGTAAGAAGTTTCACATTCAGGTCTAATTCATTTCTTTACTTTTCAATTCATACCTGAAAAACAGTCCTACTTTACTAGTTTAGACTTCAAGCAGCATTCTTTCATATCACCTGACTTTCATGAGACAGATTATGTAAAGTTGGCTAAGTTTTACCAATATGATAATAGTTGTTCTATTGTACCTCATAATTATCAGCAGACGTGATAAATACTATATTTTTTGCCTATAAAAATGTAAACAAATTTATATAAAATTGTGGTTAGAATTAGGATACAGGTAATACCAAAGTGAATGCTAAGGGTGGATTAAAAGTTATAAGACTATAGATAAATTTAACGCATTCGTGGAAACATATAAATTGAGATAATGATAGAAAGCAAGTGTAGAGATGAGTAGACAAACATTATTTAGAGAAAAACTATTTTGAAAGATGTGCGTTTATTAGATATTGATGGGATTATAACATTCAGTAAAACTTTATAGCATAAAAGTATTCATATTGTTGATTCTACCTAGAGAAAAACAAAATTGAATTAGCTGTATCTACACTTCCACCATAGTTGTTTCAGGCGCGCCTCACGCAAGGCTCTGGGTCCTGGGCCTCGTCATACCTTAGGTGAGGTAGCGTAGCTCAAGCGCACACCTTATGCATCTAGGTATGACTTCCACAATGAAACTCAATGTGTGCTTTAAAAATGCTGAACAATGCAGCAACCAAGCTCTTACAAAATTCTTCAGTTATGTGTCGTGACTAGTCAAGGGCCGGATTCAGGCCGGGCCTAATCAGGCTTAACCTAAAAATTAGTAGTCCAAGTCTGGCCCATCGTATAAAAAGTAGACGTCGGGCTCGAGCCTGGCCGAACTTTTATAAATCATTGAAATGTTATGTTGAACATAACTATTGTATAAATGATGGGGGCAATAAACTTTAGCCAATATATATCAAAGTCCGGCCAAATACCATAAATAGATATTTACGTATACAGTTATAAAAGGAAATATAAATTTAGTATAAATTATATATTATCAAATAAATAGTTATATATACTTTAGTATTTATTTATATTATATCGGGCCACAACATGTTCGGGTTGGGCCGGGACTTTATTCAAATTCTCTTGCCCAAATCCACCACTTTTAGTGTGGGCGTGGACGGGACTAGCGGGCCCATGCCCAGGTCTAGCCGTGACCAATGACAAGTGCTCTATCAGGTCCAACACTCGGTTGCTACACGTAGATGTATATTTCTTAAAGTATATTTTGATAAGTAAAATGTAAAGGGAAATTGTAAGGAATGTAGGGGTTGGCTAAAATATTTACACTACTACCCTCTACTTTTATAACTAACTCTTTAGTCAGGTTTTAAACTTTCCATTTTCAAGGTATATGTTCCTCTTTTTGTAAAATGCAATCATGTTCTTTCCTTTTTTTCCCCTTTTTTTACTTTGTTTTGCATTTATCTCGCAAACCATCGATTTTTTCGATATGCCGCTTTAGAGTTTTTTGTTCATCTCACTTTTATCTTCGAAAAAAGAACCTCTAAGCAAGGTCTGCCCGGCCTGATGATGATTAATACCTATTCAGATAGGTGCCCGAGTGTTGAATGTGCTATGAATCAAATGTCTCTTTCCTTGTCCAAAATCCCTTGAATAATCCTCAAAGTATCCTTAAGGAAAGAACCTCAAAACCAGAAATTTCATGTCCAAACTTCTTCCTTCAATAGAATTTTCACTGTAGCTCTAAATTAAATTTCCAACAGTAAAACGTTAGCCATATGTGTTAGAAACCACGCGCTAAAATTTCAGAAAAATCCAACGGCTAGATTTGCGTTGATCAACGCTCCCATATGTGTCGATAGACGCTAATCGCTGCTGACACGTTTCGAGTCTACAATGACTCAGAAAACCTACAAATGCGTTGATCAACCCTCCTAGATGCGTCGATCGATGTTGCTTCGACACATGTCAAGTCTAGTGATGACTCATCAAAGCTATAACTGGCCTAGATGCATCGATTGACGCTCCCAAGATGTGTCGATCGATGCTGCCAAAATTCCTATAAAATGAGCACGATCCCTGCACATTTTCAACAAGTTTTAGTCATAGAAAAACATCATAAACTCTCTAAAAAAGTTCTTTTTTGTGGATTCCCTTAATCTATACCAAAAAGCCATTCCCCTATCCCAAAACTATACTCAAGTATAGAACCCTTCCCTAGGCAAGTTTTAGTTATAAACTAGCCTGGCCTTACTTCCCAAACACCATCACAATATGACAGTTCAATATTGTCGATGGGTTTTAGCCATAAACCTTCCTCATATTATCCTTCCAAACACCAACTATACCTAGGTATAGTCCATTACTCTCGACGGGCTTTAGTTATAAACTGTCTCCACAAGTCCCAAGGTTCTCAAACCTAATCTTCCAAAAATTGATTCTAGCACGTACCAGCCTTTAGGACACTCGAAAGGTAACTGTAATTGGATACTATCCCACCTTTATTGCATTAATTTTTATCAATATAAGCATTTATATTTATTGAATTGTCTGGAGCATCAAAAGGCGGAGGAACTACTCACCCAGGTATAAACATTACCCCTTTTGCCTCACTTTATTTTATTATTATTTATTCCCAAGTTTCATAAATAAACTGATATAGGAAAACTATTTTTAATAAACTAATTAAACTTATATATCTCAAATCAAATATACAAGTAACTATTTTATCCAACTCAGAATGATTGCTTTATAGGTATAGGAATCCCACTCGGATTGCCTATACTGTAATATCCCGGTATAGCTGAACCGGGTGGCGACTCTTATATTTTATAAAATAGGGCCTTTGACCCAGCTTTAATGCATAGAGTTTTCATCAAAACAATTCTCTAAAGACCAGTCATTAGAAGGGTCCCACGGTCCGTATCGCCAAGCATCCCAAAATGTAAATGATCCCTGCGCTCGAACCGTAGCAGCTCCCTACATAAAAACTCGGGAGACCGCTTGCACGCCCACCGTCACAGGTAAAAGTTCACCCGCTCACAGTTGCAACTCTGCTGGGGATATGGTCTTACCAGAATTGGTTTTTTTTTTATAAAATTTTAAACCAATTTTAGATAAATAATGAAAGTATATTTGATTTGAGGATTTATGTTCAAAAAAAGTTTATCTACAAACTTTATTTCGGATTTACTGCATAGCATTTGCATCCGGTGTTCTCAATGACATGTCTCTAGTACTGGACTCGAGTTCGCGTAGAGGCACGAAGTTGGGACACACCAGCCGTGCATAGTATAATATGATCTAGTCGGGTTGACTAAGGCCACTAGGTTTGAGTATATTAAATGTGGAAAATGGGTTCCTGAACTCAATTAGGGTTCTTGGGCTTAAGTACATAATGCACGGTTACCATCAACAGTAATCCCGTCAGACTTAACCCAGCATATAGCAAGACAACCCTATAAACTTCACCTAGGGATACCCAATGATTTTCATAAAATCACAAAAGAGAGTACATCCTCGCCTACCCCAGATTGGTAAGAGGGGAAAAAGCCCCCTACATAGAAAAGATACTCACCATAATAAAGTAATCAGGTTGGAAGGGAGAGTTTTAAAAAGTACATGTTGGCCTACTCAAATATTGTGTCACACATAAACTGCTAACCACGATTTGCGTGCAGCCATGACATGAAATAATCATACCATGCAAGCGCACCATCGCACATACCCTTGGTATTAAGCGATATGACCTTATAAAAAGCCGCTCCTAGAGTGGGCCATCGTGCATACCCCTGGTATTAAGCAATACGATCATAGAAAAGGAGCTCCTAGAGTGCACCAACGCGCATACACTTGGTATTAAGCGATATGACCATAGAAAAGCTGCTCCTAGAGTGCACCGTCACACATACCCCTGGTGTTAAGCGATATAACCACGGAAATATTTGTGTGTGTGCCATGATTATATCTTGCTGATGATATTGTATGCTCATACAACACATACCATTCCTAAAACAATGAGCCTTGCTTATTTCTAATGCCCCATTATGTATTTCACATGCTTAACATGACATGTCATGCAATCTCGTACCATACAAATGCCATGCAAGTTACATATGTATAACATGATATGCCATGCGATATTATGTTTATCCCATGTATATTCGTTCTTACGACATGTAGTGTCATGCAAATCTGTTCTTACAACATGCAGTGCCTTGTAATTCTGTTCTTACAACATGTGGTACCATGTATTACCATACGTACTGTTGGATATGATGTATGCCCTTAAGGCAATTAGGGCGATATATCTTAATTATGTAATAGTACGAATAATTTGTTTAATCAATAAAGGCATTTGTTCTTTTGTTTATATCAATGTATTTTTATACATATATATTATAGCTGGTTAAAATATATTCATTGATGTATGTATACAAAAGTCCTTGACATATCATAGCATGAAGTCAGAGAAATTATAGTTGGACTATATTTGGTGGAACCTACTTCATGTGCAATTATGATTATGTCTAAACTATCCCTAGTCACAGTGTCATCAAGAAAGGATATTGATGAAACGGAAAGACTAGCATGTGGTCAACTTTCTTGGAAAGGGTCCAAGCAGTTAATCTCCTAAATACTGAAGGTGGTGCCTTAAGCTTGACACATGGATATATCTGGGAGATATATTGGAGACCGCAGCAAGATAAACACTTGGTATAAATATCAATGTGTTAGTGTTTATCTTCATACAATAAGCTTTGCGAATGTCCTCATACTTAAGATGCTAGTTGCCTTGTGTGGTACTATTGCTATACTTTGGGTCATTGCTATGCACTCATTAATTTAGGATGCTACGGGTGATTACGGGTATAGTGATAACAACACGTTGGTAGACTGAGTAGTCGGAAAGAATCCATCGCTCCGGATATATTAAGGAGTTGTACCTGGCCACTTGTTGAAGTGATGATTGCCATAAACCTCTGATCAGAGTATGTGTTTGATAGAGATGGTTTCTAGTCAAACACACTATGGTAAAAGGCAATATACTTCGGTAACAAGTAAATAACTGGGATAGCTTGGAGCAACCTTGCTATTAGTGGGTTAACACTTTAACTGAACCCAATAAACCAGATGGTACTAATATTAAAGAATGGAAGGAATTTATCGCACTGGATAACTATTGCATTAACCGGGATTAAGTCATAAGCATAAATGACGTTCCAAGTAATGGGGGATGGTAGACCCTTGCTAGAGGCGTACTACAGTCGTTTAAGGTAATCGAGTTCTATTTACGGTCTAGAGCATCGAGCCAATGGTTCCATTAGAACAAGGGTTGGTTAAGCCTTAACAGCTCAATACTTCGGGATCCTATAAGGTCACACACATTGGACCTTCATCGGACCAAGTAAAGAACTAATAGATTTATTCTATTACAAGAATATAACATAAATAATAATTGGATTATTATTTGATTGGTTAAAATTGATTAAATCAATTTTTGATAGACCAAGGAATTTATTTTGACCGATAAACTAATTAATTAGAGTCATAAATAAATTATAATTGATTAGATCAATTTTGGTTGGACCAAGAAATTTATTTTGACTGATAACTAATTTATTAGAGTCAAAAATAAATATTTATTTGAAAGGATTTAAAGGGGATTTTGTATTGACGAGTTAAAACCGAAAAGTATAAAATATTTTGTACAATATTCGGTTGCGCGAAATACACCAAAAGGTGCACGAACATTGCTGGGCAGTGTTCGGTGGCCCATATTCATGGGCTGCACAAAGGCAGCCCATGAATGCCACATGCAGCACGTGCATGTGGCATGTGTGGGATGGGAGTTTTACACCCATCCCACATCGTTAATTGGGGAGCAAATTTTTGCTCCCCAAGCCTATATATAGGCTATCCCTTCTCCTTTCAAAATGTACCAAGCTCAAAGCATAAATCCTAAGCGAGATAATTAATCTCTCGGGTACTTGAGCAAGTTATTTTTGTGGAGCCTGAATTTATTCGGGCACCGCTAGTTTATATTTTTGGGTGAGGCTTCTAGAGTGGTCTAGCAACTACTCGAGGCTTCTTAGTTCTTCCTCCTGGGGAGGTTTTGGTTGGTGGGGTTCGTGTGGATACTGATAGAGGCTATCCTACTATTGGAGGCTTGTGGAAGAAGGTCCTGCTAAAGCACGCTTCAACTGGTAAGTTTTTTTTTCTTTTAATTATTAAGTCTTTTTCTTTAAGCGTTTTTAGACTTAATAATTATGCTTAGGTTATTTTACATGCTTAGTTTATTTTATGCTTAGGTTATAACTTAGAGTTATAACATGTTTAGTATAAAATAAATTTACTAGGATATAATTTGGAATTATGGTATGCCTAGTCCTTTAGCATGCTAACCTAGGTAGAGAATTATTTAGTTAAGGCTTTATTTAATTTATATGCAATTAATAGGAGTTCCTGGGACAGGGACAAAATTTTGAATTTCCGTCATGCCTCTTATGCATGTTCAATTTGACTGTCAGTTCCCAACAGTGGTATCAGAGCCTGCCTATTTAGTGTATAATTAAGTTAGAAGCAAACTAAATATTATTTTCTAAATGAAATGATTTGTTTATTTAATTGTTTGGAACAATATATATAAACTTCTGTCTTTCATTTCAAGGTTAGAAATTAGTTATGAATAATTTTGAATAAGCTTGCTCAACTTACTCAAATTATACAAGTGTCAATAATTTATTTAAATTACATGGGTTATAGATGCTCCCAATTTACATAAATTGGAAGAACGAAATTTATTAGTTCAAGAGAATCCATTGGTCTTCAAGTTTGTGCCCGTATTTGTTCTGGCTAAGGATTGGACTTGGTGTCTACTCCTCATAGGGCACCTCTCCTACCTGGGAACCTATATCGGTGCAATTTGAATTGACCAATCGAGGGATTAATATGAACTAATTTATTTCTAGTATATAAGATGGTCCTTATATGTGTTTCTATAACGAAGTAAAAAATTAAAATTATTGAATAAAAGCTTAAAGAAAATGCAATATAAATATAACAAATTAAAGCATTAATTATTTTGCATATAATCTAGGTTGATGGAATAATTATAATAAAGAGCTGAACCCACCTAAGGTTAGACCTTATAAATTAATTCTAAAATTCCCTGAATTAACACAAGTAATTATAATTTTGTCCATCTGCTAAAATCCTAGATTGGGTGAGACGTTTAACACCAATAAAATCCCAAAGTAAATATATTAAGGCAAGTTATAGTCTTCCTTACTCAAATTTATAATACGGTCTTTTTGGGCTATCAAAGTGCTACGCAAAGCATTCCTTCTAGTCCACATTGATTGGTTGTAAAGTTTGAGATAGGGTCTGCCTTAACAGAGCTGGGGTAGTCCACCATAAAATTGGGGGCTAGGCCCAGATCTGAGACATATTCAAGGAGATGCTAATATAAGAGCACACGTCCCTTGGGATTAGGGAACTTGAATGAATTAGCAATTGCATGCGATGCAAATGGAATTGGATTCCAACTATGACTGACTATTATGACTTGACTCATAAAATTGGGGGTTGTAGTAGACTAGTTATAGATGCTACCTACTAGGAAATTTAGCTGGGCTAAAATTCACGAATTCAATAGAATGGGCTATTGTAAATTTCGAAGAAAATAGTAGGAAAATGTATTTAATTAAAAGTCCTCATATTAAATACATGTACTTAAACTAATATCTAAACACTTTTCTTTTCTTATGTCTTAGGTTGAAAATGGCTTCCAATTTTAATCTCCGTATGTTACTTGACACCAAATTGAATGGCTCGAACTTTTCTGATTGGTTCCGAGCAGTGAGAATAGTTCTCAGATCTGAGGGAATTGCCTATGTCCTAAGTGAAATTTTCCCTATAGAGCCTGATGTTGAGGATCATGTGGAACATGATGCCTGGTTAAAGCACAGGAAAGATCGTGAGACTGCCATGTGTATTATGTTGGGGTCCATGAATTCTGAGCTTCAGAAACAACATGAGAACATGCCCTTGGAGGATATGGTTCTCCATCTTGAAGAACTCTTTTCGGAGAGGGAGAGGACAGAGAGGTATGAGACCTCTAAGCTCCTTTTCGGGACCAAGATGCAGGCTGGCACCTCTGCCTCTCAGCATGTACTGAAACTCTTGGGATACCTTGAGAAGCTGAATCGATTGGGATTCGAGATGAATCATGACTTGAGCATTGACCTTGTGTTGATGTCCTTGACAGATAGTTACTCAAATTTCGTAACTAACTATTACATGAACAGGATTAATTCAACTATCCCTGAATTAATTAACATGCTGAAAACAGTAGAACCTTAGATCAAGAAAGATCAGAAACCTCTACTGTTGGTTGAAAAAGGCAAGGCTTCTAAGAAAAATAAGCAGGCACTGGGTGCCAAGAAAAGAATCAGTAAGAAGAAGAATGAAAAGAAGGCATCTAAGTATGTCTGCTTCCAATGTGGGAAACCGGGACATTGGAAGAGGGATTGCAAAGCTCCTGCTTCTGAGCATTTGAAGAAGAAGCCTACAGAGGCATCTACTTCAGGTATATTTGTAATTGAAAACTTTGCTACTTTTCGCAAGAATCCACTTGGGTATTAGATACTGGTTGTGGTTCTCATATCTGTACTTCTGTGCAGGGACTAAGGAACTGTAGAAAACTTGCAAAAGGGGAGATGGACCTACGTGTGGGAAATGGAGCCAGAGTTGCTGCATTAGCCGTAGGGAGCTTTAGTCTTGTTTTGCCAAGTGGACTTGTTTTAGTTTTGAATAATTGTTATTACATTCCAAGTGTTACTAAGAATATTGTATCTGTTGCGTGTTTAGCAACAGAGGGATTTGAAATTTTATTTTCGAATAATAATTGTCAGATTCGTTTGAATAATATTCTTTATGGTTATGGAATGTTGAAAGGTGGCATTTATATTCTTGATACTAAAACAGAAGTTTTCAATATAAACAATGTGAAGAAAGTTAAATTAGATAATGAGAATTCCTTTTACTTATGGCATTGCCGTTTAGGCCACATAAACAAAGATCGCTTAACCAAGTTGCATAAGCGTGGAGACTTGGGCTCTATAGACTTAGAGTCTTATGGTGATTGCGAACCTTGTTTAAAAGGAAAAATGACAAAGTTACCCTTTAAAGGAAAGGGTAAACGAGCCACGAGTACATTGGAACTTATACACACTGATGTGTGTGGTCCAATGAGTGTTCAGGCACTAGGAGGATACTCTTACTTCATAACCTTTATTGATGATTACTCACGATACGGTTATTTGTACTTGATGAAGCACAAGTCTGAAAGTTTTGAAAAATTCAAACTATTCAGAGCTGAAGTAGAGAAACAGCTTGAGAAAAGTATTAAAACACTTCGATCGGATCGAGGTGGAGAATACTTAAGTCAGGAGTTTCAGGATTATCTAAAGGAAAATGGGATAGTTCCCCAGTGGACCCCTCCTTATACACCCCAACATAATGGAGTGTCAGAAAGGAGGAATCAGACTTTATTAGATATGGTCAGGTCCATGATGAGCCATGCAGTTCTTAGTAAATCCTTTTGGGGATATGCACTTGAGAGCGCGGTTTATATCTTAAACAGAGTGCCCTCTAAATCAGTTGATTTTACACCTTATGAAAGATGGTGTAACAAAAAGCCATCTCTAAATCACTTAAGAGTATGGGGTTGTCCTACTATGGTGAAGAGGATAGCGTCAGATAAGCTAAATGCCAAGGCTGACAAATGTCTGTTCATTGGATATCCAAAGGAAACAATTGGATATCTGTTTTACCAACCCGAAGCACAAAAGGTATTTGTGTCTCGGAATGCTCACTTTTTGGAAAAGGAACACTTACTTGAAAAAGGTCAGTGGGAGCAATATTGAACTAGAAGTTCAACAGGAAGAAACAGACGATCAACTGATTGACCCCGTTCTAGATACACAAGAGAGTGTGATCCAAGAACAAACTGTTGAAACACAATCATTGCGAAGATCAAGTCGTGTTCATAAGGGTCCCAAGAGATATGGGTTTATTATCACTAATGATAAGGAACTATATCTTATGGAGGATGATGAACCAAGGACATATGATGAGGCAATAAAAAGCTCAGATTCTGATAAATGGCAAAAGGCCATGAAATCAGAAATGGATTCCATGTACGAGAACCAAGTTTGGAATTTGGTTGATGCACCGCAAGAGGTTAGACCAATTGGGTGCAAATGGGTCTTCAAGAAGAAGACAAACATGGATGGTAATGTAATTACCTATAAAGCAAGGTTGGTTGCGAAAGGTTATAGTCAACGGGAAGGTATTGACTATGATGAAACCTTCTCACCGGTAGCCATGCTCAAATCCATAAGGATACTCCTCGCCATTGCTGCTCATTACGATTATGAGATCTGGCAGATGGACGTAAAAACAGCATTCCTGAATGGGGATTTAGACCGGGATGTGTATATGACACAACCTGAGGGTTTTACATCTCAGAATGGCTCGAAGGTATGCAAGCTACAAAGATCCATTTATGGACTTAAGCAGGCATCAAGGAGTTGGAATATAAGGTTTGATCAGACAATCCGGGAACTGGATTTCTGCCCAAATGCAAATGAGCCTTGTGTTTACAAGAAGGTTAGTGGGAGTGCAGTCGTTTTTCTAGTATTGTATGTTGATGACATTCTGCTAATAGGAAATGACATTTCTCTTCTTCAAAATATTAAAGTATGGTTGTCAAGAAAGTTCTCCATGAAAGACCTTGGTGAAGCAGCATTTATACTAGGTATAAAGATCTACAGGGATAGATCCAAGAGGCTGTTAGGTCTTTCTCAAAGTACATATATAGACAAGGTGTTAAATAGGTTCAACCTTGAGCATTCTAAGAAAGGTTATCTCCCAATGACAAAGGGGATTAACCTATCTAAAGCTGAGTGTCCGAAGACAGCTCAAGAGAGAATGCGCATGAAGGATATACCCTATGCATTTGCGATAGGATCCATCATGTATGCTATGATATGTACTAGGCCGGATGTCTCTCAGGCTTTGAGCTTTACGAGCAGATATCAGTCAGATCCAGGTGAAAAACACTGGATGGCCGTCAAGGCAATCCTTAAGTACTTGAGAAGGACTAAGGATGAGTTCTTGATTTATGGAGAAGGTGATCTCACTATCAAAGGTTACACTGACGCAAGCTTTCAATCTGACAAGGATGACTTTAAGTCTCAGTCAGGTTTTGTGTATGTGTTAAATGGAGGGGCAGTATGCTGGAAGAGTTCCAAGCAAGAAACTACTGCTGATTCAACCACGGAATCTGAATACATTGCTGCATGCGAAGCAGCAAAAGAAGCTGTCTGGTTAAAGGGATTTATTGGTGATCTCGGTGTGGTGCCTGAGGCTATTGATCCAATTACTTTATATTGTGATAACAATGGTGCCATAGCTCAGGCAAAGGAACCACGGTCTCATCAGAAAAACAGACATGTATCCAGAAAGTATCATATAATCAGGGAGATTGTTGATGCTAAGATAATAAGATTAGAATATGTACCCACTGATCAGAACCTCGCGGATGGTCTGACAAAGCCATTGACTCAAGTCAAACATGACCAGCATGTTAAAGCATATGGATTAAAACATATGGCTAATTGGCCTTAGTGCAAGTGGGAGTTTGTTGGATATGATGTATGCCCTTAAGGCAATTAGGGCGATATATCTTAATTATGTAATAGTACGAATAATTTGTTTAATCAATAAAGGCATTTGTTCTTTTGTTTATATCAATGTATTTTTATACATATATATTATAGCTGGTTAAAATATATTCATTGATGTATGTATACAAAAGTCCTTGACATATCATAGCATGAAGTCAGAGAAATTATAGTTGGACTATATTTGGTGGAACCTACTTCATGTGCAATTATGATTATGTCTAAACTATCCCTAGTCACAGTGTCATCAAGAAAGGATATTGATGAAACGGAAAGACTAGCATGTGGTCAACTTTCTTGGAAAGGGTCCAAGCAGTTAATCTCCTAAATACTGAAGGTGGTGCCTTAAGCTTGACACATGGATATATCTGGGAGATATATTGGAGACCGCAGCAAGATAAACACTTGGTATAAATATCAATGTGTTAGTGTTTATCTTCATGCAATAAGCTTTGCGAATGTCCTCATACTTAAGATGCTAGTTGCCTTGTGTGGTACTATTGCTATACTTTGGGTCATTGCTATGCACTCATTAATTTAGGATGCTACGGGTGATTACGGGTATAGTGATAACAACACGTTGGTAGACTGAGTAGTCGGAAAGAATCCATCGCTCCGGATATATTAAGGAGTTGTACCTGGCCACTTGTTGAAGTGATGATTGCCATAAACCTCTGATCAGAGTATGTGTTTGATAGAGATGGTTTCTAGTCAAACACACTATGGTAAAAGGCAATATACTTCGGTAACAAGTAAATAACTGGGATAGCTTGGAGCAACCTTGCTATTAGTGGGTTAACACTTTAACTGAACCCAATAAACCAGATGGTACTAATATTAAAGAATGGAAGGAATTTATCGCACTGGATAACTATTGCATTAACCGGGATTAAGTCATAAGCATAAATGACGTTCCAAGTAATGGGGGATGGTAGACCCTTGCTAGAGGCGTACTACAGTCGTTTAAGGTAATCGAGTTCTATTTACGGTCTAGAGCATCGAGCCAATGGTTCCATTAGAACAAGGGTTGGTTAAGCCTTAACAGCTCAATACTTCGGGATCCTATAAGGTCACACACATTGGACCTTCATCGGACCAAGTAAAGAACTAATAGATTTATTCTATTACAAGAATATAACATAAATAATAATTGGATTATTATTTGATTGGTTAAAATTGATTAAATCAATTTTTGATAGACCAAGGAATTTATTTTGACCGATAAACTAATTAATTAGAGTCATAAATAAATTATAATTGATTAGATCAATTTTGGTTGGACCAAGAAATTTATTTTGACTGATAACTAATTTATTAGAGTCAAAAATAAATATTTATTTGAAAGGATTTAAAGGGGATTTTGTATTGACGAGTTAAAACCGAAAAGTATAAAATATTTTGTACAATATTCGGTTGCGCGAAATACACCAAAAGGTGCACGAACATTGCTGGGCAGTGTTCGGTGGCCCATATTCATGGGCTGCACAAAGGCAGCCCATGAATGCCACATGCAGCACGTGCATGTGGCATGTGTGGGATGGGAGTTTTACTCCCATCCCACATCGTTAATTGGGGAGCAAATTTTTGCTCCCCAAGCCTATATATAGGCTATCCCTTCTCCTTTCAAAATGTACCAAGCTCAAAGCATAAATCCTAAGCGAGATAATTAATCTCTCGGGTACTTGAGCAAGTTATTTTTGTGGAGCCTGAATTTATTCGGGCACCGCTAGTTTATATTTTTGGGTGAGGCTTCTAGAGTGGTCTAGCAACTACTCGAGGCTTCTTAGTTCTTCCTCCTGGGGAGGTTTTGGTTGGTGGGGTTCGTGTGGATACTGATAGAGGCTATCCTACTATTGGAGGCTTGTGCAAGAAGGTCCTGCTAAAGCACGCTTCAACTGGTAAGTTTTTTTTTCTTTTAATTATTAAGTCTTTTTCTTTAAGCGTTTTTAGACTTAATAATTATGCTTAGGTTATTTTACATGCTTAGTTTATTTTATGCTTAGGTTATAACTTAGAGTTATAACATGTTTAGTATAAAATAAATTTACTAGGATATAATTTGGAATTATGGTATGCC
This sequence comes from Euphorbia pulcherrima, assembly GCA_947683365.1. Classification (NCBI taxonomy): domain Eukaryota; kingdom Viridiplantae; phylum Streptophyta; class Magnoliopsida; order Malpighiales; family Euphorbiaceae; genus Euphorbia; species Euphorbia pulcherrima. The sequence goes on from CANTUS010000007.1 coordinate 29,011,801, forward strand.
TAGTCCTTTAGCATGCTAACCTAGGTAGAGAATTATTTAGTTAAGGCTTTATTTAATTTATATGCAATTAATAGGAGTTCCTGGGACAGGGACAAAATTTTGAATTTCCGTCATGCCTCTTATGCATGTTCAATTTGACTGTCAGTTCCCAACACGTACAACATGTAGTGCCATGTAATTTCATTCTTAAAGCACGCAGTACCATGTAATTCTATTCTTCAATACCATGTGTTGTACCATATTTAACATGCAGCATCATGTCATCCTGTGATATGCTTACAACATGTAGTGTCATGTCATCGTATGATATGCTTACGACATACAGCGTCATGTCATCTGGTGTTTTGCTTATGACATGCAACGTCATGTTATATTTTTATTACTTTAACATGCAGCGTCATATCATCTTGTGTTTTCCTTGCGACACGCAGTGTCATGCCATCTTGTGTTTACCTTACGACATGCAGCGTCATATCAGCTTGTATTTTTCTTGTGACATACAGCGTCATGTCATCCTGTGTTCTACTTCTACAAAATGCAACGTCATGTTATATTATGTTATGCTAGCGACATACAGTGTCATGTCATCCTATATTGTACTTCTATGACATGTAGCTTCATCTTATCCTATAGTATACTTATACAACATGAAGCACCACGTAATATTGTGTTATGCTTATTAGGATGCTAATCCCGATCCTGTAGGTACCCAAAACACACATGGTGTTAGCATCTCTAGGATGTTAACCATGATCTTATGTTTACCTCTATTGGAATTGGCAAAAAAATAAAAAAAAGAGAGAAAGAAAACTTCTCTTTGATTCACCATATGCAAATGCATACATGTGCTACGTTCATTTATTGAAAATAAATTCTTGTGAATTCATTCATCACATCTTACCAATCTCTTCACCTCATATCATTAATCTCATATCAATGAGTTAGTTAAACCTAGCCGCTATGCTCTCCAGCCACCACCATCCCTCTAGCCACCGCCCCACCCATATTTCCCAACCTCTCACCATCGAAAATCACAGCCGCCTCCATCAAACAACTCACAACCCACCCCAAACTACCAGAAATACTCGATCCTTCCCTTCTAGACAAATCCCCAGCCGCCGCCTATGCCACCGACCGTCAACCACCCTGAACCGATCGGTGAACACCCACCACCAGCCACAGTACTGAAATCCTCTGCCCCCCCACAATCGCCAGTCCTAAATCCCTAACCCCCCAAAAATTTACTTTGAGAATTTCCCAAACCACTTTGATGCAGCGGCTATGAAAAGAATGTTCAATAGGTATGGAGTGTATGGCTGGGTCTATATTGCCCGGAAAAGGAATGCGAAGAACCTTAATTTTGGGTTCATCACACTCGATGGATCTATGCGGATACAAGAAGTGTTGGAAGCGCTGAATATGATAGCAATTGGTGCGATAAGACTCAAAGCTTTCAGAGCTAGGTATGACAAATCGATAGCAGCCCCTCAAGCACGGTCTAATCCTGTGGTACCAGTTCAGAAGCCGATATTCAGAGACTCCCCTCGAGACCATCGGTCCTTTGTGGATGTTGTGGCGAATCAAGCCCCACGAGAAGAGTCGACCATCAACCCGATCCAGGTGGTATCCTCTCCTATTGTACCTGCCGAATCTATACTGAAAAGTGAGGTAGTGGTTAAATCTGCACCTTGGAAATCAAAATCTTGTTTGGTTAAACTTAACAATATTTCTCAAATCCGTAATATACATGATCTTCTGAGCAATCACGGTTTTGAGTTTGAATTTGCTGCTCCTGTTGGTGGATATTATGTGATTGTTTCGTTTAGATCAGAAGTGGTTCTTACTGACTTTATGAATGAGGATTGGAAAGTTATGGTTCATATTGTAGAGTCAGTTTGTGCACTTCCAGTAGATTTCGCGCCGATGGAATGTATTATGTATCTGGATCTCACGGGAATTCTGCCAGCTCTTGTTTGTGAACCTGTGGTGCGGGAATTGGCAGCGAGATTTGGACGAGTTGTTACGATAGATTGTAATTTCGAAAAACCGGATCGATTGGATGTAGTATCGTGCCTTGTTTCGGTACCGCTTGGGACAGCCAGTAGGAATCTGACGTTGGCAGTAGGGGATAGAGATATAATGATATACACGAACCTTAGACAGGGAATTAGCTGCCAACACAGTCAAGAGTACGGGTATGGATCGGAAGAGGGGAGTGAACCAGAGGAGGACCCTTCGGACAGGAGTAGTAGTGAATCATCGGGGAACGAAGATGAAATTAGATCGGACGAGGATGATGAGATTGTTGCGGATAGCAAAAACATAAGTCCGGGTAGTATCCACCCTCCCGGCGACAGCCCGTTAATTGGGGGAAATAACGCGTTGGCTCCGGGTATGGAGAATTCAAGTTCTTCGGGCCTAAACATCCCAAATATGAATAGAATTATCATTTGTAGGGAAGGAAATGAGCCAACTGTCAGTGAGGAATTAATGACATTCCGAATCGGAGAGAAGCTTGAGTTGTTTAACGAGCAAAATATGGGCTTGATTATAGAGGCATTGGAAGGACAGCGACGTTGAGAGAGCTGCTGGCCGAACTGGGATATTGTGAGTTTTATCATGTCTTTGAGTTTTATGAGTTGGAATTGTCGCGGGGGTTTATTGAATGGGGCCAAACAGTTTTTGGTACGGTCATGTGTTTGTAAGTGGCAGCTTCAGGTTTTCATTCTAGTTGAGACAAAGTCCTTATCGGTTACAGATCAGGTTGTTAGGAAGTTTTGGGGCCATAACGATTTTCATTTTCATTGTATCCCGTCGCATGGCTTGTCAGGCGGCCTACTGATCTCATGGAATTCTAATTTAATTCTTGGCTCGATCACTGCTTCTACAGATAGATGGTGTCTGCTACATATTGTGTCTAGTCAACATGAGGTATATTTACTATGCTTATATGGTCCCCCTATCCCCAGGGATAGGAATCAATTTTGGTGTGATCTGCTGCCCCATATTCAAAACATTGATAACTTGGTGATATGTGGTGATTTTAATGAAGTGTTACATAGTTCTGAGCGAGGTCGAAGTGGGAACACGGGGGTGAGTTCGATGATTAGGTTCCAGGAATTTGTTAATGAATGTGCTCTCTTTGATTTGCCATTACATGGACGTGACTATACGTGGTCCAATATTCTATCCTTCTCAAGGATTGATCGTGTCTTGGTGTCGTGCAATATTCTTGATAGGTGGCCGAGTCAGAATTTGATGACGGTTGATTCAACGCTATCAGATCACTTTCTGATTATATACCGATCCCACGCATTGGTATCGGATGGTAAAAAGGTGTTTCGATCATTGAACTGTTGGTGGGAAAAGGACGGGTTTCTACCTTTTCTAAGATCAAAGTGGGAGGCCATAGAATTGGCGGATCCGGGGCACGGCATCGATTTTAAACTTTGCCGACTAAGGAGCTTTATCCGGCCTTGGCATCTATCTAATTTCGGCGGGTTAGAGGGAAGAATAAAGAAGCTAGAGGCTCGTATTATATTTTTGACATCCAGTTCGGTGGTCCGACCGTTAGAGGAGGGAAGTAGATCGGAGCTTCAGTGCGTGAGATCGGAATTACTTACATGTAGACGGAACCTTGAACAAATTCGTCACCAACAATCACGTGTTAACTGGACTTTACTGGGTGATGATAATACAAGCTTTTTTCATAGGATGGCATCAACGAGGGCTAGGGGGAATCGGATTTCACAGCTGGAAATTGATGGGGTTGTATCTTCTAACCCGGTACTTATTAAATCCACGATACGGAATTTTTATTCCAGGCTGTTTTCGAAACAAGTGGTGGTGCCGTTTTCTTTGGGCGAACTACAATTCCGTATGGTTGATGCGACGGCCAATGCGCGGGTTGTTGAATCTTTTTCTGAGGCTGAAGTGTGGGACGCAGTGTGTGCTTGTCAAGAAGGTAAGGCGCCGGGGCCGGACGGATTTAATTTCTTCTTCTATAAACGCTTCTGGGAGGACATGAAACCGGATGTGTTAGCTCTGTTTGGCGAATTTTATAGGCATGATCAGCTGCCAAACTCTATTAAGTCATCTTTTACCGTATTGATTCCTAAAGTCCCGGGGTCGTCGTCATTAGGGAACTATAGACCGATTGCCCTTATCCATGGTATATATAAAATTGTGTCGAAAGTACTCACGAAAAGATTACAGGCTGTGTTGCCTCAGCTGATCTCTGACAACCAGTTTGCTTTTGTTAAAGGCCGTAATATTCATGAATGCTCGTTTATAGCCTCGGAAGTGATCCAATCAATCCACCGCAGTGGTCAATCTTCTGTGGCACTCAAGCTTGATTTCCATAAAGCATACGATAGTGTTTCTTGGACTTATATTGACTCAGTTTTGAAGAGGATAGGGTTCTCTGATAAGTGGATTAGATGGATGGTGACCTGCAGAGCGAACTAGACAACTTCTATTCTTATCAATGGTAGTCCTACAGATCCAATCTATTTGGGCAGAGGGGTTAAACAAGGTGACCCCATTTCTCCATTTCTTTTTGTCTTAGCAGTGGAAGGTCTTAAACAGCTCATTGACGCAAGTGTCCGTAAGGGTATTTTACCTGGGTTTCGTATTCATGGGTCAGAGAAGGATATATCTATTCTTCAGTTTGCGGACGATATGATGTGCTTCTTACCTGCAGGTGAGTCTATCTTACCTATTTTTATACGTTTATTAAATTGTTTTGAGTTGATTTCAGGTCTACGAATAAATTTTGTTAAGAGCTCAATCATGGGTATTAACGTGCAGGACGACTTGTTGAATCGGTGTGCGGAGACAATGGGTTGTAAGATCGAAAGATTTCCCATTACTTATCTAGGCGCCCCTCTCAGTACGAGACGCATCCCGGTGTCTTATTGGAACGGGTTGATTGGTAAGTTCCAAAATAGGCTGGCAAGTTGGAAAGGTCAGTGTTTATCATATGCTGGCAGGGTGGTCCTTATAAAATTGGTTCTCTCGTCTATCCCGATCTATTTGTTATCATTGAATAAGATGCCGGTCTCTATTAACAATAAGCATGTACAACTGATGCGTAATTTCTTGTGGAAAGGTAAAGCGGACTCTAGCGGGATCTGCAAAGTGAGTTGGGAGACAATTATGCTACCAAAAAATTGAGGTGGCCTATATGTTAGGGATCTAAGACTAGTCAACTGTAGTTTATTGTTGAAATGGATATGGCGGTCTAGAATAGAGGGACAGGGATCGTTGTGGTATGAGCTGTGTGTCCGTCGATATGGCTTCGATTCATGGAACTCGTTTGAAAATGTTGATAGATCCCGCATTTCGTATGTTTGGCAAGGCATCATATCTTGTTGTGTAAAGAACTCAACCTTCTGGGAGTTGTTTAAATCGAATGGGAGAGTAATAGTGGGGAACGGGGCGTGCGGATCTTTTTGGTATGATAATTGGACTGCAAATGTGTCATTATCTGTTCTTTTCACTGATTTGTATCTATTATGTAATAGAAAAAGCTGTTCGATTCGGGATGGGTGTCTGTCTATTTCTGAGGGAGCAGCATTATCTAGGCCTTTTTGGAAACGTAGTCTAAGGATTACTAGTAGGGAGAGGTGCTCCCAGATGCGAAATTGGATTTCCCAGTTATGCCCTGCTGTTTTCGGGGGGAATGGGGCTGTCGGCAGCAGGGGGCAGCAGCCACACGTTGGGTCTCAGGTGGTGGCAGATAGATTTGAATGGGATCTAGAAGCTAATAAGGTATTTTCAGCTGCATCTTTTTGTTTAGGGTTCTATAGGACGCCTCAAAGGACTACGCCGGAAATGGATTATATGGTGGTTTGGAATGCATGTCTTATTCCTAAAGTTAAATTCTTTGGCTGGTTATTGTTACATAGACGTCTCCCAATGAAAGTCTTTCTGGCTTGTCGCGGATGCCAAGCTGTAATGAACGACAAGTGTCCGTTTTGTGATGAGTCCGAAACAATTGATCATGCTTTGTTTCACTGTTTGGGTAGTTATTGTATATAGGTTGAAGCTTTTCTGGTGCTAGGGATTTCAGTAACAATGCCATTCAAGGGGGCTGATTTTCTTGTAGTATGGCGAGCGCATTTTTCCTCAGGGATTGGACAGGAGTTTGGTACGGCTTTATGGTTTATGATTGCGTGGGCTATTTGGAAAAGGCGGAATAAGTTCGTGTTCGAGGGTGTCTTAAGCACAGATGATCACTTGGGGGCAAGCATTCATCTATGCTGGTTCTTTTTCAAGTATCAAAGATGGAATCTTAATTTTGTTGTTTCTGATGTATTTAACTGTCCAGATTTATTCCTAAGCTGTAACTAGCTAGATGGCATCCTTTGGCCAATTCATTGTATAGACATATCTCGGGATCGGATTTCATATCTGTATCACCTTTAGGCTATATGTTTGTTCACTGACGCTCTCATCTTGTGAGCGGTCTTTGGATTGCATTAATAAAGAGAGGTAGGTGTTTTGTAGGTAAGCGGGGGCATCAACCTAGTTAGGACGCCCGCCCCGAAATTTTCACCTATCTCGATCTTTTTCCTTCTGGGGAAACACAATGTTTCTCTGGGGGGTTTTCAAAAAAATCTCATATCAATGAACATATAAAGATAGTTCATGTCATCAACCATCAAGCATCATGTGTGCCTAATGTTTAACATGCATCAATACTCATTCCATACTAGGATAAGAAAGGTCCTAATTACATGCATCATGCCTCAAGCATACATTGACCCACTCTCTATTACCCATCTTGGATCCACAAGAAAGGTTATTTGAGGAAAGCACACAGGAAGATAAATTCAACAACACTCTCTACCATCCACCAAACCAGCGAAATGGCAAAGAATAACAAAAAGATGACCCTTTAGGCAGTACAAAACATCATCCTTTCCATAGATTTTGTTAGGAGGTTCAAAATTAGGATATGTAACATAAGGGTTGCATAAATCTTGGGATCTGGTCAGGAAGATAAGGTAGCAGAAATAGAAAAGAAATTCTCAGATTTTGAGGAAATGCTCGCAAAACTAAAATTCATCACTGGGCCATCAGTGGTAAAACACCAACCCACAAAACTTTGAACTTACTATCCCGGAGCCACTTCCAGCCAATTTTGTCATGCTGTATATCCCTCCCTTCAATGGGACTGGTTCTCCTAGGGCACATATTGAGAGTTAGTTGCAAATAATGATAAGTATAGGTGTTCCTGAGGTCTATAGAGTCAACCTTTTCCTGACAACCTTACGAGATTCAGCGATCGATTGGTACATGAGAATGCTAAGCCATGTGAAATCTAGCTGGAAATCTCTCAGTGCAACTTTCATTGAAAATTATGCATACAATGTGAAAGTTGAAACTACCCTCTAGGATCTTGAAAGGGTACGTCAGAAACTCGATGAACCCTTTGAAGCATACTATAGGAGGTGGAAGGCAGTCCAAGCCCTGGTCGATGGAGCCCTAAAGCTCTATGCCTTGATTGTCAAATTAGTGGAAGGATGCAATCCCCAATTCAGGGATTAGATCAAAATGATTATGTTCAACACATTCAATGATGTGGTTGAATATGTCAAGAGAATTGAAAAGTATGATGAAGAGGAACAGTAGAAGAAAGACGAATTCGACTACATGATTCAAAAAGACAACATGGAAGGTACACAATTAGATCTTGAGTACCCAGAACTCAAGATCTATATAGAGCAAGAAACTTTGGAGCTCTAAACTGCATTTTAAGCAAAAACAACGTAGAGCAAGCTATACCAAATCAGCCATGCTGCATGTCAAGAATAAAGATGTTTCCATCTCTAGTACTTTTGAAATAAGCTGTGTAACCTTTGATGAAATGAATGACTTTACTTGCATGATGTTTCTATAATCATTTTATGTATTCCTTCCAGCATAAATTTGTCATATTCAGTATTCATAAGGCATCGATTAAAGAAATTGATTTAGGCACATTTTAAAATGGTTTCTATTTCAAATGACTTTACCCCGAGTAAAGGAGAGAGAAATAATACAAAGTGTTCACAAAAAATACATGCAACTGCTTGATCCTATGAAGTATGCCATATCTTGTGCACTACAGTAGGGGCAAATGAAGAACAAATGAAAAAATTATACCTTACTTATCAGCAAGTCATCCAAAAGAAGAGTCGCTTGAAACATTTTCGAAGTCTGCTCTAAAACGCTCTATAGAAAGATTTCCTTGCTAGTTAAACAGGAAATGGTAGAGGTCACACCATATTAATCACTCATGCAAAAACACCATGGATAGTCAAGGGGCAATCATTCAAAGAGTCCAATAATAACTCAACAAGGAACTCAAATGTTGAAAATGAACAACTCTAGAATGAGGCAACAAAATCAAGCATTAAAAGCAATGACTTGCTCCTTAAAGGGAACTGAGGCTAGGGGAAAATTTTGCACGAATTGAAAGGAACCCTATATAATAAGGGCAATAAACATGGAAATGAGCTAATGGGACCACTAAGCTCGAATTGGCTCAAGCATATTTGCATAAAAGAACAAAAAAATGATTGTCTGGTGAAAGCTAGTGAGGGCTTTTAGGCAAAAATAAGGGCAAAAAGAAAGAGAGAATCAACTTGTAAAACCTAAAAAGGACCATTGACAATAAGGGGAAGGTTGTTGGGAATAGAAACCATTAACTTTTGTGCCTAATTATATTCCTTTGACTGATATTTTACTTCGCTAAAGTGCAAAATGTATACATTAAATGAATACACTGAAATGTTAGAAGAAACATTCACGTAAGCATTTTTGTTCATGATAGGACATGCATAAACAAAAAAAGAAGGAAAAAATGAAAAACAAAAAAAAAAACCTACTGGATTGAAAACCCGAAAGGTCAATCCAAGCAAAACTTAAGACAATCCGATAGATCAAAAACCTGAAAGGGCAGTCTATGCAATAATTAGGATCAAGCAAACAAATCGTTCAATCCATAAAAAACTAATTAATAGTATGTGATACAGTACGGACCCGACCGGCCACAACCCAATCCTACTTGAGGTACAACTCCATATGAAGGGACTACAAGAAAGGCTCGGATGAGCAAATCAACTAAAAGATGCATTCCCTCTAATTAGACAAGGGGCAATGCCAACTTAATGCATCATACACATGCACAACTCATAGCAATGATAATAAATGTGTTACATCACATGCATTATGATATAAGAATGCATTAACCTCTTCTAATTAAGTTCTACCTCGATCCAGAATTAAACTATAGGACATGCAACCTAATCTCGGTACATCATGGCCAAACCTTAGATCCAGCGAGATCTTCACATGGGCACATCATGGCCTAACCTTAGATCCAGCGAGATCCTCACCTAGGCACATCATAGCCAGTCCTTAGATCCAGCGAGATCTTCACATAGGCTCATCATCGCCTAACCTTAGATCCAGCGAGGTTTTCACTTAGGCATATCATAGCCAAACCTTAGATCTAGCAAGATCTTCACACCTGCACATCATAGCCTAACCTTAGATCCAGCGAGATCTTCACCTTGGCACATCATAGCCAAATATTAGATACAATGAGATCTTTAAAACACACATAATGAACGTTAGATATGGCAAGATCTTTACCATAACCCATCCATTATATACAGTTTCATGTCTAGTTATGTGATAGCATATAGTGTCATTGATGATATGCAGTGTAATATCGAGTTATTCTAATAACATGCAGTGTCATATAGTTATGTTTAATCTTTTGGTCAATTCAAGCAGCACTGATAAGAAGGAGATGTGACCTATGAAAAGTAGATGCCAGGTCCAACCCAGGCCAGAATAAACACAGGCACAAACTCAAAGACCATGGATTCTCTTGAACTAATAAATTTAATTTCGTTCTTTAAATTCATGTAAATTGAAACATCTACAACCCTTTGTAACTTGTATAATTTATTAAGTTTTGATAATATCTTGTGTAAGTTGAGCAATACTTATTCTAATTATTAATATCAATTTTTTAACCTTGAAATGAAACCCTAGGTTCATCTATTGTTCTTTCTAAACAATTAATAAACTTTATATCATTTCTTACAGAAAATAAAAATCATTTTTCTCCTAACTTAAATTATGCACTAAATAGGAAGGCTCTGATACCACTGTTGGGAACTGATAGTCATTTAAAATAGCAATACTTATTCTAATTAGCAATACTTATACTGATACAACTAAATAGCAATACTTATTCTAATTATTAATATCCATTTTTTAACCTTGAAATGAAACCCTAAGTTCATCTATTGTTCTTTCTAAATAATTAATAAACTTTATATCATTTCATACATAAAATGAAAATCAGTTTTCTCCTAACTTAAATTAAGCACTAAATAGGAAGGCTCTGATACCACTATGTTGCGAGCCTAGCTTATGGCGCACCCCTTATGGGCTACGCTTGGGCAGCCAACATTTTTAGGTTTCCGCGAGCACTGCCTGGCAGTGCTTGTTCAGCGCATCCAAGCCTATACACATATATTTGTACTCTCGGTCCAATTTAGCTTGCCAAGGAAAAATTCCCTTTTAATCCTTTTTCAAATACATATTTCATTTTATGACCCTAATAAATTAGTTAGTGGTAAAAATAAAATCTCTGGTCTAACCAGGTAATGGTCTAACCATTCTACATTTGACATTCCCATAATAGATTAAGTCTATTAATTCTTTACTAAGTTCGATGTAGGTCCAATGTGTGTGACCTTATCAGATCCCAAAGTATTGAGTTGTTAAGGCTTAACCAACCCTTGTTCAATAAGAACAATTAGCTCGAGGTTATAGACCATATTTGGAACTTGATGACTTTAAACTACTGTAGTACGCCTCTAGCAAGGGTCCATCATCTCCCATTACTCGGAACGTCATTTGTGCTTATGACTTAATCTTGGATAATGCAATAGCTTTCCAATGCGATGAACTCCATCCATTCTTTAATATTCATACCATCTGGTTTATTGGGTTCGGTTAAAGTGTTAACCAACCAATAGTGAGGTTGCTCCAAGGAACCCAATTATTTATTTGTTACAGAAATATATATGAACACATCGATATAAATAAAAGATGAATGTCTTTATTAATTAATCAAATTGTTCGTACCAATACATAATTAAGATATATCACCCAAATCACCTTAATGGCATACATCATATCTAACAGAATTTTCCCAAGGAGCTATAGGAAAAAGCCATTGATTATGTTGTGTATATCTTGAACTGGTCTCTGATAACAAGTGTTTTCGATATGACACCCCTAGAAGCATGGAGTGGGAGAAAGCCCAATATCTCTCATTTGCATGTTTTTGGTAGTCTAGTACATAGTCATATGATGTTATAAAAGATCTAAGTTAAGAATTAACTCTTTACTATCATCTTATTGATAGTGAATTCATTGATGCTGAAGAAGCTATAAAGGATGAGAGATAGAGAAAAGCCATGGAGTAGGAGATTTAAGCAATAGAGAAGAATGAGACATGGGAGTTAACTAAACTACCAACGGATAAAAAGCCCATCCGGGTTAAATGGGTGTTTAAGGAAAAGAAAGATACCAACGAAGAAATTATATGACACAAAGAAAGACTAGGTTCTAAAGGATATAGCCAAATATCTGGTATTGACTATGATGAGGTATTTGGACCGGTTGCCATAATGGAGACTATCAGATAAGTGATCTCCGTTGTTGGTCAAAAAGGATAGAAAATCCATCAAATTGATGTCAAGTCAGCATTTTTTAATGGATATCTAGAGGAAGAAATTTATGTCCAACAACCACCTAGTCATGTTATTAGAGGCTACGAAGAGAAACGACTGAAGCTGAAGAAGGCATTGTAAGGACTTAAGCAGGCACCGAGAGCTTGGAATAGCCGAACTGATAAATACTTTCAAGAAAATAGATTTGTCAAATGCACCTGTATGTGAAGGTGAAAAATGGAGACATGTTGCTTTTTGCTTGCACGTGGATGATCTTATTTTCACTGGGGACAATCCTCATATGTTTGATGATTTCAAGGGGACAATGGCTTGTGAGTTTGAGGTGACTGACATTGGATCAATGTCATACTACCTTGGCATTGAAGTGAAGCAAAATGCTGACTAAATCTTTATTTCTTAAAGTGGCTTTGCTAAGGAGATCTTGAAAGAGTTCAAGATGTGGAGAATTGCAACCCTGTTAACACTCATGTCGAATGCAACTTTAAATCGATGAAAGATGAAGATGAAAAGGAGTGAACCCAACCATATTCTGAAGTCTCATCAGAAGTCTCAGATACCATACTTGCACTAGGCCCGATATTTTATACGCAATTGGGCTATTAAGTAGATGCATGGAAGCACCCAAGGAGTCTCATTGTAATGTGGGAAAGAGAATACTCTGTTATGTGAAAGGTACAACTAATTTTGGACTACGATATTTAAAAGTTGATAAGTTCCAATTAGTTGGATACAATGATAGTTATTAGGCTGGTAATAACAATGATAGAAAGAGCACTAACAGATTTGTATTTTTCTCTTGGTGAAATGACGTTCACATGGAGTTCAAAGAAGCAACCTGTTATGATGTTGTCAATGTGTGAAGTTGAATATGCCGTTGCAACCTCATGTGTGTGTCATGCAATATGGCTATGATGAATACTGAAGGAACTTCAAATTACGCGACATGATCCAACAAATGTTTTTGTCGATAATAAATGGGCATTAGAATTAGCAAAAAATCTAGTCTTCTAAGATTGAAGTAAGCACATTGACACGAGATATCATTTTATAAGAGAATGCATCGAGCAGAAGGAGGTGATGTTGAAGTATGGAAAGACGGAAGATCAAGTTGCATACATCTTCAATAAACTGCTTAAATGTGATGTGTTTAACAAGTTGTAAACATTGTTGGGTGTTATAGAAAATTGAGTTTAAGGGTGAGTGTTAAATTAATGAACTTAATTAATATTAAAAAAAATGGGAAGAAAGAAGGAACGTAGGAAAAGGCAAACAATGGAAGAAATTACAGTGATTAAGTAAACTGAAGGAGGTGGCTCACGAGCTATGCATTTGCCAGAATTTTATTGTTAAATCTCAGTTTTGTTAATGAAAATTGTGTTGATTGAGAAAGATAGTGTATTTGTAATGAAAATAAGTGGAGGGACTCTTATGAAATTAGTATAGGTATTTTTAAGAATTTATTTTAAAAAATGATAGGTGTCATAGTCTTATTGGTATGACTTTTCAAATTATGACACGTGGCGTGAGTGAACTACACTCTACATTAAGTGGTTGTAATAAGTGGATTTAGGGGGTTAAGCTGTGTGCTTTAAACAAGTTTAAGGGGGCGAGAGGAACTTTTGAAAGTTCAAGGGGGCGATGGGCTATTAGGGACAAGTTCAGGGAGGTCTGGATGCATTAGGCCTTTATCTAGTGTATTTTTAGAAACTAATTTTATTATATACACAAAATCTACCATGCAATAATTTTTTTTAAATAAGTTAATTAATATTATGTGTAAGCATTTTTTTAAAAAAATTATCTCATTGGGCTTACAGTTTTAATAAAGAAAAACCTCATCCCACCTCACCTGACAGTAGACTCAAACCTGTGACCTCTAGGATTACAACTTCAGGATCAACCACTAGACTAAACCTACTCTTATTTCATCAATTACTTTTTTTTGAAAAATCCTTGTAGAGATAGTGTATCTCCCCAACGGCTAAAAGATTGGAGTGGGTGAAAATTTCGGGGCAGAGTACCCAACTAGATTGGTTCCTCTGCTTACCTACAAAGCACCCACCCGCTTTTATTAATAGTGGTTCTCGAAATTACTTTGCTATTCAATCTTGTTCAAATTCTAAATTTATGCCATATCCATCATTTTCATTTGGTGGTGAATAGTTCAATTAGGACTGAAAAAAATCTTATTTAAGTGGAGAAAGTGTGAAGCGAGAATACGAGGCTGCAGAGAGCGAAACAGATTTACTAGGAAAATAACTGAATTAGCGGAGAAAAGAGTTAAACCAGCTAATGTGATGCTATTTTTACATGATTATAAGTGTTATTTTGTGTGTTTTTAGGCATCAATACTATTAATTTTGGACCTAATTGATTGTATTAGGTAATTCGGGTTCTAAAGTGGACTTTAGTTGCAAAATGTCGGTTTTGGTGCATTTTTGGAAGCTTTTGGACAGCTTTTCATATTTTGGCCATAACTTATTCATACAATGTCGGATTGGGCCAATTCATGATGTGTTGGAAGCCTTAAAGAACAATCTAAATTTTCGTGTGTAATAGTCAACTTCAAATTCAGATGAATTCTGGGCGAAAATCACGGTTAAAGTTACCAGTCCATGAAGACTTATGCTCATGATTAGATTCTATCACTTTTCAGCTTTTCCTATTCAAGAATTTCAAAGTGACCGAGGTAGTATGACAATAGGACTTTTTTTCAGATTTGTTTTCACTTAATTATTTAAAGTTTGGTACTAATATGCAACTTTGCATATGGACTTAAAGTGCACAGTTGTACGTGCAATCATCCGATTTTGTTAAGTAGTTTGTGTTTGTATCTTTCCAATTCTCATCTCCCTTACCAAAAAAGAAAAGTAACCAATCATAGATGTAATTATATACATGCATAATATTACGACAGCAGTTATGTAAAATTTGTGCATGCATCAATAATTCACCATCAATAATTATGTAGCCAATTTAATGCTGAAGAATATTATGTTTCTGGTTAATTGCAAATTAATATGTCTGAAAGGTTGACCCATCGGAATCTCTTGGTCTACGCTTATTTTAAACCTCCTGAAGCATTTTCGTTTACTATGCCCTTCCTCGTGTCCGAGTGCCTAGGTAACCACCATAGGCCTTTCCTCGCCTAAATATGGCCCTTAAACTTAAGGCTATGTCATCCAAATGTGCTGCTAAATGGAAGGATCTTATCAACGTCCGTGAATATGACTGAGTTAAATACTCTCTTTTAAGAAATAAGAAAAAGCAATTTATAAATTTTTTTGATTATATATCAAGATTTGATAACTTGGGAGATAATCCTATCCAAAATTGGGAATACAGGGATAGAACACTATCTTAACAAGAAGATAGTATTAAGACAAGATATACAATATTTCTCTTACTATATGATTGCTAATTCTATTCTATTTAGGACCTTGATAAAAAGGATACTGAATGAATTTCCCATTGGTGAATGATTTCTGCTACTTGGTGGAAGAGATATCTCCAAATTCAGTAATTTGGTTTTTAAAGAATTCTAGTATACAGCCGAATTGAATTCAGGTTCTTGGATATAGTGTTATCTAATTCGGTAATTCAAATTCATCCAAATAATAAAGCCCGAAGTTTGGCACTGTCACTGGGATAGAGAAAACTTCTCTAGAATTGTTGAAATCACATCTATTACCGTGGCCTTCAAATAGATTATCATTTTATAGTGAGAAATTGTGATCTCTTACCACCTAGTATCTCTCAACATTCACACATTGACATTAACTCCTTGACTTGTAAAAACCATTCTTCTATGTTTCCAGATTAATAGATTAAAAGTATTCTACCTAGCTGTCCCCAGCTTAAATGGTTGGACATACTCAAATTTGGTTGGTTTGATCATGGTTGGACATTAACTACTTGAATTCTGTCGAAACATATACAAATGAAAATTTGATTAATCAATTTGTCCTTCTAGATCTTAACTAATCTGTTCCGATTTCTTTCAATTTGCTATGAGCGTTGAAGATCTAACTCTCAGATACCTTTTTTCCCAGCATGTTTTGCTCTGGATCTATGACTAACTCTGTCTCTCCTACATATGAAAATTATGATTTATTAAATTCAAAATCTTGTAACTGTATCTGTCGATTTAGATCTAAAAAATTCAAGCTACATCTGTGTTTCAGATTAACCGTTACGAGTATTGAGCAGATATCACTCAATTTGTTTGGCGTATTGCAGATCTATTCATCAAATTTCTCTATTAAGGATAGAAATCAAGAGAAACTTGAGAATCAAATTTACCTTTTTGCTGAACTTTTTGTTGTTAATAAACATGGGAATGGTTTTGGCATCTCTCCCGCTATCTCTCCCTTAAGCGGCCACTGAATTTTGAGTGAGTTTAGAGATTAGGGTTGGATTTATATAGTACTCAGAGTTTAGGGCTTTAACATATTTTTCCTTTCTTTAATGATTTCCTTTTAAAATCTACTGCATATCCAAAAATTCATATATTAATTACTTATTGCAAAACACACTTAACTCTTCCCGATTGTTTCCTCATTCATGTTGACCGGGTCTTCAACATATATATATTTTGGTGGTGAACACTGCTTAAGACAAAATGCTCACTACTACAAATTAAACTTTTAGTGGGGAAAAACTAGTGGCGAAAATAAATTTGCCACTGAAAATACTTCATTTGTGGCGTCTCTAAATGTGCCATAGTTGATACCTTTCAGTGGGGATATTTAATTTCGCCAAAAAAAAAATAAATATTAGTGGGGGATGTACACAATTCCCCACTATATGAACAATTTTAATGGGGAAGTTATAGCTATCGACAATAAGTGAAAAAAAAGGCGACCCAGCATCCCGCTCTCGACTATTCCTAATTATTTAAAACTAACCCCAAAAAACCCCAAATCCAAATTTTATGTTGTTTATCCCTTTTGCTATCTTTCTCAACAAAAATCCCTAACCTATTTTGCCAAGTGCTCATCGTCAATCAAATTCAAAGTCGGAATTTTATGAGCTTGAAGGGTTGAACTTGAACGGTAGTTAGTTTGGTATTAGAATTACCTAATTTACAGCTTCCCGTTGTAGGAGCTTCGTTCAAAATGATGAATTCATCTCAGCTCAGAATTATGAAAAACGTCAGGTATGCAGAACTTTTAGCTAGATATCGACTCAACTAATTTAGGTTTAGTTTCTTCAATTTTGTTTACTCCATATGGTAATTTTGTTTAGATTGAAGACTGAATTACATCCTAGTTTTATGGGTTTGTTGAGGAAAATAGAGATGCTGATTTTAGATTAGTTAAAGACCCATACATGTCAGAAAAATAGGAGATTTATTTTGATAAATTGCTTTTACCATTCGCCCTCTACATATGTAGCCAAACTTATTTCACCCAATTTTAGGCCTTTATATGTGATTTTCTTAGTATCATAATATATAGCAGTTTGAAAGCCCTCTTGTAGGTTTTAGATTACCAAATTTCTTGATTCACCCACCCACAAGCTTCAACTTGAAGATTAATCAAATGTTAGTTTCCAAAGAAGTACTTTGCATGTAGTTTGAAGTAATTGTTTTGTATTCTTATACAATTGTTCTGTTTTCGATAACTTGAATTATAATGTTAAATTGTAAGAATGATAATTGTTATATTGCTTATTTACTGTCTATTATTGTTTGGTTTTTCTTTGCTAATATGAAATTTTGGAAGGAATAAACATTTGGTTTATTGTGTAGTATACATTTGATGATTCCCCAGAAGTTTTTTTGGAGATCATTCTATAAATTATAAACACATATATAGCAACTTCTCTTTTGTATTTATTGCTAAATGTGGTGTCCTTGTGTCTTGCCTATTTTGTTTCCTTTCACTATCTTTCATTCTGAGTTTCAATATTTTACTCATTTGTTAGCACATCACAGTTCAAATCCACTAGTTTCAATAAATATAATGCTTAGTTTTGAAACTCCATTAAAATGGCTCTAATTGTTGAGATCTACTATGTTTTCTCTATGTTATTCTTTTTTCATTTATGATTATGCTAATGCTGAACTATGTTCAAATTCTGTTGATGGAAGCATAAAGTAACATCTCATTATCCTTGCAGGAACTAAAAGTTGTTAGAGAAATTGGAGAGGAATATCAAAGAAAACAACTTATAAGAGATGAAAGACTTAATACTTTCTATTTGTTTCTTTGAATTGGATTATTACAACCTTCATACCATGCTCTATTTATAGTGCAAGAGAAACAATTATAACCATTCATTGTGCAACAATAAAAACATAAACTAATACACCATTAACTCTAAATTATCACCACACAAAATCCACCAACTCTAGTGTTTCAATTTCTACCACATAAATAAATTAAGTTTATTATTTTAACACCCCCTCTTAAACTTAATTCTCGATTATTCCAAGTGATGCTCGCAACTGCTTGAACACATCGTACTTGAGCGGCTTTGTGAAAATATCCGCGATTTGATCTTGAGTCCTCTCGTATTTAAGTATGACTTCCTTCTGCTCAATGCATTCTCGAATGAAATGAAACCTTGTGTCGATGTGCTTACTTCTATCATGAAAAACTGGATTTTTTGATAGTGCCAGCGCAGACTTGTTATCAACCAAAATTTCTGTTGGTTCTTGCTGAGTCATTTGAAGCTCCTTCAATATTCGTCTTAGCCAAATTGCATGGCACACACAAGATGTTGCAGCTACATATTCAGCTTCACAAGTTGACAGTGTCACAATAGGTTGCTTCTTTGAACTCCAAGTAAACGCCGTGTCACCAAGAAAAAATGCAAAACCGCTTGTACTCTTTCGATCATTTTTGTCACCAGCCCAATCACTATCGCTGTAGCCAACTAATTTGAACTCATTAGACTTTGAATATCGTAATCCAAAATTAGTTGTACCTTTCAAATAACGGAGTATTCTTTTCGCGGCATTCCAATGTGACTCCTTTGGTGTTTCCATATATCTGCTGACTAGTCCGACTGCGTACAAAATATCAGGCCTTGTGCACGTCAAATATCTTAGACTTCCAACCAAGCTTCTGAACATTGTTGGATTGACATTTTCTCCATCTTCATCTTTGGTCAATTTTAAGTTGCATTCTACCGGTGTGTTGACAGGGTTGCACTTCTCCATTTTGAACTTATTCAAAATCTCCTTAGCAAATCCACTTTGAGAAATGAAAATGCCATTATCATCTTGCTTCACTTCGATGCCTAGATAATATGACATCAGGCCAATATCGGTCATCTCAAATTCGCGAGTCATCGTCTTCTTGAAATCTTCAAACATTTGAGGATTACTTCCAGTAAAAATGAGATCATCCACATACAAGCAGACAAGCAGCATATCTCCTTTCTCCACCTTCACATACAGCGCGTATTCATGTGGGCACTTGTTGAAACCATTCTCTTGGAAATATTTATCAATTCGGCTGTTCCATGCTCTCGGTGCTTGTTTGAGACCGTACAATGCTTTCTTCAACTTCAACACTTTTCCTTCTTGGCCTTTGACAACATAACCCGGTGGTTGTTGCACGTAAATTTCTTCCTCCAAGTATCCATTCAAAAATGCTGACTTGACATCCATTTGATGAATCTTCCATCCGTTTTGAGCAGCAATAGAAATCACCAGTCTGATTGTCTCCATTCTTGCGACGGGTGCAAACACTTCATCATAGTCGATACCTTGTTTCTGACTATACCCTTTCGCAACGAGCCTTGCTTTGTATCGCACAATTTTTTCACTTGCGTCTTTCTTCGCCTTGAAAACCCACTTAACTCCAATGGGCTTTTTGTCAGCTGGAAGTTTAGTTAACTCCCAAGTCTTGTTCTTCTCAATTGCTTGGATCTCTTCTTCCATGGCTTTTCTCCAATTCTTGTTCTCCATGGCTTCTTCAACGTCAATGGGCTCACTATCAATGAGATAGCAATAATTAAACTCTCTACTGATATCTCTTGTCACATCAAGAAGATCTTCAACACGTCGAAATTTTCTAGGTCTCTCCTTCAGACTTGTACTTCCACTTTCGCTATCGTCATTCCCTTGAGTTGCATATGAAATAGGAGTTCTTATTGGTGTGGCAGGTGTCTCTTCAGCGTCTTGATCATCACTTTCATCTATTGGGAAAGGATAAAAATTATAACTTTTTAGTTGGTGATCATTCCAATCCCATGTTGCTTCTTCATCGATAGTCACATCCCTACTGATTACTATTTTCCCGGTGTCAGGATCAAAGACCTTGTAGCCTTTTGAAGATTCTGAGTATCCCACGAACAAGTATTTTTTGCTTTTATCATCCAATTTTCTTCTTTCTTCATCCGCCACGTGAACATGAGCAACACTCCCAAAAACACGAAAATGAGAGATGTTAGGCTTTCTCCCACTCCATGCTTCTTGAGGTGTCATATCTGTAACACTTGTAGTTGGGGACCGGTTCAGGATGTAGACTGCACAATCAACAGCTTCTGCCCATAACCCCTTTGGTAAATCTTTACTCTTCAACATGCTCCGCACCATGTCTAGCACAGTTCTATTCTTCCTTTCAACAACTCCATTTTGTTGAGGAGATCTTGGGACTGATAAGAAATGGCGAATTCCATTTTCTTCGCAAAAATTCTTGAATTCATTGGATGTGAATTCTCCCCCTCTGTCGGATCTTAAGGCTTTAATGTACTGATCGCTCTCCTTTTCCACGCGCACTTTGAACTTCTTGAATGCTCCAAAAACTTCTGATTTCTCCTTCAGAAAGTAAACCCATGTCTTCCTGCTATAGTCATCAATGAACAGCAGAAAATATTTATTTCCTCCTAATGACGATGGAGTTATCGGTCCACAAACATCAGCATGAATTAGCTCTAGCGGCGCCTTTGCCCTTGACATGGACTCCTTTGGAAAACTGGTTCGTGATTGCTTTCCAACGAGACATCCTTCACAAAGTTGATGAGGTTTGTCGATAGGGGGAAGACCGTGCACCATCTTACTTTGACTTAGCAGCTTTAGCCCTCCAAAGTTCAGATGTCCGAACCTTAGATGCCAAAGCCAATGATGATCCTTCACGCAAGCCTTCAAGCATTTCGCCACATCCGTCTTGATGTTAAGAGTGAACATTCGATTTTTTGACATCGGCACATTTGCTAACAGCTCCTTCTTCTCGTTCAACAACACCAACCTCCGATCCACCATGTGAATTTGGTAGTTTTTCTCCAACAACTGTCCCAAACTCAAAATATTACTTTTCATGTCCGGGACATAGTAGACGTTGTTGATGAATTGATGTTCACCATTCTTTAGACGAATAAGAATGGTTCCTTTGCCTTTGATTGGAACTTTTGAAGAATCACCGAAAATAACGTTTCCACCGAATGACTGATCCAACTCCGTAAACATGTTCTTGTTGCCACACATATGATTGCTTGCGCCATTGTCGAGATACCATAGGTTGTTTTCTTGTCCATGTTCTCCTTCACGAGTTAGTAAAACCGTGTTGTTTTCCTCCTCATCTTGAATATGGTTCGCCGTCTCCTCTACTTGTTTTTTCTGATACCAGCACTCGGATGCGTAGTGACCAAATTTACCACAATTGTAACACTTTACATTTGACTTGTCATGTCCGTCATTTTGCCTCCAGGCTCCTCGTCCTCGGCCTCGTCCATGTCCACGACCTCTGCCTCTAGTGGACTGGTTACTTTCTCTACTGTTATCATCTCTTCCATGTTGTTGATTTCTTCCACGTCCTCTTCCTCTTCCATTTCCTCCACGACCTCTACCCCGACCTCGTCCATATTGACTAGCATCTCGGCTTGTTTCACCTTCTCTAATCGAAGCCTTTGTAGCCAGGACTTGTTCCATAGACTCTTCTCGTTGTCTATTTAGCCTCTCCTCATGTGCTTGTAGTGATCCAACAACTTCGTCAACGGTCATTGTACTAGTATCACGTGCTTCTCCAATGGCTACTACTATGTGTTCAAACTTCTGTAGTAGTGATCGCAAAATTTTTTCAACAACTTCACTTTGCTCCATTTGCTTTCCATACTGCCGCATTTGATGAACGACAGACTTTACTCTCGAGGTATAATCCACGATTGAATCGGTCTCCTTCATCTTCAACGACTCGAACTCGCCTCTTAACATTTGAAGCCGCACCTTCTGTACTTTCTCCTCTCCTTGAAGAGAAACTCGTAATATATCCCAAGCTTGTTTGGAGGTAGTAGCTTCAGCCACCTTCTCAAACATCACGTCATCTAACCCTTGGTGGATTAGACTAAGTGCCTTCTGATCATTTCGACGGTTCTTATTAAGAGCTTCTTTTTCGGCTTGGGACATTTCTGCACCTTGTGCTGGAACTGGAACTACGTAACCATTTTCGACAACATCCCAAACATCATGGGCTCCAAGGATGGCTTTCATTTTAATACACCAATTTTTGTAATTGGTTTTGGTGAGCTGGGGAAAGTTGTAACTGTTGACATTCATTTTTTCGGGTAGGGTCTCTCAACACTCAAAATATATTTGGAGAAAAATAAGAAACCTCACAAGGGTTTTTGTGATTCGGAAACCAAATATAATTCTTTTCTGATGTGGAAGATCAGACTACGCTGCAACCACAGAGCATACTTGGAATTAAACTCGGCTCTGACACCACTTTGTTAGAGAAATTGGAGAGGAATATCAAAGAAAACAACTTATAAGAGATGAAAGACTTAATACTTTCTATTTGTTTCTTTGAATTGGATTATTACAACCTTCATACCATGCTCTATTTATAGTGCAAGAGAAACAATTATAACCATTCATTGTGCAACAATAAAAACATAAACTAATACACCATTAACTCTAAATTATCACCACACAAAATCCACCAACTCTAGTGTTTCAATTTCTACCACATAAATAAATTAAGTTTATTATTTTAACAAAAGTTTCCTTTGGCGGGATTCAATTCTTGAAAAGGTAACTAAATTAATAAGTTCAGCTTCATCTTTTTTTCTTTCATATATGTATCTCTTGAGTATGTTTATTATGAGTTCATTTTGGACAACACTATTAACCTTTTTTGCATTTCCCAAAGTTCTAGTTTCATTTAGTTCCCATTACAAAAGATTTTCATTTACTTCTAATTTTTTACAGAGTTTGGAATTTAAATTAACTATTACCTTTTTGCCAATTGGAAATTAGTCACAGAAGAAGTTCTTTCACCTGTTGTTGGGTTTATGTGATTTTCTTTTACTTTTTTTCATATGTATGTTTAAATTTATTATTTGTACTGATGTTGTAATTGTTTTATCTTAAATTTTTTTCATCACATTTGGTGTTTTCTGCCACCAATTCATCAGTCTATGAATGCTCTACATTACATGTGAACTCCTATGCTCTCTGTTAATTTCTAATTTTATAACCAGGTCCTACGCTCTAATGAAGCAGAGAAAATCAAGGCTTTTGAGAAGTACTGAGATATGAATACTAAGCAATTAAATGAGGCGAAGCTTTGAGGGGTTTCCACCGCCGGAACTAAGAAGAAATTACTCGAACGGCTTTGCAATGAGTTACCGTTACCGGCACCATACTGTTCAAGGTAACTTTCTAATTGAACTAATTATATATTGGTACGATTGTTAATGCGGTTTGCATTTAAATAAGAGGAGAAAGTTGTCACTGCCACCATGAAGGGAGCCGTTGTCTTTGATCAGTATCTGCCGAAGGAGACAAAGTCGCAGTATCATGTTTTGAATCCAGCAAGTCTTAGATTACTTGTTGGCTAATTGGTTGTAGTCACTTACTTGCACTGATAAAAAATGATAATCATGATAGAAAGTTACAAAATAGCTGTTGATGTTGACAATTGTTTAGATTCGTAGAATTTTTTTCAGCTTTGGATTGAACTTCGTCCGACCTTTCATATTCTATTTATTTCAGGGTGATGATGTGTAGGATGTCATGTTGAATTAGACACATAGTGGGAAGAAAAATTCTATGCTAAGACTAAGAACAACAGGTCTAACAGAAAGGAGTTCAATTGTTAGCCGAAGTACAATACCCCGTTGGAAATGGACTGTGATGATATAAAGAAAGAAACATATGTGAGTTGTTCTTTGTACCTTTTTATTTTACAAGTCTATTCAATAGTTGGTGCATTTTTTCTTTTTGAAAATAAAAACTTTGTGGATGAAGAGGTGGTAGTTTGGTTTTGCAAAAGATATCTCTCTTTTATTTATAGATTAACACATTTGTACATTGACAAATACTCTACAGCCGCATCTTTATACTTGTCTCATTTACTATGTTTTATTTCATTTTTTTGTTTCCCACAGTTTGATAACTTTATTTCATTATTATTGTTCTTGCAATGCATGTTTGTTTGTCTTCTGAATTTTGGATGTTTCATGGTGCAGGATTTGTTTGAATATCCTATGTTGTGTGGTATGGCTTATTTAAATGTGTTCCACGAAAAATATCTATTTTACGATGGTTCATTATACTCTTGTATGGTTGTTCTTCACGCTTTGATTCAAATGTACTAGCGCCAAATACAAGTATTGCGTTTTGTATGTTTTGATGCTTTGCTATATATGCCACTATCATTAAGTAGTTGTATTTATGAATTGTTATTTTTTTCTGGATATTGCATTTACATTTTGTTTAGGACTCTTATTATGCACCGGTATCATATATAATAGTATATTATGAACTTCTTAATTGGTCCTCTATAGTTCACCTGTCTTGTTTGGTCATTTTAAATGCAATTACTTTTGTCTATAGCTTACAAGTTTGAACACTGCTGTAATTTTTTGTCCTTAATATGCTTTTGAGCAGATAGTGCATTTGATTTGAGGTGTATTAGTAGCTCCCTTCAATCCAAAGTTCATTTATCTTTTTTATTAAAAAATTGTATTTTATTGTATAATATAACCTGTTGTGGCGAAAATTTCCCCATAAAAATTAAATTTTTAGTGGGGAAAATATTTCCCCATAAAAGCTTAGGCTGTAGTGGCGACTAAATTCGCCACAAAAATGTACCCTGGTGGCGATTGAAATCGCCAATAATTTACTATGTTTAGTGGCGAAATATTTTCGCCACAAAACAGTGTAATTTTTGTGGCGAAATATTTTGCCACTATTGCTTCCATTTTAGTGGTGAGCAAATTTTTTCGCCATTGAACCCTTTAGAGGCGCAGCAACAGCCGCAACTCTGATTTTCGCCACTACAAGCTATAGTGGCAAAAAATCAGCTTTTAGTGGGGAAAAACTTCCCCACTAAAAAACAAATTTCTTGTAGTGGCTAGAGGAAGATAAGTTTTGAATTTCGAGTTTCGATCTGTTGGAGTTGTGAGAGAGCATGTATACACTAGTTTGGAGTTACAAAACTTCAATTCTTGTCATGAATAAAATTGCGCCACCAGATTGAAAAATGAATTACATCATACTTCTGTTCCTCATTCATGTTGGCCGGGTCTTCAAATTCTAATTTTATGCTATATCGATCAATTTCATCTCCTCTACTCTTCATCGTGAAGAATTCTACCATTATATTTTTTAAGAAATAACAAAAATTCTTTGAAAAAAATATATATATATTTGGCCCACAGGCCTTGTTTGGGATTTAGATATTTTATGATAGCCCGAGCTCGAATTTCATATTTTATAATTTGGGGTGACTTGGGCTACTGGATTTTTAGCTAGGCTTCATTAGACCTAGCTCGAACCCGGCCCAGCCCAAACAATGATCAAGTCTAAGGTATATACCATGATTTTTAGACCCAGACCGGTCATCAAATCGGTGAAGACAACAGTTCATAGATTTAAGGTTCAATCGGATTAAATAGGTGGTCGAACTGGATTTTCTTAAACATTTGAAAATGCTAAATATTTTCTATAATTTTATATTAAACATGTAATATGAGTTATACCCTACAACAATTAATAATATTAAATAAAATATTTTATAATCCAAAGTTATATTTCAAATAAAAATAAAATACAAGATAACAACTAATATAGTCTAGTAAATGAATACAAACCAAATTATATATTGTATATATTCGATTAAAAAAGTTAATAGATTTGATTCACCATATATAAAATTAACACATTAAAGGACGAATTAAAATTTATACACAAGATGTTAAATAAAAAAGTTATATATTCATTCAATATAAATTTTAAGCAAAAAACTTAGAGTTAATGGTGTTTAAAAAATTTAAATGTTATTTCGTTATGAAAAACTTTCAAAATTGTAATTGAAAGAATTATTTCAAATTAAATCAAATGTGTAGTATGTGAAATAAAAAAAATAAACATATTTATTGTTGTTTTTTTACTATAAAATATTATTAAAAGAAGGAAAATCATTAAAAATATACATGTCTCACTAAAATATCTATAAATTTATCATGCTTGTTAAACATACAAATTATTTATAGAACTTTCATGCATTTAAGTCCCCCACCGTTTTTCTCTTACCCTTTTTCTTTTGATTTTCTTTCTTTTTTTCATTTATCTCTTAAACCGTTTATTTTTTCGACATGCTGCTCTAGAGTTTTTTGTTCATCTTATTTTTATCTTTGAAATGATATCTACTGTGATATTTTCAAAATTTTTTATCTAGTAATTATCTAGTAGGTATCCAGTAGTAAGTAGATCACTGTTAGATATCTAGTAGATATCTAGTATATATAAATTGTAATAGTTTTTTATGGAATCCAATGACTTCAAACATATATTTAATAGATATATAACAGATATATATATGATAATTTCATAAATTATGAATAGATCCACGTCTTTTTTACGCTGATTATTTGATAAAATATAACATCTAGAACGTATCTAGTAAGCATCTAGTAATCACTATTGGAATTGTAATTTTCTGCCATGGCATTGTATAGTAAGGGTAAGTTTTGAATCATTTTGACACATGCAGACCCTGTTCTCTTGGACGACAATTCAGTTCAGTTCAGACTGCTTCAGTTCAGTTCAGCTATGCGTATTTATAAATTTACACTAAAATAAGTTCAGTTCAGTTCAGCCAACTTCAGTTCAATTCATAAAATTGCAATGCAAAAGAACAATGCCTCAGTTGGAGGTTTTCTCTATTTCTCGAAAGTTACATGTTCTCTTGTTTAAACTACTGTACAAAGAGCTGGTTGAATCATACAAAATTGTCTTGATATTTTGCAATGATTCAAGACATAAAAGAAGCGGGCAAGAGAAAGTGTTCATTCGTTTCACAATAAAATATACTTGCTGTGTGTAATTCTTGCTAAATTATGGGGCTCGTTGTTTGGGATTCTTTCAGGTTCAGTACCATAAACATGGTTATTTGTCGTACATTGGGGTTGTTGGCACAGTTAAGAAGCTACTTAGTGATGAAGAAGTATAAAGGTACTGAAATTGCTCGCAAGTATAATTTCAGAAGATATACTCTTGATATTTGTAATACATACTGTATGGCTCTCGTTGATGATACTAAAAATTAATAAAATAATAAACTTGAAACAAATGTTAATCTTAAAGTGGATCATCAATTGAGCTAATCAAATCCTTGTCTAAAAATACAGGTAGCCATTTGATTGCTGGATTCAACATGAGTTTTATTTATTCTTGATATTCGGAAAATACAAGGAAATTTTGTAGGAACCTGCCTCAATTGTAATTTTCTTTCAATACTTCAACTTGACAACTTCAAAGAAAAGAATTATTTAATAGTTTGGTAATTAAATTTGTGTACCCTGTAGTTCAGATGGCTAAGCGGGTTGAGCAAGTCAGAGGAGAACAAGGTTCAAATCCCGCTAAATACATTTGTTGGGAGGGGTGAGGAGCCTTAACTGTTATTAAGTCCCGAATAAGATTATTTCAATGAAGATATTTATAAATATTACAAAAAAAATAAAATTTGTTCCTTTTAATCTTTTGTCGACTGCTTAAAAGCAAGCTACAAATCAAATTCATGTGCTTATAAATTATTTTTAAGGGCTTCTTACAAAAAGGCCAAGAAAATCCAAACTACTTAAAGCCCATACAAGTAATAATCTACAATTACACAAAAATAGGGGAAATTGTTTTCAAACACACGACCTTAAATGAAAGGAATTCCAACCATCTCTCAAAACTGAATAACGCGGTTTTCATCACAAAAACCAAATTCAAAAACACGTTCAAACCACCAAGTTCAGAGCCACGATCACAGTAACTGCTCGCATCATCTACAAAACCAACGGGAATTCTACAGATTCTAAAGTTAATTGGCGATAATCATAGGCATTCCTATTTCTGTTTCAAAATCAGAAGAAAGAAGGAAGAAATCTCAAAGGTAAGAAATGAAACCCTAACATTGTAACATTGTTCGGAAATTTTCAAATTAAAGTAGCTGATCAGTGGAATAATGTAAATATTACAAAAAAAAATTATGCATTATGATATGTAAATATTACCAAAAAAAATTAAATTCACTAAGCCCCAAACAAGATTATTTCAATGAAGATATTTGTAAATATTACCAAAAAAATTAAATTTTTGTCTTTTAATCTTTTGTAGACTGCTTAAAAGCAAGCTGCAAATCAAATTCGTGGGCTTATAAATTTTTTTTAAGCACCGTTGTAACGGTAAGTCAGAAATGTAGCATCAACAGTGATTACTGGCCTGCAATGTTTCTAGCCTTCAATAGAAGCAGAAAAGGCAATAAAGAAATATTTAAACATTGAGTCATCTATCACAACATCAATTACTGAGCCGGGATTAGTTTGCCTAATCATGTACAGCAAACTTAGCAACGAAGAGTATGAATCAGATGGTGACCCTCTAATCATCTTCAATGCTTCTTCTTTTCCATGCCATGCCTTTTCGTAGTTTTTATCGACTCCCACTTCATTTTTCAGATCCTCAATAATATCCCCTGGCCTATACACCCTCTTCGGGTTGATGAACGAATTTTTTACAAACTTAGGAACAAGTTCAGTAGTAGCTTGCCTCTTCTCACCGTTTCTTGTGTCAATATCACATGTATGAAATTCAAAATACTTCCTAAAAATAAAGGCAAAACCATGTTGTCTCTTCAAAGCTTTAAAAAACCAAGAACAGCTTGAAAAACACAAGTTAGCCAATGCTCCTTTGTACACGATTTATAAACCTTGAATTGGAACTCATTTCTTAACGCATAGAGACTAACAGCCTCTTTAAGAACAGACTTATCTTTAAACACTTGACCAACTTTTAAAAAATCAATATTGGGAACAGAAATTATAGGATCGCCAAAACAGTCTACCGAAGAATCTACTACAGCCAAACCATACAGATCTAATGCCATCTGAGACTTACTCCTTATATAAGTGGAATAATCATCTAGTAATTCTTCTGCAACATCAGATGCAGAGGGATCATAAACAGTTTGTTGTTAAAAAATAGAGACAATACTGTTATCAATTTCTTCAACTACAGAACCTGAGAATGGACAAACAAAAAAATGTAAGAATAAAAACAAAACCAAGACAAAAAAGAAACAATACCACTAAACAATAACTACTAAGATACGCAAACAACCACAAACTTATAAAATATATAGAAAAAAACTGCTAAATGTCTGGCAGACATCTGATAAACAACTAGTAAACAAAGTAACAAGATTACAAGACATCATGCAAATTGCTAGTAAACATATGGTAGACATCTAGTGAAATCAAGTAAACACCTAATAAAAAGGTATTAGATGCACCAAAAACAAAACAAATAGTTAATATACATATATTATATATCAGATAAAAATGTGGAAACAACTCAAATCAAAAATCCAAAAACTACTAAAACAAATGATGAGAATCAAAAGACATGAAACAAGGATTACCTTGAGCATCAGCTGAAATAGAAGAAACTGATGTAATACACAGAGGATAGTCTGTGATCAGCATATTTTGGGACTTCAATTGAATATAAAACCGAACAGAGAGATCATTCTTGATCTCAACAGCAGGAAAAATCCATCTGAAACTTGATACTCAATCTTAATATCATAATTCTAATCATCTAACTACAAACTTTCAGTCACAGAACATTTAAAAGCAGAAAAGCTAGCTGACCTAGGAATCAAACCACCAACCGCACTAAAGGAGATAAACTTAGCATCAGAAGACCATGTTCCATTATGTTGAATTAAAACAGCAATATCGTCCATTTAAAAACAAAAATATAAACTATAATCTCAAAATTAGCAGAATGAATATAGAACATAAGCAAACGAAGTCACAATAGAAAGTCAAAATCGAAGTTACGAAAAGGAAAAAGAGAGAGGAATGGAATAGTGAAACTAAAGCAGCAAGTGAGCAACAACGACAAATAGCAAAAATATGTTAAGAAGTGAACTCAGAAGATAAAGTCAAAGAAAACGCCTTCAACAAGATCGAAGAAAATGCCGGGAATCCGATCAGAAAGAAGCCTAGGTCAGATCGGCAATCAGATCAGAGAGAAAGACGAAAGATAAAGAGTTGAGAGAAAACCGTTAACTGACTAAACAGGAGAGTTTATATAGGTGGTAAACTTGTGAATATTTTACCAAAAGAATGAAAGATGTAAAATATTAATGGAGTTTTGTGAGTTTGTAGATATTTTAGTGAGGGGTTGAGATTTTTTTGACAATTTCCCTATTTTTAAAGTTGACATGTAGACTTATAGATACACTTCGTGATCTAACTTATAAACTGAAAAGTGTGTATAAATTAATTTGACCAAATCATAACCAATAAATATCACCCTCATAAAACAAAGTAAATTGAAATATGGATGACGACCTTAGGTAATTGAATGCAGCTGGAATTAGAACTTTAGAAGTATTTAAATTTTTGTATATACTAAAATTTGAGTGGGTGGAAGTATAAAGGTAGCAATGAAAATGAAAGATGAATGGTAAACACCAAAACAAGAGGGACAATTATACATTCCCTGCCACTGAAATTAACTTAAATTTGAAATCCACTGCACCAAATCAATTAATATGTGACAACAATTTACTTGTCACAAAATTGTTGTCACAAAAAGGTTATTATTTGTTACAATAAAATTCTTTCCGTCACAAAATTAGTTTTTTGAATTTTTTATGTAAAATTGTCACATATAATAGACTCTGTGACAATTTTTTAAGATTGTAACCAACATTATTTCGTTACAACTTAAGTTGTAACCTATAAAATGGCAATTGTTACAATAAAAATTTTACTGACACAAAAACTATTTATGTGACAACATAAAAAAACTTATTAAAAAAAGACTTCAGTTACAACTACAAGTTGTCACTAAAATTCAATATGTGACAATTACTTTTTATTGTCACAAAAATAATATATGTTTACGGGTTATTTAAAGGGTTATATAAAAGGTATATAAACGATCAATCTTAATATCAAATTAATTTTTAAATAATTAATCATATATAATCATTAATAATAGTAGTTTATAAAAAAAAGTTTATTACGACATATACATGTTTACCCCCTCTAACTTGGCGACTTCTATTAAGTTCCACCTTGAACTTTAACTTGTTCTTATTACGACAAATCCAACCATTCCCTATAATAGGGAATGGATATAGGGAATGGTCAAATCTAATCATTCCCTATATGGTATATCCCTATTTTAGGGGATGAATATTAAATTATTTTTTTTTACTTTTTATTTTTTTAATTATTTTGTTGGTTGATTAGAATAGAAATAATGCAGAAGAATTAATATAATAATATTATACACATGGCTTATTGCAACTTATATGACAAGTGTTGGGATTAAGAAGTTGCAAAAGAGGTGAAAAAATGGACTTCGTGTGACAATTTCGAAAAAGTCAATAACAGGTTGCAATGACATGAAAAAGCGTATTTTATTGGGTAAGTGTTGCGAAAAAGTAGTGGTAAAACACACCACCTTTAAGGCCCTATTCTCTTGGACTACAATTCAATGCAGTTCAGTTCAGTTCAGACCACTTCAATTCAGTTCAGTTTAGTTCAGTTAAACCAACTTCAATCACTTCAGTTCAACTTTCAGAAGTTAAAAACAACATGGCCTAACATTGAATACAAATCGCATACCAAAACGCAACCAAGCTCTCCTGTTATTTACAAAATATAATATTGTATTAAAATGTTTTCTAGCTATGTTTTGTTATATAGGTTGTCTAATGAGTTTATGTTATAAGGTTTTTTTAGTGAACGTGTCATAGTTAATTCCTCCTATTTGTTTTATGAAGAAACAAATTCTATTTTTTCTCCTGAACGTGACACTATATTTATTCCTTTTTCTACTTCTTCTTCCAAGTGCAGAATAACCCCAAAGGGTGTTCATGCCGATTCAGAATGCTTTCTCATAAGAATATGAAAACTATCTTTTGTTCCATTTAACAGTTGTATAATAAGTTTATGCTATATAAAATGTTATATACCTTTTCACGGGGCCGGAGTACCCGCCCGTCCCATCCCGAGTCCGCTCGAATGAACTGGCTTGGACACTCGTTTTTTACAAAGTCCGGCTCAAGCTTGAGCCTGCTAAAGAATGAAGTTTTATGGGTCGGGCTTGATTTTTATATAAATGTCCAAGTCCGGCCTGATGAATACTAATTATATTTCTTAAATATTTATATAGGATATTTAATAATTATTTTGCATTTTTATATATTAATCTATTGAACTTGTACAATATTTATTTACAATTTATTGAATCATTTAAATAAATAATGTAATCATATATAAGACTTGAACAATTTTTTATGAAGTTTTTCTTTTTCTTACTCTTTCAATATACCCAAATATTTAAAAGAAAACTATTTATGGTCTTTGGGCCGGGCTATGGAATGACATCTTAAGCACAGCGCGAGCCCGAAGTTTTGTAGTGTGGGCTGGATTGAGCTTGGGTTGATATTTTTAGTCAAAAGTATAATTAGGCCCGATTCAAACCTGATCCAACCCGCCGACATAAACAAGGTATATGAAATTATAGCTATATTTTGGTGTATCTTGTATTTTAATTAATTGATTAATCGTACCATTGTCTTCTTTTATGCACATTATTAATCAATAATTATAATTTTATAGCTATTACTATTATTAATTTTATTTTAATTGTAATTCATGAGTAATAATGAATAATATAAAATAAACAAATAGTTAAATTTCTATTTAATCAAAAAGTAATAAATAATATCCATCTACCAAAAAATATATAAGTAATTAAAAGTCTATCTAATCCATTTACCAAAAAAGTATATCTAACCCAATCCCACCTGACCTCTCTCTGCTTCTTTCATTTAGTTTAACTTAAAGGCTCAATCTCTACCTCTTGCAACCATCGCTCTCTCACAAGTCGCAGCCACCACACCCGCTCCTCGTCCTTTTCATCTCACAGCTCACCACCATCTACAACGATCACTGCCGTTCAACCATCTTACATCCCGTAAAAATGGACAAAACAAAAAGAACTAAATGTGGCCGGCAATGATGCTTTTGCTCGGCTCTACAGCGTTGTTGAGGCTGACCTTGATGCCATTGTTCAAGTAATAATTCTCTCTTTCAATTTTTGTATTTTTTTTTTTGTCTCTGTGAGATTTGAAAGGTTTTGAAAAAGTTGTTTTTATTTATAAAATTGGGACAAAAATAATTTATCTGTAGAAATCGGAGTTGGCAGAGGCGAAGAAAAGGTAGGGCTACAGTTATCACTATAATGCTGAGATACGAAGAACTAAGGGTCAATTGCCTATAAGAAGGTCTATTTTCCATCTCCCCTTGATTTTCGGCACTCCCTTGTTGGTTAATTTAAATTGCTCTATTGGAATTTAAATCCAGTAAGTCATAGTAAAATTTAGAAAAAGAAGCATCTGATTAGTTTAAATTACTCAATTAAAATATGTATTCTAGGTCAAAGGGCTTTCAAGAGGAGAGCTTGAGGCTCGTAGCGAATTATTTCTATTCTAAAACAAAGGATTGAAGCAGTACCAGATGGAAATTGGCCTCCTTCAACTTGAAAAAGCAGAAATCGATGCTATAGTTGCTGAAATAGAAGCCGAAAAAGCAGCAGTAGAGGCTGTAATTGTCTCCCAACTCACTTTGCAGATCCCGCTAGAGTCCGCTTTACCTTTCCATAAGATGCCGGTCTCTATTAACAATAAGCTTGTACAACTGATGCGTAATTTCTTGTGGAAAGGTAAAGCGGACTCTAGCGGGATCTGCAAAGTGAGTTGGGAGACAATTATGCTACCAAAAAATTGAGGTGGCCTATATGTTAGGGATCTAAGACTAGTCAACTGTAGTTTATTGTTGAAATGGATATGGCGGTCTAGAATAGATGGACAGGGATCGTTGTGGTATGAGCTGTGTGTCCGTCGATATGGCTTCGATTCATGGAACTCATTTGAAAATGTTGATAGATCCCACATTTCGTATGTTTGGCAAGGCATCATATCTTGTTGTGTAAAGAACTCAACCTTCTGGGAGTTGTTTAAATCGAATGGGAGAGTAATAGTGGGGAACGGGGCGTGCGGATCTTTTTGGTATGATAATTGGACTGCAAATGTGTCATTATCTGTTCTTTTCACTGATCTGTATCTATTATGTAATAGAAAAAGATGTTCGATTCGGGATGGGTGTCTGTCTATTTCTGAGGGAGCAGCATTATCTAGGCCTTTTTGGAAACATAATCTAAGGATTACTAGTAGGGAGAGGTGCTCCCAGATGCGGAATTGGATTTCCCAGTTCTGCCCTGCTGTTTTCGGGGGGAATGGGGCTGTCGGCAGCAGGGGGCAGCAGCCACACGTTGGGTCTCAGGTGGTGGCAGATAGATTTGAATGGGATCTGGAAGCTAATAAGGTATTTTCAGCTGCATCTTTTTGTTTAGGGTTCTATAGGACGCCTCAAAGGACTACGCCGGAAACGGATTATATGGTGGTTTGGAATGCGTGTCTTATTCCTAAAGTTAAATTCTTTGGCTGGTTATTGTTACATAGACGTCTCCCAACGAAAGTCTTTCTGGCTTGTCGCGGATGCCAAGCTGTAATGAACGACAAGTGTCCATTTTGTGATGAGTCCGAAACAATTGATCATGCTTTATTTCACTATTTGGGTAGTTATCGTATATGGGTTCAAGCTTTTCTGGTGCTAGGGATTTCAGTAACAATGCCATTCAAGGGGGCTGATTTTCTTGTAGTATGGCGAGCGCATTTTTCCTCAGGGATTGGACAGGAGTTTGGTACGGCTTTATGGTTTATGATTGCATGGGGTATTTGGAAAAGGCGGAATAAGTTCGTGTTCGAGGGTGTCTTAAGCACAGATGATCACTTGGGGGCAAGCATTCATCTATGCTGGTTCTTTTTCAAGTATCGAAGACGGAATCTTAATTTTGTTGTTTCTGATGTATTTAACTGTCCAGATTTATTCCTAAGCTGTAACTAGCTAGATGGCATCCTTTGGCCAATTCATTGTATAGACATATCTCGGGATCGGATTTCATATCTGTATCACCTTTAGGCTGTATCTTTGTTCACTGACGCTCTCATCTTGTAAGCGGTCTTTGGATTGCATTAACAAAGAGAGGTATGTGTTTTGTAGGTAAGCGGGGGCATCAACCTAGTTGGGACGCCCGCCCCGAAATTTTCACCTATCTCGATCTTTTTCCTTTCGGGGAAACACAATGTTTCTCCGGGGGGTTTTCAAAAAAATCTCATATCAATGAACATATAAAGATAGTTCATGTCATCAACCATCAAGCATCATGTGTGCCTAATGTTTAACATGCATCAATACTCATTCCATACTAGGATAAGAAAGGTCCTAATTACACGCATCATGCCTCAAGCATACATTGACCCACTCTCTATCACCCAGCTTGGATCCACAAGAAAGGTTATTTGAGGAAAGCACACAGGAAGAAAAATTCAACAACACTCTCTACCATCCACCAAACCAGCGAAATGGCAAAGAATAATAAAAAGATGACCCTTTAGGCAGTACAAAACATCATCCTTTCCATAGATTTTGTTAGGAGGTTCAAAATTAGGATATGTAACATAAGGGTTGCACAAATCTTGGGATCTGGTCAGGAAGATAAGGTAGCAGAAATAGAAAAGAAATTCTCAGATTTTGAGGAAATGCTCGCAAAACTAAAATTCATCACTGGGCCATCAGTGGTAAAACACCAACCCACAAAACTTTGAACTTACTATCCCGGAGCCACTTCCAGCCAATTTTGTCATGCTGTATATCCCTCCCTTCAATGGGACTGGTTCTCCTAGGGCACATATTGAGAGTTAGTTGCAAATAATGATAAGTATAGGTGTTCCTGAGGTCTATAGAGTCAACCTTTTCCTGACAACCTTACGAGATTCAGCGATCGATTGGTACATGAGAATGCTAAGCCATGTGAAATCTGGCTGGAAATCTCTCAGTGCAACTTTCATTTAAAATTATGCATACAATGTGAAAGTTGAAACTACCCTCTAGGATCTTGAAAGGGTACGTCAGAAACTCGATGAACCCTTTGAAGCATACTATAGGAGGTGGAAGGCAGTCCAAGCCCTGGTCGACGGAGCCCCAAAGCTCTATGCCTTGATTGTCAAATTAGTGGAAGGATGCAATCCCCAATTCAGGGATTAGATCAAAATGATTATGTTCAACACATTCAATGATGTGGTTGAATATGCCAAGAGAATTGAAAAGTATGATGAAGAGGAACAGTAGAAGAAAGACGAATTCGACTACATGATCCAAAAAGACAACGTGGAAGGTACATAATTAGATCTTGAGTACCCAGAACTCAAGATCTATATAGAGCAAGAAACTTTGGAGCTCTAAACTGCATTTTAAGCAAAAACAACGTAGAGCAAGCTATACCAAATCAGCTATGCTGCATGTCAAGAATAAAGATGTTTCCATCTCTAGTACTTTCTAAATAAGCTGTGTAACCTTTGATGAAATGAATGACTTTACTTGCATGATGTTTCTATAATCATTTTATGTATTCCTTCCAGCATAAATTTGTCATATTCAGTATTCATAAGGCATCGATTAAAGAAATTGATTTAGGCACATTTTAAAATGGTTTCTATTTCAAATGACTTTACCCCGAGTAAAGGAGAGAGAAATAATACAAAGTGTTCACAAAAAATACATGCAACTGCTTGATCCTATGAAGTATGCCATATCTTGTGCACTACAGTAGGGGCAAATGAAGAACAAATGAAAAAATTATACCTTATTTATCAGCAAGTCATCCAAAAGAAGAGTCGCTTGAAACATTTTCGAAGTCTGCTCTAAAACGCTCTATAGAAAGATTTCCTTGCTAGTTAAACAGGAAATGGTAGAGGTCACACCATATTAATCACTCATGCAAAAGCACCATGGATAGTCAAGGGGCAATCATTCAAAGAGTCCAATAATAACTCAACAAGGAACTCATATGTTGAAAATGAACAACTCTAGAATGAGGCAACAAAATCAAGCATTAAAAGCAATGACTTGGTCCTTAAAGGGAACTGACGCTAGGGGAAAATTTTGCACGAATTGAAAGGAACCCTATATAATAAGGGCAATAAACATGGAAATGAGCTAATGGGACCACTAAGCTTGAATTGGCTCAAGCATATTTGCATAAAAGAACAAAAAAATGATTGTCTGGTGAAAGCTAGTGAGGGCTTTTAGGCAAAAATAAGGGCAAAAAGAAAGAGAGAATCAACTTGTAAAACCTAAAAAGGACCATTGACAATAAGGGGAAGGTTGTTGGGAATAGAAACCATTAACTTTTGTGCGTAATAATATTCCTTTGACTGATATTTTACTTCGCTAAAGTGCAAAATGTATACATTAAATGAATACACTGAAATGTTAGAAGAAACATTCACGTAAGCATTTTTGTTCATGATAGGACATGCATAAACAAAAAAAGAAGGAAAAAACGAAAAACAAAAAAAAAACCTACTGGATTGAAAACCCGAAAGGGCAATCCAGGCAAAACTTAAGACAATCCGATAGATCAAAAACCTGAAAGGGCAGTCTATGCAATAATTAGGATCAAGCAAACAAATCGTTCAATCCATAAAAAACTAATTAATAGTATGTGATACAGTACGGACCCGACCGGCCACAACCCAATCCTACTTGAGGTACAACTCCATATGAAGGAACTACAAGAAAGGCTCGGATGAGCAAATCAACTAAAAGATGCATTCCCTCTAATTAGACGAGGGGCAATGCCAACTTAATGCATCATACACATGCACAACTCATAGCAATGATAATAAATGTGTTACATCACATGCATTATGATATAAGAATGCATTAACCTCTTCTAATTAAGTTCTACCTCGATCCAGAATTAAACTATAGGACATGCAACCTAATCTCGGTACATCATGGCCAAACCTTAGATCCAGCGAGATCTTCACATGGGCACATCATGGCCTAACCTTAGATCCAGCGAGATCCTCACCTAGGCACATCATAGCCAGTCCTTAGATCCAGTGAGATCTTCACATAGGCTCATCATCGCCTAACCTTAGATCCAGCGAGGTTTTCACTTAGGCATATCATAGCCAAACCTTAGATCTAGCAAGATCTTCACACCTGCACATCATAGCCTAACCTTAGATCCAGCGAGATCTTCACCTTGGCACATCATAGCCAAATATTAGATACAATGAGATCTTTAAAACACACATAATGAACGTTAGATATGGCAAGATCTTTACCATAACCCATCCATTATATGCAGTTTCATGTCTAGTTATGTGATAGCATATAGTGTCATTGATGATATGCAGTGTAATATCGAGTTATTCTAATAACATGCAGTGTCATATAGTGCCATAATATGTTTTGTGGTATCATATTATGTTTGCAACATGTAGTGCCATGTCAAGTTATGTTTTACAAGAAATAACAATAGTAGATCAATGGTGGTAGACAGTGCCCAACTTCCTAGTGAGATAAACTGCTCAATGGCGGCAGATAGTGCCCAACTCCCTAGTGAGACAAACTACTCAATGGCGGTAGACAATACCCAACTCCTTGGTAAAATAAACTGCTTAATGGTGGCAGACCGTACCCAACTCCTTAGTGAGACAAACTGCTCAATTGTGGCAAGATGGTGCCCAACTCAATGGTGAGACAAACTACTCAATGATGGAAGTTTTTCAATGGTTGCAAGATAGTGGCCAACTCGAAGGTGAGACAAACTACTCAGTGGTGGCAAGACAGTGCCTGACTCAATAATGAGAAATACTACTCAATGGTGGCAGACAGTGCCAACCTCGATGGTGAGGCAAATTGCTCAATAGTGGCTAACAGTGCCACACTCCTTGATGAGAAAACTGGTCAATAATGGCTGGTAGTGCTTCCTCAAAGAGAAGGAGAATTATCAACATATGCAGCGAAAGTAGGTATAATTCTCTACTTACTCTTTGCATCATCTGAAAACTGTTTTGAAATTGGCAGACCAAACTTTTGTAAAAATACACAAGTCTCTAGGGGCATAAAACCTTTTGAAAGTCTCTTAATTTTCATTTTCCCCAACAAATATTTCCTTTCATTACCTTCTTTGATTTTCATTTTTCATCCCCAGCGGGATTTTAAGTTAATAAGATTTTCATCAACATTCTTGATCGAAGGGGCAAAAATATTTTTGTTTTCAAAGTTATCGATCAAATAATGTCGACTCTTTCTAAATCCTTGTGTCCCTGTGACTTACCACTCACGAAAGTACATGTTTTGTTCACCGTGCTCACTTCGCACATGCAAAATTTTCCTCACAGTCAAAAATTTTAAAACATAAGGGGCAGCCTATAAGCACGGTCTGCCTAGCCTGATGATGATTAAGACCTATTTAGATAGGTGTCCGAGTGTTGAAAGTTCTATGAATCGAATGTCTCTTTCCTTGTCCAAAATCCCTTGAATAATCCTCAGAGTATCCTAAAGGAAAGAACCTCAAAACCAAAAATTTCATGTCCGAACTTCTACCTTCGACAGAATTATTTATGTAACTTTAATTAATATTCAACTAGTCAAAATTTATCCCTATGAGTTAGAAACCACTTGTCAAAATTTTAGAAAAATCCAACGGCTGGATTTGCGTCGATCGACGCTTCCATATGTGTCGAGTGATGCTAATCGCTGCTGACATGTTTCGAGCCTAGAATGACTCACCAAACCTTCAGATGTGTTAATCAACACTCCCTGATGTGTCGATCGATGCTCCTTGGACATGTGTTAAGTCTAGTGATTACTCATCAATGATATAACTGCCCTAGATGCATCGAT
Organism: Euphorbia pulcherrima; assembly: GCA_947683365.1. Classification (NCBI taxonomy): domain Eukaryota; kingdom Viridiplantae; phylum Streptophyta; class Magnoliopsida; order Malpighiales; family Euphorbiaceae; genus Euphorbia; species Euphorbia pulcherrima. The sequence goes on from CANTUS010000007.1 coordinate 29,051,868, forward strand.
TGACATTGCCAAAATTCCTATAAAAAGAGCGCGATCCCTGCTCATTGTCAACAAATTTTGGTCGTAGAAAAACATCCAAAACTCTCTGAAAACTTCCTTTTTGTGGATTCCCTAAATCCATACCAAAAAGCCCTTCCCCAATCCCAAAACTATAATCAGGTATAGAACCCTTCCTTAGGCAAGTTTTAGTTATAAACTAGCCTAGCCTCACTTCCCAAACACCATCACAATACTACAATTCAATATCATCGATGGGATTTAGCCACAAACCTTCATCATATTATCCTTCCAAACACCAACTATACCTAGGTATAGTCCGTTACTCTCAATGGACTTTAGTTATAAACCATCTCCAAAAATCCCAAGGTTCTCAACCCTAATCTTCCAATCATTCGGTTCTAGTACGTACCGGCCTTCAGGACACTCAAAAGGTTATTGAGGGTAAATGGTTTCTACCCCACCTATATTGCATTCATTTTATTAATATAAGCATTTATATTTATTGAATTGTCTGGAGCATTAAAAGACGGAGGAACTAATCTCCCAGGTATAAACCTTACCCCTTTTACTTCACTTTATTTTATTATCATTTATTCCCAAGTTTCATAAATAAACCGACATAGGAAAACTATTTTTAATAAAATAATTAAACATATATATCTCGAATCAAATATACAAGTAACTATTTTATCCGACTCAGAATCTCTGCTTTATAGGTATAGGAATCCCACCCGGATTGGCTATACCGTAATTTCTCTATAGAGCTGAATCGGGTGGCGACTCTTATATTTTATAAAATAGGGCTTTTGACCTAGCTTTAATCCATAGAGTTTTTCTTCAAAACAATTCTCTAAATACTAGTCATTAGAAGGGTCCCACAGTCCCTACTGCCAAGCATCCTAAAATGTAAATGAGCCTCGCGCTCGAACTGCAGCTGCTCCCAGCATAAAAACCCAAGAGCACGCTCGCCGTCGTAGGTAAAAGTTTGCCTGCTCACAGTACCATGATGATATACTTTTTTTGAGTTTTTATTTTTAGAGATATGTAACAAATAATACATGCATTATACCAGCATTTTACTAATTCTGAAAAATCAGCATTATATTAACATTTTACCAACATTGTACAGGGTGTGAAAAACCAGCATTATATCAGCATTACACCAGCATTTTACTAGGTGTGAAAAATTAAGCTAAACATAAGCATCTATTTTATGAAAGAAACTAAATAAAAACCACTTTATATCATCATTTATGCAACCATTATACAAGATGGGAAGAACCCAAACATAAGCATCTATTTTATAAAAGAAATCAAACAAAAACACTTTATACTAGCATTTTCCCAGCATTTTACTAGGTATGAAAAATTAAACTAAACATAAGCATCTATTTTATGAAAGAAACCAAACAAAAGCCACTTTATATCATCATTATAGAAGGTGTGAAGAACCCCAAACATAAGCATCTATTTTATGAAAGAAATCAAACAAAAACCACTTTATACCAGCATTTTACTAGCATTTTACCATGTGTGAAAAGTTAAACTAAACATAAGCATCTATTTTACGAAAGGAACCAAACAAAAGCCACTTTATATCAGCATTATACAAACATTATACAAGGTCTGAAGAACCCAAATATAAGCATCTATTTTATAAAAGAAATCAAACAAAAACCACTTTGTACCAGCATTTTACCAGCAAAATACCACCATTTTACCAGCAAAATACCAGCTTTTTACCAGCAAAATACCAGTATCTTACTAGGTGACAAAAAGTTTGGAAAAAAATATATCACAATGGACAACATTTCGAAGATAAAAATGAGACGAACAAAAAAGTCTAAAGCGGCATGTCAAAAAAACAAACAGTTTGAGAGATAAATGCAAAATAAGAAAAGAAAATTAAAAAAAATGTATTGTGCATGAACTGTTGGAGAGGAACGTATTTATGTTGTTTGAGGCTTATGGAACGTATTTATGTTGATAAAGCTTATGGAATTAGACACTCGTGTTGTTGACCAAACTTTTAATGGAAATTATTGTTGGGCTTTGGTACAGTTATGTACTTTTCCCAAATGTAAACTATTTTAACCGGAATTCTCATTCTAAAGTTGAACAAGCATTCATTTTGCTTTCCTCTTTTGTTTCCTACTGGACATTTATTAAAATTTTATATCTGGACTTTACAAACAATTGTTGCCCCTTGTGTTTCAATTTTTGTGTTTTAGGCATGCATCATTGTTTTATTTTTGTGAATCAAGTATATGTTATATTTGTTTTTTGAAATATACGAATATTCTTAACATTCATTATAATTTTTTTGAACCTAGTACTTTTTGGCGGCATTAATTAGTAGTATTTTTTTTCAATTTTTAGTTGTTGATGAAATGTAATATATAAGAGCCCTCTTCAATCTAAATAGTTTTAAATTTGTGTATTGATTTTCAATGAACTTGCACTTGTAAATCTCCAAGGGGAATTGCAATAGATGATACACTTGCAAATCTGCAAGAAGGTATACGCTTGAAGAATTGCAATAGAATTAGCAACAGAAATATTTCAAATGCAACATTGCAATAGAATGCGAAACACTTGCAGATGAATCTACAAGCGCTTATATTGCAACGAAATCAGTGTAGTTGCAATTTCGTTGCAAAAGGGCTTTTGCAACGGAAATTTCATTGCAGTTTCTGTTGTAGATGATTGATTTTCTTGTAGTGACCCAGATGTTCAGGGCTTGGAACATCCAATACATAATCCAAATAGAAGTTTTGTAAATCCTTCGTTAGTGCCCTAAACCACTCCTCAAAGTTGTTACATTAAATGTGTTTTTATCATGAAGAAGAGTATCAATGGGTGCATTTATAATGGGATACATATTCATGTATGTAAACATTTTCAACCTAAGATGTAAGAAAGATATATTGTTAAGACTTCAGTATATAGAACATGTATTTAGTATAAGGACTTTTAATTAAATACATTTATCCTACTATTTTACGAAATTCATAGTAGCCCATTCTATTGAATTCGGGAGATCTAGCTTAGCTAAAGTTCCAAGTAGATAGCATCAATAACTATTCTAATATGGCCCCCAATATTATGAGTCAAGCCATATTAGCAAGCTGTAGTTAGAATTACATTCCATTTGCATCCCATGCAATTGCTAATTATTCAAGTTCCCTAAACTAAGAGATGTGTGTTCTAATTTTATCATCTCCATGAATGTGTCTCAGTCCTGCAGTTAGCCCCAATTTTATGAGCATAAAACTAATCCAGTCCTATTAAGGTAGACCCTATCTCAATATCTTTAATAGATTGATGTAGACAGAAGGAGCGCTTTGCGCAAAACTTATGGCCGAAAAAGACCGTATTATAGATTTGAGTAACGAAGACTATAACTTGCCTTAATATATTTACTTTAGGATTTTCATCTTGGTGTTTAACGTGTCACCCAATCTAAGATTAATTAGATGAACATATTTATAATAATCTATATTAATATCAGAGAATTTTAGAATTAATGAAAAGGTCTAACCTTAAATGGTTGATGCTCCATATTATAATTATTCCATCCACCTAGATTACATGCAATATTCGTAACATTCTTTATTTGTTATATATTTTGCATTACAATTAAGCTTTTATTCAGTAATTTAATAATTACTTTGGTATAGAAACATATATAAGAACTCATCTTATATACTAGAAATAAATCAGTCCATGTTTAATCTTTTGGTCAATTCAAGCAGCACCGATAAGAAGGAGATGTGGCCTATGAAAAGTAGATGCCAGGTCCAACCCAGGCCAGAATAAACATAAGCACAAACTCAAAGACCATGGATTCTCTTGAACTAATAAATTTAATTTTGTTCTTTAAATTCATGTAAATTGAAACATCTACAACCCTTTGTAACTTGTATAATTTATTAAGTTTTGATAATATCTTGTGTAAGTTGAGCAATACTTATTCTAATTATTAATATCAATTTTTTAACCTTGAAATGAAACCCTAGGTTCATCTATTGTTCTTTCTAAACAATTAATAAACTTTATATCATTTCTTACAGAAAATAAAAATCATTTTTCTCCTAACTTAAATTATGCACTAAATAGGAAGACTCTGATACCACTGTTGGGAACTGATAGTCATTTAAAATAGCAATACTTATTCTAATTAGCAATACTTATACAGATACAACTAAATAGCAATACTTATTCTAATTATTAATATCCATTTTTTAACCGTGAAATGAAACCCTAAGTTCATCTATTCTTCTTTCTAAATAATTAATAAACTTTATATCATTTCATACATAAAATGAAAACCAGTTTTCTCCTAACTTAAATTAAGCACTAAATAGGAAGGCTCTGATACCACTATGTCGCGAGCCTAGCTTATGGCGCACCCCTTATGGGCTACGCTTGGGCAGCCAACATTTTTAGGTTACCGCGAGCACTGCCTGGCAGTGCTTGTTCAGCGCATCCAAGCCTATACACATATATTTGTACTCTCGGTCCAATTTAGCTTGCCAAGGAAAAATTCCCTTTTAATCCTTTTTCAAATACATATTTCATTTTATGACCCTAATAAATTAGTTAGTGGTAAAAATAAAATCTCTGGTCTAACCAGGTAATGGTCTAACCATTCTACATTTGACATTCCCATAATAGATTAAGTCTATTAATTCTTTACTAAGTTCGATGTAGGTCCAATGTGTGTGACCTTATCAGATCCCAAAGTATTGAGTTGTTAAGGCTTAACCAACCCTTGTTCAATAAGAACAATTAGCTCGAGGTTATAGACCATATTTGGAACTTGATGACTTTAAACTACTGTAGTACGCCTCTAGCAAGGGTCCATCATCTCCCATTACTCGGAACGTCATTTGTGCTTATGACTTAATCTTGGATAATGCAATAGCTTTCCAATGCGATGAACTCCATCCATTCTTTAATATTCATACCATCTGGTTTATTGGGTTCGGTTAAAGTGTTAACCAACCAATAGTGAGGTTGCTCCAAGGAACCCAATTATTTATTTGTTACAGAAATATATATGAACACATCGATATAAATAAAAGATGAATGTCTTTATTAATTAATCAAATTGTTCGTACCAATACATAATTAAGATATATCACCCAAATCACCTTAATGGCATACATCATATCTAACAGAATTTTCCCAAGGAGCTATAGGAAAAAGCCATTGATTATGTTGTGTATATCTTGAACTGGTCTCTGATAACAAGTGTTTTCGATATGACACCCCTAGAAGCATGGAGTGGGAGAAAGCCCAATATCTCTCATTTGCATGTTTTTGGTAGTCTAGTACATAGTCATATGATGTTATAAAAGATCTAAGTTAAGAATTAACTCTTTACTATCATCTTATTGATAGTGAATTCATTGATGCTGAAGAAGCTATAAAGGATGAGAGATAGAGAAAAGCCATGGAGTAGGAGATTTAAGCAATAGAGAAGAATGAGACATGGGAGTTAACTAAACTACCAACAGATAAAAAGCCCATCCGGGTTAAATGGGTGTTTAAGGAAAAGAAAGATACCAACGAAGAAATTATATGACACAAAGAAAGACTAGGTTCTAAAGGATATAGCCAAATATCTGGTATTGACTATGATGAGGTATTTGGACCGGTTGCCATAATGGAGACTATCAGATAAGTGATCTCCGTTGTTGGTCAAAAAGGATAGAAAATCCATCAAATTGATGTCAAGTCAGCATTTCTTAATGGATATCTAGAGGAAGAAATTTATGTCCAACAACCACCTAGTCATGTTATTAGAGGCTACGAAGAGAAACGACTGAAGCTGAAGAAGGCATTGTAAGGACTTAAGCAGGCACCGAGAGCTTGGAATAGCCGAACTGATAAATACTTTCAAGAAAATAGATTTGTCAAATGCACCTGTATGTGAAGGTGAAAAATGGAGACATGTTGCTTTTTGCTTGCACGTGGATGATCTTATTTTCACTGGGGACAATCCTCATATGTTTGATGATTTCAAGGGGACAATGGCTTGTGAGTTTGAGGTGACTGACATTGGATCAATGTCATACTACCTTGGCATTGAAGTGAAGCAAAATGCTGACTAAATCTTTATTTCTTAAAGTGGCTTTGCTAAGGAGATCTTGAAAGAGTTCAAGATGTGGAGAATTGCAACCCTGTTAACACTCATGTCGAATGCAACTTTAAATCGATGAAAGATGAAGATGAAAAGGAGTGAACCCAACCATATTCTGAAGTCTCATCAGAAGTCTCAGATACCATACTTGCACTTGGCCCGATATTTTATACGCAATTGGGCTATTAAGTAGATGCATGGAAGCACCCAAGGAGTCTCATTGTAATGTGGGAAAGAGAATACTCTGTTATGTGAAAGGTACAACTAATTTTGGACTACGATATTTAAAAGTTGATAAGTTCCAATTAGTTGGATACAATGATAGTTATTAGGCTGGTAATAACAATGATAGAAAGAGCACTAACAGATTTGTATTTTTCTCTTGGTGAAATGACGTTCACATGGAGTTCAAAGAAGCAACCTGTTATGACGTTGTCAATGTGTGAAGTTGAATATGTCGCTGCAACCTCATGTGTGTGTCATGCAATATGGCTATGATGAATACTGAAGGAACTTCAAATTACGCGACATGATCCAACAAATGTTTTTGTCAATAATAAATGGGCATTAGAATTAGCAAAAAATCTAGTCTTCTAAGATTGAAGTAAGCACATTGACACGAGATATCATTTTATAAGAGAATGCATCGAGCAGAAGGAGGTGATGTTGAAGTATGGAAAGACGGAAGATCAAGTTGCATACATCTTCAATAAACTGCTTAAATGTGATGTGTTTAACAAGTTGTAAACATTGTTGGGTGTTATAGAAAATTAAGTTTAAGGGTGAGTGTTAAATTAATGAACTTAATTAATATTAAAAAAATGGGAAGAAAGAAGGAACGTAGGAAAAGGCAAACAATGGAAGAAATTACAGTGATTAAGTAAACTGAAGGAGGTGGCTCACGAGCTATGCATTTGCCAGAATTTTATTGTTAAATCTCAGTTTTGTTAATGAAAATTGTGTTGATTGAGAAAGATAGTGTATTTGTAATGAAAATAAGTGGAGGGACTCTTATGAAATTAGTATAGGTATTTTTAAGAATTTATTTTAAAAAATGATAGGTGTCATAGTCTTATTGGTATGACTTTTCAAATTATGACACGTGGCGCGAGTGAACTACGCTCTACATTAAGTGGTTGTAATAAGTGGATTTAGGGGGTTAAGCTGTGTGCTTTAAACAAGTTTAAGGGGGCGAGAGGAACTTTTGAAAGTTCAAGGGGGCGATGGGCTATTAGGGACAAGTTCAGGGAGGTCTGGATGCATTAGGCCTTTATCTAGTGTATTTTTAGAAACTAATTTTATTATATACACAAAATCTACCATGCAATAATTTTTTTTAAATAAGTTAATTAATATTATGTGTAAGCATTTTTTTAAAAAAATTATCTCATTGGGCTTACAGTTTTAATAAAGAAAAACCTCATCCCACCTCACCTGACAGTAGACTCAAACCTGTGACCTCTAGGATTACAACTTCAGGATCAACCACTAGACTAAACCTACTCTTATTTCATCAATTACTTTTTTTTGAAAAATCCTTGTAGAGACAGTGTATCTCCCCAACGGCTAAAAGATTGGAGTGGGTGAAAATTTCGGGGCAGAGTACCCAACTAGGTTGGTTCCTCTGCTTACCTACAAAGCACCCACCCGCTTTTATTAATAGTGGTTCTCGAAATTACTTTGCTGTTCAATCTTGTTCAAATTCTAAATTTATGCCATATCCATCATTTTCATTTGGTGGTGAATAGTTCAATTAGGACTGAAAAAAATCTTATTTAAGTGGAGAAAGTGTGAAGCGAGAATACGAGGCTGCAGAGAGCGAAACAGATTTACTAGGAAAATAACTGAATTAGCGGAGAAAAGAGTTAAACCAGCTAATGTGATGCTATTTTTACATGATTATAAGTGTTATTTTGTGTGTTTTTAGGCGTCAATGCTATTAATTTTGGACCTAATTGATTGTATTAGGTAATTCGGGTTCTAAAGTGGACTTTAGTTGCAAAATGTCGGTTTTGGTGCATTTTTGGAAGCCTTTTGGACAGCTTTTCATATTTTGGCCATAACTTATTCATACAATGTCGGATTGGGCCAATTCATGATGTGTTGGAAGCCTTAAAGAACAATCTAAATTTTCGTGTGTAATAGTCAACTTCAAATTCAGATGAGTTCTGGGCGAAAATCACGGTTAAAGTTACCAGTCCATGAAGACTTATGCTCATGATTAGATTCTATCACTTTTCAGCTTTTCCTATTCAAGAATTTCAAAGTGACCGAAGTAGTATGACAATAGGACTTTTTTTCAGATTTGTTTTCACTTAATTATTTAAAGTTTGGTACTAATATGCAACTTTGCATATGGACTTAAAGTGCACAGTTGTACGTGCAATCATCCGATTTTGTTAAGTAGTTTGTGTTTGTATCTTTCCAATTCTCATCTCCCTTACCAAAAAAGAAAAGTAACCAATCATAGATGTAATTATATACATGCATAATATTACGACAGCAGTTATGTAAAATTTGTGCATGCATCAATAATTCACCATCAATAATTATGTAGCCAATTTAATGCTGAAGAATATTATGTTTCTGGTTAATCGCAAATTAATATGTCTGAAAGGTTGACCCATCGGAATCTCTTGGTCTACGCTTATTTTAAACCTCCTGAAGCATTTTCGTTTACTATGCCCTTCCTCGTGTCCGAGTGCCTAGGTAACCACCATAGGCCTTTCCTCGCCTAAATATGGCCCTTAAACTTAAGGCTATGTGATCCAAATGTGCTGCTAAATGGAAGGATCTTATCAACGTCCGTGAATACGACTGAGTTAAATACTCTCTTTTAAGAAATAAGAAAAAGCAATTTATAAAATTTTTTGATTATATATCAAGATTTGATAACTTGGGAGATAATCCTATCCAAAATTGGGAATACAGGGATAGAACACTATCTTAACAAGAAGATAGTATTAAGACAAGATATACAATATTTCTCTAACTATATGATTGCTAATTCTATTCTATTTAGGACCTTGATAAAAAGGATACTGAATGAATTTCCCATTGGTGAATGATTTCTGCTACATGGTGGAAGAGATATCTCCAAATTCAGTAATTTGGTTTTTAAAGAATTCTAGTATACAGCTGAATTGAATTCAGGTTCTTGGATATAGTGTTATCTAATTCGGTAATTCAAATTCATCCAAATAATAAAGCCCGAAGTTTGGCACTGTCACTGGGATAGAGAAAACTTCTCTAGAATTGTTGAAATCACATCTATTACCGTGGCCTTCAAATAGATTATCATTTTATAGTGAGAAATTGTGATCTCTTACCACCTAGTATCTCTCAACATTCACACATTGACATTAACTCCTTGACTTGTAAAAACCATTCTTCTATGTTTCCAGATTAATAGATTAAAAGTATTCTACCTAGCTGTCCCCAGCTTAAATGGTTGGACATACTCAAATTTGGTTGGTTTGATCATGGTTGGACATTAACTACTTGAATTCTGTCGAAACATATACAAATGAAAATTTGATTAATCAATTTGTCCTTCTAGATCTTAACTAATCTGTTCCGATTTCTTTCAATTTGCTATGAGCATTGAAGATCTAACTATCAGATACCTTTTTTCCCAGCATGTTTTGCTCTGGATCTATGACTAACTATGTCTCTCCTACTTATGAAAATTATGATTTATTAAATTCAAAATCTTGTAACTGTATCTGTCGATTTAGATCTAAAAAATTCAAGCTACATCTGTGTTTCAGATTAACCGTTACGAGTATTGAGCAGATATCACTCAATTTGTTTGGCGTATTGCAGATCTATTCATCAAATTTCTCTATTAAGGATAGAAATCAAGAGAAACTTGAGAATCAAATTTACCTTTTTGCTGAACTTTTTGTTGTTAATAAACATGGGAATGGTTTTGGCATCTCTCCCGCTATCTCTCCCTTAAGCGGCCACTGAATTTTGAGTGAGTTTAGAGATTAGGGTTGGATTTATATAGTACTCAGAGTTTAGGGCTTTAACATATTTTTCCTTTCTTTAATGATTTCCTTTTAAAATCTACTGCATATCCAAAAATTCATATATTAATTACTTATTGCAAAACACACTTAACTCTTCCTGATTGTTTCCTTATTCATGTTGACCGGGTCTTCAACATATATATATTTTGGTGGTGAACACTGCTTAAGACAAAATGCTCACTACTACAAATTAAACTTTTAGTGGGGAAAAACTAGTGGCGAAAATAAATTTGCCACTGAAAATACTTCATTTGTGGCGTCTCTAAATGTGCCATAGTTGATACCTTTCAGTGGGGATATTTAATTTCGCCAAAAAAAAAATAAATATTAGTGGGGGATGTACACAATTCCCCACTATATGAACAATTTTAATGGGGAAGTTATAGCTATCGCCACAATAAGTGAAAAAAAAGGCAACCCAGCATCCCGCTCTCGACTATTCCTAATTATTTAAAACTAACCCCAAAAAACCCCAAATCCAAATTTTATGTTGTTTCCTCCCTTTTGCTATCTTTCTCAACAAAAATCCCTAACCTATTTTGCCAAGTGCTCATCGTCAATCAAATTCAAAGTCGGAATTTTATGACCTTGAAGGGTTGAACTTGAACGGTAGTTAGTTTGGTATTAGAATTACCTAATTTACAGCTTCCCGTTGTAGGAGCTTCGTTCAAAATGATGAATTCATCTCAGCTCAGAATTATGAAAAACGTCAGGTATGCAGAACTTTTAGCTAGATATCGACTCAACTAATTTAGGTTTAGTTTCTTCAATTTTGTTTACTCCATATGGTAATTTTGTTAAGATTGAAGACTGAATTACATCCTAGTTTTATGGGTTTGTTGAGGAAAATAGAGATGCTGATTTTAGATTAGTTAAAGACCCATACATGTCAGAAAAATAGGAGATTTATTTTGATAAATTGCTTTTACCATTCGCCCTCTACATATGTAGCCAAACTTATTTCACCCAATTTTAGGCCTTTATATGTGATTTTCTTAGTATCATAATATATAGCAGTTTGAAAGCCCTCTTGTAGGTTTTAGATTACCAAATTTCTTGATTCACCCACCCACAAGCTTCAACTTGAAGATTAATCAAATGTTAGTTTCCAAAGAAGTACTTTGCATGTAGTTTGAAGTAATTGTTTTGTATTCTTATACAATTGTTCTGTTTTCGATAACTTGAATTATAATGTTAAATTGTAAGAATGATAATTGTTATATTGCTTATTTACTGTCTATTATTGTTTGGTTTTTCTTTGCTAATATGAAATTTTGGAAGGAATAAACATTTGGTTTATTGTGTAGTATACATTTGATGATTCCCCAGAAGTTTTTTTGGAGATCATTCTATAAATTATAAACACATATATAGCAACTTCTCTTTTGTATTTATTGCTAAATGTGGTGTCCTTGTGTCTTGCCTATTTTGTTTCCTTTCACTATCTTTCATTCTGAGTTTCAATATTTTACTCATTTGTTAGCACATCACAGTTCAAATCCACTAGTTTCAATAAATATAATGCTTAGTTTTGAAACTCCATTAAAATGGCTCTAATTGTTGAGATCTACTATGTTTTCTCTATGTTATTCTTTTTTCATTTATGATTATGCTAATGCTGAACTATGTTCAAATTCTGTTGATGGAAGCATAAAGTAACATCTCATTATCCTTGCAGGAACTAAAAGTTTCCTTTGGCGGGATTCAATTCTTGAAAAGGTAACTAAATTAATAAGTTCAGCTTCATCTTTTTTTCTTTCATATATGTATCTCTTGAGTATGTTTATTATGAGTTCATTTTGGACAACACTATTAACCTTTTTTGCATTTCCCAAAGTTCTAGTTTCATTTAGTTCCCATTACAAAAGATTTTCATTTACTTCTAATTTTTTACAGAGTTTGGAATTTAAATTAACTATTACCTTTTTGCCAATTGGAAATTAGTCACAGAAGAAGTTCTTTCACCTGTTGTTGGGTTTATGTGATTTTCTTTTACTTTTTTTCATATGTATGTTTAAATTTATTATTTGTACTGATGTTGTAATTGTTTTATCTTAAATTTTTTTCATCACATTTGGTGTTTTCTGCCACCAATTCATCAGTCTATGAATGCTCTACATTACATGTGAACTCCTATGCTCTCTGTTAATTTCTAATTTTATAACCAGGTCCTACGCTCTAATGAAGCAGAGAAAATCAAGGCTTTTGAGAAGTACTGAGATATGAATACTAAGCAATTAAATGAGGCGAAGCTTTGAGGGGTTTCCACCGCCGGAACTAAGAAGAAATTACTCGAACGGCTTTGCAATGAGTTACCGTTACCGGCACCATACTGTTCAAGGTAACTTTCTAATTGAACTAATTATATATTGGTACGATTGTTAATGCGGTTTGCATTTAAATAAGAGGAGAAAGTTGTCACTGCCACCATGAAGGGAGCCGTTGTCTTTGATCAGTATCTGCCGAAGGAGACAAAGTCGCAGTATCATGTTTTGAATCCAGCAAGTCTTAGATTACTTGTTGGCTAATTGGTTGTAGTCACTTACTTGCACTGATAAAAAATGATAATCATGATAGAAAGTTACAAAATAGCTGTTGATGTTGACAATTGTTTAGATTCGTAGAATTTTTTTCAGCTTTGGATTGAACTTCGTCCGACCTTTCATATTCTATTTATTTCAGGGTGATGATGTGTAGGATGTCATGTTGAATTAGACACATAGTGGGAAGAAAAATTCTATGCTAAGACTAAGAACAACAGGTCTAACAGAAAGGAGTTCAATTGTTAGCCGAAGTACAATACCCCGTTGGAAATGGACTGTGATGATATAAAGAAAGAAACATATGTGAGTTGTTCTTTGTACCTTTTTATTTTACAAGTCTATTCAATAGTTGGTGCATTTTTTCTTTTTGAAAATAAAAACTTTGTGGATGAAGAGGTGGTAGTTTGGTTTTGCAAAAGATATCTCTCTTTTATTTATAGATTAACACATTTGTACATTGACAAATACTCTACAGCCGCATCTTTATACTTGTCTCATTTACTATGTTTTATTTCATTTTTTTGTTTCCCACAGTTTGATAACTTTATTTCATTATTATTGTTCTTGCAATGCATGTTTGTTTGTCTTCTGAATTTTGGATGTTTCATGATGCAGGATTTGTTTGAATATCCTATGTTGTGTGGTATGGCTTATTTAAATGTGTTCCACGAAAAATATCTATTTTACGATGGTTCATTATACTCTTGTATGGTTGTTCTTCACGCTTTGATTCAAATGTACTAGCGCCAAATACAAGTATTGCGTTTTGTATGTTTTGATGCTTTGCTATATATGCCACTATCATTAAGTAGTTGTATTTATGAATTGTTATTTTTTTCTGGATATTGCATTTACATTTTGTTTAGGACTCTTATTATGCACCGGTATCATATATAATAGTATATTATGAACTTCTTAATTGGTCCTCTATAGTTCACCTGTCTTGTTTGGTCATTTTAAATGCAATTACTTTTGTTTATAGCTTACAAGTTTGAACACTGCTGTAATTTTTTGTCCTTAATATGCTTTTGAGCAGATAGTGCATTTGATTTGAGGTGTATTAGTAGCTCCCTTCAATCCAAAGTTTATTTATCTTTTTTATTAAAAAATTGTGTTTTATTGTATAATATAACCTGTTGTGGCGAAAATTTCCCCATAAAAATTAAATTTTTAGTGGGGAAAATATTTCCCCATAAAAGCTTAGGCTGTAGTGGCGACTAAATTCGCCACAAAAATGTACCCAGGTGGCGATTGAAATCGCCAATAATTTACTATGTTTAGTGGCGAAATATTTTCGCCACAAAATAGTGTAATTTTTGTGGCGAAATATTTTGCCACTATTGCTTCCATTTTAGTGGTGAGCAAATTTTTTCGCCATTGAACCCTTTAGAGGCGCAGCAACAGCCGCAACTCTGATTTTCGCCACTACAAGCTATAGTGGCAAAAAATCAGCTTTTAGTGGGGAAAAACTTCCCCACTAAAAATCAAATTTCTTGTAGTGGCTAGAGGAAGATAAGTTTTGAATTTCGAGTTTCGATCTGTTGGAGTTGTGAGAGAGCATGTATACACTAGTTTGGAGTTACAAAACTTCAATTCTTGTCATGAATAAAATTGCGCCACCAGATTGAAAAATGAATTACATCATACTTCTGTTCCTCATTCATGTTGGCCGGGTCTTCAAATTCTAATTTTATGCTATATCGATCAATTTCATCTCCTCTACTCTTCATCGTGAAGAATTCTACCATTATATTTTTTAAGAAATAACAAAAATTCTTTGAAAAAAATATATATATATTTGGCCCACAGGCCTTGTTTGGGATTTAGATATTTTATGATAGCCCGAGCTCGAATTTCATATTTTATAATTTTGGGTGACTTGGGCTACTGGATTTTTAGCTAGGCTTCATTAGACCTAGCTCGAACCCGGCCCAGCCCAAACAATGATCAAGTCTAAGGTATATACCATGATTTTTAGACCCAGACCGGTCATCAAATCGGTGAAGACAACAGTTCATAGATTTAAGGTTCAATCGGATTAAATAGGTGGTCGAACTGGATTTTCTTAAACATTTGAAAATGCTAAATATTTTCTATAATTTTATATTAAACATGTAATATGAGTTATACCCTACAACAATTAATAATATTAAATAAAATATATTATAATCCAAAGTTATATTTCAAATAAAAATAAAATACAAGATAACAACTAATATAGTCTAGTAAATGAATACAAACCAAATTATATATTGTATATATTCGATTAAAAAAGTTAATAGATTTGATTCACCATATATAAAATTAACACATTAAAGGACGAATTAAAATTTATACACAAGATGTTAAATAAAAAAGTTATATATTCATTCAATATAAATTTTAAGCAAAAAACTTAGAGTTAATGGTGTTTAAAAAATTTAAATGTTATTTCGTTATGAAAAACTTTCAAAATTGTAATTGAAAGAATTATTTCAAATTAAATCAAATGTGTAGTATGTGAAATAAAAAAAATAAACATATTTATTGTTGTTTTTTTACGATAAAATATTATTAAATGAAGGAAAATCATTAAAAATATACACGTCTCACTAAAATATCTATAAATTTATCATGCTTGTTAAACATACAAATTATTTATAGAACTTTCATGCATTTAAGTCCCCCACCGTTTTTCTCTTACCCTTTTTCTTTTGATTTTCTTTCTTTTTTTCATTTATCTCTTAAACCGTTTATTTTTTCGACATGCTGCTCTAGAGTTTTTTGTTCATCTTATTTTTATCTTTGAAATGATATCTACTGTGATATTTTCAAAATTTTTTATCTAGTAATTATCTAGTAGGTATCCAATAGTAAGTAGATCACTGTTAGATATCTAGTAGATATCTAGTATATCTAAATTGTAATAGTTTTTTATGGAATCCAATGACTTCAAACATATATTTAATAGATATATAACAGATATATATATGATAATTTCATAAATTATAAATAGATCCACGTCTTTTTTACGCTGATTATTTGATAAAATATAACATCTAGAACGTATCTAGTAAGCATCTAGTAATCACTATTGGAATTGTAATTTTCTGCCATGGCATTGTATAGTAAGGGTAAGTTTTGAATCATTTTGACACATGCAGACCCTGTTCTCTTGGACGACAATTCAGTTCAGTTCAGACTGCTTCAGTTCAGTTCAGCTATGCGTATTTATAAATTTACACTAAAATAAGTTCAGTTCAGTTCAGCCAACTTCAGTTCAATTCATAAAATTGCAATGCAAAAGAACAATGCCTCAGTTGGAGGTTTTCTCTATTTCTCGAAAGTTACATGTTCTCTTGTTTAAACTACTGTACAAAGAGCTGGTTGAATCATACAAAATTGTCTTGATATTTTGCAATGATTCAAGACATAAAAGAAGCGGGCAAGAGAAAGTGTTCATTCGTTTCACAATAAAATATACTTGCTGTGTGTAATTCTTGCTAAATTATGGGGCTCGTTATTTGGGATTCTTTCAGGTTCAGTACCATAAACATGGTTATTTGTCGTACATTGGGGTTGTTGGCACAGTTAAGAAGCTACTTAGTGATGAAGAAGTATAAAGGTACTGAAATTGCTCGCAAGTATAATTTCAGAAGATATACTCTTGATATTTGTAATACATACTGTATGGCTCTCGTTGATGATACTAAAAATTAATAAAATAATAAACTTGAAACAAATGTTAATCTTAAAGTGGATCATCAATTGAGCTAATCAAATCCTTGTCTAAAAATACAGGTAGCCATTTGATTGCTGGATTCAACATGAGTTTTATTTATTCTTGATATTCGGAAAATACAAGGAAATTTTGTAGGAACCTGCCTCAATTGTAATTTTCTTTCAATACTTCAACTTGACAACTTCAAAGAAAAGAATTATTTAATAGTTTGGTAATTAAATTTGTGTACCAACAAGCTGTAGTTCAGATGGCTAAGCGGGTTGAGCAAGTCAGAGGAGAACAAGGTTCAAATCCCGCTAAATACATTTGTTGGGAGGGGTGAGGAGCCTTAACTGTTATTAAGTCCCGAATAAGATTATTTCAATGAAGATATTTATAAATATTAAAAAAAAAATAAAATTTGTTCCTTTTAATCTTTTGTCGACTGCTTAAAAGCAAGCTACAAATCAAATTCATGTGCTTATAAATTATTTTTAAGGGCTTCTTACAAAAAGGCCAAGAAAATCCAAACTAATTAAAGCCCATACAAGTAATAATCTACAATTACACAAAAATAGGGGAAATTGTTTTCAAACACACGACCTTAAATGAAAGGAATTCCAACCATCTCTCAAAACTGAATAACGCGGTTTTCATCACAAAAACCAAATTCAAAAACACGTTCAAACCACCAAGTTCAGAGCCACGATCACAGTAACTGCTCGCATCATCTACAAAACCAACGGGAAGTCTACAGATTCTATTGTTAATTGGCGATAATCATAGGCATTCCTATTTCTGTTTCAAAATCAGAAGAAAGAAGGAAGAAATCTCAAAGGTAAGAAATGAAACCCTAACATTGTAACATTGTTCGGAAATTTTCAAATTAAAGTAGCTGATCAGTGGAATAATGTAAATATTACAAAAAAAATTATGCATTATGATATGTAAATATTACCAAAAAAAATTAAATTCACTAAGCCCCGAACAAGATTATTTCAATGAAGATATTTGTAAATATTACCAAAAAAATTAAATTTTTGTCTTTTAATCTTTTGTCGACTGCTTAAAAGCAGGCTGCAAATCAAATTCGTGGGCTTATAAATTTTTTTTAAGCACCGTTGTAACGGTAAGTCAGAAATGTAGCATCAACAGTGATTACTGGCCTGCAATGTTTCTAGCCTTCAATAGAAGCAGAAAAGGCAATAAAGAAATATTTAAACATTGAGTCATCTATCACAACATCAATTACTGAGCCGGGATTAGTTTGCCTAATCATGTACAGCAAACTTAGCAACGAAGAGTATGAATCAGATGGTGACCCTCTAATCATCTTCAATGCTTCTTCTTTTCCATGCCATGCCTTTTCATAGTTTATATCGACTCCCACTTCATTTTTCAGATCCTCAATAATATCCCCTGGCCTATACACCCTCTTCGGGTTGATGAACGAATTTTTTACAAACTTAGGAACAAGTTCAGTAGTAGCTTGCCTCTTCTCACCGTTCCTTGTGTCAATATCACATGTATGAAATTCAAAATACTTCCTAAAAATAAAGGCAAAACCATGTTGTCTCTTCAAAGCTTTAAAAAACCAAGAACAGCTTGAAAAACACAAGTTAGCCAATGCTCCTTTGTACACGATTTATAAACCTTGAATTGGAACTCATTTCTTAACGCATAGAGACTAACAGCCTCTTTAAGAACAGACTTATCTTTAAACACTTGACCAACTTTTAAAAAATCAATATTGGGAACAGAAATTATAGGATCGCCAAAACAGTCTACCGAAGAATCTACTACAGCCAAACCATACAGATCTAATGCCATCTGAGACTTACTCCTTATATAAGTGGAATAATCATCAAGTAATTCTTCTGCAACATTAGATGCAGAGGGATCATAAACAGTTTGTTGTTAAAAAATAGAGACAATACTGTTATCAATTTCTTCAAATACAGAACCTGAGAATGGACAAACAAAAAAATGTAAGAATAAAAACAAAACCAAGACAAAAAAGAAACAATACCACTAAACAATAACTACTAAGATACGCAAACAACCACAAAATTATAAAATATATAGAAAAAAACTGCTAAATGTCTGGCAGACATCTGATAAACAACTAGTAAACAAAGTAACAAGATTATAAGACATCATGCAAATTGCTAGTAAACATATGGTAGACATCTAGTGAAATCAAGTAAACACCTAATAAAAAGGTATTAGAAGCACCAAAAACAAAACAAATAGTTAATATACATATATTATATATCAGATAAAAATGTGGAAACAACTCAAATCAAAAATCCAAAAACTACTAAAACAAATGATGAGAATCAAAAGACATGAAACAAGGATTACCTTGAGCATCAGCTGAAATAGAAGAAACTGATGTAATACACAGAGGATAGTCTGTGATCAGCATATTTTGGGACTTCAATTGAATATAAAACCGAACAGAGAGATCATTCTTGATCTCAACAGCAGGAAAAATCCATCTGAAACTTGATACTCAATCTTAATATCATAATTCTACTCATCTAACTACAAACTTTCAGTCACAGAACATTTAAAAGCAGAAAAGCTAGCTGACCTAGGAATCAAACCACCAACCGCACTAAAGGAGATAAACTTAGCATCAGAAGACCATGTTCCATTATGTTGAATTAAAACAGCAATATCGTCCATTTAAAAATAAAAATATAAACTATAATCTCAAAATTGGCAGAATGAATATAGAACATAAGCAAACGAAGTCACAATAGAAAGTCAAAATCGAAGTTACGAAAAGGAAAAAGAGAGAGGAATGGAATAGTGAAACTAGAGCAGCAAGTGAGCAACAACGACAAATAGCAAAAATATGTTAAGAAGTGAACTCAGAAGATAAAGTCAAAGAAAATGCCTTCAACAAGATCGAAGAAAATGCCGGGAATCCGATCAGAAAGAAGCCTAGGTCAGATCCCATCCCGAGTCCGCTCGAATGAACTGGCTTGGACACTCGTTTTTTACAAAGTCCGGCTCAAGCTTGAGCCTGCTAAAGAATAAAGTTTTATGGGTCGGGCTTGATTTTTATATAAATGTCCAAGTCCGGCCTGATGAATACTAATTATATTTCTTAAATATTTATATAGGATATTTAATAATTATTTTGCATTTTTATATATTAATCTATTGAACTTGTACAATATTTATTTACAATTTATTGAATCATTTAAATAAATAATGTAATCATATATAAGACTTGGATAATTTTTTATGAAGTTTTTCTTTTTCTTACTCTTTCAATATACCCAAATATTTAAAAGAAAACTATTTATGGTCTTTGGGCCGGGCTATGGAATGACATCTTAAGCACAGCGCGAGCCCGAAGTTTTGTAGTGTGGGCTGGATTGAGCTTGGGTTGATATTTTTAGTCAAAAGTATAATTAGGCCCGATTCAAACATGATCCAACCCGCCCGACATAAACAAGGTATATAAAATTATAGCTATATTTTGGTGTATCTTGTATTTTAATTAATTGATTAATCGTACCATTGTCTTCTTTTATGCACATTATTAATCAATAATTATAATTTTATAGCTATTACTATTATTAATTTTATTTTAATTGTAATTCATGAGTAATAATGAATAATATAAAATAAACAAATAGTTAAATTTCTATTTAATCAAAAAGTAATAAATAATATCCATCTACCAAAAAATATTTAAGTAATTAAAAGTCTATCTAATCCATTTACCAAAAAAGTATATCTAACCCAATCCCACCTGACCTCTCTCTGCTTCTTTCATTTAGTTTAACTTAAAGGCTCAATCTCTACCCCTTGCAACCATCGCTCTCTCACAAGTCGCAGCCGCCACACTCGCTCCTCGTCCTTTTCATCTCACAGCTCACCACCATCTACAACGATCACTGCCGTTCAACCATCTTACATCCCGTAAAAATGGACAAAACAAAAAGAACTAAATGAGGCCGGCAATGATGCTTTTGCTCGGCTCTACAGCGTTGTTGAGGCTGACCTTGATGCCATTGTTCAAGTAATAATTCTCTCTTTCAATTTTTGTATTTTTTTTTGTCTCTGTGAGATTTGAAAGTTTTTGAAAAAGTTGTTTTTATTTATAAAATTGGGACAAAAATAATTTATCTGTAGAAATCGGAGTTGGCAGAGGCGAAGAAAAGGTAGGGCTACAGTTATCACTATAATGCTGAGATACGAAGAACTAAGGGTCAATTGCCTATAAGAAGGTCTATTTTCCATCTCCCCTTGATTTTCGGCACTCCCTTGTTGGTTAATTTAAATTGCTCTATTGGAATTTAAATCCAGTAAGTCATAGTAAAAATTAGAAAAAGAAGCATCTGATTAGTTTAAATTACTCAATTAAAATATGTATTCTAGGTCAAAGGGCTTTCAAGAGGAGAGCTTGAGGCTCGTAGCGAATTATTTCTATGCTAAAACAAAGGATTGAAGCAGTACCAGATGGAAATTGGCCTCCTTCAACTTGAAAAAGCAGAAATCGATGCTATAGTTGCTGAAATAGAAGCTGAAAAAGCAGCAGTAGAGGCTGTAAAGAAGTCTCCTCCAAAAGAAACCTAGATCTCTTCTGTTTTTTCATACCAAGTGGTAAGATGACCAAATTACTTTGTTGTGCTTGACACTGATATCTTTACTATATTAAACATCTTATTTGGGGACTTATGCTTTCTTATTTGCTCATTCGTTGTGTTAGTGAATTACTGGTCTTAGGATATGCTTACTGATGTCCCATTCCAATGGTTATTTGATTTAGTACCGGTGATACTTGTGATTATGAGACTTGATTTTGCTTATGATAGTTTGTCTTTTTTTCTCCAACTCTATATCGCCACTGGAATATGTATTCTCGTTACGACTCATTTCTCTCTTTTCACCCATGACATTCTTTCATATTATATTATGACTCGTATTTATTACTTTGAAAATGTTTTTTAGTACATATATATGTCATATAAAGTTTCAAACTTTTTTTAGACTAGAACAATTTGTAAAATGGTGGGACGTGTTGGGACTGGATATCAGTTTACATAGTATGTTTGTTTATCTTCACTTGTACTAAGATATGGTTGGGTGGAGAACTTTCATCAATCAGGCGTCAAGATGAACTTTCAAAGGTTAATGTTTCTTTAATTTTATCCATTAAGTTTTCTATATTTGTTTATTTCAAGTTACTGACACTCTTTTATATTAATGAGGAGCTAACATAGGCTTTTCTTCAGCCAAATTTGCTTGTCATAGATGAAAAATATCCATATAATTGCGTATGTTGAGCTGCAAAAAGTGGAAAGTGCCTGCAATAGAGCATCTACTGTTATTATAGACCGAGCAACTGATTTGGAAGGTTTGCTGTATTTCTTAACTCTTATATTTCTCATTGTTTTAGCAAAAACTTACTGCTTAATGTTCAGCATGAATTTAGGGTCCTTAATTGTGTGTTAAGCCTCAGATGTCATTTTCAAGCTTCCAACTATGACTTCATCTCAAATGTTTCAACCTTAATTTACCATGAGCCTAAACTGAGTTGTATATATACATAGATTGATAAGAATATTATATATGTAGCCTATTTATCACAAGAAGAAATTTTTGGTTATGTCAAATTCAGCATAATTGGAATTCTCTAGAGGTGCAACGTTGTCCATTTAAAATGTGAAAATTTTTAGAATGAATTTTTCAGAATTTTGTTTAAATTTCAAACCATTATTTGAAACATGAAACTCAAATGCAATAATCTCACTCTTGTGCAAACACTGACTTAAGATACTAGGAGCAAACTGTTTTGGCCTTGTTGTTATATATGGCAGTAGTTTTATAGGGAAGTGAATTCTCTTAGAGTCTATTTTAGCTTATCAGTTGGCAATAAACTTGTAATATTGATCACTTTTTTAGTGTCCCAACACTATATTGGACCACTTTTCTAGCTTATCAGAAAAATGTAAAATATTCGTATTGGACCACTGATCCATTGGAGTTGCTTTTTTGATGATTTATGTAAGTTTTTTTAGCTTCTTAACTATGTTAGCTTGTTAAGTATATTGCACCACTTTTCTATCTTATCAAAAAATGTAACAAATTCATATGGTCAAGACACTGGACAAAACAATTTCTTCACTGGAAATCCTATTGGCTGTTGCAGATATGTCAAAGCTGATACTCAACTGGTGTAGAGTTTGCTACATCACTACATGATTTTTTCAATGAGGACTTGGTCAAGTTATATCCTTCATCCAAGAATTTTGTAAAATTACTCTACTTGTGGCTGCAGATCATATTCTTAAATTGTAAGTACTATGAAACACTTACAAATTTTATTTAATTTCTACCTATAACTTTAGTGTGTATTATGTCTCACAGGTATATAATCTGCTTCACATATCTTTAGCTATTATGAATTTAAACCAAGGTTTCAATTCCCATCTATTAGTTGTTTGGTTGCCTACATGGAGGGTCATAAATAAAGAACTTATAAAAACTAGTACACATTATATGAATAATTATATAGAGTAATGCACACCAATAATTCTATTCAACAAAATTGAATATTTGACTTATGATCTGTTAAACTTTAACTTTTGGTGTCTGGTCTATCTAATTTTGACATTTTTGGTGTATGATTTACTCAGTTTCAACTTGTTTATGTTAGCCATTGTATGTGAAAGAGTTGTCTCATATCACATATTGGTTAGGGATTCTATATTGACTATAGCGAAAGGCATAGTTATGACTATAGAGAAAGCCTAATTACTATATTGCTTGTGTAAGGATTTCTGTATTCAGATAAAAGAAACTTGTTTTATCAATGGTGGTTATGTTTTTTTGGGCCATTAGATTGATTAGAAGTGTTTATTCATCCTTTTGCAGGATAGTTAAAGGTGCATCTGAGACGTGACTCATGAAGGGCGCGACCCTTGGTGCCTCACCATATAACATGCAAGGTGGCGTCCATCAGGCATGCGCCTCGGGCTCGCTTCAATAACATTTTTTTAGGGTTTGAACTTTAATATGTGATTTCGATCTATTTTTATGAGTTTTAAATAAAATTCAAGGCTAGATATCCCTAATTTAATCCCTATTAAGGATAGATATTCCTAATGCAACATGAAAATTTTACATGTATATGTACATCTAACAATTCTTTTAGTTCTTTTTTTGGTATTGTTATTGTATATATACATCTAGCACTGCATTGCATTGCATTCCATTGCATATATTTTAGGTAAAAAAAACCTTTGTTCTGTTTAAGGATTAGGAATTGATCTGATTATATGTTGGGCCATTAGGTTGCCTTTCTTGCCATTTGATTCTATATTTTGAGGTACATTGATCTGATCATACTATATGGAAGAATAAAAGATATATATATATATATATATTGAAATCGCTAATTGTTTTACTATTCTTTTGCACAGAGCATTGAAGGAGTCAGTAAAATTCCAGATGGTTACAATTCAGCAACCTGAATGCTAGAAGTGTCTAAGTTTGCTTAGGAAATGGCTTTAGGGATTGATTTTGCCAATGTTTATTGGAATTTAGATCTTTATAGGTATAAACATATATAATTTGGAAATTATTAGTTCTTAAATTTGTAGTTGATTCTTGATTGTGCATATTTTGATCTTATGATTTGGTTCTTAAGATGGCATTTTTGCACTTGTACCATTATTATCTTTATTTATTTAAGTATATATCATTTACTTTATTTTGTTCATTTGTTAAATGTCTTTTCCTTATAAAAATTTCTTTTTTATTAATTAATTTTTTCAGATTTGTCAAAATTAATATTATAAATTTGAGTTCCCTTCAATCCAAAGTTGTTACAAATATTTAATGCAACAAGTTAATGCTGTAACTACAAATAGATAGTGACTGAAAAAGTTGTAACTGATAAAATGTTGTCATCACGTATTATGTGACAATAAGAAGTTGCCACATATAGTATTATTTGTGACGACTAATTAAAGTTGTCATGTAGTTTGAGAAAATTTTATCGTATTATACGTGATAACTCATTTTATCTGTGACAACCAATTTTATTTGACATGGAAATTATTGTCACAAAATTACAATTTTTAGGACAACAAATTTGGAAATATTATCTGTTATGGAGTTATTAGCAATGACATCTTTGTGACAACTATTCTTGTCACATTTAGACTTGTGTGACAACTTCGAAACTTTTTGTGACATTAATTATTATCACAAGTATTATAATATGTGACAATTATTATTTCTGACAAGGAGTTTTCTTTTTACTGACAACAAACTTTGTTACTAATAAAAATACTTTGACAACTCTATTATCACAAATAAATTTTACTTGACGACTTGTTATGTTGTCACATAGTTTTAGTTAATTTTCATGTATTATATGTGACTAGTAGTTTATTTGTGACAACAATTTTTTCTTTTTCGTTGCAATAGAAGTTGTCACAAAAATACTTCATTATTTGTGACAATAGTTTGATGAAATATTATCTGCAACGGAGTTATTAGCGACGACATTTTGACAACTTACTATTGTCACATAATGTTATATGTGATAACTTCTTGCTTTTCGTTACAATATTTGTTGTCACAAAAAGCTTGTTTTCTTGTAGTGATCATTCATTCCTCTAATTTCATAATATAACAGTTTTTTTATTCTGACACTTCTTAAATTTTTTTTTTACGAAATATGATGATATCTAGCATATATTTCATACTTCTAGTATATTTGTATTAGATATCAAGTAGATCTTGATTTTGATAGTTTCTATGGAATATTTTATAATATATAACATCTAATAGTTATATAGTAGACATCTAGTATATATGTATCCTCTTAAAAAATCTATTTGAATCTGTTATAAATTGTGTTATAAAATTATTTGAAGTTATGATTTACTAGATAACTACTAGATAATTACTAGATAATTACCAAATAACTGCTAGATATCTGACATTCAAAAAAATTTTGGAAAAAATATATCACATTGGATGTCGTTTTGAAGATACAAATGAAACAAACAAAAAACTCTAAAGCGGCATTTCAAAAAAATGAACGATTTGAGAAATAAATTCATAATAAGGCAAAAGAAATTAGAAACAAACATGTTGGAAGCATGTTTGTGGGAGAGGAGCGTGGTATTCATGTAATTAGTTTCCCCTGTTTAGATTATTTATGATAGGACCAAATTATTTTGGGTTTTTGTGTCAATTGTGAAAGAAGCCCTTAATACAATTTAAAAATTAACAATATATAATATAAAAGTATAAAATGAGAAGATATTATCATTTGTGTCTGGTAGCTCAATTGTTAGAGCATGTATTGAAATAAATGTTAAAGGTTTTGTGTTCAATTTTCACCAACAATAATTTTAAAAAACATAATTTAAGTGAACTAGAAACCGGTTATTAGTTGGCCGATTTTTGGTCGAACTGGCCGGTTCAGACACCATTTTCGGTTAAACCCGGTCCGGTTCGGATTTCAAAACCATGGTGTATAGTAGATGAAAATTATAAAAAACAGACTTGTCTTACTAAAATATCTACAAATTTGACATGCATGTTAAACATACAAACTATTTACAGAAATGCTATATAATTAAGTCCCACGTCGTGTTTCTCTTCTCCCCTTTTTCTTTTGATTTTATTTTTTATTTTTCATTTATTTCTCAAACCGTTTATTTTTTTGACATGCTGCTTTAGAGTTTTTTGTTCGTCTTATCTTTGAAAGGATATCCACAGTGACATTTTCGAAATTTTTTTTATCTAGTATTTATCTAGTAAGTATCCAGTAGATCACTGGTAGATATCTAGTAGTTATCTAGTATATCTTATTTGTAATAGTTTTTTTTATGTACTCTAATGACATCAAACATGTATTTAATAGTTATATAATAGATTTGTATATGACGATTTCATAAATTATAAATAAATCTATACCTTTTTATGATGATTATTTTTATAAAACATAACATCTATTAGATATTTAGTAAACATCTAGTATTCACTGTTGGATATCTAGCATATCTTACTACTAACAGTTTTTTATGGAATCTGATGACATGTAACATATATTTCATACATCTAGTATATTTGTATTAGATATACAGTAGATCTTGATTTTGATAGTTTTTATGGGACATTTTATAAAATATAACATCTAGTAGATATATAGTAGACATCTAGTAGTTTTTTATCCTCTTAAAAAATCTATTTGAATCTGTTATAAATTGTGTTAGAAATCTATTTGAAGTTGTGATTTACTAGATAACTACTAGATAATTACTATATAATTACCAGATAACTAATATATAACTACTAGATATCTGACAGTTCAAAAATATTTTTGGAAAAAATATAACAGTGATTCAAAGATAAAAATGAGACAAACAAAAAACTCTAAAGCAACGGGTTGACAGATAAACGCAAAATAAAGCAAAAGAAATTAGAAATAATCATGTTGGTGGAAGCATGTTTGTGTGAGATATGGTATTCATGTAATTAGTTTTTCCTGTTTTTGCTTTTTTGTAAATTGTTTGTGGTAGAGCGAAATTATTTTGGGTTTCTGTAGCAATTGTGTAAGTAGCCCTATACTATTATCTTTTCCTCGTTTGAATATGGCCCTTAACCTTAAGGCTATGCCATCCCAAGGTGTTGACAAATAGAAGGAAAGTATCACGTCAATGAATATGAAATAATAGATCTAAATCTTGCTAGCAAGTTATGGTAGTGTATTTTCAAATCTTACAACTTAGTGAAAAACTAGATCTGAGGTTTCCAATAGGGTAGGTACATAATCCATCTTCATAGAACCAATCACATTGACACTTAAATTTGAAGGTATTACCTCTAACTGAAAAGGAACATTCTTGACATTAACTCCTTTGACTTGTAAAAAAACATACTTCTTTGTTTCCTGATTAATAGATTAAAAATATTCTATCTACATAATTTGAATTGGACTTACTCAAATTTTGTTGGTTTGATCATGTTGTTGTTTATTTCAAAATCTTTGAAATTATATATATATATTAATTATAAAATGTATAACTAATTATGTCCGAATATAAATATATTCTTTTTGTCCTTAGCGCATGTTGTCACTTGCTACATGACAGTTTTGTGAAATCTAAATATATATATGTAGGAATATGAGATTGCATCACAAAACAGGAATATTACTATATGTACATCATGACATCTAACGGAACATCGAAATATTCATTGTAGAAATCTCTCAATTAGAGAGTAAAAACTGATTTCATATTATATATCAGGGAGTAATTCAACTCAAGTTTACATTGGGAATACACTGTGCTATTTATAGTATTCTAAGTAATTCTACACTAACAAAATCAATAACAGAATTGTAACCAAAAGCTAATCAACTACAACTATAATGCTGACTCAGCAAAGTGCCAACTCAACAATCCGTTTGATGCTTGACTACTGGCTGCAACAACTCCAACATTCATAGTTGCAAAGTATGGCTGTAAGCAAATGTACTCCCTCCATTTATAAATAGTTGTCGTCTATCTAATTCATGGATTATAATAAAACAATCAACATTTACTAATCAAACCTTTACCAGACTCAAAATAGTGTCTGCCTACAAGCTCTATCCTATACTACCAGTAGGGAAATACTAATACCATACTCAACGTAATGATAATTCGTAACCTTAACTTGCTTTGAAAACAATAGTAATGGTAATTCTGTTGAACATATTAAACTTAATTAAAAAAAGGAAAATTATGATTGGTAGTTGGCTAATATCAAAGATTGTGCTCGATGCAACTGATAAAAAAGAAAAATTAATGAAAGGGTGGCTTAAAAAGAATGCATATACGGCACATTGTTGACAAATAAACATAGAAATCTCAACAAGATATTGCAGTTTTAAATTATGTGATTTGTGGGGCTCATATATATTTTCATGTTTGGCTTGTAAGCTCTATATATAGAGAGCATAAATCTGTAGAATGTGAAGAAAAAAAATATTAAGAGAAGTCTAATAAAAATAGAGTGTTTTGTACTTTATTTCTCAAAGCAGTATAATTAACTTTTGTTAATTACTTTTGATTAAGTTCCTCTTTCCTCCAACAAATTGGTATCAGAGCCATTTTGGAACTCGATCCTCTTCCCGAAAAAATTCCGGAGTGAAAAAAAGTCGAGTTTTAAAAAAAAATTTGGGTGTTGCAGTAGTCCAAAAAGTGTTGCAGCAGGCTGTCAGAAGCGTTGCAAGAAACTACAGAAAGTGTCGCAGAATGCCAAAAGTGTCGCCATAGACTTTGAAGGGTCGCAACAGCCTCTGTAAGCCTAGAAACATTTTTTTTATGAAAAATTCTCGTAAAAATGAATACCAACAGAGTTTCTTTCAACTTCCCTCAACACACCAAAACTAATTATAAAAATTGGTGCATTAAAATGAAGGCAATTCTCGGAGCCCAAAATGTTTGGAACATAGTCGAAAAGGTTACGAAGTCCCAGCTGAAAATGCATAACTGTCTCCAGCCAAAAAATATAGTTTACACAAGAGTCAAAAAAATGACCAAACGGTGCTTGGTCCAATCCATCAAGGTTTAGATGATGTAATGTTTGCAAAGGTGGCAGAAGCAACGACTTCCAACCAGGCATGGGACATATTGCGAGTTTCTCTTCAAGGAGCAGAGAAAGTTCAAAAAGTTCGACTATAAATGTTGAGGGGTGAGTTCGAGATGATGAAAATGAAGGAGACAGAAACTGTTGTTGATTATTCCTCACGAGTAAAATCTGTTGTAAATCAAATGCGGCAGTGCAAAGAAAAACTCGATGAATCGAGAACCGTTGAAAAAATTCTGCGGTCGCTACTACCGAAGTTTGATTACATAGTAGTGGCCATATAAGAGTCATAAGACACAAGTTTGATGACTGTTGATGAACTTGTTTGCTCGTTGCAAGCACCTAAGGAAAGGCTAAATAGACAAAAAGAGGAGTCTATTGAACAAGTTTTTGCAGTAAAGGCTTCGTTGAAAGGAGGTGAAAATACCCGAGCCACTAGTCAATTTGGACGAAGATGCGGTAGAGGCCGCGGAGGAAAAGGAAGAGGAAGAGGTCGTGGCAGAAACCAATAATACGAAAGAAATGACAATAATAATGGAGATAATATGTCCATACAAGGCAGAGGTTGTGGACGTGGATGAGGACGAGGAAGAGGCTACTAGAGACAAAATGACGGACAAGATAAGTCTAATGTTCAATTCTATAATTGCTCAAGGGTAGAAATTGCTAAGCCAAAAGAAGATGGTGCATGGTCTTCCCCCTATTGACAAACCTCAACAACTTTGTGAGGGATGTCTTATTGGAAAACAATCTAGAATGAGTTTTCCAAAGGAGTCCTTGTCTAGAGCAAAAGCGCCACTAGAGCTCATTCATGCCGTTGTTTGCTGACCGATGACACCAACATCATTGGGAGGCAACAAATGTTTCTTACTATTCATTAATGACTATACAAGAAAAACATGCATGTATCTTCTGAAGGAGAGATCAAAAGTTTTTGGAGCATTCAAGAAGTTCAAGGCGCTCATTGAGAAAGAAAGTGGTTATTACATCAAAGCCCTGAGATCTGATAGAGGGCGAGAGTTTACATCAAATGAATTTAAAAGATTCTGTGAGTATCATAGAATTCGTCATTTCTTATCAGTCCCGAGATCACTACAACAAAATGGTGTTGTTGAACAAAAGAATTGAACGGTGATGGATATGGTGAGAAGTATGCTAAAAAGCAAGAATTTGTGTAATAAGCTATGGGTAGAAGCTGTTGATTGCGCCGTTTACATCTTGCACTGATCCCCAACAATAAGTGTATCAGATGTGACACCCCAAGAAGCATTGAGTGGGAAAAAGCCAAATACCTCCTAGTTCCGTGTTTTTGGGATTGTTGCATAGGTTCATGTAGCTAATGAAGAAACGAGAAATCTAGATGATAAAAGCAAAAAATACTTGTTCGTTGGTTACTTAGAATTTGTCAAGGGTTACAAGATGTTTGATACTGATACTAGAAAAACTATCATCACTGAGGACGTGACTATTGATGAGGAAGCAATTTGGGAATGGAATAATGATAAGCAGAAGAATTATAGTTTTTATCCTTTCACCATGGATGAAAATAACGATCATAATGTAGAGGAGCCAACCGTAGCATCAACATCATATAGTTCCATTCCAATTACATCTCCAGGACATGATGATGATGAAAGTCAAAGTCCAAGAGAAAGACCTAGAAAATTTCATCTTGTTGAAGATCTCTATGATGCAACTAGAGAGCTCAATGAAAAATTGACTTTTTACTGACAACTTATTGATAGTGAACCTAGTGATGCTGAATAAGCCATGAAAGATGAGAAATGGAGAAAAGCCATGGAGGAGTAGATCAATTCAATTGAGAAAAACAAGACGTAGGAGTTGACAAAACTTCTAGCAAATAAAAAGCCCATTGGTGTCAAATGGGTCTTCAAAGCAAAGAAGGATGCAAATGGAGAAATTGTACGACATAAAACGAGACTTATTGTGAAAGGGTCAAAAGCCTGGCATTGACTATGATGAAATTTTTGCACCAATTTCCAGAATGGAGACGATTAGATTGGTGATTTCAGTTGCTGCCCAAAAGGGATGGAGTATCCACCAAATGGATGTGAAGTTAGCATTCCCAATGGATACTTGGAGGAGGAAATTCATATCCAA
Organism: Euphorbia pulcherrima; assembly: GCA_947683365.1. Classification (NCBI taxonomy): domain Eukaryota; kingdom Viridiplantae; phylum Streptophyta; class Magnoliopsida; order Malpighiales; family Euphorbiaceae; genus Euphorbia; species Euphorbia pulcherrima. Next base: position 29,083,038 of record CANTUS010000007.1, read on the forward strand.
TAACCACCGGGTTACATCGTTAAAGGCCATGAAGAAAAAGTACTAAAACTGAAGAAGGCACTATACAGACTTAAGCAAGCACTGAGAGCTTGGAACAGTCGCATTGAGAAATATTTTCAAGAAAATGGATTTGTTAAATGCCCACATGAGTATGCCTTGTACGTGAAAGGGAAAGATGGAGACATGTTGCTTTTTTGCTTATACGTGGATGATCTTATTTTTACCGAAAATAACCCTCAAATGTTTGAAGATTTCAAAAAGACAATGACCCATGAATTTGAAATGACTGACATTGGCTTAATGTCATACTATCTAGGCATTAAAGTGAATCAGAATGATGATGACATCTTTATTAGTCAAAATGGCTTTGCCAAGTAGATCTTGAAGAAATTCAAGATGGAGAATTGTAATCCTATCAGCACTCTGGTCGAATGCAGCCTAAAATTGACTAAGGATGAGAATGGAATTAGCATGAACCCGAAAAATTTTTCAAGTCTGATCGAGAGTCTGAGGTACTTGATGTGCATATGACCTGATATTCTGTGTGTGGTTGGGCTAGTCAGTAGATACATGGAAGAACTGAAGGAGTCGCATTGGAATGCAGCGAAAAGAATACTCTGCAATATCAAAGGTACAACTAATTTTGGACTTTAATATTCAAAATCTGACGGGTTCAAATTAGTTGGTTATAGTGACAGTGATTAGGCTAGTGATAAAAATGACCAAAAAAGTACAAGCGGGTTTGTATTTTTTCTCGGTGACACGACGTTCACTTGGAGTTCAAAGAAGCAACCTATAGTGACGTTGTCAACATGTAAAGCTGAATATGATGCTGCAACGTCATGTGTGTGTCATGCAATATGGCTGAGACGACTATTAAAGGAACTTGAAAAGACACAACATGATCCAACGAATATTTTTGTCAATAATAAATCGGCATTGGTGTTGGCAAAAAATCAAGTCTTCCATGACCAAAGTAAGCATATTGATACAAGGTATCATTTCATCCAAGAGTGTATTGAGCAGAAGGAAGTCACATTGAAGTATGTCAAAACACAAGATTAGATAGCTGACATCTCTATAAAGCCACTGAAGTATAACGTGTTCAATCAATTGCGAGCGTTGTTGGGAATAACGGAGAACTAAGTTTAAGGGTGAGTATTGAATATATTCAACTTAATTAAAGAAAAAGGAAAATCATGATTGGTAGTTGGCTAATATCAAAGATTGTGGCTGGATGAAATTGATTAAAAAGAAAAATTAACGAACGAGTGGCTTGAAAAGAATGCATATACGGCACATTGTTGACAAGTAAACATAGAAATCTCAACAAGATATTGTAGTTTGAAATTATGTGATTTGTGGGGCTCATATATATTTTCGTGTTTGGCTTGTAAGCTCTATATATAGAGACTATAAATCTGCAGAATGTGAAGAAAAAAAATAGTAAGAGAAGTATAATAAAAATAGAGTGGTTTGTGCTTTATTTCTCAAAGTATTATAATTAACTTTTGTTAATTACTTTTGATTAAGTTCCTCTTTCCTCCAACAAAGACTTAATAATTAGAAAAATAAAAATTCATCAAGATAAAAGCATGAAGTCAAAAAAAAGTATGGCTTTTGGTAGAAATGTGTGCTGAGAAGATTTGAAGGGGACAATATGTGATTATGAATAGTAGAATTTTGTTGCTCCTACTTAAAGAAATGGCTGGACAAAATCAAGCTATATACGGCTTGATTTGTTGAATATGTCAACAATATTTATTAGGAAAATATTGTAGTTGAAGATGTTTGATTTGTGGGGTTCTGTTTTTTTGTCTTTATCTCAATTGTAAGCTCTATAAATAAGAGCTAAAATTTGTATTTTTAGATGAGTTAGAGAGTGAAAAATAATAAGAGTTTGTGAGTGTATTATAATAAAATTAGTGTGAGAATTACTCATTTTTATGTTTTCAGCATTTATGCTTGATTATTTTCCTCTTCCATCCAACAAATTCTCGCCGGCGATAGTCTACAATCAACTTTTATTTTTAAGATGAGAAGTGGAAGGCGCACAAGATGTTTAAGGATTTCTTTGGTGATATGGATGGCCTTGATATTGAGGCTTTGTGCTCTACTGAACAACTATGGCATTGCCCTGTTTGTAAAGGGGGGCGCGTAGGTCATGTCCGGTATAATGGCCTGGCGCAGCTTCTGTAGAGCAAGAATGATAAAAGAAAGACAAATTTTCTTCGTCTATTTGAGATATTTTCAACGAGTAGGGGGATAGAAGGGGAATTGTGATTACTCCGGGTGATTCAGTCACCCCTAAAGTAAAATGAGTCATGTGTGAGACGATCTTTTTTTTTGTGTACTTTTTTGGATGTGATTGTATGAAGTAAGAAACTCTTTTTTTGTTGGTTCTGACCATTGTGATGTGCTGGGAAACTTTGATTTCTTTTTCTTTGCTAAGTTGTTTGTAGGTTTTCCTTCCAATCTCGTAATCTATCTACAGTTGAAAATTGTGTACATTAAACAATCAAGATGTGGCATTATTGGATTGTGAAATAATGTCAAAAGGAATAGTTTCTCTAGGAGAAAAAGATATGAAGATCAACTTGCAAAGGTCGAGCACTTTTAGTTTGTGAATTTATTGTATGTAAAGGTTGAGCTCGGTGGAAACCGGCTCCATTTATTAAAAAGAAACTAAAAAGCAACAACCAAAAAATAAAAAAGAAAAGAAAAAAACATCACAAGGATGTAATAAAAGATTTGCAATCTAATGCAAAAATAATGGACTAAAAGTCCCAATCACAAAAGAATGTGAAGCTAATAATCTAAAGATCCATAACAAAATGATTCGCGGGAAGAAGTTCCCCGAGATGCACCAAAGTCAATCTCGACGAGAAGGCTGAGATGATTAATCCTAATGGATGCGAGGTCATGTAAGACCGACACAATGCTAATCATCGACTTAGATCAAACCGAAATCCAAGCCGATAAAAAAATCTGAAGATCCAAGCCGATGGACTTGTGATCCCTACTGCCCGGAGAGGCACCACGCTATACGGCTAGGGATTAGCTAATGCCGCTCGCACCGAAATGCATCAAATGAGAAGATGCGATCCTTTTTCCGAAAAACTGCCGGCCAAATACCAGTTAGAATAACATCGACCCCCAGTCAAAACGCCGACCAAATAGAACCCTATCCGCCTAAATAGTCTCCTGTCGAAGGTCTGTTGCTCGAACCAACCATGGCGTAGGAGTGAAATCAACTTGAAAAATCGCAGGGAGCACATAAAAATTGAACAAGATATAAAAATTGACAAGGAGCTCATCAGTCATAAAAGTTATCCAATAATATTAAAGCATTAGGAAACATTAACCTCGATGAAAAGCGCAAGAATTTGAACAGTGGTTGGTTTGGGACCGAAGATAAAAGTTGGTTTCTATCCTTTGGCTACCATTTGGAGTTTCGGTCCCAAGTCCTCAACAAGTCACAGAAGACTAGCGGAATCAATTTTGTGCTGAAGGACTATATGCGTTTGAAAAAATAGTTTCTAGAATTTTGCAATTAAAAAATTGAACTAAATTCAAATTTTCTTACATACATTTCCAACAAAATGTCTCTTATTTTCTACATTGAACAAGGCCTAATTAGGATTACGTAAGACAAGAGTTAAAGTACCTACTGAAGTGATTTCGGGTCATCCAAAAGTGCGGACACTATCTTGTCATTCTCACTGCAAAAGAACTTAAAGATTAACAAATATAAAAGCTAACAGTACAGCAAAAAATATGCTAATTTAACATATCATCACTAACCCGGTGATAATGGTTTTCCCATTAGCTAATGATATAGCAACATCATGAAGGGCAGGTCATTCTCGCCATTGCAATCTTGACAATTATGTGACGTTGTTCTTTGAATTCTGTGGAACCATGAAAATAATTATGTGACAATATACAAATGAAGATTTGATTAATCAGTATGTCCTTCTAGATCTTAACAAATCAGTTCAGATTTCTTTCAATTTGTTGTGAGCATTGAAGATCTAACTATCCAATACCTTTTTTCCCAGCATATTTTGCTCTCAATAATCATGCTCTGGATCTTTGCATCATAATCGGTGATCCCTCTATGACTTACTCTGTCTCTCCTATAGATGAAAATTACGATTAATTAAATTCAAAATCTTATAACTTTATTCATCGATTTAGATCTAAAAAATTGAAGCTACATCCATGTTTCCAGATCTATTCATCAAATTTCTATGAAGAACTAATAAGTATAGAAATAAAGAGAGTTGAGAATTAAATTTACCTTTTTGCTGAACCTTTTGGTTTTGCATCTCTCCCTCTATCTCTCCATTAAGCGGCCCCTAAATTTTGAGTGAGTTTAGAGTTCAGGGTTGGATTTATACTGTACTTTGAGTTTAGGGTTTTATCATTTTTGTTGTGTTTATTGGCATGAAAGCATAGAAGAAAATGTACAAGAAAAAAATCAGCAAAGAGAGTTGTAATATATAAGGAGCATAAAAAAATAAAATATGATGAAGGTAAATGGAATTTCTGATATGTTTATTGAGCAAAATTAATGAGCTCTTTTATAGAACTTTACATATACTAAAATAGCTAAAAATAAAAAATTTTAAAAATTTTTAAGGGCTCTAGGTTAACTAGACTCTGAAAAGGAGCATCCAGGAAGGCAGCTAGGGTTAGCCGCCCTGATTTTCCCTCCAACGCTTGGCTGGCCGTCGACAAGACGGTGCCTAGGTGACTAGGCGGCGCTTGATCTCCACAGCAGTAGACTTTGGTGATTACGGCTAGGGTTCTATTGATTTTCTCCACCAGCTTCTGACTGATTTCCCACTCTACCGGTGTCAGGGCGGTTCGATCTCTGCAGCAGCAGACCTCAGTGATTACGGCTAGGGTTCTGTTGATTTTCTCCACTGACTTCTGACCGGGTTTCTCACTCTACTGGCATCTAGATGGTTAGATCTCCATAGTAGCAGACCTCGGAGATTCAGCTTGGGTTCTGTTGGTTTTTTCCACTAGGATTCAACAAGATGACTTAGTGACTTTGGGGACACCCAGATTTCACTTGCGGTTTGTCAGGTTGATTTCACTCCTCCGGTATGGTCGGTTCAAGCAACAGACCTTTGATGGGAGATTATTTAGGCAGATAGGGTTCTATTGGGCCGGCATCTCGACTGGGGGTCGATGTGATTCTAACCGGCATTTAGCTGATAGTTTTTCAACACAAGGATCACATGTCCTCCTTTGATGCATTTTGGTGAGAGCGGCTTTGGCTAATCCCTTACCGTATAGGGTGGTGCCTCTCTGAGCAGTAGGGATCGCAAGTTCATCTGCTTGGATCTTCATAATTGGTTTTTTGGCTTCAATTTTGGTTTGATCTAAGTCCACGATTGGGCATTTTAACAAAGTTTCCACTTAAGGCCCGCACCTTATGGAGAGAAACCCTACCCGCACCCTCCCCACCCCCTTCCTCTGCCGCCGCCTTCACCACCGGCCGTCAACCACCCTGAGCCGATCGAAGAACAATCTCCGCTAGCCATAACACCGAAACCCCTTCCTTGAGCCCCCCCGCAATCGCCATACCCAAAACCCTAATCCCCCGAAAATATACTTTAAGAATATCCCAAATCACTTTGATGCAGCAGCAATGAAAAGAATGTTTAATAGGTATGGAGTGTATAGATGGGTCTATATTGCTCGGAAAAGGAATGTTAAAAACCTTTATTTTGGGTTCATCACACTCGATGGATCTATGCGGCTACATGAGGCGTTGGAAGCTCTGAATATGATAGCAATTGGTGTGGTAAGACTCAAAGTTTCAGGGCCAGGTATGACAAGTTACTAGTGTCCCCTCAAGTGCGGCCTAACCCCGTGGTACCAGTTCAGAAGGCAACGTTCCGAAACTCTCCTCGAGATCATCGTTCATTTGTGGCTGTTGTAGCGAATCAAGCTCCATGAGAGGAGTCAACCATCAACCCTATCTAGACAGCATCTGCTTCTATTATACCTACTGAACCTCTACTAAACAGTGAGGTAGTTGTTAAAATTGCACCTTGGAAATCAAAATCTTGTTTGGTTAAACTCAAGAATATTTCTCACATCCGTAATATACATGATCTTCTGACTGACCATGGATTTGAGTTTAGGTTTGCTGCTCCTGTTGCTGGTTATTGTGTGATTATTTCATTTGTACCAGATGTGGCTCTTAAGGATTTTATGCACGGTGATTGGAAAGTTATGGAACAAATTGTGGAGTCGATTTGTGCACTACCAGTAGATTTCGCGCCGTCGGAATGTATTATGTATTTGGATCTCATGGGAATTCTGCCAGCTTTTGTCTGTGAACCGGTGGTGTGCAAACTAGCAGCGAGATTTGGGCGAATTGTTACGATAGATTGTAATTTTGAAAAACCGGATTGTCTGGACATAGTATTGTGCCTTATTTCTGTGTCGCTAGGGACAGCCAGCAGAAATCTGACCCTGGCATTAGAGGATAGGGATATAATGACATACACGAATCTTAGATAAGGAATTGGGTGTCAACACTGTCAAGAGCATGGATCGAAAGAGGGGAGTGAACTAGAGGAGGATCCTTCTAACAGGAGTAGTTGTGAATCATCGGGGAACGAAGTTGAAACTAGATCGTACGAGGATGATAAGATTGGAGCGGATAGCAATAACACAATTTCGGGAAGTAACCATCCTCCTAGCGTTAGCCCGATAATTGGGGGGAATAATGCGACGATTCCAGTTACGGAGGATTCAAGCTCCTCGGGCCCGAACATCTCAAATATGAATAGAATTATCATCCGGAGGGAAGAAAATGAGCCAACTGTCAGTGAGGAACTAATGACATTCCGAATTAGGGAAAAGCTTGAGTTGTTTAATAAACAAAATATGGGCTTGATTATAGAGGTCTTGGAAGGACAGCGACGCCGAGATGACAGTTGTCCGAGCTGGGTTATCATTAGTATTATTATGTCATTGAGTTTTATGAGTTAGAATTGTCATGGGGGCCTGTTGAATGGTGCCAAACAGTTTTTAGTGCGGTTATGTGTTCGAAAGTGGCAGCTTTAGGTTTTTATTTTGATTGAGACAAAGTCTTTATCGGTTTTAGATCAGGTTGTCAGAAAGTTTTGGCGCCGTAATGAGTTTCAATCTCATTGTATTCCATCGCATGGATTATCAGGGGGTCTTCTGCTCTCGTGGAATTCTAATTTAATTCGTGGCTCGATTACTGCTTCCACAGATAGATGGTGCTTGCTACATATTGTGTCTAGTCAACTTGAGGTAAACTTACTATGCTTAGATGGTCCCCCTATCCCCAGTGAAAGGAATCAATTTTAGTTTGATCTGCTGCCCCATATTCAAAACGTTGATAACTTGGTGATGTGTGGTGATTTTAATGAACTGTTACATAGCTCTGAGAGAGGCAAAAGTGGGAATACGGTGTCAAGTTTGATGATTAGGTTCCAGGAGTTTGTTAATGAATGTGCTCTTTTTGATTTGCCGTTACATGGCCGTGACTATACGTGGTCTAATAGACTATCCTTCTTGAGGATCGATCGAGTCTTGGTGTCGTGTGATATTCTTGATAGGTGGCTGGGTCAGAGTTTAATGATGGTTGATTCGACTTTATCAGATCACTTTCTGATTATCTACCGGTCCTACTCATCGGTATGGGATGGTAAAAGGATTTTTCGCTCCTTGAATTGTTGGTGGGAGAAGGACGGGTTTCTACCTTTTCTAAAATTGAAGTGGGAGGCTATAGAATGGGTGGATCCGGGGTGCGACATTTATTTTAAGCTATGCCGACTAAGGATCTTTATTCGGCCTTGGCATATATCTAACTTTGGCGGGTTGGAGGGAAGAATAAAGAAGCTAGAGGCTCGTGTTATATCCTTGACATCTAGCTTGGTGCCTCGGCCTATTGAGGAGGAGAGTAATTTGGAGCTTCAGGGCGTGCGATCGGAATTACTTACCTATAGACCGAACCTTGAACAAATTCGCCATCAACAATCACGAGTTAACTGGACTATGTTGGGTGATGATAAAACAAGTTTTTTTCATAGGAAGGCGTCAGCAAGGTCTAGGGGTAATCGGATTTCACAGCTGGAAATTGATGGGGCTGTATCTTCTAACTCAGAAGTTATTAAATCCACGATATGGAATTTTTATTCTAGGCTATTTTTGAAACAAGTGGAGGTGCCATATACTTTGAGGGGGCTAAATTTCCGCATGGTTGACGAGGCAGCCAATTCTCGGCTTGTTGAGTCATTTTCAGAGGCTGGAGTGTGGGATGCGGTTTATGCTTGTCAAGAAGGTAAGGCTCCGGGGCCAGACGAATTTAATTTTTTCTTCTATAAACGCTTCTGGGAGGAACTAAAACTAGATGTGCTAGCTCTGTTCGACGAATTTTATAGGTATGATCATCTGCCCAATTCAATTAAATCATCCTTTACTGTGTTGATTCCTAAAGTCCCTGGGTCATCGTTGATGGGAAACTATAGACCGATTGCCCTTATCTATGGCATATATAAAATTGTGTCGAAAGTACTCGCGAAAAGGTTACAGGTTGTGTTGCCTCAACTGATCTCTGAGAACCAGTTTGCATTTGTTAAAGGCCGTAATATTCATGAATGCTCGTTTATAGCCTCGGAAGTGATCCAATCAATCCACCGTCGTGGTTAGTCTTCTGTAGCACTCAAGCTTGATTTCCACAAAGCATATGATAGTGTTTCTTGGACTTATATTGATTCAGTGTAGAAGAGCATGGGTTTCTCTGATAAGTGGATTAGATGGATGGCGGCTTGTAGAGAGAACTCAGTAACATCTATTCTTATCAATGGAAGCCCTACTGATCCGATCTACTTGGGTGGAGGGGTGAAATAAGGCGACCCCATTTCTCCATTTATTTTTGTCTTAGTTGTGGAAGGTCTTAAACAGCTTATTGATGTAAGTGTCCTGAAGGGCATTTTACCTGGGTTTCGTATTGATGGGTCAGAGATGGATATATCTATTTTTCAGTTTGCGGATGACACGATGTGCTTCTTGCCTATAGATGAGTCCCTTTTATCTATTTTTATCCATTTATTATATTGTTCTGAGCTGATTTCAGGTCTGCGAATTAATTTTGTTAAGAGCTTAATTATGGGTATTAATGTGCAGGACGACATGTTGAATCGGTTTGCGGAGATTATGGGTTGCAAGATCGAAAAATTTCCCATTACTTATCTAGGCACCCCTCTTAGTACGAGACGTATCCCGGTGTCTTATTAGAACTCATTGATTGGTAAGTTCTAAAATCAGCTGTCAAGTTAGAAAGGTCAGTGTTTATCGTATGCTGGCAGGGTGGTCCTTATGAAATCGGTTCTCTCTTCCATCCGGATTTATTTGTTATCATTGAATAAGATGCCAGCCTCTATTAATAATAAACTTGTGCAACTGATTCGGAACTTCTTGTGGAAAGGTAATGTGGATTCTAGAGGGATCTGCAAAGTGAGTTGGGTGACATTTATGCTACCGAAAAATCTTGGAGGCATGTATGTTAGGGATCTCAGACTAGTAAACTATAGTTTATTGCTGAAATGGATATGGTGGTCTAGAGTAGACGGACAGGGATCGCTATGGTATGAGTTTTGTGTCCGTAGATATGGCTTCGATTCATGGAACTCGTTTGAAAATGTTGAGAGTTCACGCCTTTCACATGTTTGGCGAGGCATTTTATCTTGCTGTGTAAAGAACTCAACCTTCTGGGAGTTGTTTAAATTGAAGGTGAGGGTGAAAGTGGGGAACGAGGCTTACGGATCCTTTTGGTATGATAATTGGACGACAAATGTGTCACTATGTGTTCTTTTTCCTGACCTGTATCTCTTATGTAATAGAAAAAGTTGCTCGGTTCGGGATGGGTGTCTATCAATCTCTAAGGGAGTAGCACTTTCTTGGCCTTTTTGCAAACGTAGTCTAAGGATTTTGAGTAGAGAGAGTTGCTCCCAGCTTCGGAATTGGATTTCCCAGACCTGCCCTGCATTTTTTGTGGGTAATGGGGCTGATGGCAATATGGGGCAACAACTACATGCTGTGTTTCAGGTGGTGGCGGATAGATTTGAATGGGATCTGGGAGCTAATAAGGTATTTTCAGCTGCATCTTTTTGTTTGGGGTTCTATAGGACGCCTCAACGGACTATGCCAGAAACGGATTACATGGTGGTTTGGAATACGTGTCTTCTTCCTAAAGTTAAATTCTTTGCCTGGTTATTGTTGCATAGAAATCTTCCAACGAAAGTTTTTTTGGTTCGTTGCGGATGCCAAGCAGTAGTGGATGATAAGTGTCCGTTTTGTGATGAGTCTGAAACAATCGATCATGCTTTGTTTCACTGTTTGGGAAGTTATCATATATGGGCTCAAGCTTTTCTATTGCTAGGGATTTCAGTGACAATGCCATTGAAGGGTACTAATTTTCTATTAGTATGGCATGCACACTTTACCTCGGGTCTTGGATATGAGTTTGGTACGGCTTTATGGTTTATGATTGCGTGGGCTATTTGGAAAAGGAGGAATAAGTTTGTGTTCGAGTGAGTCTTAAGCACAGAAGACCATTTGGGGTCATGCATTCATCTATGCTGGTTCTTCTTCAAGTATAGGAGGCGGAATCTTAATTTTGTCGTTTCTGATGTCTTTAATTTTCCGAACTTATTACTGAGTTGTAATTGGATAGCTGGTATTCTTTGATCTAATTCATTGTATAGGCATGTCTTGGGATCAGATTTCATATCCGTATCACTTTTAGGCTATATTTCTATCCAATGATGCTCTCATCTTGTGAGCAGATTTTGGATTGCTTTAATAAAGAGAGGTAGGTGTTTTGTAGGTAAGCGGAGGCATCAACCTAGTTGAGACACCCGCCCCAAAATTTTCACCTGCCTCAATCTTTTTCCTTCTAGGGGAACACAATGTTCCTCTGGGGGGTTTTCAAAAAAAACGATTAGGCATTTTGACGTTGTGTTGGTCTTGCATGACCTCACATCCGTTAGGATTAATCATATCAGCCTTCTCGCCAGGATTGACTTTGGAGCATCACGGGGAACTTCTTCCCGCCGATTATTTTGCTATGGATCTTTAGATTATTAGGATCACACTCTTTTGTGATTTGGACTTTTAGTCCATTATTATGCATTAGGTTGCAAATCTTTTATTACATCCTTGTGATGTTTTTTTCTTTTCTTTTTTATTTTTTAGTTGTTGTTTTTTCTTTTCTTTTTAATAAATAGAGCGGTTTTCTACTGAGCTTAACCTTTACATAAAAAAATAGCTAAAAATAAGCAAATATGGACTGGGAATTGCCACCTAGGTGAATATAGATGGCTCAGTAAAGGTGAATTCAATTTCAAGTGCCTGCGGGGGGTAAGGCTATGGAGACATATAGCATGGGAATTACCACCTAGGGACTGGTTAAAGGTGAATTCAGATGGCTCAGTAAAGGAGGGGTCAATTTCAAGCCGCTGCGGGGGTGTTATTCGGGATAGTACAGGTCGGTGGCTTGTGGGATACGCAAGGAATATTAGAAGGTGATCCATTGGACACACGGAATTATGGGGGGGTATTGGATGGTTTGAGTCTTGCTTGGGAGCGCGGCTTTAGGAAGGTTATGGTTGAGATGGAAAGCAGGTTTGCTCTTGAGGTGATTTGAAGAGAAGAGGTCTAAGCTAATGATTATTATAGCTTGGTTATTGGGATTAGGGAGTTACTTGGAAGAGATAGGGAGATTGTTCTTTGTCATACCTACAGGGAAGGGAATGGATCATATGGCATGGATGGCAATTTCGTTGCCATTAGGACTACATGTTTATGATAATCCCACTACACGGATGCTTAAGTCAGTGCTAAGAGAGCTTGTTGGTGTCTCCTTCCCAATGATCGTTGTAGTTTAGTTCTTTTTATTCTTTCTCTTTAAAAAAAAGCAAATATGAAGCACATAAAATCTGCAACTCTCCTAAACACCATGTAATAAAGTGACACCACTAAACAAATTTTATTTGACTAAATCAAATGCATTTTCAGATTTAGAGTTAATTCCAACACTCCCCCTTAATGCTAAAGCTATAAGAAAATTTATGGTCATAGTTATGATTCATATTATAGGTCATTAGCATGGATCATAAGCATATGTCATGGGCATAGGTAATGGGAATGAGTCATAAGGTTAAAATAACTCCTCGGCCAAACGCATCTGTTGCCCCTCAAACTTGGCATGTTTTGTCACATGCCACCCCCAACTTTAAAGTGATTCACTTGAAAGTCGAGGGTGGCATGTGACAAAATGTGCCAAGTTTGTGGGGGAAATGGATGCGTTAAGCCTAACTCCTCCTCTTCTTGGTTATTCATGGAAACTTTAGCTTCAATTTGTTTTTTGCAAACTCTCTCGATATGACCAACTTCTCCACATCATCTGCATTTGATATCCGGTCTCCACCAACACTTGTAATATGGATGATTTGTCTTCCCACAATGTGGACAAGCCTTGTGATTTTCACCAGGGCCGGCTATTAGCAGGAGTAGGGTGAGCGACCACTCAGGGCCTCGAGTTGTAAGGGGCCTCTGAATTTTTGGGTTAATACTATTATATAAGTAAATACAAATTTGTATATAATAATTAAGAAGGGGAATGTAGAATGGGGTATATTGTGAAGTAGTGGTAGAGCGCGCTGCTTTACATTCCTAAGATCCATTGTTTGACTCCTTGGGGCCTCTTTTTATCTAATGTTTCTTTCTTTTCTTTTTTTTTTTACATATTATCATTGTCTTTTATTCAAAATAACTAATAAGGCCTCATTCTTTATGTATTTCTATCTAATGTTTCTTGGGAAATTGTCACTTATGCCTCATTTGGGTAAAATAATTTCATCTCAAGTTTAGCTCAATTACCTAAAGGTCCTAACATGTGCTTTCAATATCCTTCATATGCCCTCCATAACTTTCATAGACCCTCCATAAATTTTTTATGCTCCATATTGTATTAGGTTTGTAACAGGTTTGTAACAGATACATAATAGCTTTGTAACAGACTTGTAACACACATGTATTAAACTTGTATTAGGTTTGTAACAGATATATAATAGACTTGTAATAGATTAATGACTGATAAATAATGTCAAACACTTCACTAAGAATCCAATGTAAATAAAAAATAATGAGAATTTACTATTTTATTCATCAAACACCAGCAACAGATATATAATAGTCTTGCAACAGACTTTGTAACAGGTCTGTATTAGATATGTAACAAATTCAAGGAAATACTTATCTGATACAATATTCATACAAGTTTGTTACATCCTCATTGTATTAGACTTGAAGCAGATATATAAGCTATTACTTAGGAGAAATTCACAAAACACAACATTCAAAGACCACACATTCTTTCAGATTTCCTAGAAATATCTATTAGAATGATTTTGGAATTATGTTTCCAATTCATTATAAACTTTCAAGCTGTTTATTACAAATGTCATTGATATATAGAAATAATGATCATCAATCCATGATCCCTCGACATCAGGAGTTGAAGGATCGTATTCTTTTTGGAGTGGACTATCTCTCTTGGGGCTACTGCTCCCTTCTTGTACTGCAGAAAGTAAATGAAACATTTTTTGTGAGTTACATAAGATATGTAATAAGTAGGCTAAAGAAATATGAAACTCCTTAATAATGATCAAAATAATTCAAATATTCATTTTTGACATTTAGAACAATCTAATGGGTCACAAGGTGTTTAAATTCATGTACACATATCCTTTTTTTACAGGTGATGTGACCAATAATGCTATGCACAAGATTTGGGGGCACAATAATTTCAGCTACCAATATATTCCATCGAACAGCCTTTTGGGAGGGATTGTAGTTTCATGGAACGCATCATTGGTTAATGGAATTATGGTTTAAGGATCCGATAGGTGGCTATCGTTAATCTTAACGATAAATGGATTAGATCTCAATGTGTTTTGTGTTTATGCCTCCACCAACTATGTCAAAAGATACTCTATGTGGCATGCCCTATCTCCCCTTATTCTGAATTCTAATCATGTGATTATTTGTGGCGATTTCAGTGAGGTCCTTCATAGCTCGAAGATGCTTGGTAGAGGTACTTTAAACTCAATGCTTCAGTTTAAGGATTTTGTAGACGGATGCTCGCTATATGATTTGCCACTTCATGGGAGGGATTACACATGGTCCAATAGCATCTCCTTCTCACGAATCGATTGGGTACTCGTTTCGCGTGATATCTCGGACTTGTCGCCTATGATGAACATCTTAACTCAGGACACGACTCTCTCGAATCACTTCCCGATTATTTTCCTTCCACATGCCCTTAATGTCACGGGTCCGAGGCCCTCCCAGTCCCTTAATTGTTGGTGGGACAATTGAGAATTCTTCCCCTTCCTCCAAGCCAAATGGGAGGTGATCTGCAATAGGTGGCCAAGAAAGGATTTTGACTTTAAACTTAAACGGCTTTAGGACTACATAAAACCGTGGCATTCATCCAGCTTTGGAAACCTTGGTCATAAAATTAAATCTCTTAAGGAAAGGGTTATTAGTTTGACCTCGGCTGATGTCACAAGATCGATTGACATTTCTAATGGTTCAAAATTATAAAGGGTGCAAAATCTTCTTCGAGAAAGTAGACAGAGCCTTGAATTAATTTGCCAATAGCAGTCCAAAATTAATTGGGTTGTCTCCGGGAACAACAACTCATCTTTTTTTCATCATGTTGCCTCGGTAAGGTTCATGGGATATAGAATAACTTATTTGGAAATTGATAGGGCTTTAACTAGTGACCAGCCGACTATTACCACTTTTATCCGCAACTTTTATGTGGACCTATTTTTGAGGCTGCCATCTGTGTTGTTTTCCCTTATTGGCCTTGACTTCAAACCTATGGACGCAGTTTCAAACCAGCGACTGATTGCTCCCTTCAAAGAAAATGAAATTTGGACTGCTATTGATGGGTGTAACGAAAATAAATCCCTTGGGCCTGATGGTTACAATTTCTTTTTTTACAAGAGAGCTTGGCCTCTATTCAAAAGGAATATTATAGGACTTCTTAATGAGTTTCACGCGATAGGGTTGCTGCCGAACTCAATTAAATCTTCCTATACGGTTTTAATTCCGAAGGTTCCGGGTACTTCACTTCTTACCAACTTTAGGCCTATAGCCCTTATTCATGGATTGTACAAAATTGTTGCTAAAGTCCTTGCTAATAGATTAAAGGATGTTTTACCTAGCTTAATCTCAGAAAGTCAGCTTGCATTTGTAAAAGATAGGAGTATTCATGAAAGTTCTTTTATTGCCTAAGAAATTAACCACTATGCTAAAGCTAGTAGACAACCGTGCCTGGTTCTCAAGTTAGATTTTCAAAAGGCTTTTGATAGCGTATCATGGTAATACATAGACATGGTATTGGGGAGAATGGGTTTTGATGAGAAATGGGTGAATTGGCTCTCTAACTGTAGGAATGGCTCAGTAACTTCTATTCGCATTAACGGGTCTCCTTGTAACCCTATCGAGTTACACCATGGTATAAAGCAAGGTGACCAATATTGCCTTGTATTTTTTTCCTTGCAATTGAGGGTCTTAAACAACTATTGGATGCATGTGTTTATAATAGAACCTTGCCCGAATTCCAAGTCATTGGTTCACAGAAAGATGTATCTCTTCTCCAATTCGCAGATGATACTATTCCCACAGATAAGTCTCTCATTCCTCTTACATTCGAATCTTTCATTGTTTGGAGCTAATATCAGGCTTGCGTATTAATTATCATAACAGTTCTATCTTGGGTATTAATGTAAGTGAGAGTCTTTTGAATGATTGTGCGAATACATTTGGATGTAAGATTGAAAATTTCACTATCAATTACTTAGGCGCTCCTCTTTGCCTGAAAAGACCTCCAGTCTCGTTATGGAACTCGTTGATTGGTAAGTTTCAAACTAGATTATCCAGTTGGCTAGGGAATTGTCTTTCTTATGTAGGGAGAGTTGTATTAATCAAGTCGGTCATGTGTTCCCTTCCTATGTACCTGGTGTCCGTCTTCAAATTGCCATCATTGGTCATTGATAAACTTGTATACTTAATGAGAAATTTTCTGTGGAAGGATGACTCGTCCAATAAAGGGTTATGTAAGGTGAGTTAGGAAACCATTGCTTTAACGAAGAACCTTGGTGGGCTGTTTATTCATGACCTTAAGCTTGTAAGCTACAATTTATTGTTAAAGTCAGTGTGGAAAATGCATCAACCGGGTTCTAGTAGTTTGTGGTTTGATATTTGTGTCAATAGATATTCTTTTTAGGGCTGGAACTCGTTGATTGGTTTTGATGCTAGGCGATTGTCTTTTATTTGGAAAGACATTATATCATGCTGCACTAAAAATGAAATTTTCTGGAGTTTTTTCACCTCTAATGTTAAAGTTCGTGTAGGAAACGGGCTACTTGGCACCTTTTGGAACGATAACTGGCCCGCAGATTAATCGCTTGTATCTCTATTCCCGGATCTTTTCTCCATGCGTAAAAATAAAAATTGCTCTATTGCGCAAGGGTGTGAAGCCATTCTGGCCTTGTCTTTTTAAGACCCTATTGGAAAAGAACCCTTTGAATCTCTTCAAGAGAAAGATGTGCCGAGATGTGTACCTGGATCTGCCAAGCGTGCCCCTCGGTGTTGAATCCCCTAGCTAGAAGCGACGTCATGGTTTGGAGTTGTGATGCAAATGGTAATTTTTTGGCTAGTTCCTTTTGCAATAATTATTACAAGCTTGATCATTGGACCAAGCCCCGCACGGACTTTTCATTGCTTTGGGATGCATGCCTCTTGCCGAAAATTTTCTTTTTTGGGTGGCTTGTCTTTCACAAGAGATTACCTTTGCGGGCCTTTCTTATTTGCAGGGGTTGCATTGCGGACAACTCTTGCCCATTTTGTGTTCATATTAAGACCATGGACCATGCTCTTATTCATTGCACCAGTAGCATCTTTGTGTGGTGGGATTTGTTTCGGCTATTTGGCCTTAGGAAAATTGTTCCCTCCTTATCATACGACTTCCTACTCTATTGGAGATCCCATTTTTCTCCTAGCCCGAGGAGATCTTCTCCAACAACGTTATGGTCTTGAATTGCATTGTCATTGTGGAAGTGACGCAACAAATTTATTTTCGAGGGAACATTAAGCATCAAAGATATTCTTGTCTCAAGCATTCACTATTGTATGTTTATTTCTCGGTGTAAAAGGTAGCAGCTAGGTTTTCAGGTTTCAGATATTTTCACAAATTTGAATTTTTTTGTTCATTGATGCTTTGTACCACCTAGACGAACGTTTATTTAGGCTATAATTTCTAGGGCTAGTTCTCTTCTCTAGACCTACTCTTTTTAATGAAAAGGGGGTGGATGTTTTTTAGGTAAGTGGATGGGTAACCTAGTTAGGTTATGCGCCTCGAAATTTTCACCCGCCCCAATCTTTTTTCCTTCTGGTGGGACACATTGTTCCATCGGGGGTATTTCAAAAGAAAATATCAGATATATACTAGGTATATATCAGCTATGTAGCAAGTAGGCGGGAATAGCATAAATAAAACCTATCTTATTTATAAATTCTGTTGTATTAACATACTGACATCCAAAACACTTTTTAAACACAATAATGGATGATATGGATTCAGGCATGTCCTTATTTCACTTTTATTCCAATAAAATTTCACATGTAATAGGTATGTAGTAGTTTTGTACTATACGCATAACAGGTACAAGAGAACATGGCAATCAGTTACAAAACAAAAAAAGGGCAAGAGTATTACCTTTATAAACATTTCATTGCTCTCTCGTCTTTATCCATATTTGCACCACTATAAGCAACACTATGGAAACAATAATCGCACAAGTAGAAATCGGACAGCTATCAGCAATTTTCGGTTGAAAAAACAAATGAGCATTGGAAAATCCAAAAAACAAACAGCAAATGCATTGATTGAGTCATCAAGCATTCCATTAGCTGGTTTAGAGGTAAACAAGTGGAAATTGGCCTTTGAAAGAAGATCCGATAAACAAATATGGTGAATATGAAGAGTTGAATCAAGCCGAGAAAATTTCCTAATTAGATTCAAAGATCTAAGAGTCGACAAGGAAATCCCTCAAATTGAACAAAATAAGAAGAAGATATAGAAATCTTACATAAGATAATTCCATGAAGGAATCAATAAGAATTGCTCTTTAACAGAAGTAAAGAGAAATCAAATATTGTTAAACACCAACAATCTATTTCTCCATCAAAATTTTTGATCGGTAGCGAGTGTGGCGTTGTTCAAAGTCTAAGATGTGTGAATGGAAGAGGGTAAGACCTAGGTTTTATAGAGAGCGTATTTAGGTTATCAAATGTTCAAAAAATTCCAGAACAGTAGGTTGCTAATTTTTGGGTCATAATGGTAATTATTTTGCAAACCTTGAACAATTAGGTGCTTTACCTAAGATTTCTTTCCTTTTTTACATATTATCATTATCTCTTGTTCAAAATAACTAATAAGGCCTCATTTTTTATGTATTCTTTTATTTAATCCTTTTAAATATTACTTATTATTTAATGATAACTATTTTTAGTGATTGCAAAAACCTTATTAGACATTTTTCTGCTATTCATATTGCTTTTATGAATAGGTCTGCGAACCATGCTGCGCACTTGTTAGCTAAAGCAGCAGGTTCTTTGTCAGGTAGGGGGATATGGCTCGATTCTTGTCCACCTTCAATTAGAGCTGTAATTACCTATGATTGATATATGGACTATTTCTTCAGTAAAAAAATGATAACCTATGAATACAGTTTATATGTACAGTATTACATTTATATTTGTTTACATAAAAATTAGACAATATAGTATCTTTTAATTTTTTTCTTTTTTATTTACCAAATTTATTATTCTAAATTTTCAAATAGATGTTATTAAAGTTCAACAAATGGATATAGTACTTATAAAAAACATTAAAAATATATAATAGTTTCATTGAATAATTATATATGTATTTAGATTATTTGAAATGTATCTCATCTCTCATTCAAAATAACCAATAAGGCTCAATATTTTATGCATTTTTTATATTATCTATTATTTAACGACAAGCATTCAATATATTTCATATTTATTATTTTACATTTATATTTGTTTACATAAAAATTAGACGGTGTAGTATTCAGATATTATTTTCTTTTTCTTTTATATTTTCTTTGCCTCATTTGGGCTTACAATAGTTACAAAGAATACCTTATCTCACCCCACTCAGTTGTGGACTCGAACCTATGACCTCTAGGTTCACAACTTCAAGGCTCAACCACTAGGCTAAACCCTTTGCCACATATATTATTTTTTTCTTTCTTATTTACTAAATTTATTATTCTGGATTTTCAAATAGATGTTATTAACTTCAATATTACTTTAAATTAATTAACAATATATAATAGTGTCACAGATAATTATTTATGTATTTCAAAAAAACTATTTGAATTTTTTAATTTGTATTCAAATAAAAAATATATATAATATAATTATTTTAAAAACGTTATGAACTTCAATTTTAAAGTAATGAGTTGGTAATTTCGTTCTCATATTTTCTATATAGAGTTTCAACTGTATTCTACGCAGAGTTTCAACTTGATATATAATATATGGTATCAGTTTAACTAGGAAACATATAATTAAGTGTGTTACATCAGTTATTTAACTACATTGATTAATGGAAAATGTCTTAGCCTAGTGGGTGAGACTCTTCATATGACTAGGGGCTGTCATGAATTCAACACGCATGATTGATGTGGTAAGATTTTTCTTTCAATCTCATGCAAACAATGTTGTGCAATTTTCAGAAAAAAAGTTTTGAAAGTGTCCAACATAATTTCGTTTTAGATAGGCCCATATTTCGTTTTTCGCTCAAGGCCCCAGAAATTTCTGAGAGGGCCCTGATTTTCACCAACTAATTTTGCTTGAAATGCACCTTCCACTATGCCTTCTTCTTAGGAGCCTTCTTTGTTCTTGAGCCTGCATTGCATTTAATAACTCTGCCAAGATAATGCTTAACAGATCTCTTGAATTTTTGAGAGAAATAATTGTTGCTTCAAACCTCTCAGGAATAGTAACAAGATTTTTTTGAACAATCCTCAAATTAAAGAATTCACCACCAAGAAGTCTTACTTTATTTGCAATGCCTAGAAGTTTATTGGTATAATCTTTGATGGAATCTGCTTCCTTCATTTTTTGTATTTCGAATTCTCAAACAAGGTTGAGCACTTGCATCCCCTTGATCCTCTCACTTCCTTTGCACTCTTCCTTAAAATATTTCCATATTTGATGATCTGTTTTCAATGTTACTATTCAGTTGAAAATGACAGAGGAGACGGCAGTGAATAAGATTGACCTAGATTTGGATTTTCGTAACTTCTTCTCTTTCTGAGCTTTGAGCTGAGCCACTATTGGATTAGCTGGTAACTCTGGTACTTTATATACATTCTCCACGGCTTCCCATAAATCATTTGCATCATGATAGGCTTCCATCTTGATAGCCCACATTTGATAATTGTTTCATCAAATATGAGTATTGAAATTGAGGGGAAAGCAGAAGGAAATTTTGTTTCCATCTTTGGCTGCTTTTAGAATTGTGAACGAAGAAAAATTTAAGTTATGGGTTATGTTATTTTTTATACCATAGGTCCCTCAAGATAATTGCTCAGATACCATGTTGTGTATATTGGCATGAAAGCATAGAAGAAAATATAGAAGAAAAATATCAGCAAAGAGAGCTGTAATATATAGGGAGCATAAACACACAAAATGTGATGAAAGTAAATGGAATTTCTAATATTTTTTTTGAAAACCCCCCCAGAGGAACACTGTGTCCCCCTAGAAGGAAAAAGATTGAGGTAGGTGAAAATTTCGGGGCAGGCGTCCCAACTAAGTTGGTGCCCCCGCTTACCTACAAACCACCTACCTCTCTTTATTAATACAATCCAAATTCTGCCCACAAGATGAGAGCATCATTGGATATCAAATGCAGCCAAAAGGTGATACAGAAATAAATTTGACCCTAAAAAGTCATGCCTATTACAATGGAATGCACCATTAATATAACAGCTATCTAGTGACAGCTGAGTGATAAGCTCAGAAAATTAAAGACATCAGAAACAACAAAATTAAGGTTCCGACGCCTATACTTAAAGAAGAACCAGCACAGATGAATGCAAGACCCCAGATGATCTTCTATGCTTAAGACTCCTTCGAACAAAAACTTGTTCCTCCTTTTCCAACTAGCCCATGCAATCATAAACCATAGAGCCATACCAAACTTGTTGCTGAGTCCCGTAGTAAAGTACACACACCATAATACTAGGAAATCAACTCCCTTCAAGGGCATTGTCACTGAAATCCCTAGCAGCAGAAAAACTTGAGCCCATATATGATAGCTGCCCAAACTATGAAACAAAGATTGATCAATTGTTTCAGTCTCCTTACAAAACGGACACTTATCATCCACTACTGCTTAGCATCCACGGCGGAATAGAAAACCCTTCATTGGAAGGCGTCTATGAAACAATAACTAGCTGAAGAATTTAACTTTAGGAAGAAGACACGCATTCTAAACCAACATGTAATCCATTTATGGCATAGTGCATTGGGGCATCCTATAAAACCCTGAACAATAAGAGGCGGCTGAAAATACATTATTATCTGCTAGATCCCATACAAATCAATTCGCCATCCCCTGAAATGCAACATGTAGTTGCTGTCCCTGAGTGCCGTCAGCTCCATCTCCTATAAAAATTGTAGGGCATGTTTGGTCAATCCAATTCCGAAGCTCGGTGCACCTCTCTCCACTTGAAATCCTCATATTACGTTTCCAAAAAGGTCTATAGAATACTGTTGCACCAGAAATTAAAAACACCCATCCCAAACCGAATAACTTTTTCTATTACATAAGAGATACAAGTCTGGGAAAAGGACAGATAACAACATATTTGCCGTCCAATTATTGTACCAAAATGAGTCGCACACCCCGTTCCCCACTTTAACCCTCACATTCAATTTAAATAACTCCCAAAAGGATGAATTCTTTACACAACAGGATAAAATGTCATGCCAAAAGTACAAAAGGCACAAACTCTCAATATTTTTGAAAGATTTCCATGAGTCGAAGCCATATTTTATGAACACACATATCATACCATAACGATCCATGTCCATCTACTCTAGCCCGCCATATCCATTTCATCAACAAACTGCAATTTACTAGTCTGAGATCCCTAACATACTGGCCTCCTAGATTTTTTGGTAACATAATTGTCTCCCAACACACTTTATAGATCCCTCTAGAATCCACATCACCTTTTGATAAAAAATTCCTCATCAATTGCACAAGCTTATTATTAATAGAGACCGACATCTTATTCAAGGATAGCAAATAAATCGGGATAGATGAAAGAACCGATTTCATAAGGACCACCCTGCCAGCATACGATAGACACTGACCTTTCCAACTTGATAGACGATTTTGGAACTTACCGATCAACGAGTTCTAATAAGACACCGGGATGTGACTCGTACTGAGAGGGGTGCCTAGATAAGTAATGGGAAATTACTCAATCTTGCAGCCTATGATCTCCCCACAATGATTCAACATGGCGTCCTGCACATTAATACCTATAATTGGGCTCTTAAGGAAATTAATTCGCAAACCTAAAATTAGCACAAAGCAGCACAATAAACGGATAAATAGAGGCAAAAGGGACTCATCTGCAGGTAAGAAACACATTATGTCATCCACAAATTGTAGAATAGATATATCCAAATCTGACCCATCAACACGAAACCCAGGCAAAATGCCCTTCCAGACACTTGCATCGATAAGCGGCTTAAGACCTTCCACAGCTAAGACAAAAATAAACAGAGAAATGGGATCACCTTATTTAACCTCTCTACCCAAATAGATCGGGTCAGTAGGGCTTCTATTGATAAGGACAGATGTTACAGAGTTCTCTCTACAAGCCGCCAACCATCTAATCCATTTATCAGAGAAACCCATCCTCTTCAGTACTGAATCAATGTAAGACCAAGAAACACTGTCGTAAGCCTTATGGAAATCAAGCTTAAGTGCTATAGAGGACTTACCATGACGGCGGATTGATTGGACCACTTCCGAGGCTATAAACGAGCATTCATGAATATTGCAGCCTTTAATAAATGCAAACTGGTTATCTGAGATCAGTTGAGGAAAGACAACCTGTAACCTCTTTGCGAGCACTTTCGACACAATTTTATATATACCATGGATAAGAGCAATCGGTCTACAGTTTCCAATCAAAGACGACCCAGTAACTCTAGGGATCCACACAGTAAATGATGATTTAATTCAATTAGGCAAATGATCATACCTATACAATTCATTGAATAATGCTAGCACATCCGTTTTCAGTTCACCCTAGAAGCATTTATAAAAGAAAAAATTAAATCCATCCGAACCCGGAGCCTTACCTTCTTGACAAGCACAAACCGTATCCCACACTTCAGCCTCAGAAAAAGACTCAACTAATCGAATATTGGCTGCCTCATCCACCATGTGAAAATTCAGCTCACTCAAATTATACGGCACCTCCATATTTTTAAAAAAAACTTGGAATAATAATTCCATATCGTCGATTTAATAAGTACCGGGTCAGAAGATAAAACCCCATCAATTTCCAGCTCAGAAACCCAATTGCCCCTAGACCGCGCTGATGCTATCCTATGAAAAAACCTCGTATTATCATCACCTAGTATAGTCCAGTGAACTCTTGATTATTGATGGCGGATTTTTTCTAGGTTCTATCTACAGATAATTAATTCCGATCTCGCACACTGAAGCTCTAAATTACACACTGCCTCAATAGGCTGAGACACCGAACTAGATGTCAAGGATATAACACGAGTCTCTAGCTTCTTTATTCTTCCCTCCAACCCACCAAAATTAGAAAGATGCCAAGGCCAAATATAGCTCCTTAACCGGCCCAGCTTAAAATCAATGTTGCAACCCGAAGCCGCCAATTCTATAGCCTACCACTTAAATTTTAGGAAGGGTAAAAACCCGTCATTCTCCCACTAATAATTCTAAGAGTAAAAAATCTTTTTATAACCCCACACAGATGCGTGGGATTGTAAACAATCAAAAAGTGATCTGATAATGCCGAGTCAATCGTCATCAAACTCTGTCTCGACCACCTATTAAGAATATCGCACGACACCATGACTCGAACAATCCTCGAAAAGGATAGGCTATTAGACCAAGTATAATCATGGCCATGTAATGGCAAATCAAATAGAGCACACCCATTGATAAACTCCTGGAACCTAATCATTGAACTAGACATCGTATCCCCATTTCTGCCTCTCTTAAAGCTGTGTAACACTTCGTTGAAATCACCACATAACATCAAATTATCCACATTTTGAATATGGGGCAACAGATCAAGCCAAAACTGATTCCTCTCACCAGAATTAGGGGGACCATATAAACATAATACGTTTACCTTGAGTTGGCTAGACACAATATGTAGCAAGCACCATCTATCTGTGGAAGCAGTAACCAAACCCTGAATTAAACTAGACTTCAATGAGAGTAGTAGACCCCTTGACAAACCATGCAAAGGGATACAATATGATTAAAAATCATTATAGCCCCAAAACTTCTTGACAACCTGATCTGAAATCAACAGAAGCTTTATCTCAATCAGAATAAAAGCCTAAAGCTGCCACTTTCGTATATATGACCGGACCAAAAACTATTTAGCCCCATTTAATAAGCCCCCACAATAATTCCAACATATAAAACTCAATGATAGAATATTAATAACAATAACCCAGCTCGGACAACAGACAGCTCACCATCGCTGCCCTTCTAAGGCCTCCATAATTAATCCCATTTTTTGTTCATTAAAAAGCTCAAGCTTTTCACCAATTCAGAATGTCATTAGTTTCTCACTAACTCTCGGTTCATTCTCTTCCCTTCGAATGATAATTCTATTCAAATTTGAGATGTTTAGGCCCGAGGAGCTTGAATCCTTCATAACTGGAATCATTGCATTATTCCTCGCAATATTAGTAGGAGAATGGTTGCTTCCCGAGTTTGTATTATTGCTATCCACTCCATTCTCATCATCCTCACTCATTCTAGTCTCAACTTCGTGCCTCGATGATTCCCAACTACTACTATTAGAAGGATCCTCCTCCGACTCACTCAACTCTTTCGATCCGTAATCCTGATAGTATTGACACCCAACACCTTGTCTAAGATTCGTATAAATCATCACATCCCTATCACCTAAAGCAAGGGTTCGATTTCTGCAAGCTGTCCACAGTGGCATGGAAACAAGGCATGATACTACATCCAAGCGATCCAGTTTTTCAAAATTACACTCCAGCGTAATAATCTGACCAAACCTTGTTACAAGTTCGCGCACCACAGGTTCACAGACAAAAGCTGGTGGGATTCCCATGAGATCCAGATACATAATACATTCCAAAGGCGAAAAATCTATCGGTAGTGCATAAACTGACTCCATGGTATGTTCCATTGCTTTCCAATCACCTTTTATAAAATCCGTCAAAGCCACATCTCATAAAAATGAAATAATAATGCAATATCCACCAATAGGAGCAACAAAATTGAACTCAAAGCCATGGACACGTAAGAGATCATATATATTATAAATGTGAGAAATATTTTTAAGCTTAACCAAACAAGATTTTGATTTCCAGGGTGTAATTTTAACCACTAACTCACTATTCAGTTAAGGTTCAGCAGGTCCAATTGGATCAGATGCTGTCTGAATAGGATCTATAGCCGATTCCTCCTGCAAAACATGATTTGCAACAACAGCGGCGAAGGAACAATGATCATGTGGGGAGTTACGGAACGTAGCCTTCTGTTTTGGCACCATGGGGTTAGGCTGCACCTGAGGGGCCGTTATTGAATTATCACACCTGGCCCCGAAAGCTTTGAGTCTGACCACACCAATCACTATCATATTTAGAGCTTTAAATGCCTCTTGTAGTCGCATGGTTCCATTGAGTGTGATGAACCCAAAATTAAGGTTCTTAGCATTCCTTCTCCGAGCAATATAGACCCATCCATTCCCTCTATACATATTAAAACTCTCTTCATTGCTTCTGCATCAAAGTGATTCAAAAAGTTCTCGAAGTAAATTTTCAGAGGATTAGGGTTTGTAGTTTAGCGATTACGAGGAGGCTCGTGGAAAGGGTTGCGGTGTTAGGACTGTCGGCGGTTGGTTTTCGATCGGAACAAGGTAGTCGACGTGCGGTGGTGGCGGCTAAGGAAGGGGGCGGGGTGGGTTCGGGTATGGGCAGGGTTTCTCTCCATAGCAGGTTTACGATACAAGTAATCAAGAAAACCATGGAATTTCTAATATGTTTATTGAGCAAATTAATGAGCACATTTATGGAACTTTACATAAACTAAAATAGCTAAAAATAAGCAAAAATATGAAGCACATAAAATCTGCAACTCTCCTAAAGACTAGCTAACATATTGACAACACTAAACAAATTTTATTTGACTAAATCAAATGCATTTTCAGATTTAGAGTTAATTCCAACAATTTTTTCCTTTTTTAATGATTTCCTTTCAAAATCTAGTGCCAAAATTCAAAACTATATGCTGAAGACCCAGCCAAAATTCATGCATAACCCATCTTCATAGTACCAATCACACTGACACTTAAATTTGAAGGTGTGATGCGCATAGATGTACTTGTATAATTCCAAATCCGTCAAAAGAAAATAATAAAAAGAATCTCATACAAAAATTTACTCGTAATAAAAATAGAAAAATAAAGTGCATGTTTTCTAGATTCAAACTTGATATATTTTGTATGCTATGCTCTTAGTGATGTAAAACCACCAAAGAAAGAGAAAAAAGAGCAAAAAGGTGACATTTGTTGGATATTTCATTGTGTAAAAGTTGCACTCCAAGATAAACATTTTACTTTCTGAAAGCACTATGTGTTGGATTATAAACTTGATCCATATTAATAGAAACCCAAAATCCAAATCCAATCAATTGGAGTCTAAGCCCACAAATCCAAAATGTAGTAAATTTATTTGGGTATTTTAAGAATGTAGATTTTTTATGTGTGATGACCAAATTAGAGGCTATTAACTACAACCAATTAGGAGGCCATTAAATTAACTAAATAAGTTGGCTATTAAATGTATTAGTTGGAGGTGGTGGTGAGTAATTGTGTCTATTGAGAGTTGAATAATTCACCTATAAATAGGTGAGTTATTTAGTTGTTTTTCATCAATAAAAATAAGAACTTCTTTAGAGAGAAAAGAAGTAAAGAGTGAGTTGTAGTTTTGTATTTTGAGTGAGAATGTTCTTGCAATATCTTTGAGTTTAATAAAAATTGTTCATTTAAGTATTTTAGTTCCAACAAAGTGGTATCAAAGTCACATTCAGAAGTTGATTACACTTCCAAAAAGTTCCATTTTTTGATTGCAAAAGTTAAATTTTAGGAATTCTAGACGTCACAGTAGTCAAGATAGTGCTGCAGAAGATAGAAGAAAGTGTTGCAGAAAGCTGCAGAAAGTGTTACAATACGTCCTATGTGTCGCAAAAGACTCCAGAAGTGTTGCATTAGCCCATGTATGATTAGAATAGCTATTTGAAGAAGATGGCGAATAGTGTGGCATCGTTTTAAGTTCCAACACTCAACAAAAACAAATATGACAATTTGAGTATCAAAATGAAGGCTCTTCTCGGAGCACATTATGTTTGGGATATCGTTGAGAAAGGCTTCATCGAGCCCGAAAATGAAGCCTCTCTCACACAAGATCAAGCTACAACTTTGAAGGATTCCCAAAAGAGAGACAAGAAAACTCTCTTCCTCATCTATCAAGCATTAGATGACGTTGGTTTTGAGAAAATCTCAAGTGCAACCTCCGCAAAGCAAGCATGGAGAAGTTGCAAACCTCTTACAAAGGAGTCGAAAAGGTGAAGAAGGTCCATCTCCAAACACTAAGAGGTGGGTTTGAATCCTTGCACATGAAACCATTTGAGTCTATCTCCGATTACTTTTCTAGAGTAGCAGCCATTTCAAATCAATTGAAAAGAAATGGTGAAAAGTTAGAAGATGTAAGGATAGTTGAGAAGATACTCCGTTCATTGGATCCAAATTTTGAGTACATTATGGTGACGATTAAGCAAACCAAAGACTTGGAGGAAATGACAATCAAGGAACTCCAAGGATCACTACAAGCCTATGAAGAAAAACACAAGAAGAAGCAAGGTATCTCTGAGCAACTCCTCAAGCTACAACTCAAGGATATGAGTGAAGGTCAAGGCAATGATAGAAATAACCATGGAGGAGGTAGAGGCAGAGGATGAGGCCATGGATAAGGTGGTAGCCCTAGTCGTGGATGAAGTTAGAATTACAACAACAATTCCAACGATAACTACGAGAAGGGAGAAAGTTCCACACGATGTCGTGGAAGAGGCTATTTGAAAGCAAGGTATGACAAATCTCAAGTCTAGTGCTATAATTGTCAAAAGTTTTGGCATTACGCTTTAGAATGTAGAACTCCTAACAATCAAGTCGAGGAGAAGGTGAACTTTATGGAGGAGAAGATCAAGGAGAAAGAAACACTATTACTAGCGTACAACAACAACAATGATCATCAAGACAACTCAAGGTATCTCGACACCGGTGCAAGCAACCACCTGTGTGGAAAAAGAAGCTTATTCATAGAGCTCATTGAAGAAGTAAGTGATGATGTCTCATTTAGAGATTACAGCAAGATATCAGTGAAGGGGAAAGGTAACATCCTCTTTCATGCTAAAGATGGTAGCCACCAATTAATTTCAAATGTCTACTATATGCCTAATATGAAGTGAAACATTCTAAGTTTGGGCCAACTCTTAGAAAAAGGCTATGATATTCATATGAAAGATTGTAGTCTTTTTGTAAGAGATGGAAAAGGATATCTGATTGCTAAAGTACAAATGTCAAAGAATATAATGTTTCCTTTGAACATTCAATATGATGTTGCGAAGTGTTTGAAGGCGTGTTACAAAGATGCATCGTGGCTATGGCATCTTAGATTTGGTCATCTCAACTTTGGAGGATTGGAGCTGTTATCTAAGAAGGAAATGGTTAGAGGCTTACCATGTATCAATAATCCTAATCAATTATGGGAAGGATGTCTACAAGGGAAGCAATTCAGAAGAAGCTTTCCAAGGGAGTTAGACTATAGAGCCAAGAAGCCACTCGAGCTCATCTATACCAACATGTATGGTCTTATCAAGCCAAGTTCTCTTACTAATAGTAACTACTTCCTTCACTTCATTGATGATTATTCAAGAAAAACTTGGGTATATTTCTTAAAGCAGAAATTAGAAGTCTTCGAAGTGTTTCCAAAGTTCAAAGCAATCGGGGAAAAGGAGAGCGGTCATAAGATCAAAGCCATGAGATCTTATCGAGGAAGAGAAATCACATCCAATGAATTCAACGAGTTTTGTGCAGCACATGGAATCCATCGACCCTTAACGGTTCCTAGATCCCCCCAGCAAAATGGTGTGGCAGAAAGGAAGAATAGAACAATTCTTGATATGGCACAGAGTATGCTCAAAAGCAAGAAACTACCCAAGGAGTTTTGGGTGGAAGTAGTGGCATGTGCAGTCTACCTATTAAATTGTTCTCCTATAAGAGGTATGTGGGGAAAGACACCACAAGAAGAATGGAGCGAAAGAAAGCTCAGAATTTCCCATCTTCAAGTCTTCGGGAGTGTAGCTCATGTTCATGTACCTGATGAGAATCGACCAAGCTTGATGACAAAAGCAAAAGTTTTATATTCATCGATTATGACTCAAGCTCAAAAGGCTACAAGATATACAATCCAAATAAGAAGAAATTTATGATTAGCCGAGATGTGATATTTGATGATGAAGGAGAATGGAACTTTAATTCTCATATGGAAGACTTCAATTTTTCCCCATTCGAGGAAGATGAGCAAACAACACCTAAGCAACCAAGACAACACCTAAGCAACCAAGACAACTTCCACAAGGCCTCACAACTCCACCAACTTCTCCTACTTATAGTGACGGGTCATCATCATCACCATCATCTCTATCCTTTAGCTGGACTGAAGATGAAAGAGACGTGCATCGTACGAGAAGTCTTCGAGAACTCTATGAGGTGACTGAATAACTAGACAATCATATATTATTTTGTCTATTTGTTGATTGCAAGCCAGTGACATTTTAAGAAGCTACATAAGAGAAAAAGTGGAGAGGTGCAATGGACAAAGAAATCAAGGCCATTGAGAAGAATGATACATAGGAACTCACTTCACTTCCTACAAGACACAAAGCGATAGGTGTCAAATGGGTGTACAAAACATAGCGAAATGCAAAGGGAGAGATTGAAAGATACAAGCCAAGGCTTGTTGCAAAAGGCTATTATCAAAAGGCTAGAATTGACTTCGATGAGGTATTCACTCCAGTTGCTCGATTGGAAACTGTAAAACTAATAATTTCTTTAGCAGCTCAAAACAAGTGGAGAATTCATCAAATGGATGTAAAATCGGCCTTCCTAAATGGAGTTCTTGAAGAGGAAGTATACATTTAGCAACCACCAGGTGACGAAGCCAAAGGTCATAAAGACAAGGTGTTGAAGCTGAAGAAGGCTCTTTATGGGGCTAAAACAAGCACCAAGGGCATGGAATAGCAAAATAGACAAGTACTTTCAAGAAAATGGTTTCAATAAATGTCTATATGAGCATGCTTTGTATATCAAGATTAAAGATGGAGATATTTTGATCGTGTGCCTCTATATGGATGATTTGATCTTCACCGGAAGCAACCAAAGAATGTTTGATGAATTCAAGAAAGTGTTGACAAAGGAGTTCGAGATGACAGACATGGGACTCATGGCATACTACCTCGGTATAGAAGTAAAGCAACAAAAGGATGGAATTTCCATTTTACAAGAAATCTATGCCAACGAGATCTTGAAAAAGTTCAAGATGGATAACTGCATGTCAATACGCACACCGGTGGAGTACGGGATAAAGATGTCCAAACATGAAGAAGGTGAGAGTATAGATCCAACACTTTTTAAAAGTTTGGTCAAAAGTCTACGCTATCCTTCATGCAGGCGGGTTAGTTAGTCGCTACATGGAATCACCAACAACCACCCATTTCAAAGCCGCTAAGAGAATTCTTTGCTATTTGAAATGTATAATTGACTTGGGTTTATTCTATTTAGTTTCTAATGATTACAAGCTTGTTGGACAAAGCAATAGCTATTGGGGTGGAGACGTAGATAACCGAAGAAGCACTAGTGGATTCGTGTTTTTCATGGGAGATACTACTTTCATACGGATGTCAAAGAAACAACCGATTGTAACTTTGTCCACATGTGAAGCAGAATATGTTGCAGCAACCTCATGCGTTTGTCATGCAATTTGGCTTAGAAATTTATTGAAAGAGATCGGCTTGATGTAAGAAGAATCAGCTGAGATTCATGTTGACAACAAGTCAACCATTGCCTTAACAAAGAATCTTGTATTCCATGATTGAAGCAAACACATTGACATCCACTACCATTACATAAGAGAGTGTGTTGCAAGAAAGGAAGTGCAAGTTGAATATGTGAAGACACAAGATCAAATTGCGGATATCTTCACTAAGTCGCTCACAAGCGAAAACTTCATCAGATTGAGAAGCTCACTTGGGATGACAAGATCAAGTTTAAGGGGGGGTGTTGGATTATAAACTTGATCCATATTAATAGAAACCCAAAATCCAAACCCAATCAATTGGAGTCCAAGCCCACAAATCCAAAATGTAGTAAATTTATTTAGGTATTTTAAGTATGTAGATTTTTATGTGTGACAACCAAATTGGAGGCTATTAACTACAACCAATTTGGAGGCCATTAAATTAACTAAATAAGTTGGCTATTAATTGTATTAGTTCGAGGTGGTGGTGTATAATTATGTTAGTTGAGAGTTGTATAATTCACCTATAAATAGGTGAGTTTTTAGTTGTTTTTCATCAGCAAAAATAAGAACTTCTTTAGGGAGAAAAGAAGTAAAGAGTGAGTTGTAGTTTTATATTTTGAGTGAGTGTTCTTGTAATATCTTTGAGTTTAATAAAAAGTTGTTCATTTGAGTGTTTTAATTCCAACACTATGTTCATAAAATGGATGAAAAACACGATTAGAAGTTTATTCTAGAAAATGTTTTAGTCAATAGAAATACAATAGCAGAAAGATAGCTCGCAAACATTAACTTATCCCCGAATGTTCTTTTCAGTATTGGAATCAAATGTAGTTGACTCATCTCCAAAGTTTATTTGCTGTCGTGTCTTTTCCGGCCATAATTCCACCAAAACCTTGTATTTGTGTTCATCCCAGAACTACAACTCATAGAAGCAAGATAACATTGGCTGGCAAAACGATATATTTGAGCCAACGAAGATATGAA
The DNA here is from genome assembly GCA_947683365.1 of Euphorbia pulcherrima. NCBI lineage: Eukaryota > Viridiplantae > Streptophyta > Magnoliopsida > Malpighiales > Euphorbiaceae > Euphorbia > Euphorbia pulcherrima. Next base: position 29,115,609 of record CANTUS010000007.1, read on the forward strand.
GGATATCTGACCTTTTTGTTTTCCATTCCCAAAAAAGTCCAAAAATTTGTTTGTTGTATTTTTTTAAAAACAAATTAATTACAAGCATCAACACCAATATAATGAAACGATTATGCAATCAATTTATATGAACAATCAAATAATTATTATAATAATAGAGCTAAACTATCCTAAATTAGCAGCAAGAAGATGCTAACAGCATACTCAACGAAATGATAATTCAAAACAGTAACTCACTTTGAGAAAAGTTGCAATGGGAAATCTCGCCGGCAACACTTGCAATCTTAATCATAAACCACTTGTTGGTATGGCACAAATACTTCTACTGAATTTCCTCAACATGTTGATTTTTACCACAAGGATCATATGATATGTTCTTCATGGGATTAGGGATTATATAAGCCCCAAAATCCGGCCTAGAAAACTCAAGGGGACCTTGATCCTTTGCTGTGAAACTTTGAAGAAAATTCAAATTATCATCCAAATTTATTGGTGTATATCCATAAGGCTGAGCAAATGCACTGTGAGTATGGTTTCATTAGCATACAAATCTAGAGATCCCAGGTGTTTTCTATGTAGCGAAAGAGAATCGCCATGATAAAAACTGAGATCTGTAACCAAGCAGGATACCGAAAAATAGTAAAAAACATCGAAACCCATTGATATCATCCTTTATATCGGAAGACAATGAATATTCCATACCAAACTCCGTTGATCATACGCTTGACACCGGACACCGATATTCTAAGACCGCGGAATCATCTTGTTCGTAAGAATTAGGAAAAGGTAACACTAAATCTCTAACAAATCTTCCAGTTTGAAGGAAACATAGTCTTCTAAAATCTCGAGACTCTTCTAGGACTAAAGAATTTAGGAAAATCAATAAGAAACATTCTTATTCAAATATAATAGAAAGCTCCCTTAGTTTTGTTACATAAAAGCCTATTTATAGGCAATTATTCAAAATGCAAAAATTCTAAAATAACTAAAACTCCTAAATAAACTAAACTACTTAAATAGGTGAAATAAAATAGGAATCCTTATATGTATGGAATCCTTACTATAAAATACAATTATAAAATAATCCTAAACAAGATAACATTAATTAAAAAGATAATTGTAATTTTCATCCATATCAAGAAGTTGTTTTCAAATTGACATGTAGGACCAATTAACATGTATTCTGCAACAGCTTCATTTCTTTTTCATTCTGCAACATTCACTTCCTCTTGGAAACACTCGTCCTCGAGTTTTCCATAAAAATATAAGCTTGAAGCTCAATCCGATCCCAGATAATCCTTTGACATTGACTCAAATTAAAAGACAAGACAAAAATATAATCAAACTATTTTTTTTACATTAATATAAATTACAAATAAAATTAATGGATAGATACGATCCTCACTAATGCAATAGTTTGGAATTCAAATACTATTCCTCAGTTGTCACCGCAACACTATACCTCAGTCGGTGCCTTAGTGCGTAAGTGGTCAACCGTAACACTATACCTCAGTCGGTGCCTTAATGCTTAATATGCTCTGATACCAACTAATGCAGTAAAAGAGAATACGCCATGATAAATACCGAGACCTGTAATCAAGCACGATACCGGAAAATAGTAAAAAATATAGAAACCCGTTGATATCGTCCTGTATAACGGAAGATAATCGTTATTCCATGCTAAACTCCGTTGATCATATGCTTGACACCGGACATCGATCTTCTAAGACCCTGGAATCATTTTGTTCGTTGGAATTAGGAAAAGGTAACACTAAATCTCCAACAAATCTTCCAGTTTAAAGGAAACATAGTCTTCTAAAATCTCGAGACTCTTCTAGGACTAAAGATATTTAGGAAAATCAATAAAAAAAACTTTCTTATTCAAATATAATCAAAATCTCCCTTAGTTTTGTTACATAAAAGCCTATTTATAGGCAATTATTCTAAATGTAAAAATTCAAAATAACTAAAACTCCTAAATAAACTAAACTACTTAAATAGATAAAATAAAATAAAATAGGAATCTTTATATGTATGGAATCCTTACTATAAAATACAATTATAAAATAATCATAAACAAGATAACATTAATCAAAAAGATAATTTTAATTTTGATCCATATCAAGAAGTTGTTTTCATGTTGACATGTAGGACCAATTAACATGTCTTCTGCAACAGCTTCATTTCTTTTTCATTCTACATCATTCACTTCCTCTAAGAAAAAACTCGTCCTCGAGTTTTCCATAAAAATATAAGCTTGAAGCTCAATCTGATCCCAGATATTCCTTCGACATTGACTCAAATTAAAAGACAAGACAAAAATATAATCAAATAACTTTTTTACATTACTATAAATTACAAATAAAATTAATGGATAGATACGATCCTCACTAATGCAATAGTTTAGAATTCACATACTATTCCTCGGTTAACACCGCAACACTATACCTCAGTCGGTGCCTTAGTGCGTAAGTGGACAACCGTAACACTATACCTCGGTCGGTGCCTTAGTGCTTAATATGCTCTGATACCAATTAATGCAGCAGAAGAGAATACGTCATGATAAATACCGTGACACGTAATTAAGTAGGATACTGGAAAATAGTAAAAAATATCAAAACCCGTTGATATCATCCTGTATAATGGAAGACAACGGATATTCCATACTAAACTCCATTGATCATTCGCTTGAAACCAGACACCGATCTTCTAAGACCCTGGAATCATCTCGTTCATAGGAATTAGGAAAAGGTAACACTAAATCTCCAACAAATCTTCCAGTTTGAAGGAACCATAGCCTTCTAAAATCTCGAGACTCTTATAGGACTAAAGATATTTAGGAAAATCAATAAGAAACATTCTTATTCGAATATAATCAAAAGCTCCCTTAGTTTTGTTATATAAAAGCCTATTTATAGGCAGTTGTTCTAAATGCAAAAATTCTAAAATAACTAAAACTCCTAAATAAACTAAACTACTTAAATAGATAAAATAAAATAAAATAAAATAGGAATCCTTATATGTATGGAATCCTTACTATAAAATACAATTATAAAATAATCCTAAACAATATAACATTAATCAAAAAGATAATTTTAATTTTCATCCATATCAAGAAGTTATTTTCAAGTTAACATGTAGGACCAATTAACTTGTATTCTACAACCGAAAACTGAAAACCCTATGGAGCGGTACCCTAACAGGTGATCCCTCTCCAGCGGCCATCCCCATGCCGGCCACTGCCACAACCATCACCATCGCCCTCATCACCCCCACTCAAACCATAGCCAAACCACCCATTGCCGCATCCCACACACTACCCGCACACCTCTCCCTATCTAAAACACTACCTTTCACCACCGATCCTCACACCGCCTGCCCCATATCCATAACCTAACCTCAGCTTACCCCCATAACCGCGATCCCTACCACAACAACACCCGTACTCATCGATTGCAGTCAGCCGATCCCACCACCAGAATATATTTTGAGAACTTCCCGAACTCTTATGGGGCAGATTCGATGTCTAGGGTTTTCAAAAAATATGGAATCTCTAGCAGAATTTACATAGCAAGAAGGAAGAATGTGCGAAACCTTAATTTTGGTTTCTTGTCTGTTGATGGATCACTGCCTATTCATAAAGTTCTCCACAGACTTAATTCGGTTTGCATCGGAATCATTCGTCTAAAAGCCTTCAAGGCAAGATATTCAAGGAAGGTCGATCCACCATCCTTCCAGGTGCACAGGTGTAATCCATTCCTACCCCAGGCTCTGAGGCAAAAACTAGAATTTCGCAATTCCTTTTGTGGTGACAAATCATATGCAAAAGTTTTCGAGGAGCCAAAAGTTCTGAATGTCATCGCCAAACCGATCTCGGATCAACAGGGAATATCTTCTAACAATACAGCATCCTCTTGGGGCCATGATCTTTTTTTAGAGGTGGCCCCTTGGAAAGATAAGTCCTCCCTTGTCTCTTTGATCAATATTTCCAATATTTGCATAACTTATGAATTATTACATGATCAAGGCTTTGATATTTCCTTTTCAGCTCTTGTGGGTAGTGACAATGTTATTATCTCTTTTAATTCAGTGAATGCTATGAATGATTTTGTAGGTGGAGATTGTAATGTTATGTAACACATTTTTAGCCGGGTGTCACCCCTACCGGCAGATTTTTCACCAACCGAATGCATCATGTATGTCGACTTCATGGGAATTCCTCCCCTGCTAATCAAAGAAAACCTGATCAGACACTTGGCAGTCACATTTGGGACTATCGTCTCTCTAGACTTTGATTTTGATAGACCCGATCGCTTAGATGTGGTATCACGCCTTGTCTCGGTTCCTTTGGGAACTATGTGCCGTTCTTTCAAACTTCTAAATAGTAGTAGAAAGTTGTTATTTACACTAATCTCAGACATGGAGTTGGTTGTGAGCACTACATCGACAATGAATCTGATATTTTGTGTGACTCCAGTGATGTCTGAATTTATTATAGTAACTCATCTGATTCATTTCAAACAGATTTTCAACAACATCACGACCTAATTCGTGGTTCTCTGCAACTCCCTCACGTCCCAGAACATTTCGGTACCAACCTAAGCACTATCCCCGAGACCAATTCAGCTGCAGCTGAAATGAATATTGTGACCGAATAGAATGGGCAATTGAGAGTTTTTCGAGCAAGCCCGACATCGCAGCCGGTGAATTCGGAATCTTTCGAGCCTGACATTCTAAATATGAATCAAGTTATCAGCCTTTCATAATCACGAATATCCCCGAATCATGAAAAGGAGCAGACTATTGATTTAGGGAACAAATTAGGCTTATTCAAAGAAAGTCATGGCTCGGTCATTATGGCAGCTATGGACAATCTGATCAACTGATTAGACGTTCCTCATTCGGGTATTATTTACTGTCTTATGGTTTTGGATTTCTTACGTTGGAATTGTAGAGGAGGGGTTAACAAAGGTTCGAAGCAACAATTCATGCTATCTTGCATTCAGAAATGTAACTTGAAACTTTTCATTCTATTGGAGATGAAGATCGAAGGTGTCTCTGATATTGTGATTCGTCGCTTCTGGGGACATAATGATTTTGCATATCACTATGTCCCATCCATCGGTCTTTCGGGTGGAATTTTACTCTCATGGAATTCATCTTTACTTGTTGGTATGGCTATCCACTCATTCCTAAGATGGGTGGTGATGAAATTTACTGTGCAACAGTTGGACTTTCATGTGCTTAGTCTCTACTCCCCGACGAATCCTATTGACAGAAATGCACTATGGTCTAAAATTCTTCCGATAATTCAAAATTTACCAATGGTCTTCATATGTGGGGATTTTAATGAAGTGTTACACGAATCAGAAAGAGCTGGGAGTAGTTCCCAATCCTCTATGGCCGTATTTCAGAATTTTGTGCTAGAAGCCGAGATTCATGATCTACCTCTACATGGATGCAACTTCACGTGGCATAATAGGCTCTCTTTCTCACACATTGATAGGATTTTTTATGTCAAGCGATATCACTGATCGTTGGCTGAATCTATCTATTTTGACCGTAGACATAACCTTATCCGACCATTTCCCTATTTTATTTCGGTCCTCCGTAGCCACAGCTGCTGGTCCAAAACCGTTCAGATGGTTAAACATTTGGTGGGATAAATCGGAGTTTCTACCTTTCATCTACTCCAAATGGCAATCAATTTGTTCTTCTTATCCACATAGAGACATATCCTTCAAACTGTCGATATTGAGTAAGGCTATTCGTCCTTGGCACTCTGAAAATTTCGGAAGCCTAGATAATTCGATTTTTTACTTAGAAAAGGAATTTTTAGCACTCACCTCTAGCAACGTCCCCCGCCCTCTCACCGCGGCGCAGAACATTTATCTTGACAACCTTCGCCATTCTCTTCAGGAACATCGTGCAGCCATAGAAAAACTCTGCCATCAACAATCTCGCATTACCTGGACTTTATTAGGGGATAATAATACATCCTTTTTCCACCGTACTGCTTCTGCCAGATACTAAAACAACAGAATAATTCAACTTAAAATTAAGGGGCATATCGTATCAGACATTCCGATAATTACCAACACAATTCGGAACTACTATAAGCGTCTATTCATGGCCAACCCTGAGGTTCCTTTTTCGCTGTGTAACTTCACTTTTTCCACTATTTCTGCCGACCAGAATTCTGCATTGACCGCCCCCTTCACTTCAGATGATATTTGGCAGTCTATCTGTGCATGTGGTGAGAACAAAGCCCCAGGTCCCGATGGTTTTAACTTCTTCTTTTATAAGCCATTTGGAAAGATTTAAAGCCTGAATTGTTGGGGATGTTTGACTGATTCCACTCTACCTCTCGGCTTTCAGATACCTTGAAGACTTTATTTACCGTTCTAATCCCTAAAGTTCCAGGTTCCTATTCTTTGAATAATTTCACACCAATCTCCCTCATCCATGGTGTCTACAAAATTATTGCGAAGTTGCTGTCCTTTCGACTTCAAGCCGTCCTACCTTCTTTAATTTTGAGTAATTAGTTTGCATTTGTAAAGGGGATAAGTATACATGAGTGTTCTTTCTTGGCATCTAAGGTTATTCATAGTCTGTATGCTAGGCAAAAATCTAGCCTGGTACTTAAGTTAGATTTTCATAAAGCCTTCGACAGTATCTCATGGACTTACATTCACTTGGTTCTTCACAAAATGGGCTTTGATTGAAAATGGATATCTTCACTGGCTAATTGCAGGAAAAACTCAACTACTTCTATCCTTATCAACGGAAAGCCCTGTTTCCCGCTCCGTATTAAGAGAGGCGTGAAACAAGGAGATCCTTTATCACCATTCATATTTGTGCTTGTCGTGGAAGGTTTGAAGTAGTTATTCGACTATAGCATCAGGAAAGGTGTGTTACCAGGTTTCAAACTTGAGCAATCCTTACCGGATATTTCGTTACTTCAATTTGTAGATGACACTATATGCTTCCTATCGGCTGATATGAAAGTTAATCCTTCCTTTATGCGCATACTAAGATGTTTCGAATTAATTTCTGGACTATGTATCAATTACCACAAGAGTGCTCTAATGGGGATTCATGTTAACGACATCTCTTTAGCTTCATATTCGACGCAATTTGGTTGTCGGGTGGAAAAACTTCCAATAAAGTATCTGAGAGTACCTCTTTGTATAAATCAGCCCCCCATTGCTTCTTGGGACCCTTTAATTGCAAAGTTCAAGAATCAATTAGCTAATTGGAAGGGAAGCTGTCTCTCCTATGCAGGGCAAACCATTCTTATCAAATCGGTATTATCTTCCCTTCCTATTTACTTGTTATCTATTCTTCACATGCCAAAATCTGTAGTTACTATCCTTAATCGATTAATGCATAACTTTTTATGGCGAGGTAAAGTGAGCTGGAGCACAACTAATCTACCAAAGCATCTCGGTGGTCTTTTCATTCGTGATCTTAAAGTGGTCAACTCTAGTTTGCTCCTCAAATGGATTTAGAGGCTTCACGAACACAACAACCACTCTCTTTGGTATGCCAATTGTGTTCATTGTTATAGAGTTAATACTTGTCATGAGATGATCTCTCTGGATTCTAATGCTGTTTCACCTACTTGGCGTGGTATTCTGAAATGTTGTGTTAATAATGCTGCAAATTGGGATTTTTTCTCTTCCCATACACGTGTTTGAGTTGGCAATGGTCAAATAGGTGCTTTTTGGCATGATAATAGGACAACAACTACCCCTATTAAGTTCCTCTTTCCGGATTTATTCGGTATTTGCAATAGGAAATTCGCGATGATTGAAGAAGGATGTTCTTTCCTATTTCCTGACAATCTACAAACTCGACCATTTTAGAAAAGGAGTCTTCGACTCCCAAGGCTGCAGAAACGCATGGAATTAAGAGCCTTGATTACGACTTCTTGCTCGTTTCTTTTTCAGGATCCTAATGCCATCAACCAACCAACCTTCCTGCCTGAAGCCGATTGTTTTATTTGGGATATTGGAGTTCATAATGTGTATTTGGCAGCCTCTTTCTGTCACGGTTATTACCAATAACCTCAATGGACATCTCCCTCGAGAAACTTCAAGCTAATTTGGAATACTTATATGCTCCTAAAAATCAAATTCTTTGGGTGGATTGTGTTTCGTAATCAGCTACTTACGAGCGAATTTTTACTCCATCGGGGATGCACCCTCATCGAGAATGATAGTTGCCTTTCTGCTCATCCTCAGAATCTTTAGACCATTGTCTTTTCCACTGCCAGGGGAGTTATGGGCTATGGAGGAACGCATTTCATTGGGTGGGAATCTCGGTGGTATTGCCTCACTCGGGATATAACTTTCTTCTTCTATGGCCTTCCTTCTTCAAACCGGGTACCCATCGCGACTTTGGGAATGCGTTATGGTTCATTATATGCTGGAATCTTTGGAAATGATGCAACAATAAAGTCTTCAAAGGCGAGACTGACCAAAGAGATCTGCTGTTTGCCAGTATTAATTTTTTTGTTGGTTCCTTTTCAATTCTTACAAATGTAATTTTTGCATTTCGGTCTCGGACTTATTTACAAGCCCGAGCTTACTTCTCTTATAACACAAACGTTTGGTTCTTATTTTGAGAACCATCATATATTAATGAAAAGAGGGGTAGGTGTTTTGTAGGCAAGCGGATGTGCCAACCTAGTTGGGTCATCCGCCCCGAAATTTTCATCCACCCCAATCTTTTTTCCTGTGGTGGAACACAATTTTCCTCCATGGGTTTTTCAAAAAAAAAACTTGTATTCTGCAACAGCTTCATCTCTTTTTCATTCTGCATCATTCATTTCCTCTTAGAAAAATCTCGTCCTCGAGTTTTCCATAAAAATATAACCTTGAAGCTCAATCCGATCCCAGATATTCCTTTGACATTGACTCAAATTAAAAGACAAGACAAAAATATAATCAAACTATTTTTTTCACATTAATATAAACTACAAATAAAATTAATGGATAGATATGATCCTCACTAATGCAATAGTTTGGAATTCAAATACTATTCCTCGATTGTCACCTCAACACTATACCTCAGTCGGTGCCTTATTGCATAAGTGGACAATCGTAACACTATAACTCTATCGGTGCCTTAGTGCTTAATATGATACCAACTGATGTAGCGGAAGGATCAAGAAACGGGAAACCAAACTCTAATCTTTACAATTCTTCCAGATTGAAAGAAAAAAGCAACTCAATTCTTCACAATTCTTCCAGATTGGGAAGAGGAGAGCCTTCTAATAACCCTAAATTCTTCTAGATATAGAGAAAATTAGGAACAAAAGCCGAAGCCAATTTTATTAATCAACAAATACTGAATTATTTTGTTACATCCATGCCTTTTTATAGGCTAAGTATTCAAATGCTAATAAAACTCCTAAAAATATAAATTCTTATCTAACAAAATAATAATTCTATTAAAACTCCTAAATAACTAAAACTATAAATAAACCAAACTTCCTAGCTAATAAAATACGAAATAAAATAAAAGATGACAAAATCTAAATTGGCAGAGAATTATTTAAATAGATTAACTGATCTGTGGTTTTAGGTCGTAACAATCCTAGCTATATCTAAATTAGCAGAGAATTATTTAAGTAATTAGATTCTTAGTAAAACTGATCTATTCATAATTCATTCAATTTGTAAAACTGATCTAATTATCAAATAGCTTCAATGCTGTGGTGAATAAACAGCATCAGCATCATCATCACACCTACACATGAAATTATAGTTAATTATGTCAAAATCTGAGATGTAAATCTGTCGATTAACTATCTATTTGTCCAGATTTGTAAAGCATTACGACTTGTAAACCAGATCAGATTTCTCTCAATTTGTTTAGAGTAATTCAGATCTATTCATCAGATTTCTCTGCGGTATGAATAAGGATAAATCAAGAGAAATTTCAGAATTCAATATACCTTTTTGCTGCACCTTTTGTGGTGGATAGACATGAGCAGCGGTTTTGCATCTCTCCCTCTATTTCTCCCTTAAGCGGCCACCGAGTTTTGAGTTTAGGGTTTATATACAGTGCTTTGAATTTAGGGTTTTATCATTATTTTTTCCTTTTATAATGGTTTCCTAATCAAATTTTCTGAGTAAGCGTATCCAAATATCCATGTACAAGGTTTATTTTATTTTATTTTCTTACGTGTCTAAAAATTACTCCTATTTAACTCTTCTTGTTTGTTTCCTCGTTCATGTTGGCTGGTTCTATAGCATACTTTTTGGTGTTTAACGTTGCTTAAGACAAAATGCCAGAGGAAGGTAAGTTTTAAATTTCTAAATTTGACCTAATGGAGTTGAGAGAGTGGAATGCATACATAAGTTTCGAGTTACGTAACTTTCATTCATATCTTGAATAAAACCACGTCATTGGATTGGAAAGCGAATTACATCGTACTTCTGCTCCCTTGAACACTTATGAGTGTGAGTGGCATCGTACGTGCATTATTTTTTTTTTGTTGTGATTTAGTTAAGTAGTTTATGTTTGTATTTTTCCGAATTTTGTCCTCTCCCTTACCGAAAAAATAAAATTAACCATTACGGAGACAACTACGTACAATTTTGTGCATGCATATAATCACGTCTATATGTTATGTTTTTTTTATAGGTAAAGGGGTTAATGTCGAATGGGAGAGATTCCCATGACAATAACCCAAATGCATTAAGCAAAGAGAAAATTACAAGAGCATAAGAGTATTCATAAGATCTACAAAAAGATCTGAAACAAATATGTGATGTTGCGTTTGCTACATTTAAAAATAAAACCATGTTATATTAATAAATCGATGAAGGAGGTCTTCGTGTGAGACCAAATTCTGAAAGGCCAACTTACTTCTCTGGTTCCAAAGCTCCAAACAAATGACAAATCAAAGTGAAGTACGCACTAATACAGAAATGTGTTGGAGTAAGGAAGAGATATAATTAATCAAAGTAGTTTTTATGAAGGAGCAAAGCATAACAAAATATGAGAAATGAAAACTCAAAGAGCCTCCTTTTGTTGGATGAATTTCACTATGCTCAAACTACAAGGTTTTAACCTCTATTTATAGTGATTGCCGCCCAAACCAACGGCAGTTTTGTCTAAATTGTGATTGGGTTTGTGAAATCTCAATCACATGCAAAATGGTGACTGCAACGATGGTATAAATATAACGAGTCCTGGGACAAATCAAATGAATATCGTAGGAATACCCGATGTCCCCTAAACAAATCCCAGAATTATACAGGGTGAATACTAGATAACAACCAGATGTCACATAGATGGAATTTTATTACATGTCCTACATAACTTGGTTAAAAAGCTTAATACTGATTTATTTTATCTTTGATTTTGTACTAAAAAAAGTCATGAAATTAAAAAACCTTGTACAAAATTCTCAATTTACAACTTGTGCAGGTGGCTAGCAGTCAAGACCTAGCAAAATACCAACTGATATAGCCTGAAAAACACTACATGGGTCCCAGTGGTGAAGACATCAGCAGATGAAAAAGTAATATCAATCCTAAAGGTGGATGACCTTAGGTAATTGAATGCAGCAGGAATTAGAACTTTAGAAGTATTTAAATTTTTGTATATACTAAAATTTGAGTGCGTGGAAGTATAAAGGTAGCAATGAAAATGAAAGATGAATGGTAAACGCCAAAACAAGAGGGATAACTATACATTCCCGGCCACTAAAATTAACTTAAATTTGAAATCATTCATTCCTCTAATTTCATAATATAACAGTTTTTTTATTCTGACACTTCTTAAAAAAATTTTTTTATGGAATATGATGATATGTAACATATATTTCATACATCTAGTATATTTGTATTAGATATCTATTAGATCTTTATTGTGATAGTTTCTGTGGAATATTTTATAAAATAAAACATCTAATAGATATATAGTAGACATCTAGTAGATACGTATCCTCTTAAAAAAGCTATTTGAATCTGTTATAAATTGTGTTATAAATCTATTTGAAATTATGATTTACTAGATAACTACTAGATAATTACTAGATAATTACCAAATAACTACTAGATATCTGATAGTTCAAAAAAAATTTCGAAAAATATATCATAGTGGATGTCGTTTTGAAGATACAAATGAGATTAACAAAAAACTCTAAAGCGGCATGTCAAAAAAATGAACGGTTTGAGAGATAAATTCATAATAAGGCAAAAAAAAATTAGAAATAAACATGTTGGAAGCATGTTTGTGTGAGAGGGATGTGGTATTCATGTAATTAGTTTTCCCTATTTTTGTTTATTTAGATTATTTATGATACGGCCAAATTATTTTGGGTTTTTGTGTCAATTGTGTAAGAAGCCCTTAATACAATTTAAAAATTAACAATATATAATATAAAAGTATGAAATGAGAAGATATTATCACTTGTGTCTGGTAGCTGAATTGTTGGAGCATGTATTGGAATACATGTTAGAGGTTTTGTGTTCAATTCTCACCAACAACAATTTTAAAAAAACATAATTTAAGTGAACCAGAAACCGGTCATTAGTTGAACTGGCCGATTTTTGGTCTAACCGGCCGGTTCAACTAGTTGTTGACCAACTCTTGACTATGTCAAGAATTCGGTGAAACCAGACCAAACCAGACACCATTTTCGGTTAAACCCGGTCCGGTCTGGATTTGAGAACCATGGTAGGGAAATTATAAAAAAACATACATGTCTCACTAAAATATCTACAAATTTGACATGCATGTTAAACATACAAACTATTTACAGAAATGCTATATAATTAAGTCCCACACCGTGCTTCTCTTCTCCCCTTTTTCTTTTGATTTTCTTTTTTATTTTTCATTTATCTCTCAAGTCGTTTATTTTTTCGTCATGCTGCTTTAGATTTTTTTATTCGTCTTATCTTTGAAATGATATCCACCATGACATTTTTGAAATTTTTTATCTAGTATTTATCTAGTAGGTTTCCAGTAGATCACTGTTAGATATGTAGTAGTTATCTAGTATATCTTATTTGTAATAGTTTTTTATGTATTCTAATGACATCAAACATATATTTAATAGTTATATAACAGATTTGTATATGATGATTTCATAAATTATAAATAAATCTATACCTTTTTATGATGATTATTTTATAAAATATAACATCTATTAGATATCTAGTAAACATCTAGTATTTACTATTGGATATCCAGCATATCTTAATATTAACAATTTTTTTATGGAATCTGATGACATCTAACATATATTTCAAACATCTAGTATATTTGTATTAAATATCTAGTAGATCTAGATTTTGATAGTTTTTATGGGATATTTTATAAAATAGAACATCTAATAGATATATAGTAAACATCTAGTAGTTTTGTACCCTCTTAAAAAATCTATTTGAATCTGTCACAAATTTGTTAGAAATCTATTTGAAGTTATGATTTACTAGATAACTACTAAATATTTACTAGATAATTACCAGATAACTAATAGATAACTACTAGATATCTAACAGTTCAAAAATAGTTTTGGAAAAAAAAATATAACATTGATGAAGTTTCGAAATAAAAATGAGACAAACAAAAAACTCTAAAGCAACGGTTTAACAGATAAATGCAAAATAAGGCAAAAGAAATTAGAAGTAAACATGTTGGTGGAAGCATGTTTGCGTGAGATATGGTATTCATGTTATTAGTTTTCGCTATTTTTGCTTTTATGTAAATTGTTTGTGGCAGAACTAAATTATTTTGGGTTTTGTTGCAATTATGTAAGTAGCTCTATACTATAATCTTTTCCTCGTTTGAATATGGCCCTTAACCTTAAGGCTATGCCATCCCAAGGTGACGCCAAATGGAAGGAAAGTATCACGTCAATGAATATGAAATAATTGATCTAAATCTTGCTAGCAAGACTTAAAAAAGGGCTTTTGGGGACAACTAAATTTGTCTTCAAAAGTATGAAAATTCGTCTTCTAAACCTTAGGGGACGAAACTTTCATCCTCTTCATTCGTGCCTGATTCCTCCGTACCCGAAAGTATAGGGGACAAAATATTGAATGTCCTCCCTGTTTTTAAGGATGACATCCATCTCTGAGAGTAAGGACGAATTTCGTCTCTGAGATTTGGGACAACTGTCATCTTTATGTAAAGAGGACGACTTTCGTCCCTACATTCAAAGACAGTGATTTGTCTCTAAACAAAAGAGACGGTTTTCACCCCTATGTATAGGAACGACTATTTTGTCCCTACGAAAGAGGACAACTATTTTTATTTTTACTACAATTTCATTGATAAATTAAAATAAAAAAACATTTGGATTGAAGGGAGCTACAGAATTATTGAGCTATGTGTAGGAGCAATGCACGAATTGAATGCAACTCCAGCGACTTAAAAAATGCAATAGTAGCAAAATCACTAAACACAGATCAAAATCGACAAATCTAGCTTGTTTTTCCACTGAAAAAACTAACATCATAGAAACCCAAAAATAGATATATATAAATGATATCAAGTTCAGTGAGGTCTTTACATAAAATAGTAATTACTAGCCCTGATAACAAACATGCAACTACTAATTTTATTTCAAGGGGAATCTCTTTAACAACAACATTATTGATATAAAAGAAAGTTAACAGAAAAAAAAAGTTTTGATGCTCTAAAAAACTGGAGAAAAACAGCTCATGAAACTACAAGATAATGCATAGGTAGCAAGCACACATGTGCTATACAAATGCAAAATCAAAGTATAAAACAATAAAATTGATCAACTTTTAAAGCAATCAATCTCGGATAGAACAGCTTATCGTATGAATATATATAAACCATAGTAAGTTATTTTATATTAATAGGAATAAGAATTAATGATTACACTAACATGTGAAGCCAACAAAGCCTCTGTGCTCGAACTTCACTATCAACTCAGTCAAATCTTTCTAATATTGCAAAAAATAAATTGCAGCATAACAAAGAAATCAACAACGTGACTATAAATTTGAAAGATTGTACCTTTGTCCGTGAAAGAAGTAATGAGAAGGTAGGAACTTGGAGCAACATGTGATTAATCCTTTTCTACCTCGGGAACTTATTATGCTCTTCTCTGCAAAGTAGTCCCGCAACATAAAAAAAGTCCTGTATTCAACCTAGCAGTAAAAACATCGATAGTTAATCGTAGAACTTACAGTGGTAAATGATGAAGAACAAGACACATCAAAGAGACCTTTTATTGCTATTTTCTTTGCCCTTAATACAATAAAAATTATACAGCTTATATCAGACTTTATCCTAGAGAAGATAATGACAACAATGTTTAAACAAAGAATTCCTTTAGTGCACTCACTAGAATCTAAGCAGCGGCCCTCTCATAAGCAATTTCAAAGCAATGGCCCTCAAACATAACCACGAGACGCAAATTTCATATTGATAAGCAGAACAACATAATCTGCAACTAATTAAGTAAAATACAAGCACACCATTCTTCATATTAATTATTTTCATTACTAAACATGCAAAAACTACCATACAGAAGTAGTTAAAATAGAGAAATGCTTATTGCACACAACTTCTTGGTGCTCTTAACAGCTGCTCTAAGATTTCCAATGTCTTTGGTGATATTCAGTATTGCCCAATGAAAAATTGAAGCATGCTGTGTTGGAATTAAAACACTCAAATGAACAACTTTTATTAAACTCAAATATATTGCAAGAACACTCACACTCAAAATACAATACTACAACTCACTCTTTACTTCTTTTCTCTCTAAAGAAGTTCTTATTTTTGTTGATGCATAAACAACTAAACACTCACCTATTTATAGGTGAATTTGTATCCTAATACAAGGCTTATAAATTAGCCAAGTCACCTAAATAATACAACCACAAAATACTAACCACATTTTACAACTAACACATTACTAACCACAACTTTCAACTAACCTTCCACATATCACACTTACTTACCACAAATTCTAACTAACTCTCCACATTTCACACTTTCTAACCATTTATCAAACCTAACACAACTTTTTAACACATCATACATTTTCCATCCACAAAATAAAATCTACATACTTAAAAATATCTAAATAATTTACTACAATTCGGATTTGTGGGCTTGGACTCATTTTTATTTGGTTTGGGTTTCTTGAGTTTTTTTAACTTGGATCAAGTTTATGATCCAACACCCCCTCTTAAACTTGATCTAGTCATCCCAAGTGAACTTCTCAGTCTGATGAAGTTTTCACTTGTCAGTGGTTTAGTAAAGATATCCACAACTTGATCTTGTGTCATGACATATTCAACTTGTACTTCCTTTCTTGCAACACACTCTCTTATATAATGGTAGCGGATGTCGATGTGCTTGCTTCGATCATGGAATACAGGATTCTTTGCTAAGGCAATAGCTGACTTGTTGTCAACACGGATCTCAGTCGGCTCTTCTTGGGTCAAGTTGATCTCCTTCAATAAGTTTCTGAGCCAAATTGCATGATAAACACACGAGGTTGCTACAACATATTCAGCTTCACATGTAGACAAAGTTACAATTGGTTGTTTCTTTGACATCCATGTGAAAGCAGTATCTCCTATGAAAAACACAAATCCACTAGTGCTCCTGCGGTTATCTACATCTCCACCCCAATCGCTGTCGCTATATCCAACAAGTTTGTAATCATTAAAAACCGAATAGAACAAGCTAAAATTGATTGTACCTTTCAAATAGCGAAGAATTCTCTTAGCAGCTTTGAAATGGGTAGTTGTTAGTGATTCCATGTAGCGGCTAACTAACCCGACTGCATGAAGGATATCTGGCCTCGTGCAGGTAAGATAGCGTAGACTTCCAACCAAACTTTTGAAAAGTGTTGGATCTACACTCTCACCTTCTTCATGTGTGGACATCTTGATCCCGTACTCCACTGGTGTGCTTATCGGCTTACAATTCTCCATCTTGAACTTTTTCAAGATCTCCTGGGCATAGCTTTCTTGTGAAATGAAAATTCCATCCTTTTGTTGCTTTACTTCTATACCGAGGTAGTGCGCCATGAGCCCCATGTCTGTCATCTCAAACTCCTTCGTCATCACTTTCTTGAATTCATCGAACATTCTTTGGTTGCTTCCAGTGAATATCAAATCATCCACGTAGAGGCACACAATCAAAATATCTCCATCTTTGATCTTGATGTACAAAGCGTGCTCAAAGGGGCACTTGTTGAAGCCATTTTCTTGGAAGTACTTGTCAATTCTGCTATTCCATGCCCTTGGTGCTTGTTTTAGCCCATAAAGAGCCTTCTTCAATTTCAACACCTTGTCTTCATGGCCTTTGACTTCATAACCTGGTGGTTGCTGGATGTAAACTTCTTCTTCAAGAACTCCATTTAGGAACGCCGATTTTACATCCATTTGATGAATTCTCCACTTGTTTTGAGCTGCTAAAGAAATTATTAGTCTGACAGTTTCCAATCGAGCAACTGGAGCGAATACCTCATCGTAGTCAATTCCAGCCTTTTGACAATAGCCTTTTACAACAAGCCTTGCCTTGTGTCTTTTGATCTCTCCCTTAGCATTCCGCTTTGTTTTGTACACCCATTTGACACCTATCGCCTTGTGTCCATTGGGAAGTGAAGTGAGTTCCCATGTATCATTCTTCTCAATGGCCTTGATTTCTTCGTCCATTGCACCTCTCCACTTTTTCTCTTTTGCAGCTTCTTGAAATAACACTGGCTCGCAGTCAACAAATAGACAAAATAATGTAAGATTATCTAGTCGTTCAGTGACCTCATAGAGTTCTCAAAGACTTCTCGTACGATGCACTTCTCTTTCATCTTCAGTCTCAATTGAGCACGGAGATGATGATGATTATGATGATGATGATGATGAACCATCTCTATGAATAGGAGAAGTTGGTGGAGTTGTGAGGCCTTGTTGAAGTTATCTTGGTTGCTCAAGTGTTGTCGGCTCATCTTCCTCAAATGGAGAAAAATTGAAGTCTTCCATTTGAGAATCAAAGTTCCATTCTCCTTCTTCATCAAATATCACATCTCGGCTGATCATAAATTTCTTCTCATTCGGATTGTATAGCTTATAGCCTTTTGAGCTTGAGTCATAACCGATGAAAATAAAACTTTTGCTTTTATCATCAAGCTTGGTTTGTTTCTCATCTGGTACATGAACATGAGCTACACTCCCGAAGACTCGAAGATGGGAAATTCCGGGCTTTCTTCCACTCCATGCTTCATGTGGTGTCTTTCCCCATACACTTCTTGTAGGAGAACGATTTAATAGGTAGACTGCACATGCTACTACTTCCGCCTAAAACTGCTTGGCTAGTTTCTTGCTTTTGAGCATACTCCATGCTATGTCAAGAATTGTTCTATTCTTCCTTTCTGCCACACCATTTTGTTGGGGGAATCTAAGAACCGCTAAGAGCCGACGGATTCCATGTATTGTACAAAACTCATTGAATTCATTGGATGTGAATTCTCCTCCTCGATCAGATCTCATGGCTTTGATTTTATGACCACTCTCCTTTTCCACGGTTGCTTTGAACTTCTGAAACACTCCAAAGACTTCTGATTTCTGCTTCAAGAAATATACCCATGTTTTTCTTGAGTAATCATCAATGAAAAGAAGGAAGTAGTTACTATTAGCGAGAGAACTTGGATTGATAGGACCACACACGTCGGTATGGATGAGCTCTAGCGGTTTCTTAGCTCTATAGTCTGACTCCTTTAGAAAGCTTCTTCTGAATTGCTTCCCTTGTAGACATCCTTCACACAATTGATCAGGATTATTGATACATGGTAAACCTCTAACCATTCCCTTCTTGGATATCAACTCCAATCCTCCAAAGTTGAGATGACCAAATCGAAGATGCCATAGCCACGATGCATCTTTGTAACACACCTTCAAACACTTCGTAACATCGTGTTGAATGTTCAAAGGAAACATTCTATTCTTTGACATTTGTACTTTAGCAATCAGATCTCCTATGCCATCTCTTATTAAAAGACTACAATCTTTCATGCGAATATCATAGCCTTTTTCTAAGAGTTGGCCCAAACTTAGAATGTTGCACTTCATATTAGGCACATAGTAGACATTTAAAATTAATTGGTGGCTACCAACTTTTGCACGAAAGAGGATAATACCTTTCCCCTTCACTGATATCTTGCTGTCATCTCTAAATGAGACATCACCAGTTACTTCTTCAGTCAGCTCCACGAATAAGCTTCTTTTTCCACACATGTGGTTGCTTGCACCGGTGTCGAGATACCATGTGTTGTCTTGATGATCACTGTTGTTGTTGTATGCTAATAATAGCATTTTTTTCTCCTCGATCTTCTCCTCTACGAAATTTGCCTTCTCTACAACTTGATCATTTCGAGCTCTACATTCTGAAGCGTAATGCCCAAACTTTTGACAATTATAGCATCGGACTTGAGATTTATCATACCTCGAGTTCGAATTTCCTTTTCCACGACCTTGTGTGGAGCTTTCTCCTTTCTCATAGTTGTTGGAATTTTTGTTGTAATTCCAACTCCGTCCACGACCATGGCTTCCTACTCGTCCGCGGCCTCGTCCTCTGCCTCTGCCTCTGCCATGGTTGTTTCTACCATTGCTTTGGCCTTCACTCGTATCCTTAAGTTATAACTTGAGGAGTTGCTCAGAGATACCTTGCTTTTTCTTATGCTTTTCTTCATAGGCTTGTAGTGATTTTTGGAGTTCTTCAATCGTCATCTCCTCTAAGTCTTTTGTTTCTTCAATCGTCACCACGATGTGCTCAAATTTAGGATCCAACGAGCGGAGTATGTTCTCTATTATTCTTACATCTTCTAACTTCTCACCATTTCTTTTCAATTGATTAAAAACGACTGCTACTCTTGAAAAGTAATCATAGATAGACTCGGATGGTTTCATGTGCAAGGATTCAAACTCACCTCTTAGAGTTTGGAGATGGACCTTCTTCACCTTTTCGGCTCCTTTATAAGAGGTTTGTAGCTTCTCCCATGCTTACTTAGCGGAAGTTGCACTTGAAAGCTTTTCAAAACCGTCATCATCTAATGCTTGATAGATGAGGAAGAGAGCTTTCTTGTCTCTCTTTCGGGAATCCTTTAAAGTTGTAGCTTGATATGGTGTGAGAGAGGCTTCATTTTCGGGCTCCTTGAATCCTTTCTCTACGATATCCCAAACATTATGAGCACCGAGAAGAGCCTTCATCTTGATACTCCAATTGTCGTAGTTGTTGTTGTTGAGTGTTGGAACTTGAAAGGATGTCACGTTATTCGCCATCTTACTCAAATAGCTGATCTAGACGTATAGGAGCTATTGCGACACTTTCTGGAGTGTGATGCGACACTTTTTGGAGTCTGCCGCTACACTTCTGGTCTCTGCTGCGACACTTCTGCAAGCTACTGCAACACTTCTGGAGTCTTTTGCAACACACTGGACGTATTGCAACGCTTTTGGCAGTCTACTACTACACTTTCTGGGCTTTTTAGCTACTGCAATGCCTGGGCAGTTTCAATTTGATTTTTCCGCACTCGGGAAAAAAAATTTTCTATTCAGGAGGAGGACTCGAGCTTTCAACCTCGCTCTGGTACCACTTTGTTGGAATTAAAACACTCAAATGAATAACTTTTATTAAACTCAAATATATTACAAGAACACTCACACTCAAAATACAATACTATAACTCACTCTTTACTTCTTTTCTCTTCAAAGAAGTTCTTATTTTTGTTGATGCATAAACAACTAAACACTCACCTATTTATAGGTGAATTTGTATCCTAATACAAGGCTTATAAATTAGCCAAGTCACCTAAATAAAACAACCACAAAATACTAACCACATTTTACAACTAACACATTACTAACCACAACTTTCAACTAACCTTCCACATATCACACTTACTTACCACAAATTCTAACTAACTCTCCACATTTCACACTTTCTAACCATTCATCAAACCTAACATAACTTTTTAACACATCATACATTTTCCATCCACAAAATAAAATCTACATACTTAAAAATATCTAAATAATTTACTACAATTTGGATTTGTGGGCTTGGACTCATTTTTATTTGGTTTGGGTTTCTTGAGTTTTTTTAACTTGGATCAAGTTTATGATCCAACATTTGTGTTAGGTTTGATGAATGGTTAGAAAGTGTTAGGTTTGATGAATGGTTAGAAAGTGTTAAGTTTGATTAAATAATTTACTGCAAAAGTTGTGTTAGGTTTGATGAATGGTTAGAAAGTGTGAAATGTGGAGAGTTAGTTAGAATTTGTGGTAAGTAAGTGTGATATGTGGAAGGTTAGTTGAAAGTTGTGGTTAGTAATGTGTTAGTTGTAAAATGTGGTTAGTATTTTGTGGTTGTATTATTTAGGTGACTTGGCTAATTTATAAGCCTTGTATTAGGATACAAATTCACCTATAAATAGGTGAGTGTTTAGTTGTTTATGCATCAACAAAAATAAGAACTTCTTTAGAGAGAAAAGAAGTAAAGAGTGAGTTGTAGTATTGTATTTTGAGTGTGAGTGTTCTTGTAATATATTTGAGTTTAATAAAAGTTGTTCATTTGAGTGTTTTAATTCCAACACGCTGCACGCCACTTTAGAAGAAAATGATAGAAATAAAAATGTAATGTACTTCATATGCACTATAGTTATTTTAAATTTATGCTATTGACTTCAAGCAAGTAATATCAGATTGATAATATCAAATAACATAAAAGGTTTGTCCTAAGCTTTGCAAAAAAACTCACTAAATACTCTGCATATTGGCAAACTAATTTGACTATATGTACATGACACCGGTAAAACTTTATAATCAGAAGAACCATGAGCTCAAGAGCAATTTACACCAATGATAATGATATAGTTTTACATAGTCATCAAATTATCACATGTCTGGCATCCAGAATTCCATGGAAGATTACTTCATTAACTGACCTGTAACAACAGTTAGATCTGTTTGACCCATATAATAAGCTAAAAGCCAAATCTATAGAGAAGGCACACGACTACAAATGTGCTACATGACTTCGGGAAGAGATGATAATTCAAAGGAGGCGGATAACTTCATGCAATGAGATCCATAGAAATTTTAGTAGAGCAAATAGAAGCGCTTGCAAACATGCATGTTCTAAATACGTGACCTGTGAACTAATCTTATTATTGAACAAATTTCAGTGACATATAAATATAAATATTGAAAAAGACGAGCAATTAAATAGGGAAGAAAGACTAAAAACACCCATGACCCATGAGAAAGCATTCAAGTATGAATGAAACAAGAGAAAAAATCAACCAAACAAATCTGATAAATAATAACACCAAATTAATAACGTTAGTAGGAAGTTTTAATCTTTACTATGTTTACTCGTAGTATATACCTTATGGCCTCTTACACATATGATACTATGGAACATACAAGAGAAAAATGCTCCGGAGTTTTGATTGGACATACAAGAAGTTCATGAATATCCAATTGATAAAATTCAATAACAATATCCAAATAACAAAATCCAATTTGCAAACAAAAGCATTGATATTAAACAATGTAAAATGACCCTGAAAACTAACCTTATGGTTGTTGCAGTGATCGGAGTCCAAAACTTATGTGGGAATATCCGGAGATCTGATCAGCTTTGCAGCTTGGACGCCGAGTGGCCAATATTAAGAGTTACATAGAAAAAGATGCAGTCATTATTGAAAAGAAAACAAGAAATAAATTTCAAAAGCAAGAATCATATGGAACTGAATGCTAGTGTAATTCATGTACTAGAAGAAGAAAAAATCATCAGAAACTACAAGTACCTAAGCAAAAATAGGGAAAATAATCAAAGAATGCAGTAAAGCACTAGAAATATGAGAAGGCTAAAATAGCATTAGCAATTCAGTGAATCAACTTCATAATCATTAGCATTCCATAACTGAATTCTACATAGCAGTAACAAATACCCTCACTAATCTCATCCTACTTCAATTTTTAAACTGAAGAATGAAAGAACTATAACATTACTAAATTAATTGCTAATTACCACTTTGAGAAGCACAGATTCAACGATCTGACACCACTCCAATTGTAATTGATTACAAGGTTAAACTAATTCCCCAAATTTGAGTTCACTTTTTTACCAATTCAATAAAAAAATTATCAAAACTTTCATTACCAAATAAATATAACTAATATTAAGGTTGAATAGCCCAAAAGAGGAACAGAAAAACTCAACTTTAGACGATGTTGAAGCTATAAATGAACTGTTAGTGTTCCTTCTTTGCTAATGAAGCCATGTTTTTTCCGCTTCATTCAGAGCAACACCGATACAGAACAGAGTTGTTGCAGAGGGGAGGCAGTTGAAAGGAAGAAAATAGAGGATAAAAGTTTCAGGCAGAAGTGGAGGTGGCCTCCGACCTCTGGCTCCCAATGGCTTTGCCGCTGCCTAAATCGATGAAATCAGTGGAGATTGTCGGAGAGAGAGAAGATAATCGATGATTCAAAGATAAATTAAGGCAAAATCGATATTTTGAAATTGGGAGTGAGATTAGATATTAGGGATTTTAAACTTTTGTACTCAATCCAGATAAAATCATAGTCTGATTCCGGGTTTGAACTGAATCCAGTACAGAGATGAAGATATCCAAATATTTATGAGTGAGATGAGGGGTTTACCGATAGTGAATGTGAAGGATAAGGAAGAAAAAATCTGATGAAGGAAGAAAAACCGTATTTTGTTGTGAAGGAGAAGAAGGATAGTGAATGTACCGAAGTGTCAAACCTAATCTGCCTCCAGATATTAATAAATATATTTATTTTATTTGAAAACAGTTATCCTCTATTCTACATGACTAATGCATTGGGCACCATACACAATGTTGTCGCCTATATAAATTGTACAAATACAATCAAAGACAAGAATAAGTGTATTGTCCTAGCAATTGTCTTCAAAAGTCAGTTTTTTTTTGTTGTGCAAGTTATGGTAGTTTATTTTCAAATCTTATAACTTAGTGAAAAACTAGATATGAGGTTTCCAATAGGGTAGGTACATAATCCGTCTTCATAGTACCAATCACATTGACACTTAAATTTGAAGGTATTACCTATAACTGAAAAGGAACATTCTTGACATTAACTCCTTGACTTCCTAAAAAAACATACTTCTATGTTTCCTGATTAATAGATTAAAAATATTCTATCTAGTTGTCCATAATTTGAATGGTCGGAGTTACTCAAATGTGGTTGGTTTGATCATATTGTTGTTTATTTCAAAATATTTGAAATTATATGTATTAAATGTAAAATGTATAAATTATGTCTGAATATAAATATATTATTTTTATCCTTAGTCATGTTGTCACTTGCTACATGATAGTTTTATGTAATCTAAATATATCTAGGAAGAAATATGAGCTTGCATCGCAAAACATGAATATTACTAGAGAAATTGTCAAAAATATACATGCCCCACTAAAATATTTATAAAATTGATCATTAAGTTAAACTAATTACATATCTACTGTCCAACCATAAACAATTTACAAATTAACAAAAACAAGAGAAAATATTTACATGAATACGGCCTGATGTTTATCTGGTAAATATCTAGTAATCGTCTAGTAATTATCTGGTAGTTATCTAGTGAATATTGTTATGAAATAGTCATATGCACATCAATTACATATATGTAATAGATGTGCATGACACCTAACGTATATATGTAATTGATGTGCATATGACTATTTCATAACAATATTTACTAGATAACTACCAGACAATTACTAGACGAATACTAGATATTTACCAGATAAATAACAGACCGTATTTTTGTAATTATTTACCCCTGTTTTGTAAACTTGTGAATTATTTATGGTATCATCAAATTATTTTAATTCTTGTGGGATTTTATATGTACATCATGACATCAAACGGAACGTCGAAATATTCATGGTTGCAAAGTATGGCTGTAAGCAAATGTACTCCCTCCAATTTTATATAGTTGTCGTCTACCTAATTCATAGATTATAATAAAACAATCAACATTTACTAATCAAACCTTTACCAGCCTCAAAATAATGTCTGCCTACATGCTCTATCCTATACTAGCAGGAGGGAAATGCTAATACCATACTCAACGTAATGATAATTTGTAACCTTAACTTGCTTTGAAAACAATAGTAATGGTTATTCTCGCTGGCGACAGTCTGCAACCAACTTTTCTTTTTGAGATGGGAAGTGGGCGGAGGACAAAATGTTTAAGGCTTTCTTTGGTGATATGGATGGCCTTGATATTGAGGCTCTGTGCTCTATTGAACAACTGTGGCATTGCCCTGTTTGTAAAGGGGGGCGCGTAGGTCATGTCCGGTATAATGGCTTGGCGCCGCTTCTGTAGAGCAAGAATGATAAAAAGAAAGGCAAAGTTTCTTCATCTATTTGAGATATTTTGAACGAGGAGGGGAATAGAAGGGGAATTATGATTACTCCGGGTGATTCAGTCACCCATAAAGTAAAAGGAGTCATGTGCGAGACGATCTTTTTTTTGTGTACTTTTTTGGATGTAATTGTATGAAGTAAGAACCTCTTTTTTTGCTGGTTCTGACCAATGTGATGTGCTGGAAAACTTTGATTTCTTTTTCTTTGCTAAGTTGTTTGCAGATTTTCCTTCCAATCTCATAATCTATCTACATTTGAAAATTGTGTACAGCATTAAACAATTAAGATGTGGCATTATTGGATTGTGAAATAATGTCAAAAGGAATAGTTTCTCTAGGAGAAAAAGATATCAAGATCAACTTGCAAAGGTCGAGCACCTTTAGTTTGTGAATTTGTTATAGAAAACAAGAGATATGGAAACAAGATTACAAACATAAAAATTGGCAGGGAGCGCATAAAAAATTACATCAGTCATAAAAGTTATCCAATAATACTAAAGCATTAGGAAACATTAACCTCGATGAAAAGCGCAAGAATCTGAACAATGGTCGGTTTGGGATCGAAAACAAAAGTTGGTTTCATTCCTTTGGCTACCATTTAGACTATCGGAATCAATTTCGTGATAAAGGACTATATACGTTTGAAAAATTAGTTTCTAGCATTTTGCAACTAAAAAATTGAACTATATTCAAATTTTCTTACATACATTTCCAGCAAAATGTCTTTTATTTTCCACATTGAACAAGGCCTAATTAGGATTACATAAGACAAGAGATAAAGTTGTTGGAATTAAAACACTCAATTGAACAACTTTTATTAAACTCAAAAATATTACAAGAACACTTTCACTCAAAATACAAAACTACAACTCACTCTTTTACTTCTTTTCTCTCTAAAGAAGTTCTTATTTTTGTTGATGAAAAACAACTAAAGAACTCCCCTATTTATAGGTGAATTATACAACTCCCAACTCCCAACTCCCACAATTAATAACCACAATTCTTAACTAACACAATTACTTACCACCACCTCCAACTAATACAATTAATAACCAACTTATTTAGTTAGTTTAATGGTCTCCAAATTGGTTGTAGTTAATAGCCTCCAATTTGGTTATCACACACAAAAATCTACATTCTTAAAATACCTAAATAAATTTACTACATTTTGGATTTGTGGGCTTGGACTCCAATTGATTGGATTTGGATTTTGGGTTTCCATTGATATGGATCAAGTTTATAATCCAACACCCCCCCTTAAACTTGATCTTGTCATTCCGAGTAAGCTTCTCAATCTGATGTAGTTTTCGCTTGCGAGCGGCTTAGTGAATATATCCGCAATTTGATCTTATGTCTTTACATATTCAACTTGTACTTCCTTTCTTGCAACACACTCTCTTATGTAATGGTAGCGGATGTCGATATGTTTGCTCCTATCATGGAATACAAGATTCTTTGCTAAGGCAATGGCTGACTTGTTGTTAACACGGATCTCAGTCGGCTCTTCTTGCATTAACCCAATCTCCTTCATTAAATTTGTAAGCCAAATTGCATGATAAAAGCACGAGGTTGCTGCAACATATTCTGCTTCACATGTAGACAAAGTTACAATCGGTTGTTTCTTTGACATCCATGTGAAAGCAGTGTCTCCCATGAAAAACACGAATCCACTAGTGCTTCTTCGGTTATCTACGTCCCCACCCGAATCGCTATCGCTATATCCAACAAGCTTGTAATCATTAGATACCGAATAAAACAAGCCAAAGTCTGTTGTACCTTTCAAATAGCGAAGAATTTTCTTAGCGGCTTTGAAATGGGTGGTTGTTGGTGACTCCATAGAGCGGCTTACTAATCCAACTGCATGAAGGATATCTAGCCTCGTGTATGTAAGATAGCGTAGACTTCCAACCAAACTTTTGAAAAATGTTGGATCTGCACTTTCCCCTTCTTCATGTTCGGACATCTTGATCCCGTACTCCACCGGTGTGCTTATCGGCTTGCAGTTATCCATCTTGAACTTTTTCAAGATCTCCTTCGCATAGCTTTCTTGTGAAATGAATATTCCATCCTTTTGTTGCTTTACTTCTATGCCAAGGTAGTGCACCATGAGCCCCATGTCTGTCATCTCAAACTCCTTCGTCATCACTATCTTGAATTCATAGAACATTCTTTGGTTGCTTCCAGTCAATATCAAATTGTCCATGTAGAGGCACACGATCAAAATATCTCCATCTTTGATCTTGATGTACAAAGCGTGCTCAAAGGGGCACTTGTTGAAGCCATTTTCTCGGAAGTACTTGTCAACTCTGCTATTCCATGCCCTTGGTGCTTGTTTTAGCCCATAAAGAGCCTTCTTCAATTTCAACACCTTGTCATCATGGCCTTTGACTTTATAACCTGGTGGTTGCTGGATGTAAACTTCCTCTTCAAGAACTCCATTTAGGAACGCCGATTTTACATCTATTTGAAGAATTCTCCACTTGTTTTGAGCCGCTGAAGAAATTATTAGTCTGTGAGTTTCCAATCGAACAACTGGAGCGAATACCTCATCATAGTCGATTCCAGCCTTTTGACAATAGCCTTTTGCAACAAGCCTTGCCTTGTGTCTTTTGATCTCTCCCTTACCCTTCTGCTTTGTTTTGTACACCCATTTGACACCTATCGCCTTGTGTCCTTTGGGAAGTGAAGTGAGTTCCCATGTATCATTCTTCTCAATGGCCTTAATTTCTTTGTCCATTGCATCTCTCCACTTTTTCTCTTTTAAAGCTTCTTGAAATGTCACTGGCTCGCAGTCAACAAATGGACAAAATAATGTAAGATTGTCTAGTTGTTCAGTCACCTCATAGAGTTCTCGAAGACTTCTCATACGATGCACTTCTCTTTCATCTTCAGTCTCTCTTGAGGATGGAGATGATGATGGCCCATCTCTATGAGTAGGAGAAGTTGGTGGAGTTGTGAGGCCTTGTTGAAGTTGTCTTGGTTGCTCAGGTGTTGACGGCTCATCTTCCTCGAATGGAGAAAAATTGAAGTCTTCCGTTTGAGAATCAAAGTTCCATTCTCCTTCTTCATCAAATATCACATCTCGGCTGATCATAAATTTCTTCTCATTCGGATTGTATAGCTTATAGCCTTTTGAGCTTGAGTCGTAACCGATGAAAATAAAACTTTTGCTTTTATCATCAAGCTTGGTTTGATTCTAATCTGGTACATGAACATGAGCTACACTCCCGAAGACTCGAAGATGGGAAATTTCGGGCTTTCTTCCACTCCATGCTTCTTGTGGTGTCTTTCCCCATACGCTTCTTGTAGGAGAATGATTTAATAGGTAGACTGCACATGCCACTGCTTCCGCCCAAAACTCCTTGGGTAGTTTCTTGCTTTTGAGCATACTCCGTGCCATGTCAAGAATTGTTCTATTCTTCCTTTCTGCCACACCATTTTATTGGGGGGATCTAGGAACCGTTAAGGGTCGACGGATTCCATGTGCTGCACAAAACTCTTTGAATTCATTGGATGTGAATTCTCCTCCTCGATCAGATCTCATGGCTTTGATCTTATGACCACTCTCCTTTTCCACGGCTGCTTTGAACTTCTGAAACACTCCAAAGACTTCTGATTTCTGCTTCAAGAAATATACCCATGTTTTTCTTGAGTAATCATCAATGAAAAGAAGGAAGTAGTTACTATTAGTGAGAGGGCTTGGCTAGATAGGACCACACACGTCGGTATGGATGAGCTCGAGCGGTTTCTTGGCTCTATAGTCTGACTCCTTTGGAAAGCTTCTTCTGAATTGCTTCCCTTGTAAATATCCTTCGCACAATTGATCAGGATTGTTAATACATGGTAAGCCTCTGACCATTCCTTTCTTCGATAGTAGCTCCAATCCTCCAAAGTTGAGATGACCAAATCAAAAATGCCATAGCCACGATGCGTCTTTGTAACACGCCTTCAAACACTTCGCAACATCGTGTTGAATGTTCAAAGGAAACATTTGATTCATTGACATTTGTACTTTAGCAATCAGATCTCCTTTGCCATCTCTTATTAAAAGACTACAATCCTTCATGTGAATATCATAGCCTTTTTCTAAGAGTTGGCCCAAACTTAGAATGTTGCACTTCATATTAGGCACATAGTAGACATTTGAAATTAAATGGTGGCTACCATCTTTAGCACGAAAGAGGATGTTACCTTTCCCCTTCACCGATATCTTGTTGTCCTCTCCAAATGAGACATAGCCACTTACTTCTTCAGTCAGCTCCATGAATAAGCTTCTTTTTCCACACATGTGGTTGCTTGCACCGGTGTCAAGATACCATGTGTTGTCTTGATGATCGCTGTTGTTGTTGTATGCTAATAATAGCGTTTCTTTCTCCTCAATCTTCTCTTCCACGAAATTTGCCTTCTCTACAACTTGATCATTTTGAGCTCTACATTCTGAAGCGTAATGCCCAAACTTTTGACAATTATAGCATCGGACTTGAGATTTGTCATACCTCGAGTTCGAATTTCCTTTTCCATGACCTTGCGTGGAGCTTTCTCCTTTCTCATAGTTGTTGTTGGAATTGTTATTGTAATTCTAACTCCATCCACGACCACGGCTTCCTCCTCGTCCGCGGCCTCATCCTTTGCCTCTGCCTTTGCCATGGTTGTTTCTACCATTGCCTTGGCCTTCACTCGTATCCTTAAGTTGCAACTTGAGGAGTTGCTCAGAGATACCTTGCTTCTTCTTATGCTTTTCTTCATAGGCTTACAGTGATCCTTGGAGTTCTTCAATCATCATCTCCTCCAAGTCTTTGGTTTCTTCAATCGTCACCACGATGTGCTCAAATTTGTGATCCAACGAACGGAGTATCTTCTCTATTATTCTTACATCTTCTAACTTCTCACCGTTTCTTTTCAATTGATTAGAAACGACTACTACTCTTGAAAAGTAATCGGAGATAGACTCGGATGGTTTCATGTGCAAGGATTCAAACTCACCTCTTAGAGTTTGGAGATGGACCTTCTTCACCTTTTCGGCTCCTTTATAAGAGGTTTGTAGCTTCTCCCATGCTTACTTAGCGGAAGTTGCACTTGAAAGCTTTTCAAAACCGTCATCATCTAATGCTTGATAGATGAGGAAGAGAGCTTTCTTGTCTCTCTTTCGGGAATCCTTCAAAGTTGTAGCTTGATCTGGCGTGAGAGAGGCTTCATTTTTGGGCTCCTTGAATCCTTTCTCTACGATATCCCAAACATCATGAGCACCGAGAAGAGCCTTCATCTTGATACTCCAATTGTCGTAGTTGTTGTTGTTGAGTGTTGGAACTTGAAAGGAAGCCACGTTATTCGCCATCTAACTCAAATAGCTTTTCTAGACGTACAGGAGCTATTGCGACACTTTCTGGAGTCTGCTGCGACACTTCTGGATTCTACTGCGACACTTCTGGAGTCTTTTGTAACACACTGGACGTATTGCAACGCTTTTGGCAGTCTACTGCGACACTTTCTGGGCTTTTTAGCTACTGCAACGCCTGAGCAGTTTCAACTCGATTTTTCCGCACTCGGGAAAAAAAATTCTTTTCGGGAGGAGGACTCGAGCTTTTAACCTAGCTCCGATACCACTTTGTTGGAATTAAAACACTCAATTGAACAACTTTTATTAAACTCAAAAATATTACAAGAACACTTTCACTCAAAATACAAAACTACAACTCACTCTTTTGCTTCTTTTCTCTCTAAAGAAGTTCTTTTTTTTGTTGATGAAAAACAACTAAAGAACTCCCCTATTTATAGGTGAATTATACAACTCCCAACTCCCAACTCCCACAATTAATAACCATAATTCTTAACTAACACAATTACTTACCACAACCTCCAACTAATACAATTAATAGCCAACTTATTTAGTTAATTTAATGGCCTCCAAATTGGTTGTAGTTAATAGCCTCCAATTTGGTTATCACACACAAAAATCTTCATACTTAAAATACCTAAATAAATTTACTACATTTTGGATTTGTGGGCTTGGACTCCAATTGATTGGATTTGGATTTTGGGTTTCCATTGATATGGATCAAGTTTATAATCCAACAAAAGTACCTGCTGAAGTGATTTCAGGGCATCCACTACAAATGGTCTGAGGCATATATGTCATACGCTTATCAGTTTCAAAAGAATTAAATTCCCAGCATCTGGTATACCTGTCCAACACCGGCAAGAATATATATTGTTAAATTTATTTACTCTACCAGTAAATGAACTTGAAGACTATGAAATATAAAAGCTAACAATATAGCAAAAAAATATGCTAATTCAACATATCATCACTAACCCCATGATAATGGTTTTCCCATTAGCTAATGATAAAGATGAAGGGCGGGCCATTTGTGGTATGGATGAACAGTTGTGAAGACAATTCTCGCCGGCGACAGTCTGCAATCTTGCCAATCATGTGATGTTGTTCTTTGAATTCTGTAGAAACATATACAAATGAAAATTTGATTAATCAATATGTCCTTCTAGATCTTAACTAATCTGTTCAGATTTCTTTCAATTTGCTATGAGCATTGAAGATCTAACAATCAGATACCTTTTTTCCCAGCATATTTTGCTCTGGATCTATGACTAACTCTTTCTCTCCTACACATGAAAATTACGATTAATTAAATTCAAAATCTTGTAACTGTATCTGTCGATTTAGATCTAAAAAATTCAAGCTACATCTGTGTTTCAGATTAACCATTACGAGTATTGAGCAGATATCTCTCAATTTGTTTGGCGTACTGCAGATCTATTCATCAAATTTCTCTAATAAGGATAGAAATCAAGAGAAAGTTGAGAATCAAATTTACCTTTTTGCTGAACTTTTTGTTTTTAATAAACATGGTAATGGTTTTTGCATCTCTCCCTCTATCTCTCCCTTAAGCGGCCGCGGTATTTTGAGTGAGTTTAGAGCTTAGGGTTGGATTTATATAGTACTCTGAGTTTAGGGTTTTATCATTTTTTTCCTTTTTTTTAATGATTGCCTTTTAAAATCTACTCATATCCAAAAATTCTTGTACAAGATCCTTTATTAATTTTATTTTCTTATATATCTACTAGTTACTTATTGAAAAAAAAAATACTTAACTCTTCTCGACTGTTTCCTCATTCATGTTGGCCGGGTCTTCAACATATATTTTAGCTGTGAACACTGCTTAAGACAAAATGCTAGAGGAAGATGAGTTTTGAATTTCGAGTTTCGACATGTTGGAGTTGTGTGTTCGAGTTTCGACATGTTGGAGTAATGTATACATAAGTTTTGAGTTACAAAACTTCAATTCTTGTCGTAAATAAAATTGCGCCACCAGATTGAAAAATGAATTACATCGTACTTCTGTTCCTGTGAACAATTGATTTAGGAACAAAAGTTCTATCATACCTGCCACGTACAGAAATACGGTAAGTTTATAAACTACATCAAATAATATACACAAATTCCACCGTGCACTAATTATTTTTTTGAAAAATAAGTTAACTAATATTATGATTACACGTTTGATTACTCACTTTTCGTTAATTACTTTCCTTTTGCTATTCACTCTTCTTCAAATTCTAATTTTATGCTATATCCATCAATTTCATCTCCTCTACTCTTCTTCTTGTAGAATTCTACCATTCACATATATATATATATATATATATATATATATATATATATATATATATATATATATATATATATATATATATATATACATACATATATTGGCCCGCATGCTGGGTTTGAGATTTACATATTTTATGATAGCCCGAGCTTGATTTTTATATTTTACAATTGGGCTGACTTGGGCTACTGGATTTTTAGCTAGGCTTAATTAGGCCTAGCCCGAACCCGGCTTAGCCCAAACTATGATCAAGTCTAAGGTATATACCATGGTTTTCAGACTCAGACCGATCATCAAATCGGTAAAGGCAGCTGTTCATAGATTTAAGGTTCAATCGGATTAATTGGGTGGTTAAACCGGATTTTCTTGAACATGTGAAAATACTAAATATTTTCTATAATTTGATATTAAACATGTAATATGAGTTATACCCCTACAACAATTAATAATGTTAAATAAAATATTTTATAATCCAAAGTTATATTTCAAATAAAAATAAAATACACGATAACAACTAATATAATATAGTGAAAGAATGCAAACCGAATTTTATTTGTATATATTCGATTAAAAAAGTTAATAAATTTGATTTACGATATATAAAAATAGCACATTAAAAGAATTAAAATTTATACTCAAGATGTAAAATAAAAAAAATTATATATTCATTCAATATTTAAGCAAAAAACTTAGAGTTAATGATATTTAAGTAAATTTAAATGTTATTTTATTATGAAAAACATTCAAAATTGTTATTAAAAGAAATATTTCAAATTTAATAAAATGTGTAGTATCTGAAATAAAAAAATATATATTTATTGGGGTTTTTTTACAATAAAATATTATTAATAAAACAAGGGAAATCATTAAAAATATACATGTGCCACTAATATATCTACATATTTGTCATGCTTGTTAAACATACAAACTATTTACAAAAATGTCATGCAATTAAGTCCCCCCACTGTTACTCCCTTCCGCCTTTTCTTTTGATTTTTTTTTCATTTATCTCTCAAACCGTTTATTTTTTTGATATGCTGCTATAGAGTTTTTTGTTTATCTTATTTTTATCTTTGAAAGGATATCCACTGTGATATTTTCAAAATTTTCTATCTAGTAATTATCTAGTGGGTATCCAGTAGATCACAGTTAGAGATCTAGTATATCTAAATTGTGATAGTTTTTTATGGAATCCAATGACATCAAACATATATTTAATAGATATATAACAGATGTATATATGATGATTTTATAAATTATAAATAGATCTATATCTTTTTCATGATGATAATTTTATAAAATATAACATCCAGTACATATCTAGTAAACATCTAGTTATCAATATTGGAAATCTAGTATTTCATAATATAACAGTTTTTTATTCTGGCACTTTTTTAAAAA
Organism: Euphorbia pulcherrima; assembly: GCA_947683365.1. Classification (NCBI taxonomy): domain Eukaryota; kingdom Viridiplantae; phylum Streptophyta; class Magnoliopsida; order Malpighiales; family Euphorbiaceae; genus Euphorbia; species Euphorbia pulcherrima. The sequence goes on from CANTUS010000007.1 coordinate 29,150,073, forward strand.
AGCGGTTTGTTATGGAATATGATGATACCTAATATATATTTCATATATATAGTATATTTGTATTAGATATCTAGTAGATCTTGATTTTTATAGTTTCTATGGAATATTTTATAAAATATAACATCTAATAGATATATAGTAGACATCTAGTAGATATGTATCCTCTTAAAAAATCTATTTGAATCTGTTATAAATTATGTTAGAAATCAATTTGAAGTTATTATTTACTAGATAATTACTAAACAATTACTAGATAATTACCAGAAAACTACTAGATATCTGACAGTTCAAAAAAATTTTGGAAAAAATATATCATAGTGGATGTCGTTTTAAAGATGCAAATGAGACGAACAAAAAAATCTAAAACGGCATATCTAAAAAATGAACGATTTGAGACATAAATTCAAAATAAGGCGAAAGAAATTAGAAATAAATATGTTAGAATCATGTTTGTGTGAGAGGGATGTGATATTCATGTAATTAGTTTCTCCGGTTTTTGTTGTTTCTAGATTATTAATTATAGGGCCAAATTAATTTGGGTTTTTGTGTCAATTGTATAAGTAGCCCTTGATACAATTTAAAAATCAACAATATATAATATAAAGGTATAAAATGAGAAGATATTACCACTTGTGTCTGGTAGCTCAATTGTTAGAGCATGTATTGAAATACATGTTAGAGGTTTTGTGTTCTATTCTCACTAACAACAGTTTAAAAAAACATAATTTAAGTGAACTAAAAATCGGTTACCAGTTGAACCGGCCAAGTTTTAGTCGAACTAGCCAGTTCAACCGGTTGTCGACCGACTCTTGACTATGTCAAGAATCCGGTGAAACCGGTCCTAATGAGACACCATTTTCGATTGAACCCAGTCCGGTTCGAATTTCAAAACTATGGTGTATACTATAGGGAAATTATAAAAAACGTACATGTCCCACTAAAATATCTACAAATTTGACATGCATGTTAAACATACAAACTATTTACATAAATGCTATATAATTAAGTCCCCCCCGTGTTTGTCTTCTCCCCTTTTTCTTTTGATTTTCTTTCTTATTTTTCATTTATCGCTCAAACCGTTTATTTTTTCGACATACTGCTCTAGAGTTTTTTGTTTGTCTTATCTTTGAAATGATATCCACTGTGATTTTTTTGAAATATGTAAGGCAAAATAAATTAGAAATAAACATGTTGGTGGAAGCATGTTTGTGTGAGATATGGTATTCAAGTAATTAGTTTTTATTTTTGCTTTTTTGTAAATTGTTTGTGGTAGAGCTAAATTAATTTGGGTTTTTGTAGCAATTATGTAAGTAGCCCTATACTATAATCTTTTTGGTCGTTTGAATATGGCCCTTAACCTTAAGGCTATGCCATCCCACGGCGCTACCAAATGGAAGGAAAGTATCACGTCAATGAATATGAAATAATAGATCTAAATCTTGCTAGCAAGTTGTGGTAGTTTATTTTCAAATCTTACAACTTACTGAAAAACTAGATATGACGATGATGGGAAACGTTACTAAAGCGGTAAATATATGCAATTTGAAAGCCAAGTTGTTCCAGACATTGAGATAGCAAATAGCTCCTGTCTGAAGAAATTTTGAAGCCCAAGTTTAAACAAATGCCCTTGTTTTATTTATTTCATCCAGTTGTGCGAACAAAATTGTTATCCATACTATTAAAGATAAGACATTTGTAGAAAATTGGTAGATTAGTATTTTTAAACGAGGTATAAGCTAGTCTAGATTGTAGAAACTAAGAAATGAGGTAAATTAATAAGGTATGAGTGGTATAATTGAGGTATAGTTTGCTGTAGGGAATAAATAAGTAATAATTAATGTATAAGTTATGTACACGGATTTTAAATAAGATAAATCCTTGAACATATAAGGTACGAGCTTACAAGTAGGAAATAGCTGGGGGAGAGCTTAAAATATTTTGTACAAATATTTGGATATACTTATAAAGCTAGGGGAGTGCATGTCGTATAATATGTATTAATTGATTCCAGTTAAAGTTCGTCCATTGAGAAATTATAAATGCAACACTTCCAGAACCTCTATCTCTATGAATAAGCTGAGTCTTATTGAAATTTTCTAAAATTCTTTAGTAGTTGCGATTACTAAGGGTTTTTGAAGAGTCGATTTTTTGTTAGAGTTGCGATTTTATCAGATTACGACTATAAAATTACTATTACTATTTTATTTTTTCTTCCACTGCATTAGTTGGTATCAGAGCCTAATTTACTCTATGACTCTACAGAAAAGGGGCTTAGTGTTGCTATGATAGCCCTGGAAGATGATATTTTTGTTCAGAGATTGAAACTGATGTCTGATGATTTTTTGCAAGCAGATGAAGGATGTGATTCGAACTGAAGTACGATATGAGTTGAGCAATTTACAAAGAGAAAAGAATTCAAATCATGATGAAGTCAAAGCTAGGGAGCATAATTGTGTACATCTAATCCCTCAAGATAAGGTTCATGATTCTTCTATACCATCTATTCTAGATTGAATACCTGAAATCTATTTTGATGGCGTTACAAGAGACAATATGGATGATATGGAAGAACCAATTTTTGATCTAGTTCTTGACGAAGAAATTGAAGATATCATGAATGAACCTAACACAGTTTCAGACTTCCAAGTTCCCCCCGATACTTCCAAATATCAAGTATCTAATTTGCAAATTTTGAATAGTATATCTTCATTCGTCATTGTTGGCAATTCAATATTTTTTAATGTTGATTTGTCTAATAAAATTTTTGTTGCGGCCATCATTGAGAAGATAATTCCTCATATGAATAAAATTCAAGGACAAATTTTATTCAACCAGGGGAGAATGATGTAGAATGAGGCTAGAGCACATAAAGGAATGAAGCTATGTCGGGTTCATATGTGGTGTTAAGGCTGGATGCTCCGATTTGGAAGATTTCAATGTCTAGTTCGGGTGGAAACGGGCCACTAAATATAACTAATGGTACACCCACCTTATTTTTTTCAAATTCGGTTATTTAGTGCCTAAAAATCAGGATTTATGATAGTTCTGAAATTTAGTAATTTATTAAGTTAATTTTATTTTATTTAGGAAGTTTAGTTTCGTTAGGATTTTATATTTTTGGTTAGATAGAAATTTGTGGTTTTAGGAATTTTAGTTATTTAGGAGTTTAAGTTATTTAGGAGTTTTTATTAGCATTATTATTTTTGTTAGATAGGAATTTATCTTTTTAGGAGTTTTATTAGGATTAGAATAATTAGCCTATAAAAAGGCATTGATGTAACAATTTTGATTATTTTTTGATATTATGAATTTTATTGAATAAGATGCGTCTTATTGAAATTTTCTGAAATTCTTTAGTAGTGGCGATTACTAAGGGTTTTTGAAGAGTCGATTTTCTGTTGGAGTTTCGATTTCATCATATTACGACTATAAAATTACCGTTACTATTGTATTTTTTCTTCCGCTGCATCACTAGATATGAGGTTTCCAATAGAGTAGGTACATAATCCATTTTCATATATTGTATCAATCACATTGAAACTTAAATTTGAAGGTATGATCTGCATAGATGTACTTATATGATTCCAAATCCGTCAAAAGAAAATAACAAAAAGAATCTCAAACAAAAATTTACTCATAATAAAAATAGAAAAATAAAGTGCATGTTTTCTATTTTCAAACTCGATATAATTTTTATGCTATGTTCTTGGTGATGTGAAACCGCCAAAGAAAGAGAAAAAAAGAGCAAAAAGGTGACATTTGTCGGATATTTTATTGTGTAAAAGTTGCACTCCAACATAAACATTTTACTTTCTAAAGTACTATGTTCCTAAAATGGATGAAAAACACCATCAGAAGTTTATTCCAGAAATTGTTTCAGACAACAGAAATACAATACCCTAAAGATAACTCAGAAACATTGACTCATCCCTGAATGTTCTTTTCAGTATTGGAATCAAACGTAGCTAACTCATCTCCAAAGTTTATTTGCTGTCCTGACTTTCCCGGCGACAATTCCACCAAAACCTTGTATTTATGTTTATCCCAAAACTACAACTCATAGAACCAAGATAACATCGGCTGGAAGAATGATATATCTGAGCCAACAAAGATCTGAAGGATATCTGACCTTTTTGTTTCCCATTCTGAAAACAAAGTCCAAATTTGAAGGTATGATGTGCATAGATGTAATTGTATGATTCCAAATCCGTCAAAAGAATAAAAAAATTTACTCGTAATAAAAATAGAAAAATAAAGTGCATGTTTTCTAGATTCAAACTCGATATATTTTTTATGCTATGTTTTTGGTGATGTAACCAAAGAAAGAGAAAAAGAGCAAAAAGGTAACATTTGTCGGATATTTCATTGTGTAAAATTTGCACTCCAACATAAACATTTTACTTTCTGAAAGCACTATGTTCGTAAAATGGATCAAAAACACGATTAGAAGTTTATTCAGGAAAATGTTTCAGACAATAAATCAAACAAGTGAACCAACAACTGCCGCAATGGAGAGAAACCCTACCCTTACCCGCACCCACCCCACCCCCTTCCTCAACCGCCACCACTGCCCGTCAACCACCTTGTTTCGATTGAAAACCAACCGCCATCAGTCCCAACACCGCAACCCTTTCCACGAGCCTCCCCGTAATCGCCAAACTTCAAACCCTAATCCATTGAAAATATACTTTCAGAACTTTCTGAATCACTTTGATGCAGCAGCAATGAGGAGAATTTTCAATAGGTATGGAGTGAATGGATGGGTCTATATTGCTCTGAGAAGGAATGCTAAGAACCTTAATTTTGGGTTCATCACACTTGATGGAACCATGCGACTATAAAAGGCGGTGAAATCTCTGAATATGATAGTGATTGGTGTGGTGAGACTCAAAGCTTTCAGGGCTAGGTATGACCATTTGATAACGCCCCCTCAGGTACGGCCTAACCCTATAGTGCCAAAACAGAAGGCTATGTTTAGTAACTCCCCTCGTGATCATTGTTCCTTCATGACTGTTGTGGCAAAACAAGTTTTGTGAGAGGAATTGACCATCAACCCTATTCAGGCAGCATCTGATCCAATTAGACCTGCTGAACCTCAACTAAATAGTGAGTTAGTGGTTAAAATTGCACCCTAGAAATCAAAATCTTGTTTGGTTAAGCTCAAAAATATTTCTCACATTCATAATATATATGATCTCTTGCGTGACTATGGCTTTGAGTTTAATTTTGCTGCTCCTATTGGCAGATATTGCCTTATTATGTTGTTTTTATCAGATGTGGATCTTACGGATTTTATGAAAGGTGATTGGAAAGCAATGGAACATATTATGAAGTCGGTTTGTGCACTACCGGTAGATTTTTTGCCGTCAAAATGTATTATGTATATGGATCTCATGGGAATTCTACCAGCTTTTGTTTGTGCACCTGTTGTGTGCGAACTTGCAGTGAGGTTTGGTTGGATTGTTGCGCTGGATTGTAATTTTGAAAAATCGGATCATTTGGATATAGTATCGTGCCTTGTTTTCGTGCTGCTGGGGACTGCTAACAGGAGTCTAACCCTTGCTTTGGGTGATAGGGATGTGATAATTTATACGAATTTTAGACAAGGTGTTGGGTGTCAACACTGTCATGATTACGGATTGAAAGAGTTGAGTGAGTCGGAGGAGGATCCTTCTGATAGTAGTAGTTGGTAATCATCGAGGCATGAAGTTGAGACTTGAATGAGTGAGGATGATGAGAAAGGAGTGGATAGCAATAATACAAACCCAGGAAGCAACCATTCTCCTACTCATATTGTGAGGAATAATGCAATGATTCCAGTTATGGAGGATTCAAGCTCCTCTAGCTCGAACATCTAAAAAATGAATAGAGTTATCATCCGGAGGGAAGAGAATGAGCCGAGTGTTAGTGAGGAACTAATGACATTCTGAATTGGAGAAAATCTTGAGCTTTTTAATGAACAAAATATGGGATTAATTATGGAGGCCTTGGAAGGGCAGCGACGGTGAGCTGTCTGTTGTCCGAGCTAGGTTATTGTTGTTAACATTATGTCATTGAGTTTTATATGTTAGAATTATAATGGGGGCTTGTTGAATGGGGCTAAACAATTTTTGGTGCGGTCATGTATACGAAAGTGGCAGCTTCAGGCTTTTATTCTGATTAAGACAAAGGTTCTGTCGATTTCAGATCAGGTTGTCAGGAAGTTTTGGGGCCATAATAATTTTCAATATCATTGTATCCCTTCGTATGGTTTGTCATGGGGTCTACTGCTCTTGGAGAATTCTAGTTTAATTCAGGGTTCGGTTACTTCTTCCACAGATAGATGGTGCTTGCTACATATTGTGTCTAGCCAACTCGAGGTAAACTTATTATGTTTATATGGTCCTCCTAATTCTGGTGAGAGGAATTAGTTTTGGCTTGATGTGCTGCCCCATATTCAAAATTGGATAATTTGATGTTATGTAGCGATTTCAACGAAGTGTTACACAGCTCTGAGAGAGGCAGAAGTGGGGATACAGTGTCGAGTTTGATGATAAGGTTCCAGGAGTTTGTCAATAGGTGTGCTCTATTTGATTTACCATTACATGGATGTGATTGTACTTGGTCTAATAGCCTATCCATTTCGAGGATTGATCGAGTCATGGTGTCGTGAGATATTCTCGATAGGTGGCCGGGACAGAGCTTGATGACAATTGACTCGGCATTATTAGATCACTTTCTAATTGTTTACCTTTCCCACGCATCTGTGTGGGGTGGTAAAAAGATTTTTCGCTCCTTGAATTGTTGGTAGGAGAATGACGGGTATTTACCTTTCCTAAAATTGAAGTGGCAGGCTATAGAATTGGCGGCTCCGGGTTGTGCATTGATTTTAAGTTGGGCCGGTTAAGGAGCTATATTCGGCCTTGGCATCTCTCTAATTTTGGTGGGTTGGAGGGAAGAATTAAGAAGCTAGAGACTCATGTTATATCCTTGACATCTAGTTTGGTGTCTCGGCCTACTGAGGCGGTGAGTAACTTGGAGCTTCATCGTGTGCGATCGAAATTACTTATCTGTAGATGGAACGTAGAAAAAACCCACCATCAACAATTAAGAGTTAACTGGACTATGCTGGGTGATGATAATATGAGTTTTTTTTCATAGGATGGCGTCAGCGCGGTCTAGGGGCAATTGGATTTCTCACCTGGAAATTGATGGGGTTTTATCTTCTGACCCAGAACTTATTAAATCGACGATATGGAATTATTGTTCCAAGTTGTTTTCAAAAAATATGGAGGTGCCATATGATTTGAGTGAGCCAAATTTCCACATGGTGGATGAGGTAGCCAATATTCGGTTAGTTGAGTCTTTTTCTGAGGCTGAAGTGTAGGATGCAGTTTGCGCTTGTGAAGAAGGTAAGGCTCTGGGTCCGGATGGATTTAATTTTTCCTTTTATAAATGCTTCTAGGGTGAACTGAAAATGGATGTTCTAGTGTTGTTCAGCGAATTGTATAGGTATGATCATTTTCCTAATTCAATTAAATCATCATTTACTATGTTGATCCCTAAAGTTCCTAGGTCATCATTGATGGGAAACTATAGACCGATTGCTCCTATCCACGGTATATATAAAATTGTGTTAAAAGTGCTCACGAAGAGGTTTCAGGTTGTGTTGCCTCAACTGATCTCAGATAACCATTTTGCATTTGTTAAAGGCCGCAATGTTCATGAATGCTCGTTTATAGCCTGGAAAGTGGTCTAATCAATCCGCCATCATGGTTAGTCCTCTGTAGCACTTAAGCTTGATTTCCATAAGGCTTACGACAGTGTTTCTTGGTCTTATATTGATTCAGTACTGAAGAGGATGGGTTTTTCTGATAAATGGATTAGATGGATGGCGGCTTGTAGAGAGAACTCTGTAACATCTGTCCTTATCAATGGAAGCCCCACTGACCCGATCTATTTGGGTAGAGGGGTTAAACAAGGTGATCCCATTTCTCCGTTTATTTTTGTCCTAGTTGTGGAAGGGCTTAAACAGCTTATCGATGCAACTGTCCTGAAGGGCATTTTGCCTGAGTTTTGTGTCGATGGGTCGCATTTGGATATACCTATTCTTCAATTTACGGATGACACGATGTGTTTCTTACCTGCAGATGTGTCCTTTTTACCTATATTTATCCATTTATTGTGATGCTTGGAGCTGATTTCAAGTTTGTGAATTAGTTTTCTTAAGAGCTTAATTATGGGTATTAATGTGCGGGATGCCATGTTGAATCGTTGTGCAGAGATCATGGGCTGCAAGATTGAGAAATTTCCCATTACTTATCTAGGCACCCCTCTCAGTATGAGGCGCATCCCAGTGTCTTATTGGAACTCACTGATTGGTAAGTTCAAAAATCGTCTATCAAGTTGGAAAGGTCAGTTTGTATTGTATGCTGGCAGGTTGGTCCTTGTGAAATCGGTTCTTTCATGTATCCCGATTTATTTGCTATCCTTGAATAAGATGCCGGTCTCAATTAATAATAAGCTTGTGTAATTGATGAGGGATTTCTTGTGGAAAGGTGATGCGGATTCTAAAGGGATCTATAAAGTGAGTTGGGAGACAATTATGTTACCAAAAAATCTAGGGGGCCTATACGTTAGGGATCTCAGACTAGTAAATTGCAGTTTGTTGCTGAAATGGATATGGTGGGCTAGAGTAGATGGACAGGGATTGTTATGGTATGATACGTGTGTTCATAGATATGGCTTCAACTCATGGAAATCCTTTGAAAATATTGAGAGTTCGCGCCTTTCGTACGTTTGGCGTGACATTTTATCCTACTGTGTAAAGAATTCATCCTTCTGGGAGTGAGGGTTAAAGTGGGGAACGAGATTTATGGCTCATTTTGGTACGATAATTGGATGGCAAATGTGTCGTTATCTGTCCCTTTCCCAGACTTGTATCTCTTATATAATAGAAAAAGTTGTTCAGTTCGGGATGGGTGTTTTTTAATTGCTGGTGCAGCAGCATTCTCTAGACCTGTTTGGAAACGTAATCTGAGGATTTCGAGTAGAGAGAGGTCCACCGAGCTTCGGAATTGGATTTACCAATCATGCCCTACAATTTTTTTGGGAGATGGGGCTGTCGGCACTCTGGGATAGCAACTACATGTTGTGTTTCAGGGGATGGCGGATCAATTTGTATGGGATCTGGGAGATAATAATGTTTTTTCAGCTGCCTCTTTTTGTTCGGGGTTTTATAGGATGCCCTAATGGACTATGTCGGAAACGGATTACATGTTGGTTTGGAACGCGTGTCTTCTTCCTAAAGTTAAATTCTTCGGCTGGTTATTGTTTCATAGACGCCTTCCAACGAAGATTTTTCTATTCCGCTGCGGATGTTAAGCAGTAGTGGATGATAAGTGTCCGTTTAATGAGGAGACTGAAACAATCAATAACGCTTTGTTTCATTGTTTGGGAAGCTATCGTATGTGGGCTCAAGTTTTTCTGCTGCTAGGGATTTCAGTGACAATGCCCTTGAAGGGAGTTGATTTTCTAGTATTATGGCATGCGCACTTTACCACGGGACCCGGCAACGAGTTTGGTATGGCTTTATGGTTTATGATTTCGTGGGCTATTTGGAAAAGGAGGAACAAGTTTGTGTTCGAAGGAGTCTTAAGCACAGAAGATCATCTGGGGTCTTGCATTCATCTGTGCTGGTTCTTCTTCAAGTATAGGCAGCGGAACCTTAATTTTGTTGTTTCTGATGTCTTTAATTTTCCGAGCTTATAACTCAGTTGTCACTAGATAGCTGTTATCTTAGTGTTGCATTCCATTGCAATAGGCGTGACTTGTTGGGATCAGATTTATTTTTGTATCACCTTTAGGCTGTATTAGATGTCCAATGAGGCTTTCATCTTGTGAGCAGAATCTGGTAATAAAGAGAGGTAGGTGTTTTGTAGGTAAGCAGGGGCCCCAACCTAGTTGGGACGCCGGCCCTAAAATTTTCACCTGCCTCAATCTTTTTCCTTCTAGGGGGACACAATGTTCCTCTGGGGGGTTTTCAAAAAAAATGTTTTAGACAACAGAAATACAGTAGCAGAAAATAGCTCACAAACATTAACTCATCCTCGAATGTTCTTTTTAGTATTGGAATCAAATGTAGCCGACTCATCTCCAAAGTTTATTTGTTGTGGTGACTTTTCTGTCCACAATTCTACCAAAACCTTGTATTTGTGTTCATCCCAAAACTACAACTCATAGAAGCAAGATAACATCGGCTCGATGAACGATATATCTGAGCCAACCAAGATCTGAAGGATATCTGACCTTTTTGTTTTCCATTCCCAAAAAAGTCCAAATTTTGTTTGTTGTATTTATTTTCAAACAAATTAATTACAAGCATCAACACCAATTTAATGAAACGATTATGCAATCAATTTATATGAACAATCGAACAATTACTATGATAATAGAGCTAAATTATCCTAAATTAGCAGCAGGGAGATGCTAACATCATACTCAACAAAAAGATAATTCAAAACCTTAACTCACTTTGAGGAAAGTTGCCACGGGAATTCTCACCGGCGACACTTGCAATCTAGATCATAAACCAACTATTGGTATGGCAAAAATACTTGTACTAAAATTCCTCATGATGTTGATTTTTACCACAAGGATCATATGATGTGTTCTTCAACGGATTGGGGATTATATGTTGGCAATTAAACACTTAAACAAACAACTTTTATTAAACTCAAAAAATATTACAAGAACACTCTCACTCAAAATACAATACTACAACTCACTCTTTACTTCTATTCTCTCTAAAGAAGTTTTTATTTTTGTTGATGAAAAACAACTAAAGAACTCCCCTATTTATAGGTGAATTATACAACTCCCAACTCCTAACTCCCACAATTAATAACCATAATTCTTAACTAACACAATTACTTACCACCACCTCCAACTAATACAATTAATAGCCAACTTATTTAGTTAATTTAATAGCCTCCAAATTGGTTGTAGTTAATAGCCTCCAATTTGGTTATCACACACAAAAATCTACATACTTAAAATACCTAAATAAATTTACTACATTTTGGATTTGTGGGCTTGGACTACAATTGATTGGATTTGGTTTTTGGGTTTCCATTGATATGGATCAAGTTTGTAATCCAACACCCCCCCTTAAACTTGATCATGTCATTCTAAGTGAGCTTCTCAATCTAACGTAGTTTTCGCTTGAGAGCGACTTAGTGAATATATCCGTAATTTGATCTTGTGTCTTCACGTATTCAACTTGTACTTCCTTTCTTGCAGTACACTCTCTTATGTAATGGTAGGGGATGTCGATGTGTTTGCTTCGATCATGGAATACAGGATTCTTTGCTAAGGCAATGGCTGACTTGTTGTCAACACGGATCTCAGTCGGCTCTTCTTGCATTAACCCAATCTCCTTCAATAAATTTCTAAGCCAAATTGCATGACATACATACGAGGTTGCTGCAACATATTCTGCTTCACATGTAGACAAAGTTACAATCGGTTGTTTCTTTGACATCCATGTGAAAGCAGTGTCTCCCATGAAAAACACGAATCCACTAGTGCTTCTTCGATTATCTACGTCTCTACCCTAATCGCTATCACTATATCCAACAAGCTTGTAATCATTAGATACCGAATAAAACAAGCCAAAGTCTGTTGTACCTTTCAAATAGCGAAGAATTCTCTTAGCGGCTTTGAAATGGGTGGTTGTTGGTGACTCCATATAGCGGCTTACTAATCCGACTGCATGAAGGATATCTGGCCTCGTGCATGTAAGATAGCGTAGACTTCCAACCAAACTTTTGAAAAATGTTGGATCTACACTTTCCCCTTCTTCATGTTTGGACATCTTGATCCCGAACTCCACCGATGTGCTTATCGGCTTGCAGTTATCCATTTTGAACTTTTTTAAGATCTCCTTCGCATAGCTTTCTTGTGAAATGAATATTCCATCCTTTTGTTGCTTTACTTCTATGCCGAGGTAGTGCGCCATGCCCAATGTCTGTCATCTCAAACTCCTTTGTCATCACTTTCTTGAATTCATCGAACATTCTTTGGTTGCTTCCAGTGAATATCAAATCATCCACGTAGAGGCACACGATCAAAATATCTCCATCTTTGATCTTGATGTACAAAGCGTGCTCATAGGGACATTTGTTGAAGCCATTTTCTCGAAAGTACTTGTCAATTCTACTATTCCATGCCCTTGGTGCTTGTTTTAGCCCATAAAGAGCCTTCTTCAATTTCAACACCTTGTCGTCATGGCCTTTGACTTCATAACCTGGTGGTTGCTGGATGTAAACTTCCTCTTCAAGAACTCCATTTAGGAACTCTGATTTTACATCCATTTGATGAATTGTTCACTTGTTTTGAGCTGCTAAAGAAATTATTGGTCTGACAGTTTCAGATCGAGCAACTGGAGTGAATACCTCATCGTAGTCAATTCCAGCCTTTTGAGAATAGCCTTTTGCAACAAGCCTTGCCTTGTGTCTTTCGATCTCTCCCTTGGCATTCCACTTTGTTTTGTACACCCATTTGACACATATCGCCTTGTGTCCTTTGGGAAGTGAAGTGACTTCCCATGTATCATTCTTCTCAATGGCCTTAATTTCTTCGTCCATTGCATCTCTCCACTTTTTCTCTTTTGCAGCTTCTTGAAATGTCACTGGCTCGTAGTCAACAAATAGACAAAATAATGTAAGATTGTCTAGTTGTTCAGTCACCTCATAGAGTTCTCAAAGACTTCTCATACAATGCACTTCTCTTTCATCTTCAGTCTCTCTTGAGGATGGAGATGATGATGGCCCATATCTATGAGTAGGAGAAGTTGGTGGAGTTGTGAGGCCTTGTTGAAGTTGTCTTTGTTGCTCAGGTGTTGTCGGCTGATCTTCCACGAATGGAGAAAAGTTGAAGTCTTCCGTTTGAGAATCAAAGTTCCATTCTCCTTCTTCATCAAATATCACATCTCGACTGATCATAAATTTCTTCTCATTCGGCTTGTATAGCTTATAGCCTTTTGAGCTTGAGTCATAACCGATGAAAATAAAACTTTTGCTTTTATCATTAAGCTTGGTTCGATTCTCATCTGGTACATGAACATGAGCTACACTCCCGAAGACTCGAAGATGGGGAATTCCGAGCTTTCTTCCGCTCCATGCTTCTTGTGGCATCTTTCCCCATACGCTTCTTGTAGGAGAACGATTTAATAGGTAGACTGCACATGCCACTGCTTCCGCCCAAAACTCCTTGGGTAGTTTCTTGCTTTTGAGCATACTCCGTGCCATGTCAAGAATTATTCTATTCTTCCTTTTTGCCACACCATTTTGTTAGGGGGATCTAGGAACCATTAAGGGTCGACGGATTCCATGTGCTGCACAAAACTCTTTGAATTCATTAGATGTGAATTCTCCTCCTCGACCGATCTCATGGCTTTGATCTTATGACCACTCTCCTTTTCCATGGCTGCTTTGAACTTCTGAAACACTCCATAGACTTCTGATTTCTGCTTCAAGAAATATACCCATGATTTTCTTGAGTAATCATCAATGAAAAGAAGGAAGTAGTTACTATTAGCGAGAGAACTTGGCTTGATAGGACCACACACGTCGGTATGGATGAGCTCAAGCGGTTTCTTGGCTCTATAGTCTGACTCCTTTGGAAAGCTTCTTCTGAATTGCTTCCCTTGTAAACATCCTTCCCACAATTGATCAGGATTGTTGAAACACGGTAAGCCTCTAACCATTCCTTTCTTCGATAGTAGCTCCAATCCTCCGAAGTTGAGATGACCAAATCGAAGATGCCATAGCCACAATGCGTCTTTGTAACACGCCTTCAAACACTTCGCAACATCGTGTTGAATGTTTAAAGGAAACATTCTATTCTTTGACATTTGTACTTTAGCAATCAGGTCTCCTTTGCCATCTCTTACTAAAAGACTACAATCTTTCATGCGAATATCATAGCCTTTTTCTAAGAGTTGGCCCAAACTTAGAATGTTGCACTTCATATTAGGCACATAGTAGACATTTGAAATTAATTGGTGGCTACCATCTTTAGCGCGAAAGAGGATGTTACCTTTCCCTTTCACCGATATCTTGCTTTCATCTTCAAATGAGACATCGCCACTTACTTCTTCTGTCAGCTCCACAAATAAGCTTCTTTTTCCGCACATGTGGTTGCTTGCACCGGTGTCGAGATACCATGTGTTGTCTTGATGATCACTGTTGTTGTTGTATGCTAATAATAGCGTTTCTTTCTCCTCAATCTTCTCCTCCACGAAATTTGCCTTCTCTACAACTTGATCATTTCGAGCTTTACATTCTGAAGCGTAATGCCCAAACTTTTGACAATTATGGCATCGGACTTAAGATTTGTCATTCCTCGAGCTCAAATTTCCTTTTCCACGACCTTGCGTGGAGCTTTCTCCTTTCTCATAGTCGTTGTTGGAATTGTTATTATAATTCCAACTCCGCCCACAACCACGGCTTTCTCCTCGTCCGCGGCCTCGTCCTCTGCCTCTGCCTCTGCCATGGTTGTTTCTACCATTGCCTTGCCCTTTACTCGTATCCTTAAGTTGTAACTTGAGGAGTTGCTCAGAGATACCTTGTTTCTTCTTATGCTTTTCTTCATAGGCTTGTAGTGATCCTTGGAGTTCTTCAATCGTCATCTCCTCCAAGTCTTTGGTTTCTTCAATCGTCACCATGATGTGCTCAAATTTGTGATCCAACGAGCGGAGTATCTTCTCTATTATTCTTACATCTTCTAACTTCTCACCGTTTCTTTTCAATTGATTAGAAATGACTGCTACTCTTGAAAAGTAGTCGGAGATAGACTCGGATGGTTTCATGTGCAAGGATTCAAACTCACCTCTTAGTGTTTGGAGACGGACCTTCTTCACCTTTTCGGCTCCTATGTAAGAGGTTTGTAGCTTCTCCCATGCTTGCTTGGCGGAAGTTGCACTTGAAATCTTTTCAAAACCGTCATCATCTAATGCTTGATAGATGAGGAAGAGAGCTTTCTTATCTCTCTTTCGGGAATCCTTCAAAGTTGTAGCTTGATCTGGCGTGAGAGAGGCTTTATTTTGGGCTCCTTGAATCCTTTCTCTACGATATCCCAAACATCATGAGCACCGAGAAGAGCCTTCATCTTAATACTCCAATTGTCGTAGTTGTTGTTGTTGAGTGTTGGAACTTGAAAGGATGCCATGTTATTCACCATCTTACTTAAATAGCTTTTCTAGACGTACAGGAGGTATTGCGACATTTTCTGAAGTCTGCTGCGACACTTCTGGATTCTACTGTGGCACTTCTGGAGTCTTTTGCAACACACTGGACGTATTGCAACGCTTTTGGCAATCTACTGCGACACTTTCTGGGCTTTTTAGCTACTGCAACGCCTGGGCAGTTTCAACTCGATTTTTCTGCACTCGGAAAAAAAATTCTTTTCGGGAGGAGGACTCGATCTTTCTACCTAGCTCTGGTACCACTTTGTTGGCAATTAAACTCTTAAACAAACAACTTTTATTAAACTCAAAAAATATTACAAGAACACTCTCACTCAAAATACAATACTACAACTCACTCTTTACTTCTTTTCTCTCTAAAGAAGTTTTTATTTTTGTTGATGAAAAGCAACTAAACAACTCCCCTATTTGTAGGTGAATTATACAACTCCCAACTCCTAACTCCCACAATTAATAACCACAATTCTTAACTAACAAAATTACTTACCACCACCTCCAACTAATACAATTAATAGCCAACTTATTTAGTTAATTTAATGGCCTCCAAATTGGTTGTAGTTAATAGCCTCCAATTTGGTTATCACACACAAAAATCTACATACTTAAAATACCTAAATAAATTTACTACATTTTGGATTTATGGGCTTGGACTCCAATTGATTGGATTTGGATTTTGGGTTTCCATTGATATGGATCAAGTTTGTAATCCAACATTATATACGCCCCAAAATCCGGCCTAGAAAACTCAAGGGGACCTTGATCCTTTGCTGTGGAACTTTTAAGAAACTTCAAATTGTCATCCAAATTTATTGGTGCATATCCATAAGGCTGAGCAAATGCATTGCGGGTATGGTTTCATTAGCATAAAAATCTAGAGATCCTATGGGTTTTTTACTTTGGACTCCAAACACGCTGGTCCTGACCATTGTGATGCACTGAAGATTTTGGCCTCGTCTTTGCTAAGTTGTCTGCAGATTTTCCTTCCAATCTCGTACTCTAAGCTTGAGAATTCGAACTGTTGCCAATCATATTTAAGTATGGAACTCCTTTGACTAAGAAGCAATGAGAAGCGCTTACGTCAATCACATTTCTGATACAATTAGAGAAAGAGGGACGATTAACACTGGTTAAAATATTTTGCAGGAATTCCTAGACAAATTGATTTGGGAACATGGAAGTGTTGATCTGGAATGGCTACGAGACGTCCCCCCTGACAAAGCAAAGTAAAAATACTGAAGCTAGAAACATAATAATATTACTTAGTATGGCCATAATGAAAGGAAAAGGATGTTGAACCTGAAAAATTCGTATCTTTTTCTGCAGAGAATATCTGCTAAGCATTCAGGGATTAGGTTTGAAAAGCGTGGGGTGTGTGCGGCTCTTAACGCTTCATGATATTGCTTTCTACTAGTAATGGCACCCCTTTCCTGTCATGTAGTCTGCTATGGTCCTGCCACGAAAGAATTAAATATTTGTGGCCTTACTAAGACGTTGAGGAGAGAAATTCGGTTTTGATTGGCTGAGGCAAGAATGTGTGTCGTTTGAAATGCTTCAGATATCCGTTCCATGTTTCTGGTTCTGTCTGTTCATATGGATCTTCTATCTACAAATTAGAAATTACAAACCAATCAGCCATAAAATGGCAATGATTCTGAGAATATGAAAGGGAGTTTGTGGTGGAGAGAGAGAATTACGAATATTGCATAGGTTCTTAGGTAACCGTCTCATTGTTATGAGCATAAGCCTCTTCTACTGTCATTAGTTGCTTGGGTTGATGCAGCACTATTTAATTTAGTGAATCGAGGGTAGGATTGATAATATCCACCTGAATGTTTTTAGAGTTTCAATAATCAGGTCAATGTTGCATGTTCATTCTTACTCAAATCAGAGGGATGGACTTATTTATTTCGATTTCTCTCAAATAAAAATTAGGAAACTACCTTTCGTATTGCTTTCATCAGAGAGTAGAACCCAGTTAAACTGTCCCTCACTTACACCGTCTCTGAAACCAAAAACTGAAACCACATTAGCATCTGGTAAAACACAAACGCAGAAGCTTAGAATAATCAAATAAAGTTATACCTGTAGTGCCAGAATTTCTTCGAAAGCAATGAACAGTTCGTCGGCGACATTCTGCAATCTTGACAATCATGTGATGTTTTTCTCTGAATTTGGTAGAAAACATGTACAAATGAAAAATCAATTAACTGATCTGTGCTTTTAGATCTTAACAATCCTAGCTACATCTAAATTAGCAGAGAATTATTTAAATAATTAGATTCTTAGTAAAACTGATCTATTCATAGTTCATTCAATTTGTAAAACTGATCTAATTATCAAATACCTTCAATGCTGTGGTGAATAAACAGGATCAGGATCTTTGCATCATCATCACACCTACACATGAAATTACAGTTAATTATGTCAAAATCTGAGATGTAAGTCTGTCGATTAATTCTCTATTTGTCCAGATTTGTAAAGCATTACGGCTTGTAAACCAGAACAGATTTCTCTCAATTTGTTTAGAGTAATACAGATCTATTCATCTGATTTCTCTGCGGTATTAATAAGGATAAATCAAGAGAAATTTCAGAATTCAATATACCTTTTTGCTGCACCTTTTGTGGTGGATAGACATGAGCAGCGGTTTTGCATCTCTCCCTCTATTTCTCCCTTAAGCGGCCACCGAGTTTTGAGTTTAGGGTTTATATAGAGTGCTTTGAATTTAGGGTTTTATCATTATTTTTTCCTTTTATAATGATTTCCTAATAAAATTTTCTGAGTAAGCGTATCCAAATATCCATGACAAGGTTTATTTTATTTTATTTTCTTATGTGTCTAAAAATTACTCCTATTTAACTCTTCTTGTTTGTTTCCTCGTTCATGTTGGCTGGTTCTATAGCATACTTTTTGGTGTTTAACATTGCTTAAGACAAAATGCCAGAGGAAGGTAAGTTTTAAATTTCTAAATTTGACCTATTGGAGTTGAGAGAGTGGAATGCATACATAAGTTTCGAGTTACGAAACTTTCATTCATATCTTGAATAAAACCGTGTCATTGGATTGGAAAACGAATTACATCGTACTTCTGCTCCCATGAACATTTATGAGTGTGAGTTGCATCGTACATGCATTATTTTTTTTGTAGTGATTTAGTTAAGTAGTTTATGTTTGTATTTTTCCGAATTTTGTCCTCTCCCTTACCGAAAAAATAAAATTAACCACTACGGAGACAACTATGTACAATTTTGTGCATGCATATAATCAAGTCTATATTTTATATTTTTTTTATAGGTAAAGGGGTTAATGTCAAATGGGAGAGATTCCCATGACAATAACCCAAATGTATTAAGCAAAGAGAAAGCGTAATAGTATTCATAAGATTTACAAAAAGATCTGAAACAAAAATGAGATGTTGCGTTTGCTACATTTAGAAATAAAACCATGTTATATTAATACATCGATGAAAGAGGTCTTCGTGTGAAACCAAATTCTGAAAGGCCAACTTAGTTCTCTGGTTCCAAAGCTCAAAACAAATAACAAATCAAAGTGAAGTAACCACTAATACAGAAATGTGTTGGAGTAAGGAAGAGATATAATTAATCAGAGTAGTTTTTATGAAGGAGCAAAGAATAACAAAATATGAGAAATGAAAACTTAAAGAGCTCCTTTTGTTGGATGAATTTCACTATGCTCTAACTACAAGTTTTTAACCTCTATTTATAGTGATTGCAGCCCAAACCAATGGCAGTTTTGCCTAAATTGTGATTGGGTTTGTGAAATCTCAATCACAGTAATTGAGTAAGCGTCTTAATATCGCTTAAGTAAAGTCTCGAGTTCAAGTCCTAGTAAGTGCAGAAAATCCTTGTTGGGAGAGACTCACTTACCACATCCAGGTGTTTTTGAGTTTGGTTTTGTTTCGTGCATGAAGTTTGCAGGGATGGGGTGTATTTATTTGAAAGATGGATATGAGGGATGCAAAAATCATATTCCTTTTTCATTTTGGGAGTCAACTGGGATTTGCAAGTTAGTTGCTTTGCTTGTCATGATTAGCAGCAGTTTTAAGCAATAAGTTGTAACTTATAAGTGGGTTTTCCCAGCTTATTTTTAAGCAGCTTATAAGCATTTAAGGTTTGACCGAGCAAAAACGTATGTTTTGTTTAATTTTGTACCTAAAATGTTTTCTACGTATCATTTTTAATAATTTTATAGTTTTCACTACTGTAACTACTATGCCAAAAACTTAAACTACTTGTGAGCTGCTTATAAGCCGTCTTTAAAACACTTCAATTCTCAAATATTAAACTTCTTGTAAGTTAATAAGGGGCTTATAAGCAAAACGCTTAAAAGCACTTGCAATGAAAAACCCTTTTAATTGGCATATTAAAATGGTAAGAAAACATGAATAATGCACATTTTTATGCTAGTGTTTGTACTGTATTGTTGGGTTTTTGTTAATTATAGTTGAGGACCTATTATATGTATTGACAAAACTGAAAACTTTCCTGTTTTACATGTTTGGAACATGGAATTTTTCGGGGATTTTGACAATAACATCCGGCTGAGTCAGGAGCACTTGCTCAACGCGCAAAATAATATCGCTTCTCTTGGACCTTCTGAGCTTTTGGTTCACGAAGAGATGGATGCTCGTGCACAACTCGACATACACAAAAAATAAAAGGAAATCTGTATGCGGGAAAAGAGTGGAATTAGATGGTTGAAAGAGGGGGATCAGAATACTTCTTTTTTCCATAAAGTGGCCAGCGTTAGGAAATCGACTAACGGCGTCAGTTCTCTTCTTATTAATGATGATGTTTCTACTGATGTTGAAATCATTTCCTCTCATATGATTGCTTTTTATCAACATTTATTTTGCAGGGACCTCGGGATCCGTGTTGACGATCAATTGATTTCCTTGGTCATTCCATCCATGGTTATAGATCAAGAGAATAATGCTTTAACCGAGTGACCTTCTGCTGACGTCATCAGAGATTTAGTTTTTAGCTTGGATGGATATAGCGCTTCGGGGCCTGACGAGTTCACGGATATTTTCTTTCAATCCTTTTGGGACATTGTAGGCTCGGACGTCTGTAAAGTAGTCCATTTTTTTGACACGGGTTACATGCCTCCAGGTTGGATTTGAATCTTATGATTTTGTTGCCTAAGAAGGAAGGAGCGTTTCGGGAAGAAGAGTTTAGGCCGATTGTGATGAGCCGTTGGATTTTTAAAATTGTAACTAAAATTTTAGCAACTCGTTTGGGAACTGTTGCGATGCATATTATTACTCCAAATCAATATGGGTTCGTAAAAGGGAGAGTTATTCATGAGGCCATTGCATTAACTTCAGAAGGTGTTAACATACTTAACAAGAAATGCTTCGGTGGAAACTTCGCTATGAAAGTTGACATTAGAAAGGCATTTGACACACCAGATTGGGATTTCTTAATTGATGTCCTCTCAGCCTTTGGGTTTGGAAAAAAGTTTTATGACTAGATTCATAGTATTTTACAATCAGCTCGCATTTCTCTCCTAACGTCAGCTAGATCGAGAGGTTATTTTCAATGCTCTAGAGGAGTTCGCCAAGGAGACCCTTTATCAACGCTCTTGTTTTGTCTTTCAGAGGATTTTCTTAGTCAGCTTTTAATCACACAGGTTCAATCAGGGGTCTTGGAGAGTATGTGGTACACTACGATGGCTCCCTTTCCCTCTCACTTATTTTATGCGGATGATATTGTAATTTTTACAGGGCTTCTCAGCGTAATATGAAGGTACTTAGCGACACGTTTGAATTATACGGCGCAAACTCTGGTCAAATTGTGAGTTGGGCTAAATAAAATTTTTTTTTCAATAACTCTGTTACCCCTTTTAGAGCTTCGGGGCTGGCGAGTATTACTGGAATCCACGCTGGTGCAATCCCCTTTCTATATCTTGACATCTCTATTTTTTGGCAACCCCAAAGAGGCTCACTTATGTCCTATTCTCCTTAAAATAATTGAGAAATTTTCGAAATGGAAAGGTAACTATCTTTCTATGGCTGGCTGAATGCTTTTGGTGCAATCTGTCATCAATAGTCTCTCATGCACTCTTTTGCGGTTTACAAATGGATGACTTCCCTCATTCGCAAACTTGAGAAGGCCACTAGGAATTTCATTTGGAATGGTCGTATTGATAAAAGGAAGCTTGTAACAGCCCCATAGAAAATGTATCTCAAACTAATTAATTCGGGTGGTCTTGGTCTAAAAAATATCGAAGATATGAACTCGGCTATTCTAGCCAAGTAAGCGTGGGGGCAACTTGCAAGCAACAGCCTTTGCTATGATACCCTACGGCTTAGATTTCACAGAAATGGAGTACCTAATGATAGGGTGCACAACTCGTCAATATGGCACTCGATCAAGCATGTATATGGCCTGCTCCGTAAGCATACTATATGGTTCATCAGGCCTTCTTCAAATATGAGCTTTTGGAATGGAAATTGGATTCAGCCTACTATTCCGGATCCTATGAATCCACCTAAATTCGACAGGTTACAGCTTGTTGACAAGGTCGGAGATTTCATTCACTACAAGAAAACTTCACATTAGCGTCGGAAAATAGCGACGACTAGGAAATTGCCTCTATTAGCGGCCACATTGCGTCGACTTACAGTGAAAAATTATTATCAGATACATACAAAAAAATTGCAACATATTTGCGTCGACCTGGCGGCAAAAAAATATTGCGTCAACTTCTGTTGATGCTAATTGGGTCGACTTAGCGACAACACGTGTTGTGGAAGAATTTTGCTACGACTTAGCGTCCAAAATAGAAAATTATTTTTATTTAAAAATTGGACACCAAAAAGACGCTATTTACTTAATGTTTATAAAACTTACCCATCTAATTTGCTCTTTCACTTTCTCATCTTAAATATAGTCATTTTTAGTTACTAAAACTCAATTCTTATTCTAATTAAATAAATAATATTTCTTTCAAAATACAGACACTTGCAATTAAAAAGGCATATAGCATAGTACATTTATTATTCAACAAAAATATATATGAGAAATATTCAGAACTTTAAAAAACTATCATTTGCTAACATTTTGTATCAAACCGATAGTTTTAACTTCTAAGTACTACAAATTACAGTTATTAAAAATTATCAATAACTTTTAAACACTGTCGAAATTAATAAAAAGATACTAACATATAGAATTGGGGAGAAGAAACACTGAAGACATGAATAATTCAAAATTTGAAATTCAAATAAAGAGCTCAATTTCAAGTTACTAGACTAAACTCTTCCAAACGACGTAGTATTAAGCGATGGTAACAAAATTTATATTTTCCGATGAGGGTAATTACGTAAAACCAGTTCCAGCTTTCGGTTCCTCACGATGGGCACGCTGCTCCAAAACCTTCCAAAATCAAATTCCTTCTAAAATCACACTAACCACAATTTCCTAATTTCCTTTGTGTTCAATCCAAAATCAAATTCAAAAGCCGAAGTGATCGACAAAAAAGATGGAGAGATCGACTGAACTATTGTTATATTGACATCAATTTCCTCTCCCCTTAGGTCAAGTTTGTTTCGTTATATTCATGTTCTTCTTTCATTTTTTCTATTTTTCTTCTGCTTCTTTTTGTATATCGTATCTAGCTGTCTTCAATTTCTTCAATTTATTGATCTCTTCATCGTTGTTTTTTCTTTCTAAGTGACATTAACGGTGAAATCTTTTCCATTGAAATTATGGAAGGAGATAACAAGTCTTAGAAGATTTATTCATCTATTTGTTTGTTTCTAGTTGGTAATCAAACTCCCACCACAAGAAATCAAGGAATTTGTGACAATAGAAGTTGTCACAAAAGCTAAAAAGTTGTCACATAAAATAATGTGACAAAAAATAGTTGTTACAAGGTCGGTCAAAAGAAAATAACAAAAAGAATCTCAAACAAAAATTTACTCATAATAAAAATAGAAAAATAAAGTGCATGTTTACTACTTTCAAACTCGATATAATTTTTTGCTATGTTCTTGGTGATGTGAAACCACCAAAGAAAGAGAAAAAAAAGAGAAAAAAGGTGACGTTTGTCGGATATTTCATTGTGTAAAAGTTGCACTCCAACATAAACATTTTACTTTCTAAAAGCACTATGTCATAAAATGGATGAAAAATACGGTTAGAAGTTTATTCCAGAAAATGTTTCAGACAACAGAAATACAATACCCTAAAGATAACTCGCAAACATTGACTCATCCCCGAATGTTCTTTTCAGTATTGGAATCAAACGTAGATGACTCATCTCCAAAGTTTATTTGCTGTCGTGACTTTCCTGGCCACAATTCCACCGAAACCTTGTATTTGTGTTTATCCCAAAACTACAACTCATGGAACCAAGATAACATCGGCTGGCAGAACGATATATCTGAGCCAACAAAGATCTGAAGGATATCTGACCTTTTTGTTTCCCATTCTGAAAACAAAGTCCAAATTTGAAGGTATGATGTGCATTGATGTACTTGTATGATTCCAAATCTGTCAAAAGAAAATAACAAAAAGAATCTCATACAAAAATTTACTCGTAATAAAAATAGAAAAATAAAGTGCATGTTTTCGAGATTCAACTCGATATATTTTTTATACTATGTTCTTTGTGATGTAAAACCACCAAAGAAAGAGAAAAAAGAGCAAAAAGGTGACGTTTGTCGGATATTTCTATTGGAGAGAAAGAGGATTTAACTAAGTAAAAATTTAAGCAAGCAAACTAATTAAACACTTGTTATATATTAATATATATCAGACAATGGAAAGACGGGAATGGGATGTATTACTTCGTTCAGTACAAGTCCCATTATACAGAATTCATATTACAATAATACACATCATCTACTAACCATACAAAGACACGTGTACACACTTGACCTAATTCTAATCAATCCACCAATTTGCTTTTGCCACATTCATCTTATATATGGACACTTCATCACAAACTACTTTTGACTCATGCATTGCTTCTTCCTTCTATTTTCATACGCGTGTATGCATGGCACAATTCAATTGTTAATTAGGTTTATTTTTCTTTAACATTCCCCCTTAAACCTAATTCTATGTTATTCCCAACAATGCTCGGAACTACTGAACATTTTGTACTTTAGTGGCTTTGTAAAATTATCAGCAATTTAATCTTGCATTTTCATGTACTTTAATGTGATTTCCATTTGCTCAATGCACTCTCTGATAAAATGAAATCTCGTGTCAATGTGCTTACTCCAATCATGAAATACTAGATTTTTAGCTAACGCTAGGGTTAACTTATTATCAACAAAAATATCAGTTGGATTATGTTGTGTCGTTTGAAGCTCCTTCAGTAATCCTCGCAGCCGTATCACATGACACATACATGATGTTGCAGCTACATATTCAACTTCGCAAGTTGACAATGTCTCAATTGGTTGCTTCTTTGAACCCATGTGAACGCGGTGTCACCTAGAAAAATACGAATTCGCTAGTGCTTTTTCGATCATTTTTATCTCCAGCCCAATCACTATCACTGTACCCAACTAATTTGAATTCATTAGCTTTTGAATAAAGCAATCCAAAATTAGTTGTACCTTTGACATAGCGGAGTATTCTTTTCACAGCATTCCAATGATATTCCTTCGGTGTTTTCATGTATCTGCTCACTAGTCCATCTGCATATAAAATATCAGGCCTTGTGCACGTCAAGTATCTGAGACTTCCGATTAGACTTTAAAAAATTATCGGGTTTACCTTGATTCCATCTTCATCCTTGGTTAATTTCAAATTGCATTCGATCGGAGTGCTGACATGGTTGCAATTTTCCATCTTGAATTTCTTCACTATCTCCTTGGCAAAACCACTTTGGGAAATAAAAATTCCATCATCATTTTGCTTCACTTCAATACCAAGGTAGTAAGACATCAGCCCAATGTTAGTCATTTCGAATTTGTAAGTCATCGTCTTCTTGAAATCATCGAACATTAAAGGATTGTTCTCTGTAAAAACGAGATCATCCACGTATAGACAAACAAGCAGCATATCTCCACCTTTCACCTTTATGTATAAGGCTTATTGATGCGGGCATCTGATAAATCCATTATCTTGAAAGTATTTATCGATACGGCTATTCCAAGCTCTCGTTGCTTGATTGAGTCCGTTCAATGCCTTTTTCAACTTTAACACATTTTCTTCATGGCCTTTAACAATATAACCAGATGGTTGTTGGATATAAATTTCTTCCTCCAAGTAGCCATTCAGAAATGTTGACTTTTAAATCCATTTGGTGGATATTCCATCCATTTTGGGCAGTAATTGAGATTACCAGTCGGATAGTTTCCATTGTTGCAACTGGTGCAAACACTTCTTCATAGTCAATACCGGGTTTTTGACTATATCCTTTTGCAACGAGCCTTGCCTTGTGTCAAACAATCTCTCCGTCTGCATCTTTCTTCGCCTTGAACACCCATTTGACTCCAATGGGCTTTTTGTCAGTTGGAAGTTTTGTCAACTCCCATGTCCCATTCTTTTCAATTGCTTGGATCTCCTCTTCCATGGCTTTTCTCCATTTCTTATCTTTCATTATTCTTAAGCATCAATGGGCTCATAATCAATGAGATGACAATACAGAGTTAATTCTTTATTGATGTCTCTCGTGACATTATAAAGATCTTCCATACATCTAAACTTTCTCGGTCTTTGTCCAGGACTTTCACTTTCATCTTCTCCTCATCCAGGAGATGCAATTGAAATAGGACTGCTTGTCATTAATGTCGTGGTTGGTTCCTCTGCATCATGCTCATTATTTTCATGCGTAGTGAACGGATAAAAACTATACTTCTTCTTGTCATTGTTCCACTCCCAAACGACTTCCTCGTCAATGGTGACATCTCTACTAATAATTGTCTGTCTCGTATCAGGATCAAACATCTTGTAACCTTTAGAAAATTTAGAATATCCCACGAGCAAGTATTTTTTACTTTTATCGTCCAACTTTCTCCTTTCTTCGTCGGTAACATGAACATGTGCAACACTCCCAAAAACACGAAAATGAGAGATAGTAGGCTTTCTCCTACTCCATGCTTCTTGTGGTGTCATATCTGAAATACTTACCATTGGGGATCCGTTCAAGATATAGACTGCACAACCAACCGCTTCTACCCATAACTCTTTGGGCAAATTCTTGCTTTTCAGCATGCTCCTCACCATATCCATCACTGTTCTGTTCTTTCTTTCCACAACACCATTTTGTTGTGGTGATCTTAGGACTGATAGGAAATGATGAATTCCATGGTGCTCAAAAAATCTTTTGAATTCATTTAACGTGAATTCTACCCCTCTATAGGATCTTAAGGCTTTGATGTGATAGCCGCTTTCTTTTTCCACCATCGCTTTTGAACTTTTTGAATGCTTCAAAAACTTCTGATTTCTCTTTTAGAAAATAAACCCACATCTTTCTGCTATAATCATCAATGAATAGCAAGAAATATTTGTTGTCTCCTAGTGATACTAGTGTCATTGGTCCGTAAACATCAGTATGAATAGACTCTTTTGGAAAGCTAGTTCTAGATTGTTTTCCAACAAGACAACCTTCACAAAGCTGATGGGGTTTATCAATCAGGGGAAGACCATACACCATTTTCTTCTGGCTTAGCAATTTCAACCCTCCAAAGTTGAGATGCCCAAATCTTATATGCCAAAGCCAATCAGATTCCTTCACGTAAGCTTTTAAGCACTTGGCTACATCCATCTTGATATTGAGAGTGAACATCCAGTTTTTTCGACACTGGCACACTAGCTAGCAGCTCCTTCTCATTTAATAGCACCAACTTTCGGTTCACCATGTGAACTTGGTAGTTTTTCTCCAATAGTTGTCCCAAACTTAATATGTTACTTTTCATGTTTGGAACATAATAAACATTTCTGATGAATTTGTTCTCTACATTCTTTAAACAAATAAGAATAGTGCCTTTTCTTCAAATAGGAACTTTTGAGGAATCCCCAAAAATAACATTTCCACTGAATGACTGGTCCAGCTCTACGAACATCTTCTTGTCTCCACACATATGGTTACTAGCACCATTGTCAAGGTACCATATGTTATTTTCTTCAATGTGTTCACCTTCACGGGCTAGTAATACCGTGTCGGTCATGTTTTCTTCTTGAATGTTGTTCGCAGTTTCCTCTCCTTGCTTCGGTGGGCTCCGACATTCTACTGCATAGTTTCCAAATCTGGAGCAACTGTAGCATTGAATATTTGACTTATCACGTCCATCATTCTACCTCCAGTATCCTCTTCCTCTTCCTCATCCACGTCCACGGCCTCTGCCTTTGCCTCTTGTAGACTAGTTACTTTCGTCATTATTGTCTTTTCTTTCATTTTGTTGATTTTTGCCACGTCCTCTTCCTCTTCCATTTCCTCCTCGACCTCTACCACGTCTTTATCTGTAGTGACTATAATTTCGGCTATTTTTACATTCTTTGAATGAAGCCTTTGCTGCTAAGACTTGTTCAACAGACTCATCTCTGTCTGTTTAGCCTCTCCTCACGTGCTTGCAATGAGCCATCAACCTCATCAACGGTCATTGCACTTGTGTCTCGTGCCTCTTCTATAGCCAATACTATATAGTCAAACTTCGGTAGTAGTGACCGTAGAAGTTTTTCAACAATTCTTGATTCTTCCATTTTTTTGCCATATTGTTGCATTTGATTAGCGATCGATTTTAATCGTGAGGAGCAGTCCACAACTGCTTCCATCTCTTTCATCTTCATCATTTCAAATTCTCCTCTCAGCATTTGGAGTCGTACTTTCTGTATTTTCTCTACTCCTTAAAGAGAAACTCGAAGTATGTCCCAAGCTTGTTTAGAGGTGGTCGCTTTCGTCACCTTCTCAAACATCACCTTATCTAATCCTTGATGGATTAGACTTAGAGCCTTCTGGTCATTACGACGACTCTTATGTAATCTGTTTTTTTCTGCTTGAGATAGTTGTACATTTGCAGCTGGGACGGTATATCCTTTTTCAACAATATACCAAACGTCTTGGGCTCCGAGAATAGCCTTCATTTTAATACACCAATTTTTGTAATTGATTTTGGTAAGCTGGGGGAAATTGAACGGAATATTAGTATTCATTTTTTCGGGTTTCTTGGGATATAATTTGGAGGAATATTTTTTTAGAACCGGGCTTTATCGTGGCTCAGTAACTAATAATAATTCTTTTCTGATGTGAAAGTTCAGGCAATGCTGCAACCACAGAGCATACTACGAATTATACTGACTCTGATACCACTTGTTTAAGAGAAAGAGGATTTAACTAAGTAAAAATTTAAGCAAGCAAACTAATAAAACACTTGCTATATATTAATATATATCAGACAATGGAAAGAGGGGAATGGGATGTATTACTTCGTTCAGTACAAGTCCCATTATATAGAATTCTTATTACAACAATACTCATCATCTACTAACCATACAAAGGCACGTATACACACTTGTCCTAATTCTAATCAATCCACCAATTTGCTTTTGCCACATTCATCTCATATATGGACACTTCATCACAAACTACTTTTGACTCATGCATTGCTTCTTCCTTCTATTTTCATACACGTGTATGCATGGCACAGTTCAATTATTACTTAGGTTTATTTTTCTTTAACAATTTCATTGTGTAAAAGCTGCACTCCAACATAAACATTTTACTTTCTGAAAGCACTATGTTCATAAAATGGATGAAAAACATGATTAGAAGTTTATTCTGGAAAATGTTTCAGACATCAGAAATACAATAGCAGAAAGATAGCTCGTAAACATTTACTCATCCCCGAATGTTCTTTTCAGTATTGGAATCAAACGTAGCTGACTCATCTCCAAAGTGTATTTGCTGTCGTGACTTTTCCTGCCACAATTCCACCAAAACCTTGTATTTGTGTTAATCCCAAAACTACAACTCATAGAAGCAAGATAACATCGGCTGGCAGAACGGTATATCTGACCCAACGAAGATCTGAAGGGTATCTGACCTTTTTGTTTTCCATTCCCAAAAAAGTCCAAATTTTGTTTGTTGTATTTTTTTTTCAAACAAATTAATTACAAGCATGAACACCAATATAATGAAACGATTATGCAATCAATTTATAGGAACAATCGAACAATTATTATAATAATAGAGCTAAACTATCCTAAATTAGTAGCAGGGAGATGCTAACAGCACACTCAACAAAATGATAATTCAAAACCTTAACTCACTTTGAGAAAAGTTGCAATGGGAATTCTCGCCGGCAACACTTGCAATCTTGATCATAAACCAACTGTTGGTGTGGCAAAAATACTTGTACTGAAATTCCTCAACATGTTGATTTTTAATACAAGGATCATATGATGTGTTCTTCATGGGATTGGGGATTATATACGCCCCGAAATCCGGCCTAGAAAACTCAAGGGGACCTTGATCCTTTGCTGTGGAACTTTTAAGAAACTTCAAATTATCATCCAAATTTACTGGTGCATATCCACAAGGCTAAGCAAATGCATTGCGGGTATGGTTTCATTAGCATACAAATCTAGAGATCCCATGGGTTTTTTACTTTAGACTCCAAACACGCTGGTCCTGACCATTGTGATGCACTGAAGATTTTGGCCTCGTCTTTGCTAAGTTGTCTGCAGATTTTCCTTCCAATCTCGTACTCTAAGCTTGAGAATTCGAACTGTTGCGAATCATATTTAAGTATGGAACTCCCTTGGCTATGAAGCAATGAGACGCGCTTGCGTCAATCACATTTCTGATACAATTAGAGAAAGAGGGACGATTAACACTAGTTCAAATATTTTGCAGGAATTCCTAGACCAATTGGTTTGGGATCATGGAAGTGTTGAGCTGGAATGGTTATGAGACGTCCCCCCTGACAAAGCAAAGTAAAAATACTGAAGCTAGAAACATAATAATATTACTTAGTATGGCCATAATGAAAGGAAAAGGATGTTGAACCTGAAAAATTCATATCTTTTTCTGCAGAGAATATCTGCTAAGCCTTCGGGGATTAGGATTGAAAAGCGTGGAGTGTGTGAGGCTCTTAATGCTTCATCATCTTGCTTTCTACTACTAATGGCACCCCTTTCCTATCTTGTAGTCTGGTATGGTCCTGCCACGAAAGAATTAAATATTTGTGGCCTTCCTAAGACGTTGAGGAGAGAAATTCGGGTTTGATTGGCTGAGGCAAGAATGTATGCCGTTTGAAATGCTTCAGATATCCGTTCCATGTTTCTGGTTCTGGCTATTCATATGGATCTTCTATCTACAAATTAGAAATTACAAACCAATCAGCCATAAAATGGCAATGATTCTGAGAATATGAAAGTGAGTTTGTGGTGGAGAGAGAGAATTACGAATATTGCATAGGTTTTTAGGTAACCGTCTCGTTGTTATGAGCATAAGCCTCTTCTACTGCCATTAGTTGCTTTGATGCAGCAGTATTTAATTTAGTGAATCGAGGGTAGGATTGATAATATCCACCTGAATGTTTCTTAGAGTTTCAATAATCAGGTCAATGTTGCAGGTTCATTCTTACTTAAATCAGAGGGATGGACTTATTTATTCCGATTTCTCTCAAATAAGAATTAGGAAACTACCTTTCGTATTGCATCCATCAGAGCCAGTTAAACTGTCCCTCACTTACACCGTCTCTGAAACCAAAAACTGAAACCACATTAGCATCTGGTAAAACACAAACACAAGCTTAGAATAATCAAATAAAGTTATACCTGTAGTGCCAGAATTTCCTCGAAAGCAATGAACAGTTCACCGGCGACATTCTGCAATCTTGACAATCATGTGATGTTTTTCTCTGAATTCGGTAGAAAACATCTACGCATGAAAAATCGATTAACTGATCTGTGCTTTTAGATCTTAACAAGCCTAGCTACATCTAAATTAGCAGAGAATTATTTAAATAATTAGATTCTTAGTAAAACTGATCTATTCATAATTCATTCAATTTGTAAAACTGCTCTAATTATCAAATACCTTCAATGCTGTGGTGAATAAACAGGATCAGGATCTTTGCATCATCATCACACCTACACATGAAATTACAGTTAATTATGTCAAAATCTGAGATGTAAGTCTGTCGATTAACTCTCTATTTGTCCAGATTTGTAAAGCATTACGACTTGTAAACCAGATCAGATTTCTCTCAATTTGTTTAGAGTAATTCAGATCTATTCATCAGATTTCTCTGCGGTATGAATAAGGATAAATCAAGAGAAATTTCAGAATTCAATATACCTTTTTGCTGCACCTTTTATCGTGGATAGACATGTGCAGCGGTTTTGCATCTCTCCCTCTATTTCTCCCTTAGGGTTTTATCATTATGTTTTCCTTTTATAATGATTTCCTAATAAAATTTCCTGAGTAAGCGTACAAGGTTTTTTTTATTTTATTTTCTTATGTGTCTAAAAATTACTCCTATTTAACTCTTCTTGTTTTGTTTCCTCGTTCATGTTGGCTGGTTCTAGAGCATACTTTTTGGTGTTTAACATTGCTTAAGACAAAATGCTAGAGGAAGGTAAGTTTTAAATTTCGAAATTCGGCCTATTGGAGTTGAGAGAGTGGAATGCATACGTAAGTTTCGAGTTACGTAACTTTCATTCATATCTTGAACAAAAAAGTGTCATTGGATTGGAAAGCGAATTACATCGTACTTCTGCTCCCATGAACACTTATGAGTGTGAGTTGCATCGATGAATGAGTAAAATACGATGTGATGTTGAGTAATTCAGATCTATTCATAAGATTTACAAAAAGATCTGAAACAAAAATGTGATGTGTTTGCTACATTTAGAAATAAAACCATGTTATATTAATACATCGATGAAGGAGGTCTTCGTGTGAAACCGAATTCTGAAAGGCCAACTTGCTTCTCTGGTTCCAAAGCTCCAAACAAATAACAAATCAAAGTGAAGTAACCACTAATACAGAAATGTGTTGGAGTAAGGAAGAGATATAATTAATCAAAGTAGTTTTTATGAAGGAGCAAAGAATAACAAAATGTGAGAAATGAAAACGCAAAGAGCCTCCTTTTGTTGGATGAATTTTACTATGCTCAAACTACAAGTTTTTAACCTCTATTTATACTGATTGCCACCCAAACCAATGGCAGTTTTGTCTAAATTGTGATTGGGTTTGTGAAATCTCAATCACGGTGATTGAGTAAGCGTTTTGATATCGCTTAAGCAAGGTCTCGAGTTCGAGTCCTAGTAAGTGCAGAAAATCCTTATTGGGAGAGACTCACTCACCACATCCAGGTGTGTGACCTGAGTCGAATCTGGATGTAGTCGAAGTAAAGCTCCGATGAAATAGATGGGCTAACAAAAAAAATACACACTTTACAAATAATACAAAATAGGTAAGCTGTTGTTTAGGAATATACAATAATAGGAAATATAAAATAGGAAGATAAACTATCCTATTATTTACATTACTATAATGTCTATCACCGGAGACCAAATGTTTGACTATATTTTTTGACCGAATGTTTGACTATGGGTGTTCCTCTTTTCGTTTGATAATGTAAATAAATTGGAAGCCCAATTCAATTTTTTATCATTTCTGTTTTTTTTTTTCATTTTTGCTCTCTGAAGGTATCATCTTTACATGGACTCATTATTAAATTATTCAACTGTGAACTAAAATTTTTAATCACAGGAGTTCCATGTTAAAATTATTAAACTTAATGTGATAAAAAATAATGAAAAAAAGGGTCAAAAATAGCCAGCCACCTAAATTGGACTTTGAAAAAAATTGGTATTTGTAGGATTTGTTAGTTGGATTTTGTGAAAAATTAAAGTAAGTTGTTTGTAGGATTTGTTAGTTGGATTTTGTGAAAAATTAAAGTAAGTTGTTAAACCTAAATTTGAATTTTATAATAGATTGAATTATTAAGAAAATGATAGGGCCATTGCAGAATTCATCAAATGCCTATATAAGGCAAATGTAATTTGTTATTTTAACAAGTGTAAGAGAATGAAAAATAATAAGAGTTTATGAGTGTATTGTAATAAAATTAGTGTGTGAATTACTCATGTTTATGTTTTAAGCATTTTCTTGCTTGATTATTTTCCTCTTCCATCCAACAAAGTGGTACCAGAGCCATTTCGTATCCAATCCTCTTCCCAAAAATCCCTGAGTATGTGGCTTGGAGATTTCAATGCCACTTTGGGTGCCCATGAGAAGAGAGGAGGTAGGCCTCCGAATTCAAGATCGTGCCATAATTTCAGAAATTGCAGTGGGGAGAACGGTCTGATGGAGGTTCACACTTCGGGGCCTCTCTTTATTTGGTTCAATGGGAGAGCGGGATCGGCAAGAGTGTGGATTGCAAACTGGATCGTGCTCTTATTTCATCTGATTTCCCTTCATGTTGCAGCTCCTTCCATTACACGGTACTTGCTAGACATTTTTTGAACCACCACCCATTATTGTTTACTTGTACTTTTGACAATAAACGGGTGTCTAGATTCAGGTTTCAGTCAATGTGGGTCACGAAACACTCTTTACGACAGGTCATTACTAACAATTGGGCGGCAGATCATCCAACATTACCTCCTATTCAGTTAATCAGGCAAAAACTAAAAACTTTGCGGCCTGTTTTACATGTTTGGAACATGGAATTTTGACAATAACATCCGGCTGAGTCAGGAACACTTGCTCAATGCGCAAAATAATATCTCTTCTCTCGGACCTTCTAAGCTTTTGGTTCACGAAGAGATGGATGCTCATGCACAACTCGACATACACAAAAAATAAAAGGAAATTTGTATGCGGGAAAAGAGTCGAATTAGATGGTTGAAAGAGGGGGATCAGAATACTTCCTTTTTCCATAAAATGGCCAGCATTAGGAAATCGACTAGCGGCGTCAGTTCTCTTCTTATTAATGATGATGTTTCTACTGATGTTGAAATCATTTCCTCTCATATGATTGCTTTTTATCAACATTTATTTTGCAGGGACCTCGGGATCCGTGTTAATGATCAATTGATTTCCTTGGTCATTCCGTCCATGGTTATAGATCAGGAGAATAATGCTTTAACCGAGCGACCTTCTGCTGACGTCATCAGAGATATAGTTTGTAGCATGGATGGACATAGCGCTTCGGGGCCTGACGAGTTCACGGGTATTTTCTTTGAATCCTTTTGGGACATTGTAGGCTCGGACGTCTGTAAAGTAGTCCACCATTTTTTTGACACGGGTTACATGCCTCCAGGTTGGATTCGAATCTTATGATTTTGTTGCCTAAGAAGGAAGGAGCGATTCGGGAAGAAGAGTTCAGGCCGATTGTGATGAGCCGTATGATTTTTAAAATTGTAACTAAAATTTTAGCAACTCGTAAAAGGGAGAGTTATTCATGAGGCCATTGCATTAATTTCAGAAGGTGTTAACATACTTAACAAGAAATGCTTTGGTGGAAACTTCGCTATGAAAGTTGACATTAGAAAGGCATTTGACACACCAGATTGGGATTTCTTAATTGATGTCCTCTCAGCCTGTAGGTCTGGAAAAAAGTTTTGTGACTAGATTCATAGTATTTTACAATCAGCTCGCATTTCTCTCCTAACGGCAGCTGGATCGAGAGGTTATTTTCAATGCTCTAGAGGAGTTCGCCAAGGAGACCCTTTATCAACGCTCTTGTTTTGTCTTTCAGAGGATTTTTTTAGTCAGCTTTTAATCATGCAGGTTCAATCAGGTGTCTTGGAGAGTATGCGGTACACTACGATGGCTCCCTTTCCCTCTCACTTATTTAATGCCGATGATATTATAATTTTTTACAGGGCTTCTCAGCGTAGAATGAAGGTACTTAGTGACACGTTTGAATTATACGGCGCAAACTATGGTCAGATTGTGAGTTGGGCTACATAAAAAAAAAATTTCAGTAACTCTGTCACCCCTTCTAGAGCTTCGGGGCTGGCGAGTATCACTGGAATCCATGCTGGTGCAATCCCCTTTCTATATCTTGACGTCTCTATTTTTCTGTCAGCCCCAAAGCGGCTCACTTATGTCCCATTCTCCTTAAAATAATCGGGAAATTTTTGAAATTGAAGGGTAACTATCTTTCTATGGCTGGCCGAATACTTTTGGTGCAATCTATCATCAATAGTCTCTCATGCACTCTTTTGCGGTTTACAAATGGCCGACTTCCCTCATTCACGAACTTGAGAAGGCCACTAGGAATTTCATTTGGAACGGTCGTATTGATAAAAGGAAGCTTTTAATAGCCCCTTAGAAAATGTATCTCAAACTGATTAATTCTGGTGGTCTTGGTCTAAAAATTATCGAAGATATGAACTCAGCTATTCTAGCCAAGTAAGCGTGGGTGCTACTTGCAAGCAACGGCCTTTGCTATGATACCCTATGGCTTAGATTTCTCAGAAATGGAGTACCTAATGATAGGGTGCACAACTCGTCAATATGGCTCTCGATCAAGCATGTATATGGCCTGCTCCGCAAGCATACTATATGGTTCATCAGCCCTTCTTCAAATATGAGCTTTTGGAATGGAGATTAGATTCAGCCTACTCTTCCGGATACTATGAATCTGCCCAAATTTGACAGGTTACAGCTCGTTGACAAGGTCGGAGATTTCATTCACTACAAGAAAACTTCACATTAGCGTCGGAAAATAGCGTCGACCACGAATTCGCCTCTATTAGTTACCACATTGCGTCGGCTTAGAGTCAAAAAATTTTATTAGACACATACCAAAAAATTGCAACATATTTGCGTCGACCTGGCGGCAAAAAAATATTGCGTCTGCTTCTATTGACGCTAATTGCGTCGACTTAGCGACAACACGTGTTATGGAAGAATTTTGCTACGACTTAGCATCCGAAATAGAAAATTATTTTTATTTAAAAATTGGACACCAAAAAAGCGCTATTTACTTAATGTTTATTAAACCTACCCATCTAATTTGCTCTTTCACTTTCTCATCTTTAATATAGTCATTTTTAGTTACTAAAACTCAATTCTTATTATAATTAAATAAATAATATTTCTTTGAAAATACAGACACTTGCAATTAAAAAGGCATATAGCATAGTATATTTATTATTCAGCAAAAATATATATGAGAAATATTCTGAACTTTAAAAAAACTATCATTTTCTAACATTTTGTATCAAACCGATAGTTTTAACTTCTAAGTACTACAAATTACAGTTATTAAAAATTATCAATAACTTTTAAACATTGTCAAAATTAATAAAAAGATACTAACATATAGAATTGGGGAGAAGAAACACTGAAGAGGATGAATAATTCAAAATATGAAATTCAAATTAAGAGCACAATTTCCAGTTGTTAGACTAAACTCTTCCAAATGACGCAGTATTAAGCGATAGTAACAAAATTTATATTTTCCGATGAGGGTAATTGCGTAAAACCAATTCCAGCTTTCGGTTCCCCACGACGGGCAAGCTGCTCCAAAACCTTCCAAAATCAAATTCCTTCTAAAATCACACTAACCACAATTTCCTAATTTCCTTTGTGTTCAATCCAAAATCAAATTCAAAAGCCGAAGTGATCGACCAAAAAGATGGAGAGATCGACTGAACTATTGTTATATTGACATCAATTTCCTCTCCTCTTAGGTCAAGTTTGTTTCGTTATATTCATGTTCTTTTTTCATTTTTTCTATTTTTCTTCTCCTTCTTTTTGTATATCGTATCTAGCTGTCTTCAATTTCTTCAATTTATTGATCTCTTCATCGTTGTTTTTTCTTTCTAAGTGACATTAACGGTGAAATCTTTTCCATTGAAATTATGGAAGGAGATAACAAGTCTTAGAAGATTTATTCATCTATTTGTTTGTTTCTAGTTGGTAATCAAACTCCCACCACAAGAAATCAAGGAATTTGTGACAATAGAAGTTGTCACAAAAGCTAAAAAGTTGTCACATAAAATAATGTGGCAAAAAATAGTTGTCACAAGGTCGTCACGTATAACTCCGTAGCAAAAAGTATTTTGAAACGTAACAATAATATGTTATCACAGATATTGTAATTTTTGTGACGATATTTTCATCATCACATCCTTTTCATTTGTTACAACTTTTATTGTAACTGAAAAGAAAAATTATTGTCACAAATATGTTTGTTGTCACGTATTATATAACAAATTCAACTAAAATTATGTGACAACTTCAATAAATTATCAGTAAAAGAATATTTGTGATAATAAAAATTGTCACAAAAATAACAAGATGTTGTCACATAATCTTATATGTGACAAGAAAAGTTGTCACAAAGAGGTCGTCATGTATAACTCCGTAACAAAAAGCTATTTTAAAATGTAGCAATAAAATATTGTCACAAAAACTTCATTTTTTTGTGACACTATTTTATTGTCACATAATTTTCATTTGTTACAACTTTTATTGTAACTGAAAAGAAAAATAATTGTCACAAATATGCTCATTTATAACAAATTCAACTAAAATTATGTGACAACTTCAGTAAATCGTCATTAAAAAAATATTGTGATAATAAAAGTTGTCACAAAAGTAGCAAGAAGTTGTCACATAATCTTATATATGACTAGAAAAGTTGTCACAAAGAGGTCGTCATGTATAAATCCGTAACAAAAGGTATTTTCAAATGTAACAATAAAATGTTGTCACAAATATCTCAATTTTTTGTGACAATATTTTTATTGTCACGTAATTTTCATTTGTTACAACTTTTATTGCAACTGAGAAGAAAAATAATGTCACAAATAGGCTTGTTGTCACATATTATACAATAAATTGAACTAAAGACACATGACAACTTTAGTAAATCGTCACTAAAAAACTATTTGTGATGCTAAAAGTCGTCACATAAAAGCAAGAAATTGTCACATAATCTTATATGTGACAACTATAATTTTTTGTCACATTATTTTAATTTGCCATGACCTTTGTTGTAATAAGAAAGATTATTGTCACAAATACATTGTCACATGTTATCTTGTAGAAATGCATATCAGTTACAAGTTTCCACTTTGTCACCATATACTTTGGATTGAAGGGAACTAAAATTTACAGAATAAAAGCACAATCCTCGAAACACAATAATAAATAAAATAAAAGAGTATCCATGAATGAGTAAAATATTAAAAAAGGAACAAAATATGCAAATCACTAAAACAAAGCCCATAAAAAAAACTCCAAAATCCATATATATATCCATTAGAGGTTTTCTATATATATATATATATATATATATATATATATATATATATATATATAGAAAACCTCTAATGGATCAAAGCTAGAAATATATAGAACATTACCATGCATAACTTGAAAATATATAGAACCATCTATATATGGGGTCATAATGATTTTTCATATTATTGTGTTCCTGCTCAAGGTTTTTCGGGAGGGATAATTGTGTCATGGAACTCTAAATTAGTTAGGGGTACAGTTAGAGCGGTTGGTGTAAGATGGTGTATTCTGAGCACGGTTGTGAATCAGGTTGAGATTGATATTGTATGCTTATACGGGCCAGTCACAGCTACTGAGAGGAACCAATTATGGGTTGAATTGCTGCCCCTTATTCGGGATGTTAGTAATCTATTGATATGTGGTGACTTTAATGAAATTCTTCATTATTCGGAAAGAGCGGGTGGGAATGGGATTGTTTCTAATTCTATGATAAGATTCCAGGAATTTGTGAATGAGTGTGCGCTGTATGATGTTCATTTAGTTGGAAGGGACTATACATGGAGTAACAGTCAGTCGTATTCGAGGATCGATCGAGTGTTGGTGTCATATGGATTATTAGATAGCTGGCCGAGTTTACAACTCATGACGGTAGACTCAACCCTATCGGATCACTTGCCCATTATTTTCCAATCGCATTCTTCGCAGAGACGGGGAAGGAGAGTAGATAGATCGCTAAACTGTTGGTGGGATGTTGATACTTTTTTGCCATTTATCACTAGTAAGTGGCGTTTTATTTGTGGTACGGCTGGGAGTAAGGATAGAGATGTTGATTACAAGCTTCGAAAATTAGGGGGATTTATCCGTCCTTGGCATTCGTCTAATTTTGGTCAATTGGATAGTAGATTGAAATCGTTGAAAGCCCGGGTCTTAGAGTTGACTAACTCTAGTGTGGGTCGGCCTTTGGATGCTTCAGCCGTGTCTGAATTACAAAGCGTGAAAACTACATTATTTCAAGTTAGACAAAGCCAAGAAAAAATTCGGCATCAACAGTCAAGAATGAAGTGGACTTTATTGGGTGATGACAATACAACGTTTTTTCACCGCATCGCTTCGGCTAGGTTTAGAGGTAATCGGATTTCACAGTTGGAAATTGGTGGGAGAGTCACTAACGATCCTATAGAGATCACAGCTACGATTCAAAACTGTTTTCGGGAACTATAGTTATTCTGTTTGATTTGGAAGGACTAAAGTTCAGGACGGTAGATGTATTGAAGAATCGTCGCCTAGTTGAACCATTCTTAGAAGCCGAGATATGGGATACAGTTTTTTGCTGTAATGAGGGGAAGATGGCTGGACCTGATGGATTTAATTTTTTCTTCTACAAACGATTTTGGGGTGAACTGAAGCCTGAGCTACTGGACCTATTTGCAAAGTTTCATGCGATGGGACGGCTACCAAATGCTATTAAATCGTCATATACGGTCCTAAGTCCTAAGGTACCTGGCTCTTCTTCGTTGAATAATTTTAGACCTATTGCCTTGATACATGGTATATATAAAATTGTGTCTAAGGTGCTTGATAAAAGACTACAACCATTGCTACCTAAGTTGATATCACACAATCAATTTGCTTTCATTAAAGGTCATAATATTCATGAATGTTCGTTCATAGCCTTGAAGATTATCCATTTGGTTCATAGGAGTCGTCAACCATGTTTGGCTATTAAGTTAGACTTCCATAAGGCTCATGATTGTGTTTCGTGGAACTATATTAATGCGGTTTTTAGACAAATGGGTTTTGATGAAAGATGGGTTCAATGGCTTGACAATTGTAGAAGGAATTCGGTCACTTCGATTCTGATCAATAGGACGCCGTCGGAACTAATTAAATTAGCTAGGGGGGTTAAACAAGGTGATCCTATTTCCCCGTTTCATTTTGTTCTGGCTAGTGAGGGACTGAAACTAATGTTTGATGAGAGTATTCGAATTGGCCTATTACCGGGATTTCGGGTTGACAGTTCAAAGAAGGACATGTCCATCCTGCAATTCGCTGATGATACACTATGCTTTTTACCGACAGATGAGTCTCTATTACCTATTTTTGTTAGAATTTTGCGATGTTTTGAGTTGATTTTAGGCCTAAAAATTAATTTTAATAAGAGCTCTATTATGGGTATTCATGTGCAAGAGACGGTCGTTTCATCTTGTGCAGGAGTCTTGGGATGTCGAGTGGAGAACTTTCCGATTACCTATCTAGGAAACACTCGCAGCGTTAGGCGTGTTCCTGTTTCCTCTTGGAATCCATTGATAAGTAAGTTTCAAAGTCGATTAGCGAGTTGGAAAGGACAATGTTTATCCTATGCGGGACGAATGGTGCTTGTGAAATCGGTATTATCATCTCTTCCAATATTTTTGCTATCATTGAATAAAATGCCAAGAGCGATAATTACGAAACTTGAGTAGCTGATGCGGAATTTTTTTTGGAGGGGTGATTCAACTACTACGGGTATTAGTAAGGTTAGTTGGGCGACGATTGCCCTACCCAAAAATCTTGGGGGCCTCTACATTAGGAACTTGAAGTTGGTTAACTGTAGTTTGTTGATGAAGTGGGTATGGAAGGTTAGGAGTGCTGATCATGGGTCATTATGGTTTAAGATTTGCGTTAGATGTTACGGGTTCGATTCATGGTGGTCCATTGGAAACTATGATTCATCTACATTGTCACATACTTGGAGAGGAATTATAGCATGTTGTATTAGAGGTGGGGAGTGGTGGGAATTTTTCAGGTCGTGTGTTCGAGTTGCTATTGGAAGTGGGGAGAATTGCTCATTCTGGCATGACAACTGGACGGTAAATTCGGAGTTGGTGGTCTTGTTCCCTGACCTATACCGCTTGTGTAACAGGAAATCGTGTTTGATGGCCGAGGGGTGTCATTATCTTTTTGGGTCATCTGCCTTTTTGCGGCCTCTTTGGAAACGGAACTTAAGGATTTCAGGACAGGAGAGAGGTGCGGAACTTCGAAATTGGATCGTTATAAGCTGTCTGAGCTTGTTTCTAGAGGGTGATAACGAGTTGAGGCAGGGTCAAAGGCAGCCTATCTTTTCAGGGACGGCTGATCAGTTTATTTGGGAGTTAAGGGAGAAGAACGTGTACACGACAAGCTCCTTTTGTATGGGCTACTATAGTACGCCAAAGTGGCCAAAGCCGAGGCTCGACTTTTCGGTAATATGGGAGGCATGTGTGATAACAAAAGTTTGCTTTTTGGGTGGCTTGTTTTTCATGGAAGATTACCAACAAAAATGTTTCTTTTCCGCCGTGGCTGCCAATCTATAATGGACGGTCAATGCCCATTTTGTGATTTGGAGGAGACTATGGATCACGCCCTGCTCCATTCCATCAACAACTATAAGGTGTGGACTCAGGTGATGAGATTGCTCGATATATCGCTGCCTATACCTTGGAAGGCGATGGATTTTCTAGCCATGTGGCGCGGCTTCTTTGATGATGGAAGTGGTAGAGAGTTCGGAACGGCGCTATGGTTCTTAATTGCTTGGGCACTATGGATACGAAGGAACAAATTTGTTTTCGAAGGCAGGTTGGGTTCAGAAGACATTATTGGATCATGCATTCATTTAGGTTGGTTCATCCTTAAAAGTAGGAGGCGTGATGTTAATTTTGTAACTTCTGATGTATTTAATTTTCCGAACTTGCTACTCTCGTGTAATTAATTTACTCATGTTCTCGCCTTGAGACCGTGAGTTGATTTTTATTTAATAAAAGAGAGGTAGGTGTTTTGTAGGTAAGCGGGGAAACCAGCCTAGCTGGGGACTCCGCCCCGAAATTTTCACCTGCTCCAAACTTTTAGCCTTTGAGGGGGCACATTGTTCCTTCGGGGGTTTTTAAAAAAAAAAATAATTCTAGCTCCAAGCTAGTATATATTGGATGGTAATAATTTAAACAAATTAAGGTAAGAAAATTCAACACTACTTAATTTAATGCAATTAAGACTCAAGTTCACAACACAATTCAAAAATTAATGCAATTAAGTCAGCAACATAAACATGACATGTACAATACATAATCAAGTTCAAACGTCAATGTAATTAAGAGTCAGAGGTTAATATAACTTTTGCATTGTTAGTACCAACTGTGGAGCAAAGTGTAACTTTGTCCAATGGAAATTATATTCCTACTAGTGATATTAAGAAGAGGAAGGTGGGTTTTTGCAACTAATTCTAAGCCAAAAACCAACTATTAATGTATATATTTCACTAATACTATAACTTTGCTCTATTTTTCGTTCTACTTTGTGTACTCTCTTTTAGAGAAGTACCTTTAAGCTTTCAGCTGGCTGATGTCAATTCCATTCCAGCCATTCTATCAATGAAGACAGACATATGAAATAACAAGATCATAAATGTATGTGTATTGTGTTTAAAAGCAAATTTTAAAGTCACAAGAACTACTGAACATGTAAAGAATATAAAATAATATCAGTAAGTTATACTTATATGATGAAGCAACCTTTTGTATGGGATAATGAATTTAAAAACAAAATCAAACAAATAAAAAATAAAGTCAAAGAGAAGATAGCTCTGAATGCATTTAAGACAGTAGCATTCAACCTAAGAAATCTACAAAACATGGTATGCGAGCATCAATGATTAGTTTCAGAAACCATACTTAATACAAACATAATGACTTGTATATAGTAAAGTTTCAATTTTATTTTAATAATTAAATATAAAGATAATGATATATAACTTACAGAGAGAAATCATTTTATCTTTTAAATTGTTAAGAAAA
This sequence comes from Euphorbia pulcherrima, assembly GCA_947683365.1. Lineage (NCBI taxonomy): Eukaryota > Viridiplantae > Streptophyta > Magnoliopsida > Malpighiales > Euphorbiaceae > Euphorbia > Euphorbia pulcherrima. The sequence goes on from CANTUS010000007.1 coordinate 29,193,324, forward strand.
TATTTATAACAATAAGTTAAATTATCTTTAAATGCATGAGCCTGTTATTAACAATAATTAGATTATCTTAAATAATTCTTTTGAAATACTATATTTTGGTGATAAAATTGTGATACCTCTTGATAATTTCCGACTGGTATTACAGCAGGATCAGCAGAGGCCAAAGCTAGTTCACACAGCCTAATTGCTCAGTGAAAATCTTTTAAATGGCCCCATTTAGGCTGTCTCATTAGCCCTGCATAATGAAGAGTATTAACTATGAAATAACATAAGATGGAAAATTATTAATAAGACAAATCAAGGAAAGGCTAGTTTCGAGTTTACCGGATTCGTCGAGTGGTGCGTCATAATCATAACTTGTAGCAATGAAAGGACCACCAGCAGTTCGGCCGAAATTTTGGTTTTGGCGTCGATGAACGGGTAAACAACCTTTCATGCAGCCATGAATATGTAAGGTACATGGACTATGTACAATTTGGCTAGCCTCCCTGGGTAACAATCCAGCCAAAAAAACATCCATATTACTTACCATTGTTTAGGTAGAGATGCAACTAAAAAAAATAGAACGAGTCTATGTGCATAGTAGAACCTGCAGTGTTGATAATGCTGCTAGATATGCTCCAACGTCACTATGAGTGTATCACCATCCTTCAACATCTGTAATTGACACAAACTTCTCTACTCCGGACGACATTCTGTGATCCAAGCTACAAAGGTTAGATTATTTCTAACTTAAAATTAAATTTTCTTGTATAATTGGACACAATATATCAAGTATTGTGAAGATTATTTCACTCAATATGTGTAGCATCATAGGATTCAATATTTCCATGTGCAAAAAAAAATTCTCCATATGCTCTCTGACTCTCGTTCAAACATCATGGAGACACAAAGTTATTTTACCTGGCATATATTCTCTCAGGACTGAAGACTACAAAACCTGGAAGGAGGGAAATACTTTTTTTAAAATCTGTTGGTCCATATATGCAGTCGAATTGAAAGAGAAAAGGGAAATTTTCAATTAAAAAATCATGCTGATGGGAAGTTGTTACAAGCCACGTTCTATAACCAATAATTTGAACGTGGATTTGAAGATGTAGAGGCTGGCCTTGTTCCAGTTGCTTTAATTGTTAGTTTTTTTGAAAAACCCTTGGAGAGACAGTGTATCTCTCCAACGGCTAAAAGATTGGAATGGGTGAAAATTTCGGGGCAGAGTACCCAACTAGGTTGGTTCCTCTGCTTACCTACAAAACACCCACCCCGCTTTTATTAATAATGGTTCTCGAAACAAGAACCAAAAGTACATCAAAGTTACATAATAAGAATCCTCGGGTTCGTAAACAAATCAGAAACCGAAAGGCTAACGTTGCGCTTATAGGAATGAAAAAGAAACCAACAAAAATTGATACTCGCAATTAAAATATCCCCATCGTCAGTTTCGTCTCGAAAAATCTTCTTGTTGCGGCGCTTCCAGAGATTCCATGATATAATGAACCAGAGAGACCTACCAAATTCACGGGAGATTCCAGGTTTGAAGAATGTGCACCATAACAGAAGGAAGTTGTAACTATCATTCGGCATCACAACCTGAATATCCAGCCACCGGAATGCATCTCTCCAAATCTGATAATTCGCGTGACATAAAAAGAGGCTATGTTCCAAAGATTCGGGTAGTGGACAGAACGGACAACCGGCGCTAGTTAACATACGATATCCCCTCTGGAAAAGGAACTCACGTGTCGGTAACCTATTGTGAAAGACCAACCAGCCAAAAATTTTTATCTTGGGGAGCATGTGGGAGGACCAAATGAGTGTAAAGTCTCTCAATGGATTCGGCCATAATCGTTGTTGATAATATCCATGATAAAAGGACGCTGCTGAATATTTTTTCTGAACTCCAATGTCCCATAGGAAGCAATCTCTTCTCAGGAAGAAGGTGGGGCTGTTTACGGTTTCCTGGTCTTGGAAGAGCGTTGGGCATGAAAATGATATCCAGGTTTTCAGTTCATTGCATCGTTGTTGGTTCGTAATGCGGAGGCTTCATTTCCAAAAGGGGCGGGTTTGGGAATGATTGGAAAAAATATGACTGCACCCTTCGAAAATGGTTGAGAATTTCCTGTTGCAAATCACAAATAAGTCGGGGAAGAGTGATTTGATTGGAGTGTTCGAGGTCCAATTATCGTGCCAGAACAACCCGTTTTGACCATCTCCCACTTGAACATGCACCTGTGATGAGAAGAAGGACCAAATTCTCTCCTTTTTAAAGCAGCATTTTATAATTCCACGCCATAATGGAGAAACAAGCTTGGAGTCGAGAAGAGTCATTTCATGCCACGAACTAATCCCGTAACGCCGAACACAGTACATTGACCACAAGGAGTCATCATTGCGGTCTCCCATTTTCCAAATCCATTTAAAGAGTAGGCTGGAGTTAACAAGATTTAGATCCCAAATTGCCAATCCCCCAAGGTGATATGGTAAATTGATCGTAACCCAGCTTACTTTGCATATGCCATTGATCGAAGAGTCGCCTCGCCACAAACAATTGCGCATTAATTGATTTAGTGAAGAAGATACAGAGCAAGGCATGTAGAAGATTGACATTAAATAAATGGGAAGGGAAGAAAGTACCGTTTTGATAAGCATGGTGCGTCCAGCATATGATAGACAATTTCCTTTCCAATTTGCCAAACGAGACTTGAACTTGGCGATCAAAGGATCCCAATCGGAGATATGTGGCTGTTTAATACATAGTGGTGTACCTAAGTATTTTATCGGAAAGTTGTCCACTCGGCATCCCAATTGAGCTGCATAGGAGGCCAAGGAGGCTTTATTGACGTGGATTCCCATAATCGCACTCTTGTGGTAGTTGATACGCAATCCTGAGATTAGTTCGAAACACCTTAGGATCCGAATGAAACTGGGAATTATGGATTCTTCTGCTGGAAGGAAGCAAATCGTATCATCAGCGAACTGTAACAAAGAGATATCTGGAAGGGATTCCTCCAAACGAAATCCAGGTAGCACGCCTATTTGAATGCTACGATCTATAAGCTGTTTTAGGCCCTCCACTGCTAACACAAAAATAAAAGGCGATAAAGGGTCTCCTTGTTTGACCCCCCTACGGATGTGAATAGGAGGGCTTGGTGAGCCATTGATTAGAATCGAAGTAGTGGATTTTTTCCTGCTATTTAACAACCATGAAATCCATTTCTGATCAAAACCCATCCTTTGGAGAACCGAGTCAATATAGGTCCAAGAAATGCTATCAAAAGCTTTGTGAAAGTCTAGTTTCAGCACCACACATGGTTTCCTTTTAATGTGGAGGTCATGAATTACCTCGGAAGCCACAAAAGAACACTCATGAATGCTTCTACCTTTGATGAAAGCAAACTGGTTGTTTGAGATAAGAGACGGTAGAACAGCCTGAAGACGAATCGATAGCAATTTCGCAACAATTTTATAGATACCAAGGATGAGCGAGATAGGTCTAAAGTTGTTCAGAGAACAAGAACCTGGGATTTTAGGTATTAGCACCATGAAGGATGTCTTGACCGAATCAGGTAGCTGAGATGTAGCATAAAAACGATCCAAAACTTGCAATAATTCGGGTTTTAAGTCATCCCAGAACCTTTTGTAGAAGAAAAAATTGAAGCCATCTGGTCCCGGTGCTTTATTCTCCCCACACGCACATATACTGTTCCAAATTTCCTCATCCCGAAAAGGGGCGATAAGAGCTGCGTTTTGTTGCAAAGTAATAGTGTTGAAACGTAACTTTCTAAGAGAGAATGGCGTTATAGGGGCAGCCTTGAATAATTGGGCGTAATAGCTGCAAATAGTATCTGAAATGACCTTCAAGTCCGTAACAATTACTCCCTCGATGTCCAGTTGCGATATGCGGTTGTTGCGAGATCGGGCTGAAGCGGTACGGTGGAAAAACGATGTATTATTATCACCCAATAGCGTCCAATTCACCCTTGATTGTTGGTGCCGTAATTTTTCCAAAGAAGCCCTCTTTTCCGGAAGGAGGGAGCGATTACGATTTAGTACTGAATTTTGAGTTGAGGTGAGCGGTCGAGGAACACTACTCGATGTAAGGGCCAATATAGTTTCCTCTAAATCACCAATCTTTCTCTGTAGGTTTCCAAAATTTTCCGAGTGCCAAGGGCTGATTGCACGACCCAACTTTGTCAATTTATAAGATAGGTCTTTGTGAGCATAGGATTGACAAATGAGGTGCCATTTATTACGAATGAAAGGCAAAAAATCTGCCTTATCCTACCACATGTTTAACGATCTAAAGGGTCTTGGGCCGGCTGAGTGAGCAACGAAGGAGCGTAATAAAATCGGTAAATGATCGGATAGGGTGGTGTCCACCGTTGATATAGATAAGTTAGGCCATAACTGCAGTATCCCATTCGAGGCTAGAACACGATCAATACGAGAGAATGAAACTCTATTAGACCAAGTATAATCACGGCCGTGTAGGGGTAGATCATGGAGTTCAGATTGCAATACAAAGTCTTGAAAAGCCGACATGGAAGGGTAGGAGCGATCGTTTGCCCTTTCCGACACATGTAATACCTCATTAAAATCACCACAAATCAAGATCATCTGAAAGTCTCGAATAATCGGGATAAGTTCCTGCCATAAATCATATCTATCCATATGATTTGTTGGGGCGTATAGACTAAGAACGTGCAAATCTTGCTGCTGAAGGGGAAATTTAACTAACACCCATCGGGAAGTAGAATGGAGAACCGAAACCGAAAGCAACGAGGAGTTCCAAGAAAATAGGATGCCACCCGAAAGACCATTAGAGGGGATATAGTGATAAGCAAAGTCATTGTGCCCCCAGAACCGTTTTACCACTTGCTCAGAGATACTTTCTATCTTTGTTTCTAACATGACAAAAAATTGGAGATTGTGTTTACGAATGCTAGAAGAGACAAATTGCTGCTTTGCCCTGTTATTAACACCTCCTCTACAATTCCAACATAAAAAATCCATCGACATAATAGAAGAAAATAAATACCTTGATGAATGTGAACTAATCAGTTCACCAAATTATCCATAGCTGTCAGAACAGCTTGCTTATTTTTCTCCGAGAATATTCCTAGTTTTTTCCCCATTTTCATAGTCAGCTCTTTTTCGAGGGTCAGAGATGTCCTTGACTGAGATAAAATGATCACCCGATTCATATTATAAATGTCAGGTCCTGACGAAGCTGAAGTAACAGGCTGGTTGGCTTCCGTCTGTGGGTTGACTAGCCTTACAGGTTGTTCGGCCTCCATTAAAGCTTCAGGTGTAGCTGGGTTTGATTCCGGGACAACACTCAAATTATCATTTGATTGATTTGGGAGGGGGATAATTCGGAGATCCGGGCTAATATAATCTGCAGTTTCCACTTCCTGGCAGCCGGAACTACGCGAGTCGTTGGAAGTGTCAAAAGAAGCATCGGATGGGATATCGGACGGGGCATCGGAAATTTCGGAATCATCATCTTGGTAATGTTCACAGCCAACACCTTGTCTTAGATTAGTGTGAATGAGCACTTCTTTAGTATTCACCAACAGTTTGAAGGAGCGATTGGTTGTCCCAAAGGGGACCGAAACCAGACAGGAAACCACATCCAGACGATCCGGGAAATCAAAATTGAAGTCTACAGAAATAACACGGCCAAAGGAGCTCGCTAAGTGTCTGATCAGCTCCTCTCGAATCAGAGTGGGGGGAATTCCCATAAAGTCCAGGTACATGATGCATTCTGTCGGTATAAAATCAGCCGGCAACAACTGCACATCCTTAAAAATATGCAGCATGACCTTCCATTCACCACCTACAAAATTTTTCATAGCCAGTATTGAATTAAACGAGACAATAACATTATCCTTGCCTACAGGGGCAGCAAAAGAAACATCAAAACCACGTTCATGCAATAAATCAAAGGTGAGCCGAATATTCGAGATATTGATTAGAGTGACTAAGCATGACTTATCTTTCCAAGGGGCCACATTTGTAATAAAATCATGGCCCCTGGGTGAGTTCGCTGAGATTGAATTATGAGTGGCAAAAGAAGCCTCGTTTGGAACTTGTGATTCTGCCACAACTTTGGCATACGATCTGTCTCCACGTAGTGATTCCCGGAAATTAACCCGTCGTTTAGGTATCTGGCCTGCTGATTTATTGGGCTGATATTGTCGAGATGTTGGAGCTGCAGCCGAGTTCGTGAACTTGGCCTTGAAAGCGCGCACACGAATAATTCCAATGCTCACTGAGTTCAACCTGTGGAGTATTTCCTGAACAGACAGAGAGTCATCTACCGTAATGAAGCCGAAGTTAAGGTTCCTGACATTCTTTTTCCTAGCTACATAAACACGTCCCGAAATTCCATGCTTCTTGAAAACCCTGCTCATAGAATCTGCTCCATAGGAATTTGGGAAATTTTCAAAATAGAATCTGGTGGGGGCGGGTTCGGGGTTAGGGTTTGAGCGGTGGTTGAGAGCAGCCGCGTTGGGGTTAGGATTAAGGTTATGGTTTCGGCGGTGAGTCGCGGCGGGCTGGCGACTGTGACGATGGACAGCAGCCAGGCGATGGTGGCGGTAGGGTATGGAGAGGTTGGCTTGGCGAGGTTCAGAAGTCCGATGGGTACGGTTGGCGGGGAAGGAACGGGGGTTGGATCAGTTGTAGTGATGGCTGTCGGCGAAGGGGGGGTTGAAACGGTTGTAGTGATGGCGGTGGCTGTCGGCAAAGGGGGGGTTGGATCGGTTGTAGTGGCGGCTGAGGTGGTTTGCGGTGTAGGAGGGGGTGCGGCGGTGGAGGCTAGGGTTTTTCTCCATAGGGCTGCGGCTGTAATCTGATGGCTTTGCTGCAACCTTTAGGAAGGCTTTGCGATCAAATAGATGCCATATTGAAGTCTGCAGGGGTGGGAGCAGTAGAGGAGGTGATCGGAGCCGCCGTAGGAAGCGCTAGCGATGCAAGACGGCGTTGAGCAGAACGGCGACAAAGGGTGTGAATATGGCTTAGGGTTTGGTAGCACAATTCCACCAGAGAAGGGATAGTACGCTGACCACGATTACACGAAATAAACACTAGTAGAAACAACCACAATCTGATGACGATAATGACAACAAGTAGTTGAAACCCGAATTAGCGAAATAGGGGTTTGAGATCGAAACCAATATAAAGCAAACCAATGGCCAATAAATCCATGGCGAAGAAGACAATATGTAGGTGCTAGATAGTGATATGTAATGGAGAACTGAAATCCGGCGATAGATAAAAATTATGAAGGAGAGATCGCATAACCAAATCTGAAACTGAGTTGTCAAAACTTGATGCAATCGCAGTGGTAGTGGAAGAATCAGAGAGGACTAGCGGCGATGAGAGGTGGGAGGCTGCTCCGGCATGATGGTGGCTAGGAGGGAGGATGCTGAAGGCTGCAGGCGGCTGCTAGGTCACAAACACAAACATGGAATTTGATTGCTTTAATTGTTAGTTGCATATTTTTTTTCATGCTTTTACTGTCAGTTTCGTAGTGCAAGGATGAGTCATCCACTTCCATTTCAATTTCAGTTAGTTATTTCATTTGTTTTAGGATAGTGTGCCCATGATTTCATTTGTGTAAGTAGTGGTTGTTATACAACCTCTATAAATATTTGCTATCATCAATGAAAAAGCAAGATTGATCAAATATAGTTTTGAGTACTTTAACTCAGAGGTATTAAAGTTCCCTCTAATCGAGCCTTACGTTCTTTCAAAATAGGTCGTAAAAAGAAATCCACTTCTTCACCGTCAAAAACTCCCTCCAGCTCTACTAACAAAAAGCCCATAACTCGATCCCAATCCCAGGACTGTAACAATCTGGTACCAGAGCCAGTAGTTATGGGTGAATCTATTCAAGACCAGCTTAACAAACTCTTCAACTTGCTCAAAACCGAACAACAGGCCAACATAATTAGTAATCAGAAAGTGGAGCAAATTCATGCCATATTGGATGCCATGTCTCTTGACTTGGAATCTATCAAGAAGGAAATTGCTTCTTCAAGTGCGGAAAGTCGGACAAAAATAAGAAAAGATGAGGGAATTTATGGGGAAATGGCTTCTGAAAATTCCAGCGGACGCGCAATTGTACCAAAGTTTACAAAACTTAACTTCCCTCGATTCAATGGATTGGAAGACCCCTTGGGTTGGATCAGCCGTTGTCAGCATTTTTTCCGCCACCAAGCAAATCCTGAAGAAGAAAAGGTGAGCTTAGCCTCTTATCATTTGGAGGGAATTGCTCAACTATGGTATTTGCAGATGATTCAAGATATTCCAGATCCTACATGGGAAGAGTTTGTCAATCAATGCAATTTGTGTTTTGGTCCTCCCCTTAGAAGTAACAAATTGGGGGAACTCGCCATGCTTAAGGAAACGAGTTCAGTTGAGGGGTATCAAAACAAATTCGAAGTGTTAATTTCAAGGGCTGGAATATTAACTCAAAATCAGAAAATTCAGTTGTATCTAAGTGGATTGCAAGAGTCCATATCAATTGAAGTTGAGCTCCACCAACCATATGACCTTGTAACTGCAATGAGCATGTCTCGCTTGTACGAAAGGAAAATATTTCCGAAGATAACTACCAATCGAGATGCCAAAATCCAACTTAACAATTGTAGATTTGCACACCAATCGTTTGGTAAAAATGCTCACGCGAGAAAAAATGGAAGAAAGAAGGAAGCAACGGTTGTGCTTCAATTGCGATGAACCATTTGTGCGAGGCCATTAGTGTAAAAAGTTGTTTTGGATTGACTTGGAAAAAGGAGAAGAATTCATTGAGGCAACAGATCAAACTTGGCTCACAAATCAAGCTTCAGGAAAAGCTTTCATTGGGGTTGGGAAGCATTGTTACTAGCCACGTTCTATAACCAACAATTTGAACGTGGATTTGAAGATGTGGAGGCTGGCCATGTTCCAGTTGCTTTAATTATTAGTTGCATATTTTATTTCATGCTTTTAATGTCAGTTTCGTAGTGCAAGGATGAGTCATCCACTTCCATTTCAATTTCAGTTAGTTATTCCCTTTGTTTTAGGATTGTGCCCATGATTTCATTTGTGTAAGTAGTGGTTGTTATACAACCTCTATAAATATTTGCTATCATCAATGAAAAAGCAAGCTTGAAAATCAAATATAGTTTTGAGTACTTTAATTCAGAGGTACTTCTTCACCAACACAAACACCCTCCACCTCTACTAACCAAAACCCCATAACTCGATCCCAATCCTTGGACCGTAATAGAAGTTCAAAGTTGCAATTGGATAAATTAAAAAGAGATGTAGTTTTTCCAAGCTAGATACTCCCGCTTGAACTCCTCAATATTGCCTTTGTAGGGAATATGTTTGCCCAAAAACAACCACAATGGGGTGATTGTTTTTATCAACTCCTTGCATGAACAAGTTGTGGCAAAGACTTCGTCCAGTGATTGAGCCTTGAAGTTGTGATCTTAGAGGTAGCAGGTTCGAGTCCACACTCGGGCGGGGTAGGATAAGGTTTTCCTTCTTTATTATTGTAAGCCCATATGAGGAAAAAAATTTTTTAAAAAAAAAACATGTTCTGGGCAAGTTCATTGGAAAATTAAGATGAAATCAGGATTTGCTTTCTCATCATAATTAAGACGAAATCTTAATAGAAATTCTAAAAATCACATTTTCATTTCATTGACTAAAGACCAATGTATCATTTGAAACTGTACATGGCACAAAAATGAATACTTACAAGCAATACAACATAAGGGGAATTTAGCACCATGGTTACAATGTATACTTACAATCTATAAATGTAAAATGAAATGAATACTAAACGTTCCAAAATAGAAAAGTGAAATGAAAAGTCAGATGTATACTCTTATCAGTATCTAATAATTACCATTGGATTAGTCTGTTTTTGGGTTCAACATATAGTGACTTTAGCACCAGATCTTCACACAATAAATTGATTAATCTTGGGTCAATTAGCATATAATCAAATAAAAACAAATATCTACGGTCACATTGTAAATCATCTAAGTATAGTCCATGTCGTACCCAATGGTGCTAATATACCTACAGCTACAAAATACAGAAGGGGAATTTCTAGTAGGACTCTACACATGAGTATTGAGTGTTGTCAGAAGAGAGAACACATTCACAGTCATTTTCAGCAAGAAAGAAAACCACTTGATAAAATAATTTAACTGATTCAAAGTTTTGGACCCTCATCTCTACATCATATTCAACCAACATTTTTATAACTAACATCAGCCTAAATCTTTGTACCATTTGCTATAGGGTGTTTTCTCTTTTCTACAATGCAGTATCTCCGATACAACCTAGTAACTTTTAATTCGTCACAATCACATTCGACTGCCACTTTTGGTCCAAAAGGGTGTGAATTGAATATGACAATGCCCAAGTGTCAAGTTGGTAAAGCGCACTGTAGCATATGCCTAAACAAGCAATGAAAACAAGAAAATAAACAAAATGTGAAAAAACAAGGAAGGCTAATGTACCAGTATGCCCAACTTCTGAAGCAAATTTTGAGCTTCTTCAGCTTCCATTCTAGCAACCTACTCAATTGGGCCTTGTAAAGTTTGATGCTTGTCCATCACTATGGGGAAAGAAGATTAGGAAACAACAATTACAAACCAGAAGCAACAAATAATCCTCAAAAAATGACAGAAGTATAAAGAGAAGGGGATTACCAATGGAATGAAGATAGTCGAAATCGAGATTCAAATCTCCTTTGGTACGCTGATGAAAAATATGAACGGGATATTGGAGGAGGAAATGAGAGAGAAAAGTAATTCTCTAACGACGCCAGGAGACTTGGAATCGAGTGAGCAGTGACAAAAGACGGAGATGTAGCAGCGATACGGAAGAGAGGGGGAACTGGAAGAGAGGCAGCAAGATGGATTGAACAAACGCATGGCGATTTCTTTTGAATTTTTTTGGAGATTGTGTTGGAGAGTTTTAAAAAGTTGAAGGAGATGTCATGGGAGCAGCTTGAAGAGGAAGAGGGAGATTGAATGGGATCAGATGACAATGGAGAAGTAGGAAAGAGAAAATAACCCTAATGTGAATCGGAGAGGGAATTTAATGTTATTGGCGAAATTAAAAAATTTAGTAGAGGGAATTAAACTCAATTTGAAGGGAAATCAATTTAAACTAGAATTAAAAGTAACAACAACTAAAAGATATAATAATAAATATAGTAATACATATCAGGCTAAATTTTAAAAAAGTACTATTTGTAAAATAAGGTCTGAGAAATTAATTTTTTCGTAAGGGTATGTAAATATTGTCAAAAAGAGTATTTTTAATAATAAATTATGTCACAATAATGGTTTTTTATAATGTTTGAAATTTTTTTTATAGTGCAAATAATGTTTTTGTTTAAATATAATTATAAACTTTAAGAAATTATAAAAATGGAAAAAAATCTCCGAAACTTATTCAAATCTTGACGTATAATTTTAAATAATAAGGTTAAGTTATGAGAATGCTGAATTGATCAAAATCTATTTTGATCACTGTTCTGAACAAAAAATACTTTTTTATCCTCTGTTTGCGAATTTTTTGAAACCACATATCCCTTTTGCAAAAAAAATTTCTCATACCCCGTTTTATAAAAAAGTGAAACCACAAGATACTTTTTTAAAGTTTTCCCTACATATTATTATATAATATTGAATATATATTATTAATTATTTAAATTATTTGAAAAATAAATATTTATTGTTATTAATATTAGCATTATCATAGTTGATACAAATTTGTTATTAATACTATTATTATTGGTAATCATAGTTGATACAAGTTCATTCGGTTCAAAAATTCTCATTTAAAATAATTATTAGTACTATTATTGGTAATCATGAGTAATAATAAAAAGTTACTTAAATAGCACATAATTTTCTTATACTTGATAATAAGCAATCAAATTATATAAACATTGAAGGTAAGGTTTAGGGTTTGGGGCTTAGGTTCATGGCTTAAGGTTCATACTAACTTTCTTATTCTTTTTTTGTACATTTTATAGAACTTTTTAAATAGCATAAATATTCCTATGACTTTCTTATACCATTTAAATAATTTTTTTAAATAACATATAACTTTCTTATACCTTCTTCGTAATTTTTTGAAAAACCCTCGGAGGGACAATGTATCCCCCCAATGGCTAAAAGTTTGGAGCAGGTGAAAATTTCGAGGCGAGGTTCCCAGCCAGGCTGGTTTCCCCGCTTACCTACAAAACATCTACCCCTCTTTTATTAAAAATAAAACTTACCCAAGGTCTCAAGATGGGACCATGAGCAAATTAATTACATGAGAGTAGCAAATTTGGGAACATAAATACATCAGATGCAACTAGGCTAACATTATGATTCATAAGCTTAAAGATGAACCAACATAAGTAAATGTTAGAGCCAAGAATGTCGTCCAGCCTAGAAGTCGAGTTTTCAAAGATGTGATTGTTGCGTCTTCTCCAAATATTCCATGCGATAGTGAACCACAGAGATGTCCCGAAATAACGTCTAATGCCACTTTTAAAGAAAGATTGCCATAATAGGAGAAATGAATAACCCGTTTATGGCATGGTAATAGAAATGCCCAGCCATGAAAACGCTTCTCTCCAGAACCTGCAACTCGACTAACAAAAGAACAGGCATTGCTCTAAAGTTTCGGTTTCTTGGCATAACGGACAGCTGTTATCCTCAATTGCATTGCATCCACGTCGAAATAAGAAGTCCTGAGTAGGGAGTTGGTCATGAAACAACAACCAACCAAAGAATTTGATCTTCGGAATTAAGTAAGAATCCCATATTAAAGTGAAGTTTTTAGCCAGAAGTGTCCAACGAGGTTGTTGATAATAGCCGTGATAAAACGATACTGCCGAATAGTCTGTGTGTTTACCAATCTCCCAAGTAGCTTTATCAATACTAGCTAAAAAAATCGACTATCCCCTGTTAGAGTTTTCGAAAAGGAACGAACACGATGAAGCAATCCAATTTTTCAGTTCCATGCAGCGTTGCTGCCCCGTGATTCTCAATCTCCTTTTCCAAAAGGGCCTCCCTTGTATGTGATTTTGGAATAGAGAGTTACATTCTTCATGAATGGAAGAGTGTTTCTTATCGCAAATCTCAAAAAGATCCGGGAACAAAGATTTAATTGGTGTGTTACCAGTCTAATTATCATACCAAAAGGAACCAACCATTCTATTACCCACCCGAATATGTACAAGAGAAGAGAAAAAGTTCCAATTGTCCTCGTTACTAAAGCAGCATTTGACTATGCCACACCAAATAGGGGAGATTACCTTGGAGTCAAGGAGTACGAAGTCATGCCAGGAGCTTATACCATAACGTTGGATGCAGTATGTGAACCACAAGGAATCGTGATTGGGAATATTCAGCTTCTAAATCCATTTGAAAAGCAGACGTGAATTTGCAAGCTAGAAATCTTGAATGAATACGCCTCCGAGATGATGTGGTAGGTTTATAGTATTCCAGCTTACTTTTCATATGCCATTCACATTAGAATCACCTCACCACAAAAAGTTATGCATAAGACAATTGAGGATAGAAATCACCGAATTGGGCATTCTGAATAAAGATAGCAGATAAATAGGGAGTGAAGAAAGAACCGATTTGATTAGGGTACAACAACCCACATAAAAGAGATAGCTGCCCTTCTAATTCGCTAGACGGAATTTAAATTTCGCAATTAGAGGGTCCCAGGCTGAGATCGGAGGCTGTTTGACCGTAAGCGGAACCCCTAAATATTTTATTGGGAATTTCTCAACCCGACAGCCTAGTAAGTTCGCATAAGATGCAATTAAATTTTCAGAAACATGAACTCCCATCAAAGCACTCTTGTTATAATTTATACGAAGGCCTGATATTAATTCGAAGCATCTCAGGACACGAATGAAAGTAGGAATATAAGATTCCTCAGCCGGGAGAAAACATAAAGTGCCATCTGTAAATTGGAGAAGAGAAACGTCGGGTAGCGATTCATCCAAGCGAAATCCCGGTAAAATACCCTCTCTAATACAACAATCCATAAGCTATTTCAAACCCTCAACGGCTAGAACAAAGATGAGCGGTGATAGGGGATCACCCTATTTCACACCTTTTTGAATGCGAATTGGAGCACTGGGAATGCCATTAACCAAAATTGATGTCGTGGAATTTTTCCTACAGTTTGAAAGCCAAGAAATCCATTTGTTATGAAAGCCCATTTTCGCAAGAACCAAGTCAATGTAACTCCAAGAAATACTGTTAAAAGCTTTGTGAAAATCTAGTTTCAAAACCAGATAAGAACATCTTCGGGAGTGCAAGTTGTGGATGATCTCAGATGGTAAGAAAGAACACTCATGTATACTTCTACCTTTAACGAAGGCAAACTGATTTCTAGACACAAGTGAGGGAAGAACTGCCTGAAGCCGAATGGATAGCAGTTTAGCAATGATTTTATAAACACCATGAATTAATGATAGCGGTCTGAAATTATTCAGCGCACATGTGCCTGGGACTTTGGGGATCAAGACGGTATGCAAAGTTTTTATCGAGGCAAGTAACCATGAGGTGGCTTGAAATCAATTAAAAAGGTCTATGAGTTCTAACTTTAGAGCATCCCAGAATCGTTTGTAGAAAAAGAAGTTGAAACCATCTGGTCCTAGGGCCTTATTTCCCCACAGGCACAAATACTACTCCAAATCTCATCAACTGTGAATGGCACAATCAAGGCTGTGTTCTACTCCATACTATCGATTTGAAAATCTAGCTTCCTGAGCGAGAATGGGATCTCAGGGTTTGCCATAAAGAGTTACGTACAGAGGGTTCGGATTGATTCTGTTATAACTTGTATATCCGAGGTCAGTTCGCCATCAATTTCTAATTAGGAGATGTGGTTATTACGAGAACGGGTCGATACGGTTCGATGAAAAAATGCAGTATTATTATCACCCAATAGTGCCCATGAAACTCTTGACTACTGGTGTCACAGTTTTTTAAAATAATTTCTGCAATCTTGGAGTAAGGTTCGGGAGTTATTTAACTCCAAGTTTTGTTGCGCGGTGAGTGGACGCGGAACATTGCTGCTTGTTTATACTAAAAGATGGATTTCCAGGTCTTTGATACTTTTTTCCAAATTACCAAAATTGTTACGATGCCATGGACGAATTGCCATTCTAAGTTTTGACAATTTGAAGGAGATGTCCTTATTCGGATGAGACAAGCAAATGGCGTGCCAGGAGGTGGTTATGAATGGTAAGAAATCTGATCTGTCCTACCAAAAATTGAGAGATCTAAAGGGCTTTAGACCAGTGGGCGTGGGAGTAGTTGATCAAAGTAAAACGGGAAAATGATCAGATAATGAAGTATCAAGCGTCGAAATGGTCATGGACGGCCAATGATCAATGAAGTCGTGTGAAGCAAGGACTCTATCGATACGTGAAAAGTAAATCCTATTATGCCAGGTGTAGTCACGGCCATGAAGGGGGAGATCGTGTAGTTCACAATGTAAGACAAAGTCCTGAAATGCTTCCATTGACTGATAACTTCTACTCCCCGATCGTTCTGATACATTTAAAATCTCGTTGAAATCACTACAAAGTACAATTCTTTGAAGACCAGCAATAATAGGCTGTAGTTCCTCCCACAACTCATTCCTTTCAAGATAATTGGTAGGGGCATAAAGGCAAAGAATATGAAATTCCAGAACATGCAATGAGAACTTACCCAAAATCCATCTACCCAAAGATCGGATGATTTCCCCTTTAAGGATTGAATTATTCCATAAAATTAGGGTACCCCCTGAAAGACCACTAGATGGGGCAAAATGATAGGAAAAGTCATTATAGCCCCAGAAATGACGAACCGTACTATCAGAAACTCCATCAACTTTCATTTTCATCAAAACAAAAAAAAATCAGCCTATGGGTATTAATGCAAGAAGACACAAATTGTTGCTTGGCCCCGTTCGTGAGACCACCTCGGCAATTCCAACTTAAGAAAGCTAAAGACATAAGAACATGTAAA
This sequence comes from Euphorbia pulcherrima, assembly GCA_947683365.1. NCBI lineage: Eukaryota > Viridiplantae > Streptophyta > Magnoliopsida > Malpighiales > Euphorbiaceae > Euphorbia > Euphorbia pulcherrima. Next base: position 29,209,379 of record CANTUS010000007.1, read on the forward strand.
ATACCTAGATAAAGATCTTAATAGTACCTTGCATCACCAAATTGTCCATGGCTTTCAAGATGATTGGTTTATGTCGTTCTTTGAATAGGTCCAATTTATTGCCCATATCAAAGGATTATTGTTTTTCCTGTTCCGGCGCACTTCTCGATTAAGACAGAATAATAATGCGATTCATGTTTGGGATATCTAGTCTTGAGGAGACCGAATCCACCTATTGATTAGAGGCTATCGCGTGTAATTCTTCCACGGGGGGGATTTGGGTTATAGTAGGCAACATTCTGATTGGAGTGTCATTAGTTTCAGGAATTACGCTTAAGCTTGTGTTGGAGAGGTCCAGCTGTCTAGGTAGTGATCCTGAATCATGCGAAGTGCTATTGCTTTGCTCCAAGTCTGAAGAAAATACTAAGTTGGAATCCTCAGATGTGACACTAGAATCACAAGACGAGTTTATTTTGAAATCAGTACAGTGTTGGCATCCGATTCCTTGCTTGAAACTAGTGTGAATAATTCGTTCTGACGTGCCTGTAAGAATTTTAAAGGATCGACTAGATGTCCCTATATATACCGAGATAACGCATAAGACGACATCAAGATGTTCTGGCATCTCAAAATTGAAATCTAAGGAGATAATTCGGCCAAAAGTAGCTGCCAATTGTCTGATCAAAGTCTCACAGATGAGTACCGGAGGAATCCACATGAAATCCACGTACATAATGCATTCGTTTGGTGTAAAATCAGCTGATAAAGGGTTCACCAACTTGAAGATATGCTTTATTATCTTCCGTTCTCCGCCTACAAATTCGTTCATCACATTTACTAAATTAAAAGTGATAATAACAGTGTCACCCCCTAAAGGGGCAGTAAAAACGACATCAAAACCACGATCTCGAACAAGTTCAAAGGTATAATTAATATTTCCGGTATTAATCAAAGAAGCAATGCAAGACTTAGCTTTCCAAGGGGCTAGTTCAACAATGAGATCATGCCCCCTAGTGGAAGAATCCTGATGAGTTCCCTGCACAATAGAGTTATGGGCATCGTTTGAAACATCATTCGTGACCTTGACACCAAAAACCACTCCAGCATATAATCTCTCTCCTCTAGGAGAATTTCGAAAAATCCTCTTTTGTCTCGGTTTGGTAGCCGCCAGATTGGGCATCGAATTTTGCTGAAAATGGTTTTCCTTTGAGTGATGATCTGGCTTCCTATACCTAGCCTGATAAGAACACAAGCGAATGACACTGATGCTCACAGTATTTAGCCTGTACAAGGTCTCACGGAATGATAGAGAACCATCTAGGGTTAAGAACCCGAAATTTTAATTCCTTGCATTCTTTTTCCTTGCTATGTATACACTTCCAGCGATCCCATATCGCTTGAAGACACGGCTCATCGAATCAGCTCCATAGGTGTTTGGGAAGTTTTTGAAGTAGATTTTGGTAGGGGTACGGTTTTGCAGGTTTGTGGGTCGGCTGGGGTGGGAATTGCGACAAAGGGTAGAGGCTGGAGATGGGGGGAAGGTGATGTTGGCTAAAGGCTGAGTGATAGCGGTTTCGGTGGTCGGAGGTAAGGGAGCGGTGGTGGTGGCGATGATGAATGGTAGGGTGGCGGTGGTGGGTAGGGGGGTGGCGTCTAGGGTTCCTCTCCATCGGGGATTTGTATTAATTATCTAATTAGTTATATACCTTCTTTATAATTGATTTAAACTTAAACATATAATAATTAAAAGTAGTAATAATTAGTAATGATCATATTAATATTAGCTTTTTCTTTAATCAATAATAATATTTGCTAAACTAGAAAATACTTAAAAATAACATTTTTAATTATTGTAATTAATTATATTGTTTAAACATTACTATATTATTAATAATTCAGGGTTTAGGGATTAGTGTTCATGGTAAGTTTCTTATACCTTTCATTTACTTTTTATGTAAATTTTTAAATAACCAATAAATTATACCTTCATTTACGTTTTATGTAACTTTTAAATTACTTATAATTTTCCTATACCTCTTTTTAAACCTTTCTTATATCTTCCTATAACTTTGTTATAACTTTCATGTGTACCATTTTTTTATAACTTTTCAATAACTTACAACTTTTCACACATATATCTTTCGTAACTTTTTTATACCTTATTAAGTAAATAGCTTATAACATTCATACACCTTTTATATGCCTATTCAAATAACATATAACATTCATAATTTTTTTATACATTTTTCATGTAACTTATCATATAGTTTATAACTTTCTTATTACCTTTTCATATAACATGTAGCGTCCTTATTATTATTCTATACATTTCATCTAATATGAAACCTATAACTAATAACAGTTTTTGTACATCTTCTATAACTTTTTATAAACCCTATAATCCTCTCAAATACTATATCTATAGCTTTCAAAGAACCAATAGATTTCTCGCACCTGTTTCGTAACTTTTCATATAACCTACATCTTTTCATTAAATCTATAACTTTCATATTCCTTATACATTTTTTATAACTTTTCATATAAATTTTGTGACTGCAAAAAATTATTGTCACATATTGAATAGTTTTAGTTATAATTTTTACTTGTAACTGTAGTATTTTTTTTCAAAAACATGCCATGTGGTTTGGTCATTTTGCAAAAAGGTCCTTGTGGAATTTTTTTCTTCAAAAGGGTGCTTGTGGTTTCAAAAGTTAGCAAAAACATGCTTCTCAAAATTTTGCAACCACATTTGGAAGGGTAATCTCAGTTATTCAAATAAATTCAATATTCCTTTATTTCAACCATATTATCTGTGAATTATTTATCAAGATTTGAAAAAATTTTGGAAAATTTTCAATTTGTTATGATTTTTGAAAGTTATTGTCAATTTTTAATTAATATACATATCTGTACTTCTCAAAAAATTCTAAAATTTATCATTAATATGTATTGTATTCATATAAACAAAGCTGCAAAATTTCACTTCAAAATGAAGAAGATTACCCTTCCAAATGTGATTTCAAAATTTTGAGAAGCATGTTTTTGCTAACTTTTGAAACCACAGGCACCATTTTAAAAAAAAATTCCACAAAGACCTTTTTGCAAAACGGCCAAACCATAGGGCATGTATTTGTAGTTTACCCTATATTTTTTGCTATAAGCTTTTTAATTTGTCATGCATATAGTTTTTGTGACGATAAAAAATTTACTATCATATTTTGAATAATTTTAGTTACAACCTTTACTTGTAATGTACGTATTTTTTTGTTTATTATAACAAAAATAATAAATTTTTTGCAAAAAATCTTTTTATGTTGTCACGCATATAGTTTTTGTGACAATAAAAAATTGGTGTCACATATTGAATTGTTTTCGTTACAACCATTACTTGTAACTGAAGTATTTTTTGTTTTAAGTTAATTTATTGTCACAAAATTAATATATTTTTTGCAACAAGCTTTTTATGTTGTCACTCATATAGTTTTTATGATGATAAAAATTTTATTGTCACATTTTGAATAATTATAGTTACAGCACTTACTTGTAACATAAGTATATTTTATTTCAAGTTAGAATTATTGTAACAAAAGTCATAAAATTTATGCAACAATTTTTTAATGTTGTCACACATGTGACGATAAAATATTTTTTTGCCACGTATTAAATTGTTTTAGTCACAATTATTACTTGTAACTGAAGAATTTTCTGTTTGAAGTTAAACTTATTGTCACAAAAAAACTTTTTTTTTGCAACAAGCTTCATTATGTTGTCACACATATAGTTATTGTGACGATAAAAAATTTATTGTCACATATTGCATAGTTTTAGTTACAACTTTTAGTTGTAACTAAAGTAGTTTTTGTTAGTTGTAACTAAAGTAGTTTTTGTTTGAAGCTAAACTTATTGTCACAAAAATAATATTTTTTTTTGCAACAAGCTTCTTATGTTGTCACACATATAGTTATTGTGACGATAAAAAATTTATCATCACATATTAAATAGTTTTAGTTACAACTTTTAGTTGTAACTAGAGTATTTTTTTGTTTCAAGTTAAATTTATTGTTTCAAAAATATATTTTTTTGCAACAAGTTTCTTATGTTGTCACCCATATAGTTATTGTGACGATAAATAATTTATTGTCATATATTGAATATTTTTGTTTCAAGTTAAACTTATTGTAACAAAACTAATGTATTATTTGCTACAAACTTTTTTATGTTATCACATATATTGTTTTTGTGACAGTAGAAAGTTATTGTCACATATTGAATATTTTTAGATACAACTATTACTTGTAACTAAAATATTTTTTGTTTCAACTTAAATTTATTGTCACGAAAATAATAAATTGTTTGTAACAAGATTTTAATAGTCACATAAATAGTTTTTGTGACAGTAAATTTTTATTATAACAATTTCTAAATTATAGGTTACAACTTAAGTTGTAATGGGAAATTATATGTTACAATTTTAAAAAATTGTTGCAAAAACAGCTATTATATGTGACAATTTTATAATAAAATTATACGAAACTAATTTTTGTGACAATAAAAAAATTATTGTAACAATAATAGCCTTTTGTGACAGAGAAATTGTTGTCACGTATTAACTGATTTCTTGTAGTGTCCAAATCTTTCCCCAATTTTTCAGTAATATCTTACTTTAATTCTAATTTCCATATTTTTTCCTTTTGTTCTTTTAATTAGTTTTGTCTGTTTGCCAGAGAGATAGGTGTAGATTAGGTTTTTTAGTGCTTCGTTTTTTATGAATTTGGTCCAGATTTGGCTTATTTGAGAGTTGGCTTCTCTTATTTGCTAATTTATTCATTTTTAAATGTCTTTTAGTTGGTGGATGCTTGGATTTTTTATTTGTCTTTTGGTCACAATTGTTGGTAAAGTTGATTAAGAACATAAAGAACACCTAACAATTCTTTAGTGCTAGATTAATTAATCACATTATTAGGATTGGAACCACAAAAGGGTTGAAAGCAATATTTAATATATTATGATTCTTATGTACCATCGTCTAGAAGATGTTAACTCTGCTTATGATGTTGAAAATTCTATTTGTATTTTGGCTTTAGGCTTAGCTGTTAATAATGTGAGAGAGTATGTACACACAAGTTTCGAGTTACAAAACTTCAATTCTTGTCGTGAATAAAATTGCGTCACCAGATTGTATACATCATACTTCTGTTCCCCATTAATGTTGGCCGGGTCTTCAAATTCTAATCTTGTGCTATATCGGTCAATTTCATCTCCTCTACTCTTCTACTTGTGGAATTCTACCATCACTTATTTTCTTTAAGAAATAACGAAAATTCTTTTAAAAAACTATATATTTTTTTGGCTCACAGGCTGGGTTTGGGATTTAGATATTTTATGATAGCCCGAGCTCGATTTTTATATTTTATAATTTGCTCGATTTTTTTATTTTATAATTTAGCCTGACTTGGGCTACTTGATTTTTAGCTAAGCTTTATTAGGCCTAGCCCGAACCCGGCCCAGCCCAAACAATGATCAAGTCTAAGGTATATACCATGGTTTTCAGACTCGGACCGGTCATCAAACTGGTGAAGGCAACGGTCCATAGATTTGAGGTTCAATCGAATTAAATCGGTGGTTGAACCAGATTTTCTTAAACATGTGAAAATACTAAATATTTTATTAAACATGTAATATGAGTTATACCCCTACAATAATTAATAATATTAAATAAAATATTTTATAATCCAAAATTGTATTTCAAATAAAAATAAAATATAAGATAACAACTAATATAATCTAGAGAAAGAATGCAAAACGAATTCTATATTGTATAGATTCGTTTAAAAAAGTTGATAAATTTGATTTACGATATATAAAAATAACACATTAAAGGAATTTAAATTTATACACAAAATAAAAAAGTTATATATTCATTCAATATAAATTTTAAGCAAAAAAACTTAGATATAATGGTATTTAAAAAATTTAAATTTATTTCGTTACGCAAAATATTCAAAATTATAATTGAAAGAAATATTTCAAATTTAATAAAATGTGTAGTATATCAAATAAAAAAATTAATATATTTATTGTGGTTTTTTTACAATAAAATATTATTGAAACAAGGGAAATCATTAAAAATATACTTGTCTCGCTAAAATATCAATAAATTTGTCATGTTTGTTAAACATACTAACTATTTACAGAAATGCCATGTATTTAAGTCCCCCACCGTTTCTTTCTTCCCCTTTTTCTTTTGATTTTCTTTCTTATTTTTCATTCATCTCTCAAACCATTTATTTTTCCGACGTGCTGCTTTAGAGTTTTTTATTCATCTTATTTTTATCTTTGAAATGATATCCACTGTGATATTTTCGAAATTTTTTATCTAGTAACTATTTAGTAGGTATCCAGTAGTCAGTAGATTACTGTAAGATATCTAGTAGATATTAATGGCCTAATGCTCTCCCATACCCCTTAACTTGAGCGAAAACACCATTCATACCCCCCAACTTTCAAAAGGTCCTCCGATCTACCCCAACTTTCAAAAAGTGTGTTTCCGTACTACCTCATACCCACTCGCCCACTCTCAGCTGGGAGAGTGCACTCCACTAGCTGCCAAGCTGACATATTTGTAAAAGTCAACCCAATACTATATCGACACGTGGCAGAAACTAAAAAATTTCAAAAAAACCTTGGAAAAAATTCTTTTAAGACCCTATAATTTTAATTCAACCAAAAAACCATTTCTATAACGAATTTATTAATTTGAATAAAAGTCACACCAATCTTTACTTGACACATGTCATTTATATTATAAAATTTTCAAATATCCCTGAAAAAATTTCATTAAAATCTCTATCAATCTTTTTCTTACAATAATACCATTTTTTCTACACAACTTTTATATGTAATTTTAATTCAATCAAAAATATTAGTCAAACCAATGAAATAATGCCACGTGGCATAAACTAACAAAATTTCAAAAAAACCCTTGACAAAACTTCTTTTAAGTCCCTATAATTTTAATTCAACCAAAATATTATCTTCTACAATAGATTTGAAAAAAACCTTGACGAAATTCATTTAAGACCCATATAACTTTTATTAAATAAAGAAAATAAATTTGGTGGAGGAAACTTTTAGAAAATGTTTACGGAAGGGCCCGAAAATGTGAAAATACATTTCAGGGCCCGATTTCGTAAAAAAATTGAAAAATACCAAAACATTATGGAATATCCAGAAAATAACGAAAATAAATTTGATGCAAGAATTTTTCAAAAAATATTTTTGGAAGGGCCCGAAAATGTGAAAAAATGTTTCGGGGTCCGGTTTCGTAAAAAATAAAAAAATCCAAAAAAAAGGAATATCCAAAAAATAAAGAAAATAAATTTGGTGCAAGAATTTTTTAAAAAATATTTTTGGAAGGGTCCGAAAATGTGAAAATACGTTTCGGGGTCCGGTTTCGTAAAAAATTAAAAAATCCAAAAAAATTATGGAATATCCGGAAAATAAAAAAAAAATAAATTTGGTGCAATAATTTTTCAAAAAAAATTTTTGGAAGGGCCTGAAAGGAGGAAGAGGGGCATTTTGCAATATAAAAAGTAATTAGGGATTTTTTTATGATTTGGTTATAAAATATTAATTTTATTTGATTTTTTACACATTTGCAAGTCAAACATGTGCCATTTTGGTCAAAACCATACACATTAGCTACAACGTCAACTTAAGGTAGCATGGAGACACTTTTTGAAATTTGGGGTAGATCGGAAGACCTTTTGAAAGTTGGGGGGTATGAATGTTATTTTCGCTCAAGGTGGGGCATGGGAGAGCATTAGGAATATCTTAATTGTAATAGTTTTTTATGGAATCCAATAACAGCAAACATATATTTAATAGATATATAACAGATGTATAAATGATGATTTCATAAATTATAAATAGATCGATATCTTTTTTACGATGATTATTTTATAAAACATAACACCTACTACTTATTTAATAAAAATTTAGTAATCAGTGTTGGAATTGTAATCTTCTGCCATGGCATTGTATAGCAGGGACAAGTTTTGAATCATTTGCCAACTTCAGTTCCCTTCATAAAATTGTAGTTCAAAAGAACAGAGCCTCCGTTGGAGGTTTTCTCTATTTCTCTATTGATCAAAAGTTACATGTTCTCTTGTTTAAAACTACTGTACACAGAGCTGGTTTAATCACTAAAAATTAATAAACTAATAAACTAGAAACAGATGTTAATCTTAACGTTTTTTTTAATAGAATGTGAATCTTAAAGTGGATCATCAATTGAGCTAATCAATTCATTGTCTAAAAATACAGGTAGCCATTTGGTTGTCGGATTAAACATGAGTTTTATTTATTCTTGATATTCAGAAAATACAAGGAAATTTTGTCGGAAGCTGCCTCAATTGTAATTTTCTTTCAATACTCCAACTTGACAACTTCAAAGAAAAGAATTATTTAATAGTTTGGTAATTAAATTTGTGTACCAATAAGGTATAGCTCAGTTGGTTAAGTAAGCTGAGCAAGTTGGATTTGAAAATAAGGTTCAAATCCCATTAGATATATTTGTTGGAAGGGGTGAAGAGCCTTATCCCGAACAAGATTATTGCAATAAAGATATTTGTAAATATTACTCAAAAAAATTAAATTTGTGCCTTTTAATCTTTTGTCGACCGCTTAAAAGCAAGCTACAAATCAAATTCATGGGCTTATGAATTATTTTTAAAGGCTTCTAACAAAACGGCCAAAAAACCCAAACTAATTAAGCCCATACAAGTAATAATCTACAATTACACAAAAAGATGGGAAATTATTTTCAAACACACGGTCTTAAATGAAAGGAATTCCAACCAACTCTCAAAACTGAATAACGCGGTTTTCATCGCAAAAACCAAATTCAAAAACACGTTCAAACCACCAAGTTCGGAGCCACGATCACAGTTCCTGCTCTTATCATCTACAAAACCAACGGGAATTCTACAGATTCTGAAGTTAATTGGCGATAATCATAGGCATTCCGATTTCTGTTTCAAAATCAGAAGAAAGAGGAAGAAATCTCAAAGGTAAGAAACGAAACCCTAACATTGTAATATTGTTCTGCAATCTTCAAATGAAAGTAGCTAATCAGTCAAATAATTGTATAAAACAGTCTACGATGCCACCAAAAGGAAGAAATGCAAGAAGCAAGACAGCATTAGCAGCAAAGAAGTAGAAAGAGAAACACGTAGAAATTGCTCAAACCCAGATATTTCAACAATGTTATATTATAAAGTACTATATCTAACATTTTTGACACTAAAAATAAGAAATAGAAAAAAATGGTTCAGAAAATCAGAAATTAGAGCAAACCTATAAAATCTGTAAAAGAAACAAGCAAATATGAAACTCTACTGGACAAATACTAGATAACCATCACATAAATAACAAGTTTATACTATATTTCTACTACATAAACATTAGATAACCAACAAAGAAGAATATTGCATGGAAATTGCTGCATATCATATCAACTGCAACTGATATACTAGATTTACTAGATATTTATAAAGTAACAAATAGATACGAGACTTGATAAATATATATGTTTATCAGCTTAATAAATGGTTTAAATATTCACATGCAAAATGGTGGCTGCAACGATGGTATACATATAACAAAGAGTCCTGGGATAAATCAAATGAATATTGTAGGAACACCAGATGTCCACAGGGTGAATACTAGATAACAACCAGATGTCAGACAGATGAGATTTTATTACATGTCCCACATAACTTGGTTAAAAAGTTGGATACTGATTTATTTGATCTCTGATTTTGTACTAAAAAAATGTCATAAAATCAAAAAACCTTGTACAAAATTCTCAACTTACAACTTGTGCAGGTGCCTAGCAGTCAAGACCTAGCAAAGTACCAACTGATATATCCTGAAAAACACTACATAAGCCCCAGCGGTGAAGACATCAGCAGATGAAAAAGTAATATCATTCCTAAAGGTGGATGACCTTAGGTAATTGAATGCAGCTGGAATTAGAACTTTAAAATTATTTAAATTTTTGTATATACTAAAATTTGAGTGGGCGGAAGTATAAAGGTCGCAATGAAAATGAAAGATGAATGTAAACGCCAGGACAATTATACATTCCCTGCCAATGAAATTAACTTAAATTTGAAATCATTCATTCCTCTAATTTCATAATGTAACAGTTTTTTATTCTGACACTTCTGAAATTTTTTTTTTTTTATGGAACATGATGATATCTAACGTATATTTCATACATCTAGTATATTTGTATTAGATATCTAATAAATCTTGATTTTGATAGTTTCTATGGAATATTTTATAAAATATAACATCTAATAGATATATAGTAGACATCTAGTAGATATGTATCCTCTTAAAAAATCTATTTCAATTTGTTATAAATTGTGTTATAAATCTATTTGAAATTATGATTTACTAGATATCTGATAGTTCAAAAAAAATTTGGAAAAAATATGTCATAGTGGATGTCGTTTTGAAGATATAAATAAGACAAACAAAAAATTCTAAAGCGGCATGTCAAAAAAATGAACGGTTTAAGAGATAAATTCATAATAAGGCAAAAGAAATTAGAAATAAACATGTTGGAAGCATGTTTGTGCGAGAGGGATGTGGTATTCATATAATTAGTTTCGTGTGTCTTTTTTTTTTTAGATTATATATAATAGGGTTAAATTATTTTGGATTTTTGTGTCAATTCTGTAAGAAGCCCTTAATATAATTTAAAAATTAACAATATATAATATAAAAGTATAAAATGAGAAGATACTATCACTTGTGTCTAGTAGCTCAATTGTTAGAGCATGTATTGAAATACATGTTAGAGGTTTTGTGTTCAATTCTCACCAACAACAATTTTACAAAAACATAATTTAAGTGAACCAGAAACCGGTCATTAGTTGAATTGGTCGATTTTTAGTCGACTAGGCCGGTTCAACCGGTTGTTGACCGACTCTTGACTATGTCAAGAATTCGGTGAAACTAGACCGAACCAGACACCATTTCCGGTTAAACCCCGGTCCGGTCTGGATTTCCAAACCATGGTATATACTATAGGGAAATTATAAAAAAAAATACATGTCTCACTAAAATATCTACAAAATTGACATGCATGTTAAACATACAAACTATTTACAGAAATGCTATATAATTAAGTCCCACACCGTGTTTCTCTTCTCCCCTTTTTCTTTTGATTTTCTTTTTTCTTTTTCATTTATCACTCAAACCGTTTATTTTTTCGACATGCTACTTCAGAGTTTTTTGTTCGTCTTATCTTTGTAATGATATCCACTCTGACATTTTTGAAATTTTTTATCTAGTATTTATCTAGTAGGTATCTAGTAGATAACTGTTAGATATCTAGTAGTTATCTAGTGTATCTTATTTGTAATAGTTTTTTTATGTATTCAAATGACATCAAACATATATTTAATAGTTATATAACAGATTTGTATATGATGATTTCATAAATTATAAATAAATCTATACCTTTTTATGATGATTATTTTATAAAATATAACATCTATTAGATATCTAGTAAACATCTAGTATTCATTGTTGGATATCTAGCATATCTTAATATTAACAGTTTTTTATGGAATTTGGTGACATCTAACATATATTTCATACATCTAGTTTATTCGTATTAGATTTCTAGTAGATCTAGATTTTGATAGTTTTTATGGAATATTTTATAAAATATAACATCTAATAGATTTTTTTTTTTTGAAAACCCCCCGAGAAACATTGTGTTTCCCCAGAAGGAAAAAGATCGAGATAGGTGAAAATTTTGGGGCGGGCGTCCCAACTAGGTTGATGCCCCCGCTTACCTACAAAACACCTACCTCTCTTTATTAATGCAATCCAAAGACCGCTCACAAGATGAGAGGGTCAGTGAACAAAGATACAGCCTAAAGGTGATACAGATATAAAATTCGATCCCGAGATATGTCTATACAATGAATTGGCCAAAGGATGCCATCTAGCTAGTTACAGCTTAGAAATAAATCTGGACAGTTAAATACATCAGAAACAACAAAATTAAGATTCCGTCTTCGATACTTGAAAAAGAACCAGCATAGATGAATGCTTGCCCCCAAGTGATCATCTGTGCTTAAGACACCCTCGAACACGAACTTATTCCGTCTTTTCCAAATAGCCCACGCAATCATAAACCATAAAGCCGTACCAAACTCCTGTCCAATCCCTGAGGAAAAATGCGCTCGCCATACTACAAGAAAATCAGCCCCCTTGAATGGCATTGTTACTGAAATCCCTAGCACCAGAAAAGCTTGAACCCATATACGATAACTACCCAAACAGTGAAACAAAGCATGATCAATTGTTTCGGACTCATCACAAAACGGACACTTGTCGTTCATTACAGCTTGGCATCCGCGACAAGCCAGAAAGACTTTCGTTGGGAGATGTCTATGTAACAATAACCAGCCAAAGAATTTAACTTTAGGAATAAGACACGCATTCCAAACCACCATATAATCCGTTTCCGGCGTAGTCCTTTGAGGCGTCCTATAGAACCCTAAACAAAAAGATGCAGCTGAAAATACCTTATTAGCTTCCAGATCCCATTCAAATCTATCTGCCACCACCTGAGACCCAACGTGTGGCTGCTGCCCCCTACTGCCGACAGCCCCATTCCCCCTGAAAACAATAGGGAAGAACTGGGAAATCCAATTCCGCATCTGGGAGCACCTCTCCCTACTAGTAATCCTTAGACTACGTTTCCAAAAAGGCCTAGATAATGCCGCTCCCTTAGAAATAGACAGACACCCATCCTGAATCGAATAGCTTTTTCTATTACATAATAGATACAGATCAGTGAAAAGAACAGATAAAGACACATTTGCAGTCCAATTATCATACCAAAAAGATCCGTACGCCCCGTTCCCCACTTTTACTCTCCCATTCGATTTAAACAACTCCCAGAAGGTTGAGTTCTTTACACAACAAGATATGATGCCTTGCCAAACATACGAAATGCGGGATCTATCAACATTTTCAAACGAGTTCCATGAATCGAAGCCATATCGACGGACACACAGCTCATACCACAACGATCTCTGTCCATCTATTCTAGACCGCCATATCCATTTCAACAATAAACTATAGTTGACTAGCCTTAGATCCCTAACATATAGGCCACCTAAATTTTTTGGTAGCATAATTGTCTCCCAACTCACTTTGCAGATCCCGCTAGAGTCCGCTTTACCTTTCCACAAGAAATTACGCATCAGTTGTACAAGCTTATTGTTAATAGAGGCCGGCATCTTATTCAATGATAACAAATAGATCGGGATAGATGAGAGAACCGATTTTATAAGGACCACCCTGCCAGCATATGATAAACACTGACCTTTCCAACTTGCCAGCCTATTTTGGAACTTATCAATCAACCCGTTCCAATAAGACACCGGGATGCGTCTCGTACTGAGAGGGGTGCCTAGATAAGTAATGGGAAATCTTTCGATCTTACAACCCATTGTCTCCGCACACCGATTCAACAAGTCGTCCTGCACGTTAATACCCATGATTGAGCTCTTAACAAAATTTATTCGTAGACCTGAAATCAACTCAAAACAACGTAATAAACGGATAAAAGTAGGTAAGATAGACTCATCTGCAGGTAAGAAGCACATCGTGTCATCCGCAAACTGAAGAATAGATATATCCTTCTCTGACCCATGAATACGAAACCCAGGTAAAATACCTTTACGGACACTTGCGTCAATGAGCTGTTTAAGACCTTCCACTGCTAAGACAAAAAGAAATGGAGAAATGGGGTCACCTTGTTTAACCCCTCTGCCCAAATAGATCGGATCTGTAGGACTACCATGGATAAGAATAGAAGTTGTCGAGTTCGCTCTGCAGGTCACCATCCATCTAATCCACTTATCAGAGAACCCCATCCTCTTCAAAACTGAGTCAATATAAGTCCAAGAAACACTATCGTATGCTTTATGGAAATCAAGCTTGAGTGCCACAGAAGACTGACCACTGCGGTGGATTGATTGGATCACTTCCGAGGCTATAAATGAGCATTCATGAATATTACGGCCTTTAACAAAAGCAAACTGGTTGTCAGAGATCAGCTGAGGCAACACAGCCTGTAATCTTTTCGCGAGTACTTTCGACACAATTTTATATATACCATGGATAAGGGCAATCGGTCTATAGTTCCCCAATGACGACGACCCCGGGACTTTAGGAATCAATACGGTAAAAGATGACTTAATAGAGTTTGACAGCTGATCATGCCTATAAAATTCGCCAAACAGAGCTAACACATCAAGTTTCATGTCCTCCCAGAAGCGTTTATAGAAGAAGAAATTAAATCCGTCCGGCCCCGGTGCCTTACCTTCTTGACAAGCACACACTGCGTCCCACACTTCAGCCTCAGAAAACGATTCAACAAGCCGTGCATTGGCCGTCGCATCAACCATACGGAATTGTAGTTCGCCCAAAGAAAATGGCACCACCACTTGTTTCGAAAACAGCCTGGAATAAAAATTCCGTATCGTGGATTTAATAATTACCGGGTTAGAAGATACAACCCCATCAATTTCTAGCTGTGAAATCCGATTCCCCCTAGCCCTCGCTGATGCCATCCTATGAAAAAAACTTGTATTATCGTCACCCAGTAAAGTCCAGTTAACACGTGATTGTTGGTGACGAATTTGTTCAAGGTTCCGTCTATAGGTAAGTAATTCCGATCTCACGCACTGAAGCTCCGACCTACTTCCCTCCTCCAAAGGTCGGACCACCGAACTGGATGTCAAAAATATAATATAAGCCTCTAGCTTCTTTATTCTTCCCTCTAACCCCCCGAAATTAGATAGATGCCACGGCCGGATAAAGCTCCTTAGTCGGCATAGTTTAAAATCGATGTCTCGCCCCGGATCCGCCAATTCTATAGCCTCCCACTTCGATCTTAGAAAAGGTAGAAACCCGTCCTTTTCCCACCAACATTTCAATGATCGAAACACCTTTCTGCCATCCGATACCAATGCGTGGGATCGGTATAAAATTGGAAAGTGATCTGATAGCGTTGAATCAACCGTCATCAAATTCTGACCCGGCCACCTATCGAGTATATTGCACGACACCAAGACACGATCAATCCTTGAGAAGGATAGAATATTAGACCACGTATAGTCACGCCCATGTAATGGCAAATCAAAGAGAGCACATTCATTAACAAATTCCTGGAACCTAATCATCGATCTCACCCCCGTGTTCCCACTTCTACCTCGCTCAGAACTATGTAACACTTCATTAAAATCACCACATATCACCAAGTTATCAGTGTTTTGAATATGGGGCAGCAGATCACACCAAAATTGATTCCTATCCCTGGGGATAGGGGGACCATATAAGCATAGTAAATTTACCTCAAGTTGACTAGACACAATATGTAGCAGACACCATCTATCTGTAGAAGCAGTGATCGAGCCAAGAATTAAATTAGAATTCCATGAGATCAGTAGGCCGCCTGACAAGCCATGCGACGGGATACAATGAAAATGAATCTCGTTATAGCCCCAAAACTTCCTAACAACCTGATCTGTAACCGATAGGGACTTTGTCTCAACTAGAATGAAAACTTGAAGCTGCCACTTACGAACACATGACCGCACCAAAAACTTTTTGGCCCCATTCAATAAACCCCCGCGACAATTCCAACTCATAAAACTCAAAGACATGATAAAACTCACAATATCCCAGTTCGGCCAGCAGCTCTCTCAACGTCGCTGTCCTTCCAATGCCTCTATAATCAAGCCCATATTTTGCTCGTTAAACAACTCAAGCTTCTCTCCGATTCGGAATATCATTAATTCCTCACTGACAGTTGGCTCATTTTCTTCCCTACGAATGATAATTCTATTCATATTTGGGATGTTTGGGCCCGAAGAACTTGAATTCTCCATACCCGGAGCCAACACTTTCTTTCCCCCAATTAACGGGCTATCGCCGGGAGGGTGGATACTATCCGAACTTGTGTTTTTGCTATCCGCAACAATCTCATTATCCTCGTCCGATCTAATTTCATCTTCGTTCCCCGATGATTCACTACTACTCCTGTCCGAAGGGTCCTCCTCTGGTTCACTCCCCTCTTCCGATCCATACCCGTACTCTTGACTGTGTTGGCAGCCAATTCCCTGTCTAAGGTTCGTGTATATCATTATATCTCTATCCCCTACTGCCAACGTCAGATTCCTACTGGCTGTCCCAAGCGGTACCGAAACAAGGCACGATACTACATCCAACCGATCCGATTTTTCGAAATTACAATCTATCGTAACAACACGTCCAAATCTCGCTGCCAGTTCCCGTACCACAGGTTCACAAACAAGAGTTGGCGGAATTCCCATGAGATCCAGATACATAATACATTCCATCGGCGTGAAATCTACTGGAAGTGCACAAACTGACTCCACAATATGATCCATAACTTTCCAATCCTCATTCATAAAGTCCATAAGAACCACTTCTGATCTAAACGAAACAATCACATAATATCCACCAACAGGAGCAGCAAATTCAAACTCAAAACCGTGATCGCTCAGAAGATCATGTATATTACGGATTTGAGAAATATTGTTAAGTTTAACCAAACAAGATTTTGATTTCCAAGGTGCAGATTTAACCACTACCTCACTTTTCAGTATAGATTCGGCAGGTACAATAGGAGAGGATGCCACCTGGATCGGGTTGATGGTCGACTCTTCTCGTGGGGCTTGATTCGCCACAACATCCACAAAGGATCGATGGTCTCAAGGGGAGTCTCTGAATATCGGCTTCTGAACTGGTACCACGGGATTAGACCGTACTTAAGGGGCTGTTTTCGATATGTCATACCTAGCTCTGAAAGCTTTGAGTCTTATCGCACCAATCGCTATCATATTCAGCGCTTCCAACGCTTCCTGTATCCGCATAGATCCATCGAGTGTGATGAACCCAAAATTAAGGTTCTTCGCATTCCTTTTCCGGGCAATATAGACCCAGCCATACACCCCATACCTATTGAACATTCTTTTCATAGCCGCTGTATCAAAGTGATTTGGGAAATTCTCAAAGTAAATTTTCGGGGGGTTAGGGATTTGGGAATGGCGATTGCGGGGGGGCATAGGGTTTCGGTATTGTGGCTGGCGGTGGGTGCTCACCGATCGGTTCAGGGTTGACGGTCGGCGGCGTAGGCGGCGGCTGGGGAAGGGTGCGGGTAGGATGCGGCTGGGGAAGGGTGCGGGTAGGGTGCGGCTGGGGAGGGGTGCGGGAAGGGTGAGGCTGGGGAAGGGTGCGGCTGCCATAGGGTTTTTTAACACTTGCATCAAGGTAACATCTAATAGATATATACTAGACATCTAGTAGTTTTGTACCCTCTTAAAACAATCTATTTGAATCTGTCATAAATTGTGTTAGAAATCTATTTAAGTTATGATTTACTAGATAACTACTAGACAATTACTAGATAATTACCAGATAACTAATAGATAACTACTGGATATCTGACAGTTCAAAAATATTTTTGGAAAAAAAATATAACATTGATGACGTTTCGAAAATAAAAATGAGACAAACAAAAAACTCTAAAGCAACGGTTTGACAGATAAATGCAAAATAAGGCAAAAGAAATTAGAAATAAGCATGTTGGTGGAAGCATGTTTGTGTGAGATATGGCATTCATGTAATTAGTTTTTCCTGTTTTTGCTTTTATGTAAATTGTTTGTGGTAGAGCTAAATTATTTTGGGTTTTGTTGCAATTATGTAAGTAGCTCTATACTATAATCTTTTCCTCGTTTGGATATGACCCTTAACCTTAAGGCTATGCCATCCCAAGGTGCTGCCAAATGGAAGGAAAGTATCACATCAATGAATATGAAATAGTAGATCTAAATCTTGCTAGCAAGTTATGGTAGTTTATTTTCAAATCTTAGAACTAAGTGAAAAACTAGATATGAGGTTTCCAATAGGGTAGGTACGTAATCGGTCTTCATAGTACCAAGCACATTGACACTTAAATTTGAAGGTATTACCTATAACTGAAAAGGAACATTCTTGACATTCTTGACATTAACTCCTTGACTTCCTAAAAAATCATACTTCTACGTTTCCTGGTTAATAGATTAAAAATATTGTATCTAGTTGTCCATAATTTGAATGGTTGGATTTACTCAAATTTGGTTGGTTTGATCATGTTGTTGTTTATTTCAAAATATTTGAAATTATATATATTAAATGTGAAATGTACAAATTATGTCTGAATATAAATATATTATTTTTATCCTTAGCGCATGTTGTCACTTGCTACAAGATAGTTTAATGAAGTGTAAATATATCTGGGTAGAAATATGAGCTTGCATCATAAAACATGAATATTACTAGAGAAATTGTCAAAAATATACATGTCCTACTAAAATATTTACAAAATTGACGATTAAGTTGAACTAATTACATATCTACTGTCTAGCCTTAAATAATTTACATTAACAACGACAAGAGAAAATATTTACATTAATACGGTGTGGTATTTACGTTACGTGTCACACACACACACATATATATATATATATGTGTATGTGTGTTAGATGTCATTAGATCCATATAAAATTGTCAAAATTATGCTATGTATATTTTAGAAAAATATTTGATGTTATGATTTATCAGATAAATACCAGACCGTATTTTTGTAATTATTTACCCCTATTTTATAAACTTGTGAATTTTTTATGGTATCATCAAATAATTTATTTTTTGTGGGATTTTCTATGTACATCATGACATCTAACGGAACGTCGAAATATTCATAGTTGCAAAGTATGGCTATAAGCAAATGTACTCCCTCCATTTATATATAGTTGTCATCTACCTAACTCATAGATTATAATGAAACAATCAACATTTACTAATCAAACCTTTACCAGCCTCAAAATAATATCTGCCTACATGCTCTATCCTATACTAGCAGCAGGGAAATGCTAATACCATACTCAAGGTAATGATAATTCGTAACCTTAACTTACTTTGAAAACAATAGTAATGGTAATTCTCGCCGGCGACAGTCTGCAACCAACTTTTCTTTTTGAGATGGGAAGTGGAAGAAGCACAAAATGTTTAAGGCTTTCTTTGGTGATATGGATGGCCTTGATATTGAGGCTCTGTGCTCTATTGAACAACTGTGGCATTGCCCGGCTAGTAAAGGGGGGCGCGTAGGTCATGTCCGGTATAATGGCTTGGCGCCGCTTCTGCAGAGCAAGAATGATAAAAAAAAGGCAAAATTTCTTCGTCTATTTAAGATATTTTGAACGAGGAGGGGGATAGAAGGGGAATTGTGATTACTCCGAGTGATTCAGTCACCCCTAAAGTAAAATGAGTCATGTGTGAGACGATCTTTTTATTGTGTACTTTTTTGGATGTAATTGTATGAAGTAAGAAGCTCTTTTTTTGCTGGTTCTGACCAATGTGATGTGCTGGAAAACATCGATTTCTTTTTCTTTGCTAAGTTGTTTGCAGATTTTCCTTCCAATCTCATAATCTATCTACATTTGAAAATTGTGTACAGCATTAAACAATTAAGATGTGGCATTATTGGATTGTGAAATACTGTCAAAAGGAATAGTTTCTCCAGGAGAAAAAGATACGAAGATCAACTTGCAAAGGTCGAGCACTTTCAGTTTGTGAATTTATTATAAAAAACAACAGATATGGAAACAAGATTACAAACATAAAAATTGGTAGGGAGCGCATAAAAAACTAAATCAGTCGTAAAAGTTATCCAATAATACTAAAGCATTAGGGCTTCAAAACCAAAAACACGATGCCGACCTTCTTCACCTCTAGTAGCCACCGCCCCACCACGGACTCAATCCCAAGGAACCCCACCTTTCGCCATGCTTCTCTGAAGAATTACCCTCCCTCTAACCAGATAAAGTCTTCTTCTGGTCTCAATTTATCCCAAGGTGCATTCAAGCCTTCAAATTCACTGCAATTTCGACCCCCTCTCATAAAGGCTAATGGCTTCCCAACAGATCAAACAATCTACTTCGAACGTTTTTCGGCTAATTGGAATGTGGATGCTCTCAGTCGTGCTTTCCTCAGGTATGGCATCGAAGGTTCTGTCTCTATTGCTCGAAAACTCAACGTAAGACATCTGCACTTTGGGTTTTTTCGCCCTAAACAGAACCTCAGTGTTGCTTTGGCCATTAAACGCATAAATATTATTCAAATCGGTAATTACAGATTGAGGGCTTATCTTGCTAGGTATCTGAGTAAGAATTTCAAAAATGTTCAATCTCGAGTTCGTATTCAGCCCCAAAAACTGAAACAAGAGAGGGTTTTCATACCTTCAAAAAGAGATGACAGAGCTTATGTAGATGTTACCTCGAATATTCCTTGTGCTTCTGCTCCTACTTCCTCTTTTACTTTCACTAATGATAAACCTGTTGAAGAGTTGGGTTGGGTCAAATTTTCTTGTTTGATCAAAGTTTGTAACATCGAAATTGTATCAGCTTTGGAATCGATCTTGAAAGCAAGAAAATTTGCGATTAATTTTGCTGCTCTAGCTGGTGGATTGTTTGGTATTGTTGGGTTCTTTTGTTTGGATGCTCTGTCTAGTTTTTTAGAAAACAATTGGAGGCTCCTAGAGGATATTTTGTTTGAGGTGAAACCTTTCAATCCTCACTTTAGACCATCAGATTGCTTAACGTGGATGGATTTCTCTGGAATTCCTCTTTACTTATTACAGAAGCAATTTCTGTCATCCTTGGTTTCTCAATTCGGACGTTTTATCTCTTGTGATTTCAACTTTGAGAAACTAGATAGAGTCGATGTTGTTTCTTGCTTGGCCTGGGTTCCGAATAGAATACAAAATTGTAGTTTTACTGTGAAGCTGAATTTAACGTTGATCAAAGTTAATATGGCCGTTTGTTAGAGTTCTACTTGTGCTAATTGTGAAGCACACATTCTTGAAACTCCTGGTTCTGTAGCAGGATGTTCTTCTTCTTTTTGTGGCAAAGCAAACTCATATAAAACTCATACCAATTCATCTCATTCTGATCATAGGCATATTTCGAAAGTCCCATCCATTTCCATCTCGGTTCTTACCAAACCTGTCGGCCAAAATATTGCAACCAGCAACATAAATGACTTGATGCAGAATGATCCATGTTTGGATGGAATTTCATCAGATTCTCCTGACAATCGTTTGGTTAATTCTATTAATTTTCCAGCAGCCATTACTCCACTAAACCTCAGAACAGTTGTTGCTGCTTTCCCTAGGAGGAAAGGATGATCTATTTTCCACAGCGGAGTATAAGGTCCATTGATTAGTGTGTCTGAGAACTCTGATATTTGTCCTGACATTGGTAATAGAAATTCCATTATTCAACATGAGGCTTCAACATCTAATTTTGACCAAATGGAGAATGAAATTGAAAAGACTTGGGAGTTGGGTAAAATCATTGGCTTATTTCATGGAGGAGACAAGCAAGAAGCCATTGGTTGCTTGGGAGAATTACTAGCACATTCTTGATTCCCATCTCTTCTTCTATTCCAGGTCAATTTTATCCTCATGTCATTCCCTTTTCCTTGTTGGAATTGTAGGGGGCGACTTAAAAATCCCTCAAAATAATCTTTCATTTGATCTTTGATTATGAAACACGGATTATGCTTGTTTGCTTTATTGGTGTCTAAGGTTGAATCTGTCAGCGACTTATTAGTCAGAAAGTATTGGGGTCATCATAATTTTTATTTTCAATGTATTCCATCAGTTGGGGTTTTAGGTGGTATACTAGTTTCATGGAACTCTATTATGATAACCTGTTATTTGTTTGCCTCTTTGTCACGTTGGTTGTTATTGCATTGTTCTAATAATGAGCTAGATATATATATATGCTATTCCTCTATGCTTCCAATGACTGGTCTGATCGGGTTATCATGTGGTCTGAGATTCTGTGTGTGATCAATGGTTTGGACAAGGTTATTATTTGTGGAGGTTTTAATGAGATTTTACATCCTAGTGAATGATTAAGTGGATTGGTTTCCCCTTCAATGGCATACTTTCAGGATTTTATGAATAAGGGTGAACTTTTTGATATCCTCTTACATGGTCATCCTTACACATGGCATAACAGCAACTCTTTCTCCAAAATTGATCGAGTCTTAGTTTCTTCTTCGGTGTCTACTGTGTGGCCCTTTCAATCAATAAGAAGGGTTAACACTACCTTGTCTGATCATTTTCCTATTTTGTTTAATTCTGTTGTTGGTTTTGGATTTGGTCCTAAACCTTTTCGGTCACTAAATTGTTAGTGGGAGGACTGTCGGTTCTCTCCATTTCTTAAAGATACGTGGCAAGAAATCTGTAGTTCTTTTAGAGACTCCAATATCTCTCTCAAACTTAAACAACTTCGGGGACAAATAAAGGCATGGAATTCTGAAGTTTTTGGCAATATTTTTGTTGAGAGTAGTGTCTTGGAGAAATCTCTTTTGGATCTTACATCTAATGATATTCAACGACCTCTGTCTGAACAACAAAAATGTAATATCACAAACATCCGTAGCTAACTTATGACAAAGAAATGCCATCTTTAATCAATTCGTCACCAACAATCTTGAGTTAAATGGACTTTGCTTGGAGATAATAGCACTTCTTTTTTCCATAAGACAGCCAGATTTCATCAGAATAGGATTACATATATTGAGGTTAATGGGGACTTAATCTCTGACCCAATTCAAATTAAAGAAGCAATTGTGGCTTTATTCTCTGATTTATTCGAAGCCAACCGTAATGCCTCTTACTCTTTTGAGTCTTTAAGTTTTGCTAAAGTCAGTGCTAATGACAATTCATCACTCACGGCACCTGTTACCAAAGAGGAAACATGGAATGCTTTGAAATCTTGTGGGGAAAATAAGGCACCAGAGCTAGATGGTTTTAATTTCTTCTTTTATAAGAGGGCTTGGAATTTTATGAAAGGGGAAATTATGAAGATTTTTAGTTCTTTCTATGATTTAGGAACACGTCCAGACTCTATTAAGACTTCTTTCACTGTTCTTGTTTCGAAGACTCCGGGAACGACTTCTTTGTATAACTTCAGACCAATAGCTCTTATCCATGGGATATACAAAATACTAGCCAAACTGCTTTCTTTTCGGCTACAAGTTGTCCTTCCTGAGCTCATCTCTAATAATCAGTTTGCATTTATAAAAGGGAGAAATATTCGTAAGTGCTCTTTTCTAGCTTCTAAAATGGTTTTCAAAATTCATGTTAATCGCAGACCTTGTTTACTCTTGAAGTTGGACTTTAACAAGGCTTTTGATAGTATTTCTTAGAATTATCTCGATGCGGTCTTAGAGAAAATAGGTCTTGATGAGTGATGGAGAAAATGGATGTCAAATTGTAGATCTAATTCATCCACTTCGATTTTGATTAATGGTTCTCCTTCTAACCCTATCTATTTGAAGAAAGGTGTGAAGCAAGGAGACCCCTTGTCTCCTTTTCTATTTGTTGACAAAGCTATCCAAGAAAATTTGTTGTCTGGCTTTCGTTTGGATGATTTGGGTCATGTCATCTCAATTTTACAATTTGCAGAACACACTATCAGCTTTCTTCCTGGAGTTGAAAGTGAAATGATAACCTTTGTTAGGATTCTTCGTTGCTTTGAAGTGATATCTGGTCTTAAAATTAACTTCCATAAGAGCTCTCTAATGGGAATTAATGTGCAGTCTTCTTTGCTAAACTCCTGTGCGTCTCGTTTGAGACGTCGTGTGTCATCCCTTCCAATATCTTATTTAGGTGTTCCTTTGAGTTACAATAGGCTAAAGCTCCATGATTGGCAGCCTATGATTCTAAAATTTGAAAGTAAGTTGGCGAATTGGAAAGAGTCTTGTCTCTCTTATGCAGGTCATCTAATGCTCATCAAGTCAGTACTCAACAGTATGCCAATATATCTTCTTTCCCTTTTTAAGATTCCAATTGCAATCTCTAAAAAAATGGAACGGTATATGCGTAATTTTTTATGGAAAGGAAACCATGATTCAAATGGTCTTTCCAAAGTTAGTTGGGCTACAATATGTCTTCCTTATGCTTCTGGTGGTTTAAATTTGAAAAGTTTAAACATTACTAATTGTTGTCTTCTTTTGAAATGGATATGGAAGATCAATTCGGCGAACCGTTCTTCGTTATGGTACTCAGTTTGTGTTCTAAGGGTATGGTTTCTCCAACTGGCATGACTTTGCAGTCTCAAATTTCTCGTGCTTACCTCCTATTTGGTAGGGAATTTTTAATTATTGTGTTAGAGATTCAAAGTATTGGGATTTCTTCCTAAGCAACTCTTCTATCAGTGTTGGCGATGGTTCAATTTGTTCCTTTTGGTAAGATCATTGGAATGGACAGCCACTTAAAGACCAATTCCCTGACCTCTACGCCCAATCTGCTGCCCATTCGGTGACTGTCCGAGAAGCCTATCGTGCTATTCTTATGGACAATGCTATTGGCCGTCCTTTTTGGTGAAGGAGACTCAGACCTGTTACTTTGGGCCATCTTGATGAGCTTATATCTTTGTTGAATCAGGTGAAATTTAGGGACAGATCTGATGCAGCTTCATGGTGTAGAAATGGAACTAATATATCATATGTAGCTGCTGCCTTCTCTTCAGGTTTTATCTCTTATCAGTTGACTTCATCTCCACATCATATTTTAGCACCATTCTCCTTGATTTGGGAAGCGGTAACGCTGCCAAAAATCAAATTTTTTAGTTGGTTACTATTTCATAATAAATTGCCAACTAAATCTTTTCTTGCAACCTGAAATATTATTCCATGGGAGAACGCCTTTTGCCCTCATTGCAGTGAGATTGAAACCTGTGACCATTGTTTTATTCATTGTCGGGATAGTCATAATCTTTGGTATGACTTGTTTAAATGGATTGGTATTCAAATGGTTATTCCAGCTAATGTAGTTGATTTCTTCAATGGTTGGAGAGGTTGTTTTCGGGGAAAAAATTAACGAACTTTTGGCACCTCGCTTTGGTTCTTTTTGTGCTGGGAAGTATGGCAATGAAGAAACAAGGTCATTTTTTAAGGCACATCTACCTTGCTTGATTTATTGTATAGAAGCATTCATTTTACTTGGTTTATATTTCATTGTAGTAGGCGTTTGATTTGCCAATCTGTTTTTGACTTATTTGTTAACCCCAAGACTCTTCTCTTGTAATTCATAATCTTTACTAAAGGTTATTTTATTAGTTATAGTTCGTGTTAGTGTGCCGTGGAGGTTCTAAAGGTGCCAACCTAGTTGGGATGTTTAGCCCTTCTTTGGACTCTAATACGGTGTACTTATCAAAAGAAAAAAAAATACGAAAGCGTTAGGAAACATTAACCTCGATGAAAAGCTCAAGAATCTGAACGATGGTCAGTTTGGGATTGATAAGAAAAGTTGGTTTCATTCCTTTGGCTACCATTTAGACTATCGGAATCAATTTCGTGATAAAGGACTATATGCGTTTGAAAAATTAGTTTCTAGCATTTTGCAACTAAAAAATTTAACTATATTCAAATTTTCTTACATACATTTCCAGCAAAATGTCTTTTATTTTACACATTGAACAAGGCCTAATTAGGATAAGAGATAAAGTACCTGCTGAAGTGATTTCAGGGCATCCACTACAAATGGTCTGAGGCATATATGTCATACGCTTATCAGTTTCACAAGAACTAAATTCCCAGTATCTGGTTTACCTGTCCAACACCGGCAAGAATATATATTGTTAAATTCATTTACTCTACCAGTAAATGAACTTAAAGATTATCAAATATAAAAGCTAACAATATAGCAAAATATATGCTAATTCAACATATCATCACCAACCGCGTGATAATGGTTTTCCCATTAGCTAATGATATAGATGAAGGGCGGGCCATTCGTGATATAGATGAACAGTTCTGAAGAGAATTCGCGCCGGCGACACTCTGCAATCTTGACAATCATGTGATGTTGTTCTCTGAATTCTGTAGAAACATATACAAATGAAAATTTGATTAATCAATATGTCCAACTAGATTGTTCAGATTTCTTTCAATTTGTTCTGAGCATTGAAGATCTAACTATCAGATACCTTTTTTCCCAGCATATTTTGCTCTCAATAAACATGCTCTGGATCTTTGCATCATAATCGGTGCTCCCTCTATGACTAACTCCGTCTCTCCTACATTGGAAAATTACGATTAATTGAACTCACAATCTTATAACTGTATACGCCTCCCAACGAAAGTCTTTCTGGTTTGTCGCGGATGCCAAGCTGTATTGAATGACAAGTGTCCGTTTTGTGATGAATCCGAAACAATTGATCATGCTTTGTTTCACTGTTTGGGTAGTTATCGTATATGGGTTCAAGCTTTTCTGTTACTAGGGATTTCGGTAACAATGCCATTCAAGGGGGCTGATTTTCTTGTAGTATGGCGAGCGCATTTTTCCTCAGGGATTGGACAGGAGTTTGGTACGGCTTTATGGTTTATGATTGCGTGGGCTATTTGGAAAAGGCGGAATAAGTTCGTGTTCGAGGGTGTCTTAAGCACAGATGATCTCTTGGGGGCAAGCATTCATCTATGCTGGTTCTTTTTCAAGTATCGAAGACGGAATCTTAATTTTGTTGTTTCTGATGTATTTAACTGTCCAGATTTATTTCTAAGCTGTAACTAGCTAGGTGGCATCAGTTGGCCTATTCATTGTATAGTCATACCTCGGGATCGGATTCCATATCCGTATCACCTTTAGGCTGTATCCTTGTTCACTGATGCTCTCATCTTGTGAGCGGTCTTTGGATTGCATTAATAAAGAGAGGTAGGTGTTTTGTAGGTAAGCGGGGGCATCAACCTAGTTGGGACGCCCGCCCCGAAATTTTCACCTATCTCGATCCTTTTCCTTCTGGGGAAACACAATGTTTCTCCGGGGGGTTTTAAAAAAAAAATAACTGTATAGGTCGATTTAGATCTAAAAAATTGAAGCTACGTCTATGTTTCAGATTAACCATTAAAGCATTACGAGTATTGAGCAGATATCTCTCAATTGGTCCCCGATTAACCATTAACCATTAAAGCATTACGAGTATTTATCCATTCATTAAATTTCTCTGCAGAACTAATAAGGATAAAAATCAAGAGAAAGTTGAGAATTAAATTTACCTTTTTGCTGAACTTTTTGTTGTTAATAAACATGGGAATGGTTTTTGCATCTCTCCCGCTATCTCTCACTTAAGCGGCCACTGAATTTTGAGTGAGTGTAGAGTTTGGAGTTGGATTTATATAGTACATTGAGTTTAGGGTTTTATCATTTTTTTCCTTTTTTTAATGATTTCCTCTTAAAATCTACTGCATATCCAAAAATTCATATATTAATTACTTATTGAAAAAAAAATACTTAACTCTTCTCGATTGTTTCCTCATTCACGTTGGCCGGGTCTTCAACATATATTTTATCGGTGAACACTGCTTAAGACAAAATGCTAGAGGAAGATAAGTTTTGAATTTCGAGTTTCGACTAGTTGGAGTTGTGAGAGAGTATGTATACACAAGTTTTGAGTTACAAAACTTCAATTCTTGTTGTGAATAAAATTGCGCCACCAGATTGAAAAATGAATTACATCATACTTCTGTTCCTCTGAACAATTGATTTAGGAACAGAAGTTCTACCATACCTGCCACGTACAGAAATACGGTAAGTTTATAAACTACATCAATAATATACACATATTCCACCGTGCACTAAATTTTTTTTGAAAAATAAGTTAATTAATATTATGAGTACACGTTTGATTACTCACTTTTCGTTAATTACTTTCCTTTTGCTATTCACTCTTCTTCAAATTCTTATTTTACGCTATATCCATCAATTTCATCTCCTCTACTCTTCTTCTTGTAGAATTCTACCATCACTTATTTTTTTTTCAACAAATAATGAAAATTCATTAATATGTATGTATGTATGTATGTATGTATGTATGTATATATATATATATATATATATATATATATATATATATATATATATATATATATATATATATATTTTATGATAGCCCGAGCTTGATTTTTATATTTTATAATTGGGCTGACTTGGGCTACTGGATTTTTAGCTAGGCTTAATTAGGCCTAGCCCGAACCTGGCCTAGCCCAAACCATGATCAAGTCTAAGGTATATACCATGGTTTTCAGACTCAGACAGATCATCAAATCGGTGAAGACAGCTGTTCATGGATTTAAGGTTCAATCGGATCAAATGGGTGGCCAAACCGGATTTTCTTAAACATGTGGAAATACTAAATATTTTCTATAATTTGATATTAGACATGTAATATGAATTATACCCCTACAACAATTAATAATGTTAAATAAAATATTTTATAATCCAAAGTTATATTTCAAATAAAAATAAAATACATGATAACAACTAATATAATATAGTGAAAGAATGCAAACCGAATTCTATATTGTATAGATTTGATTAAAAAAGTTAATAATTTGATTTACGATATATAAAAATAACACATTAAAAGAATTAAAATTTATACACACGATGTAAAATAAAAAAATTATATGTTCATTCAATATTTAAGCAAAAAACTTAGAGTTAATGGTATTTAAGTAAATTTGAATGTTATTTCGTTATGGAAAACATTCAAAATTGTAATTGAAAGAAATATTTCAAATTTAATAAAATGTGTAGTATCTTATTGCGGTTTTTTTTACAAAAAAATATTATTAATAAAACAAGGGAAATCATTAAAAATATACATGTCTCACTAAAATATCTGCATATTTGTCATGCATGTTAAACATACAAACTATTTACAGAAATGTCATGAAATTCAGTCCCCCGCTGTTTCTCTCTTCCCCTTATTCCTTGGATTTTCATTCTTTTTTTTCATTTATCTCTAAAACTGTTTATTTTTTCGATATGCTGCTATAGAGTTTTTTGTTCATCTTATTTTTATCTTTGAAATGATATCCACTGTGATATTTTTGTAATTTTTTATCTAGTAATTATCTAGTGGGTATCCAGTAGATTACAGTTAGATATCTAGTATATATAAATTGCGATAGTTTTTTATGGAATCCAATGACATCAAACATGTATTTAATAAATATAAAACAGATGTATGTATGATGATTTTATAAATTATAAATAGATCTATATCTTTTTTATGATGATAATTTTATAAAATATAACATCTAGTACATGTCCAGTAAACATCTAGTTATCACTATTGGAAACCTAGTATTTCATAATATAAAAGTTTTTTTATTCTCACACTTCTTAAAAAAAGCGGTTTGTTATGGAATATGATGATATCTAATATATATTTCATATATATAGTATATTAGTATTAGATATCTAGTAGATCTTGATTTTGATAGTTTCTATGGAATATTTTATAATATATAACATCTAATAGATATATGAAGATATCTAGTAGATATGTATCCTCTTAAGAAATCTATTAGAATCTGTTATAAATTGTATTAGAAATCTATTTCAAGTTATAATTTACTAGACAATTACTAGATAATTATCAGATTACTACTAGATATCTGACAGTTCACAAAAATCTTGGAAAAAATATATCACAGTGGATGTCGTTTTAAAGACACAAATGACACGAACAAAAAATCTAAAATGGCATATCTAAAAAATGAACGGTTTGAGAGATAAATTCAAAATAAGGCAAAAGAAATTAGAAATAAACATGTTGGAAGCATGTTTGTGTGAGAGGGATGTGATATTCATGTAATTAGTTTCTCCGGTTTTCTGTTGTTTCTAGATTATTAATTATAGGGCCAAATTAATTTTGGTTTTTGTGTCAATTGTGTAAGAAGCCCTTAATACAATTTAAAAATTAACAATATATAATATAAAAGTATAAAATGAGAAGATCTTATCACTTGTGTCTGGTAGCTCAATTGTTAGAGCATGTGTTGAAATACATGTTAGAGGTTTTGTGTTCTATTCTCACTAACAACAATTTTAAAAATAACATAATTTAAGTGAACTGTAAACCGATCACTAGTTGAACCAGTTGATTTTTGGTCGAACTAGCTAGTTCAACCGGTTGTTGACCGACTCTTGACTATGTCAAGAATCCAGTGAAACCGGACTGAACCAGACACAATTTTTGGTTAAACCCGGTCCCGTTCGGATTTCAAAACTATGGTATATACTATAGGGAAATTATAAAACACATACATGTCCCCCACTAAAATATCTACAAATTTGACATGCGTGTTAAACATACAAACTATTTAGAGAAATGCTATATAATTAAGTCCCCCCCATTGTTTCTCTTCTCCCCTTTTTCTTTTGATTTTCTTTCTTATTTTTCATTTTTCGCTCAAACCGTTTATTTTTTCGACATGCTGCTTTAGAGTTTTTTGTTCGTCTTATCTTTGAAATGATATCCACTGTGACATTTTTGAAATCTTTTATCTAGTATTTATCTAGTAGATATCCAGTAGATCACTGTTAGATATCTAGTAGTTATCTAGTATATCTCAATTGCAATAGTTTTTTATGGAATCTAATGACATCAAACATATATTTAGTAGTTATATAACATATTTGTATGTGATGATTTCATAAATTATAAATAAATCTATACCTTTTTACAATAATTATTTTATAGAATATAACATCTATTAGATATATTGTAAACATCTAGTATTCACTTTTGGATATCTAGTATATCTTAATATTAACAGTTTTTTATGGAATCTGATGACATCTAACATATATTTCATACATCTAGTATATTTGTATTAGATATCTAGTAGATCTTGATTTTGATAGTTTTTATAGGATATTTTATAAATATAACATCTAATAGATATATAGTAGACATCTAGTAGATATGTATCCTCTTAAAAAATCTATTTGAAGCTGTTGTAAATTGTGTTAGAAATCTATTTGAATTTATGATTTACTTGATAATTACTAGACAATTACTAGATAATTATTAGATAACTAATAGATAACTACTAGATATTTAACAGTTCAAAAATAATTTTCGAAAAAAATATAATAGTGATGTCGTTTCGAAGATAAAAATGAGACAAACAAAAAGCTCTAAAGCTGCATGTCAAAAAAATTAACGGTTTGAGAGGTAAATGCAAAATAAGGCAAAATAAATTAGAAATAAACATGTTGGTGGAAGCATGTTTGTGTGAGATATGGTATTCATGTAATTAGTTTTCCATGCTTTTGCTTTTTTGTAAATTGTTTGTGGTAGAGCAAAATTATTTTGGGTTTTTGTAGCAATTATGTAAGTAGCCCTATATTATAATCTTTTCCTCGTTTGAATATGGCCCTTAACCTTAAGGCTATGCCATCCCAAGGTGCTGCCAAATGGAAGGAAAGTATCATGTCAATGAATATGAAATAATAGATCTAAATCTTGCTAGCAAGTTATGGTAGTTTATTTTCAAATCTTTCAACTTAGTGAAAAACTAGATATGAGGAAGATGGGAAACGGTACTAAAGCAGTAAATATATGCAATTCGAAAGCCAAGTTGTTCCAGACATTGAGACAGCAAATAGCTCATGTCTGAAGAAATTTTGAAGCCCAAGTTTAAACAAATGCCCTCATTTTATTTATTTCATCGAGTTGTGCGAACAAAATTGTTATCCATACTATTGAAGATAAGACATTTGTGGAAAATGGGTAGATTAGTATTTTTAAACGAGGTATAAGCTAGTCTAGATTATACAAACTAAGAAATGAGGTTAATTAATAAGGTATGAGTTGTATAATTGAGGTATAGTAAGCTGTAGGGAATAAATAAGTAATAATTAATGTATAAGTTATGTACATGGATTTTAAATAAGATATATCCTTGAACAAATAAGGTAGAAGCTTACAAGTAGGAAATAGCTGGGGGAGTGCGTAAAATATTTTGTTCAAATATTTGGATATACTATGTATTAATTGATTCCAGTTAAAGTTCTTCCATTGAGAAATTATAAAATGCAACACTTCTAGAACCTCTATCTCTATGAATAAGATGCGTCTTATTGAAATTTTATGAAATTCTTTAGTAGTTGCGATTACTAAGGGTTTTTGAAGAGTCGATTTTCTTTTGGAGTTGCAATTTCAACAGATTACGATTATAAAATTACCGTTACTATTGTTTTTTTTCTTTTGCTGTATCAGTTGGTATCAGAGCCTAATTTACACTATAACTCTACAGAAAAGGGGGCTTAGTGTTGCTATGATAGCCTAGGAAGATGATATTTTTGTTTATTGAAACTGATATTTGATGATTTTTGCAAGCAGATGAAGGATATGATTCGAACTAAAGTACGACGTGAGTTGAGCAATTTACAAGGAGAAACGAATTCAAATCATGCTGAAGTCAAAGCTAGGGAGCATAATTGTGTACAAAAAATCCCTCAAGACAAGGTTCAGGATTCTTCTATACCATCTATTCTAGATGAAATACCTGAAATCTATTTTGATGGCGTTACAGGAGACAATATTGATGATATGGAAGAACCAATTTTTTATCTAGTTCTTGACGAAGAAATTGAAGATATCATCAATGAACCTATCATAGTTTCAGACTTCCAAGTTCCGCCTGATATTTCAAAATATCAAGTATCTAATTTGCGAATTTCAAATAGTACATCTTCATTCGTCATTGTTGGCAATTCAATATTTTTTAATGTTGATTTGTCCAATAAAATTTTTGTTGCGGCTATCATTGAGAAGATAATTCCTCATATGACGAAAATTCAAGGACGAATTTTGTTCAGCCTTGGGAGAATGAAGCAGAATGAGGCCAGAACACATAAAGGAATGAAGCTCTGTCGGGTTCATATGTGGTGTTAAGGCTGGATGCTCCGATTTGGAAGATTTCGGTGTCTATTTCGGGTGGAAACGAGTAACTGAACATAACTCATGGTACGCCCACCTTATTTTTGTCAAATTCGATTGTTTAGTGCCTGAAAATCGGGATTTATGATAGTTCCGAAATTTAGTAATTTATTAAGTTTATTTTATTTTATTTAGGAAGTTTAGTTTCATTAGGATTTTATATTTTTGGTTGGATAGAAATTTATGTTTTTAGGAGTTTAAGTTATTTAGGAGTTTTTATTAGCATTATTATTTTGTTAGATAGGAATTTTTGTTTTTAGGAGTTTTATTAGGATTAGAATAATTAGCCTATAAAAAGGCATTGATGTAACAATTTTAATGAGTTTTTGATATTATGAATTTTATTGCATAAGATGCGTCTTATTGAAATTTTCTGAATTTCTTTAGTAGTTGTGATTACTAAGGGTTTTTGAAGAGTCGATTTTATGATTTCATCAGATTACAACTATAAACTTACCATTACTATTGTCTTTTTTCTTCCGCTGCATCACTAGATATGAGGTTTCCAATAGGATAGGTACATAATCCATCATATATAGTACCAATCACATTGACACTTAAATTTGAAGGTATGATCTGCATAGATGTACTTATGTGATTCAAAATCCGTCAGAAGAAAATAACAAAAAGAATCTGAAACAAAAATTTACTAATAATAAAAATCGAAAAATAAAGTGCATGTTTTCTATTTTCAAACTCGAAATAATTTTTATGCTATGTTCTTGGTGATGTGAAACCACCAAAGAAAGAGAAAAAAAGAACAAAAATGAGACGTTTGTCGGATATTTCATTGTGTAAAAGTTGCACTCCAACATAGACATTTTACTTTCTAAAAGGACTATGTTCATAAAATGGATGAAAAACACGATTAGAAGTTTATTCCAGAAAATGTTTCAGACAACAGAAATACAATACCCTAAAGATAACTCACAAACATTGACTCATCCCCGAATGTTCTTTTCAGTATTGGAATCAAACGTAGCAGACTCATCTCCAAAGTTTATTTGCTGTCGTGACTTTCCCGGCCACAATTCCACCGAAACCTTGTGTTTGTCTTTATACCAAAACTACAACTCATAGAACCAAGATAACATCGGCTGGCAGAACGATATTTCTGAGCCAACGAAGATCTGAAGGATATCTGACCTTTTTGTTTCCCATTCTGAAAACAAAGTCCAAATTTTATAATGTGCATAGATGTACTTGAATGATTCCAAATCCGTCAAAAGAAAATAACAAAAAGAATCTCATACAAAAATTTACTCGTAATAAAAATAGAAAAATAAAGTGCATGTTTTCTAGATTCAAACTCGATATATTTTTTATGCTATGTTCTTGGTGATGTAACACCACCAAAGAAAGAGAAAAAAGAGCAAAAAGGTGACGTTTGTCGGATATTTCATTGTGTAAAAGTTGCACTCCAACATAAAAATTTTACTTTCTGAAAGCACTATGTTCATAAAATGGATGAAAAACACGATTAGAAGTTTATTCTGGAAAATGTTTCAGACAACAGAAATACAATAGCAGAAAGATAGCTCGCAAACATTAACTCATCCCCGAATGTTCTTTTCTGTATTGGAATCAAACGTAGCTGACTCATCTCCAAAGTTTATTTGCTGTCGTGACTTTTCCTGCCCCAATTCCACCAAAACCTTGTATTTGTGTTCATCCCAAAACTACAACTCATAGAAGCAAGATAACATCTGCTGGCAGAACGATATATTTGAGCCAACGAAGATCTGAAGGATATCTGACCTTTTTTATTTTCCATTCCCAAAAAAGTTCAAATTTTGTTTGTTGTATTTTTTTTTTCAAACAAATTAATTACAAGCATCAACACCAATATAATGAAACGATTATGCAATCAATTTATATGAAAAATCGAACAATTATTATAATAATAGAGCTAAACTATCCTAAATTAGCAGCAGGGAGATGCTAACAGCACACTCAACAAAATGATAATTCAAAACCCTAACTCACTTTGAGAAAAGTTGCAATGGCAATTCTCGCAGGCGACACTAGCAATCTTGATCATAAACCAACTGTTGGTATGGCAAAAATACTTCTGAAATTCCTCAACAAGTTGATTTTTACCACAAGGATCACATGATGTGTTCTTCATGGGATTGGGGATTATATACGCCCCAAAATCCAGCCTAGAAAACTCCAGGTGACCTTGATCCTTTGCTGTGGAACTTTTAAGAAACTTCAAATTATCATCCAAATTTATTGGTGCATATCCATAAGGCTAAGAAAATGCATTGCGGGTATGGTTTCATTAGCATACAAATCTAGAGATCCCATGGGTCTTTTACTTTGGACTCCAAACACGCTGGTCCTGACCATTGTGAGGCACTGAAGATTTTGGCCTCGTCTTTGCTAAGTTGTCTACAGATTATCCTTCCAATCTCGTACTCTAAGCTTGAGAATTCTAACTGTTGCGAATCATATTTAAGTATGGAACTCCCTTGACTATGAAGCAATGAGAAGCGCTTGCGTCAATCACATTTCTGATACAATTAGAGAAAGAGGGACGATTAACACTGGCTAAAATATTTTGCAGGAATTCCTAGACCGATTGGTCTGGGATCGTGGAAGTGTTGATCTGGAATGGTTACGAGACGTCCCCCCTGACAAAGCAAAGTAAAAATACTGAAGCTAGAAACATAATAATATTACTTAGTATGGCCATAATGAAAGGAAAAGGATGCTGAACCTGAAAAATTCGTATCTTTTTCTGCAGAGAATATCTGCTAAGCATTCGGGGATTAGGATTGAAAGGCGTGGAGTGTGTGCGGCTCTTAACACTTCATCATCTTGCTTTCTACTAGTAATGACACCCCTTTCCTGTCTTGTAGTCTGGTGTGGTCCTGCCATGAAAGAATTAAATATTTGTGGCCTTACTAAGACATTGAGGAGAGAAATTCGGTTTTGATTGGCTGAGGCAAGAATGTATGTTGTTTGAAATGCTTCAGATATCCGTTCCATGTTTCTGGTTCTGGCTGTTCATATGGATCTTCTACAAATTAGAAATTACAAACCAATCAGCCATAAAATGGCAATGATTCTGAGAATATGAAAGTGAGTTTGTGGTGGAGAGAGAGAATTACGAATATTGCAAAGGTTTTTAGGTAACCGTCTCATTGTTATGAGCATAAGCCTCTTCTACTGTCATCAGTTGCTTTGGGTTGATGCAGCAGTATTTAATTTAGTGAATCGAGGGTAGGATTGATAATATCCACCTGAATGTTTCTTAGAGTTTCAAGAATCAGGTCAATGTTGCATGTTCATTCTTACTCAAATCAGAGGGATGGACTTATTTATTCCGATTTCTCTCACATAAAACAGTGAGATTATGCATGAGAGATATACAAACTTCAAGTGTAGAAACATCATGGCTGGCCAAAGAGCTAGAGAAGTAAGAAAAAAATTAGGAAACTACCTTTCGTATTGCATCCATCAGAGAGCAAAACCCAGTTAAACTGTCCCTCACTTACACCGTCTCTGAAACCAAAAACTGAAACCACATTACCCAGTAAAACACAAACACAGAAGCTTAGAATAATCAAATAAAGTTATACCTGTAGTGCCAGAATTTCTTCGAAAGCAATGAACAGTTCGCCGGCGACATTCTGCAATCTTGACAATCATGTGATGTTTTTCTCTGAATTCGGTAGAAAACATCTGCACATGAAAAATCGATTAACTGATCTGTGCTTTTAGATCTTAACAATCCTAGCTACATCTAAATTAGCAGAGAATTATTTAAATAATTAGATTCTTAGTAAGACTGATCTATTCATAATTCATTCAATTTGTAAAACTGCCCTAATTATCATATACCTTCAATGCTGTGGTGGATAAACAGGATCAGTATCTTTGCATCATCATCACACCTACATATGAAATTACAGTTGATTATGTCAAAATCTGAGATGTAATTCTGTCGATTAACTCTCTATTTGTCCAGATTTGTAAACCAGATCAGATTTCTCTCAATTTGTTCAGAGTAATTCAGATCTATTCATCAGATTTCTCTGCGGTATTAGTAAGGATAAATCAAGAGAAATTTCAGATTTCAATATACCTTTTTGCTGCACCTTTTGTGGTGGACAGACATGAGCAGCGGTTTTGCATCTCTCCCTCTATTTCTCCCTTAAGCGGCCACCGAGTTTTGAGTTTAGGGTTTATATACAGTGCTTTGAGGTTAGGGTTTTATCATTATTTTTTTCTTTTATAATGATTTCCTAATAAAATTTTCTGAGTAAGCGTATCCAAATATCCATGTACAAGGTTTTTTTATTTTATTTTCTTATGTGTCTAAAAATTACTCTTATTTAACTCTTCTTGTTTGTTTCCTCGTTCGTGTTGGCTGGTTCTAGAGCATACTTTTTGGTGTTTAGCATTGCTTAAGACAAAATGCTAGAGGAAGGTAAGTTTTAAATTTCTAAATTCGGCATGCATACATAAGTTTCGAGTTACGTAACTTTCATTCATATCTTGAATAAAACCATGTCATTGGATTGGAAACTGAATTACATTGTACTTCTGCTTCCATGAACACTTATGTGTGAGTTGCATCGTACATGCATTTTTTTTTGGATTTAGTTAAGTAGTTTATGTTTGTATTTTTCTGAATTTTGTCCTCTCCCTTACCAAAAAAATAAAATTAACCATTACGTAGACAACTACGTACAATTTTGTGCATGCATATAATCACTTCTATATTTTATATTTTTTTATAGGTAAAGGGGTTAATGTCAAATGGGGGAGATTCCCATGACAATAACCTAAATGTATTAAGCAAAGAGAAAATTACAGGAGCATAAGAGTATTCATAAGATTTACAAAAAGATCTGAAACAAAAATGTGATGTTGTGTTTGCTACATTTAGAAATAGAACCATGTTATATTAATACATCGATGAAGGAGGTCTTCGTGTGAAACCAAATTCTGAAAGGCCAACTTGCTTCTCTGGTTCCAAAGCTCCAAACAAATAACAAATCAAAGTGAAGTAACCACTAATACAGAAATGTGTTGGAGTAAGGAAGAGATATAATTAATCAAAGTAGTTTTTATGAAGGAGCAAAGAATAACAAAATATGAGAAATGAAAACTCAAAGAGCCTCCTTTTGTTGCATGAATTTCACTATGCTCAAACTTCAAGTTTTTAACATCTATTATAGTGATTGCGGCCCAAACCAACGGCAGTTTTGCCTAAATTGTGATTGTGTTTGTGAAATCTCAATCACAGTAATTGAGTAAGCATCTTGATATCGCTTAACTAAGGTCTCGAGTTCGAGTCCTGGTAAGTGCAGAAAATTCTTATTGGGAGACTCACTCACCACATCTAGGTGTGTGACCCGGGTCGAATCTGGATGTAGTCGGAGTAAAGCTCTGGTGAAACAGATGGGCAACAAAAAAAATACACACTTTACAAATAGTACAATATAGGTAAGCTATTGTTTAGGAATATACAATAATAGGAAATATAAAATAGGAAAATAATCTATCCTATTAGTTACATTACTATAATGTCTATCACTGGAGACCAAATGTTTGACTATATTTTTTGACCACATGTTGACTATGGGTGTTCCTCTTTTTGTTTGATAATGTAAAGAAATTGGAAGCCCAATTCAATTTTTAATTATTTCTGGTTTTTTTTTCATTTTTGCTCTCTGAAGGTATCATCTTTACACAGACTCTTTATTAAATTTTATTCAACTGTTAACTAAAATTTTTAATATAATTGGTGAAAAGGAGTTCCAAAGATCACATATATGACCATGATCACCAAGAAAGTATCCCTCTTAGAAAATGTTAAAAGACCCCATGCAATTACAAATTGTGTTTACTGACAGTGTCCCCATCAAGCTTCCTGATAAGAAGAATTTTGCTGAAATTTCTGTCCTGCAGCGAGAGAATAACGGTATTGGCATTGGGTTTACTGACAGTGTCCCCAGCCTCCTTCCCCATTCTGTGGGTAATAAATCAACCATAGGATCTCCGAAAGTCTCTAGTTTGGTTTCTCGGGTTTCTACATCGTGGGAAAATGTTGCTGAAATTTTCGTCGAACATCGTCCTACTCCCCATTCAAATTTAGTGATTACGAGTCCAGAACAACGAAAGTCCATTACCCTCTCTCCCGACCCCAGTACCACGGTTATGAATTTAGCTAAGCCTCTCAGCCAGACTACGGTTCAGATGCACAATAATCTAAATCAGACATTACGTTCGGCCAGTTTTAGTTCCTCATCGGGTCAGTTATCAGCCTCAGACAAGAATATGTCCACCGATATATTTATCCCGGCGAGTGGAATTAGTAGACAAGTTGCATCTTCCAAAAACACTATTTCATCAGAATCTGCAGCACCTGATATAGCAAATATGAACAGGGTTATTACTAGATCCAGAGCTAGAACATCAGGAATGAATGAGAATAGGCAACCCTTGTAGTGGATAAGTGTTTGGGTGTTTTTCAAGATAAACATGCTGATGCATAATGAAAAAGGAATGAAGCTATTTCGGGTTATATGTGCTGTTCAGCTGGATGATCCGATTTCGACGATTCAGGAGTGTTTTTCGGGTGGAAACATGCCACTAAGAAGAACTCATGAGTATACCATGAGCCCAATGCTATTTTTGTCAAATTCCGACTCTAAAGGCCTGAAATTCGGGATTTATTGTTTATTCCGAATTAATGTTAATTTTTATTATTTCTTTCATTTGGTAGTATATTCTTATTAGGATTTTATTAGATTTTGTCATATTTATTAGATAGGAAGTTTAGTTTATTTATAGTTTTAGTTATTTAGGAGTTTTAATAGAATTATTATTTTGTTAGATAGGAATTTATATTTTTAGGAGTTTTATTAGCATTCGAGTACATAGCCTATAAAAAGGCGTGGATGTAACAAAATAATTCAGTATTTGTTGACTAATAAAATTTGCTTCAGCTTTTGTTCCTAATTTTCTCTAAATCTAGAAGAATTTAGGGTTATTAGAAGGCTTTCATCTTCCCAATCTGGAAGAATTGAGTTGCTCTTCTCTTTCAATCTGGAAGAATTGTAAAGATTAGAGTTGGTTCCCCGTTTCTTGATCCTCCTGCTGCATCACATGCCGAAGTCATCCTAAAGGGGTTGGACTCGCGAGCGAAAAAATTTATTGCACTCTCTAGCTCTTTGTTATTTTTATGTCTTTAAACTTCTTGAGTTGGAATTGTCGAGGGGGTCTAAACAATGGGGGTAAACAGTCATTTGTTAAGTCTCTAATTTGTAAGTGGAGTTTGTATGTAATTGTTTTTCTCAAAATGAAAGTTAGTGAGATCTTGGGTCATGTAGTCAGGAAATTTTTGGGGCACAATGACTTCCAATTTCATTGCATCTCGATTGTAGGTTTATCGGGGGGAATTGTGGTATCATGAAATTCTTTATTGTTTCAAGGTTTGATTCATCGAGAGTCGAATAGATGGGTGGTTGTTCGTCTGGTGTCGAGTCGGGTTGAGGGACATATGGTGTGTATATATGCGGACAATAATACTAAAATTAGGAAACAATTATGGTATGAGTTGAGGGAAGTCGTAGCTGGTCTAGAGCATGTCATTTTGTGTGGGGACTTTAATGAGGTATTACAAGTTTCAGAAAGGTTTGGGGAGAGATTATTGGGATCAATGCTGGACTTTATAGAGTTTGTAGACGATTGTGCACTTTATGACGAAGTTTGGAATTTGGTAAGTTTTTGTATTTCTCTTTTAATTATTATTTATTTTTCTTTAAGTGTTTTTAGAGTTAATAATTATAATGCCTAGGTTGTTTTGCATGCTTCGTTTATTTTATGCTTAGGTTATAGCTTAGAGTTATAACATGATTAGTATAAAATATTCAAGCTAGGATATAATTTAGAATTATGGTATGCCTAGCCTATGCATGCTAAACTAGGTAGAGAATTTATTTAGTTAAGGCTTTAAATAATTTATATGCAACTAATAGGAGTTCCTTCGAACAAGGGACAAAATTTTGAAATTTCACCGTACCTGTTATTCATGTTCAAAGTGACTGTCAGTTCCGAATAGTGGTATCAGAGCCTGCCTATTTAGTGCATAATTAAGTTAGAAGCAAACTAAATTTTATTTTCTATATAAAGTGATTTAAAGTTTATTAATTTTTTGGAACAATATATGAACGTAGGCTTTCATTTCAAGGTTAGAAAATGGATACAGATAATTTCGAATGAGCCTGATCAACTTACTTAAAATTTATTAGTCCAAGAGAATCCATGATTTTTCAAGTTTATGCAGGTGTTTGTTCTAGAAAGGATTGGACATGGTGTCTACTCTTCATAAGGCACCTTTCCTACCTGGGAACCTATATCGGTGTAGCTTGAATTAACCAAGAGGGGATTAAATATGGACTGATTTATTCCTAGTATATAAAATGGTTCTTATGTATGTTTCTATAACAAAGTAAATATTAAATTATTGAATAACAAATAAAATGGTAACATTTTGCATATAATCTAGGTTGATGGAATACTTATAATAAAGAGCTTGAACCCACCTAAGGTTAGACCTTATAAATTAATTCTAAAAGTCTCTGATTTAATATAAATTATTATAAATATGTCCATCTAATAAATCCTAGATTGGGTGAGACGTTTAACACCAATACAAAGTTCTAAAGTAAATATATTAAGGCAAGTTATAGTCTACTTTACTCAAATCTATAATAAAATCTTTTTCGGCCATAAAAGCGTTGCTCAAAGCATTACCTTCATCTACATTGATCGGTAGGGTCTGCCTTAACAAGACTGGGGTAGACCAACATAAAATTGGGGGCTAGCCACATGACTGAGACATGTTCAAGGAGCCGCTAATATAAGAGCACACGTCCCATGTTATTAGGGAACTAAAATAAATTACCAATTGCATACAATGCAAATGGAATGGGATTCCAACTACTACTTACTAATATGGCTTGACTCATAAAATTGGGGGTCATATTAAAGTAGTTGTGGATGCTACATACTTGGAAATTTAGCTAGGCTAGACTTCCCGAATTCAATAGAATGGGCTATTATAAATTTTGAAAAATGGTAAGATAAATGTATTTAATTAAAAGTCCTTATATTAAATACATGTACTATACACTAAAGTTTAAAAAACTTTTCGTTTCTTGCAATTTAGGATTAAAATGACTTCCAACATTAATTTTTATCTGTTACTTGACACCAAACTGACTAGCTTGAACTTTTCAGATTGGTTTTGAGCTGTGAGAATAGTTCTTAGATCCAAGGGAATTGTCTATGTTCTAGATGAGATTTTGCCAAGAGAACCTGATGTTGGAAATCAAGTGGAAAATGATGCCTGGTTGAAGCATAGGAAAGATTGTGAGACTACAACATATATAATGTTGGGGTCTATAAATCCTGAGCTTCAGAAAAAACATGAGAAAATGGACTCAGAGAATATGGTTCTCCATCTTTAGGAGCTCTTTGGTGAGCGAGAAAGGACAGAGAGGTATGAGAGCTCAAGACTCCTTTTTGGAACCAAGATGCCGGTTGGCACCTTTGCCTCTTAGCATGTACTAAAACTCTTGGGATACCTTGAGAAGCTAAATCGATTGGGATTTAAAATGAATCATGACTTAAGTATCGACCTTGTGTTGACGTCCTTAACAAATAGTTACTCAATTTTTGTGACTAACTATTACATGAACAAGACTGATTCTATGGTTCCATAATTAATCAACATGTTGAAGATAGTAGAGCTTCAGATCAAGAAAGATCAGAAGACACTAATGTTGCTCTAGAAGGGAAAAACTTCTAATAAAAGGAAGAAGGCATTGGGGGCCAACAAAAGAATCAGTAAGAAGAAGAAAGAAAAAAAGATGTCTAAATATGTTTACTTCTAGTGCGGGAAACTAGGACACTGGAAGAGGGATTGCAAAGCTACCACTTTTGAACATTTGAAGAAGAAGCCTTTAGAGGCATCTACTTCAGGTATGTTTGTAATTGAAAACTATGCTACTTTTCCTTATGAATCAACTTGGGTAATGGAGAATGGTTGTGGTTCTCACATCCGTACTTCTAAACGGGGACTAAGGAATAGTATGAGGCTTGCATAAGGTGAGATGGACCTACGTGTGGGAAATGGAGCACGAGTTACTGCATTAGCTGTAGGGAGATTTAATCTTATATTGACGAGTGGCCTAGTTTTAGTTTTGAATAATTGTTACTATATTTCAAATGTTACTAAGAAAATTATCTCTTTTACGCATTTAGCAGCAGAGGGATTTGAAGTTTTATTTTTGGATAATGATTGTCAGATTCGTTTGAATAATGTTCTTTATGGCAATGGGATGTTGAATGGTGGCATTTATGTTCTTCATACTAAAATAGAATTTTTAATATGAACAATATGAAGAAAGTTAAATTAGATGATGATAAATCTTTCTACTTATGGCATTGTCGCTTAGGCCATATAAACAAAGATCGCTCAACCATGTTGCTTGAGCGTAGAGACTTGGGCCTAATAGACTTAGAGTCTTATGGCGATTATGAGCCTTATTTAAAAGCAAAAATGATGAAGTTACCCTTTAAAGGAAATGGTGAACAAGCCACGAGTACATTGGAACTCATATATACAGATGTACGTGGTCCAATGAGTCTTTAGGCAGTAGGAGCATACTCTTACTTCATAACCTGTTATCGATGATTATTCACGATACGGTTATCTGTACTTAAAGAAGCACATGTCCAAAAGTTTTGAAAAGTTCAAAATATTCAGAAATGAAATAGAGAAACAACTTGAGAAAAGTATTAAAGCACTTTGATTTGATTAAGGTGGAGAATACTTAAGTCAAGAGTTTCAGGATTATCTAAAAGAGTTTCAGGATTATCTAGTGGACCCCTCCTTATACACCTAACACAATGGAGTGTCTTAAAGAAGGAATCAGACTTTATTAGATATGGTTTTGTCCATGATGAGCCAAGCAGATCTCAGTAAATCCTTTTGGGGATATGCACTAGAGAGCGTAGTTTACATATTAAATAGAGTGCCCTCTCAAATCAATTGATTTTACTCCTTATGAAAGATGGTGTAATAAAAGGCCATCTCTAAGTCGCCTAAGAGTACGGGGATATCCTGCAATGGTAAAGAGGATAGCATCAAATAAGCTAGATGCTAAATTTGACAAGTGTCTATTTTCGATATCTAAAGGAAAATATTTGATATTTATTTTACCAACCCAAAGCAGAGAAGGTATTTGTGT
Organism: Euphorbia pulcherrima; assembly: GCA_947683365.1. Taxonomy (NCBI): domain Eukaryota; kingdom Viridiplantae; phylum Streptophyta; class Magnoliopsida; order Malpighiales; family Euphorbiaceae; genus Euphorbia; species Euphorbia pulcherrima. The sequence continues at coordinate 29,253,612 of CANTUS010000007.1, forward strand.
CTCGGAGTGCATGCTTTCTTAAAAAGGAAAACTTACTTGCAAAAGTCAATGGAAGCAATCTTCAACTAGAAGTTCAAGGGGAAGAAATAGACAATCAACTGACTGACCCCATTCTACATACACAAGAAGGTGTGATCTAAGAACAACCTGTCGAAACACGATCATTATGAAGATCAGGTCCTACTTATAAAGGTCCCAAAAGATACGGTTTCATCATCACTAAGGATACTGAACTATATTTCATGTGGGATGATGAACCAAGAACCCATGCTGAAGCAATGAAGAGCTCAGATTTTGCTAAATGGTTTCAAGCCATGAAATCAAAAATGGGTTCCATGTACGAAAACCAAGTTTGGAATTTGGTCGATGCACTGGAAGAGGTAATGTTGGATATGATGTACGCCCTTAAGGCATTTAGGGCGATATATATTAATTACGTAATAGTACTAATACTTTGTTTAATCAATAAAGGCATTTAATCTTTTGTTTATATCGATGTGTTTATAAATATATTATAGCTGGTTAATATATTCATTGATGTATGTATACAAAAGTCCTTGACGTATCATAGCATGAAGTCAGAGAAATTATAGTTGGACTATATTTAGTGAGACCTGCTTCATGTGTAATTATGATTATGTCTAAACTATCCCTAGTCATAGTTTCATCAAGAAAGCAGAAAGACTAGCATGTGGTCAACTTTCTTAGAATGGGTCCAAGCAGTCAAATTCCTAAGGACTGAAGGTGGTGCCTTATGTTTGACACATGGATATATCTAGGAGATATATTGGAGACCGTAGTAAGATCAACACTTGGTGTGTATATATATCAATGTGTTAGTGTTTATCTTCGTGCAATAAGTTTTGCGAATATCCGTATACTTGTGATACTAGTTACCTTGTGTGGTACTATTGCTATACTTTGGGTCATTCCTACACACTCAATAATTTATGGTGTTACGGGTGATTATGGGTATAGTGATGACATCACGTTGGTAAGCTAAGTAGTCGAAAAGGATCCATTGCGCTGGATATATTAAAAGGAGTTATATATGGCCGCTTGTTGAAGTGACGATTGCTATAAACCTCTAATCAGAGTATGTGTTTGATAGAAATAGTTTCTAGTAAAACACACTATGGTAAAAGGCAATATACTTTGGTAACAAGTCAATGACTGGGATAGCTTGGAGAAACAATGCTATTAGTCGGTTAACACTTTAACAAAACCTTATAAACCATATGGTACTACTATTAAAGAATGGAAGGGGTTCATGGCATCGGACAACTATTGCATTAACCGGGATTAAGTCATAAGCATAAATGACATTCCAAGTAATGGGGGATGGTAGACCATTGCTAGAGGCGTACTACAGTCATTTAAGGTAATCGAGTTCTATTCACGGTCTAGAACCTCAAGCCAATGATTCCATTAGAACAAGGGTTGGTTAAGCCTTAGCAGCTCAATACTTTGGGATCCTAAAAGGTCACACACATTGGACCTTCATCGGACTAAGTAAAGAACTAATTGATTTATTCTATTACGAAAATATAAAAGAACAATAATTGGATTATTGTTTAATTGGTTAGAAATGATTAGATCATTTTTGGATAAATAAAGGAATTTGTTTTGACCAGAAACTAATTTATTAGGGTTATAAAATAAATATTTATTTGAAAGGGATTAAAACAGAATTTTTCTGAATGGGTTCGAACCGGTAGAAAATTGTTAGACAACTTTGAACTGCAAATGGGCTACGGGATTCGCGACATGTTCGGTGCAAGAAATCCCGCACCATGGGCTTGCAAGAGCCGTAATGCGGCACTTGCGAGTGCCCATGAGGCTAGGCTCAGTGCTGGGCAAAGCCTGACGTGAGTTATCTCCAAGCTGGGCTTGCGAGAAATCTCGCAAGCCCGGCTTGTGTAAGCACAGCATGCGGGCTTCGCACACTGTGCAAGCAGGCAGAACCCCCGAGTGGGATATGCTTTTAGCAAATCCCACATCGGAAAAGGGGGAGCCCAAGCCTAAATATAGGCACTTATGTTCCCCCTTTCCACTCACACCAAGTTCAAGAATAATTCCTACAATAAAGGTTACTTGAACAAGTTATTTTTGAGGAGCTTGATTTTATTCGAGCATCTCTAGTTTATATTTTTGGGTGGGGATTCTGGAGTGGTCTAGCAACTACTCAAGGCTCCATAGTTCTTCCTCTCGGGGAGGTTTTGGTTGGTGGGGCTCGTATGGATACTCATAGAGGCTATCCTATGCTTGAAGGCTTATGTAAGGAGGTTCTGCTAAAGCATGCTTCAATTGGTAAGTTTTCTTTCTTTCTCTTTGAAATATTAGGTCTTTTTCTTTAAACATTTTTAGACTTAATAATTATGCTTAGGTTGTTTTACATGCTTAGTTTATTTTATGTTTAGGTTATAGCTTAGAGTTATAACATGCTTAGGTTATAACTTAGAGTTATAACATGCTTAGTATAAAATATATGTGCTAGGATGTAATTTAGAATTATGGTATGCCTAGCCCTTTGCATGGTAAACTAGGTAGAGAATTATTTAGTTAAGGCTTTATTTAATTTATATGCATCTATTAGGAGTTCCTGGGGACAGGAACAAAATTTTGAATTTTCACCACGCCTGTTTTGCATGTTCAATGTGACTGTCAGTTCCCAATAGGTTAGACCTATTGGGTACAAATGGGTCTTTAAGAAGAAGATAGACATGGACGGTAATGTGATTACCTATAAGGCAAGGTTGGTTGCGAAAGGTCATAGTTAATGTGGAGGTACTGACTATGATGAAACTTTCTCATCAGTAGCCATGCTTAAATCCATAAGAATACTCCTCGCCATTGCTACTCATTATGATTATGAGATCTGGTAGATGGATGTTAAAACAAAATTCCTGAATGGGGATTTAGACCAGGATGTGTATATGATACAACTTGAGGGTTTTACATCTCACAATGGCTCAAAGGTATGCAAACTGCAAAGGTCTATTTATGGACTTAAGTAAGCATCCAAGAGTTGGAATATTAGGTTTTATCAGACAATCCATGAATTGGATTTCTGTCCAAACATTAATGATCCTTGTGTTTATAAGAAGGTTAGTGGGAGTGCAGTCATTTTCTTAGTATTGTATGTTGATGACATTCTACTAATAGGAAACAACATTTCTCTTCTTGAAATTATTAAAATAAGGCTGTCTAGAAAGTTCTATATGAAAGACCTTGGAGAAGCAACATTTATACTAGGTATAAAGATCTATAGAGATAGATCTAAGTGGTTGTTAGGTCTTTCTCAAAGTACATTTATAGACAAGGTACTGCATAGGTTCAACATTAAGCATTCAAAGAAAGGTTAGCTCCTAATGATAAAAGAGATTAACTTTCTAAGGCTGAGTGTCCGAAGACAGCTCAGGAAAGAATACACATGAAGGATGTACCCTATGCATCCACAATAGGATCCATCATGTATGCTATGATATGTACTAGGCCAGATGTCTTTCAAACATTGAGCTTTATGAGTAGATATCAATCAGATCCATGTGGAAAGCACTGGATGGCCATCAAGGCAATTCTTAAGTACTTGAGAAGGACTAAAGATGAGTTCCTGATATATGGAGATGGTGTCCTCTCAATTAGAGGTTACATAGATGCGAGTTTCCAATCTGATAAGGATGAATTTAAGTCTCAGTCAGGTTTGTATATATATTAAATGGAGGGGCAGTATGCTGGAAGAGTTCCAAGCAAGAAACTACTACTACTTCAACCACGAAATCTGAGTACATTGCTGCCTGTGAAGTAGCAAAGGAAGCTGTCTAGTTAAAGGGATTCATTGGTGATCTTGGTGTGGTGCTTAAGATTGTTGATCCAATTTCTTTGTATTATGATAACAATGGTGCTATTGCTCAGGCAAAGGAACCAAGGTCTCACCAAAAAAATAGACATGTATCCAGAAAGTCTCATATAATTAGGGAGATTGTTGATGTGAGCTGACAAGACTAGAATATGTTCCCACTGATTAAAACCTCACGGATGGTCTGACGAAGCCTTTGACTCAAGTCAAACATGAGCAACATGTTAAAGTATATGGATTAAGACAAATTGCTAATTGGCATTGGTGCAAGTGGGAGTTCGTTAGATATGATGTATGCCCTTAATGGAATCACGACGATATATCTTGATTATGCATTAGCATGAATACTTTATTTAATCAATAAAGACAATTAATCTTTTGTTTATATCAATGTGTTCATATATATATATATGTATAAATATTGTCTGGTTAAAATATATTCATTGATATCTGTGTATAAAAGTCCTTGACATATCATAGCACGAAATGAGAGAAATTATAGTTGGACTATACTTAGTGAGACCTACTTCACTTGCAATTATGATTATCTCTAAACTATCCCGTGTCATAGTTTCATCAAGAGAGGACATTGATGAAGCTGTAAGACTAGCATGTGGTCAAGCAGTTAATCTTCTATAACTAATGGTGGTGAATTAAGATTGACATATAGATATATATGGTGGATATATTGGAGACAACAATAAGATAAATACTTGGTGTATATATATATATATATATATATATCAAGGTGTGAGTGTTTATCTTTGTACAATAGCTTTGCGAATATCCTCATACTTGAGATACTAGTTACCTTGTGTGGTACTATCACTGTACTTTGGGCCATTCCTAATCATTCATTAATCTAGGATGTCATGGATGATTACGGGTATAATGATAACAACACTTTGGTAAGCTATGTAGTCGAAAAGAATCCATCGCTCCGGATATATTAAGGAGTTGTACCTGGCCACTTGTTGAAGTGATGATTGTTGTAAACCTCTAATTAGAGTATGTGTTTTATAGAAATAGTTTCTAGTCAAACACATTATGGTAAAAATCAATATACTTCAGTAACAAGTAAATAACTAGGATAGCTTGGAGCAACCTCACTATAAGTGGGTTAACAATTTAACCAAACCCAATAAACCATATGGTACTAATATTAAAGAATGAATTATGTTTAGAGTAATGGGGGTTGGTGGACCCTTGCTAGAGGTGTACTATAGTCGTCTAAGGTAATCGAGTTAAAATCACAGTCTAGAACCTCGAGCCAATAGATCCTATAGAACAAGGATTGGTTAAGCCTTAACATCTCAATACTTTGGGATCCTACAAGGACACACACAGTGGATTTTCATCAAATTGAGTAAAAAATTAATAGACTCGATCTATTATGAGAATATTAGATCCGGATTGGTTAGACCATTACCACTAGAGTTTTTATTTTGACCTCTAGCTATTTTATTAGGATAAAAAATCAAACAAATATTTTGAAAAGGATCAAACGGTATTTTTCCCAGGACAGAGCGAAGCGTTGGACCCTGAACGAAAAGACCTGCGAGCCCATAGGGCTTGTTGGACACATGAGAGCCCACATGAGTGCCAAAGGCACTCTCGAGCTACAGGCAGTGCAAGCTAGGCATGTGCGGCCTAGAACCAAGCCACCCTCGAGCTGGGCTCGTAAAAAGTCCCGTGAGGCCTAACCCAAGAGACAAGGAAGGCTCGCAAGAGCCTACCTTTCGCGGGCTATCGCGTAGCATGCAAAGCAAGCTATGCATGGGTCAACACGCAGACCCCCGTGTGGGATTAGGACAAATCCCAATCCCGCATTGGAAAAATGGGGAGCGTCTTTGCTCCCCAAGCCTATATATAGGCTTCACCTCTTGCCTTTTCAAAATAGACCAAATACTTTTCTAAGTCTTGACTTGAGCATTCTCAAGTTGACTTAGAAGAATATTTTTGAGGCACCTATAGTTAATTTTTTTTGGGTGGGCTTTTGGAGTGGTCTACTAGCTACTCGAGGCTCTGCAGTTCTTCCTCATTGGGAGGTTTTGATTGGTGTGGTTCACGTGGATACTCGTAGAGGATATCCTACACTTGGTGGCTTGTGCAAGAAGGTTCTGCTAAAGCACGCTTCAACTAGTAAGTTTTTCTATTTCTCTTTTAATTAATAGGTCCTTTTCTTTTAGCGTTTTTAGACTTAATAATTATTATGCCTAGGTTGTTTTGCATGCTTAGTTTATTTTATGCTTAGGTTATAGCTTAGAGTTATAACATGATTAGTATAAAATATTCAAGCTAGGATATAATTTAGAATTACGGTATGCCTAGTCTACGCATGCTAACCTAGGTAGAGATTTTATTTAGTTAAGGCTTTAATTAATTTATATGCAACTAATAGGAGTCATAGGGACAAGGGACAAAATTTTGAAATTCCTCAATGCCTGTTATGCATGTTCAAAGTCATTGCAGTTCCCAACAGTCCCTAACAGCCTATAATCCCCCTAAACTTTCAAAACTTCCTCTTGCCCCCTTAAAGTGTCTAAAATGTACCACTCAACCCCTTGGTGCTAACAAGGCATGAGATGCAGCACCCTTTGAAAAGTCAAGCGTGTTATTCAGTAATTGAAGAATAAAAAATTTAAAAAATCATAAAAAAAACTTTTGCTTTGTCTCCCATTTTTACCCAACTCATCATCGTCTTCCTCCCTCTTTTCATCCCGTTTTTTCCCTAATTACCTTTGTCTGTCTTTTCGGTAATCTACTCCTTTTGGGATTGTTTACCTCGATTCAATTTTTTAACTTCAAAATTTCAAACCCTAATCTCACTTCCGCATATCATATTATCTCGAAATCATCTATTCTCTTCTCTCTAAAGCTCATTCCCGATGTCTTCTAGTGATACAAATGGTGGAGTTGCAACTGACAGAAGAAGTAGTTGGAGCCGTATTGGCAGATGCGCCATTGTCATTGTCATGTGCTACTTTAAATTTTACTGACAAATCCATATTCAATTTTGAAAAAAATCTGAAGGAAATGGAGATACAAATGGTGGAGGAGCACAAATGTGTAGAGAATCCGTGGGCCTCGAGAGTGTTGGCTTGATAGCTTGAGTGAGAATACAAGTGAGGTTGGGCCTATCTAACACAAAACCAATTGGCTTGTGTTAAGACTCAATCTAGACCACTTATATTTCACTCTTTACTCTTATTTATTTCCATTTGGGATAACCCCAACATCTCCAACACTTCCCCTTAAGTACGACTGTTCCTGGACCAGTTGCACTTAAGGGGAAGTGCCACTTGCCAAACATTCCTTTTCCTATCTCTTCTAAGGCTTAAGTTCATCAATGAGTCTAGTTTTCTCTATTAGCCTAAACTACATTAGGAACTTAAATCACAAATCTAGGATCACTGGCTGCCATGCCTTTCTCTACTCTGATACTATGTAGAGAATCTGTGGGCCTAGAGAGTGGTGGACTCGATAGATTGAGTAAGCTTACAAGTGGAGTTGAGCCCATCTAACACAAAACCAATTATCTTGTGTTAAGGAATCTACACCACTTATATATATCACTCTTTGTCATTGTTTATTTCCTATATGGGACATCTCTAACACTCCCCCTCAAGTGTAATTGGACCGGACTAGTTGTCACTTGCCAAACATTCCTTGGCCTAATTCACCGAGGCTCAAGGTCAATAACATGTCTAGTCTTCTCTGATAGCCCAACTCCACTAGGACTTAGATATGAACTAAGGATCACTGATTGTCAAGCATTCTTTTGCTATGAATACCATGAACAGAATCCATGGGCCTTAAGAGTGTTGGGCTCGATAGCATGAGTGAGTATACAAGTGGAGTTGAACCCATCTAACACAAAACCAATTTGCTTTGATACCACTTGTTGGGACTGTAGTGACACACCTAAACTCCACATTAGTACGATATTGTCCGCTTTAGGCCAAGCACTCACGAATTTGTTTTTGAGCCCATCTAACACAATCCAATTGGCTTGTGTTAAGGCCTAATCTATACCACTTATATTCTAATCTTCACTCTTGTTTATTTTCTGTGTAGTATAACACCAACATCTCCAACAATATGTTAGGCACCAAATCTTTGCACAAATAGATGGCTATGTTCTTGATCATCATCTTTGCATTTGGCGGTGGCTTGGACTGATTTGATACTGGATTTCAGGTGAATTATTTGATGGGTAAACACACTTACTTTGGCAAAACCGATTGGGAGGCAAGGTTTTTTACAATTTGAAAATTAAAATGAATTGATTAATGGATGGATTTAATAATGAATGGGTCAGAGATTACAGAACTTATGCAGATGTTACCTCAAATATTCCCTATGCTTCTGCTCCTACTTCCTCTTTTACTTTCACTTATGATAAACCTGTTGAAGAGTTGGGTTGGGCCAAATTTTCTTGTTTGATTAAAGCTCGTAATATCGAAATTGTATTAGATTTGGAATCGATCTTGAAAGCAAGAAAATTTTCGATTAATTTTGCTGTTCCAACTAGTGGATGGTTTGCTATTGTTAGGTTCTTTTCTTCGGATGCTGTGTCAGGTATTTTAGAAAATGATTCAAGGATCCTAGAGGATATTTTATTTGAGGTGAAACCTTTCAATCCTCACTTTAGACCATCAGATTACTTAATATGGATGGATTTTTCTGGAATTCCTCCTTACTTATTATAGAAGCAATTTCTGTCATCCTTGGTTTCCCAGTTTGGACGTTTTATCTCTTATGATTTTAACTTTGAGAAACCAGATAGATTCGATGTTGTTTATTGCTTGGCCTCGGTTTCGAATAGAATACAAAATTGCAGTTTTAATATGAAGATGAATTCAACGTTGATCAAAGTCAATATGGCCGATCGTCAGACTTCTGCTTGTGCCAATTGTAAAGCACACATTCTTGAAACTCTTGGTGCTGTAGTAGGATGTTCTTCTTCTTTTTGTGGTAAAGCAAACTCACATAAAACTCATACCAATTCATCTCATGCTGATCATAGGCATATTTCTAAAGTGCCATCCATTTCTGTCCCGGTTCTTACCAAACCAGTGGGCAAAAATATTGCAACCAGCGGTATGAATGACTTGATGCAGAATGATCCGTGTTTGGATGGAATTTCATCATATTCACCTGACAATCATTTGGTTAATTTTATTAATTTTCCAACAGCCGTTACTCCACTAAACTCCGGAACAGTTGTTGCTACTTCCCCTAGGAGGAAAGGACGATCTATTTTGCATAGCGGAGTACAAGGTCTATTGATTAGTGTGTCTGAGAACTCTGATATTTGTCCTGACATTGGTAACAGAAATTCCATTATTCAACGTGAGGCTTCAGCATCTAATTTTGACCAAATGGAGAATGAAATTGAAAAGACTTAGGAGTTGGGTAAAATCATTGGCTTATTTCATGAAGGAGACAAGCAAGGTGCCACTGGTTGCTTAGGAGAATTACTAGCACATTCTTGATTCCCATCTCTTCTTCTATTCTAGGTTAATTTTATCCTCATGTCATTCTCTTTTTCTTGTTGGAATTGTCAGGGGAATTAAATATCCCTCAAAACAATCTTTTGTTCGATCTTTGATTATGAAACACGGATTATGCTTGTTTGCTTTATTGGAGTCTAAGGTTGAATTTGTTAGCGACTTATTAGTCAGAAAGTATTAGGGTCATCATGATTTTTGTTTTCAATTTATTCCATCAGTTGGGGCTTCAGGTGGCATACTAGTTTCATGGAACTCTATTATGATAACATGTTATGTGTTTGCCTCTTTGTCACGTTGGTTGTTATTACATTGTTCTAATAATGAGCTAGATATATATATCCTATTCCTCTATGCTTCCAATGACTGGTCTAATCGGGTTATCATGTGGTCTAAGATTTTGTGTGTGATCAATGGTTTGGACAAGGTTATTATTTGTGGAGATTTTAATGTGATTTTACATCCTAGCGAGCGATCAAGTGGATTATTTCCCCTTCAATGGCATACTTTCAGGATTTTGTGAATAAGGGTGAACTTTTTAATATCCCATTACATGGTCACCCTTACACATGGCATAACATCAACTCTTTCTCTAAAATTGATCGAGTCTTAGTTTCTTCTTTGGTGTCTACTGTGTGGCCCTTTCAATCAATAAGAACTGTTGACACTACCTTGTCAGATCATTTTCCTATTTTGTTTAATTTTATTATTGGTTTTGGATTTGGTCCTAAACCTTTTCGGTCAGTAAATTATTGGTGGGAGGACTGTCGGTTCAATTCTTTTCTTAAAGATACGTGGCAGGGAATCTGCAGTTCTTTTGGAGACTCCAATATCTCTCTCAAACTTAAACAACTTCGGGGAAAAATAAACGCATGGAATTCTGAAGTTTTTGGCAATGTTTTTATTGAGATTAGTGTCCTGGATAAATCACTTTTGGATCTTACATCTAATGATATTCAACGACCACTGTCTGAATAACAAAAATGCAATACCTCAAATATCCGGAGCCAACTTATGACAAAGAAACGCCATCTAGAATCTATTCGCCACCAACAATCTCAAGTTAGATGGACTTTCCTTGGAGATAAGAATACTTCTTTTTTCTATAAGACATATTGAGGTTAATGGGGACTACACATATTGAGGTTAATGGGGACTTAATCTCAGACCCAATTCAAATTAAAGAAGCAATTGTGGCTTTCTTCTCTGACTTATGTAAAGCCAACCATAATGCCCCTTACTCTCTTAAGTCTTTAATTTTTTCTAAAGTCAGTGCTAATGACAATTCATCAATCACGACACCTTTTATCGAAGAGGAAATATGGAATGCTTTGAAATCTTGTAGGGAAAATAAGGCACTAGGGCTAGATGGTTTTAATTTCTTCTTTTATAAGAGGGCTTGGAATTTTATGAAAGGAGAAATTATGAAGATTTTTAGTTCTTTCTATGATTCACGAACACTTCCAGACTCTATTAAAACTTCTTTCACTGTTCTTGTTCTAAAGACTCCGAGAATGGCTTCTTTGTCTAACTTTAGACTAATAGCTCTTATCCATGGGATATACAAAATACTAGCCAAACTGCTTTCTTTTCGGCTACAAGTTGTCCTTCTTGAGCTCATCTCTAAGAATCCGTTTGCATTTATAAAAGGGAGAAATATTCATGAGTGCTCTTTTCTAGCTTCTAAATGGTTCACAAAATTCATGTTAATCATAGACCTTGTTTACTCTTGAAGTTGGACTTTCACAAGGCTTTTGACAGTAGTTCTTGGAATTATCTCATTGCATTCGTATAAAGAATAGGTTTTGATGAGAGATGGAGAAAATGGATGTCAAATTATAGATCTAATTCATCCACTTCGATTTTGATTAATGGTTCTCCTTCTAACCCTATCTATTTGAAGAAAGGTGTGAAGCAAGGAGACCCCTTATCTCCTTTTCTATTTGTTCTAGCTGTTGAATGGTTGAAATAATTAATTGACAAAGCTATCCAAGAAAATTTGTTGTCCGGCTTTTGTTTGGATGATTTGGGTCATGTCATCTCAATTTTACAATTTGCAGACAACGCTAGCTGCTTTCTTCCTGTAGTTGAAAGTGAAAAGATAACCTTTGTTAGGATTCTTTGTTGCTTTAAAGTGATCTATGGTCTTAAAATTAACTTCCATAAGAGCTCTCTAATGGGAATTAATGTGAAGTCTTCTTTTCTTAACTCCTATGCGTCTCGTTTGAGATGTCGTGTATCATCCCTGCCAATATCTTATTTAGGTGTTCCTTTGAGCTACAATAGGCTAAAGCTCTGTGATTAGCGGCCTATGATTCTAAAATTTGAAAGTAAGTTGGCGAATTGTTAAGGGTCTTATCTCTCTTATGCAGGTCATCTAATGCTCATCAAGTCATTACTCAACATTATGCCAATATATCTTCTTTCCCTTTATAAGATTCCAGTTGCAATCTCTGAAAAAATGGAACGATACATGCATAATTTTTTATGGAAAGGGAACCATGATTCAAATGGTCTTTCCAAAGTTGGTTGGGCTACAATATGTCTTCCTTATGCTTCTGGTGGTTTAAATTTGAAAAGTTTGAACATTACTAATTGTAGTCTTCTTTTGAAATGGATATGCAAGATCATTTCAGTGAATTGTTCTTCATTATAGTACTCGATTTGTGTTCAAGGGTATGGATTCTCCAACTGGCATGACTTTGCAATCTCAAATTTCTCGTGCTTATCTCCTATTTGGAAGGGAATTTTTAATTATTGTGTTAGAGATTCAAAGTACTGGGATTTCTTCCTAAGCAACTCTTGTATCAGTGTTGACGATGGTTCAATTTGTTCCTTTTGGTATGATCAATTGGAATGGAATGGACAGCCACTTAAAGACCAATTCCCCGACCATTACGCCCAATCTATTTCCTATTCAGTGACTGTCCAAGAAGCTTATCATACTATTCTTATGGACAATGCTATTGGCCATCCTTTTCGGAAACGGAGACTTAGACCTGTTACTTTGGGTCGTCTTGATGAGCTTATATCATTGTTGAATCAGGTGCAACTCAGGGACAGATATGATGCAGCTTCATAGTGTAGAAATGGAACTAATATATCATATGTAGCTGCTACCTTCTCTTCAGGTTTTATCTCTTATCAGTTGACTTCATCTCCACATCATATTTTAGCACCATTCTGCTTCAAATGGGAAGCGGTAACGCAACCAAAAATCAAATTTTATAGTTGGTTATTATTTCATAATAAATTGCTATTATTCCATGGTGCAACGCCTTTTGCCCTCATTGCAGTGAGATTGAAACCTGTGACCATTATTTTGTTCATTGTCGGGATAGTCAGAATCTTTGGTGCGGCTTGTTTAAATGGATTGGTATTCAAATGGTTATTCCAGCTAATGTAGTTGATTTCTTCAATGGTTGGAGAGGTTGTTTTCGAGGAAAAAATCAACGGGCTTTTGGCACCTTGCTTTGGACTCTAATACGGTGTACTTAAAAAAGACATAGGAAAAGACAAACAATGAAAAGACATTAAAGTGATTAAGTAAACTGCAGGTATAATTTTCATTATGCATTTGCTAAGATAGAGTTACAAAATTAAGTTTTTAATCTGCAGTTTGTAAACTTAATATAAATATTGTAGTTATTGCTTTTGTAAGTTTTCACTTGTAAAACTCTATGTAAAGAGTTTGGTCACCATTTGTATTCATCACCAGAGAAAAAAGAAAGAATAAAAGTAGAAAGCCTATTGGGAGCCTTTGTTGAGTAGTATAATACTTCGTTAATTTATATTACTTAAAGTAAAACCAAATTCCTCCATTTCCTCCAACAAACTGATACCAGAGTCAAGTTAAAATCCTACAGTGTGAGAGTTGTGAAATTTTATTCTTTTGAATAAAAATTTCTCTAGTGTTTGAGAGACCCTAACAAAAGAAAAATGAACAGCTGTTGGATAACAATTACAAAATTAAATAAATATAAATATATATTTTGTCCTTATTTTCCTCTGTCGAATGTGGGAAGGCCAAGCTAGTTGGAAGGTTCTGCATTATAGAGTTAATCCACCTCCACTTAGTTGATATGATCACCTTATAGAGTTCTTGTCCCCACCTTCAACCAAACAAACAAATATAATCAATAGATATAATGCATAAACAATATTGTAGAAATTTATAAACAAGTTAAAGAAACGTAAACACCGATAAGCTGAATCATGTCGAACAACATTGTCCTTAAAAGATACTTGTAGTTCCTCCCAGGATTAAACAGCTTCTTCAACCGATTGATTGAATCATGAACAGAAATATAATATTATATCCATAAATACAGAAACATTAGAGAATATAGGTGGAGACTAAAAGTATCTTTTTGTAATTGTAAAACACCATCTTTATATAGATTAAAAAGTCCCGTTCAATAATGTTAAAATCATCGACACCTTTGAATGCAGACTGTTACAGAAAATAAATGACCCATTCACAATTGATTACTCATCTAATTAAAACACAAACCGAAAATCTTTGTAATCGAAAGAGTCAATGAAAACGTAGGACTCATAATGTAAATAAAAGACATTAACTAATATATTAAAATAAAATAATTAAGAAATCAACAATTCTATGTGGCTGTTTCAATACTAATTTGAAACTCATTAAAACCCTCTTTATAAAATAATGTTTCTTTTGAAATAAAATAAAATAATTTAACCAACAACAACAACAATTTTCCTTTCAATATTCCCCAACTCACCAAAACCAATTATAAAAATTGGTGCATCAAAATGAAAGCCATTCTCGGAGCCTAAGAGGTTTGAGACATTGTTGAAAATGGCTACGTAGTCCCTGTCCTAGTAGAAGATGCACAATTATCTCAGGCAGAAAGAGAAAGTTTGCACAAGAATCATAGGAGTGGCTAGAATGCGCTTAGTTTAATTCATCAAGGATTGGATGACATGATGTTTTAGAAGGTAGCAACTACCTCTAATCAAGCTTGAGTAGTTTTACAAGCTTCTCTTCAAGGAGAAGTAAAGGTACGAAAGGTTTGATTGCCGATGTTGTGGGGTGTGTTTGAGATGATGAAAATGAATGAGACGGAAGCAATAGTTCATTATTCCTCACGAGAAAAATCTGTCATAAATCAAATGCGACAGTATAAAGAAAAAAATTGAAGAATCAAGAATTGTCACAAATTTTCTACGATCATTACTACCAAAGTTTGATTATTTAGTAGTAGCTATGAAAGAGTCAAGGGATACGAGTGCAACGGTTGTTCACGAAGTTGTTGGGTCATTGTAAGCACATAAGGAAAGAGTAAATAGAAAAAAAGAAAAGTCTAAAGAGCAAGTTCTGGAAGCAAAAGCTTTGTTGAGAGAGAATGAAAATAGTTGAGATTATACTCAATCTAGAAGATGAAGTGGTAGAGGTCGTGGAGGAAATGGTAGAGGATTCGGACTTAGCAGAAGTCAGCAGTTTCCAACATCTAACAGTAATGACAGAAATAATTAGTCCAGTATGGGTGGAGGCCATGGACATGGATGAGGACGAAGTAGAGGTAACTTGAGTAAAAATAATGGACTAGAAAAGTCCAATGTGTTGGAAATACGGGGATTACTTGGACAATTCTGAAGTCGCGAATACGCTATCAGATTGAAATTTATTTGGTCGATTTACCAAAATTTCAATCGGATAAAATGAGAAATTGTATCAAGAACAAGAATTAGATTTGATGTGAAGAAATATGAACTAAAATTATATGCATATTTGCCAATTCATTTTTGGTGATATATATAGCCAAAAACGTCAATAGACATGTTTAAAAGACATGTTACTTCGGGTAGCAGCTATGTCTAAAAGGCATGCTTTTTCGGGATTTAGTTGTGTCCAAAAGACATGTTGTTTTGGATCCAAAAGTCATTTTTGGATGAATTTTTCAAAGGATGCGGGCACTGCCCCGGTACCCCGTCCGGGGCTGCCTCCCCTAAACCTCGCTCGGGGTGCTTCCCTTGGACCCCGCACCGAGGGGTACTGTCCCCGGACCCCCAAATCGTAACAGAACCCGAACAAGCATGCACTCCGCACCCTCCCGACTTGTTCGATGAAATGTCACGATTACATTAGACAACTAGTTGATCCAATTACACTAAAATACTAACACATTGTGCAATGTTACAATTACCTAAATTATGGCCACTGTGCATCGAAATGTAGGAATCCTCCTATGCAAGTGAAGGGAGCTTCTAACAATATTCAAGAACAGAATGTCACTGATGTGCTATTACTAACTCATGAAGGTGAACACAGTCCAGATAATAACATATGGTATATTGACAATGGAGCAAGTAATCATATGTGCGGTGAAAAGAAATTGTTTGCTTAGCCGAAACTTTAGATTTGGGAATTAATCGATAGTTCCCATTAAAGGAAAATTAACCATTCTTATTTGTTTAAATAATGCGATCACTAGTTCACAAGCAATGTTTATAATGTTCCAAACATAAATAGTAAAATTTTATGTTTGGAATAGTTGTTGAAGAAAAACTACCAAATTCACATGGTAAATCGGAAGTTACTGCTATTAAATGACAAAAAGGAGATGTTAGCAAGTGTAATGATGTCAAAGAGTCAGTTATGTACTCTAAATATGAAGATTGATGTGTCCAAATATTTGAAGACTAGATGATAAAGCAAAAAACACTTGTTTGTTTGTTACTCAGAATTTTCCAAAGGTTAAAAGATGTTTGATCCTGATACTGGAAAAACTATCATCACTAAGGACATGACTATTGACGAAGAAGCAATTTGGGAATGGAATAATAACAAGCAGAAGAATTACAGTTTTTATCCTTTCACCATGGATGAAAACAATGATCGTAATGTGGAGGAGCCAACCATAGCATCGACATCATATAGTCCCATTCCAATTACATCTCCAGGATAAGATGATGATGAAAGTCAAAGTCCAAGAGAAAGACCTAGAAAATTTTATCTTGTTGAAGATCTTTATAATGCAACTAGAGAGCTCAATAAAGAATTGACTTTTTACTGTCATCTTATTGATAGTGAACATATTGATGCTGAAGAAGCCATGAAAGATAAATAGAGAAAAGCCATGGAGAAGGAGATCAATTCAAGTGAGAAAAACAAGACGTGGGAGTTGATAAAACTTCCAGCTGATAAGAAGCCCATTGGTGTCAAATGGGTCTTCAAAGCAAAGAAGGATGTAAATGGAGAAATTGCACGACACAAAGTGAGACTTGTTGCGAAAGGGTCAAAAGCCCGGCATTGACTATGATGAAATTTTTGCACCAGTTGCTAGAATGGAGACAATTAGATTGGTGATTTCAGTTGCTGCCCAAAATGGATGGAGTATCCACCAAATGGATGTGAAGTCAGCATTCTCAATGGATACTTGGAGGAGGAAATTTATATCCAACAACCGCTGGGATACATCGTCAAAGGCCATGAAGAAAAAGTTCTAAAACTGAAGAAGGTACTATATAGACTAAAGCAAGCACCGAGAGCTTGGAATAGTGGCATTGACAAATATTTTCAAGAAAATGGATTTGTTAAATGCCCACATGAGTATGCCTTGTACGTGAAAGTGAAAGATGGAGACATGTTGCTTGTTTGCTTAGACATGGATGACCTTATTTTTACCAGAAATAACCCTCAAATGTTTGAAGATCTTAAAAAGACGATGACACATGAATTTGAAATGATTGACATTGGCTTGATGTCATACTATCTCGGCATTGAAGTGAATCAGAATGATGATGGCATCTTTATTAGTCAAAGTGGCTTTGCCAAGGAGATCTTGAAGAAATTCAAGATGGAGAATTGCAATCCTGTCAGCACTCTAGCCGAATGCAGCCTAAAATTGACCAAGGATGAGAATGGAATTAGCGTGAACTCGACAAATTTTCAAAGTCTAATCGGGGAGTCTGAGGTACTTGACGTGCACACGATCCGATATTGTGTACACGGTTAGGCTAGTCAGTAGATACATGGAAAAACTGAAGGAGTCACATTGGAATGCAGTGAAAAGAATACTCCGCAATGTCAAATTTACAACTAATTTTGGACTTTGATATTGAAAATCTAACGAGTTCAAATTAGTTGGTTACAGTTACAGTGATTAGACTGGTGATAAAAATGACAAAAAAAGTACAAGCGGGGTTTGTATTTTTTCTCGATGACACGTCGTTTACTTGGAGTTCAAGGAAGCAACCTATAGTGAGGTTGTCAACATGTGAAGCTGAATATGATGCTGCAACATCATGTGTGTGTCATGCGATATGGCTGAGAAGACTATGAAAGGAACTTTAAAAGACACAACATGAACCAACGAATATTTTTATCGATAACAAATCGACATTGGTGTTAGCGAAAAATCAAGTCTTCCATGACCGAAGTAAGCATATTGATACAAGGTATCATTTCATCCGAGAGTGTATTGAGTAGAAGGAAGTCACATTGAAGTATGTCAAAACATAAGATCAGATAGCGGACATCCCTACAAAGCCACAGAAGTATAACGTGTTCAATCAATTACGAGTGTTGTTGGGAATAACGGGTATAACGTGTTCAATCAATAACATATAAAGAAAGAGGAAAATTATGATTGGTAGTTGGCTAATATCAAAGATTGTGGCTAGATGCAATTGACAAAAAAGAAAAATTAACGAAAGGGTGGCTTGAAAAGAATGCTTATACGGCACATTGTTGACAAATAAATATAGAAATCTCAACAAGATATTGCAGTTTGAAATTATGTGATTTGTGGGGCTCATATATATTTTCATGTCAGGCTTGCAAGCTCTATAAATAGAGAGTATAAATCTGCAGAATGTGAAGAAAAAAAAATACTAAGAGAAGTATAATAAAAATAGTGTTTTGTGCTTTATTTCTCAAAGTATTATAATTAACTTTTGTTAATTACTTTTGATTTAGTTCCTCTTTCCTCTAACAAGGACTTAATAATTAGGAAAATCAAAATTCATCAAGATAAAAGCATGAAGTCAAAAAAAAGTATTGCTTTTGGTAGAAATGTGTGCTGAGAAGATTTGAAGGGGACAAAGATAGATCTTAGGGTTTGGGGAATTCTCTACTCTACTGAGTTAGAGATACTTGTATATATAGTAAAGAGAGATTTACACAATTACAATTACTGCCCTATATACATATGTAAATTACAATAACATAAGGTATATCTAACATCACCCCGCAAGTTGAGGCGGGTTAGAAACCACGGCCATCTTGTCAAGTAACTTGGCAAACTGTGAATAGGCTAACAGTTAGAAAAAAATATTGGCAACATAGTCATCAGTAGAGATGTAGCAGACATGAAGCTGTTTATTTGACACACATTCCCAAACAAAGTCAAAATCCAATTTAAGATGTTTAGTCCGGTTGTGAAATACCGGGTTCACGGTGAGATACGTAGCACTAAGACTATCACACCATAGCGTAGGAGTAGCAGTCAATGGGAAATGATCATCATGCAACAACATCCCAAGCCAGGATAATTCAGAAGTGGCTACTACCAAGGCCCTATATTCTGCTTCGGTTGATGAATGTGAGACAGTCTTTTGTTTACGAGCTACCCAAGAGATGAGATTTGTGCCATGATATATTGCAAAACTTGTTACAGGTCGTCTGTCTTCCGGGTCACCAACCCAATTAGAGTCCAAAAAAGCTTGTAACATGGTGGAACTTTGAAGGGTATAGCACAATCCATGGGATGGGGTTGACTGAATATTGCGAAGGATTCACTTGAACGCCTGCCAATGGGCTTTGGTCGGACAATGCATAAATTGCGCAACCTTGTGAACTAAGAATGCTAAGTCTGGCCTAGTTATGGCAAGGTATTGTAGCCCCCCGACCAAGCTGCGATACAAAGTGACATCAGCGAATAAGGGACTGTCGTTAGCCTGGAGTCTCATGGCAGGACTAGCTGGAGTGGAGACTCCTTTTGATTCTGTCATGTTGGCCCATTTGAGTATATCCTATGCATATTTAAGTTGATTAAGAAACAACTGCCCTTTGCTACAGATCAGTTCAATACCGAGAAAATATTTGGCTGAGCCCAAGTTCTTTATCGCAAACCGAGACTGAAGAAAGCTGATCAGCTATGTTTTGGCACTAGTATTGTTTCTCAAGACCAAAATATCATCAACATAGATGAGGCAGAATAAAATTGCGGATCCCAGCTTTAGAAGCTGAAAAGCCGAATTCAAGGAGAACCGTAGTGAGGCGACGATGCCACATTCTTGGCGATTATTTAAGACCATAAATCAACTTCCTAAGGTGGCATACAAAGGATGGTCGATCCAAATCAACAAAGCCGATTGGCTGGGTCAAAAATACCGGTTCATCTAGGTCACCACATAAAAAGGCATTCAAGACGTCCAAATGTGATAAAGACCAACTATAGGAGACTGCGAGTGGCATGAGAAGCCGAATGGTTGCTGGTTTTACCACTGGACTAAAAGTGTCATGATAATCTAAGCCGGGTCATTGGTGAAAGCCCTTTGTAACTAACCGAGCTTTGTATAGTTCTATACTACCATCCGGGTTCAATTTGGTTTGGGAAACCCATTTGCATCCCACAACATTTGCTGCTTGAGATTGTGGTACCAATTCCCAAGTCCCATTTGCAATTAGAGCATTGTATTCTTCTACCATCGCTTATTTCCAACAACTATACTTCAATGCCTCAGTGTAACAAGATGGGGTCAATGGTACTAACATGGCATGGTACGATTTAGGTTTTGATTTGGGTAAGGTGCCCGAGGATTGTCTCATTTGCATGGTTTTGGGTGAAGGGGGCGGTTTTGGAGGTCGAGGGTTTTTTTAGGGTTTGCACGGTTTATATTGAGAGAGGTCAACACTTAAAGAAATGGCTGGGTTTGTTACTGAAGGAGATTGAGGGAGTGGAATGGACTATGTAGTGGGTTGATCTGCGGTAGATGTTAGGATGGGCAGCGAGGGGGTTGGAGTTCGGGTAGGCAAAGAGAGGGGCTGAGTATTGGTTGTGGGTACTGAAACTGGGCAAATAGGGGTTATCACGGGCTGTATGATCATTATGGGTAGATTGGCCGTAGGTACAGGGGACAGAGGAGCAACTGCAGCACTGAGATCAGTAAATGAGAACACCTGTTCATCAAAGATAACATGATGTCAGACAAAGAATTTGGAGGTGATAGGATCATAGCAACGATAACCTTTTTTGTTTTTGCTATATTGCAAAAAAATACACTTACGAGATCGATAATTCAGCTTGTGCGTATTGTAAAGATGCAACCATGGGTAACAGAGACAACCAAACACTCAAAGGGATGCATGATCGGGTTTGGAACGAAATAATTCTCGCTACCCCGGTTATTTTCCTTTCAAATACCCTTAATGTCATGGGTCTGAGGCCCTCCCGGTCCCTTAATTATTGGTAGGACAATTGAGAATTCTTCCCCTTCCTCTAAGCCAAATGGGAGGTGATCTGCAATAGGTGGCCAAGAAAGGATTTTGACTTTAAACTCAAACAACTTTGGGACTACATAAAACCGTGGCATTCATCCAACTTTGGAAACCTTGAGCGTAAAACTAAATCTCTTGAGGAAAGGGTTCTTAGTTTGACCTCGACTGATGTCACAAGACCGATTGACATTTCTGATAGTTCAAAATTATAGAGGGTGCGAAATCTTCTTCGAGAAAGCAGACGGAGCCTTGAATTAATTTGCCAATAGCAGTCAAGAATTAATTAGGCTATCTTGGGGGACAACAACTTAACATTTTTTAACGTGTTGCCTTGGTAAGGTTCAGGAGAAATAGAATAACTCATTTGGAAATTGATTGGGCTTTGACCAGTGATCAGCTGACTATTACCACCTCTATCCATAACTTTTATGTGGACCTATTTTTGAGGCCTTCATCTATACCGTTTTCCTTTATTGGCCTTGACTTCAAATCTTTGGACGCGGTTTGAAACTAGTGACTGATTGCTCTCTTCAAAGAAAATGAAATTTGGACTGCTATTGATGGGTGTAACAAAAAAAAATTCCGTGGGCCTGATGGTTACAATTTCTTTTTGTACAAGAGAGCTTGGCCTCTATTCAAAAGGAATATTATGGGACTTCTTAATGAGTTTCATGCAACGGGGCTGCTGCCGAACTCGATTAAATCTTCCTATATAGATTTAATTCTGAAGGTTCCAGGTACTTCACTTCTTACCAACTTCAGGCCTATAGCCCTTATTCATGGATTGTACAAAATTATTGCTAAAGTCCTTGCTAATAGATTAAAGGATGTTTTACCTAGCTTAATCTCAGAAAGCCAGTTTGCATTTGTAAAAGATAGGAGTATTCATGAATATTCTTTTACTGCCTCAAAAATTATCCACTCTGCTAAAGCTAGTAGACAACCGTGCCTGGTTCTTAAGTTAGATTTTCAAAAGGCTTTCGATAGTGTATCGTGGAAATACATAGACATGGTATTGGGGAGAATGGGTTTTGACGAGAAATGGGTGAATTGGCTCTCAAACTACAGGAATGGCTCAGTACCTTCTATTCTCATTAACGGGTCTCCTTGTAACCTTATCAAGTTACACTGTGGTGTAAACCAAGGCGACCCAATATTGCCTTATATTTTTGTCCTTGCAATTAAGGGTCTTAAACAGCTATTGGATGCGTGTATTCAGAATGAAACCTTGCCCGGATTCCAAATCATTGTTTCACAGAAAGATGTCTCTCTTCTCCAATTCATAGATTTTTTATTCCTGCAGATAAGTCTCTCATTCCCTCTTATATTCGAATCTTTCATTGTTTCGAGCTAATTTCAGGCTTGCGTATTAATTATCATAAGAGTTCTATCTTGGGTATTAATGTAAGTGAGAGTCTTTTGAATGATTGTGTGAATACATTTGGATGTAAGATTGAAAATTTGCCTATCAATTACTTAGGCACTCCTCTTTGCCTGAAAAGACCTCTGGTCCCATTCTGGAACTCGTTAATTGGTAGGTTTTAGAATAGATTATCTAGTTGGCTAGGGAATGGTCATTCTTATGCGGGGAGAGTTGTGCTAATCAAGTCGGTCATGCGTTCCCTTCCTATATACCTTGTGTCCCTCTTCAAATTGCGATCATCGGTCATTGATAAACTTGTATGCTTAATGAGAAATTTTCAGTGGAAGGGTGACTCGTCCAACGGAGGGTTATGTAAGGTGAGTTGGGAAACCATTGCTTTACCGAAGAACCGTGGTGGGTTGTTTATTCACGACCTTAAGCTTGTAAACTGCAATTTATTATTAAAGTGGGTGTGGAAAATGCATCAACTGGGTTCTAATAGTTTTTGGTTTGATATTTGTGTCAACAGATATTCTTTTCAAGGCTGGAACTCATTGATTGGTTTTGATGATAGGCGATTATCTTTTATTTGGAAAGACATTATATCATGCTGCACTAAAAATGAAATTTTCTGGAGTTTTTTCACCTCTAACGTTAAAGTTCATAGAGGAAACAGGCTACTTGGCTCCTTTTAGAATGATAACTGCACCACAGATCAATCTCTTGCATCTCTATTCCCTGATCTTTTCTCCATGTATAACAATAAAAATTACACTATTGCACAAGGGTGTCAAGCTGTTCTGGACTTGTCTTTTTCAAGAACCTTTTGGAAAAGAACCCTTCGAACCTCTTCAAGAGAAAGATGTGCTGAGATGTGTACCTGGATCTGCCAAGCGTATCCCTCGGCATTGAATCCCCTAGCTAAAAGCGACGTCATGGTTTAGAGTTGTGATGCAAATGGTATTTTTTATGGCTGGTTCCTTTTGCAATAATTATTACAAGCTTGATCGTTGGACCAAGCCCCGTACGGACTTTTCACTGCTTTGGGATGCATGCCTCTTGCCGAAAATTCAATTTTTTGGGAGGCTTGTCTTTCATGACAGATTATCTTTGTGGGCCTTTCTTATTTGTAGGGGTTGTGTTGCGGATAACTCTTGCCCATTTTGTGATCATATTGAGACCATGGACCATGCTCTTATTCATTGCGCTAGTAGCATCTCTATATGGTGGGACTTGTTTCGGCTATTTGGCCTGAGGATTATTGTTCCCTCTGCATCATACGACTTCCTACTCTATTGGAGATCCCATTTTTCTCCTAGCCCGAGGAGATCTTTTATAATAGCGTTATGGTTCTACATTGCATGGTCAATGTGGAAGCGACTTAACAAATTTATTTTTGAGGGAACATTAAGCACCGAAGATATTCTTGTCTCGAGCATTCACTATTGTATGTTTATTTTTCGGTGTAAAAGGTAGCACCTAGGTTTTTAGGTTTCGGATATTTTCACAAATCTGAATTTTTTTGTTCATTGATGCTTTGTACCACCTAGCCGAACTTTTGTTTAGGCTATAATTTCTGGGGCTGGTTCTCTTCTTGAGACCTACTCTTTTTAATGAAAAGGGGGTGGTTGTTTTGTAGGTAAGCGGATGGGCTAACCTAGTTAGGTTATCCGCCCCAAAATTTTCACCCGCCCTAATCTTTTTTCCTTCGGGTGGTACACATTGTTCCATCAGGGGTTTTTCAAAAAAATTATATCAGATATATACTAGGTATATATCAGCTATGTAGCAAGTAGGCGGGAATAACATAAATAGAACCTATCTTGTTTATAAATTCTATTGTATTAACATACTGACATCCAAAACACTTTTTCAACATAAAAATGGATGATATGGATTCAGGCATGTTCTTATTTCACATTTATTCCAATAAAATTTCACATGTAACAGGTATGTAGTAGGTTTGTACTATATGCGTAACAGGTACAAAAAAAGATGGCAATTAGTTACGAAACAAAAAAAGGGCAAGGGTATTACCTTTGTAAACGTTCATGAATGGTTGCACATCTTTAAATTTGAAAAATCAATTCAAAATTTGTATCGCAGTAGAGGAAAAAAATCATGAACGAGTAACAAAGAAAACTACGATCAGAAAAGCTAGAGATCGGTGACACATCTAAGCCTCTTCTTACTGCCCCACTGCAAGAAAAACTCCGGCTCTACTGTCTTCATTGCTCTCTCGTCTTTATCCACATCTGCACCACTATAAGCAACACTAAGGAAACAATAATTGCACAAGTAAAAATTGGACAACTATCAGTAATTTCCGATTGAAAAAACAAATGACCATTGGAAAATCTGAGAAACAAACAGTAAATGCATTGATTGAGACATCAGGCATTCCATTAGCTGGTTTAGAGGAAAACAAGTGGAAATCAGCCTTTGAGAGAAGATCCGATAAACAAATAATCAAGCCGAGAAAATTTCCCAATTAGATTCAAAGATCTAAGAGTCGACAAGGAAATCCCTTAAATTAAACAAAATAAGAAGAAGATATAGAAATCTTACATAGGATAATTGCATGAAGGAATCAATAAGAATCGCTCTTTAACAGAAGAAGTAAAGAGAAATCAAATATTGTTAAACACCAACCATCTATTTCTCCATCAAAATTTTTTATCAGTGGTAGTGTGGCATTGTTCAATGTCGGAGATGTGTGAATGGAAGAGGGTACAGCCTAGATTTTATAGAGAGCGTATTTAGGTTATCAAATGGTCAAAAAATTCTAGAACAATAGGTTGCTACTTTTTGGGTCATAATGGTAATT
The DNA here is from genome assembly GCA_947683365.1 of Euphorbia pulcherrima. Taxonomy (NCBI): domain Eukaryota; kingdom Viridiplantae; phylum Streptophyta; class Magnoliopsida; order Malpighiales; family Euphorbiaceae; genus Euphorbia; species Euphorbia pulcherrima. The sequence continues at coordinate 29,278,647 of CANTUS010000007.1, forward strand.
ATTTTGCAAACCTTGAACAATTAGGTGCTTTGCCCAAGATTTCTTTCCTTTTTTACATATTATCATTACCTCTTATTCAAAATAACTAATAAGGCCTCATTTTTTATGTATTCTTTTTTTTAATCCTTTTACATATTACCTATTATTTAATGATAACTATTTTCAGTGATTGCAAAAACCTTATTAGACATTTTTCTTCTATTTGTATTGCTTTTGTGAGTAGGTCTGTGAACCATGCTGTGCACTTGTTAGCTAGAGCAGCAGGTTCTTCGATATGTAGGAGGATATGGCTCGATTCTTGTCTACCTTCAATTAGAGCTGCAATTGCCTATGATTGATATATGGACTATTTCTTCAATAAAAAAATGATAACCTATCTATACATTTTATATGTACAGTATTACATTTATATTTGTTTACATAAAAATTAGACAATATTTTTTAATTTTTTTTATTTACCAAATTTGTTATTCTAAATTTTCAAAGAGATGTTATTAAAGTTCAACTAATGGATATAATACTTATAAAAAATATTAAAAATATATAATAGTTTCATTGAATAATTATTTATGTATTTAGATTATTTGAATTGCATATCATCTCTCATTCAAAATAACTAATAAGGCTCAATATTTTATGCTTTTTTTATATTATCTATTATTTAACGATAAGCATTCAATATATTTTATATTTATTATTTTACATTTATATTTGTTTACATAAAGTTTGGACGGTGTAGTATTTATATATTATTTTTTCTTTTTCTTTTATATTTTCTTTGCCTCATTTGGGCTTACAATAGTAACAAGGAATACATCATCTCACCCCACTCATATATGGACTTGAACCTGCGACCTCTAGGTTCACAATTTCAAGGCTCAACCACTAGGCTAAACCCTTTGCCACATATATTATCTTTTTTTCTTTCTTATTTACTAAATTTATTATTCTAAATTTTCAAATAGATGTTATTAAGTGAAATATTACTTTAAAAAAATTAACAATATACAATAGTGTCATAGATAATTATTTATGTATTTCAAAAAAACTATTTGAATTTTTTAATTTATATTCAAATGAAAAATATATAATATAATTATTTTGAAAATGTTATGAACTTCAATTTTAAAGTAATGAGTTGGTAATTTTGTTCTCATATTATCTACATAGAGTTTCAACTGTATTCTACGCGGAGTTTCAACTTGATATATAGTATATGGTATCAATTTAACTAGGTAACATATAATTAAGTGTGTGACATCAGTTATTTAACTACATTGATTAACGAAAAATGTCTTAGCCTAGTGGTTGAGACTCTTCATGTGACTAGGGGAGGTCATGAATTTGACACGCATGATTGATGTGGTAAGATTTTTCTTTCATTCTCATGCAAACAAAGTTGTGCAATTTTCAGAAAAAAAGTTTGAAAGTGTCTAACGGAATTTCATTTAAGATAGGCCCATATTTCGTTTTTCGCTCAAGGCCCCAGAAATTTCTAAGACGACCCTGATTTTCACTAACTAATTTTCCTTGAAATGCACCTTCCACTGTGCCTTCTTCTCATGAGCCTTCTTTGTTCTTGAGCCAGCAATGCATTTAATAACTCTTCCAAGATAATGCTTGACAGATCTCTTGAATTTTCAAGAGAAATAATTGTTGCTTCAAACCTCTCACGGATAGTAACAAGAATTTTTTGAACAATCCTCAAATTAAAGAATTCACCACCAAGAAGTCTTACTTTACTTGTAATGTAGAGAAATTTATCGGTATAATCTTAGATGGAATCTGCTTCCTTCATTTTTTTGTATTTCAAATTCTCAAACAAGGTTAAGCACTTGCGTCCCCTTGATCCTCTCACTTCCTTCACACTCTTCCTTCAAATATTTCCATATATGATAAGCTATTTTTAATGTCATTATTCGGTTGAAAATGACAGAGGAGACGATAGTGAATAAGATTGACCTGGATTTATATTTTCGTAACTTCTTCTCTTTCTGAGTTTTGAGCTGAGCCACTGTTGGATTAGCTGGTAACTCAGGTACTTCATATACATTCTCTACGGCTTCCCATAAATCATTTGCATCAAGATAGGCTTCCATATTGATAGCCCGCATTTGATAATTGTTCCGTCAAATATGGGTATTGAAATTGAGGGGAAAGCAGAAGGAAATGTCATTTCCACCTATGGCTGCTTTTAGAATTGTGAAAGAAGAAAAATTTATGTTGTGGGTTATGTTATTTTTTAGACCATAGATCCCTCAAGAAAATTACTCGGATACCATATTGTGATTATTGGCATGAAAGCATAGAAGAAAATATAGAAGAAAAATATCAGCAAAGAGAGTTGTAATATATAAGGAGCGTAAACACACAAAATATTATGAAAGTAAATGGAATTTCTGATATGTTTATTGAGCAAATTAATGAGCTCATTTATAGAACTTTACATAAACTAAAATAACTAAAAATAAGCAAATATGAAGTACATAAAATCTGCAACTCTCCTAAAGACTAGATAACATATTGACACCACCAAACAAATTTTATTTGACTAAAGCAAATGTATTTTCAGATTTAGAGTTAATTCCAACAATTTTTTCCTTTTATAATGATTTCCTTTTAAAATCTACTACCAAAATTCAAAACTACATGCTGAAGACCCGGCCAAAATTCATACATAATCCATCTTTATAGTATCAATCACACTGACACTTAAATTTGAAGGTGTGTTGTTCATAGATGTACTTGTATGATTCCAAATCCGTCAAAAGAAAATAACAAAACGAATCTCATACAAAAATTTACTCGTAATAAAAGTAGAAAAATAAAGTGCATGTTTTCTAGATTCAAACTTGATATATTTTTTATGCTATGTTCTTGGTGATGTGAAACCACCAAAGAAAGAGAAAAAAGAGCAAAAAGGTGACATTTGTCGGATATTCATTGTGTAAAAGTTGCACTCCATAAAAAACATTTTACTTTTTGAAAGCACTATATGTCGGATTATAAACTTGATCCATATTAATGGAAACCCAAAATCTAAATCCAATCAATTGGAGTCTAAGCCCATAAATCCAAAATGTAGTAAATTTATTTAGGTATTTTCAGTACGTAGATTTTTTATGTGTGACGGCCAAATTGGAGGCCATTAACTACAACCAATTTGGAGGCCATTAAATTAACTAAATAAGTTGGCTATTAAATGTATTAGTTGGAGGTGGTGGTGAGTAATTGTGTTAGTTAAGAATTGTATAATTCAACAATAAATAGGTGAGTTTTTTAGTTGTTCTTCATCAATAAAAGTAAGAACTTCTTAAGAGAGAAAATAAGTAAAGAGTGAGTTGTAGTTTTGTATTTTGAGTGAGAGTGTTCTTGTAATATCTTTGAGTTCAATAAAAGTTGTTCATTTTAGTGTTTTAGTTCCAACAAAGTGGTATTAGAGCCATGTTCGAAAGTTGATTACACTTCCAAAAAGTTCCATTTTCGATTGCAAAAGTTGAATTTCAGGAATTCTAGACGTTGCAGTAGTCCAGATAGTGTTGCAAAAGATAGAAGAAAGTGTTGCAAAAACCTGTAGAAAGTGTTACAAGTTGTCCTATGTGCCGCAAAAGACTCTAGAAGTGTTGCATTAGCCCATGTACGATTAGAATAGCTATTTGAGGAAGATGGCGAATAGTGTGGCATCATTTCAAGTTCCAACACTCAACAACAACAGCTATGACAATTGGAGTATCAAAATGAAGGATCTTCTCAAAGCACATGATGTTTGGGATATCGTAGAGAAAGGCTTCACCGAGCAAAAAAATGAAGCCTCTCTCACACAAGATCAAGCTACAACTTTGAAGGATTCCCAAAAGAGTGGCAAGAAAGCTCTTTTCCTCATCTATCAAGCATTAGATGATGTTGGTTTTGAGAAAATCTCAAGCGCAACCTCCACCAAGCAAGCATGGAGAAGTTGCAAACCTCTTACAAAGGAGTCAAAAAGGTGAAGAAGGTCCGTCTCCAAACACTAAGTGGTGGGTTTGAATCCTTGCACATGAAGCCATCCGAGTCTATCTCTGATTACTTTTCTAGAGTAGCAGTCGTTTCAAATCAATTGAAAAGAAATGGTGAGAAGTTAGAAGATGTAAGGATAATTAAGAAGATACTCTATTCATTGGATCCAAATTTTAAGCACATTGTGGTGACGATTGAAGAAACCAAAGACTTGGAGGAAATGATGATCGAGGAACTCCAAGGATCACTATAAGACTATGAAGAAAAGCACTAGAAGAAGCAAGGTATCTCTAATCAACTCCTCAAGCTACAACTCAAGGATACGAGTGAAGGTCAAGGCAATGGTAGAAATAACCATGGAAGATGTAGAGGCAGAGGACGAGGCCACAGATAAGGTGGTAGCTATGGTCGTGGGCAAAGTTAGAATTACTACAACAATTCCAGCGATAACTACGAGAAGGGAGAAAGTTCCACACAAGGTTACGAAAGAGGCAATTCGAAAGCAAGGTATGACAAATCTCAAGTCCGGTGCTATAATTGTCAAAAGTTTGGGCATTGCACTTCAGAATGTAGAACTCCTAACAATCAAGTCGAGGAGAAGGTGAACTTTGTGGAGGAGAAGATCAAGAAGAAAGAAACTCTATTACTAGTGTACAACAATAACAATGATCATCAAGACAACACATGGTATCTCGACACCGGTGCAAGCAACCATATGTGTGGAAAAAGAAGCTTATTCGTGGAGCTCACTGAAGAAGTAAGTGACGATGTCTCATTTAGAGATGATAGCAAGATATTAGTGACGAGGAAAGGTAACATCCTCTTTCATGCTAAAGATGGTAGCCACCAATTAATTTCAAATGTCTATTATGTGCTTAATATGAAGTGCAACATTCTAAGTTTGGGCCAACTCTTAGAAAAATGCTATAATATTCAAATGAAAGATTGTAGTCTTTTCATAAGAGATGGAAAAGGAGATCTGATTACTAAAGTACAAATGTCAAAGAATAGAATGTTTCCATTAAGCAAACAACACGATGTTGTGAAGTGTTTGAAGGCGTGTTACAAAGACGCATCGTGGCTATGGCATCTTAGATTTCGTCATCTCAACTTTGCAAGACTAGAGCTGTTATCCAAGAAGGAAACAGTTAGAGGCTTACCATTTATCAATAATCCTAATCAATTATGTGAAGGATGTCTACAAGGGAAGCAATTCAGAAGAAGCTTTCTAAGGGAGTCAGACTATAGAGCCAAGAAGTCGCTCGAGCTCATCCATACCAACATGTGTGGTCCTATTAGGCCAAGTTCTCTCGCTAATAGTAACTAATTCCTTCTCTTCATTGACTATTATTCAAGAAAAACTTAGGTATATTTCTTGAACCAGAAATCAGAAGTCTTTGGAGTGTTTCAGAAGTTTAAAGCAGTCGTGGAAAAGGAGAGCGGTCATAAGATCAAAGCCATGAGATCTGATCGAGGAGGAGAATTTACATCCAATGAATTCAAGGAGTTTGAGTAGAACATGGAATTCGTCGTCCCTTAATGGTTCCTAGATCCCCCCAGCAAAATGGAGTGGTAGAAAGGAAGAATAGAACAATTCTTGACATAGTACATAGTATGCTCAAAAGCAAGAAACTACCCAAGGAGTTTTGGGCGGAAGTAGTGGCATGTGCAGTGTACCTATTAAATCATTCTCCTACAAGAAGCATATGGGGAAAGACACCATAAGAAGTATGAGGTGGAAGAAAGCTTGGAATTTTCCATCTTTGAGTCCTCGGGAGTGTAGCTCATGTTCCTGTACTGGATGAGAATCGAACCAAGCATGATGATAAGAGCAAAAGTTTTATTTTCATCTGTTATAACTCAAGCTCAAAAGGTTACAAGTTATACAATCTGAATGAGAAGAAATTTATGATAAGCCTAGATGTGATATTTGATAAAGAAGGAGAATGGAACTTTGATTCTCAAACGGAAGACTTCAACTTTTCCCCATTCGAGGAAGATGAGCAGACAACACCAGAGCAACCAAGACAACTTCAACAAGGCCTCACAACTCTACCAACTTCCCCTACTCATAGAGATGGGCCATCATCATCACCATCTTCATCCTTAAGTAGGACTGAAGATGAAAGAGAAGTGCATCATACAAGAAGTCTTTGAGAACTCTATGAGGTGACTAAACAACTAGACGATCTTACATTATTTTGTCTATTTGTTGATTGTAAGCCAGTAACATTTCAAGAAGCTACACAAGAGAAAAAGTGGAGAGATGCAATGGACGAAGAAATCAAGGCCATTGAGAAGAATGATACATGGGACTCACTTCACTTCCTAAAGGACACAAAGCGATAGGTGTCAAATGGGTGTACAAAACAAAGGGAAACGCCAAGGGAGAGATCAAAAGACACAAGGCAAGGCTTATTGCAAAAGGCTATTGTCAAAAGGCTGGAATTGACTTCGATGAGGTATTTGCTCCAGTTGCTCAATTGGAAACTGTCTGATTAATAATTTCTTTAGCGGCTTAAAACAAGTGGAGAATTCATCAAATGGATGTAAAATCGGCCTTCCTAAATGGAGTTCTTGAAGAGGAAGTATACATTCAGTAACCACCAGGTTATGAAGCCAAAGGTCATAAAGACAAGTTGTTAAAGCTGAAGAAGGCCCTTTATGGGCTAAAACAAGCACCAAGGGCATAGAATAGCAGAATAGATAAGTACTTCCGAGAAAATGGTTTCAATAAATGTCCATATGAGCATGCTTTGTGTATCAAGATTAAAGATGGAGATATTTTGATCGTGTGCCTCTATGTGGATGATTTGATTTACACGAGAAGCAACCAAAGAATGTTTGATGAATTCAAGAAAGTGATGATGAAGGAGTTCGAGATGACAGACATAGGACTTATGGCATACTACCTCGGCATAGAAGTAAAGCAACAAAAGGAAGGAATTTCCATTTCACAATAAAGCTATGCAAAGGAGATCTTGAAAATGTTCAAGGTAGATAACTGCCAGTCGATACACACACCGGTGGAGTACGGGACCAAGATGTCCAAAAATGAAGAAGGGGAGAGTTTAGATCCAACACTTTTTAAAAGTTTGGTCGGAAGTCTATGCTATCTTACCTGCACAAGGCCAGATATCATTCATGCAGTCAGGTTAGTTAGTCGCTACATAGAATCACTAACTGTTGGATATGATGTATGCCCTTAAGGCAATTAGGGCGATATATCTTAATTATGTAATAGTACGAATAATTTGTTTAATCAATAAAGGCATTTGTTCTTTTGTTTATATCAATGTATTTTTATACATATATATTATAGCTGGTTAAAATATATTCATTGATGTATGTATACAAAAGTCCTTGACATATCATAGCATGAAGTCAGAGAAATTATAGTTGGACTATATTTGGTGGAACCTACTTCATGTGCAATTATGATTATGTCTAAACTATCCCTAGTCACAGTGTCATCAAGAAAGGATATTGATGAAACGGAAAGACTAGCATGTGGTCAACTTTCTTGGAAAGGGTCCAAGCAGTTAATCTCCTAAATACTGAAGGTGGTGCCTTAAGCTTGACACATGGATATATCTGGGAGATATATTGGAGACCGCAGCAAGATAAACACTTGGTATAAATATCAATGTGTTAGTGTTTATCTTCATGCAATAAGCTTTGCGAATGTCCTCATACTTAAGATGCTAGTTGCCTTGTGTGGTACTATTGCTATACTTTGGGTCATTGCTATGCACTCATTAATTTAGGATGCTACGGGTGATTACGGGTATAGTGATAACAACACGTTGGTAGACTGAGTAGTCGGAAAGAATCCATCGCTCCGGATATGTTAAGGAGTTGTACCTGGCCACTTGTTGAAGTGATGATTGCCATAAACCTCTGATCAGAGTATGTGTTTGATAGAAATGGTTTCTAGTCAAACACACTATGGTAAAAGGCAATATACTTCGGTAACAAGTAAATAACTGGGATAGCTTGGAGCAACCTTGCTATTAGTGGGTTAACACTTTAACTGAACCCAATAAACCAGATGGTACTAATATTAAAGAATGGAAGGAATTTATCGCACTGGATAACTATTGCATTAACCGGGATTAAGTCATAAGCATAAATGACGTTCCAAGTAATGGGGGATGGTAGACCCTTGCTAGAGGCGTACTACAGTCGTTTAAGGTAATCGAGTTCTATTTACGGTCTAGAGCATCGAGCCAATGGTTCCATTGGAACAAGGGTTGGTTAAGCCTTAACAGCTCAATACTTCGGGATCCTATAAGGTCACACACATTGGACCTTCATCGGACCAAGTAAAGAACTAATAGATTTATTCTATTACAAGAATATAACATAAATAATAATTGGATTATTATTTGATTGGTTAAAATTGATTAAATCAATTTTTGATAGACCAAGGAATTTATTTTGACCGATAACTAATTAATTAGAGTCATAAATAAATTATAATTGATTAGATCAATTTTGGTTGGACCAAGAAATTTATTTTGACTGATAACTAATTTATTAGAGTCAAAAATAAATATTTATTTGAAAGGATTTAAAGGGGATTTTGCATTGACGAGTTAAAACCGAAAAGTATAAAATATTTTGTACAATATTCGGTTGCGCGAAATACACCAAAAGGTGCGCGAACATTGCTGGGCAGTGTTCGGTGGCCCATATTCATGGGCTGCACAAAGGCAGCCCATGAATACCACATGCAGCACGTGCATGTGGCATGTGTGGGATGGGAGTTTTACTCCCATCCCACATCGTTAATTGGGGAGCAAATTTTTGCTCCCCAAGCCTATATATAGGCTATCCCTTCTCCTTTCAAAATGTACCAAGCTCAAAGCATAAATCCTAAGCGAGATAATTAATCTCTCGGGTACTTGAGCAAGTTATTTTTGTGGAACCTGAATTTATTCGGGCACCGGTAGTTTATATTTTGGGTGAGGCTTCTAGAGTGGTCTAGCAACTACTCGAGGCCTCTTAGTTCTTCCTCCTGGGGAGGTTTTGGTTGGTGGGGTTCGTGTGGATACTGATAGAGGCTATCCTACTATTGGAGGCTTGTGCAAGAAGGTCCTGCTAAAGCACGCTTCAACTGGTAAGTTTTTTTTTCTTTTAATTATTAAGTCTTTTTCTTTAAGCGTTTTTAGACTTAATAGTTATGCTTAGGTTATTTTACATGCTTAGTTTATTTTATGCTTAGGTTATAACTTAGAGTTATAACATGTTTAGTATAAAATAAATATACTAGGATATAATTTGGAATTATGGTATGCCTAGTCCTTTAGCGTGCTAACCTAGGTAGAGAATTATTTAGTTAAGGCTTTATTTAATTTATATGCAATTAATAGGAGTTCCTGGGACATGGACAAAATTTTGAATTTCCGTCATGCCTCTTATGCATGTTCAATTTGACTGTCAGTTCCCAACAGTGGTATTAGAGCCTGCCTATTTAGTGCATAATTAAGTTAGAAGCAAACTAAATATTATTTTCTAAATGAAATGATTTGTTTATTTAATTATTTAGAACAATATATATAAACTTTTGCCTTTCATTTCAAGGTTAGAATTTGGTTATGAATAATTTTGAATAAGCCTGCTCAACTTACTCAAATTATATAAGTGTCAATAATTTATTTAAATTACATGGGTTATAGATGCTCCCAATTTACATGAATTGGAAGAACAAAATTTATTAGTTCAAGAGAATCCATTGGTCTTCAAGTTTGTGCCCGTATTTGTTCTGGCTAAGGATTGGAATTGGTGTCTACTCCTCATAGGGCACCTCTCCTACCTGGGAACCTATATCGGTGTAATTTGAATTGACCAATCGGGGATTAATATGAACTAATTTATTTTTAGTATATAAGATGGTGCTTATATATGTTTCTATAACAAAGTAAAAAATTAAAATTATTGAATAAAAGCTTAAAGGAAATGCAATATAAATATAACAAATAAAAGTGTTAATTATTTTGCATATAATCTAGGTTGATGGAATAATTATAATAAAGAGCTGAACCCACCTAAGGTTAGACCTTATAAATTAATTCTAAAATTCCCTGAATTAATACAAGTCATTATAATTTTGTCCATCTGATAAAATCCTAGATTGGGTGAGACGTTTAACACCATAAAATCCCAAAGTAAATATATTAAGGCAAGTTATAGTCTTCCTTACTCAAATTTATAATACGGTCTTTTTGGGCTATCAAAGTGCTACGCAAAGCGTTCCTTTTAGTCCACATTGATTGGTTGTAAAGTTTGAGATAGGGTCTGCCTTAGCAGAGCTGGGGTAGTCCACCATAAAATTGGGGGCTAGGCTAGGGTCTGAGACATATTCAAGGAGATGCTAATATAAGAGCACACGTCCCTTGGGATTAGGGAACTTGAATGAATTAGCAATTGCATGCGATGCAAATGGAATGGGATTCCAACTATGACTTACTATTATGACTTGACTCATAAAATTGGGGGTTGTAATAGACTAGTTATAGATGCTACCTACTAGGAAATTTAGCTGGGCTAAAATTCACGAATTCAATAGAATGGGCTATTGTAAATTTCGAAGAAAATAGTAGGAAAATGTATTTAATTAAAAGTCCTCATATTAAATACATGTACTTAAACTAATATCTAAACACTTTTCTTTTAACTAATATCTAAACACTTTTCTTTTCTTATGTCTTAGGTTGAAAATGGCTTCCAATTTTAATCTCCGTATGTTACTTGACACCAAATTGAATGGCTCGAACTTTTCTGATTGGTTCCGAGCAGTGAGAATAGTTCTCAGATCTGAGGGAATTGCCTATGTCCTAAGTGAAATTTTCCCTGTAGAACCTGATGTTGAGGATCATGTGGAACATGATGCCTGGTTGAAGCACAGGAAAGATCGTGAGACTGCCATGTGTATTATGTTGGGGTCCATGAATCCTGAGCTTCAGAAACAACATGAGAACATGCCCTTGGAGGATATGGTTCTCCATCTTGAAGAACTCTTTTCGGAGAGGGAGAGGACAGAGAGGTATGAGACCTCCAAGCTCCTCTTCGGGACTAAGATGCAGGCTGGCACCTCTGCCTCTCAGCATGTACTGAAACTTTTGGGATACCTTGAGAAGCTGAATCGATTGGGATTCGAGATGAATCATGACTTGAGCATTGACCTCATGTTGATGTCCTTGACAGATAGTTACTCAGGCTTCGTAACTAACTATTACATGAATAGGATTAATTCAACTATCCCTGAATTAATTAACATGCTGAAAACAGTAGAACCTCAGATCAAGAAAGACCTAAAACCTCTACTGTTGGTTGAAAAAGGCAAGGCTTCTAAGAAGAAGAAGCAGGCACTGGGTGCCAAGAAAAGAATCAGTAAGAAGAAGAATGAAAAGAAGGCATCTAAGTATGTCTGCTTCCAATGTGGGAAACCGGGACATTGGAAGAGGGATTGCAAAGCTCCTACTTCTGAGCATTTGAAGAAGAAGCCTACAGAGGCATCTACTTCAGGTATATTTGTAATTGAAAAATTTGCTACTTTTCCGCAAGAATCCACTTGGGTATTAGATATTGGTTGTGGTTCTCATATCTGTACTTCTGTGCAGGGACTAAGGAACTGTAGAAAACTTGCAAAAGGGGAGATGGACCTACGTGTGGGAAATGGAGCCAGAGTTGCTGCATTAGCCGTAGGGAGCTTTAGTCTTGTTTTGCCAAGTGGACTTGTTTTAGTTTTGAATAATTGTTATTACATTCCAAGTGTTACTAAGAATATTGTATCTGTTGCGTGTTTAGCAACAGAGGGATTTGAAATTTTATTTTCGAATGATAATTGTCAGATTCGTTTGAATAATATTCTTTATGGTTATGGAATGTTGAAAGGTGGCATTTATATTCTTGATACTAAAACAGAAGTTTTCAATATAAACAATGTGAAGAAAGTTAAATTAGATAATGAGAATTCCTTTTACTTATGGCATTGCCGTTTAGGCCACATAAACAAAGATCGCTTAACCAAGTTGCATAAGCGTGGAGACTTGGGCTCAATAGACTTAGAGTCTTACGGTGATTGCGAACCTTGTTTAAAAGGAAAAATGACAAAGTTACCCTTTAAAGGAAAGGGTGAACGAGCCACGAGTACATTGGAACTTATACACACTGATGTGTGTGGTCCAATGAGTGTTCAGGCACTAGGAGGATACTCCTACTTTATAACCTTTATTGATGATTACTCACGATACGGTTATTTGTACTTGATGAAGCACAAGTCTGAAAGTTTTGAAAAATTCAAACTATTCAAAGCTGAAGTAGAGAAACAGCTTGAGAAAAGTATTAAAACACTTCGATCGGATCGAGGTGGAGAATACTTAAATCAGGAGTTTCAGGATTATCTAAAGGAAAATGGGATAGTTCCCCAGTGGACCCCTCCTTATACACCCCAACATAATGGAGTGTCAGAAAGGAGGAATCGGACTTTATTAGATATGGTCAGGTCCATGATGAGCCATGCAGTTCTTAGTAAATCCTTGGGGATATGCACTTGAGAGCGCGGTTTATGTCTTAAACAGAGTGCCCTCTAAATCAGTTGATTTTACACCTTATAAAAGATGGTGTAACAAAAAGCCATCTCTAAATCACTTAAGAGTATGGGGTTGTCCTGCTATGGTAAAGAGGATAGCGTCAGATAAGCTAAATGCCAAGGCTGACAAATGTCTGTTCATTGGATATCCAAAGGAAACAATTGGGTATCTGTTTTACCAACCCGAAGCACAAAAGGTATTTGTGTCTCGGAATGCTCACTTTTTGGAAAAGGAACACTTACTTGAAAAGGTAAGTGGGAGCAATATTGAACTGGAAGTTCAAGAGGAAGAAACAGACGATCAACTGATTGACCCCGATCTAGATACACAAGAGAGTGTGATCTAAGAATAAACTGTCAAAACACAATCATTGTGAAGATCAAGTCGTGTTCATAAGGGTCCCGATAGATATGGGTTTATCATCACTAATGATAAGGAACTATATCTTATGGAGGATGATGAACCAAGGACATATGATGAGGCAATAAAAGGCTCAGATTCTGATAAATGGCAAAAGGCCATGAAATCAGAAATGGATTCCATATACGAGAACCAAGTTTGGAATTTGGTTGATGCACCGCAAGAGGTTAGACCAATTGGGTGCAAATGGGTCTTCAAGAAGAAGACAGACATGGATGGTAATGTAATTACCTATAAAGCAAGGTTGGTTGCGAAAGGTTATAGTCATCGGGAAGGTATTGACTATGATGAAACCTTCTCACCGGTAGCCATGCTCAAATCCATAAGGATACTCCTCGCCATTGCTGCTCATTACGATTATGAGATCTGGCAGATGGATGTAAAAACAGCATTCCTCAATGGGGATTTAGACCGGGATGTGTATATGACACAACCTGAGGGTTTTACATCTCAGAATGGCTCGAAGGTATGCAAACTACAAAGATCCATTTATGGACTTAAGCAGGCATCAAGGAGTTGGAATATAAGGTTTGATCAGACAATCCGGGAACTGGATTTCTACCCAAATGCAAATGACCCTTATGTTTACAAGAAGGTTAGTGGGAGTGCAGTCGTTTTTCTAGTATTGTATGTTGATGACATTCTACTAATAGGAAATGACATTTCTCTTCTTCAAAACATTAAAGTATGGTTGTCAAGAAAGTTCTCCATGAAAGACCTTGGTGAAGCAGCATTTATATTAGGTATAAAGATCTACAGGGATAGATCCAAGAGGCTGTTAGGTCTTTCTCAAAGTACATATATAGACAAGGTGTTGAATAGGTTCAACCTTGAGCATTCTAAGAAAGGTTATCTCCCAATGACAAAGGGGATTAACCTATCAAAAGCTGAGTGTCCGAAGACAGCTCAAGAGAGAATGCGCATGAAGGATATACCCTATGCATCCGCGATAGGATCCATCATATATGCTATGATATGTACTAGGCCGGATGTCTCTCAAGCTTTGAGCTTTACGAGCAGATATCAGTCAGATCCAGGTGAAAAGCACTGGATTGCCGTCAAGGCAATCCTTAAGTACTTGAGAAGGACTAAGGATGAGTTCTTGATTTATGGAGAAGGTGATCTCACTATCAAAGGTTACACTGACGCAAGCTTTCAATCTGACAAGGATGACTTTAAGTCTCAGTCAGGTTTTGTGTATGTGTTAAATGGAGGGGCAGTATGCTGGAAGAGTTCCAAGCAAGAAACTACTGCTGATTCAACCACGGAATCTGAATACATTGTTGCATATGAAGCAGCAAAAGAAGCTGTCTGGTTAAAGGGATTTATTGGTGATCTCGGTGTGGTGCCTGAGGCTATTGATCCAATTACTTTATATTGTGATAACAATGGTGCCATAGCTCAGGCAAAGGAACCACGGTCTCATCAGAAAAACAGACATGTATCCAGAAAGTATCATATAATCAGGGAGATTGTTGATGCTAAGATAATAAGATTAGAATATGTACCCACTGATCAGAACCTCGCGGATGGTCTGACAAAGCCATTGACTCAAGTCAAACATGACCAGCATGTTAAAGCATATAGATTAAAACATATGGCTAATTGGCCTTAGTGCAAGTGGGAGTTTGTTGGATATGATGTATGCCCTTAAGGCAATTAGGGCGATATATCTTAATTATGTAATAGTACGAATAATTTGTTTAATCAATAAAGGCATTTGTTCTTTTGTTTATATCAATGTATTTTTATACATATATATTATAGCTGGTTAAAATATATTCATTGATGTATGTATACAAAAGTCCTTGACATATCATAGCATGAAGTCAGAGAAATTATAGTTGGACTATATTTGGTGGAACCTACTTCATGTGCAATTATGATTATGTCTAAACTATCCCTAGTCACAGTGTCATCAAGAAAGGATATTGATGAAATGGAAAGACTAGCATGTGGTCAACTTTCTTGGAAAGGGTCCAAGCAGTTAATCTCCTAAATACTGAAGGTGGTGCCTTAAGCTTGACACATGGATATATCTGGGAGATATATTGGAGACCGCAGCAAGATAAACACTTGGTATAAATATCAATGTGTTAGTGTTTATCTTCATGCAATAAGCTTTGCGAATGTCCTCATACTTAAGATGCTAGTTGCCTTGTGTGGTACTATTGCTATACTTTGGGTCATTGCTATGCACTCATTAATTTAGGATGCTACGGGTGATTACGGGTATAGTGACAACAACACATTGGTAGACTGAGTATTCGAAAAGAATCCATCGCTCCGGATATATTAAGGAGTTGTACCTGGCCACTTGTTGAAGTGATGATTGCCATAAACCTCTGATCAGAGTATGTGTTTGATAGAAATGGTTTCTAGTCAAACACACTATGGTAAAAGGCAATATACTTCGGTAACAAGTAAATAACTGGGATAGCTTGGAGCAACCTTGCTATTAGTGGGTTAACACTTTAACTGAACCCAATAAACCAGATGGTACTAATATTAAAGAATGGAAGGAATTTATCGCACTGGATAACTATTGCATTAACCGGGATTAAGTCATAAGCATAAATGATGTTCCAAGTAATGGGGGATGGTAGACCCTTGCTAGAGGCGTACTACAGTCGTTTAAGGTAATCGAGTTCTATTTACGGTCTAGAGCATCGAGCCAATGGTTCCATTAGAACAAGGGTTGGTTAAGCCTTAACAGCTCAATACTTCGGGATCCTATAAGGTCACACACATTGGACCTTCATCGGACCAAGTAAAGAACTAATAGATTTATTCTATTACAAGAATATAACATAAATAATAATTGGATTATTATTTGATTGGTTAAAATTGATTAAATCAATTTTTGATAGACCAAGGAATTTATTTTGACCGATAACTAATTAATTAGAGTCATAAATAAATTATAATTGATTAGATCAATTTTGGTTGGACCAAAAAATTTATTTTGACTGATAACTAATTTATTAGAGTCAAAAATAAATATTTATTTGAAAGGATTTAAAGGGGATTTTGCATTGACGAGTTAAAACCGAAAAGTATAAAATATTTTGAACAATATTCGGTTGGGCGAAATACACCAAAAGGTGCGCGAACATTGCTGGGCAGTGTTCGGTGGCCCATATTCATGGGCTGCACAAAGGCAGCCCATGAATACCACATGCAACACGTGCATGTGGCATGTGTGGGATGGGAGTTTTACTCCCATCCCACATCGTTAATTGGGGAGCAAATTTTTGCTCCCCAAGCCTATATATAGGCTATCCCTTCTCCTTTCAAAATGTACCAAGCTCAAAGCATAAATCCTAAGCGAGATAATTAATCTCTCGGGTACTTGAGCAAGTTATTTTTGTGGAGCCTGAATTTATTCGGGCACTGCTAGTTTATATTTTGGGTGAGGCTTCTAGAGTGGTCTAGCAACTACTCGAGGCCTCTTAGTTCTTCCTCCTGGGGAGGTTTTGGTTGGTGGGGTTCGTGTGGATATTGATAGAGGCTATCCTACTATTGGAGGCTTGTGCAAGAAGGTCCTGCTAAAGCACGCTTCAACTGGTAAGTTTTTTTTTCTTTTAATTATTAAGTCTTTTTCTTTAAGCGTTTTTAGACTTAATAATTATGCTTAGGTTATTTTACATGCTTAGTTTATTTTATGCTTAGGTTATAACTTAGAGTTATAACATGTTTAGTATAAAATAAATATACTAGGATATAATTTGGAATTATGGTATGCCTAGTCCTTTAGCATGCTAACCTAGGTAGAGAATTATTTAGTTAAGGCTTTATTTAATTTATATGCAATTAATAGGAGTTCCTGGGACAGGGACAAAATTTTGAATTTCCGTCATGCCTCTTATGCATGTTCAATTTGACTGTCAGTTCCCAACACTAACAACCACCAATTTCAAAGCCGCTAAGAGAATTCTTTGCTATTTAAAAGGTACAACCGACTTGGGCTTATTCTATTCAGTACAAGCTTATTGGATATAGCGATAGTGATTGAGGTGGAGATGTAGATAACCAAAGAAGCACTAGTGGATTAATGTTTTTCATGGGGGATACTGCTTTCACATGGATGTTAAAGAAACAACCAATTGTAACTTTATCTACATGTGAAGCAGAATATTTTGCAGCAACCACGTGCATTTATCATGCAATTTGGCTCTGAAATTTATTGAAAGAGATCAGCTTGATGCAAGAAGAATCGACTGAGATTCATGTAGATAATAAGTCAACCATTCCCTTAGCAAAGAATCCTGTATTCCATGATCAGAGCAAACACATTGATATCCACTACCATTAAATAATCAAATTGCGGATATCTTCACTAAGTCGCTTACAAGCGAAAACTTCATCAGATTGAGAAGCTCACGTAGGATGACAAGATCAAGTTCAAGGGGGGGTGTTCGATTATAAACTTTCTTCATATTAATGGAAACCTAAAATCCAAACCCAGTCAATCAGTGTCCAAGCCCACAAATCCAAAATGTAGTAAATTTATTAAGTTATTTTAAGTATGTAGAGTTTTATGTGCGACAACCAAATTGGAGGCTATTAACTACAACCAATTTGGAGGCCATTAAATTAACTAAATAAGTCAGCTAGTAATTGTATTAGTTAGAGGTGGTGGTGAGTAATTGTGTTAGTTGAGAGTTGTATAATTCACCTATAAATAGGTGAGTTGTTTAGTTGTTTTTCATCACAAAAAATAAGAACTTCTTTAGAGAGAAAAGAAGTAAAGAGTGAGTTGTAGTTTTGAATTTTAAGTGAGAGTGTTCTTGTAATATCTTCGAGTTTAATAAAAGTTGTTCATTTGAGTGTTTTAATTCTAACACTATGTCCATAAAATGGATGAAAAACACGATTAGAAGTTTATTCTAGAAAATGTTTCAGACAACAGAAATACAATAGCAGAAAGATAGCTTGTAAGCATTAACTCATCCCCGAATGTTCTTTTCAGTATTGGAATCAAATGTAGCTGACTCATCTCTAAAGTTTATTTGCTATCGTGACTTTTCCAGCCATAATTCCACCAAAACCTTGTATTTATGTTCATTTCAATACTAAAACTCATCGAAGCAAGATAACATCGGCTGGCAGAACGATATATCTGAGCCAACGAAGATCTAAAGGATATCTGAACTTTTTGTTTTCCATTCCCAAAAAAGTCCAAATTTTGTTTGTTGTATTTTTTTTTCAAACAAATTAATTACAAGCATCAACACCAATATAATAAAATGATTATGCAATCAATTTATGTGAATAATCAAACAATTATTATAATAATAGAGCTAAACAATCCTAAATTAGCAGCAAGGAGATACTAACAGGATACTCAACAAAATGATAATTCAAAACCTTAACTCACTTTGAGAAAAGATGCAATGGGAATTCTCGCCGGTGACACTTGCAATCTTGATCATAAACCAACTGTTGGTATGGCGAAAATACTTCTACTGAAATTCCTCAACATGTTGATTTTTACCACAAGGATCATATGATGTGTTCTTCATAGGATTGGGGATTATATAAGCCCCAAAATCCGGCCTAGAAAACTCAATGGGACCTTTATGCTTTGATGTGGAACTTTTAAGAAACTTCAAATTATCATCCAAATTTATTGGTGCATATCCATAAGATTAAGCAAATGCATTGCGGGTATGGTTTCATTAGCATACAAATCTAGAGATCCCATGGGTTTTTTATGCAGCGGAAGAGAATCGCCATGATAAATACCGAGACCCGTAATCAAGCAGGATACCGGAGAATAGTAAAAAACATCAAAACCCGTTGATATCATCCTGTATAATGAAAGACAATGAATATTCCATACTAAACTTTGTTGATTATACGGTTGACTCCGGACACCAATCTTCTAAGACCCTGTAATCATCTTTTTTTGTAGGAATTAGGAAAAGGTAACACTAAATCCCCAACAAATCTTCCAGTTTGAAGGAAACATAGTCTTCTAAAATCTCGAGACTCTTCTAGGACTAAAGATATTGAGGAAAATAAATAAGAAACATTCTTATTCAAATAGAATCAAAAGCTCCCTTAGTTTTGTTACATAAAAGCCTATTTGTAGGCAAGTATTCTAAATGCAAGTATTCTAAAATAACAAAAACTCCTAAATAAACTAAACTACTTGAATAGATAAAATAAAATAAAATAAAATAGAAATCCTTATATGTATGGAATCCTTACTATAAGATACAATTATAAAATAATCCTATACAAGATAACATTAATTAAAAAGATAATTTTAATTTTCATTCATATCAAGAAGTTGTTTTCAAGTTGACATGTAGGACAAATTAACTTGTATTCTGCAACAGCTTCATTTCTTTTTCATTTTGCATCATTCACTTCCTCTAAGAAAAAACTCATCCTCGAGTTTTCCATAAAAATATAAGCTTGAAGCTCAATCCGATCCCAGATATTCCTTTGACTTTTACTCAAATTAAAAGACAAGATAAAAATATAATCAAACTATTTTTTAACATTAATATAAACTACAAATAAAATTAATGGATAGATATGATCCTCACTAATGCAATTGTTTGGAATTCAAATACTATTCCTCGATTGTCACCACAACACTATACCTCAGTCGATGCCTTAGTGCGTAAGTGGAAAACCGTAACACTATACCTCGGTCGGTGCCTTAGTGCTTAATATGCTCTGATACCAACTGATGCAGCGAAAGAGAATACGCTATGATAAATACCGAGACCCGTAATCAAGCACGATACCGGAAAATAGTAAAAAATATCGAAACCCGTTGATATCGTCCTGTATAACTAAAGACAATGGATATTCCAAACTAAACTCCGTTGATCATACGCTTGACACCGGACACCGATCTTCTAAGACCCTGGAATCATCTTATTCGTAGTAATTAGGAAAAGGTAACACTAATTCTCCAATAAATCTTCCAGTTTGTAGGAAACATAGTCTTCTAAAATCTCGAGACTCTTCTAGGACTAAAGATATTTAGGAAAATCAATAAGAAACATTATTATTCAAATATAATCGAAAGCTCCCTTAGTTTTGTTACATAAAAGCCTATTTATAGGAAATTATTCTAAATGCAAGTATTCTAAAATAACAAAAACTCCTAAATAAACTAAACTACTTGAATAGATAAAATAAAATAAAATAAAATAGAAATCCTTATATGTATGGAATCCTTACTATAAGATACAATTATAAAATAATCCTATACAAGATAACATTAATTAAAAAGATAATTTTAATTTTCATTCATATCAAGAAGTTGTTTTCAAGTTGACATGTAGGACAAATTAACTTGTATTCTGCAACAGCTTCATTTCTTTTTCATTTTGCATCATTCACTTCCTCTAAGAAAAAACTCATCCTCGAGTTTTCCATAAAAATATTAGCTTGAAGCTCAATCCGATCCCAGATATTCCTTTGACTTTTACTCAAATTAAAAGACAAGACAAAAATATAATCAAACTGTTTTTTTACATTATTATAAACTACAAATAAAATTAATGGATAGATATGATCCTCACCAATGCAATTGTTTGGAATTTAAATACTATTCCTCGATTGTCACCGCAACACTATACCTCAGTCGATGCCTTAGTGCGTAAGTGGACAACCGTAACACTATACCTCGGTCGGTGCCTTAGTGCTTAATATGCTCTGATACCACCTGATGCAGCGAGAGAGAATACGCTATGATAAATACCGAGACCCGTAATCAAGCATGATATCGGAAAATAGCAAAAAATATCGAAACCCGTTGATGTCGTCCTGTATAACTAAAGACAATGGATATTCCATACTAAACTCCGTTGATCATACGCTTGACACCGGACACCGATCTTCTAAGACCCTGGAATCATCTTATTCATAGTAATTAGGAAAAGGTAACACTAATTCTCCAATAAATCTTCCAGTTTGTAGGAAACATAGTCTTCTAAAATCTCGAGACTCTTCTAGGACTAAAGATATTTAGGAAAATCAATAAGAAACATTATTATTCAAATATAATCGAAAGCTCCCTTAGTTTTGTTACATAAAAGCCTACTTATAGGCAATTATTCTAATTGCAAAAATTCTAAAATAACTAAAAATCCTAAATAAACTAAACTACTTAAAAAGGTAAAATAAAATAAAATAAAATAGGAATCCTTATATGTATGGAATCGTTACTATAAAATGCAATTATAAAATAATCCTAAACAAGATAACATTAATTAAAAAGATAATTTTAATTTTCATCCATATCAAGAATTTGTTTTCAAGTTGACGTGTAGGACAAATTAACTTGTATTCTACAACAGCTTCATTTCTTTTTCATTTTGCATCATTCACTTTCTCTTAGAAAAAACTCGTCCTCGAGTTTTCCTCAAAAATATAAGCTTGAAGCTCAATCCGATCCCAGATATTCCTTTGACATTGACTCAAATTAAAAGATAAGACAAAAATATAATCAAACTACTTTTTTACATTAATATAAACTACAAATAAAATTAATGGATAGATATGATCCTCACTAATGCAATAGTTTGTAATTCAAATACTATTCCTCGGTTGTCACCGCATCACTATACCTCAGTCGGTGCCTTAGTGCGTAAGTGGACAACTGTAACACTATACCTCGATCGGTGCCTTAGTGCGTAAGTGGACAACTGTAACACTATACCTCGATTGGTGCCTTAGTGCTTAATATGCTCTGATACCAACTGATGCAGCGGAAGGATCAAGAAACGGGGAACCAAACTCTAATCTTTACAATTCTTCTAGATTTAAAGAGAAGAGCAACTCAATTCTTCACAACTCTTCCAGATTGGGATTAAGAGAGCCTTCTAATAACCCTAAATTCTTCTAGATTTAGAGAAAATTAGGATCAAAACCCGAAGCCAATTTTATTAATCAACAAATACGGAATTATTTTGTTACATCTATGCCTTCTTATAGGCTAAGTATTCAAATGCTAATAAAACTCCTAAAAGTATAAATTCCTATCTAACAAAATAATAATTCTATTAAAACCCTTAAAAAACTAAAACTATAAATAAACCAAACTTCCTATCTAATAAAATATGAAATAAAATAAAAGATGACAAAATCTAATAAAATCCTAATAAGCACAAACTACCAAATAAAAGAAATAACAAAAATTAATATTAATTCGAAATAAATAATAAATCCTAAATTTCAGGCCTTTAGAGTCGAAATTTAACAAAAATAGCATCGGGCTCATGGCTAACCATGAGTTCTTCTTAGTGCCGTGTTTTCACCTGAAAAACACTCCTAAATCATCCAAACCGGATCATCCAGCTGAAGAGCACATATGACCCGAAACAACTTCATTCCTTTTCCATCCTACATCCTTAATTAAACGAAGTTGTTGCAGAATACAAGTTAATTGGTCCTACATGTCAACTTGAAAACAACTCCTTGATATGGATGAAAATTAAAATTATCTTTTTGAGTAATGTTATCTTGTTTAGGATTATTTTATAATTGTATTTCATAGTAAGGATTCTATACATATAAGGATTCCTATTTTATTTTATTTTATATTATCTATTTAAGTAGTTTAGTTTATTTAGGAGTTTTAGTTATTTTAGAATTTTTGCATTTAGAATAATTGCCAATAAATAGGCTTTTATGTAACAAAACAAAGGGACCTTTCGATTATATTTGAATAAGAATGTTTCTTATTGATTTTCCTAAATATCTTTAGTCCTAAAAGAGTCTCAAGATTTTAGAAGACTATTTTTCCTTCAAACTTGAAGATTTGTTGGAGATTTAGTGTTACCTTTTCCTAATTCCTACGAACAAGATGATTCCAGGGTCTTAGAAGATCGATGTCCGGTGTCAAGCGTATGATCAACGGAGTTTAGCATGGAATATTCATTGTCTTTCGTTATACAGTATGATATCAATGGGTTTTGATGTTTTTTACTATTTTCTGGTATCCTGCTTGATTGTGGGTCTCAATATTTATCATGGTGTATTCTCTTCTGCTGCATCAATTGCTATCAGAGCCAGAATATGATGTTCAGAAAGAAATATGATTCGAATTCGTCGGTTGATCAAGATAGGTGGTTGAGAAATAATATTTTTCATTCCACTTGTACTATAAAGGAGAAAGCATGTAAATTTATAATTCATGATGGTAGTTGTGAAAATATTATATCTTTGGAGGCAGTTCAAAAATTAAAACTACCAACAGAAAGATTTCAGAATTCGAAGCGTGTAAGATGAGATTTGGTGTGATGTTGTGGATATGGATATGTGTCATTCAATATTGGGTAGTCCATGGCAATTTGATAGAGGAGTTCAACACAATGGAAAAACTAACACTTACTTTTTTTTAATTTGGAGGCAAAAAGATTATATTGCTTCCAAAGAAAATAGAGCTCATATTCGACAATACTTTATTGATTGCAAAGAAGTTAAAAAAAGTGTGTGAAGAAGAGTTACAAGATTTTTCTTTATACTCTTTGTTCAATGAACAAATCCACGATGAATGAAAATGTGATAAGAGAGATCGTGCGATGGAAAATACTGTCCCTATTAAAGACCCAAATTTTAATGAAGAAGTCACCGAAGAGATCAAATATGGTAAGGTTCGCCTAATATTTTCAAATTTGCAAAATTAGATAGTTCCTCTTATGATGAAAATTCGAGGACAAATTTATTTGAACTAGGGAAGAATGCTATAGGATGAAAAAGGAATGAAGTTGTTTCGAGTCATATGCGTTGTTCAGCTGGATGATCTGATTTGTACGATTCAGGAGTGTTTTTTGGGTGAAAACAGGCCACTGAAAAGAACTCATGGTTAAAGCATGAGTCTGATGCTATTTTTGTCAAATTTCGACTCTATAGGCCTGAAATTTAGGATTTATTTTTTATTTTAAATTAATGTTAATTTTTGTTATTTCTTTTATTTGGCAGTTTATTCTTATTAGGATTTTATTAGATTTTGTCGTCTTTTATTTTATTTCGTATTTTATTAGATAGGAATTTTGGTTGATTTATAGTTTTAGTTATTTAGGAGTTTTAATAGAATTATTATTTTGTTAGATAGGAATTTATATTTTTAGGATTTTTATTAGTATTTGAATACTTAGCCTATAAAAAGGCATGGATGAAACAAAATAACTCAGTATTTATTGATTAATAAAATTGGCTTCGGCTTTTGTTCCTAATTTTTTCTAAAACTAGAAGAATTTAGGGTTATCAGAAGGCTCTCTTCTTCCCAATCTGGAAGAATTGTGAAGAATTGAGTTGCTCTTCTCTTTCAATCTGGTAGAATTGTAAAGATTAGAGTTTAGTTCCCCATTTCTTCATCCTTCCGCTGCATCAGTTTTTTACTTTGGACTCCAAACACGCTGGTACTGACTATGTTGGAATTAAAACACTCAAATGAACAACTTTTATTAAACTCAAAGATATTACAAGAACACTCTCACTCAAAAAACAAAACTATAACTCACTCTTTACTTCTTTTCTCTCTAAAGAAGTTCTTATTTTTGTTGATGAAAAACAAACAAACAACTCACCTAGTTATAGGTGAATTGTACAACTCCTAACTCCCGCAATTAATAACCATAACTCTTAACTAATACAATTACTCACCACCACCTCCAACTAATACAATTGATAGCCAACTTATTTAGTTAATTTAATGGCCTCCAAATTGGTTGTAGATAATAGCCTATAATTTGGTTATCACACATAAAAATCTACATACTTAAAATACTTAAATAAATTTACTACATTTTGGATTTGTGGGCTTGGACTCCAATTGATTGGATTTAGGTTTTGGGTTTCCATTAATATGGATCAAGTTTATAAACCAACACCCCCCCCTTAAACTTGATCTTGTCATTCCGAGTGAGCTTTTCAATCTGATGTAGTTTTCACTTATGAGCGGCTTAGTGAAGATATCCGTAATTTGATCTTGTGTCTTCGCGTATTCAACTTGTACTTCCTTTCTTGCAACACACTCTCTTATGTAATGGTAGTGGATGTCGATGTGTCTGCTTCGATCATGGAATACAGGATTCTTTGCTAAGGCAATGGCTGACTTGTTGTCAATATAGATCTCAATCGGCTCCTCTTGCGTTAACCCAATCTCCTTCAATAAATTTCTAAGCCGAATTGCATGACAGACACTCGAGGTTGCTGGAATATACTCTGCTTTACATGTAAACAAAATTACAATCGGTTATTTCTTTGACATCCATGTGAAAGCGATGTCTCCCATGAAAAACACGAATCCACTAGTGCTTCTTCGGTTATCTACTTCTCCACCCCATTCACTATCTCTATATCCAACAAGCTTATAATCATTAGATACCGAATAAACCAAGCCAAAGTCGGTTGTACCTTTTAAATAGAGAAGAATTCTCTTAGCAGCTTTAAAATGAGCGGTTGTTGGTGACTCCATATAGCAGCTTACTAATCCACCTGCAAGAAGGATATCTGGCCTCGTGCATGTAAGATAGCATAGACTTCCAACCAAACTTTTGAAAAATGTTGGATTTACACTTTCCCCTTCTTCATGTTTGGACATCTTGATCCCATACTCCACTAGTGTGCTTATCGGCTTGTAGTTATCCATCTTGAACTTTTTCAAGATCTCCTTCACATTAGTTTCTTATGAAATGAAAATTCCATTCATTTGTTGCTTTACTTCTATGCCGAGGTAATACGCCATCAGGCCCATGTCTGTCATCTCGAACTCCTTCATCATCACTTTTCTGAATTCATCGAACATTCTTTGATTGCTTCCAGTGAAGATCAAATCATTCACATAGAGGCACACAATCAAAATATCTCCTTCTTTGATCTTGATGTACAAAACGTGCTCATAGGGACATTTGTTGAAGCTATTTTCTCAAAAGTACTTATCGATTCTACTATTCTATGACCTTGGTGCTTGTTTTAGCCCATAAAGAGCCTTCTTCAACTTCAATACCTTGTCTTTGTGACCTTTGGCTTCGTAACCTGGTGGTTGCTGAAGGTAGAATTTCTCTTCAAGAACTCCATTTAGGAAGGAGGATTTTACATCCATTTGATGAATTCTCCATCTGTTTTGAGCTACCAAAGAAATTATTAGTCTAACAGTTTCCAATCGAGTGACTGGAGCGAATACCTCATCGTAGTCAATTCCTGCCTTTTGACAATAGCCTTTTACAACAAGGCTTGCCTTGTGTCTTTCGATCTCTCCCGTTGCATTTTGCTTTGTTTTGTACACCCATTTGACCCCTATCTCCTTGTGTCCTTTGGGAAGTGAAGCGAGTTCCCGTGTATCATTCTTCTCAATGGCCTTGATTTCTTCGTCCATTGCATCTCTGCACTTTTTCTCTTGTGTAGCTTCTTGAAATATCACTGGCCCGCAATTAAAATAAAGACAAAATAATGTAAGATTGTATAGTTATTCAGTCACCTCATAGAGTTCTCAAAGACTTCTCGTAAGATGCACTTATCTTTCATCTTCAGTCCTGCTTGAGGATGGAGATGATGATGATGATGACCTATCTCTAAGTGTAGGAGAAGTTGGTGGAGTTGTAAGGCCTTATTGAAGTTGTCTTGGTTGCTTTGGTATTGTCTGCCCATCTTCCTCGAATGGGGAAAAGTTTAAGTCTTCCATTTGAGAATCAAAGTTCCATTCTCCTTCTTTGTCAAATATCACATCTCGGCTGATCATGACTTTCTTCTCATTCAGATTGTATAGCTTGTAGCCTTTTGAGCTTGAGCCACAGCCGATGAAAATAAAACTTTTGCTTTTGTCATCAAGCTTGGTTCGATTATCATCCAGTACATGAACAGGAGCTACGCTCCCTAAGACTTGAAGATGGGAAATTCCGGCCTTTCTTCCCCTCCATGCTTCTTGTGGTGTCTTTCTCCACATGCTTCTTGTAGGAGAACGATTTAATAGGTAGACTGCATATGCCACTACTTCTGTCCAAAACTCATTGGGTAGTTTCTTGCTTTTGAGCATACTTCGAGCCATATCGAGGATTGTTCTATTCTTCCTTTCTGCCACACCATATTGCTTGGGGGATCTAAGAACTGTTAAGGGTCGATGGATTCCATGTGCTACATAAAACTTATTGAATTCATTAGATGTAAATTCTCCTCCTCGATCAGATCTCATGGCTTTGATCTTATGACCGCTCTCCTTTTCCACGATTGCTTTTAATTTTCGAAACACTCCAAAGACTTTTGCTTTCTACTTCAAGAAATATACCCAAGTTTTTCTTTAATAATCATCAATGAAGAGAAGGAAGTAGTTACTATTAGCAAGAGAACTTGGCTTAATTGGACCACACACGATGGTATGGTCGAGCTCGAGCGGCTTCTTGGCTCTATAGTCTGACTCCTTTGGAAAGCTTCTTCTAAATTGCTTCCCTTGTAGACATCCTTCGCATAATTGATAGGGATTCTTGATACATGGTAAACCTCTAACCATTCCCTTCTTGGATAATAGCTCTAATCCTCTAAAGTTTAGATGCCCAAATCAAAAATGCCATAGCCACGATGCGTCTTTGTAACAAGTCTTTAGACACTTTGCAATATCATTTCTGATATTCAAAGGGAACATTCTATTCTTTGACATCGTACCTTGGCAATTAGATTCCCATTGTCATCTCTTATGAAAAGACTACAATCTTTCATATAAATATCATAGCCTTTTTCTAAGAGTTGGCCCAAACTAAGAATGCTGCATTTCATACCAGGTACATAGTAGACATTTGAAATCATTTGGTGGCTATCATTTTTTGCTCTAAAAAGGACGTTACCGCTTCCCTTCACTAATATCTTATGATCATCTCCAAATGAGACATCATCGCTTACTGCTTCATTGTGCTCCACGAACGTGTTCCTTCTTCCACACATGTGGTTGCTTGCATTAGTGTCGAGATACCATGTATTATCTTGATGATCATTGTTGTTATTATACACTAGTAATAGCGTTTCTTTCTCCTCGATCTTTTCCTCCACCAAATTTTCCTTTTTCTCGACTTGATTATTAGTAGTTCTACATTCTGAAGAGTAATACCCAAACTTATGACAATTATAGCACTAGAATTGAGATATGCCATACCTCGCATTTGAATTGCATCTTCCATGACCTAGTGTGGAACTTTCTCCTTTCTCGTAGTTATCGCTGGAATTGTTGTTGTAATTCTAACTTCGTCCATGACCACGGATACCACCTCATCCGTGGCCTCGTCCTCTACCTTTGCCTCTTCCATGGTTGTTTCTACCATTGCCTTGACCTTCACTCATATCCTTGAGTTGCTTAGAGATACCTTGTTTCTTCTTGTGCTTTTCTTCATAGGCTTATAGTGATCCTTGGAGTTCCTCGATCGTCATTTCCTCTAAGTCTTTGGTTTCTTCAATTGTCACCACGATGTGCTCAAATTTACGATCCAACGAGCAGATTATCTTCTCTATTATTCTTACATCTTCTAACCTCTCACTGTTTCTTTTTAATTGATTAGAAACAGCTGCTACTCTAGAAAAGTATTTATAGATAGACTCGGATGGTTTCATATGCAAGGATTCAAACTCACCTCTTAGTGTTTGGAAATGGACCTTCTTTACCTTTTCAACTCCTTTACAAGAGGTTTATAGCTTCTCCCATGCTTGCTTGGAGGAAGTTGCACTTGAAATCTTTTCAAAACTGTCATCATCTAATGTTTGATAGATGAGGAAGAGAGCTTTCTTATCTCTCTTTCGGGAATCCTTCAAAGTTGTAGCTTGATCAAGCGTGAGAGAGGCTTCATTTTTGGGCTCCTTGAAACCCTTCTCTACGATATCCCAAACATCATACACATCGAGAAGAGCCTTCATCTTGATACTCCAATTGTCATAGTTGTTGTTGTTGTTGAGTGATGGAACTTGAAATGATGCCACACTATTCGCCATCTTACTCAAATAGCTTTTCTAGATGTACAGGGGTTGTTGCGACGCTTTCTGGAATCTTTGACAACACACTGGACGTATTACAAGAATACTCTCACTCAAAATACAAAACTACAACTCACTCTTTACTTCTTTTCTCTCTAAAGAAGTTCTTATTTTTGTTGATGAAAAACAACTTAATAACTCACCTATTTATAGGTGAATTATGCAACTCCCAACTCCCATAATTAATAACTATAACTCTTAACTAACACAATTACTCACCACCACCTCCAACTGATACAATTAATAGCCAACTTATTTTGTTAATTTAATGGCCTCCAAATTGGTTGTAGTTAATAGCCTCCAATTGGTTTATCACACATAAAAATCTCCATACTTAAAATACTTAAATAAATTTACTACATTTTAGATTTATGGGCTTGGACTCCAATTGATTGGATTTGGGTTTTGGGTTTCCATTGATATGGATCAAGTTTATAATCCAATAGACCATTGTGAAGCACTGAAGATTTTGGCCTCATCTTTGCTATGTTGTCTGTAGATTTTCCTTCCAATCTCGTACTCTAAGCTTGAGAATTCGAACTATTGCGATTCATATTTAAGCATTGAAATCCCTTGTGTTGGATCATAAACTTGATCTAAGTTAAAAAAACTCAAGAAACCCAAACCAAATAAAAATGAGTCCAAGACCACAAATCCAAATTGTAGTAAATTATTTAGATATTTTATGTATGTAGATTTTATTTTTTGTATGGAAATTATATGATGTGTTAAAAAGTTGTGTTAGGTTTGATGAATGGTTAGAAAGTGTGAAATGTGGAGAGTTAGTTGGAATTTGTGGTAAGTAAGAGTGATATGTGGAAGGTTAGTTGAAATTTATGGTTAATAATGTATTAGTTGTAAAATGTGGTTAGTATTTTGTGGTAGTATTATTTAGGTGACTTTGTTTATTTTTATAAGCCTTGTATTAGGATACATATTCACCTATAAATAGGAGAGTGTTTAATTGTTTATGCATCAACAAAAATAAGAACTTCTTTAGAGAGAAAAAAAGTAAAGAGTGAGTTGTAGTTTTATATTTTAAGTGAGAGTGTTCTTGTAATATATTTGAGTTTAATAAAAGTTGTTCATTTGAGTGTTTTAATTTCCAACAAAGTGGTACCAGAGCTAGGTTGAAAGCTCGAGTCATCCTCCCGAAAAGAATTTTTTTCCTGAGTGCGGAAAAATTGAGTTGAAACTGCCCAGGAAGTGTCGTAGTAGACTGCCAAAAGCATTGCAATACATCCAGTGTGTTGCAAAAGACTCCAGAAGTGTCACAGTAGACTCCAGAAGTGTCACCGCAGAGTCCAGAAGTGTCGCAATAGCTCCTACACGTCTGGAAAAGCTATTTGAGTAAGATGGTGAATAACGTGGCATCCTTTCAAGTTCCAACACTCAACAATAACAACTACGACAGTTGGAGTATCAAGATGAAGGCTCTTCTCGGTGCTCATGATGTTTGGGATATCGTACAGAAAGGATTCAAGGAGCCCAAAAATGAAGCCTCTCTCATGCCAGATCAAGATACAACTTTGAAGGATTCCTGAAGGAGAGACAAGAAAGCTCTCTTCCTCATCTATCAAGCATTAGATGATGATGCTTTTGAAAAGATTTCAAGTGCAACTTCCGCCAAGCAAGCATGGGAGAAGCTACAAACCTCTTACAAAGGAGACGGAAAGGTGAAGAAGGTCCGTCTCGAAACACTAAGAGGTGAGTTTGAATCCTTGCACATGAAATATTCTGAGTCTATCTCCGATTACTTTTCAAGAGTAGCAGTCATTTCTAATTAATTAAAAAGAAACAATGAGAAGTTAGAAGATGTAAGAATAATAGAGAAGATACTCCGCTCGATGGATCCCAAATTTGAGCACATTGTGGTGACGATTGAAGAAACCAAAGACTTAGAGGAGATGATGATTGAAGAACTCCAAGGATCACTACAAGCCTATGAAGAAAAGCATAAGAAGAAGTAAGGTATCTCTGAGCAACTCCTCAAGTTACAACTTAAGGATATGAGTGAAGGCCAAGGCAATGGTAGAAATAACTATGGGAGAGGCAGAGGCAGAGGACGAGGCCCCGGACGAGGAGGAAGTCGTGGTCATAGACAGAGTTGGAATTATAACAACAATTCCAACAACAACTCTGAGAAAGAAGAAAACTCCACTTAAGCTCTTGGAATGCAAGGTATGACAAATCTCAAGTCCAATGCTATAATTGTCAAAAGTTTGGGCATTACGCTTCAGAATGTAGAGCTCGTAATGATCAAGTTGTAGAGAAGGCAAATTTCGTGGAGGAGAAGATTGAGGAGAAAGAAATGCTATTATTAGCATACAACAACAACAGTGATCATCAAGACAACACATGGTATCTCAACATTAGTGCAAGCGATCACATGTGTGAAAAAAGAAGCTTATTCGTGGAGTTGACTGAAGAAGTAAGTGGTGAGGTCTCATTTGGAGATGACAACAAGATATCGGTGAAGGGGAAAGGTAACATCCTCTTTCGAGCTAAAGATGGGGGCCACCAATTAATTTTAAATGTCTACTATGCGCCTAATATGAAGTGCAACATTCTATGTTTGGGCCAACTCTTAGAAAAAGGCTATGATATTCATATGAAAGATTGTAGTCTTTTAATAAGAGATGGCAAAGGAGATCTGATTGCTAAAGTACATATGCCAAAGAATAGAATGTTTCCTTTAAACATTCAATACGATGTTGCAAAGTGTTTGAAGGCGTGTTACAAAGACACATCGTGGCTATGGCATCTTCGATTTGGTCATCTCAACTTTGAAGGATTGGAGCTGTTATCCAAAAAGGGAATGGTTAGAGGTTTACCATGTATCAATAATCCTGAACAATTATGCGAAGGATGTCTACAAGGGAAGCAATTCAAAGAAGCTTTTCAAAGGAGTCAAACTATAAAGCCAAGAAAC
Organism: Euphorbia pulcherrima; assembly: GCA_947683365.1. Taxonomy (NCBI): domain Eukaryota; kingdom Viridiplantae; phylum Streptophyta; class Magnoliopsida; order Malpighiales; family Euphorbiaceae; genus Euphorbia; species Euphorbia pulcherrima. Next base: position 29,310,576 of record CANTUS010000007.1, read on the forward strand.
CGCTCGAGCTCATCCATACCGACGTGTGTGATCCTATAAAGCCAAGTTCTCTTGCTAATAGTAACTACTTCCTTCTTTTCATTGATGATTACTCAAGAAAAACGTGCGTATATTTCTTGAAGCAGAAATCAGAAGTCGTTGGAGTGTTTCAGAAGTTCAAAGCAGCCGTGGAAAAGGAGAGTGGTCATAAGATCAAAGCCATGAGATCTAATTGAGGAGGAGAATTCACATCCAAGGCATTCAACGAATTTTGTCAAACACATGTAATCCGCCGTCCTTTAACGGTTCCTAGATCCCTCCAACAAAATGGAGTGGCAGAAAGAAAGAATAGAACAATCCTCGACATGGCTTGAAGTATGCTTAAAAGCAAGAAACTACCCAAGGAGTTTTGGGTGGAAGCAGTGGCATGTGCAGTCTACCTGTTAAATCGTTCTCCTATAAGAAGTGTATGAGGAAAGGCACCACAAGAGCCACGGAGCGAAAGAAACCCCGGAATCTCCCAGTTATGAGTCTTTGGTAGCATAGCCCATGTTCATGTACCAGATGAATATCGAACCAAACTAGATGATAAAAGTAAGAGTTTCATTTTTGTGGCTATGACTCAAGCTCAAAAGGCTACAAGCTATACAATCCAACTGATAAGAAGGTTGTGATAAGCCGAGATGTCATATTTGATGAAGAAGGAGAATGGAATTTTAATTCTCAAATGGAGGACTTCAACTTTTTCCAGTTCGAAGAAGATGATCAGACAACAGCTGAGCAATAAAGAGAACTTCAATAAGGTCGCACCACTCCACCAACTTCTCTAACTCATAGAGACATGTCATCCTCATCATCCTCTCCATCTTCAAGTAGGAGTGATGATGAAAGAACTGTGCATCGTACAAGAAGCCTTCGAGAACTCTATGAGGTGACTAAATAATTAGACAATTTTACATTATTTAATCTATTTCTTGATTGTGAACCGGTGACATTTCAAGAAGCTATACAAGAGAAACAATGGAGAGATACAATGGATGAAGAAATTAATGCCATTGAGAAGAATGATATGTGGGAACTTACTTCACTTCCCAAAGGACACAAGCGATAGGAGTCAAATGGGTGCACAAGATAAAATGAAATTCCAAGGGAGAGATTAAAAGATACAAGGGGAGAGTAGTCGTAAAAGGCTACTATAAAAAGGTTGGAATTGACTATGGTAAGGTATTTGCTCCAGTCGCTCGATTGGAAACTATTAGACTAGTAATTTCTTTAGTGGAGGATTCATCAAATGGATGTAAAATCTACTTTCCTAAATGGTTTTCTTGAAGAGGAAGTTTACATTCAGCAACCACCAGGTTATGAAGTCAAAGGCCATGAAGACAAGGTGTTAAAATTGAAGAAGGCTCTTTATTGGCTAAAACAAGCACCAAGGGCACGGAATAGTAGAATTGACAAGTAATTCCGAGAAAATGGCTTCAACAAATGTCTGTATGAGCACGCTTTGTACATCAAGATAAAAGATGGAGATGTTTTCATCATGTGCCTCTACGCGGATGATTTGATATTCACTGGAAGCAACCAAAGAATGTTTGACGAATTCAACAAAGTGAGGACGAAGGAGTTCGAGATGACAGACATGGGGCTCATGGTGTACTACCTCGGCATAGAAGTAAAGCAACAAAAGGATGGAATTTTCTTTTCACAAGAAAGTTATGCCCAGGAGATCTTGAAAAAGTTCAAGATGGAGAATTGTAAACCGATAAGTACACCAGTGGAGTACGGGATCAAAATGTCCAAACATAAAGAAGGTGAGAGTGTAGATCCAACACTTTTCAAAAGTTTGGTTGGAAGTCTATGCTATCTTACCTGCACGAGGTATGATATCCTTCCTGTGGTCGGGTTAGTTAGCCGCTACATGGAATCACCAACAACTACTCATTTCAAAGTTGCTAAGAGAATTCTACGCTATTTAAAAGGTACAATCAATTTTGGCTCGTTCTATTTGGCTTCTAATAAACTTGTTGGATATAGCGACAGCGATTGGGGTGGAGACATAGATAACCGAAGGAGCACTAGTGGATTTGTATTTTTCATGGGAGATACTACTTTCACATGGATGTCAAAGAAATAACCAATTGTAACTTTGTCTACATGTGAAGCTGAATATGTTGCAGCAACCTCGTGTGTTTGTCATGTAATTTGGCTCATAAATTTATTGAAGGAGATCGGCTTGACCCAAGAAGATCTGACGGAGATCCATGTAGACAACAAGCCAGCTATTGCCTTAGCAAAGAATCCTGTATTCCATGATCGAAGCAAGCACATCGACATCCGCTACCATTACATAATAGAGTGTGTTGCAAGAAAGGAAGTACAAGTTGAATATGTCAAGACACAAGATCAAGTTGTTGATATCTTTACTAAACCACTGACAAGTGAAAACTTCATCAGACTAAGAAGTTCACTTGGGATGACAAGATCAAGTTTAAGGGGGGGTGTTGGATCATAAACTTGATCCAAGTTAAAAAAACTCAAGAAACCCAAACTAAATAAAAATGAGTCCAAGCCCACAAATCCAAATTGTAGTAAATTATTTAGATATTTTTAAGTATGGATTTATTTTGTGTATGGAAAATGTTTGATGTATTAAAAAGTTTGTGTTAGGTTTGATGAATGGTTAGAAAGTGTGAAATGTGGAGAGTTAGTTGGAATTTGTGGTAAGTAAGTGTGATATGTGGAAGGTTAGTTGAAAGTTGTGGTTAGTAATGTATTAGTTGTAAAATGCGGTTAGTATTTTGTGGTTGTATTATTTAGGTGACTTGGCTAATTTATAAGCCTTGTATTAGGATACATATTCACCCATAAATAGGTGAGTGTTTAGTTGTTTATGCATCAACAAAAATAAGAACTTCTTTAGAGAGAAAAGAAGTAAAGAGTGAGTAGTAGTTTTGTATTTTAAGTGGGAGTGTTCTTGTAATATCTTTGAGTTTAATAAAAGTTGTTCATTTGAGTGTTTTAATTTCCAACAAAGTGGTACCAGAGCTAGGTTGAAAGCTCGAGTCCTCCTACCGAAAAGAATTTTTTTCCCGAGTGCGGAAAAATCGATTTGAAACTGCCCAGGCGTTGCAGTAGCTAAAAAGCCAAGAAAGTGTCGCAGTAGACTGCCAAAAGCGTTGCAATACATCCAGTGTGTTGCAAAAGACTCCAGAAGTGTCGCAGTAGACTCCAGAAGTGTCGCAACAGACTCCAGAAGTATCGCAATAGCTCTTGTACTTCTAGAAAAGCTATTTGAGTAAGATGGCGAATAACGTGGCTCCCTTTCAAGTTCCAACACTCAACAACAACAACTATGACAGTTGGAGTATCAAGATGAAGGCTCTTCTCGGTGCTTATGAGATTTGGAATATCGTAGAGAAAGGATTCAAGGTTTGAGTTTGGGGTTTTATCATTATTTTTTCCTTTTATAATAATTTCCTAATGAAATTTTCTGAGTAAGCGTATCCAAATATCCATGTACAAGGTTTTTCTTTTCAAAAAGAAATGTACAAGTTTTTTTAATTTTATTTTCTTATATGTCTAAAAATTACTCCTATTTAACTCTTCTTGTTTGTTTCCTCGTTCATGTTGGCTGGTTCTAGAGCATACTTTTTGGTGTTTTTTTTTGAAAAACCCCCGAAGGAACATTGAGTCCCTTGAAAGGCTAAAAGTTTGGAGCAAGTGAAAATTTCGGGGCGGAGTCCCCAGCTAGGCTGGTTTCCCCGCTTACCTACAAAACACCTACCCCTCTTTTATTAAGTAAAAAATCAACTCACGGTCTCAAGGCGAGAACATGAGTAAATCAATTACACGAGATTAGCAAGTTCGGGAAAATAAATATAGCATTGCTTAAGACAAAATGCTAGAGGAAGGTAAGTTTTAAATTTCTAAATTCCACCCATTGGAGTTGAGAGAGTGGAATGCGTACATAAGTTTCGAGTTACGTAACTTTCATTCATATCTTGAATAAAACCGTGTCATTGGATTGGAAAGCGAATTACATCGTACTTCTGCTCCCATGAACACTTATGAGTGTGAGTTGCATTGTACATGCATTATTTTATTTTTTTTGTGATTCAGTTAAGTAGTTTGTGTTTGTTTTTTTTCTGAATTTTGTCCTCTCCCTTACCAAAAATATAAAATTAACCATTATGGAGACAACTACGTACAATTTTGTGCATGCATATAATCACATCTATATTTTATATTTTTTTTATAGGTAAAGGGGTTAATGTCAAATGGGAGAGATTCCCATGACAATAACCCAAATGTATTAAGCAAAGAGAAAATAATAAGAGCATAAGAGTATTCATAAGATTTACAATAAGATCTGAAACAAAAATGTGATGTTGCGTTTCCTACATTTAGAAATAAAACCATGTTATATTAATACATCGATGAAGGAGGTCTTTGTGTGAAACCAAATTCTGAAAGGCCAACTTACTTCTCTGGTTCCAAAGCTCCAAACAAATAACAAATCAAAGTGAAGTAACCACTAATACAGAAATGTGTTGGAGTAAGGAAGAGATATAATTAATCAAAGTAGTTTTTATGAAGGAGCAAAGAATAACAAAATATGATAAATGAAAACTCAAAGGGCCTCCTTTTGTTGGATGAATTTCACCATGCTCAAACTACAAGTTTTTAACCTCTATTTATAGTGATTGGGTTTGTGAAATCTCAATCACAGTGATTGAGTAAGCGTCTTGATATCGCTTAAGCAAGGTCTCAAGTTCGAGTCCTAGTAAGTGCAGAAAATCCTTATTGGGAGAGACTCACTCACCACATCCAGGTGTGTGACCCGGGTCGAATCTGGATATAGTAGGAGTAAAGCTCCGGTGAAACAGATGGGTAACAAAAAAAATACACACATTACAAATAATACAATACAGGTAAGCTATTGTTTAGGAATATACAATAATAGAAAATATAAAATAGGAAAATAATGTATCCTATTATTTACATTACTATAATGTCTATCACTGGAGACCAAATGTTTGACTATATTTTTTGACCAAATGTTTGACCATGTGTGTTCCTCTTTTCGCTTGATAATGTAAAGAAATTGGAAGCCCAATTCAATTTTTAAACAACTAAACACTCACCTGTTTATAGGTGAATATGTATCATAATACAAGCCTTATAAATTAGCCAAGTCACCTAAATAATACAACCACAAAATACTAACCACATTTTACAACTAACACATTACTAACCACAACTTTCAACTAACCTTCCACATGTCACACTTACTTACCACAAATTCCAACTAACTCTCCACATTTCACACTTTCTAACCATTCATCAAACCTAACACAACTTTTTAACACATCATACATTTTCCATCCACAAAATAAAATCTACATACTTAAAAATATCTAAATAATTTACTACAATTTGGATTTGTGGGCTTGGATACATTTTTATTTGGTTTGGGTTTCTTGAGTTTTTTTAACTTGGATCAAGTTTATGATCCAACACCCCCTCTTAAACTTGATCTTGTCATCCCAAGTGAACTTCTCAGTCGGATGAAGTTTTCACTTGTCAGTGGTTTAGTAAAGATATCCGTAACTTGATCTTGTGTCATGACATATTCAACTTGTACTTCCTTTCTTGCAACACACTCTCTTATATAATGGTAGCGGATGTCGATGTGCTTGCTTCGATCATGGAATACAGGATTCTTTGCTAAGGCAATAGCTGATATGTTGTCAACACGGATCTCAGTCGGCTCTTCTTGGGTCAAGCTGATCTCCTTCAATAAGTTTCTGAGCCAAATTGCATGACAAACACACGAGGTTGCTGCAACATATTCAGCTTCACATGTAGACAAAGTTACAATTGGTTGTTTCTTTGACATCCATGTGAAAGCAGTATCTCCTATGAAAAACACAAATCCACTAGTGCTCCTGCGATTATCAATGTCTCCACCCCAATCACTGTCGCTATATCCAACAAGTTTGTAATCATTAGAAACCAAATAGAACAAGCCAAAATCGATTGTACCTTTCGAATAGCAAAGGATTCTCTTAGCAGCTTTGAAATGGGTAGTTGTTGGTGATTCCATGTAGCGGCTAACTAACCCGACTGCATGAAGGATATCTGGCCTCGTGCAGGTAAGATAGCGTAGACTTCCAACCAAACTTTTGAAAAGTGTTGGATCTACACTCTCACCTTCTTCATGTTTGGACATCTTGATCCCGTACTCCACTGGTGTGCTTATCGACTTACAATTCTCCATCTTGAACTTTTTCAAGATCTCTTGGGCATAGCTTTCTTGTGAAATGAAAATTCCATCCTTTTGTTGCTTAACTTCTATACCGAGGTAGTGCGCCATGAGCCCTATGTCTGTCATCTCAAACTCCTTCATCATCTCTTTCTTGAATTCATCGAACATTCTTTGGTTGCTTCCGGTGAATATCAAATCATCCACGTAGAGGCACACGATCAAAATATCTCCATCTTGGATCTTGATGTACAAAGTGTGCTCAAAGGGGCATTTGTTGAAGCCATTTTCTCGGAAGTACTTGTCAATTATGTTATTCCATGCCCTTGGTGCTTGTTTTAGCCCATAAAGAGCCTTCTTCAATTTGAACAGCTTGTCTTCATGGCCTTTGTCTTCATAACCTGGAGGTTGCTGGATGTAAACTTCCTCTTCAAGAACTCCATTTAGGAACGCCGATTTTACATCCATTCGATGAAATCTTCACTTGTTTTGAGCAGCTAAAGAAATTATTAGTCTGACCGTTTCCAATCGAGTAACTGGAGTGAATACCTCATCGTAGTCAATTCCAGCCTTTTGACAATAGCCTTTTGCAACAAGCCTTGCCTTGTGTCTTTCGATCTCTCCCTTGGCATCCCGCTTTGTTTTGTACATCCATTTGACACCTATCGCCTTGTGTCCTTTAGGAAGTGAAGTGAGTTCCCATGTATCGTTCTTCTTAATGGCCTTGATTTCTTCGTCCATTGCATCTCTCCGCTTTTTCTCTTTTGCAGCTTCTTAAAATGTCACTGGCTCGCAGTCAATAAATAGACAAAATAATGTAAGATTCTTTAGTTGTTCAGTCACCTAATAGAGTTCTCAAAGACTTCTCGTACGATGCCCTTCTCTTTCATCTTCAGTCTCGCTTGAGGATGGAGATGATGATGATGATGATGACCCATCTCTATGAGTAGGAGAAGTTGGTGGAGTTGTGAGGCCTTGTTGAAGTTGTCTTGGTTGCTCAGGTGTTGTCAGCTCATCTTCCTCGAAAGGAGAAAAATTGAAGTCTTCCGTTTGAGAATCAAAGTTCCATTCTCCTTCTTCATCAAATATCACATCTCGCCTGATCATAAATTTCTTCTCATTCGGATTGTATAGCTTATAGACTTTTGAGCTTGAGTCATAACCGATGAAAATAAAACTTTTGCTTTTATCATCAAGCTTGGTTTGATTCTCATCTGGTATATGAACATGAGCTACACTCCCGAAGACTTAAAGATGGGAAATTCCAGGCTTTCTTCCACTCCATGCTTCTTGTGGTGTCTTTCCCCACATGCTTCTTGTAGGAGAACGATTTAATAGGTAGACTGCACATGCCACTGCTTCCGCCCAAAACTCCTTGGGTAGTTTCTTGCTTTTGAGCATACTTCAAGCCGTGTCGAGGATTGTCCTATTCTTCCTTTCTGTCACTCCATTTTGTTGGAGGGATCTAGGAACCGTTAAAGGGTGATGGATTCCATGTGTTTCACAAAATTCATTGAATGCCTTGGATGTGAATTCTCCTCCTCGATCAGATCTCATGGCTTTGATCTTATGACCACTCTCCTTTTCCACGACTACTTTGAACTTCTGAAACACTCTAAATACTTCTGATTTCTGCTTCAAAAAATATACCCATGTTTTTCTAGAGTAATCATCAATGAAAAGAAGGAAGTAGTTACTATTAGTGAGAGAACTTTGCTTGATAGGACCACACACGTCGGTATGGATGAGCTCGAGCTGTTTCTTGGCTCTATAATCTGACTCCTTTGGAAAGCTTCTTCTAAATTGCTTCCCTTGTAGACATCCTTCGCACAATTGATCAGGATTATTGATACATGGTAAACCTGTAACCATTCCCTTCTTGGATAACAACTCCAATCCTCCACAGTTGAGATGTCCAAATCGAAGATGCCATAGCCATGATGCGTCTTTATAACACGCCTTCAAACACTTCGCAACATCGAGTTAAATGTTCAAAGGAAACATTCTAGTCTTTGACATTTGTACTTTAGCAATCAGATCTCCTTTGCCATCTCTTATTAAAAGACTACAATCTTTCATGTGAATACCATAGCCTTTTTCTAAGAGTTGGCCCAAACTTAGAATGTTGCACTTCATATTAGGCACATAGTAGACATTTGAAATTAATTGGTGGCTACCATCTTTAGCATGAAAGAAGATGTTACCTTTCCCCTTCACGGATATCTTGCTATCATCTCCAAATGAGACATCACCACTTACTTCTTCAGTCAGCTCCACGAATAAGCTTCTTTTTCCGCACATATGGTTGCTTGCACCGGTGTCAAGATACCATGTGTTGCCTTAATGATCACTGTTGTTGTTGTATGCTAATAATAGCGTTTCTTTCTCCTCGATCTTCTCCTCCACGAAATTTGCCTTCTCTACAACTTGATCATTTCGAGCTCTACATTTTGAAGCGTAATGCCCAAACTTTTGACAATTATAGCATCAGACTTGAGATTTGTCATACCTCGAGTTCGAATTTCCTTTTCCACGACCTTGCATGGAGCTTTCTCCTTTCTTATAGTTGTTGGAATTGTTGTTGTGATTCCAACTCCGTCCATGACCACGGCTTCCTCCTTGTTCGCGGTCTCGTCCTCTGCCTCTGCCATATTTGTTTCTACCATTGCCTTGGCCTTCGCTCGTATCCTTAAGTTGTAACTTGAGGAGTTGCTCCGATATACCTTGCTTCTTCTTATGCTTTTCTTCATAGGCTTGTAGTGATCCTTGGAGTTCTTCAATCGTCATCTCCTCCAAGTCTATGGTTTCTTCAATCATCACCACGATGTGCTCAAATTTAGGATCCATCGAGTGAAGTATCTTCTCTATTATTCTTACATCTTCTAACTTCTCACCGTTTCTTTTCAATTGATTAGAAACGACTGCTACTCTTGAAAAGTAATCGGAGATAGACTCGGATGGTTTCATGTGCAAGGATTCAAACTCACCTCTTAGTGTTTGGAGATGGACCTTCTTCACCTTTTCGGCTCCTTTATAAGAGGTTTGTAGCTTCTCCCATGCTTGCTTGGCGGAAGTTGCACTTGAAATCTTTTCAAAACCGTCATCATCTAATGCTTGATAGATGAGGAAGAGAGCTTTCTTGTCTCTCTTTCGGGAATCCTTCAAAGTTGTAGCTCGATCTAGCATGAGAGAGGCTTCATTTTCGAGCTCCTTGAATCCTCTCTCTACGATATCCCAAACATCATGAGCACTGAGAAGAGCCTTCATCTTGATACTCCAATTGTCGTAGTTGTTGTTGTTGAGTGTTGGAACTTGAAAGGATGTCACGTTATTCGCCATCTTACTCAAATAGCTTTTCTAGACGTATAGGAGCTATTGCGACACTTTCTGGAGTGTGATACGACACTTTCTAGAGTCTGCTGCGACACTTTTGGACTCTGCTGCGACACTTCTACAGTCTACTGCGACACTTCTGGAGTCTTTTGCAACACACTGGACATATTGCAACGCTTTTGGCAGTCTGCTGCGACACTTTCTGGGCTTTTTAGCTACTACAATGCCTGGGCAGTTTCAACTTGATTTTTCCGCACTCGGGAAAAAAAATTCTTTTCGGGAGGAGGAGTCGAGCTTTCAACCTAGCTCTGGTACCACTTTGTTGGATAAAAACACTCAAATGAACAATTTTTATTAAACTCAAAAATATTACAAGAACACTCACACTCAAAATACAATACTACAACTCACTCTTTACTTCTTTTCTCTCTAAAGAAGTTCTTATTTTGTTGATGCATAAACAACTAAACACTCACCTATTTATAGGTGAATATGTATCATAATACAAGGCTTATAAATTTGCCAAGTAACCTAAATAATACAACCACAAAATACTAACCACATTTTACAACTAACACATTACTAACCACAACTTTCAACTAGCCTTCCACATATCACACTTACTTACCACAAATTCCAACTAACTCTCCACATTTCACACTTTCTAACCATTCATCAAACCTAACACAACTTTTTAACACATCATACATTTTCCATCCATAAAATAAAATCTACATACTTAAAAATATCTAAATAATTTACTACAATTTGGATTTGTGGGCTTGGATTCATTTTTATTTGGTTTGGGTTTCTTAAGTTTTTTTAACTTGGATCAAGTTTATGATCCAACACTTTACATAGACTCTTGATTAAATTATTCAGCTGTGAACTAAAATTTTTAATCTAATTGGTGAAAAGGAGTTCCAAAGATCACATATAAGATCATGATCACCAAGAAAGTATCCCTCTTAGAAAATGTTAAAAGACTTCATGCAATTACAAATCGCTCTCAACGACTCCTTCGGTCCTCAGGTCTGACTCATTTATCGGCACAATCTCCTTGATATCTGCCTTAGATCAATTTGTTCTTGTCAGGTTGAATGACAGAAACACCAACGTTGGTGTTGTTTACGGGAGTGTGTTCATTAACCAAAGACCGCACCTATATATCGACATTACGAGTGCTATGGATCCATCAGATAGCAATTGGATATGGCTTGGAGATTTCAATGCCACTTTAGGTGCCCATGAGAAGAGAGGATGTAGGCCTCCAAATTCAAGATCGTGCCATAATTTCAGAAATTGCATTGGGAAGATTAGCAAGAGTGTGGATTGAAAACTGGATCATGCTGTTATTTCATCTGATTTCCCTTCATGTTGCAGCTCCTTCCATTGCACAGTACTTGCTAGACATTTTTCGAACCACCACCAATTATTGTTTACTTGTACTTTTGACAATAAACAGGTGTCTAGATTCAGGTTTCAGTCAATGTGGGTCACGAAACACTCTTTACAACAGGTCATTACTAACAATTGGGCGGCAGTTCATCCAACATTACCTCCTATTCAGTTAATCAGGCAAAAACTGAAAACTTTGCTGCCTATTTTACATGTTTGGAACATGGAAGTTTTATGGAATTTTGACAATAACATCCGGCTGAGTCAGGAACACTTGCTCAACGCGCAAAATAATATCTCTTCTCTCGGAACTTCTGATCTTTTGGTTAAGAGATGGATGCTCATGCACAACTCGACATACACAAAAAATAAAAGGAAATGTTTATTCGGGAAAAGAGTGAAATTAGATGGTTGAAAGAGGGGGATTAGAATACTTCCTTTTTCTATAAAATGGCCAGCGTTAGGAAATCGACTAGCGGCGTCAGTTCTCTTCTTATTAATGCTGATGTTTCCACTGATGTTGAAATCATTTCCTCTCATATGATTGCTTTTTATCAACATTTATTTTGTAGGGACCTCGGCATCCGTGTTGATGATCAATTGATTTCCTTGGTCATTCCGTCCATGGTTAAAGATCAGGAGAATAATGCGTTAGCTGAGCGACCTTCTTTTGACGTCATCAGAGATTTAGTTTTTAGCATGGATGGACATAGCGCTTCAGGGCCTGATGAGTTCACGGGTATTTTCTTTCAATCCTTTTGGGACATTGTAGGCTCGAACGTCTGTAAAGTAGTCCACCATTTTTTTGACACGGGTTACATGCCTCCAGGTTGGATTCGAATCTTATGATTTTATTGCCTAAGAAGGAAGGAGCGATTTGGGAAGAAGATTTCAGGCCGATTGTGTTGAGCCGTTTGATTTTCAAAATTGTAACTAAAATTTTAGCAACTCGTCTGGGAACTATTGCAATGCATATTATTACTCCAAATCGATATGGGTTCGTAAAAGGGAGAGTTATTCATGAGGCCATTGTATTAACTTCAGAAGGTGTTAACATACTTAACAAGAAATGCTTTGGTGGAAACTTAGCTATGAAAGTTGACATTAGAAAGGCATTTGACACACCAGATTGGAATTTCTTAATTGATGTCCTCTCAGCCTTTAGGTTTGGAAAAAAGTTTTGTGACTAGATTCATAGTATTTTACAATCAGCGCGCATTTCTCTCCTAACGGCAGCTAGATCGAGTGGTAATTTTCAATGCTCTAGAGGAGTACGCCAAGGAGACCCTTTATGAACGCTCTTGTTTTGTCTTTCAGAGGATTTTCTTAGTCAGCTTTTAATCATGCTGGTTCAATCAGGTGTCTTGGAGAGTATGCGGTACACTACGATGGCTCCCTTTCCCTCTCACTTATTTTATGCGGATGATATTATAATTTTTTACAAGGCTTCTCAGCGTAATATGAAGGTACTTAGTGACATGTTTGATTTATACAACGCAAACTCTAGTCAGATTGTGAGTTGGGCTAAATAAATTTTTTTTTCAGTAACTCTGCCACCCCTTCTAGAGCTTCAGGGCTGGCAAGTATCACTGGAATCCGTGCTGGTGCGATCCCCTTTCTATATCTTGACGTCTCTATTTTTTCTGGCAGCCCCAAAGCAGCTCACTTATGTCCCATTCTCCATAAAATAATTGGGAAATTTTCGAAATGGAAGGGTAACTATCTTTCTATGGCTGGCCGAATCCTTTTGGTGCAATCTGTCATCAATAGTCTCTTATGCACTCGTTTACGGTTTACAAATGGCCAACTTCCCTCATTCGCGAACTTGAGAAGGCCACTAGGAATTTCATTTGGAATGGTCGTATTGATAAAAGGAAGCTTGTAACAGCCCCTTAGAAAATGTATCTCAAAATGATTAATTCGGGTGGTCTGGGTATAAGAAATATCGAAGATATGAACTCGGCTATTCTAGCCAAGTAAGCGTGGGGGGTACTTGCAAACAACAGCCTTTGCTATGATACCCTAAGGCTTAGATTTCTCAGAAACGGAGTACCTAATGATAGGGTGCACAACTCGTCAACATGGCACTCGACCAAGCATGTATATGGCCTGCTCCGCGAGCATACTATATGGTCATCAGCCCTTCTTCAAATATGAGCTTTTGGAATGGAGATTGGATTCAGCCTACTCTTCCGGATCCTATGAATCTGCCCAAATTCGACAGGTTACAGCTTGTTGACAAGGTCGGAGATTTCATTCGCTATAAGAAAACTTCACATTAGCGTCGGAAAATAGCGTCGACCAGGAATTTGCCTCTATTAGGGACCACATTGCGTCGACTTAGAGTCAAAAATTATTATCAGATACATACCAAAAAATTGCAACATATTTGCATCGACCTGGCAGCAAAAAAATATTGCGTCAACTTCTGTTGATGCTAATGGCGTTGACTTAGCGACAACACGTGTTATGAAAGAATTTAGCTATGACTTAGCGCCCGAAATTAAAAATTATTTTTATTTAAAAATTGGACACCAAAAAGATGCTATTTACTTAATGTTTATAAAACCTACCCATCTAATTTGCTCTTTTACTTTCTCATCTTTAATATAGTCATTTTTAGTTACAAAAACTCAATTCTTATTATAATTAGATAAATAATATTTCTTTGAAAATACAGACACATGCAATTAAAAAGGCATATAGCATAGTATATTTATTATTCAACAAAAATATATATGAGAAATATTCTGAACTTTAAAAAAACTATCATTTGGGAAATTAAGATGAAATCAGGATTTGCTTTCTCATCATAATTAAGACGAAATCTTAATAGAAATTCTACAAATCACATTTTCGTTTCATTGACTAAAGACCAATGTATCATTTGAAACTGTACATGGCACAAAAATGAATACTTACAAGCAATACAACAAACTAAATTCTATGGACAAGGATCCAGGTCCAAGAAGAATTGTCAAATCTACAACACTAAAGGCCTCTTGAGAGAAAAATTATTCCCCTATAATAACATTCACACCCTCAATTTTTTCGCTTGGAATCTATAAATGTAAAATGAAATGAATACTAACCGTGCCAAAATAGAAAAATGAAATGAAAAGTCAGATGTATACTCTTATCAGTATCTAATAATTACCATTGGATTAGTCTGTTTTTTTTAAAGAATTTTGAAGAGGCCAGGTATTGAACCTAAGACCTCCCTCCACTAACATTGAATGGTGTACCAATTGAGCTATACCCAATTGGTGGATTAGTCTGTTTTTGGGTTCCACATATAGTGACTTTAGCACGTGATCTTCACACAATAAATTGATTAATCTTGGGTCAATTAGCATATAATCAAATAAAAACAAATATCTACGGTCACATTGTAAATCATCTAAGTATAGTCCATGTCGTATGTTAACGACACGTGAGTTCCTTTTCCAGAGGGGATATCGTATGTTAACTAGCGCCGGTTGTCCGTACTGTCCACTACCTGAATCTTTGGAACATAGCCTCTTTTTATGTCACGCGAATTATCAGATTTGGAGAGATGCATTCCGGTGGCTGGATATTCAGGTTGTGATGCCGAATGATAGTTACAACTTCCTTCTGTTATGGTGCACATTCTTCAAACCTGGAATCTCCCGTGAATTTGGTAGGTCTCTCTGGTTCATTATATCATGGAATCTCTGGAAGCGCCGCAACAAGAAGATTTTTCGAGATGAAACTGACGATGGGGATATTTTAATTGCGAGTATCAATTTTTGTTGGTTTCTTTTTCATTCCTATAAGCGCAACGTTAGCCTTTCGGTTTCTGATTTGTTTACGAACCCGAGGATTCTTATTATGTAACTTTGATGTACTTTTGGTTCTTGTTTCGAGAACCATTATTAATAAAAGCGGGGTGGGTGTTTTGTAGGTAAGCAGAGGAACCAACCTAGTTGGGTACTCTGCCCCGAAATTTTCACCCACTCCAATCTTTTAGCCGTTGGAGAGATACACTGTCTCTCCAAGGGTTTTTCAAAAAAAAAGTATAGTCCATGTCGTACCCAATGGTGCTAATATACCTACGGCTACAAAATACGAAAGGGGAATTTCTAGTAGGATTCTACAGATGAGTATTGAGTGTTGTCTGAACAGAGAACACATTCATAGCCATTTTCAGTAAGAAAGAAAACCACTTGATAAAGTAATTTAATTGATTCGAACTGTTGGACCCTCATCTCTACAGCATATTCAACCAACAATATATAACAACCGAAAGTAGGGCAGTAAAGGGGCTGAGAAGCACTATTCGCCCAATGCCCTTATATGAGATAACCAAATCTCACAAAAAAACCACCTTACCATGCATAAAAATGGAAACATTTTTATAACTAACATCAGCCTAAATCTTTGTACTGTTAGAAATATAAACTTAATGTTTAAGAAAAGAAATAAAATATAGAATATGCAAGTTGGATATAGCATGGGAGGCAAAGTATGCAAGTGGCAAATTCATAATTGGATGCAACTTGTTTGCATAATCAAATGGGCAGCAACATTTAGAATAGGTGGCATATTTATAATGACAATAGGTGGCATATTCATAATGACAATAGGTGGAAACTTGTATAGAACAACAAGTGGCTAGAATTCAATAATGACAAGTGGAAGTACATGGTGATCCATAATTCACTATAAATAGAGGCAAAGTTGTTTTTGGGGGGTTAGGGATTTGGTAAAGGCGATTTCGGGGGGGGATAGGGTGCGGGAACTGGCAGCGAGATTTGGACGAGTTGTTTCGATAGATTGTAATTTCGAAAAACCAGATCGGTTGGATGTAGTATCGTGCCTTATTTCAGTACCGCTTGGGACAGCTAGTAGGAATTTGACGTTGGCAATAGGGGATAGAGATATAATGATATACACGAACCTTAGACAGGGAATTGGCTGCCAACACAGTCAAGAGTACGAATACGGGTCGGAAGAGCGGAGCGAACCAGAGGAGGAACCTTCGGACAGGTGTAGTAGTGAATCATCGGGGAACGAAGATGAAATTAGATCGGACGAGGATGATGAGAATGTTGCGGATAGCAACAACACAAGTCCGGCTAGTACCCACCCTTCCGGCGACCGGCCGTTAATTGAGGAAAACAACGCGGTGGATCCGGGTATGGAGAATTCAAGTTCTTCGGGCCCAAACATCCCAAATATGAATAGAATTATCATTCACAGGGAAGAAAATGAGCCAACTATCAGTGAGGAATTAATGACTTTCCGAATCGGAGAGAAGCTTGAGTTGTTTAACGAACAAAATATGGGCTTGATTATAGAGGCATTGGAAGGGCAGCGGCGTTGAGAGAGCTGCTGGCCGAACTGGGATGTTGTGAGTTTTATCATGACTTTGAGTTTTATGAGTTGGAATTGTCGCGGGGGCTTATTGAATGGGGCCAAACAGTTTTTGGTGCGGTCATGTGTTCGTAAGTGGCAGCTTCAGGTTTTTGTCCTAGTTGAGACAAAGTCCATATCGGTTACAGATCAGGTTGTGAGGAAGTTTTGGGGCCATAACGATTTTCATTTTCATTGTATCCCGTCGCATGGCTTGGCAGGAGGTTTATTGATCTCATGGAATCCTAATTTAATTCTTGGCTCGATCACTGCTTCTACAGATAGATGGTGTCTGCTACATATTGTGTCTAGTCAACTTTAGGTAAATTTACTATGCTTATATGGTCCCCCTATTCCCAGGGATAGGAATCAATTTTGGTGTGATCTACTGCCCCATATTCAAAACATTGATAACTTGGTGATATGTGGTGATTTTAACGAAGTGTTACATAGTTCTGAGCAAGGTAGAAGTGGCAATACGGGGGCGAGTTCGATGATTAGGTTCCAGGAATTTGTTAATGAATGTGCTCTATTTGATTTGCCATTACATGGGCGTGACTATACGTGGTCTAATGCTCTATCCTTCTCTAGGATTGATCGTGTCTTGGTGTCGTGCAATATTCTTGATAGGTGGCCGGGACAGAATTTGATGACGGTTGATTCAACGCTATCAGATCACTTTCCGATTATATACCGGTCCCATGCATTGGTATCGGATGGCAAGAAGGTGTTTCGATCATTGAACTGTTGGTGGGAAAAGGATGGGTTTCTACCTTTTCTAAGATCGAAGTGGGAGGCCATAGAATTGGCGGATCCGGGGCGCGACATTGATTTTAAATTATGCCGATTAAGGAGCTTTATCCGGCCTTGGCATCTATCTAATTTTGGCGGGTTAGAGGGAAGAATAAAGAAGCTAGAGGCTCGTATTATATTTTTGACATCCAGTTCGGTGGTCCGACCTTTGGAGTAGGGAAGTAGATCAGAGCTTCAGTGCATGAAATCGAAATTACTTACCTGTAGACGGAACCTTGAACAAATTCGTCACCAACAATCACGTGTTAACTGGACTTTACTGGGTGATGATAATACAAGTTTTTTTCATAGGATGGCATCAGCGAGGGCTAGGGGGAATCGGATTTCACAGCTGGAAATTGATGGAGTTGTATCTTCTAACCCGGTACTTATTAAATCCACGATACGGAATTTTTATTCTAGGCTGTTTTTGAAACAAGAGGTGGTGCCGTTTTCCTTGGGCGAACTACAATTCCGTATGGTTGATGCGATGGACAATGCGCGGCTTGTTGAATCCTTTTCTGAGGCTGAAGTGTGGGATGCAGTGTGTGCTTGTCAAGAACGTAAGGCGCCGGGGCCGGACGGATTTAGTTTCTTCTTCTATAAATGCTTCTGAGAGGACATGAAATCAGATGTGCTAGCTCTGTTTGGCGAATTTTATAGGCATGATCAGCTGCCAAACTCTATCAAGTCATCTTTTACCGTATTGATTCCTAAAGTCCCGGGGTCGTCGTCATTGGGGAATTATAGACCGATTGCCCTTATTCATGGTATATATAAAATTGTGTCGAAAGTACTTGCGAAAAGATTACAGGCTGTGTTGCCTCAGTTGATTTCTGACAACCAGTTTGCTTTTGTTAAAGGCCGTAATATTCATGAATGCTCGTTTATAGCCTCGGAAGTGATCCAATCAATCCACCGCAGTGGTCAGTCTTCTGTGGCTCTCAAGCTTGATTTCCATAAAGCATACGATAGTGTTTCTTGGACTTATATTGACTCAGTGTTGAAGAGGATGGGGCTCTCTGATAAGTGGATTAGATGGATGGTGACCTGCAGAGCGAACTCGACAACATCTATTCTTTTCAATGGTAGTCCTACAGATCCAATCTATTTGGGCAGAGGGGTTAAACAAGGTGATCCCATTTCTCCATTCCTTTTTGTCTTAGCAGTGGAAGGTCTTAAACAGCTCATTGACGCAAGTGTCCGTAAGGGTATTTTACCTGGGTTTCGTATTCATGGGTCAGAGAAGGATATATCTATTCTTCAGTTTGCGGACGATACGATGTGCTTCTTACCTGCAGATGAGTCTCTCTTACCTACTTTTATCCGTTTATTATGTTGTTTTGAGTTGATTTCAGGTCTACGAATAAATTTTGTTAAGAGCTCAATTATGGGTATTAACGCGCAGGATGACTTGTTGAATCGGTGTGCGGAGACAATGGGTTGTATTATCTACGCGCCCCTCTCAGTACGAGACGCATCCCGGTGTCTTATTGGAACGGGTTGATTGGTAAGTTCCAAAATAGGCTGGCAAGTTGGAAAGGTCAGTATTTATCGTATGCTGGCAGGGTGGTCCTTATAAAATCGGTTCTCTCGTCTATCCCGATATATTTGTTATCATTGAATAAGATGCCGGCCTCTATTAACAATAAGCTTGTTCAACTGATGCGTAATTTCTTGTGGAAAGGTATAGCGGACTCTAGCGGGATCTGTAAAGTGAGTTGGGAGACAATTATGCTACCAAAAAATTTAGGTGGCCTATATGTTAGGGATCTAAGACTAGTCAATTGTAGTTTATTGCTGAAATGGATATGGCAGTCTAGAACAGATGGGCAGGGTTCGTTGTGGTATGAGCTGTGTGTCCGTCGATATGGCTTCGTGTCATGGAACTCGTTTGAAAATGTTAATAGATCCCGCATTTCGTATGTTTGGCAAGGCATTATATCTTGTTGTGTAAAGAACTCAACCTTCTGGGAGTTGTTTAAATCGAACGGGAGAGTTAAAGTGGGGAACGGGGCGAGCGGATCTTTTTGGCATGATAATTGGACTGCAAATGTGTCATTATCTGTTCTTTTCACTGATCTATATCTATTATGTAATAGAAAAAGCTGTTCGATTCGGGATGGGAGTCTGTCTATTTCTGAGGGAGCAGCATTATCTAGGCCTTTTTGGAAACGTAGTCTAAGGATTACTAGTAGGGAGAGGTGCTCCCAGATGCGTAATTGGATTTCCCAAGTCTGCCCTGCTGTTTTTGAGGGGGACGGGGCTGTCGGTAACAGGGGGCAGCAGCCACACGTTGGGTCTCAGGTGGTGGCAGATAGATTTGAATGGGATCTGGAAGCTAATAAGGTATTTTCAGCTGCATCTTTTTGTTTAGGGTCCTATAGGTCCCCTCAAAGGACTACGCCGGAAACGGATTATATGGTGGTTTGGAATGCGTGTCTTATTCCTAAAGTCAAATTTTTTGGCTGGTTATTGTTACATAGACGCCTCCCAATGAAAGTCTTTCTGGTTTGTCACGGATGCCAAGCTGTATTGAATGACAAGTGTCCGTTTTGTGATGAATCCGAAACAATTGATCATGCTTTGTTTCACTGTTTGGGTAGTTATCGTATATGGGTTCAAGCTTTTCTGTTACTAGGGATTTCGGTAACAATGCCATTCAAGGGGGCTGATTTTCTTGTAGTATGGCGAGCGCATTTTTCCTCAGGGATTGGACAGGAGTTTGGTACGGCTTTATGGTTTATGATTGCGTGGGCTATTTGGAAAAGGCGGAATAAGTTCGTGTTCGAGGGTGTCTTAAGCACAGATGATCTCTTGGGGGCAAGCATTCATCTATGCTGGTTCTTTTTCAAGTATCGAAGACGGAATCTTAATTTTGTTGTTTCTGATGTATTTAACTGTCCAGATTTATTTCTAAGCTATAACTAGCTAGGTGGCATCAGTTGGCCTATTCATTGTATAGTCATACCTCGGGATCAGATTCCATATCCGTATCACCTTTAGGCTGTATCCTTGTTCACTGACGCTCTCATCTTGTGAGCGGTCTTTGGATTGCATTAATAAAGAGAGGTAGGTGTTTTGTAGGTAAGCGGGGGCATCAACCTAGTTGGGACGCCCGCCCCAAAATTTTCACCTATCTCGATCCTTTTCCTTCTGGGGAAACACAATGTTTCTCCGGGGGGTTTTCAAAAAAGGAGGCAAAGTTGTTGTATCCAAATACAAGTGAGCAAAAATATAAGGAATTAAGAGATATGAGTGTAGGCAAGTATGCCTAAACTATGTAGTGTGAATGTGTGTTAATAATTAAGCTTTATTAGTTGTGAGTTTACAAGTTTATGTTTTAGTCAAGAGTTTATCGACTTCTACTCTCGAATTTCCAACATGTACCATTTGCTATAGGGTGTTTTCTCTTTTCTAAAGTGCAGTATCTCTGACACAACATAGTAACTTGTGAATTTAATTCGTCACAGTCACATTCGACTGCCACTTTTGGTCCAAAAGGGTGTGAATTGAATATGACAATGCCCAAGTGGCAAGTTGGTAAAGCGCACTGTAGCATATGCCTAAACAAACAATGAAAACAAGAAAATAAACAAAATGTGAAAAAACAAGGAAGGCTAATGTACCAGTATGCCCAACTTCTGAAGCAAATTTAGAGCTTCTTCAGCTTCCATTCTAGCAACCTACTAAATTGGCCCTTGTAAAGTTTCATGCTTGTCCATCCCTATAGGGAAAGAAGATTAGGCAACAACAATTACAAACCAGAAGCAACAAATAATCCTCAATAAATGACAGAAGTATAAAGAGAAGGGGATTACCAATGGAATGAAGATAGTCGAAATCGAGATTCAAATCTCCTTTGGTACTCTGACGAAAAATATGAATGGGATATTGGAGGAGGAAATGAGAGAGAAAAGTTATTTTCCAACGACACCCGGAGACATGGAATCGAGTGAGCAGTGACAAAACATAGTGGTCGACGGAGATCTAGCGGCGATACGGAAGAGAGGGGGAGCTGGAAGAGAGGCACCAATATGGTCGACGGAGATTTCTTTTGAATTTTTTTAGAGATTGTGTTGGAGATTTTTAAGGAGTTGAAGGAGATGTCATGGGAGCAACTTGAAGAGGAAGAGGGAGATTGAATGGGATCAGATGACAATGGAGAGGCAGGAAAGAGAAAATAACCCTAATTTGTATCATAGAGGGAATTTAAATGTTATTGGCGAAATTAAAAAATTTAGTGGAGGGAATTAAACTCAATTCGAAGGGAAATCAATTAAACTCAATTTAAAAGTAACAACAACTAAAAGATATAATAATAAATATAGTAATACATATCAGGGTAAATTTTAAAAAAGTACTATTACTCATTTGTAAAATAAGAAATTATTATTTTTTTACAAAATGGGGTATGTGGTTTCAAAAAATTGGTAAAAAGCGGATTTTTAATATTAAATTATGTCACAATAAAGGTCATTGATAATGTTTGAAATTGTTTTAATAGTGCAAATAATGTTTTTATTGAAATATAATTATAATCTTTAAGAAATCATAAAAAAGGAAAAACTCTCCGAAACTTATTCAAATCTTGATGTATAATTTTAAATAATAAGGTTAAGTTATGAGAATGTTGAATTGATCAAAATCTATTTTGATCATTGTTCTGAACAAAAAATACTTTTTTATTTTCTTTTTGCGAATTTTTTGAAACCACATACCCTTTTGCAAAAAAAATTTCTCAAACCCCTTTTTACGAAAAAGTGAAACCACAAGATACTTTTTTAAAGTTTTTCCTACATATTATTATATAATATTGAATAAATATCACTAATTATTTAAATTATTTGAAAATTAAATATTTTTTATTATTAATATTAGCATTATCATAATTGATACAAATTTGTTATTAGTACTATTATTATTGGTAATCATAGTTGATACAAGTTCATTCGGTTCAAATATTTTCATTTCATATTATTATTAGTACTATTATTGGTAATTTTGAGTAATAATAAAAAGTTACTTAAATAGCACATAATTTTCTTATACTTTATAATAAGCAATCAAATTATATAAACATTAAATGTAAGGTTTAGCGTTTGGGGTTAGGGTTCATAGCTTAAGGTTCATACTAACTTTCTTATATTTTTTTTGTACATTTTATATAACTTTTTAAATAATATATAGCTTTTTATATCTTTTTAAATAGCATAAATACTCCTATAACTTTCTTATACAATTTATATAACTTTTTAAATAATATATACCTTCTTTATAATTGATTTAAATTTAAACATATAATAATTAAAAGTAGCAATAATTAATAATGATGATATTAATATTCTCTTTTTCTTCAATCAATAATAATATTTGATAAACTAGAAAATACTTAAAAATAACATTTTTAATTATTGTAATTAATTAAATTGTTTGAACATTACTATATTATTAATAATTCAGGGTTTATGGATTAGTGTTAATGGTAAGTTTCTTATACCATTCATTTTCTTGTTATGTAAATTTTTAAATAACCAATAACCTATACCTTCATTTATGTTTTATGTAACTTTTAAATTACTTATAATGTTCCTATAACTTTTTTTAAACCTTTCTTATACCTTCATATAACTTTATTATAACTTTCATGTGTACCATTTTTTATAACTTTTCAATAACTTATAACTTTCTCACACATATTACTTTCGTAACTTTTTTATACCTTTTATATACCTATTAAGTAAATAACTTATAACCTTCATACACCTTTTTTATGCCTAGTCAAATAACATATAACATTCATAAATGTTTTATACATTTTTCATATAACTTATCATATAGTTTATAACTTTCTTATTACCTTTCATGTAACTTGTAGTGTCCTTATAATTGTTCTATACATTTCATATAATATGAAACCTATAACTAATAACAGTTTTTATTCATGCTCTATAACTTTTTATAAAACCTATAATCCTCTCAAATACTATGTCTATAGCTTTCAAAGAACCAATAGCCAAAACCTTTTCCTAAACAGCGATTACCACCGTCATGCTGAGACTCATCGCCACCATAATCGCCAACCCACTACCCTTAACCATCGCCAAAACCCTAATCCCGAACCCACCCACACCAGACTGTATTTTGAGAATTTCCCAAATTCTTATGGAGCAGATTCTATGAGCAGGGTGTTCAAGAAGCATGGAATTTCGGGACGTGTTTATGTGGCCAGGAAAAAGAATGCCAGGAATCTTAGCTTTGGCTTCGTTACCGTGCATGACTCCCTGCCTATTTAGGAGACGCTTCACTGGTTGAACTTAGTAAGCATCAAAATTATCCGCATGCGTGCATACAAAGCCAAGTTCACTGGTTCGGCTGCTGCACCAACAAATCCGAATCATCAACCCAAGCCATCCATACGTCGGATACCTCAACGTCGGGTCGATTTTTGGGAATCAATACGAGGAGATAGATTGTATGCCAAAGTTGTTGCAGAACCACAAGTCTCAAACGAGGCATCTTTTGCCATCCATAATTCGTTTCGATAAGAACTCCCTCCAATTCCAGCGAGCTCACCCAGGGGCCATGATTTTATTGCAAATGTGGCCCCTTAGAAAGATACGTCATGCTTAGCCACTCTAAACAATATCTCAAATATTCGACTCACCTTTGATTTATTACATGATCATGGATTTGATGTTTCTTTCGCTGCCCCTGTTGGCAAGGATAATGTTATTGTCTCATTTAATTCAATACTGGCTATGCAAAATTTTGTAGGTGGTGAATGGAATGTCATGCAGCATATTTTTAA
Organism: Euphorbia pulcherrima; assembly: GCA_947683365.1. NCBI lineage: Eukaryota > Viridiplantae > Streptophyta > Magnoliopsida > Malpighiales > Euphorbiaceae > Euphorbia > Euphorbia pulcherrima. The sequence goes on from CANTUS010000007.1 coordinate 29,334,530, forward strand.
GGTTGTACAGTTGCTGCCTGCCAATTTTACACCGATAAAATGCATCATGTACCTGGATTTTACGGGAATTCCCCCCACTCTGATTCAAGAAGAGCTGATCAAACACCTAGCTGCCTCCTTTGGTCGAGTTATTTATATGGACTTCAATTTTGATCATCCAAACCGTCTCGATGTGGTCTTGTGTCTGGTTTCGGTCCCCTTTGGGACAACCAACCGTTCCTTCAAATTGTTGGTGGATACTAGGGAAGTGATCATTCACACTAATCTAAGACAAGGTGTTGGCTGTGAACACTGCCAAGACGATGATTCTGAAGTCTCCGATGCCCCTTCAGATGCTTCCATTGCTACTTCCAATGACTCATTCAGCTCCAGTAGCCAGGGAGTGGAAATTACTAATCATATTAGTTCGGATCTCTCTATTACCCTTTTCCTAAACCAATCAAATGATAATCTGAGTATTGTCTCAGAGACTAATCCAGCTATACGTGAAACACAAATTGAGGCCAAATAAGCTATACAACTAGTCAATCCGCACGCGGAAGCCAATCAGCCTGTGACTTCAGTTTCGTCAGGGCCTGACATTCCTAACATGAATCTAGTGATCATTTTATCTCAGTCAAGGGCATCTCCGACCATTGAAAAAGAGTTGACTATGGAAATGGGGAAAAATTAGGACTATTCTCTGATAGAAATAAATAAGCTATTTTGGCGGCTATGGATAATCTGGTGAACTAATTAGTTCTCACGCATCAAGGTATTTATCTCTTTTATTATGTCGATAGATTTTTTATGTTGGAATTGTAGAGGGGGAGTCAACAATAGGGCGAAGCAGCAGTTTGTTTTTTCTTGCATTCGTAAACACAATCTGAAATTTTTCGTCTTGTTAGAAACGAAGATAGAAAGTATTTCTGATCAAGTGGTCAAACGGTTCTGGGGGCATAATGATTTTGGTTATCATTGTATCCCTTGTAATGGTCTTTTGGGTGGCATGTTATTTTCTTGGAATTCCTCGCTTCTTTCGGGTTCGGTTATCCTTTCATCTCCCCGATGGGTGTTAGTTAAATTCCCTCTCCAACAGCAGGATCTTCACATCCTTAGTCTTTATGCCCCAACATGTCATATGGATAGATACGATTTTTGGCAGGAACTTATCCCGATTATTCGAAACTTTCAGATGATTTTGATTTATGGTGATTTTAATAAGGTGTTACATGCGGTGGAGAGAGCAAGCGACTGCTCCTATCCATCCATGTCGGCTTTTCAAGATTTTGTATTGCAATCTAAACTCCATGATCTACCCCTACACGGACGCTATCATACATGGTCCAATAGAATTTTGTTCTCTCATATTGATTGTGTCCTTGTATTAGAGGCGACATTGCAGTCTTCGCCTAATTTATCCATATCGACTGTGGACACCACCCTATCTGATCATTTGCCGATTTTATTTCGTTCCTCCATTGCTCACTTGGTCAGCCCTAAACCTTTTATATCTTTGAACCTGTGGTGGGATAAGGCGGACTTTCTACCTTTCATTCGTAATAAATGGCACCTTATTTGTCAATCCGAAGCCCACAAGGACTTATCTTTCAAATTGATGAAATTGGGCCGAGCCATCAGCCCATGGCACTTAAAAATTTTTAGAGACCTACAGAGAAAGATTGGTGATTTAGAGGACAAAATCGTGGCCCTCACGTCGAGTAATGTACCCTGGCCTCTCACTTCAACTCAAAACTCAGAACTAAACCGTCATCGTTCTCTCCATCAAGAAAGGAGGGCTTCTTTGGAAAAACTGAGACATCAATAATCGATAGTGAATTGGACGCTATTGGGTGATAATAATATGCTTTTTCCACCGAACTGCTTCAGCCCGATCTCGCAACAACCGTATATCGCAACTAGACATCAAGGGAGAAATTGTCACTAACCTGAATGTTATTTCAGATGCTATTTGCAGTTATTATGCTCAATTATTCAAGGCTGCCCCTACAACACCTTTCTCACTTAAGAAGCTAAGTTTGAATACTATTAATTTGCAATAGAACGTAGCTCTTATTGCCCCTTTTTGGGTTGAGGAAATTTGGAATAGTATATGTGCGTGTGGCGAGAATAAAGCGCCGGGACCAGATGGCTTCGATTTCTTCTTTTACAAAAGATTTTGGGATGACTTAAAGCCAGAATTTATGCAAGTTTTTGATCATTTTTATGCTACATCTCAGCTCCCAAATTCAGTTAAGACATCCTTCATAGTGCTAGTCCCCAAAATTCCAGGTTCTTATTCTCTGAATAACTTTAGGCCTATCTCGCTCATCCATGGTGTCTATAAAATTATTACAAAACTGCTATCTATTCGTCTTCATGCTATTCTACCATTCCTTATTTCAAACAATCAGTTTGCTTTCATCAAGGGAAGAAGTATACCTGAGTGTTCTTTTGTGGCTTCTGAGGTCATCCATGGCCTCCATGTACAAAGAAAATCATGTGTGGTGTTGAAATTAGACTTTCACAAAGCTTTTGATAGTATTTCTTGGACCTATATCGACTCGGTTTCCCAAATGATGGGTTTTGACCGAAAATGGATTTCATGGCTGCCGAATTGCAGGAAAAAGTCCACTACCTCTATTCTAATTAATGGCTCGCTAGGCCCTCCTATTCACATCCATAGGGGGGTCAAATAGGGAGACCTTTTATGGCCTTTTATTTTTGTGTTAGCGGTGGATGGCCTAAAATAGCTTATAGACCGTAGCATTCAAGTAGGTGTGCTACCTGGTTTTTGTTTGGAAGATTCCCTTCTGAATATCTCGTTGCTACAGTTCGCTGATGATACGATTTATTTCCTTCCGGTAGAAGAATCCATCATTCCCAATTTTATTCGAATCCTGAGGTGTTTCGAACTATTTTCAGGCTTGCGTATTAACTATCATAAGAGTGCGATTATGGGAGTTCACGTCAATGAAGCCTCCCTGGCCTCCTATGCAGCTCAATTAGGATGCCAAGTAGACAATTTTTAGATAAAATATTTGGGCACTCCACTATCTATTAAACAGCCACATATCTCCGATTGGGATCCTCTAATCACTAAGTTTAAGTCTTGTTTGGTTAATTGGAAAGGAAATTGCCTATCATACGCCGGGCGTACCATCCTTATCAAAGTGGTACTTTCTTCCCTTCCTATTTACTTACTGTCCATGGTTTGCATGCCTTGCTCTGTGTCCTCTACCTTAAATCGATTGATGCGTAATTTTTTGTGGCGAGGTGATTCTTCGATCAATGGCATGTGCAAAGTAAGTTGGGATACGATCAATTTACCTTACCACCTTGGGGGATTGGCAATTCGTGATTTCAAACTTGTTAACTCCAGCCTGCTCTTTAAATGGATTTGGAAATTGGGAGACCCTAAAGATGACTCTGTGTGGTCAATGTACTGTGTTCGACGTTATGGGGTAAGATCGTGGCATGAAATGACTCTTCTCGACCCCAAGTCTGTTTCTCCGTTATAGCGTGGGATTCTAAAATGTTGCTTTAAAAATGAGAGAAATTGGTCCTTTTTCTCATCACAGGTGCGTGTCCAAGTGGGAGATGGTCGGAATGGGTTGTTCTGGCATGATAATTGGACCTCAAACATTCCAATCAAATCACTCTTCCCCGATTTATTTGCTATTTACAATAGGAAATCCTCAACCATTTTTTATGGGTGTAGCTTTATTTTTTCCAATCGTTCCCAAACCCGCCCTTTTTGGAAAAGAAGCCTCCGTATCACGAACCAACAACGATGCAGTGACCTGAAAACCTGGATATCGATTTCATGGCCATCTCTCTTCCAAGTTACTGGAGTCGTTGACAGCCCTACCTTTTTCTCGAGAAGAGATTGTTTCTTATGAGATATTGGAGTTCAGAAAAAATATTCGGTAGCTTCATTTTGTCATGGTTATTATCAATAACCATAATGGCCGACTCCCTCGAGGGACTTTAGACTTATTTAGGATTCCCACATGCTTCCCAAGATAAAAAATTTCGGCTGGTTGGTCTTTCATAGTAAGTTACCGACTCATGAGTTCCTTTTCCATTGGGGATATAGTATGATAACTAGCACATGTTTCCCGTTCTATCCACTACCTAAATCATTGGAACACAACCTTTTTTTATGTCATGAGAATTTTCAGATTTGGAGGGATGCATTCCGTTGGTTTGGTATTTTGGTTGAGATACCGAATGCTGGTTACAACTTCTTTCTCTTATAGTGCACATTTTTCAAGCTTGGAGTCTCCAGCGATTTTGGTAGGTCTCTCTGGTTCATTATATCATGGAATCTATGGAAGCGTCATAACAAAAAGATTTTCCGACATGAAACCGACAACGATGATATTTTAATTGCTAGTATTAATTTTTGTTGGTTTCTTTTTCATTCCTATAAGCACGATGTAAGCCTTTCTGTTTCTGATCTGTTTACAAACCCAAAGATTCTTACTGTGTAACTTTTGATGTGCTTTTTTGGTTCTTGTTTCGAGAACCACTATTAATAAAAGCGGGGTGGGTGTTTTGTAGGTAAGTAGAGAAACCAACCTAGTTGGGTACTCTGCCCCAAAATTTTCACCCGCTCCAATCATTTAGCCGTTGGAGAGATACACTATCTCTCCAAGGGTTTTTCAATAAAAAGAACCAATAGATTTATCGCACCTATTTCGTAACTTTTCATATAACCTACATCTTTTCATTAAATCTATAACTTTCAAATTACTTATAAATTTTTTAGTAACTTTTCATATAAATTTTGAGACGACCAAAAGTTATTGTCACATGTTGAATAGTTTTAGTTACAATTTTTACTTGTAACTGTAGTATTTTTTATTTGAAAAACATGCCATGTGGTTTGGCCTTTTTGCAAAAAGGTCCTTGTGGAATTTTTTTCTTCAAAACGGTTCCTGTGGTTTCAAAAGTTAGCAAAAACATGCTTCTTAAAATTTTGAAACCACATTTGGAAGGGTAAACTCAGTTATTTCAATAAATTCAACATTCCTATATTTCAACTATATTATCTGTAAATTATTCAGCAAGAATAGAGTAAATTTTGGAAAATTTTCAATTTGTTATGATTTTTGAAAGTTATTGTCAATTTTTAATTGATATACATATCTGTACTTCTCAAAAAATTCTAAAATTTATCACTAATATGTATTGTATTCATATAAATAAAGCTGCAAAATTTCACTTCAAAATGGACAAGATTACCCTTCTAAATGTGATTTCAAAATTTTGAGAAGCATGTTTTTGCTAACTTTTGAAACCACATGCACCCTTTTGAAAAAAATTCCACAAAGACCTTTTTCCAAAGCGGTCAGACCATAGGGTACGTATTTGAAGTTTACCCTATATTTTTTGCAACAAGCTTTTTAATTTGTCACACATATAGTTTTTGGGACAACAAAAAATTATTGTCACATATTGGACAGTTTTAGTTACGATTTTAATTGTAACTGAAATATTTTATTGTTTCAAGTAAAAGTATTGTCACAAAAATAACATATATTTTGCATCATTATTTTTAGGTTGTCATGCATATAAGTTTTTGTGACGATAAAAAATTTACTGTCATATTTTGAATAATTTTAGTTACAACTTTTACTTGTAATATAAGTATTCTTTTTGTTTCAAGTAAAGATTATTATAACAAAAATAATAAATATTTTGCAAAAATCTTTTTATGTTGTCATGCATATCATTTTTGTGACAATAAAAAATTGGTGTCACATATTGAATTGTTTTCGTTAGAACCATTACTTGTAACTGAAGTATTTTTTGTTTGAAGTTAATTTATTGTCACAAAATTAATATATTTTTTGTAACAAGCTTTTTATGTTGTCACGCATATAGTTTTTATGACGATAAAAATTTTATTCTCACATTTTGAATAATTATAGTTACAACATTTACTTGTAACATAAGTATTTTTTTTATTTCAAGTTAGAATTATTGTAACAAAAGTCAATAAAATTTATGCAACAATTTTTTAATGTTGTCACACATATAGTTTTTGTGACGATAAAATATTTTTTTGCCACATATTGAATTGTTTTAGTCACAATTATTACTTGTAACTGAAGAATTTTTTGTTTGAAGTTAAACTTATTGTCACAATAAAACATTTTTTTGCAACAACCTTCTTATGTTGTCACACATATAGTTCTTGTGACGATAAAAAATTTATTGTCACATATTGCATAGTTTTAGTTACAACTTTTAGTTGTAACTAAAGTAGTTTTTGTTTTAACCTAAACTTATTGTCACAAAAATAATATTTTTTTGCAACAAGCTTCTTATGTTGTCACACATATGGTTATTGTGACGATAAAAAATTTATCGTCACATATTAAATAGTTTTAGTTAAAACTTTTAGTTGTAACTAGAGTATTTTTTATTTCAAGTTAAATTTATTATCACAAAAATATATTTTTTGCAACAAGTTTCTTATGCTGTCACGCATATAGTTATTGTGACGATAAAAAATTTATTGTCACATATTGAATAGTTTTTGTTTCAAGTTAAACTTATTGTCACAAAACTAATGTATTATTTGCTACAAACTTTTTTATGTTGTTACATATATTGTTTTTGTGACAATAAAAAGTTGTTGTCACATATTGAATATTTTTAGTTACAACTGTTACTTGTAACTGAAATAATTTTTTGTTTCAACTTAAATTTATTATCACGAAAATAATAAATTGTTTGTAACAAGATTTTAATATTGTCACATAAAATAGTTTTTGTGACAGTAAATTTTTATTGTAACAATTTCTAAATTGTAGGTTACAACTTAAGTTGTAATGGGAAATTATATGTTACAATTTAAAAAAATTGTCACAAAAACAGCTATTATATGTGACAATTTTACAACAAAATTTTACAAACTAATTTTTGTGACAATAAAAAAATTATTGTAACAAATAATAGCCTTTTTGTGACAACAATTTTTGTGACAGCGAAATTGTTGTCACATATTAACTGATTTTTGTTGTAGTGTCCAAATCTTTCCCCAATTTTTTCAGCAATAGCTTACTTTAAATCTACTTTCCTTATTTTTTCCTTTTGTTCTTTTAATTAGTTTTGTCTGTTTGTTAGAGATAGGTGTAGATTAGGTTTTTTAGTGCTTCGTTTTTTTATGAATTTGGTCCACATTTGGCTTATTTGAGAGTTGGCTTCTCTTATTTGCTAATTTATTCATTTTTAAATGTCTTTCAGGGGGTAGATGCTTGGATTTTTAATTTGTCTTTTGGTCACAGCTGGTAAAGTTGATTAAGAACACAAAGAACACCTAAAAATTCTTTAGTGCTAGATTAATTAAGGACATTATTAGGATTGGAATCACAAATGAGTTGAAAGCAATATTTAATATATCATGATTCTTATGTACCATTGTCTAGAAGATGTTAAATGTTGAAAATTCTTTTGTAGTTGGGCTTTAGGCTTAGCCGTTAATAATGCGAGAGAGTATGTATGCACAAGTTTCGAGTTACAAAACTTCAATTCTTGTCGTGAATAAAATTGCGCCACCAGATTGAAAAATGAATTACATCATACTTCTGGTCCTCATTCATGTTGGCCAGGTCTTCAAATTCTAATTTTATGCTATATCGATCAATTTCCTCTCCTCTACTCTTCTTGTAGAATTCTACCATCACTTGTTTTCTTTTAGTAATAACGAAAATTCTTATAAAAAACTATATATTTTTTTGGCTCATAGGTCGAGTTGGGATTTAGATATTTTATGACCACCCGAGCTCTATTTTTATATTTTATAATTTGCTCGATTTTTATATTTTATAATTTAAGCTGACTTGGGCTACTACATTTTTAGCTAGGCTTGATTAGGCCTAGCCCGAACCCGGCCCAGCCCAAACAATGATCAAGTCTAAGGTATATACCATGGTTTTCAGACTCGGGTCGGTCATCAAACCGGTAAAGGCAGTGGTTCATAGATTTAAGGTTCAATCGGATTAAATCGGTGGTTGAACCAGATTTTCTTAAACATGTGAAAATACTAAATATTTTATTAAACATGTAATATGAGTTATACCCCTACAACAATTAATAATATTAAATAAAATATTTTATAATCCAAAATTATATTTCAAATAAAAATAAAATATAAGATAACAACTAATATAATCTATGGAAAGAATGCAAACCAAATTCTATATTGTATAGATTCGATTAAAAAAGTTAATAAATTTGATTTGCGATATATAAAAATAACACATTAAAGGAATTAAAATTTATACACAATTAGATGTAAAATAAAAAAGTTATATATTCATTCAATATAATTTTTAAGCAAAAACTTAGAGTTAATGGTATTTAAAAAATTTAAATGTTATTTCGTTTCGAAAAACATTTAAAATTGTAATTGAAAGAAATATTTCAAACTTAATAAAATGTGTAGTATATCAAATAAAAAATTAAATATATTTATTGTGGTTTTTTTACAATAATATATTATTGAAACAAGGGAAATCATTAAAAATATACATGTCTCACTAAAATATCTGTAAATTTGTCGTGCTTGTTAAACATACAAACTATTTACAGAAATGTCATGCATTTAAGTCCTCCACCGTTTCTTTCTTCCCCTTGTTCTTTTGATTTTCTTTCTTCTTTTTTATTCATATTTCAAACCGTTTATTTTTCCGACATGCTGCTCTAGAGTTTTTTATTCATCTTATTTTTATCTTTAAAATAATATCCACTATGATATTTTCGAAATTTTTTATCTAGTAATTATCTAGTAGGTATCTAGTAGTCAGTAGATTACTGTTAGATATCTAGTAGATATTAATGGCCTAATGCTCTCCCATACCCCTCAACTTGAGCGAAAACACCATTCATACCCCCCAACTTTCAAAAGGTCCTCCGATCTACCCCAACTTTCAAAAAGTGTGTCTCCATGCTACCTCATACCCACTCGCCCACTCTCAGCTGGGAGAGTGCACTCCACTCGCTGCCAAGTTGACATATTTGGAAAAGTCAACCCAATAACATATCGACACGTGGTAGAAACTAAAAAATTTTGAAAAAACCTTGGAAAAAATTCTTTTAAGTCCCTATAATTTTAATTCAACCAAAAGACCATTTCTACAATGAATTTATTAATTTGAATAAAAGTCGAACCAATCTTTACTTGACACATGTCATTTATATTGTAAAATTTTTAAAGTATCCGTGGAAAAATTTCATTAAAATCTCTATCAACCTTTTCCTTACAATAATACCATTTTTTGTACACAACTTTTATGTGTAATTTTAATTTAATCAAAAACACTAGTCAAACCAATGAAATAATGCCACATGGCATAAACTAACAAAATTTTTAAAAAAACCTTGTCAAAACTTCTTTTAAGTCCCTATAATTTTAATTCAACCAAAAAATTATCTTCTACAATAGATTTCAAAAAAATCTTGACAAAATTCATTTAAGTCCCATATAACTTTTATTAAATAAAGAAAATAAATTTGGAGGAAATTTTTAGAAAATGTCCGAAAATGTGAAAATACATTTCAGGGCCCGGTTTCATAAAAAATTGAAAAATACCAACAAATTATGGAATATCCGGAAAATAAAGAAAATAAATTTGGTGCAATAATTTTTCAAAAACTATTTTTGGAAGGGCCCAAAAATGTGAAAATACGTTTCGGGGTCCGGTTTTGTAAAAAATAAAATATCCAAAAAAAATACGGAATATCCAAAAAATAAAGAAAATAAATTTGGTGCAAGAATTTTTTAAAAAATGTTTTTGGAAGGGTCCGAAAATGTGTAAATACGTTTCGGGGTCCAGTTTCGTAAAAAATAAAAAAATCCAAAAAAATTATGGAATATCCGGAAAATAAAAAAATAAATTTGGTGCAAGAATTTTTCAAAAAAAGTTTTTGAAAGGGCCCGAAATGGGGAAGAGGGTCATTTTGCAATACAAAAAGTATTTAGGGATTTTTTTATGACTTTTTTAGAAAATATTACTTTTTTTTAATATTTTTTATCCATTTAGAAGTCAAACACCCGCCATTTTGCTCAAACCAAGACACATCAGCTGCCACGTCAGCTTAAGGTAGCACGGAGACACACTTTTTAGAATTTGGGGTAGATGAGAGGACCTTTTGAAAGTTGGGGGTATGAATGGTATTTTCGCTCAAGTGGGGGGCATGGGAGAGCATTAAGCCTATCTTAATTGTAATAGCTTTTTTATGGAATCCAATGACATCAAACATATATTTAATAGATATATAATACATGTATATATGATGATTTCATAAATTAAAAATAAATTTTTATCTTTTTTACGATGATTATTTTATAAAACATAAACATCTACTACTTATTTAGTAAACATCTAGTAATCACTATTGGAATTGTAATTTTCTGCCATGGCATTGCATAGTAGGGACAAGTTTTGAATCATTTGTGACAAATTCAGTCTTGTTCTCTTGGACTACAATTCAGTTCAATTCAGACTACTTCACTTCAGTTCAGTCAGTCCACTTCAGTTCAGTTGAGCTATACGTATTTATAAATTTGCACTAAAATAAGTTCAAATCAGTTCAGTCAACTTCAATTCCGTTCATAAAATTGCAGTCCAAAAGAATAGGGCCTCAGTTGGATGTTTTCTCTATTTCTCTATTGATCAAAAGTTACATGTTCTCTTATTTAAAACTACTGTACAAAGAGCTGGTTGAATCACTAAAAATTAATAAACTAACAAACTTGAAACAAATGTTAATCTTAACGTTTTTTGAATAGAATGTTAATCTTAAAGTGGATAATCAATTGTGCTAATCAATTCATTGTCTAAAAATACAGGTAGCCATTTGATTGCTGGATTAAACATGAGTTTCATTTATTCTTGATATTTAGAAAATACAAGGAAATTTTGTGGGAAGCTGCCTCAATTGTAATTTTCTTTCAATACTCCAACTTGACAACTTCAAAGAAAAGAATTATTTAATAGTTTGGTGATTAAATTTGTGTACCTATAAGGCGTAGCTCAGTTGGCTAAGTAGGCTATGTAAGTTGGATTTGAAGTTCAAATCGCACTAGATACATTTTTTGGAAGGGGTGAGAAGCCTTATCCCGAACAAAATTATTTCAATAAAGATATTTTTAAATATTACCAAAAAAAATTAAATTTGTGCCTTTTAATCTTTTGTTGACCGCTTAAAAGCAAGCTACAAATCAAATTCATGGGCTTATAAATTATTTTTAAGGGCTTCTTACAAAAAGGCAAAAAAACCCCAACCAATTAAGACCATACAAGTAATAATCTACAATTACAAAAAAATAGGAGAAATTATTTTCAAAAACACGGTCTTAAAGGAAAAGAATTCCAACCATCTCTCAAAACTGAATAAAGCTATTTTCATCACAAAAACCAAATTCAAAAACATGTTCAAACCACCAAGTTCAGAGCCACGATCACAGTTGCTGCTCTCATCATCTACAAAACCAATGGGAATTCTACAGATTCTAAAGTTAATTAGCGATAATCATAGACATTCCGATTTCTATTTCAAAATCAGTAGAAAGAAGGAAGAAATCTCAAAGGTGAGAAACGAAACTCTAACATTATAACATTGTTCTGAAATCTTCAAATTAAAGTAGCTAATCAATGAAATAATTGTATAAAACAGTCTACGATGCCTCCAAAAGAAAGAGATACAAGAAGCAAGACAACATTAGCAGCAAAGAAGCAGAAAGAGAAACAAGTGGAAATTGTAGAAACCCAGGTATTTCAACAATCTTATATTATAAAGTACTGTATCTAGCATTTTTAACACTAAAAATAAGAAATAGAAAAAAATGGCTCAGAAAAACGGAAATTAGAGCAAACCTATAAAATCTATAAAACAAACAAGAAAAATGAAACTCTACAGGACAAATACTAGATAACCATCACATAAATAACATGTTTCTACTATATTTCTACTACATAAACATTAGATAACCAACAAAGAAGAATATTGCATGGAAATTGCTGCATATCATATCAACTGCAACTAATATACTAGATATACTAGATATTTATAAAGTAAGAAATAGATACAAGATTTGATAAATATATATGTTTATCAGCCTAATAAATGGTTTACATATTCACATACAAAATGGTGGTTGCAACGATGGTATACATATAACAAAGAGTCCTGGGACAAATCAAATGAATATTATAGGAATACCGGATGTCCACTAAACAAATCCCAGAATTATACAGGGTGAATACTAGATAACAACTAGATATCAGACATATGGGATTTTATTACATGTCCTACATAACTTCGTTAAAAAGCTGAATACTGATTTATTTGATCTGTGATTTTGTACTAAAAAATGTCACGAAATTGAAAAACCTTGTACAAAATTCTCAACTTACAACTTCTGCAGGTGCCTAGCAGTTAAGACCTAGCAAAATACCAACTGATATACCCTGAAAAACACTACATATGTCCCAGCGGTGAAGACATCAGCAGATGAAAAAGTAATATCAATCCTAAAGGTAGATGACCTTAGGTAATTGAATGCAGCAGGAATTAGAACTTTAGAAGTATTTAAATTTTTGTATATACTAAAATTTGAGTGGGTGGAAGTATAAAGGTAGCAATGAAAATGAAAGATGAATGGTAAACGCCAAAACAAGAGGGATAATTATACATTCCCGGCCACTGAAATTAACTTAAATTTGAAATCATTCATTCCTCTAATTTCATAATATAACAGTTTTTTTATCCTGACACTTCTTAAAATTTTTTTTTATGGAATATGATGATATATAACGTATATTTCATACATCTAGTATATTTGTATTAGATATCTAATAGATCTTGATTTTGATAGTTTCTATGGAATATTTTATAAAATATAACATCTAATAGATATCTAGTAGATATGTATCCTCTTAAAAAATCTATTTGAATCTGTTATAAATTGTGTTGTAAATCTATTCGAAATTATGATTTACTAGATAACTACTAGATAATTACTAGATAATTACCAAATAACTACTAGATATCTGACAGTTCAAAAAAATATTGGAAAAAATATATCATAGTGGATGTCATTTTGAAGAGACAAATGAGACGAACAAAAAACTCTAAAACGACATGTCAAAAAAATGAATGGTTTGAGAGATAAATTCATAATAAGGCAAAAGGAATTAGAAATAAACATGTTGGAAGCATGTTTGTGTGAGAGGGATGTGGTATTCACGTAATTAGTTTCTCCTGTTTTTGTTTTTTGTGGATTATTTATGATAGGGCCAAATTATTTTGGGTTTTTTTATCAATTGTGTAAGAAACCCTTAATACAATTTAAAAATTAACAATATATAATATAAAAGTATAATGAGAAGATATTATTACTTTTGTCTGGTAGCTCAATTGTTAGAGCATGTATTGAAATACATGTTAGAGGTTTTGTGTTCAGTTCTCCGCAATAAATAATTTTAAAAAAACATAATTTAAGTGAACTAGAAACCGATCATTAATTGAACTGCCGATTTTTGGTCGAACCAGCTGGTTCAACCGGTTGTTGACTAACTCTTGACTATGTCAAGAATTTGGTGAAACTAGATCGAACCAGACACCATTTTCGGTTAAACCCGGTCCGGTCTGGATTTCAAAACCATGGTATATACTATAGGGAAATTATAAAAAAACATACATGTCTCACTAAAATATCTACAAATTTGACATGCATGTTAAACATACAAACTATTTACAGAAATGCTATATAATTAAGTCCCACACCGTGTTTCTATTCTCCCATTTTTCTTTTGATTTTCTTTTTTTTTCATTTATCGCTCAAACCGTTTATTTTTTTGACATGTTGCCGTAGAATTTTTTGTTTGACTTATCTTTGAAATGATATCCACTGTGACATTTTCGAAATCTTTTATCTCGTATTTATCTAGTAGATATCCGGTAGATCACTATTAGATATCTAATAGTTTACTAGTATATCTTAATTGTAATAGGTTTTTAGGGAATCTAATGACATCAAACATATATTTAGTAGTTATATAACATATTTGTATGTGATGATTTCATAAATTGTAAATAAATCTATACCTTTTTATGATGAATATTTTATAAAATGTAACATCTATTAGATATCTTGTAAACATCTAGTATTCATTATTGGATATCTAGTATAACTTAATATTAACAATTTTTTATGGAATCTGATGACATCTGACAAATATTTATACATCTAGTATATTTGTATTAGATATCTAGTCAATCTTGATTTTGATAGTTTTTTATGGGATATTTTATAAATATAACATCTAATAGATATATAGTAGACATGTAGTAGATATGTATCCTCTTAAAAAATCTATTTGAAGCTATTATAAATTGTGTTAGAAATCTATTTGAAGTTATGACTTACTAGATAACTACTAGACAATTACTTGATAATTACCAGATAACTAATAGATAACTACTAGATATCGGACAGTTCAAAATATTTTTTGAAAAAAATATAAAAGTGATGTCGTTTCAAAGATAAAAATGAGACAAATAAAAAACTCTAAAGCAGCATGTCAAAAAAATTAACAGTTTGAGAGATAAATGCAAAGTAAGGCAAAATAAATCAAAAATAAACATATTGGTGGAAGCATGTTTGTGCGAGATATGGTATACATGTAATTAGTTTTACCTGCTTTTGTTTTTTTGTAAAGTGTTTGTGGTAGAGCTAAATTATTTTGGATTTTTGTAGCAATTATGTAAGTAGCCCTATACTATAATCTTTTCCTCGTTTGAATATGGCCCTTAACCTTAAGGCTATGCCATCCCAAGGTGCTGCCAAATGGAAGGAAAGTATCACGTCAATGAATATGAAATAATAGATCTAAATCTTGCTAAGAAGTGATGGTAGTTTATTTTCAAATCTTACAACTTAGTGAAAAACTAGATATGAGGAAGATGGGCAACGGTACTAAAGCGGTAAATATATGCAATTCAAAAGCCAAGTTGTTCCAGACATTTAGACAACAAATAGCTCATGACTGAAGAAATTTTGAAGCCCAAGTTTAAACAAATGCCCTCGTTTTATTTATTTCATCCAGTTGTGCGAGCAAAATTGTTATCCATACTGTTGAAGATAAGACATTTGTGGAAAATGGGTAGATTAGTATTTTTAAACGAGGTATAACCTAGTCTAGATTGTACAAACTAACAAATGAGGTAAATTAATAACGTATAAGTGGTATAATTGAGGTATAGTAAGCTATAGGGAATAAATAAGTAATAATTAATGTATAAGTTATGTACAAGGATTTTAAATAAGATAAATCTTTGAACAAATAAGGTACAAGTTTACAAGTAGGAAATAGCTGGGGGAGTGCTTAAAATATTTTGTAGAAATATTTGGATATACTAATATAGCTGGGGGAGTGCATGTTGTATAATATGTATTAATTGATTCCAGTTAAAGCTCTTCCATTGAGAAATTATAAATGCAACACTTCCAGAACCTCTATCTCTATGAATAACATGCGTCTTATTGAAATTTTCTGAAATTCTTTAGTAGTTGCGATTATTAAGGGTTTTTGAAGAGTCGATTTTCTGTTGGAGTTGCGATTTCATAAGATTACGACTACAAAATTACCATTACTATTGTCTTTTTTCTACCGTTGCATCAGTTGGTATCAGAGCCTAATTTATACTATGACTCTATAGAAAAGGGGGCTTGGTGTTGCTATGATAGCCGTGGAAGATTATAATTTTTGTTCGGAGATTGAAACTGATATTTGATGATTTTTGCAAGCAGATGAAGAATATGATTCGAACTGAAGTACGGCATGAGTTGAGCAATTTACAAAGAGAAAAGAATTCAAATCGTGATGAAGTCAAAGCTAGAAAGCATAATTGTGTACAACAAATCCCTCAAGACAAGGTTCATGATTCTTCTGTACCATCTATTCTAGATTGAATACCTGAAATCTATTTTGATGGGGTTACAAGAGACAATATTGCTGATATGGAAGAACCAATTTTTGATCTAGTTCTTGACGAAGAAATTGAAGATATCATCGATGAACCTATCATAGTTTCAAACTTCCAAGTTTCGCCTAATACTTCCAAATATCAAGTATCTAATTTGCAAATTTTGAATAGTATATCTTCATTCGTCATTTTTGGCAATTCAATGCCCATTTTGGAAGTGCCCATTCTGAAATTTGGAGGAGACTATGGATCATGCCCTGTTACATTGCACCAACAGTTATAAGGTGTGGACTCAGGTGATGAGATTGCTCAATATTTTGCTGCCTGTGCCATGGAAAGCTGTGGATTTCTTGGCCATGTGGCGCGGGTTCTTTGCAGCTGGAAGTGGTAGAGAGTTTGGAATAACACTTTGGTTCTTGATTGCTTGGGCACTTTGGAAATGAAGGAATAAATTTGTTTTCGAAGGCATGTTGGGGTCCGACGACATTATTGGATCTTGCATTCATTTTTGTTGGTTTATCTTTAAATGTAAGAGGCGTGGAGTTAATTTTGTAGCGTCTGATGTATTTAGTTTTCCGAACTTGCTACTCTCGTGTAATTGATTGACTCATGTTCTCATCTTGAGACCGTGAGTTGATTTTAATTTAATAAAAGACGGGTAGGTGTTTTGTAGGTAAGCGGGGAAACCAGCCTAGCTGGGGACTCCGCCCCGAAATTTTCACCTGCTCCAAAATTTTAGACTTTGGGGGGACACATTGTTCCTTCGGGGGTTTTTCAAAAAAAATTGTTGGCAATTCAATATGTTTTAATGTTGATTTGTCCTATAAAATTTTTGTTGCAGCTATCATTGAGAAGATAATTCCTCATATGACGAAAGTTCGAGGACGAATTTTATTCAACCTGGGGAGAATGATGCAGAATGAGGCCAGAACACATAAAGGAATGAAGTTGTGTTGGGTTCATATGTGGTGTTAAGGCTGGATGCTCCGATTTGGAAGATTTCAGTGTCTATTTTGGGTGGAAACGGGCCACTAAACATAACTCATGGTACACCCACCTTATTTTTTGTCAAATTCGGTTGTTTAGTGCCTGAAAATCGGGATTTATGATAGTTCCAAAATTTAGTAATTTATTAAGTTAATTTTATTTTATTTAGGAAGTTTAGTTTCATTAGGATTTTATATTTTGGTTAGATAGAAATTTATGTTTTTAGGAATTTTAGTTATTTAGGAGTTTAAGATATTTAGGAGTTTTTATTAGCATTATTATTTTTGTTAGATAGGAATTTATGTTTTTAGGAGTTTTGTTAGGATTAGAATAATTAGCCTATAAAAAGGCATTGATGTAATAACTCTGATTAGTTTTTGATATTATGAATTATATTGAATAAGATGCGTCTTACTGAAATTTTCTGAAATTCTTTAGTAGTTGCGATTACTAAGGGTGAAGAGTCGATTTTTTGTTGGAGTTGCGATTTCATCAGATTACGAGTATAAAATTACCGTCACTATTGTCTTTTTTCCTCCACTGCATCACTAGATATGAGGTTTCCAATAGGGTTGGTACATAATCCATCTTCATATATAGTACCAATCACATTGACACTTAAATTTGAAGGTATGATCTGCATAGATGTACTTATATGATTCCAAATCCGTCAAAAGGAAATAACAAAAAGAATCTCAAACAAAAATTTACTCATAATAATAATAGAAAACTAAAGTGCATGTTTTCTATTTTCAAACTCGATATAATTTTTATGCTATGTTCTTGGTGATGTGAAACCCCCAAAGAAAGAGAAAAAAAAGAGCAAAAAGGTGACGTTTGTGGGATATTTCATTGTGTAAAAGTGGCACTCCAACATAAACATTTTACTTTCTAAAAGCACTATGTTCATAAAATGGATGAAAAACACGATTAGAAGTTTATTCCAGAAAATGTTTGAGACAACAGAAATACAATACCATAAAGATAACTCGCAAACATTGACTCATCCCCGAATGTTCTTTTCAATATTGGAATCAAACATAGCTGACTCATCCAAAGTTTATTTACTGTCGTGACTTTCCCGGCCACAATTCAACCGAAACCTTGTACTTGTGTTTATCCCAAAACTACAACTCATAAAACCCAGCTAACATCGGCTGACAGAACGATATATCTGAGCCAACGAAGATCTGAAGGATATCTGACCTTTTTGTTTCCCATTCTGAAAACAAAGTCCAAATTCGAAGGTATGATGTGCATAGATGTACTTGTATCATTCCAAATCCGTGAAAAGAAAATAACAAAAAGAATCTCATACAAAAATTTACTCGTAATAAAAATAGAAATATAAAGTGCATGTTTTCTAGATTTAAACTCGATATATTTTTTATGCTATGTTCTTGGTGATGTAAAACCACCAAAGAAAAAGAAAAAAGAGCAAAAAGGTGACGTTTGTCGGATATTTCATTGTGTAAAAGTTACAGTCCAACATAAGCATTTCACTTTCTGAAAGCACTATGATCATAAAATGGATGAAAAACACGATTAGAAGTTTATTCTGGAAGATGTTTCAGTGAACAAAAATACAATAGCAGAAAGATAGCTCGCAAACATTAACTCATCCCCGAATGTTCTTTCCAGTATTGGAATCAAAAGTAGCTGACTTATCTCCAAACCAACTGTTGGTATGGCAGAAATACTTGTACTCAAATTCCCCAACATGTTAATTTTTACCACAAGGATCATATGATGTGTTCTTTATGGGATTGGGGATTATATACGCCCCAAAATCTGGCCTAGAAAACTCAAAGGGACCTTGATCCTTTGCTGTGGAACTTTTAAGAAACTTCAAATTATCATCTGAATTTATTGGTGCATATCCATAAGGCTGAGCAAATGCATTGCGGGTATGGTTTCATTAGCATACAAATCTAGAGATCCCATGGGTTTTTTACTTTGGACTCCAAACACGCTGGTCCTGACCATTGTGATGCACTGAAGATTTTGGCCTCGTCTTTGCTTAGTTGTCTTCAGACTTTCCTTCCAATCTCGTACTCTAAGCTTGAGAATTTGAACTGTTGCAAATCATATTTAAGTATGGAACTCCCTTGACTATGAAGCAATGAGAAGCGGTTGCGTCAATCACATTTCTGATACAATTAGAGAAAGTGGGACAATTAACACTGGTTAAACTATTTTGCAGGAATTCCTAGACCGATTGGTTTGGGATCATGGAAGTGTTGATCTGGAATGGTTATGAGACGTCCCCCCTGACAAAGCAAAGTAAAAATACTGAAGCTAGAAACATAATAATATTACTTAGTATGGCCATAACGAAAGGAAAAGGATGTTGAACCTGAAAAATTCATATCTTTTTCTGCAGAGAATATCTGCTAAGCATTCGGGGATTAGGATTGAAAAGCGTGGGGTGTGTGCGGCTCTTAACGCTTCATCATCTTGCTTTCTACTAGTAATGGCCCCCCTTTCCTGTCTTGTAGTCTGATATGGTCCTTCCATGAAAGAACTAAATATTTGTGGCCTTACTAAGACGTTGAGGAGAGAAATTCGGTTTTGATTGGCTGAGGCAAGAATGTATGTCGTTTGAAATGCTTCAGATATCCGTTCCGCGTTTCTGGTTCTGTCTGTTCATATGGATCTTCTATCTACAAATTAGAAATTACAAACCAATCAGCCATAAAATGGCAATGATTCTGAGAATATGAAAGTGAGTTTGTGGTGGAGAGAGAGAATTACGAATATTGCATAGGTTTTTAGGTAACCGTCTCATTGTTATGAGCATAAGCCTCTTCTACTGTCATTAGTTGCTTGGGTTGATGCAGCACTATTTAATTTAGTGAATCGAGGGTAGGATTGATAATATCCACCCGAATGTTTTTAGAGTTTCAATAATCAGGTCAATGTTGCATGTTCATTCTTACTCAAATCAGAGGGATGGACTTATTTATTCCGATTTCTCTCAAATAAAACAGAGAGATATACAAACTTCAACTTTAGAAACATCATGGCTGGCCAAAAAGCTATAGAAGTAAGAAAAAAATTAGGAAACTACCTTTCCTATTGCATCCATCAGAGAGTAAAACCCAGTTAAACTGTCCCTCACTTACACCGTCTCTGAAACCAAAAACTGAAACCACATTAGCATCTGCTAAAACACAAACACAGTCGCTTAGAATAATTAAATAAAGTTATACCTATAGTGCCAGAATTTCTTCGAAAGCAATGAACAGTTCACCGGTGACATTTGTAGAGAATCCATGGGCCTCGAGAGTGTTGGGCTTGATAGCTTCGGTAAGCATACAAGTGGGGTTGAGCCCATCTAACACAAAACCAATTGGCTTGTGTTAAGGCCCAATTTACACCATTTATATTCTACTCTCTTCTCTTATTTATTTTCGATGTGGGATTTATCCACACATATCCAACACTCCCCCTCAAATGCAACTGGGCCTGGACCAGTTGCCACTTGCCAACATTCCTTGGCCTATCATCACCGAGGCTCAGGGTCAACACCGGGTCTAGCCTTTCTGTGCTAGCCCAAACTCCACCAGGACTTTAAACACGAACCCAGGATCACTGCCTGTCAAGCCTTCATCTGCTCTGATACCACTGTTAGCATTTTTAGAGAACGAGAAATTTGAGGGAAGTGATACTGCAAAAAGCAGTACCCTTGGAACGTTTGGCACCTCATGAGCACATCTTATTAATGAGATATTGTGGTCTATTTATAGTCTTACAAGATAAATTATATCATAACTTGTTTAAATTCAAATTCAAATCTAGTCCTAACAAATCAAATAATATTCTAAAATATTTTCTGATTTTTAATCAGATTTCAACACTGCCTCTTGATTCAAAATCGGTAATTGAACTATTTATGGAGCCCTTCTCTCTGTTTGCTGAATTTTTGGAGCCCTTCTCTCCAATTTAAATGATGTCCTTCTCACCATTCAACATGGTTGAAGCCCTTCTCACCAACTTTGAATTATTGGAGCCCTTCTCTCCAATTTTAAATGATGCCCATCTCACCATTCAACAGGGTTGATGCCCTTCTCATCAACTTTTGAAATTTTGGAGTCATTGTCTCCAAAAGCTTTTATTGGTGCACTTCTTCTCACCATTTAAAAAACATTGAGCAGCTCTTCAACTAAAGCGGAAAACCTATTCAAAGGCCCCTTAAGAATATAGCTCTTGATACCATATAGAGAATCCATGGGCCTCGAGAGTGTTTGACTTGATAGCTTGAGTGAGCATACAAGTGGGGTTTAGCCCATCTAACACAAAACTAATTGGCTTGTGTTAAGGCCCAATTTACACCACTTATATTCTACTCTCTTTTCTTATTTATTTTCGATGTGGGATTTATCCACACATATCCAACAACATTCTGTAATCTTGATAATCATGTGATGTTTTTCTCTGAATTTGGTAGAAAACATCTACACATGAAAAATCGATTAACTGATCTGTGCTTTTAGATCTTAGCAGTCCTATTGGATTATAAACTTTAACCATATCAATGGAAACCCAAAATCAAATCCAATCTATTAGAGTCCAAGCCCACAAATCCAAAATGTAGTAAATTTATTTAGGTATCTTAAATAAGTAGATTTGTGTGTGTGATAATCAAATTGGAGGCTATTAACTCCAACCAATTTGGAGGCCATTAAACTAACTAAATAAGTTATCTATTAATTGTATTAGTTGGAGGTGGTGGTAAGTAATTGTGCTAGTTAAGAGTTGAGGTCATTAATTGTGGGAGTTGGGAGTTGTATAATTCACCTATAAATAGGTGGGTTGTTTAGTTGTTTTTTATCAACAAAAATAAGAACTTCTTTAGAGTGAAAAGAAGTAAAGAGTGAGTTGTAGTTTTGTATTTTGAGTGAGAGTGTTCTTATAATATCTTCGAGTTTAATAAAAGTTGTTCATTTAACTGTTTTAATTCCAACAAAGTGGTACCAGAGCTAGGTTGAGAGCTCGATTCCTCCTCCCGAAAAGATTTTTTTTCCGAGTGCGGAAAAATTGAGTTGAAACTGTTCAGGCGTTGCAGTAGCTAAAAAGCCCAAAAAGTGTCGCAGTAGACTGCCAAAAGTGTTGCAATATGTCTAGTGTGTTGCAAAAGATTCCAGAAGCGTCGCAACAACCCCTGTACGTCTAGAAAAGCTATTTGAGTAAGATAGCGAATAATGCGGCATCATTTCAAGTTCCATCACTCAACAACAATAACTATGACAATTGGAGTATCAAGATGAAGGCTCTTCTCGATGCGCATGATGTTTGGGATATCGTAGAGAAAGGTTTCAAGGAGCTCAAACATGAAGTCTCTCTCATGCCAAACCAAGCTACAACTTTGAAGGATTCCCGAAAAAGAGACAATAAAGTTCTCTTCCTCATCTATCAAGCATTAGATGATGACGGTTTTGAAAAGATTTCAAGTGCAACTTCCTCCAAGCAAGCATAGGAGAAGGTCCGTCTCCAAACACTAAGAGGTGAGTTTGAATCCTTGCACATTAAACCATCCAAGTCTATCTTTGAATACTTTTCTAGAGTAGCAGCCGTTTCTAATCAATTGAAAAGAAACGGTGAGAAGTTAGAAGATGTAAGAATAATAGAGAAGATACTCCGCTCGTTGGATCCCAAATTTGAGCACTTCATGGTGATAATTGAAGAAACCAAAGACTTATAGGAAATGACAATCGAGGAACTCAAAGGATCACTACAAGCCTATGAAGAAAAGCACAAGAAGAAACAAGGTATCTCTGAGCAACTCCTCAAGCTACAACTCAAGGATATGAGTGAAGGTGAAGGCAATGGTAGAAACAACCATGGAAGAGGCAAAGGCAGAGGACGAGGCCGCGAATGAGGTGGTATTCGTGGTCGTGGATAAAGTTGGAATTACAACAACAATTCCAGCGATAACTACGAGAAAGGAGAAAGTTCCACACTAGGTCGCAAAAGAGGCAATTCAAATGCGTATGACAAACCTCAAGTTTGGTGCTATAATTGTCAAAAGTTTTGGCATTATGCTTCAGAATGTAGAACTCCTAACAATCAAGTTGAGGAGAAGGCGAACTTTGTGGAAGAGAAGATCGAGGAAAAAGAAATGTTATTACTAGCGTATAACAACAACAATGATCATCAAGACAACACTTGGTATCTTAACACCGGTGCAAGCAACCACATGTGTGGAAGAAGGAACATGTTTGTGGAGCTCAATGAAGCAGTTAGCGGCGATGTCTCATTTGGAGATGACAGTAAGATATTAGTGAAGGGAAGAGGTAACGTCCTTTTTAGAGCAAAAGATGATAGCCACCAAATGATTTCAAATGTCCACTATGTACCTGGTATGAAATGCAACATTCTTAGTTTGGGCCAACTCGTAGAAAAAGGCTATGATATTCATATGAAAGATTGTAGTCTTTTTATAAGAGATGGCAATGGGGAGGGGAGAGCAAGAAACCTAAAGAATCGAATCGAATCTAAGAACCGAATCAAACCGAACCAAACCGGACAGGACCTAACTTATTAGGTACGGTACTTGGATCTAATATTTTTCTTATTTGGTATTTGGTTCGGTTCTCGATTCTGAGGAAAAAAAACCAAATAAACAAAGAACCGAACCTTATTAGGATAATATATAAATATATGCAAAAAAATGTAGGGAATTTAATACTAGAATGCTAACTAATAGTGAAAATTAGAATTTTCTATTTATGTCTTCTCAAGTATTAATATTATAAGTATTATATGAAAAAAACATAGAGAATTCCATATTAAAATTAAACAAATGGTGAAGATTGGAATGTTATTATTAATTTTGATTGATTTTTATTATTTGTTATATTTTATAAGATACAAATAAACTCATTAACCGAGTCTTGATTGAATTAGTTTTTTTTACTATATTTTACTATTAATATATCAATTCTGAGTTTAGCAAGTTATCAAATTTCATAATAAGTAATTCAAATAATAATTATATCTTTAACATGAAAAGTAAATTTAGTTCCATACTAAACCGAACCAAACCTAACCTAAATATTTAGGTTCAGTCTGGACTGAACCAAAATTAATTAGGTTCGGTATTAGGTTCCTAATTTTCTTGTTATTCGGTTTTTGGTTTATTTGGTCTAGTTCGGTTCTTGGACCGAACCGACCAATGCTCAACCCTAGCAACGGGAATCTAATCGCCAAGGAACGGATGTCAAAGAATAGAATGTTCCCTTTGAATATCAGAAATGATATTGCAAAGTGTCTAAAGACTTGTTACAAAGACTCATTGTGGCTGTGGCATCTTCGATTTAGGCATCTAAACTTTGGAGGATTGGAGCTGCTATCCAAGAAGGGAATGGTTAGAGGTTTACCATGTATCAACAATCTCGATCAATTATACGAAGGATGTCTACAAGGGAAGCAATTTAGAAGAAGCTTTCCAAAGGAGTCATACTATAGAGCCAAGAAGCCGCTCAAGCTCATCCATACCAACGTATGTGGTCCTATTAAACCAAGTTCTCTCGCTAATAGTAACTACTTCCTTCTCTTCATTGATGATTATTCAAGAAAAACTTGGGTATATTTCTTAAAGCAAAAATCAGAAGTCTTTGGAGTGTTTTGGAAGTTCAAAGTAGTCATGGAAAAGGAGAGCAGTCATAAGATCAAAGCTATGAGATCTGAGCGAGGAGGAGAATTTGCATCTAATGAATTCAATGAGTTTTGTGAAGCACATGGAATCTGTCGACCCTTAATGGTTCCTAGATCCCCCCAGCAAAATGGTGTGGCAGAAAGGAAGAACAGAATAATTCTTGACATGGCACGGAGTATGCTCAAAAGCTAGAAACTACCTAGGGAGTTATGGGCGGAAGCAGTGGCATATGCAGTCCACCTATTAAATTGTTCTCCTGCAAGAATTGTGTGGGGAAAGACACCACAAGAAGCATAGAGTGAAAGAAAGCCCGGAATTTCCCACCTTCGAGTCTTTGGGAGCGTAGCTCATCTTCTTATACCAGATGAGAATCGAACTAAGCTTGATGATAAAAGCAAAAGTTTTGTTTTCATCGATTATGACTCAAGCTTAAAAGGATACAGGCTATACAATCCGAATGATAAGAATTTTTTGATCAGTCTTGATGTGATATTTGATGAAGAAGGCAAATGGGGCTTTGATTCTCAAATGGAGGACTTTAATTTTTTCCCATTCGAGGAAGATGAGCAGACGACACTTCAGCAACCAAGGCAACTTCAACAAGGCCTCACAACTCCACAAAATTCTCCTACTCATGGAGACGGGTCATCATCATAGCATTCTCCATCCTCAAGAGAGATTGAAGATGAAAGAGAAGTGCATCGTACGAGAAGTCTTCGAGAACTCTATTGAGGTGACTGAACAATTAGACAATCTTACATTATTCTGTCTATTTGTTGATTGTGAGCTAGTGACATTTCAAGAAGTTGCACATGAGAAACAATGGAGAGATGCAATGGATACAGAAGTTAAGGCCATTGAGAAGAACGACACATGGGCACTCTCTTCACTTCCCAAAGGACACAAGGCAATAGGTGTCAAATGGGTGTACAAAACAAAGTGAAATGCCAAGGGAGAGATTGAAATACATAAGGCGAGGCTTGTTGTAAAGGGCTACTATCAAAAGGCTGGAATCGACTACAATGAGGTGTTTGCTCCAGTTGCTCGATTGGAAACTATTAGACTAATCATATCTTTGGTGGTTCAAAACAAATGAAGGATTCATCAAATGGATTTAAAATCGGCCTTCCTAAATGGTGTTCTTGAAGGGGAAGTCTACATTCAACAACCACTAGGCTATGAAGAAAAAGGCCATGACGGCTAGGTGTTGAAGTTGAAGAAGGCTCTTTATGGGCTAAAACAAGCACCAAGGGCATAGAATAGTAGAATCAACAAGTACTTCCGAGAAAATGGCTTCAACAAATATCCCTATGAGCACACTTTGTACATCAAAATCAAAGATGGAGATATTTTGATTGTGTGCCTCTATGTGGCTGATTTGATCTTCACTAGAAGCAATCAAAGAATGTTCGATGAATTCAAAAAAGTGATGACGAAGGAGTTCGAGATGATAGACATGGGGCTTATGGCTTATTACCTTGGCATAGGAGTAAAGCAACAAATGGATGGAATTTTAATTTCACAAGAAAGCTATGCGAAGGAGATCTCGAAAAAGTTCAAGATGGATGACTGGAAGCCAATAAGCACACCGGTGGAGTACGGGATCAAGATGTCCAAACATGAAGAAAGGGAAAGTGTAGATCCAACATTTTTCAAAAGTTTGGTTGGAAGTCTACGCTATCTTACATGCATGAGCCCAGATATCCTTCATGCAGTCGGATTAGTAAGCCGCTAAATGGAGTCACTAACACCCACCCATTTCAAAGCCGCTAAGAGAATTCTTCGCTATTTGAAAGGTACAACCAACTTTGGCTTGTTTTATTAGGTATCTAATGATTACAAGCTTGATGGATATAGCGATAGCAATTGGGGTGGAGACATAGATAACCAAAAAAGCACTAGTGGATTCGTGTTTTTCATGGGAGACACTGCTTGCATATGGATGTCAAAGAAATAACCGATTGTAACTTTGTCTACATGTGAAGTAGAATATGTTATAGCAACCTCGTGCGTCTGTCATGCAATTTGGCTTAGAAATTTATTGAAGGAGATTGGGTCAATGCAAGAGGAGCCGACTGAGATCCGTGTTGACAATAAGTCAGCCATTGGCTTAGCAAAGAATCCTGTATTCCATGATTGAAGCAAACACATCAACATCCGCCATCATTACATAAGAGGGTGTGTTGCAAGAAAGGAAGTACAAGCTGAATACATGAAGACCCAAGATTAAATTGTAGATATCTTCACTAAGCCGCTCACAAGCAAAAACTACATCAAATTGAGAAGCTCACTTGGAATGACCAGATCAAGTTTAAAGGGGGGGGGGGTGTTGGATTATAAACTTGATCCATATCAATGGAAACCCAAAATCAAATCCAATCTATTGGAGTCCAAGCCCACAAATCCAAAATGTAGTAAATTTATTTAGGTATCTTAAATATGCAGATTTTTGTGTGTGATAACCAAATTGGAGGCTATTAACTATAACCAACCTAGAGGCCATTAAACTAACTAAATAAGTTGGCTATTAATTGTATTAGTTAGAGGTGGTGGTGAGTAATTGTGTTAGTTAAGAGTTGAGGTTATTAATTGTGGGAGTTGTGAGTTGTATAATTCACCTATAAATAGGTAAGTTTAGTTATTTTTTATCAACAAAAATAAGAACTTCTTTAGAGAGAAATGAAGTAAAGAGTGAGTTGTAGTTTTGTATTTTGAGTGAGAGTGTTCTTGTAATATCTTCGAGTTTAATAAAAGTTGTTCATTTGAGTGTTTTAATTCCAACAAATCCTAGCTACATCTAAATTAACAGAGAATTATTTAAATAATTAGATTCTTAGTAAAACTGATCTATTCATAATTCATTCAATTTGTAAAACTGATCTAATTATCAAATACCTTCAATGCTGTTGAGAATAAACTGGATAAGGATCTTTGCATCATCATCACACC
Source organism: Euphorbia pulcherrima (assembly GCA_947683365.1). Lineage (NCBI taxonomy): Eukaryota > Viridiplantae > Streptophyta > Magnoliopsida > Malpighiales > Euphorbiaceae > Euphorbia > Euphorbia pulcherrima. The sequence goes on from CANTUS010000007.1 coordinate 29,362,113, forward strand.
TACACATGAAATTACAGTTAATTATGTCAAAATCTGAGATGTAAGTCTGTCGATTAACTCTTTGTTTGTCTAGATTTGTAAAGCATTACTACTGGTAAACTAGATCCGATTTCTCTCAATTTGTTTAGAGTAATTCAGATCTATTTATCAGATTTCTCTGTGGTATTAATAAGGATAAATCAAGAGAAATTTCAGAATTCAATATACCTTTTTGCTGCACCTTTTGTGGTGCATAGACATGAGCAACGGTTTAGCATCTCTCCCTCTATTTCTCCGTTAAGCGGCCACCGAGTTTTGAGTTTAGAGTTTATAAATAGTGCTTTGAGTTTAGGGTTTTATTATCATTTTTTCATTTTATAATGATTTCCTAATAAAAATTTTTGAGTAAGCATGTCATTGGATTGGAAAGCGAATCACATCGTACTTCTGCTCCCATGAACACTTATGAGTGTGAGTTGCGTCATACATGCTGTTAGATATATTGTATGTTATTGTATTTTACATTATTATATAGGGCTGTAATTATAATTATGTAAATCTCTCTTTGTTATATATACGTATGCCTCTGACTCTACTGAGTAGAGAAGAATCCAACCCTAAAAGCTATCTTGGTATCAGACGCCACATCAAGCTTAGCCGCCATTCTTTTTTTCGATCACCATACTGCCATTATTTCTCCTTCTCCTTGTTTGACGATGACTACTCAAGGAACCCAATCTAATGCTGTCTCTTTCCTTTTGGTCACCTTGAATTCTTCAGTCGTTCTGTCTTTCTCCCTCCAACTTCTACTCAAATTGGATTCATCGAATTTCATGTTATGGAAAACCCTAATCGGGACCATGATTGCTGGTTGCAGATTGGTTTCCCACATCAAAGGCACCGCAACAGCTCCTACTATAATGACAACCATAAATACACCAAATCCTGCATATGCTGAATGGTTTCAACAAGATAAACATGTTATGTCATGGATATTCAACTTGATATCCCCTTCTCTTTTGCCATAAGTTATCGGGGCTACAACAGCCCGTAAAGTCTGGGTAAAACTGGAATCATCCTATGCTTCCAGATCAAAGGCACAAGCCCGAGAATTGAAGCACCAGCTTTCCACTATCGAGAAATCTCACACTGAGACAGTCTCAAAATATATGCACCAAGCAAAAACACTTTCAGATAATTTGGCTTCACTCTAAAGCCCTATTCCCCGAACATGATCTCGATGATATCCTCCTAGATGGGTTAAGAGTGCCTCTTTGCAATGTGTGCAGTTCGCTTGCATCATGAACTATTGGATTTAATGACCTTCTTGGCACCCTTTTAACCAAAAAACCGCACATACAACACGAGAAAACTATTCTTGATAGTGTGAACAGCCCATCTATTCATCACACTATGAAGAACAATCCCGGGAGTAGCCGAGGTCGCGGCCGTGGTTGAGGTTAGCCTCGACAGCCTTTTGACTCAAATTTCACTAGAAGGCAGACCCAATCATATCTTGGATAATCTTATACAGCTGGACCAAAGGCCTGGTCACAATCCTTACAGGCACCACTTGATATTTTGAGCTTCAAATGTTATAATTATCAGGGTTATGGACATATGGCACATCAATGTCCTACACTTACGTCCTCACCGTACAGAAATCCATCACCTGCAGCCCATTATACCTCTATTAATCAAACCACTGCCCCTTGGCTTATGGATAGTGGAGCAACTCATCACCTTGCATTAGACTTGGGGACCCTTAGCCTTCATTCTGAATACTCCGGTCCAGAAGAGGTCACTTTAGGTAATATCTCCTCCCTTCCCATTAAATATATTGGTTCATCTATTATTCTTGCGTCATCTACGTCATTGATATTATCTAATGTTTTGCATATTCCTGATTTGAATTCGAACTTGATTTCTATTATTGCCCTAACCAATTCTATTGATGTTTTTGTTGAGTTTTTTGACAAATATTTTATTATGAAGGACCTCATTGCCAAACAGGTTATCTTCAGAGGCCTGAATAAGAATGGTCTTTATACTCTTCCATCGGATGCTCGTGTTCCAGCTCGTTGTCATCTCACCGCCTTGTCCACATGGCATGATATTCTCAGCCACCCATCTTCTCCAGTAATTAGTCGTATTTTATGTAGTCAGTAAATTCAGTTTGAGTCTAATAAAGGAGCCTTCCACTCCATTTGTCCTAGTTATGCTGTTAGCAAGAGTCACAAATTACCTTTTGCATTGTTAGAGTCAGTGGTGTCTGAACCCCTTGAATTAATTTGTTCTGATATATAGGGACCTGCTTCAGTTGAATCTTTTGATGGTTTCTCATATTAATTGTTATTTTATGATGCATTTAGTAAATATAGTTGGATTTATTTTTTGCGTTGTAAATCTGAAGTTCTGAGCACGTTTATTAAGTTTCGTTCCATTGTTGAAAAGTTTTTTGGCCGCCCCATAAAAATTTTCCATTCAGATGGTGGTGGTGAGTACATTGCTATACACAAATATGTCTCGGAAAATGGTATTCACCACCATATAACCTATCCACACACACATGAACAAAATGGTTCCATTGAATGAAAGCACTGTCATATTGTTGAAATAGGCCTGGCACTATTAAATCATGCTAATTCACCCATGAAATTTTGGACTTATGCTTTTAACACTACAACTTATCTCATAAATCGCATGAATGTTCCTTCTCGTTCGAATTTGTCTCCATTTAATAAATTTTTTCGCTCTAATCCCACTTATGTCTCACTTCGTGTGTTTAGTTGTCTTTGTTATCCCTGGTTGCATCATTACAATACTCAAAAGCTAAATTATTGATCTCGTAAGTGTATTTTCTTGGGATATAGCAAAAATAAAAAAGGTTACCGCTGCTATGATCCCTCCACCACAAAAATTTACATCTCACGTCATGTTGTTTTTGATGAACAGGTGTTCCCCCTACACTGACCTTAGTGCTACGGTTGCTCCTCTATCCCCTTCACCAATGGCCAATTTACCTATCATGACCATCCAACCTATTGCAGCCCCCTCACGTCCTGTACCCTCGCCTATCCCACATGACCATCCCTCATCGTCCTCAGCCCAACATGACACTCCACCGCTGCTCCCACCACCGCCTACTACAGATAATCCTACCACCTTAAACCGCATGCTACTTAAACAATCAACCATAACAGACCCTGCCATTTCCCTTACAGTATATCTCTCACAATATAAGCCGTGCAAGTCCACTAAAAATTCTAGACCTCCAAAAGCCCTACCTCCACCCAAAACCATGCAAACTAGACAATCCTTAAGAACCTTACCCAAACCCAAACCCAAACCAAAGTCATATACTGTCGTGTTAGTCCCGTTGGCCCCATCTTGCTACACTGAAGCATCAAAATATAGTTCTTGGCAATAAGCGATGGTTGAGGAGTATAATGCTCTAATTGCAAATGGGACTTGGGAGTTGGTCCCACAATCTCAATCAGCAAATATTGTCGGATGCAAATGGGTTTACAAAACCAAACTGTATCTGGATGGTAGTATTGAGAGGTACAAAGCTCGGTTAGTCATGAAGGGTTTTCAGTAACTATTCGGCTTCTTATGTCTCTCGTAGTCTCATACAAGTGTCTCTATCCCATTTGGACGTCTCGAATGCCTTTTTACATGGCAATTTAGATGAACCGGTTTTTATGACTTAACCAATTAGCTTTGTAGATAAGGATCAACCTTCTTTTATGTGCCATCTTCCAAAGTCGATTTATGGTCTTAAATAGTCACCAAGAATGTGGCATCATTGTCTCACTACAGTTCTCCTTGAGTTCAGTTTTTCAGCTTCCAAATCTGATGTATCCTTGTATCATTGGTGCAAAGGATCCACTATCTTATTCTACCTTATTTATGTTGATGATATTTTGGTCTTGAACAATAACCCATGTGCCGAAGCATAATTGATTAGCTTCTTTCAGTCTCGCTTTGCAATAAAAAATTTGGGTCAAGCCAAATACTTTCTTGGAATTGAAATGATTCATCGTAATGGACAAATATTTCTCACTCAACATAAATATGCATAGGATATTCTCAAACGAGCTAACATGATAGAATCAGAGGGGGTCTCAACTCCGGTAAGCCTGACCATGCTACTACATGCTCAAGGTAGTCACCCTTTCGCTGATGTAACCTTGTACCGTAGCTTAGTAGGAGGGCTACAATATCTTACAATAACGAGTCCTAATTTAGGTTTCTCAGTTCATAAGGTGGCACAATTTATTCATTGTCCAACTGAAGACCATTGGCAGGTGCTTAAACGAATCCTTCATTACATTCAGTCGACCCCAACTTATGGACTATGTTACACACCCCAAAAATCCATCACGTTATAAGCCTTCTATGACTCCGATTGGGCAGGAGACCCGGATGACAGATGATCCATTATAGGTTTTGCCATTTATCATGGCACAAACCTTATTTCTTGGGTAGCTCATAAACAGAAGACTATTTCTCGTTCATCAACTGAGGCAAAATATCGGGCCTTAGCAGCAGCTACTTTAGAATTATCCTGGCTAGGGATGATGTTGCAAGATATTCACTTCCCTTTATCCGCCACTCCCACCTTGTGGTGTGATAATCTGAGTACCATATATCTTACAGCAAACCCAGTGTTTCATACCTAAACCAAGCATCTTGAATTGGGCTTCTATTTTGTTCAGGAACGTGTATCATAAAAACAGCTCCTCGTACGCTACATCTCTACTCATGACCAGATTGCCGATGTTTTCACCAAACCTTTATCGCATTCACATTTTGCTGCTTTGCATGATAAGTTGGCTGTGGTTTCCAACCCAACTCAACTTGTGGGGGGATGTTAGATATATTGTATGTTATTGTATTTTATATAATTATATAGGGCTGTAATTGTAATTATGTAAATCTCTCTTTGTCATATATACGTATGCCTCTGACTCTATTGAGTATGGAAGAATCCAACCCTAAAAGCTATCTCATGCATTTTTTTTTGATTTAGTTAAGTAGTTTATGTTTGTATTTTTCTGAATTTTGTCCTCTCTTACCAAAAAAAAATTAACCATTACGGAGACAACTACGTACAATTTTTTGCATGCATATAATCATGTCTATATTTTATACTTTTTATAGGTAAAGGGGTTAATGTCAAATGGGAGAGATTCCCATGACAATAACCCAAATGCATTCAGCAAAGAGAAAATTACAAGAGCATAAGAGTATTCATAGGAGCAAAGCATAACAAAATACGAGAAATGAAAACTCAAAGAGCCTCCTTTTGTTGGATGAATTTCTCTATGCTCAAACTACAAGGTTTTAACCTCTATTTATAGTGATTGCGATTAGATAAACAAATAGGTTTGGGACTTCTCACAATACGAGAGAGGGTCTGAGATGGGTATATATTAATGAACAGGTAAGTGATAATTACAATACAGTAGTTATCCTAGTTAGCATTTTTACAATTTAAATATATTTGAAATGTCCTATCATATTTGAAACTTATCTCTATCACCCCCCTGCAAGTTGGGTGGGACTAAGAACCACAGTTAACTTGTTAAGTAAGGCTTGAAAACATATCCGAGCCATGGTTTAGTTAAGATATTCGCCACTTGATCATTAGTCGAGATATAACGAACAAATAAATCCTTTGATGCTACTCGTTCACGCACAAAATGAAAGTCTAACTCCAAATGATTCGTACGAGAATAAAAAATTGGATTCACCATTAAATACGTAGTGCTTAAGTTATCACACCATAGAGTAGGAGAATCCGAGAGAGGAAAACCAATTTCTTGTAAGAGCATACCAACCCAAGCTAACTCAGACATTGTTGTGGCAAGGGTGAGCTATTCTGCCTCCGTAGAGGACCTTGAGACTGTGCGTTGCTTTCGAGACGCCCAAGAGATAATATTTGAACCATGATATATTGCGAAACCCGATGTAGAGCTACGATCACATACATCACCTGCCCAATCAGAGTTCGAGAAACCTTGAACAGTAAGATGCCACTGGGGGCTGTATTTTAGGCTGTGAGAAATGGTACCTTGAAGATACCTCAAGATGCGCTTCAAGGCTTGCCAATGGTCCATATTTGGAGCATTCATGAATTGTGCAATCTCGTGAACCGAACATGCATTATATGGATGAGTCACCATTAAGTATTGCAATCCCCCAACTATGCTATGGAAATGTGTAACATCGTCATAAGAGGGAATATCCGAAGCAGAAAATTTTTCTACTAATGTAGTAGGCGTCGAAACTGATTTTGCGTCCTGCATACGTGCCTTGGAAATAAGATCAGAAATATATTTTCGTTGGCAAAGAAACAAGCACCCTTTATCATATGCAAACTCGATGCCCAAAAAATATGTTGCTTGACCCAAATTTTTAATTATAAAATGAGACTGAAGATAAGCCAGCAACATATCACGATCCGTGACACTATTGCCCATCACAAGTAGATCGCCGACGTAAATGAGCCAAAAAAGAACACATGAGCCATGTTGAAGAAAATAAAAAGAAACATCAGCCCAAGAACATTTGAAACCATACTCAACTAAGGATTGAGCCAATTTGTGATGCCACATACGTGGTGCTTGCTTTAAACTATAAAGCGACTTCCGAAGATGACAAACATAACTTGGGAAATTATTATCAATAAAACCAGCCAGTTGGTTTATGAAGATAGGATGATCAAGATCTCCATATAGGAATGCATTGGAGACATCCAAATGAGAGATAAACCAAGAATTGCTCACTACCAAGGACAATAATAAATGAATAGTAGTTGGTTTATTCACTGGGCTAAAAGTATCATTGAAGTCTATTCCAGGGTGTTGATGGAACCCTTTTGCAACTAGATGGGCTTTGTAATGCTCAACTGAACCATCTGGATTAAGTTTAGTTTTGAAAACCCACTTGCACCCAATAACATTGCTTGCATTCTCACGAGGTATAAGAGTCCATGTACCATTCTAAATTAATGCAGAATACTCATTAGCTATAACACATCACCAATGAGTATGTTTTGATGCCTCTATAAAGCAAGTAGGATTGGAGGGCACCATATTAGTACTCAATGCTCATGGTCCAAATTTCTTTACCTGAGCACGAGTTAATTGGCGAACAGTTGTAGGCTTCTCAGTATCCGTTCTAATAGGTGGTAGTTTGCCAAATTTTTGCAAGTCCACAACTAGTGATAAGCCAGGGGAGGTGGGATTTGATGTTTTCGGAATTGGATTTAGAGGAAAGCGAGACAAGGTGGTGGGTTATGAAGGGGTTGATGCTTGAGGTGATGGAAAATGTACTGTAGAAGGGTTGGTCAGTGAGGTTTGGCCTTATGGATGAGGTGTAGTGGGGTTATTATTTTAGGAGTTATGGTTAGGGCTTGGCGATAGGTTGTTGGTTCATGTGAAGGTTGCGATAAGGGTAGTATTGAGAATGAAATGCTAGGTGAGTTTGTAATAGTTGAAACCGGAGAATGGATAGTAGAAGCGACCAAGTCCTGATATGGGAAGACCTCTTCATCAAAAATGACATAGCGTGAGACAAAGAATTTTTCAGATAATGGATCAAAACAACAATATCCCTTATGAAGGCAACTATAACCAAGGAAAATACATTTACGAGAACGAAAATACAGTTTATAGGATGCATATGGATGCAAGCAAGGAAAACAAAGACACCCAAAAACACGTAACGAATAATAATCAGGCGACATATGAAATAAGGAACGAAAAGGATTATCAAACGCAAGTACAGATGAAGGCATTCTATTAATAAGAAAAATAGCTGTATCAAAGGCATGTGACCAAAACTGCATAGGTAAGTTTGCATGATGGAGAAGTGCTAAACTAGTTCCAACTATATGGCGATGTTTACGTTCAGCATTACCATTTTGTTCAGGGGTATAAGGACATGACATACGATGCTGAATGCCATTAGAGGACAAGTAAGATTGCATAGCTTTAAATTCCCCTCCCCCGTCAGATTGAAATGTTTTAATGGGACAACCAAAATATTTCTCAGCAATTGAACAAAATTTAATAAACATAGAAAGAACATCAGATTAACGAGAAAGAAAATATATCCAACAATATTTGCTAAAATGTAATATGAATATCCATCCAGTGACTTTACTGGGACAGGACCCTATAAATCCAAACAAATAAGATCTAAAGGACCCTGAAAGGTAGACTCAAACAACGAAAAAGGAAAATGATGACTCTTGCTTACCGCACAATTGGAATATAAATGATGGTTACTATTACTAGACAAACTTTTGATATTATTCTGATTCAAGACACGACTAACTATTGGAAAACTAGGATGTCCAAGCCCTTCATGCCATATATTCAATGAGGTAAGATGCGATTGTACTGGCTGTGGAGCAAACCCAGGGAGAGTGTATAAACCATGATCATTCTGGCCTCAAAGTATCACCTATCTAGAATTGAGGTCGTTCACAACAAAAAAAACTTATCAAAAAACTCAACAGAAATAGCGTTAGAAGTAGTAAGAGCACTAACAGATATTAACTTGGAATTTGAACGTGGAACATGTAACAATTTGTTTTATGAAAGAGAAGTATTGGAAAGTATGGTAGAACCAACATGTTTAATAGGAAGACGTGAACCATTACCTAACTGAACTTCTTTGGGGCCAGTATATTCAGAGTGAAGGCTCAAGTCCCCCAAGTCAGATGTGAGATGGTGAGTTGCTCCTATTTTGGTCCGTTGGGTTTGTGGTGGTAAAATTAGATATGGGTGTTGTACGGGTTTGATTACGATGGTTAGGATACCTTGGTGAGCGGCACTAACGAGAGTAATGACCTGAACCATTACAATTATGACAAACCACGTTTGAATTATTAAGGGGAGCAAACTGAGATACCTATCCAACCGTGTTTGGCCGAAAATAAGGAGAAGAGGGTTGATGTGGTGGTTGTCTAAGAATAGATTGGCTGGTGTTCCAAGGCTGACTATAAGATGGCCACATATGCTGTCCAAATGCAGGCTGTGGAGAAAAACAACCTGAGCGTCGCTGGGGCTGTCCATTGGTTCTCCCGAGGCCCCTACCACGTCCCATGGTCTGAGAGTTTTACACAGTAACATGAGCTGAAACATTATTCAAATCCTCAACCGAATTTGTACTTCTTTTCAATTGACGTTCCTCTGATAACAACAGCCTAAACAAGTCATCATAAGTAACAGTAGCCATTCGAGCCTCGAGGGATCGACAAAAATCACGATATGGGCTATTAAGCCCATTGACTCCATCAAGAATCGCATCTACTAAATCATCCTCAGAAACACGAGATTGCAATACACGTAACCTATCCCAAATTAATTTAGCATGCTGAAGATAGTCAGAGATAGATTCGATACCTTTCTTTAAGGAGTGAAGTTGATTTTTGAGATCTCGGCTTTGAGATTTAGAACCAGAAGCATTAGCGATTTCTAGTTTCACCCAGGCCTCACGAGCTATTTTAACACCGACAATCTGAGGGAGAATTGATGTGGAGAGGGAATTGAGGACCCAACTCAACACCTGTTGGTCCTAGCATTTCCAGACTTGATAGGCGGGATTTGGAGAATTGTTAGGCAGACTTAGAGGAGGACATGGGGCTGATCCGTCAACAAATTTTATAAAATCTCATCCAGCTAGCATAGGTTCAATCAAAGTCTTCCACAGAACAGAGTTAGAAGAATCCAACTTGATAGGCAATTGAGGAGTAACAGATGGTGAGATCATCGAAGGAGTAGTTCTAGAGACAATAGAAGAGGAAATAGCCGAAGAGGAAGAGGTTGTAGTATTGGATGCTGATATTCTAACAATAACGAAGTGCGAACTAGAAAGGAGAAATAAAGGGGAAAAAATATCAGAGGATTGGGAAGAATGGTAGTGATGCCTAGAAAGCTCTGATTACCATATTAGATAAATAAATAGGTTTGGGACTTCTCACAATATGAGAGAGAGTCTGAGATGGGTATATATTAATGAACAGGTAAGTGATAATTACAATACAGTTGTTATCCTAATTAGCAAATTTACAATTTAAATATATTTGAAACATCCTATCATATTTGAAACTTATCTCTATCAATTGTCACCCAAACCAATGGCAATTTTGCCTAAATTGTGATTCAGTTTGTGAAATCTTAATCACAATAATTGAGTAAACGGCTTCATATCGCTTAAGCAAGGTCTCGAGTTCGAGCACTAGTAAATGCAGCAAATCCTTATTGGGAGACTCACCACATCCAGGTGTGTGACCAGGGTTGAATTTAAAGTTCTGATGAAACAGATGGGCAACAAAAAAAATACACACTTTACAAATAATAAAATATAGGTAAGCTATTGTTCAGGAATATACAAAAATAGAAAATATAAAATAGGAAAATAATCTATCCCATCATTTTCATTACCATAATGTCTATCACTGGAGACCAAATGTTTGACTATATTTGTTGATCAAATGCTTGACTATGGGTGTTCCTCTTTTCGTTTGATAATGTAAAGAAATTGGAAGCACAATTCAATTTTTAATCATTTCTTGTTATTTTTTTTCATTTTTGCTCTCTAAATGGTATCATCTTTACATAGACTCTTTATTAAATTTTATTCAAATGTGAACTAAAATTTTTAATCTAATTGGTGAAAAGGAGTTCCAAAGATCACATATAAGATCATGATCACCAAGAAAGTATCCCTCTTAGAAAATGTTAAAAGACTCCATGTAATTACAAATTGGGTTTACTGACAATGTCCCCAGCAAGCTCCCTGATAAGAAGAATTTTGTTGAAATTTCTATCCTGTAGCAAGAGAATAACGATATTGGTATTGGGTTTACTAACAGTGTCCCCAGCCTCCTTCCCCATTCTGTGGGTAAGAAATCAATCGTAGAATCTCCGAAAGTCTCTAGTTTGGTTTCTCGGGTTTTTGCATCGTGGGAAAATGTTGCTGAAATTTCCGTCGAACATCGTCCTACTCCCTATTCAAATTAAGTGATTATGAGTCCAGAACAACAAAAGTCCATTACCCTCTCTCCCAACCCCAATACCATGGTTATGAATTTAGCTAAGCCTTTCAGCCAGACTATAGTTTAGATGCACAATAATCTAAATCAGACATTACGTTCAGCCAGTTCTAGTTCCTCATCGGGTTAGTTATAGGCCTCAGACAAGAATATGTCCACCGATATATTTATCTCGGCGAGTGGAATTAATAGAGAAGTTGCATCTTCCAAAAAGACTACTTCATCGGAATCTTCCGGACCTGATACAGCAAAAATGAATGGGGTTATTACTAGATATAGAGCTAGACCATCAGGAATGAATGATAATAGGGCAACCCTTAAAGTGGGTAAGCGTTTGGGTGTTTTTCAGGATAAACATACCAAAGTCATCCTGAAGGCGTTGGACTCTCGGGCGAAATAATTTATTTCGCTCTCTAGGTATTTGTTATTTTTATGTCTTTAAACTTCTTGAGTTGGAATTGTCGAGGGGGTTCAAATAATAGGGGTAAACAGTCATTTGTTAATAATTATTTTTCTCAAAATGAAAGTTAGTGAAAACTCGGGTCAGGTAGTCAGGAAATTTTTGGGGCATAATGACTTCCAATTTCATTGCATCTTGGCTGTAGGTTTATTGGGGGGAATTGTGGTATCATGAAATTCTTTATTGTTTCAAGGTTTGATTCTTTGATAGTCGAATAGATGGGTGGTTGTTCGTCTGGTGTCGAGTCAGGTTGAGGGACATCTGTTGTGTATTAATGCGGACAATAATGCTAAAATTAGGAGACAATTATGGTATGAGTTGAGGGAAGTTGTAGCTATTTTAGAGCATGTCATTTTGTGTGGGGACTTTAATGAGGTATTACAAGTTTTGGAAAGGTTTGGGGAGCGATTGTCGGGATTGATGCTGGACTTTGGAGAGTTTGTAGACGATTGTGCACTTTATGATTTACCTCTCCATTGGAGAGATTACACTAGGGCTAATTCCCAATCCTTTTCTAGAATTGACCGGGTGTTGGTGTCTTCTGAGGTGTTGGACCGTTGGCCAATAATGTAAATTTCAACTGTAGATTCAGCTCTTTTGGACCATTTTCCAATAGTTTTTACTTCACATAGTTCTAGGAATGTAAAAAGGAAGCCATTTAGATCCTTGAATGTAGGGTGGGAGAATCATTCCTTTTTACCTTTTATTAAATAGAAATGGGACTTGATTTTGGTGACTTATCCTGGCCGGGATATTCATTACAAGTTGAGCAAATTGAAGAAATTCATTCATACGTGGCACTAGTCGAATTTTGGCAAGATGGAGGAGAGGATTAAAGAGTTGGAATCTTGAGTGATCAGCCTCACATCAAGTTCTATTGCACGGACTATAGATGGTTTAAAGGGGTCAGTTTTACATGAAACACGCTCTGAATTGCTTATGTGTAGGAGGAATTTTGAAAGCATTAAACATTAGCAATTGAGAGTTACATGTACTTTGACCGGTGATGATAATACAAGCTTCTTTCATAGAGCGACTTCTGTAAGGGCGCATATTAATTATATTAGCCAGTTGGAAGTAGATGGGGTGATGATTAATGATGCGAGTATCATCATTTCCAAAATTTAGGAGTTTTTATTCTGAGTTGTTTGCTAGATGACAAGTTGTACCATTCTCTTTAATGAGATTGGACTTTCGTACTATGGATTCTTCTTCTAACTCTAGGAAGACAGCTAATTTTTCTGAAGAGGAAATTATGAATGCTCTATTTTTGTGTGGGTAGAAGAAGGCTCTGGGACCCTACAGTTTTAACTTTTACTTTTATAAAATGTTCTGGCCAAAAATTAAATAGGACTTGAAATAAGTGTTTGCTAGATTTCATGCGACGAATAGGCTGCTAGAGCATATAAAGACATCGCACATGATCCTGATTCCAAAAATCCCGTGTTCTTGTGCCCTCACTAATTATAAGCAAATCAGGTTTATTCATGAGGTTTATAAACTAGTAGAGAAGGTGTTAGCCGATCGTATACAACCTTGTTTATTAGAACTTATATCGGACTCTCAATTTGGTTTTGTTAAAGGAAGGAACATTGACGAATGCTCCTTCATTGCATCAGAAGTGTTACACGCTATTCACTCACGGTGCCATTCCTGTTTCATGCTTAATTTGAATTTTTATAAGGCATACGATAGTGTGTCTTGGACCTATATAGACGAGGTGACGAGAAGTATGAAATTTGATAACAAATGGGTCTCTTGGTTGCAAAATTGTAGGAATAACTCATCTACTTCTATTGTTATCAATGGGTTACCTTGCGATCAAATCCGTCTTCAGTAGGAGTTAAACAAGGAGACCTGTTGTCTCCTTTTATTTTCTTAGCGGTAAAAGGGTTAAAACAAATGTTGAATGGGAGTAGTAGGGAAGGGCTTCTTCCGGGGGATTTCGATTGGAGGGGTCGACAAAGGATATTTCAGTGTTACAATTTGCAGACGACACTATTTGTTTTCTACCAATGGATGAGGCTGTACTGCCTATATTTATTAGAGTGCTTCGTTGTTTTGAGTTGATTTTAGGCTTAAAAATAAATTATAATAAAAGCTCATTAATGGGGATAAATGCTCAAGATTCGGTTTTACATTCTTGTGCGAACTTCATTGGGTGTAAATTGGAATCTTTTCCGATTAACTATTTAGGCACCCCTGTTAGTTAGAATCAAATTCCGATTTTAGGTTAGACCCCACTTGTGTTGAAATTTCAAAATAGGTCATGGTGATTAATGACAGACTAGTCCAATTAATGTAGAACTTTTTATGGAAGGGTGATTGTAATGAAAGAGGTCTTAGCAAAATAAGATGGACTACGATTGCTTTGTCGAAAGATATAAGAGGTCTTTATAAAAGGGACTTTAGACTTGTCAACTATAATTTTCTCTTGAAATGGTTGTGGAAATTATATAACGACAGCCATCAGCCGATCTAGTATGATATTTGAGTGAACAAGTACGGTTTCTCACCATGGATGGAGCTTGCAACTTGTGAGATTCAGGTTCTCTCTCTTATCTGGAAAGGAGTGACTTCTTCTTGGATTTCTGATGAACAATTTTGGACCCTTTTTCTGTGTGTGTTGGAAATGGTCATAACATCATTTTTACATGACAATTGGATCTCGGATCAGCCTTTTAGTGTTCTTTTTTAGATATATTTCCTATTTGAAATAGGAAATCTTGCACGGTATAAGAGGGGTGTGAATGGTTGTTTAGGGTTGAAGCCTTTTGTCGTCCCTTTTGGAAAAGGTGTCTTCACATTTTAGCTAAAGAACGATGCCGCTACATCAAAAGATGGATTGTTGAGGAATATCCAGATCACTTTGATGGAGAAGATGCGTTACTGGCTATTGATGATTTGAGGGTGTGCATGTTTCTTAGAGTGGTGGATAGGTGTTTATGGTTGGGAGAGCCACATAATCGGTATTCGACGGATTACCTTTTCCGACATTATTATCTTCAACCTGTGTGGATAGCTCCTACATTAAATTACAAGCTCATGTGGTCATCAATGCTTATTCCAAAAATTTGCATCTTTGGTTAGCTCATGTTCCATGGATGCATGCCCACGAGATCCTTCCCACTACGATAAGGTTGCAGGGTTATAGAAAATGAGGACTGCCCTTTTTATGGGCCTACGAGTCTATGGGTCATGTCCTATTATTTTGTCCTTAGAGTCTGAGAGTTTGGCACCAACTTTTCAGACTGTTTCGTGTCTCACTTAGAATACCATTCTCGAGCGAGGAGTTCATCAAATTATGGCGTTCTTGATTCAGTATGGGACCTGGTAGAGAGTTTGCAACTTCTCTATGGTTTATGATTGCATGATTATTACGGAAAAGGAGAAACAAATATATTTTTGAGGGGGTTTTAGGTTCGCATGACATTTTAGTGTCGAGCATTTATTTTTGTTGGTTCTTATTTATGTGTAGGAAGCGTAGCATGGGTTTTATCACTGTGGATGTATTTACCTTTCCGCAGTGACTCCTATCTTGTAACTTAGTAGTGAGATCACACCTTGTGATTCTTTTCTCCTTTTTGAATTAATAAAATTTCCAAGGATAGCCACAATGGCGTCCTTTGGGTATTTTCATTCAAAAAAAAGCAATGAGAGTTCTTTTGATTTTTAAACCTTTAAACCTTTCAAGTTTAAGGTCCTCAACTCACAGTTGATATTGCAGCTCATTCCTTTGCCCAATTTCAAACTGCTTCAGCATGTCAATCGTATGGGATACATCATAACTTTCACCAAGCTTGGTAAAGTCTTTCTTGAAAGCCCTATACCTTTTAGGTAAAGCTTCAAACATGGTTGTCTTTAAAGTATTAGCACTGTATAGTGTCTTAAGTTCTCTTAACTGCTTTGAGGCATCATAACTCAGTGGCGAAGGCATCTTCCGACATCTTTGTTTTGAACATTAATTCCTTAAGACAATGAACCTTTTTAAGATGATAGAGCATACACTCTAAGTCCATCCCTTTGTATAGTTTTTGCCATTCTGAAGGCATACTTTAGACCATTATCTTAGCCACATAGATACAGTCCCTTTGATGTCTCTCAAATGATTTATTTCATGAGCAAAACTATTGGTACCCACTACAAAAAAAATTTGCGTTTTGCAACGAAATGCTTGCAACCAAAAATTTTTCGATGCAAATTATTGAGTTTGCAATGGAATTTGCAAGGGAAAATTTATTTCGTTGCAGAACCATTATAATTAAAAAACTAAGTATATCTGTAAGTGAAATTGCAAGTGTATTTTAATTCTATTGCAATAAATGGGCGGGGAAAGATGGGGGTAAAATTTAAAACGAAATTTGCAAGTGGCTTCAATTCCCATTGCAATGGATGAATAATTACCCTTGCATAAAAATAATTAATAAATAAATAAATAAATAAAATATATGTTATTTTACAATTAAAGTATGGATAAACCCTTGACCTGTTCAAATTTCCCTAAACGCTTAACTTGCTTCACTCTCTTCTCCTTCTTTCTTATAGCCGCCTCATGACGACCATGGTACTGAAAACACTGCCAGAAGAGCAACCTCCTCTGGCAACGCCTGAAAGATGAGCATCCATATCAACTCCCTCTTCACAATCGCTGTCTTCGTGGGCCCCTCATTGACCATGCCAAGAAAATCCCTTCGCCTGTGACGCCGGAATTGACATGGCAAAAAAGCTCCTGGTCTCCAAAGTAGTTTCCTTCTTCTTATTCTCCTCTCTAATAGCTTAGGGTCTTAATTTGGCTATCAATTTGCTAAACAACAAGGATGTGAATGAGCCGATCTCCCTCTAATATCTTATCTCCTCCCAAATTAAAGTATGTCTAACCCTAAACCCACAAATCTAAGGTACGTTTGACTAACTTTTTCTCTATAAACATGTTTATCTCCCAATTTCATATGAGAAATTATGTTTACCCATTTGAAGACTTTACTCTCATATTAAATTTGAGAATTGAATATAGGGTTTAGTCTTAAATTTTCTATTCTTTACTACTAATTAATTTTGGTTAACGATGTGCTATTTTTGTTTAATGATGTGCAATTTTCCACTGGATTATAGTTTAATTCGATAGCATAATATAGAGGAACGTGAAGTGAAATAGAGTTATTTTTTGTGTTAAAAAGAAAAGCAAAAATGGCTTATTCTTTAACCTTCACTTCTGTTTTAGAAAAATTCAGATTTAATTGTCTTATTATCCAATTGAAATACGAAATTTATAAAGAAGATAATCATACATCATGTTCTATGCATATGTTCTATGAAAGCCATTGTTGTTCAATTTTTTTTGTTGCATTCGATAAAAATAAGATTCTAGTGTCTACTTTCAAATTTAATACTTAACTAATTGTGTCTTTCATTATGAATAGCATGCCAAATCAGCCAAAGTCTAGAAATCTTGCTCCACCACCGACTAAGAAACGACCGCAAGTCATGGGTGAGTAGAGGCGCATACCTAAAGCACGGATTGGAGGTCAAAGAGTGGCACTGACAGCATCTCCTTCACATGCTTTTTTTTAAAATCCCCCGGAGGAACATTATGTCCCTCCAAAGGAAAAAATATTGGAATAGGTGAAAATTTTGGGGCATATTTCCCAACTAGGCTGGTTCATACGCTTACCTACAAAACACCTACTCCTCTTTTATTAAAGAAAAATTCTAGATCTTGAGATGAGATCAGTATAGTTCAGATACAAGAGAGTAGCAAGTGTGGAGAAATAAGAACATTGGAGGCTAAAAAACACAAATTCCTCCCCAAATGCTTGAATGTAAACCGACAAAGATAAATACTAGAGACCAAGTGATCATCTGTGCTCAGAACGCCTTTCAAAATGAAAATTTTCCTTTGTTTCAATAACGACCATGCAATAAGGAACCAAAGAGAGGTGCCAAAATCTCTGCTAGCCCTGGAGAAAAATGTTGTCGCCATACCACTAGAAAATAATAACCTGACAATGGCATGGTTAGTGAAATCCCAAATAGTCAAAATGCTTGGCTCCAAATCATATAACTCCTGTAGCAATGAAAAAGCGCATGGTTGGTTGTTTCCGGGTTTTTACAAAATGGGCAAATCTCATCTATCACCAGTCGGCATCTACGATGAAACAAAAATTTCCTTGTCGACAAACAATCATGAAACACTAACCATCTGAAGAACCAAACTTTAGGAATAAGGTATGCCTCCCAAATCAACATGAAATCCTTTTCTGGCTTTGGCCAACGTAAATAGAAACCCCGGGAAAATGAGGATGATGAATATTGATTATTTTCGCTTAGGTCCCATCTGAACCGATCTACCACTTTCGCAAATTAAGGATTATTCTGTTGTCCAGCCTCTATCTCGCCTTCTATCGTCGAAAATAAAGACGGGTAGTCTTGGGCAATCCAGTACCTGAGATGATCACATATTTAGTACCTGAGATGATCACATCTTTCCATTGCAGAAATCCTAAGTCTGCGTTTTCAAAAAGGATGCATATGGGCAACAACACCAAAAACAAAACCGCAGACCTCAAGCACCGAATTAGATTTCTTATTGGAAAGGTGATAAAGATCTGGAAATAAGACTGATAGGGGCTGATTCAAAGTCCAATTATCGTGCCAAAAAGAGCATGATAGTCCATTCCCCACCTCTACTCGGACCTGACAAGAAAAGAAAACCCAAAATGCATTATTTTTAATACAATAAGAAATAATGTGTTGCCATATACGAGATAATCTATTTGAATCTGAATTTTCAACCAAAAACTACGAGGTGAACCCATATCTCTTAAAACAACTTTTGAACTAAAGAGAACCCTGATCTAAAGCCCGTATTTTCCATAGACATTTCAGTAACAAGCTATAATTAACAAGGTTCAGGCTTCTAATAAACAATTTGCCTAAATTTTTCAGTAAGGATATGGTATCCCAACTAAATTTGCTAATACCCCTTGTATTCGCATCTCCATTCCATAAAAGTTTTTGCATAAGTTGATTGAGTCTACCATTAGCCAAAGTAGGCAGCCTATTCAAAGAAAGTAAGTAAACCGGTAGAGATGCAAGGACTGATTTCGCTTTGACCAATCGACCAACATAGGACAAAGAGTGACCCTTCCAACTAGACAATCTGCTATAAAACTTATTAATCAGCACATTCCAGAAGGATATAGGTACATGTTTCACACTGAGCATGCAACCTAAGTACGTGACCAGAAATTTCTCTATTTCACACCCTAATTTACCCGCACAAGAACTAACCATTGAATCACACACATTAATACCAATAATAGAACTCTTATGATAGTTAATGCGTAGACCCAATATAAGTTCAAAGCATCGTAGAATATGGATAAAATAGGTAAAAGAGACACATCTGCGGGAAGGAAGCATAGCGTATCATCAGCAAATTGGAGAAGAGACACATCCCTTTCTGAACCGTCTATTTTATATCCAGGTAACAAGCCCTTACAAATACTAGCATCTAGAAGCTATTTCAGTCCCTCAATAGCTAGCACAAAGATACACAGGGAGACAGGATCCCCCAGTTTCACCCTCCTACCTAGACAAATCGGATTGCAAGACTTACCGTTAATAAGAATAGAGGTCACTAAATTCTCCCTATAGCTCGATAACTAGCAAATCCATTTATCACCAAAACCCATTCGTTGGAAGACTGCATCAATATAAGGCCATGAGATACAATCATAGGCTTCGTGGAAATCCAATTTCAAGACCAACCCTGACTGTTGTCTCTAATGAATCGAGTGCACAATCTCTGAGGCAATAAATGAACATTCGTGAATATTACGTCCTTTTATAAACCCAAACTGATTCTTAAATATTAATCCCTGAAGATGTGGTTGTAGTCTGTTCGCCAAAACTTTTGACAAGACTTTGTATATTCCATGAATAAGGGCTATTAGTCTGTAGTTACTCAGTAATGTTGAACCTGGGACTTTAGTAATCAATATTATGAAAGAGGATTTAATGGAATCTAGGATCTGTGCTGATTCATGAAATTTATTAAAAAGATCAAAAACTTTTGGTTTTATTTCGTCCCAAAACCTCCTGTAAAAGTAAAAGGTAAATCCATCCGGTCCTGGTGATTTCCCTTCATTACATGATCGAATCACATTTCCTATTTCATCCCCTAAAAATGGTGCCTCAAGTAGTCTAACATTTGGCTCATCAACTGTACGAAACCGCAAGCCCCTCAAATCAAATGGAAAATCAACCCCTCTCTAGAAAAGATTGACATAGAAATTATATATAGGGTTCACAATACTTACCAGATCCGAAATCATATTCCCATCTATCTCCAATTGAGTTATCCTATTGCCCCTTCATCGTGCCGAAGCCATACGGTGAAAAAAGGTCGTATCGTTATTGCCAAGTACGGTCCAAGTCACCCTAGATTGTTGGTGACGAACCTTCTCTAAACTACGATAAAGCTCATTGAGGGAGGATTTCGCCATCTATAACGCCAGCTAAAACATCAATAGGACGCAAAACTGAACTAGAGGTAAGATCAAATACCTAATTCTCATTCCATTTATTTTTTAGGAAAGGTAAGAAATCAGCATTATCCCACCAACAATTCAAGGATCTAAAAATCCTACTCCCTTCCCTACGCATAGCGTGTGATTGAAAAATAATCGAGAAATGAACAGAGAGAGAAGAATCAATAGTCATCAACCTCAGTCTCAGCCATAAATCCAATAATGAGCAATTAACCAACAACCGATCTATTCTCGAGTACGACAAGCTATTAGCCCACGTGTAATCCCTTCCACGTAACGGAACATTGTATAAAACACATTCGTTGACAAAGTCTTAGAATTGAATCATAGAATTAGGGATCAGCCCCTCTCTCCCCATCCATTCTGTCCTCATTAAAATCACCACACACTAAATTTTTTTCGAAACTCCTCACATTCGGCGATAACTCTTGCCATAGTTGATGTATTAAAACCGCACTGGTAGGACCATATAAGCACAAAACATGGACATCTATTTAACTTGAGTTAACATGTAAAGTACACCATCTATCTGAAGATTGAATAACCACACCATTAAGTAACCGAGAGTTCCAAGAAATAACTATACCCCCTGAGAGCCATTGAGCCGAAATTGAATGAAACAAAAAGTCATTGTGTCCCCAAAATTTTTGGATTACCATATCTAAAACTGCTACCGCTTTCATTTCAATTAAAATAATAATCTTCAAATACCATCTCCTAATACATGATCGGACAAAATTCTACTTGGCGCTATTCGTCAACCCTCCCCGGTAATTCCAACTTAATAAATTTAATGACATAAAAAACAAATTCACAAACCTTGATGAGATATACCTCTCAATGCATTTTGAGAGCATTCACAATCAGCCCCTTATCGCATTCCTTAAACAAACCCAACTCTTCTCCTATCAGAAACACTCGCATCTCTTCCCTTTCTCTTGGACTGTTATCTTCATCCCTAATAATGGCTTTATTCATATTCTCAATATCCGGTCCTGATTAGTTAGAGACCCCCTGTATCGAAGTAGTAAGACTTACTCCTTGGCTTTCTCCAACTAAAGTATTCCTAATATCGGAACTTTCCCCGTTTGCATTTATCCTTTCAGGCAGAATTCCTTCACTACGCTGATTTGTCTCAACCGAATCTCCCATCTCAGTAGTTGAATCTGTAGAATCCCAGTTATATGAGGCTAATTCCACTTCATTTGAATTGCTTGATTCTGAGTAAATGTTATCATTACTGTGCTGGCAACCTACCCCTTGCCAGAAATTATTGAATATTGTCATCTCGGTAGACCCTATTGACATTTTAAAGTTTCAGCTGATTGTTCCAACGGGAACCGAAATAAGACAAGACACCATATCTAGTCTATCTGGCCTCTCAAAATCATATTCAATAGCCACAACTTGTCTGAATCTAATCGCCATCTTGTGAATCACTCGATCGCACACAATAATCGGGGGAATACCTATAAAATCTAGATACATAATACATTCTTTAGGGGTAAAGTCCGTATTAAGATATTGTACCGAGGACAGTACATGATTCATCACTTTCCATTCATTCTCCATAAAACTAATCATCAAATTCCTTGAGTTAAAGGACACAATAACATGATTGCCCCCCCACTAGGGCAGTAAAAACTATCTCCAAACTGTGGTCACTAATCAACTCAAAGATGTTTCGAATATATGCAATAAGTTTTACTCGAACCATGCAAGAATTACCTTTCCATGGGGCAGTTGGGATTAGTATATCTATTTGATTTGGTGTTTCCTCCGAACTTGCCTTTATCTTATGCATCAGTGCATCACTTCTCAAATTTAGTACAGGTTCTCGGTTGTTAGGCACAATTTTTTGGTTCTCTGAACCTGATTTCTCTTTTGATTTTCTAGTATCATGCACTACTACCTCATATGATCTCTCGTCACATAGTGAATCACGAAATACCCTTGTCAGCCTAGGGATAGTTCACTGAATCTTCCTATCGTCATTCATATTATTGGTATGATCAAACATTGCTTTAAACGCACGTAACTTAATAGCTCCAATTTGAACATAATTGAATATGCGTAATGCTTCATGTCCGGGTAGTAATCCGTCTAAATTAATGAATCCAAAAATAAGATTCTTAGGATTCCTCCTCCTTACGATATATACCCATCCATTGACGCCAGCCTTCGATAAAACTCTCTTCATGGCCATCGAATCATAACCATTGGGAAAATTCTCAAAATAAAGCTTAGTCGACTTTGATGGGATAGGGTTAGCTGTTGTAGTGTTAGTCTGAGTGTTGTGGGCAGTGGGATTTGGGTGGTACGGGTGGGTACGGCGATCGAACTTGCCGTAGGATTATTTGAAAGTGGTGGTTGTTGAGGGTTGGTTGCGATGTAGGGGAAAGGGGTTTGGGTACCAACGGTGGTTGATGGTGGTGGTGGTAGTGGTAGGGCGGCCGCGGCTAGGGTAAGGATAGGGTTCGGCTCTCATGGCTCTCTTATTTTTCCAAAGAGGCTTAATTCATTGTTTTTTTTCTCCTTCACATGCTTGTATTCGTAATCCAGGTTTTTTTTCAATCTATCATTTCTTGCTTCCTTTTGTTTGAGTTATAGTATCTGCTATTAAAACTACTTAAGTTGTGTTTGAATAGAGGGGGAACAAGAAATATAGAATCTTTCTAGTATAGGCTTTAGTTAGTCTTTGTTGTTAAACATAATACTGAACCTTAATATGCTTGTATGATATCTATCAATAATCACAATGCCAATGCGCCATAATAATTGATATTTCAATGGACTGAAGGTTCCATTTTGAAAAATGGTAAAACAAAAATATTTTGAAAATAGAGGTCAACATTAAATATTTCCGTATGGTATTTTATGGCTATAAGTGTCTTTTCTACATCTCGTTGCTACAAAAATTTACTCTCTAGAGATCTGATTGAGGTTGGTTATTTAATTGCTAGTATATTCATTCCAAGTGGATCAAGCCTAAAGTAAAATTATCAAGTCTGCTATGGGAAGAATATCTATGCGAATTTTTTTTCCTCAATCATCTATAGTGCTTCCTCTTTTGATAACTCGCAATATAGTAATCCAAGTCCCGTGCTTAATAAAAAAAAATGGAGGTGTCCTATTTCAGTGATTAGAATTTCAACTCTATTTCTTGTATGACAAATTCACTAATAGTCAAAATTAAGTGAAGTTTAATAATAATAATAATAATAATAATAATAATAATAATAATAATAAGAAAAAATATGTGTTTCACCTATAGAGAGAAACCCTACCCGCACCCTCTCCACCCCCTACCTCAGCCGCCGCCATCGCCACCGGCCGTCAACCACCCTGATCCAATCGGAGAGCAATCACCGCCAGTGACAACACTGAAACCCCTTCCTTGAGCCCCCCCGTAATCGCCAAACCCAAAACCCTAATCCCCCGAAAATATACTTTGAGAAATTCCCAAATCACTTTGATGCAGCAGCAATGAAAAGAATGTTTAATAGGTATGGAGTGTATGGATGGGTCTATATTGCTCGAAAAAGGAACGCTAAGAACCTTAATTTTGGGTTCATGACACTTGATGGAACTATACGGCTATATGAGGCGTTGGAAGCTCTGAATATGATTGCGATTGGTGCGGTGAGACTCAAAGCTTTCAGGGCCAGGTATGACAAGTCGATAACATCCCCTAAAGTGCGGCCTAACCCCGTGGTACCAATTCAGAAGGCGACATTCCATAACTCCCCATGAGATGATTGTTCATTTGTGGCTGTTGTGGCGAATCAAGCTCCACAAGAGGAGTCAACCATCAACCCTATCCAGGCAGCATCTGCCCCTATTATACCTGCTGAACCTCTACTGAATAGTGAGGTAGTGGTTAAAATTGCACCTTGGAAATCAAAATGTTGTTTGGTTAAACTCAAGAATATTTCTCACATCCGTAATATACATGATTTTCTGACTGACCATGGCTTTGAGTTTAAGTTTGCTGCTCCTGTTGGTAGTTATTGTGTGATTATTTCATTTGTATCAGATGTGGCTCTTAAGGATTTTATGAATGGTGATTGGAAAGTTATGGAACATATTGTGGAGTCCGTTTGTGCACTACTAGTAGATTTTACGCCATTGGAATGTATTATGTATCTGGATCTCATGGGAATTCTGCCAGCTTTTGTCTGTGAACCTGTGGTACACGAACTCGCAGCGAGATTTGGATGAATTGTTGCGATAGATTGTAATTTTGAAAAACTGGATTGTCTGGACGTAGTATCGTGCCTTGTTTCTGTGCCGCTAGGGATAGCTAGCAAAAATCTGACCCTGGCTTTGGGGGATAGGGATATAATGATATACACAAATCTTAGACAAGGCATTGGGTGTCAACACTGTTAAGAGCACAGATTGAAAGAGTGGAGTGAACTAGAGGAGGATCCTTCTGACAGGAGTAGTTTGGAATCATCGGGGAACGAAGTTGAAACTAGATCGAGTGAGGATGATGAGATTGGAGCGGATAGCAATAACACAATTCTGGAAAGTAACCATCCTCCTAGCGATAGCCCCGATAATCGGGGGGAATAATGCGATGGTTCCAGTTACGGAGGATTCAAGCTCCTCGGGCCCGAACATCTCAAATATGAATAGAATTATCATCCGGAGGGAAGAAAATGAGCCAACTGTCAGTGAGGAACTAATGACATTCCGAATTAGGGAAAAGCTTGAGTTGTTTAGTGAACAAAACATGGGTTTGATTATAGAGGCCTTGAAAGGGCAGTGATGCTGAGATGACTGTTGTCCGAGCTGGGTTATCGTTTATATTATTATGTCATTGGGTTTTATAAGTTGGAATTGTCGAGGGGGTCTGTTGAATGGGGCCAAACAGTTTTTGGTCCGGTCATGTGTTCGAAAGTGGCAGCTTCAGGTTTTTATTCTGATTGAGACAAAGTCTTTGTCGGTTTCAGATCAGGTTGCCAGAAAGTTTTGGGGCCATAATGAGTTTTAATCTCATTATATTCCATTGCATGGATTGTCAGGGGGTCTACTACTCTCATGGAATTCTAGTTTAATACATGGCTTAATTACTGCTTCCACAGATAGATGGTGCTTGCTACATATTGTGTCCAGTCAACTTGAGGTCAACTTACTATGCTTATATGGTCCCCCTATCCCCAATGAAAGGAATCAGTTTTGGTTTGATCTGCTGCCCCATAATCAAAACGTGGATAACTTGGTGATATGTGGTGATTTTAATGAAGTGTTACATAGCTCTAAGAGAGGTAGAAGTGGGAATACGGTGTCGAGTTCGATGATTAGGTTCCAGGAGTTTGTTAATTAATGTGCTTTATTTGATTTGCCATTACATGGTCGTGCTATACGTGGTCTAATAGCCTATCCTTCTCGAGCATCGATCAAGTCTTGGTGTCGTGCGATTTTCTTGATAGGTGGCTGGGTCAAAGTTTGATGACGGTTGATTCGACTTTATCAGATCACTTTCCGAATATCTACCGGTCCCACGCATCGGTATGGGATGGTAAAAGATTTTTTGCTCCTTGAATTGTTGGTGGGAGAAGGACAGGTTTCTACCTTTTCTAAAATTGAAGTGGGAGGCTATAGAATTGGCGGATCTGGGGCGCGGCAATGATTTTAAGCTAAGCCGGCTAAGGAGCTTTATTCGGCCTTGGCATCTATCTAGTTTTGGCAGGTTGGAGGGAAGAATAAAGAAGCTAGAGGCTCGTGTTATATCCTTGACATCTAGCTCGGTGTCTCGGCCTATTGAGGAGGAGAGTAATTTGGAGCTTCTGTGCGTGCGATCGGAATTACTTACCTGTAGACGGAACCTTGAACAAGTTCGCCATCAACAATCACGAGTTAACTGGACTATGCTGGGTGATGATAATACAAGTTTTTTTCATAGGATGGCGTCAGCGAGGTCTAGGGGTAATTGGATTTCACAGCTGGAAATTGATGGGGCTGTATCTTCTAACTCGAAACTTATTAAATCCACGATATAGAATTTTTATTCCAGGCTATTTTCAAAAAAAGTGGAGGTGCCATATAATTTGAGGGAGCTAAATTTCTGCATGGTTGATGAGGCAGCCAATTCTCGGCTTATCGAGTCATTTTCAGAGGCTGAAGTGTGGGATACGGTTTGTGCTTGTCAAGAAGGTAAGACTCCGGGGCCGGACGGATTTAATTTTTTCTTCTATAAACGCTTCTGGGGGGAACTGAAACCGAATGTGCAAGCACTGTTCGGCGAATTTTATAGGTATGATCATCTACCCAATTCAATTAAATCATCCTTTACTGTGTTAATTGCTAAGGTTCCTGGGTCATTGTTGATGGGAAACTATAGACCGATTGCCCTTATTCATGGTATATATGAAATTGTGTCGAAAGTACTCGCGAAAAGGTTACAGGTTGTATTGCCTCAACTGATCTCTAAGAACCAGTTTGCATTTGTTAAAGGCCGTAATATTCATGAATGCTCATTTATAGCCTTGGAAGTGATCCAATCAATCCACCGTCATGGTCAGTCTTCAGTAGCACTCAAGCTTGATTTCCATAAAGCATACGATAGTGTTTCTTGGAATTATATTGATTTACTTTTGAAGAGGATGGGTTTCTCTGATAAGTGGATTGGATGGATGGCAGCTTGCAGAGAGAACTCGGTAACATCTATTCTTATCAATGGAAGCCCTACTGATCCGATCTACTTGGGTAGAGGGGTTAAACAAGGCGACCCCATTTCTCCATTTATTTTTGTCTTAGCTGTGGAGGGTCTTAAACAGCTTATTAATGCAAGTGTCCTGAAGGGCATTTTGCCTGGGTTTTGTATTGATGGGTCAGAGATGGATATATCTATTCTTCAGTTTGTGGATGACACGATGTGCTTCTTGCCTGCAGATGAGTCCCTTTTACCTATTTTTATCCGTTTATTACATTGTTTTGAGCTGATTTCAGGTTTTGCGAATTAATTTTGTTAAGAGCTCAATTATGGGTATTAATATGCAGGACGATATGTTGAATCGATGTGCGGAGATTATGGGATGCAAGATCGAGAAATTTCTGATTACTTATCTAGGAGCCCCTCTCAGTACGAGACGCATCCCAGTGTCTTATTAGAACTCGTTGATTGGTAAGTTCGAAAATTGGCTGTCAAGTTGGAAAGGTCAGTGTTTATCGTATGCTGGTAGGGTGGTCTTTATGAAATCGGTTCTCTCTTCCATCCCGATTTATTTTCTATCATTGAATAAGATGCCGGCCTCTATTAATAATAAGCTTATGCAACTGATGTGGAATTTCTTGTGGAAAGGTAACGCGGATTCTAGAGGGATCTGCAAAGTGAGTTAGGAGACAATTATGCTTCCAAAAAATCTAGGAGGCCTGTATGTTAGGGATCTCAGACTAGTAAACTCTAGTTTATTGTTGAAATGGATATGGCAGTCTAGAGTAGACAGACAAGGATCGCTATGGTATGAGTTGTGTGTCCGTAGATATGGCTTCAATTCATGGAACTCGTTTGAAAATGTTGAGAGTTCACGCCTTTCGTATGTTTGGCGGGGCATTTTATCTTGCGGTGTAAAGAACTCAACCTTCTGGGAGTTGTTTAAATCGATTGTGAGGGTGAAAGTGGGGAACATGGCTTGCGGATCCTTTTGGTATGATAATTGGACGGCAAATGTGTCACTATCTCTTCTTTTTCCTGACCTATATCTCTTATGCAATAGAAAAAGTTGCTCAGTTTGGGATGGGTGTCTATCAATTTCTGAGGGAGCAGCACTTTCTAGGCCTTTTTGGAAACATAGTCTAAGGATTTCGAGTAGAGAGAGGTGCTCCCAGCTTCGGAATTGGATTTCCCAGACCCGTCCAGCGATTTTTATGGGTAATGAGGCTGAAGGCAATATGGGGCAGCAGCTACATGCTACGTTTCAGGTGGTGGCGGATAGATTTGAATGGGATCTGGGAGCTAATAAGGTATTTTCAGCCGCATCTTTTTGTTTGGGGTTCTATAGGACGCCTCAACGGACTACGCCGGAAACGGATTACATGGTGGTTTGGAATGCGTGTCTTCTTCCTAAAGTTAAATTCTTTGGCTGGTTATTGTTGCATAGACGTCTTCCAACGAAAGTTTTTCTAGTTCGTCGTGGATGCCAAGCAGTAGTGGATGATAAGTGTTCATTTTGTGATGAGTCTAAAACAATCGATCATGCTTTGTTCCACTGTTTGGGTAGTTATTGTGTATGGGCTCAAGCTTTTCCGCTGCTAGGGATTTTAGTGACAATGCCATTGAAGGGGGCTGATTTTCTATTAGTACGGCATGTGCACTTTACCTCGGGTCTTGGCTATGAGTTTGGTACGGCTTTATGGTTTATGATTGCGTGGGCTATTTAGAAAAGGAGGAATAAGTTTGTGTTTGAGGGAGTCTTAAGCACAGAAGATCATTTGGGGTCATGCATTCTTCTATGCTGGTTCTTCTTCAAGTATAGGAGGCGGAATCTTAATTTTGTTGTTTCTTATGTCTTTAATTTTCTGAACTTATTACTTAGTTGTGACTAGATAGCTGGTATTCATTGGTCTTTTTCATTGTATAGGCATATCTTGGGATCAGTTTTCATATCCGTATCACCTTTAGGCTGTATTTCTGTCCAATGATGCTCTCATCTTGTGAGGAGATTTTGGATTGCTTTAATAAAGAGAGCTAGGTGTTTTGTAGGTAAGCGGGGGCATCAACCTAGTTGGGACGCCTGCCCCGAAATTTTCACCTGCCTCGATCTTTTTCCTTCTAAGGGAACACAATGTTCCTCATGGGGGTTTTTAAAAAAAAAAGAAAACTAGTTCTGAAACTATTATGATACAAAGTAGTGAATAGTAGCACAGGTTCAGCTGTAAGAAGTCTCGCATTCAGGTCTAATTCAATTCTTTACTTTCCAATTCATACTACTAGTTTAGACTTTAGGCAGCGTTCTTTCATACCACATGACTTTCAACGAAACAGATTATGTAAAGTTGGCTAAGTTTTACCAATATGTTAATAGTTGTTGTATTGTACCTCATAATTATGAGCAGGCGTGATAAATACATATTTTATACCTATAAAAATGTAATCAAATTTATATAAAATTGTGGTTAGAATTAGGATACAGGTAATATGAAAGTGAATGCTAAGGGTGGATTAAAAGTTATAAGACTAGATAAATTTAACGCATTCGTGGAAACATATAAATTGAGGTAATGATAGAAAGCAAGTGTAGAGATGAGTAGACCAACATTATTTAGAGAAAAACTATTTGAAAGATGTGTGTTTATTAGATATTGATGGGAATATAACATTCAGTAAAACTTTATAGCATCAGAGTATTCATATTGTTGATTCCACTTAGAGAAAAACAAAATTGAATTAGCTGTATCTACACTTCCACCATAGTTGATTCAGGGGCTCCTCACGCAAGGCTCTGGGTCATACGCCTTTTCATACCTTAGGCGAGGTAGCGTAGCTCAGGCGTGCGCCTTATATGTCTAGGCGCCCATTTTGGTGTGCGCCTTAGGCGCACCTAGTGCCTTGACAACTATGACTTCCACAATGAAACTCAATGTGTGTTTTAAAATTGTTGAAAAATGCAGCAGCCAAGCTCTTACAGAATTCTTCAGTTATGTGGCGTGACTAGACGTGTTCTGGATTCAGGCCGGGCCTAATCGGCCCTAACCTAAAAATTAGTAGCCCAAGTCAGACCCAATTTATAAAAAATAGACGTCGGGCTCGAGCCGGGCCGGACTTTTATAAATTATTAAATTCCAAGCCTGGTCCATGGGCCTACAAACTATTTATTATATTAATTTTTAAAAAATAAATACGTTAATGATCTGTTAAAAGAAATAATTTTTTCATTGATTTGTTATGGTGAACACAACTAATGTAAAAATGATGGGGGAATAAACTTTAGCCAATATATACCAAAGTGAGTGTTAATAGCGCAAATAGAGATTTACTTATACAGTTATAAAAGGAAATAGAAATTTAGTAAAAATTATATATTATCAAATAAATAGTTATATATACTAAACTTTAGTGTATATTTATATTATATCGGACCACAACGGGTTCGGGCCGGGCCGGGCCTTTATTCAAATTCTCTTGCCCAAACCCACCATTTTTAGTGCGGGCATGGACTGGCCTAGCGGGCCCATGCCCAGGTCTAGCCGTGACTAATGACAAGTTCTCTATCAGGTCCAACACTCGGTTGCTACACATAGATGTCTATTTCTTAAAGTATATTTTGATAAGCAAAATGTAAAGGGAAATTGTAAGGATTGTAGGGGTTGCCTAAAATATTTACACTATTGCCCTCTACTTTTATAATTAACTCTTTAGTGAGGTTTTAAACTTTCCATTTTCAAGGTATACGTTCCTTTTATTGTATAATGCAGTCATGTTCTTTCTTTTTTCCCTTTTTTCCCTTTGTTTTGCATTTATCTCGCAAACCGTCAATTTTTTCGATATGCCGCTTTAGAGTTTTCTGTTCGTCTCATTTTTATCTCCAAAAAAAGTACCATAATTATATACTTTTTCGAGTTTTTATTTTTAAAGATATGTAACAGATGATACAAGCATTATACTAGCATTTTATAAAGTGTGAAAAACGAGCATTATGCCAGCATTTTATCAGCATTATACAAGGTGTGAAAAACCAGCATTATATCAGCATTATACCAGCATTTTACTATATGTGAAAAATTATGTTAAAGCATCTATTTTATGAAAGAAACCAAATAAAAACCACTTTATATCAACATTATACAAGCATTATACAAGATGTGAAGAACCCAAACATAAGCATCTATTTTATGAAAGAAATCAAACAAAAACCACTTTATACCAGCATTTTACCAGCATTTTATGAGGTGTGAAAAATTAAACTAAACATAAGCATCTATTTTGTGAAAGAAACCAAACAAAAGCCACTTCATATCATCGTTATACAAGCATTATACAAGGATTATATAAGGTATGAAGAACCCCAAACATAAGCATCTATTTTATGAAATAAATAAAAAAAACCACTTTATACAAGCATTTTACGATGTGTGAAAAATTAAACTAAACATAAACATCTATTTATGAAAGAAACCAAACAAAAGCCACTTTATATCATCATTATACAAGGTGTGAAGAACTCAAAGATAAGCATCTATTTTATGAAAGAAATCAAACAAAAATCACTTTATATCAGCATTTTACCAGCAAAATACTAGCATTTTACCAGCAAAATACCAGCATTTTACTAGCAAAATACCAGCATTTTACAAGCAATATACTAGCAAAATACCAGCATTTTATTAGGTGACAAAAAGTTTGGAAAAAAAATATCACAATAGATGGTGTTTCAAAGAGAAAAATAAGACGAACAAAAAGTCTGCAGCGGCATGGCAAAAAAATAAACGGTTTGAGAGATAATTGTAAAATAAGAGAAGAAAATAAAAAAAAAACATGTATTGTGCATGAGCTATTGAAGATGAACGTATTTAGGTTGTTTGAGGTTTATAGAGCTTATTTATGTTGTTGAAACTTGTGGAATTGGACACTTGTATTGTTGACCAAACTTTTACTGGAAATTATTGTTGGGCTTTGGTACAGTTATGTACTTTTTCCAGGTGTAAACTGCTGACATTTTAACTGGAATTCTCATTCTATAGTTGAACAAGAATTCATTTTGCTTTCCTCTTTTGTTACCTACTGGACTTTTATTAAAATTTTGTATATAGACTTTACAAACAATTGTTGCCCCTCGTGTTTCAATTTTTGTGTTTTAGGCATGCATCATTGTTTGACTTTTCTGAACCAAGTATATGTTATTTTTTTTTGAAATATATGAATATTCTTAACATTCATTATAATTTTTTTAGAACCTAGTACTTTTTTACGGCATTGATTACTAGTATTTTTTTCAATTTTTAGTTGTTGATGAAATGTAATATATAAGAGCCCTCTTCAATCCAAATAGTTTTAAATTTAGGTATTGATTTTCAATGAATTTGCACTTGCAAATCTGCAAGGGGAATTGCAACAGATTATACACTTGCAAATCTACAAGAAGCTATAAGCTTGTAGAATTGCAACGGAAATATTTCCGTTGCAACATTGCAACGGAGTGCGAAACACTAGCAGATGAATCTACAAGCGCGTATATTGCAACAGAATCAGTGTCATTGCAATTCCATTGCAAAAGGGCTTTTGCAACAGAAATTTTGTTGCACTTTCTGTTGCAGATGACTGATTTTCTTGTAGTTACCCGGATGTTTAGGGCGTGGATCATCCAATACATAATCCAAATAGAAATTCTATAAATCCTTCCTTAGTGCCCCGAACCACTCGTCAAAGTTTTTACCATTAAATGTGTTTTTGTCAAGAAGAAGAGTATCAATGGGTGCATTTATAATGGGATACATATTCATGTATGCAAACATTTTCAACCTAAGATGTAAGAAAGAAATATTGTTAAGACTTTAGTATATAGTACTTGTATTTAGTACAAGAACTTTTAATTAAATGCATTTATCCTACCATTTTTTGACATTTACAGTAGCCCATTCTATTGAATTCGGAAGATCTAACTTAGCTAAAGTTCCAAGTAGTTAGCATCTATAACTATTCTAATATGGCCCCCAATTTTATGGGTCAAGCCATATTAGTAAGCTGTAGTTGGAATTCCATTCCATTTGCATCCCATGCAATTGATAATTATTCAAGTTCCCTAAACTAAAGGATGTGTGTTCTAATTTTAGCATCTTCTTGAATGTGTCTCAGTCCTACAGTTAGCCCCAATTTTATGAGTGTAAAACTAACCCATTCCTGTTAAGGTAGACCCTATCTCAATATCTTTAATCAATCGATGTAGACGGAAGGAGCGCTTTGCTCAAAACGTATGGCCGAAAAAGACCGTATTATAGATTTGAGTAACGAAGACTATGACTTACCTTAATATATTTACTTTAGGATTTTCTTATTGGTGTTTAAAAGTCTCATCCAATCTAGGATTTATAATAATCTATATTAATATCAGAGAATTTTAGAATTAATTAAAAGGTCTAACCTTAAAAGGTTCACGTTCTTTATTATAATTATTCCATCCACCTAGATTACATGAAAAATTCTTAACATTCTTTATTTGTTATATATTTTTCATTACCATTAAGCTTTTTTCAATATTTTAATGATTACTTTGTTATAGAAACATATATAAGAACTCAGCTTATATACTAGAAATAAATCAGTCCATATTTAACCCTTTTGGTCAATTCAAGCTGCACCAATATAGGTTCACAAGTAGGAGATGTGACCTATGAGAAGTAGACACCAAGTCCAATCATTCCTAGAATAAACACGGGCACAAACTCAAAGACCATGGATTCTCTTGAACTAATAAATTTAATTTCGTTCTTTTAAATCATATAAATTGAAAGCATTTATAACCCTTTATGACTTGTATAATTTATTGAGTTTTGATAATATCTAGAGAAAATTGAGCAATACTTATTCTAATTATTAATATCCATTTTTTAACCTTGAAATGAAACACTAAGTTCATCTATTGTTGTTTCTAAACAATTAATAAACTTTATATCATTTCATACAGAAAATAAAAATCAATTTTCTCCTAACTTAAATTAAGCACTAAATAGGAAGGCTCTGATACCACTGTTAAGAACTGACAGTCATTTTAAACATGCATGACAGGCATGGCAAAATTTCAAAATTTTGTCTGTTGTCCTTTGAAACTACTATTAGTTTCATATAATTTAATTAAACCATTAACTAAATAAATTCCCTACCTAGGTTATGATGCATAGGCTAGGCATACCATAACTCTAAGTTATATTCTAGCATAAATATTTTGTACTAAGCATGTTATAACTCTAATATATAACCTATGCATAAAATAAACTAAGCATGCAAATAACAACCTCAGCACAATTATTAAGTCTAAAAGCGCTCAAAAAGACCTAATAATTAAAAGAGAAACTTACCAATTGAAGAATGCTTTAGCAGAACCTTCTTACACAAACCTCTAAGTGTAGGATAGCCTCTATGAGTATCCACACCAACCCCACCAACCGAAACCTCCCACGAGGAAGAACTGTAGAGTTTTGAGTAGCTGCTAGACGACTCCAAAACCCACCCAAAAATACTAACTAAGAGATGCGCGAACAAATTCAGGGCCCCTCTAAAAATAGTTCTTCTAAGTCAACTCGAGAAAACTTTTAGGAATCTCAAGCCAAGACTCAGAAGAGAACTTGGTGATTACGAAAATGGGGGAGGAGTAGCCTATATGTACGCTCGGGGGACCCAAAAGGCTCCCCTTTTTTCGATGTGGGATGTGCATTTTGCACATCCCATACGCGAGTATGACCCACGGGGATTGGAGAACCGCGGGTCAAACCCGCACATATAGCGTGTTGGGCTGCTATATGTGACACACAAGGCAAGACCTAACAGGCTTGCCTTGTCCGCCAGCTAGGCATCACGACCTATGTCATGAGCCCAGCTTGTGGCACACCCCTTATGGGTTGTGCTTGGCCAGCCCACATTTGTAGGTTACCGCGAGCACTTCCTAGCAGTGCTCGTTCAACGTATCCAAGCCTATACACATATATTTGTACTCTCGGTCCAATTTAGCTCGCTAAGGAAAAATTCCCTTTCAATCGTTTTTCAAATATGTATTGCATTTTATGACCTAAATAAATTAGTTACTGGTAAAAATAAAATCTCTAGTCTAACCAGGTAATGGTCTAACCATTATACATTTAATATTCTCATAATAGACTAAGTCTATTAATTCTTCACTAAGTTCAATGTAGGTCCAATGTGTGTTACCTTATAGGATCTCGAAGTTTTGAGTTGTTAAGGCTTAACCCACCCTTGTTCAATAAAAAAAATTTGCTTGAGATTCTAGACCACATTTGGAACTCGATGACCTTAAACGACTATAGTATGCCACTAGTAAGGGTCCATCATCTCGCATTACTCGGAACGTCATTTATGCTTATGACTTAATCTTGGTTAATGCAATAGTTGCCCAATGCAATGAACTCCTTCCATTCTTTAATATTCAAACCATATGGTTTATTAGGTTCGGTTAAAGTGTTAACCAACCAATAGCGAGATTGCTCCAAGCTATCCCAGTTATTTATTTGTTGCAGAAATATATATGAACACATCGATATAACCAAAAGATGAATGTCTTTATTAATTAATCGAATTGCTCATACCAATACATAATTAATAGATATCACCCAAATTACCTTAATGGCATACATCATATCTAGCATAATTTTTCCAAGGAACTATAAGAAAAAGCCATTGATTACGTTGTGTATATCTTGAACTGGTCCCCAACAATAAGTGTTTCCGATATGACACCCTAAGAAGCATGGAGTGGGAGAAAGCCCAATATCTCTCCTTTTCATGTTTTTAGTGGTGTAGCACATGTTCATATGATGTTATAAGAGATCTAAGTGAAGAATTAACTATTTACTGTCAT
Organism: Euphorbia pulcherrima; assembly: GCA_947683365.1. NCBI lineage: Eukaryota > Viridiplantae > Streptophyta > Magnoliopsida > Malpighiales > Euphorbiaceae > Euphorbia > Euphorbia pulcherrima. The sequence goes on from CANTUS010000007.1 coordinate 29,397,711, forward strand.
CTTATTGATCGTGAATCCATTGATGCTCAAGAAGCTATAAAGGATGAGAGATGTAAAAAAGCCATGGAGGAGGAGATCCAAGCAATAAAGAAGAATGAGATGTGGGAGTTAACTAAACTACCAGCAGATAAAAAGCCCATCAGGGTCAAATGGGTGTTTAAGGCAAAGAAAGATGCCAACAAATAAATTATATGACACAAGGCAAGGTTAGGTTCTAAGGGATATAGTCAAATACCCAGTATTGACTATGATGAAGAATTCTAGAGGAAGAAGTTTATGTCCAACAACCACCTAGTTATGTTGTTAGAGGCTACGAAGAGAAACGACTGAAGCTGAAGAAGGCATTGTAAGGACAGATGTAACACCCCCTTTATTGGGAGTGCCACAGTAACTATAATCACCCAATAAACAACTCTACTCCACTATATAAAGTTCAATACTTATAGATTTAATGTGTACAAATACAAATATAATGTTTGAAACTTCAAATTATTCTCCAAATATTTCTCAATGCCACTTTACATTTCTCACACTATCTAGTACATGCCACTATTCTACAAACCATAATATTACATTAAAATACAAATCCACCTCGAGTCTTTTCTTATATGCTCTTCAAGCTGATCGACTTTGGTCCGAGCTATCTATAATCTTTAGTATCTGCGTGTAGAAAATAAACTACATGCTAAGCAATTTGATTAGTGGTGTACATAAAAGAAATACAATAACTTTGAACATTTTTAACACTTTAAAATAGAAACAAAGTATGTTCATAAGTCAAAAGCAACTTAAACAACTTTATAAAACCAAAACACAAAACTTATAATATAAACCTTTCAAAGTACAATCAAATTTATATCCAATTTTTCCAAACACATTAACCATATATAGCCCAAAGTAAACAAGTCATGAATAACGATAATATGGATATGGGTGCGGACAAGCCCAAAGCCGAAGCTTCAATATCAATGTATCGGTCGAGCCCTAAGTCGAAGCTTCAAAATCAATATATCGGTCAACGCCGAAGCTGAAGCTTCAAAATCAATATATCGGTCAAGCCCAAAACCGAAGCTTCAATATCAATATATTTTTATTAGAATACCTGTCGAAGCCCAAAGCCAAAGCTTCAATTGTTTGTACAGTATTGTACCTCCTTTATTGGCGCAATCTACCCTGACCCCTATTCTACTCGTTTAATAAGGGTAATAAATCAAAGTAACATCTAAAAAATTCCAGAATAAACCAGCAAACATAATTCAACAAATTTTCAGTAATTAAGAAATTCAAATCCTAAATTTTAAAGCATCAAACTTCAATTAAAACACAATAAAATCAATATTCATATTTTCTCGAAATTTCTAGATTTTGTGACCTGACTTCCCCTGCATTTTTCACTACTAAAACATCATCCAATCAAAGAAATTTCTTATAAACATAATAGCCACATGTCTCAACTTTCCAAATCCACCAGAATCACAGAAATCCAAATTGTATAACCAAAGTTGTGATCAAACCAAAATTTCACATCGAAAATGAACAAAACTCAATAAGTTTTTTTTCTGAACATATATTCTTTAGTTTCTGTAAATATCAATAGAATCAAGAATCATTCAAATTGGATTTATATAACAAGAGAAAACATCAAAACAAAACAGGGATACAAATCTGGAAATTTTCAGAAAAATTGAGAAATCAAAATTAGAGACACAAACCTTTTTCTAAGCTCTTTCTAGTTCTCCTCCATCTCTTTCCCTTGTCCTTTACTAGTATTAGCTTCCTCTATGATAGCCGTGTAATAATTCTATTAAGATATTGTATAAATAAACTTCCTAATACCATAAATATGCTTAATCTATCATGAATTCTACTAATTAAGCTTTAATTTCATCAAAAATCACTCACCTCAAATTCGGGTTACTATTTATCCAAAACTTAGAAACTGAAATCATCTTATTCTAACCTTGATTCACTGAAATTGATGATGATAGAGGACTTAATGATCAATTTCTAATAAGAATTTGAAGTTGAATTGAAGAAATCGAAAGTTTTTAAATTAGGGAAAAATTTTTGGTAAGTTAAGGATGAGGTGAAGAATGAAGAAGATGAAGGGGAGAAAGAAGAGAGGATTCGTATAGATTTTATGATAGGCTTTTTTTTTCAATTTCCAATATGCCCTTGAACAAATAATTAAATGCCTAAATCATCTCTCTTACTTAAATAACTCTGATTTCTTATCTAATGACACAAAAGAAAAATGCCTAAACTCATAATATCCATATTATTTTATACTTTTATACCTTAATAAAATGTAATTCAAAAGTTTCGGGTCATTACAATTCTCCCCCTCTTATGAATTTTTGTCCCGAAAATTACCTGAAAACAGTTGCGGATATTGAGTTTTCATTGTATCCTCCAGTTCCCAAGTTGCTTCTTCAACCTTATGATTTTTCCAAAGTACTTTTACCAAAGGAATAGACTTGTTTCTTAATTGTTTAACCTCTCTCGCCAAAATTTGTACCGGTTCCTCTTCATACATCAAGTCAGGTTTGATTTCTACGACATCAGGAGATAAGATATGTGATGGATATGATCAGTATCTCCTTAACATTGACACATGGAACACATTATGAATTTTGTCGAATGTCGGGGGTAGTGCCAACCGATAAGCTACCGGTCCAACCTTCTCTATAACCTCATATAGGTCAATGAATCTCGGACTAAGCTTGCCTTTCTTGCTAAATCGGAGGACTTTCTTCCAAGGAGATACTTTGAGAGATACTTTATCCCCAACTTCATAAGTGATGTCTCCTCTTTTTAGATTAGCATAAGACTTTTGTCTATCCGATGCAACCTTCAATCTCTCTTGAATAAGTTTTACCTTCTCCTTTCTCTCCTAAATCAAATCCACTCCCACAATCTTGTTTTCACTAAGTTTGGTCCCATGTAATGGAGTTCAACATTTTATTCCATACAATGCTTCATATGGCACCATTTTTATGCTTGGCTGATAGCTGCTATTATAGGAAAACTCCATGAGGGACAAATACTTAACCAACTTCCCTTAAATTCAATGATACAACTTCTCATCATGTCTTCCAACACCTGAATTACTCTTTCAGATTGACCATCTGTTTGAGGATGAAATGAAGTACTAAAATGAATTTTACTACCTAAGGCTTTTTGCAACTTCTTCCAAAATCTTGAAGTAAATCATGGATCTCGGTCAGAAATGATTAAAACAGGCACTCCGTGTAGCCGCACTATCTCATCTACATATAGCTGAGCTAACCTATCAAGTGAATAATCCATCCTAACTAGAAGAAAGTGGGTAGACTTTGTCAATCTATCTACAACAACCCACACTGCATCATGTTTCTTTCGTGTAAGTGGTAAAGATGTCACGAAGTCCATTGTAATTCATTCCCATTTCCATTCTAGAATTGTTATTTGTTGCAACGATCTAGAAGGAACTTGATGTTCGGCTTTCACCTGTTGATAAGTTAGACATTGAGCAATATGTTTAGTAATGTCTTTCTTTATCCCATTCCACCAATAATGGCTCTACAAATTTGGGTACATGTTGTTTGCTCATGGATGCATCGTATAAGGACTACTATACACCTCATGTAAGATGTTCTTCTTTAATTCTTCATTGCTTGGCATACATAGTCTATCTTTAAAATATAGACACCCATCTTCTCGAACCATATAGTTGTCTACGATACCCACTTGTGTCCTTGCTCGAATGACCTTCAAGTCATCATCTTCATTTTGTGCTTGCTTAACCTGTTGTAGTAGTATAGGTTGAATCTTCAATTCTACACTTAAGGCTCCACCACTGGTAAGAGCTAACCCTGTAATTATAGCCCTAAGTGCCATCATTGTCTTTCTACTAAGAGCATCTGCCACTACATTAGCCTTTCCTGGATGGTAATCAATAAGACGATTGTAATCTTTAATAAATTCCATCCACCTTCTCTGCCTTAAATTTAACTCCTTCTGTGTTGGCAAATATTTCAAGCTTTTGTGATCTGTACAAATATAACATTTTTCTCCATAAAGATAGTGTTGCCAAATTTTCAAGGCAAAAGGCTATTGCAGCCATTTCCAAATCATGAGTAGGATAATTCCTTTCATGATTCTTCAATTGCCTGGAAGCATAAGCAATCACTTTCCCTTCTTGCATCAAAACACACCCAAGACCACTATGCGAAGCATCACTATAGATTACAAAGTCTTTTCCAGGCTCTGGTTGGGTAAGAATGGGTGCTTTTGTCAACATTACCTTCAACTTCTCAAAAATTTCTTGGCACTTGTAATTCCACTCAAATTTTGCATTCTTTTGAAGTAGTTTTGTCAGTGGGAAAGCAATGACTGGAAATCCCTTCATAAATCTTCTATAATACCCTACTAAGCCAAGGAAACTTCTGACTTCTGTAGGATTCTTTGGTGGTTTCCATTTCACAACTCCTTCTATCTTTTTAGGATCCACTTTAATTCCTTATGCAGAAACAACATGGCCTAAGAAAGAAACTTCTTCAAGCCAAAACTCACATTTGTTAAGTTTGGCATATAATTTATTTTCCCTTAAAGTTTGGAAGACTATCTGCAAATATTGATCATGCGCTACCCGTGACTTAGAATACACCAAAATGTCATCACTGAAAACAACTATAAACCTGTCTAAATATAAGTAAAAGACATGATTCATAAGGTCCATAAATGCTGCTGGTGCATTAGTTAGACCAAATGGCATCACCAAAAATTCATAGTGCCCATATCTGGTTCATAAAGCCATCTTTACAATATCATCATCTTTCACTCTCATCTGATAGTAAGTCTTCAATCCTTGGCAATGGATACTTATTCTTCATTGTCAATTTATTCAACTCCCGGTAATCAATACATAATCAGAGCGACCTATCTTTCTTCTTAACAAACAACACTGGTGTACCCCACGGGGATACACTCGAGCATATGAATCCTTTGTCTAACAATTCTTGCAACTGGATCTTCAACTCTTTCTGTTCAGCAGGTGCCATTCTGTATAGTGCTTTGGACACCGGTGCGGTACCCGGCAACACATCAGTTGCGAATTCTACCTCTCTTTTTGGTGGCATCCCCGGTAGTTCTTCTGGAAATACATCAGGAAAATCACATACGGTAGGAATATTCTGCAATTCTAACTCACCTTTCTTTGATTCTAGAGCAAATATTAGGTAGGATTGACATCCCTTCCTAACTAGCCTTTTAGTCTTCATAAAATAAATTATGTTACAGAGATAATCTGATCTTTTCCCCACGATAACTATTTCTTCTGCATCAGAAACTTGAAGTGACATTCTTTTGTTTTTGCAATCCACCATAGCTCGATGTTCTAATAACCAATCCATTCCCAAGATAACATCGTAATCTTGGAATGGTAACTCAATTAAATTTATGTGAAAAAGTTGATGTTGAATCATAATAGGGCAATTCATATACACTTTGTTTACTATCACACTATGTCCTAAAGGATTAGTCACTTCAATATTTTCCCCTAATTCTACTACATATAATCCTTTCTCTTGTGCTAACGCAGTACATATATATGAATGAGATGAACTAAAATCTATTAGAGCATAAACATCATGATTAAAGAATGAAAATTTAGCAATAATAACTTCAGTAGATTCCTAAGTCTCAAGCCCTCTGATTGCATAACTTCGCGCCATTCCTCCCAGTCTACCACTCTGCGGTGCTTGTTGAGCCACATCACGTCCACTTGCCTCACTAGCATTTCCTCTTCCTCTTCCTCTTCCTCTTCCACCTTGCATTGTAGGAGTAGGAACTACTACAGGTGCAGATGTACTTATCTATCTTTGAGGATAATTTGCAATCAAATGTTCCCTTGAGCCATATTTAAAGCAAACTCTACCTTTTCCCCAACATTCTCCTATATGTATCCTTCCATAATTAGAACATTGTGGAATATTTTATCTGCCTCGACCTGAAGGTACACTAGCTGCTGACCCTGTACTTGTGGTTTGTCTCAGTGAAAACGCTCTAAAATAAGATTGTGTTTGTTCTGATGTTCCCTTTTGTTTCTTACTTGGAGATTCTGAACTAGCTAAACCCTATGACCCCTTTTGAAATCTAGATCTTTTAGCCATTCTTTATTGCCTATCTGAATTGATCTTCTCAATGCCTGTAGCAGCATCAACCAAGTCATTGAACACCTTAATCTTTTGTGGAAGTAAATGCACTCTAATTTCATCATTCAGCCCATCCTCGAATCTCTTACATCGCTTTACTTCACTGTCAATGATATCACGAGCATACCTCTCAAGTTTGAGGAATTGAATTTCATATTCTGATACAGCCATTCATACTTGTCTCAAGGACAAGAACAATTTTTTCTATTCATCTTTGAATCATTCGTTAATGTACTTCTTGTTGAATTGTTCCAAGAAAAGACCCCAAACGATTTCTTCGGGGAGCCTTTATCTCGCAATGTTATCCCACCACCTCCTTGCTTATTCTTTGAGTAGACCTCACACACAATCTAGTCTCTCTTCATCTGTAAAATGAAGCCTAGTCATACGCCATTTAGTATGATCAAGCTAATCTTCTACAAATGCATGATTCACTGTGTCCCCTTTGAAGTCATCAGCTGGAAGCTTCTTGATTCTTTCAAGAGGAGTTCTCTCCTCTCTTTTTTCAATGTAAGGTACTATAGGAACTTGGGGGATTGGTATATTTTTGAAGTACTTGTATGATTACTTTAGTAGTCATATGCTGAAGTAAAGCAGCTTGTGCTAGAGTAGGTTGTTTGGGAAATCCATGAACTGGTGGAGGCTCATGTCTTTGTTCATCCCCATGCCTAATACGGACTGTACTCTCAGTATCCTCTTCCTCATTCTGGTTGTGACTACTACTAGCCACTACTTATTCCTAAAAATTGGACCAAAGTGGATCAAATAACTAACATAACATGTTGATTATTTGAGTATATTGTTATTAATAAAGTAAGTTTTCGGGGGAAGTTTTAGGAATAGGGCTCTGCTAGGGTTTCACATTCTCCCAGCTCTTATCTCTGATCTCTGGCTGCCACCATGGCTACCGGCCACTCTGGTGGTCCAAAACAACCAGAATTCTTTAAAGGTAATATAGCAGGACTTTTTAGCAGAGAGAGTTTAATCAAAGCCACATCGAATCCGATTGGAACTTAAAACCCTAATTCACTCAAGGCAGATTCTCAACCAAAGAGTCAGGTCCGTTTTGTGAACATCATCAAGGGGAGTGATTCTTGCATACCAGAGGTTGTAGCTACTGTTGAGGTATCCAACAAGGGAGGCTTTACTTCAGTAAAGATCCTACAAGGTTTGATTGAGAAATGATTAGCTTTGTGTGCCAACTCTTTGATAGGAACACTGATTCTTCAAAAGGGGGACAAGCCCTACTAATTATCTGATCTAAAGAAAGTTTTAACCGCTATTTGGGGGATCAAGGAAGTATGGAGGCTGATTTTGCTTTGGTAAAGGATATTACCATATTTTTCTTAGCTCGCAGGTCACAAAGTAGGGAATTTGGTCGAGGGGAACAATTGGTTTGAAACAGGGAACATTCAGGATACAGCCTTGGCAATCCGATTTTCTACTAGAGGACCAGAAGTCTATGAAAGTTCTGGTTTGGGTCAGATTTCATGGCTTGCCATGAGAATACTAGGACTCTGCAATTCTAGCTTGCATAGCTAAAGGAATTGGTGAATTTTCGAGGGTTGACGGAGCAACTATAGATGGAGACTTTGGGCACTTTGCTAGGGTTTTAATTGATATTGATTTGGCAAATCCTTTGGTTTACACGGTTGGTGTGCAGAGAGAGGGTAAACAATTGTGGATCGATGTCGAATACAAAAACATACTGGACTTTTGTAAACTATGCTCTAATATTGGGCATACATTGAAGGTCTGTCGCCAAAACCCTAAAGCTAAGTCTGATCAAGGGCTTAATAAAGTAGGAGGTCAGATTCAGGGTAGTTAGCATACAGCTGAAGAAGTGCTTGGGAAAGCAGGAGAAAAAATGCAAAAGGAGCTGCGTGATAAGGAGCTAGTGACTCTAATGGTTACTAATACCGCAAAGGAAACCCCATTTGATGTTGTGGAGGGTTCGGTTGCATTAAAGAAAGTGCAAGATAGAATGGTAGAAGACCTGACCATTCAGGAAGTCAATCCTGGGAATACAGGTTCTCCAGGAGGAAATATTAGGGAAAGCAGCCAGGAATGTAATAGTTCTTCGGAACATGATCCTTCTCCTTCTTCGAAGGAGATTCAAAAGGTTTTAAATCCATCTAAAACATTGGTTACCAGTGCACAACACGTTGACTTGGTTGTGGATTTCACCCAAAACCAGGGTATGGGTATTGAAGGGCAATTTATGGACCCGGAGGAGTCTGATGGAGAGGAATTTAGTCACACATTAGTAGAGAGGACCATTAGTCATTCTATGGAAGACAAGTATAATTCCTAGGCAGTTGATATGGCAACGGGTAAGGAATGATTCTGGGCAGATTATTCTGATTCAGAGGAACAAGTAACAACTACCAAGGAAGTCAAGGCTGACAAAAAAGGCCCAAAGACTCAGGGTCGCGGTAGAGGGAAGGGACAAGCCGATAGAGGCTAGGGGCGTCAAAACCCTTCAAGGAATTGTAAATGAAGACTTTGTTCTGGAACTATAGGGGAATTGACAATTCCTCTACCAAACAAGTTTTTTTGAATTTTTGTCAGACGTATCGTCTAGATTTAGTTTGTCTTGCAGAACCTATGATCTCTTTTGATGATAATTTACGGTTTTGGAGAACGGCGGGTTTGAAGTTTGTTTCTGGGAATAATAGGGATCTCCAATCCATATGGGTGCTTTCAAGCTTCCATATAACTCCCTCGAATGTGACTAGGGGGCAGCAATCGGTGACCATTGACATTCAGGTTATGGGTGAAAATCATCATTATTCATTTGTTTACGGTAGTAATTCTGTGGTTGATCGAAGAATTCTATGGAATCAGCTTCTTAACTTACAGCAGGATGTCCCATGGGTGGTCAATGGTGACTTCAATGTTGTTCGAGGTGCTCATGAGAAACGAGGGGGAAACATTAACAACATCGCATGTAGAGAGTTTAACTCAGCCATGGATGGAGCAGAGTTAGCGGATCTACCTCTTTTGGGTTCACAATTTACGTAGATTGATGGAAGAAGGGGACCTCACAATATCCAATGTATGCTAGATAGGGCTCTGGGGAATTCAGTTTTCCTTGATCACTGGGATTCTATTCATTGTCAGGCTCTTCCTCGACATCACTCGGATCACAACCCGGTTCTTCTTGAATGCTCTAAAGGTGAGGTTAGTTTTGCAAGATTTTATTTTCAAAGTATGTGGCCTACACATGCTGATTTTCACGATTATATTTGCTCTAATTGGAATCTGATTTCACCTTTTGCGCTTATGCATGCTTTTACTACTAACTTAAAGTTTTTACATAGTAAGTTGAGGGAATGGAATAAGTCTGTTTTTGGTAATTTGAATTAACGAATTATGGCTTGTCATGAGTCGTTATGTTGGTTCAATTGGAGATTGAGGATGGGGGGCTTTCTGACGAGCTTGTAGTAAGGGAGATTTGGGCTCATGCTGATCTCGATTTAGTGCTTAATCAGCAATAAATTTACTTCAAAGAAAAGGGGCATATGAATTGGCTTCGAGCAGGCGACAGGAATTCTGATTTCTTTCATTGTCAAGCTAATCTTCGTAAAGCTTCACCAAGCTTAGGGTTTCTGAATATTAATGGCACCACTACTACTGATCTATAGGCCACTTCAAACCATGTCGTGGAATTTTATAGATCACTCTTTAGTAGTCAAGGTGAGGTGCATGTTAATCGTGATAGGATCCGCTCAGTAATCCCAAATATTGTGACATTAGAGGAGAATAGGTCTTTAACTAGGAGGCCAACGATTGATGAGATACATAGTGTGGTCTTTGATATGGATGGAGAAAGTGAGCCGGGTCTTGATGGGTTTACAGGTAAATTCTATCAATCGTTTTGGCATATTATTAGCGATGATGTTAGTAAATGCATTTAGTGGTTCTTTGACAATGGGAAAGTCACCACTAGTTTTAATTCAAGTTTCATGGTTCTTATCCCTAAAGTTGACGACGTTGATTGTATAGAGTAGTACTCTCTAATTGCTTGCTCAAATTTCATTTTCAAAATTATTACGAAACTGATTGCTAATAGGCTTAGGGTTATAGCGGCTCGGATTATATCTAAGAATCAATTTGGGTTTATTATGGATAGGAAAATTAGTCATAGCATTTCGTTGGCCTCAGAGGGTATAAATGTGCTTGACAAGAAGGAATTTGGGGGTCGTATGGCACTCAACGTCGACATCCGAAAGGCTTTCGATACCTTGGATTGGGATTTCTTACTTACGGTTTTAGATTATTTTGGTTTCTCTAAACAATTCCGGGATTGGATCCTTAAAATTCTATCATCTTATCGTATCTCCTTACAAATTAATGGCTAACTTACAGGCTATTTTTCTTGCTCAAGGGGAGTAAGACAGGGCGATCCCCTCTCTCCATTGCTTTTTTGCCTTGCTGAAGAATTTCTTAGTAGGTATATTTTGAAGTTAGTTAATGAGGGTAGTTTCACTTCAATGCGATATACAAGGGATGCGACTTTCCCATCCCTTCTTCTCTACGTGGATGATGTGGTTTTTTTTGGGGCAGCCACTAAACGTAATTTCATATGCCTAAAAAATTTATTCAAGGACTATGTAGCTATATCAGGTCAAGCGGTTAACTGGAATAAGAGTTCAGTGTATTTTGGTAGAGGAGTTTCTATCAACCGGGCGCATGAAAATTCCAATATTCTGGGAGTTAGACAGCTAGATAGTCCTTTCCCATACGTAGGGGTTCCTTTATTTAAGGGGATTCCTCGACGGACTCATCTGAGGGGCATAGCGGATAAGATTTTAAGCAAGTTTTTAGGGTGGAAAGGATCCTCGCTATCGATGGCTGGTCGAATCTGTTTGGTAAACTCTATGATTCAGGGTTCATTTATTCATTCGTTCTCAATTTATAAATGCCCAATCAAACTCTTGTGGGATATGGAAGGTGTAATCAGGAATTTCATTTTGAAGGGTTCAACGACTAATCGTAAGTTGATAATGGTGCCGTGGTCAATCTGTTGTAAGTCTCTAAAGTGCGGTGGTCTTGGAATCAAGAACCTTCAAACTCTCAATAAGGCTTTACTCGCTAAGTTAAGTTGGGAGATCAATCAAGGTCAACATCCTAAGCCTAATTTATTGAGGTCGAGATTCATACAAAGATCGGGGGATATAATCAGACATCCTATATGCTCAACAATATGGAGTTCTATCAAGGGAATTTTTGGGCTGGTTAGAGAATAGGCTATTTGGTTTAATTTGTAGGAATATAAGTTTTTGGTTCGATAGTTGGATGGGAGAGCCCTTGGTTGATCGGTTAGAATTGTGCAATGAGCAGAGACGGGTTGTGAGAGGGAAGGTCTCCGATTTATTAAGAAACAATGAGTGGAATCTGCCAGAAAGATTACCGGTTGAGGTCTGAAATGAAATTTTGCAATTAGATCGGTTGAGAGAAGGCCCATATATTTGTGTTTGGAAGGCGGCAGTTGATGGTAACTATTCCATCAAAAGAGTTTACTCACTTTTATAGAACTTGAATGTGGTGGAACCATGGCATGACTTCATTTGGAAAGATTTTCTTCCTCCTTCGCATTCTACTTTGTGTTGGAGATTGATCTATCATCAGATTCCTACAGATGACATCCTTCATCATAAAGGAATATCGATTGTATCCAAGTGTTACTTGTGTGCGATGAATAAGGAGACTATTGATCATGTTTTCTTGTAATGCCCTTTTGCGAGGTGTTTATGGAATGCGGTGAGTAGCTTTTTTGGAAAGGATATTTACCTTAACAAGGGTGTAATTCCCTTGATTATAAGGGCGAAAGAGAAGTGGTGTGGGTCTCAGCTATTTGCGGTATGGAACGTGGCAATCTTGAGTTGTTTTTGGGTCATATGGCATATGCAGAATTTAGCCAGATTTTAAGACAAGCATGCGGTGATTGGAGACGGATTGCGTTTTCTTTGGTCCAAGCTATCTACAATCTTCAGTATCTGCGTGTAGAAAATAAACTACACGCTAAGCAATTTGCTTTGTGGTGTAAATAAAAGAAATACAATAACTTTGAACATTTTTAACACTTTAAAATAGAAACAAAGTATGTTCATAAGTCAAAAGCAATTTAAACAACTTTATAAGACCAAAACACAAAACTTATATTATAAACCTTTCAAAGTACAATCAAATTTACATCCAATTTTTCCAAACACATTAACCATATATTGCCCAAAGTAAAAAAGTCATGAATAACGGTAAAATGGATACTGGAGCGGACAAGCCCGAAGCCGAAGCTTCAATATCAATGTATCGGTCAAGCCCAAAGTCGTAGCTTCAAAATCAATATATCGGCCAAGCCCAAAGCCGAAGCTTCAAAATCAATATATCGGTCAAGCCCAAAGCCGAAGCTTCAATATCAATATATTTTTATCGAAATATCGGCCGAAGCCCGAAGACAATGCTTCAATTGTTTGTACAGTACTGTACCCCCTTTATTAGCGCCAATCTACCCTGACCCGTATTCTACTCGTTTAATAAGAGCAATAAAACAAAGTAACATTTTAAAAATTTCAGTATAAACCATCAAACATAATTCAACATAACTTCAGTAATTAAGAGATTCAAATCCTAAATTTTAAAGCATCAAACTTCAATTAAAACACAATAAAATCAACATTCATATTTTCCAGAAATTTCCAGATTTCATGACCTGACTTACCCTGCATTTTTCACTATTAATACATCATCCAATCAAAGAAGTTTCCTCTAAACATAATTAGCCACATGTCTCAGCTTTCAAAATCCACCAGAATGATAGAAATCCAAATTGTACAACCAAAGTTACGATTAAAATACTAAACAGTGTACAAAGCTGAGATTTTCCGAAAACAGATTTCATGACTCAACTTCAAACAAAAATTTCACATTGACAACTAACGAAATTCAACAAGGTTTCTTCTGAAAATATATTGCTTACTTTCTGTAGATATCAAAAGGATCAAGAATCATTCAAATCAGAGTTATATAACAAGAGAAAACATTAAAAAAACAGGGTTACAAATCTGGAAAATTTTCCGAAAAACCAAGAAATCGAAATTAGAGACACAAACCTTTTTCTAAGCTCTTTCTAGTTCTCTTCCACCTCTTTCCCTTGTCCTTTACTAGTATTAGCTTCCTCTACAATAGTCATATATAATTCTATCAAGATATTGTATAAATAGACTTCCCAATACCATAAATATGCTTAATCTACCATGAATTCTACTAATTAAGCTTTAATTTCATCAAAAATCACTCACCTCAAATTCGGGTTACTATTCATCCAAAACTTAGAAACTGTAATCCTCTTCTTCTAACCTTGATTCACTAAAATTGATGATGATAGAGGGCTTAGTGATCGATTTCTAAAAAGAATTTGAAGTTGAATCGAAGAAATTGAAAGTATTTAGATTAGGGAAAAAAATTTTGGTAAGGTAAGGATGAGGTGAAGAATGAAGAAGATGAAGGGGAGAAAGAAGAGAGGATACGTATAGATTTTATGATAGTTTTTTTTTTCAATTTCCAATAATGCCCTTAAACAAATAATTAAATGCCTAAATCATCCCTCTTACTTAATTAACTCTGATTTCTTATCTAATGACATAAAAGAAAGATGTTAAAATATGGAAACTCATAATATCCATATTATTTTATACTTTTATACCTCAATAAAATTTAATTCAAAAATTTCGGATCATTACAACTTAAGCAGGCCCCGAGAGCCTGGAATAGCCTTATTGACAAATACTTTAAAGAAAATGGATTTGTCAAATGCACCTGTATATGAAGGTGAAAAATGGAGACTTGTTGCTTTTTGCTTACACGTGGATGGTCTTATTTTTATCGGGAACAATCCTTAGATGTTTGATGAATTCAAGAGGACAATGGCTCGTGAGTTTGAGGTGACTGACATTGGGTCAATGTCATACTACCTTGGCATTGAAGTGAAGCAGAATGCTGACTGAATCTTTATTTCTCAAAGTGGCTTTGCTAAGGAGATCTTGAATGAGTTCAGATGGAGAATTACAACCTTGTTAACACTCGTGTCCAATGCAACATTAAATTGACGAAAGATGAAAATGAAAAGGAGTGAACCCAACCATATTCTGAAGTCTTATCGGAAGTCTCAGATACCATACTTGCACTAGGCCTGATATTTTATGAGCAGTTGGGCTATTAAGCAGATACATGGAAGCAACCAAGGAGTCTCATTGTAATGTAGAAAAGAGAATACTCTGTTACGTGAAAGGTACAACTAATTTTGGACTACAATATTTAAAACTTGATAAGTTCCAATTAGTTAGATATAATGATAGTTATTAGGCTGGTAATAACAATGATAGAAAGAGCACTAACGACTTTGTATTTTTTCTTGGTGACACGACGTTCACATGGAGTTCGAAGAAGCAACCTATTGTGAAGTTGTCAATGTGTGAAGCTGAATATGTCACTGCAACCTCATGTGTGTGTCATGCAATATGGCTATGAAGAATACTAAAGGAACTTTAAATTACACGACATGATCCACCAAATATTTTTTTCGATAATAAATCAGTGTTAGAATTAGCAAAAAATCTAGTCTTCTAAGACCGAAGTAAGCACATTGACATGAGATATTATTTTATAAGAGAATGCATCGAGCAGAAGGAGGTGATGTTGAAGTATGTAAAGACGGAAGATCAAGTTGCGGACATTGTTACTAAACTGCTTAAATGTGATGTGTTTAACAAGTTATAAACATTGTTAGGGATTATAGAAAATTAAATTGAAGGGTGAGTGTTAAATGAATAAACTTAATTAATATTATAAAAAAAATGGGAAGAAAAGAAGGAATGTAGGAAAAGGCAAACAACGGAAGAAATTAAAGTGATTAAGTAAACTGAAGGTACAATTTTCATTCTGCATTTGGTAAGATAGAGTTACAAAAAAAGTTTTTAATCTTCAGTTTGTAAACTTAATATAAATGTTGTAGTTATTGTGTTTGTAAGTTTTCACTTATAAAACTCAACATAAAGAGATTGTTTCACCATTTGTATCCATCACTAGAGAAAAAGGAAAGAGAAAAAGAAATAGAATGAAAGTAGAAAGTCTATTGTGAGCCTTTGTTGAGAAGTATAATACTTTGTTAGATTATATTACTTATAGTAAAGTCAAATTACTCCATTTCCTTTAACAACATGCAGGATTTGACTCAGGAGTAGTGGCAATGGTAAACATATTAGAGACACCAACACCAGTGATAGAGGGGAAGTAGTACTATCTCATATTAGTATTGACTAGAAATAGCTGACAGAGATGAAGCATGTTTTTTTGAAAAACCCCTTGGAGAGACAGTGTATCTCTCCAACGGCTAAAAGATTGGAGTGGGTGAAAATTTTGGGGCAGAGTACCCAACTAGGTTGGTTCCTCTGCTTACCTATAAAACACCCACCCCGCTTTTATTAATAATGGTTCTCGAAACAAGAACCAAAAGTACATCAAATCTACATAATAAGAATCCTCGGGTTCGTAAATAAATCAGAAATCGAAAGGCTAACATTGCGCTTATAGGAATGAAAAAGAAACCAACAAAAATTGATACTAGAAATTAAAATGTCCCCATCATCAGTTTCATCTCGAAAAATCTTCTTGTTGCGGCGCTTCCAAAGATTCCATGATATAATGAACCAGAGAGACCTACCAAATTCACGGGAGATTCCAGGTTTGAAGAATGTGCACCATAATAGAAGGAAGTTGTAACCATCATTCAGCATCACAACCTGAATATCCAGCCACCGGAATGCATCTCTCCAAATCTGATAATTCTCGTTACATAAAAAGAGGCTGTGTTCCAAAGTTTCAGGTAGTGGACAGAAAGGACAACAAGCACTAGTTAGCATACGATATCCCCTATAGAAAAGGAACTCACGTGTCGGTAACCTATTGTGAAAGACCAACCAGCCGAAAAATTTTATCTTGGGGAGCATGTGTGAGGACCAAATGAGTGTAAAGTCTCTCAACGGGTTCGGCCATAATCGTTGTTGATAATATCCATGATAAAAGGACGCTGCTGAATATTTTTTCTGAACTCCAATGTCCCATAGGAAGCAATCTCTGCTCGGGGAAGAAAGTGGGGTTGTTTACAATTCCATGAGCTTGGAAGAGCGTTGGGCATGAAATTGATATCCAGGTTTTCAGTTCATTGCATCGTTGTTGGTTCGTAATGCGAAGGCTTCTTTTCCAAAAGGGGCGGGTTTGGGAATGATTGGAAAAAATATGGCTACACCCTTCAAAAATGGTGGAGAATTTCCTATTGCAAATAGCAAATAAGTCGGGGAAGAGTGATTTGATTGGAGTGTTTGAGGTCCAATTATCGTGCCAGAACAACCCATTTTGACCATCTCCCACTTGAACACGCACCTGTGATGAGAAGAAGGGCCAAATTCTCTCATTTTTAAAGCAGCATTTTATAATTCCACGCCATAACGGAGAGACAAGCTTGGGGTCGAGAAGAGTCATTTCATGCCACGAACTAACCCCATAACGCCGAACACAGTACATTGACCACAAGGAGTCATCATTGCAGTCTCCCAGTTTCTAAATCCATTTAAAGAGTAGGCTGGAGTTAACAAGATTTAGATCCCGAATTGCCAATCCCCCAAGGTGATATGGTAAATTGATCGTAGCCCAGCTTACTTTACATATGCCATTGATAGAAGAATCGCCTCACCATAAAAAATTGCGCATTAATTGATTTAGTGTAGAAGATATAGAGCAAGGCATGTAGAAGATTGACATTAAATAAATAGGAAGGGAAGAAAGTACCGTTTTGATAAGTATGGTATGCCCAGCATATGATAGACAATTTCCTTTCCAATTTGCCAAACGAGACTTAAATTTGGTGATCAAAGGATCCCAATCGGAGATATGTGGCTGTTTAATACATAGTGGTGTGCCTAAGTATTTTATCAGGAAGTTATCCACTCGGCATCCCAACTGAGCTGCGTAGGAGGCCAAGGAGGCTTCATTGACGTGGATTCCCATAATTGCACTCTTGTGGTAGTTGATATGCAATCCTGAGATTAGTTCGAAACACCTTAGGATCCGAATGAAACTAGGAATTATGGATTCTTCTGTTGGAAGGAAGCAAATCGTATCATCAGCGAACTGTAACAGAGAAATATCTGGAAGAGATTCCTCCAAACGAAATCCAGGTAGCACGCCTACTTGAATGCTACGATCTATAAGCTATTTTAGGCCCTCCACTGCTAACACAAAAATAAAAGGCGACAAAGGGTCTCCTTGTTTAACCCCCCTACGGATGTGAATAGGAGGGCTTGGTGAGCCATTGATTAGAATAGAAGTGGTGGATTTTTTCCTGCTATTTGACAACCATGAAATCCATTTCTGATCTAAACCCATCCTTTGGAGAACCAAGTCGATATAAGTCCAAGAAATACTATCAAAAGCTTTGTGAAAGTCTAGTTTCAACACCACACATGGTTTCCTTTTAATATGGAGGTCATGAATTACCTCAGAAGCTACAAAAGAACACTCATGAATGCTTCTACCCTTGATGAAAGCAAACTGATTGTTTGAGATAAGAGTCAGTAGAACAGCCTGAAGACGAATCGATAACAATTTTGCAATAATTTTATAGATACCATGGATGAGCGAGATAGGTCGGAAGTTATTCAGAGAACAAGAACCTAGAATTTTGGGTATTAGCACCGTGAAGGATGTCTTGACCGAATCTGGTAGCTGAGATGTAACATAAAAACGATCCAAAACTTGCATAAATTTGGGTTTTAAATCGTCCCACAACCTTTTGTAGAAGAAGAAATTGAAGCCATCTGGTCCCGGCGCTTTATTCTCACCACACGCACATATACTGTTCCAAATTTCCTCAGCCCGAAAAGGGGCGATAAGAGCTGCGTTTTGTTGCAAAGTAACAGTATTGAAACGTAGCTTCTTAAGAGAGAATGGCGTCATAGGGGCAGCCTTGAATATTTGGGCGTAATAGCTGTAAATAGTATCTAAAATGACCTTCAAGTCCGTAACAATTACTCCGTCGATATCCAGTTGCGATATACAGTTATTGTGAGATCGGGCTGAAGCGGTACGGTGGAAAAAAGATGTATTATTATCACCCAATAGCGTCCAATTCACTCTTGATTGTTGATGCCGTAATTTTTCCAAAGAAGCCCTCTTTTCCTGAAGGAGGGAACGATTACGACTTAGTTCTGAATTTTGAGTTGAAGTGAGCGGTCAAGGAACATTACTCGATGTAAGAGCCAATATAATTTCCTCTAGATCACCAATCTTTCTCTGTAGGTTTCCAAAATTTTTCGAGTGCCAAGGGCTGATTGCACAACCCAACTTCGTCAATTTATAAGATAGGTCTTTGTGAGCATAGGATTGACAAATGAGGTGCCATTTATTACGAATAAAAGGTAAAAAATCTGCCTTATCCCACCACATGTTCAACGATCTAAAGGGTTTTGGGCTGGCTGAGTGAGCAATGAAGGAGCGAAATAAAATCGGTAAATGATCAGATAGGGTGGTGTCCACCATTGATATGGATAAGTTAGGCCAAAACTGCAGTGTCCCATTCGAGGCAAGAACACGATCAATACGAGAGAATGAAACTCTATTAGACCAGGTGTAATCACGACCGTGTAGGGGTAGATCATGGAGTTCAGATTGTAATACAAAGTCTTGAAAAGCCGACATGGATGGGTAGGGGCGATCGTTTGCCCTTTCCGACATATGTAATACCTCATTAAAATCACCACAAATCAAGATCATCTGAAAGTCTCGAATAATCGGGATAAGTTCCTGCCATAAATCATATCTATCCATATGGTTTGTTGGGGCGTAGAGACTAAGTACGTGCAAATCTTGCTGCTGAAGGGGAAATTTAACTAACACCCATCGGGAAGAAGAGTGGATAACCGAACCCGAAAGCAACGAGGAGTTCCAAGAAAATAAAATGCCACCCGAAAGACCATTAGAGGGGATATAGTGATAAGCAAAGTCATTATGCCCCCAGAATTTTTTGACCACTTGCTCAGAGATACTTTCTATCTTCGTTTCTAACATAACGAAAAATTGGAGATTGTGTTTACGAATGCAAGAAGAGACAAATTGCTGCTTTGCCCCATTATTGACACCTCCTCTACAATTCCAACATAAAAAATCCATCAACATAATAGAAGAAAATAAATACCTTGATGAATGGGAACTAATCAGTTCACTAAATTATCCATAGATGTCAGAACAGCTTGTTTATTTTTCTCCGAGAATATTCCTAATTTTTTCCCCATTTCCATAGTCAGCTCTTTTTCGAGGGTCGGAGATGTCCTTGACTGAAAATGATCACTCGATTCATATTAGAAATGTCAGGTCTTGACGAAGCTGAAGTAACCGGCTGGTTGGCTTCCGTCTGTGGGCTAACTAGCCTTATAGGTTGTTCGGCCTCCATTAGAGCTTCATGTGTAGCTGGGTTTGATTCCGGGACAATACTCAAATTATCATTTGATTGATTTGGGAGGGGGATAATTCGGAGATCCAAGCTAATATAATCTGCAATTTCCACTCCTTGACAGCCGGAATTACGCGAATCGTTGGAAGTATCAATAGAAGCATAGGATGGGATATCGGATGGGGCATCAGAGATTTCGGAATCATCATCTTGGTAATGTTCACAGCCAATACCTTGTCTCAAATTAGTGTGAATGAGCACTTCTTTAGTATTCACCAATAATTTGAAGGAGCTATTGGTTGTCCCAAAGGGGACCGAAACCAGACAGGAAACCACATCCAGATGATCTGGGTAATCAAAATTGAAATCCACAGAAATAACACGGCCAAAGGAGCCCGCTAGGTGTCTGATCAGCTCCTCTTGAATCAGAGTGGGGGGAATTCCCATAAGGTCCAGCTACATGATGCATTCTGTCGGTATAAAATCAGCCGACAACAACTGCACATCCTTAAAAATATGCAGCATGACCTTCCATTCACCACCTACAAAATTTTGCATAGCCAGTATTGAATTAAACGAGACAATAACATTATCCTTGCCTACAGGGGCAGCAAAAGAAACATCAAATCCACGTTCATGCAATAAATCAAAGGTGAGTTGAATATTCGTGATATTGATTAGAGTGACTAAGCATGACTTATCTTTCCAAGGGGCCACATTTGTAATAAAATCATGGCCCCTGGGTGAGTTTGCTGAAATCGAATGATGAGTGGCAAAAGATGCCTCGTTTGGGACTTGTGGTTCTGCCACAACTTTGGCATACGATCTGTCTCCACGTAATGATTCTCGAAAATTAACCCGTCGTTTAGGTATCTGTCCTGCTGATGTCTTAGGCTGGTATTGTCGAGATGTTAGAGCTGCAGCCGAGTTCGTGAACTTGGCCTTGAATGCGCGTACACGAATAATTCCAATGCTCACTGAGTTCAACCTGTGGAGTGTTTCCTGAACAGACAGAGAGTCATCTACCGTAATAAAACCAAAATTAAGATTCCTGATATTCTTTTTCCTGGCTACATAAACACGTCCCGAAACTCCATGCTTCTTGAAAACCCTGATCATAGAATCTGCTCCATAGGAATTTGGGAAATTTTCAAAATAGAATCTGGTGAGGGCGGGTTCGGGATTAGGGTTTGAGCGGTGGTTGAGGGCAGCCACGTTGCGGTTAGGGTATAGGCGGTGGTTGTGTTCCTGGTTTCGGCGGTGGGTAGCGGCAGCGGGCTGGCGGCTGTGGTGATGAACAGCAGCCTGGCGATGGTGGCGGTAGGGTATGGTGTGGCGGAAGAGATTGGCTTGGTGATTCCGATGGGTACGGTTAGCGGGGAAGCAATGGAGGCGGTGGCTGTCGGCGAAGGGGGGGTTGGATCGGTTGTAGTGACGGTGGCTAAGGTGGTTTGCGGTGTAGAAAGGGTTGCGGCGATGGAGGCTAGGGTTTCTCTCACGAGCTATGCATTTGCTAGAATTTTATTGTTAAATCTCAGTTTTGTTAATGAAAATTGTGTTGATTGAGAAAGATAGTGCTTTTGTAATGAAAATAAGTGGAGGGACTCTTATGAAATTAGTATAGGTATTTTTAAGAATTTTTTTAAAAAAAATGATAGGTGTCGTTGTCTTATTGGTATGACTTTTCAAATTATGACACGTGGCGTGAGTGAACTACACTCACCATTAAGTGATTGTTATAAGTGGATTGAGGGGGTTAAGCTGTTCGCTTTAAACAAGTTTAAGGGGCCGAGAGGAACTTTTGAAATTTCAAGGGGCCGATGGGCTATTAGGGACAAGTTCAGGGGGGTCTGGATGCATTATGCCTTTATCTAGTGTATTTTTAGAAACTGTATTTATAATATACACGAATTCTACCGTGCACTAATTTTTTTTAAATAAGTTAATTAATATTATGTGTACGCATTTTTTAAAAAAAATTGTCTCATTGGGCTTACAGTTTTAACAAAGAAAACCTCATCTTACCTCACCCGACAGTGGGCTCAAACCTGTGACCTCTAGGATTACAACTTCAGGATCAACCATTAAACTAAACCTACTCTAATTTCATCAATTACTTTGCTATTCAATCTTGTTCAAATTCGAAAGTTATGCCATGTCCATCATTTTCATTTGGTGGTGAATAGTTCAATTAGGACTGAAAAAAATCTTATTTAAGTGGAGAGAGTGTGAAGTGAGAATACGAGGTTGTAGAGAGCGAAACAGATTTACTTGGAAAATAACTGAATTAGCGGAGAAAAGAGTTTAATCAGCTAATGGGATGCTATTTCTACGTGATTATCAGTGTTATTTTGTGTGTTTTTAGGCATCAATACTATTGACTTTGGACCTAATTGATTGTGTTAGGTAATTCGGGTTCTAAAGTGGACTTTATTTACAAAATGTTGATTTTGGTGCGTTTTTGGAAGCCTTTTGGACAGCTTTTCATATTTTGGCCACAACTTATTCATACAATGTCGGATTGGGCTAATTCATGATGTGTTGGAAGCCTTAAAGAACAATCTAAATTTTCGTGTGTAATAGTCAACTTCAAATTCAGACGAGTTGTGGGCGAAAATCATGGTTAAAGTTACCGGTCCATGAAGACTTATGCTCATGATTAGATTCTAGCTTTTCCTATTCAAGAATTTCAAAGCGACCGAAGTAGTATGACAATAGGACTTTTTTTCAGATTTGTTTTCACTTAATTATTTAAAGTTTGGTACTAATATGCAATTTTGCATATGGACTTAAAGTGCACAGTTGTACGTGCAATCATCCGATCTTGCTAAGTAGTTTGTGTTTGTATCTTTCCAATTCTCATCTCCCTTACCAAAAAAGAAAAGTACCAATAATAGATGTAATTATATACATGCATAATATTACGACAGCAGTTATGTAAAATTTGTGCATTCATCAATAATTCACCATCAATAATTATGTAGCCAATTTAATGCTGAAGAATATTATGTTTCTGGTTAATCGCAAATTAATATGTCTGAAAGGTTGACCCATCGGAATCTCTTGGTCTACCCTTATTTTAAACTTCCTAAAGCATTTTCGTTTACTATGCCCTTCCTCGTGTCCAAGTGCCTAGGTAACCACCATAAGCCTTTCCTCGTATAAATATGGCCCTTAAACTTAAGGCTATGTCATCCAAATGTGCTGCTAAATGGAAGGATCTTATCAACATCCGTGAATACGACTGAGTTAAGTACTCCCTTTTAAGAAATAAAAAAAAGCAATTTATAAAAAGTTTTGATTATATATCAAGATTTGATAACTTGGGAGATAATCTTATCCAAAATTTGGAATACAGGGATAGAACACTATCTTAACAAGAGGATAATATTAAAACAAGATATACAATATTTCTCTAACTATATGATTGCTAATTCTATTCTATTTAGGACCTTGATAAAAAGGATACTGAATGAATTTCCCATTGGTGAATGCTTTCTGCTACTTGGTGGAAGAGATATCTCCAAATTCAGTAATTTGGTTTTTAAAGAATTCTAGTATACAGCCGAATTGAATTCAGGTTCTTGGATATAGTGTTATCTAATTCGGTGATTCAAATTCATCCAAATAATAAAGCCTGAAGTTTGGCACTGTCACTGGGATAGAGAAAACTTCTCTAGAATTGTTGAAATCACATCTATTGCTTCAAATGGATTATCATTTTATATTGAGAAACTGTGATCTCGTACCACCGAGTGTCTCTTAACGTTCACATGTTGACATTTGTTGGGGTTTTAGCCCAAATTAGTGCAAGGTAAAGTCTTGGCCCAAAAGCCCAAGATGTGGAGGCATATTTAAGCTTCTTTTTTTTGCTGGTGCAAGGGTTTTTTCATGATAGGGTTCAACCATTTTTGGAGAGAGAAAAGAAGAGAGGGAGAGCAAAATTTCCATCTTCTTTCTATTCCGACAAGCTGTATTCTGTCACCACTCGCCGGAGATCAGACCGTCAGATCGCATTAAAATTTTGCCACAATGTTCCTCACATCCAAATCTTTCTTTTCACTGCGTGGTTTTGTAATCGACCGTTGGATCAGATTTTGTTGCCGGCAGAATATGGTGGAATGTTTGCTCACTTAAGGTTTTGGGTATTTTCCACATTTTATTTGGCTTCTTCTTGTATTGTGGTGCTGTTGGTGTGTTGCAAATTCTTGTAAGACATTGTTGAGTTCTTTTCCCTCAACTTATCAATAAGAGAAGAAGGGATGGACTCCATTATCAGTCCCTGTAGTTTTACTCTTCACATCGGAGAGGTTTCCACGTAAAAAAACTTCAGTGTTATGTGGCTTATTTATTTTCTTTGCATATTTGGTTGATTCTTATAATTTCTTATTGATACTTATTATTGCTATTTCGCATTTGCAACTTTGAGTTTTTGGGGCCTTGTGCTCAGCAAGTGGTATCCAAGCTGTTAAGATCAGTTTCGGGGTTAATATGCAGTCTGTTAGTAGTGGTTCCATGGTGAAGTTGACGTCAACCAATTATTCCATATGGCGACCCATGATGGAGGATATGTCATTTCGCAAAGATTTAAATGATCCAATAGATATAAGCACGACAGAGCTAGGTAGTTCTAAACCGGCCAAACCTGAGAAAATGGAAGATAAAGAATGAGAGAAGTCGAAGAGGAAGACTTTGGGGACTATTAGACAGTGGAAAATCGATTCTTGAAGGGTATACAGCTACTAACATGGCTAGTGATTTGGATGGAAGAAAGTCTACCTCAGATTTTGTGTTTACATTTACAGGGGGAGCTATTTCCTGGCAGTCTAAACTTCAAAAGTGTAGCATTATCTACTACAGAAGCAAAGTATGTAGTAGTTGTAGAAGCATGTAAAGAGCTAATTTGGGTAAAGAGATTCCTTTAGGAGCTAAGTTTGAAGCAAAGCAAGTATGTAGTATTATGTGATAGTCAGAGTGCTATGGATCTGAGCAAGAATACCATGTATCATTCTCGAACGAAGCACATTGACGTTAGATATCATTGGCTGCGGGATGTGATCGAGGAGAAAGAGTTGGTATTGAGGAAAGTCCACACCGATAAGAATGGAGCTGACATGTTGACAAAGATTGTTCCCAGAAGCAAGTTGGAGCTTTGTTGCAAGCTCTCCGGGATGTCATTTCGTTGATGTTGATCTTGCCCTATCTTCCCCGATTTGGGCTCGAGGGGGAGATTGTTGGGGTTCTAGCCCAAATTAGTGCTAGGTAAAGTCTTGGCCCAAAAGCCCAAGATGTGGAGGCATATTTAAGCTTCCAATTTGTTGGTTCAAGGGTTTTTTCATGAGAGGGTGCAACCATTTTTGGAGAGAGAAAAGAAGAGAGGGAGAGCAAAATTTCTAGCTTCTTTCTATTCTGACCAAATGTGTTCGGTTGCCAATCGCCTGAGATCAGACCGTCAGATCGCATTAAAATTTTGCCACAAAGTTTCTGACATCCAACTCTTTCTTTTGACCGTTTTGGTTTTGTAATCGGACCATTGGATCAGATTTCTTTGCCGGCCGAATATGGAGGAATGTTTGCTCACTTGAGGTTTTGTGTATTTTCCTCATTTTATTTGGCTTCTTCTTGTATTGTGGTGTTGTTGGTGGGTTGCAAACTCTTGTTAGACATTGTTGAGTTCTTTTCCCTCAACTTATCAATAAGAGAAGTAGGGGTGGACTCCGTTATCGGTCCCATGGTTTTACTCTTCATATCGGAGAGGTTTCCACGTAAAAAAACTTTGGTGTTGTGTGACTTGTTTATTTTCTTTGCATATTTGGTTGATTCTTGTCGTTTCTTGTTGATACTTATTGTTGCTATTCCGCATTTGCAACTTTGAGTTTTTGGGGCCTTGTGCTCAACAACTCATTGACTTGTAAAAAACGTACTTCTATGTTTCCAGATTAATAGATTAAAAGTATTCTACCTAGCTGCCCCCAACTTAAATGGTTGGACATACTCAAATTTGGTTGGTTTGATCATGTTATTTTTTAAAATTTTTTGAAATTAAGTATATTAAATGTAAAATGTATAACTAACTATGTCAGAATATAAATGTACTTTTTACGATAGTTTTGTGAAATCTAAATATATCTAGGTAGAAATATGAGCTTGCATCACAAAACATGAAAATTACTATATGTACATCATGACATCTAACGGAATTGTCGAAATGTTCATAGTTGCATAGTATGGATTTAAACAAAAGTACTCCCTCCATTAATATATAGTTGTCGTCTACCTAATTCATAGATTTTAATAAACCAATCAACATTTACTAATCAAACCGTTACCAGCCTCAAAATAATGTCTTCTAATTACATGCTCTATCCAGGGAAATGCTAATTCCAAACTCAATGTAATGCTAATTCGAAACCTTAACTTACATTGAAAACAGTAGTAATGGTAATTCTCAGCGGCGACTGTCTGCAGTCAACTTTTCCTGCGGAAGGAGCACAAGATGTTTAAGGCTTTCTTTGGTGATATGGATGGCCTTGATATTGAGGCTCTGTGCTCTAGTGAACAACTGGGGCATTGCCCTATTAGTAAAGGGGGGCGCAGAGGTCATGTCCTTGATATTGAGGCTCTTGGCACCGCTTCTGCAGCATTGAAGAATGATAAAAAGAAAGGCAAAATTTCTTCGTCTCTTTACAATTTGAAATTGTTCACATCATTAAACAATCAAGATGTGGTATTATTGGTTTGTGAAATAATGTCAAAAGAATAGTTTCTCCAGGAGAAAAAGATATGAAGATCAACTTGCAAAGATCGAGCACATTTAGTATGTGAATTTATTATAAAAAACAAGAGATATAGAAACTACAGCAGTCATAAAATTTATGCAACAATACTAAAGCATTAGGAAACATTAACCCGCATGAAAAGCGCAAGAAACTGACTTGTAGTCAGTTTGGGACCGAAGACAAAAGTTGGTTTCTTTCCTTTGGCTACCATTTGGACTTTCGGTCCCATGTCCTCAACAAATAGCAGAAGACTGTAGGAATCAATTCTGTGATAAAATAGTCTCTAGCATTTTGCTACTAAAAAATGGAACTATATTCAAATTTTCTTACATACATTTCCAGCAAAATGTCTTTTATTTTCCACATTGAACAAGGCCTAATTAGGATTACATAAGACAAGAGATAAAGTACCTGCTGAAGTGATTTCAGGGCATCCACTACAAATGGTCTGAGGCATATATGTCATACGCTCATCAGTTTCACAAGAATTAAATTCCCAGCACCTGGTATACCTGTCCAACACCGGCAAGAATATATATTGTTAAATTTATTTACTCTACCAGTAAATGAACATAAAGATTATCAAATATAAAAGCTAACAATATAGCAAAAAATATGCTAATTCAACATATCATCACTAACCCCGTGATAATGGTTTTCCCATTAGCTAATGACATAGATGAAGGGCGGGCCATTCGTGGTATAGATGAACAGTTGTGAAGAGAATTCGCGCCGGCGACACTCTGCAATCTTGATAATCATGTGATGTTGTTCTCTGAATTCTGTAGAAACATATACAAATGAAAATTTGATTAATCAATATGTCCGTCTAGATCTTAACTAATCTGTTCAGATTTCTTTCAATTTGTTCTGAGCATTGAAGATCTAACTATCAGATACCTTCTTTCCCAGCATATTTTGCTCTCAATAAACATGCTCTGGATCTTTGCATCATAATCGGTTCTCCCTCTATGACTAACTCCGTGTCTCCTACATAAGAAAATTACGATTAATTAAACTCACAATCTTATAACTGTATACGTCGATTTAGATCTAAAAAATTGAAGCTACGTCTATGTTTCAGATTAACCATTAAAGCATTACGAGTATTGAGCAGATATCTCTCAATTGGTCCCCGATTAACCATTAACCATTAAAGCATTACGAGTATTTATCCATTCATTAAATTTCTCTGCAGAACTAATAAGGATAAAAATCAAGAGAAAGTTGAGAATTAAATTTACCTTTTTGCTGAACTTTTTGTTGTTAATAAACATGGGAATGGTTTTTGCATCTCTCCCGCTATCTCTCCCTTAAGCTGCCACTGAATTTTGAGTGAGTTTATAGTTTAGGGTTGGATTTATATAGTACTTTGAGTTTAGGGTTTTATCATTTTTTTCCTTTTTTTAATGATTTCCTTTTAAAATCTACTGCATATCCAAAAATTCATATATTAATTACTTATTGCAAAACATACTTAACTCTTCTTGATTGTTTCCTCATTCATGTTGGCCGGGTCTTCAACATATATATATTTTGGCGGTGAACACTGCTTAAGACAAAATGCTAGAGGAAGATAAGTTTTGAATTTCGAGTTTCGACCTGTTGGAGTTGTGAGAGAGTATGTATACACAAGTTTCGAGTTACAAAACTTCAATTCTTGTCGTGAATAAAATTGCGCCACCAGACTGAAAAATGAATTACATCATACTTCTGTTCCTCATTCATGTTGGCCGGGTCTTCAAATTCTAATTTTATGTTGTATCGATCAATTTCATCTCCTCTACTCTTCTTCTTGTAGAATTCTACCATCACTTATATTTTTTAAGAAATAACGAAAATTCTTTGAAAAAAATATATAATTTTTTGGCCCACAGGCCGGGTTTGGGATTTAGACATTTTATGATAGCCCGAGCTCGATTTTTATAATTTGATCGATTTTTATATTTTATAATTTGGGCTGACTAGGGCTACTAGAATTTTAGCTAGGCTTCATTAGACCTAGCCCGAACCCGGCCCAGCCCAAACAATGATCAAGTCTAAGGTATATACCATGGTTTTCAGACCCGGACCGGTCATCAAATCGGTGAAGACAGCAGTTCATAGATTTAAGGTTCAATCGGATTAAATCAGTGGTCGAACCGGATTTTCTTAAACATTTGAAAATACT
Source organism: Euphorbia pulcherrima (assembly GCA_947683365.1). NCBI lineage: Eukaryota > Viridiplantae > Streptophyta > Magnoliopsida > Malpighiales > Euphorbiaceae > Euphorbia > Euphorbia pulcherrima. Next base: position 29,426,361 of record CANTUS010000007.1, read on the forward strand.
AAATATTTTCTATAATTTTATATTAAACATGTAATATGAGTTATACTCCTACAAGAATTAATAATATTAAATAAAATATTTTATAATCCAAAGTTATATTTCGAATAAAAATAAAATACAAGATAACAACTAATATAATCTAGTAAATGAATGCAAACCGAATTCTATATTATATAGATTCGATTAAAAAAGTTAATAGATTTTATTTACGATATATAAAAATAACACATTAAAGGACGAATTAAAATTTTTACACAAGATGTAAAATAAAAAAGTTATATATTCATTCAATATAAATTTTAAGCAAAAAACTTAGAGTTAATGGTATTTAAAAAATTTAAATGTTTTTTCGTTATGAAAAACATTCAAAATTGTAATTAAAAGAAATATTTCAAATTTAATAAAACGTGTAATATATGAAGTAAAAAAAATAAACATATTTATTGTGGTTTTTTTACAATAGAATATTATTAAAATAAGGAAAATCATTAAAAATATATATGTCTCACTAAAATATCTATAAATTTGTCATGCTTGTTAAACATACAAATTATTTATAGAACTGCCATGAGTCCCCCACTGTTTCTCTCTTCCCCTTTTTCTTTTGATTTTCTTTCTTTTTTTCATTTATCTCTCAAACCGTTTATTTTTTCGACATGCTGCTTTTAGAGTTTTTTGTTCATCTTATTTTTATCTTTCAAATGATATCTACTGTGATATTTTTGAAATTTTTTATCAAGTAATTATCTAGTAGGTATCCAGTAGTCAGTAGATCACTGTTGGATATCTTAATCGTAATAGTTTTTTTATGGAGTCCAATGACATCAAATATATATTTAATAGATATATAACAGATGTAAATATGATGATTTCATAAATTATAAATAGATATATTTCTTTTTTTTACGATGATTATTTTATAAAATATAACATCTAGAATATATCTAGTAAGCATCTAGTAATCACTATTAGAATTGTAATTTTCTGCCATGGCATTGTATAGTAGGGATAAGTTTTGAATCATTTGTGACACATTCAGGCCCTGTTCTCTTGGACTACAATTCAATTCAGTTCAGACTACTTAGTTCAGTCCAATTCAGTTCAGTTCAGCTATGCGTATTTATAATTTACACTAAAATAAGTTCAGTTCAGTTCAGCCAACTTCAGTTCAGTTCATGAAATTGCAGTGCAAAAGAACAAGGCCTCAGTTGGAGGTTTTCTCTATTGATCAAAAGTTGCATGTTCTCTTGTTTAAACTACTGTACAAAGAGCTGGTTGAATCATACAAAATTGTCTTGATATTTTGTAATGATTCAAGACATAAAAGAAGCGGGCAAGAGAAAGAGTTCATTCGTTTCACAATAAAATATACTTGCTGTGTGTAATTCTTGCTAAATTATGGGGCTCGCTATTTGGGATTCTTTCAGGTTCAGTACCATAAACATGGTTATTTGTCGTACATTGGGGTTGTTGGCACAGTTAAGAAGCTACTTAGTGGTGAAGAAGTATAAAGGTACTCAAATTGCTCGCAAGTATAATTTCAGAAGATATACTCTTGATATTTGTAATACATACTGTATGACTCTCGTTGATGATACTAAAAATTAATAAACTAATAAACTTGAAACAAATGTTAATCTTAAAGTGGATCATCAATTGAGCTAATCAATTCATTGTCTAAAAATACAGGTAGCCATTTGATTGCTGGATTCAACCTGAGTTTTATTTATTCTTGATATTTGGAAAATACAAGGAAATATTGTAGGAAGCTGCCTCAATTGTAATTTTCTTTCAATACTCCAACTTGACAACTTCAAAGAAAAGAATTATTTAATAGTTTGGTATTTAAATTTGTGTACCAACAAGGTGTAGCTTAGTTGGCTAAGCGGGCTGAGCAAGTCGGAGGATAACAAGGTTCAAATCCCGCTAAATACATTTGTTGTGAGGGGTGAGGAGCCTTAACTGTTATTAAGTCCCGAATAAGATTATTTCAATGAAGATATATATAAATATTACCAAAAAAATTAAAATTTGTTCCTTTTAATCTTTTGTCGTCCCCTTAAAAGCAAGCTACAAATCAAATTCATGGGCTTATAAATTATTTTTAAGGGCTTCTTACAAAAAGGCTAAGAAAGCCCAAACTAATTAAGTCCATACAAGTAATAATCTACAATTACACAAAAACAGGGGAAATTATTTTCAAACACACGGCCTTAAATGAAAGGAATTCCAACCATCTCTCAAAACTGAATAACGCGGTTTTCATCACAGAAACCAAATTCAAAAACACGTTCAAATCACCAAGTTCAGAGCCACGATCACAGTAACTGCTCGCATTATCTACAAAACCAATGGGAATTCTACAGATTCTAAAGTTAATTGGCGATAATCATAGGCATTCCGATTTCTGTTTCAAAATCAGAAGAAAGAAGGAAGAAATCTCAAAGGTAAGAAATGAAACCCTAATATTGTAACATTGTTCGGAAGTCTTCAAATTAAAGTAGCTAATCAGTGAAATAATGTAAATATTACAAAAAAAATTATGCATTACGATATGTAAATATTACCAAAAAAAAAAATTTACTAAGCCCCGAACAAGATTATTTCATTGAAGATATTTGTAAATATTACCAAAAAAATTAAATTTTTGTCTTTTAATCTTTTGTCGACCGCTTAAAAGCAAGCTACAAATCAAATTCATGGGCTTAAAAAAATTTTTTAAGCACCGTTGTAACGGTAAGTCAGAAATGTAGCATCAACAGTGATTACTGGCCTGCAATGTTTCCAGCCTTCAATAGAAGCAGAAAAGGCAATAAAGAAATATTTAAACATTGAGTCATCTATCGCAACATCAATTACTGAGCCGGGATTAGTTTGCCTAATCATGTATAGCAAACTTGGCAACGAAGAGTACGAATCAGATGGTGACCCTCTAATCATCTTCAATGCTTATTCTTTTGCATGCCATGCCTTTTCATAGTTTATATCGACTCCCAACTGATTTTTCAAATCCTCCATAATATCCCCTGGTCTATACACCCTCTTCGGGTTGATGAATGAATTTTTTACAAACTTAGCAACAAGTTCAGTAGTAGCTTGCCTCTTCTCACCGTTCCTTGTGTCAATATCACATGTATGAAATTCAAAATACTTCCTAACAACAAAGCAAAACCATGTTGTCTCTTCGAAGCTTTAAAAAACCAAGAACAGCTTGAAAAACACAAGTTAGCCAATGCTCCTTTGTACACGATTTATAAACCTTGAACTGGAACTCATTTCTTAACGCATAGAGACTAACAGCCTCTTTAAGAACAGACTTATCTTTAAACACTTGACCAACTTTTAAAAAATCAACATTAGGAACAGAAATTATAGGATCGCCAAAACAGTCTACCGAAGAATCTACTACAGCCAAACCATACAGATCATCTAATGCCATCTGAGACTTACTCCTTATATAAGTGGAATAATCATCAAGTAATTCTTCTGCAACATCAGATACAGAGGGATCATAAACAATTTGTTGTTAAAAAATAGAGACAATACTGTTATCAATTTCTTCAACTACAGAACCTGACAAAGGACAAACAACAAAATGTAAGAATAAAAACAAATCCAAGACAAAAAGAAACAATACCACTAAACAGTAACTACTAAGATACGAAAACAACCACAAAATTATAAAATATATAGAAAAAAACTGTTAGATGTCTGGCAGACATCTGATAAACAACTAGTAAACAAAGTAACAAGATTACAAGACATCATACAAATTGCTAGTAAACATATGGTAGACATCTAGTGAAAATCAAGTAAACACCTAGTAAAAAGGTATTAGAAGCACCAAAAACGAAACAAATAGTTAATATACATATATTATATATCAGATAAAAATGTGGAAACAACTCTAATCAAAAATCCAAAAACTACTAAAACAAATGTTGAGAATCAAAAGACATGGAACAATGATTGCCTTGAGCATCAGCCAAAATAGAAGAAACTGATGTAACACACAAAGGATAGTCTGTGATCAGCATATTTTGGTACTTCAATTGAATATAAAACCGAACAGAGAGATCATTCTTGATCTCAACAGCAGGAAAAATCCATCTGAAACTTGATACTCGATCTTAATATCATAATTCTGCTCGTCTAACTACAAACTTTCAGTCACAGAACATTTAAAAACAGAAAAGCTAGCTGACCTAGGAATCAAACCACCAACCGCACTAAAGGAGATAAACTTAACATCAGAAGACCATGTTCCATTACGTTGAATTAAAACAGCAATATCGTCCATTTAAAAACAAAAATATGAACTATAATCTCAAAATTGGCAGAATGAATAAAGAACATAAGCAAACGAAGTCGCAATAGAAAGTCAAAATCGAAGTTACGAAAAGGAAAAAGAGAAAGGAATGGAATAGTGAAACTAGAGCAGCAAGCGAGCAACAACGACAAATAGCAAAAATATGTAAAGAAGTGAACTCAGAAGATAAAGTCGAAGAAAACGCCTTCAACAAGAATGAAGAAAACGCTGGGAATCCGATCAGAAAGAAGCCTAGGTCAGATCGACAATCAGATCAGAGAGAAAGATGAAAGATAAAGAGTTGAGACAAAACCGTTAACTGACTAAACAGGAGAGTTTATATAGGTGGTAAACTTGTGAATATTTTACCAAAAGAATGAAAGATGTAAAATATTAATGAAGTCTTGTGAGTTTGTAGATATTTTAGTGAGGGGTTGAGATTTTTTGACAATTTCCCTATTTTTAAAGTTGACATGTAGACTTATAGATACACTTCGTGATCTAACTTATAAACTGAAAAGTGTGTATAAATTAATTTGACCAACTCATAACCAATAAATATCACCCTCATAAAATAAGTAAATTCAAATGTGGATGACGACCTTTGGTAATTGAATGCAGCTGGAATTAGAACTTTAGAAGTATTTAAATTTTTGTATATACTAAAATTTGAGTGGGTGGAAGTATAAAGGTAGCAATGAAAATGAAAGATGAATGGTAAATGCCAAAACAACAGGGACAATTATACATTCCCTGCCACTGAAAATAACTTAAATTTGAAATCATTCATTCCTCTAATTTCATAATATAACAGTTTTTTTTATTCTGACACTTCTTAAAATTTCTTTTTTATGGAATACGATGATATCTAACATATATTTCATATATCTAGTATATTTGTATTAGATATTGAGTAGATCTTGATTTTGATAGTTTCTATGGAATATTTTATAAAATATAACATCTAATAGTTACATAGTAGACATCTAGTATATATGTATCCTCTTAAAAAATCTATTTAAATCTGTTATAAATTGTGTTATAAATCTATTTAAAGTTATGATTTACTAGATAACTTCTAGATAATTACTAGATAATTACCGAATAACTACTAGATATCTAACAGTTCAAAAAAATTTTGGAAAAAATATATCAGAGTGGATGTCGTTTTGAAGATGCAAATGAGACAGACAAAAAACTCTAAAGCTGCATTTCAATAAAATGAATGGTTTGAGAGATAAATTTATAATAAGGCAAAAGAAATTAGAAATAAACATGTTGGAAGCATGTTTGTGTGAGAGGGACGTGGTATTCATGTAATTAGTTTCCCCTGTTTTTGTTTTTTTTTGCAGATTATTTATGATAGGACCAAATTATTATGGGTTGTGTCAATTGTGTAAGAAGCCCTTAATACAATTTAAAAATTAACAATATATAATATAAAAGTATAAAATGAGAAGATATTATCATTTGTGTCTAGTAGCTCAATTGTTAGAGCATGTATTGAAATAAATGTTAGAGGTTTAGTGTTCAATTCCCACCAACAATAATTTAAAAAAAAACATAATTTAAGTGAACTAGAAACCGGTTATTAGTTGAACTGGCCAATTTTTGGTTGATCTGTTCAACCGGTTGTTGACTGACTCTTGACTATGTCAAGAATTCGGCAAAACCAGACCGAACCAGACACCATTTCCGGTTAAACCCGGTCCTGTCCGGATTTCAAAACCATGGAATATACTATAGGGAATTATAAAAAAAACATACACGTCTCACTAAAATATCTACAAATTTGACATGCATGTTAAACGTACAAACTATTTACAGAAATGTTATATAATTAAGTCCCACGCCATGTTTCTCTTCTCCCCTTTTTCTTTTGATTTTCTTTTTTATTTTTCATTTATCTCTCAAACCGTTTATTTTTTCGACATGCGACTGTAGTGTTTTTTGTTCGTATTATCTTTGAAATGATATCCACTGTAACATTTTTGAAATTTTTTTATCTAGTATTTATCGAGTAGGTATCCAGCAGATCACTGTTAGATATCTAGTAGATATCTAGTATATCTTACTCGTAATAGTTTTTTTTTGTGTTCTAATGACATCAAACATATATTTAATAGTTATATAACAGATTTGTATATGATGATTTCATAAATTATAAATAAATCTATACCTTTTTATGATGATTATTTTATAAAATATAACTTCTATTAGATATCTAGTAAATATCTAGTATTCATTGTTGGATATCTAGCATATCTTAATATTAACAGTTTTTTATGGAATCTGATGACATCTAACATATATTTCATACATGTAGTATGTTTATATTAGATATATAGTAGATCTTGATTTTGATAGTTTTTATGGGATACTTTATAAAATATAACATCTAATAGATATATAGTAGACATCTAGTAGTTTCGTATCCTCTTAAAAAATCTATTTGAATCTATTATAAAATGTGTTAGAAATCTATTTGAACTTATGATTTACTAGATAACTGCTAGATAATTACTACATAATTACCAGATACGAATATATGACTACTAGATATCTGATAGTTCAAAAATATTTTTGGAAAAAAATATAACAGTGATTCGAAGATAAAAATGAAACAAATAAAAAACTCTAAAGCAACGATTTGACAAATAGATGCAAAAAAAGGCAAAAGAAATTAGAAATAATCATGGTGGTGGAAGCATGTTTATGTGATATATGGTATTCATGTAATTAGTTTTCCCTGTTTGTACTTTTTTGTAAATTGTTTGTGGTAGAGCTAAATTATTTTGGGTTTTGTTGCAATTAGCTAAGTAGCCCTATACTATAATCTTTTCCTTGTTTGAATATGGCCCTTAACCTTAAGGCTATGCCATCCCAAGGTGCTGCCAAATGGAAGGAAAGTATCACGTCAATGAATATGAAATAATAGATTAAACCTTGCTAGCAAGTTATGGTAGTTTATTTTCAAATCCTACAACTTAGTGAAAAACTAGATATGAGGTTTCCAATAGGGTAGGTACACAATCCATCTTCATAGTACCAATCACATTGACACTTAAATTTGAAGGCATTACCTATAATTGAAAAGTAACATTCTTGACATTAACTCCTTGACTTGTGAAAAAACATACTTCTTTGTTTCCTGATTAATAGATTAAAAATATTCTATCTACTTGTCCATAATTTTAATGGTTGGACTTACTCAAATTTGGTTGGTTTGATCATGTTGTTGTTTATTTCAAAATCTTTGAAATTATATATATTAAATGTAAAATGTATAACTAATTATGTCCGAATATATATATATATATATATATATATATATATATATATATATATATATATATATATATATATATATATATATATATATATATATATATATATATATATATATATATATATATATATATATTGTCCTTAGCGCATGTCGTCACTTATTTAAAGGTTGAGCTCGGTAGAAAGCCGACTCCATTTGTTAAAGAAAAGAAAAAGCAATAAACAAAAAACATCTCAGGGATGTTACAAAAAATTTTTTTGCAACATAGTGCAAAATTAATGGACTAAAAGTCCCAATCATAACATAATGAATCCTAAAGATCTAAAGATCCTTAGCAAAATGAGCTGCGGGAAGAAGTTCCGAGTGATGCACCATAATCAATCCCTGCGAGAAGGCTGAGAGGATTAGTCCTAATGGATGTGAGGTCATGCAAGACCGAGACATCAAAACATCTAACTGTCGATTCAGACGAGATCCAAACCGATAAAAGAAACATATTCCAAGGAGAACCACAGTAGACCAAGGAAAAAAACCATTCTAAAGATCGAAGCTGTTAAACTTGCAATCACTACTGCCTAAAAAAGGCACCACCCTGAGCAAACGGTGAGACATCATAGGGCAGGTATACGACTAAGAATTTGCTAAAGCCGCCGCACCTTAACACATCAAAGGAGGAGATACGATCCCCTTTGTTGAAAAATAGCAGACAAAATAGCCAGTAGAAGAGGGATGACCCTCCAAGGAGCTACCGAGCATTGACCCCCAGTCGTGCCATCCAAATAGAACCCTAGTAGACTCAGGGCGCCACAAAGTCGCCTACACGCCGTTTTGTAAAAACCCCACCAAATGTTGGAGAAAAATAGAACCCTAGCCACAAGGTCTTCAGCTTTGGGATCAAATCGTTCTGATGCCGGTGAAACCCTAGATGCCAAAAATCAGAACCCTAGAAGGTGTTGAAACCAGGCCAAACATCGGTGAACTAGTCATCGAAAAATCAAGGTGGCTAGGGTTCAGTAGAGAACCCTAGCCGCCTTTGCTCCTCTCATCTCCCATCGAAGGATGAATCGACTAGACTCCGGTGGAATGATAAAAACTAGCAAAACGCCGGTGGGATCAGGGCAACGCCTAGTCGACTATTCACTATCTTATTGAAACCTAGCCAAATGAGGTTGAAAACAAAACCCTAGCAGCAATCACGAGGTCTGCTATTATGGGATTTAACAAATCAGACGCAGGTGGAAACCTAGCTAAATGCCAATGAAAACTAGACGCTGATTGTCAGGGCGGCTAGGGTTCAAGAGAGAACCCTAGCATATGTTGTCACTTGCTACATGATAGTTTTGTGAAATCTAAATAAATCTAGGTAGAAATATGAGCTTGCATCATAAAACAGGAATATTACTATATGTACATATGACATCTAACGGAACGTCGAAATATTCATTGTAGAAAGCTCTCAATTAGAGAGTAAAAAACTGATTTCATATTGACTATCAGGGAGTAATTCAACTCAACTTTACATTGGGGATACACTGTGCTATTTATAGTATTCTGAGTAATTCTACACTAACAAAATTAGTAATCAAATTTCAACTAACAACTAATCAACTATAACTATAATGCTGACTCAACAAGTGCCAACTCATCAATCCGTTTGATGCTTGATTACTGGCTGCAATAACTCTAACATTCATAGTTGCAAAGTATGGCTGTAAGCAAATGTACTCTCTCCATTTATATATAGTTGTCATATACCTAATTCATGTATTATAATAAAACAATCAACATTTACTAATCAAACCTTTACTAGCCTCAAAATAATGTCTGCCTACAAGCTCTATCCTATACTAGGAGCAGGGAAATGCTAATACCATACTCAACGCAATGATAATTCGTAACCCTAACTTGCTTTGAAAACAATAGTAATGATAATTCTATTGAATATATTAAACTTAATTAAAGAAAAAGGAAAATTATGATTGGTAGTTGGCTAATATGAAAGATTGTGGCTGGATGCAACTGATAAAAAAGAAAAATTAATGAAATGGTGGCTTAAAAAGAATGCATATACGACACATTGTTGACAAATAAAGATAGAAATCTCAACAATATATTGCAGTTTGAAATTATGTGATTTGTGGGGCTTATATATATTTTCATGTCTAGCTTGTAAGCTCTATATATAGAGAGCATAAATCTGGAGAATGTGAAGGAAAAAAAATAGTAAGAGAAGTCTAATAAAAATAGAGTGTATTGTGCTTTATTTTTCAAAGTATTATAATACACTTTTGTTAATTACTTTTGATTAAGTTCCTCTTTCATCAACTAAAGTGGTATCAGAGCCATTTTGGAACCCGATCCTCTTTCCAGAAAAAATTCCCGAGTGAAAAAAAGTCGAGTTTTTTAAAAAAAATTGAGTGTTGCAGTAGTCCAGAAAGCATTGCAGTAGGCTATTAGAAGTGTTGCAAGAAACTGCAGAAAGTGTCGTAGAATGCTAAAAGTGTCGCCATAGACTTTTAAGGGTCACAACAGCCCCTGTACGCATGGAAACAATTATTTTGTGAAAAATTATCTTAAAAATGAATACCAACAGTGTTTCTTTCAACTTCCCTCAACTCACGAAAACTAATTATAAAAATTGGTACATTAAAATGAAGATAATTCTCAGAGCCCAAGATGTTTGGGACATAGTCGAAAAGGTTATGAAGTCCCAGCTGAAAATGCACAACTGTCTCAACCTGAAAAAGATAGTTTGCACAAGAGTTGAAGAAATGACCAGAAGGCGCTTAGTCTAATCCATCAAGGTTAAAATGAAGTAAGGTTTGAAAAGGTGGCAGAAGAAACCATTTCCAAGCAGGCATGGGACATACTGCTAGTTTCTCTTCAAGGAGTAGAGAAAGTTTAAAAAATTCAACTACAAATGCTGTAGGGTGAGTTCGAGATGATGAAAATAAAGGAGACAGAAACTGTTATTGACTATTCCTCATGAGTAAAATCTGTTGTAAATAAAATGCGGCAGTACGGAAAAAAAACTCGATGAATAGAGAACCGTCAAAAAATTCTGCAGTCGCTACTACCGAAGTTTGATTACATAGTAGTCGCCATAGAAGAGTCATGAGACACAAGTACAATGGCTATTGATGAACTTGTTGGCTCATTGCAAGCACGTGAGGAATGGCTAAATAGACAAAAAGACGAGTCTATTGAACAAGTTTTGGCAGCAAAGGCTTCATTGAAAGGAGGTGAAAATAGCCGAGCCGCTAGTCAATTTGGACGAAGATGCAGTAGAGGCTGAGGAGGAAACAGAAGAGGAAGAGGTCATGGTAGAAACCAACAATGTGAAAGAAATGACAATAATAATGGAGATAATATATCCACACAAGGCAGAGGTCATGGACGTGGATGAGGGCGAGAAAGAGGCTACTAGAGACAAAATGATGGACAAGATAAGTCTAATGTTCAATTCTATAATTGCTCGAGATTTAGCCACTATGCTTCAGACTGCCGAAGCCCACCGAACCAAGCAGAGGAGACAGCTAATAAAATCCAATATGATGAGGTGAATGACACGGTTTTACTAACCCGTGAAGGTGACCATAGTCAAGAAAACAACATCTGGTAACTTGACAATGGAGCATGCAATCACATGTGCGGGGATGATAAAATGTTCATAGAACTGGATAGGTTGTTTAGTGGAAATGTCATCTTTGGAGATTCGTCAAAAGTTCCAATTAGAGGTAAAGGAATTATTCTTCCAAACATGAAAAGTAACATTTTAAGTTTGGAACAGTTGCTAGAGAAAAACTACCAAGTGCATATGATGAACCGAAAGTTGGTGCTATTAAATGAGAGGAAAGAGCTGCTTGCAAGTGTGCCTATGTCGAAAAACTGGATGTTCACTCTCAACATCAATATGGAGGTGGCCAAGTGTTTAAAAGGTTGCTTGAAGGAATCTGATTGGCTTTGGCATTTACGATTTGGGCATCTCAATTTTGGTGGGTTGAAATTACTAAGCCAGATAAAGATGGTGCATGGTCTTCCCCCTATTGACAAACCTCAATAGCTTTGTGAGGGACATCTTGTTGGAAAATAATCCAGAATGAGTTTTCCAAAGGAGACCTTGTCTAGAGAAAAGCGCCACTTGAGCTCATTCATGCCGTTGTATGTGGACCGATGACACCAACATCATTGGGAGGCAACAAATATTTCTTACTATTCATAAATGACTATAGCAGAAAAAAGTGGGTGTATCTTCTGAAGGAGAAATCAGAAGTTTTTAGAGCATTCAAGAAGTTCAAGGCACTCGGTGAGAAAGAAAGTGGCTATTACATCAAAGCCTTGAGATCTGATAGAGGGGGAGAGTTTACATCAAATGAATTTAAAAGATTCTATGAGTATCATGGAATTTGTCATTCTTGTCAGTCCCGAGATCACCATAACAAAATGGTGTTGTTGAACGAAAGAATCAAACGGTGATGGATATGGTGAGAAGTATGCTAAAAAGCAAGAATTTGCCCAATGAGCTATGGGCAGAAGCTGTTGATTGCGTTGTTTACATCTTGAACTGATCCCCAACAACAAGTGTATTAGATATGACACCCCAAGAAGCGTGGAGTGGGAAAAAGCCAAATATCTCCCATTTTTGTGTTCCTAGGAATGTTGCACATGTTCATGTAGTTGATGAAGAAAGGAGAAAGCTAGATGATAAAAGCAAAAAATACTTGTTTGTTGCTTGCTTAGAATTTTCCAAAGGTTATAAGATGTTTGATCCTGATACGGGAAAACTATCATCACTAGGGACGTGATTATTGATGAGGAAGCAATTTGGGAATAGAATACTGACAAGCAAAAGAATTACAGTTTTTATCCTTTCACCATGGATGAAAATAATGATCATAATTTGGAGGAACCAACCATAGCATCGATGTTATATAGTCCCACTCCAATTACAACTCCAGGACACGCTGATGATGAAAGTCAAAGTCTAAGAGAAAGACCTAGAAAATTTCATCTTGTTGAAGATCTTTATGATGCAACTAGAGAGCTCAATGAAGAATTGACTTTTAACTGTCATCTTATTGATAGTGAACCTATTAATGCTGAAGAAGCCATGAAAGATGAGAAATGGAGAAAAGCCATGGAGGAGGAGATCAATTCAATTGAGAAAAACAAGATATGGGAGTTGACAAAACTTCCAGCTAATAAAAAGCCAATTTGTGTCAAATGGGTCTTCAAAGCAAAGAAGGATGTAGATGGAGAAATTGTACGACACAAAGCAAGACTTGTTGCGAAAGGATATGGTCAAAATCCCGGCATTGACTATGATGAAATTTTTGCACCGATTGCCAGAATGGAGACGATTAGATTGGTGATTTCATTTGCTGCCCAAAATGGATGGATTATCCACCAAATTGATGTGAAGTCAGCATTTCTCAATAAATACTAAGAGGAGGAAATTTATATCCCACAACCGCCGAGTTACATCGTCAAAGGCCATGAAGAAAAAGTGTTAAAACTGAAGAAGGCACTATACGGACTAAAGCAAGCACCGAGAGCTTGGAAATATCGCATTGACAAATATATTCAAGAAAATGGATTTATTCAATGCCAACATGAGTACACCTTGTACGTGAATGTGAAAGATGGAGACATGTTGCTTGTTTGCTTGTACGTGGTTGATCTTATTTTTACTTGAAATAACCCTCAAATGTTTGAAGATTTCAAAAAGATGATGACCAATGAATTTGAAATGACTGACATTGGCTTGATGCCATATTATCTTGGCATTGAAGTGAATCAAAATGATGATGGCATCTTTATTAGTCAAAGTGGCTTTGCCAAGGAGATCTTGAAGAAATTCAAGATGGAGAATTGAAATCCTGTCAGAACTCCGGTCGAATGCACCCTAAAATTGACCAATGATGAGAATGGAATTAGCATGAACCCAACAAATTTTCGAAGTCTGATCGGGATTCTGAGGTACTTGACGTGCACACGACCCGATATTCTATATGCGATTGAGCTAGTTAGTAGATATATGAAAGAACCGAAGGAGTCACATTGGAATGTAGCAAAAAGAATACTCCGCTATGTCAAAGGTACAACTAATTTTGGACTTCGATATTCAAAATCTGACAAGTTCAAATTAGTTGGTTACAGTGACAGTGAATAGGCAGGTGATAAAATGACCGAAAAAGTACAAGCGGGTTTGTATTTTTTCTCGGTGACACGGCGTTTACTTGGAGTTCAAAGAAGCAACCTATAGTGATGTTGTCAACATGTGAATCTGAATATGTTGCTGCAACATCATGTGTGTGTCATGCAATATGGCTTAGAAGACTATTAAAGGAACTTCAAATGATACAACATGATCCAACGAATATTTTTGTCGACAACAAATCGGCATTGGCGTTGGCGAAAAATCAAGTCTTCCATGATGAAAGTAAGCATATTGATACGTGGTATCCTTTCATTTGAGAGTGTATTGAACAGAAGGAAGTCATATTGAAGTATGTCAAAACACAAGATCAGATAGCGGACATCTTTACAAAGCCACTGAAGTATAACATGTTCAATCAATTGCGAGCGTTGCTGGAAATAACGGAGAATTAAGTTTAAGGGGGAGTGTTGAATATATTAAACTTAATTAAAGAAAAAGGAAAATTATGATTGGTAGTTGGCTAATATCAAAGATTGTGGCTAGATACAATTGATAAAAAAAGAAAAATTAATGAAAGGGTGGCTTGAAAAGAATGCATATACAGCACATTGTTGACAAATAAAGATAGAAATCTTAACAAGATATTGCAGTTTGAAATTATGTAATTTGTGGGGCTCATATATATTTTCATGTCTGGCTTGTAAGCTTTATATATAGAGAACATAAATCTGCAGAATGTGAAGAAAAAAATAGTAAGAAAAGTATAATAAAAATAGAGTGTTTTGTGTTTTATTTCTCAAAGTATTATAATTAACTTTTGTTAATTAACTTTTGTTAATTACTTTTGATTAAGTTCCTCTTTCGTCCAACAAAGAATTAATAATTAGGAAAATAAAAATTCATCAAGATAAAAGAATGAAGTAAAAAAAAAGTACGGCTTTTGGTAGAAATGTGTGCTGAGAAGATTTGAAGGGGACAATATGTGATTATGAATAGTAGAATTTTGTGGCTCCTAATTAATGAAATGGGTGCAAAAAATCAAGCTATAAAAAGATTGGCAAATTTTCTTCGTCTATTTGAGATATTTTGAACGAGGTGGGGGATAGAAGGGGAATTGTGATTACTCCGGGTGATTCAGTCACCCCTAAAGTAAAATGAGTCATGTGTGAGACGATCTTTTTTTTGTGTACCTTTTTGGATGTGATTGTATGAAGTAAGAACCTCTTTTTTTGTTGGTTTTGACCATTGTGATATGCTGAGAAAATTCGATTTCTTTTTTTTTGCTAAGTTGTTTGCAGATTTTCCTTCCAATCTCATAATCTATCTACAATTCAAAATTGTGTACAGCATTAAACAATCAAGATGTGGCATTATTGGATTGTGAAATAATGTCAAAAGGAATAGTTTCTCCAGGAGCAAAAGATATGAAGATCAACTTGCAAAGGTCGAGCACTTTTAGTTTGTGAATTTATTATAAAAAAACAAGATATATGGAAACAAGATTACAAACATAAAAATTGGCAGGGAGGGCATAAAAAACTACATCAGTCATAAAAGTTATCAAATAATACTAAAGCATTAGGAAACATTAACCTCGATGAAAAGCACAAGAATCTGAACAGTGATTGGTTTGGGACTGAAGATAAAAGTTGGTTTCTATCCTTTGGCTACCATTTGGAGTTTCAGTCCCAAGTCCTCAACAAATCGCAGAAGACTATCGGAATCAATTTTGTGATAAAGGACTATATGCGTTTGAAAAAATAGTTTCTAGAATTTTGCAACTAAAAAATTAAACTAAATTCAAATTTTCTTACATACATTTCCAACAAAATGTCTCTTATTTTCTACATTGAACAAGGCCTAATTAGAATCACGTAAGACAAGAGATAAAGTACCTGCTGAAGTGATTTCGGGACATCCAAAAGTGCAGAAACTATCTTGTCGTTCTCACTGCAAATGAACTTAAAGATTAACAAATATAAAACCTAACAATATAGCAAAAAATATGCTAATTCAACAAATGCTAATTCCCATTAGCTAATGATATAGCAATATCATGAAGGGCAGGCCATTCTTGCCATCGCAATCTTGACAATTATGTGACGTTGTTCTTTGAATTCTGTAGAAACATGAAAACAATTATGTGACAATATACAAATGAAAATTTGATTAATCAGTATGTCCTTCTAGATCTTAACTAATCTGTTCAGATTTCTTTCAATTTGTTGTGAGCATTGAAGATCTAACTATCAGATACCTTTTTTCCCAGCATATTTTGCTCTCAATAATCGTGATCTGGTTCTTTGCATCATAATCGGTGCTCCCTCTATGACTTACTCTGTCTCTCCTACAGATGAAAATTACTATTAATTAAATTCAAAATCTTATAACTTTATTCGTCGATTTAGATCTAAAAAATTGAAGCTACATCTGTGTTTCCAGATCTATTCATCAAATTTCTGTGAAGAACTAATGAGTATAGAAATAAAGAGAGTTGAGAATTGAATTTACCTTATCACTGAACCTTTTGTTTTTGCAACTCTCCCTCTATCTCTCCATTAAACGGCCACTGAATTTTGAGTAATTTTAGAGTTCAGGGTTGGATTTATACAGTACTTTGAGTTTAGGGTTTTGTCATTTTTGTTGTGTTTATTTGCATGAAAGCATAGAAGAAAATGTAGAAGAAAAAAATCAGCAAAGAGAGTTGTAATTTATAAGGAGCATAAACACATAAAATATGATGAAAGTAAATGGAATTTCCGATATGTTTATTGAGCAAAATTAATGAGCTCTTTTATAGAACTTTACATAAACTAAAATAGCTAAAAATAAACAAATATGGACTTGGAATTGCCACCTAGGGAC
The DNA here is from genome assembly GCA_947683365.1 of Euphorbia pulcherrima. NCBI lineage: Eukaryota > Viridiplantae > Streptophyta > Magnoliopsida > Malpighiales > Euphorbiaceae > Euphorbia > Euphorbia pulcherrima. The sequence continues at coordinate 29,442,984 of CANTUS010000007.1, forward strand.
TGGGTAAAGGTGAATTCAATTTCAAGCGGCTGCGGGGGGTGAGGGTATGGAGACATATAGCATGGGAATTGCCACCTAAGGACTGGGTAAAGGTGAATTCAGATGGCTCAGTAAAGGAGGGGTCAATTTCAAGCGGCTGAGGGGGGTGTTATTCGGTATAGTACAGGTCGATGGCTTGTGGGATACACGAGGAATATTGGAAGGTGTTCCGTTACGCGCGCGGAATTATGGCGGGTATTGGATGGTTTGAGTCTTTGATGTGGTTGAGAGGGATTCAATGTATTTGGAATTTCAAGAGTCATGTAGGTTACAAATAATTATGTAGGATTAATAAGAGTCATTAGAAGTCATTTAATTTAGTATATGAAGAGTCGTTTTGTATGGATATAAATATATAATTGTAAGGAAGAGCAAAGGAGTTTTTGATTATCATAATTTTTATTCAATAAGATGCGTCTTATTATTTTTCTAAATTCTCGTAGAGGTTGCGATTTCTAGAGTTTTTAGAACCCTAACTATCTTAGAGGTTGCGATTTCTAAGGTTTTTAGAAGAATCGATTTCCGTTGAGGTTGTGATTTCAACGGATTCCGATTGTTTATCACTTTTCGCTCCTTCCGCTGCATCACTTGGTATCAAAGCCTAACGGCAATGGAGATTGCTGAAGAGGAGACCCACAATATTGCATCAGTTTCATAGCCTAACGACAATCAAAGTATAGCTTCATCGTTGGAGGGACCGAGATTATCGAAGAGGGGGAGACTAGTAATGTTGCATCAGCGAGGATCGTACCTATATTTTTTTTATTTTCTTTTTTACATTATAGTTACAAAAAAATATATAAAAAAAGTTTAGGATTTTTTTTCATTTTTTTATCATTATGAAATTCGAGGACGAATTTGGTCCAAGAGGGGGAGAATGATGCGGTTGAGAGGGATTCGATGTATTTGGAATTTCAAGAGTCATGTAGGTTACAAATAATTATGTAGGATTAATAAGAGTCATTAGAAGTCATTTAATTTAGTATATGAAGAGTCGTTTTATATGGATATAAATATATAATTGTAAGGAAGAGCAAAGGAGTTTTTGATTATGATGATTTTTATTCAATAAGATGCGTCTTATTATTTTTCTAAATTCTCGTAGAGGTTGCGATTTCTGGAGTTTAAGAAGCCTAAATATCTTAGAGGTTGTGATTTATAAGGTTTTTAGAAGAATCGATTTCCATTGAGGTTGCGATTTCAACGAATTCCGATTGTTTATCACTTTTCATTCCTTCCGCTGCATCAGTTGGTATCAGAGCCTAACGGCAATGGAGATTGCTGAAGGGGAGACCCGCAATATTGCATCAGTTTCATAGCCTAATGACAGTCGAAGTATAGCTCCATCTTTGGAAGGACCGAGATTATCGAAGAGGGGGAGACTAGCAATGTTGCATCAGCGAGGATCGTACCAATCGTTTTTTTATTTTCTTTTTTACACTATAGTTACAAAAAATATATAAATAAAGTTTAGGATTTTTTTCAGTTTTTTTTATCATTATAAAATTCGAGGACGAATTTGGTCCAAGAGGGGGAGAATGATGTGGTTGAGAGGGATTCAATGTATTTGGAATTTCAAGAGTCATGTAGGTTACAAATAATTATGTAGGAATAATAAAAGTCATTAGAAGTCATTTAATTTAGTATATGAAGAGTCGTTTTGTATGGATATAAATATATAATTGTAAGGAAGAGCAAAGGAGTTTTTGATTATGCTGATTTTTATTCAATAAGATGCGTCTTATTATTTTTCTACATTCTCGAAGAGGTCGCGATTTCTAGAGTTTTTAGAAGCCTAACTATCTTAGAGGTTGCGATTTCTAAGGTTTTTAGAAGAATTGATTTCCGTTGAGGTTGCGATTTCAACGGATTCCAATTGTTTATCACTTTTCGTTCCTTCCGCTGGATTAGTCTTGCTTGGGAGCGCAGCTTTATGAAGGTTGTGGTTGAGATGGATAGCAGGTTTGCTCATGAGATGATTTGAAGAGAAGAGGTCTAAGCTAATGATTATTATAGCTTGGTTATTAGGATTAGGGACTTACATGGAGGAGATTTGGAGATTGTTCTTCGTCATACCTATAGGGAAGAGAATGGATCATATGGCATGGATGGCGAGTTCGTTGCCATTAGGACTACATGTTTATATTAATCCCGCTCTGGGGATGCTAAAGTCAGTGCTAATACACCTTGTTGGTGTCTCCTTCCCAAGGCTCGTTGTAGTTTAGTTGTTTTTATTCTTTCTCTTTTTTTAAAAAAAAAAAAGCAAATATGAAGCACATAAAATCTGCAACTCTCAATGTGACACCATTAGTATGTACATAATGTAAGAACCAATCCTGGGAACTAGGGCACATCAACATTTCCAACAATCTCCCACTTGAACTAGTTCACAGTAGGCATTACCCTAATCTTTATAGATCTGATCTAACCTTACAAGCTCCATCCACGATGGACTTTTGGTTAGACAATCAACGACATTGTTCTTGTGTCAACCCCATGTAATGACATGTCTTAGACATACTGAACACATGTTCGAACTTATGACCGGGTCCCTATAGCTTTTGCAGTGGCCCCATTTTTGTCGTGGAAAACATCAAGTAGGTCTAGGATCCATCCATCCTAACTTACTTATGAACTTCCTAATCCAAACACCTCAACTTGTAGCAATACATTTCTACTATGTGTCCAGTTTCTGTTATAGAATTAACAAATACACTGTATAGAGCTTTTAACTTTTTTACAGCTTTCAACAATTATAACATGACCAGATACATCTGATCTTCAGGTATAAACCGATTTGATCTACCTCATAGATCTCAACATCCATGATCAAATCTAACACCGTAGATTTGCCTCGAATGGATAACTTGATTTAATCTATCTCATAGATCACAATCAATTGAATCAAATCTAAGTTCATAGATTTCCATCCTAAAGGTCATTCTGCTTGGATATAATCTAACAACTTAGATCTGCATCCAACTAGAATGTCACGGTTTCACCTAAAGTTGACATTGAAAAGTGTTCACTTCAACTTTAGTGAATCACTTTCAATCTACCAAATCATAGCTACACTATCACAATACAACATTTGGAAATGTGACCGCATTACTGATTAACATCATGTACACACATTGTCTATAAAAGCATCATTGGATTGCTACTTGAAGATTCAATAGCTTCCAATGGGTTCAGAGTCTCTTACTCATAATATATGATAAGAGTCATCATAATTTGAGAGAAACTACATTTCTCCAGTTTGTGATTGAACCGACATGCCTTTTAGTGCAATTATGTCTTTACAACTTATGCCTCAAACATGTGAAGCTTAAATGTAAAATATGATCTGTCCTTTCGAATTTGTGCGCCTTGAACTTGCAAGTTCAACCGTGCTCCCACTACTTTTCTCAAAGAATTGCATCCTTTAGAAAACACCCTTACAAGCCTCAAACACTATGTTTAGGCTGGGTTGTAGAAGCAATACCGTTTGGTTTCCAATGGGTAGTTCACAAATAGGCTCAAGTAGATTTTCTTGTGCCAATCTGACATCAATATCATGACATAGATATTCGATCTCATGTCAACCATTAGATTCAGAATTTACAATTTCAAAATCTAGGAAAGACACGTTAGACTTCAACCTATCCATATTTCATATGGTGCTCTTTTAGTAGCCTCAATCAGAGAGTGATGTTGCAAACCAGTAGTCAAATGAGATGTGTCCTCCTTGGGAGACAATTCAAACTAGGTTTTAATAGACTTGTATTCTTGATTACACCAAAAACCTTGATATTATAACCTATGTATTTCTCAACTTTATTCTTAGAGTCCTTGACATAATCAAGGTCCGTGGATCTTAATCTCATTAGTTATGCTAATAAAATTCATCCCCAAGAATAACTGAGAAATGTGTCTATTTCCAGCTATCACGCTTTTGGACTTATATACACTCCCACTGCATTTTAGGTCCATCGTGTTAGCCGTGCATTCAATAACTTCGTTGACTAGCATATACGCCTAAGGCCCTACACATGCTTCCACTACACTTTAGGCTCACCAGGCTATTTTCTAGGTCTACAAGTCTATTGAATAGCTTCCACGTTATTACACCAAGTATACAAAGAACCCACATGATCAAATGATTTTCAATCAAGTGATCCCAAGCTTTCTGTGGAAAAACTTAGACATATGCTTCTTATTAACTCGGCTTAAATAACTTTTGGATATAGACTAGATCAAGCATCTCATGCTAATCCCATTGCATTTATGTTATAGATCAAATTCATTTTGATAAACTCAAGGAAACGACTATTCCTAACAACTAAGTTAAGGAATAACGATTCTTAGATATACCAACTATATTCATTATCAATGAAAAAATTGAATATATAAATCGTCCTTGACTGAAATAGAAATAAAGTTCACACTCTAAGTGACTACAAAATTTCATCATTTCAGAATCAAAATAATGGGTTCTTTAATCTTAATGGCCGTTTCTTGAACTCCACTTATGATTTAAGAATTCACTTATCTAGATCTCAATTATCTCTCATCTTAAGTTCTTGCACATTATCAATGTTAGAACCACTTCTAGTATTTGTGATGTTGAAGAGAAATAACCATATCTATAACATAGATACCTCTCTGAAAAGTGTTCAATGTTTAATTTTTCATAGACTCTCCCATATGATTAAGGACTCGTTCTCATTTTGTTCCAATATGCATGTATTTGATAACAATATCCTTTGGACGTAGTACAGACTTAACTTCTTGTTTAGTCATGAGCCTCTTGAACATCAAGGCCTCATCTATGCCCTAATGTTGAATTGGTTATTCACCATCAACTCTGGCTGAGTCCTATTTACCAAACTCCTAGTTAGCTCAAGTAACTCTTGCAGCTCAACTATAGTCATACTCATCTATGGCTTCTAGCTCATAATGAAATGGTCATAGGATTTAAATAGGAAGGCCAAGATAGTCATAACTATAAACTCTCGTACTAGTAAACTAAGATGAACAAAACCCTTAATGAGTTTTTACATCTTCTACACATTAGTACTTATAGAGATCACATATAGTATCCATCTTGTAGGATTGAAATGCCTTAGTGATCAAGAACCTCTCTTGATAAAGATGCTCATGAAACTGTCTCATTAAGAGACCTTATCATAGCATAGGCTTGCATCTCCTCTAATCGTTTGCACAATTTAGGAAAATTTCTAGCCAACACAAAGTGTTTCACATCCCGGCTATCCCTCTTGAATTTACATACCACTCAAATTGGGCCGGTATAGTATCACTGCCAGTGGGCTTAGGCCTATCTACCACACATTCCTTCGATCCGTGTCTCAAAGTAGTTGTTTATACTTTTTCCTATTCGCATCTCCAATGTTTTAAAAAACGTTAGGCGCTAGTCAGGTGGTCAGGGCTTCAAACGTCTAGGCGGGATCTAGGCGGATTTATAAATTTTTTATTTTTTATAATTATTTATAGATAAAAGTATCAATTCAACTCCAAAAATAAACTATAATTAATTATATTGTACAAAATATAGTTTAGTATATGAAAATATAAGTCTTAGTTATTCCTTATATAAAAATACATCAACATTAAAATCAAATCCTTAAAAACAAATATCCTCACTAATTTTTTTGTTGTTTAGGGCGTACTATTTCTCGGTTTGAGATTCAAAATGAACATTGTATGGTGAGAATATTTTGTTGTACATTAGTTTTACCAACCGAGCTACCTTTTTTAAATTGAAAAATTGAACTATAATTATTATCAGTATCAGTATTTTTAAAATAATGGAAAAAATCAGATTAGGCGGTGCCTAAGTGAAAAAATCGGACTAGGCGATGCCTAGGCGGTAATATATCGGTCCAACGCCTGATAGCGTCCGAGGAATGAAAAGTCGGACGACAAATCTTAAAATAGCGTCTAAGCAAAACCTAAACAGAGCTAGATAGGGAGTTTTAAAACATTGGGCATCTCACAAGGTACTAAGAAAAGCAATTGTCAGCACTCAATATATGTAACTTAAATACATTAAATAAATAAATTAAATTAATCAAATGATGTAACTTAGATACAATAAATAAACAAATTAAATTAAGGAAATGGTGAAGGCTCAACAAAAAAAATTAAAAGCAAATTTAGTTTACCCTTCTTTCTTCTTCCATCTCTGCAACCAATTGGTAACTTATCCTACTCGGTCGCGGTGCCAAGATTGTCATTTCCGGACAATGTTTTAAAAAATGTTCGGTGTTAGTCAGGCGGCCATGCTTTTGACGCCTAGATGGATGTGTATTTTTATTTTTTAATATTATTAATAAATAAAAATATAAACTCCACTAAAAAGTGGAATATAATATAAAAAAATAAAAAATAATTTAGACAATATTTTAAAATTGTTAGGTGCTAGTCGAACAGCAGGGGTCTCCTTATTTGTGGCATATAGAACGAAAGTTCTATTGTGAGAACATCTTAATGACTTTAGTTTTACCAACTATACTACTTTTTATAGGTAAAAAAATCAAAACTAAAATTATTACAAATATCAATATTATAAAAATTGGGTTTATGTGCCGCCTAGGCGGAAAAAATGAGACTAGTGGTGCCTAGACGGTAATATATCGTTCCAACACCTGATAGCGCACGAGGAATGAAAAGTCAAACGACAAACCCTAAAATAACGTATACATAAGGCTTAGACGAGGCTTAAATGGAGCTAAGCAAAGACTTTCAAAATAGTGAACCATGGTAGAAAATTTCGCTAAATAATTTATGATGGGTGAAAATATGTGCTTTTAATGTGGTAGTCAACTTAAATAGTTTAAATCAATAATACTTATTATGATTTTCATGAGATTAGAGATAATTAAATTATACCCTTTCTAACACTAACAGTAGATAAATAGGATAATAATAGTTTAGTGTCACCTAGTAGAGTTGTAGGGTATGTGTAATCCTGAAAAGTGTGACATCTCCTAGGCTAGGAAACTAGACTTTTAATTTAATATAAGAAACAATCTATTATAACAGGGCCAACAGGTTGAAAATGGTAAATTTGAAGTCTCATGTTATTAATTATTTTGTATTTAGAAAACGAACTGTATTTAAATTTATTATCTTCAATTATGTTTTTTTTTTATATTTTACATTTAAATTTTGTCATTCGTCAGATACATAAGAGAGATAAATAAAAATTAAAAATAAAAAAATTAAATAATAAAAAATAATATATTAAAATCTGAATAAGGAATATAAAAATAGTAAATTGAGAAATGTGTGCTATTTCTGTAACCTCTTTTTTTTGCTTTTTTGTAATCATTTCGGCTATTTTTGAGATTTATAAATTGAGGATTTGGTTGTAATAATTTCGGCTATTTTTCCGATTTGTGCCTGCTATTTTTTTTCATTGACATCAATAAATGTTCTACTCCAAAATTTAATATTAATAATTTTGCCTTTTAATTCTTGGTGGGATTATAACTAGGGAGAGCAACAACTAAAAAATCGAATAAAATTGAATGGGACCAAACCAAATCAAATTAATATATAAATTACATATTATTATATATTAGTTTGTTACATGTTTTTTGTTCACTTACATTGACACTTGACAATAGAGTTTCTTTTCTTCAAATTAACAACACATTTACTATTATGAAATCATTTATATGTTGATATTTAGTCATTTTTATTTCAAATTCAAAGTAAAATAACTGTTTGATTTTAACCAAAATAAATTTGGACCGAACCTAAACATAAGGCATATTTTATGGTTAGTTTATTTAACCATTACTTTACCTTTTCACCATTGAATTTAAATAACTACCACTCATCCTATGGTGGAAAAATGCAAAGTAATGAATAATTTGTAAAAAATAAAGTAACCATAGAATGCACCTAAACATAACAGAGTAGATTCTAACATTTTTCTTATTTTATTTTCGGTTATTTATTGTAATTTGGGTGTTGAAAATGGTGACTTGTCTTGTGGTATATGGATTAATTTGATATTTTAGATGTGAAGTTTAAAAGTAAAAATATGTATATTCTTAAGAGCAATGTCTACGTGATATCTTAATTTCACTTTCAAATTGATTATTGCAACCAGATTTGTTCAAATTTTGGTTGGCATTAATTACTGTTCAAATTTTGGGTATTCCAACTGGGTTTGTGCATCGGGTGAGTTGGGATCGGCCCGGACTTCGTCGGATTTTAAGTCTAGCACGGCCCATAATTTAGAGCTTCGGGCCCAGGCGAGACTTACGAGCTCATTTCTAAGTCCGACTCACAATTTAGAATTTCGGGCTCGGGGTCGGGCTTACGAGGCCATTTCCAAACTCGGCCCATGACCCATTGTAATTAGATCTATTCGCCGGTCTGGCTATCCATTGGGCCCTGCTCAAAAGGGTTGGGCTTGGGCTCTCATTTTATAACAAAGTCCGACCTGGGCCCGAATCCTTAAAAGCCCGAAGTTCTATGGGTCGAGTTTGATTTTTAAATAAATACCTAAGCATGTCTCGACGAACAAAAATTATATTTATTTTATATTTTTATATTATATTTAATACTTTTTTATGTATTACTATAACCTACTAAATTTTTAACTACGTATAAAAGAATCTTACCATATAATGTAATTTTTTAATTTAATTTACAAAATATTAAAAGAAAAAATTATCTATAGTCATAAGTTGGACTAAGAAAGCCCAACCCAAACGCAAAATTCTAAATCATGGGCTTGAGTCCGAAAGTATCTTATCTCCCTCTCACATCCCAATCACTGAAACGTTTGAGTCCTAAGCCTGTCCCTGAAATTTACTAACTCTTTCTCTCACCCTATGAAAGTCTCGATCCTCTAGCCACCGACTGAGTGACCAAATTCCAAGGGAAACCATAACGCCTATGATTCCTCTGGTCTTGATTGATATTCGCCAAAAGCTCTGTTGTGTGTACAATGTACTTCTAATTTGAAGCGATTTGGGGTTTGGAATTTGGATCTAGATCTGAGAGATTTTGAGTCCACTCCACCGTCTAAACAACATTTGGATTCTATAAAGTTTATTTTTGGTAAAGTTGTACATTTTGATCGAAATTCAGATTTGATTTCACTGTGGACCCTATAAAACACTAAAACTGAATCTGAACAATTAAAACTCAGTGGATGGCTAAGATCGATAGACAATTTCCTTTCCAATTTGCCAAACGAGACTTGAATTTGGTGATCAAAGGATCCCAATCGGAGATATGTGGCTGTTTAATACATAGTGGTGTGCCTAAGTATTTTATCAGGAAGTTATCCACTCGGCATCCCAACTGAGCTGCGTAGGAGGCCAAGGAGGCTTCATTGACGTGGATTCCCATAATTGCACTCTTGTGGTAGTTGATATGCAATCCTGAGATTAGTTCGAAACACCTTAGGATCCGAATGAAACTAGGAATTATGGATTCTTCTGCTGGAAGGAAGCAAATCGTATCATCAGCGAACTGTAACAGAGAAATATCTGGAAGAGATTCCTCCAAACGAAATCCAGGTAGCACGCCTACTTGAATGCTACGATCTATAAGCTATTTTAGGCCCTCCACTGCTAACACAAAAATAAAAGGCGACAAAGGGTCTCCTTGTTTAACCCCCCTACGGATGTGAATAGGAGGGCTTGGTGAGCCATTGATTAGAATAGAAGTGGTGGATTTTTTCCTGCTATTTGACAACCATGAAATCCATTTCTGATCTAAACCCATCCTTTGGAGAACCAAGTCGATATAAGTCCAAGAAATACTATCAAAAGCTTTGTGAAAGTCTAGTTTCAACACCACACATGGTTTCCTTTTAATATGGAGGTCATGAATTACCTCAGAAGCTACAAAAGAACACTCATGAATGCTTCTACCCTTGATGAAAGCAAACTGATTGTTTGAGATAAGAGTCAGTAGAACAGCCTGAAGACGAATCGATAACAATTTTGCAATAATTTTGTAGATACCATGGATGAGCGAGATAGGTCGGAAGTTATTCAGAGAACAAGAACCTGGAATTTTGGGTATTAGCACCGTGAAGGATGTCTTGACCGAATCTGGTAGCTGAGATGTAACATAAAAACGATCCAAAACTTGCATAAATTTGGGTTTTAAATCGTCCCACAACCTTTTGTAGAAGAAGAAATTGAAGCCATCTGGTCCCGGCGCTTTATTCTCACCACACGCACATATACTGTTCCAAATTTCCTCAGCCCGAAAAGGGGCGATAAGAGCTGCGTTTTGTTGCAAAGTAACAGTATTGAAACGTAGCTTCTTAAGAGAGAATGGCGTCATAGGGGCAGCCTTGAATATTTGGGCGTAATAGCTGTAAATAGTATCTAAAATGACCTTCAAGTCCGTAACAATTACTCCGTCGATATCCAGTTGCGATATACAGTTATTGCGAGATCGGGCTGAAGCGGTACGGTGGAAAAAAGATGTATTATTATCACCCAATAGCGTCCAATTCACTCTTGATTGTTGATGCCGTAATTTTTCCAAAGAAGCCCTCTTTTCCTGAAGGAGGGAACGATTACGACTTAGTTCTGAATTTTGAGTTGAAGTGAGTGGTCAAGGAACATTACTCGATGTAAGAGCCAATATAATTTCCTCTAGATCACCAATCTTTCTCTGTAGGTTTCCAAAATTTTTCGAGTGCCAAGGGCTGATTGCACAACCCAACTTCGTCAATTTATAAGATAGGTCTTTGTGAGCATAGGATTGACAAATGAGGTGCCATTTATTACGAATAAAAGGCAAAAAATCTGCCTTATCCCACCACATGTTCAACGATCTAAAGGGTTTTGGGCTGGCTGAGTGAGCAATGAAGGAGCGAAATAAAATCGGTAAATGATCAGATAGGGTGGTGTCCACCATTGATATGGATAAGTTAGGCCAAAACTGCAGTGTCCCATTCGAGGCAAGAACACGATCAATACGAGAGAATGAAACTCTATTAGACCAGGTGTAATCACGACCGTGTAGGGGTAGATCATGGAGTTCAGATTGTAATACAAAGTCTTGAAAAGCCGACATGGATGGGTAGGGGCGATCGTTTGCCCTTTCCGACATATGTAATACCTCATTAAAATCACCACAAATCAAGATCATCTGAAAGTCTCGAATAATCGGGATAAGTTCCTGCCATAAATCATATCTATCCATATGGTTTATTGGGGCGTAGAGACTAAGTACGTGCAAATCTTGCTGCTGAAGGGGAAATTTAACTAACACCCATCGGGAAGAAGAGTGGATAACCGAACCCGAAAGCAACGAGGAGTTCCAAGAAAATAAAATGCCACCCGAAAGACCATTAGAGGGGATATAGTGATAAGCAAAGTCATTATGCCCCCAGAATTTTTTGACCACTTGCTCAGAGATACTTTCTATCTTCGTTTCTAACATAACGAAAAATTGGAGATTGTGTTTACGAATGCAAGAAGAGACAAATTGCTGCTTTGCCCCATTATTGACACCTCCTCTACAATTCCAACATAAAAAATCCATCAACATAATAGAAGAAAATAAATACCTTGATGAATGGGAACTAATCAGTTCACTAAATTATCCATAGCTGTCAGAACAGCTTGTTTATTTTTCTCTGAGAATATTCCTAATTTTTTCCCCATTTCCATAGTCAGCTCTTTTTCGAGGGTCGGAGATGTCCTTGACTGAGATAAAATGATCACCCGATTCATATTAGAAATGTCAGGTCCTGACGAAGCTGAAGTAACCGGCTGGTTGGCTTCCGTTTGTGGGCTAACTAGCCTTATAGGTTGTTCGGCCTCCATTAGAGCTTCATGTGTAGCTGGGTTTGATTCCGGGACAATACTCAAATTATCATTTGATTGATTTGGGAGGGGGATAATTCGGAGAACCAAGCTAATATAATCTGCAATTTCCACTCGTTGACAGCCGGAATTACGCGAATCGTTGGAAGTATCAATAGAAGCATAGGATGGGATATCGGATGGGGCATCAGAGATTTCGGAATCATCATCTTGGTAATGTTCACAGCCAATACCTTGTCTCAAATTAGTGTGAATGAGCACTTCTTTAGTATTCACCAATAATTTGAAGGAGCTATTGGTTGTCCCAAAGGGGACCGAAACCAGACAGGAAACCACATCCAGATGATCTGGGTAATCAAAATTGAAATCCACAGAAATAACACGGCCAAAGGAGCCCGCTAGGTGTCTGATCAGCTCCTCTTGAATCAGAGTGGGGGGAATTCCCATAAGGTCCAGCTACATGATGCATTCTGTCGGTATAAAATCAGCCGACAACAACTGCACATCCTTAAAAATATGCAGCATGACCTTCCATTCACCACCTACAAAATTTTGCATAGCCAGTATTGAATTAAACGAGACAATAACATTATCCTTGCCTACAGGGGCAGCAAAAGAAACATCAAATCCACGTTCATGCAATAAATCAAAGGTGAGTTGAATATTCGAGATATTGATTAGAGTGACTAAGCATGACTTATCTTTCCAAGGGGCCACATTTGTAATAAAATCATGGCCCCTGGGTGAGTTTGCTGAAATCGAATGATGAGTGGCAAAAGATGCCTCGTTTGGGACTTGTGGTTCTGCCACAACTTTGGCATATGATCTGTCTCCACGTAATGATTCTCGAAAATTAACCCGTCGTTTAGGTATCTGTCCTGCTGATGTCTTAGGCTGGTATTGTCGAGATGTTAGAGCTGCAGCCGAGTTCGTGAACTTGGCCTTGAATGCGCGTACACGAATAATTCCAATGCTCACTGAGTTCAACCTGTGGAGTGTTTCCTGAACAGACAGAGAGTCATCTACCGTAATAAAACCAAAATTAAGATTCCTGATATTCTTTTTCCTGGCTACATAAACACATCCCGAAACTCCATGCTTCTTGAAAACCCTGCTCATAGAATCTGCTCCATAGGAATTTGGGAAATTTTCAAAATAGAATCTGGTGAGGGCGGGTTCGGGATTAGGGTTTGAGCGGTGGTTGAGGGCAGCCACGTTGCGGTTAGGGTATAGGCGGTGGTTGTGTTCCTGGTTTCGGCGGTGGGTAGCGGCAGCGGGCTGGCGGCTGTGGTGATGAACAGCAGCCTGGCGATGGTGGCGGTAGGGTATGGTGTGGCGGAAGAGATTGGCTTGGTGATTCCGATGGGTACGGTTAGCAGGGAAGCAATGGAGGCGGTGGCTGTCGGCGAAGGGGGGGTTGGATCGGTTGTAGTGACGGTGGCTAAGGTGGTTTGCGGTGTAGAAAGGGTTGCGGCGATGGAGGCTAGGGTTTCTCTCACGAGCTATGCATTTGCTAGAATTTTATTGTTAAATCTCAGTTTTGTTAATGAAAATTGTGTTGATTGAGAAAGATAGTGCTTTTGTAATGAAAATAAGTGGAGGGACTCTTATGAAATTAGTATAGGTATTTTTAAGAATTTTTTAAAAAAAAATGATAGGTGTCGTTGTCTTATTGGTATGACTTTTCAAATTATGACACGTGGCGTGAGTGAACTACACTCACCATTAAGTGATTGTTATAAGTGGATTGAGGGGGTTAAGCTGTTCGCTTTAAACAAGTTTAAGGGGCCGAGAGGAACTTTTGAAATTTCAAGGGGCCGATGGGCTATTAGGGACAAGTTCAGGGGGGTCTGGATGCATTAGGCCTTTATCTAGTGTATTTTTAGAAACTGTATTTATAATATACACGAATTCTACCGTGCACTAATTTTTTTTAAATAAGTTAATTAATATTATGTGTACGCATTTTTTAAAAAAAATTGTCTCATTGGGCTTACAGTTTTAACAAAGAAAACCTCATCTTACCTCACCCGACAGTGGGCTCAAACCTGTGACCTCTAGAATTACAACTTCAGGATCAACCATTAAACTAAACCTACTCTAATTTCATCAATTACTTTGCTATTCAATCTTGTTCAAATTCGAAAGTTATGCCATGTCCATCATTTTCATTTGGTGGTGAATAGTTCAATTAGGACTGAAAAAAATCTTATTTAAGTGGAGAGAGTGTGAAGTGAGAATACGAGGTTGTAGAGAGCGAAACAGATTTACTTGGAAAATAACTGAATTAGCGGAGAAAAGAGTTTAATCAGCTAATGGGATGCTATTTCTACGTGATTATCAGTGTTATTTTGTGTGTTTTTAGGCATCAATACTATTGACTTTGGACCTAATTGATTGTGTTAGGTAATTCGGGTTCTAAAGTGGACTTTATTTACAAAATGTTGATTTTGGTGCGTTTTTGGAAGCCTTTTGGACAGCTTTTCATATTTTGGCCACAACTTATTCATACAATGTCGGATTGGGCTAATTCATGATGTGTTGGAAGCCTTAAAGAACAATCTAAATTTTCGTGTGTAATAGTCAACTTCAAATTCAGACGAGTTGTGGGCGAAAATCATGGTTAAAGTTACCGGTCCATGAAGACTTATGCTCATGATTAGATTCTAGCTTTTCCTATTCAAGAATTTCAAAGCGACCGAAGTAGTATGACAATAGGACTTTTTTTCTGATTTGTTTTCACTTAATTATTTAAAGTTTGGTACTAATATGCAATTTTGCATATGGACTTAAAGTGCACAGTTGTACGTGCAATCATCCGATCTTGCTAAGTAGTTTGTGTTTGTATCTTTCCAATTCTCATCTCCCTTACCAAAAAAGAAAAGTACCAATAATAGATGTAATTATATACATGCATAATATTACGACAGCAGTTATGTAAAATTTGTGCATTCATCAATAATTCACCATCAATAATTATGTAGCCAATTTAATGCTGAAGAATATTATGTTTCTGGTTAATCGCAAATTAATATGTCTGAAAGGTTGACCCATCGGAATCTCTTGGTCTACCCTTATTTTAAACTTCCTAAAGCATTTTCGTTTACTATGCCCTTCCTCGTGTCCAAGTGCCTAGGTAACCACCATAAGCCTTTCCTCGTATAAATATGGCCCTTAAACTTAAGGCTATGTCATCCAAATGTGCTGCTAAATGGAAGGATCTTATCAACATCCGTGAATACGACTGAGTTAAGTACTCTCTTTTAAGAAATAAAAAAAAGCAATTTATAAAAAGTTTTGATTATATATCAAGATTTGATAACTTGGGAGATAATCTTATCCAAAATTTGGAATACAGGGATAGAACACTATCTTAACAAGAGGATAATATTAAAACAAGATATACAATATTTCTCTAACTATATGATTGCTAATTCTATTCTATTTAGGACCTTGATAAAAAGGATACTGAATGAATTTCCCATTGGTGAATGCTTTCTGCTACTTGGTGGAAGAGATATCTCCAAATTCAGTAATTTGGTTTTTAAAGAATTCTAGTATACAGCCGAATTGAATTCAGGTTCTTGGATATAGTGTTATCTAATTCGGTGATTCAAATTCATCCAAATAATAAAGCCTGAAGTTTGGCACTGTCACTGGGATAGAGAAAACTTCTCTAGAATTGTTGAAATCACATCTATTGCTTCAAATGGATTATCATTTTATATTGAGAAACTGTGATCTCGTACCACCGAGTGTCTCTTAACGTTCACATGTTGACATTTGTTGGGGTTTTAGCCCAAATTAGTGCAAGGTAAAGTCTTGGCCCAAAAGCCCAAGATGTGGAGGCATATTTAAGCTTCTTTTTTTTGCTGGTGCAAGGGTTTTTTCATGATAGGGTTCAACCATTTTTGGAGAGAGAAAAGAAGAGAGGGAGAGCAAAATTTCCATCTTCTTTCTATTCCGACAAGCTGTATTCTGTCACCACTCGCCGGAGATCAGACCGTCAGATCGCATTAAAATTTTGCCACAATGTTCCTCACATCCAAATCTTTCTTTTCACTGCGTGGTTTTGTAATCGACCGTTGGATCAGATTTTGTTGCCGGCAGAATATGGAGGAATGTTTGCTCACTTAAGGTTTTGGGTATTTTCCACATTTTATTTGGCTTCTTCTTGTATTGTGGTGCTGTTGGTATGTTGCAAATTCTTGTAAGACATTGTTGAGTTCTTTTCCCTCAACTTATCAATAAGAGAAGAAGGGATGGACTCCATTATCAGTCCCTGTAGTTTTACTCTTCACATCGGAGAGGTTTCCACGTAAAAAAACTTCAGTGTTATGTGGCTTATTTATTTTCTTTGCATATTTGGTTGATTCTTATAATTTCTTATTGATACTTATTATTGCTATTTCGCATTTGCAACTTTGAGTTTTTGGGGCCTTGTGCTCAGCAAGTGGTATCCAAGCTGTTAAGATCAGTTTCGGGGTTAATATGCAGTCTGTTAGTAGTGGTTCCATGGTGAAGTTGACGTCAACCAATTATTCCATATGGCGACCCATGATGGAGGATATGTCATTTCGCAAAGATTTAAATGATCCAATAGATATAAGCACGACAGAGCTAGGTAGTTCTAAACCGGCCAAACCTGAGAAAATGGAAGATAAAGAATGAGAGAAGTCGAAGAGGAAGACTTTGGGGACTATTAGACAGTGGAAAATCGATTCTTGAAGGGTATACAGCTACTAACATGGCTAGTGATTTGGATGGAAGAAAGTCTACCTCAGATTTTGTGTTTACATTTACAGGGGGAGCTATTTCCTGGCAGTCTAAACTTCAAAAGTGTAGCATTATCTACTACAGAAGCAAAGTATGTAGTAGTTGTAGAAGCATGTAAAGAGCTAATTTGGGTAAAGAGATTCCTTTAGGAGCTAAGTTTGAAGCAAAGCAAGTATGTAGTATTATGTGATAGTCAGAGTGCTATGGATCTGAGCAAGAATACCATGTATCATTCTCGAACGAAGCACATTGACGTTAGATATCATTGGCTGCGGGATGTGATCGAGGAGAAAGAGTTGGTATTGAGGAAAGTCCACACCGATAAGAATGGAGCTGACATGTTGACAAAGATTGTTCCCAGAAGCAAGTTGGAGCTTTGTTGCAAGCTCTCCGGGATGTCATTTCGTTGATGTTGATCTTGCCCTATCTTCCCCGATTTGGGCTCGAGGGGGAGATTGTTGGGGTTCTAGCCCAAATTAGTGCTAGGTAAAGTCTTGGCCCAAAAGCCCAAGATGTGGAGGCATATTTAAGCTTCCAATTTGTTGGTTCAAGGGTTTTTTCATGAGAGGGTGCAACCATTTTTGGAGAGAGAAAAGAAGAGAGGGAGAGCAAAATTTCTAGCTTCTTTCTATTCTGACCAAATGTGTTCGGTTGCCAATCGCCTGAGATCAGACCGTCAGATCGCATTAAAATTTTGCCACAAAGTTTCTGACATCCAACTCTTTCTTTTGACCGTTTTGGTTTTGTAATCGGACCATTGGATCAGATTTCTTTGCCGGCAGAATATGGAGGAATGTTTGCTCACTTGAGGTTTTGTGTATTTTCCTCATTTTATTTGGCTTCTTCTTGTACTGTGGTGTTGTTGGTGGGTTGCAAACTCTTGTTAGACATTGTTGAGTTCTTTTCCCTCAACTTATCAATAAGAGAAGTAGGGGTGGACTCCGTTATCGGTCCCATGGTTTTACTCTTCATATCGGAGAGGTTTCCACGTAAAAAAACTTTGGTGTTGTGTGACTTGTTTATTTTCTTTGCATATTTGGTTGATTCTTGTCGTTATTTGTTGATACTTATTGTTGCTATTCCGCATTTGCAACTTTGAGTTTTTGGGGCCTTGTGCTCAACAACTCATTGACTTGTAAAAAACGTACTTCTATGTTTCCAGATTAATAGATTAAAAGTATTCTACCTAGCTGCCCCCAACTTAAATGGTTGGACATACTCAAATTTGGTTGGTTTGATCATGTTATTTTTTAAAATTTTTTGAAATTAAGTATATTAAATGTAAAATGTATAACTAACTATGTCAGAATATAAATGTACTTTTTACGATAGTTTTGTGAAATCTAAATATATCTAGGTAGAAATATGAGCTTGCATCACAAAACATGAAAATTACTATATGTACATCATGACATCTAACGGAATTGTCGAAATGTTCATAGTTGCATAGTATGGATTTAAACAAAAGTACTCCCTCCATTAATATATAGTTGTCGTCTACCTAATTCATAGATTTTAATAAACCAATCAACATTTACTAATCAAACCGTTACCAGCCTCAAAATAATGTCTTCTAATTACATGCTCTATCCAGGGAAATGCTAATTCCAAACTCAATGTAATGCTAATTCGAAACCTTAACTTACATTGAAAACAGTAGTAATGGTAATTCTCAGCGGCGACTGTCTGCAGTCAACTTTTCCTGCGGAAGGAGCACAAGATGTTTAAGGCTTTCTTTGGTGATATGGATGGCCTTGATATTGAGGCTCTGTGCTCTAGTGAACAACTGGGGCATTGCCCTATTAGTAAAGGGGGGCGCAGAGGTCATGTCCTTGATATTGAGGCTCTTGGCACCGCTTCTGCAGCATTGAAGAATGATAAAAAGAAAGGCAAAATTTCTTCGTCTCTTTACAATTTGAAATTGTTCACATCATTAAACAATCAAGATGTAGTATTATTGGTTTGTGAAATAATGTCAAAAGAATAGTTTCTCCAGGAGAAAAAGATATGAAGATCAACTTGCAAAGATCGAGCACATTTAGTATGTGAATTTATTATAAAAAACAAGAGATATAGAAACTACAGCAGTCATAAAATTTATGCAACAATACTAAAGCATTAGGAAACATTAACCCGCATGAAAAGCGCAAGAAACTGACTTGTAGTCAGTTTGGGACCGAAGACAAAAGTTGGTTTCTTTCCTTTGGCTACCATTTGGACTTTCGGTCCCATGTCCTCAACAAATAGCAGAAGACTGTAGGAATCAATTCTGTGATAAAATAGTCTCTAGCATTTTGCTACTAAAAAATGGAACTATATTCAAATTTTCTTACATACATTTCCAGCAAAATGTCTTTTTTTTTCCACATTGAACAAGGCCTAATTAGGATTACATAAGACAAGAGATAAAGTACCTGCTGAAGTGATTTCAGGGCATCCACTACAAATGGTCTGAGGCATATATGTCATACGCTCATCAGTTTCACAAGAATTAAATTCCCAGCACCTGGTATACCTGTCCAACACCGGCAAGAATATATATTGTTAAATTTATTTACTCTACCAGTAAATGAACATAAAGATTATCAAATATAAAAGCTAACAATATAGCAAAAAATATGCTAATTCAACATATCATCACTAACCCCGTGATAATGGTTTTCCCATTAGCTAATGACATAGATGAAGGGCGGGCCATTCGTGGTATAGATGAACAGTTGTGAAGAGAATTCGCGCCGGCGACACTCTGCAATCTTGATAATCATGTGATGTTGTTCTCTGAATTCTGTAGAAACATATACAAATGAAAATTTGATTAATCAATATGTCCGTCTAGATCTTAACTAATCTGTTCAGATTTCTTTCAATTTGTTCTGAGCATTGAAGATCTAACTATCAGATACCTTCTTTCCCAGCATATTTTGCTCTCAATAAACATGCTCTGGATCTTTGCATCATAATCGGTTCTCCCTCTATGACTAACTCCGTGTCTCCTACATAAGAAAATTACGATTAATTAAACTCACAATCTTATAACTGTATACGTCGATTTAGATCTAAAAAATTGAAGCTACGTCTATGTTTCAGATTAACCATTAAAGCATTACGAGTATTGAGCAGATATCTCTCAATTGGTCCCCGATTAACCATTAACCATTAAAGCATTACGAGTATTTATCCATTCATTAAATTTCTCTGCAGAACTAATAAGGATAAAAATCAAGAGAAAGTTGAGAATTAAATTTACCTTTTTGCTGAACTTTTTGTTGTTAATAAACATGGGAATGGTTTTTGCATCTCTCCCGCTATCTCTCCCTTAAGCTGCCACTGAATTTTGAGTGAGTTTATAGTTTAGGGTTGGATTTATATAGTACTTTGAGTTTAGGGTTTTATCATTTTTTTCCTTTTTTTAATGATTTCCTTTTAAAATCTACTGCATATCCAAAAATTCATATATTAATTACTTATTGCAAAACATACTTAACTCTTCTTGATTGTTTCCTCATTCATGTTGGCCGGGTCTTCAACATATATATATTTTGGCGGTGAACACTGCTTAAGACAAAATGCTAGAGGAAGATAAGTTTTGAATTTCGAGTTTCGACCTGTTGGAGTTGTGAGAGAGTATGTATACACAAGTTTCGAGTTACAAAACTTCAATTCTTGTCGTGAATAAAATTGCGCCACCAAACTGAAAAATGAATTACATCATACTTCTGTTCCTCATTCATGTTGGCCGGGTCTTCAAATTCTAATTTTAAGTTGTATCGATCAATTTCATCTCCTCTACTCTTCTTCTTGTAGAATTCTACCATCACTTATATTTTTTAAGAAACAACGAAAATTCTTTGAAAAAAATATATAATTTTTTTGCCCACAGGCCGGGTTTGGGATTTAGACATTTTATGATAGCCCGAGCTCGATTTTTATAATTTGATCGATTTTTATATTTTATAATTTGGGCTGACTAGGGCTACTAGAATTTTAGCTAGGCTTCATTAGACCTAGCCCGAACCCGGCCCAGCCCAAACAATGATCAAGTCTAAGGTATATACCATGGTTTTCAGACCCGGACCGGTCATCAAATCGGTGAAGACAGCAGTTCATAGATTTAAGGTTCAATCGGATTAAATCAGTGGTCGAACCGGATTTTCTTAAACATTTGAAAATACTAAATATTTTCTATAATTTTATATTAAACATGTAATATGAGTTATACTCCTACAAGAATTAATAATATTAAATAAAATATTTTATAATCCAAAGTTATATTTCGAATAAAAATAAAATACAAGATAACAACTAATATAATCTAGTAAATGAATGCAAACCGAATTCTATATTATATAGATTCGATTAAAAAAGTTAATAGATTTTATTTACGATATATAAAAATAACACATTAAAGGACGAATTAAAATTTTTACACAAGATGTAAAATAAAAAAGTTATATATTCATTCAATATAAATTTTAAGCAAAAAACTTAGAGTTAATGGTATTTAAAAAATTTAAATGTTATTTCGTTATGAAAAACATTCAAAATTGTAATTAAAAGAAATATTTCAAATTTAATAAAACGTGTAATATATGAAATAAAAAAAATAAACATATTTATTGTGGTTTTTTTACAATAGAATATTATTAAAATAAGGAAAATCATTAAAAATATATATGTCTCACTAAAATATCTATAAATTTGTCATGCTTGTTAAACATACAAATTATTTATAGAACTGCCATGAGTCCCCCACTGTTTCTCTCTTCCCCTTTTTCTTTTGATTTTCTTTCTTTTTTTCATTTATCTCTCAAACCGTTTATTTTTTCGACATGCTGCTTTTAGAGTTTTTTGTTCATCTTATTTTTATCTTTCAAATGATATCTACTGTGATATTTTTGAAATTTTTTATCAAGTAATTATCTAGTAGGTATCCAGTAGTCAGTAGATCACTGTTGGATATATTAATCGTAATAGTTTTTTTATGGAGTCCAATGACATCAAATATATATTTAATAGATATATAACAGATGTAAATATGATGATTTCATAAATTATAAATAGATATATTTCTTTTTTTTACGATGATTATTTTATAAAATATAACATCTAGAATATATCTAGTAAGCATCTAGTAATCACTATTAGAATTGTAATTTTCTGCCATGGCATTGTATAGTAGGGATAAGTTTTGAATCATTTGTGACACATTCAGGCTCTGTTCTCTTGGACTACAATTCAATTCAGTTCAGACTACTTAGTTCAGTCCAATTCAGTTCAGTTCAGCTATGCGTATTTATAATTTACACTAAAATAAGTTCAGTTCAGTTCAGCCAACTTCAGTTCAGTTCATGAAATTGCAGTGCAAAAGAACAAGGCCTCAGTTGGAGGTTTTCTCTATTGATCAAAAGTTGCATGTTCTCTTGTTTAAACTACTGTACAAAGAGCTGGTTGAATCATACAAAATTGTCTTGATATTTTGTAATGATTCAAGACATAAAAGAAGCGGGCAAGAGAAAGAGTTCATTCGTTTCACAATAAAATATACTTGCTGTGTGTAATTCTTGCTAAATTATGGGGCTCGCTATTTGGGATTCTTTCAGGTTCAGTACCACAAACATGGTTATTTGTCGTACATTGGGGTTGTTGGCACAGTTAAGAAGCTACTTAGTGGTGAAGAAGTATAAAGGTACTCAAATTGCTCGCAAGTATAATTTCAGAAGATATACTCTTGATATTTGTAATACATACTGTATGACTCTCGTTGATGATACTAAAAATTAATAAACTAATAAACTTGAAACAAATGTTAATCTTAAAGTGGATCATCAATTGAGCTAATCAATTCATTGTCTAAAAATACAGGTAGCCATTTGATTGCTGGATTCAACATGAGTTTTATTTATTCTTGATATTTGGAAAATACAAGGAAATATTGTAGGAAGCTGCCTCAATTGTAATTTTCTTTCAATACTCCAACTTGACAACTTCAAAGAAAAGAATTATTTAATAGTTTGGTATTTAAATTTGTGTACCAACAAGGTGTAGCTTAGTCGGCTAAGCGGGCTGAGCAAGTCGGAGGATAACAAGGTTCAAATCCCGCTAAATACATTTGTTGTGAGGGGTGAGGAGCCTTAACTGTTATTAAGTCCCGAATAAGATTATTTCAATGAAGATATATATAAATATTACCAAAAAAATTAAAATTTGTTCCTTTTAATCTTTTGTCGTCCCCTTAAAAGCAAGCTACAAATCAAATTCATGGGCTTATAAATTATTTTTAAGGGCTTCTTACAAAAAGGCTAAAAAAGCCCAAACTAATTAAGTCCATACAAGTAATAATATACAATTACACAAAAACAGGGGAAATTATTTTCAAACACACGGCCTTAAATGAAAGGAATTCCAACCATCTCTCAAAACTGAATAACGCGGTTTTCATCACAGAAACCAAATTCAAAAACACGTTCAAATCACCAAGTTCAGAGCCACGATCACAGTAACTGCTCGCATTATCTACAAAACCAATGGGAATTCTACAGATTCTAAAGTTAATTGGCGATAATCATAGGCATTCCGATTTCTGTTTCAAAATCAGAAGAAAGAAGGAAGAAATCTCAAAGGTAAGAAATGAAACCCTAATATTGTAACATTGTTCGGAAGTCTTCAAATTAAAGTAGCTAATCAGTGAAATAATGTAAATATTACAAAAAAAATTATGCATTATGATATGTAAATATTACCAAAAAAAAAAATTTACTAAGCCCCGAACAAGATTATTTCATTGAAGATATTTGTAAATATTACCAAAAAAATTAAATTTTTGTCTTTTAATCTTTTGTCGACCGCTTAAAAGCAAGCTACAAATCAAATTCATGGGCTTAAAAAAAATTTTTAAGCACCGTTGTAACGGTAAGTCAGAAATGTAGCATCAACAGTGATTACTGGCCTGCAATGTTTCCAG
Organism: Euphorbia pulcherrima; assembly: GCA_947683365.1. Taxonomy (NCBI): domain Eukaryota; kingdom Viridiplantae; phylum Streptophyta; class Magnoliopsida; order Malpighiales; family Euphorbiaceae; genus Euphorbia; species Euphorbia pulcherrima. Next base: position 29,466,579 of record CANTUS010000007.1, read on the forward strand.
CCTTCAATAGAAGCAGAAAAGGCAATAAAGAAATATTTAAACATTGAGTCATCTATCGCAACATCAATTACTGAGCCGGGATTAGTTTGCCTAATCATGTATAGCAAACTTGGCAACGAAGAGTACGAATCAGATGGTGACCCTCTAATCATCTTCAATGCTTATTCTTTTGCATGCCATGCCTTTTCATAGTTTATATCGACTCCCAACTGATTTTTCAAATCCTCCATAATATCCCCTGGTCTATACACCCTCTTCGGGTTGATGAAAGAATTTTTTACAAACTTAGCAACAAGTTCAGTAGTAGCTTGCCTCTTCTCACCGTTCCTTGTGTCAATATCACATGTATGAAATTCAAAATACTTCCTAACAACAAAGCAAAACCATGTTGTCTCTTCGAAGCTTTAAAAAACCAAGAACAGCTTGAAAAACACAAGTTAGCCAATGCTCCTTTGTACACGATTTATAAACCTTGAATTGGAACTCATTTCTTAACGCATAGAGACTAACAGCCTCTTTAAGAACAGACTTATCTTTAAACACTTGACCAACTTTTAAAAAATCAACATTAGGAATAGAAATTATAGGATCGCCAAAACAGTCTACCGAAGAATCTACTACAGCCAAACCATACAGATCATCTAATGCCATCTGAGACTTACTCCTTATATAAGTGGAATAATCATCAAGTAATTCTTCTGCAACATCAGATACAGAGGGATCATAAACAATTTGTTGTTAAAAAATAGAGACAATACTGTTATCAATTTCTTCAACTACAGAACCTGACAAAGGACAAACAACAAAATGTAAGAATAAAAACAAATCCAAGACAAAAAGAAACAATACCACTAAACAGTAACTACTAAGATACGAAAACAACCACAAAATTATAAAATATATAGAAAAAAACTGTTAGATGTCTGGCAGACATCTGATAAACAACTAGTAAACAAAGTAACAAGATTACAAGACATCATACAAATTGCTAGTAAACATATGGTAGACATCTAGTGAAAATCAAGTAAACACCTAGTAAAAAGGTATTAGAAGCACCAAAAACGAAACAAATAGTTAATATACATATATTATATATCAGATAAAAATGTGGAAACAACTCTAATCAAAAATCCAAAAACTACTAAAACAAATGATGAGAATCAAAAGACATGAAACAATGATTGCCTTGAGCATCAGCCAAAATAGAAGAAACTGATGTAACACACAAAGGATAGTCTGTGATCAGCATATTTTGGTACTTCAATTGAATATAAAACCGAACAGAGAGATCATTCTTGATCTCAACAGCAGGAAAAATCCATCTGAAACTTGATACTCGATCTTAATATCATAATTCTGCTCGTCTAACTACAAACTTTCAGTCACAGAACATTTAAAAACAAAAAAGCTAGCTGACCTAGGAATCAAACCACCAACCGCACTAAAGGAGATAAACTTAACATCAGAAGACCATGTTCCATTACGTTGAATTAAAACAGCAATATCGTCCATTTAAAAACAAAAATATGAACTATAATCTCAAAATTGGCAGAATGAATAAAGAACATAAGCAAACGAAGTCGCAATAGAAAGTCAAAATCGAAGTTACGAAAAGGAAAAAGAGAAAGGAATGGAATAGTGAAACTAGAGCAGCAAGCGAGCAACAACGACAAATAGCAAAAATATGTAAAGAAGTGAACTCAGAAGATAAAGTCGAAGAAAACGCCTTCAACAAGAATGAAGAAAACGCTGGGAATCCGATCAGAAAGAAGCCTAGGTCAGATCGACAATCAGATCAGAGAGAAAGATGAAAGATAAAGAGTTGAGACAAAACCGTTAACTGACTAAACAGGAGAGTTTGTATAGGTGGTAAACTTGTGAATATTTTACCAAAAGAATGAAAGATGTAAAATATTAATGAAGTCTTGTGAGTTTGTAGATATTTTAGTGAGGGGTTGAGATTTTTTGACAATTTCCCTATTTTTAAAGTTGACATGTAGACTTATAGATACACTTCGTGATCTAACTTATAAACTGAAAAGTGTGTATAAATTAATTTGACCAACTCATAACCAATAAATATCACCCTCATAAAATAAGTAAATTCAAATGTGGATGACGACCTTTGGTAATTGAATGCAGCTGGAATTAGAACTTTAGAAGTATTTAAATTTTTGTATATACTAAAATTTGAGTGGGTGGAAGTATAAAGGTAGCAATGAAAATGAAAGATGAATGGTAAACGCCAAAACAACAGGGACAATTATACATTCCCTGCCACTGAAAATAACTTAAATTTGAAATCATTCATTCCTCTAATTTCATAATATAACAGTTTTTTTTATTCTGACACTTCTTAAAATTTCTTTTTTATGGAATACGATGATATCTAACATATATTTCATATATCTAGTATATTTGTATTAGATATTGAGTAGATCTTGATTTTGATAGTTTCTATGGAATATTTTATAAAATATAACATCTAATAGTTACATAGTAGACATCTAGTATATATGTATCCTCTTAAAAAATCTATTTAAATCTGTTATAAATTGTGTTATAAATCTATTTGAAGTTATGATTTACTAGATAACTTCTAGATAATTACTAGATAATTACCGAATAACTACTAGATATCTAACAGTTCAAAAAAATTTTGGAAAAAATATATCAGAGTGGATGTCGTTTTGAAGATGCAAATGAGACAGACAAAAAACTCTAAAGCTGCATTTCAATAAAATGAATGGTTTGAGAGATAAATTTATAATAAGGCAAAAGAAATTAGAAATAAACATGTTGGAAGCATGTTTGTGTGAGAGGGACGTGGTATTCATGTAATTAGTTTCCCCTGTTTTTGTTTTTTTTGCAGATTATTTATGATAGGACCAAATTATTATGGGTTGTGTCAATTGTGTAAGAAGCCCTTAATACAATTTAAAAATTAACAATATATAATATAAAAGTATAAAATGAGAAGATATTATCATTTGTGTCTAGTAGCTCAATTGTTAGAGCATGTATTGAAATAAATGTTAGAGGTTTAGTGTTCAATTCCCACCAACAACAATTTAAAAAAAACATAATTTAAGTGAACTAGAAACCGGTTATTAGTTGAACTGGCCAATTTTTGGTTGAACTGTTCAACCGGTTGTTGACTGACTCTTGACTATGTCAAGAATTCGGCAAAACCAGACCGAACCAGACACCATTTCCGGTTAAACCCGGTCCTGTCCGGATTTCAAAACCATGGAATATACTACAGGGAATTATAAAAAAACATACACGTCTCACTAAAATATCTACAAATTTGACATGCATGTTAAACATACAAACTATTTACAGAAATGTTATATAATTAAGTCCCACGCCATGTTTCTCTTCTCCCCTTTTTCTTTTGATTTTCTTTTTTATTTTTCATTTATCTCTCAAACCGTTTATTTTTTTGACATGCGGCTGTAGTGTTTTTTGTTCGTATTATCTTTGAAATGATATCCACTGTAACATTTTTGAAATTTTTTTATCTAGTATTTATCGAGTAGGTATCCAGCAGATCACTGTTAGATATCTAGTAGATATCTAGTATATCTTACTCGTAATAGTTTTTTTTTGTGTTCTAATGACATCAAACATATATTTAATAGTTATATAACAGATTTGTATATGATGATTTCATAAATTATAAATAAATCTATACCTTTTTATGATGATTATTTTATAAAATATAACTTCTATTAGATATCTAGTAAATATCTAGTATTCATTGTTGGATATCTAGCATATCTTAATATTAACAGTTTTTTATGGAATCTGATGACATCTAACATATATTTCATACATGTAGTATATTTATATTAGATATATAGTAGATCTTGATTTTGATAGTTTTTATGGGATACTTTATAAAATATAACATCTAATAGATATATAGTAGACATCTAGTAGTTTCGTATCCTCTTAAAAAATCTATTTGAATCTATTATAAAATGTGTTAGAAATCTATTTGAACTTATGATTTACTAGATAACTGCTAGATAATTACTACATAATTACCAGATACGAATATATGACTACTAGATATCTGATAGTTCAAAAATATTTTTGGAAAAAAATATAACAGTGATTCGAAGATAAAAATGAAACAAATAAAAAACTCTAAAGCAACGATTTGACAAATAGATGCAAAAAAAGGCAAAAGAAATTAGAAATAATCATGGTGGTGGAAGCATGTTTATGTGATATATGGTATTCATGTAATTAGTTTTCCCTGTTTGTACTTTTTTGTAAATTGTTTGTGGTAGAGCTAAATTATTTTGGGTTTTGTTGCAATTAGCTAAGTAGCCCTATACTATAATCTTTTCCTTGTTTGAATATGGCCCTTAACCTTAAGGCTATGCCATCCCAAGGTGCTGCCAAATGGAAGGAAAGTATCACGTCAATGAATATGAAATAATAGATTAAACCTTGCTAGCAAGTTATGGTAGTTTATTTTCAAATCCTACAACTTAGTGAAAAACTAGATATGAGGTTTCCAATAGGGTAGGTACACAATCCATCTTCATAGTACCAATCACATTGACACTTAAATTTGAAGGCATTACCTATAATTGAAAAGTAACATTCTTGACATAAACTCCTTGACTTGTGAAAAAACATACTTCTTTGTTTCCTGATTAATAGATTAAAAATATTCTATCTACTTGTCCATAATTTTAATGGTTGGACTTACTCAAATTTGGTTGGTTTGATCATGTTGTTGTTTATTTCAAAATCTTTGAAATTATATATATTAAATGTAAAATGTATAACTAATTATGTCCGAATATATATATATATATATATATATATATATATATATATATATATATATATATATATATATATATATTGTCCTTAGCGCATGTCGTCACTTATTTAAAGGTTGAGCTCGGTAGAAAGCCGACTCCATTTGTTAAAGAAAAGAAAAAGCAATAAACAAAAAACATCTCAGGGATGTTACAAAAAAATTTTTTGCAACATAGTGCAAAATTAATGGACTAAAAGTCCCAATCATAACATAATGAATCCTAAAGATCTAAAGATCCTTAGCAAAATGAGCTGCGGGAAGAAGTTCCGAGTGATGCACCATAATCAATCCCTGCGAGAAGGCTAAGAGGATTAGTCCTAATGGATGTGAGGTCATGCAAGACCGAGACATCAAAACATCTAACTGTCGATTCAGACGAGATCCAAACCGATAAAAGAAACATATTCCAAGGAGAACCACAGTAGACCAAGGAAAAAAACCATTCTAAAGATCGAAGCTGTTAAACTTGCAATCACTACTGCCTAAAAAAGGCACCACCCTGAGCAAACGGTGAGACATCATAGGGCAGGTATACGACTAAGAATTTGCTAAAGCCGCCGCACCTTAACACATCAAAGGAGGAGATACGATCCCCTTTGTTGAAAAATAGCAGACAAAATAGCCAGTAGAAGAGGGATGACCCTCCAAGGAGCTACCGAGCATTGACCCCCAGTCGCGCCATCCAAATAGAACCCTAGTAGACTCAGGGCGCCACAAAGTCGCCTACACGCCGTTTTGTAAAAACCCCACCAAATGTTGGAGAAAAATAGAACCCTAGCCACAAGGTCTTCAGCTTTGGGATCAAATCGTTCTGATGCCGGTGAAACCCTAGATGCCAAAAATCAGAACCCTAGAAGGTGTTGAAACCAGGCCAAACATCGATGAACTAGTCATCGAAAAATCAAGGTGGCTAGGGTTCAGGAGAGAACCCTAGCCGCCTTTGCTCCTCTCATCTCCCACCGAAGGATGAATCGACTAGACTCCGGTGGAATGATAAAAACTAGCAAAACGCCGGTGGGATCAGGGCAACGCCTAGTCGACTATTCACTATCTTATTGAAACCTAGCCAAATGAGGTTGAAAACAAAACCCTAGCAGCAATCACGAGGTCTGCTATTATGGGATTTAACAAATCAGACGCAGGTGGAAACCTAGCTAAATGCCAATGAAAACTAGACGCCGATTGTCAGGGCGGCTAGGGTTCAAGAGAGAACCCTAGCATATGTTGTCACTTGCTACATGATAGTTTTGTGAAATCTAAATAAATCTAGGTAGAAATATGAGCTTGCATCATAAAACAGGAATATTACTATATGTACATATGACATCTAACGGAACGTCGAAATATTCATTGTAGAAAGCTCTCAATTAGAGAGTAAAAAACTGATTTCATATTGACTATCAGGGAGTAATTCAACTCAACTTTACATTGGGGATACACTGTGCTATTTATAGTATTCTGAGTAATTCTACACTAACAAAATTAGTAATCAAATTTCAACTAACAACTAATCAACTATAACTATAATGCTGACTCAACAAGTGCCAACTCATCAATCCGTTTGATGCTTGATTACTGGCTGCAATAACTCTAACATTCATAGTTGCAAAGTATGGCTGTAAGCAAATGTACTCTCTCCATTTATATATAGTTGTCATATACCTAATTCATGTATTATAATAAAACAATCAACATTTACTAATCAAACCTTTACTAGCCTCAAAATAATGTCTGCCTACAAGCTCTATCCTATACTAGGAGCAGGGAAATGCTAATACCATACTCAACGCAATGATAATTCGTAACCCTAACTTGCTTTGAAAACAATAGTAATGATAATTCTATTGAATATATTAAACTTAATTAAAGAAAAAGGAAAATTATGATTGGTAGTTGGCTAATATGAAAGATTGTGGCTGGATGCAACTGATAAAAAAGAAAAATTAATGAAATGGTGGCTTAAAAAGAATGCATATACGACACATTGTTGACAAATAAAGATAGAAATCTCAACAATATATTGCAGATTGAAATTATGTGATTTGTGGGGCTTATATATATTTTCATGTCTAGCTTGTAAGCTCTATATATAGAGAGCATAAATCTGGAGAATGTGAAGGAAAAAAAATAGTAAGAGAAGTCTAATAAAAATAGAGTGTATTGTGCTTTATTTTTCAAAGTATTATAATACACTTTTGTTAATTACTTTTGATTAAGTTCCTCTTTCATCAACTAAAGTGGTATCAGAGCCATTTTGGAACCCGATCCTCTTTCCAGAAAAAATTCCCGAGTGAAAAAAAGTCGAGTTTTTTAAAAAAAATTGAGTGTTGCAGTAGTCCAGAAAGCATTGCAGTAGGCTATTAGAAGTGTTGCAAGAAACTGCAGAAAGTGTCGCAGAATGCTAAAAGTGTCGCCATAGACTTTTAAGGGTCACAACAGCCCCTGTACGCATGGAAACAATTATTTTGTGAAAAATTATCTTAAAAATGAATACCAACAGTGTTTCTTTCAACTTCCCTCAACTCACGAAAACTATTTATAAAAATTGGTACATTAAAATGAAGATAATTCTCAGAGCCCAAGATGTTTGGGACATAGTCGAAAAGGTTATGAAGTCCCAGCTGAAAATGCACAACTGTCTCAACCTGAAAAAGATAGTTTGCACAAGAGTTGAAGAAATGACCAGAAGGCGCTTAGTCTAATCCATCAAGGTTAAGATGAAGTAAGGTTTGAAAAGGTGGCAGAAGAAACCATTTCCAAGCAGGCATGGGACATACTGCTAGTTTCTCTTCAAGGAGTAGAGAAAGTTTAAAAAATTCAACTACAAATGCTGTAGGGTGAGTTCGAGATGATGAAAATAAAGGAGACAGAAACTGTTGTTGACTATTCCTCATGAGTAAAATCTGTTGTAAATAAAATGCGGCAGTACGGAAAAAAAAACTCGATGAATAGAGAACCGTCAAAAAATTCTGCAGTCGCTACTACCGAAGTTTGATTACATAGTAGTCGCCATAGAAGAGTCATGAGACACAAGTACAATGGCTATTGATGAACTTGTTGGCTCATTGCAAGCACGTGAGGAATGGCTAAATAGACAAAAAGACGAGTCTATTGAACAAGTTTTAGCAGCAAAGGCTTCATTGAAAGGAGGTGAAAATAGCCGAGCCGCTAGTCAATTTGGACGAAGATGCAGTAGAGGCTGAGGAGGAAATAGAAGAGGAAGAGGTCATGGTAGAAACCAACAATGTGAAAGAAATGACAATAATAATGGAGATAATATATCCACACAAGGCAGAGGTCATGGACGTGGATGAGGGCGAGAAAGAGGCTACTAGAGACAAAATGATGGACAAGATAAGTCTAATGTTCAATTCTATAATTGCTCGAGATTTAGCCACTATGCTTTAGACTGCCGAAGCCCACCGAACCAAGCAGAGGAGACAGCTAATAAAATCCAATATGATGAGGTGAATGACACGGTTTTACTAACCCGTGAAGGTGACCATAGTCAAGAAAACAACATCTGGTAACTTGACAATGGAGCATGCAATCACATGTGCGGGGATGATAAAATGTTCATAGAACTGGATAGGTTGTTTAGTGGAAATGTCATCTTTGGAGATTCGTCAAAAGTTCCAATTAGAGGTAAAGGAATTATTCTTCCAAACATGAAAAGTAACATTTTAAGTTTGGAACAGTTGCTAGAGAAAAACTACCAAGTGCATATGATGAACCGAAAGTTGGTGCTATTAAATGAGAGGAAAGAGCTGCTTGCAAGTGTGCCTATGTCGAAAAACTGGATGTTCACTCTCAACATCAATATGGAGGTGGCCAAGTGTTTAAAAGGTTGCTTGAAGGAATCTGATTGGCTTTGGCATTTACGATTTGGGCATCTCAATTTTGGTGGGTTGAAATTACTAAGCCAGATAAAGATGGTGCATGGTCTTCCCCCTATTGACAAACCTCAATAGCTTTGTGAGGGACATCTTGTTGGAAAATAATCCAGAATGAGTTTTCCAAAGGAGACCTTGTCTAGAGAAAAGCGCCACTTGAGCTCATTCATGCCGTTGTATGTGGACCGATGACACCATCATCATTGGGAGGCAACAAATATTTCTTACTATTCATTGATGACTATAGCAGAAAAAAGTGGGTGTATCTTCTGAAGGAGAAATCAGAAGTTTTTAGAGCATTCAAGAAGTTCAAGGCACTCGGTGAGAAAGAAAGTGGCTATTACATCAAAGCCTTGAGATCTGATAGAGGGGGAGAGTTTACATCAAATGAATTTAAAAGATTCTATGAGTATCATGGAATTTGTCATTCTTGTCAGTCCCGAGATCACCATAACAAAATGGTGTTGTTGAACGAAAGAATCAAACGGTGATGGATATGGTGAGAAGTATGCTAAAAAGCAAGAATTTGCCCAATGAGCTATGGGCAGAAGCTGTTGATTGCGTTGTTTACATCTTGAACTGATCCCCAACAACAAGTGTATTAGATATGACACCCCAAGAAGCGTGGAGTGGGAAAAAGCCAAATATCTCCCATTTTTGTGTTCCTAGGAGTGTTGCACATGTTCATGTAGCTGATGAAGAAAGGAGAAAGCTAGATGATAAAAGCAAAAAATACTTGTTTGTTGCTTGCTTAGAATTTTCCAAAGGTTATAAGATGTTTGATCCTGATACGGGAAAACTATCATCACTAGGGACGTGATTATTGATGAGGAAGCAATTTGGGAATAGAATACTGACAAGCAGAAGAATTACAGTTTTTATCCTTTCACCATGGATGAAAATAATGATCATAATTTGGAGGAACCAACCATAGCATCGATGTTATATAGTCCCACTCCAATTACAACTCCAGGACACGCTGATGATGAAAGTCAAAGTCTAAGAGAAAGACCTAGAAAATTTCATCTTGTTGAAGATCTTTATGATGCAACTAGAGAGCTCAATGAAGAATTGACTTTTAACTGTCATCTTATTGATAGTGAACCTATTAATGCTGAAGAAGCCATGAAAGATGAGAAATGGAGAAAAGCCATGGAGGAGGAGATCAATTCAATTGAGAAAAACAAGATATGGGAGTTGACAAAACTTCCAGCTAATAAAAAGCCAATTTGTGTCAAATGGGTCTTCAAAGCAAAGAAGGATGTAGATGGAGAAATTGTACGACACAAAGCAAGACTTGTTGCGAAAGGATATGGTCAAAATCCCGGCATTGACTATGATGAAATTTTTGCACCGATTGCCAGAATGGAGACGATTAGATTGGTGATTTCATTTGCTGCCCAAAATGGATGGATTATCCACCAAATTGATGTGAAGTCAGCATTTCTCAATAAATACTAAGAGGAGGAAATTTATATCCCACAACCGCCGAGTTACATCGTCAAAGGCCATGAAGAAAAAGTGTTAAAACTGAAGAAGGCACTATACGGACTAAAGCAAGCACCGAGAGCTTGGAAATATTGCATTGACAAATATATTCAAGAAAATGGATTTATTCAATGCCAACATGAGTACACCTTGTACGTGAATGTGAAAGATGGAGACATGTTGCTTGTTTGCTTGTACGTGGTTGATCTTATTTTTACTGGAAATAACCCTCAAATGTTTGAAGATTTCAAAAAGATGATGACCAATGAATTTGAAATGACTGACATTGGCTTGATGCCATATTATCTTGGCATTGAAGTGAATCAAAATGATGATGGCATCTTTATTAGTCAAAGTGGCTTTGCCAAGGAGATCTTGAAGAAATTCAAGATGGAGAATTGAAATCCGGTCAGAACTCCGGTCGAACGCACCCTAAAATTGACCAATGATGAGAATGGAATTAGCGTGAACCCAACAAATTTTCGAAGTCTGATCGGGATTCTGAGGTACTTGACGTGCACACGACCCGATATTCTATATGCGATTGAGCTAGTTAGTAGATATATGAAAGAACCGAAGGAGTCACATTGGAATGTAGCAAAAAGAATACTCCGCTATGTCAAAGGTACAACTAATTTTGGACTTCGATATTCAAAATCTGACAAGTTCAAATTAGTTGGTTACAGTGACAGTGAATAGGCTGGTGATAAAATGACCGAAAAAGTACAAGCGGGTTTGTATTTTTTCTCGGTGACACGGCGTTTACTTGGAGTTCAAAGAAGCAACCTATAGTGATGTTGTCAACATGTGAATCTGAATATGTTGCTGCAACATCATGTGTGTGTCATGCAATATGGCTGAGAAGACTATTAAAGGAACTTCAAATGATACAACATGATCCAACGAATATTTTTGTCGACAACAAATCGGCATTGGCGTTGGCGAAAAATCAAGTCTTCCATGATGAAAGTAAGCATATTGATACGTGGTATCCTTTCATTCGAGAGTGTATTGAACAGAAGGAAGTCATATTGAAGTATGTCAAAACACAAGATCAGATAGCGGACATCTTTACAAAGCCACTGAAGTATAACATGTTCAATCAATTGCGAGCGTTGCTGGAAATAACGGAGAATTAAGTTTAAGGGGGAGTGTTGAATATATTAAACTTAATTAAAGAAAAAGGAAAATTATGATTGGTAGTTGGCTAATATCAAAGATTGTGGCTAGATACAATTGATAAAAAAAGAAAAATTAATGAAAGGGTGGCTTGAAAAGAATGCATATACAGCACATTGTTGACAAATAAAGATAGAAATCTTAACAAGATATTGCAGTTTGAAATTATGTAATTTGTGGGGCTCATATATATTTTCATGTCTGGCTTGTAAGCTTTATATATAGAGAACATAAATCTGCAGAATGTGAAGAAAAAAATAGTAAGAAAAGTATAATAAAAATAGAGTGTTTTGTGTTTTATTTCTCAAAGTATTATAATTAACTTTTGTTAATTAACTTTTGTTAATTACTTTTGATTAAGTTCCTCTTTCGTCCAACAAAGAATTAATAATTAGGAAAATAAAAATTCATCAAGATAAAAGAATGAAGTAAAAAAAAAGTACGGCTTTTGGTAGAAATGTGTGCTGAGAAGATTTGAAGGGGACAATATGTGATTATGAATAGTAGAATTTTGTGGCTCCTAATTAATGAAATGGGTGCAAAAAATCAAGCTATAAAAAGATTGGCAAATTTTCTTCGTCTATTTGAGATATTTTGAACGAGAAGGGGGATAGAAGGGGAATTGTGATTACTCCGGGTGATTCAGTCACCCCTAAAGTAAAATGAGTCATGTGTGAGACGATCTTTTTTTTGTGTACCTTTTTGGATGTGATTGTATGAAGTAAGAACCTCTTTTTTTGTTGGTTTTGACCATTGTGATATGCTGAGAAAATTCGATTTCTTTTTCTTTGCTAAGTTGTTTGCAGATTTTCCTTCCAATCTCATAATCTATCTACAATTCAAAATTGTGTACAGCATTAAACAATCAAGATGTGGCATTATTGGATTGTGAAATAATGTCAAAAGGAATAGTTTCTCCAGGAGCAAAAGATATGAAGATCAACTTGCAAAGGTCGAGCACTTTTAGTTTGTGAATTTATTATAAAAAAACAAGATATATGGAAACAAGATTACAAACATAAAAATTGGCAGGGAGGGCATAAAAAACTACATCAGTCATAAAAGTTATCAAATAATACTAAAGCATTAGGAAACATTAACCTCGATGAAAAGCACAAGAATCTGAACAGTGATTGGTTTGGGACTGAAGACAAAAGTTGGTTTCTATCCTTTGGCTACCATTTGGAGTTTCAGTCCCAAGTCCTCAACAAATCGCAGAAGACTATCGGAATCAATTTTGTGATAAAGGACTATATGCGTTTGAAAAAATAGTTTCTAGAATTTTGCAACTAAAAAATTAAACTAAATTCAAATTTTCTTACATACATTTCCAACAAAATGTCTCTTATTTTCTACATTGAACAAGGCCTAATTAGAATCACGTAAGACAAGAGATAAAGTACCTGCTGAAGTGATTTCGGGACATCCAAAAGTGCAGAAACTATCTTGTCGTTCTCACTGCAAATGAACTTAAAGATTAACAAATATAAAACCTAACAATATAGCAAAAAATATGCTAATTCAACAAATGCTAATTCCCATTAGCTAATGATATAGCAATATCATGAAGGGCAGGCCATTCTTGCCATCGCAATCTTGACAATTATGTGACGTTGTTCTTTGAATTCTGTAGAAACATGAAAACAATTATGTGACAATATACAAATGAAAATTTGATTAATCAGTATGTCCTTCTAGATCTTAACTAATCTGTTCAGATTTCTTTCAATTTGTTGTGAGCATTGAAGATCTAACTATCAGATACCTTTTTTCCCAGCATATTTTGCTCTCAATAATCGTGATCTGGTTCTTTGCATCATAATCGGTGCTCCCTCTATGACTTACTCTGTCTCTCCTACAGATGAAAATTACTATTAATTAAATTCAAAATCTTATAACTTTATTCGTCGATTTAGATCTAAAAAATTGAAGCTACATCTGTGTTTCCAGATCTATTCATCAAATTTCTGTGAAGAACTAATGAGTATAGAAATAAAGAGAGTTGAGAATTGAATTTACCTTATCACTGAACCTTTTGTTTTTGCAACTCTCCCTCTATCTCTCCATTAAACGGCCACTGAATTTTGAGTGATTTTAGAGTTCAGTGTTGGATTTATACAGTACTTTGAGTTTAGGGTTTTGTCATTTTTGTTGTGTTTATTTGCATGAAAGCATAGAAGAAAATGTAGAAGAAAAAAATCAGCAAAGAGAGTTGTAATTTATAAGGAGCATAAACACATAAAATATGATGAAAGTAAATGGAATTTCCGATATGTTTATTGAGCAAAATTAATGAGCTCTTTTATAGAACTTTACATAAACTAAAATAGCTAAAAATAAACAAATATGGACTTGGAATTGCCACCTAGGGACTGGGTAAAGGTGAATTCAGATGGCTCAGTAAAGGTGAATTCAATTTCAAGCGGCTGCGGGGGGTGAGGGTATGGAGACATATAGCATGGGAATTGCCACCTAGGGACTGGGTAAAGGTGAATTCAGATGGCTCAGTAAAGGAGGGGTCAATTTCAAGCGGCTGAGGGGGGTGTTATTCGGTATAGTACAGGTCGATGGCTTGTGGGATACACGAGGAATATTGGAAGGTGTTCCGTTACGCGCGCGGAATTATGGCGGGTATTGGATGGTTTGAGTCTTTGATGTGGTTGAGAGGGATTCAATGTATTTGGAATTTCAAGAGTCATGTAGGTTACAAATAATTATGTAGGATTAATAAGAGTCATTAGAAGTCATTTAATTTAGTATATGAAGAGTCGTTTTGTATGGATATAAATATATAATTGTAAGGAAGAGCAAAGGAGTTTTTGATTATCATAATTTTTATTCAATAAGATGCGTCTTATTATTTTTCTAAATTCTCGTAGAGGTTGCGATTTCTAGAGTTTTTAGAACCCTAACTATCTTAGAGGTTGCGATTTCTAAGGTTTTAAGAAGAATCGATTTCCGTTGAGGTTGTGATTTCAACGGATTCCGATTGTTTATCACTTTTCGCTCCTTCCGCTGCATCACTTGGTATCAAAGCCTAACGGCAATGGAGATTGCTGAAGAGGAGACCCACAATATTGCATCAGTTTCATAGCCTAACGACAATCAAATTATAGCTTTATCGTTGGAGGGACCGAGATTATCGAAGAGGGGGAGACTAGTAATGTTGCATCAGCGAGGATCGTACCTATATTTTTTTTATTTTCTTTTTTACATTATAGTTACAAAAAAATATATAAAAAAAGTTTAGGATTTTTTTTCATTTTTTTTATCATTATGAAATTCGAGGACGAATTTGGTCCAAGAGGGGGAGAATGATGCGGTTGAGAGGGATTCGATGTATTTGGAATTTCAAGAGTCATGTAGGTTACAAATAATTATGTAGGATTAATAAGAGTCATTAGAAGTCATTTAATTTAGTATATGAAGAGTCGTTTTATATGGATATAAATATATAATTGTAAGGAAGAGCAAAGGAGTTTTTGATTATGATGATTTTTATTCAATAAGATGCGTCTTATTATTTTTCTAAATTCTCGTAGAGGTTGCAATTTCTGGAGTTTAAGAAGCCTAAATATCTTAGAGGTTGTGATTTATAAGGTTTTTAGAAGAATCGATTTCCATTGAGGTTGCGATTTCAACGAATTCCGATTGTTTATCACTTTTCATTCCTTCCGCTGCATCAGTTGGTATCAGAGCCTAACGGCAATGGAGATTGCTGAAGGGGAGACCCGCAATATTGCATCAGTTTCATAGCCTAATGACAGTCGAAGTATAGCTCCATCTTTGGAAGGACCGAGATTATCGAAGAGGGGGAGACTAGCAATGTTGCATCAGCGAGGATCGTACCAATCGTTTTTTTATTTTCTTTTTTACACTATAGTTACAAAAAATATATAAATAAAGTTTAGGATTTTTTTCAGTTTTTTTTTATCATTATAAAATTCGAGGACGAATTTGGTCCAAGAGGGGGAGAATGATGTGGTTGAGAGGGATTCAATGTATTTGGAATTTCAAGAGTCATGTAGGTTACAAATAATTATGTAGGAATAATAAAAGTCATTAGAAGTCATTTAATTTAGCATATGAAGAGTCGTTTTGTATGGATATAAATATATAATTGTAAGGAAGAGCAAAGGAGTTTTTGATTATGCTGATTTTTATTCAATAAGATGCGTCTTATTATTTTTCTACATTCTCGAAGAGGTCGCGATTTCTAGAGTTTTTAGAAGCCTAACTATCTTAGAGGTTGCGATTTCTAAGGTTTTTAGAAGAATTGATTTCCGTTGAGGTTGCGATTTCAACGGATTCCAATTGTTTATCACTTTTCGTTCCTTCCGCTGGATTAGTCTTGCTTGGGAGCGCAGCTTTATGAAGGTTGTGGTTGAGATGGATAGCAGGTTTGCTCATGAGATGATTTGAAGAGAAGAGGTCTAAGCTAATGATTATTATAGCTTGGTTATTAGGATTAGGGACTTACATGGAAGAGATTTGGAGATTGTTCTTCGTCATACCTATAGGGAAGAGAATGGATCGTATGGCATGGATGGCGAGTTCGTTGCCATTAGGACTACATGTTTATATTAATCCCGCTCTGGGGATGCTAAAGTCAGTGCTAATACACCTTGTTGGTGTCTCCTTCCCAAGGCTCGTTGTAGTTTAGTTGTTTTTATTCTTTCTCTTTTTTTAAAAAAAAAAAGCAAATATGAAGCACATAAAATCTGCAACTCTCAATGTGACACCATTAGTATGTACATAATGTAAGAACCAATCCTGGGAACTAGGGCACACCAACATTTCCAACAATCTCCCACTTGAACTAGTTCACAGTAGGCATTACCCTAATCTTTATAGATCTGATCTAACCTTACAAGCTCCATCCACGATGGACTTTTGGTTAGACAATCAACGACATTGTTCTTGTGTCAACCCCATGTAATGACATGTCTTAGACATACTGAACACATGTTCGAACTTATGACCGGGTCCCTATAGCTTTTGCAGTGGCCCCATTTTTGTCGTGGAAAACATCAAGTAGGTCTAGGATCCATCCATCCTAACTTACTTATGAACTTCCTAATCCAAACACCTCAACTTGTAGCAATACATTTCTACTATGTGTCCAGTTTCTGTTATAGAATTAACAAATACACTGTATAGAGCTTTTAACTTTTTTACAGCTTTCAACAATTATAACATGACCAGATACATCTGATCTTCAGGTATAAACCGATTTGATCTACCTCATAGATCTCAACATCCATGATCAAATCTAACACCGTAGATTTGCCTCGAATGGATAACTTGATTTAATCTATCTCATAGATCACAATCAATTGAATCAAATCTAAGTTCATAGATTTCCATCCTAAAGGTCATTCTGCTTGGATATAATCTAACAACTTAGATCTGCATCCAACTAGAATGTCACGGTTTCACCTAAAGTTGACATTGAAAAGTGTTCACTTCAACTTTAGTGAATCACTTTCAATCTACCAAATCATAGCTACACTATCACAATACAACATTTGGAAATGTGACCGCATTACTGATTAACATCATGTACACACATTGTCTGTAAAAGCATCATTGGATTGCTACTTGAAGATTCAATAGCTTCCAATGGGTTCAGAGTCTCTTACTCATAATATATGATAAGAGTCATCATAATTTGAGAGAAACTACATTTCTCCAGTTTGTGATTGAACCGACATGCCTTTTAGTGCAATTATGTCTTTACAACTTATGCTTCAAACATGTGAAGCTTAAATGTAAAATATGATCTGTCCTTTCGAATTTGTGCACCTTGAACTTGCAAGTTCAACCGTGCTCCCACTACTTTTCTCAAAGAATTGCATCCTTTAGAAAACACCCTTACAAGCCTCAAACACTATGTTTAGGCTGGGTTGTAGAAGCAATACCGTTTGGTTTCCAATGGGTAGTTCACAAATAGGCTCAAGTAGATTTTCTTGTGCCAATCTGACATCAATATCATGACATAGATATTCGATCTCATGTCAACCATTAGATTCAGAATTTACAATTTCAAAATCTAGGAAAGACACGTTAGACTTCAACCTATCCATATTTCATATGGTGCTCTTTTAGTAGCCTCAATCAGAGAGTGATGTTGCAAACCAGTAGTCAAATGAGATGTGTCCTCCTTGGGAGACAATTCAAACTAGGTTTTAATAGACTTGTATTCTTGATTACACCAAAAACCTTGATATTATAACCTATGTATTTCTCAACTTTATTCTTAGAGTCCTTGACATAAACAAGGTCCGTGGATCTTAATCTCATTAGTTATGCTAATAAAATTCATCCCCAAGAATAACTGAGAAATGTGTCTATTTCCAGCTATCACGCTTTTGGACTTATATACACTCCCACTGCATTTTAGGTCCATCGTGTTAGCCGTGCATTCAATAACTTCATTGACTAGCATATACGCCTAAGGCCCTACACATGCTTCCACTACACTTTAGGCTCACCAGGCTATTTTCTAGGTCTACAAGTCTATTGAATAGCTTCCACGTTATTACACCAAGTATACAAAGAACCCACATGATCAAATGATTTTCAATCAAGTGATCCCAAGCTTTCTGTGGAAAAACTTAGACATATGCTTCTTATTAACTCGGCTTAAATAACTTTTGGATATAGACTAGATCAAGCATCTCATGCTAATCCCATTGCATTTATGTTATAGATCAAATTCATTTTGATAAACTCAAGGAAACGACTATTCCTAACAACTAAGTTAAGGAATAACGATTCTTAGATATACCAACTATATTCATTATCAATGAAAAAATTGAATATATAAATCGTCCTTGACTGAAATAGAAATAAAGTTCACACTCTAAGTGACTACAAAATTTCATCATTTCAGAATCAAAATAATGGGTTCTTTAATCTTAATGGCCGTTTCTTGAACTCCACTTATGATTTAAGAATTCACTTATCTAGATCTCAATTATCTCTCATCTTAAGTTCTTGCACATTATCAATGTTAGAACCACATCTAGTATTTGTGATGTTGAAGAGAAATAACCATATCTATAACATAGATACCTCTCTGAAAAGTGTTCAATGTTTAATTTTTCATAGACTCTCCCATATGATTAAGGACTCGTTCTCATTTTGTTCCAATATGCATGTATTTGATAACAATATCCTTTGGACGTAGTACAGACTTAACTTCTTGTTTAGTCATGAGCCTCTTGAACATCAAGGCCTCATCTATGCCCTAATGTTGAATTGGTTATTCACCATCAACTCTGGCTGAGTCCTATTTACCAAACTCCTAGTTAGCTCAAGTAACTCTTGCAGCTCAACTATAGTCATACTCATCTATGGCTTCTAGCTCATAATGAAATGGTCATAGGATTTAAATAGGAAGGCCAAGATAGTCATAACTATAAACTCGCGTACTAGTAAACTAAGATGAACAAAACCCTTAATGAGTTTTTACATCTTCTACACATTAGTACTTATAGAGATCACATATAGTATCCATCTTGTAGGATTGAAATGCCTTAGTGATCAAGAACCTCTCTTGATAAAGATGCTCATGAAACTGTCTCATTAAGAGACCTTATCATAGCATAGGCTTGCATCTCCTCTAATCGTTTGCACAATTTAGGAAAATTTCTAGCCAACACAAAGTGTTTCACATCCCGGCTATCCCTCTTGAATTTACATACCACTCAAATTGGGCCGGTATAGTATCACTGCCAGTGGGCTTAGGCCTATCTACCACACATTCCTTCGATCCGTGTCTCAAAGTAGTTGTTTATACTTTTTCCTATTCGCATCTCCAATGTTTTAAAAAACGTTAGGCGCTAGTCAGGTGGTCAGGGCTTCAAACGTCTAGGCGGGATCTAGGCGGATTTATAAATTTTTTATTTTTTATAATTATTTATAGATAAAAGTATCAATTCAACTCAAAAAATAAACTATAATTAATTATATTGTACAAAATATAGTTTAGTATATGAAAATATAAGTCTTAGTTATTCCTTATATAAAAATACATCAACATTAAAATCAAATCCTTAAAAACAAATATCCTCACTAATTTTTTTGTTGTTTAGGGCGTACTATTTCTCGGTTTGAGATTCAAAATGAACATTGTATGGTGAGAATATTTTGTTGTACATTAGTTTTACCAACCGAGCTACCTTTTTTAAATTGAAAAATTGAACTATAATTATTATCAGTATCAGTATTTTTAAAATAATGGAAAAAATCAGATTAGGCGGTGCCTAAGCGAAAAAATCGGACTAGGCGATGCCTAGGCGGTAATATATCGGTCCAACGCCTGATAGCGTCCGAGGAATGAAAAGTCGGACGACAAATCTCAAAATAGCGTCTAAGCAAAACCTAAACAGAGCTAGATAGGGAGTTTTAAACCATTGGGCATCTCACAAGGTACTAAGAAAAGCAATTGTCAGCACTCAATATATGTAACTTAAATACATTAAATAAATAAATTAAATTAATCAAATGATGTAACTTAGATACAATAAATAAACAAATTAAATTAAGGAAATGGTGAAGGCTCAACAAAAAAAAATTAAAAGCAAATTTAGTTTACCCTTCTTTCTTCTTCCATCTCTGCAACCAATTGGTAACTTATCCTACTCGGTCGCGGTGCCAAGATTGTCATTTCCGGACAATGTTTTAAAAAATGTTCGGTGTTAGTCAGGCGGCCATGCTTTTGACGCCTAGATGGATGTGTATTTTTATTTTTTAATATTATTAATAAATAAAAATATAAACTCCACTAAAAAGTGGAATATAATATAAAAAAATAAAAAATAATTTAGACAATATTTTAAAATTGTTAGGTGCTAGTCGAACAGCAGGGGTCTCCTTATTTGTGGCATATAGAACGAAAGTTCTATTGTGAGAACATCTTAATGACTTTAGTTTTACCAACTATACTACTTTTTATAGGTAAAAAAATCAAAACTAAAATTATTACAAATATCAATATTATAAAAATTGGGTTTATGTGCCGCCTAGGCGGAAAAAATGAGACTAGTGGTGCCTAGACGGTAATATATCGTTCCAACACCTGATAGCGCACGAGGAATGAAAAGTAAAACGACAAGCCCTAAAATAACGTATATATAAGGCTTAGACGAGGCTTAAATGGAGCTAAGCAAAGACTTACAAAATAGTGAACCATGGTAGAAAATTTCGCTAAATAATTTATGATGGGTGAAAATATGTGCTTTTAATGTGGTAGTCAACTTAAATAGTTTAAATCAATAATACTTATTATGATTTTCATGAGATTAGAGATAATTAAATTATACCCTAAGTCAGATTTCTAACACTAACAGTAGATAAATAGGATAATAATAGTTTAGTGTCACCTAGTAGAGTTGTAGGGTATGTGTAATCCTGAAAAGTGTGACATCTCCTAGGCTAGGAAACTAGACTTTTAATTTAATATAAGAAACAATCTATTATAACAGGGCCAGCAGGTTGAAAATGGCATATTTGAAGTCTCATGTCATTAATTATTTTGCATTTAGAAAACGAACTGTATTTAAATTTATTATCTTCAATTATGTCTTTTTTTTTTATATTTTACATTTAAATTTTGTCATTCGTCAGATATATAAGAGAGATAAATAAAAATTAAAAATAAAAAAATTAAATAATAAAAAATAATATATTAAAATCTGAATAAGGAATATAAAAATAGTAAATTGAGAAATGTGTGCTATTTCTGTAACCTCTCTTTTTTGCTTTTTTGTAATCATTTCGGCTATTTTTGAGATTTATAAATTGAGGATTTGGTTGTAATAATTTCGGCTATTTTTCCGATTTGTGCCTGCTATTTTTTTTCATTGACATCAATAAATGTTCTACTCCAAAATTTAATATTAATAATTTTGCCTTTTAATTCTTGGTGGGATTATAACTAGGGAGAGCAACAACTAAAAAATCGAATAAAATTGAATGGGACCAAACCAAATCAAATTAATATATAAATTACATATTATTATATATTAGTTTGTTACATGTTTTTTGTTCACTTACATTGACACTTGACAATAGAGTTTCTTTTCTTCAAATTAACAACACATTTACTATTATGAAATCATTTATATGTTGATATTTAGTCATTTTTATTTCAAATTCAAAGTAAAATAACTGTTTGATTTTAACCAAAATAAATTTGGACCGAACCTAAACATAAGGCATATTTTATGGTTAGTTTATTTAACCATTACTTTACCTTTTCACCATTGAATTTAAATAACTACCACTCATCCTATGGTGGAAAAATGCAAAGTAATGAATAATTTGTAAAAAATAAAGTAACCATAGAATGCACCTAAACATAACAGAGTAGATTCTAACATTTTTCTTATTTTATTTTCGGTTATTTATTGTAATTTGGGTGTTGAAAATGGTGACTTGTCTTGTGGTATATGGATTAATTTGATATTTTAAGTAAAAATATGTATATTCTTAAGAGCAATGTCTACGTGATATCTTAATTTCACTTTCAAATTGATTATAGCAACCAGATTTGTTCAAATTTTGGTTGGCATTAATTACTGTTCAAATTTTGGGTATTGCAACTGGGTTTGTGCATCGGGTGAGTTGGGATCGGCCCGGACTTCGTCGGATTTTAAGTCTAGCACGGCCCATAATTTAGAGCTTCGGGCCCAGGCGAGACTTACGAGCTCATTTCTAAGTCCGACTCACAATTTAGAATTTCGGGCTCGGGGTCGGGCTTACGAGGCCATTTCCAAACTCGGCCCATGACCCATTGTAATTAGATCTATTCGCCGGTCAGGCTATCCATTGGGCCCTGCTCAAAAGGGTTGGGCTTGGGCTCTCATTTTATAACAAAGTCCGACCTGGGCCCGAATCCTTAAAAGCCCGAAGTTCTATGGGTCGAGTTTGATTTTTAAATAAATACCTAAGCATGTCTCGACGAACAAAAATTATATTTATTTTATATTTTTATATTATATTTAATACTTTTTTATGTATTACTATAACCTACTAAATTTTTAACTACGTATAAAAGAATCTTACCATATAATGTAATTTTTTAATTTAATTTACAAAATATTAAAAGAAAAAATTATCTATAGTCATAAGTTGGACTAAGAAAGCCCAACCCAAACGCAAAATTCTAAATCATGGGCTTGAGTCCGAAAGTATCTTATCTCCCTCTCACATCCCAATCACTGAAACGTTTGAGTCCTAAGCCTGTCCCTGAAATTTACTAACTCTTTCTCTCACCCTATGAAAGTCTCGATCCTCTAGCCACCGACTGAGTGACCAAATTCCAAGGGAAACCATAACGCCTATGATTCCTCTGGTCTTGATTGATATTCGCCAAAAGCTCTGTTGTGTGTACAATGTACTTCTAATTTGAAGCGATTTGGGGTTTGGAATTTGGATCTAGATCTGAGAGATTTTGAGTCCACTCCACCGTCTAAACAACATTTGGATTCTATAAAGTTTATTTTTGGTAAAGTTGTACATTTTGATCGAAATTCAGATTTGATTTCACTGTGGACCCTATAAAACACTAAAACTGAATCTGAACAATTAAAATTCAGTGGATGGCTAAGATCGATCGAAATATACAACTTTACAAAAAAAATAAACTTTAGAGAATCCAAATTCGGTCTTAAAAACCTTTACTCACAATGGTTTGTTCCTAATTTTTCTGCTATTCTTGTGAAGAAGAAAAAGGCTAATCTTCCTCTGTTTGCATCCAAAGAGGTAGGCTAGTTTGTACGAATACTGTCAGTTTCCGTTTATGTCCATCATCCGATGATGATCGCAGTACTTTATCGAGGATAAGGTTGTTTGTATCTACTAAAGTTCATTTGCATGTTTCTCAGCTTGATCTGTATAATTTTCCTCATTGATCATCTTTAAAAGTAGCATATTTGTGTTTTCTGTAATATGATTCCTGATTGTCCGCATTGATCATCTTTGGCTTTAGATTATAACGGATTAAAGCAAAATAACTCATTAAACTGTCTAAGCTTCTTTTATTGTGAAGTCACGGATAGCTATTGCAACTCCACTTTGGAGTTAATTGGAAACAACTCTCTATAATTACAGAAGTAAGGTTGACCCCCTTGTGTGGGAGCCTTGTTAAGCATTGGGTTAATATTGTTGTTGTTAATTTCTATTGTTCACCAGTAATTTTTTAATAACTACAGATCCATTCTTCATGTTCACTGGTATTTTAGTATAATCAGTGTTTTAAAAATTCCCGCCTAAGCCCCGCCTAGGCGCTATTTTGAGGCGTGCCGTCCGACTTTGTGCTCTTAAAGCGCTCCCAGGTGCTAGGCCGATTAGTTGCCGCCTAGGCACCTTCTTTTGCCTAGGTGGCACCTAAAATCTATTTTTAAAGATGTCGATATTTATAATAAACATAGTTTAAAATTTTTTTACACATAAAAACGTAGCTTTATTGGTAAAATTTATGTACATTAAAGTATTTTCATAATACAATTTTCATTTTAAGCCTTAGATTAAGAAGCAATGTTCTATATGCCACAAATAAAGACGCTCCTACAAAAATATTGCCTAAAATATGATTTTTAATATTTTATTTTATTATAATTTAGTTTTTAGTTAAATTTATATTATTTGTGCATAATTCACATTATAAGTAAATTCATAATTTAAATATAATTAAAAAATATAAAATATAGTACCAATTAAACTTTGCATAGGTCGATGTTCAGGCCCCGATTAATCTCCGTCTAGGCTTCAAAGGCCCTCTACCACCCAACAAGTGTCTAGCGCTTTTTAAAACACCGAGTATAATTACTTGTTCATATCTCACATTACATCCTTTGTATTTCTATTCACCTGTTAAATATAAGTACATATAAACTGATAGATCTACTATCTATTTATTGTGATTGAAGTTTGAAAGTTGTTTCTTTGTTGTGCAGGATTCCAGAGATTATTTTATAATTTAAAGAGTAATTTTCTTCACCCCAACTTTGCCCCTTTTCTAGCTCTTAGGGTGTGTTTGAAAATAATTCCACTAGAAAATGAAAAGGAATTGAATTGAATTCACTTAATGGAATTCAATTGTATTAATTTCTTCAAACAAATTTTTTATTTGGAACCAATGTTATTAAGATTGGACCGGATATCAAACCGGTAAAGTTAATGGTTCACGGTTTAGTTCAACCGAATTAAATCGTGGTTCAACCATTTACTTCAATTAAATATATATATATATATATATATATATATATATATATATATATATATATATAGTAGGAAATAAAAATAGTAGCTATTACAAATTTTGTCTATTTCAAATTTTAAATAAGATTTCAATCATAAATAACAAAATATCTATATAACATTGCAATATATTAATATTTTTTTAAGGAAATAAAATTAACAATGTTAATGATAAATTTATATCTCTTTCTATAAGTTATTATGTAAGAGAAATAATGATTTAGAATAATTATTTCTTCCATATTAATAATACAATAAGTAAAAAACAATAAATAAATAACAATATTTCATAAGAGTTTCACCATTAATTTAAATTTTCTAATTATAATTTAGATAGATTTTCCATAATAAAAAGTCAAATAATAATAAATAAATATTAATTATCTTCCATAAGAGTGAGAACATATATGTAAATATAAATTTTCTAATTATATTTAGATTTGTATAGATTTCATAAGAAAAAAAGTTAAATAATAAATAATAAATAATTATATTTCATAGGAGTGATTAATTATATGTAAATATTCTAATTATTTCCCGAATTGATGCAGGTTTCATGAAAACCGGGTTTTTACCGGTTCACCGGTTTTTGACGGTTCAAACTGGTTTAATCCGGTTTTATATCGAACTGTTATTATTTATCAATCAGATCGGACTCATTGCCGGTTCCCGGTTGTACCGGTTGAACCGGCCGGTCCGGTCCGATTTTAATAACATTGTTTGGAATCTTCATTCATATTAGAGAATTCAATTGATTGTTAATAAATTTATTTAACATTTTTTCAAAATTGTTTACACAAATAATTTCACTTTTTAAATTAAAAAAAGCATGTGGAATATAATATGGTAAAAATAATATCTAAAAGCGTAGCTCAAATAAATTTCATTAAAATCATGCAACTTTTGGCAATATTTCTATTTCTTATATTCACAAGAATTTAAATCTTACGTGATTTGAGTTCTTTTGATATTTTTTTATTTTTAAATAAGAGAATTAAACAAAATAAATTCAATTGAATTGAATTCCTGAGCTTTTCAAACACCGACTTACCTGCTCCTACTACTAATTCAGGTCATATCTCACTAATCTTCTTGTTTAGTTACGTGAGCTGTTAAATATGAAAACTTGCCCCACGTTTTCTTATGGCTTGTAGTGTATTTTATCCGGCCTGCCTTAAAATAATGCCATGGGTTCTTTTGTTTTATTATTGTACTACATTGTGCCATGGGTTCATTTATTATTTTTTTATATCACAATTGCATGATTTTATCAAAAATGTTATTCAAATTATAATTTAATAAATTATTACTCTTAAAAAAATAGACCTATTTATTAGCCGTCGGGCTAGACCTCACCGGACTATTTAATAAATACAACGAGTCCTTACACACACTTTAAAACTTCGGACTCGGACCAAACTTACAAATCATTTCCAAGTCTTAAATAGTTTACTTATAATGGTAAACTAAATAAGAAGCAAAATATAAATTTTATCCGAATGTATTTTAAAATAAATTCTTGAAAATAACAAGATTTATCGTGTTCAAGTTTAAAACTAAAACAGGCTAAAATAACAAAAAACTAATTAGTTTGGAAAAAAATTAAGAGCTGAGTGGAAGTATGAGTATAGAGAGTGTAAAATATAGTGGAAGTTGGCAGATAAAAGGTGGGTTCAATAGAGAGTTGGGGTATTTTAGATTTTTATGAGTTTAGGAATTTGAAGGGATATTGACTGGTTGAAAAACCAGCCTATTAAAAATTGTAGAAAGATATTAAAGGTTTGTTTTAGGGGTTTTTACTTTTTACCCACTTTGTCAACCCGGATCCATAATATAACCCACTTTCACTGGGTTCCTCTCTTGTGTTTTTGGTGTTTCCATGTACAATGGAGAATCATGTTTGAACCTTTAGTTAAGATTGAACATCAAAGCTAAGATAGGCTATTCTTGATTCTACAGATAATGTCTACAGATCTGATGTTTTATTATGTTTGATTTTAGATTTCACATTTTACTTATTCTGAAGATTCTTATGCTTGAAAAAGATTGGATTAATGACATTAAAAAGTCCTTGGAAATTATTATGTGTTTCTTCATGATACAGATGAAAATAAAGAAGTCAGTTTGTAGCAGAAGCCTTAATATTATCGAGAAAAAATAAAGTTTCTTGGAAGCGAAATGGATGAAGGAGACGATGCGGATCTGCTCAACAATTGGCATCGGCATTGTTGGCATGAGTGGTGTAGGAAAAAGGGGTAAGATTTAATTATATTATAAATTTGTAGTGTTTTACTTTCCCGATTTAGTTGATGGATTTAGTCTCGGTTCTTTTATATATTATACCCTTTGATTCCTTTAGGACCTACAGAGATACTTTATGAATCAGTGTTATATTGAAATATTTATAACTAAATGGTGGCAAATGGATGCACACATGGTTGTGTCAATTTTACTTAGTGGGTCCATATCTAACTATTCTTGAAGCCGAAACTTTATCGGTTCGGGAAGCATTGTCTTGGCTTAAAGGTTTGGGATAATAGGATTGTTTTTGAGGCTCTAGTTAAAGGTGATCGTAGATTATCTTACTTTGCTTCCATGATCCAAGATTGTAAGTGTTAGCATGCCAATTTGTTTCATGCCTTTTTAGCTTTTATGGTAAGAAAATAATGTTGTTGCACATTGTTTAGCTCGATCAGTTTTCTTGAATGATGTAACGGGAGTTTGGCTATCAAACCCTCCGCCTTGTGGCACTCATCTCTTTTCTAATTGATATATCCTTTCTTCGTTAAAATATTTTTTACTCAGTGGGTTCCAAAAAAAAATAAGATTTAATAATGGTAAATGATTGTGGTCTCTTTTTGTTTTTGTCCCTCTACATAAAAAAGCTGAACATTAATTACTCTCGATTTAGTATCTCGACCTATGTTCCCCGAACTTGGGTACCGATGTGCCTAAACGATATTATTTGGCCAAAAAACGACGTAGCACACTGCATAGCAGTGAATATTATTCACGGGACCGATTTTGATGAAAATAAGGCAAGAATACACCAAAATCCAAAACTTGAAAATTCACCCATATTGACGATCAACCTTCTCCAAATAGGTTAATGCCATCTCAACTACATCAATGGGTAATAAAAATGAAGAAAGAGTTTGAGATAGACGTAGAGCGAATCCAACCATTCCCTATTTTAGTGTAATCCCTAAAATAGGGAATTGGTACAAGAATCATTCCTATATGGTATGACCCTATTTTAGGGGATAAATATTATATTATTATTTTTATTTACTTTTTATTTTTTAATTGTTTTGTTAGTTAATTAGAATAGAAATGATGTAAAAGAATTAATATAATAATAGTTAAATATTATTATTTTTTGGAGATGTAATATAGGGAATGAAAATAGGGAAGATGATTGGAATAAAAATACTGTAAATCCCTTAAAATAGAGTTTAGGGAATAAAAAATAAGAAATATAGTATAAATAAAACACTTTTTGAGTAAAATTTAATTGATGTTTAGTTTTCCAATAACTATATATTAAAGGCACTTAACTTTTAGTAGCTGTAACTTTTTTTTCTCTAGTGTACAGCAGTAACTTTTTAAGTTATGCATCTGTTGAATTTTTTACTTTAAAAAGCCCAAAACACAGTAACCCTAGCCCCAATTAACAATTATGTCCTCATCTACTCCAACCTGCCGTCTGTGTTCATTTTGTTGCAGCATTCCGGCATACCGGACAGATCCAGCATCGGTATCCGTACCGGACACCGCTGAGCCGGAGAAATCAAAGAGTCCGAGTAACATTAAGCTCGACTTTACTTTCCAAATTCAATAAAAATGCCATAAAATTGAGTTCAGATTCGATTTTTGAGATTTAAGTAATAAATTTGCAAGTAATAATAAAAATAAGAATATTATTAAAAATTTATTATTACTGTTTTGAAGGCATGAGGCGCACTCAAGGCGCAATGGGCTCTCTTGTCGCCTAGGCACAAGGCGCAAAAAAGTGGACATAAAATGTGCAATGCAAAAATTTCACATAAATATTGATATTATAGATGCAGAAAATTCATTACACATAACTATTATAATAACTTTACAAGGTATGACAATCCATGTAAGTCATTAAAAATCCAAAATTAAAACAATATATAGCTGAAATATTTGTTAAAATAAATAGTTAATACGTGTGGCAAAGCTTGTAGCCTAGTGGTTGAGCCTTGAAGCTCTTATCGTAGAGGTCACAGGTTCGAGTCCACATACGGTTGGGGTCGAATGAGGTTTTTCTTTGCTAAATTTGTAAGCCCAATGAGACAATTTTTTAAAGAAAAAAATAGTGAATACTTAGTTATAAATATAAAGAATGAATAATAAAATAAGGTGAATGCTATGGTAACTTTGTTTTTTTGCAAAGTAATAATTACTTTGCCTTTCATCATCATTGAATTAGTGGGGTGGAATTCAATCTCTCCGCTATTAATAGTTTGCTTCCTTGGATACTTGATAGATGTTACTTTGGCAAGTGCAGTTTTCTTTTTTAGTTGTTACTTTTTTGTATTGTTTATAAGTCTCTAAGTTATACTATAAATTTCAATCTTATCTTACCCCACCTAGCATGGGATGGGATAAAAGGTTTGGCTGTTGTCTTAATAATATCAATCTTGTTGCATAAGTCTGTCTTGTTGATGACATTGGTGTTTGTTTCATAGCTCTTGAGAGCACAAAGCGCACGCTTTTCTGCGCTTTTAACAACTATGGTTTGTTTGTGGTCACTTATATCCTTAGCTTCATCACAAAATGTTTTTCCGTGCTTAAAAGTGGTCAAGGGAAGTTTGTTTTTAAAACAATCATTTTGATTTATCTTATATAGATCTAATATGATAAATGCATGTATTTTTCATGCCCACATGAGCTTTGCTCTGATTATATGATCTACATGGGTGAGTCTCCCAATAGAAATTTTCTACATTCACAAGGTTCGAACGTAGGACCTTGCTTAAGTGATGCCGCTTACCACTTGGAGCGACTCACATTGGCATGATAAATGCATGTATCATTCTGCACGAAAGGACATATTTGTTAGATAGATGAGCAGAATGGTATACGAGGAAAAAAGTGCATTTAAATATCAAATGAGTTTTCTATGTGTCTCTTCATTTCACTATACAAACAAACTAGTTGCAGTAAGAGAAGCTAAGTCTCGATCAAGCAATGCGATGTTCACATGGATGGTTAAGGTCGAAAAGAAACTTATTGATCCTTTTGCCCATGCCTTATCACTAATCATATTTGTTGTTCATTATCAAGACTAGTATTATTTGATGTTCATTTTTGACCGATGAAGAGATGGTAGGGTTGAAAGTGGGGCGGGGATTCCCCGAACTCGATGGGGATCCGACCTGATGGGGATGGGGAATCCCTGATAAGAATCTCTACGGGGTGGGGATCGGGATTTTTTAATCCCTGAATCCTTAATGGGGATGGGGGCATAGTCCCCAAACCCGATAAATCCTCGAACCCGATAAGAAAAACTAATTTTTGATTTTTTGTAAGTGCTATCAATAATCTTAAAAAAGTTCTTGATTAAGCTTAAAAGTAAATTGTAAAATATAATAATATAATATTCACAATTATTAATTTTTATATATTAATACTAAAAAATGACAATATACTTGAAAACTAATGTTCAACACCATTTCATTAATCATCTAATTGATTTTACAATACAATTATATTGTATTGTTTTTATTTTTATTTAATTATTTTCACTAAATATATAACTTGTATCAATTTTTTCGATATTTTTTTGTTAGCGGGGAATTAGGGAATCCCCAATGAAGAATGGGGAAAATTTTTTCCCTAGAACCTTAATAAGGATGGGGATGGGGAATGCATTCCCCGCCCCAATAAACCCACTTTCAACCCTAAAAAATGGTTTCTACATTATGTCTACATGATAGACTCATTAACGCATACAACGATACTGCCCCTCTTCATCTGCATGATTTTCTATTTTTCTTGTTCGTTTTTCCAGGCATGAATTGTTGGGTCTTATGTAAGAGAGAACACAAAAGTATGACTATATTTATATCTTTGACAGGATTGGTTTGATGATTTATCCATAATTTGTTTGTGTACGTTTAACATGTTACTCTTAAAATTTGATGTAAAATTGATGTGAATTATTGTTGAACTTTTACTTAGCCACCATTTGAATAGTATTCTAATCTTATGTGATAATTTGTCTCCCAATTTTTACTATAAATATGTAACCCTTTCTCTTCTTCCATCACCAACAAAATAATAAGAAAAATTTTGTTCTTCAATTCTCTTTATTCTTGGTACAATTCCTTTGTATTAATAGTTGATTTTCAACACGTTATCAGCACGAAATTACTCTATCAGTCAAAGAAAAAGGTATCAATTTTATTTATTATAAGTTTAGTTATATATTTGTTCTAATTAGTCTTAATATTATAGATATGTCGAAACTTGCAAATATCGAGTTTGTAACACTTGATGTCACTGGGAAAAATTACCTTTCCTGGGTGCTGGATGCTGAGATTCATTTAGCATCAATGGGTCTTAGAAAAACGATAAATGAAAAGAGTGATGCCACAGTGCAGGAAAAGGCTAAGGCCTTGATATTTCTTAGACGACATCTTGATGAAGGTTTGAAATCTGAATATTTAACTGTCAAAGATCCTGTAGATCTTTGGAAGCAACTGAAAGACAGGTATGAACATTTAAAATTGATATCGTTACCAAAAGCTCGATCTGATTGGATTCAAATACGGCTACAAGATTTTAAATCTGTAACTGAATATAATTCTGATGTGTTCAAAATTACATCCACTTTAAAATTATGTGGAGTTGAAGTTACTGATGAGGATATTATGGAAAAAATATTATCAACTTTTCATCCATATAACATGGTCCTGCAGAGCCACTATAGAGAAATAGGCTTTAAGAAACACAATGAATTAATTTCTTGTCTTCTTTTAGCAGAGTAGAATAATGAGTTTTTATTGAAAAACCATGAATCACGTCCCACTGGATCTGTGGCATTCCCTGAAGTGAATGCAACATTTTATGATAATAATAATTTTAATGGCCATGGCGGTGGTCGTGGCTGTGGACGTGGCTATGGATATGGTCGTGGTCGTGGACGTAAATATGAGCGCGGTAACAACTTCCACCCGGAAGTGAAAAAATAACAAAAACCACCAGAAGTGGAAAAATCAAAATGATAATTTTGATAAAAATAAAAATGTTCAAAATGATGAGAACAAATGTCACCGTTGTCGCATGACTGGGCATTGGTCACGTACCTGTCGAACTGCAAAACATTTAGTGACCCTTTATCAAGCATCATTAAAGAAATCCGCTGATGTGGAAACAAATTGCATTATTAATGATGAGCCCATTGATATTACCCATTTGGATATGGCGGATCTCTTTTTACCCAGCACCAGAGGAAAGGACAAATATGAATAATGGTTGAATATTTTTATATATATTTATATATCTACTACTTTTAATATGTGTGTTTATTTTCTTTTATGTTTTATGTAATTTGTATTTTCTTATCAATGTCTTATGTATTTTCTTTTCAATGTTTTATGTAATGTTTAATCATGAATAAATAATAATTTAGTTTATTTTCTTTAAATGAAGAAAATGAATTCTTTCCCGGTATTAATTGATATCAAGGCTAATGAAGAAAATATATGCATTGTGGATAGTGCTATCACCCATACTATTCTTAAAGATTCAAAATATTTTTCCACATTGAAAAAGGGTGAGACAAACGTTACCATAATAACGGGTAACTCAAAAATTGTTAAAGGCTCCGGAAGAGCTCATATTACTTTACCAAGGGCAACGACAGTTACAATAAACAATGCATTATTTTCCCCAAATTCTTAAAGAAATTTATTAACTTTTAAGGATATTCACAGAAATGGATATCATGTTGAAACTGTAAATGAAGACGGTAAAGAATGTCTTTATGTTACAAGCATAACTTTTGGGAAGAAGTGTTTACTTGAAAAATTTTACATTCTTCCATTTGGCTTGTACTACACATTTATAAATGAAATTGAAGCCAATTTAACTATAAACCAGAAGTTTATAGATTCAGATACATATAAAATTTGGCAAGATAGACTGGGTCATCCTGGTTCAATAATGATGAGAAAAATTATAGACAATGCACATGGGCATCCGTTGAAAAACTAGAAGTTTCTTCAACATAATAACTTTTTTTGTGCTGCTTGTTCGCAAGGAAAATTAATCATAAAACCTTCAAAACT
This sequence comes from Euphorbia pulcherrima, assembly GCA_947683365.1. NCBI lineage: Eukaryota > Viridiplantae > Streptophyta > Magnoliopsida > Malpighiales > Euphorbiaceae > Euphorbia > Euphorbia pulcherrima. Next base: position 29,499,575 of record CANTUS010000007.1, read on the forward strand.
TAAGGTTGGAATTGAATTACCAACATTTTTAGAACGCATACAATGTGATATATGTGGACCGATTCATCCACCATGTGGACCATTTAGATATTTTATGGTTCTAATTGATGCTTCAACTAGATGGTCACATGTATGCTTATTATCATCACGCAATATGGCATTTGCGAGATTACTTACTCAAATTATAAGATTATGAGCACAGTTTCCCGATTACACAATCAAATCAATTCGTCTTCATTAGCTAGGCTTCATTAGACCTAGCCCGAACCCGGCCCAGCCCAAACAATGATCAAGTCTAAGGTATATACCATGGTTTTCAGACCCGGACCGGTCATCAAATCGGTGAAGACAGCAGTTCATAGATTTAAGGTTCAATCGGATTAAATCAGTGGTCGAACCGGATTTTCTTAAACATTTGAAAATACTAAATATTTTCTATAATTTTATATTAAACATGTAATATGAGTTATACTCCTACAAGAATTAATAATATTAAATAAAATATTTTATAATCCAAAGTTATATTTCGAATAAAAATAAAATACAAGATAACAACTAATATAATCTAGTAAATGAATGCAAACCGAATTCTATATTATATAGATTCGATTAAAAAAGTTAATAGATTTTATTTACGATATATAAAAATAACACATTAAAGGACGAATTAAAATTTTTACACAAGATGTAAAATAAAAAAGTTATATATTCATTCAATATAAATTTTAAGCAAAAAACTTAGAGTTAATGGTATTTAAAAAATTTAAATGTTATTTCGTTATGAAAAACATTCAAAATTGTAATTAAAAGAAATATTTCAAATTTAATAAAACGTGTAATATATGAAATAAAAAAAATAAACATATTTATTGTGGTTTTTTTACAATAGAATATTATTAAAATAAGGAAAATCATTAAAAATATATATGTCTCACTAAAATATCTATAAATTTGTCATGCTTGTTAAACATACAAATTATTTATAGAACTGCCATGAGTCCCCCACTGTTTCTCTCTTCCCCTTTTTCTTTTGATTTTCTTTCTTTTTTTCATTTATCTCTCAAACCGTTTATTTTTTCGACATGCTGCTTTTAGAGTTTTTTGTTCATCTTATTTTTATCTTTCAAATGATATCTACTGTGATATTTTCGAAATTTTTTATCAAGTAATTATCTAGTAGGTATCCAGTAGTCAGTAGATCACTGTTGGATATCTTAATCATAATAGTTTTTTTATGGAGTCCAATGACATCAAATATATATTTAATAGATATATAACAGATGTAAATATGATGATTTCATAAATTATAAATAGATCTATTTCTTTTTTTTACGATGATTATTTTATAAAATATAACATCTAGAATATATCTAGTAAGCATCTAGTAATCACTATTAGAATTGTAATTTTCTGCCATGGCATTGTATAGTAGGGATAAGTTTTGAATCATTTGTGACACATTCAGGCCCTGTTCTCTTGGACTACAATTCAATTCAGTTCAGACTACTTAGTTCAGTCCAATTCAGTTCAGTTCAGCTATGCGTATTTATAATTTACACTAAAATAAGTTCAGTTCAGTTCAGCCAACTTCAGTTCAGTTCATGAAATTGCAGTGCAAAAGAACAAGGCCTCAGTTGGAGGTTTTCTCTATTGATCAAAAGTTGCATGTTCTCTTGTTTAAACTACTGTACAAAGAGCTGGTTGAATCATACAAAATTGTCTTGATATTTTGTAATGATTCAAGACATAAAAGAAGCGGGCAAGAGAAAGAGTTCATTCGTTTCACAATAAAATATACTTGCTGTGTGTAATTCTTGCTAAATTATGGGGCTCGCTATTTGGGATTCTTTCAGGTTCAGTACCATAAACATGGTTATTTGTCGTACATTGGGGTTGTTGGCACAGTTAAGAAGCTACTTAGTGGTGAAGAAGTATAAAGGTACTCAAATTGCTCGCAAGTATAATTTCAGAAGATATACTCTTGATATTTGTAATACATACTGTATGACTCTCGTTGATGATACTAAAAATTAATAAACTAATAAACTTGAAACAAATGTTAATCTTAAAGTGGATCATCAATTGAGCTAATCAATTCATTGTCTAAAAATACAGGTAGCCATTTGATTGCTGGATTCAACATGAGTTTTATTTATTCTTGATATTTGGAAAATACAAGGAAATATTGTAGGAAGCTGCCTCAATTGTAATTTTCTTTCAATACTCCAACTTGACAACTTCAAAGAATAGAATTATTTAATAGTTTGGTATTTAAATTTGTGTACCAACAAGGTGTAGCTTAGTTGGCTAAGCGGGCTGAGCAAGTCGGAGGATAACAAGGTTCAAATCCCGCTAAATACATTTGTTGTGAGGGGTGAGGAGCCTTAACTGTTATTAAGTCCCGAATAAGATTATTTCAATGAAGATATATATAAATATTACCAAAAAAATTAAAATTTGTTCCTTTTAATCTTTTGTCGTCCCCTTAAAAGCAAGCTACAAATCAAATTCATGGGCTTATAAATTATTTTTAAGGGCTCCTTACAAAAAGGCTAAGAAAGCCCAAACTAATTAAGTCCATACAAGTAATAATCTACAATTACACAAAAACAGGGGAAATTATTTTCAAACACACGGCCTTAAATGAAAGGAATTCCAACCATCTCTCAAAACTGAATAACGCGGTTTTCATCACAGAAACCAAATTCAAAAACACGTTCAAATCACCAAGTTCAGAGCCACGATCACAGTAACTGCTCGCATTATCTACAAAACCAATGGGAATTCTACATATTCTAAAGTTAATTGGCGATAATCATAGGCATTCCGATTTCTGTTTCAAAATCAGAAGAAAGAAGGAAGAAATCTCAAAGGTAAGAAATGAAACCCTAATATTGTAACATTGTTCGGAAGTCTTCAAATTAAAGTAGCTAATCAGTGAAATAATGTAAATATTACAAAAAAAATTATGCATTATGATATGTAAATATTACCAAAAAAAATAAAATTTACTAAGCCCCGAACAAGATTATTTCATTGAAGATATTTGTAAATATTACAAAAAAAATTAAATTTTTGTCTTTTAATCTTTTGTCGACCGCTTAAAAGCAAGCTACAAATCAAATTCATGGGCTTAAAAAAATTTTTTAAGCACCGTTGTAACGGTAAGTCAGAAATGTAGCATCAACAGTGATTACTGGCCTGCAATGTTTCCAGCCTTCAATAGAAGCAGAAAAGGCAATAAAGAAATATTTAAACATTGAGTCATCTATCGCAACATCAATTACTGAGCCGGGATTAGTTTGCCTAATCATGTATAGCAAACTTGGCAACGAAGAGTACGAATCAGATGGTGACCCTCTAATCATCTTCAATGCTTATTCTTTTGCATGCCATGCCTTTTCATAGTTTATATCGACTCCCAACTAATTTTTCAAATCCTCCATAATATCCCTTGGTCTATACACCCTCTTCGGGTTGATGAATGAATTTTTTACAAACTTAGCAACAAGTTCAGTAGTAGCTTGCCTCTTCTCACCGTTCCTTGTGTCAATATCACATGTATGAAATTCAAAATACTTCCTAACAACAAAGCAAAACCATGTTGTCTCTTCGAAGCTTTAAAAAACCAAGAACAGCTTGAAAAACACAAGTTAGCCAATGCTCCTTTGTACACGATTTATAAACCTTGAATTGGAACTCATTTCTTAACGCATAGAGACTAACAGCCTCTTTAAGAACAGACTTATCTTTAAACACTTGACCAACTTTTAAAAAATCAACATTAGGAACAGAAATTATAGGATCGCCAAAACAGTCTACCGAAGAATCTACTACAGCCAAACCATACAGATCATCTAATGCCATCTGAGACTTACTCCTTATATAAGTGGAATAATCATCAAGTAATTCTTCTGCAACATCAGATACAGAGGGATCATAAACAATTTGTTGTTAAAAAATAGAGACAATACTGTTATCAATTTCTTCAACTACAGAACCTGACAAAGGACAAACAACAAAATGTAAGAATAAAAACAAATCCAAGACAAAAAGAAACAATACCACTAAACAGTAACTACTAAGATACGAAAACAACCACAAAATTATAAAATATATAGAAAAAAACTGTTAGATGTCTGGCAGACATCTGATAAACAACTAGTAAACAAAGTAACAAGATTACAAGACATCATACAAATTGCTAGTAAACATATGGTAGACATCTAGTGAAAATCAAGTAAACACCTAGTAAAAAGGTATTAGAAGCACCAAAAACGAAACAAATAGTTAATATACATATATTATATATCAGATAAAAATGTGGAAACAACTCTAATCAAAAATCCAAAAACTACTAAAACAAATGATGAGAATCAAAAGACATGAAACAATGATTGCCTTGAGCATCAGCCAAAATAGAAGAAACTGATGTAACACAGAAAGGATAGTCTGTGATCAGCATATTTTGGTACTTCAGTTGAATATAAAACCGAACAGAGAGATCATTCTTGATCTCAACAGCAGGAAAAATCCATCTGAAACTTGATACTCGATCTTAATATCATAATTCTGCTCGTCTAACTACAAACTTTCAGTCACAGAACATTTAAAAACAGAAAAGCTAGCTGACCTAGGAATCAAACCACCAACCGCACTAAAGGAGATAAACTTAACATCAGAAGACCATGTTCCATTACGTTGAATTAAAACAGCAATATCGTCCATTTAAAAACAAAAATATGAACTATAATCTCAAAATTAGCAGAATGAATAAAGAACGTAAGCAAACGAAGTTGCAATAGAAAGTCAAAATCGAAGTTACGAAAAGGAAAAAGAGAAAGGAATGGAATAGTGAAACTAGAGCAGCAAGCGAGCAACAACGACAAATAGCAAAAATATGTAAAGAAGTGAACTCAGAAGATAAAGTCGAAGAAAACGCCTTCAACAAGAATGAAGAAAACGCTGGGAATCCGATCAGAAAGAAGCCTAGGTCAGATCGACAATCAGATCAGAGAGAAAGATGAAAGATAAAGAGTTGAGACAAAACCGTTAACTGACTAAACAGGAGAGTTTATATAGGTGGTAAACTTGTGAATATTTTACCAAAAGAATGAAAGATGTAAAATATTAATGAAGTTTTGTGAGTTTGTAGATATTTTAGTGAGGGGTTGAGATTTTTTGACAATTTCCCTATTTTTAAAGTTGACATGTAGACTTATAGATACACTTCGTGATCTAACTTATAAACTGAAAAGTGTGTATAAATTAATTTGACCAACTCATAACCAATAAATATCACCCTCATAAAATAAGTAAATTCAAATGTGGATGACGACCTTTGGTAATTGAATGCAGCTGGAATTAGAACTTTAGAAGTATTTAAATTTTTGTATATACTAAAATTTGAGTGGGTGGAAGTATAAAGGTAGCAATGAAAATGAAAGATGAATGGTAAACGCCAAAACAACAGAGACAATTATACATTCCCTGCCACTGAAAATAACTTAAATTTGAAATCATTCATTCCTCTAATTTCATAATATAACAGTTTTTTTTATTCTGACACTTCTTAAAATTTCTTTTTTATGGAATACGATGATATCTAACATATATTTCATATATCTAGTATATTTGTATTAGATATTGAGTAGATCTTGATTTTGATAGTTTCTATGGAATATTTTATAAAATATAACATCTAATAGTTACATAGTAGACATCTAGTATATATGTATCCTCTTAAAAAATCTATTTAAATTTGTTATAAATTGTGTTATAAATCTATTTGAAGTTATGATTTACTAGATAACTTCTAGATAATTACTAGATAATTACCGAATAACTACTAGATATCTAACAGTTCAAAAAAATTTTGGAAAAAATATATCAGAGTGGATGTCGTTTTGAAGATGCAAATGAGACAGACAAAAAACTCTAAAGCTGCATTTCAATAAAATGAATGGTTTGAGAGATAAATTTATAATAAGGCAAAAGAAATTAGAAATAAACATGTTGGAAGCATGTTTGTGTGAGAGGGACGTGGTATTCATGTAATTAGTTTCCCCTGTTTTTGTTTTTTTTGCAGATTATTTATGATAGGACCAAATTATTATGGGTTGTGTCAATTGTGTAAGAAGCCCTTAATACAATTTAAAAATTAACAATATATAATATAAAAGTATAAAATGAGAAGATATTATCATTTGTGTCTAGTAGCTCAATTGTTAGAGCATGTATTGAAATAAATGTTAGAGGTTTAGTGTTCAATTCCCACCAACAACAATTTAAAAAAAAACATAATTTAAGTGAACTAGAAACCGGTTATTAGTTGAACTGGCCAATTTTTGGTTGAACTGTTCAACCGGTTGTTGACTGACTCTTGACTATGTCAAGAATTCGGCAAAACCAGACCGAACCAGACACCATTTCCGGTTAAACCCGGTCCTGTCCGGATTTCAAAACCATGGAATATACTACAGGGAATTATAAAAAAACATACACGTCTCACTAAAATATCTACAAATTTGACATGCATGTTAAACATACAAACTATTTACAGAAATGTTATATAATTAAGTCCCACGCCATGTTTCTCTTCTCCCCTTTTTCTTTTGATTTTCTTTTTTATTTTTCATTTATCTCTCAAACCGTTTATTTTTTCGACATGCGACTGTAGTGTTTTTTGTTCGTATTATCTTTGAAATGATATCCACTGTAACATTTTTGAAATTTTTTTATCTAGTATTTATCGAGTAGGTATCCAGCAGATCACTGTTAGATATCTAGTAGATATCTAGTATATCTTACTCGTAATAGTTTTTTTTTGTGTTATAATGACATCAAACATATATTTAATAGTTATATAACAGATTTGTATATGATGATTTCATAAATTATAAATAAATCTATACCTTTTTATGATGATTATTTTATAAAATATAACTTCTATTAGATATCTAGTAAATATCTAGTATTCATTGTTGGATATCTAGCATATCTTAATATTAACAGTTTTTTATGGAATCTGATGACATCTAACATATATTTCATACATGTAGTATATTTATATTAGATATATAGTAGATCTTGATTTTGATAGTTTTTATGGGATACTTTATAAAATATAACATCTAATAGATATATAGTAGACATCTAGTAGTTTCGTATCCTCTTAAAAAATCTATTTGAATCTATTATAAAATGTGTTAGAAATCTATTTGAACTTATGATTTACTAGATAACTGCTAGATAATTACTACATAATTACCAGATAACGAATATATGACTACTAGATATCTGATAGTTCAAAAATATTTTTGGAAAAAAATATAACAGTGATTCGAAGATAAAAATGAAACAAATAAAAAACTCTAAAGCAACGATTTGACAAATAGATGCAAAAAAAGGCAAAAGAAATTAGAAATAATCATGGTGGTGGAAGCATGTTTATGTGATATATGGTATTCATGTAATTAGTTTTCCCTGTTTGTACTTTTTTGTAAATTGTTTGTGGTAGAGCTAAATTATTTTGGGTTTTGTTGCAATTAGCTAAGTAGCCCTATACTATAATCTTTTCCTCGTTTGAATATGGCCCTTAACCTTAAGGCTATGCCATCCCAAGGTGCTGCCAAATGGAAGGAAAGTATCACGTCAATGAATATGAAATAATAGATTAAACCTTGCTAGCAAGTTATGGTAGTTTATTTTCAAATCCTACAACTTAGTGAAAAACTAGATATGAGGTTTCCAATAGGGTAGGTACACAATCCATCTTCATAGTACCAATCACATTGACACTTAAATTTGAAGGCATTACCTATAATTGAAAAGTAACATTCTTGACATTAACTCCTTGACTTGTGAAAAAACATACTTCTTTGTTTCCTGATTAATAGATTAAAAATATTCTATCTACTTGTCCATAATTTTAATGGTTGGACTTACTCAAATTTGGTTGGTTTGATCATGTTGTTGTTTATTTCAAAATCTTTGAAATTATATATATTAAATGTAAAATGTATAACTAATTATGTCCGAATATATATATTGTCCTTAGCGCATGTCGTCACTTATTTAAAGGTTGAGCTCGGTAGAAAGCCGACTCCATTTGTTAAAGAAAAGAAAAAGCAATAAACAAAAAACATCTCAGGGATGTTACAAAAAATTTTTTTGCAACATAGTGCAAAATTAATGGACTAAAAGTCCCAATCATAACATAATGAATCCTAAAGATCTAAAGATCCTTAGCAAAATGAGCTGCGGGAAGAAGTTCCGAGTGATGCACCATAATCAATCCCTGCGAGAAGGCTGAGAGGATTAGTCCTAATGGATGTGAGGTCATGCAAGACCGAGACATCAAAACATCTAACTGTCGATTCAGACGAGATCCAAACTGATAAAAGAAACATATTCCAAGGAGAACCACAGTAGACCAAGGAAAAAAACCATTCTAAAGATCGAAGCTGTTAAACTTGCAATCACTACTGCCTAAAAAAGGCACCACCCTGAGCAAACGGTGAGACATCATAGGGCAGGTATACGACTAAGAATTTGCTAAAGCCGCCGCACCTTAACACATCAAAGGAGGAGATACGATCCCCTTTGTTGAAAAATAGCAGACAAAATAGCCTGTAGAAGAGGGATGACCCTCCAAGGAGCTACCGATCATTGACCCCCAGTCGCGCCATCCAAATAGAACCCTAGTAGACTCAGGGCGCCACAAAGTCGCCTACACGCCGTTTTGTAAAAACCCCACCAAATGTTGGAGAAAAATAGAACCCTAGCCATAAGGTCTTCAGCTTTGGGATCAAATCGTTCTGATGCCGGTGAAACCCTAGATGCCAAAAATCAGAACCCTAGAAGGTGTTGAAACCAGGCCAAACATCGGTGAACTAGTCATCGAAAAATCAAGGTGGCTAGGGTTCAGGAGAGAACCCTAGCCGCCTTTGCTCCTCTCATCTGCCATCGAAGGATGAATCGACTAGACTCCGGTGGAATGATAAAAACTAGCAAAACGCCGGTGGGATCAGGGCAACGCCTAGTCGCCTATTCACTATCTTATTGAAACCTAGCCAAACGAGGTTGAAAACAAAACCCTAGCAGCAATCACGAGGTCTGCTATTACGGGATTTAACAAATCAGACGCAGGTGGAAACCTAGCTAAATGCCAATGAAAACTAGACGCCGATTGTCAGGGCGGCTAGGGTTCAAGAGAGAACCCTAGCATATGTTGTCACTTGCTACATGATAGTTTTGTGAAATCTAAATAAATCTAGGTAGAAATATGAGCTTGCATCATAAAACAGGAATATTACTATATGTACATATGACATCTAACGGAACGTCGAAATATTCATTGTAGAAAGCTCTCAATTAGAGAGTAAAAAACTGATTTCATATTGACTATCAGGGAGTAATTCAACTCAACTTTACATTGGGGATACACTGTGCTATTTATAGTATTCTGAGTAATTCTACACTAACAAAATTAGTAATCAAATTTCAACTAACAACTAATCAACTATAACTATAATGCTGACTCAACAAGTGCCAACTCATCAATCCGTTTGATGCTTGATTACTGGCTGCAATAACTCTAACATTCATAGTTGCAAAGTATGGCTGTAAGCAAATGTAGTCTCTCCATTTATATATAGTTGTCATATACCTAATTCATGTATTATAATAAAACAATCAACATTTACTAATCAAACCTTTACTAGCCTCAAAATAATGTCTGCCTACAAGCTCTATCCTATACTAGGAGCAGGGAAATGCTAATACCATACTCAACGCAATGATAATTCGTAACCCTAACTTGCTTTGAAAACAATAGTAATGATAATTCTATTGAATATATTAAACTTAATTAAAGAAAAAGGAAAATTATGATTGGTAGTTGGCTAATATGAAAGATTGTGGCTGGATGCAACTGATAAAAAAGAAAAATTAATGAAATGGTGGCTTAAAAAGAATGCATATACGACACATTGTTGACAAATAAAGATAGAAATCTCAACAAGATATTGCAGTTTGAAATTATGTGATTTGTGGGGCTTATATATATTTTCATGTCTAGCTTGTAAGCTCTATATATAGAGAGCATAAATCTGGAGAATGTGAAGGAAAAAAAATAGTAAGAGAAGTCTAATAAAAATAGAGTGTATTGTGCTTTATTTTTCAAAGTATTATAATACACTTTTGTTAATTACTTTTGATTAAGTTCCTCTTTCATCAACTAAAGTGGTATCAGAGCCATTTTGGAACCCGATCCTCTTTCCAGAAAAAATTCCCGAGTGAAAAAAAGTCGAGTTTTTAAAAAAAATTGAGTGTTGCAGTAGTCCAGAAAGCGTTGCAGTAGGCTATTAGAAGTGTTGCAAGAAACTGCAGAAAGTGTCGCAGAATGCTAAAAGTGTCGCCATAGACTTTTAAGGGTCACAACAACCCCTGTACGCATGGAAACAATTATTTTGTGAAAAATTATCTTAAAAATGAATACCAACAGTGTTTCTTTCAACTTCCCTCAACTCACGAAAACTAATTATAAAAATTGGTACATTAAAATGAAGATAATTCTCAGAGCCCAAGATGTTTGGGACATAGTCGAAAAGGTTATGAAGTCCCAGCTGAAAATGCACAACTGTCTCAACCTGAAAAAGATAGTTTGCACAAGAGTTGAAGAAATGACCAGAAGGCGCTTAGTCTAATCCATCAAGGTTAAGATGAAGTAAGGTTTGAAAAGGTGGCAGAAGAAACCATTTCCAAGCAGGCATGGGACATACTGCTAGTTTCTCATCAAGGAGTAGAGAAAGTTTAAAAAATTCAACTACAAATGCTGTAGGGTGAGTTCGAGATGATGAAAATAAAGGAGACAGAAACTGTTGTTGACTATTCCTCATGAGTAAAATCTGTTGTAAATAAAATGCGGCAGTACGGAAAAAAAACTCGATGAATAGAGAACCGTCAAAAAATTCTGCAGTCGCTACTACCGAAGTTTGATTACATAGTAGTCGCCATAGAAGAGTCATTAGACACAAGTACAATGGCTATTGATGAACTTGTTGGCTCATTACAAGCACGTGAGGAATGGCTAAATAGACAAAAAGACGAGTCTATTGAACAAGTTTTGGCAGCAAAGGCTTCATTGAAAGGAGGTGAAAATAGCCGAGCCGCTAGTCAATTTGGACGAAGATGCAGTAGAGGCTGAGGAGGAAACAGAAGAGGAAGAGGTCATGGTAGAAACCAACAATGTGAAAGAAATGACAATAATAATGGAGATAATATATCCACACAAGGCAGAGGTCATGGACGTGGATGAGGGCGAGAAAGAGGCTACTAGAGACAAAATGATGGACAAGATAAGTCTAATGTTCAATTCTATAATTGCTCGAGATTTAGCCACTATGCTTCAGACTGCCGATGCCCACCGAACCAAGCAGAGGAGACAGCTAATAAAATCCAATATGATGAGGTGAATGACACTGTTTTACTAACCCGTGAAGGTGACCATAGTCAAGAAAACAACATCTGGTAACTTGACAATGGAGCATGCAATCACATGTGCGGGGATGATAAAATGTTCATAGAACTGGATAGGTTGTTTAGTGTAAATGTCATCTTTGGAGATTCGTCAAAAGTTCCAATTAGAGGCAAAGGAATTATTCTTCCAAACATGAAAAGTAACATTTTAAGTTTGGAACAGTTGCTAGAGAAAAACTACCAAGTGCATATGATGAACCGAAAGTTGGTGCTATTAAATGAGAGGAAAGAGCTGCTTGCAAGTGTGCCTATGTCGAAAAACTGGATGTTCACTCTCAACATCAATATGGAGGTGGCCAAGTGTTTAAAAGGTTGCTTGAAGGAATCTGATTGGCTTTGGCATTTACGATTTGGGCATCTCAATTTTGGTGGGTTGAAATTACTAAGCCAGATAAAGATGGTGCATGGTCTTCCCCCTATTGACAAACCTCAATAGCTTTGTGAGGGACATCTTGTTGGAAAATAACCCAGAATGAGTTTTCCAAAGGAGACCTTGTCTAGAGAAAAGCGCCACTTGAGCTCATTCATGCCGTTGTATGTGGACCGATGACACCAACATCATTGGGAGGCAACAAATATTTCTTACTATTCATTGATGACTATAGCAGAAAAAAGTGGGTGTATCTTCTGAAGGAGAAATCAGAAGTTTTTAGAGCATTCAAGAAGTTCAAGGCACTCGGTGAGAAAGAAAGTGGCTATTACATCAAAGCCTTGAGATCTGATAGAGGGGGAGAGTTTACATCAAATGAATTTAAAAGATTCTATGAGTATCATGGAATTTGTCATTCTTGTCAGTCCCGAGATCACCATAACAAAATGGTGTTGTTGAACGAAAGAATCAAACGGTGATGGATATGGTGAGAAGTATGCTAAAAAGCAATAATTTGCCCAATGAGCTATGGGCAGAAGCTGTTGATTGCGTTGTTTACATCTTGAACTGATCCCCAACAACAAGTGTATTAGATATGACACCCCAAGAAGCGTGGAGTGGGAAAAAGCCAAATATCTCCCATTTTTGTGTTCCTAGGAGTGTTGCACATGTTCATGTAGCTGATGAAGAAAGGAGAAAGCTAGCTGATAAAAGCAAAAAATACTTGTTTGTTGCTTGCTTAGAATTTTCCAAAGGTTATAAGATGTTTGATCCTGATACGGGAAAACTATCATCACTAGGGACGTGATTATTGATGAGGAAGCAATTTGGGAATAGAATACTGACAAGCAGAAGAATTACAGTTTTTATCCTTTCACCATGGATGAAAATAATGATCATAATTTGGAGGAACCAACCATAGCATCGGTGTTATATAGTCCCACTCCAATTACAACTCCAGGACACGCTGATGATGAAAGTCAAAGTCTAAGAGAAAGACCTAGAAAATTTCATCTTGTTGAAGATCTTTATGATGCAACTAGAGAGCTCAATGAAGAATTGACTTTTAACTGTCATCTTATTGATAGTGAACCTATTAATGCTGAAGAAGCCATGAAAGATGAGAAATGGAGAAAAGCCATGGAGGAGGAGATCAATTCAATTGAGAAAAACAAGATATGGGAGTTGACAAAACTTCCAGCTAATAAAAAGCCAATTTGTGTCAAATGGGTCTTCAAAGCAAAGAAGGATGTAGATGGAGAAATTGTACGACACAAAGCAAGACTTGTAGCGAAAGGATATGGTCAAAATCCCGGCATTGACTATGATGAAATTTTTGCACCGATTGCCAGAATGGAGACGATTAGATTGGTGATTTCATTTGCTGCCCAAAATGGATGGATTATCCACCAAATTGATGTGAAGTCAGCATTTCTCAATAAATACTAAGAGGAGGAAATTTATATCCCACAACCGCCGAGTTACATCGTCAAAGGCCATGAAGAATAGGTGTTAAAACTGGAGAAGGCACTATACGGACTAAAGCAAGCACCGAGAGCTTGGAAATATCGCATTGACAAATATATTCAAGAAAATGGATTTATTCAATGCCAACATGAGTACACCTTGTACGTGAATGTGAAAGATGGAGACATGTTGCTTGTTTGCTTATACGTGGTTGATCTTATTTTTACTGGAAATAACCCTCAAATGTTTGAAGATTTCAAAAAGATGATGACCAATGAATTTGAAATGACTGACATTGGCTTGATGCCATATTATCTTGGCATTGAAGTGAATCAAAATGATGATGGCATCTTTATTAGTCAAAGTGGCTTTGCCAAGGAGATCTTGAAGAAATTCAAGATGGAGAATTGAAATCCTGTCAGAACTCCGGTCGAATGCACCCTAAAATTGACCAATGATGAGAATGGAATTAGCGTGAACCCAACAAATTTTCGAAGTCTGATCGGGATTCTGAGGTACTTGACGTGCACACGACCCGATATTCTATATGCGATTGAGCTAGTTAGTAGATATATGAAAGAATCGAAGGAGTCACATTGGAATGTAGCAAAAAGAATACTCCGCTATGTCAAAGGTACAACTAATTTTGGACTTCGATATTCAAAATCTGACAAGTTCAAATTAGTTGGTTACAGTGACAGTGAATAGGCTGGTGATAAAATGACCGAAAAAGTACAAGCGGGTTTGTATTTTTTCTCGGTGACACGGCGTTTACTTGGAGTTCAAAGAAGCAACCTATAGTGATGTTGTCAACATGTGAATCTGAATATGTTGCTGCAACATCATGTGTGTGTCATGCAATATGGCTGAGAAGACTATTAAAGGAACTTCAAATGATACAACATGATCCAACGAATATTTTTGTCGACAACAAATCGGCATTGGCGTTGGCGAAAAATCAAGTCTTCCATGATGAAAGTAAGCATATTGATACGTGGTATCCTTTCATTCGAGAGTGTATTGAACAGAAGGAAGTCATATTGAAGTATGTCAAAACACAAGATCAGATAGCGGACATCTTTACAAAGCCACTGAAGTATAACATGTTCAATCAATTGCGAGCGTTGCTGGAAATAACGGAGAATTAAGTTTAAGGGGGAGTGTTGAATATATTAAACTTAATTAAAGAAAAAGGAAAATTATGATTGGTAGTTGGCTAATATCAAAGATTGTGGCTGGATACAATTGATAAAAAAAGAAAAATTAATGAAAGGGTGGCTTGAAAAGAATGCATATACAGCACATTGTTGACAAATAAAGATAGAAATCTTAACAAGATATTGCAGTTTGAAATTATGTGATTTGTGGGGCTCATATATATTTTCATGTCTGGCTTGTAAGCTTTATATATAGAGAACATAAATCTGCAGAATGTGAAGAAAAAAATAGTAAGAAAAGTATAATAAAAATAGAGTGTTTTGTGTTTTATTTCTCAAAGTATTATAATTAACTTTTGTTAATTAACTTTTGTTAATTACTTTTGATTAAGTTCCTCTTTCGTCCAACAAAGAATTAATAATTAGGAAAATAAAAATTCATCAAGATAAAAGAATGAAGTAAAAAAAAAGTACGGCTTTTGGTAGAAATGTGTGCTGAGAAGATTTGAAGGGGACAATATGTGATTATGAATAGTAGAATTTTGTGGCTCCTAATTAATGAAATGGGTGCAAAAAATCAAGCTATAAAAAGATTGGCAAATTTTCTTCGTCTATTTGAGATATTTTGAACGAGGAGGGGGATAGAAGGGGAATTGTGATTACTCCGGGTGATTCAGTCACCCCTAAAGTAAAATGAATAATGTGTGAGACGATCTTTTTTTTGTGTACCTTTTTGGATGTGATTGTATGAAGTAAGAACCTCTTTTTTTGTTGGTTTTGACCATTGTGATATGCTGAGAAAATTCGATTTCTTTTTCTTTGCTAAGTTGTTTGCAGATTTTCCTTCCAATCTCATAATCTATCTACAATTCAAAATTGTGTACAGCTTTAAACAATCAAGATGTGGCATTATTGGATTGTGAAATAATGTCAAAAGGAATAGTTTCTCCAGGAGCAAAAGATATGAAGATCAACTTGCAAAGGTCGAGCACTTTTAGTTTGTGAATTTATTATAAAAAAACAAGATATATGGAAACAAGATTACAAACATAAAAATTGGCAGGGAGGGCATAAAAAACTACATCAGTCATAAAAGTTATCAAATAATACTAAAGCATTAGGAAACATTAACCTCGATGAAAAGCACAAGAATCTGAACAGTGATTGGTTTGGGACTGAAGACAAAAGTTGGTTTCTATCCTTTGGCTACCATTTGGAGTTTCAGTCCCAAGTCCTCAACAAATCGCAGAAGACTATCGGAATCAATTTTGTGATAAAGGACTATATGCGTTTGAAAAAATAGTTTCTAGAATTTTGCAACTAAAAAATTAAACTAAATTCAAATTTTCTTACATACATTTCCAACAAAATGTCTCTTATTTTCTACATTGAACAAGGCCTAATTAGAATCACGTAAGACAAGAGATAAAGTACCTGCTGAAGTGATTTCGGGACATCCAAAAGTGCAGAAACTATCTTGTCGTTCTCACTGCAAATGAACTTAAAGATTAACAAATATAAAACCTAACAATATAGCAAAAAATATGCTAATTCAACAAATGCTAATTCCCATTAGCTAATGATATAGCAATATCATGAAGGGCAGGCCATTCTTGCCATCGCAATCTTGACAATTATGTGACGTTGTTCTTTGAATTCTGTAGAAACATGAAAACAATTATGTGACAATATACAAATGAAAATTTGATTAATCAGTATGTCCTTCTAGATCTTAACTAATCTGTTCAGATTTCTTTCAATTTGTTGTGAGCATTGAAGATCTAACTATCAGATACCTTTTTTCCCAGCATATTTTGCTCTCAATAATCGTGATCTGGTTCTTTGCATCATAATCGGTGCTCCCTCTATGACTTACTCTGTCTCTCCTACAGATGAAAATTACTATTAATTAAATTCAAAATCTTATAACTTTATTCGTCGATTTAGATCTAAAAAATTGAAGCTACATCTGTGTTTCCAGATCTATTCATCAAATTTCTGTGAAGAACTAATGAGTATAGAAATAAAGAGAGTTGAGAATTGAATTTACCTTATCACTGAACCTTTTGTTTTTGCAACTCTCCCTCTATCTCTCCATTAAACGGCCACTGAATTTTGAGTGATTTTAGAGTTCAGGGTTGGATTTATACAGTACTTTGAGTTTAGGGTTTTGTCATTTTTGTTGTGTTTATTTGCATGAAAGCATAGAAGAAAATGTAGAAGAAAAAAATCAGCAAAGAGAGTTGTAATTTATAAGGAGCATAAACACATAAAATATGATGAAAGTAAATGGAATTTCCGATATGTTTATTGAGCAAAATTAATGAGCTCTTTTATAGAACTTTACATAAACTAAAATAGCTAAAAATAAACAAATATGGACTTGGAATTGCCACCTAGGGACTGGGTAAAGGTGAATTCAGATGGCTCAGTAAAGGTGAATTCAATTTCAAGCGGCTGCGGGGGGTGAGGGTATGGAGACATATAGCATGGGAATTGCCACCTAGGGACTGGGTAAAGGTGAATTCAGATGGCTCAGTAAAGGAGGGGTCAATTTCAAGCGGCTGAGGGGGGTGTTATTCGGTATAGTACAGGTCGATGGCTTGTGGGATACACGAGGAATATTGGAAGGTGTTCCGTTACGCGCGCGGAATTATGGCGGGTATTGGATGGTTTGAGTCTTTGATGTGGTTGAGAGGGATTCAATGTATTTGGAATTTCAAGAGTCATGTAGGTTACAAATAATTATGTAGGATTAATAAGAGTCATTAGAAGTCATTTAATTTAGTATATGAAGAGTCGTTTTGTATGGATATAAATATATAATTGTAAGGAAGAGCAAAGGAGTTTTTGATTATCATAATTTTTATTCAATAAGATGCGTCTTATTATTTTTCTAAATTCTCGTAGAGGTTGCGATTTCTAGAGTTTTTAGAACCCTAACTATCTTAGAGGTTGCGATTTCTAAGGTTTTTAGAAGAATCGATTTCCGTTGAGGTTGTGATTTCAACGGATTCCGATTGTTTATCACTTTTCGCTCCTTCCGCTGCATCACTTGGTATCAAAGCCTAACGGCAATGGAGATTGCTGAAGAGGAGACCCACAATATTGCATCAGTTTCATAGCCTAACGACAATCAAAGTATAGCTTCACCGTTGGAGGGACCGAGATTATCGAAGAGGGGGAGACTAGTAATGTTGCATCAGCGAGGATCGTACCTATATTTTTTTTATTTTCTTTTTTACATTATAGTTACAAAAAAATATATAAAAAAAGTTTAGGATTTTTTTTCATTTTTTTTATCATTATGAAATTCGAGGACGAATTTGGTCCAAGAGGGGGAGAATGATGCGGTTGAGAGGGATTCGATGTATTTGGAATTTCAAGAGTCATGTAGGTTACAAATAATTATGTAGGATTAATAAGAGTCATTAGAAGTCATTTAATTTAGTATATGAAGAGTCGTTTTATATGGATATAAATATATAATTGTAAGGAAGAGCAAAGGAGTTTTTGATTATGATGATTTTTATTCAATAAGATGCGTCTTATTATTTTTCTAAATTCTCGTAGAGGTTGCGATTTCTGGAGTTTAAGAAGCCTAAATATCTTAGAGGTTGTGATTTATAAGGTTTTTAGAAGAATCGATTTCCATTGAGGTTGCGATTTCAACGAATTCCGATTGTTTATCACTTTTCATTCCTTCCGCTGCATCAGTTGGTATCAGAGCCTAACGGCAATGGAGATTGCTGAAGGGGAGACCCGCAATATTGCATCAGTTTCATAGCCTAATGACAGTCGAAGTATAGCTCCATCTTTGGAAGGACCGAGATTATCGAAGAGGGGGAGACTAGCAATGTTGCATCAGCGAGGATCGTACCAATCGTTTTTTTATTTTCTTTTTTACACTATAGTTACAAAAAATATATAAATAAAGTTTAGGATTTTTTTTCAGTTTTTTTTATCATTATAAAATTCGAGGACGAATTTGGTCCAAGAGGGGGAGAATGATGTGGTTGAGAGGGATTCAATGTATTTGGAATTTCAAGAGTCATGTAGGTTACAAATAATTATGTAGGAATAATAAAAGTCATTAGAAGTCATTTAATTTAGTATATGAAGAGTCGTTTTGTATGGATATAAATATATAATTGTAAGGAAGAGCAAAGGAGTTTTTGATTATGCTGATTTTTATTCAATAAGATGCGTCTTATTATTTTTCTACATTCTCGAAGAGGTCGCGATTTCTAGACTTTTTAGAAGCCTAACTATCTTAGAGGTTGCGATTTCTAAGGTTTTTAGAAGAATTGATTTCCGTTGAGGTTGCGATTTCAACGGATTCCAATTGTTTATCACTTTTCGTTCCTTCCGCTGGATTAGTCCTGCTTGGGAGCGCAGCTTTATGAAGGTTGTGGTTGAGATGGATAGCAGGTTTGCTCATGAGATGATTTGAAGAGAAGAGGTCTAAGCTAATGATTATTATAGCTTGGTTATTAGGATTAGGGACTTACATGGAAGAGATTTGGAGATTGTTCTTCGTCATACCTATAGGGAAGAGAATGGATCGTATGGCATGGATGGCGAGTTCGTTGCCATTAGGACTACATGTTTATATTAATCCCGCTCTGGGGATGCTAAAGTCAGTGCTAATACACCTTGTTGGTGTCTCCTTCCCAAGGCTCGTTGTAGTTTAGTTGTTTTTATTCTTTCTCTTTTTTTTTAAAAAAAAAGCAAATATGAAGCACATAAAATCTGCAACTCTCAATGTGACACCATTAGTATGTACATAATGTAAGAACCAATCCTGGGAACTAGGGCACACCAACATTTCCAACAATCTCCCACTTGAACTAGTTCACAGTAGGCATTACCCTAATCTTTATAGATCTGATCTAACCTTACAAGCTCCATCCACGATGGACTTTTGGTTAGACAATCAACGACATTGTTCTTGTGTCAACCCCATGTAATGACATGTCTTAGACATACTGAACACATGTTCGAACTTATGACCGGGTCCCTATAGCTTTTGCAGTGGCCCCGTTTTTGTCGTGGAAAACATCAAGTAGGTCTAGGATCCATCCATCCTAACTTACTTATGAACTTCCTAATCCAAACACCTCAACTTGTAGCAATACATTTCTACTATGTGTCCAGTTTCTGTTATAGAATTAACAAATACACTGTATAGAGCTTTTAACTTTTTTACAACTTTCAACAATTATAACATGACCAGATACATCTGATCTTCAGGTATAAACCGATTTGATCTACCTCATAGATCTCAACATCCATGATCAAATCTAACACCGTAGATTTGCCTCGAATGGATAACTTGATTTAATCTATCTCATAGATCACAATCAATTGAATCAAATCTAAGTTCATAGATTTCCATCCTAAAGGTCATTCTGCTTGGATATAATCTAACAACTTAGATCTGCATCCAACTAGAATGTCACGGTTTCACCTAAAGTTGACATTGAAAAGTGTTCACTTCAACTTTAGTGAATCACTTTCAATCTACCAAATCATAGCTACACTATCACAATACAACATTTGGAAATGTGACCGCATTACTGATTAACATCATGTACACACATTGTCTATAAAAGCATCATTGGATTGCTACTTGAAGATTCAATAGCTTCCAATGGGTTCAGAGTCTCTTACTCATAATATATGATAAGAGTCATCATAATTTGAGAGAAACTACATTTCTCCAGTTTGTGATTGAACCGACATGCCTTTTAGTGCAATTATGTCTTTACAACTTATGCTTCAAACATGTGAAGCTTAAATGTAAAATATGATCTGTCCTTTCGAATTTGTGCGCCTTGAACTTGCAAGTTCAACCGTGCTCCCACTACTTTTCTCAAAGAATTGCATCCTTTAGAAAACACCCTTACAAGCCTCAAACACTATATTTAGGCTGGGTTGCAGAAGCAATACCGTTTGGTTTCCAATGGGTAGTTCACAAATAGGCTCAAGTAGATTTTCTTGTGCCAATCTGACATCAATATCATGACATAGATATTCGATCTCATGTCAACCATTAGATTCAGAATTTACAATTTCAAAATCTAGGAAAGACACGTTAGACTTCAACCTATCCATATTTCATATGGTGCTCTTTTAGTAGCCTCAATCAGAGAGTGATGTTGCAAACCAGTAGTCAAATGAGATGTGTCCTCCTTGGGAGACAATTCAAACTAGGTTTTAATAGACTTGTATTCTTGATTACACCAAAAACCTTGATATTATAACCTATGTATTTCTCAACTTTATTCTTAGAGTCCTTGACATAATCAAGGTCCGTGGATCTTAATCTCATTAGTTATGCTAATAAAATTCATCCCCAAGAATAACTGAGAAATGTGTCTATTTCCAGCTATCACGCTTTTGGACTTATATACACTCCCACTGCATTTTAGGTCCATCGTGTTAGCCGTGCATTCAATAACTTCGTTGACTAGCATATACGCCTAAGGCCCTACACATGCTTCCACTACACTTTAGGCTCACCAGGCTATTTTCTAGGTCTACAAGTCTATTGAATAGCTTCCACGTTATTACACCAAGTATACAAAGAACCCACATGGTCAAATGATTTTCAATCAAGTGATCCCAAGCTTTCTGTGGAAAAACTTAGACATATGCTTCTTATTAACTCGGCTTAAATAACTTTTGGATATAGACTAGATCAAGCATCTCATGCTAATCCCATTGCATTTATGTTATAGATCAAATTCATTTTGATAAACTCAAGGAAACGACTATTCCTAACAACTAAGTTAAGGAATAACGATTCTTAGATATACCAACTATATTCATTATCAATGAAAAAATTGAATATATAAATCGTCCTTGACTGAAATAGAAATAAAGTTCACACTCTAAGTGACTACAAAATTTCATCATTTCAGAATCAAAATAATGGGTTTTTTAATCTTAATGGCCGTTTCTTGAACTCCACTTATGATTTAAGAATTCACTTATCTAGATCTCAATTATCTCTCATCTTAAGTTCTTGCACATTATCAATGTTAGAACCACATCTAGTATTTGTGATGTTGAAGAGAAATAACCATATCTATAACATAGATACCTCTATGAAAAGTGTTCAATGTTTAATTTTTCATAGACTCTCCCATATGATTAAGGACTTGTTCTCATTTTGTTCCAATATGCATGTATTTGATAACAATATCCTTTGGACGTAGTACAGACTTAACTTCTTGTTTAGTCATGAGCCTCTTGAACATCAAGGCCTCATCTATGCCCTAATGTTGAATTGGTTATTCACCATCAACTCTGGCTGAGTCCTATTTACCAAACTCCTAGTTAGCTCAAGTAACTCTTGCAGCTCAACTATAGTCATACTCATCTATGGCTTCTAGCTCATAATGAAATGGTCATAGGATTTAAATAGGAAGGCCAAGATAGTCATAACTATAAACTCTCGTACTAGTAAACTAAGATGAACAAAACCCTTAATGAGTTTTTACATCTTCTACACATTAGTACTTATAGAGATCACATATAGTATCCATCTTGTAGGATTGAAATGCCTTAGTGATCAAGAACCTCTCTTGATAAAGATGCTCATGAAACTGTCCCATTAAGAGACCTTATCATAGCATAGGCTTGCATCTCCTCTAATCGTTTGCACAATTTAGGAAAATTTCTAGCCAACACAAAGTGTTTCACATCCCGGCTATCCCTCTTGAATTTACATACCACTCAAATTGGGCCGGTATAGTATCACTGCCAGTGGGCTTAGGCCTATCTACCACACATTCCTTCGATCCGTGTCTCAAAGTAGTTGTTTATACTTTTTCCTATTCGCATCTCCAATGTTTTAAAAAACGTTAGGCGCTAGTCAGGTGGTCAGGGCTTCAAACGTCTAGGCGGGATCTAGGCGGATTTATAAATTTTTTATTTTTTATAATTATTTATAGATAAAAGTATCAATTCAACTCAAAAAATAAACTATAATTAATTATATTGTACAAAATATAGTTTAGTATATGAAAATATAAGTCTTAGTTATTCCTTATATAAAAATACATCAACATTAAAATCAAATCCTTAAAAACAAATATCCTCACTAATTTTTTTGTTGTTTAGGGCGTACTATTTCTCGGTTTGAGATTCAAAATGAACATTGTATGGTGAGAATATTTTGTTGTACATTAGTTTTACCAACCGAGCTACCTTTTTTAAATTCAAAAAATTGAACTATAATTATTATCAGTATCAGTATCTTTAAAATTATGGAAAAAATCAGATTAGGCGGTGCCTAAGCGAAAAAATCGGACTAGGCGATGCCTAGGCGGTAATATATCAGTCCAACGCCTGATAGCGTCCGAGGAATGAAAAGTCGGACGACAAATCTCAAAATAGCGTCTAAGCGAAACCTAAACAGAGCTAGATAGGGAGTTTTAAAACATTGGGCATCTCACAAGGTACTAAGAAAAGCAATTGTCAGCACTCAATATATGTAACTTAAATACATTAAATAAATAAATTAAATTAATCAAATGATGTAACTTAGATACAATAAATAAACAAATTAAATTAAGGAAATGGTGAAGGCTCAAAAAAAAAAATTAAAAGCAAATTTAGTTTACCCTTCTTTCTTCTTCCATCTCTGCAACCAATTGGTAACTTATCCTACTCGGTCGCGGTGCCAAGATTGTCATTTCCGGACAATGTTTTAAAAAATGTTCGGTGTTAGTCAGGCGGCCATGCTTTTGACGCCTAGATGGATGTGTATTTTTATTTTTTAATATTATTAATAAATAAAAATATAAACTCCACTAAAAAGTGGAATATAATATAAAAAAATAAAAAATAATTTAGACAATATTTTAAAATTGTTAGGTGCTAGTCGAACAGCAGGGGTCTCCTTATTTGTGGCATATAGAACGAAAGTTCTATTGTGAGAACATCTTAATGACTTTAGTTTTACCAACTATACTTCTTTTTATAGGTAAAAAAATCAAAACTAAAATTATTACAAATATCAATATTATAAAAATTGGGTTTATGTGCCGCCTAGGCGGAAAAAATGAGACTAGTGGTGCCTAGACGGTAATATATCGTTCCAACACCTGATAGCGCACGAGGAATGAAAAGTCAAACGACAAGCCCTAAAATAACGTATATATAAGGCTTAGACGAGGCTTAAATGGAGCTAAGCAAAGACTTACAAAATAGTGAACCATGGTAGAAAATTTCGCTAAATAATTTATGATGGGTGAAAATATGTGCTTTTAATGTGGTAGTCAACTTAAATAGTTTAAATCAATAATACTTATTATGATTTTCATGAGATTAGAGATAATTAAATTATAACTAACAGTAGATAAATAGGATAATAATAGTTTAGTGTCACCTAGTAGAGTTGTAGGGTATGTGTAATCCTGAAAAGTGTGACATCTCCTAGGCTAGGAAACTAGACTTTTAATTTAATATAAGAAACAATCTATTATAACAGGGCCAGCAGGTTGAAAATGGCATATTTGAAGTCTCATGTCATTAATTATTTTGTATTTAGAAAACGAACTGTATTTAAATTTATTATCTTCAATTATGTTTTTTTTTTATATTTTACATTTAAATTTTGTCATTCGTCAGATACATAAGAGAGATAAATAAAAATTAAAAATAAAAAAATTAAATAATAAAAAATAATATATTAAAATCTGAATAAGGAATATAAAAATAGTAAATTGAGAAATGTGTGCTATTTCTGTAACCTCTTTTTTTTGCTTTTTTAAAATCATTTCGGCTATTTTTGAGATTTATAAATTGAGGATTTGGTTGTAATAATTTCGGCTATTTTTCCGATTTGTGCCTGCTATTTTTTTTCATTTACATCAATAAATGTTCTACTCCAAAATTTAATATTAATAATTTTGCCTTTTAATTCTTGGTGGGATTATAACTAGGGAGAGCAACAACTAAAAAATCGAATAAAATTGAATGGGACCAAACCAAATCAAATTAATATATAAATTACATATTATTATATATTAGTTTGTTACATGTTTTTTGTTCACTTACATTGACACTTGACAATAGAGTTTCTTTTCTTCAAATTAACAACACATTTACTATTATGAAATCATTTATATGTTGATATTTAGTCATTTTTATTTCAAATTCAAAGTAAAATAACTGTTTGATTTTAACCAAAATAAATTTGGACCGAACCTAAACATAAGGCATATTTTATGGTTAGTTTATTTAACCATTACTTTACCTTTTCACCATTGAATTTAAATAACTACCACTCATCCTATGGTGGAAAAATGCAAAGTAATGAATAATTTGTAAAAAATAAAGTAACCATAGAATGCACCTAAACATAACAGAGTAGATTCTAACTTTTTTCTTATTTTATTTTCGGTTATTTATTGTAATTTGGGTGTTGAAAATGGTGACTTGTCTTGTGGTATATGGATTAATTTGATATTTTAGATGTGAAGTTTAAAAGTAAAAATATGTATATTCTTAAGAGCAATGTCTACGTGATATCTTAATTTCACTTTCAAATTGATTATTGCAACCAGATTTGTTCAAATTTTGGTTGGCATTAATTACTGTTCAAATTTTGGGTATTGCAACTGGGTTTGTGCATCGGGTGAGTTGGGATCGGCCCGGACTTCGTCGGATTTTAAGTCTAGCACGGCCCATAATTTAGAGCTTCGGGCCCAGGCGAGACTTACGAGCTCATTTCTAAGTCCGACTCACAATTTAGAATTTCGGGCTCGGGGTCGGGCTTACGAGGCCATTTCCAAACTCGGCCCATGACCCATTGTAATTAGATCTATTCGCCGGTCAGGCTATCCATTGGGCCCTGCTCAAAAGGGTTGGGCTTGGGCTCTCATTTTATAACAAAGTCCGACCTGGGCCCGAATCCTTAAAAGCCCGAAGTTCTATGGGTCGAGTTTGATTTTTAAATAAATACCTAAGCATGTCTCGACGAACAAAAATTATATTTATTTTATATTTTTATATTATAGTTAATACTTTTTTATGTATTACTATAACCTACTAAATTTTTAACTACGTATAAAAGAATCTTACCATATAATGTAATTTTTTAATTTAATTTACAAAATATTAAAAGAAAAAATTATCTATAGTCATAAGTTGGACTAAGAAAGTCCAACCCAAACGCAAAATTCTAAATCTTGGGCTTGAGTCCGAAAGTATCTTATCTCCCTCTCACATCCCAATCACTGAAACGTTTGAGTCCTAAGCCTGTCCCTGAAATTTACTAACTCTTTCTCTCACCCTATGAAAGTCTCGATCCTCTAGCCACCGACTGAGTGACCAAATTCCAAGGGAAACCATAACGCCTATGATTCCTCTGGTCTTGATTGATATTCGCCAAAAGCTCTGTTGTGTGTACAATGTACTTCTAATTTGAAGCGATTTGGGGTTTGGAATTTGGATCTAGATCTGAGAGATTTTGAGTCCACTCCACCGTCTAAACAACATTTGGTTTCTATAAAGTTTATTTTTGGTAAAGTTGTACATTTTGATCGAAATTCAGATTTGATTTCACTGTGGACCCTATAAAACACTAAAACTGAATCTGAACAATTAAAACTCAGTGGATGGCTAAGATCGATCGAAATATACAACTTTACAAAAAAAATAAACTTTAGAGAATCCAAATTCGGTCTTAAAAACCTTTACTCACAATGGTTTGTTCCTAATTTTTCTGCTATTCTTGTGAAGAAGAAAAAGGCTAATCTTCCTCTGTTTGCATCCAAAGAGGTAGGCTAGTTTGTACGAATACTGTCAGTTTCCGTTTATGTCCATCATCCGATGATGATCGCAGTACTTTATCGAGGATAAGGTTGTTTGTATCTACTAAAGTTCATTTGCATGTTTCTCAGCTTGATCTGTATAATTTTCCTCATTGATCATCTTTAAAAGTAGCATATTTGTGTTTTCTGTAATATGATTCCTGATTGTCCGCATTGATCATCTATGGCTTTAGATTATAACGGATTAAAGCAAAATAACTCATTAAACTGTCTAAGCTTCTTTTATTGTGAAGTCACGGATAGCTATTGCAACTCCACTTTGGAGTTAATTGGAAACAACTCTCTATAATTACAGAAGTAAGGTTGACCCCCTTGTGTGGGAGCCTTGTTAAGCATTGGGTTAATATTGTTGTTGTTAATTTCTATTGTTCACCAGTAATTTTTTAATAACTACAGATCCATTCTTCATGTTCACTGGTATTTTAGTATAATCAGTGTTTTAAAAATTCCCGCCTAAGCCCCGCCTAGGCGCTATTTTGAGGCGTGCCGTCCGACTTTGTGCTCTTAAAGCGCTCCCAGGTGCTAGGCCGATTAGTTGCCGCCTAGGCACCTTCTTTTGCCTAGGTGGCACCTAAAATCTATTTTTAAAGATGTCGATATTTATAATAAACATAGTTTAAAATTTTTTTACACATAAAAACGTAGCTTTATTGGTAAAATTTATGTACATTAAAGTATTTTCATAATACAATTTTCATTTTAAGCCTTAGATTAAGAAGCAATGTTCTATATGCCACAAATAAAGACGCTCTTACAAAAATATTGCCTAAAATATGATTTTTAATATTTTATTTTATTATAATTTAGTTTTTAGTTAAATTTATATTATTTGTGCATAATTCACATTATAAGTAAATTCATAATTTAAATATAATTAAAAAATATAAAATATAGTACCAATTAAACTTTGCATAGGTCGATGTTCAGGCCCCGATTAATCTCCGTCTAGGCTTCAAAGGCCCTCTACCACCCAACAAGTGTCTTGCGCTTTTTAAAACACCGAGTATAATTACTTGTTCATATCTCACATTACATCCTTTGTATTTCTATTCACCTGTTAAATATAAGTACATATAAACTGATAGATCTACTATCTATTTATTGTGATTGAAGTTTGAAAGTTGTTTCTTTGTTGTGCAGGATTCCAGAGATTATTTTATAATTTAAAGAGTAATTTTCTTCACCCCAACTTTGCCCCTTTTCTAGCTCTTAGGGTGTGTTTGAAAATAATTCCACTAGAAAATGAAAAGGAATTGAATTGAATTCACTTAATGGAATTCAATTGTATTAATTTCTTCAAACAAATTTTTTATTTGGAACCAATGTTATTAAGATTGGACCGGATATCAAACCGGTAAAGCTAATGGTTCACGGTTTAGTTCAACCGAATTAAATCGTGGTTCAACCATTTACTTCAATTAAATATATATATATATATATATATATATATATATATATATATATATATATATATATATATATATATAGTAGGAAATAAAAATAGTAGCTATTACAAATTTTGTCTATTTCAAATTTTAAATAATATTTCAATCATAAATAACAAAATATCTATATAACATTGCAATATATTAATATTTTTTTAAGGAAATAAAATTAACAATGTTAATGATAAATTTATATCTCTTTCTATAAGTTATTATGTAAGAGAAATAATGATTTAGACTAATTATTTCTTCCATATTAATAATACAATAAGTAAAAAACAATAAATAAATAACAATATTTCATAAGAGTTTCACCATTAATTTAAATTTTCTAATTATAATTTAGATAGATTTTCCATAATAAAAAGTCAAATAATAATAAATAAATATTAATTATCTTCCATAAGAGTGAGAACATATATGTAAATATAAATTTTCTAATTATATTTAGATTTGTATAGATTTCATAAGAAAAAAAGTTAAATAATAAATAATAAATAATTATATTTCATAGGAGTGATTAATTATATGTAAATACTCTAATTATTTCCCGAATTGATGCAGGTTTCATGAAAACCGGGTTTTTACCGGTTCACCGGTTTTTGACGGTTCAAACTGGTTTAATCCGGTTTTATATCGAACTGTTATTATTTATCAATCAGATCGGACTCATTGCCGGTTCCCGGTTGTACCGGTTGAACCGGCCGGTCCGGTCCGATTTTAATAACATTGTTTGGAATCTTCATTCATATTAGAGAATTCAATTGATTGTTAATAAATTTATTTAACATTTTTTCAAAATTGTTTACACAAATAATTTCACTTTTTAAATTAAAAAAAGCATGTGGAATATAACATGGTAAAAATAATATCTAAAAGCATGTGGAATTTGAAGGGATATTGACTGGTTGAAAAACCAGCCTATTAAAAATTGTAGAAAGATATTAAAGGTTTGTTTTAGGGGTTTTTACTTTTTACCCACTTTGTCAACCCGGATCCATAATATAACCCACTTTCACTGGGTTCCTCTCTTGTGTTTTTGGTGTTTCCATGTACAATGGAGAATCATGTTTGAACCTTTAGTTAAGATTGAACATCAAAGCTAAGATAGGCTATTCTTGATTCTACAGATAATGTCTACAGATCTGATGTTTTATTATGTTTGATTTTAGATTTCACATTTTACTTATTCTGAAGATTCTTATGCTTGAAAAAGATTGGATTAATGACATTAAAAAGTCCTTGGAAATTATTATGTGTTTCTTCATGATACAGATGAAAATAAAGAAGTCAGTTTGTAGCAGAAGCCTTAATATTATCGAGAAAAAATAAAGTTTCTTGGAAGCGAAATGGATGAAGGAGACGATGCGGATCTGCTCATCAATTGGCATCGGCATTGTTGGCATGAGTGGTGTAGGAAAAAGGGGTAAGATTTAATTATATTATAAATTTGTAGTGTTTTACTTTCCCGATTTAGTTGATGGATTTAGTCTCGGTTCTTTTATATATTATACCCTTTGATTCCTTTAGGACCTACAGAGATACTTTATGAATCAGTGTTATATTGAAATATTTATAACTAAATGGTGGCAAATGGATGCACACATGGTTGTGTCAATTTTACTTAGTGGGTCCATATCTAACTATTCTTGAAGCCGAAACTTTATCGGTTCGGGAAGCATTGTCTTGGCTTAAAGGTTTGGGATAATAGGATTGTTTTTGAGGCTCTAGTTAAAGGTGATCGTAGATTATCTTACTTTGCTTCCATGATCCAAGATTGTAAGTGTTAGCATG
This sequence comes from Euphorbia pulcherrima, assembly GCA_947683365.1. Classification (NCBI taxonomy): domain Eukaryota; kingdom Viridiplantae; phylum Streptophyta; class Magnoliopsida; order Malpighiales; family Euphorbiaceae; genus Euphorbia; species Euphorbia pulcherrima. Next base: position 29,529,198 of record CANTUS010000007.1, read on the forward strand.
CCAATTTGTTTCATGCCTTTTTAGCTTTTATGGTAAGAAAATAATGTTGTTGCACATTGTTTAGCTCGATCAGTTTTCTTGAATGATGTAACGGGAGTTTGGCTATCAAACCCTCCGCCTTGTGGCACTCATCTCTTTTCTAATTGATATATCCTTTCTTCGTTAAAATATTTTTTACTTAGTGGGTTCCAAAAAAAAATAAGATTTAATAATGGTAAATGATTGTGGTCTCTTTTTGTTTTTGTCCCTCTACATAAAAAAGCTGAACATTAATTACTCTCGATTTAGTATCTCGACCTATGTTCCCCGAACTTGGGTACCGATGTGCCTAAACGATATTATTTGGCCAAAAAACGACGTAGCACACTGCATAGCAGTGAATATTATTCACGGGACCGATTTTGATGAAAATAAGGCAAGAATACACCAAAATCCAAAACTTGAAAATTCACCCATATTGACGATCAACCTTCTCCAAATAGGTTAATGCCATCTCAACTACATCAATGGGTAATAAAAATGAAGAAAGAGTTTGAGATAGACGTAGAGCGAATCCAACCATTCCCTATTTTAGTGTAATCCCTAAAATAGGGAATTGGTACAAGAATCATTCCTATATGGTATGACCCTATTTTAGGGGATAAATATTATATTATTATTTTTATTTACTTTTTATTTTTTAATTGTTTTGTTAGTTAATTAGAATCGAAATGATGTAAAAGAATTAATATAATAATAGTTAAATATTATTATTTTTTGGAGATGTAATATAGGGAATGAAAATAGGGAAGATGATTGGAATAAAAATACTGTAAATCCCTTAAAATAGAGTTTAGGGAATAAAAAATAAGAAATATAGTATAAATAAAACACTTTTTGAGTAAAATTTAATTGATGTTTAGTTTTCCAATAACTATATATTAAAGGCACTTAACTTTTCGTAGCTGTAACTTTTTTTTCTCTAGTGTACAGCAGTAACTTTTTAAGTTATGCATCTGTTGAATTTTTTACTTTAAAAAGCCCAAAACACAGTAACCCTAGCCCCAATTAACAATTATGTCCTCATCTACTCCAACCTGCCGTCTGTGTTCATTTTGTTGCAGCATTCCGGCATACCGGACAGATCCAGCATCGGTATCCGTACCGGACACCGCTGAGCCGGAGAAATCAAAGAGTCCGAGTAACATAAAGCTCGACTTTACTTTCCAAATTCAATAAAAATGCCATAAAATTGAGTTCAGATTCGATTTTTGAGATTTAAGTAATAAATTTGCAAGTAATAATAAAAATAAGAATATTATTAAAAATTTATTATTACTGTTTTGAAGGCATGAGGCGCACTCAAGGCGCAATGGGCTCTCTTGTCGCCTAGGCACAAGGCGCAAAAAAGTGGACATAAAATGTGCAATGCAAAAATTTCACATAAATATTGATATTATAGATGCAGAAAATTCATTACACATAACTATTATAATAACTTTACAAGGTATGACAATCCATGTAAGTCATTAAAAATCCAAAATTAAAACAATATATAGCTGAAATATTTGTTAAAATAAATAGTTAATACGTGTGGCAAAGCTTGTAGCCTAGTGGTTGAGCCTTGAAGCTCTTATCGTAGAGGTCACAGGTTCGAGTCCACATACGGTTGGGGTCGAATGAGGTTTTTCTTTGCTAAATTTGTAAGCCCAATGAGACAATTTTTTAAAGAAAAAAATAGTGAATACTTAGTTATAAATATAAAGAATGAATAATAAAATAAGGTGAATGCTATGGTAACTTTGTTTTTTTCCAAAGTAATAATTACTTTGCCTTTCATCATCAATGAATTAGTGGGGTGGAATTCAATCTCTCCGCTATTAATAGTTTGCTTCCTTGGATACTTGATAGATGTTACTTTGGCAAGTGCAGTTTTCTTTTTTAGTTGTTACTTTTTTGTATTGTTTATAAGTCTCTAAGTTATACTATAAATTTCAATCTTATCTTACCCCACCTAGCATGGGATGGGATAAAAGGTTTGGCTGTTGTCTTAATAATATCAATCTTGTTGCATAAGTCTGTCTTGTTGATGACATTGGTGTTTGTCTCATAGCTCTTGAGAGCACAAAGCGCACGCTTTTCTGCGCTTTTAACAACTATGGTTTGTTTGTGGTCACTTATATCCTTAGCTTCATCACAAAATGTTTTTCCGTGCTTAAAAGTGGTCAAGGGAAGTTTGTTTTTAAAACAATCATTTTGATTTATCTTATATAGATCTAATATGATAAATGCATGTATTTTTCATGCCCACATGAGCTTTGCTCTGATTATATGATCTACATGGGTGAGTCTCCCAATAGAAATTTTCTACATTCACAAGGTTCGAACGTAGGACCTTGCTTAAGTGATGCCGCTTACCACTTGGAGCGACTCACATTGGCATGATAAATGCATGTATCATTCTGCACGAAAGGACATATTTGTTAGATAGATGAGCAGAATGGTATACGAGGAAAAAAGTGCATTTAAATATCAAATGAGTTTTCTATGTGTCTCTTCATTTCACTATACAAACAAACTAGTTGCAGTAAGAGAAGCTAAGTCTCGATCAAGCAATGCGATGTTCACATGGATGGTTAAGGTCGAAAAGAAACTTATTGATCCTTTTGCCCATGCCTTATCACTAATCATATTTGTTGTTCATTATCAAGACTAGTATTATTTGATGTTCATTTTTGACCGATGAAGAGATGGTAGGGTTGAAAGTGGGGCGGGGATTCCCCGAACTCGATGGGGATCCGACCTGATGGGGATGGGGAATCCCTGATAAGAATCTCTACGGGGTGGGGATCGGGATTTTTTAATCCCTGAATCCTTAATGGGGATGGGGGCATAGTCCCCAAACCCGATAAATCCTCGAACCCGATAAGAAAAACTAATTTTTGATTTTTTGTAAGTGCTATCAATAATCTTAAAAAAGTTCTTGATTAAGCTTAAAAGTAAATTGTAAAATATAATAATATAATATTCACAATTATTAATTTTTATATATTAATACTAAAAAATGACAATATACTTGAAAACTAATGTTCAACACCATTTCATTAATCATCTAATTGATTTTACAACACAATTATATTGTATTGTTTTTATTTTTATTTAATTATTTTCACTAAATATATAACTTGTATCAATTTTTTCGATATTTTTTTGTTAGCGGGGAATTAGGGAATCCCCGATGAAGAATGGGGAAAAATTTTTCCCTAGAACCTTAATAAGGATGGGGATGGGGAATGCATTCCCCGCCCCAATAAACCCACTTTCAACCCTAAAAAATGGTTTCTACATTATGTCTACATGATAGACTCATTAACGCATACAACGATACTGCCCCTCTTCATCTGCATGATTTTCTATTTTTCTTGTTCGTTTTTCCAGGCATGAATTGTTGGGTCTTATGTAAGAGAGAACACAAAAGTATGACTATATTTATATCTTTGACAGGATTGGTTTGATGATTTATCCATAATTTGTTTGTGTACGTTTAACATGTTACTCTTAAAATTTGATGTAAAATTGATGTGAATTATTGTTGAACTTTTACTTAGCCACCATTTGAATAGTATTCTAATCTTATGTGATAATTTGTCTCCCAATTTTTACTATAAATATGTAACCCTTTCTCTTCTTCCATCACCAACAAAATAATAAGAAAAATTTTGTTCTTCAATTCTCTTTATTCTTGGTACAATTCCTTTGTATTAATAGTTGATTTTCAACACGTTATCAGCACGAAATTACTCTATCAGTCAAAGAAAAAGGTATCAATTTTATTTATTATAAGTTTAGTTATATATTTGTTCTAATTAGTCTTAATATTATAGATATGTCGAAACTTGCAAATATCGAGTTTGTAACACTTGATGTCACTGGGAAAAATTACCTTTCCTGGGTGCTGGATGCTGAGATTCATTTAGCATCAATGGGTCTTAGAAAAACGATAAATGAAAAGAGTGATGCCACAGTGCAGGAAAAGGCTAAGGCCTTGATATTTCTTAGACGACATCTTGATGAAGGTTTGAAATCTGAATATTTAACTGTCAAAGATCCTGTAGATCTTTGGAAGCAACTGAAAGACAGGTATGAACATTTAAAATTGATATCGTTACCAAAAGCTCGATCTGATTGGATTCAAATACGGCTACAAGATTTTAAATCTGTAACTGAATATAATTCTGATGTGTTCAAAATTACATCCACTTTAAAATTATGTGGAGTTGAAGTTACTGATGAGGATATTATGGAAAAAATATTATCAACTTTTCATCCATATAACATGGTCCTGCAGAGCCACTATAGAGAAATAGGCTTTAAGAAACACAATGAATTAATTTCTTGTCTTCTTTTAGCAGAGTAGAATAATGAGTTTTTATTGAAAAACCATGAATCACGTCCCACTGGATCTGTGGCATTCCCTGAAGTGAATGCAACATTTTATGATAATAATAATTTTAATGGCCATGGCGGTGGTCGTGGCTGTGGACGTGGCTATGGATATGGTCGTGGACGTAAATATGAGCGCGGTAACAACTTCCACCCGGAAGTGGAAAAATAACAAAAACCACCAGAAGTGAAAAAATCAAAATGATAATTTTGATAAAAATAAAAATGTTCAAAATGATGAGAACAAATGTCACCGTTGTCGCATGACTGGGCATTGGTCACGTACCTGTCGAACTGCAAAACATTTAGTGACCCTTTATCAAGCATCATTAAAGAAATCCGCTGATGTGGAAACAAATTGCATTATTAATGATGAGCCCATTGATATTACCCATTTGGATATGGCGGATCTCTTTTTACCCAGCACCAGAGGAAAGGACAAATATGAATAATGGTTGAATATTTTTATATATATTTATATATCTACTACTTTTAATATGTGTGTTTATTTTCTTTTATGTTTTATGTAATTTGTATTTTCTTATCAATGTCTTATGTATTTTCTTTTCAATGTTTTATGTAATGTTTAATCATGAATAAATAATAATTTAGTTTATTTTCTTTAAATGAAGAAAATGAATTCTTTCCCGGTATTAATTGATATCAAGGCTAATGAAGAAAATATATGCATTGTGGATAGTGCTATCACCCATACTATTCTTAAAGATTCAAAATATTTTTCCACATTGAAAAAGGGTGAGACAAACGTTACCATAATAACGGGTAACTCAAAAATTGTTAAAGGCTCCGGAAGAGCTCATATTACTTTACCAAGGGCAACGACAGTTACAATAAACAATGCATTATTTTCCCCAAATTCTCAAAGAAATTTATTAACTTTTAAGGATATTCACAGAAATGGATATCATGTTGAAACTGTAAATGAAGACGGTAAAGAATGTCTTTATGTTACAAGCATAACTTTTGGGAAGAAGTGTTTACTTGAAAAAATTTACATTCTTCCATTTGGCTTGTACTACACATTTATAAATGAAATTGAAGCCAATTTAACTATAAACCAGAAGTTTATAGATTCAGATACATATAAAATTTGGCAAGATAGACTGGGTCATCCTGGTTCAATAATGATGAGAAAAATTATAGACAATGCACATGGGCATCCGTTGAAAAACTAGAAGTTTCTTCAACATAATAACTTTTTTTGTGCTGCTTGTTCGCAAGGAAAATTAATCATAAAACCTTCAAAACTTAAAGTTGGAATTGAATTACCAACATTTTTAGAACGCATACAATGTGATATATGTGGACCGATTCATCCACCATGTGGACCATTTAGATATTTTATGGTTCTAATTGATGCTTCAACTAGATGGTCACATGTATGCTTATTATCATCACGCAATATGGCATTTGCGAGATTACTTACTCAAATTATAAGATTATGAGCACAGTTTCCCGATTACACAATCAAATCAATTCGTCTTCATTAGCTAGGCTTCATTAGACCTAGCCCGAACCCGGCCCAGCCCAAACAATGATCAAGTCTAAGGTATATACCATGGTTTTCAGACCCGGACCGGTCATCAAATCGGTGAAGACAGCAGTTCATAGATTTAAGGTTCAATCGGATTAAATCAGTGGTTGAACCGGATTTTCTTAAACATTTGAAAATACTAAATATTTTCTATAATTTTATATTAAACATGTAATATGAGTTATACTCCTACAAGAATTAATAATATTAAATAAAATATTTTATAATCCAAAGTTATATTTCGAATAAAAATAAAATACAAGATAACAACTAATATAATCTAGTAAATGAATGCAAACCGAATTCCATATTATATAGATTCGATTAAAAAAGTTAATAGATTTTATTTACGATATATAAAAATAACACATTAAAGGACGAATTAAAATTTTTACACAAGATGTAAAATAAAAAAGTTATATATTCATTCAATATAAATTTTAAGCAAAAAACTTAGAGTTAATGGTATTTAAAAAATTTAAATGTTATTTCGTTATGAAAAACATTCAAAATTGTAATTAAAAGAAATATTTCAAATTTAATAAAACGTGTAATATATGAAATAAAAAAATAAACATATTTATTGTGGTTTTTTTACAATAGAATATTATTAAAATAAGGAAAATCATTAAAAATATATATGTCTCACTAAAATATCTATAAATTTGTCATGCTTGTTAAACATACAAATTATTTATAGAACTGCCATGAGTCCCCCACTGTTTCTCTCTTCCCCTTTTTCTTTTGATTTTCTTTCTTTTTTTCATTTATCTCTCAAACCGTTTATTTTTTCGACATGCTGCTTTTAGAGTTTTTTGTTCATCTTATTTTTATCTTTCAAATGATATCTACTGTGATATTTTCGAAATTTTTTATCAAGTAATTATCTAGTAGGTATCCAGTAGTCAGTAGATCACTGTTGGATATCTTAATCGTAATAGTTTTTTTATGGAGTCCAATGACATCAAATATATATTTAATAGATATATAACAGATGTAAATATGATGATTTCATAAATTATAAATAGATCTATTTCTTTTTTTTACGATGATTATTTTATAAAATATAACATCTAGAATATATCTAGTAAGCATCTAGTAATCACTATTAGAATTGTAATTTTCTGCCATGGCATTGTATAGTAGGGATAAGTTTTGAATCATTTGTGACACATTCAGGCCCTGTTCTCTTGGACTACAATTCAATTCAGTTCAGACTACTTAGTTCAGTCCAATTCAGTTCAGTTCAGCTATGCGTATTTATAATTTACACTAAAATAAGTTCAGTTCAGTTCAGCCAACTTCAGTTCAGTTCATGAAATTGCAGTGCAAAAGAACAAGGCCTCAGTTGGAGGTTTTCTCTATTGATCAAAAGTTGCATGTTCTCTTGTTTAAACTACTGTACAAAGAGCTGGTTGAATCATACAAAATTGTCTTGATATTTTGTAATGATTCAAGACATAAAAGAAGCGGGCAAGAGAAAGAGTTCATTCGTTTCACAATAAAATATACTTGCTGTGTGTAATTCTTGCTAAATTATGGGGCTCGCTATTTGGGATTCTTTCAGGTTCAGTACCATAAACATGGTTATTTGTCGTACATTGGGGTTGTTGGCACAGTTAAGAAGCTACTTAGTGGTGAAGAAGTATAAAGGTACTCAAATTGCTCGCAAGTATAATTTCAGAAGATATACTCTTGATATTTGTAATACATACTGTATGACTCTCGTTGATGATACTAAAAATTAATAAACTAATAAACTTGAAACAAATGTTAATCTTAAAGTGGATCATCAATTGAGCTAATCAATTCATTGTCTAAAAATACAGGTAGCCATTTGATTGCTGGATTCAACATGAGTTTTATTTATTCTTGATATTTGGAAAATACAAGGAAATATTGTAGGAAGCTGCCTCAATTGTAATTTTCTTTCAATACTCCAACTTGACAACTTCAAAGAAAAGAATTATTTAATAGTTTGGTATTTAAATTTGTGTACCAACAAGGTGTAGCTTAGTTGGCTAAGCGGGCTGAGCAAGTCGGAGGATAACAAGGTTCAAATCCCGCTAAATACATTTGTTGTGAGGGGTGAGGAGCCTTAACTGTTATTAAGTCCCGAATAAGATTATTTCAATGAAGATATATATAAATATTACCAAAAAAATTAAAATTTGTTCCTTTTAATCTTTTGTCGTCCCCTTAAAAGCAAGCTACAAATCAAATTCATGGGCTTATAAATTATTTTTAAGGGCTTCTTACAAAAAGGCTAAGAAAGCCCAAACTAATTAAGTCCATACAAGTAATAATCTACAATTACACAAAAACAGGGGAAATTATTTTCAAACACACGGCCTTAAATGAAAGGAATTCCAACCATCTCTCAAAACTGAATAACGCGGTTTTCATCACAGAAACCAAATTCAAAAACACGTTCAAATCACCAAGTTCAGAGCCACGATCACAGTAACTGCTCGCATTATCTACAAAACCAATGGGAATTCTACAGATTCTAAAGTTAATTGGCGATAATCATAGGCATTCCGATTTCTGTTTCAAAATCAGAAGAAAGAAGGAAGAAATCTCAAAGGTAAGAAATGAAACCCTAATATTGTAACATTGTTCGGAAGTCTTCAAATTAAAGTAGCTAATCAGTGAAATAATGTAAATATTACAAAAAAAATTATGCATTATGATATGTAAATATTACCAAAAAAAAAAAATTTACTAAGCCCCGAACATGATTATTTCATTGAAGATATTTGTAAATATTATCAAAAAAATTAAATTTTTGTCTTTTAATCTTTTGTCGACCGCTTAAAAGCAAGCTACAAATCAAATTCATGGGCTTAAAAAAATTTTTTAAGCACCGTTGTAACGGTAAGTCAGAAATGTAGCATCAACAGTGATTACTGGCCTGCAATGTTTCCAGCCTTCAATAGAAGCAGAAAAGGCAATAAAGAAATATTTAAACATTGAGTCATCTATCGCAACATCAATTACTGAGCCGGGATTAGTTTGCCTAATCATGTATAGCAAACTTGGCAACGAAGAGTACGAATCAGATGGTGACCCTCTAATCATCTTCAATGCTTATTCTTTTGCATGCCATGCCTTTTCATAGTTTATATCGACTCCCAACTGATTTTTCAAATCCCCCATAATATCCCCTGGTCTATACACCCTCTTCGGGTTGATGAATGAATTTTTTACAAACTTAGCAACAAGTTCAGTAGTAGCTTGCCTCTTCTCACCGTTCCTTGTGTCAATATCACATGTATGAAATTCAAAATACTTCCTAACAACAAAGCAAAACCATGTTGTCTCTTCGAAGCTTTAAAAAACCAAGAACAGCTTGAAAAACACAAGTTAGCCAATGCTCCTTTGTACACGATTTATAAACCTTGAATTAGAACTCATTTCTTAACGCATAGAGACTAACAGCCTCTTTAAGAACAGACTTATCTTCAAACACTTGACCAACTTTTAAAAAATCAACATTAGGAACAGAAATTATAGGATCGCCAAAATAGTCTACCGAAGAATCTACTACAGCCAAACCATACAGATCATCTAATGCCATCTGAGACTTACTCCTTATATAAGTGGAATAATCATCAAGTAATTCTTCTGCAACATCAGATACAGAGGGATCATAAACAATTTGTTGTTAAAAAATAGAGACAATACTGTTATCAATTTCTTCAACTACAGAACCTGACAAAGGACAAACAACAAAATGTAAGAATAAAAACAAATCCAAGACAAAAAGAAACAATACCACTAAACAGTAACTACTAAGATACGAAAACAACCACAAAATTATAAAATATATAGAAAAAAACTGTTAGATGTCTGGCAGACATCTGATAAACAACTAGTAAACAAAGTAACAAGATTACAAGACATCATACAAATTGCTAGTAAACATATGGTAGACATCTAGTGAAAATCAAGTAAACACCTAGTAAAAAGGTATTAGAAGCACCAAAAACGAAACAAATAGTTAATATACATATATTATATATCAGATAAAAATGTGGAAACAACTCTAATCAAAAATCCAAAAACTACTAAAACAAATGATGAGAATCAAAAGACATGAAACAATGATTGCCTTGAGCATCAGCCAAAATAGAAGAAACTGATGTAACACACAAAGGATAGTCTGTGATCAGCATATTTTGGTACTTCAATTGAATATAAAACCGAACAGAGAGATCATTCTTGATCTCAACAGCAGGAAAAATCCATCTGAAACTTGATACTCGATCTTAATATCATAATTCTGCTCGTCTAACTACAAACTTTCAGTCACAAAACATTTAAAAACAGAAAAGCTAGCTGACCTAGGAATCAAACCACCAACCGCACTAAAGGAGATAAACTTAACATCAGAAGACCATGTTCCATTACATTGAATTAAAACAGCAATATCGTCCATTTAAAAACAAAAATATGAACTATAATCTCAAAATTGGCAGAATGAATAAAGAACATAAGCAAACGAAGTCGCAATAGAAAGTCAAAATCGAAGTTACGAAAAGGAAAAAGAGAAAGGAATGGAATAGTGAAACTAGAGCAGCAAGCGAGCAACAACGACAAATAGCAAAAATATGTAAAGAAGTGAACTCAGAAGATAAAGTCGAAGAAAACGCCTTCAACAAGAATGAAGAAAACGCTGGGAATCCGATCAGAAAGAAGCCTAGGTCAGATCGACAATCAGATCAGAGAGAAAGATGAAAGATAAAGAGTTGAGTCAAAACCGTTAACTGACTAAACAGGAGAGTTTATATAGGTGGTAAACTTGTGAATATTTTACCAAAAGAATGAAAGATGTAAAATATTAATGAAGTCTTGTGAGTTTGTAGATATTTTAGTGAGGGGTTGAGATTTTTTGACAATTTCCCTATTTTTAAAGTTGACATGTAGACTTATAGATACACTTCGTGATCTAACTTATAAACTGAAAAGTGTGTATAAATTAATTTGACCAACTCATAACCAATAAATATCACCCTCATAAAATAAGTAAATTCAAATGTGGATGACGACCTTTGGTAATTGAATGCAGCTGGAATTAGAACTTTAGAAGTATTTAAATTTTTGTATATACTAAAATTTGAGTGGGTGGAAGTATAAAGGTAGCAATGAAAATGAAAGATGAATGGTAAACGCCAAAACAACAGGGACAATTATACATTCCCTGCCACTGAAAATAACTTAAATTTGAAATCATTCATTCCTCTAATTTCATAATATAACAGTTTTTTTTATTCTGACACTTCTTAAAATTTCTTTTTTATGGAATACGATGATATCTAACATATATTTCATATATCTAGTATATTTGTATTAGATATTGAGTAGATCTTGATTTTGATAGTTTCTATGGAATATTTTATAAAATATAACATCTAATAGTTACATAGTAGACATCTAGTATATATGTATCCTCTTAAAAAATCTATTTAAATCTGTTATAAATTGTGTTATAAATCTATTTGAAGTTATGATTTACTAGATAACTTCTAGATAATTACTAGATAATTACCGAATAACTACTAGATATCTAACAGTTCAAAAAAATTTTGGAAAAAATATATCAGAGTGGATGTCGTTTTGAAGATGCAAATGAGACAGACAAAAAACTCTAAAGCTGCATTTCAATAAAATGAATGGTTTGAGAGATAAATTTATAATAAGGCAAAAGAAATTAGAAATAAACATGTTGGAAGCATGTTTGTGTGAGAGGGACGTGGTATTCATGTAATTAGTTTCCCCTGTTTTTGTTTTTTTTGCAGATTATTTATGATAGGACCAAATTATTATGGGTTGTGTCAATTGTGTAAGAAGCCCTTAATACAATTTAAAAATTAACAATATATAATATAAAAGTATAAAATGAGAAGATATTATCATTTGTGTCTAGTAGCTCAATTGTTAGAGCATGTATTGAAATAAATGTTAGAGGTTTAGTGTTCAATTCCCACCAACAACAATTTAAAAAAAAACATAATTTAAGTGAACTAGAAACCGGTTATTAGTTGAACTGGCCAATTTTTGGTTGAACTGTTCAACCGGTTGTTGACTGACTCTTGACTATGTCAAGAATTCGGCAAAACCAGACCGAACCAGACACCATTTCCGGTTAAACCCGGTCCTGTCCGGATTTCAAAACCATGGAATATACTACAGGGAATTATAAAAAAACATACACGTCTCACTAAAATATCTACAAATTTGACATGCATGTTAAACATACAAACTATTTACAGAAATGTTATATAATTAAGTCCCACGCCATGTTTCTCTTCTCCCCTTTTTCTTTTGATTTTCTTTTTTATTTTTCATTTATCTCTCAAACCGTTTATTTTTTCGACATGCGACTGTAGTGTTTTTTGTTCGTATTATCTTTGAAATGATATCCACTGTAACATTTTTGAAATTTTTTTATCTAGTATTTATCGAGTAGGTATCCAGCAGATCACTGTTAGATATCTAGTAGATATCTAGTATATCTTACTCGTAATAGTTTTTTTTTGTGTTCTAATGACATCAAACATATATTTAATAGTTATATAACAGATTTGTATATGATGATTTCATAAATTATAAATAAATCTATACCTTTTTATGATGATTATTTTATAAAATATAACTTCTATTAGATATCTAGTAAATATCTAGTATTCATTGTTGGATATCTAGCATATCTTAATATTAACAGTTTTTTATGGAATCTGATGACATCTAACATATATTTCATACATGTAGTATATTTATATTAGATATATAGTAGATCTTGATTTTGATAGTTTTTATGGGATACTTTATAAAATATAACATCTAATAGATATATAGTAGACATCTAGTAGTTTCGTATCCTCTTAAAAAATCTATTTGAATCTATTATAAAATGAGTTAGAAATCTATTTGAACTTATGATTTACTAGATAACTGCTAGATAATTACTACATAATTACCAGATAACGAATATATGACTACTAGATATCTGATAGTTCAAAAATATTTTTGGAAAAAAATATAACAGTGATTCGAAGATAAAAATGAAACAAATAAAAAACTCTAAAGCAACGATTTGACAAATAGATGCAAAAAAAGGCAAAAGAAATTAGAAATAATCATGGTGGTGGAAGCATGTTTATGTGATATATGGTATTCATGTAATTAGTTTTCCCTGTTTGTACTTTTTTGTAAATTGTTTGTGGTAGAGCTAAATTATTTTGGGTTTTGTTGCAATTAGCTAAGTAGCCCTATACTATAATCTTTTCCTTGTTTGAATATGGCCCTTAACCTTAAGGCTATGCCATCCCAAGGTGCTGCCAAATGGAAGGAAAGTATCACGTCAATGAATATGAAATAATAGATTAAACCTTGCTAGCAAGTTATGGTAGTTTATTTTCAAATCCTACAACTTAGTGAAAAACTAGATATGAGGTTTCCAATAGGGTAGGTACACAATCCATCTTCATAGTACCAATCACATTGACACTTAAATTTGAAGGCATTACCTATAATTGAAAAGTAACATTCTTGACATTAACTCCTTGACTTGTGAAAAAACATACTTCTTTGTTTCCTGATTAATAGATTAAAAATATTCTATCTACTTGTCCATAATTTTAATGGTTGGACTTACTCAAATTTGGTTGGTTTGATCATGTTGTTGTTTATTTCAAAATCTTTGAAATTATATATATTAAATGTAAAATGTATAACTAATTATGTCCGAATATATATATATATATATATATATATATATATATATATATATATTGTCCTTAGCGCATGTCGTCACTTATTTAAAGGTTGAGCTCGGTAGAAAGCCGACTCCATTTGTTAAAGAAAAGAAAAAGCAATAAACAAAAAACATCTCAGGGATGTTACAAAAAAATTTTTTGCAACATAGTGCAAAATTAATGGACTAAAAGTCCCAATCATAACATAATGAATCCTAAAGATCTAAAGATCCTTAGCAAAATGAGCTGCGGGAAGAAGTTCCGAGTGATGCACCATAATCAATCCCTGCGAGAAGGCTGAGAGGATTAGTCCTAATGGATGTGAGGTCATGCAAGACCGAGACATCAAAACATCTAACTGTCGATTCAGACGAGATCCAAACCGATAAAAGAAACATATTCCAAGGAGAACCACAGTAGACCAAGGAAAAAAACCATTCTAAAGATCGAAGCTGTTAAACTTGCAATCACTACTGCCTAAAAAAGGCACCACCCTGAGCAAACGGTGAGACATCATAGGGCAGGTATACGACTAAGAATTTGCTAAAGCCGCCGCACCTTAACACATCAAAGGAGGAGATACGATCCCCTTTGTTGAAAAATAGCAGACAAAATAGCCAGTAGAAGAGGGATGACCCTCCAAGGAGCTACCGAGCATTGACCCCCAGTCGCGCCATCCAAATAGAACCCTAGTAGACTCAGGGCGCCACAAAGTCGCCTACACGCTGTTTTGTAAAAACCCCACCAAATGTTGGAGAAAAATAGAACCCTAGCCACAAGGTCTTCAGCTTTGGGATCAAATCGTTCTGATGCCGGTGAAACCCTAGATGCCAAAAATCAGAACCCTAGAAGGTGTTGAAACCAGGCCAAACATCGGTGAACTAGTCATCAAAAAATCAAGGTGGCTAGGGTTTAGGAGAGAACCCTAGCCGCCTTTGCTCCTCTCATCTCCCATCGAAGGATGAATCGACTAGACTCCGGTGGAATGATAAAAACTAGCAAAACGCCGGCGGGATCAGGGCAACGCCTAGTCGCCTATTGACTATCTTATTGAAACATAGCCAAATGAGGTTGAAAACAAAACCCTAGCAGCAATCACGAGGTCTGCTATTATGGGATTTAACAAATCAGACGCAGGTGGAAACCTAGCTAAATGCCAATGAAAACTAGACGCCGATTGTCAGGGCGGCTAGGGTTCAAGAGAGAACCCTAGCATATGTTGTCACTTGCTACATGATAGTTTTGTGAAATCTAAATAAATCTAGGTAGAAATATGAGCTTGCATCATAAAACAGGAATATTACTATATGTACATATGACATCTAACGGAACGTCGAAATATTCATTGTAGAAAGCTCTCAATTAGAGAGTAAAAAACTGATTTCATATTGACTATCAGGGAGTAATTCAACTCAACTTTACATTGGGGATACACTGTGCTATTTATAGTATTCTGAGTAATTCTACACTAACAAAATTAGTAATCAAATTTCAACTAACAACTAATCAACTATAACTATAATGCTGACTCAACAAGTGCCAACTCATCAATCCGTTTGATGCTTGATTACTGGCTGCAATAACTCTAACATTCATAGTTGCAAAGTATGGCTGTAAGCAAATGTACTCTCTCCATTTATATATAGTTGTCATATACCTAATTCATGTATTATAATAAAACAATCAACATTTACTAATCAAACCTTTACTAGCCTCAAAATAATGTCTGCCTATAAGCTCTATCCTATACTAGGAGCAGGGAAATGCTAATACCATACTCAACGCAATGATAATTCGTAACCCTAACTTGCTTTGAAAACAATAGTAATGATAATTCTATTGAATATATTAAACTTAATTAAAGAAAAAGGAAAATTATGATTGGTAGTTGGCTAATATGAAAGATTGTGGCTGGATGCAACTGATAAAAAAGAAAAATTAATGAAATGGTGGCTTAAAAAGAATGCATATACGACACATTGTTGACAAATAAAGATAGAAATCTCAACAATATATTGCAGTTTGAAATTATGTGATTTGTGGGGCTTATATATATTTTCATGTCTAGCTTGTAAGCTCTATATATAGAGAGCATAATTCTGGAGAATGTGAAGGAAAAAAAATAGTCAGAGAAGTCTAATAAAAATAGAGTGTATTGTGCTTTATTTTTCAAAGTATTATAATACACTTTTGTTAATTACTTTTGATTAAGTTCCTCTTTCATCAACTAAACTGGTATCAGAGCCATTTTGGAACCCGATCCTCTTTCCAGAAAAAATTCCCGAGTGAAAAAAAGTCGAGTTTTTAAAAAAAAATTGAGTGTTGCAGTAGTCCAGAAAGCATTGCAGTAGGCTATTAGAAGTGTTGCAAGAAACTGCAGAAAGTGTCGCAGAATGCTAAAAGTGTCGCCATAGACTTTTAAGGGTCACAACAGCCCCTGTACGCATGGAAACAATTATTTTGTGAAAAATTATCTTAAAAATGAATACCAACAGTGTTTCTTTCAACTTCCCTCAACTCACGAAAACTAATTATAAAAATTGGTACATTAAAATGAAGATAATTCTCAGAGCCCAAGATGTTTGGGACATAGTCGAAAAGGTTATGAAGTCCCAGCTGAAAATGCACAACTGTCTCAACCTGAAAAAGATAGTTTGCACAAGAGTTGAAGAAATGACCAGAAGGCACTTAGTCTAATCCATCAAGGTTAAGATGAAGTAAGGTTTGAAAAGGTGGCAGAAGAAACCATTTCCAAGCAGGCATGGGACATACTGCTAGTTTCTCTTCAAGGAGTAGAGAAAGTTTAAAAAATTCAACTACAAATGCTGTAGGGTGAGTTCGAGATGATGAAAATAAAGGAGACAGAAACTGTTGTTGACTATTCCTCATGAGTAAAATCTGTTGTAAATAAAATGCGGCAGTACGGAAAAAAAACTCGATGAATAGAGAACTGTCAAAAAATTCTGCAGTCGCTACTACCGAAGTTTGATTACATAGTAGTCGCCATAGAAGAGTCATGAGACACAAGTACAATGGCTATTGATGAACTTATTGGCTCATTGCAAGCACGTGAGGAATGGCTAAATAGACAAAAAGACGAGTCTATTGAACAAGTTTTGGCAGCAAAGGCTTCATTGAAAGGAGGTGAAAATAGCCGAGTCGCTAGTCAATTTGGACGAAGATGCAGTAGAGGCTGAGGAGGAAACAGAAGAGGAAGAGGTCATGGTAGAAACCAACAATGTGAAAGAAATGACAATAATAATAGAGATAATATATCCACACAAGGCAGAGGTCATGGACGTGGATGAGGGCGAGAAAGAGGCTACTAGAGACAAAATGATGGACAAGATAAGTCTAATGTTCAATTCTATAATTGCTCGAGATTTAGCCACTATGCTTCAGACTGCCGAAGCCCACCGAACCAAGCAGAGGAGACAGCTAATAAAATCCAATATGATGAGGTGAATGACACGGTTTTACTAACCCGTGAAGGTGACCATAGTCAAGAAAACAACATCTGGTAACTTGACAATGGAGCATGCAATCACATGTGCGGGGATGATAAAATGTTCATAGAACTGGATAGGTTGTTTAGTGGAAATGTCATCTTTGGAGATTCGTCAAAAGTTCCAATTAGAGGCAAAGGAATTATTCTTCCAAACATGAAAAGTAACATTTTAAGTTTGGAACAGTTGCTAGAGAAAAACTACCAAGTGCATATGATGAACCGAAAGTTGGTGCTATTAAATGAGAGGAAAGAGCTGCTTGCAAGTGTGCCTATGTCGAAAAACTGGATGTTCACTCTCAACATCAATATGGAGGTGGCCAAGTGTTTAAAAGGTTGCTTGAAGGAATCTGATTGGCTTTGGCATTTACGATTTGGGCATCTCAATTTTGGTGGGTTGAAATTACTAAGCCAGATAAAGATGGTGCATGGTCTTCCCCCTATTGACAAACCTCAATAGCTTTGTGAGGGACATCTTGTTGGAAAATAATCCAGAATGAGTTTTCCAAAGGAGACCTTGTCTAGAGAAAAGCGCCACTTGAGCTTATTCATGCCGTTGTATGTGGACCGATGACACCAACATCATTGGGAGGCAACAAATATTTCTTACTATTCATTGATGACTATAGCAAAAAAAAGTGGGTGTATCTTCTGAAGGAGAAATCAGAAGTTTTTAGAGCATTCAAGAAGTTCAAGGCACTCGGTGAGAAAGAAAGTGGCTATTACATCAAAGCCTTGAGATCTGATAGAGGGGGAGAGTTTACATCAAATGAATTTAAAAGATTCTATGAGTATCATGGAATTTGTCATTCTTGTCAGTCCCGAGATCACCATAACAAAATGGTGTTGTTGAACGAAAGAATCAAACGGTGATAGATATGGTGAGAAGTATGCTAAAAAGCAAGAATTTGCCCAATGAGCTACGGGCAGAAGCTGTTGATTGCGTTGTTTACATCTTGAACTGATCCCCAACAACAAGTGTATTAGATATGACACCCCAAGAAGCGTGGAGTGGGAAAAAGCCAAATATCTCCCATTTTTGTGTTCCTAGGAGTGTTGCACATGTTCATGTAGCTGATGAAGAAAGGAGAAAGCTAGATGATAAAAGCAAAAAATACTTGTTTGTTGCTTGCTTAGAATTTTCCAAAGGTTATAAGATGTTTGATCCTGATACGGGAAAACTATCATCACTAGGGACGTGATTATTGATGAGGAAGCAATTTGGGAATAGAATACTGACAAGCAGAAGAATTACAGTTTTTATCCTTTCACCATGGATGAAAATAATGATCATAATTTGGAGGAACCAACCATAGCATCGATGTTATATAGTCCCACTCCAATTACAACTCCAGGACACGCTGATGATGAAAGTCAAAGTCTAAGAGAAAGACCTAGAAAATTTCATCTTGTTGAAGATCTTTATGATGCAACTAGAGAGCTCAATGAAGAATTGACTTTTAACTGTCATCTTATTGATAGTGAACCTATTAATGCTGAAGAAGCCATGAAAGATGAGAAATGGAGAAAAGCCATGGAGGAGGAGATCAATTCAATTGAGAAAAACAAGATATGGGAGTTGACAAAACTTCCAGCTAATAAAAAGCCAATTTGTGTCAAATGGGTCTTCAAAGCAAAGAAGGATGTAGATGGAGAAATTGTACGACACAAAGCAAGACTTGTTGCGAAAGGATATGGTCAAAATCCCGGCATTGACTATGATGAAATTTTTGCACCGATTGCCAGAATGGAGACGATTAGATTGGTGATTTCATTTGCTGCCCAAAATGGATGGATTATCCACCAAATTGATGTGAAGTCAGTATTTCTCAATAAATACTAAGAGGAGGAAATTTATATCCCACAACCGCCGAGTTACATCGTCAAAGGCCATGAAGAAAAAGTGTTAAAACTGAAGAAGGCACTATACGGACTAAAGCAAGCACCGAGAGCTTGGAAATATCGCATTGACAAATATATTCAAGAAAATGGATTTATTCAATGCCAACATGAGTACACCTTGTACGTGAATGTGAAAGATGGAGACATGTTGCTTGTTTGCTTGTACGTGGTTGATCTTATTTTTACTGGAAATAACCCTCAAATGTTTGAAGATTTCAAAAAGATGATGACCAATGAATTTGAAATGACTGACATTGGCTTGATGCCATATTATCTTGGCATTGAAGTGAATCAAAATGATGATGGCATCTTTATTAGTCAAAGTGGCTTTGCCAAGGAGATCTTGAAGAAATTCGAGATGGAGAATTGAAATCCTGTCAGAACTCCGGTCGAATGCACCCTAAAATTGACCAATGATGAGAATGGAATTAGCGTGAACCCAACAAATTTTCGAAGTCTGATCGGGATTCTGAGGTACTTGACGTGCACACGACCCGATATTCTATATGCGATTGAGCTAGTTAGTAGATATATGAAAGAACCGAAGGAGTCACATTGGAATGTAGCAAAAAGAATACTCCGCTATGTCAAAGGTACAACTAATTTTGGACTTCGATATTCAAAATCTGACAAGTTCAAATTAGTTGGTTACAGTGACAGTGAATAGGCTGGTGATAAAATGACCGAAAAAGTACAAGCGGGTTTTTATTTTTTCTCGGTGACACGGCGTTTACTTGGAGTTCAAAGAAGCAACCTATAGTGATGTTGTCAACATGTGAATCTGAATATGTTGCTGCAACATCATGTGTGTGTCATGCAATATGGCTGAGAAGACTATTAAAGGAACTTCAAATGATACAACATGATCCAACGAATATTTTTGTCGACAACAAATCGGCATTGGCGTTGGCGAAAAATCAAGTCTTCCATGATGAAAGTAAGCATATTGATACGTGGTATCCTTTCATTCGAGAGTGTATTGAACAGAAGGAAGTCATATTGAAGTATGTCAAAACACAAGATCAGATAGCGGACATCTTTACAAAGCCACTGAAGTATAACATGTTCAATCAATTGCGAGCGTTGCTGGAAATAACGGAGAATTAAGTTTAAGGGGGAGTGTTGAATATATTAAACTTAATTAAAGAAAAAGGAAAATTATGATTGGTAGTTGGCTAATATCAAAGATTGTGGCTAGATACAATTGATAAAAAAAGAAAAATTAATGAAAGGGTGGCTTGAAAAGAATGCATATACAGCACATTGTTGACAAATAAAGATAGAAATCTTAACAAGATATTGCAGTTTGAAATTATGTAATTTGTGGGGCTCATATATATTTTCATGTCTGGCTTGTAAGCTTTATATATAGAGAACATAAATCTGCAGAATGTGAAGAAAAAAATAGTAAGAAAAGTATAATAAAAATAGAGTGTTTTGTGTTTTATTTCTCAAAGTATTATAATTAACTTTTGTTAATTAACTTTTGTTAATTACTTTTGATTAAGTTCCTCTTTCGTCCAACAAAGAATTAATAATTAGGAAAATAAAAATTCATCAAGATAAAAGAATGAAGTAAAAAAAAAGTACGGCTTTTGGTAGAAATGTGTGCTGAGAAGATTTGAAGGGGACAATATGTGATTATGAATAGTAGAATTTTGTGGCTCCTAATTAATGAAATGGGTGCAAAAAATCAAGCTATAAAAAGATTGGCAAATTTTCTTCGTCTATTTGAGATATTTTGAACGAGGAGGGGGATAGAAGGGGAATTGTGATTACTCCGGGTGATTCAGTCACCCCTAAAGTAAAATGAGTCATGTGTGAGACGATCTTTTTTTTGTGTACCTTTTTGGATGTGATTGTATGAAGTAAGAACCTCTTTTTTTGTTGGTTTTGACCATTGTGATATGCTGAGAAAATTCGATTTCTTTTTCTTTGCTCAGTTGTTTGCAGATTTTCCTTCCAATCTCATAATCTATCTACAATTCAAAATTGTGTACAGCATTAAACAATCAAGATGTGGCATTATTGGATTGTGAAATAATGTCAAAAGGAATAGTTTCTCCAGGAGCAAAAGATATGAAGATCAACTTGCAAAGGTCGAGCACTTTTAGTTTGTGAATTTATTATAAAAAAACAAGATATATGGAAACAAGATTACAAACATAAAAATTGGCAGGGAGGGCATAAAAAACTACATCAGTCATAAAAGTTATCAAATAATACTAAAGCATTAGGAAACATTAACCTCGATGAAAAGCACAAGAATCTGAACAGTGATTGGTTTGGGACTGAAGACAAAAGTTGGTTTCTATCCTTTGGCTACCATTTGGAGTTTCAGTCCCAAGTCCTCAACAAATCGCAGAAGACTATCGGAATCAATTTTGTGATAAAGGACTATATGCGTTTGAAAAAATAGTTTCTAGAATTTTGCAACTAAAAAATTAAACTAAATTCAAATTTTCTTACATACATTTCCAACAAAATGTCTCTTATTTTCTACATTGAACAAGGCCTAATTAGAATCACGTAAGACAAGAGATAAAGTACCTGCTGAAGCGATTTCGGGACATCCAAAAGTGCAGAAACTATCTTGTCGTTCTCACTGCAAATGAACTTAAAGATTAACAAATATAAAACCTAACAATATAGCAAAAAATATGCTAATTCAACAAATGCTAATTCCCATTAGCTAATGATATAGCAATATCATGAAGGGCAGGCCATTCTTGCCATCGCAATCTTGACAATTATGTGACGTTGTTCTTTGAATTCTGTAGAAACATGAAAACAATTATGTGACAATATACAAATGAAAATTTGATTAATCAGTATGTCCTTCTAGATCTTAACTAATCTGTTCAGATTTCTTTCAATTTGTTGTGAGCATTGAAGATCTAACTATCAGATACCTTTTTTCCCAGCATATTTTGCTCTCAATAATCGTGATCTGGTTCTTTGCATCATAATCGGTGCTCCCTCTATGACTTACTCTGTCTCTCCTACAGATGAAAATTACTATTAATTAAATTCAAAATCTTATAACTTTATTCGTCGATTTAGATCTAAAAAATTGAAGCTACATCTGTGTTTCCAGATCTATTCATCAAATTTCTGTGAAGAACTAATGAGTATAGAAATAAAGAGAGTTGAGAATTGAATTTACCTTATCACTGAACCTTTTGTTTTTGCAACTCTCCCTCTATCTCTCCATTAAACGGCCACTGAATTTTGAGTGATTTTAGAGTTCAGGGTTGGATTTATACAGTACTTTGAGTTTAGGGTTTTGTCATTTTTGTTGTGTTTATTTGCATGAAAGCATAGAAGAAAATGTAGAAGAAAAAAATCAGCAAAGAGAGTTGTAATTTATAAGGAGCATAAACACATAAAATATGATGAAAGTAAATGGAATTTCCGATATGTTTATTGAGCAAAATTAATGAGCTCTTTTATAGAACTTTACATAAACTAAAATAGCTAAAAATAAACAAATATGGACTTGGAATTGCCACCTAGGGACTGGGTAAAGGTGAATTCAGATGGCTCAATAAAGGTGAATTCAATTTCAAGCAGCTGCGGGGGGTGAGGGTATGGAGACATATAGCATGGGAATTGCCACCTAGGGACTGGGTAAAGGTGAATTCAGATGGCTCAGTAAAGGAGGGGTCAATTTCAAGCGGCTGAGGGGGGTGTTATTCGGTATAGTACAGGTCGATGGCTTGTGGGATACACGAGGAATATTGGAAGGTGTTCCGTTACGCGCGCGGAATTATGGCGGGTATTGGATGGTTTGAGTCTTTGATGTGGTTGAGAGGGATTCAATGTATTTGGAATTTCAAGAGTCATGTAGGTTACAAATAATTATGTAGGATTAATAAGAGTCATTAGAAGTCATTTAATTTAGTATATGAAGAGTCGTTTTGTATGGATATAAATATATAATTGTAAGGAAGAGCAAAGGAGTTTTTGATTATCATAATTTTTATTCAATAAGATGCGTCTTATTATTTTTCTAAATTCTCGTAGAGGTTGCGATTTCTAGAGTTTTTAGAACCCTAACTATCTTAGAGGTTGCGATTTCTAAGGTTTTTAGAAGAATCGATTTCCGTTGAGGTTGTGATTTCAACGGATTCCGATTGTTTATCACTTTTCGCTCCTTCCGCTGCATCACTTGGTATCAAAGCCTAACGGCAATGGAGATTGCTGAAGAGGAGACCCACAATATTGCATCAGTTTCATAGCCTAACGACAATCAAAGTATAGCTTCATCGTTGGAGGGACCGAGATTATCGAAGAGGGGGAGACTAGTAATGTTGCATCAGCGAGGATCGTACCTATATTTTTTTTATTTTCTTTTTTACATTATAGTTACAAAAAAATATATAAAAAAAGTTTAGGAATTTTTTTCATTTTTTTTATCATTATGAAATTCGAGGACGAATTTGGTCCAAGAGGGGGAGAATGATGCGGTTGAGAGGGATTCGATGTATTTGGAATTTCAAGAGTCATGTAGGTTACAAATAATTATGTAGGATTAATAAGAGTCATTAGAAGTCATTTAATTTAGTATATGAAGAGTCGTTTTATATGGATATAAATATATAATTGTAAGGAAGAGCGAAGGAGTTTTTGATTATGATGATTTTTATTCAATAAGATGCGTCTTATTATTTTTCTAAATTCTCGTAGAGGTTGCGATTTCTGGAGTTTAAGAAGCCTAAATATCTTAGAGGTTGTGATTTATAAGGTTTTTAGAAGAATCGATTTCCATTGAGGTTGCGATTTTAACGAATTCCGATTGTTTATCACTTTTCATTCCTTCCGCTGCATCAGTTGGTATCAGAGCCTAACGGCAATGGAGATTGCTGAAGGGGAGACCCGCAATATTGCATCAGTTTCATAGCCTAATGACAGTCGAAGTATAGCTCCATCTTTGGAAGGACCGAGATTATCGAAGAGGGGGAGACTAGCAATGTTGCATCAGCGAGGATCGTACCAATCATTTTTTTATTTTCTTTTTTACACTATAGTTACAAAAAATATATAAATAAAGTTTAGGATTTTTTTCAGTTTTTTTTATCATTATAAAATTCGAGGACGAATTTGGTCCAAGAGGGGGAGAATGATGTGGTTGAGAGGGATTCAATGTATTTGGAATTTCAAGAGTCATGTAGGTTACAAATAATTATGTAGGAATAATAAAAGTCATTAGAAGTCATTTAATTTAGTATATGAAGAGTCGTTTTGTATGGATATAAATATATAATTGTAAGGAAGAGCAAAGGAGTTTTTGATTATGCTGATTTTTATTCAATAAGATGCGTCTTATTATTTTTCTACATTCTCGAAGAGGTCGCGATTTCTAGAGTTTTTTGAAGCCTAACTATCTTAGAGGTTGCGATTTCTAAGGTTTTTAGAAGAATTGATTTCCGTTGAGGTTGCGATTTCAACGGATTCCAATTGTTTATCACTTTTCGTTCCTTCCGCTGGATTAGTCTTGCTTGGGAGCGCAGCTTTATGAAGGTTGTGGTTGAGATGGATAGCAGGTTTGCTCATGAGATGATTTGAAGAGAAGAGGTCTAAGCTAATGATTATTATAGCTTGGTTATTAGGATTAGGGACTTACATGGAAGAGATTTGGAGATTGTTCTTCGTCATACCTATAGGGAAGAGAATGGATCGTATGGCATGGATGGCGAGTTCGTTGCCATTAGGACTACATGTTTATATTAATCCCGCTCTGGGGATGCTAAAGTCAGTGCTAATACACCTTGTTGGTGTCTCCTTCCCAAGGCTCGTTGTAGTTTAGTTGTTTTTATTCTTTCTCTTTTTTTTAAAAAAAAAAAGCAAATATGAAGCACATAAAATCTGCAACTCTCAATGTGACACCATTAGTATGTACATAATGTAAGAACCAATCCTGGGAACTAGGGCACACCAACATTTCCAACAATCTCCCACTTGAACTAGTTCACAGTAGGCATTACCCTAATCTTTATAGATCTGATCTAACCTTACAAGCTCCATCCACGATGGACTTTTGGTTAGACAATCAACGACATTGTTCTTGTGTCAACCCCATGTAATGACATGTCTTAGACATACTGAACACATGTTCGAACTTATGACCGGGTCCCTATAGCTTTTGCAGTGGCCCCGTTTTTGTCGTGGAAAACATCAAGTAGGTCTAGGATCCATCCATCCTAACTTACTTATGAACTTCCTAATCCAAACACCTCAACTTGTAGCAATACATTTCTACTATGTGTCCAGTTTCTGTTATAGAATTAACAAATACACTATATAGAGCTTTTAACTTTTTTACAGCTTTCAACAATTATAACATGACCAGATACATCTGATCTTCAGGTATAAACCGATTTGATCTACCTCATAGATCTCAACATCCACGATCAAATCTAACACCGTAGATTTGCCTCGAATGGATAACTTGATTTAATCTATCTCATAGATCACAATCAATTGAATCAAATCTAAGTTCATAGATTTCCATCCTAAAGGTCATTCTGCTTGGATATAATCTAACAACTTAGATCTGCATCCAACTAGAATGTCACGGTTTCACCTAAAGTTGACATTGAAAAGTGTTCACTTCAACTTTAGTGAATCACTTTCAATCTACCAAATCATAGCTACACTATCACAATACAACATTTGGAAATGTGACCGCATTACTGATTAACATCATGTACACACATTGTCTATAAAAGCATCATTGGATTGCTACTTGAAGATTCAATAGCTTCCAATGGGTTCAGAGTCTCTTACTCATAATATATGATAAGAGTCATCATAATTTGAGAGAAACTACATTTCTCCAGTTTGTGATTGAACCGACATGCCTTTTAGTGCAATTATGTCTTTACAACTTATGCTTCAAACATGTGAAGCTTAAATGTAAAATATGATCTGTCCTTTCGAATTTGTACGCCTTGAACTTGCAAGTTCCACCGTGCTCCCACTACTTTTCTCAAAGAATTGCATCCTTTAGAAAACACCCTTACAAGCCTCAAACACTATGTTTAGGCTGGGTTGTAGAAGCAATACCGTTTGGTTTCCAATGGGTAGTTCACAAATAGGCTCAAGTAGATTTTCTTGTGCCAATCTGACATCAATATCATGACATAGATATTCGATCTCATGTCAACCATTAGATTCAGAATTTACAATTTCAAAATCTAGGAAAGACACGTTAGACTTCAACCTATCCATATTTCATATGGTGCTCTTTTAGTAGCCTCAATCAGAGAGTGATGTTGCAAACCAGTAGTCAAATGAGATGTGTCCTCCTTGGGAGACAATTCAAACTAGGTTTTAATAGACTTGTATTCTTGATTACACCAAAAACCTTGATATTATAACCTATGTATTTCTCAACTTTATTCTTAGAGTCCTTGACATAATCAAGGTCCGTGGATCTTAATCTCATTAGTTATGCTAATAAAATTCATCCCCAAGAATAACTGAGAAATGTGTCTATTTCCAGCTATCACGCTTTTGGACTTATATACACTCCCACTGCATTTTAGGTCCATCGTGTTAGCCGTGCATTCAATAACTTCGTTGACTAGCATATACGCCTAAGGCCCTACACATGCTTCCACTACACTTTAGGCTCACCAGGCTATTTTCTAGGTCTACAAGTCTATTGAATAGCTTCCACGTTATTACACCAAGTATACAAAGAACCCACATGATCAAATGATTTTCAATCAAGTGATCCCAAGCTTTCTGTGGAAAAACTTAGACATATCCTTCTTATTAACTCGGCTTAAATAACTTTTGGATATAGACTAGATCAAGCATCTCATGCTAATCCCATTGCATTTATGTTATAGATCAAATTCATTTTGATAAACTCAAGGAAACGACTATTCCTAACAACTAAGTTAAGGAATAACGATTCTTAGATATACCAACTATATTCATTATCAATGAAAAAATTGAATATATAAATCGTCCTTGACTGAAATAGAAATAAAGTTCACACTCTAAGTGACTACAAAATTTCATCATTTCAGAATCAAAATAATGGGTTCTTTAATCTTAATGGCCGTTTCTTGAACTCCACTTATGATTTAAGAATTCACTTATCTAGATCTCAATTATCTCTCATCTTAAGTTCTTGCACATTATCAATGTTAGAACCACATCTAGTATTTGTGATGTTGAAGAGAAATAACCATATCTATAACATAGATACCTCTCTGAAAAGTGTTCAATGTTTAATTTTTCATAGACTCTCCCATATGATTAAGGACTTGTTCTCATTTTGTTCCAATATGCATGTATTTGATAACAATATCCTTTGGACGTAGTACAGACTTAACTTCTTGTTTAGTCATGAGCCTCTTGAACATCAAGGCCTCATCTATGCCCTAATGTTGAATTGGTTATTCACCATCAACTGGCTGAGTCCTATTTACCAAACTCCTAGTTAGCTCAAGTAACTCTTGCAGCTCAACTATAGTCATACTCATCTATGGCTTCTAGCTCATAATGAAATGGTCATAGGATTTAAATAGGAAGGCCAAGATAGTCATAACTATAAACTCTCGTACTAGTAAACTAAGATGAACAAAACCCTTAATGAGTTTTTACATCTTCTACACATTAGTACTTATAGAGATCACATATAGTATCCATCTTGTAGGATTGAAATGCCTTAGTGATCAAGAACCTCTCTTGATAAAGATGCTCATGAAACTGTCTCATTAAGAGACCTTATCATAGCATAGGCTTGCATCTCCTCTAATCGTTTGCACAATTTAGGAAAATTTCTAGCCAACACAAAGTGTTTCACATCCCGGCTATCCCTCTTGAATTTACATACCACTCAAATTGGGCCGGTATAGTATCACTGCCAGTGGGCTTAGGCCTATCTACCACACATTCCTTCGATCCGTGTCTCAAAGTAGTTGTTTATACTTTTTCCTATTCGCATCTCCAATGTTTTAAAAAACGTTAGGCGCTAGTCAGGTGGTCAGGGCTTCAAACGTCTAGGCGGGATCTAGGCGGATTTATAAATTTTTTATTTTTTATAATTATTTATAGATAAAAGTATCAATTCAACTCAAAAAATAAACTATAATTAATTATATTGTACAAAATATAGTTTAGTATATGAAAATATAAGTCTTAGTTATTCCTTATATAAAAATACATCAACATTAAAATCAAATCCTTAAAAACAAATATCCTCACTAATTTTTTTGTTGTTTAGGGCGTACTATTTCTCGGTTTGAGATTCAAAATGAACATTGTATGGTGAGAATATTTTGTTGTACATTAGTTTTACCAACCGAGCTACCTTTTTTAAATTGAAAAATTGAACTATAATTATTATCAGTATCAGTATTTTTAAAATAATGGAAAAAATCAGATTAGGCGGTGCCTAAGCGAAAAAATCGGACTAGGCGATGCCTAGGCGGTAATATATCGGTCCAACGCCTGATAGCGTCCGAGGAATGAAAAGTCGGACGACAAATCTCAAAATAGCGTCTAAGCAAAACCTAAACAGAGCTAGATAGGGAGTTTTAAAACATTGGGCATCTCACAGGGTACTAAGAAAAGCAATTGTCAGCACTCAATATATGTAACTTAAATACATTAAATAAATAAATTAAATTAATCAAATGATGTAACTTAGATACAATAAATAAACAAATTAAATTAAGGAAATGGTGAAGGCTCAACAAAAAAAATTAAAAGCAAATTTAGTTTACCCTTCTTTCTTCTTCCATCTCTGCAACCAATTGGTAACTTATCCTACTCGGTCGCGGTGCCAAGATTGTCATTTCCGGACAATGTTTTAAAAAATGTTCGGTGTTAGTCAAGGCGGCCATGCTTTTGACGCCTAGATGGATGTGTATTTTTATTTTTTAATATTATTAATAAATAAAAATATAAACTCCACTAAAAAGTGGAATATAATATAAAAAAATAAAAAATAATTTAGACAATATTTTAAAATTGTTAGGTGCTAGTCGAACAGCAGGGGTCTCCTTATTTGTGGCATATAGAACGAAAGTTCTATTGTGAGAACATCTTAATGACTTTAGTTTTACCAACTATACTACTTTTTATAGGTAAAAAAATCAAAACTAAAATTATTACAAATATCAATATTATAAAAATTGGGTTTATGTGCCGCCTAGGCGGAAAAAATGAGACTAGTGGTGCCTAGACGGTAATATATCGTTCCAACACCTGATAGCGCACGAGGAATGAAAAGTCAAACGACAAGCCCTAAAATAACGTATATATAAGGCTTAGACGAGGCTTAAATGGAGCTAAGCAAAGACTTACAAAATAGTGAACCATGGTAGAAAATTTCGCTAAATAATTTATGATGGGTGAAAATATGTGCTTTTAATGTGGTAGTCAATTTAAATCAATAATACTTATTATGATTTTCATGAGATTAGAGATAATTAAATTATACCCTAAGTCAGATTTCTAACACTAACAGTAGATAAATAGGATAATAATAGTTTAGTGTCACCTAGTAGAGTTGTAGGGTATGTGTAATCCTGAAAAGTGTGACATCTCCTAGGCTAGGAAACTAGACTTTTAATTTAATATAAGAAACAATCTATTATAACAGGGCCAGCAGGTTGAAAATGGCATATTTGAAGTCTCATGTCATTAATTATTTTGTATTTAGAAAACGAACTGTATTTAAATTTATTATCTTCAATTATGTCTTTTTTTTTTATATTTTACATTTAAATTTTGTCATTCGTCAGATATATAAGAGAGATAAATAAAAATTAAAAATAAAAAAATTAAATAATAAAAAATAATATATTAAAATCTGAATAAGGAATATAAAAATAGTAAATTGAGAAATGTGTGCTATTTCTGTAACCTCTCTTTTTTGCTTTTTTGTAATCATTTCGGCTATTTTTGAGATTTATAAATTGAGGATTTGGTTGTAATAATTTCGGCTATTTTTCCGATTTGTGCCTGCTATTTTTTTTCATTGACATCAATAAATGTTCTACTCCAAAATTTAATATTAATAATTTTGCCTTTTAATTCTTGGTGGGATTATAACTAGGGAGAGCAACAACTAAAAAATCGAATAAAATTGAATGGGACCAAACCAAACCAAATCAAATTAATATATAAATTACATATTATTATATATTAGTTCACTTACATTGACACTTGACAATAGAGTTTCTTTTCTTCAAATTAACAACACATTTACTATTATGAAATCATTTATATGTTGATATTTAGTCATTTTTATTTCAAATTCAAAGTAAAATAACTGTTTGATTTTAACCAAAATAAATTTGGACCGAACCTAAACATAAGGCATATTTTATGGTTAGTTTATTTAACCATTACTTTACCTTTTCACTATTGAATTTAAATAACTACCACTCATCCTATGGTGGAAAAATGCAAAGTAATGAATAATTTGTAAAAAATAAAGTAACCATAGAATGCACCTAAACATAACAGAGTAGATTCTAACATTTTTCTTATTTTATTTTCGGTTATTTATTGTAATTTGGGTGTTGAAAATGGTGACTTGTCTTGTGGTATATGGATTAATTTGATATTTTAGATGTGAAGTTTAAAAGTAAAAATATGTATATTCTTAATAGCAATGTCTACGTGATATCTTAATTTCACTTTCAAATTGATTATTGCAACCAGATTTGTTCAAATTTTGGTTGGCATTAATTACTGTTCAAATTTTGGGTATTGCAACTGGGTTTGTGCATCGGGTGAGTTGGGATCGGCCCGGACTTCGTCGGATTTTAAGTCTAGCACGGCCCATAATTTAGAGCTTCGGGCCCAGGCGAGACTTACGAGCTCATTTCTAAGTCCGACTCACAATTTAGAATTTCGGGCTCGGGGTCGGGCTTACGAGGCCATTTCCAAACTCGGCCCATGACCCATTGTAA
This sequence comes from Euphorbia pulcherrima, assembly GCA_947683365.1. Classification (NCBI taxonomy): domain Eukaryota; kingdom Viridiplantae; phylum Streptophyta; class Magnoliopsida; order Malpighiales; family Euphorbiaceae; genus Euphorbia; species Euphorbia pulcherrima. Next base: position 29,560,287 of record CANTUS010000007.1, read on the forward strand.
TTAGATCTATTCGCCGGTCAGGCTATCCATTGGGCCCTGCTCAAAAGGGTTGGGCTTGGGCTCTCATTTTATAACAAAGTCCGACCTGGGCCCGAATCCTTAAAAGCCCGAAGTTCTATGGGTCGAGTTTGATTTTTAAATAAATACCTAAGCATGTCTCGACGAACAAAAATTATATTTATTTTATATTTTTATATTATATTTAATACTTTTTTATGTATTACTATAACCTACTAAATTTTTAACTACGTATAAAAGAATCTTACCATATAATGTAATTTTTTAATTTAATTTACAAAATATTAAAAGAAAAAATTATCTATAGTCATAAGTTGGACTAAGAAAGTCCAACCCAAACGCAAAATTCTAAATCATGGGCTTGAGTCCGAAAGTATCTTATCTCCCTCTCACATCCCAATCACTGAAACGTTTGAGTCCTAAGCCTGTCCCTGAAATTTACTAACTCTTTCTCTCACCCTATGAAAGTCTCGATCCTCTAGCCACCGACTGAGTGACCAAATTCCAAGGGAAACCATAACGCCTATGATTCCTCTGGTCTTGATTGATATTCGCCAAAAGCTCTGTTGTGTGTACAATGTACTTCTAATTTGAAGCGATTTGGGGTTTGGAATTTGGATCTAGATCTGAGAGATTTTGAGTCCACTCCACCGTCTAAACAACATTTGGATTCTATAAAGTTTATTTTTGGTAAAGTTGTACATTTTGATCGAAATTCAGATTTGATTTCACTGTGGACCCTATAAAACACTAAAACTGAATCTGAACAATTAAAACTCAGTGGATGGCTAAGATCGATCGAAATATACAACTTTACAAAAAAAATAAACTTTAGAGAATCCAAATTCGGTCTTAAAAACCTTTACTCACAATGGTTTGTTCCTAATTTTTCTGCTATTCTTGTGAAGAAGAAAAAGGCTAATCTTCCTCTGTTTGCATCCAAAGAGGTAGGCTAGTTTGTACGAATACTGTCAGTTTCCGTTTATGTCCATCATCCGATGATGATCGCAGTACTTTATCGAGGATAAGGTTGTTTGTATCTACTAAAGTTCATTTGCATGTTTCTCAGCTTGATCTGTATAATTTTCCTCATTGATCATCTTTAAAAGTAGCATATTTGTGTTTTCTGTAATATGATTCCTGATTGTCCGCATTGATCATCTTTGGCTTTAGATTATAACGGATTAAAGCAAAATAACTCATTAAACTGTCTAAGCTTCTTTTATTGTGAAGTCACGGATAGCTATTGCAACTCCACTTTGGAGTTAATTGGAAACAACTCTCTATAATTACAGAAGTAAGGTTGACCCCCTTGTGTGGGAGCCTTGTTAAGCATTGGGTTAATATTGTTGTTGTTAATTTCTATTGTTCACCAGTAATTTTTTAATAACTACAGATCCATTCTTCATGTTCACTGGTATTTTAGTATAATCAGTGTTTTAAAAATTCCCGCCTAAGCCCCGCCTAGGCGCTATTTTGAGGCGTGCCGTCCGACTTTGTGCTCTTAAAGCGCTCCCAGGTGCTAGGCCGATTAGTTGCCGCCTAGGCACCTTCTTTTGCCTAGGTGGCACCTAAAATCTATTTTTAAAGATGTCGATATTTATAATAAACATAGTTTAAAATTTTTTTACACATAAAAACGTAGCTTTATTGGTAAAATTTATGTACATTAAAGTATTTTCATAATACAATTTTCATTTTAAGCCTTAGATTAAGAAGCAATGTTCTATATGCCACAAATAAAGACGCTCCTACAAAAATATTGCCTAAAATATGATTTTTAATATTTTATTTTATTATAATTTAGTTTTTAGTTAAATTTATATTATTTGTGCATAATTCACATTATAAGTAAATTCATAATTTAAATATAATTAAAAAATATAAAATATAGTACCAATTAAACTTTGCATAGGTCGATGTTCAGGCCCCGATTAATCTCCGTCTAGGCTTCAAAGGCCCTCTACCACCCAACAAGTGTCTAGCGCTTTTTAAAACACCGAGTATAATTACTTGTTCATATCTCACATTACATCCTTTGTATTTCTATTCACCTGTTAAATATAAGTACATATAAACTGATAGATCTACTATCTATTTATTGTGATTGAAGTTTGAAAGTTGTTTCTTTGTTGTGCAGGATTCCAGAGATTATTTTATAATTTAAAGAGTAATTTTCTTCACCCCAACTTTGCCCCTTTTCTAGCTCTTAGGGTGTGTTTGAAAATAATTCCACTAGAAAATGAAAAGGAATTGAATTGAATTCACTTAATGGAATTCAATTGTATTAATTTCTTCAAACAAATTTTTTATTTGGAACCAATGTTATTAAGATTGGACCGGATATCAAACCGGTAAAGTTAATGGTTCACGGTTTAGTTCAACTGAATTAAATCGTAGTTCAACCATTTACTTCAATTAAATATATATATATATATATATATATATATATATATATATATATATATATATATATATATATATATATATATAGTAGGAAATAAAAATAGTAGCTATTACAAATTTTGTCTATTTCAAATTTTAAATAATATTTCAATCATAAATAACAAAATATCTATATAACATTGCAATATATTAATATTTTTTTAAGGAAATAAAATTAACAATGTTAATGATAAATTTATATCTCTTTCTATAAGTTATTATGTAAGAGAAATAATGATTTAGACTAATTATTTCTTCCATATTAATAATACAATAAGTAAAAAACAATAAATAAATAACAATATTTCATAAGAGTTTCACCATTAATTTAAATTTTCTAATTATAATTTAGATAGATTTTCCATAATAAAAAGTCAAATAATAATAAATAAATATTAATTATCTTCCATAAGAGTGAGAACATATATGTAAATATAAATTTTGTAATTATATTTAGATTTGTATAGATTTCATAAGAAAAAAAGTTAAATAATAAATAATAAATAATTATATTTCATAGGAGTGATTAATTATATGTAAATACTCTAATTATTTCCCGAATTGATGCAGGTTTCATGAAAACCGGGTTTTTATCGGTTCACCGGTTTTTGACGGTTCAAACTGGTTTAATCCGGTTTTATATCGAACTGTTATTATTTATCAATCAGATCGGACTCATTGCCGGTTCCCGGTTGTACCGGTTGAACCGGCCGGTCCGGTCCGATTTTAATAACATTGTTTGGAATCTTCATTCATATTAGAGAATTCAATTGATTGTTAATAAATTTATTTAACATTTTTTCAAAATTGTTTACACAAATAATTTCACTTTTTAAATTAAAAAAAGCATGTGGAATATAATATGGTAAAAATAATATCTAAAAGCGTAGCTCAAATAAATTTCATTAAAATCATGCAACTTTTGGCAATATTTCTATTTCTTATATTCACAAGAATTTAAATCTTACGTGATTTGAGTTCTTTTGATATTTTTTTATTTTTAAATAAGAGAATTAAACAAAATAAATTCAATTGAATTGAATTCCTGAGCTTTTCAAACACCGACTTACCTGCTCCTACTACTAATTCAGGTCATATCTCACTAATCTTCTTGTTTAGTTACGTGAGCTGTTAAATATGAAAACTTGCCCCACGTTTTCTTATGGCTTGTAGTGTATTTTATCCGGCCTGCCTTAAAATAATGCCATGGGTTCTTTTGTTTTATTATTGTACTACATTGTGCCATGGGTTCATTTATTATTTTTTTATATCACAATTGCATGATTTTATCAAAAATGTTATTCAAATTATAATTTAATAAATTATTACTCTTAAAAAAATAGACCTATTTATTAGCCGTCGGGCTAGACCTCACCGGACTATTTAATAAATACAACGAGTCCTTACACACACTTTAAAACTTCGGACTCGGACCAAACTTACAAATCATTTCCAAGTCTTAAATAGTTTACTTATAATGGTAAACTAAATAAGAAGCAAAATATAAATTTTATCCGAATGTATTTTAAAATAAATTCTTGAAAATAACAAGATTTATCGTGTTCAAGTTTAAAACTAAAACAGGCTAAAATAACAAAAAACTAATTAGTTTGGAAAAAAATTAAGAGCTGAGTGGAAGTATGAGTATAGAGAGTGTAAAATATAGTGGAAGTTGGCAGATAAAAGGTGGGTTCAATAGAGAGTTGGGGTATTTTAGATTTTTATGAGTTTAGGAATTTGAAGGGATATTGACTGGTTGAAAAACCAGCCTATTAAAAATTGTAGAAAGATATTAAAGGTTTGTTTTAGGGGTTTTTACTTTTTACCCACTTTGTTTTTGAGATAATAGGATAATAGGATTGTTTTTGAGGCTCTAGTTAAAGGTGATCGTAGATTATCTTACTTTGCTTCCATGATCCAAGATTGTAAGTGTTAGCATGCCAATTTGTTTCATGCCTTTTTAGCTTTTATGGTAAGAAAATAATGTTGTTGCACATTGTTTAGCTCGATCAGTTTTCTTGAATGATGTAACGGGAGTTTGGCTATCAAACCCTCCGCCTTGTGGCACTCATCTCTTTTCTAATTGATATATCCTTTCTTCGTTAAAATATTTTTTACTTAGTGGGTTCCAAAAAAAAATAAGATTTAATAATGGTAAATGATTGTGGTCTCTTTTTGTTTTTGTCCCTCTACATAAAAAAGCTGAACATTAATTACTCTCGATTTAGTATCTCGACCTATGTTCCCCGAACTTGGGTACCGATGTGCCTAAACGATATTATTTGGCCAAAAAACGACGTAGCACACTGCATAGCAGTGAATATTATTCACGGGACCGATTTTGATGAAAATAAGGCAAGAATACACCAAAATCCAAAACTTGAAAATTCACCCATATTGACGATCAACCTTCTCCAAATAGGTTAATGCCATCTCAACTACATCAATAGGTAATAAAAATGAAGAAAGAGTTTGAGATAGACGTAGAGCGAATCCAACCATTCCCTATTTTAGTGTAATCCCTAAAATAGGGAATTGGTACAAGAATCATTCCTATATGGTATGACCCTATTTTAGGGGATAAATATTATATTATTATTTTTATTTACTTTTTATTTTTTAATTGTTTTGTTAGTTAATTAGAATAGAAATGATGTAAAAGAATTAATATAATAATAGTTAAATATTATTATTTTTTGGAGATGTAATATAGGGAATGAAAATAGGGAAGATGATTGGAATAAAAATACTGTAAATCCCTTAAAATAGAGTTTAGGGAATAAAAAATAAGAAATATAGTATAAATAAAACACTTTTTGAGTAAAATTTAATTGATGTTTAGTTTTCCAATAACTATATATTAAAGGCACTTAACTTTTCGTAGCTGTAACTTTTTTTTCTCTAGTGTACAGCAGTAACTTTTTAAGTTATGCATCTGTTGAATTTTTTACTTTAAAAAGCCCAAAACACAGTAACCCTAGCCCCAATTAACAATTATGTCCTCATCTACTCCAACCTGCCGTCTGTGTTCATTTTGTTGCAGCATTCCGGCATACCGGACAGATCCAGCATCGGTATCCGTACCGGACACCGCTGAGCCGGAGAAATCAAAGAGTCCGAGTAACATTAAGCTCGACTTTACTTTCCAAATTCAATAAAAATGCCATAAAATTGAGTTCAGATTCGATTTTTGAGATTTAAGTAATAAATTTGCAAGTAATAATAAAAATAAGAATATTATTAAAAATTTATTATTACTGTTTTGAAGGCATGAGGCGCACTCAAGGCGCAATGGGCTCTCTTGTCGCCTAGGCACAAGGCGCAAAAAAGTGGACATAAAATGTGCAATGCAAAAATTTCACATAAATATTGATATTATAGATGCAGAAAATTCATTACACATAACTATTATAATAACTTTACAAGGTATGACAATCCATGTAAGTCATTAAAAATCCAAAATTAAAACAATATATAGCTGAAATATTTGTTAAAATAAATAGTTAATACGTGTGGCAAAGCTTGTAGCCTAGTGGTTGAGCCTTGAAGCTCTTATCGTAGAGGTCACAGGTTCGAGTCCACATACGGTTGGGGTCGAATGAGGTTTTTCTTTGCTAAATTTGTAAGCCCAATGAGACAATTTTTTAAAGAAAAAAATAGTGAATACTTAGTTATAAATATAAAGAATGAATAATAAAATAAGGTGAATGCTATGGTAACTTTGTTTTTTTGCAAAGTAATAATTACTTTGCCTTTCATCATCAATGAATTAGTGGGGTGGAATTCAATCTCTCCGCTATTAATAGTTTGCTTCCTTGGATACTTGATAGATGTTACTTTGGCAAGTGCAGTTTTCTTTTTTAGTTGTTACTTTTTTGTATTGTTTATAAGTCTCTAAGTTATACTATAAATTTCAATCTTATCTTACCCCACCTAGCATGGGATGGGATAAAAGGTTTGGCTGTTGTCTTAATAATATCAATCTTGTTGCATAAGTCTGTCTTGTTGATGACATTGGTGTTTGTCTCATAGCTCTTGAGAGCACAAAGCGCACGCTTTTCTGCGCTTTTAACAACTATGGTTTGTTTGTGGTCACTTATATCCTTAGCTTCATCACAAAATGTTTTTCCGTGCTTAAAAGTGGTCAAGGGAAGTTTGTTTTTAAAACAATCATTTTGATTTATCTTATATAGATCTAATATGATAAATGCATGTATTTTTCATGCCCACATGAGCTTTGCTCTGATTATATGATCTACATGGGTGAGTCTCCCAATAGAAATTTTCTACATTCACAAGGTTCGAACGTAGGACCTTGCTTAAGTGATGCCGCTTACCACTTGGAGCGACTCACATTGGCATGATAAATGCATGTATCATTCTGCACGAAAGGACATATTTGTTAGATAGATGAGCAGAATGGTATACGAGGAAAAAAGTGCATTTAAATATCAAATGAGTTTTCTATGTGTCTCTTCATTTCACTATACAAACAAACTAGTTGCAGTAAGAGAAGCTAAGTCTCGATCAAGCAATGCGATGTTCACATGGATGGTTAAGGTCGAAAAGAAACTTATTGATCCTTTTGCCCATGCCTTATCACTAATCATATTTGTTGTTCATTATCAAGACTAGTATTATTTGATGTTCATTTTTGACCGATGAAGAGATGGTAGGGTTGAAAGTGGGGCGGGGATTCCCCGAACTCGATGGGGATCCGACCTGATGGGGATGGGGAATCCCTGATAAGAATCTCTACGGGGTGGGGATCGGGATTTTTTAATCCCTGAATCCTTAATGGGGATGGGGGCATAGTCCCCAAATCCGATAAATCCTCGAACCCGATAAGAAAAACTAATTTTTGATTTTTTGTAAGTGCTATCAATAATCTTAAAAAAGTTCTTGATTAAGCTTAAAAGTAAATTGTAAAATATAATAATATAATATTCACAATTATTAATTTTTATATATTAATACTAAAAAATGACAATATACTTGAAAACTAATGTTCAACACCATTTCATTAATCATCTAATTGATTTTACAATACAATTATATTGTATTGTTTTTATTTTTATTTAATTATTTTCACTAAATATATAACTTGTATCAATTTTTTCGATATTTTTTTGTTAGCGGGGAATTAGGGAATCCCCGATGAAGAATGGGGAAAATTTTTTCCCTAGAACCTTAATAAGGATGGGGATGGGGAATGCATTCCCCGCCCCAATAAACCCACTTTCAACCCTAAAAAATGGTTTCTACATTATGTCTACATGATAGACTCATTAACGCATACAACGATACTGCCCCTCTTCATCTGCATGATTTTCTATTTTTCTTGTTCGTTTTTCCAGGCATGAATTGTTGGGTCTTATGTAAGAGAGAACACAAAAGTATGACTATATTTATATCTTTGACAGGATTGGTTTGATGATTTATCCATAATTTGTTTGTGTACGTTTAACATGTTACTCTTAAAATTTGATGTAAAATTGATGTGAATTATTGTTGAACTTTTACTTAGCCACCATTTGAATAGTATTCTAATCTTATGTGATAATTTGTCTCCCAATTTTTACTATAAATATGTAACCCTTTCTCTTCTTCCATCACCAACAAAATAATAAGAAAAATTTTGTTCTTCAATTCTCTTTATTCTTGGTACAATTCCTTTGTATTAATAGTTGATTTTCAACACGTTATCAGCACGAAATTACTCTATCAGTCAAAGAAAAAGGTATCAATTTTATTTATTATAAGTTTAGTTATATATTTGTTCTAATTAGTCTTAATATTATAGATATGTCGAAACTTGCAAATATCGAGTTTGTAACACTTGATGTCACTGGGAAAAATTACCTTTCCTGGGTGCTGGATGCTGAGATTCATTTAGCATCAATGGGTCTTAGAAAAACGATAAATGAAAAGAGTGATGCCACAGTGCAGGAAAAGGCTAAGGCCTTGATATTTCTTAGACGACATCTTGATGAAGGTTTGAAATCTGAATATTTAACTGTCAAAGATCCTGTAGATCTTTGGAAGCAACTGAAAGACAGGTATGAACATTTAAAATTGATATCGTTACCAAAAGCTCGATCTGATTGGATTCAAATACGGCTACAAGATTTTAAATCTGTAACTGAATATAATTCTGATGTGTTCAAAATTACATCCACTTTAAAATTATGTGGAGTTGAAGTTACTGATGAGGATATTATGGAAAAAATATTTTCAACTTTTCATCCATATAACATGGTCCTGCAGAGCCACTATAGAGAAATAGGCTTTAAGAAACACAATGAATTAATTTCTTGTCTTCTTTTAGCAGAGTAGAATAATGAGTTTTTATTGAAAAACCATGAATCAAGTCCCACTGGATCTGTGGCATTCCCTGAAGTGAATGCAACATTTTATGATAATAATAATTTTAATGGCCATGGCGGTGGTCGTGGCTGTGGACGTGGCTATGGATATGGTCGTGGTCGTGGACGTAAATATGAGCGCGGTAACAACTTCCACCCGGAAGTGGAAAAATAACAAAAACCACCAGAAGTGGAAAAATCAAAATGATAATTTTGATAAAAATAAAAATGTTCAAAATGATGAGAACAAATGTCACCGTTGTCGCATGACTGGGCATTGGTCACGTACCTGTCGAACTGCAAAACATTTAGTGACCCTTTATCAAGCATCATTAAAGAAATCCGCTGATGTGGAAACAAATTGCATTATTAATGATGAGCCCATTGATATTACCCATTTGGATATGGCGGATCTCTTTTTACCCAGCACCAGAGGAAAGGACAAATATGAATAATGGTTGAATATTTTTATATATATTTATATATCTACTACTTTTAATATGTGTGTTTATTTTCTTTTATGTTTTATGTAATTTGTATTTTCTTATCAATGTCTTATGTATTTTCTTTTCAATGTTTTATGTAATGTTTAATCATGAATAAATAATAATTTAGTTTATTTTCTTTAAATGAAGAAAATGAATTCTTTCCCGGTATTAATTGATATCAAGGCTAATGAAGAAAATATATGCATTGTGGATAGTGCTATCACCCATACTATTCTTAAAGATTCAAAATATTTTTCCACATTGAAAAAGGGTGAGACAAACGTTACCATAATAACGGGTAACTCAAAAATTGTTAAAGGCTCCGGAAGAGCTCATATTACTTTACCAAGGGCAACGACAGTTACAATAAACAATGCATTATTTTCCCCAAATTCTCAAAGAAATTTATTAACTTTTAAGGATATTCACAGAAATGGATATCATGTTGAAACTGTAAATGAAGACGGTAAAGAATGTCTTTATGTTACAAGCATAACTTTTGGGAAGAAGTGTTTACTTGAAAAATTTTACATTCTTCCATTTGGCTTGTACTACACATTTATAAATGAAATTGAAGCCAATTTAACTATAAACCAGAAGTTTATAGATTCAGATACATATAAAATTTGGCAAGATAGACTGGGTCATCCTGGTTCAATAATGATGAGAAAAATTATAGACAATGCACATGGGCATCCGTTGAAAAACTAGAAGTTTCTTCAACATAATAACTTTTTTTGTGCTGCTTGTTCGCAAGGAAAATTAATCATAAAACCTTCAAAACTTAAGGTTGGAATTGAATTACCAACATTTTTAGAACGCATACAATGTGATATATGTGGACCGATTCATCAACCATGTGGACCATTTAGATATTTTATGGTTCTAATTGATGCTTCAACTAGATGGTCACATGTATGCTTATTATCATCACGCAATATGGCATTTGCGAGATTACTTACTCAAATTATAAGATTATGAGCACAGTTTCCCGATTACACAATCAAATCAATTCGTCTTCATTAGCTAGGCTTCATTAGACCTAGCCCGAACCCGGCCCAGCCCAAACAATGATCAAGTCTAAGGTATATACCATGGTTTTCAGACCCGGACCGGTCATCAAATCGGTGAAGACAGCAGTTCATAGATTTAAGGTTCAATCGGATTAAATCAGTGGTTGAACCGGATTTTCTTAAACATTTGAAAATACTAAATATTTTCTATAATTTTATATTAAACATGTAATATGAGTTATACTCCTACAAGAATTAATAATATTAAATAAAATATTTTATAATCCAAAGTTATATTTCGAATAAAAATAAAATACAAGATAACAACTAATATAATCTAGTAAATGAATGCAAACCGAATTCTATATTATATAGATTCGATTAAAAAAGTTAATAGATTTTATTTACGATATATAAAAATAACACATTAAAGGACGAATTAAAATTTTTACACAAGATGTAAAATAAAAAAGTTATATATTCATTCAATATAAATTTTAAGCAAAAAACTTAGAGTTAATGGTATTTAAAAAATTTAAATGTTATTTCGTTATGAAAAACATTCAAAATTGTAATTAAAAGAAATATTTCAAATTTAATAAAACGTGTAATATATGAAATAAAAAAATAAACATATTTATTGTGGTTTTTTTACAATAGAATATTATTAAAATAAGGAAAATCATTAAAAATATATATGTCTCACTAAAATATCTATAAATTTGTCATGCTTGTTAAACATACAAATTATTTATAGAACTGCCATGAGTCCCCCACTGTTTCTCTCTTCCCCTTTTTCTTTTGATTTTCTTTCTTTTTTTCATTTATCTCTCAAACCGTTTATTTTTTCGACATGCTGCTTTTAGAGTTTTTTGTTCATCTTATTTTTATCTTTCAAATGATATCTACTGTGATATTTTCGAAATTTTTTATCAAGTAATTATCTAGTAGGTATCCAGTAGTCAGTAGATCACTGTTGGATATCTTAATCGTAATAGTTTTTTTATGGAGTCCAATGACATCAAATATATATTTAATAGATATATAACAGATGTAAATATGATGATTTCATAAATTATAAATAGATCTATTTCTTTTTTTTACGATGATTATTTTATAAAATATAACATCTAGAATATATCTAGTAAGCATCTAGTAATCACTATTAGAATTGTAATTTTCTGCCATGGCATTGTATAGTAGGGATAAGTTTTGAATCATTTGTGACACATTCAGGCCCTGTTCTCTTGGACTACAATTCAATTCAGTTCAGACTACTTAGTTCAGTCCAATTCAGTTCAGTTCAGCTATGCGTATTTATAATTTACACTAAAATAAGTTCAGTTCAGTTCAGCCAACTTCAGTTCAGTTCATGAAATTGCAGTGCAAAAGAACAAGGCCTCAGTTGGAGGTTTTCTCTATTGATCAAAAGTTGCATGTTCTCTTGTTTAAACTACTGTACAAAGAGCTGGTTGAATCATACAAAATTGTCTTGATATTTTGTAATGATTCAAGACATAAAAGAAGCGGGCAAGAGAAAGAGTTCATTCGTTTCACAATAAAATATACTTGCTGTGTGTAATTCTTGCTAAATTATGGGGCTCGCTATTTGGGATTCTTTCAGGTTCAGTACCATAAACATGGTTATTTGTCGTACATTGGGGTTGTTGGCACAGTTAAGAAGCTACTTAGTGGTGAAGAAGTATAAAGGTACTCAAATTGCTCGCAAGTATAATTTCAGAAGATATACTCTTGATATTTGTAATACATACTGTATGACTCTCGTTGATGATACTAAAAATTAATAAACTAATAAACTTGAAACAAATGTTAATCTTAAAGTGGATCATCAATTGAGCTAATCAATTCATTGTCTAAAAATACAGGTAGCCATTTGATTGCTGGATTCAACATGAGTTTTATTTATTCTTGATATTTGGAAAATACAAGGAAATATTGTAGGAAGCTGCCTCAATTGTAATTTTCTTTCAATACTCCAACTTGACAACTTCAAAGAATAGAATTATTTAATAGTTTGGTATTTAAATTTGTGTACCAACAAGGTGTAGCTTAGTTGGCTAAGCGGGCTGAGCAAGTCGGAGGATAACAAGGTTCAAATCCCGCTAAATACATTTGTTGTGAGGGGTGAGGAGCCTTAACTGTTATTAAGTCCCGAATAAGATTATTTCAATGAAGATATATATAAATATTACCAAAAAAATTAAAATTTGTTCCTTTTAATCTTTTGTCGTCCCCTTAAAAGCAAGCTACAAATCAAATTCATGGGCTTATAAATTATTTTTAAGGGCTTCTTACAAAAAGGCTAAGAAAGCCCAAACTAATTAAGTCCATACAAGTAATAATCTACAATTACACAAAAACAGGGGAAATTATTTTCAAACACACGGCCTTAAATGAAAGGAATTCCAACCATCTCTCAAAACTGAATAACGCGGTTTTCATCACAGAAACCAAATTCAAAAACACGTTCAAATCACCAAGTTCAGAGCCACGATCACAGTAACTGCTCGCATTATCTACAAAACCAATGGGAATTCTACAGATTCTAAAGTTAATTGGCGATAATCATAGGCATTCCGATTTTTGTTTCAAAATCAGAAGAAAGAAGGAAGAAATCTCAAAGGTAAGAAATGAAACCCTAATATTGTAACATTGTTCGGAAGTCTTCAAATTAAAGTAGCTAATCAGTGAAATAATGTAAATATTACAAAAAAAATTATGCATTATGATATGTAAATATTACCAAAAAAAATAAAATTTACTAAGCCCCGAACAAGATTATTTCATTGAAGATATTTGTAAATATTACCAAAAAAATTAAATTTTTGTCTTTTAATCTTTTGTCGACCGCTTAAAAGCAAGCTACAAATCAAAATCATGGGCTTAAAAAATTTTTTTAAGCACCGTTGTAACGGTAAGTCAGAAATGTAGAATCAACAGTGATTACTGGCCTGCAATGTTTCCAGCCTTCAATAGAAGCAGAAAAGGCAATAAAGAAATATTTAAACATTGAGTCATCTATCGCAACATCAATTACTGAGCCGGGATTAGTTTGCCTAATCATGTATAGCAAACTTGGCAACGAAGAGTACGAATCAGATGGTGACCCTCTAATCATCTTCAATGCTTATTCTTTTGCATGCCATGCCTTTTCATAGTTTATATCGACTCCCAACTGATTTTTCAAATCCTCCATAATATCCCCTGGTCTATACACCCTCTTCGGGTTGATGAATGAATTTTTTACAAACTTAGCAACAAGTTCAGTAGTAGCTTGCCTCTTCTCACCGTTCCTTGTGTCAATATCACATGTATGAAATTCAAAATACTTCCTAACAACAAAGCAAAACCATGTTGTCTCTTCGAAGCTTTAAAAAACCAAGAACAGCTTGAAAAACACAAGTTAGCCAATGCTCCTTTGTACACGATTTATAAACCTTGAATTGGAACTCATTTCTTAACGCATAGAGACTAACAGCCTCTTTAAGAACAGACTTATCTTTAAACACTTGACCAACTTTTAAAAAATCAACATTAGGAACAGAAATTATAGGATCGCCAAAACAGTCTACCGAAGAATCTACTACAGCCAAACCATACAGATCATCTAATGCCATCTGAGACTTACTCCTTATATAAGTGGAATAATCATCAAGTAATTCTTCTGCAACATCAGATACAGAGGGATCATAAACAATTTGTTGTTAAAAAATAGAGACAATACTGTTATCAATTTCTTCAACTACAGAACCTGACAAAGGACAAACAACAAAATGTAAGAATAAAAACAAATCCAAGACAAAAAGAAACAATACCACTAAACAGTAACTACTAAGATACGAAAACAACCACAAAATTATAAAATATATAGAAAAAAACTGTTAGATGTCTGGCAGACATCTGATAAACAACTAGTAAACAAAGTAACACGATTACAAGACATCATACAAATTGCTAGTAAACATATGGTAGACATCTAGTGAAAATCAAGTAAACACCTAGTAAAAAGGTATTAGAAGCACCAAAAACGAAACAAATAGTTAATATACATATATTATATATCAGATAAAAATGTGGAAACAACTCTAATCAAAAATCCAAAAACTACTAAAACAAATGATGAGAATCAAAAGACATGAAACAATGATTGCCTTGAGCATCAGCCAAAATAGAAGAAACTGATGTAACACACAAAGGATAGTCTGTGATCAGCATATTTTGGTACTTCAATTGAATATAAAACCGAATAGAGAGATCATTCTTGATCTCAACAGCAGGAAAAATCCATCTGAAACTTGATACTCGATCTTAATATCATAATTCTGCTCGTCTAACTACAAACTTTCAGTCACAGAACATTTAAAAACAGAAAAGCTAGCTGACCTAGGAATCAAACCACCAACCGCACTAAAGGAGATAAACTTAACATCAGAAGACCATGTTCCATTACGTTGAATTAAAACAGCAATATCGTCCATTTAAAAACAAAAATATGAACTATAATCTCAAAATTGGCAGAATGAATAAAGAACATAAGCAAACGAAGTCGCAATAGAAAGTCAAAATCGAAGTTACGAAAAGGAAAAAGAGAAAGGAATGGAATAGTGAAACTAGAGCAGCAAGCGAGCAACAACGACAAATAGCAAAAATATGTAAAGAAGTGAACTCAGAAGATAAAGTCGAAGAAAACGCCTTCAACAAGAATGAAGAAAACGCTGGGAATCCGATCAGAAAGAAGCCTAGGTCAGATCGACAATCAGATCAGAGAGAAAGATGAAAGATAAAGAGTTGAGACAAAACCGTTAACTGACTAAACAGGAGAGTTTATATAGGTGGTAAACTTGTGAATATTTTACCAAAAGAATGAAAGATGTAAAATATTAATGAAGTCTTGTGAGTTTGTAGATATTTTAGTGAGGGGTTGAGATTTTTTGACAATTTCCCTATTTTTAAAGTTGACATGTAGACTTATAGATACACTTCGTGATCTAACTTATAAACTGAAAAGTGTGTATAAATTAATTTGACCAACTCATAACCAATAAATATCACCCTCATAAAATAAGTAAATTCAAATGTGGATGACGACCTTTGGTAATTGAATGCAGCTGGAATTAGAACTTTAGAAGTATTTAAATTTTTGTATATACTAAAATTTGAGTGGGTGGAAGTATAAAGGTAGCAATGAAAATGAAAGATGAATGGTAAACGCCAAAACAACAGGGACAATTATACATTCCCTGCCACTGAAAATAACTTAAATTTGAAATCATTCATTCCTCTAATTTCATAATATAACAGTTTTTTTTATTCTGACACTTCTTAAAATTTCTTTTTTATGGAATACGATGATATCTAACATATATTTCATATATCTAGTATATTTGTATTAGATATTGAGTAGATCTTGATTTTGATAGTTTCTATGGAATATTTTATAAAATATAACATCTAATAGTTACATAGTAGACATCTAGTATATATGTATCCTCTTAAAAAATCTATTTAAATCTGTTATAAATTGTGTTATAAATCTATTTGAAGTTATGATTTACTAGATAACTTCTAGATAATTACTAGATAATTACCGAATAACTACTAGATATCTAACAGTTCAAAAAAATTTTGGAAAAAATATATCAGAGTGGATGTCGTTTTGAAGATGCAAATGAGACAGACAAAAAACTCTAAAGCTGCATTTCAATAAAATGAATGGTTTGAGAGATAAATTTATAATAAGGCAAAAGAAATTAGAAATAAACATGTTGGAAGCATGTTTGTGTGAGAGGGACGTGGTATTCATGTAATTAGTTTCCCCTGTTTTTGTTTTTTTTGCAGATTATTTATGATAGGACCAAATTATTATGGGTTGTGTCAATTGTGTAAGAAGCCCTTAATACAATTTAAAAATTAACAATATATAATATAAAAGTATAAAATGAGAAGATATTATCATTTGTGTCTAGTAGCTCAATTGTTAGAGCATGTATTGAAATAAATGTTAGAGGTTTAGTGTTCAATTCCCACCAACAACAATTTAAAAAAAAACATAATTTAAGTGAACTAGAAACCGGTTATTAGTTGAACTGGCCAATTTTTGGTTGAACTGTTCAACCGGTTGTTGACTGACTCTTGACTATGTCAAGAATTCGGCAAAACCTGACCGAACCAGACACCATTTCCGGTTAAACCCGGTCCTGTCCGGATTTCAAAACCACGGAATATACTACAGGGAATTATAAAAAAACATACACGTCTCACTAAAATATCTACAAATTTGACATGCATGTTAAACATACAAACTATTTACAGAAATGTTATATAATTAAGTCCCACGCCATGTTTCTCTTCTCCCCTTTTTCTTTTGATTTTCTTTTTTATTTTTCATTTATCTCTCAAACCGTTTATTTTTTCGACATGCGACTGTAGTGTTTTTTGTTCGTATTATCTTTGAAATGATATCCACTGTAACATTTTTGAAATTTTTTTATCTAGTATTTATCGAGTAGGTATCCAGCAGATCACTGTTAGATATCTAGTAGATATCTAGTATATCTTACTCGTAATAGTTTTTTTTTGTGTTCTAATGACATCAAACATATATTTAATAGTTATATAACAGATTTGTATATGATGATTTCATAAATTATAAATAAATCTATACCTTTTTATGATGATTATTTTATAAAATATAACTTCTATTAGATATCGAGTAAATATCTAGTATTCATTGTTGGATATCTAGCATATCTTAATATTAACAGTTTTTTATGGAATCTGATGACATCTAACATATATTTCATACATGTAGTATATTTATATTAGATATATAGTAGATCTTGATTTTGATAGTTTTTATGGGATACTTTATAAAATATAACATCTAATAGATATATAGTAGACATCTAGTAGTTTCGTATCCTCTTAAAAAATCTATTTGAATCTATTATAAAATGTGTTAGAAATCTATTTGAACTTATGATTTACTAGATAACTGCTAGATAATTACTACATAATTACCAGATAACGAATATATGACTACTAGATATCTGATAGTTCAAAAATATTTTTGGAAAAAAATATAACAGTGATTCGAAGATAAAAATGAAACAAATAAAAAACTCTAAAGCAACGATTTTGACAAATAGATGCAAAAAAAGGCAAAAGAAATTAGAAATAATCATGGTGGTGGAAGCATGTTTATGTGATATATGGTATTCATGTAATTAGTTTTCCCTGTTTGTACTTTTTTGTAAATTGTTTGTGGTAGAGCTAAATTATTTTGGGTTTTGTTGCAATTAGCTAAGTAGCCCTATACTATAATATTTTCCTCGTTTGAATATGGCCCTTAACCTTAAGGCTATGCCATCCCAAGGTGCTGCCAAATGGAAGGAAAGTATCACGTCAATGAATATGAAATAATAGATTAAACCTTGCTAGCAAGATATGGTAGTTTATTTTCAAATCCTACAACTTAGTGAAAAACTAGATATGAGGTTTCCAATAGGGTAGGTACACAATCCATCTTTATAGTACCAATCACATTGACACTTAAATTTGAAGGCATTACCTATAATTGAAAAGTAACATTCTTGACATTAACTCCTTGACTTGTGAAAAAACATACTTCTTTGTTTCCTGATTAATAGATTAAAAATATTCTATCTACTTGTCCATAATTTTAATGGTTGGACTTACTCAAATTTGGTTGGTTTGATCATGTTGTTGTTTATTTCAAAATCTTTGAAATTATATATATTAAATGTAAAATGTATAACTAATTATGTCCGAATATATATATATATATATATATATATATATATATATGTATATATATATATATATATATATATATATATTGTCCTTAGCGCATGTCGTCACTTATTTAAAGGTTGAGCTCGGTAGAAAGCCGACTCCATTTGTTAAAGAAAAGAAAAAGCAATAAACAAAAAACATCTCAGGGATGTTACAAAAAATTTTTTTGCAACATAGTGCAAAATTAATGGACTAAAAGTCCCAATTATAACATAATGAATCCTAAAGATCTAAAGATCCTTAGCAAAATGAGCTGCGGGAAGAAGTTCCGAGTGATGCACCATAATCAATCCCTGCGAGAAGGCTGAGAGGATTAGTCCTAATGGATGTGAGGTCATGCAAGACCGAGACATCAAAACATCTAACTGTCGATTCAGACGAGATCCAAACCGATAAAAGAAACATATTCCAAGGAGAACCACAGTAGACCAAGGAAAAAAACCATTCTAAAGATCAAAGCTATTAAACTTGCAATCACTACTGCCTAAAAAAGGCACCACCCTGAGCAAACGGTGAGACATCATAGGGCAGGTATACGACTAAGAATTTGCTAAAGCCGCCGCACCTTAACACATCAAAGGAGGAGATACGATCCCCTTTGTTGAAAAATAGCAGACAAAATAGCCAGTAGAAGAGGGATGACCCTCCAAGGAGCTACCGAGCATTGACCCTCAGTCGCGCCATCCAAATAGAACCCTAGTAGACTCAGGGCGCCACAAAGTCGCCTACACGCCGTTTTGTAAAAACCCCACCAAATGTTGGAGAAAAATAGAACCCCAGCCACAAGGTCTTCAGCTTTGGGATCAAATCGTTCTGATGCCGGTGAAACCCTAGATGCCAAAAATCAGAACCCTAGAAGGTGTTGAAACCAGGCCAAACATCGGTGAACTAGTCATCGAAAAATCAAGGTGGCTAGGGTTCAGGAGAGAACCCTAGCCGCCTTTGCTCCTCTCATCTCCCATCGAAGGATGAATCAACTAGACTCCGGTGGAATGATAAAAACTAGCAAAACGCCGGTGGGATCAGGGCAACGCCTAGTCGCCTATTCACTATCTTATTGAAACCTAGCCAAACGAGGTTGAAAACAAAACCCTAGCAGCAATCACGAGGTCTGCTATTATGGGATTTAACAAATCAGACGCAGGTGGAAACCTAGCTAAATGCCAATGAAAACTAGACGCCGATTGTCAGGGCGGCTAGGGTTCAAGAGAGAACCCTAGCATATGTTGTCACTTGCTACATGATAGTTTTGTGAAATCTAAATAAATCTAGGTAGAAATATGAGCTTGCATCATAAAACAGGAATATTACTATATGTACATATGACATCTAACGGAACGTCGAAATATTCATTGTAGAAAGCTCTCAATTAGAGAGTAAAAAACTAATTTCATATTGACTATCAGGGAGTAATTCAACTCAACTTTACATTGGGGATACACTGTGCTATTTATAGTATTCTGAGTAATTCTACACTAACAAAATTAGTAATCAAATTTCAACTAACAACTAATCAACTATAACTATAATGCTGACTCAACAAGTGCCAACTCATCAATCCGTTTGATGCTTGATTACTGGCTGCAATAACTCTAACATTCATAGTTGCAAAGTATGGCTGTAAGCAAATGTACTCTCTCCATTTATATATAGTTGTCATATACCTAATTCATGTATTATAATAAAACAATCAACATTTACTAATCAAACCTTTACTAGCCTCAAAATAATGTCTGCCTACAAGCTCTATCCTATACTAGGAGCAGGGAAATGCTAATACCATACTCAACGCAATGATAATTCGTAACCCTAACTTGCTTTGAAAACAATAGTAATGATAATTCTATTGAATATATTAAACTTAATTAAAGAAAAAGGAAAATTATGATTGGTAGTTGGCTAATATGAAAGATTGTGGCTGGATGCAACTGATAAAAAAGAAAAATTAATGAAATGGTGGCTTAAAAAGAATGCATATACGACACATTGTTGACAAATAAAGATAGAAATCTCAACAAGATATTGCAGTTTGAAATTATGTGATTTGTGGGGCTTATATATATTTTCATGTCTAGCTTGTAAGCTCTATATATAGAGAGCATAAATCTGGAGAATGTGAAGGAAAAAAAATAGTAAGAGAAGTCTAATAAAAATAGAGTGTATTGTGCTTTATTTTTCAAAGTATTATAATACACTTTTGTTAATTACTTTTGATTAAGTTCCTCTTTCATCAACTAAAGTGGTATCAGAGCCATTTTGGAACCCGATCCTCTTTCCAGAAAAATTCCCGAGTGAAAAAAAGTCGAGTTTTTAAAAAAAATTGAGTGTTGCAGTAGTCCAGAAAGCGTTGCAGTAGGCTATTAGAAGTGTTGCAAGAAACTGCAGAAAGTGTCGCAGAATGCTAAAAGTGTCGCCATAGACTTTTAAGGGTCACAACAGCCCCTGTACGCATGGAAACAATTATTTTGTGAAAAATTATCTTAAAAATGAATACCAACAGTGTTTCTTTCAACTTCCCTCAACTCACGAAAACTAATTATAAAAATTGGTACATTAAAATGAAGATAATTCTCAGAGCCCAAGATGTTTGGGACATAGTCGAAAAGGTTATGAAGTCCCAGCTGAAAATGCACAACTGTCTCAACCTGAAAAAGATAGTTTGCACAAGAGTTGAAGAAATGACCAGAAGGCGCTTAGTCTAATCCATCAAGGTTAAGATGAAGTAAGGTTTGAAAAGGTGGCAGAAGAAACCATTTCCAAGCAGGCATGGGACATACTGCTAGTTTCTCTTCAAGGAGTAGAGAAAGTTTAAAAAATTCAACTACAAATGCTGTAGGGTGAGTTCGAGATGATGAAAATAAAGGAGACAGAAACTGTTGTTGACTATTCCTCATGAGTAAAATCTGTTGTAAATAAAATGCGGCAGTACGGAAAAAAAACTCGATGAATAGAGAACCGTCAAAAAATTCTGCAGTCGCTACTACCGAAGTTTGATTACATAGTAGTCGCCATAGAAGAGTCATGAGACACAAGTACAATAGCTATTGATGAACTTGTTGGCTCATTACAAGCACGTGAGGAATGGCTAAATAGACAAAAAGACGAGTCTATTGAACAAGTTTTGGCAGCAAAGGCTTCATTGAAAGGAGGTGAAAATAGCCGAGCCGCTAGTCAATTTGGACGAAGATGCAGTAGAGGCTGAGGAGGAAACAGAAGAGGAAGAGGTCATGGTAGAAACCAACAATGTGAAAGAAATGACAATAATAATGGAGATAATATATCCACACAAGGCAGAGGTCATGGACGTGGATGAGGGCGAGAAAGAGGCTACTAGAGACAAAATGATGGACAAGATAAGTCTAATGTTCAATTCTATAATTGCTCGAGATTTAGCCACTATGCTGCAGACTGCCGAAGCCCACCGAACCAAGCAGAGGAGACAGCTAATAAAATCCAATATGATGAGGTGAATGACACGGTTTTACTAACCCATGAAGGTGACCATAGTCAAGAAAACAACATCTGGTAACTTGACAATGGAGCATGCAATCACATGTGCGGGGATGATAAAATGTTCATAGAACTGGATAGGTTGTTTAGTGTAAATGTCATCTTTGGAGATTCGTCAAAAGTTCCAATTAGAGGCAAAGGAATTATTCTTCCAAACATGAAAAGTAACATTTTAAGTTTGGAACAGTTGCTAGAGAAAAACTACCAAGTGCATATGATGAACCGAAAGTTGGTGCTATTAAATGAGAGGAAAGAGCTGCTTGCAAGTGTGCCTATGTCGAAAAACTGGATGTTCACTCTCAACATCAATATGGAGGTGGCCAAGTGTTTAAAAGGTTGCTTGAAGGAATCTGATTGGCTTTGGCATTTACGATTTGGGCATCTCAATTTTGGTGGGTTGAAATTACTAAGCCAGATAAAGATGATGCATGGTCTTCCCCCTATTGACAAACCTCAATAGCTTTGTGAGGGACATCTTGTTGGAAAATAATCCAGAATGAGTTTTCCAAAGGAGACCTTGTCTAGAGAAAAGCGCCACTTGAGCTCATTCATGCCGTTGTATATGGACCGATGACACCAACATCATTGGGAGGCAACAAATATTTCTTATTATTCATTGATGACTATAGCAGAAAAAAGTGGGTGTATCTTTTGAAGGAGAAATCAGAAGTTTTTAGAGCATTCAAGAAGTTCAAGGCACTCGGTGAGAAAGAAAGTGGCTATTACATCAAAGCCTTGAGATCTGATAGAGGGGGAGAGTTTACATCAAATGAATTTAAAAGATTCTATGAGTATCATGGAATTTGTCATTCTTGTCAGTCCCGAGATCACCATAACAAAATGGTGTTGTTGAACGAAAGAATCAAACGGTGATGGATATGGTGAGAAGTATGCTAAAAAGCAAGAATTTGCCCAATGAGCTATGGGCAGAAGCTGTTGATTGCGTTTTTTACATCTTGAACTGATCCCCAACAACAAGTGTATTAGATATGACACCCCAAGAAGCGTGGAGTGGGAAAAAGCCAAATATCTCCCATTTTTGTGTTCCTAGGAGTGTTGCACATGTTCATGTAGCTGATGAAGAAAGGAGAAAGCTAGCTGATAAAAGCAAAAAATACTTGTTTGTTGCTTGCTTAGAATTTTTCAAAGGTTATAAGATGTTTGATCCTGATACGGGAAAACTATCATCACTAGGGACGTGATTATTGATGAGGAAGCAATTTGGGAATAGAATACTGACAAGCAGAAGAATTACAGTTTTTATCCTTTCACCATGGATGAAAATAATGATCATAATTTGGAGGAACCAACCATAGCATCGATGTTATATAGTCCCACTCCAATTACAACTCCAGGACACGCTGATGATGAAAGTCAAAGTCTAAGAGAAAGACCTAGAAAATTTCATCTTGTTGAAGATCTTTATGATGCAACTAGAGAGCTCAATGAAGAATTGACTTTTAACTGTCATCTTATTGATAGTGAACCTATTAATGCTGAAGAAGCCATGAAAGATGAGAAATGGAGAAAAGCCATGGAGGAGGAGATCAATTCAATTGAGAAAAACAAGATATGGGAGTTGACAAAACTTCCAGCTAATAAAAAGCCAATTTGTGTCAAATGGGTCTTCAAAGCAAAGAAGGATGTAGATGGAGAAATTGTACGACACAAAGCAAGACTTGTTGCGAAAGGATATGGTCAAAATCCCGGCATTGACTATGATGAAATTTTTGCACCGATTGCCAGAATGGAGACGATTAGATTGGTGATTTCATTTGCTGCCCAAAATGGATGGATTATCCACCAAATTGATGTGAAGTCAGCATTTCTCAATAAATACTAAGAGGAGGAAATTTATATCCCACAACCGCCGAGTTACATCGTCAAAGGCCATGAAGAATAGGTGTTAAAACTGAAGAAGGCACTATACGGACTAAAGCAAGCACCGAGAGCTTGGAAATATCGCATTGACAAATATATTCAAGAAAATGGATTTATTCAATGCCAACATGAGTACACCTTGTACGTGAATGTGAAAGATGGAGACATGTTGCTTGTTTGCTTATACGTGGTTGATCTTATTTTTACTGGAAATAACCCTCAAATGTTTGAAGATTTCAAAAAGATGATGACCAATGAATTTGAAATGACTGACATTGGCTTGATGCCATATTATCTTGGCATTGAAGTGAATCAAAATGATGATGGCATCTTTATTAGTCAAAGTGGCTTTGCCAAGGAGATCTTGAAGAAATTCAAGATGGAGAATTGAAATCCTGTCAGAACTCCGGTCGAATGCACCCTAAAATTGACCAATGATGAGAATGGAATTAGCGTGAACCCAACAAATTTTCGAAGTCTGATCGGGATTCTGAGGTACTTGACGTGCACACGACTCGATATTCTATATGCGATTGAGCTAGTTAGTAGATATATGAAAGAACCGAAGGAGTCACATTGGAATGTAGCAAAAAGAATACTCCGCTATGTCAAAGGTACAACTAATTTTGGACTTCGATATTCAAAATCTGACAAGTTCAAATTAGTTGGTTACAGTGACAGTGAATAGGCTGGTGATAAAATGACCGAAAAAGTACAAGCGGGTTTGTATTTTTTCTCGGTGACACGGCATTTACTTGGAGTTCAAAGAAGCAACCTATAGTGATGTTGTCAACATGTGAATCTGAATATGTTGCTGCAACATCATGTGTGTGTCATGCAATATGGCTGAGAAGACTATTAAAGGAACTTCAAATGATACAACATGATCCAACGAATATTTTTGTCGACAACAAATCGGCATTGGCGTTGGCGAAAAATCAAGTCTTCCATGATGAAAGTAAGCATATTGATACGTGGTATCCTTTCATTCGAGAGTGTATTGAACAGAAGGAAGTCATATTGAAGTATGTCAAAACACAAGATCAGATAGCGGACATCTTTACAAAGCCACTGAAGTATAACATGTTCAATCAATTGCGAGCGTTGCTGGAAATAACGGAGAATTAAGTTTAAGGGGGAGTGTTGAATATATTAAACTTAATTAAAGAAAAAGGAAAATTATGATTGGTAGTTGGCTAATATCAAAGATTGTGGCTGGATACAATTGATAAAAAAAGAAAAATTAATGAAAGGGTGGCTTGAAAAGAATGCATATACAGCACATTGTTGACAAATAAAGATAGAAATCTTAACAAGATATTGCAGTTTGAAATTATGTGATTTGTGGGGCTCATATATATTTTCATGTCTGGCTTGTAAGCTTTATATATAGAGAACATAAATCTGCAGAATGTGAAGAAAAAAATAGTAAGAAAAGTATAATAAAAATAGAGTGTTTTGTGTTTTATTTCTCAAAGTATTATAATTAACTTTTGTTAATTAACTTTTGTTAATTACTTTTGATTAAGTTCCTCTTTCGTCCAACAAAGAATTAATAATTAGGAAAATAAAAATTCATCAAGATAAAAGAATGAAGTAAAAAAAAAGTACGGCTTTTGGTAGAAATGTGTGCTGAGAAGATTTGAAGGGGACAATATGTGATTATGAATAGTAGAATTTTGTGGCTCCTAATTAATGAAATGGGTGCAAAAAATCAAGCTATAAAAAGATTGGCAAATTTTCTTCGTCTATTTGAGATATTTTGAACGAGGAGGGGGATAGAAGGGGAATTGTGATTACTCCGGGTGATTCAGTCACCCCTAAAGTAAAATGAGTCATGTGTGAGACGATCTTTTTTTTGTGTACCTTTTTGGATGTGATTGTATGAAGTAAGAACCTCTTTTTTTGTTGGTTTTGACCATTGTGATATGCTGAGAAAATTCGATTTCTTTTTCTTTGCTCAGTTGTTTGCAGATTTTCCTTCCAATCTCATAATCTATCTACAATTCAAAATTGTGTACAGCATTAAACAATCAAGATGTGGCATTATTGGATTGTGAAATAATGTCAAAAGGAATAGTTTCTCCAGGAGCAAAAGATATGAAGATCAACTTGCAAAGGTCGAGCACTTTTAGTTTGTGAATTTATTATAAAAAAACAAGATATATGGAAACAAGATTACAAACATAAAAATTGGCAGGGAGGGCATAAAAAACTACATCAGTCATAAAAGTTATCAAATAATACTAAAGCATTAGGAAACATTAACCTCGATGAAAAGCACAAGAATCTGAACAGTGATTGGTTTGGGACTGAAGACAAAAGTTGGTTTCTATCCTTTGGCTACCATTTGGAGTTTCAGTCCCAAGTCCTCAACAAATCGCAGAAGACTATCGGAATCAATTTTGTGATAAAGGACTATATGCGTTTGAAAAAATAGTTTCTAGAATTTTGCAACTAAAAAATTAAACTAAATTCAAATTTTCTTACATACATTTCCAACAAAATGTCTCTTATTTTCTACATTGAACAAGGCCTAATTAGAATCACGTAAGACAAGAGATAAAGTACCTGCTGAAGTGATTTCGGGACATCCAAAAGTGCAGAAACTATCTTGTCGTTCTCACTGCAAATGAACTTAAAGATTAACAAATATAAAACCTAACAATATAGCAAAAAATATGCTAATTCAACAAATGCTAATTCCCATTAGCTAATGATATAGCAATATCATGAAGGGCAGGCCATTCTTGCCATCGCAATCTTGACAATTATGTGACGTTGTTCTTTGAATTCTGTAGAAACATGAAAACAATTATGTGACAATATACAAATGAAAATTTGATTAATCAGTATGTCCTTCTAGATCTTAACTAATCTGTTCAGATTTCTTTCAATTTGTTGTGAGCATTGAAGATCTAACTATCAGATACCTTTTTTCCCAGCATATTTTGCTCTCAATAATCGTGATCTGGTTCTTTGCATCATAATCGGTGCTCCCTCTATGACTTACTCTGTCTCTCCTACAGATGAAAATTACTATTAATTAAATTCAAAATCTTATAACTTTATTCGTCGATTTAGATCTAAAAAATTGAAGCTACATCTGTGTTTCCAGATCTATTCATCAAATTTCTGTGAAGAACTAATGAGTATAGAAATAAAGAGAGTTGAGAATTGAATTTACCTTATCACTGAACCTTTTGTTTTTGCAACTCTCCCTCTATCTCTCCATTAAACGGCCACTGAATTTTGAGTGATTTTAGAGTTCAGGGTTGGATTTATACAGTACTTTGAGTTTAGGGTTTTGTCATTTTTGTTGTGTTTATTTGCATGAAAGCATAGAAGAAAATGTAGAAGAAAAAAATCAGCAAAGAGAGTTGTAATTTATAAGGAGCATAAACACATAAAATATGATGAAAGTAAATGGAATTTCCGATATGTTTATTGAGCAAAATTAATGAGCTCTTTTATAGAACTTTACATAAACTAAAATAGCTAAAAATAAACAAATATGGACTTGGAATTGCCACCTAGGGACTGGGTAAAGGTGAATTCAGATGGCTCAGTAAAGGTGAATTCAATTTCAAGCGGCTGCGGGGGGTGAGGGTATGGAGACATATAGCATGGGAATTGCCACCTAGGGACTGGGTAAAGGTGAATTCAGATGGCTCAGTAAAGGAGGGGTCAATTTCAAGCGGCTGAGGGGGGTGTTATTCGGTATAGTACAGGTCGATGGCTTGTGGGATACACGAGGAATATTTGAAGGTGTTCCGTTACGCGCGCGGAATTATGGCGGGTATTGGATGGTTTGAGTCTTTGATGTGGTTGAGAGGGATTCAATGTATTTGGAATTTCAAGAGTCATGTAGGTTACAAATAATTATGTAGGATTAATAAGAGTCATTAGAAGTCATTTAATTTAGTATATGAAGAGTCGTTTTGTATGGATATAAATATATAATTGTAAGGAAGAGCAAAGGAGTTTTTGATTATCATAATTTTTATTCAATAAGATGCGTCTTATTATTTTTCTAAATTCTCGTAGAGGTTGCGATTTCTAGAGTTTTTAGAACCCTAACTATCTTAGAGGTTGCGATTTCTAAGGTTTTTAGAAGAATCGATTTCCGTTGAGGTTGTGATTTCAACGGATTCCGATTGTTTATCACTTTTCGCTCCTTCCGCTGCATCACTTGGTATCAAAGCCTAACGGCAATGGAGATTGCTGAAGAGGAGACCCACAATATTGCATCAGTTTCATAGCCTAACGACAATCAAAGTATAGCTTCATCGTTGGAGGGACCGAGATTATCGAAGAGGGGGAGACTAGTAATGTTGCATCAGCGAGGATCGTACCTATATTTTTTTATTTTCTTTTTTACATTATAGTTACAAAAAAATATATAAAAAAAGTTTAGGATTTTTTTTCATTTTTTTTATCATTATGAAATTCGAGGACGAATTTGGTCCAAGAGGGGGAGAATGATGCAGTTGAGAGGGATTCGATGTATTTGGAATTTCAAGAGTCATGTAGGTTACAAATAATTATGTAGGATTAATAAGAGTCATTAGAAGTCATTTAATTTAGTATATGAAGAGTCGTTTTATATGGATATAAATATATAATTGTAAGGAAGAGCAAAAGAGTTTTTGATTATGATGATTTTTATTCAATAAGATGCGTCTTATTATTTTTCTAAATTCTCGTAGAGGTTGCGATTTCTGGAGTTTAAGAAGCCTAAATATCTTAGAGGTTGTGATTTATAAGGTTTTTAGAAGAATCGATTTCCATTGAGGTTGCGATTTCAACGAATTCCGATTGTTTATCACTTTTCATTCCTTCCGCTGCATCAGTTGGTATCAGAGCCTAACGGCAATGGAGATTGCTGAAGGGGAGACCCGCAATATTGCATCAGTTTCATAGCCTAATGACAGTCGAAGTATAGCTCCATCTTTGGAAGGACCGAGATTATCGAAGAGGGGGAGACTAGCAATGTTGCATCAGCGAGGATCGTACCAATCGTTTTTTTATTTTCTTTTTTACACTATAGTTACAAAAAATATATAAATAAAGTTTAGGATTTTTTTCAGTTTTTTTTATCATTATAAAATTCGAGGACGAATTTGGTCCAAGAGGGGGAGAATGATGTGGTTGAGAGGGATTCAATGTATTTGGAATTTCAAGAGTCATGTAGGTTACAAATAATTATGTAGGAATAATAAAAGTCATTAGAAGTCATTTAATTTAGTATATGAAGAGTCGTTTTGTATGGATATAAATATATAATTGTAAGGAAGAGCAAAGGAGTTTTTGATTATGCTGATTTTTATTCAATAAGATGCGTCTTATTATTTTTCTACATTCTCGAAGAGGTCGCGATTTCTAGAGTTTTTAGAAGCCTAACTATCTTAGAGGTTGCGATTTCTAAGGTTTTTAGAAGAATTGATTTCCGTTGAGGTTGCGATTTCAACGGATTCCAATTGTTTATCACTTTTCGTTCCTTCCGCTGGATTAGTCTTGCTTGGGAGCGCAGCTTTATGAAGGTTGTGGTTGAGATGGATAGCAGGTTTGCTCATGAGATGATTTGAAGAGAAGAGGTCTAAGCTAATGATTATTATAGCTTGGTTATTAGGATTAGGGACTTACATGGAAGAGATTTGGAGATTGTTCTTCGTCATACCTATAGGGAAGAGAATGGATCGTATGGCATGGATGGCGAGTTCGTTGCCATTAGGACTACATGTTTATATTAATCCCGCTCTGGGGATGCTAAAGTCAGTGCTAATACACCTTGTTGGTGTCTCCTTCCCAAGGCTCGTTGTAGTTTAGTTGTTTTTATTCTTTCTCTTTTTTAAAAAAAAAAAGCAAATATGAAGCACATAAAATCTGCAACTCTCAATGTGACACCATTAGTATGTACATAATGTAAGAACCAATCCTGGGAACTAGGGCACACCAACATTTCCAACAATCTCCCACTTGAACTAGTTCACAGTAGGCATTACCCTAATCTTTATAGATCTGATCTAACCTTACAAGCTCCATCCACGATGGACTTTTGGTTAGACAATCAACGACATTGTTCTTGTGTCAACCCCATGTAATGACATGTCTTAGACATACTGAACACATGTTCGAACTTATGACCGGGTCCCTATAGCTTTTGCAGTGGCCCCGTTTTTGTCGTGGAAAACATCAAGTAGGTCTAGGATCCATCCATCCTAACTTACTTATGAACTTCCTTATCCAAACACCTCAACTTGTAGCAATACATTTCTACTATGTGTCCAGTTTCTGTTATAGAATTAACAAATACACTGTATAGAGCTTTTAACTTTTTTACAGCTTTCAACAATTATAACATGACCAGATACATCTGATCTTCAGGTATAAACCGATTTGATCTACCTCATAGATCTCAACATCCATGATCAAATCTAACACCGTAGATTTGCCTCGAATGGATAACTTGATTTAATCTATCTCATAGATCACAATCAATTGAATCAAATCTAAGTTCATAGATTTCCATCCTAAAGGTCATTCTGCTTGGATATAATCTAACAACTTAGATCTGCATCCAACTAGAATGTCACGGTTTCACCTAAAGTTGACATTGAAAAGTGTTCACTTCAACTTTAGTGAATCACTTTCAATCTACCAAATCATAGCTACACTATCACAATACAACATTTGGAAATGTGACCGCATTACTGATTAACATCATGTACACACATTGTCTATAAAAGCATCATTGGATTGCTACTTGAAGATTCAATAGCTTCCAATGGGCTCAGAGTCTCTTACTCATAATATATGATAAGAGTCATCATAATTTGAGAGAAACTACATTTCTCCAGTTTGTGATTGAACCGACATGCCTTTTAGTGCAATTATGTCTTTACAACTTATGCTTCAAACATGTGAAGCTTAAATGTAAAATATGATCTGTCCTTTCGAATTTGTGCGCCTTGAACTTGCAAGTTCAACCGTGCTCCCACTACTTTTCTCAAAGAATTGCATCCTTTAGAAAACACCCTTACAAGCCTCAAACACTATATTTAGGCTGGGTTGTAGAAGCAATACCGTTTGGTTTCCAATGGGTAGTTCACAAATAGGCTCAAGTAGATTTTCTTGTGCCAATCTGACATCAATATCATGACATAGATATTCGATCTCATGTCAACCATTAGATTCAGAATTTACAATTTCAAAATCTAGGAAAGACACGTTAGACTTCAACCTATCCATATTTCATATGGTGCTCTTTTAGTAGCCTCAATCAGAGAGTGATGTTGCAAACCAGTAGTCAAATGAGATGTGTCCTCCTTGGGAGACAATTCAAACTAGGTTTTAATAGACTTGTATTCTTGATTACACCAAAAACCTTGATATTATAACCTATGTATTTCTCAACTTTATTCTTAGAGTCCTTGACATAATCAAGGTCCGTGGATCTTAATCTCATTAGTTATGCTAATAAAATTCATCCCCAAGAATAACTGAGAAATGTGTCTATTTCCAGCTATCACGCTTTTGGACTTATATACACTCCCACTGCATTTTAGGTCCATCGTGTTAGCCGTGCATTCAATAACTTCGTTGACTAGCATATACGCCTAAGGCCCTACACATGCTTCCACTACACTTTAGGCTTACCAGGCTATTTTCTAGGTCTACAAGTCTATTGAATAGCTTCCACGTTATTACACCAAGTATACAAAGAACCCACATGATCAAATGATTTTCAATCAAGTGATCCCAAGCTTTCTGTGGAAAAACTTAGACATATGCTTCTTATTAACTCGGCTTAAATAACTTTTGGATATAGACTAGATCAAGCATCTCATGCTAATCCCATTGCATTTATGTTATAGATCAAATTCATTTTGATAAACTCAAGGAAACGACTATTCCTAACAACTAAGTTAAGGAATAACGATTCTTAGATATACCAACTATATTCATTATCAATGAAAAAATTGAATATATAAATCGTCCTTGACTGAAATAGAAATAAAGTTCACACTCTAAGTGACTACAAAATTTCATCATTTCAGAATCAAAATAATGGGTTCTTTAATCTTAATGGCCGTTTCTTGAACTCCACTTATGATTTAAGAATTCACTTATCTAGATCTCAATTATCTCTCATCTTAAGTTCTTGCACATTATCAATGTTAGAACCACATCTAGTATTTGTGATGTTGAAGAGAAATAACCATATCTATAACATAGATACCTCTATGAAAAGTGTTCAATGTTTAATTTTTCATAGACTCTCCCATATGATTAAGGACTTGTTCTCATTTTGTTCCAATATGCATGTATTTGATAACAATATCCTTTGGACGTAGTACAGACTTAACTTCTTGTTTAGTCATGAGCCTCTTGAACATCAAGGCCTCATCTATGCCCTAATGTTGAATTGGTTATTCACCATCAACTCTGGCTGAGTCCTATTTACCAAACTCCTAGTTAGCTCAAGTAACTCTTGCAGCTCAACTATAGTCATACTCATCTATGGCTTCTAGCTCATAATGAAATGGTCATAGGATTTAAATAGGAAGGCCAAGATAGTCATAACTATAAACTCTCGTACTAGTAAACTAAGATGAACAAAACCCTTAATGAGTTTTTACATCTTCTACACATTAGTACTTATAGAGATCACATATAGTATCCATCTTGTAGGATTGAAATGCCTTAGTGATCAAGAACCTCTCTTGATAAAGATGCTCATGAAACTGTCTCATTAAGAGACCTTATCATAGCATAGGCTTGCATCTCCTCTAATCGTTTGCACAATTTAGGAAAATTTCTAGCCAACACAAAGTGTTTCACATCCCGGCTATCCCTCTTGAATTTACATACCACTCAAATTGGGCCGGTATAGTATCACTGCCAGTGGGCTTAGGCCTATCTACCACACATTCCTTCGATCCGTGTCTCAAAGTAGTTGTTTATACTTTTTCCTATTCGCATCCCCAATGTTTTAAAAAACGTTAGGCGCTAGTCAGGTGGTCAGGGCTTCAAACGTCTAGGCGGGATCTAGGCGGATTTATAAATTTTTTATTTTTTATAATTATTTATAGATAAAAGTATCAATTCAACTCAAAAAATAAACTATAATTAATTATATTGTACAAAATATAGTTTAGTATATGAAAATATAAGTCTTAGTTATTCCTTATATAAAAATACATCAACATTAAAATCAAATCCTTAAAAACAAATATCCTCACTAATTTTTTTGTTGTTTAGGGCGTACTATTTCTCGGTTTGAGATTCAAAATGAACATTGTATGGTGAGAATATTTTGTTGTACATTAGTTTTACCAACCGAGCTACCTTTTTTAAATTGAAAAATTGAACTATAATTATTATCAGTATCAGTATCTTTAAAATAATGGAAAAAATCAGATTAGGCGGTGCCTAAGCGAAAAAATCGGACTAGGCGATGCCTAGGCGGTAATATATCGGTCCAACGCCTGATAGCGTCCGAGGAATGAAAAGTCGGACGACAAATCTCAAAATAGCGTCTAAGCGAAACCTAAACAGAGCTAGATAGGGAGTTTTAAAACATTGGGCATCTCACAAGGTACTAAGAAAAGCAATTGTCAGCACTCAATATATGTAACTTAAATACATTAAATAAATAAATTAAATTAATCAAATGATGTAACTTAGATACAATAAATAAACAAATTAAATTAAGGAAATGGTGAAGGCTCAACAAAAAAAATTAAAAGCAAATTTAGTTTACCCTTCTTTCTTCTTCCATCTCTGCAACCAATTGGTAACTTATCCTACTCGGTCGCGGTGCCAAGATTGTCATTTCCGGACAATGTTTTAAAAAATGTTCGGTGTTAGTCAGGCGGCCATGCTTTTGACGCCTAGATGGATGTGTATTTTTATTTTTTAATATTATTAATAAATAAAAATATAAACTCCACTAAAAAGTGGAATATAATATAAAAAAATAAAAAATAATTTAGACAATATTTTAAAATTGTTAGGTGCTAGTCGAACAGCAGGGGTCTCCTTATTTGTGTCATATAGAACGAAAGTTCTATTGTGAGAACATCTTAATGACTTTAGTTTTACCAACTATACTACTTTTTATAGGTAAAAAAATCAAAACTAAAATTATTACAAATATCAATAAAATAAAAATTGGGTTTATGTGCCGCCTAGGCGGAAAAAATGAGACTAGTGGTGCCTAGACGGTAATATATCGTTCCAACACCTGATAGCGCACGAGGAATGAAAAGTCAAACGACAAGCCCAAAAATAACGTATATATAAGGCTTAGACGAGGCTTAAATGGAGCTAAGCAAAGACTTTCAAAATAGTGAACCATGGTAGAAAATTTCGCTAAATAATTTATGATGGGTGAAAATATGTGCTTTTAATGTGGTAGTCAACTTAAATAGTTTAAATCAATAATACTTATTATGATTTTCATGAGATTAGAGATAATTAAATTATACCCTTTCTAACACTAACAGTAGATAAATAGGATAATAATAGTTTAGTGTCACCTAGTAGAGTTGTAGGGTATGTGTAATCCTGAAAAGTGTGACATCTCCTAGGCTAGGAAACTAGACTTTTAATTTAATATAAGAAACAATCTATTATAACAGGGCCAGCAGGTTGAAAATGGTAAATTTGAAGTCTCATGTTATTAATTATTTTGTATTTAGAAAACGAACTGTATTTAAATTTATTATCTTCAATTATGTTTTTTTTTTATATTTTACATTTAAATTTTGTCATTCGTCAGATACATAAGAGAGATAAATAAAAATTAAAAATAAAAAAATTAAATAATAAAAAATAATATATTAAAATCTGAATAAGGAATATAAAAATAGTAAATTGAGAAATGTGTGCTATTTCTGTAACCTCTTTTTTTTGCTTTTTTGTAATCATTTCGGCTATTTTTGAGATTTATAAATTGAGGATTTGGTTGTAATAATTTCGGCTATTTTTCCGATTTGTGCCTGCTATTTTTTTTCATTTACATCAATAAATGTTCTACTCCAAAATTTAATATTAATAATTTTGCCTTTTAATTCTTGGTGGGATTATAACTAGGGAGAGCAACAACTAAAAAATCGAATAAAATTGAATGGGACCAAACCAAATCAAATTAATATATAAATTACATATTATTATATATTAGTTCACTTACATTGACACTTGACAATAGAGTTTCTTTTCTTCAAATTAACAACACATTTACTATTATGAAATCATTTATATGTTGATATTTAGTCATTTTTATTTCAAATTCAAAGTAAAATAACTGTTTGATTTTAACCAAAATAAATTTGGACCGAACCTAAACATAAGGCATATTTTATGGTTAGTTTATTTAACCATTACTTTACCTTTTCACCATTGAATTTAAATAACTACCACTCATCCTATGGTGGAAAAATGCAAAGTAATGAATAATTTGTAAAAAATAAAGTAACCATAGAATGCACCTAAACATAACAGAGTAGATTCTAACATTTTTCTTATTTTATTTTCGGTTATTTATTGTAATTTGGGTGTTGAAAATGGTGACTTGTCTTGTGGTATATGGATTAATTTGATATTTTAGATGTGAAGTTTAAAAGTAAAAATATGTATATTCTTAAGAGCAATGTCTACGTGATATCTTAATTTCACTTTCAAATTGATTATTGCAACCAGATTTGTTCAAATTTTGGTTGGCATTAATTACTGTTCAAATTTTGGGTATTGCAACTGGGTTTGTGCATCGGGTGAGTTGGGATCGGCCCGGACTTCGTCGGATTTTAAGTCTAGCACGGCCCATAATTTAGAGCTTCGGGCCCAGGCGAGACTTACGAGCTCATTTCTAAGTCCGACTCACAATTTAGAATTTCGGGCTCGGGGTCGGGCTTACGAGGCCATTTCCAAACTCGGCCCATGACCCATTGTAATTAGATCTATTCGCCGGTCAGGCTATCCATTGGGCCCTGCTCAAAAGGGTTGGGCTTGGGCTCTCATTTTATAACAAAGTCCGACCTGGGCCCGAATCCTTAAAAGCCCGAAGTTCTATGGGTCGAGTTTGATTTTTAAATAAATACCTAAGCATGTCTCGACGAACAAAAATTATATTTATTTTATATTTTTATATTATATTTAATACTTTTTTATGTATTACTATAACCTACTAAATTTTTAACTACGTATAAAAGAATCTTACCATATAATGTAATTTTTTAATTTAATTTACAAAATATTAAAAGAAAAAATTATCTATAGTCATAAGTTGGACTAAGAAAGTCCAACCCAAACGCAAAATTCTAAATCATGGGCTTGAGTCCGAAAGTATCTTATCTCCCTCTCACATCCCAATCACTGAAACGTTTGAGTCCTAAGCCTGTCCCTGAAATTTACTAACTCTTTCTCTCACCCTATGAAAGTCTCGATCCTCTAGCCACCGACTGAGTGACCAAATTCCAAGGGAAACCATAACGCCTATGATTCCTCTGGTCTTGATTGATATTCGCCAAAAGCTCTGTTGTGTGTACAATGTACTTCTAATTTGAAGCGATTTGGGGTTTGGAATTTGGATCTAGATCTGAGAGATTTTGAGTCCACTCCACCGTCTAAACAACATTTGGATTCTATAAAGTTTATTTTTGGTAAAGTTGTACATTTTGATCGAAATTCAGATTTGATTTCACTGTGGACCCTATAAAACACTAAAACTGAATCTGAACAATTAAAACTCAGTGGATGGCTAAGATCGATCGAAATATACAACTTTACAAAAAAAATAAACTTTAGAGAATCCAAATTCGGTCTTAAAAACCTTTACTCACAATGGTTTGTTCCTAATTTTTCTGCTATTCTTGTGAAGAAGAAAAAGGCTAATCTTCCTCTGTTTGCATCCAAAGAGGTAGGCTAGTTTGTACGAATACTGTCAGTTTCCGTTTATGTCCATCATCCGATGATGATCGCAGTACTTTATCGAGGATAAGGTTGTTTGTATCTACTAAAGTTCATTTGCATGTTTCTCAGCTTGATCTGTATAATTTTCCTCATTGATCATCTTTAAAAGTAGCATATTTGTGTTTTCTGTAATATGATTCCTGATTGTCCGCATTGATCATCTTTGGCTTTAGATTATAACGGATTAAAGCAAAATAACTCATTAAACTGTCTAAGCTTCTTTTATTGTGAAGTCACGGATAGCTATTGCAACTCCACTTTGGAGTTAATTGGAAACAACTCTCTATAATTACAGAAGTAAGGTTGACCCCCTTGTGTGGGAGCCTTGTTAAGCATTGGGTTAATATTGTTGTTGTTAATTTCTATTGTTCACCAGTAATTTTTTAATAACTACAGATCCATTCTTCATGTTCACTGGTATTTTAGAATAATCAGTGTTTTAAAAATTCCCGCCTAAGCCCCGCCTAGGCGCTATTTTGAGGCGTGCCGTCCGACTTTGTGCTCTTAAAGCGCTCCCAGGTGCTAGGCCGATTAGTTGCCGCCTAGGCACCTTCTTTTGCCTAGGTGGCACCTAAAATCTATTTTTAAAGATGTCGATATTTATAATAAACATAGTTTAAAATTTTTTTACACATAAAAACGTAGCTTTATTGGTAAAATTTATGTACATTAAAGTATTTTCATAATACAATTTTCATTTTAAGCCTTAGACTAAGAAGCAATGTTCTATATGCCACAAATAAAGACGCTCTTACAAAAATATTGCCTAAAATATGATTTTTAATATTTTATTTTATTATAATTTAGTTTTTAGTTAAATTTATATTATTTGTGCATAATTCACATTATAAGTAAATTCATAATTTAAATATAATTAAAAAATATAAAATATAGTACCAATTAAACTTTGCATAGGTCGATGTTCAGGCCCCGATTAATCTCCGTCTAGGCTTCAAAGGCCCTCTACCACCCAACAAGTGTCTAGCGCTTTTTAAAACACCGACTATAATTACTTGTTCATATCTCACATTACATCCTTTGTATTTCTATTCACCTGTTAAATATAAGTACATATAAACTGATAGATCTACTATCTATTTATTGTGATTGAAGTTTGAAAGTTGTTTCTTTGTTGTGCCGGATTCCAGAGATTATTTTATAATTTAAAGAGTAATTTTCTTCACCCCAACTTTGCCCCTTTTCTAGCTCTTAGGGTGTGTTTGAAAATAATTCCACTAGAAAATAAAAAGGAATTGAATTGAATTCACTTAATGGAATTCAATTGTATTAATTTCTTCAAACAAATTTTTTATTTGGAACCAATGTTATTAAGATTGGACCGGATATCAAACCGGTAAAGTTAATGGTTCACGGTTTAGTTCAACCGAATTAAATCGTGGTTCAACCATTTACTTCAATTAAATATATATATATATATATATATATATATATATATATATATATATATATATATATATATATATATATATATATATATAGTAGGAAATAAAAATAGTAGCTATTACAAATTTTGTCTATTTCAAATTTTAAATAATATTTCAATCATAAATAACAAAATATCTATATAACATTGCAATATATTAATATTTTTTTAAGGAAATAAAATTAACAATGTTAATGATAAATTTATATCTCTTTCTATAAGTTATTATGTAAGAGAAATAATGATTTAGACTAATTATTTCTTCCATATTAATAATACAATAAGTAAAAAACAATAAATAAATAACAATATTTCATAAGAGTTTCACCATTAATTTAAATTTTCTAATTATAATTTAGATAGATTTTCCATAATAAAAAGTCAAATAATAATAAATAAATATTAATTATCTTCCATAAGAGTGAGAACATATATGTAAATATAAATTTTCTAATTATATTTAGATTTGTATAGATTTCATAAGAAAAAAAGTTAAATAATAAATAATAAATAATTATATTTCATAGGAGTGATTAATTATATGTAAATACTCTAATTATTTCCCGAATTGATGCAGGTTTCATGAAAACCGGGTTTTTACCGGTTCACCGGTTTTTGACGGTTCAAACTGGTTTAATCCGGTTTTATATCGAACTGTTATTATTTATCAATCAGATCGGACTCATTGCCGGTTCCCGGTTGTACCGGTTGAACCGGCCGGTCCGGTCCGATTTTAATAACATTGTTTGGAATCTTCAT
Organism: Euphorbia pulcherrima; assembly: GCA_947683365.1. NCBI lineage: Eukaryota > Viridiplantae > Streptophyta > Magnoliopsida > Malpighiales > Euphorbiaceae > Euphorbia > Euphorbia pulcherrima. The sequence continues at coordinate 29,599,021 of CANTUS010000007.1, forward strand.
TCATATTAGAGAATTCAATTGATTGTTAATAAATTTATTTAACATTTTTTCAAAATTGTTTACACAAATAATTTCACTTTTTAAATTAAAAAAAGCATGTGGAATATAATATGGTAAAAATAATATCTAAAAGCGTAGCTCAAATAAATTTCATTAAAATCATGCAACTTTTGGCAATATTTCTATTTCTTATATTCACAAGAATTTAAATCTTGCGTGATTTGAGTTCTTTTGATATTTTTTTATTTTTAAATAAGAGAATTAAACAAAATAAATTCAATTGAATTGAATTCCTGAGCTTTTCAAACACCGACTTACCTGCTCCTACTACTAATTCAGGTCATATCTCACTAATCTTCTTGTTTAGTTACGTGAGCTGTTAAATATGAAAACTTGCCCCACCTTTTCTTATGGCTTGTAGTGTATTTTATCCGGCCTGCCTTAAAATAATGCCATGGGTTCTTTTGTTTTATTATTGTACTACATTGTGCCATGGGTTCATTTATTATTTTTTTATATCACAATTGCATGATTTTATCAAAAATGTTATTCAAATTATAATTTAATAAATTATTACTCTTAAAAAAATAGACCTATTTATTAGCCGTCGGGCTAGACCTCACCGGACTATTTAATAAATACAACGAGTCCTTACACACACTTTAAAACTTCGGACTCGGACCAAACTTACAAATCATTTCCAAGTCTTAAATAGTTTACTTATAATGGTAAACTAAATAAGAAGCAAAATATAAATTTTATCCGAATGTATTTTAAAATAAATTCTTGCAAATAACAAGATTTATCGTGTTCAAGTTTAAAACTAAAACAGGCTAAAATAACAAAAAACTAATTAGTTTGGAAAAAAATTAAGAGCTGAGTGGAAGTATGAGTATAGAGAGTGTAAAATATAGTGGAAGTTGGCAGATAAAAGGTGGGTTCAATAGAGAGTTGGGGTATTTTAGATTTTTATGAGTTTAGGAATTTGAAGGGATATTGACTGGTTGAAAAACCAGCCTATTAAAAATTGTAGAAAGATATTAAAGGTTTGTTTTAGGGGTTTTTACTTTTTACCCACTTTGTCAACCCGGATCCATAATATAACCCACTTTCACTGGGTTCCTCTCTTGTGTTTTTGGTGTTTCCATGTACAATGGAGAATCATGTTTGAACCTTTAGTTAAGATTGAACATCAAAGCTAAGATAGGCTATTCTTGATTCTACAGATAATGTCTACAGATCTGATGTTTTATTATGTTTGATTTTAGATTTCACATTTTACTTATTCTGAAGATTCTTATGCTTGAAAAAGATTGGATTAATGACATTAAAAAGTCCTTGGAAATTATTATGTGTTTCTTCATGATACAGATGAAAATAAAGAAGTCAGTTTGTAGCAGAAGCCTTAATATTATCGAGAAAAAATAAAGTTTCTTGGAAGCGAAATGGATGAAGGAGACGATGCGGATCTGCTCATCAATTGGCATCGGCATTGTTGGCATGAGTGGTGTAGGAAAAAGGGGTAAGATTTAATTATATTATAAATTTGTAGTGTTTTACTTTCCCGATTTAGTTGATGGATTTAGTCTCGGTTCTTTTATATATTATACCCTTTGATTCCTTTAGGACCTACAGAGATACTTTATGAATCAGTGTTATATTGAAATATTTATAACTAAATGGTGGCAAATGGATGCACACATGGTTGTGTCAATTTTACTTAGTGGGTCCATATCTAACTATTCTTGAAGCCGAAACTTTATCGGTTCGGGAAGCATTGTCTTGGCTTAAAGGTTTGGGATAATATGATTGTTTTTGAGGCTCTAGTTAAAGGTGATCGTAGATTATCTTACTTTGCTTCCATGATCCAAGATTGTAAGTGTTAGCATGCCAATTTGTTTCATGCCTTTTTAGCTTTTATGGTAAGAAAATAATGTTGTTGCACATTGTTTAGCTCGATCAGTTTTCTTGAATGATGTAACGGGAGTTTGGCTATCAAACCCTCCGCCTTGTGGCACTCATCTCTTTTCTAATTGATATATCCTTTCTTCGTTAAAATATTTTTTACTCAGTGGGTTCCAAAAAAAAATAAGATTTAATAATGGTAAATGATTGTGGTCTCTTTTTGTTTTTGTCCCTCTACATAAAAAAGCTGAACATTAATTACTCTCGATTTAGTATCTCGACCTATGTTCCCCGAACTTGGGTACCGATGTGCCTAAACGATATTATTTGGCCAAAAAACGACGTAGCACACTGCATAGCAGTGAATATTATTCACGGGACCGATTTTGATGAAAATAAGGCAAGAATACACCAAAATCCAAAACTTGAAAATTCACCCATATTGACGATCAACCTTCTCCAAATAGGTTAATGCCATCTCAACTACATCAATGGGTAATAAAAATGAAGAAAGAGTTTGAGATAGACGTAGAGCGAATCCAACCATTCCCTATTTTAGTGTAATCCCTAAAATAGGGAATTGGTACAAGAATCATTCCTATATGGTATGACCCTATTTTAGGGGATAAATATTATATTATTATTTTTATTTACTTTTTATTTTTTAATTGTTTTGTTAGTTAATTAGAATCGAAATGATGTAAAAGAATTAATATAATAATAGTTAAATATTATTATTTTTTGGAGATGTAATATAGGGAATGAAAATAGGGAAGATGATTGGAATAAAAATACTGTAAATCCCTTAAAATAGAGTTTAGGGAATAAAAAATAAGAAATATAGTATAAATAAAACACTTTTTGAGTAAAATTTAATTGATGTTTAGTTTTCCAATAACTATATATTAAAGGCACTTAACTTTTCGTAGCTGTAACTTTTTTTCTCTAGTGTACAGCAGTAACTTTTTAAGTTATGCATCTGTTGAATTTTTTACTTTAAAAAGCCCAAAACACAGTAACCCTAGCCCCAATTAACAATTATGTCCTCATCTACTCCAACCTGCCGTCTGTGTTCATTTTGTTGCAGCATTCCGGCATACCGGACAGATCCAGCATCGGTATCCGTACCGGACACCGCTGAGCCGGAGAAATCAAAGAGTCCGAGTAACATTAAGCTCGACTTTACTTTCCAAATTCAATAAAAATGCCATAAAATTGAGTTCAGATTCGATTTTTGAGATTTAAGTAATAAATTTGCAAGTAATAATAAAAATAAGAATATTATTAAAAATTTATTATTACTGTTTTGAAGGCATGAGGCGCACTCAAGGCGCAATGGGCTCTCTTGTCGCCTAGGCACAAGGCGCAAAAAAGTGGACATAAAATGTGCAATGCAAAAATTTCACATAAATATTGATATTATAGATGCAGAAAATTCATTACACATAACTATTATAATAACTTTACAAGGTATGACAATCCATGTAAGTCATTAAAAATCCAAAATTAAAACAATATATAGCTGAAATATTTGTTAAAATAAATAGTTAATACGTGTGGCAAAGCTTGTAGCCTAGTGGTTGAGCCTTGAAGCTCTTATCGTAGAGGTCACAGGTTCGAGTCCACATACGGTTGGGGTCGAATGAGGTTTTTCTTTGCTAAATTTGTAAGCCCAATGAGACAATTTTTTAAAGAAAAAAATAGTGAATACTTAGTTATAAATATAAAGAATGAATAATAAAATAAGGTGAATGCTATGGTAACTTTGTTTTTTTGCAAAGTAATAATTACTTTGCCTTTCATCATCAATGAATTAGTGGGGTGGAATTCAATCTCTCCGCTATTAATAGTTTGCTTCCTTGGATACTTGATAGATGTTACTTTGGCAAGTGCAGTTTTCTTTTTTAGTTGTTACTTTTTTGTATTGTTTATAAGTCTCTAAGTTATACTATAAATTTCAATCTTATCTTACCCCACCTAGCATGGGATGGGATAAAAGGTTTGGCTGTTGTCTTAATAATATCAATCTTGTTGCATAAGTCTGTCTTGTTGATGACATTGGTGTTTGTCTCATAGCTCTTGAGAGCACAAAGCGCACGCTTTTCTGCGCTTTTAACAACTATGGTTTGTTTGTGGTCACTTATATCCTTAGCTTCATCACAAAATGTTTTTCCGTGCTTAAAAGTGGTCAAGGGAAGTTTGTTTTTAAAACAATCATTTTGATTTATCTTATATAGATCTAATATGATAAATGCATGTATTTTTCATGCCCACATGAGCTTTGCTCTGATTATATGATCTACATGGGTGAGTCTCCCAATAGAAATTTTCTACATTCACAAGGTTCGAACGTAGGACCTTGCTTAAGTGATGCCGCTTACCACTTGGAGCGACTCACATTGGCATGATAAATGCATGTATCATTCTGCACGAAAGGACATATTTGTTAGATAGATGAGCAGAATGGTATACGAGGAAAAAAGTGCATTTAAATATCAAATGAGTTTTCTATGTGTCTCTTCATTTCACTATACAAACAAACTAGTTGCAGTAAGAGAAGCTAAGTCTCGATCAAGCAATGCGATGTTCACATGGATGGTTAAGGTCGAAAAGAAACTTATTGATCCTTTTGCCCATGCCTTATCACTAATCATATTTGTTGTTCATTATCAAGACTAGTATTATTTGATGTTCATTTTTGACCGATGAAGAGATGGTAGGGTTGAAAGTGGGGCGGGGATTCCCCGAACTCGATGGGGATGGGGAATCCCTGATAAGAATCTCTACGGGGTGGGGATCGGGATTTTTTAATCCCTGAATCCTTAATGGGGATGGGGGCATAGTCCCCAAATCCGATAAATCCTCGAACCCGATAAGAAAAACTAATTTTTGATTTTTTGTAAGTGCTATCAATAATCTTAAAAAAGTTCTTGATTAAGCTTAAAAGTAAATTGTAAAATATAATAATATAATATTCACAATTATTAATTTTTATATATTAATACTAAAAAATGACAATATACTTGAAAACTAATGTTCAACACCATTTCATTAATCATCTAATTGATTTTACAATACAATTATATTGTATTGTTTTTATTTTTATTTAATTATTTTCACTAAATATATAACTTGTATCAATTTTTTCGATATTTTTTTGTTAGCGGGGAATTAGGGAATCCCCGAGGAAGAATGGGGAAAATTTTTTCCCTAGAACCTTAATAAGGATGGGGATGGGGAATGCATTCCCCGCCCCAATAAACCCACTTTCAACCCTAAAAAATGGTTTCTACATTATGTCTACATGATAGACTCATTAACGCATACAACGATACTGCCCCTCTTCATCTGCATGATTTTCTATTTTTCTTGTTCGTTTTTCCAGGCATGAATTGTTGGGTCTTATGTAAGAGAGAACACAAAAGTATGACTATATTTATATCTTTGACAGGATTGGTTTGATGATTTATCCATAATTTGTTTGTGTACGTTTAACATGTTACTCTTAAAATTTGATGTAAAATTGATGTGAATTATTGTTGAACTTTTACTTAGCCACCATTTGAATAGTATTCTAATCTTATGTGATAATTTGTCTCCCAATTTTTACTATAAATATGTAACCCTTTCTCTTCTTCCATCACCAACAAAATAATAAGAAAAATTTTGTTCTTCAATTCTCTTTATTCTTGGTACAATTCCTTTGTATTAATAGTTGATTTTCAACACGTTATCAGCACGAAATTACTCTATCAGTCAAAGAAAAAGGTATCAATTTTATTTATTATAAGTTTAGTTATATATTTGTTCTAATTAGTCTTAATATTATAGATATGTCGAAACTTGCAAATATCGAGTTTGTAACACTTGATGTCACTGGGAAAAATTACCTTTCTTGGGTGCTGGATGCTGAGATTCATTTAGCATCAATGGGTCTTAGAAAAACGATAAATGAAAAGAGTGATGCCACAGTGCAGGAAAAGGCTAAGGCCTTGATATTTCTTAGACGACATCTTGATGAAGGTTTGAAATCTGAATATTTAACTGTCAAAGATCCTGTAGATCTTTGGAAGCAACTGAAAGACAGGTATGAACATTTAAAATTGATATCGTTACCAAAAGCTCGATCTGATTGGATTCAAATACGGCTACAAGATTTTAAATCTGTAACTGAATATAATTCTGATGTGTTCAAAATTACATCCACTTTAAAATTATGTGGAGTTGAAGTTACTGATGAGGATATTATGGAAAAAATATTTTCAACTTTTCATCCATATAACATGGTCCTGCAGAGCCACTATAGAGAAATAGGCTTTAAGAAACACAATGAATTAATTTCTTGTCTTCTTTTAGCAGAGTAGAATAATGAGTTTTTATTGAAAAACCATGAATCAAGTCCCACTGGATCTGTGGCATTCCCTGAAGTGAATGCAACATTTTATGATAATAATAATTTTAATGGCCATGGCGGTGGTCGTGGCTGTGGACGTGGCTATGGATATGGTCGTGGTCGTGGACGTAAATATGAGCGCGGTAACAACTTCCACCCGGAAGTGGAAAAATAACAAAAACCACCAGAAGTGGAAAAATCAAAATGATAATTTTGATAAAAATAAAAATGTTCAAAATGATGAGAACAAATGTCACCGTTGTCGCATGACTGGGCATTGGTCACGTACCTGTCGAACTGCAAAACATTTAGTGACCCTTTATCAAGCATCATTAAAGAAATCCGCTGATGTGGAAACAAATTGCATTATTAATGATGAGCCCATTGATATTACCCATTTGGATATGGCGGATCTCTTTTTACCCAGCACCAGAGGAAAGGACAAATATGAATAATGGTTGAATATTTTTATATATATTTATATATCTACTACTTTTAATATGTGTGTTTATTTTCTTTTATGTTTTATGTAATTTGTATTTTCTTATCAATGTCTTATGTATTTTCTTTTCAATGTTTTATGTAATGTTTAATCATGAATAAATAATAATTTAGTTTATTTTCTTTAAATGAAGAAAATGAATTCTTTCCCGGTATTAATTGATATCAAGGCTAATGAAGAAAATATATGCATTGTGGATAGTGCTATCACCCATACTATTCTTAAAGATTCAAAATATTTTTCCACATTGAAAAAGGGTGAGACAAACGTTACCATAATAACGGGTAACTCAAAAATTGTTAAAGGCTCCGGAAGAGCTCATATTACTTTACCAAGGGCAACGACAGTTACAATAAACAATGCATTATTTTCCCCAAATTCTCAAAGAAATTTATTAACTTTTAAGGATATTCACAGAAATGGATATCATGTTGAAACTGTAAATGAAGACGGTAAAGAATGTCTTTATGTTACAAGCATAACTTTTGGGAAGAAGTGTTTACTTGAAAAATTTTACATTCTTCCATTTGGCTTGTACTACACATTTATAAATGAAATTGAAGCCAATTTAACTATAAACCAGAAGTTTATAGATTCAGATACATATAAAATTTGGCAAGATAGACTGGGTCATCCTGGTTCAATAATGATGAGAAAAATTATAGACAATGCACATGGGCATCCGTTGAAAAACTAGAAGTTTCTTCAACATAATAACTTTTTTTGTGCTGCTTGTTCGCAAGGAAAATTAATCATAAAACCTTCAAAACTTAAGGTTGGAATTGAATTACCAACATTTTTAGAACGCATACAATGTGATATATGTGGACCGATTCATCAACCATGTGGACCATTTAGATATTTTATGGTTCTAATTGATGCTTCAACTAGATGGTCACATGTATGCTTAAGACCTAGCCCGAACCCGGCCTAGCCCAAACAATGATCAAGTCTAAGGTATATACCATGGTTTTCAGACCCGGACCGGTCATCAAATCGGTGAAGACAGCAGTTCATAGATTTAAGGTTCAATCGGATTAAATCAGTGGTCGAACCGGATTTTCTTAAACATTTGAAAATACTAAATATTTTCTATAATTTTATATTAAACATGTAATATGAGTTATACTCCTACAAGAATTAATAATATTAAATAAAATATTTTATAATCCAAAGTTATATTTCGAATAAAAATAAAATACAAGATAACAACTAATATAATCTAGTAAATGAATGCAAACCGAATTCTATATTATATAGATTCGATTAAAAAAGTTAATAGATTTTATTTACGATATATAAAAATAACACATTAAAGGACGAATTAAAATTTTTACACAAGATGTAAAATAAAAAAGTTATATATTCATTCAATATAAATTTTAAGCAAAAAACTTAGAGTTAATGGTATTTAAAAAATTTAAATGTTATTTCGTTATGAAAAACATTCAAAATTGTAATTAAAAGAAATATTTCAAATTTAATAAAACGTGTAATATATGAAATAAAAAAATAAACATATTTATTGTGGTTTTTTTACAATAGAATATTATTAAAATAAGGAAAATCATTAAAAATATATATGTCTCACTAAAATATCTATAAATTTGTCATGCTTGTTAAACATACAAATTATTTATAGAACTGCCATGAGTCCCCCACTGTTTCTCTCTTCCCCTTTTTCTTTTGATTTTCTTTCTTTTTTTCATTTATCTCTCAAACCGTTTATTTTTTCGACATGCTGCTTTTAGAGTTTTTTGTTCATCTTATTTTTATCTTTCAAATGATATCTACTGTGATATTTTCGAAATTTTTTATCAAGTAATTATCTAGTAGGTATCCAGTAGTCAGTAGATCACTGTTGGATATCTTAATCGTAATAGTTTTTTTATGGAGTCCAATGACATCAAATATATATTTAATAGATATATAACAGATGTAAATATGATGATTTCATAAATTATAAATAGATCTATTTCTTTTTTTTACGATGATTATTTTATAAAATATAACATCTAGAATATATCTAGTAAGCATCTAGTAATCACTATTAGAATTGTAATTTTCTGCCATGGCATTGTATAGTAGGGATAAGTTTTGAATCATTTGTGACACATTCAGGCCCTGTTCTCTTGGACTACAATTCAATTCAGTTCAGACTACTTAGTTCAGTCCAATTCAGTTCAGTTCAGCTATGCGTATTTATAATTTACACTAAAATAAGTTCAGTTCAGTTCAGCCAACTTCAGTTCATGAAATTGCAGTGCAAAAGAACAAGGCCTCAGTTGGAGGTTTTCTCTATTGATCAAAAGTTGCATGTTCTCTTGTTTAAACTACTGTACAAAGAGCTGGTTGAATCATACAAAATTGTCTTGATATTTTGTAATGATTCAAGACATAAAAGAAGCGGGCAAGAGAAAGAGTTCATTCGTTTCACAATAAAATATACTTGCTGTGTGTAATTCTTGCTAAATTATGGGGCTTGCTATTTGGGATTCTTTCAGGTTCAGTACCATAAACATGGTTATTTGTCGTACATTGGGGTTGTTGGCACAGTTAAGAAGCTACTTAGTGGTGAAGAAGTATAAAGGTACTCAAATTGCTCGCAAGTATAATTTCAGAAGATATACTCTTGATATTTGTAATACATACTGTATGACTCTCGTTGATGATACTAAAAATTAATAAACTAATAAACTTGAAACAAATGTTAATCTTAAAGTGGATCATCAATTGAGCTAATCAATTCATTGTCTAAAAATACAGGTAGCCATTTGATTGCTGGATTCAACATGAGTTTTATTTATTCTTGATATTTGGAAAATACAAGGAAATATTGTAGGAAGCTGCCTCAATTGTAATTTTCTTTCAATACTCCAACTTGACAACTTCAAAGAATAGAATTATTTAATAGTTTGGTATTTAAATTTGTGTACCAACAAGGTGTAGCTTAGTTGGCTAAGCGGGCTGAGCAAGTCGGAGGATAACAAGGTTCAAATCCCGCTAAATACATTTGTTGTGAGGGGTGAGGAGCCTTAACTGTTATTAAGTCCCGAATAAGATTATTTCAATGAAGATATATATAAATATTACCAAAAAAATTAAAATTTGTTCCTTTTAATCTTTTGTCGTCCCCTTAAAAGCAAGCTACAAATCAAATTCATGGGCTTATAAATTATTTTTAAGGGCTTCTTACAAAAAGGCTAAGAAAGCCCAAACTAATTAAGTCCATACAAGTAATAATCTACAATTACACAAAAACAGGGGAAATTATTTTCAAACACACGGCCTTAAATGAAAGGAATTCCAACCATCTATCAAAACTGAATAACGCGGTTTTCATCACAGAAACCAAATTCAAAAACACGTTCAAATCACCAAGTTCAGAGCCACGATCACAGTAACTGCTCGCATTATCTACAAAACCAATGGGAATTCTACAGATTCTAAAGTTAATTGGCGATAATCATAGGCATTCCGATTTCTGTTTCAAAATCAGAAGAAAGAAGGAAGAAATCTCAAAGGTAAGAAATGAAACCCTAATATTGTAACATTGTTCGGAAGTCTTCAAATTAAAGTAGCTAATCAGTGAAATAATGTAAATATTACAAAAAAAATTATGCATTATGATATGTAAATATTACCAAAAAAAATAAAATTTACTAAGCCCCGAACAAGATTATTTCATTGAAGATATTTGTAAATATTACCAAAAAAATTAAATTTTTGTCTTTTAATCTTTTGTCGACCGCTTAAAAGCAAGCTACAAATCAAATTCATGGGCTTAAAAAAAATTTTTAAGCACCGTTGTAACGGTAAGTCAGAAATGTAGCATCAACAGTGATTACTGGCCTGCAATGTTTCCAGCCTTCAATAGAAGCAGAAAAGGCAATAAAGAAATATTTAAACATTGAGTCATCTATCGCAACATCAATTACTGAGCCGGGATTAGTTTGCCTAATCATGTATAGCAAACTTGGCAACGAAGAGTACGAATCAGATGGTGACCCTCTAATCATCTTCAATGCTTATTCTTTTGCATGCCATGCCTTTTCATAGTTTATATCGACTCCCAACTGATTTTTCAAATCCTCTATAATATCCCCTGGTCTATACACCCTCTTCGGGTTGATGAATGAATTTTTTACAAACTTAGCAACAAGTTCAGTAGTAGCTTGCCTCTTCTCACCGTTCCTTGTGTCAATATCACATGTATGAAATTCAAAATACTTCCTAACAACAAAGCAAAACCATGTTGTCTCTTCGAAGCTTTAAAAAACCAAGAACAGCTTGAAAAACACAAGTTAGCCAATGCTCCTTTGTACACGATTTATAAACCTTGAATTGGAACTCATTTCTTAACGCATAGAGACTAACAGCCTCTTTAAGAACAGACTTATCTTTAAACACTTGACCAACTTTTAAAAAATCAACATTAGGAACAGAAATTATAGGATCGCCAAAACAGTCTACCGAAGAATCTACTACAGCCAAACCATACAGATCATCTAATGCCATCTGAGACTTACTCCTTATATAAGTGGAATAATCATCAAGTAATTCTTCTGCAACATCAGATACAGAGGGATCATAAACAATTTGTTGTTAAAAAATAGAGACAATACTGTTATCAATTTCTTCAACTACAGAACCTGACAAAGGACAAACAACAAAATGTAAGAATAAAAACAAATCCAAGACAAAAAGAAACAATACCACTAAACAGTAACTACTAAGATACGAAAACAACCACAAAATTATAAAATATATAGAAAAAAACTGTTAGATGTCTGGCAGACATCTGATAAACAACTAGTAAACAAAGTAACAAGATTACAAGACATCATACAAATTGCTAGTAAACATATGGTAGACATCTAGTGAAAATCAAGTAAACACCTAGTAAAAAGGTATTAGAAGCACCAAAAACGAAACAAATAGTTAATATACATATATTATATATCAGATAAAAATGTGGAAACAACTCTAATCAAAAATCCAAAAACTACTAAAACAAATGATGAGAATCAAAAGACATGAAACAATGATTGCCTTGAGCATCAGCCAAAATAGAAGAAACTGATGTAACACACAAAGGATAGTCTGTGATCAGCATATTTTGGTACTTCAATTGAATATAAAACCGAACAGAGAGATCATTCTTGATCTCAACAGCAGGAAAAATCCATCTGAAACTTGATACTCGATCTTAATATCATAATTCTGCTCGTCTAACTACAAACTTTCAGTCACAGAACATTTAAAAACAGAAAAGCTAGCTGACCTAGGAATCAAACCACCAACCGCACTAAAGGAGATAAACTTAACATCAGAAGACCATGTTCCATTACGTTGAATTAAAACAGCAATATCGTCCATTTAAAAACAAAAATATGAACTATAATCTCAAAATTGGCAGAATGAATAAAGAACATAAGCAAACGAAGTCGCAATAGAAAGTCAAAATCGAAGTTACGAAAAGGAAAAAGAGAAAGGAATGGAATAGTGAAACTAGAGCAGCAAGCGAGCAACAACGACAAATAGCAAAAATATGTAAAGAAGTGAACTCAGAAGATAAAGTCGAAGAAAACGCCTTCAACAAGAATGAAGAAAACGCTGGGAATCCGATCAGAAAGAAGCCTAGGTCAGATCGACAATCAGATCAGAGAGAAAGATGAAAGATAAAGAGTTGAGACAAAACCGTTAACTGACTAAACAGGAGAGTTTATATAGGTGGTAAACTTGTGAATATTTTACCAAAAGAATGAAAGATGTAAAATATTAATGAAGTCTTGTGAGTTTGTAGATATTTTAGTAAGGGGTTGAGATTTTTTGACAATTTCCCTATTTTTAAAGTTGACATGTAGACTTATAGATACACTTCGTGATCTAACTTATAAACTGAAAAGTGTGTATAAATTAATTTGACCAACTCATAACCAATAAATATCACCCTCATAAAATAAGTAAATTCAAATGTGGATGACGACCTTTGGTAATTGAATGCAGCTGGAATTAGAACTTTAGAAGTATTTAAATTTTTGTATATACTAAAATTTGAGTGGGTGGAAGTATAAAGGTAGCAATGAAAATGAAAGATGAATGGTAAACGCCAAAACAACAGGGACAATTATACATTCCCTGCCACTGAAAATAACTTAAATTTGAAATCATTCATTCCTCTAATTTCATAATATAACAGTTTTTTTTATTCTGACACTTCTTAAAATTTCTTTTTTATGGAATACGATGATATCTAACATATATTTCATATATCTAGTATATTTGTATTAGATATTGAGTAGATCTTGATTTTGATAGTTTCTATGGAATATTTTATAAAATATAACATCTAATAGTTATATAGTAGACATCTAGTATATATGTATCCTCTTAAAAAATCTATTTAAATCTGTTATAAATTGTGTTATAAATCTATTTGAAGTTATGATTTACTAGATAACTTCTAGATAATTACTAGATAATTACCGAATAACTACTAGATATCTAACAGTTCAAAAAAATTTTGGAAAAAATATATCAGAGTGGATGTCGTTTTGAAGATGCAAATGAGACAGACAAAAAACTCTAAAGCTGCATTTCAATAAAATGAATGGTTTGAGAGATAAATTTATAATAAGGCAAAAGAAATTAGAAATAAACATGTTGGAAGCATGTTTGTGTGAGAGGGACGTGGTATTCATGTAATTAGTTTCCCCTGTTTTTGTTTTTTTTGCAGATTATTTATGATAGGACCAAATTATTATGGGTTGTGTCAATTGTGTAAGAAGCCCTTAATACAATTTAAAAATTAACAATATATAATATAAAAGTATAAAATGAGAAGATATTATCATTTGTGTCTAGTAGCTCAATTGTTAGAGCATGTATTGAAATAAATGTTAGAGGTTTAGTGTTCAATTCCCACCAACAACAATTTAAAAAAAACATAATTTAAGTGAACTAGAAACCGGTTATTAGTTGAACTGGCCAATTTTTGGTTGAACTGTTCAACCGGTTGTTGACTGACTCTTGACTATGTCAAGAATTCGGCAAAACCAGACCGAACCAGACACCATTTCCGGTTAAACCCGGTCCTGTCCGGATTTCAAAACCATGGAATATACTACAGGGAATTATAAAAAAACATACACGTCTCACTAAAATATCTACAAATTTGACATGCATGTTAAACATACAAACTATTTACAGAAATGTTATATAATTAAGTCCCACGCCATGTTTCTCTTCTCCCCTTTTTCTTTTGATTTTCTTTTTTATTTTTCATTTATCTCTCAAACCGTTTATTTTTTCGACATGCGACTGTAGTGTTTTTTGTTCGTATTATCTTTGAAATGATATCCACTGTAACATTTTTGAAATTATTTTATCTAGTATTTATCGAGTAGGTATCCAGCAGATCACTGTTAGATATCTAGTAGATATCTAGTATATCTTACTCGTAATAGTTTTTTTTTGTGTTCTAATGACATCAAACATATATTTAATAGTTATATAACAGATTTGTATATGATGATTTCATAAATTATAAATAAATCTATACCTTTTTATGATGATTATTTTATAAAATATAACTTCTATTAGATATCTAGTAAATATCTAGTATTCATTGTTGGATATCTAGCATATCTTAATATTAACAGTTTTTTATGGAATCTGATGACATCTAACATATATTTCATACATGTAGTATATTTATATTAGATATATAGTAGATCTTGATTTTGATAGTTTTTATGGGATACTTTATAAAATATAACATCTAATAGATATATAGTAGACATCTAGTAGTTTCGTATCCTCTTAAAAAATCTATTTGAATCTATTATAAAATGTGTTAGAAATCTATTTGAACTTATGATTTACTAGATAACTGCTAGATAATTACTACATAATTACCAGATAACGAATATATGACTACTAGATATCTGATAGTTCAAAAATATTTTTGGAAAAAAATATAACAGTGATTCGAAGATAAAAATGAAACAAATAAAAAACTCTAAAGCAACGATTTGACAAATAGATGCAAAAAAAGGCAAAAGAAATTAGAAATAATCTTGGTGGGGGAAGCATGTTTATGTGATATATGGTATTCATGTAATTACTTTTCCCTGTTTGTACTTTTTTGTAAATTGTTTGTGGTAGAGCTAAATTATTTTGGGTTTTGTTGCAATTAGCTAAGTAGCCCTATACTATAATCTTTTCCTCGTTTGAATATGGCCCTTAACCTTAAGGCTATGCCATCCCAAGGTGCTGCCAAATGGAAGGAAAGTATCACGTCAATGAATATGAAATAATAGATTAAACCTTGCTAGCAAGTTATGGAAGTTTATTTTCAAATCCTACAACTTAGTGAAAAACTAGATATGAGGTTTCCAATAGGGTAGGTACACAATCCATCTTCATAGTACCAATCACATTGACACTTAAATTTGAAGGCATTACCTATAATTGAAAAGTAACATTCTTGACATTAACTCCTTGACTTGTGAAAAAACATACTTCTTTGTTTCCTGATTAATAGATTAAAAATATTCTATCTACTTGTCCATAATTTTAATGGTTGGACTTACTCAAATTTGGTTGGTTTGATCATGTTGTTGTTTATTTCAAAATCTTTGAAATTATATATATTAAATGTAAAATGTATAACTAATTATGTCCGAATATATATATATATATATATATATATATATATATATATATATATATATATATTGTCCTTAGCGCATGTCGTCACTTATTTAAAGGTTGAGCTCGGTAGAAAGCCGACTCCATTTGTTAAAGAAAAGAAAAAGCAATAAACAAAAAACATCTCAGGGATGTTACAAAAAAATTTTTTGCAACATAGTGCAAAATTAATGGACTAAAAGTCCCAATCATAACATAATGAATCCTAAAGATCTAAAGATCCTTAGCAAAATGAGCTGCGGGAAGAAGTTCCGAGTGATGCACCATAATCAATCCCTGCGAGAAGGCTGAGAGGATTAGTCCTAATGGATGTGAGGTCATGCAAGACCGAGACATCAAAACATCTAACTGTCGATTCAGACGAGATCCAAACCGATAAAAGAAACATATTCCAAGGAGAACCACAGTAGACCAAGGAAAAAAACCATTCTAAAGATCGAAGTTGTTAAACTTGCAATCACTACTGCCTAAAAAAGGCACCACCCTGAGCAAACGGTGAGACATCATAGGGCAGGTATACGACTAAGAATTTGCTAAAGCCGCCGCACCTTAACACATCAAAGGAGGAGATACGATCCCCTTTGTTGAAAAATAGCAGACAAAATAGCCAGTAGAAGAGGGATGACCCTCCAAGGAGCTACCGAGCATTGACCCCCAGTCGCGCCATCCAAATAGAACCCTAGTAGACTCAGGGCGCCACAAAGTTGCCTACACGCCGTTTTGTAAAAACCCCACCAAATGTTGGAGAAAAATAGAACCCTAGCCACAAGGTCTTCAGCTTTGGGATCAAATCGTTCTGATGTCGGTGAAACCCTAGATGCCAAAAATCAGAACCCTAGAAGGTGTTGAAACCAGGCCAAACATCGGTGAACTAGTCATCGAAAAATCAAGGTGGCTAGGGTTCAGGAGAGAACCCTAGCCGCCTTTGCTCCTCTCATCTCCCATCGAAGGATGAATCGACTAGACTCCGGTGGAATGATAAAAACTAGCAAAACGCCGGTGGGATCAGGGCAACGCCTAGTCGCCTATTCACTATCTTATTGAAACCTAGCCAAACGAGGTTGAAAACAAAACCCTAGCAGCAATCACGAGGTCTGCTATTATGGGATTTAACAAATCAGACGCAGGTGGAAACCTAGCTAAATGCCAATGAAAACTAGACGTCGATTGTCAGGGCGGCTAGGGTTCAAGAGAGAACCCTAGCATATGTTGTCACTTGCTACATGATAGTTTTGTGAAATCTAAATAAATCTAGGTAGAAATATGAGCTTGCATCATAAAACAGGAATATTACTATATGTACATATGACATCTAACGGAACGTCGAAATATTCATTGTAGAAAGCTCTCAATTAGAGAGTAAAAAACAGATTTCATATTGACTATCAGGGAGTAATTCAACTCAACTTTACATTGGGGATACACTGTGCTATTTATAGTATTCTGAGTAATTCTACACTAACAAAATTAGTAATCAAATTTCAACTAACAACTAATCAACTATAATTATAATGCTGACTCAACAAGTGCCAACTCATCAATCCGTTTGATGCTTGATTACTGGCTGCAATAACTCTAACATTCATAGTTGCAAAGTATGGCTGTAAGCAAATGTACTCTCTCCATTTATATATAGTTGTCATATACCTAATTCATGTATTATAATAAAACAATCAACATTTACTAATCAAACCTTTACTAGCCTCAAAATAATGTCTGCCTACAAGCTCTATCCTAGACTAGGAGCAGGGAAATGCTAATACCATACTCAACGCAATGATAATTCGTAACCCTAACTTGCTTTGAAAACAATAGTAATGATAATTCTATTGAATATATTAAACTTAATTAAAGAAAAAGGAAAATTATGATTGGTAGTTGGCTAATATGAAAGATTGTGGCTGGATGCAACTGATAAAAAAGAAAAATTAATGAAATGGTGGCTTAAAAAGAATGCATATACGACACATTGTTGACAAATAAAGATAGAAATCTCAACAAGATATTGCAGTTTGAAATTATGTGATTTGTGGGGCTTATATATATTTTCATGTCTAGCTTGTAAGCTCTATATATAGAGAGCATAAATCTGGAGAATGTGAAGGAAAAAAAATAGTAAGAGAAGTCTAATAAAAATAGAGTGTATTGTGCTTTATTTTTCAAAGTATTATAATACACTTTTGTTAATTACTTTTGATTAAGTTCCTCTTTCATCAACTAAAGTGGTATCAGAGCCATTTTGGAGCCCGATCCTCTTTCCAGAAAAAATTCCCGAGTGAAAAAAAGTCGAGTTTTTAAAAAAAATTTGAGTGTTGCAGTAGTCCAGAAAGCGTTGCAGTAGGCTATTAGAAGTGTTGCAAGAAACTGCAGAAAGTGTCGCAGAATGCTAAAAGTGTCGCCATAGACTTTTAAGGGTCACAACAGCCCCTGTACGCATGGAAACAATTATTTTGTGAAAAATTATCTTAAAAATGAATACCAACAGTGTTTCTTTCAACTTCCCTCAACTCACGAAAACTAATTATAAAAATTGGTACATTAAAATGAAGATAATTCTCAGAGCCCAAGATGTTTGGGACATAGTCGAAAAGGTTATGAAGTCCCAGCTGAAAATGCACAACTGTCTCAACCTGAAAAAGATAGTTTGCACAAGAGTTGAAGAAATGACCAGAAGGCGCTTAGTCTAATCCATCAAGGTTAAGATGAAGTAAGGTTTGAAAAGGTGGCAGAAGAAACCATTTCTAAGCAGGCATGGGACATACTGCTAGTTTCTCTTCAAGGAGTAGAGAAAGTTTAAAAAATTCAACTACAAATGTTGTAGGGTGAGTTCGAGATGATGAAAATAAAGGAGACAGAAACTGTTGTTGACTATTCCTCATAAGTAAAATCTGTTGTAAATAAAATGCGGCAGTACGGAAAAAAAACTCGATGAATAGAGAACCGTCAAAAAATTCTGCAGTCGCTACTACCGAAGTTTGATTACAAGTACAATGGCTATTGATGAACTTGTTGGCTCATTGCAAGCACGTGAGGAATGGCTAAATAGACAAAAAGACGAGTCTATTGAACAAGTTTTGGCAGCAAAGGCTTCATTGAAAGGAGGTGAAAATAGCCGAGCCGCTAGTCAATTTGGACGAAGATGCAGTAGAGGCTGAGGAGGAAACAGAAGAGGAAGAGGTCATGGTAGAAACCAACAATGTGAAAGAAATGACAATAATAATGGAGATAATATATCCACACAAGGCAGAGGTCATGGACGTGGATGAGGGCGAGAAAGAGGCTACTAGAGACAAAATGATGGACAAGATAAGTCTAATGTTCAATTCTATAATTGCTCGAGATTTAGCCACTATGCTTCAGACTGCCGAAGCCCACCGAACCAAGCAGAGGAGACAGCTAATAAAATCCAATATGATGAGGTGAATGACACGGTTTTACTAACCCGTGAAGGTGACCATAGTCAAGAAAACAACATCTGGTAACTTGACAATGGAGCATGCAATCACATGTGCGGGGATGATAAAATGTTCATAGAACTGGATAGGTTGTTTAGTGTAAATGTCATCTTTGGAGATTCGTCAAAAGTTCCAATTAGAGGCAAAGGAATTATTCTTCCAAACATGAAAAGTAACATTTTAAGTTTGGAACAGTTGCTAGAGAAAAACTACCAAGTGCATATGATGAACCGAAAGTTGGTGCTATTAAATGAGAGGAAAGAGCTGCTTGCAAGTGTGCCTATGTCGAAAAACTGGATGTTCACTCTCAACATCAATATGGAGGTGGCCAAGTGTTTAAAAGGTTGCTTGAAGGAATCTGATTGGCTTTGGCATTTACGATTTGGGCATCTCAATTTTGGTGGGTTGAAATTACTAAGCCAGATAAAGATGGTGCATGGTCTTCCCCCTATTGACAAACCTCAATAGCTTTGTGAGGGACATCTTGTTGGAAAATAATCCAGAATGAGTTTTCCAAAGGAGACCTTGTCTAGAGAAAAGCGCCACTTGAGCTCATTCATGCCGTTGTATGTGGACCGATGACACCAACATCATTGCGAGGCAACAAATATTTCTTACTATTCATTGATGACTATAGCAGAAAAAAGTGGGTGTATCTTCTGAAGGAGAAATCAGAAGTTTTTAGAGCATTCAAGAAGTTCAAGGCACTCGGTGAGAAAGAAAGTGGCTATTACATCAAAGCCTTGAGATCTGATAGAGGGGGAGAGTTTACATCAAATGAATTTAAAAGATTCTATGAGTATCATGGAATTTGTCATTCTTGTCAGTCCCGAGATCACCATAACAAAATGGTGTTGTTGAACGAAAGAATCAAACGGTGATGGATATGGTGAGAAGTATGCTAAAAAGCAAGAATTTGCCCAATGAGCTATGGGCAGAAGCTGTTGATTGCTTTGTTTACATCTTGAACTGATCCCCAACAACAAGTGTATTAGATATGACACCCCAAGAAGCGTGGAGTGGGAAAAAGCCAAATATCTCCCATTTTTGTGTTCCTAGGAGTGTTGCACATGTTCATGTAGCTGATGAAGAAAGGAGAAAGCTAGCTGATAAAAGCAAAAAATACTTGTTTGTTGCTTGCTTAGAATTTTCCAAAGGTTATAAGATGTTTGATCCTGATACGGGAAAACTATCATCACTAGGGACGTGATTATTGTTGAGGAAGCAATTTGGGAATAGAATACTGACAAGCAGAAGAATTACAGTTTTTATCCTTTCACCATGGATGAAAATAATGATCATAATTTGGAGGAACCAACCATAGCATCGATGTTATATAGTCCCACTCCAATTACAACTCCAGGACACGCTGATGATGAAAGTCAAAGTCTAAGAGAAAGACCTAGAAAATTTCATCTTGTTGAAGATCTTTATGATGCAACTAGAGAGCTCAATGAAGAATTGACTTTTAACTGTCATCTTATTGATAGTGAACCTATTAATGCTGAAGAAGCCATGAAAGATGAGAAATGGAGAAAAGCCATGGAGGAGGAGATCAATTCAATTGAGAAAAACAAGATATGGGAGTTGACAAAACTTCCAGCTAATAAAAAGCCAATTTGTGTCAAATGGGTCTTCAAAGCAAAGAAGGATGTAGATGGAGAAATTGTACGACACAAAGCAAGACTTGTTGCGAAAGGATATGGTCAAAATCCCGGCATTGACTATGATGAAATTTTTGCACCGATTGCCAGAATGGAGACGATTAGATTGGTGATTTCATTTGCTGCCCAAAATGGATGGATTATCCACCAAATTGATGTGAAGTCAGCATTTCTCAATAAATACTAAGAGGAGGAAATTTATATCCCACAACCACCGAGTTACATCGTCAAAGGCCATGAAGAATAGGTGTTAAAACTGAAGAAGGCACTATACGGACTAAAGCAAGCACCGAGAGCTTGGAAATATCGCATTGACAAATATATTCAAGAAAATGGATTTATTCAATGCCAACATGAGTACACCTTGTACGTGAATGTGAAAGATGGAGACATGTTGCTTGTTTGCTTGTACGTGGTTGATCTTATTTTTACTGGAAATAACCCTCAAATGTTTGAAGATTTCAAAAAGATGATGACCAATGAATTTGAAATGACTGACATTGGCTTGATGCCATATTATCTTGGCATTGAAGTGAATCAAAATGATGATGGCATCTTTATTAGTCAAAGTGGCTTTGCCAAGGAGATCTTGAAGAAATTCAAGATGGAGAATTGAAATCCTGTCAGAACTCCGGTCGAATGCACCCTAAAATTGACCAATGATGAGAATGGAATTAGCGTGAACCCAACAAATTTTCGAAGTCTGATTGGGATTCTGAGGTACTTGACGTGCACACGACCCGATATTCTATATGCGATTGAGCTAGTTAGTAGATATATGAAAGAACCGAAGGAGTCACATTGGAATGTAGCAAAAAGAATACTCCGCTATGTCAAAGGTACAACTAATTTTGGACTTCGATATTCAAAATCTGACAAGTTCAAATTAGTTGGTTACAGTGACAGTGAATAGGCTGGTGATAAAATGACCGAAAAAGTACAAGCGGGTTTGTATTTTTTCTCGGTGACACGGCGTTTACTTGGAGTTCAAAGAAGCAACCTATAGTGATGTTGTCAACATGTGAATCTGAATATGTTGCTGCAACATCATGTGTGTGTCATGCAATATGGCTGAGAAGACTATTAAAGGAACTTCAAATGATACAACATGATCCAACGAATATTTTTGTCGACAACAAATCGGCATTGGCGTTGGCGAAAAATCAAGTCTTCCATGATGAAAGTAAGCATATTGATACGTGGTATCCTTTCATTCGAGAGTGTATTGAACAGAAGGAAGTCATATTGAAGTATGTCAAAACACAAGATCAGATAGCGGACATCTTTACAAAGCCACTGAAGTATAACATGTTCAATCAATTGCGAGCGTTGCTGGAAATAACGGAGAATTAAGTTTAAGGGGGAGTGTTGAATATATTAAACTTAATTAAAGAAAAAGGAAAATTATGATTGGTAGTTGGCTAATATCAAAGATTGTGGCTGGATACAATTGATAAAAAAAGAAAAATTAATGAAAGGGTGGCTTGAAAAGAATGCATATACAGCACATTGTTGACAAATAAAGATAGAAATCTTAACAAGATATTGCAGTTTGAAATTATGTGATTTGTGGGGCTCATATATATTTTCATGTCTGGCTTGTAAGCTTTATATATAGAGAACATAAATCTGCAGAATGTGAAGAAAAAAATAGTAAGAAAAGTATAATAAAAATAGAGTGTTTTGTGTTTTATTTCCCAAAGTATTATAATTAACTTTTGTTAATTAACTTTTGTTAATTACTTTTGATTAAGTTCCTCTTTCGTCCAACAAAGAATTAATAATTAGGAAAATAAAAATTCATCAAGATAAAAGAATGAAGTAAAAAAAAAGTACGGCTTTTGGTAGAAATGTGTGCTGAGAAGATTTGAAGGGGACAATATGTGATTATGAATAGTAGAATTTTGTGGCTCCTAATTAATGAAATGGGTGCAAAAAATCAAGCTATAAAAAGATTGGCAAATTTTCTTCGTCTATTTGAGATATTTTGAACGAGGAGGGGGATAGAAGGGGAATTGTGATTACTCCGGGTGATTCAGTCACCCCTAAAGTAAAATGAATAATGTGTGAGACGATCTTTTTTTTGTGTACCTTTTTGGATGTGATTGTATGAAGTAAGAACCTCTTTTTTTGTTGGTTTTGACCATTGTGATATGCTGAGAAAATTCGATTTCTTTTTCTTTGCTAAGTTGTTTGCAGATTTTCCTTCCAATCTCATAATCTATCTACAATTCAAAATTGTGTACAGCATTAAACAATCAAGATGTGGCATTATTGGATTGTGAAATAATGTCAAAAGGAATAGTTTCTCCAGGAGCAAAAGATATGAAGATCAACTTGCAAAGGTCGAGCACTTTTAGTTTGTGAATTTATTATAAAAAAACAAGATATATGGAAACAAGATTACAAACATAAAAATTGGCAGGGAGGGCATAAAAAACTACATCAGTCATAAAAGTTATCAAATAATACTAAAGCATTAGGAAACATTAACCTCGATGAAAAGCACAAGAATCTGAACAGTGATTGGTTTGGGACTGAAGACAAAAGTTGGTTTCTATCCTTTGGCTACCATTTGGAGTTTCAGTCCCAAGTCCTCAACAAATCGCAGAAGACTATCGGAATCAATTTTGTGATAAAGGACTATATGCGTTTGAAAAAATAGTTGCTAGAATTTTGCAACTAAAAAATTAAACTAAATTCAAATTTTCTTACATACATTTCCAACAAAATGTCTCTTATTTTCTACATTGAACAAGGCCTAATTAGAATCACGTAAGACAAGAGATAAAGTACCTGCTGAAGTGATTTCGGGACATCCAAAAGTGCAGAAACTATCTTGTCGTTCTCACTGCAAATGAACTTAAAGATTAACAAATATAAAACCTAACAATATAGCAAAAAATATGCTAATTCAACAAATGCTAATTCCCATTAGCTAATGATATAGCAATATCATGAAGGGCAGGCCATTCTTGCCATCGCAATCTTGACAATTATGTGACGTTGTTCTTTGAATTCTGTAGAAACATGAAAACAATTATGTGACAATATACAAATGAAAATTTGATTAATCAGTATGTCCTTCTAGATCTTAACTAATCTGTTCAGATTTCTTTCAATTTGTTGTGAGCATTGAAGATCTAACTATCAGATACCTTTTTTCCCAGCATATTTTGCTCTCAATAATCGTGATCTGGTTCTTTGCATCATAATCGGTGCTCCCTCTATGACTTACTCTGT
Source organism: Euphorbia pulcherrima (assembly GCA_947683365.1). Lineage (NCBI taxonomy): Eukaryota > Viridiplantae > Streptophyta > Magnoliopsida > Malpighiales > Euphorbiaceae > Euphorbia > Euphorbia pulcherrima. Next base: position 29,622,898 of record CANTUS010000007.1, read on the forward strand.
CTCTCCTACAGATGAAAATTACTATTAATTAAATTCAAAATCTTATAACTTTATTCGTCGATTTAGATCTAAAAAATTGAAGCTACATCTGTGTTTCCAGATCTATTCATCAAATTTCTGTGAAGAACTAATGAGTATAGAAATAAAGAGAGTTGAGAATTGAATTTACCTTATCACTGAACCTTTTGTTTTTGCAACTCTCCCTCTATCTCTCCATTAAACGGCCACTGAATTTTGAGTGATTTTAGAGTTCAGGGTTGGATTTATACAGTACTTTGAGTTTAGGGTTTTGTCATTTTTGTTGTGTTTATTTGCATGAAAGCATAGAAGAAAATGTAGAAGAAAAAAATCAGCAAAGAGAGTTGTAATTTATAAGGAGCATAAACACATAAAATATGATGAAAGTAAATGGAATTTCCGATATGTTTATTGAGCAAAATTAATGAGCTCTTTTATAGAACTTTACATAAACTAAAATAGCTAAAAATAAACAAATATGGACTTGGAATTGCCACCTAGGGACTGGGTAAAGGTGAATTCAGATGGCTCAGTAAAGGTGAATTCAATTTCAAGCAGCTGCGGGGGGTGAGGGTATGGAGACATATAGCATGGGAATTGCCACCTAGGGACTGGGTAAAGGTGAATTCATATGGCTCAGTAAAGGAGGGGTCAATTTCAAGCGGCTGAGGGGGGTGTTATTCGGTATAGTACATGTCGATGGCTTGTGGGATACACGAGGAATATTGGAAGGTGTTCCGTTACGCGCGCGGAATTATGGCGGGTATTGGATGGTTTGAGTCTTTGATGTGGTTGAGAGGGATTCAATGTATTTGGAATTTCAAGAGTCATGTAGGTTACAAATAATTATGTAGGATTAATAAGAGTCATTAGAAGTCATTTAATTTAGTATATGAAGAGTCGTTTTGTATGGATATAAATATATAATTGTAAGGAAGAGCAAAGGAGTTTTTGATTATCATAATTTTTATTCAATAAGATGCGTCTTATTATTTTTCTAAATTCTCGTAGAGGTTGCGATTTCTAGAGTTTTTAGAACCCTAACTATCTTAGAGGTTGCGATTTCTAAGGTTTTTAGAAGAATCGATTTCCGTTGAGGTTGTGATTTCAACGGATTCCGATTGTTTATCACTTTTCGCTCCTTCCGCTGCATCACTTGGTATCAAAGCCTAACGGCAATGGAGATTGCTGAAGAGGAGACCCACAATATTGCATCAGTTTCATAGCCTAACGACAATCAAAGTATAGCTTCATCGTTGGAGGGACCGAGATTATCGAAGAGGGGGAGACTAGTAATGTTGCATCAGCGAGGATCGTACCTATATTTTTTTTATTTTCTTTTTTACATTATAGTTACAAAAAAATATATAAAAAAAGTTTAGGATTTTTTTTCATTTTTTTTATCATTATGAAATTCGAGGACGAATTTGGTCCAAGAGGGGGAGAATGATGCGGTTGAGAGGGATTCGATGTATTTGGAATTTCAAGAGTCATGTAGGTTACAAATAATTATGTAGGATTAATAAGAGTCATTAGAAGTCATTTAATTTAGTATATGAAGAGTCGTTTTATATGGATATAAATATATAATTGTAAGGAAGAGCAAAGGAGTTTTTGATTATGATGATTTTTATTCAATAAGATGCGTCTTATTATTTTTCTAAATTCTCGTAGAGGTTGCGATTTCTGGAGTTTAAGAAGCCTAAATATCTTAGAGGTTGTGATTTATAAGGTTTTTAGAAGAATCGATTTCCATTGAGGTTGCGATTTCAACGAATTCCGATTGTTTATCACTTTTCATTCCTTCCGCTGCATCAGTTGGTATCAGAGCCTAACGGCAATGGAGATTGCTGAAGGGGAGACCCGCAATATTGCATCAGTTTCATAGCCTAATGACAGTCGAAGTATAGCTCCATCTTTGGAAGGACCGAGCTTATCGAAGAGGGGGAGACTAGCAATGTTGCATCAGCGAGGATCGTACCAATCGTTTTTTTATTTTCTTTTTTACACTATAGTTACAAAAAATATATAAATAAAGTTTAGGATTTTTTTCAGTTTTTTTTATCATTATAAAATTCGAGGACGAATTTGGTCCAAGAGGGGGAGAATGATGTGGTTGAGAGGGATTCAATGTATTTGGAATTTCAAGAGTCATGTAGGTTACAAATAATTATGTAGGAATAATAAAAGTCATTAGAAGTCATTTAATTTAGTATATGAAGAGTCGTTTTGTATGGATATAAATATATAATTGTAAGGAAGAGCAAAGGAGTTTTTGATTATGCTGATTTTTATTCAATAAGATGCGTCTTATTATTTTTCTACATTCTCGAAGAGGTCGCGATTTCTAGAGTTTTTAGAAGCCTAACTATCTTAGAGGTTGCGATTTCTAAGGTTTTTAGAAGAATTGATTTCCGTTGAGGTTGCGATTTCAACGGATTCCAATTGTTTATCACTTTTCGTTCCTTCCGCTGGATTAGTCTTGCTTGGGAGTGCAGCTTTATGAAGGTTGTGGTTGAGATGGATAGCAGGTTTGCTCATGAGATGATTTGAAGAGAAGAGGTCTAAGCTAATGATTATTATAGCTTGGTTATTAGGATTAGGGACTTACATGGAAGAGATTTGGAGATTGTTCTTCGTCATACCTATAGGGAAGAGAATGGATCGTATGGCATGGATGGCGAGTTCGTTGCCATTAGGACTACATGTTTATATTAATCCCGCTCTGGGGATGCTAAAGTCAGTGCTAATACACCTTGTTGGTGTCTCCTTCCCAAGGCTCGTTGTAGTTTAGTTGTTTTTATTCTTTCTCTTTTTTTAAAAAAAAAAGCAAATATGAAGCACATAAAATCTGCAACTCTCAATGTGACACCATTAGTATGTACATAATGTAAGAACCAATCCTGGGAACTAGGGCACACCAACATTTCCAACAATCTCCCACTTGAACTAGTTCACAGTAGGCATTACCCTAATCTTTATAGATCTGATCTAACCTTACAAGCTCCATCCACGATGGACTTTTGGTTAGACAATCAACGACATTGTTCTTGTGTCAACCCCATGTAATGACATGTCTTAGACATACTGAACACATGTTTGAACTTATGACCGGGTCCCTATAGCTTTTGCAGTGGCCCCGTTTTTGTCGTGGAAAACATCAAGTAGGTCTAGGATCCATCCATCCTAACTTACTTATGAACTTCCTAATCCAAACACCTCAACTTGTAGCAATACATTTCTACTATGTGTCCAGTTTCTGTTATAGAATTAACAAATACACTGTATAGAGCTTTTAACTTTTTTACAGCTTTCAAAAATTATAACATGACCAGATACATCTGATCTTCAGGTATAAATCGATTTGATCTACCTCATAGATCTCAACATCCATGATCAAATCTAACACCGTAGATTTGCCTCGAATGGATAACTTGATTTAATCTATCTCATAGATCACAATCAATTGAATCAAATCTAAGTTCATAGATTTCCATCCTAAAGGTCATTCTGCTTGGATATAATCTAACAACTTAGATCTGCATCCAACTAGAATGTCACGGTTTCACCTAAAGTTGACATTGAAAAGTGTTCACTTCAACTTTAGTGAATCACTTTCAATCTACCAAATCATAGCTACACTATCACAATACAACATTTGGAAATGTGACCGCATTACTGATTAACATCATGTACACACATTGTCTATAAAAGCATCATTGGATTGCTACTTGAAGATTCAATAGCTTCCAATGGGTTCAGAGTCTCTTACTCATAATATATGATAAGAGTCATCATAATTTGAGAGAAACTACATTTCTCCAGTTTGTGATTGAACCGACATGCCTTTTAGTGCAATTATGTCTTTACAACTTATGCTTCAAACATGTGAAGCTTAATTGTAAAATATGATCTGTCCTTTCGAATTTGTGCGCCTTGAACTTGCAAGTTCAACCGTGCTCCCACTACTTTTCTCAAAGAATTGCATCCTTTAGAAAACACCCTTACAAGCCTCAAACACTATGTTTAGGCTGGGTTGTAGAAGCAATACCGTTTGGTTTCCAATGGGTAGTTCACAAATAGGCTCAAGTAGATTTTCTTGTGCCAATCTGACATCAATATCATGACATAGATATTCGATCTCATGTCAACCATTAGATTCAGAATTTACAATTTCAAAATCTAGGAAAGACACGTTAGACTTCAACCTATCCATATTTCATATGGTGCTCTTTTAGTAGCCTCAATCAGAGAGTGATGTTGCAAACCAGTAGTCAAATGAGATGTGTCCTCCTTGGGAGACAATTCAAACTAGGTTTTAATAGACTTGTATTCTTGATTACACCAAAAACCTTGATATTATAACCTATGTATTTCTCAACTTTATTCTTAGAGTCCTTGACATAATCAAGGTCCGTGGATCTTAATCTCATTAGTTATGCTAATAAAATTCATCCCCAAGAATAACTGAGAAATGTGTCTATTTCTAGCTATCACGCTTTTGGACTTATATACACTCCCACTGCATTTTAGGTCCATCGTGTTAGCCGTGCATTCAATAACTTCGTTGACTAGCATATACGCCTAAGGCCCTACACATGCTTCCACTACACTTTAGGCTCACCAGGCTATTTTCTAGGTCTACAAGTCTATTGAATAGCTTCCACGTTATTACACCAAGTATACAAAGAACCCACATGATCAAATGATTTTCAATCAAGTGATCCCAAGCTTTCTGTGGAAAAACTTAGACATATGCTTCTTATTAACTCGGCTTAAATAACTTTTGGATATAGACTAGATCAAGCATCTCATGCTAATCCCATTGCATTTATGTTATAGATCAAATTCATTTTGATAAACTCAAGGAAACGACTATTCCTAACAACTAAGTTAAGGAATAACGATTCTTAGATATACCAACTATATTCATTATCAATGAAAAAATTGAATATATAAATCGTCCTTGACTGAAATAGAAATAAAGTTCACACTCTAAGTGACTACAAAATTTCATCATTTCAGAATCAAAATAATGGGTTCTTTAATCTTAATGGCCGTTTCTTGAACTCCACTTATGATTTAAGAATTCACTTATCTAGATCTCAATTATCTCTCATCTTAAGTTCTTGCACATTATCAATGTTAGAACCACATCTAGTATTTGTGATGTTGAAGAGAAATAACCATATCTATAACATAGATACCTCTATGAAAAGTGTTCAATGTTTAATTTTTCATAGACTCTCCCATATGATTAAGGACTTGTTCTCATTTTGTTCCAATATGCATGTATTTGATAACAATATCCTTTGGACGTAGTACAGACTTAACTTCTTGTTTAGTCATGAGCCTCTTGAACATCAAGGCCTCATCTATGCCCTAATGTTGAATTGGTTATTCACCATCAACTCTGGCTGAGTCCTATTTACCAAACTCCTAGTTAGCTCAAGTAACTCTTGCAGCTCAACTATAGTCATACTCATCTATGGCTTCTAGCTCATAATGAAATGGTCATAGGATTTAAATAGGAAGGCCAAGATAGTCATAACTATAAACTCTCGTACTAGTAAACTAAGATGAACAAAACCCTTAATGAGTTTTTACATCTTCTACACATTAGTACTTATAGAGATCACATATAGTATCCATCTTGTAGGATTGAAATGCCTTAGTGATCAAGAACCTCTCTTGATAAAGATGCTCATGAAACTGTCTCATTAAGAGACCTTATCATAGCATAGGCTTGCATCTCCTCTAATCGTTTGCACAATTTAGGAAAATTTCTAGCCAACACAAAGTGTTTCACATCTCGGCTATCCCTCTTGAATTTACATACCACTCAAATTGGGCCGGTATAGTATCACTGCCAGTGGGCTTAGGCCTATCTACCACACATTCCTTCGATCCGTGTCTCAAAGTAGTTGTTTATACTTTTTCCTATTCGCATCTCCAATGTTTTAAAAAACGTTAGGCGCTAGTCAGGTGGTCAGGGCTTCAAACGTCTAGGCGGGATCTAGGCGGATTTATAAATTTTTTATTTTTTATAATTATTTATAGATAAAAGTATCAATTCAACTCAAAAAATAAACTATAATTAATTATATTGTACAAAATATAGTTTAGTATATGAAAATATAAGTCTTAGTTATTCCTTATATAAAAATACATCAACATTAAAATCAAATCCTTAAAAACAAATATCCTCACTAATTTTTTTTGTTGTTTAGGGCGTACTATTTCTCGATTTGAGATTCAAAATGAACATTGTATGGTGAGAATATTTTGTTGTACATTAGTTTTACCAACCGAGCTACCTTTTTTAAATTGAAAAATTGAACTATAATTATTATCAGTATCAGTATTTTTAAAATAATGGAAAAAATCAGATTAGGCGGTGCCTAAGCGAAAAAATCGGACTAGGCGATGCCTAGGCGGTAATATATCGGTCCAACGCCTGATAGCGTCCGAGGAATGAAAAGTCGGACGACAAATCTCAAAATAGCGTCTAAGCGAAACCTAAACAGAGCTAGATAGGGAGTTTTAAAACATTGGGCATCTCACAAGGTACTAAGAAAAGCAATTGTCAGCACTCAATATATGTAACTTAAATACATTAAATAAATAAATTAAATTAATCAAATGATGTAACTTAGATACAATAAATAAACAAATTAAATTAAGGAAATGGTGAAGGCTCAACAAAAAAAATTAAAAGCAAATTTAGTTTACCCTTCTTTCTTCTTCCATCTCTGCAACCAATTGGTAACTTATCCTACTCGGTCGCGGTGCCAAGATTGTCATTTCCGGACAATGTTTTAAAAAATGTTCGGTGTTAGTCAGGCGGCCATGCTTTTGACGCCTAGATGGATGTGTATTTTTATTTTTTAATATTATTAATAAATAAAAATATAAACTCCACTAAAAAGTGGAATATAATATAAAAAAATAAAAAATAATTTAGACAATATTTTAAAATTGTTAGGTGCTAGTCGAACAGCAGGGGGTCTCCTTATTTGTGGCATATAGAACGAAAGTTCTATTGTGAGAACATCTTAATGACTTTAGTTTTACCAACTATACTACTTTTTATAGGTAAAAAAATCAAAACTAAAATTATTACAAATATCAATATTATAAAAATTGGGTTTATGTGCCGCCTAGGCGGAAAAAATGAGACTAGTGGTGCCTAGACGGTAATATATCGTTCCAACACCTGATAGCGCATGAGGAATGAAAAGTCAAACGACAAGCCCTAAAATAACGTATATATAAGGCTTAGACGAGGCTTAAATGGAGCTAAGCAAAGACTTACAAAATAGTGAACCATGGTAGAAAATTTCGCTAAATAATTTATGATGGGTGAAAATATGTGCTTTTAATGTGGTAGTCAACTTAAATAGTTTAAATCAATAATACTTATTATGATTTTCATGAGATTAGAGATAATTAAATTATACCCTAAGTCAGATTTCTAACACTAACAGTAGATAAATAGGATAATAATAGTTTATTGTCACCTAGTAAAGTTGTAGGGTATGTGTAATCCTGAAAAGTGTGACATCTCCTAGGCTAGGAAACTAGACTTTTAATTTAATATAAGAAACAATCTATTATAACAGGGCCAGCAGGTCGAAAATGGCATATTTGAAGTCTCATGTCATTAATTATTTTGTATTTAGAAAACGAACTGTATTTAAATTTATTATCTTCAATTATATCTTTTTTTTTATATTTTACATTTAAATTTTGTCATTCGTCAGATATATAAGAGAGATAAATAAAAATTAAAAATAAAAAAATTAAATAATAAAAAATAATATATTAAAATCTGAATCAGTAGTAAATTGAGAAATGTGTGCTATTTCTGTAACCTCTCTTTTTTGCTTTTTTGTAATCATTTCGGCTATTTTTGAGATTTATAAATTGAGGATTTGGTTGTAATAATTTCGGCTATTTTTCCGATTTGTGCCTGCTATTTTTTTTCATTTACATCAATAAATGTTCTACTCCAAAATTTAATATTAATAATTTTGCCTTTTAATTCTTGGTGGGATTATAACTAGGGAGAGCAACAACTAAAAAATCGAATAAAATTGAATGGGACCAAACCAAATCAAATTAATATATAAATTACATATTATTATATATTAGTTCACTTACATTGACACTTGACAATAGAGTTTCTTTTCTTCAAATTAACAACACATTTACTATTATGAAATCATTTATATGTTGATATTTAGTCATTTTTATTTCAAATTCAAAGTAAAATAACTGTTTGATTTTAACCAAAATAAATTTGGACCGAACCTAAACATAAGGCATATTTTATGGTTAGTTTATTTAACCATTACTTTACCTTTTCACCATTGAATTTAAATAACTACCACTCATCCTATGGTGGAAAAATGCAAAGTAATGAATAATTTGTAAAAAATAAAGTAACCATAGAATGCACCTAAACATAACAGAGTAGATTCTAACATTTTTCTTATTTTATTTTCGGTTATTTATTGTAATTTGGGTGTTGAAAATGGTGACTTGTCTTGTGGTATATGGATTAATTTGATATTTTAGATGTGAAGTTTAAAAGTAAAAATATGTATATTCTTAAGAGCAATGTCTACGTGATATCTTAATTTCACTTTCAAATTGATTATTGCAACCAGATTTGTTCAAATTTTGGTTGGCATTAATTACTGTTCAAATTTTGGGTATTGCAACTGGGTTTGTGCATCGGGTGAGTTGGGATCGGCCCGGACTTCGTCGGATTTTAAGTCTAGCACGGCCCATAATTTAGAGCTTCGGGCCCAGGCGAGACTTACGAGCTCATTTCTAAGTCCGACTCACAATTTAGAATTTCGGGCTCGGGGTCGGGCTTACGAGGCCATTTCCAAACTCGGCCCATGACCCATTGTAATTAGACCTATTCGCCGGTCAGGCTATCCATTGGGCCCTGCTCAAAAGGGTTGGGCTTGGGCTCTCATTTTATAACAAAGTCCGACCTGGGCCCGAATCCTTAAAAGCCCGAAGTTCTATGGGTCGAGTTTGATTTTTAAATAAATACCTAAGCATGTCTCGACGAACAAAAATTATATTTATTTTATATTTTTATATTATAGTTAATACTTTTTTATGTATTACTATAACCTACTAAATTTTTAACTACGTATAAAAGAATCTTACCATATAATGTAATTTTTTAATTTAATTTACAAAATATTAAAAGAAAAAATTATCTATAGTCATAAGTTGGACTAAGAAAGTCCAACCCAAACGCAAAATTCTAAATCATGGGCTTGAGTCCGAAAGTATCTTATCTCCCTCTCACATCCCAATCACTGAAACGTTTGAGTCCTAAGCCTGTCCCTGAAATTTACTAACTCTTTCTCTCACCCTATGAAAGTCTCGATCCTCTAGCCACCGACTGAGTGACCAAATTCCAAGGGAAACCATAACGCCTATGATTCCTCTGGTCTTGATTGATATTCGCCAAAAGCTCTGTTGTGTGTACAATGTACTTCTAATTTGAAGCGATTTGGGGTTTGGAATTTGGATCTAGATCTGAGAGATTTTGAGTCCACTCCACCGTCTAAACAACATTTGGATTCTATAAAGTTTATTTTTGGTAAAGTTGTACATTTTGATCGAAATTCAGATTTGATTTCACTGTGGACCCTATAAAACACTAAAACTGAATCTGAACAATTAAAACTCAGTGGATGGCTAAGATCGATCGAAATATACAACTTTACAAAAAAAATAAACTTTAGAGAATCCAAATTCGGTCTTAAAAACCTTTACTCACAATGGTTTGTTCCTAATTTTTCTGCTATTCTTGTGAAGAAGAAAAAGGCTAATCTTCCTCTGTTTGCATCCAAAGAGGTAGGCTAGTTTGTACGAATACTGTCAGTTTCCGTTTATGTCCATCATCCGATGATGATCGCAGTACTTTATCGAGGATAAGGTTGTTTGTATCTACTAAAGTTCATTTGCATGTTTCTCAGCTTGATCTGTATAATTTTCCTCATTGATCATCTTTAAAAGTAGCATATTTGTGTTTTCTGTAATATGATTCCTGATTGTCCGCATTGATCATCTTTGGCTTTAGATTATAACGGATTAAAGCAAAATAACTCATTAAACTGTCTAAGCTTCTTTTATTGTGAAGTCACGGATAGCTATTGCAACTCCACTTTGGAGTTAATTGGAAACAACTCTCTATAATTACAGAAGTAAGGTTGACCCCCTTGTGTGGGAGCCTTGTTAAGCATTGGGTTAATATTGTTGTTGTTAATTTCTATTGTTCACCAGTAATTTTTTAATAACTACAGATCCATTCTTCATGTTCACTGGTATTTTAGTATAATCAGTGTTTTAAAAATTCCCGCCTAAGCCCCGCCTAGGCGCTATTTTGAGGCGTGCCGTCCGACTTTGTGCTCTTAAAGCGCTCCCAGGTGCTAGGCCGATTAGTTGCCGCCTAGGCACCTTCTTTTGCCTAGGTGGCACCTAAAATCTATTTTTAAAGATGTCGATATTTATAATAAACATAGTTTAAAATTTTTTTACACATAAAAACGTAGCTTTATTGGTAAAATTTATGTACATTAAAGTATTTTCATAATACAATTTTCATTTTAAGCCTTAGACTAAGAAGCAATGTTCTATATGCCACAAATAAAGACGCTCCTACAAAAATATTGCCTAAAATATGATTTTTAATATTTTATTTTATTATAATTTAGTTTTTAGTTAAATTTATATTATTTGTGCATAATTCACATTATAAGTAAATTCATAATTTAAATATAATTAAAAAAATATAAAATATAGTACCAATTAAACTTTGCATAGGTCGATGTTCAGGCCCCGATTAATCTCCGTCTTGGCTTCAAAGGCCCTCTACCACCCAACAAGTGTCTAGCGCTTTTTAAAACACCGAGTATAATTACTTGTTCATATCTCACATTACATCCTTTGTATTTCTATTCACCTGTTAAATATAAGTACATATAAACTGATAGATCTACTATCTATTTATTGTGATTGAAGTTTGAAAGTTGTTTCTTTGTTGTGCAGGATTCCAGAGATTATTTTATAATTTAAAGAGTAATTTTCTTCACCCCAACTTTGCCCCTTTTCTAGCTCTTAGGGTGTGTTTGAAAATAATTCCACTAGAAAATGAAAAGGAATTGAATTGAATTCACTTAATGGAATTCAATTGTATTAATTTCTTCAAACAAATTTTTTATTTGGAACCAATGTTATTAAGATTGGACCGGATATCAAACCGGTAAAGTTAATGGTTCACGGTTTAGTTCAACCGAATTAAATCGTGGTTCAACCATTTACTTCAATTAAATATATATATATATATATATATATATAGTAGGAAATAAAAATAGTAGCTATTACAAATTTTGTCTATTTCAAATTTTAAATAATATTTCAATCATAAATAACAAAATATCTATATAACATTGCAATATATTAATATTTTTTTAAGGAAATAAAATTAACAATGTTAATGATAAATTTATATCTCTTTCTATAAGTTATTATGTAAGAGAAATAATGATTTAGACTAATTATTTCTTCCATATTAATAATACAATAAGTAAAAAACAATAAATAAATAACAATATTTCATAAGAGTTTCACCATTAATTTAAATTTTCTAATTATAATTTAGATAGATTTTCCATAATAAAAAGTCAAATAATAATAAATAAATATTAATTATCTTCCATAAGAGTGAGAACATATATGTAAATATAAATTTTCTAATTATATTTAGATTTGTATAGATTTCATAAGAAAAAAAGTTAAATAATAAATAATAAATAATTATATTTCATAGGAGTGATTAATTATATGTAAATACTCTAATTATTTTCCGAATTGATGCAGGTTTCATGAAAACCGGGTTTTTACCGGTTCACCGGTTTTTGACAGTTCAAACTGGTTTAATCCGGTTTTATATCGAACTGTTATTATTTATCAATCAGATCGGACTCATTGCCGGTTCCCGGTTGTACCGGTTGAACCGGCCGGTCCGGTCCGATTTTAATAACATTGTTTGGAATCTTCATTCATATTAGAGAATTCAATTGATTGTTAATAAATTTATTTAACATTTTTTCAAAATTGTTTACACAAATAATTTCACTTTTTAAATTAAAAAAAGCATGTGGAATATAATATGGTAAAAATAATATCTAAAAGCGTAGCTCAAATAAATTTCATTAAAATCATGCAACTTTTGGCAATATTTCTATTTCTTATATTCACAAGAATTTAAATCTTGCGTGATTTGAGTTCTTTTGATATTTTTTTATTTTTAAATAAGAGAATTAAACAAAATAAATTCAATTGAATTGAATTCCTGAGCTTTTCAAACACCGACTTACCTGCTCCTACTACTAATTCAGGTCATATCTCACTAATCTTCTTGTTTAGTTACGTGAGCTGTTAAATATGAAAACTTGCCCCACCTTTTCTTATGGCTTGTAGTGTATTTTATCCGGCCTGCCTTAAAATAATGCCATGGGTTCTTTTGTTTTATTATTGTACTACATTGTGCCATGGGTTCATTTATTATTTTTTTATATCACAATTGCATGATTTTATCAAAAATGTTATTCAAATTATAATTTAATAAATTATTACTCTTAAAAAAATAGACCTATTTATTAGCCGTCGGGCTAGACCTCACCGGACTATTTAATAAATACAACGAGTCCTTACACACACTTTAAAACTTCGGACTCGGACCAAACTTACAAATCATTTCCAAGTCTTAAATAGTTTACTTATAATGGTAAACTAAATAAGAAGCAAAATATAAATTTTATCCGAATGTATTTTAAAATAAATTCTTGCAAATAACAAGATTTATCGTGTTCAAGTTTAAAACTAAAACAGGCTAAAATAACAAAAAACTAATTAGTTTGGAAAAAAATTAAGAGCTGAGTGGAAGTATGAGTATAGAGAGTGTAAAATATAGTGGAAGTTGGCAGATAAAAGGTGGGTTCAATAGAGAGTTGGGGTATTTTAGATTTTTATGAGTTTAGGAATTTGAAGGGATATTGACTGGTTGAAAAACCAGCCTATTAAAAATTGTAGAAAGATATTAAAGGTTTGTTTTAGGGGTTTTTACTTTTTACCCACTTTGTCAACCCGGATCCATAATATAACCCACTTTCACTGGGTTCCTCTCTTGTGTTTTTGGTGTTTCCATGTACAATGGAGAATCATGTTTGAACCTTTAGTTAAGATTGAACATCAAAGCTAAGATAGGCTATTCTTGATTCTACAGATAATGTCTACAGATCTGATGTTTTATTATGTTTGATTTTAGATTTCACATTTTACTTATTCTGAAGATTCTTATGCTTGAAAAAGATTGGATTAATGACATTAAAAAGTCCTTGGAAATTATTATGTGTTTCTTCATGATACAGATGAAAATAAAGAAGTCAGTTTGTAGCAGAAGCCTTAATATTATCGAGAAAAAATAAAGTTTCTTGGAAGCGAAATGGATGAAGGAGACGATGCGGATCTGCTCATCAATTGGCATCGGCATTGTTGGCATGAGTGGTGTAGGAAAAAGGGGTAAGATTTAATTATATTATAAATTTGTAGTGTTTTACTTTCCCGATTTAGTTGATGGATTTAGTCTCGGTTCTTTTATATATTATACCCTTTGATTCCTTTAGGACCTACAGAGATACTTTATGAATCAGTGTTATATTGAAATATTTATAACTAAATGGTGGCAAATGGATGCACACATGGTTGTGTCAATTTTACTTAGTGGGTCCATATCTAACTATTCTTGAAGCCGAAACTTTATCGGTTCGGGAAGCATTGTCTTGGCTTAAAGGTTTGGGATAATATGATTGTTTTTGAGGCTCTAGTTAAAGGTGATCGTAGATTATCTTACTTTGCTTCCATGATCCAAGATTGTAAGTGTTAGCATGCCAATTTGTTTCATGCCTTTTTAGCTTTTATGGTAAGAAAATAATGTTGTTGCACATTGTTTAGCTCGATCAGTTTTCTTGAATGATGTAACGGGAGTTTGGCTATCAAACCCTCCGCCTTGTGGCACTCATCTCTTTTCTAATTGATATATCCTTTCTTCGTTAAAATATTTTTTACTCAGTGGGTTCCAAAAAAAAATAAGATTTAATAATGGTAAATGATTGTGGTCTCTTTTTGTTTTTGTCCCTCTACATAAAAAAGCTGAACATTAATTACTCTCGATTTAGTATCTCGACCTATGTTCCCCGAACTTGGGTACCGATGTGCCTAAACGATATTATTTGGCCAAAAAACGACGTAGCACACTGCATAGCAGTGAATATTATTCACGGGACCGATTTTGATGAAAATAAGGCAAGAATACACCAAAATCCAAAACTTGAAAATTCACCCATATTGACGATCAACCTTCTCCAAATAGGTTAATGCCATCTCAACTACATCAATGGGTAATAAAAATGAAGAAAGAGTTTGAGATAGACGTAGAGCGAATCCAACCATTCCCTATTTTAGTGTAATCCCTAAAATAGGGAATTGGTACAAGAATCATTCCTATATGGTATGACCCTATTTTAGGGGATAAATATTATATTATTATTTTTATTTACTTTTTATTTTTTAATTGTTTTGTTAGTTAATTAGAATCGAAATGATGTAAAAGAATTAATATAATAATAGTTAAATATTATTATTTTTTGGAGATGTAATATATGGAATGAAAATAGGGAAGATGATTGGAATAAAAATACTGTAAATCCCTTAAAATAGAGTTTAGGGAATAAAAAATAAGAAATATAGTATAAATAAAACACTTTTTGAGTAAAATTTAATTGATGTTTAGTTTTCCAATAACTATATATTAAAGGCACTTAACTTTTCGTAGCTGTAACTTTTTTTTCTCTAGTGTACAGCAGTAACTTTTTAAGTTATGCATCTGTTGAATTTTTTACTTTAAAAAGCCCAAAACACAGTAACCCTAGCCCCAATTAACAATTATGTCCTCATCTACTCCAACCTGCCGTCTGTGTTCATTTTGTTGCAGCATTCCGGCATACCGGACAGATCCAGCATCGGTATCCGTACCGGACACCGCTGAGCCGGAGAAATCAAAGAGTCCGAGTAACATTAAGCTCGACTTTACTTTCCAAATTCAATAAAAATGCCATAAAATTGAGTTCAGATTCGATTTTTGAGATTTAAGTAATAAATTTGCAAGTAATAATAAAAATAAGAATATTATTAAAAATTTATTATTACTGTTTTGAAGGCATGAGGCGCACTCAAGGCGCAATGGGCTCTCTTGTCGCCTAGGCACAAGGCGCAAAAAAGTGGACATAAAATGTGCAATGCAAAAATTTCACATAAATATTGATATTATAGATGCAGAAAATTCATTACACATAACTATTATAATAACTTTACAAGGTATGACAATCCATGTAAGTCATTAAAAATCCAAAATTAAAACAATATATAGCTGAAATATTTGTTAAAATAAATAGTTAATACGTGTGGCAAAGCTTGTAGCCTAGTGGTTGAGCCTTGAAGCTCTTATCGTAGAGGTCACAGGTTCGAGTCCACATACGGTTGGGGTCGAATGAGGTTTTTCTTTGCTAAATTTGTAAGCCCAATGAGACAATTTTTTAAAGAAAAAAATAGTGAATACTTAGTTATAAATATAAAGAATGAATAATAAAATAAGGTGAATGCTATGGTAACTTTGTTTTTTTGCAAAGTAATAATTACTTTGCCTTTCATCATCATTGAATTAGTGGGGTGGAATTCAATCTCTCCGCTATTAATAGTTTGCTTCCTTGGATACTTGATAGATGTTACTTTGGCAAGTGCAGTTTTCTTTTTTAGTTGTTACTTTTTTGTATTGTTTATAAGTCTCTAAGTTATACTATAAATTTCAATCTTATCTTACCCCACCTAGCATGGGATGGGATAAAAGGTTTGGCTGTTGTCTTAATAATATCAATCTTGTTGCATAAGTCTGTCTTGTTGATGACATTGGTGTTTGTTTCATAGCTCTTGAGAGCACAAAGCGCACGCTTTTCTGCGCTTTTAACAACTATGGTTTGTTTGTGGTCACTTATATCCTTAGCTTCATCACAAAATGTTTTTCCGTGCTTAAAAGTGGTCAAGGGAAGTTTGTTTTTAAAACAATCATTTTGATTTATCTTATATAGATCTAATATGATAAATGCATGTATTTTTCATGCCCACATGAGCTTTGCTCTGATTATATGATCTACATGGGTGAGTCTCCCAATAGAAATTTTCTACATTCACAAGGTTCGAACGTAGGACCTTGCTTAAGTGATGCCGCTTACCACTTGGAGCGACTCACATTGGCATGATAAATGCATGTATCATTCTGCACGAAAGGACATATTTGTTAGATAGATGAGCAGAATGGTATACGAGGAAAAAAGTGCATTTAAATATCAAATGAGTTTTCTATGTGTCTCTTCATTTCACTATACAAACAAACTAGTTGCAGTAAGAGAAGCTAAGTCTCGATCAAGCAATGCGATGTTCACATGGATGGTTAAGGTCGAAAAGAAACTTATTGATCCTTTTGCCCATGCCTTATCACTAATCATATTTGTTGTTCATTATCAAGAATAGTATTATTTGATGTTCATTTTTGACCGATGAAGAGATGGTAGGGTTGAAAGTGGGGCGGGGATTCCCCGAACTCGATGGGGATCCTACCTGATGGGGATGGGGAATCCCTGATAAGAATCTCTACGGGGTGGGGATCGGGATTTTTTAATCCCTGAATCCTTAATGGGGATGGGGGCATAGTCCCCAAACCCGATAAATCCTCGAACCCGATAAGAAAAACTAATTTTTGATTTTTTGTAAGTGCTATCAATAATCTTAAAAAAGTTCTTGATTAAGCTTAAAAGTAAATTGTAAAATATAATAATATAATATTCACAATTATTAATTTTTATATATTAATACTAAAAAATGACAATATACTTGAAAACTAATGTTCAACACCATTTCATTAATCATCTAATTGATTTTACAATACAATTATATTGTATTGTTTTTATTTTTATTTAATTATTTTCACTAAATATATAACTTGTATCAATTTTTTTGATATTTTTTTGTTAGCGGGGAATTAGGGAATCCCCGATGAAGAATGGGGAAAATTTTTTCCCTAGAACCTTAATAAGGATGGGGATGGGGAATGCATTCCCCGCCCCAATAAACCCACTTTCAACCCTAAAAAATGATTTCTACATTATGTCTACATGATAGACTCATTAACGCATACAACGATACTGCCCCTCTTCATCTGCATGATTTTCTATTTTTCTTGTTCGTTTTTCCAGGCATGAATTGTTGGGTCTTATGTAAGAGAGAACACAAAAGTATGACTATATTTATATCTTTGACAGGATTGGTTTGATGATTTATCCATAATTTGTTTGTGTACGTTTAACATGTTACTCTTAAAATTTGATGTAAAATTGATGTGAATTATTGTTGAACTTTTACTTAGCCACCATTTGAATAGTATTCTAATCTTATGTGATAATTTGTCTCCCAATTTTTACTATAAATATGTAACCCTTTCTCTTCTTCCATCACCAACAAAATAATAAGAAAAATTTTGTTCTTCAATTCTCTTTATTCTTGGTACAATTCCTTTGTATTAATAGTTGATTTTCAACACGTTATCAGCACGAAATTACTCTATCAGTCAAAGAAAAAGGTATCAATTTTATTTATTATAAGTTTAGTTATATATTTGTTCTAATTAGTCTTAATATTATAGATATGTCGAAACTTGCAAATATCGAGTTTGTAACACTTGATGTCACTGGGAAAAATTACCTTTCCTGGGTGCTGGATGCTGAGATTCATTTAGCATCAATGGGTCTTAGAAAAACGATAAATGAAAAGAGTGATGCCACAGTGCAGGAAAAGGCTAAGGCCTTGATATTTCTTAGACGACATCTTGATGAAGGTTTGAAATCTGAATATTTAACTGTCAAAGATCCTGTAGATCTTTGGAAGCAACTGAAAGACAGGTATGAACATTTAAAATTGATATCGTTACCAAAAGCTCGATCTGATTGGATTCAAATACGGCTACAAGATTTTAAATCTGTAACTGAATATAATTCTGATGTGTTCAAAATTACATCCACTTTAAAATTATGTGGAGTTGAAGTTACTGATGAGGATATTATGGAAAAATATTATCAACTTTTCATCCATATAACATGGTCCTGCAGAGCCACTATAGAGAAATAGGCTTTAAGAAACACAATGAATTAATTTCTTGTCTTCTTTTAGCAGAGTAGAATAATGAGTTTTTATTGAAAAACCATGAATCACGTCCCACTGGATCTGTGGCATTCCCTGAAGTGAATGCAACATTTTATGATAATAATAATTTTAATGGCCATGGCGGTGGTCGTGGCTGTGGATGTGGCTATGGATATGGTCGTGGTCGTGGACGTAAATATGAGCGCGGTAACAACTTCCACCCGGAAGTGAAAAAATAACAAAAACCACCAGAAGTGGAAAAATCAAAATGATAATTTTGATAAAAATAAAAATGTTCAAAATGATGAGAACAAATGTCACCGTTGTCGCATGACTGGGCATTGGTCACGTACCTGTCGAACTGCAAAACATTTAGTGACCCTTTATCAAGCATCATTAAAGAAATCCGCTGATGTGGAAACAAATTGCATTATTAATGATGAGCCCATTGATATTACCCATTTGGATATGGCGGATCTCTTTTTACCCAGCACCAGAGGAAAGGACAAATATGAATAATGGTTGAATATTTTTATATATATTTATATATCTACTACTTTTAATATGTGTGTTTATTTTCTTTTATGTTTTATGTAATTTGTATTTTCTTATCAATGTCTTATGTATTTTCTTTTCAATGTTTTATGTAATGTTTAATCATGAATAAATAATAATTTAGTTTATTTTCTTTAAATGAAGAAAATGAATTCTTTCCCGGTATTAATTGATATCAAGGCTAATGAAGAAAATATATGCATTGTGGATAGTGCTATCACCCATACTATTCTTAAAGATTCAAAATATTTTTCCACATTGAAAAAGGGTGAGACAAACGTTACCATAATAACGGGTAACTCAAAAATTGTTAAAGGCTCCGGAAGAGCTCATATTACTTTACCAAGGGCAACGACAGTTACAATAAACAATGCATTATTTTCCCCAAATTCTCAAAGAAATTTATTAACTTTTAAGGATATTCACAGAAATGGATATCATGTTGAAACTGTAAATGAAGACGGTAAAGAATGTCTTTATGTTACAAGCATAACTTTTGGGAAGAAGTGTTTACTTGAAAAATTTTACATTCTTTC
Organism: Euphorbia pulcherrima; assembly: GCA_947683365.1. Classification (NCBI taxonomy): domain Eukaryota; kingdom Viridiplantae; phylum Streptophyta; class Magnoliopsida; order Malpighiales; family Euphorbiaceae; genus Euphorbia; species Euphorbia pulcherrima. The sequence goes on from CANTUS010000007.1 coordinate 29,642,352, forward strand.
ATTTGGCTTGTACTACACATTTATAAATGAAATTGAAGCCAATTTAACTATAAACCAGAAGTTTATAGATTCAGATACATATAAAATTTGGCAAGATAGACTGGGTCATCCTGGTTCAATAATGATGAGAAAAATTATAGACAATGCACATGGGCATCCGTTGAAAAACTAGAAGTTTTTTCAACATAATAACTTTTTTTGTGCTGCTTGTTCGCAAGGAAAATTAATCATAAAACCTTCAAAACTTAAGGTTGGAATTGAATTACCAACATTTTTAGAACGCATACAATATGATATATGTGGACCGATTCATCCACCATGTGGACCATTTAGATATTTTATGGTTCTAATTGATGCTTCAACTAGATGGTCACATGTATGCTTATTATCATCATGCAATATGGCATTTGCGAGATTACTTACTCAAATTATAAGATTATGAGCACAGTTTCCCGATTACACAATCAAATCAATTCGTCTTGATAATGCTGGAGAATTTACTTCCCAAACTTTTAATAATTATTGTATGTCAATTGGGATAAATGTGGAACATCCTGTAGCACATGTTCACACTCAAAATGGTCTGGCAGAATCATTTATTAAAAGACTGCAATTAATTGCACGACCATTGATTATACGAACAAACCTTCCTACATCAGTATGGGGATATGCAATATTACATACAGCAGCTCTTATATGTTTAAGACCTACAAGCTATCATGATTATTCCCCCTTGCAATTAGCTTTTGGTCATGAGCCCAATATTTCTCATCTAAGAGTTTTTGGTTGTGCAGTATATGTACCAATTGCTCCACCACAACGAAACAAAATGGGTCCTCAAAGAAGATTGAGAATTTATGTTGGCTATGGGTCTTCTTCAATCATAAAATACCTCGAACCATTAACTGGAGACATGTTTACTGCACGTTTTGCAGACTGTCACTTTGACGAAAACACTTTTCCAAAATTAGGGGGAGAAGGCAAGAAGGCAATTTTGGAAAAGTCAATCTTATGCAATGCTTCATTATTTTCTCATATGGATCCTAAAACAAAAGATTCTGAACTAGAAGTTCAGAACATAATCCATCTTCAAAATTTAGCAAATCAGTTGCCTAATGCACTTGCTGACCCAAAACGAGTAATCAAGTCGCATATACCAGCAGAAAATGCACCTATACATATTGATATTCCTGAAGAACAACCAAATAATAATACGATAACACGCCTGAAGCGTGGACGACCTATTGATTCAAAGGATAAAAATCCTAGAAAGAGGAGAGTTAATGATAATAAGGACACTCTCATTGAAAATTCAAATACTAATATAAATACACTTCTAGAAGAATTAGAAGCACCTGAAGTGCAATCACCTAAAGTGCAAACACCAGAAGTTATTGAAAATGAAGAAATTCAAATAAATTATATTAGTAATGAAAGAAGATGGAATCGGGATAAAATGGTTATAGATCCTATTTTCGCATATAATGTTGCAGTAAATATTGAAAATGATAATTTGGACTATGAACCAAAATCTCTTGAAGAATGCCAAAATAGAAATGATTGGCCTAAATGGAAAGATGCAATTCATGTAGAGTTAAATTCTCTTGAAAAAAGAAATGTTTTTGGACCTGTAGTTCGAACGCCACAAGGCATAAAACCTATGGGATACAAATGGGTTTTTGTGAGAAAAAGAAATGAGAAAAATGAAGTAGTAAGATATAAAGCCAGACTTGTTACCCAAGGTTTTTCTCAAAGACCTGGAATTGATTATGAGGAGACATATTCACCTGTAGTGGATGCAATAACTTTTAGATATCTTATTAGTTTGGTAGCGCAAGAAAATTTGCAAATCCACTTAATGGATGTTGTTATAGCTTATCTATATGGTTCGCTAGATAATGATATTTATATGAAAATCCTTGAAGGATTAAAACTGCCAGAAAAATATGGTCAGCGAGAACTTTACTCGATAAAATTACAAAGGTCTCTATATGGATTAAAACAATCTGGATGCATGTGGTATAACCGTCTTAGTGAATATTTATTAAAGCAAGGTTATAAAAATGATCAAATTTGTCCCTGCGTTTTCATAAGAAAATCGAGACCTAAATTTGTTATCATCTCTATTTATGTTGATGATTTGAATATCATCGGAACTCCAGAAAAGATTCCAAATGCGGTAGATTCTTTAAAGAAAAGAATTTGAAATGAAGGATCTTGGAAAGACAAAACTATGTATTGGTTTACAAATTGATCACCTGGAAAAACGAATACTGGTGCATCAATCAAATTATACAGAAAAGATCTTGAAATGATTTAATATGGATAAAGCACATCCATTGAGTAATCCAATTGTTGTACGATCACTTGATATGAAAAATGATATATTTCGTCCTAGAGAAAATAATGAGGAAGTTCTTGGTCCAGAAGTACCATATCTTAGCGCCATAGGTGCATTAAGGTATCTTGCCAACAATACAAGGCTGGATATTGCCTTCTCTGTTAATTTATTATCAAGATATAGTTCAACACCAACACATAGACATTGGAGTGGAATTAAACACATAATGGGCTATCTTCGAGGAACTACTGATTTAGGCTTATTTTATCCATATGAATCTAAGTCTAAATTAGTTGGATATGAGGATGCAAGTTATTTATCCGACCCACACGAAGCTCGATCTCAAACGAGCTACTTATTCACATATGGGGGAACAACTATTTCTTGGCGATCCACAAAGCAGACTATTACAGCTACTTCCTCAAACCATGCTGAATTGATTGCGATTCATTAAGCCAGTCGCGAATGTGTATGGTTGAGATCATTAACTAAGCATATCCAAGAATCATGTGGCAAAGTAAAGACTAAAGAAGACCCGACGATAATATATGAAGATAATCTTGCTTGCATTGCTCAATTAAAGGAAGGATACATTAAAGGAGATAGAATAAAACATATTTCACCAAAATTCTTCTTCACTCATGATCTGGAAAAGAATGGTGAAATCAGTATTCAACAAATCCGCTCTTGTAATAATTTAGCAGATTTGTTCACCAAGTCCTTACCTTCCCCAACTTTCAAGAAATTGATCTACGGCATTGGAATGCGTCGTCTTAAAGACACTCAGTCAACTTGCGAACAGGGGGAGTAAACATTGTACTCTTTTCCCTTAACTATGGTTTTTGTCTCACAAGGTTTTTCCATAGTAAGGTTTTTAATGAGGTAGTGCCCCATTCGCAATAATCCACATCAAAGGGGGAGTGTTAAAATTTGATGTAAAATTGATGTGAATTATTGTTGAACTTTTACTTAGCCACCATTTGAATAGTATTCTAACTTTATGTGATAATTTGTCCCGTAATTTTTACTATAAATATGTAACCCTTTCTCTTCTTCCATACATTAATAAAATAATAAGAAAACTTCTCTTCTTCAATTCTCTTTATTCTTATTACAATTCCTTTGTATTAATAGTTAATTTCCAATACTTACGTACTCTTAGCCTTCCATAATTTATTTGAGCCTTCCAATCATGACGCTACTGATTCCAAGTTAAATGATCAATTTTGTGTCTAAGTTCAATTTGGTTTGAAATGGGTTTCATTTGTTTGAACTTGAGCCCTCATTAAACGACACCGTTTTTTAGTGTAGGTTCACTTAAAATAAAAAACTGAAGCCCTATTCTCTATCTCCTTCACCCTTCCACCTCATCTCCATCTTCATAACATAACTGCATTTCTTTTCTTTTCTTCTCTTTGTACCTTGTGTCCACTCCACCTCTTTCCTTATCTCTTATTTTCTAGCAACTATGCTCCGATTTGTTAGGGCAATTTCGCGGCGCGATTTGATTTCTTCCCCCTCTACTTTACGACCTTCCAGCCGTGGTTTCATCGTCGACCAAATCATATCAACCAGTCTCTCCTCCAAATTATTGGGAGCTACTTGGCATATATAGTGGTTTGTGATTGACGCTTGAGATTGATTGTTATCGTTTATTAACCTGAGCTTACCCATGCCTGTGATGGTTTAAAATATACTTTAGGCTATTGCTATGAAAACAATTTAGTCTGAGGCATCTTGAATATGATGCATAGTTTACTTGCGTTCGATACAGTAATTGCAACTGTTGTGAGGGTTTTGGCTATTTACCTTTGTCCTAAACATTGCTTTGATTTCACTTGATTCCTTTGGTTACGATTTTCATTCGATTGTCTTGACAAAGAGCCTTGTGATTACCATACAAGAATATGAAAATGGTTGGGCTCCAATGGTGTAATGTAAATACATTTATGTCACAGAATGTGAAGGTATTGTTTTATTAAGCGTATAAAATGCCTTGCTTCAACTTATGCTCGAATGGAACTTGTATTCTGTATGCTTGATAGTTTGTTTTATAGAACCTTGATAATCAAATTTTAAGTGACATGAATATATATAGTTTGGGTAGCTGTTTTGATTTGCCGTAATATTGACGCCTTGTTTTAGTGTTTTATTTCTATATTTGTTTGAAGGTTTACATAGTTGTTTTTATATTTGTTCTAGGACCATGTTCATACTGAATTAAGAGGAGTGCTTGAAGCTCCCCAAAGAGGGGTTCGGATTGGTTATTCAGATTGGAGGTTGACACGAATAACCCAAACGTGTGGAGTTGGTCCAACGGTCCGAAGGGGTAGAAAAGCTTTGCAAGGGAATTATAAGGGAGATTTGGGTGAAACTTGATCACATACATTTATCGAGTCAGTTCATAAACATTTATCGAGTCAGTTTACCAACTTGTTCACAAAGATTTGGGAGAAACTTGTTCACAAACATTTATTGAGTTGTTCACATACATTTATCGAGTCCGTTCACGAACTTGTTCGCAAAATTCTAATCGAGTTTGTTCACGAGTTAACGAGCCGAGCTTTGGATTGTTCATGTTCAGTTCATTTATAATTCGAGCCATAAAATCATGGTCACAAACTGTTCATTTATAAATCGAGTCGAACGCTGAGCCGTTCATGAACGGTTTGGTTCATTTACAGTCCTAGATAAGATGCAAGTTTTAACTTTTACCCCCTTGATTTTACCTGTGCAAAAGATGGATATTTTACCCCCCAAATGAAATAAACTTTTTTGATAGGGAAGAGGTTGTTGATAAACTTTCAATGCACTTCTTTCAGTTTGCCATATCAATATTTATATACTTGTCAAACCTCACCCTTGGGCATCCGAATCTACATTTGTTGCTCTTACTTTAATTCATCATTCTTTTCTTAAACCTTCGTGTGGCGTGGCGTTTGGTTTTCGGAATGGCTATTCCAAGGAATAGCAATAGAAAATGAATGAAAATTGTAAAATGTGATGGACTATTTGTATTGATTTTGTCATATTCACCATTTCATGCCAAGTAAAATCAAAATATCCAAAATTTTAACAACTAGAAACTGACACGTGGAATTGAGGGGGCAAACTGTATTAGTTTTGCCAACTTTAAGGGCTAAAGTGATTCACTTGAAAGTTGGGGTGACATGTAACAACACGTGCCAAGTTTGGAGGACAACAAATACGTTTATTGACGAAATAGTGAAATGTGGAAGCTGCCAATATTCGGTTGCAACAAATTCGTCTCAAGTTCAAAGTGAAATCACTGAATGCAAAAAGTATACCCAAATGCATATATTGGTTGTTTAAAATTTGATAACCAACGCCAAGCTCTGTACATATCTTTTATCATCAAAAATCCTACGCCAAGTTTCCTATTTCTTTGTAGCTTATCTCATTAATATGTTAGATGTGTAAAATATAATTTTTTAATAAGCAAGTATAAGGGTATATAAATAATTTTGGGGTGCTAAATAATATTAGTTAATTTTTGATTAATAATTATAAAGGGCATATAAGGAATTATAGGGGGCGGTAAGTCTATAAAGGGGCGGTAAATATTAACATCCTCTTTTTTTTATATACCTAACTTTTTTTTTCTTTAGTTGTCTACCACTTTTAAAGTTATTGTTTTTCTCTTTACCACAACTTCTCTCTCATATTTAATATGATTTTCACAACTTAAAACGACTATATCTCACAAACCGTTAATTTTTTCAACACGAGCCTTTAGAATATTTTGTTCGTCTTATTTTTATCTTTAAAACAAAATCCATATTGTATATTTTTGGAGCAAAAAAATATTTTCGCAGTCGTATACCAGTTTTTTACTACCTTTATACCGGGTATAAGAGTTTTTTCTGCTTTAAAAAATAATGCTGCTAATGTTTTATGTTATCTACTTGGAAATAAATGGAAAACTGGTGCTATAAAGATATTATACCACTCTTATACCAGGTATAAGAATTTATGAAACATTGTATTCAATATGGATTTTGTTTTAAAAATAAAAATAAGACGAACAAAATATTTTAAAGGGTCGTGTCGAAAAAATTAATGGTTTGTGAGATATAGTCGTTTTTAAGTTGCAAAAATCAAATTAATTAGGAGAGAGAGAGTTGTTCTAATGAGGGTTCTTGTATTTATGTAAAATCAAAATTCAAAAGTTAAAATATTGTAATTAAGAAAGAGTTTAGGTAATTAAGAGAAGTAAGTTTTTATGGTGGGATTTAAAAATTGTTGGGTTGGTATTTACAAAATTAAAAGCTCAAAATCTTATATTTAGCTAAGTTACCCTATTATCTTTAATACAACGGGCTTAAACTATCGATAATATAGACTCTTTTTGTGTCACCAAGTTTAAGGAGCAATAATGAACCCGAGCTACTCATTTTCTCATATTTAGAATACATTTACCAATGCTTCTCTCCTTTTCCGTCGTCTCTCACAACCAACATCAGTTCTTCAGATTTTCGCCGTCTTTCACGACCAACAAACTAATATAAGAGGTTTTATATTAGTTTTGAAATTGGTACATTAAACTGGTATATTAGGTACAAAATTGGCATAAGACATGATATTTATGCTGATATGCCAATTTAATTTTTGCATTTTTTCTCCAAAAAAATTGAATTTTTTTTATTTATTGTTAGATGAACAAAATCATTTAAAAGCTCATGTTGAAACGATTTATAAGATATGGTCATCGTAAGTCACAATCCAGAATGAAATTGGACAAGGGAGAGAAGATTATTAAGTGGGTGTTCAATACATAGTCAATTCACGTAAAAACATAATAGAATAGTTGGAAATGGATAAAAAGTTATTAATTACCCCCTCCGATTTTGAAAATTAGTCGCTTTAGATAAATTCATAAATTTTAAGACGTAATAAATAGAAGGTATAAAATTACTTGTTTGCCCTTGAATTAGCATTAATTGAGTAATATGTGTATTGAGATTGAACTATAATTAATAAGGGTATAATGGGGAGAAAGAAATAAAAACTTATATTGGAAATAGAGAACGACAAGTAAAATGATCAATAAAAAAGTGTGTAGAGTGACTAATTTTTGGAATCAGGGGGAGTATTCAATTGTTATAAAAGTGAGAAAAATCTAAAAAATACGAATTTCTACCTCTTATTGTTACTTTTATTATAATGGACTAAAGCAAAACGACTCATTAAACCGTCTGAGCTTTTTTTATTTTGAAGCTATGGATAGCTCTTGTAACTCTATTTCAAGGTCAATTGGAAATAACCTCTCTATAATTACAGGAATAAGGTTGCGTATACTGACCCCTCCTTACCCTGCTTATACGGGAGCCTTGTTAAGCATTGGGATAACGCTATTGTTGTTGTATTGTTGCTAGTTTAGTCTACATTTTCTTCCTCACTTTCTAGTTTACAATTTTACTATTTTGTATTTGATTTGTCAAGAATTTGATTTTTCGTCTCTTTCATCTTTAGATTTATGGTAACCTGATCTTTCTTGTTTGGCTTTCTCGCTCTAGTCGGCTTTCAAATTGTTCTTGTTAAATATACATTTGATTTTCGATCATGAATATAAATTTTAGTATTTATGTAATCCACCTTATGCCACGTCATTTCTCATTTGGGTCTCATTGGTCTTTGCTTCTATTGAATTTCAAATGTTTTGTTTGAAGTCCAAATGGTATAAAAACTATGCTCCGGTAAGATTTATCAGGTCACTGTCGACAATAAAAATACAAAGAAAAAACTCATTCAAAAGAATCAAAACTCTGTGAACATGTTATTTCCTATCTTAAATAACAAATATTATATAAAAAAACCATAGAGTGGGAGTAAGTTTTTGATGAATTTTAAAGGAAAGGAGAATAAGGTATATAATTTTAAAGGAATATAATATTTAAAAATTATTGTATTTGAAACGAATTTATAGAAGAAAATATTGTATATTTATAAATATGTCCTTAAAACATTAAATGGATATATATGTGGTAGAGGTGGTAAAAATAAAAATAAAAAATGAATTTAATTGGATCAAAATAATGGTTCCTTCCGAAGGTGAAATCAGAAAATGGGTAAATTAGAGGAGTCAAAAGAAATTGACTTTCCTTTGAATACCATATCACGTCCCTCTCATACCTTTCCAAACATTGAATTTGAAATCCAATCCTTTCATATCCTTTTAAATTCGTCCTCCCAAACAGAGTCTTAAATAGTTGGAATGAAAAAAATGAAAAATAAAAAAGTCATGATTACCCAATAAATAAAGTTTATAAGTCCAACATTAAATCGCGTCATTCCTTCTCGTAATTGCACTACTATACCAGTGCTACTGTCAATAATCTAATGAACAAAACTAGAAGATTGAATGATGCCATGACAAATAGAAAATGTTTTACATTTATTTATACATAATCTAATTCAGTTGGTTTTTTTTTTATTTAAGCTTATTTTTTTAGTTTATTTAAGTGGTAAGTGCTTGGTATCGCTTAAGCAAGATATCGAGTTTGAGTTTGATTGAATGTAAAAAATCTTTATTAAAAAACTTACCTACCACAACTAAGTGCTCGACACGAGTCGAATCTAAATATAATTAAAGTAAATCTCTAAAAAAATCAAATGGTTATAAAACCAAGAACCAAATAAGTGAAATCTTGAAACTAATAATCAAACCTAGTAAGAATGGTCTAATCCAGATCAGTTCTATCCAATTCTCATATTCGGTTTGGGCTAATAGGTCTCTTGCTCCGTATATAACCTAATAAAACCCTGTAGCTGCCCTTCTATTCACTTGAACAGCCAGACCTTTTTTTCTCAAGCTGTCCCTCTCCCTTTCCAAGGTCATCATCACCGATCTCACCTGTTTTCTCTTTATTTCCTCGCCTACTTTCTCTCCACTTCCCCGCCGGTAGCCATTGCTCTGCTCGGCGCTAGTTTTTGGGTTTATTTTCTTCACCTGCTGAATTTACCTTGTTTATAGGTCACTGAGGTTAGTTCCTTCCTTTTTTTTATCATGTAACGTTACATTCTATTATTTGCTCTTGCTGGTCTTCAATAGTTAGGGCTTTGGCTTCTAATTTTCTAATTTAGCTGTCAGTTCTGTGTTTAATACTTGTGAACATGAATAAAATTGGTGGATCAAATCACTTCTAGGGGAACTAGTTCTTCCTCAATTTGATCGAATTGAAATTTGTTTAATTTTCTTGTTTGTAAATTAGCAATTAGGTGTTTTTACATCAGGAATAGTCATGCTATGTTGTTTTTAATCAGTTATGTGTAAAGCTTTTCTGATTGATCCATGCTATTCACAAGGATCTGTCGGAATATTCCTATTATAAATTTATTATTTTACTTGTTTGAATTTTACAAGGTTATATCTACATATCTTGTATTTTATTGCTTTCAATTTTCTGCCCTGTTTTTTTTGGTTTCAATTTCCACATACTAGATAATTTCTACAGATGTGATGTCATATTATGTTCAGTTTTATAAGATTTCAAATTTTACTTATTCTGAAGGTTTCTATGCTTGAAAAAAGATTGGATAGGTTACATTGAAAGTCCTTTTATGTTAGAAACTATGTATTGCTTTTGACAATTGGGCTTTCATTTTTGTATCGGAAGCTATAATATCACCTAGCTAAACGTTTTTGAACCGAAATGGATGAAGAAGAAGACGATGCGGATTTGCTCAACATTTGGCATTAGCATTGTTGGCATGAGTGGCTTAGGAAACAATAAAAGCATGTAAGATTTCATTATATTTATAAATATTATAAATTTGTAGTGTTTTACATTCCCGATTTAATTGATGAATTTATGCTCATTTCCTTTTGATTCCTGACAAAGTAATTTGTCATGATCAAAACATTTTTTACTAAAGATGATTAACTATCTTAAGCTGGGTCCAACAATGTCCCCCATATTGATCGATGACAAACACTTGAGGATTACAATATAATCCATAGTAGCTAAGGCGCTAGGCGCACCCAAGGCGATAGGGGATCCTGTAGCCTAGGCAAAGGCGCACAAAAGGCGCATGCTAGTTGCACGAACTTAAAAAAATATAAAATAAAAAGTTTTTCACTTCACCTAAAGGAAATTCAAGAATTCTAAGTTTATAACCATAAAACTAATTCCTATCAATCCAAAACATAATTAAAGGAAATTCAAGAATTCATAGTTTACTCATAAAACTATTCCTATCAATCTAAAATATAAATTATTAATCATCAGAATCATCAAGATCAACATATTCCCCATAAATTATCATCTAAACTAACCTAACCCTAACCCTCCCTACCCCTACCCTAGTATACTTAGCATGATAAAATATTTTAAATATGAAAGCAGAGCATACCTTATTAAAAACTAATGGGTGAACGTGAATTATCTATAGAAGAGAGAAAGTGGAGGCAGCCGGTTGTTCGTACTAGAAGGGATTGATGATTGATCGGTGATGGCCAGATTTTCAAATGCAACATAAAATAGAGGAGAAGAGAGAAAATATGACGTTTAGTATTCTGTGGCTTCCTAATCGTTAATTAGGAATAAACAAATGAGAGTTTAATAGGTTTTAATTACTAAATAGGAAAACTAAATAGGTTTTAAGTATTATGTGGCTTTAGAGTTTTAATAGGTGCCAATCACTATTAACCTAATTTAAAAAAAACCCTTAAAATTTCATTATCTGCGCCATATGCGCTTTTTGCGCTTCGCCTAGCGCCTTACACGTCCAGGCGCACGCCTTTGTCACATACACTGCCTAAGAAGCTTGGAGGCTGTAGGCATGTCGCCTCAAGCGCCTCGCTTTTGACTACACTGGTATAATCAGTAAGATATTTAGAGATAAGTTACCTAAGGCTCCCCCATTGTGGATGACTTCCAAAAACTATGAGCATCAATTTGACTTGAGATCAGTCCATCTTGGTCAGCATCCACTTCTTCTTCATATTGTTGCCTGCATTAAGGTCTTAACTTGAGCAAAAATTCTAACCTTTTCATATAGATAACTTAGCATACTACAAATGACCTACACTAAGTTTATAATAATCAGTATTACAATATTGCAATAATATCTGTTCTATATGGCGTCTTGAGAGTTTTGGTCCTCCTTCTCTTCTTCTTTGCAGTTCTGCAAGATCAAAATCAAAATCATCTAGTTTGCGCTTCTTCTTTCTATCATCAACAGTAGGTGTCTTATTCTTGCACAACCTAGCTCTAGCATCTTCCCCAAAAAATCTACTGACAGCTACTTCCTGGTTGATCATTGGAATGCTTAGTGATCTTTTTCTCCTTGTTTGACTTCGCATCAAAGATGATTTTGGTTATAAAATTTGCATTGATAATGATTAGCAATTAACATTAAGTTTAAGTTTATGTTATAGTTTATGGAGTCTATAATCTAAATTGATAGTACTATTTGGTAACTTTTGTAGCTTGATTGAACTTATTTTCTAGATTTTGCATTTATAAGGGTTTTATTATGGGTAGTTATATTGAGTGTGGTTATGGTTAGGCAACTTGAGTGTGATTTGTGTGTGTTTTACTACTTGTTGAATTTTAGGTTTGTTTGTGGTAGTAACTAATAGTGTATTGCTTTTTCTTCTATATGCGCCTCAAGTCCCTCGGGTGCGCGCCTCGCCTGGCGTCTCAGTGCACCTTGCGCCTGTAAAAACTAGGATAATTTATCCTCGTTGTTCACTTATGGGCTCTATGATTTTCTTAGGGGAAGAATTCCTGCCACATATTATTAACACAACATATTTCAAATCACCGTATAACAAAACTACTAGGTTGAAAAGTTCTCAAAAATATTAAGTGGAGTAATTTTAGATCCATGTGTGATTTAATATCGAAATTAGAAACTGTTCGCTTGGATTTGATGGAAAAAAGTAAGTTCAATTCACATCAACTTTGAATAATTTTAAATTTGCACTGAAACAAGTTCATTTCGTATCAATTTAAGTTATAGAAGTTCAGGAGAACAAGGTTCAAATCCTACTAAATACATTTGTTGGGAGGGTTGAGGAGCCTTAACTGTTACTAAGCCCCGAACAAGATTATCTCAATGAAGATACTTGTAAATATTACCAAGAATAGAATGATTGTCCAAATTTAAATTGTCATGTAGTTTTATATGGCCTTTATTACTAATGCGAATGCCACTTTTTTTTAAAATTTTCCTTTTTGCAGTGTTGATGATCTCCAGGAATATAAAGTACATGTGGACGAGTTTGTACCGCTTTTAGAGAAGATAGAGTTCTACACTAGTAGTGTGAACTTTATGCACAAATATGCCGAGAAAGTACATGAATTTATTGAATCAAATTATGATACAGTTGTTATTGGATGATTGAAAAGTGAAATATTATATTATGCAGTATCATTAGGTAATTAAGTTTATGCAGGTGTGGTTGTCAATCTAGTTTCTAAAAGGTTTATTAGGTAGAATTGCCATTAAAGCTCTATTTGTAAGTTGAAAACAAAGCCCAAGTTCCCCAAACGCTGCATCAGCCATATCTAGTCTTAGGGGTCAAATTCTGTTTTGCTATTTCGTGAGTATTTACATCTGTTCCATTGTATATGGAAATCTTGTACGTATTTTGGAATCAATCAATGAAATTATTATGTACTCTAATTCTCACCTCTGTTCTTCTCTGTTACAATTATCTATTTTAGAAATGTCAAAAGTTGGCACCATTTTGATGCAGCATGGCAAATATCGAGGCAAGTAAATAGCTATAGTTTATTTTATTTTATCCTCTCTTTTCAATTTCTCTCAAAAAAAAAAGTGACTTAGTCAAATTGTTAGTGAAGGATGTGAAATGTAACATGAAATATAAAAACTGAGATGACATTTTTTTTTACCCAAGACTAATGGTTTTATTAATTTAAATTAGAGACAACGGTGGCTTTAATTAAAGGTGGACATGAATCAACCCAAGTCATCCTACCTATCGAAGAATTAACTGCCTTAGCTAATAAATGTGCAGCTTGATTTGTAAACCTACCAACGTATACAATCTGTAAATTAACAAACGAAGACATAAGTTCAAAACAGTCGTGTAAAATAATTCCTAAGACATAAGTTCAAAACAGTCATGTAAAATAATTCCTAATGGTGAACGAGAAGAAACAGAATTATTCAAAGCAGTAACGATATTGAGGGCGTCCATCTCTAAGATGACGTTATCAATCCTTTGATTCTTCAACCAGCTTGGGGCTTCCCGGCAACTCATTGCCTCAGCCATCGATGCCTCTCTTTATCTCGGGAGACGAATTGCTCTAGCTACCACGAATTGCCCCAAGTGACCTCTGATAATACAGCCATGACCTGATCTTTTCCCCTGCTCGAAAACACTTTCGTCAATGTTGCACTTCACCCATCCCTGTGGTGGCTTACTCCATTTGCAATTTTGATTCCTCAGAACAAAAGAGCTGGGCACTTTATTAACGACTCTCCATTTGGTTAGAAAACCTAAGCCATGCAGCATCACCTGAGATGCGACGCGAAATTGTTCATTCCAAACTCAATTATTCGTTTCCTATCGTGTTGACTGACCCACTGCCACCATGATGTGATACATGTGATCGTAGTTGGCCAGATATCACTAAAGAAATCCGACCATACCAATAACGCAAAAGGACAAGTCACGATGGCAAGATAAGTAGACTCCGCACCATCCCCGCGTAAAGTACATGTTGATTCAACCTGCACATGTCTCGACTGAAGCCGAATCAATGATGGCAGACTGTTTGTAGCGACCCTCTAGAGGAAGATAGTGACATGAGCAGGAAGCTTAAGGTTCCAAATATTATTCCAACAAGCATCAATGAAGTTCGACGGTAGAGCATTTATCTGACTATTATTGAGAAGTGCATAATAACAAGATTTAACTGAAAAATTACCAGAATTTTCAACATGCCAATAGTAGGAATCGGCAGTATGTAACCACGACAGCTGTATTCTTGTGATTAGATCCCTTTCGGCTGGGGTAAACAAAATTTCAAGTTGCCGGACAAAAGTTTAATTTCATTTAAAAAAACTCGAAGTGATATTTTTTCCTTTACATATAAGCCTATTATTATGTATCAAAATCAATCAGTAATTGTTGGTTTTAAATAAGTATAGTGTCATTAATTATAATGTAGAAGCAATGCATATATTAGCAAATTACAATAAATTAGATTTTAACTCCAAAAACGTGGAAAATTATATATGTTCTTACTAATAGGTGACAAAAAAATAATCACAAAACTTTATGCCACGAGTTGATCAAATGAAATTTCCCATATTTTTCTACATGTGGTTGTAAGCATCCTTAAAAAAAATTAGTTAGAAGACCTAGTCATAATTGAGAATTAGATACATTGACAATCCAAAAGCATAATCAACAAAAGGGAAGAAATATTGAATTTACTATAAATTTAATTACTTGTGAATGCAAAATCGAATATAATACGAATTTTTGGTGTTGATGGTGCGTATTTCTATCAATTAGTGAACCATATATTAATCGATCTTCAAGATGTAACTTAGTTGTCAACATACTGAATAAGCGAAATTCAAACCATAGTCTGTATATTGATCGATCTTCAAGATGTAACAAGTTGTCAAATGAAGATGTTGCAACCTGGAGTGCTATTACATTGAGTTTGATGGCCTTGTTCATAATTTATCTATAGTGTTTTGAATCAACTGAATGAGCAAGTTGATTTGTGATTCTGCTCCACTTAGTCCACAATAGTTTGTCTTCTTACGATTTGATGCTTTTGAAGCTGGTTTCTTTCAACCGCAATTGGTTTTGTATCTTTCTTTCAACACCACCCCTGGCATTCTGCCTGTTGCTACTATGGAGAGCTTACTGCCTCTCCGGTACAGGTAATCAATGTTGAGTGGTGTCCTTCATTATTGTGGGACCCATTGAATTAATTAAAAAAAATTTAAAAAGAAAAGGAGGCATGTCGGTAAGGGTTTTTTCAAAAAGTGCACAATAAAATTACCGTGCGCAATTCGGCCATACGCGTTTAAATCTCCTATAAATAGATGAGGTTTTGCTCATTTTAAGAGTAGAGCAGAAGAGAGAAAGAGAGAAGAAACACAGATAAAAATGTAATCTGTATAGAAAGTCTTAGGAAAAAGGTTCCTAAGAGCTGGGTAAGAGAGAAAAATAGTGAGGTTTTGGGAAATACTTGAGTCCACTATTTTGTAATCTCTTGGTGTACCTACTATTTTTTTCATAGTGAAAGAATTATTTAGAGTTGGTCCCGTGGTTTTTCCCTAATTCATTTGGGGTTTCCACCTAAAAATCTGCGTGTCTTTTATTCTGTTGCTATTATTTTTCTCGTAATTTATTATTAGGCCTAACAAGTAGTATCAGAGCCGAAGGTTGTTTTATCAATAAAATCCGTGGATATATTTT
This sequence comes from Euphorbia pulcherrima, assembly GCA_947683365.1. Lineage (NCBI taxonomy): Eukaryota > Viridiplantae > Streptophyta > Magnoliopsida > Malpighiales > Euphorbiaceae > Euphorbia > Euphorbia pulcherrima. Next base: position 29,658,131 of record CANTUS010000007.1, read on the forward strand.
TCAAAAATAAATATACCACGACGACGAGAAAATTACGGCGAATCCGGTGGCGCAATCCGTTCGAAAAACCGTCGTAGATACGCAATTTGAGTGAATAGTAAAATAGTAACTTAGTACAATAGTAACTTGAATAATATTACTTTGGTCATTTTATGAATAATATTATTTAAGTATACGGGAGGCATACTGTACTGTTCCAATGTACAAGTATTATTTGGGTATACGGTACTATTCACATATACAGTCACTATTTACGTGAATAGTAAAATTCGTGAATAGTAAAATTTTGCAATTTTTAAAGTTTCGACATGGCGAATGACGGTGTAATGATCAAATTGACGGATACAAATTATTCAATGTGGAAATTCAGAATGGAGGACTACCTCAATTGTAAAGATTTGTACAATCCAATTGAGGGTGATGACGCAAAGCCTAAGGATCTGAAAGAACAGTAGTGGATAAAGTTGAAGAAGCAGACATTGGGTACAATATGCCAATGGATAGTTTCCATCTAATTGTGGAATTCTGATTTTGCAGGGAAAGGTGAAACGGACCTCATGAGATTCCGATTTTGAAACATCTTACAAGGTAAGAATCTATAATTTGTATATTTGTAAATTGATATCTTGTTCCAAATTAATGTTGGTTCTTGAATTTGTCAAGGTATGTGGAAGAAGAAAGCAACGTCCTCTCATGCCGGAACATCAGAGGTAAGAATTCGAGTACTTTAATTTGTATGCTGGTGTAATGATGTATACTGCTGATATATAGATGTAATGGTGATTTAAAGTGTGGTTAGAAATTGCCTAGTAGCAATAGAAAGCATAATATATGTGTTCGTATGCTGTTAACACTGTCCTTGTCTTATATTTTGTACATAGAAACCAACTAATATACAACCATTAGAGTGTGATGATTTGTGCTATATACTACTAATATACAGAGGTATTATTGATATACAGTCTAGACAGAACATATGTATGAGCAATATGCAACAGAATCTATATAAATGTAATAACTCAACTTATAAGCTGGTTTTACTTATATTATGTACATTAAAACAACTAATATACAACCACCGTAGTATTATGATTTGTGATGTATTATGTTGATATACAGTTTTATTGCTGATATACTGTCTTTATAAAAAATGGGTATAGCCAATATACAACAGAAACTATACAGTGTAAATTGCTTATATCTCTTTTATTTGGAATGTGGAAACCAAATACTGTACATGAATCATAAGTCAATATGTCTTGCAATAGGTGTATATTGATGTACACTTCTTATAATGTATGAATTTAAAACTGTGTACTAACTTATATATAAATTGCAGATGTCATCATTGGTTTACAACACCAAAGAATTGCAAACATGGAATACCAGATTGATGATAGAATCGGGGAGCGGCATTATTTATAAAATTGCCACACTACCCGAAAATATCTCTAAAAAGTTCCGAAACACAATATTCGGATATTGGGTGGACCACCCCGAGTTTAAGATTCACACGAAGCTGTTGATAGGGCTGATGCTTCGTGAGGTAAATCGTCCAACACAGAAGTTCTTAACCATATATGTTGGAGGCGAGGAAAGAGAATTCAAACTAGAACACTTCCTTCTAATATCCGGTTTGAAAGGAGAGCCTTTAAATCAACAAGTACCTAAGGAAACAGATGAATTAAAAGAATTTAGGAGAAAGTACTTCAACAACCCGAAAGTCATCAAAAGGGACGAGATTTAGAAGTTGATGGACAGTTTCGCCGAAAAAAATTGCATCGCCGGAAGTGAGGAAGACAAACTGATAGTGGCTGTCTTATATTTCATAAGCTATTTCATAATGGGATCAACCCCAAAAAAGGGAATTCCACTGTGGATATTTGATTGTGTGGTAAGTGGAAAATACTCGGAGATTACGTGGGGTGTTTTATCCTACGATGCAACTATTTCAAGCATGAGACAAATGGGAAGCGAAAAGAGAACACCACAATTGGTTAGGCTGCATGAAATCCCCTACATGGTATAACTCTGGTTCTACGAGGTGTGTGGAGTGTGTGAGAACCTTGCTTGTCATAGGGTGGTGAGGAGGTCCAAAATCTTAAAGCCAAGGGTATTCAACTGGAATCCACTAAACAAGGATTTCAGCCTTAATGGTTTGATGAAAACATATTCAAAAAACCGAAAGAGCAGGTAAATAATACTGTTTGTATATTAGTAATATACATTGTGTTACTTTATATAATAGAATTTGTAAATATGTTTTTGATTACTTGATAAATGAACAATGCAGATGCTCTTGAGAGAAATGATGCCAAAGGTAAAGGAAAATAAGGAACTTCACATGATAGGCGATTTCCAAGATGAGGTAAGTGTATGTTTATAAACGCAGTTGAAATTGAGATAAAACTTGTACATAGATTTTGGTCTTATGCCTAAGAGTGCCACAAAAAACAGAACAATAGCATTTCAAAAACATTTGTCTTGTATATTGTATGTACTTAGAAAAGTAGAGAGGACACTGTATATTGATATTTGTGAATTGTTGTACATAAGACCAAAGTATTCACATGTATGCAAGTCGAAAAAATTGAAAAAGTATGTTGTATATTAGTATAGGAAAAAGAAATGCATATATTGATATTTTGATACATAATCAAAAAACAATATTGATTAATGTTGTATATGGAAACCATATGCAGAAAAGACATATGGCAGACATGGAAGATGATGACATTGAGCCTAGTTTCTCAACGTCCAAATCAGAAGATGAAACGAAAGGAGGGGACGAGCAAGAAAGTATTGGAAGAAGCAATTCAATAGAAGTTGTAGAGGGAAAGATTGCTAGTTTGGAGTCAAAAATGAAAAAAATGGCAGGGACGATGAACTCGATGAAACACACAATAAGTGAATTGAAAAAGCAGGTCCAAGAACTAAAAAGGAAACAAATACTAGTATGTCAATACTTATATAAAATTTTATGTCTATATCTATAAATACAAGAAAACGAGAAAACGGCTAACAAGGATAAGAATGATTTCAATAGAGAACCGATGGAGTTGAAAATGAAGCAAAAATTGATAAGGAACGTGGAATGAAGTTAGTTGACGAAGACGAAGACAGCGAAACTGAAGAAGAAGAGGTAGGAGACGATGGTGATGAAATTTATATGAATATGGATGAAGAGGATGAGGATAATGATGAGGAGGAATATGATGAGAGGGAAAATATAGTGGACATGGGGGATGGAAATGATGACGGGAGTGAAAATGTTGAGATTGATTGAGAGGATGATGAAGTAGCAGACGATGTCTGTGAGCCGACGACACCCGATCCCCCCGCCTGTACGGTAAGCTTTAATGCTCTTCTACGTGGGGCGGAGAAACAACGAGCGCTGTGAAGTGTCCTAAGGGATGATCCTTATTTTAGCATAATGAAAATGGATAATGGAAGCGATGTTAAAGCTGAAATTTAGTCCGATTAATGGGTTAAGGGATACGAGACTTAGAATCCCGAATTTTAAAATAGAGTCGCCACTCGGTTAAGCTCCACAAGGAAATTGGGTACGATATTCCCACCGGGTAGTTGGACCGTACCTTAAAGCAGAATTTTTGAATCAAGCCGATTATATTTTAATAAACATGAACTTAGTTCTTATGCGATTTAATCCGATTATTATTTGGTGTTTTCGGTTTATATGCCATACATCACACGAAAAGCAATAAATAAACAAAGAAAGAAAATAAAATTATTATAAGGCTTTACGAATACCTACATATTTTTCTAATGCAAGAAAATAAATAAAGCGATAAATAAATAAATGGGTGAAACTGGGTCTTAACCGAGCTTACCGACTCGGACCCGGCTCCAAACGAGGCAATAGATATATAAGAATAATCACAAATCAAGCATGGATAAATAAATGCGGAAAATAAACGCAAAGCATGAAGAAAATGATATTTTTTATTTTTCGGGACAAAAACATAATTTTTGGGCATTAATTAATTATTTAACAACCTAAGAAGGGTGAAATAAATTAACTAAATATCCTAAAATCAGATTTAGCATATTCAGAGTATTTTTGGAATTTTTAGTTCGTGGAAAACGATTTGTTAAGATTTATTTAGTTAAAAACGCCATGTTTTAAGCTATTAAAATGCATATTAAATCAAATAAAAATAAATATAAAATCTAAAAAAATAGAATAAAATAATAAAAATAGTTTCAGATTATTTGTGAATTTTTGGAAATTTTTCTGGTTAAAATCAGGACTAAAAACGCATTAAAGTGATAAAAACCGGGTAAAAAACGATAGAAACGGGCCAAAAACAACAGAATAAAACAAACAGGGACCATTTGGACGTTTTTACCAGTAGGCTGACTCAGTCAGGTGGTAGGCCGACTCAGCAACAAGGTAGGCTGACTCAACGAGGAGGCCTAGATGACTCTCAGTCGGCCTTCGTCCCACTGAAGTGGCCTGCCGAAAAAAGTGTCTAAACAAGCTGGAATCGACCTTTTTGTGCCTGAAAACCCAATATTACTAAAATTTCAAGTCGTTTCCTACCTGTTACAATAGATTCAGACTTAAAATGCTTAAATAACTTTGGTCTTTCAGTTTGGGGGAAAAGAACCCAGAAAGTCCGACAAAACGACGATTGGCCACTTGAGCGACCCATAGGCTGACTGAACAAAGTGGTAGGCCGACTCAGCGAGGCAGCCAGGTTATCATTCAGTCGGCCTGACGTTCACCAGAATAGTCAGCTAGATTTTTGACAGAGAATCACAAAAAGGACGAATAAAAGGGCCAAACACCCGGAAAAATAATCAAAACAGAGCAGTAGAAATAAATAACAGAAAGAAATATATTGGAACTCAGAAAGTTACCTAAAGGCCGTGAATCCACTCTCGAGACTCGAATCGGACGTTTGGCAAGCTTTATGACGGATTTGAGATGAAAACCCAACGAAACAACCGATTTAGCAAGCAATTTAGTGATTTGTGAGGAAAAAAAGTCCCTAAATCCTATTTAAACCAATTTTACCTAAGATTTCTAATAGATTTTAGTGTTTAAGCTACAAGATTAAGCCTAAGAACAACTAAGAATCAAGATTAGAGAGGATTAAACCCGGATTCTAGCTTTTCTTGAGCTTTCTCTCTCTAGTTCTTCCCTTTCTCTCTGTTGTTCTTGAATTTTCTCTCTAAAAATCAGCCCGAAGAAAAAAGTCCCCCAAAACTGATTTTGATGGGTATTTATAGACTCCCCAAGTGTAAAATACCTAAATTATACCTCCAAATGACAATATTTGATGAAAAAACCCAAAACCAGACTTGTTGGCCTAGAAAAAACCCAGAAAAACTCAAGATAAAGAAAACCCTCGCAAAAGTCGAATCACTGACACGGCCGGGCTGAGGCCGCATCACATGACGTGGCTAGATCTAGGCCGCGTCACTGCCAACAGATCGGGGGCACCCAAGAAGGAAAGAAAAGGCAAAGGGGCCCGGGGAGCCGGGCCCGAAACGCAAACAAACTACACCATGGGTATCCAAACGGGGCGATACTTGACATTCCATAAAGCTCAGGGAACCCAGAGTCCAACGATGCAAATGAGACTGACTGAAAATGTCCGAATTTTTAAGGAAAAAATTGCGAAACAATTTACTACATGCGAGGGGAAAGGAAGCGGTTAACAAATTAAAAGCGATCCAATATTTAATTAATCGGGGTCAAAGATCTTAAAATCGTCAACAAAGAACTTGCCAAACTCGATTCAATTCTAAAATAATGGAACAACTAGACCGTAAAAGGTTAGAGCAAAAAGTCGTCATCATTCCGAGGGTCACCAAAAAGCCCGTGCTCACAATGTCGGTAATGATGGAAAATGTAATTCTCGAGAGGATCAATAAGATGATGAAATGGTTGAACTGGAAGAACCAACAGAGGAACCAAAGAATGATCAAACAGATAATTAGGTTTGCATATCAGAACAAATTAGTAATTTATTAAAAATGTGTTGATTGGTTGTTATGTATGAATATGAAATGGTACGAAATGTATATTCTTGGTGATTGGTAAAATAAAAGGGAGTGTATATTAGAAAAATACAACTATGTTGTTTGTATACCATATTAATTTCATAAACTATATATTACATGTATATTGACACAGATAACTGTATACTGTTAACTGTGAATGCCTGATATACTATGAAACTATTCATTCATAGGAATTGGCGACTGATGTAGGGGTGACTGATTTTAAGTTCAAGCCACTATCTAAGAGCACTGAAATAGTGGTCTACAAATCGCCAATAAAACCCCTAATCAAGAGATGGGTTAATCCATTCGACCTACATCTTTCACAAGGAGATCCTCCAATAATTCGGACCCTTGTAGACGGGATAAAGGGTGATGTAACTGATGAGGCGGAGGTGCATAGTACAGATGAGAAGGAGGTGTCTACAACTTTGAAGCGAATGAGAGAACCAGTAAGCTAAAAGAACTTAGAATTGTGTATATAAAATATATAATCAGTTTTTAATTTGAACAACTTATTGCAATTTGATGTGGATAACAGGAAAAAGTTGTCTATATTGTGGAGGATGATGAAGATCATGTAGTATCTAAAAGATAAAGAGTTAACTTAAAATTTCTGTCATCACCTTACACCCCCACCTTCGGATCTGCATCAAAATCTAAGACAACAACTAAGAAAATTTTACCAGGGAAGTGGGCATTGGATGATATTGCATTACTAGGTCAAATGAAACATGATACGAAGCTGCAAGCATTCCAAAAACCCCTCAACAAGGATAGGCTTCCAATAAAAAAGTAAGCATAACATTTGTATAAGATTTTAGGTTTTAGATCGTTTGTTATTAGTTGTGTATTGAATACATGTCTACTCTCGATGGCTATATAGATGTGTCTTGGATATGTATTATTAATATAAACAAATGTATGAATGCAGCAAAAGCCAGAAATGGTATTTGGCAAAAAATGATGTAATGGATGATGTAGATTTAGGAGTCGATGCAATGAAAAGCATGTAATTCTTTACCCAATTACTTCTACCAAATGAGTGGTTAACTGGAATGGTATGAGCACTTAAAACTTTAATAAATTTATTGATTATTATTGAGCTATGTATTGCTGAAATACAAATTTAGTGCTGGTATACATTCCTCTAAAAATTGTATACTAGAAGTATACAACAGAATGCAGTAAACTGAAAAGGATCTATGTTATATACTGCTAGTATACAGTTTACATAAACTGTATATTAATGTAACCTCTCACTTTATTTCACTATTTTAAGTTGTCTTTCAGCATATGAATATCATCATGTATTACCTGAGGAAGAAGGGGAGATATTCTCCTAGAGCTAACTTGAATTTCACGACAACGGATCCTTCGTTTGATGGACGGATTAAAACGATGAGGCTGGTTGTGTCATTCATGGATCTGACAAATGCGGGGAACTTACTAAAGAAGAATGATACAATCACAGCACGATTGTTTGGAAGAGGGATAAAGTTCGCAAGGCCATGGGCTGATGTTGATCATGTATTTTTGCCCCATGAATATTGAAAACAGTCATTTGATTCTTGGTCGGTTTAAGATCCATTCGAGGAAGCTGTTCATATATGACTCAATGAAGCAAATGAGTGATTACCATGAAACAAAAGGTCTGGCATACACGTACGCAATGGTGATACCATACTTCTTGGACACTTTCCACATTTTGGATGGGAATAAGAAGTTGATGGAGTCTGCTACATACAAGGGGGTAAATCCATTAAAAGATCTTGACATCGTATATGTGGAAGGCTTACCACAACAGTCAGAATGGTAAGTGTGGTATATATGCGAAGTAAATATTACAATATTTTTTGAAAATGTTTAGGGCAGATGTTAAAAATTTGTTGGTTTTTTTTCCAGCAATTGAAGCATATTTGCAGTAACATATGCAGAATACATGATGGAATAGAGGCCGATACCGAGCAAGATTGATGTCAAATCACAAAGAGCCAGAATTGCCATGAGTTTGTACTACCATGGGAAGGGTAAAGTGGATGAAGGGGAAGAAAGAGACAATGACTTCGTTAAGCCACATGATGACTGCTAATTATTTGTATATACAATTTAGGATGTGTTTATTTCCTTAGGTACTAAATTGGTAAATGGTATTAGTTTGAAACATTGACATGTAAAACAACATTTTGTTGCAAAAATGGAACTTTACAAGTATTAATAGTAAGCCGTTAGGAAAATGGAATAAAACCTAAAAAATATACAGTACAACATTATCTATACAGTATCTTTTTCTCTCGATGTACAATATAACACCTACCCCTAAAAAATATTGTGCACGCATGGACAGTATTGATGATTGACAATTCTAAAACCCTAGGGTGAGCAAAACGAACCCTTTTGGTAATGGTGTACAGTATAGATGCATACCCCTAAAAGATATTGTGCATGCATGAACAATATTAATGTGTGGGGACAATGTGCATGCATGAATAGTATAAGGGCATACCCCTAAAAGATAATGTGCGCTGATGAATAGTCTTGATGTCTGGCGATACTAATATACATCATGCATTAAAAAGAAATATAGTGTAGAGTGTATATGCCTACCCCTTTAATGAATTTATTATTGATTATTGTATTGTATATTATTGAAATATAGATATAGTGCTGATATACAGTTTATGTAAAAACTGTAGACTAGAAGTATACAATAGAATGCTGTAATTTGAAATGTATCTCTGCTATATACTGCTAATATACAGTCTGCATAAACTTTATATTAATGTAACCATCCATGTTAAGGTATACGTTATTCCAAATAAAATTAGATTGGAACTCGCGAAATGTAGAATTCTGTATATGATTGAGTAAGCAGTGTGTGTCTTGCATACCGATATCTGTTATATTTGGAATATGGAAAGCAACTAATAAATGTCACGTATTAAAAACAAAATAAAAATTGCCAGTCGCATATTGATAAACGAATTGAATAAAATGTATATTGTAACTGCACAACACACAAGGCACTGGTTGAGGCACAAGGCATAGGTCAAGGCACACTCAAATAGGCACTAACAGCAAGTGCACTTCCCAACACAGATCAAGGCGAAGGTCCAAGGAAAATGTATGTGCTTATCATAATTAACACAAGTCAAGAAGTTATGGCCATAATATGAAAACCACGTAAACCGTATATGACTTATATACGAGGGAAACACAATGTATATCATATAAAAAAAACTGCAATTTTAAATCAGTATTAAAAACAACTACAACAAAAGCTTAATCATATCAGTATGTTATAACTAAGCTTAACGAAATCAGAATATTCGAACTAAGCACATGGACAAGATCTCTTATTATGACCAAACTTATGACACACACCTCAACGAGCTTTGGCTTTGAACATGTTTTCCAAGTAAGAATAGATTCATTTTTTTGTCTGCCAGGCCTACTCTTTAGGTTCGGTGGAAGTAATGACTAGTTCGCAATGTCTGCAGGCATATCCCACGCATCAATGGATAAATGATGCCTTCATAAGTGGACAACATATATTGTTTTGTATAGTATTTCAAACAATACTTGTATACATCAAGATGAAACTTATTGGTGTAAGAAACGGAATGGGAGCATGGAATACAGTCAAATTGAAATCTGTTACACGAGCAGGTCATCTTCTTCAAGTCAAGAATGTGGTTGCTACCTTTGAAGGAAATTTTGTGAATATCGCCAACACTAGGAGTGACCTACTTAATAAAAAAATGAGTAATTTAAACACGGCAGCAAGTGTATACCAATATAAATAATAATACAAACAGATTAAGAATGTATTGTCATCCTAGCAGCTAACCCAACATTAGCAAACAAACGATTTTCCTGAGGTTGAAGTAAAAGAGTGAGAGTTTGTGTTGCAATAATCCTGTGGTCGTAAAACATAACTTGCATCGTGTTGCAAATATACAGGACCAATGCTGAAATTGGGAGCACTTTAGCATCCTTAAAAATGGCATTAAGTGACTTGGCTGCATTGGAAGTCATGACATTGAATCGGTTATAGACCGAGTGAACCCTACTCCATGTTGTATATCCGACATCATCTGATTGAAGATACACTAGAATACACCAACTAATCTTTTTCAATTGAACCATACTCTTATCAAATTCTTCAACTGATTATGCATATGCAGGTGCTATAAAATGGTCGGACATAGTAGAAATGTTGGTCTTGAAGTTATGTTTCAAATTCTGTAGAAGATGCACGACGCAGTAATAATGAGGCACTTGAGGATATACAGCCACACAAGCATTCCGTATGCTCTTATGCTGATCGGAAACAATAATCATATACTCTCTAGTACCGAACGTGTCTTTGAACAGAGCCATAAACCATGTCCAAGAATCATCATTCTCACCATCCATAATAGCAAAAGCTAATGAAAAGAGACTCTCTGCAAGTTAAGATATTGAGGAAATGAGAGATAATACACACAAACAAGTGTACATCAATATACATAAACAACAAATTGATTACGCAAACATACATAAATGCAAGTATGTACATTAATAGAAAATTGTATATCGGGATACACAATAATGATATACAGCAATATCGAATTGTATATTAGTATACACAATAATAATGATATACATGTTGGGAACTGACAGTTAAATTGAACATGCATAAGAGGCATGACGGAAATTCAAAATTTTGTCCCTGTCCCAGGAACTCCTATTAGTTGCATATAAATTAAATAAAGCCTTAACTAAATAATTCTCTACCTAGGTTAGCATGCTCAAGGACTAGGCATACCATAATTCTAAATTATATCCTAGCATATTTATTTTATACTAAGCATCTTATAACTCTAAGTTATAACCTAAGCATAAAATAAACTAAGCATGCAAAAATAACCTAAGCATAATTATTAAGTCTAAAAACACTTAAAGAAAAAGACTTAATAATTAAAAGAGAAAGAAAAAGAACTTACCAGTTGAAGCGTGCTTTTGCAGGACCTTCTTGCACAAGCCTCCAGTCGTAGGATAGCCTCTATCAGTATCCACACGAACCCCACCAACCAAAACCTCCCCAGGAGGAAGAACTAAGAAGGCTCGAGTAGTTGCTAGACCACTCTAGAAGCCTCACCCAAAAATATAAACTAGCGGTGCCCGAATAAATTCAGGCTCCACAAAAATAACTTGCTCAAGTACCCGAGAGATTAATTATCTCGCTTAGGATTTATGCTTTGAGCTTGATACAATTTAAAAGGAAAGGAAATAACCTATATATAGGCTTGGGGAGCAAAAATGCTCCCCCTTTCATCGATGTGGGATGGGAGTAATACTCCCATCCCATTAATTAACATATATATATATATATATATATATATACATGGGCTGCCTTTGTGCAGCCCATGAATAAGGGTTGCGCATTTTTCGGCAACCGAACTTTGTACAAAATATTTTATACTTTTCGGTTCCAACTTACCAATGTAAAATTCCTTATAAATCCTTTCAAATAAATTTTTATTTTTGACTGTAATAAATTAGTTACCAGTTAAAATAAATAAATTGGTCCAACTAAAATTGATCTAATCAATTATGATTTATTTATGACTCTAATTAATTAGTTATCGGTCAAAATAAATTCCTTGGTCTATCCAAAATTGATCTAATCAATTTTAACCAATTAAACAATAATCCAATTATTATTCAAGTTATATTTTTATAATAGAATAAATCTATTAGTTCTTTACTTAGTCCGATGAAGGTCCAATGTGTGTGACCTTATAGGATCCCGAAGTATTGAGCTGTTAAGGCTTAACCAACCCTTGTTCTAATGGAACCATTGGCTCGATGCTCTAGACCGTGAATAGAACTCGATTACCTTGAACGACTGTAGTACGCCTCTAGCAAGGATCTACCATCCCCCATTACTCGGAACGTCATTTATGCTTATGACTTAATCCCGGTTAATGCAATAGTTATCCAGTGCGACAAATTCCTTCCATTCTTTAATATTAGTACCATCTGGTTTATTGGGTTCGGTTAAAGTGTTAACCCACTAATAGCAAGGTTGCTCCAAGCTATCCCAGTTATTTACTTATTACCGAAGTATATTGCCTTTTACCATAGTGTGTTTGACTAGAAACCATTTCTATCAAACACATACTCTGATCAGAGGTTTATGGCAATCATTACTTCAACAAGTGGCCAGGTACAACTCCTTAATATATCCGAACCGATGGATTCTTTCCGACTACTCAGCCTACCAACGTGCTGTTATCACTATACCCGTAATCACCCGTAGCACTCTAAATTAATGAGTGCATAGCAATGACCCAAAGTATAGCAATAGTACCACACAAGGCAACTAGCATCTCAAGTATGAGGACATTCGCAAAGCTTATTGCATGAAGATAAACACTAACACATTGATATTTATACCAAGTGTTTATCTTGCTGCGGTCTCCAATATATCTCCCAGATATATCCATGTGTCAAGCTCAAGGCACCACCTTCAGTCCTTAGGAGATTGACTGCTTGGACCCTTTCCAAGAAAGTTGACCACATGCTAGTCTTTCCGTTTCATCAATATCCTTTCTTGATGAAACTATGACTAGGGATAGTTTAGACATAATCATAATTTCACATGAAGCAGGTTCCACCAAATATAGTCCAACTATAATTTCTCTGACTTCATGCTATGATATGTCAAGGACTTTTGTATACATACATCAATGAATATATTTTAACCAGCTATGTATAGAAACACATTGATATAAACAAAAGAACAAATGCCTTTATTGATTAAATAAATTATTCGTACTATTACATAATTAAGATATATCGCCCTAATTGCCTTAAGGGCATACATCATATCCAACAAACTCCCACTTGCACTAAGGCCAATTAGCCATATGTTTTAATCCATATGCTTTAAAATGCTGGTCATGTTTGACTTGAGTCAATGGCTTTGTCAGACCATCCGCGAGGTTCTGATCAGTGGGTACATATTCTAATCTTATTATCTTAGCATCAATAATCTCCCTGATTATATGATACTTTCTGCATACATGTCTGTTTTTCTGATGAGACCGTGGTTCCTTTGCCTGAGCTTTGGCACCATTGTTATCACAATATAAAGTAATTGGATCAATAGCCTCAGGCACCACACCGAGATCACCAATAAATCCCTTCAACAAGACAGCTTCTTTTGCTGCTTCGCATGCAGCAATGTATTCAGATTCTGTGGTTGAATCAGCAGTAGTTTCTTGCTTGGAACTCTTCCAGTATACTGCCCCTACATTTAACATATACACAAAACCTGACTGAGACTTAAAGTCATCCTTATCAGATTGAAAGCTTGCGTCAGTGTAACCTTTGATAGTGAGATCACTTTCTCCATAAATCAAGAACTCATCCTTAGTCCTTCTCAAGTACTTAAGGATTGCCTTGACGGCCATCCAGTGCTTTTCACCTGGATCCGACTGATATCTGCTCGTAAAGCTCAAAGCCTGAGAGACATCCGGCCTAGTACATATCATAGCATACATGATGGATCCTATCGCGGATGCATAGGGTATATCCTTCATGCGCATTCTCTCTTGAGCTGTCTTCGAACACTCAGCTTTAGATAGGTTAATCCCCTTTGTCATCGGGAGATAACCTTTCTTAGAATGCTCAAGGTTGAACCTATTCAACACCTTGTCTATATATGTACTTTGAGAAAGACCTAACAGCCTTTTGGATCTATCCCTATAGATCTTTATACCTAGTATAAATGCTGCTTCACCAAGGTCTTTCATGGAGAACTTTCTTGACAACCATACTTTAACGTTTTGAAGAAGAGAAATGTCATTTCCTATTAGCAGAATGTCATCAACATACAATACTAGAAAAACGACTACACTCCCACTAACCTTCTTGTAAACACAAGGCTCATTTGCATTTGGGCAGAAATCCAGTTCCCGGATTGTCTGATCAAACCTTATATTCCAACTCCTGGATGCCTGCTTAAGTCCATAAATGGATCTTTGTAGCTTGCATACCTTCAAGCCATTTTGAGATATAAAAACCTCAGGTTGTGTCATATACATCCCGGTCTAAATCCCCATTTAGGAATGCTATTTTTACATCCATCTGCCAGATCTCATAATCGTAATGAGCAGCAATGGCGAGGAGTATCCTTATGGATTTGAGCATGGCTACCGGTGAGAAGGTTTCATCATAGTCAATACCTTCCCGTTGACTATAACCTTTCGCAACCAACCTTGCTTTATAGGTAATTACATTACCGTCCATGTCTGTCTTCTTCTTGAAGACCCATTTGCACCCAATTGCTCTAACCTCTTACGGTGCATCAACCAAATTCCAAACTTGGTTCTCATACATGGAATCCATTTCTGATTTGATGGCCTTTTGCCATTTATCAGAATCTGAGCTTTTCATTGCCTCATCATATGTCCTTGGTTCATCATCCTCCACAAGATATAGTTCCTTATCATTAGTGATGATAAACCCATATCTATCGGGACCCTTATGAACACGACCTGATCTTCGCAATGATTGTGTTTCGATAGTTTGTTCTTGGATCACACTCTCTTGTGTATCTAGAACGGGGTTAATCAGTTGATCATCTGTTTCTTCCTCTTGAACTTCCAGTTCAATATTGCTCCCACTGACCTTTTCAAGTAAGTGTTCCTTTTCCAAAAAGTGAGCATTCCGAGACACAAATACCTTTTGTGCTTTGGGTTTGTAAAACAGATACCCAATTGTTTCCTTTGGATATCCAATGAACAGACATTTGTCAGCCTTGGCATTTAGCTTATCTGACGCTATCCTCTTTACCATAGCAGGACAACCCCATACTCTTAAGTGATTTAGAGATGGCTTTTTGTTACACCATCTTTCATAAGGTGTAAAATCAACTGATTTAGAGGGCACTCTGTTTAAGACATAAACCTCGCTCTCAAGCGCATATCCCCAAAAGGATTTACTAAGAACTGCATGGCTCGTCATGGACCTGACAATATCTAATAAAGTCCGATTCCTCCTTTCTGACACTCCATTATGTTGGGGTGTATAAGGAGGGGTCCACTGGAGAACTATCCCATTTTCCTTTAGATAATCCTGAAACTCCTGACTTAAGTATTCTTCACCTCGATCCGATCAGAGTGTTTTAATACTTTTCTCAAGCTGTTTCTCTACTTCAGCTTTGAATAGTTTGAATTTTTCAAAACTTTCAGACTTGTGCTTCATCAAGTACAAATAACCGTATCGTGAGTAATCATCAATAAAGGTTATGAAGTAGGAGTATCCTCCTAGTGCCTGAACACTCATTGGACCACACACATCAGTGTGTATAAGTTCCAATGTACTCGTGGCTCGTTCACCCTTCCCTTTAAAGGGTAACTTTGTCATTTTTCCTTTTAAACAAGGTTCGCAATCACCATAAGACTCTAAGTCTATTGAGCCCAAGTCTCCACGCTTATGCAACTTGGTTAAGCGATCTTTGTTTATGTGGCCTAAACGGCAATGCCATAAGTAAAAGGAATTCTCATTATCTATTTTAACTTTCTTCACATAGTTTATATTGAAAACTTCTGTTTTAGTATCAAGAATATAAATGCCACCTTTCAACATTCCATAACCATAAAGAATATTATTCAAATGAATCTGACAATTATTATTCGAAAATAAAATTTTAAATCCCTCTGTTGCTAAACACGCAACAGATACAATATTCTTAGTAACACTTGGAATGTAATAACAATTATTCAAAACTAAAATAAGTCCACTTGGCAAAATAAGACTAAAGCTCCCTACGGCTAATGCAACAACTCTGGCTCCATTTCCCACACGTAGGTCCATCTCCCTTTTTGCAAGTTTTCTACAGTTCCTTAGTCCCTGCACAGAAGTACAGATATGAGAACCACAACCAGTATCTAATACCCAAGTGGATTCTTGCGGAAAAGTAGCAAAGTTTTCAATTACAAATATACCTGAAGTAGATGCCTCTGTAGGCTTCTTCTTCAAATGCTCAGAAGCAGGAGCTTTGCAATCCCTCTTCCAATGTCCCGGTTTCCCACATTGGAAGCAGACATACTTAGATGCCTTCTTTTCATTCTTCTTCTTACTGATTCTTTTCTTGGCACCCAGTGCCTGCTTCTTCTTCTTAGAAGCCTTGCCTTTTTCAACCAACAGTAGAGGTTTCTGATCTTTCTTGATCTGAGGTTCTACTGTTTTCAGCATGTTAATTAATTCAGGGATAGTTGAATTAATCCTGTTCATATAATAGTTAGTTACGAAACCTGAGTAACTATCTATCAAGGACATCAACACAAGGTCAATGCTCAAGTCATGATTCATCTCGAAACCCAATCGATTCAGCTTCTCAAGGTATCCCAAGAGTTTCAGTACATGCTGAGAGGCAGAGGTGCCAGCCTACATCTTGGTCCCGAAAAGGAGCTTAGAGGTCTCATACCTCTCTGTCCTATCCCTCTCCGAAAAGAGTTCTTCAAGATGGAGAACCATATCCTCCAAGGGCATGTTCTCATATTGTTTCTGAAGCTCAGAATTCATAGACCCCAACATAATACACATGGCAGTCTCACGATCTTTCCTGTGCTTCAACCAGGCATCATGTTCCACATGATCCTCAACATCAGGTTCTACAGGGAAAATTTCACTTAGGACATAGGCAATTCCCTCAGATCTGAGAACTATTCTCACTGCTCGGAACCAATCAGAAAAGTTCGAGCCATTCAATTTGGTGTCAAGTAACATACGGAGATTAAAATTAGAAGCCATTTTCAACCTAAGACATAAGAAAAGAAAAGTGTTTAGATATTAGTTTAAGTACAAGTATTTAATATGAGGACTTTTAATTAAATACATTTTCCTACTATTTTCTTCGAAATTTACAATAGCCCATTCTATTGAATTCGTGAATCTTAGCCCAGCTAAATTTCCTAGTAGGTAGCATCTATAACTAGTCTATTACAACCCCCAATTTTATGAGTCAAGTCATAATAGTAAGTCATAGTTGGAATCTTATTCCATTTGCATCGCATGCAATTGCTAATTCATTCAAGTTCCCTAATCCCAAGGGACGTGTGCCCTTATATTAGCATCTCCTTGAATATGTCTCAGATCCTAGCCTAGCCCCCAATTTTATGGTGGACTACCCCAGCTCTGTTAAGGTAGACCCTATCTCAAACTTTACAACCAATCAATGTGGACTAAAAGGAACGCTTTGCGTAGCACTTTGATAGCCCAAAAAGACCGTATTATAAATTTGAGTAAGGAAGACTATAACTTGCCTTAATATATTTACTTTGGGATTTTATTGGTGTTAAACGTATCACCCAATCTAAGATTTTATCAGATGGACAAAATTATAATGACTTGTATTAATTCAGGGAATTTTAGAATTAATTTATAAGGTCTAACCTTAGGTGGGTTCAGCTCTTTATTATAATTATTCCATCAACCTAGATTATATGCAAAATAATTAACACTTTTATTTGTTATATTTATATTGCATTTCCTTTAAGCTTTTATTCAATAATTTTAATTTTTTTACTTTGTTATAGAAACACATATAAGCATCATCTTATATACTAAAAATAAATTAGTTCATATTAATCCCCAGATTGGTCAATTCAAATTGCACCGATATAGGTTCCCAGGTAGGAGAGGTGCCCTATGAGGAGTAGACACCAAGTCCAATCCTTAGCCAGAACAAATACGGGCACAAACTTGAAGACCAATGGATTCTCTTGAACTAATAAATTTTGTTCTTCCAATTCATGTAAATTGGGAGCATCTATAACCCATGTAATTTAAATAAATTATTGACACTTGTATAATTTGAGAAAGTTGAGCAGGCTTATTCAAAATTATTCATAACCAATTTCTAACCTTGAAATGAAAGGCAGAAGTTTATATATATTGTTCCAAACAATTAAATAAACAAATCATTTCATTTAGAAAATAATATTTAGTTTGCTTCTAACTTAATTATACACTAAATAGGCAGGCTCTGATACCACTGTTGGGAACTGACAGTTAAATTGAACATGCATAAGAGGCATGACGGAAATTCAAAATTTTGTCCCTGTCCCAGGAACTCCTATTAGTTGCATATAAATTAAATAAAGCCCTAACTAAATAATTCTCTACCTAGGTTAGCATGCTAAAGGACTAGGCATACCATAATTCTAAATTATATCCTAGCATATTTATTTTATACTAAGCATCTTATAACTCTAAGTTATAACCTAAGCATAAAATAAACTAAGCATGCAAAAAAAACCTAAGCATAATTATTAAGTCTAAAAACACTTAAAGAAAAAGACTTAATAATTAAAAGAGAAAGAAAAAGAACTTACCAGTTGAAGCGTGCTTTTGCAGGACCTTCTTGCACAAGCCTCCAGTCGTAGGATAGCCTCTATCAGTATCCACACGAACCCCACCAACCAAAACCTCCCCAGGAGGAAGAACTAAGAAGCCTCGAGTAGTTGCTAGACCACTCTAGAAGCCTCACCCAAA
Organism: Euphorbia pulcherrima; assembly: GCA_947683365.1. Lineage (NCBI taxonomy): Eukaryota > Viridiplantae > Streptophyta > Magnoliopsida > Malpighiales > Euphorbiaceae > Euphorbia > Euphorbia pulcherrima. The sequence continues at coordinate 29,676,716 of CANTUS010000007.1, forward strand.
AATATAAACTAGGGGTGCCCGAATAAATTCAGGCTCCACAAAAATAACTTGCTCAAGTACTCGAGAGATTAATTATCTCGCTTAGGATTTATGCTTTGAGCTTGATACAATTTGAAAGGAAAAGAAATAGCCTATATATAGGCTTGGGGGAGCAAAAATGCTCCCCCTTTCATCGATACTTCCATCCCATTAATTAACATATACATATATATATATATATATATATATATATATATATATATATATATATATATATATATATATATATATATATATATATATATAATAGCCTATATATAGGCTTGGGGGAGCAAAAATGCTCCCCCTTTCATCGATACTTCCATCCCATTAATTAACATATACATATATATATATATATACACACACACATATATATATATATATTAATTCACACCACTTTTCATGGGCTGCCTTTGTGCAGCCCATGAATAAGGGTTACGCATTTTTCGGCAACCGAACTTTGTACAAAATATTTTATACTTTTCGGTTCCAACTTACCAATGTAAGATTTCTTATAAATCCTTTCAAATAAATTTTTATTTTTGACTCTAATAAATTAGTTACCAGTCAAAATAAATAATTTGGTCCAACCAAAATTGATCTAATCAATTATGATTTATTTATGACTCTAATTAATTAGTTATCGGTCAAAATAAATTCCTTGGTCTATCCAAAATTGATCTAATCAATTTTAACCAATTAAACAATAATCCAATTATTATTCAAGTTATATTTTTATAATAGAATAAATCTATTAGTTCTTTACTTAGTCCGATGAAGGTCCAATGTGTATGACCTTACAGGATCCCGAAGTATTGAGCTGTTAAGGATTAACCAACTCTTGTTCTAATGGAACCATTGGCTCGATGCTCTAGACCGTGAATAGAACTCGATTACCTTGAACGTCTGTAGTACGCCTCTAGCAAGGATCTACCATCCCCCATTACTCGGAACGTCATTTATGCTTATGACTTAATCCCGGTTAATGCAATAGTTATCCAGTGCGACAAATTCCTTCCATTCTTTAATATTAGTACCATCTAGTTTATTGGGTTCGGTTAAAGTGTTAACCAACTAATAGCAAGGTTGCTCCAAGCTATCCCAATTATTTACTTGTTACCGAAGTATATTGCCTTTTACCATAGTGTGTTTGACTAGAAACCATTTCTATCAAACACATACTCTGATCAGAGGTTTATGGCAATCATTACTTCAACAAGTGGTACAACTCCTTAATATATCCGGAGCGATGGATTCTTTCAGACTACTCAGCCTACCAACGTGCTGTCATCACTATACCCGTAATCACCCGTAGCACTCTAAATTAATGAGTGCATAGCAATGACCCAAAGTATAGCAATAGTACCACACAAGGCAACTAGCATCTCAAGTATGAGGACATTCGCAAAGCTTATTGCATGAAGATAAACACTAACACATTGATATTTATACCAAGTGTTTATCTTACTGCGGTCTCCAATATATCTCCCAGATATATCCATGTGTCAAGCTCAAGGCACCACCTTCAGTCCTTAGGAGATTGACTGCTTGGACCCTTTCCAAGAAAGTTGACCACATGCTAGTCTTTCCGTTTCATCAATATCCTTTCTTGATGAAACTATGACTAGGGATAGTTTAGACATAATCATAATTTCACATGAAGCAGGTTCCACCAAATATAGTCCAACTATAATTTCTCTGACTTCATGCTATGATATGTCAAGGACTTTTGTATACATACATCAATGAATATATTTTAACCAGCTATGTATAGAAACACATTGATATAAACAAAAGAACAAATGCCTTTATTGATTAAATAAATTATTCGTACTATTACATAATTAAGATATATCGCCCTAATTGCCTTAAGGGCATACATCATATCCAACAATACACACAGATGATATATAAAAACTACAGTGAAAATTTAAATTACTCACGATTAGCATCTTGAGCACAAGCAGCCATAAGGGTACCACGATAACACGATCTCAAGTAAGTTGCATCAATGATAACAACAGGTCTGCAATATTTCCAGCCTTGTATCGAAGCAGCAAATGCAAAGAATAAGTATTTGAATCTTCCTTCATCCTTATTAAGAGGTATCACCGAACCCAGATTTATTTTTTCAATCATGTATAAGGTACTATAAAGATTGCCGAATGACTCAGTAGGGTCATCCCCGACTAACTTCAAAGCCTCTTCCCTAATATGCCATACTTTTTGATAATTTATGTCGACCCCTAAATCAAGTTTCAAATCATCGGCTTTATCACCCGGAGTTAAGATCCTCCTTACTCTTGGGTACTTGTATTTAAACCTATTAGCTAAAAGCTTCTTCATTGCCTGCCTCCTCTCACCGCATCTGTCGTTAAAATCGTATGTATGGTGTTCTACATATTTCCTCACCACAAATTCCTTGGTCTGTGTAGAATTGAAAGCTTTCACAGACCATTTGCAAGTATCAGCAACACATCGAACATAATATTTCCTTGCATCAGACCTCAAAGTCTTGAACTGGAAATTGTTATCTAATGCATGAAGACATAAAGCTTGTTTCAATTTATCTTTGTCTATGAACCTCTGACTCATAAAAAAATGTGACGTAGCAGATTGGGTTATGTCAGTCACACTAGTGCGACCATGCTCATAAACAACGTAAATAGGCTTATTCATCTCATCCCTTGTGGAAGATGTAAGGAAGGCTATGAACTGAGTCTCATCATCAATTACATCAATATCACCAAGAGGAAGGACTGTAGGTTGGTTGTAGATATCATCCGAAGATGCAAAGTATTGGTCGACCACTATCAGAAAATGCAAACATAAGTGGGGATAGTATACAGTATACATATGACAGTATACAAAATAGATAAGAAAGAGTTACTAATGATAAAACTGACTGTATGTATTATAATACGAAGTACGACAGTAATGACAACAACTAGGCTTACATGTTCGTAAAGAATCACAATGTAAAGGAACAATAATATATATGTGAAATACAAATTCGGTATATAGTATACAGTTTTGTAATATACAGTACGGATTGCAAAAACATTCAAACTTCTAGAATTGTCATCGGATACAGAACATAAAATTCAGCATAATTGGGATAAAAAACATCCTAACTTCAACTTCTCGGCATATTGAATCTGTACATAATGGGTACTTCATGATCTCATGGCAATCTGACCTCAACTGTAAGTAGAAATCTAGGGATGCATCATCAACTACATCAATAGGTTGATAATTATGCATAAGCTGATACTGAAATTTTTGTTCGAAATTTGATTCGTCTAACCATAATAACTGAAATAATTACTATCTAAAATCCGTAAATGATGCATCTGATGGAATTCGAACACCATGAATACTATAGCCAGAAAATTCAAAATCAGATTTCCGTGAACCATTGTAATGAATCAAAAGAGAAATTGGAGACATGACTTCTTAAACGAAGCACAAAACCAAACCCCATATGAGAATTGAATAACAGAAATAGGAAGTAATGCCGATGAAGTAATCGGGAAGAAATGACGATGAAAGGATTAGGAAGAAAACGAATAAGGTATGTGAGAAAAGGAATGAAATTCTATTTTGAATTTTGTGATCATGCATCCCTAATAGGAGGGATCTCCTAAATAACTGAAAGTTGGATAGAAAGTTGGATTGATGTATTTAATATATTAAATAACCAAAAAAAGTGTATATGGAAAATAAGTTTAGCTTGTGAGTCTTTTATAAATACAAATGTCGGGTGCTTTTTCAACAATTTCCCTTAAATGATTCAACTCACTTAAGTTGGGCTACGACACTTCACATTTGGGCTTAATGCATGCCCATTCGCAAAAAAGCCCATTCAAGACATCTCTTATAGGGGTGTTCAAAAGCTGAACCGAACTGAAATAGCCGATCGAACCTATGTGATTCGGTTGTTCAATTTTTCAAATTGAATGGTTCATTGACGATTTTATATTTTATTTGTTCTCGGTTTGTTTGATTGGTTCGGTTGCTAAAATCGAATTGACAGAATAATTGTTGTATTCGTTAGAAAAACTAATTTTATATAATATAAAATTAATTAATATTATTAAATATGTAACAGAATTCCTGGCCCCACCCAATCACCATTTACCACATCCTAATTTACTAAAAACTCCTAAAACCCCAGCGGATCACATATCATGCACTACAGTACACCTACACATTCTCTTCTTTTTATTACTTGTTATGTAAATATATATAAATTAGTTCTTAGTATGCCCAAATTTTAATTATGTCAATTTTAAGTTATGATTAATTTTTATTTTTATTTTATTATATTATTTATATAATAAAATGATTATTGTATTTTAATTACACGGACGTATTATAAAAAATATTAATACAAAACCATAATAACCGAACCAACCGAACCGATGTTATATATTTTATTTCGGTTCGGTGTGGTTTGTTTTGAGTCAAATTTCGACAACTACAACATGTAGACGAAACAGACAAAGCACCGAAAATATATTTTAATACAAATCCACTGCTGTGCTAATTAACTATCAAAATATATTTTATGAAAAAGAAGCCTACAAACAGAATTGAAGATTGAACACATTGACTAAGATGCCACAAGTACATGCCTACACAAATTGGACAATTTGAGTAAAAAAATATTCAAAGTGGTTGATGAGAAGGAAGACCACCAACAGCCATATCCGCATGGAGACCTTCAGAGATGACACGGCAAAGTGATTAAGAAGACCTTTAACAATCACAACTTCTCAAGCACCAATAAAATTGTGGTAAACCAACATGACACACAAAGCCACCACTTCAACAACTTTGGAGATTGCAAAGGGAGACCTTCAACTGCCATTTCTTAAGGAGACCCTTACCAACTCTTTCGTTCAAAAGAGAACTTCAACAGCTAGATTTTCAAATGCTTCAAATGGCTCCTGCATTAACTATAAAAGGAGGGTTGATATGAAGTTGAAACTTGAAAGTTTACAAAGAAAAGAATACATTACACAAGTTTCAAATAGATTTGTCTTCCCTACAATTCTTCAAGTGCTAAAAGAGAGAAATGTTGAGCCCGTAAAAACAACAAGAGAAAGGTACTGTTGCTAAGCCCGGAAAAACAACGGTTAGGTTTCACTATTGAGCCCACAAAAATAGTGGTTGTAAGGTTTGATACTTGAGCCCGTAAAAAGTATCACATGCTTGTTTTTTGCCCGTAAAAGAAACAGCTAGCGAATGAACCTCAACTTAGTTGACTTGGAAACTAGATGTAGGCTAAGGGGTAGCCGAACTAGGATTAATCCGCTACGTATCAATCTCTGTAATTCTACTCTTTTACTTACTTGCAATTTATATTTACAACATTTATATTGCATCTATATTTATTAATATTGAGTTAAAATATTTTTAAAAGATAGAAAAATATTTTCTTGAAATTTTTTTTAAAAGTACTATCCACCCCCTTCTAGTACTTTTCCTAATACTTTCGGGACCAAATGTTGGTTTGTATATTTTACGTTATTTGATTTTTAATTGATTTAGTTCGATTAACCCATGAATACCCCTTTCTCTATCTCTTACCATTGAAAGGGGGAAATGGGTAATTACAGACTCAACTTCTAAAAAGTCTGACTAGTGGACTTAACAATCAGACAAAATAATTTTTTTTTTAAGTTTCTGTGTCTAATGTAGTGTCGATCAGTTTATTTTGAAAAACTTTTTTATGCAAAATTCGTTGATAATGTTGATATAATATAATGCACATAATTTCAATTTCATTTATAAAAGGTAATGCATAACTCATTTATCTTTTTAGTTTGGCCTAATCTATTTGGATATCTAAATTTGGCGTAAATTATCTTTGGCCACCCAAACTTATAATTTTAACATTTTACCCTTTAAAATTGACATTTTTAATAATATAATCTTTGAAGCGGACTTGTCTAGCTCAACATATAATAGACTCGCGCTGACATATAGTCTTCGGAAACGTCAATCAAATGAAACTGCAGCACGTGTCATATGACTTAAAGTTTTCATTTTCTTGTCTTTTTCATCTAACATACGGCATTCCTTCATATAAACACATAAAAACCCTTTCAACTTCAGGTTATTGAAACCCAAACTCCAATTTCTTCCCTCTTTTATCTCCAATTTCCGAACTTAATCACAATGGCCAGAACCCCAAAAAGACTATACTTTTTCCTTTTGACACTCTTCAGCAAAATCTAAATCATTTTCAATAATATAATCTCCTGCGGCGTTGGGCTTGAAAAAGGAGAAACTAAGTTAGATGATCCGGTGACTGCGGAGCCACATCTCAGCTCGTCAGGAAAGCGCAGGGGATTTATGCGTCGGCTTCGAAAACTGATGTCAAATTTAGAATTCTTCCAATGAACAGAGGGGAGATTGACCTTGGAAACCCTGAAAGAGAGAAATAAACCGAGCAATTTGGGATTGAGGATTATGGATTATTTTTTCTTTTTTTGAAGAAAGGATTATGGATTATTGAACAAGGGGATAAGAGATTGAATTTGGCAGATGATGACGTGAATGGTTTATTAACATGAATTAATTTTAAATTACAATATTAAACATGATTGAATTTCAAATTGCAAAAGCCTAGTAACAACATATTAGGAGAAAAATAATAGCAGCATAATAAAAGGTATGCAGATTTTTATATGGAAATCCCAAATGAATTAGGGAAAAGTAATGGGACCAACTCTGAATAATTCTTCCACTATAAAAATAATAGTAGGTACACCAAGAGATTACAAAATAGTGGCACTCAAGTATTTCCCAAAACTTCATTATTTTTCTCTCTTACCCAGCTCTTAGGAACCCTTTTCTTAAGGTTTTCTAAACAGATTACATTTTTATCTGTGTTTCTTCTCTCTTGCTCTCTTCTGATCTATGCTCTTAAAATGAGCAAAACCTCCTCTATTTATAGGAGATTTAAACGCGTATAGCCGAATTGTGCACAGTATTTTTACTGTGCACTTTTTGAAAAAACCCTTTGCCGATATGACTCTTTTTCTTTTTTTTTTCTTTTTTAATTAATTCAGTGGGTCCCACAATAATGAGGGACACCACTCAACAAATCTCCCCCTCCCGACTACATTGTGGGACTCTCCATCCCGGTTGCTTCAACGCACTGGTCGAACTTTTCTTTTGGTACGACCTTCGTTAGTATATCAGCAGCATTGTTGTTGGTATGAATCTTTTGCAACTTGAACTCGTTTTCTTCAATGGCATGTCTGAGCCAATGATACCTTACATCAATATGTTTTATCCATGCATGGTACGTAGTGTTCTTACTCAAGTCTAATGCACTTTCGCTATCACAATAAACTACGTATTCTTCTTGTTGCACACCCAATTCGGTAAAGAATTGCTTTAACCAAAGCATTTCCTTTCCTGCTTCCGCTGATGCAACGTACTCTACTTCGGCTGTTGATAACGAAACACATTTTTGTAAACGTGACTGCCATGAAATGGCTCCCCCTGAGAATGTAAATAAATAACCCGATGTAGATTTTCTTTCATCAAGGTCACCAGCCATATCTGCATCTGTGTAACCAACAAGTGCAGATTTTCTAACTCCAAAAGTTAAACATAACTTTGAAGTTCCTCTCAGGTATCTGAAGATCCATTTTACGGCTTCCCAATGTGTCTTCTCGGGATTTGACAGGAATCTACTCACAACTCCAACTGCATGAGCGATGTATGGTCTCGTACACACCATTGCATACATCAAACTGCCGACCGCTGAAGAATATGGAACATTTGACATATCTTCTTTATTTTTCTCTGTTGAACGGGTAGGATTTCTTACTCAACTTGAAATGAGCGGCAAGTGGAGTGCTAACTGGTTTAGCATTCTTCATATTCAACCTTTCTAGTACTCATTCCGTATATTTTTCTTGTGACAACCACAGCCTGTTGGACCTTGCTGGACCTAAATCCTTCAAGTCAAACGCCTTAGACAAATCACAATTCAACTTACTGATCATTTTGGCATCCGGTCCAACGATTAGCATATCATCAACATATAAGAGAAGAATGATAAATTTTCTATCAGGGAATTTCTGGACATATACACATGGATCAGCTTATGTCCTCTTGTATCCTTGATTCACCATAAAGGAATCAAACTTTTTATACCATTGTCGTAGGGCTTGTTTCAACCAATACAAACTTTTCTTCAAGCGACAAACCATGTCCTCCTTTTCCTTGACCTTGAAACCTTCTGGTTGTTCCATACCTTGAAACCTTCTGGTTGTTCCATATAAATTTCTTCTTCTAAATCCCCATGCAAGAACGCGGTCTTTACATCAAGTTGTTCTAACTTAAGGTTCAAGCTAGCTACAAGACCTAGCACAACTCGAATGGAACTCATTTTCACAACTGGTGAAAAAATCTCATCAAAGTCGATACCTTTCTTTTGAGTAAAGCATTTGACAACCAATTGAGCTTTGTATCTCACTAGGTCTCCTTCACCTTTCTTCAGCTTGTACACCCATTTGTTCTTGAGTGTTCTCTTCCCTTTAGGAAGTTTCACCAGCTTGTACGTATCATTCTTCTTCAAAGAATTTATCTCCTCTTGCATGGCCTTCATCCAACAATCTTTATCTTCACAAGATTGTACATCTTGGAAGCTTTCAGGCTCCCCCTCATTAGTGATTAAAATATAATCAGAATTGGAGTATTTTGTAGATGGTTGGCGTTCTCTAATTGACCTCCTTAATTGAGGTTCTTCTTCTGGTTGAATGGGGTTCTCTGCCCCCCCCCTGCTCAATACCCTCTTCATTCGTATCTTCATCTACAATCGTATCTTGATCCCTCACAACTGGCTCTTCTTCTCCATCTTGTTCTGATTGATGCATTCTTCTTTCTATGGCATCATCTAATAGAATGCTTTCTGGTGTAATATCGATAACACCATCACTTGTAGATCTTTCATCGATGATGTCATTCTCATGAAATACAAGAAAGTATCTTCTTCCTCCAATGGATTCTGTATCCATGGGACCACAAACGTCAGAGTGTACCAACTCTAACTTATTATTTCTCCTTCTAGAGCTTTTCTGAAATGAAACTCAATGTTGCTTCCCAAATAAACAATGATCACACGGGTTAATTTTTCCTTTGGCTAATGGCATGAGGGACTTCTTAGCCAGTATATTCAACCCTTTCTCACTAACATGCGCCAGTTGCCTATGCCATAAATTTGGTGAAGCATCATCTCCAACTGTATTAAGTTGACCCGCACATATTGTTGTGTGAGTTTTGTATAACGAGCAACACAATCTTTCTTTCGCCACCACTAACAATCCTTTGGTCAGTTTCCAATTTCCATCGCGTGTATGATCGTGATAACCTTCCTTGTACAATACACTAACAGACAACAGGTTCAACCGAAGATCTGGAATATGTCGCACATTTTTAAGTGTTAATGTACATCCGACCCTTGTCTTCACACAGATATCGTCGATTCCCACCATTTGTGAGACACTATTATTTCCCATTTTAATAGTACCATAATCACTCGCTTCATAGTTTGAGAAGTATTCCCTTTTTGGAACACAGTGGTATGAGGCACAATAATCTACAATACACTCGGTATCTGCATCTCCAACATGATAACAATCTGCATCATGAGATACTAAAGCCACCTTTCCATCTTCTATTGTGACTGTAGCAGATGTGTTTTTGTCATTATCATGACTTCGGTTTGCATTCTCTTGTTTAAAGAAATGGCAGTTCCTTTTGAGATGACCCTGCTTTCCACAGTGGTAGCATGACCTCTTCTCCCGGGACTTGGATCTATCTTTCGATTTCCCATTCCCACGACCTCTACTCTCGCTTTGACCCCTGTTTTCTGTGACAAGGGCTTGTGAACTGGTACTGGCAATGTATCTTCTATGAAGTTCTTCATTAAGTAGGCTATTCTTTACCATAGACATTGTTACCACACCATTTGGAGCTGAGTTACACAATAATACGACAAGAGTATCCCAGCTATCTAGTAGAGTTCCCATCAAAAGACATGCTTGCATCTCATCATCCAAGGACATACCGGTAACTGATAACTCACTTATGAATCCTTCAAAGTCGTTCAGGTGTTGTGTGATTGATCGTCCCTTTGTCAGTTTCAAGTTCATGACTTTGCGAATCATGAACACTTTTCCTTGAGCATTTTTAGCTTTGTACATATGCTCTAGCTTATTTCAGAGAACTTTGGGATCTGTTTCGTTCCTCATGTAGTTGTGCAGGCTATCATCTATCTATTGGCGTATTATACCCAATGTCTGCTTCTTCAACTTTATCCACTGTTGTTCTTTCATATCCTTCGGCTTTGCGTCGTCACCCTCAATTGGATCATATAAATCTTTGCAATTGAGATAGTCCTCCGTTTTGAATTTCCACATTGAATAATTTGTATCAGTCAATTTGATCATTACACCGTCATTCGCCATGCCGGAACTTTAAAAATAGCAAACTTTTACTATTCACAAATTTTACTATTCACATAAGTAGTAACTGTATATGTGAATAGTATCGTATACCCAAATAATACTTGTACATTGGAATAGTAAAAGTATGCCTCCTGTATACTTAAATAATATTATTCATAAAATGACCAAATTTGAATAGTATTATTCAAGTTACTATTTTACTAAGTTACTATTTTACTATTCAATTAAATTGCGTATCTGCGACGGTTTTTCGAACGGATTGCGCAACAAGATTCTTCATAATTTTCTCGTCGTCGTGGTATATTTATTTTTGAAAAATATATCCACGGATTTTACTGATAAAATAACCTTCGGCTCTGGTATCACTTGCTAGGCCCAATAATAGTTTACAAGAAAAATAATAGCAGCAGAATAAAAGGCACGCAGATTTTTACGTGAAAACCCCAAATGAATTAGGGAAAAACCACGGGACCAATTCCGAATAATTTTTCCACCATGAAAATAATAGTAGGTATACCAAGAGATTACAAAATAGTGGCACTCAAGTATTTCCCAAAACCTCACTATTTTTATCTCTTACCCAACTCTTAGGAACCCTTTTCCTAAGGTTTTCTATACAGATTACATTTTTATCTGTGTTTCTTCTCTCTTGCTCTCTTCTGCTCTATGCTCTTAAAATGAGCAAAACCTCCTCTATTTATAGGAGATTTAAACGCGTATTGTCGAATTGTGCACAGTAATTTTACTGTGCACTTTTTGAAAAAACTCTTTGCCGACATGACTCTTTTTCCTTTTTTTCTCTATTTTAATTAATTCAATGAGTCCTATAATAAAGAGGGACACGACTCAACATGTTGGACTCCCAACAATTTTTAACGAGAGAGAAGTAAAAAATTGAGAGAAAAAATTAATTTTTAATTTAATTTTTGGTCAAAATTCATAACGCAATCTCTTAATAAAATAAATTTCACCACATCACTTGTCACATCAGTGTTGGTGGATTATGTTATGCGAATTTACCAACTTTAATATGTAAAGTGTCATAATTAAAAGTTGGAAATAACCAAAGACATTGATATCCAACTTCAAGAGAGTCCGTATGTATTAACCTTTCTAGTTTTTTCAGCGGAGGTGACATTTTAATTTCTTGAAGATATTATTAAATAAAAAAAATAGATAAATTTAGTTTATTTGGTTCAAATATTTTAGATTATTGATTTCTTCTAACGTGTATTTAAATTTGTATGTTATGATTTTAATTTATTTTAAACCATGGTTTTCAGAATCGGATCGGCCACCGAGCCGGTGAATGCAGTGGTTTATGGATTTAAGGTTAAACTGGATTAAATCGGTGGTCGAACCAGATTTTTTTAAAACATGTAAAAATACTAAATATTTTATGTAATTTGATATTAAACATGTAATATAAGTTATACTCATATAAAAGTTAATAATATTAAATAAAATATTCAATAATTTAAATTTATATTTCAAATAAAAATAAAACACAAGATAATAACTAATATAATTTAATGAAAGAATTCAAACCGAATTCTATATTGTATAGATTGGATTAAAAAAGTTAATAAATTTGATTTATGATATATAAAAATTACGCATTAAAAGAATTAAAATTTATACACAATATATAAAATAAAAAAATTATATATCCATTTAATATAAATTTAATTAAAAAACTTAGAGTAAAGTTATTTAAAAAATTTATATATTATTTCGTTATGAAAAATATTCAAAGTTGTTATTGAAAGAAATGTTTTAAATTTAATAAAATGTGTAGTATATGAAATAAAAAAATATTTATTATGATTTTTTTATAATAAAATATTATTAAAATAATTTAAAAATTAATAAAAGTATATAAGGAGAAAATATTATCACTTGTGTGTGGTAGCTCAGTTGGTAGAGCATGTATTGAAACATATGTTAGAGGTTTTGTGTTCAATTCCGACCACCAACAATTTTTTAAAAAACATGATTTAAGATAAACGGAAATCGGTTAACGGTTGAACCGGCCAGTTTCCAATCGAACCGATCAATTCAACCGGTCGTTGACTTATTCTTCCAGTCAAATCGGATCGGACCAAGCACCAGTTCCGATCAAATCCGGTCCGATCCGATTTTCAAAACCATGTTTTAAACAATGTAATTGTGTTGTTTTTTAATTATTAAATTAAAATATGGAAAAGTTTGTTTCTAGAGTCAAGGAGTTATTTTATAAAATTCAAAATTATTATCAAATAACAATTGCCATGGCTACTAATAATAAGTGGGAAAAGAACCCTGATAATATAGGAGTTTGGTCATAATATCATTGTGGCAAAAAAATTAATTAACTAAATTTCTTTATGAGTCGGATTGCATATTTTTCCTATGAGGAATCATGTCTCCACCACTGAGTACGGAGGATAAATTCTAACGGTTTTTAAAAAACGCAGGCCCAAAAGACCTAGACAGATTATATATATTTTTTATGATTTAACTCAAATATCAAATGCATCGGTTTTTACAAAACCGAAACATTTGATGAATCGTTTGGTTTTCTTACAACCGATGCAATCCGTTGACCTATCAATTGTTGTGGTTTAAAATAATGAAATATGTGTTTGTTATATGAAGGCCTTTTTTTTTTCATTTTCCCTCAGTGTCTCATGAAATTCAAAGAGAGATGTGATCATGCTTTCAAGATATGATTTTTGTACATTGCTCAAATTTGAAGTTGTGATATTTGAAAATTTTGTTGCTTGCTTTCATGTTTCACTCTTTTTTATTTGATAAGACTTCACGTTAGCTCATGCAACAATTGATCTTAAACTAATTGTTTTCGAAGTGTTGCTTTGAATATTTGCATATTGATAATTTTAAATGAGGAATTGGAGATTTTTCGATGAGAAACAAAGAAAATTGTTTCATTGATTGCTTAATAGTGATGAGGGTGTGAATTTTTTTCCTTAGAAAACTTTACGAAGATCAAGAACGTATTTTTCACCTCAATAAGCCTCATTTTCAATTCTAGGGAGATGGTTGTTGATTGTAGATGTTGACTAGCTTACAACCAATTTTCCACCGGATGGTTGTTGACTAGCTTTTGTATGCCACTCCAATTTGGCATTACTTTTAAAAGCTTGATAGTTGTTGTCTCAAAAAGTTCATTTCATAATAAACATATTTTGACATGAGAAAACAATGTAAAACTGAAGCGTCCTACTAGCTTACAACCAACCAAAAAATAATTGTAATTGTTCTAAGCCTACAAAACTCTCCATTGTCTTATTTTTTAGCCTTCACTCGCCTTTAATTTTGTCATAAAAAACGATACCTGATAACCCCATATTTACGTATACTAACAATTTTACATTCAATAGTTCACTGCTTACAACAACATTTACACATATATAGCAATTGTAATGCAGATACCTGGAAACCAACATGTACTCACGTGTAAAGAGAGGCCAAATGCTTAGTTAGCCCCTAAAGTTGACACTTTTCACTAGGTGTAATCCTCAACTTTGAAAAGTTGCTACTATCCTCCTAAACTTGGTAAAAGTACACTCGTGCACCCCTCAGTACCACGTGTCACCATTTGACTTTTCAAAGAAGCCAAATTTTCTATTTTTCTCAAACCAATCATAAAGTGACACATGGCACTAAGAGGGGCTTTAGAGTGCTATTTTCTCAAGTTTAGGTGGCCGGAAAAGACTTGTCAAAATTGAGGGCAACATCTAATAAACAGTGCCAAGTTCGGGGGCTAACCATGCATTTAGCCTAAAAAAACCAGCAAAAATCCATAACGGGAAGCGTATACTAAAACAGTAACAAGCCAAACAGACCACCAAAATCTCCAGGAAGTGAAAGAAAGAAAAAATTTATGCTATTTCTACACAATTCTACAGTTTCATTCCTTCTTAAGAATATGCTTAAAAATCAGAAACTACCTCAATACGGTTCCGAGGTAACAAAGAGGAGTCACGGAGCACAGGAGGAGAAGGGAAAATCTCGGACAAGGTATCCCATGAAAGGTCATCGACATATTTACGCCTTTTTTCCAGGAAAGCTGGCCTGACTGGTGTTCCGACCATTTGGACTTTGCAAGTTAACATGGCAACAATCTCCGACACGGGAGCCCTCAAGTTGGCATGAGGTTGAAGGCACAAGAAAGCCACGTGGATGGCTTGCAACACGTCTTTCGTATCCGTGTTCTTGGATTATCGGGTCTACTAGTTCGGTTGCTTTTGATTTCTCTTATAACTTCCACGCCTCTGCACAGAAAATGTACGGATTAGAGGAGTGTCAAAATCTAAGATTTGACCTTGTATTTGGCGCAATTTGTCATTTTGACCCCTATAATAATTTAATTTCGTAGACAAATTTTACCCCTATACTTTAAGGGTGTGTTTGAAAACCTAAACATTTGAAGGAATTCAATTCAAATTATTTTATATCGAAAACTCGTGGATGAATTTGACCACTGTACTACAAGTTTTCATGAAATTTGATAGCTGGAGGACTATTCTATAGCATAGCAATGTATCACAGGGGATGTTAAGAGATACGAGCTAAATACCTACCTCCAAGGGTGTAGCGGTTCAAGATGTAGACAACACAATCAACAACTTCTGCCCACAACTCTTTGGGCAAATTCTTGCTCTTTAACATGCTCCTCACTATATCCATTACGGTTCTATTCTTTCGTTCAACAACACCATTTTGCTGAGGCGATCTCGAGATTGACAAGAAATGACGGATTCCTTGATGCTCGCATAATCTTTTGAATTCGTTTGACATGAATTCTCCCCCTCTATCAGATCTCAGGGCTTTGATGTAAGAGCCACTTTCTTTCTTGATGAGCGCCTTGAACTTTTTGAATGATCCAAAAACTTCTGATTTCTCCTTCAGAAGATACACCCATGTTTTTCTGCTATAGTCCTCAATGAATAGTAAAAAATATTTGTTGCCTCCCAATGATGTTAGTGTCATCGGTCCGCAAACATCGGCATGAATGAGCTCAAGTGGCGCCTCTGCTCTTGACATGGACTCCTTTGAAAAACTGGTTCTGGATTGTTTTCCAATAAGCCATCCTTCACAAAGCTGATGGGGTTTGTCAATCGGGGGAAGGCCATGCACCATCTCCTTCTGGTTTAACAATTTTAGTCCTCCAAAATTGAGATGCCCAAATCGTAAGTGCCAAAGCCAATGGGAATCCTTTACATAAGCTTTCAAACACTTGGCCATGCCCGTCTTAATGTTTAGAGTGAACATCCGATTTTTCGACATAGTCATACTCGCAAGCAGCTCCTTCTTCTCGTTCAACAGCACCAACTTTCGATTTACCATACGAACTTGGTAATTTTTCTCTAGCAGCTGCCCCAAACTTAAAATATTACTTTTCATGTTTGGAACATAATAGACATTGCTGATGAATTGGTGCTCTCTATTTTTTAAACGAATGAGAATAGTTCCTTTTCCTCTAATAGGAACTTTTGACGAATCTCCAAAGACAACATTTCCACTAAACTACCTGTCCAGTTCTGCGAACATTTTATCATCCCCGCAAATGTGATTGCTCGCTCCGTTATCAAGATACCAGATGTTGTTTTCTTGACTATGGTCACCTTCACGGGTTAGCAAAACCGTATCGGTTACCTCCTCATCTTGGATGTTGTTAGCTGTCTCCTCTGCTTGGTTTGGTGGGCTCCGACACTCTGATGTATAGTGGCCAAATCTCGAACAATTATAACATTGAACATTGGACTTATCTCGTCCATCAATCTGCCTCTAGTTTCCTCTTCCTCGTCCTTGCCCACGTCCACGACCTTTGCCTCGTATGGACTGATTATCTCCATTATTATTTTCACCTCTACCGAATGGTTAATTTCTGCTACATCCTCTTCCTCTTCCATTTCCTCCATGGCCCCTACTACGTCCTCTTCCGAATTGACTAGCATTTTAGCTATTTTCATCTTCTTTTAATGAAGCCTTTGCTGCCAATACTTGTTCAATAGACTCCTCTTTTTGTCTATTTAGCCTCTCCTCACGTGCTTGCAATGAGCCAACAAGTTCATCCACGGTCATTGTACTTGTGTCTCGTGACTCTTCTATGGCCATTACTGTGTAGTCAAACTTCGGTAGTAGTGACCATAGAATTTTTTCAACGGTTCTTGATTCATCGAGTTTTTCTTCGTACTGCCGCATTTGATTAACGATAAATTTTACTCGTGAGGAATTATCAACAATAGTTTCTGTCACCTTCATTTTCATCATCTTGAACTCACCCCTCAACATTTGTAGTCGAACTTTTTGAACTTTCTCTGCGCCTTAAAGAGAAACTCGCAATATGTCTCATGCTTGCTTCGAAGTGGTTGCTTCTGCCACCTTCTTAAATATTACATCATCTAAACCTTGATGGATTGGACTAAGTGCCTTCTGGTCATTTCTTCGACTCTTGTGCAAACTGTCTTTTTCGGCCTGAGACAGTTGTGCATTTTCAGCTGGGACTTCGTAACCTTTTTCGACAATATCCCAAACATCTTGGGCACCGAGAATGGCTTTCATTTTGATACACCAATTTTTGTAATTGGTTTTGGTAAGTTAGGGGAAGTTGAAGGAAACACCGTTGGTACTCATTTTTAGGAGATTTTTCAAAGAACTTGATTTTTATTTCGTAAAGGTGTTGTTGCAACGCTTCTGGATCTCTGACAACACTAAATACGTACTGCAACAGTTTCTGCAGATTTTAGCCACACTTCTAACAGTCTTATTACGACACTTATGGATTACTGTGACGCCTAAAATTTCTCAAACTAGACTTTTTCACTCGAAAAAATTTCTCGGGAAGAGGATCGGGTTTCAAAATGGCTCTAGTACCACTTTGTTGGAGAAAAGAGGAGCTTAATTAATCAAAAATAATAAGCAAGCATAAACACAACATTTAGAATGGAACTTACAGAACCTTTTTAATATTTTTTTTCACTCTTGCATTTAACATACAAATATTAGCTCTTATATAGAGCTTAAGGCTCACAAAATCCAAATATAATATACCCCACAAATCTACTATTTCAACAATAATATTTCCCACATATATTTCCTACTCAAATATCAACAAAATTCTACCCGTAAATGGCAGCTCTCACTATTCATAATCATGTGCATATTTATATAAATCTTATCCTTATCTTTTTTTTACAATATCGGCCATAGCCACAAATATTGATGTGAGCACGGAATTTCGCAGTCCCTCTCGCAAGACGATGATGATGTGTCCCCAATTTTGATGCCTCATAATAAAAGTTCTCTTTAAAATTTTTATTACCAATATAATGATCCTTGCGAATTTTATACTTGGTAGAATCTAGTTCGGCATGGCCGATAACGCGTCCGGTAGGAGCTTGAACCGATGATTTACACCCAAAATAAAATAAATCTCTAGATACCCACTAAAATATCATTAAAATTCAAAAAATCCTGCTTTGACCTCTTTGACCCGTGTTTGGCAGCTTTTCAGGCTTGTGGGCCCATTGGCAGTCAGCTTTTTGAAAGCTGATGCCGCCAGCGGTATCAACCCTTACCGCCGGCGACATGGCCAAATCGAGCTCTGCAGACAACTTTCTTCTTCCTCCTTGGGAGAGTCTCTTTTTTGCCATTTCGGTGAAAATGACTGAAAGGTCTCAAAGACCAACCCAATTTGCCTATAAAAACACACCTTAGGTTTCAAAAAAAAAGGAAGAGAACAAAAGAACAGAAGAATTAATTCTAGAGTAAGAAAATAGATTTTAGTGAGATAAGAATTAGAAAATGTAGGAAAAAGGATTCTGATCCATTTTTCCTAGCTTTTCTTCGTTGAACTCTCTGATATTGAGTTAAAGATCAGTAGAACTTTAAGTTAAAATCAACTTAATAGGATTTAGAGACTTAAAACTCTTAAACTTCACCACCAAATCACCATTACAAGCTCCCCGGAGGTGTTCCTTGGTTCACAAAGAGGTGGATTCACGACCCCGAGGTAAAAATTTTGAGTCTCAAAGCTCTTTGGCATTTATATTGGTAGATTGTGCTGATTCTTGGTGATTTGTGTTCGTTTTCAGGCTTTCGGTCATTTTTTGACCGTTACCTACTACTGCTGCAAGAAATTAAAGATGCCGGAGACATGTGATGTCGCCGACGGTATCACTCATGTCGCTAGAGACATCCATGATACCGCTAGTGACATCACATACCCCAGAGGCCTTTCTTTCTTGTAGGACCCTTTCTTTATGGTACTCAGAAAGCCATGCAACCTGCCTACAGACTGATGCCTCTAGCGACATCATTGATGTCACCGACGACATCATTGATGTCGCCGACGGCATCAGCCATATCGTCGACAGCATCAGCCATGTCGCCGGTGGCATGACCTTCTGGATAGCTGTTTTATTTTTTTCTTTTTCGACCTAGTTTATTTTTCGAAGCTAGGATACATAGTGCAATGATGGAGGTCCAAAACCTTCTGAAAATAGGCCCTACCCCATACCATGTGGCATTTTCACTAATAACCTGGATAAAATAATAATCGAGTCTAAAATTTGGTTTAAAATGGAATTTTTCTAAAAACGCCGTTCAAGTCTTATTTTAGCCATCCAACCGGGCTTCACAATGATATAAATATTTATGCCATGTTCATTCTAACTAGGGTCTTGTTTGGTTTGCTAACTATACATGATTCGTGATATGTCTCGCACAATGTGTCGTATCTAAGCTAACCGTTTTGTGCAGGTAGATTTAGGTTAGATGGATGTTAGGCCTTCGGGTATTTTATTTGTCGCATAGAGAATGTATAAGATTTGAGAGCCCTTAATAATTTCAATTTCTGCATTTACTTTTGGATGACGGTAATAATTATTCGATGCTTGATAAATGCGATAACAACATAATAACCGAAAACACAAATAAATAGGATGGATTAAACCGATTAAGAAAGAATGAAATGTTTTAACTTGGCCAAATGAAAAATAGATAACATCATCCAAACTCAGAATCTCTACTTAAGGTACGGTCTACCACCTAGTAGGAAAATCGTACCAAAATTTCCCGACTGAGCTGAACCGGGTGGCGACTCTATTTTAAGTATAGGATTTCGATCTCGTATCCTTTAACACCTAAATTAGACCTAAATCCAACTTCAACATCCGTGCTTTCATCACGCCTAAAATAAGGATCAATCCCTAGGCACGCTTCATAGCACCAGTTGTTATTTCCCTCGGTGCGGCGCATCTCACCAAGCCCCCGCGGATGGGGAAAAGGTCGTCCGCTCACAGTGGTGACTCTATTGGGGATGACCTCTTTAAACTTGAAATTATATTTTCATAAAGTTTAAAGGATTTTGATGATATATTAAAATCATTGGCCAAATTAAAACTTCATTCTTTTTCATGACATTTTATCCTTAAACACGCGTATAGATAATTCAGTAATTTTTAGGTGCCCCATCTTACCCGAGAAGCTCACGAAAGTATCACTCATGCCTATTGGAATGGAGGATACCTAGTGGGTGGATCACTCGTTTTAACCAACACGTAAACTCCTGCGATCGCACCTATTTGGGGAGTGGTTTAGTAACGTGGAATCAAGGTAAACGAGAACCTTCTACATCAATAACCCTATACCAAAGCCGCGCTAGAAAAAGCCTTAGCACAACATTCCTTTAGGATCACCAGAATAAATAAAACATTTGGGATGCACTTCTCTCACCATTATCGGTGAAGAAGCCAAACTTCATCCTTCCAAAAAGGTGTTTCACGGGAGTCAAAAGGTTGGAATAGGGATGATTTACGTGCTATGTACTCTATGATCATGCACCCCATGCATCATCTTTAAGAGCCATAAATGAATCAACTTCCCCTTACCGATCTCCATTCCTGGAAGAGGTTTAGCAACATGCGTAGGACTTCTCTTGTGCCTCCGTTGTGTCAATACATATCACTATATATGATGTGAGGTACAAACATCCCACATATGTTAGGGGGATAAGCCATCGCATCATCTCTAACCACATCTACGTGCAGCCATATATATCACGCACCACTTCTAAAAATAAAAAGCATGCATACCATCCATACCATTTACAACCCATTCATGGTCTGACCCACGGTTCATGATCCTAAACAGTCTTCCCCCCAAATCTGAACCTTTACAACAAACCATGACTCTCCCTTATGATGATGACCTTGCCCTGATCGAGGACCAAGCTAGTTCCACCCCTACCATGGGGCCAGTTCTTCCGCCATCTCTCAGCATAGAAATCACCTCTGCTAGGACCCAATTTATCTGTTCAGATCTCTTCTACAACACTATTCAGGAACAAATCTAGACAATAGTATAGTTATTTATCAGGTAAGCCCTAGCAAATGAGAATGCCAGTTAGATTTTAGAATCAGGCTGTCAGCCTCAATATCAGAGTGGTTTCATTTGGGAGGGCTCAGACCAAGTTCTAGGTAGCCCAACAGGGGCACAGCCAGCTCAATTCATTCAACCTCCTATCTAGTCAGTTCTAACTTGGCCCCAGCCCAGGTTATTCCAACTTGATCAAACTCCCATAACTCAACCAGCTTTCTCTTTCATACCTCCAAGCCCAAGGCATGAGGCCCAAGACTCAATCCTCCTTCCCTTTCTTGATGAACTCACCCAGCAAATCTCAACTCTCCCTAGAGAATCAGCCCAACCAGCAATATCGCCACCGCCTTTTGACACGTTACCTCGGGGGATGACCTACTAGCCAAACCTTTTTAGCAATAATCTGATGGCTGGTCCCCGACTAGATCAACCGACTCCTTATCCTTATAGTCAGTTCGGAAGCCACGACCAGGTCACGCGATCTCCGGGCGTGACACCTGAAGCCATGCATCAGTCAGCCAATGGCCAGCTCATACAACCTCGGGGCATGGCACATGAGGTGGAAGTTTTTTTGTGCCAACTAGCATCGACATGTCAAAAGGAATAGGAACGCTAAGAAAATAGTGGCCGAGCTCCAAGAGTTCTAGTATACACCAGGCAGAAGGCTACAATAGGTCAAGAGCATTGCCATCTCGGGCCGAGAGGAGCCGAAAGGCCTCTCAAAAACCTATCCCAACTGTCATTACAAACCCCTGGGTTTTACCCCTCAATATGATTTTCACCAGATTAAGAAGAGATGGCCTCATCGAACCCCTTCGTGAGTACAAAAACCCACCGGAAGACGAGAAGGGAAACTTTTATGGGTATCATATCTAGTGGGGTCATTACACGAATGAGTGCCAAACCTTAGCCTGAGCTATACATTGTCTGGTGAAGGAAGGAAGGATAGCTGATCCGGATAGAATGCCTGGGGTTACAAGGCTCATCGCCCAGGCAAGTATGACCGTTTCTAGTATGCCTAAGCGAACGAATGGGCCATATGAGCTCACTAGGGTTGTCGTTTCCAAGGATAAGGTTGGTGGAAAGAGAAAAATGTACCTTGACAATGAGGCTAGGAGGGCCAGATTTAAGTGAAATGGGAGGATGGAAAATGTATGGCTTAGAAAAGACAATGATGTTTAAGCAACAGGCACCCAAGCTAGCCACCCTCCTTTTGCCCTAGAGAAGGCCTCCAACACTTCACTTCCGATTAATTCCCACCCGAAGGCATGATCTTGCAAGGCCCTCCGCCTGTGGAGGTTGATAACTTTTAAGAAGTAATCGTTAGATTTATTTACTTTGTTTTGTTGACCTTTTCATGTACCAAACTTTGAGCTCCACCAGCAACTTTTATTTTTCTTACTTATGTCATGTTTCTACCATTTGATCCACCCATTCATATGAGCATACACATGATGCTTCCAGTATTTAGGATATTTTATTGTATGAAATTAATTTGAGTACAAATGAAGGCTCTTATGTGGTAATCAACTCCAATAATTTAACTCTTATCAAACACATGTGAGATAATAAAGTGCTTAAAGACCACGATAATACTTTTGCTTGGTCCACAGATCAATAGTCAGATTGTTGAACACCATGGGTCTCTTCCAGAATTAACTCAGTAACCCCGCAATGGTATACCTTCAAGCTACCAAAGAAGTATCACCTGGTTCCCTGAAATGGAAAATCGCGGCATATATTTTCACCCACCCATCCCTTTCCATTTTTCAAGCCCTATCCACCACTTCTCCTCTCCTTAGACATCCTTGGCATAGGGGTATAAACAATTGATGAAACACAACCTTCGTCAAATAAACAACGTAGTTGAATCTTACACAAATGTCACCGCCAAGGAAATGACCAAACTGGCAGAGAAACACATCTTCACCTAGCACAAATTAACCCACATCAAACCCCTCAAGCAACAAAGATCAGGGGTCAACCATCACCAAGAGCATAAAGTATGAGGGCAAGCACCTTTACCCCACAAGCCATAAAGATAAGCGCACAACTGAAGTCGTGATCAGATTGCAAAGTAAACCAGCAAAACAAGCTACCATTTCACCTTTCAAAGGCACCAAGTAAAAGGCCCCCTGAACCAAATGTCATTTGGTCAAAACCCTCCACCATCGGTACAAGGGGCCAACTCAGGCCTAACCAGGAAAGGTTGTACAAACTGCAGACTGAAGGAGCAATCAGAATAGTAATCAGAACGGCAATCGAAACAACTAAGAAGGCTTTGTGTAAGCACCAAAACTCCCACAAACTAAACTCCTTGTAAAGTTGCCCGATGTAACTTTGAAGGTC
The DNA here is from genome assembly GCA_947683365.1 of Euphorbia pulcherrima. Lineage (NCBI taxonomy): Eukaryota > Viridiplantae > Streptophyta > Magnoliopsida > Malpighiales > Euphorbiaceae > Euphorbia > Euphorbia pulcherrima. The sequence continues at coordinate 29,699,968 of CANTUS010000007.1, forward strand.
AGAATGAATCGGGTGATCCAGGCAAAAATCGAACGGACACTAAGAACCTTAAAGAATCTGCAAAGGCGTAACTAAACGCATAATAGTAAGTCAGATACCTAATACCCTCGCCAAGAGCCATAGACCCGACATTAAAGCGTCTGGAACCTTCCAACACCGACGTTAATAAAAGTTCAGATCAAATTGAGAAGGTTGTCGTATGGCCAAAGATGATATCAAATGAGTAGGGATATCAAAGCCATGACAAGCACAAGAGCGAGTTCATTGACCTAGTCAACCAGGATAGGCTTAAATGTTATCAGGTCTAAACAAAAGAAATAAATTAGAAAAGCGGCACACCAAAAAAAATATAATAATCACCCGCCTTTCGGTCTTTTATTGATCGGACAAAAATTAAGGTGACACCCGATGGTCAGTATCCTGCAAACTGGCCGTGCAAAAATTAGGGGATAAGTCAATATCGCCCGCTGAACTAAAAACAAGAAAAGGGTGGTTCAGATAAAAATTAGGGCACGAGAGAAAAACAGTGAGATGTTAACTTAAAAATCTGTAAAGGTTGGTTAACACCAGGAGTTCAATTAATGGAAATGATTGCCAACAACTTGTACTCAAATTAAATTCACTCGATAAAAGTGTCTTTCGCAGTGAAACCTCTATGCTTGTGATTGTATGAAGGTCTGGCAACCAAGTGAAGGAAACATCGCAAGTAAGCTTAATCGAAAATGCTCCGAGCTCATCAGTGTTTCTTTTTAAAAAAAATCCTGATAGGCTGAAAACATCTAGGTCTATGCAAAAGTTGGAATAAGCCTGCTGGGTTGAAAACCCGAAAGGGCGGTCCAGGCAAAAATTAAGACAAGGCTCGATAGATTGAAAACCCCTTGGGGCAATCTATGCAAAAGTTAGAGTCATAAAAAAAGAAGAAGAAGAAGAAGAAACGGCTGAATTTCTCTAGTTCCCTCCAATCTGGGTTCCACAGGCTTTTTAGGAAGCCCCATAGCTGTTGAGTGTGGCTTGCCATAGAAGAATTTGAAGAAATGGCCAAAAATGTGTTTTTGGGAAGTTGATGCTGTCGGCGATATGGGTGTGGGCGGTTTTGAGGTGATACATTCAGCGATATGAATGATGTCGCCAGCGGCATGGAATTAATTTTCCCGGCGGCATCAGAAGTAATTTCATCATTTCAGACCTATACAATACCTGTAAACAACCCTAAAATACATTTTCAAAATCTGGTGCGAGTGCCAATCAATTTTATTCAATGAAAGCCTGAGGGTGCAAACCATTCAAATATTCCAAACATCTAGCCTACCAGACCAAAACCAAACAACAATCCAAATTATTCAAACCCAATGTATCGAGGGTACAAACCAAGATCCGAAATGAAAAGAAAAATGAAAGTATAAATCTAGGCATGCCCGCCACTGCCGGCCGGGTGAGATGAAACATCCTCAGGGCTCACTAGCCAATCATCAACCTCATCCTCCTCTCTTCCCTCAGTCATCGGGACGCTGCTAGTCTCCTCAACCACGGTAAAAGGGCATCGGCCGGCGTACATCTTCACTCCTCTATGACTGGTGCTACCGGGGTGCGCATGATCCAAGTTTTGCTTGCTCCTCCACTCCTGAATAGTAGCCTCCAACTGACTCAAGGTCGTTCACGCGATGTCAGAGTTCTGCAGTCTCCTCCTCGTATCTCCTTCGGGCCGCATCGATATCCGATAGGGAAAGCGCCAAGAAATCCTACAAACCAGGAAAAATGTCAATAATGCACTTCATTTATAGCATCCATACATGCATCTTATCTTATTGTGATATGTCATAATAGGAAATGTACCTGAACAAGCAGCGATTGCCTAATAAGTGCATCCCGAAGAGCAAAATTGTTCTCTGCCAACTGCTCTATATGGCTCCCTGCAACCTAAAAAATCCAAAAGGCAAATCAATAAGCACCCGCATCTAAGGGTAAGCAAGAAGGCAATTATCATGTTCCCAAGCCTTATATAAGTAGTGCCCTCTAGAATGAAGATTAGAGCATGCCAGCTCGGTCCTATGTTCCTGGGATGGGACTCGCCTTGGGAATTCATCAGTAGGAACTAGGTCTCCATCGGGTTGACCAGGCGCCCTTCCATAAAATTTATCCCGTTCGGTACACCATAGTATTGGATCCCGCTCAAGTTATCCCGACCTCTTTTTCTCGGAAGTTCCTGAAAAGCACGAAAAACACACATACGCAACATTCCTAACCCAAACAATTGTAAATCATGCACATAAATGAAATCATACCTTAAAAGATCAATGCCCCCCTGAGACATCGGCACACTCCCACCAGCTACATCCGCACCTATCTTGTCCTCCCCTTCTGGCTCGATCTCAATGTTGTCTTCAACCTCCATCTTAGCCTCCTCTTCCTCTCCTTCTTCCTCCTCTTTGACATCCACAATACCTTTGAGTTGCCTCTTCTCCTCCTCTAGCCTTTGCTCATTATGGTATTCAATTATATCGTTCCTATGGATGTAGGGGCACAGGGTGAGTAGGCGCTGCTGGTGCCACTCGTAGGAGCCCGAAACTCTCGGAATGACCCGACTATTCCCCTCGATATAATCAGCTTGGTCAGCCGCATATATAATAACTAGATGGGGCCACCATATGCCTTTGGGAGGATTGGCAGGCATCGGTCTATCGGTGATAGGGACAAACCTCCAGCCCCAGATGCCCTCCCTCAAGTACCATTGCTGGGACAAGGGGTACTCCACGACAAACCAACTGTCATCCACCTCCTTCTTGACCCTCTCAACTTCCAGTAGGTTCTCCACTCCATCAAATGGGTCCAGGACAAGCTGCACCAACAATCAACCAAAATAACCGATGTAAGTATAATGTAAATTCATAAACGCTTTTTGTTTACTAATGTTTTGTTCTAAGTGTGAAACAGGGACTAAATCAAAAGATCACATACCGAGCTCAATTGCACACTCCTCAAGACCTCCCTGTACTTCGTGGGGTGCGTGGCCTTCCCGCCAATACCACTGCACTAGTGGGAGATAAAATGGGAACCCGACGGCACGATCTTCTTGAACTCGACCGGCGGAAGGATCTGGTGCTCAAAAGCCCAGGCCTGCACAAGTAATAATTAATTAGTTCAAAAACATCCACAGTAAATGAGTCATGCACAATCAAGTAAAATGCTTCCAAGGAAGGTATACTTGAAGTAGCAGATGGCAGAGACGGAGGACCTTCCCCTTTTCCGAGCGCCCACATCTAGTCCTTGATACATATATGCCAGAATGGCCCTTGACCAATTCTTCTTCTTCATGTCCACCACATTCTCCATGGCGAATATTAGCCCGTATTTGATCTTGCTCCCCAAAATCGAAAAAAATAGCACGGTGAGCAAGGAAATCATGAAGGAGCAAATGCAAGCATCTCTCTCATCCGTAGGCACCATATCTGCTCTAGTTTAGTGTTGGTGCAGCTCACCATAGGATAACCACCCTACGACGGGCTTCAAGCCAAATATCTACTTCACTCACCTTACCACAGGCTTTTCAGTGTGATACTTGTCCATGTAGGCGTCAAAATGGATGACCTCGTCCATCCATGGGAGCCCGGTCATGGCCACAACATCACAAGGCATGATTGTCGCCTCCCCAAATGAGAAGTGAAAGGTATAGGTGGTTTCAGACCACCTCTCCATAATATCCATCACAACTGGATGGGAGAGCTTCGGCATTAACATGGGCATGATTCAAACCAAGTCCCCAAAGCCCGTCTCATTGATGGCCAGCATAAGCTCGAGGTCCTTCTCTGCTACGTGGTGCCACCACTCACCTATTGTACCCATACCTCCAGTATAGGTCAGTTTGTGCGGCTGTAAAATTAGAAACAAATAGATAAGTCTCAAGTCATCTACCAGCCCTTATTTCTTGCTGTAAGGTTGCTGATGTCACTTCTGCTAGAAGTGATGTCGCCGACGACATCATCCATATCACCGGCGATATGGATGATGCCGCTGGCGATATCACCACAAGCAGAAATGGCATCATACTTGCTTTGGCTTGTTTTAAGGCCTGATGTCGATAGAAACATCACTCATGCCGCTAGCGACATCACAACCTGCTGGCAGAACCCAGTTTTGCCCCAAAAATTGCACCCATCGCGCCAAAACCACAAAAATCACACTTAATCGAATCCTAAACCTAAGAACAGTAAAAATCGAACCTAAAACATGCAATATCAGTTCATAATCAGTCTATTTCACCCTTATAACTCCTATTATTGCACGATTTTGAGCCTAAGGCCGAATCAAAATCAACCCAAAAAGAAGAATTTCGAGTTTTGCAAGATTACCTACACGTAACAAAGATGTTTCTCCTTGTCCGGGGTCAGGTTGGTGATGAGGGAATTGATCCCATACCCATACATCTTGGCCAGAATGCCAACTGAAGGTCCCTGATACAGTCTCTGTACATATCACCCTTTGGGTAGAATGCCAACTGAAGGTCCCTAATATAGTCTCTATACATATCACCCTTTGGGTTCACCCTCAGAATGCCAACTGAAGGTCCCTAATACAGTCTCTGTATGTATCACGCTTTGGATTCACCTTTAGAACGGTAGCTAAAGGTCTCTGATACAGGCTCTATACGTATCACCCTTTCAGTTCACCCCTAGAACACCATCTGAAGGTCCCTGTTACAGTATCTATACGTATCATCCTTTGGGTTCAAACCTAGAATACCAACTCAAGGTCCCTAATACAAGATTTATATGTATCACCCTTTGGGTTCACCCCCAGAATGCCAACTGAAGGTCTCTGATACAGGCTCTGTACGTATCACCCTTTGGATTCACCCCTAGAATGCCAACTGAAGGTCCCTGATATAGTCCCTGTACATATCACCCTTTGAGTTAATCCTCTTAAACGCCAACTGAAGTTCCCTGATACAATCTCTGTACGTATCACCCTTTGGGTTCACCCCTAGAACTCCAACTGAAGGTCCCTGATATAGGCTCTGTACGTATCACCCTTTGGGTTTACCAACGCTAACTGAAGGTCCCTGATACAGTCTCTGTACGTATCATCCTTTGGTTTCACTCCCAAAATCCCATCTGAAGGTCCCTGATATAGTCTCTATACGTATCACCCTTTAGTTTCCCCCCTAAAATGCCAACTGAAGGTCCCGGCATGACCCTGTACATGTCGTCTTTGGGTTCACCCCTCCAAGATTGTAACGTAACCCGGAACTACACTCCACCAATCCACAAAGCATAAGTCCAACCAAGGGACAACCAATCCACAAAGCACAAGTCCGACCAAGGGGCAATCTCTCCGTCAAGCATAAGTCCGACCAAGGGGCAATCTCTCCGCGAAGAATAAGTCCGACCAAGGGGTAACCAATCCATAAAGCACAAGTTCATCCAAGGGCTAATCTCTCCATAAAGCATAAGTTCGACCAAAGGTCAACCAATCCACAAAGCATAAGTCCAACTAAGGGGCAATCTTTCTGCAAAGCATAAGTCCAACCAAGTGGCAACCAATCCACAAAACATAAGTCTGGCCAAGGGGCAATCTCTCCACGAAGCATAAGTCTGACCAAAGGGCAACCAATCCACAAAGCATAAGTCCGACCAAGGGGCAATCTCCCCGCAAAGCTCAAGTTTGACCAAGGAGCAACCAATCCATAAAGCATAAGTCCGACCAAGGGGCAATCTCTCCGCGAAGCTCAAGTCCGACCAAGGGGCAACCAAGCCACAAACTATAAGCCCGACCAAGGGGTAATCTCTCCGTAAAGCATAAGTTTGACCAAGGGCCAACCAATCTACAAAGCATAAGTCTGACCAAGGGGCAACCAATCAATAAAGCACAAGTCCGACCAAGGGGCAATCTCTCTGCGAAGCTCAAGTCCGACCAAGGGCCATCCTTTCCACAAAGCATAAGTCCGACCAAGGGGCAAACTAGTCATCCATCGAGTATCATTCCTATCCCTTGCTCTTTCATGTGATCATACTGACATGTGGCAGCAGTGATCCCCCGAGGGGCAGCCTGTGAGCACGGGATTTTACAGTCCCTCTCGTGAGACGATGATGATGTGTCCCCGATTTTGATGCCTCATAATAAAAGTTCTCTTTAAAATGTTTATTACAAATATAATGTTCCTTGTGAATTTTATACTTGGTAAAATCTAGTTCGGCGTGGCCGATAACGCGTCCGGTAGGAGCTTGAATTGATGATTTACACCCAAACTAAAATAAATCTCTAGATACCCATTAAAATATCATTAAAATTCAAAAAATCCCGCTTTGACCCATGTTTAGCAGCTTTTTAAGCGTGTGGGGCCGCTGGCAGTCAGCTTTTTGATGGCTGATGCCGCCAGCGGTATCAGCCCATACCGTCGGCTGTATCATCCATGTTACCGGTGGCATGGCCAAATCTGGCTCTGTAAACAACTTTCTTCTTGCTCCTTGGGACAGTCTCTTTTTTGCCATTCGGTGAAAATGGCCGAAAAGTCTCGAAGACCACCCCAGTTTGCCTATAAAAACACACCTTAGGTTTCAAAAAAAAGGAAGAGAACAAAAGAACAAAAGAATTAATTCTAGAGTGAGAAAATAGATTTTAGTGAGATAAGAATTAGAAAAGGTAGGAAAAAGGATTCTGATCCATTTTTCCTAGTTTTTCTTCATTGAACTCTCTGATATTGAGTTTAAAATTAGTAGAACTTTAAGTTAAAATTAACTTAATGGGATTTAGAGACTGAAAACGCTTAAACATTACCACTAAATCACTATTACAAGCTCCCCAGAGGTGTTCCTTGGTTCATGAAGAGGTGGATTCACGACCCCGAGGTAAAAATTTTGAGTCTCAAAGCTCTTTGGCATTTATATCGCTGATTTGTGTTGATTCTTGGTGATCTGTGTTCATTTTCGACTTTCGATCATTTTTCAACCGTTACCTTCTGCTGCTGCAAGAAATTGAAGTTGCTGGAGACATGTGATGTCGCTGGTGGTATCATTCATGTCGCTAGAGACATCGCGGATACCGTTAGTGACATCACATTCCCCAGAGGCCTCACTTTCTTGTAGGACCCTTTCTTTATAGTACTCAGAAATCCATGCAACCTGCCTATAGACTGATGCCTCTAGCAACATAATTGATGTCACCAGCGGCATTAGCCATGTCGCCAGCACGATGACCTTTTGGATATTTGTTTTATTTCATTCTTTTCCGACCTAGTTTATTTTCCGAAGCTAGGATACACATTGCAACGATGGAGGTCCAAAACATTCTGAAAATAGGCCCCACCCCATACCATGTGGCATTTTCACTAATAACCCGGATAAAATAATAATTGAGTCTAAAATTTGGTTAAAAATAGAATTTTCTCAAACGCCGTTGTGAGCACGGGATTTTGCAGACCCTCTCGTGAGACAATGATGACGTGTACCCGATTTTAATGCCTCATTTTAGAATTTTTATTACCAATATAATATTCCTTGCGAATTTTATACTTGGTAGAATTCAGTTGGGCGTGGCCAATAAAGCGTCCGGTTGGAGCTTAAACCGATGATTTACACCCAAATTAAAAAATAACCATTAAAATATTATTAAAAATCAAAAAGATGCCTTTTGACCCACTTTTAACCACTTTTGGCGACTTTTTAGGATCTCAGGCCCACTGGCTGTCGTTTGCTAGAGGCTGAAGCCACCAGCGGCATCAGCCATGAAGCCGATATCATGGTGATGTCGCCGGCGGCATCATTCATACCGTCGGCTGCATGACCCGAAGCGGTTCCCTGCACAGATAGCCTTTTGGCCACTTTCGATGGAATTAGTCAATAAGGTCTCGAAAACCACCCCATTTCACCTATAAAAGCACACCTTGAGCTGCAATTAGGGGGAGAGAACCATCTAAGGTTAGGAGTTTAATGTTAGAATGAGAAAATAGATTTTAGTGAGATAAGAATTAGATAAGGCAGGAAAAAAAAGGGATTCTAATCCATTTTTCCTAGTTTTTCTTCTTTGAACTCTCTGATCGTGAGGTTAAAATCAGTAAATCCTGTAGTTAAAATCAACTTAATTGGATTTAGAAACCCAAAACACTTAAATTTACCACTAAATAATCGTAACAAGCTCCCCAGAGGTATTTCTTTTCGGTTCATGAAGAGGTGGATTCAGAACCCCGAGGTAAAATTTCTGAGTCTCATAGCTCTTTGGCATTAATATTACTGATTTATGTTGATTCTTGTTGATTTTTGCTCATTTTTGGGTTCTCGGTCATTTTTTACTGTTCCATGTTGCTGCTGCAAGAAATTGAGGTTGCCGGAGACATGTGATGTCGCCGGCAGTATCGCCCATGTCACTAAAGACATCACTGATACCGTCGGTGGCATCACATTCCCTAGAGACTCCACTTTCTTATGGGACCCTTTCTTTATGGTACTCAGAAAGCCATGTAACCTGCCTGCATATTGATGACACCAACGACATCATTGATGTCACCGGTGGCATCATCCATGCCGCCAGCAACATCAACCATGTCGTCGGCGGCATCAGCTTTATCATCGGTGACATGAATTTCTAGACAGCTATTTCTATTTCGTTAGTTTCTGACCTAGTCTATTTTCCAAAACTAGGATATACAGTGCAATGAGGGAGGTCCAAAACCTTCCGAAAATAGACCCCACCCCATAACGTGTGGCATTTTCACTCATAATTTGGTCAAAGCAATGATCGAATCTAAAATTTGGTTAAAAATGGAATTTCCCAGCAAACGCCGTTCGAATCCTATTTTAGCCATCCCACCGGGCTTTATATGTAACGAACCGAAATTTCCAAAATTTGCTTATAATAAATTACTATGGTATTAAAATATCATAGAAATTATTTTTATTGTTATTATTGTTATTGAATATAAGGCATGAGGAAATAAGAGCTAATTATAGTAAGAGGGATGAAATGGGCATTTAATTATTTGTCCAAGGGCAATATTGGAAAAAAAAGAAAAAAAAAGAAAATACATACATAACTTACCAGCTTCTTATCTTCTTCTCTTCCTTACCTTCATCATTTCCTTCCTTCATTTCCTTTACCAAAAATTTTCTATAATCCAAAAACTTCTGATTTCTTCGATTTAACTTCGAATTCTTGTTAGAAATCGATCCTTAAGCCCTCTATCATCATCAATTTCAGTCAATCAAGACTAGAAGAGGAGGATTTCAGATATTAAGATTTGGATGAATAGTAACCCGAGTTTGAGGTGAGTGATTTTTGGTGAAATTAAAGCTTAATTAGTAGAATTCATGGTAGGTTAAGCATATTTATGGTATTAGGAAGTTTATTTATGCAATATCTGGATAGAATTATATATGGATATTGTAGAGGAAGCTATTGCAAGTAAATCAAAGGCAAAAGGGGTAGAAGAGAGCTAGAAAGAGCATAGAAAAAGGTTTGTGTCCCGAATTTCGATTTATCGGTTTTTCGGAAAATTTTCATATTTGTATCCCTGTTTTGTTTTAATGTTTTCTCTTGCTATATAAATCCGATTTGAATGATTCTTGATTCTATTGATATCTACAGAAAGTAAAAAATATATGTTCAGAAGAAACCTTGTTGAATTTCGTTCGTTTTCAATGTGAAAATTTTGTTTGAAGTTGAGTCACAAAATCTGTTTTCGGAAAATCTCAGCTTGGTACACTGTTTAGTATTTTGATCATAACTTTGGTTATAAGATTTGGATTTCAGTGATTCTGGTGGTTTTGGAAAGGTGAGACATGTGGGTAATTATTTTTAGAAGAAAGTTCTTCGATTGGATGATGGTTTGATAGTGAAAAATGCAGTTAAAGTCAGGTTATGAAACCTGGAAAAATTCTGGAAAGTATGATATTGATGTTATTGAGTTTTAATAGAAGTTTGATGCTTAAAAATTTAGGATTTGGATTTCTTAATTACTGAAGTTATGTTGAATTATGATTGATAGTTTATATTGGAATTGTTGAGATGTTACTTTGATTTATTGCCCTTATTAAACGAGTAGAATACGGGTCAGGGTAGATTGGCGCCAATAAAGGGGGGTACAGTACTGTACAAACAATTGAAGCTTTGGCTTCGGGCTTTGGCCGATATATATATATATTGATATTGAAGCTTCGGCTTCGGGCTTGACCGATATATTGATTTTTGAAGCTTAGGCTTCGGGCTTGACCGATATATTGATTTTTGAAGCTTCGGCTTCGGGCTTGACCGATGTATTGATTTTGAAGCTTTGGCTTCGGGCTTGTCCGCTCTGGTATCCATTTTACCGTTATTCAGGACTTGTTTACTTTGGGCAATAAATGGTTAAAGTGTTTGGAAAAATTGGATATAAATTTGATTGTACTTTGAAAGGATTACTATATAAGTTTTGTGATTTGGTTCCATAAAGTTGGTTAATTTGTTTTTGACTTATAAATATACTTTGTTTCTATTTTAAAAATATTCAAAGTTGTTATATTTTTTTTATGGACACCACTAAGCAAATTGCTTAGCGTGTAGTTGATTTTCTACGCATAGGTGGAGAACTTGTAGATAGCTTCGACCAAAGTGGTACAGGTGGATCAGCTTAAAGAGCAAATAAGGAAAGATTCGAGGTGGATTTATATTTTAATGTAATATTATGGTTTGTAGAATAATGGCATGTACTAGAGAGTGAGAAATGTAAAGTGGCATTGAGAAATATTTGGAGAATAATTTGGAGTTTAAAACATTATATTGGTATTTGTACGCATTAAATCTATAAGTATTGAACTCTATATAGTGGAGTAGAGTTGTTTATTAGGTGAGTATTGTTACCGTGGCACTCCCTATAAGGGGGGTGTTACATTTGTTGGTATCAGAGTTGAGGTTTAAGCGATTCTAGGACTAGTATGTACATGCCATTTAGGATATAAATATGATGTGTTAGTTGTTGATCCACTTTGGTCCAATTTTCAGGAATAAGAATGGCTAGTAGTAGTCATAACCAGAGTGAGGAAGAGGATGCTGAGAGTACGGTCCGTATTAGACAAGGGGATGAACAAAGACATGAACCACTACCAGTTCATGGCTTTCCTGAACAACCTACTCCAGCACAAGCTGCTTTACTTCAGCATATGACTACTGAAGTAATCACACAAGTACTATGAAACATCCAAATCCCTCAAGTTCCTGTAGTACCTCATGTTGAAAAAAGGGAGGAGAGAACTCCTCTTGAAAGAATCAAGAAGCTCTCGGCTGATGACTTCAAAGGGGATACAGTGAATTCTGCAATTGCAGAAGATTGGCTTGATCATACTAAATGGTGTATGACTAGGCTTCATTTTATAGATGAAGAGAGATTAGACTGTGTTCAAGGTCTACTCAAAGAACAAGCCAGGAGGTGGTGGGATAATATTGTGAGAGAAAGGCGACCCAGAGAAATCACCTGGAGTCTTTTCTTGGAACAATTTGACAAAAAGTATGTTAGTGAACGATTCAAGGATGAGCAGAGGAAATTGTTTTTGTCTTTGAGACAGGGATGAATGACTGTATCAGAATATGAAGTTCAATTCCTCAAACTCGAGAGGTATGCTCGTGATATCATTGACAGTGAAGTGAAGCGATGTAAGAGATTCGGGGATGGGTGGAATGATGAAATTAGAGTGCATTTACTTGCACAAAGGATTAGGGTGTTCAATGACTTGGTTGATGCTGCTACGGGCATTGAGAAGATTAATTCAGATAGACAACAAAGAATGGCTAAAAGGTCTGGATTTTAAAAGGGATCACAGGGTCCAGCTAGTTTAGAATCTCCAAGTAAGAGACAGAAGGGAACATCAGAACAAATACAATCTCATTTTAGAGGGTTTTCACCGAGACAAACCATAAGTACGGGATCAGTGACTAGCGTACCTTCAGGTAGAGACAGAGGAAATATTCCAAAATATTCTAATTGTGGAAGGATGCATACAGGGGAATGTTGGGGAAAAGGTAGAGTCTATGTTAAATGTGGCTCAAGGGAACATTTGATTGCAAATTGTCCTCAAAGAAAGATAAGTACATCTGCACCTACAGTAGTTCCTACTCCTACAATGCAAGGTGGAAGAGGAAGGGGAAGAGGAAATGCTAGTGGTTCAAGTAGACATAATGTGACTCAACAAGCACCGCTAAGTGGTAGACCGGGAGGAATGGCGCGAAGTTATGCAATCCGAGGGCCTGAGACTAGAGAATCTACCAAAGTTATTGTCGGTAAATTTTCATTCTTTAATCATGATGTTTATGCTTTGATAGATCCTGGTTCATCTCATTCATATATATGTATTGCATTAGCACAAGAGAAAGGGTTGCATGTAGAAGAATTAGGAGAAAATATTAAAGTGACTAATCCTTTAGGACACAGTGTGATAGTAAGCAAAGTGTATATGAATTGCCCTATTACGATTTAACATCAACTTTTCCATGCAAATTTAATTGAGTTACCTTTCCGAGATTATGATGTTATCTTGGGAATGGATTGGTTATCGGAACATCGAGCTATGGTGGATTGCAAAAACAAAAGAATGTCACTTCAAGTTTCTGATGGAGAAGAAATAGTTATCGTGGGTGAAAGATCAGATTATCTCTGTAATATGATTTCTTTTATGAAGACTAAAAGGCTGGTTAGGAAGGGATGTCAGGCCTACCTAATCTTCACGCTAGAATTGAAGGAAGGTGAGTTAGAATTGCAGAATATTCCTATGGTATGTGATTTTCCCGATGTATTTCCAGAAGAACTACCGGGGTTGCCACCAAAAAGAGAGGTAGAATTCGCAATTGATGTATTGCCGGGTACCGCACTAATATCCAAAGCACCATACAGAATGGCGCCTGCTGAACAAAAAGAGTTGAATATTCAGTTGCAAGAATTGTTAGACAAAGGATTCATACGCCCGAGTATATCCTCGTGGGGTGCACCAGTGTTGTTTGTTAAGAAGAAAGATGGGTCGCTCCGATTATGTATTGATTACCGGGAGTTGAATAAATTGACAGTCAAGAACAAGTATCCATTGCCAAGGATTGAAGACTTATTTGATCAACTTAAGGGTGCCAAATACTTCTCCAAGATTGATTTGAGATCGGGTTACTATCAGATGAGAGTGAAAGATGATGATATTGAAAAGACGGCTTTCCGAACTAGATATGGGCACTATGAATTTTTGGTGATGCCATTTGGTCTAACTAATGCACCAGCAGTATTTATGGACCTTATGAACCGTGTCTTTTACTTATATTTAGATAGGTTTGTAGTGGTTTTCATTGATGGCATTTTGGTGTATTCTAAGTCACGGGAAGAGCATGATCAACATTTGTGGATAGTCTTCCAAACTTTAAGGGAAAATAAATTGTATGCCAAACTTAGCAAATGTGAGTTTTGGCTTGAAGAAGTTCCTTTCTTAGGCCATGTTGTTTCTGCAGAAGGAATTAAAGTGGATCCTAAAAAGATAGAAGCAGTTGTCGAATGGAAACCACCAAAGAACCCTATAAAAGTCAGGAGTTTCCTTGGTTTAGTGGGGTATTATAGAAGATTTGTGAAAGGATTTTCAGTCATTGCTGCCCCACTGACGAAACTACTTCAAAAGAATGCAAAATTTGAGTGGAATCACAAGTGTTAAGAAAGTTTTGAGAAATTGAAACTGATGTTAACAGAAGCACCCATCCTTACCCAACTAGAGCCTGGAAAAGATTTTGTAATCTATAGTGATGCTTCTCATAGTGGTCTTGGGTGTGTTTTGATGCAAGAAGGAAAAGTGATTGCCTATGCTTCTAAGCAATTGAAGAATCATGAAAGGAATTATCCTACACATGATTTGGAAATGGCTGCAATAGTCTTTGCCTTGAAAATTTGGCGACATTACCTTTATGGAGAAAAATGTTATATTTATACAGATCACAAAAGCTTGAAATATTTGCCAACATAGAAGGAATTGAATTTAAGGCAGAGAAGGTGGATGGAATTCATTAAAGATTACGATTGTCTTATTGATTACCATCTAGGAAAGGCTAATGTAGTGGCAGATGCTCTCAGCCGAAAGACAATGATGGCACTAAGGGCTATGAATACGGGGTTAGCTCTTACTAGTAATGGAGCCTTAATTGCAGAATTAAAGATTCAACCTGTACTACTACAACAGGTTAAGCAAGCACAAAATGAAGATGATGACTTTAAGGTCATTCGAGCAAGGACACAAGTGGGTATCGTAGACAACTATATGGTTCAAGAAGATGGGTGTCTATATTTTAAAGATAGACTATGTGTGCCAAATAATGAAGAATTAAAGAAGAATATCTTACAAGAGGGGCATAGTAGTCCTTATGCGATGCATCCAGGAGCAAACAAGATGTACCAAAATTTGAAGAGCCATTATTGGTGGAATGGAATGAAGAAAGACATTACTAACTATGTTGCTCAATGTCTAACTCGTCAATAGGTGAAAGTAGAACATCAAGTTCCTTCTGGATTGTTGCAACCAATAACAATTCCAGAATGGAAATGGGAACGAATCACAATGGACTTCGTGACGTCTTTACCACTTACACAGAAGAAATATGATGCAGTGTGGGTTGTTGTAGATAGATTGACAAAGTCTGCCCACTTTCTTCCAGTTAGAATGGATTATTCACTTGATAGGTTGGCTCAGTTATATGTAGATGAGATAATAAGGCTACACGGAGTGCCTATTTCAATCATTTCTGACCGAGATCCAAGATTTACTTCGAGATTTTGGAAGAAGCTGCAAGAAGCCTTAGGTAGCAAACTTCATTTCAGTACTTCATTTCATCCTCAAATAGATGGTCAATCTGAAAGAGTAATTCAGGTGTTGGAAGACATGATGAGAAGTTGTATCATTGAATTTGAGGGAAGTTGGGATAAGTATTTGTCCCTCATGGAGTTTGCCTATAATAACAGCTATCAGTCAACCATACAAAAGGCGCCATATGAAGCACTGTATGGAAGAAAATGTCGAACTTCATTATATTGGACCGAACTTAGTGAAAACAAGATTGTGAGGGTGGATTTAATTCAGGAGACAAAGGAGAAGGTAAAACTTATTCAAGAGAGATTGAAGGCTGAATCGGATAGACAAAAATCTTATGCTGATCTAAAAAGAAAAGACATTACTTATGAAGTTGGGGATAAAGTATTTCTCAAAGTATCTCCTTGGAAGAAAGTCCTGCGATTTGGCAAGAAAGGCAAGCTCAGTCCGAGATTCATTGGCCCATATGAGGTTATAGAGAATGTTGGACCGGTAGCTTATCGGTTGGCACTACCCCCAACACTCGACAAAATTCATAATGTGTTCCATGTGTCAATGTTAAGGAGATACAGATCAGATCCATCATATATCTTATCTCCTGATGTCGTAGAAATCGAACCCGACCTGACGTATGAAGAGGAACCGATACAAATCTTGGCGAGAGAAGTTAAACAATTGAGAAACAAGTCTATTCCTTTGGTAAAAGTACTTTGGAGGAATCATAAGGTTGAAGAAGCAACTTGGGAACCGGAGGATACAATGAAAACTCAATATCCGTAACTGTTTTCAGGTAATTTTTGAGGACGAAAATTCATAAGAGGGGGAGAATTGTAACGAACCGAAATTTCCAAAATTTGCTTATAATAAATTACTATGGTATTAAAATATCATAGAAATTATTTTTATTGTTATTATTGTTATTGGATATAAGGCATGAGGAAATAAGAGCTAATTATAATAAGAGGGATGAAATGGGCATTTAATTATTTGTCCAAGGGCAACATTGGAAAAAAAAAGAAAAGAAAAAGAAAATATATACATAACTTATCAGCTTCTTATCTTCTTCTCTTCCTTACCTTCATCATTTCCTTCCTTCTTCATTTCCTTTACCAAAAATTTTCTATAATCCAAAAACTTCCGATTTCTTCGATTTAACTTCGAATTCTTGTTAGAAATCGATCCTTAAGCCCTCTATCATCATCAATTTCAGTCAATCAAGACTAGAAGAGGAGGATTTCAGATATTAAGATTTGGATGAATAGTAACCCGAGTTTGAGGTGAGTGATTTTTGGTGAAATTAAAGCTTAATTAGTAGAATTCATGGTAGATTAAGCATATTTATGGTATTAGGAAGTTTATTTATACAATATCTGGATAGAATTATATATGGCTGTTGTAGAGGAAGCTATTGCAAGTAAATCAAAGGCAAAAGGGGTAGAAGAGAGCTAGAAAGAGCATAGAAAAAGGTTTGTGTCCCGAATTTCGATTTATCGGTTTTTCGGAAAATTTTCAGATTTGTATCCCTGTTTTGTTTTAATGTTTTCTCTTGCTATATAAATCCGATTTGAATGATTCTTGATTCTATTGATATCTACAGAAAGTAAAAAATATATGTTCAGAAGAAACCTTGTTGAATTTCGTTCGTTTTCAATGTGAAATGTTTGTTTGAAGTTGAGTCACGAAATCTGTTTTTGGAAAATCTCAGCTTGGTACACTGTTTAGTATTTTGATCATAACTTTGGTTATAAGATTTGGATTTCTGTGATTCTGGTGGTTTTGGAAAGGTGAGACATGTGGATAATTATTTTTAGAAGAAAGTTCTTCGATTAGATGATGGTTTGATAGTGAAAAATGCAGGTAAAGTCAGGTTATGAAACCTGGAAAAATTCTGGAAAGTATGATATTGATTTTATTGAGTTTTAATAGAAGTTTGATGCTTAAAAATTTGGGATTTGGATTTCTTAATTACTGAAGTTATGTTAAATTATGATTGATAGTTTATACTAGAATTTTTGAGATGTTACTTTGATTTATTGCCCTTATTAAACGAGTAGAATACGGGTCAGGGTAGATTGGCGCCAATAAAGGGGGGTACAGTACTGTACAAACAATTGAAGCTTTGGCTTCGGGCTTTGGCCGATATATATATATATATATTGATATTGAAGCTTCAGCTTCGGGCTTGACCGATATATTGATTTTTGAAGCTTAGGCTTCGGGCTTGACCGATATATTGATTTTTGAAGCTTCGGCTTCAGGCTTGACCGATATATTGATTTTGAAGCTTTGGCTTCGGGCTTGTCCGCTCCCGTATCCATTTTACCGTTATTCAGGACTTGTTTACTTTGGGCAATATATGGTTAAAGTGTTTGGAAAAATTGGATATAAATTTGATTGTACTTTGAAAGGATTACTATATAAGTTTTGTGATTTGGTTTCATAAAGTTGGTTAATTTGTTTTTGACTTATAAATATACTTTGTTTCTATTTTAAAAATATTCAAAGTTGTTATATTTTTTTTATGGACACCACTAAGCAAATTGCTTAGCGTGTAGTTGATTTTCTACGCGTAGGTGGAGAACTTGTAGATAGCTTCGACCAAAGTGGTACAGGTGGATCAGCTTAAAGAGCAAATAAGGAAAGATTCGAGGTGGATTTATATTTTAATGTAATATTATGGTTTGTAGAATAATGGCATGTACTAGAGAGTGAGAAATGTAAAGTGGCATTGAGAAATATTTGGAGAATAATTTGGAGTTTAAAACATTATATTGGTATTTGTACGTATTAAATCTATAAGTATTGAACTCTATATAGTGGAGTAGAGTTGTTTATTAGGTGAGTATTGTTACCGTGGCGCTCCCTATAAGGGGGGTGTTACATTATAATATTATAAATAAAACATGCCATATCCGTGCTAACCATCTTCTGTAGGAAGATGTATATCAGACATTCAGGTATTTTATTTATTGCATAGAAAAATGTATAGGACTAAGAAGCCTTGTAATAATTTTATTTTCTGCACTTATTTTTGAATGGCTGTAAGCATTTTATTCATCGTTTCAATTGCTTGATAAATGAGAAAATAACAAAATAACTGAAAACACAAATAAATAGGATGGATTAAACCGATTAAGAAAGAATGAAGTACCTTAACTCGGCCTAATGAAAAATAGATAATATCATCCGAACTCGGAATCTCTACTTAAGGTGTGGTTCAACCACCCGGTGGGAAAATCGTACCAAAAATTTCTCGGTTGAGCTGAACCGGGAGGCGACTCTGTTTTAAGTACGGGATTTTGAACTCGTATCTTTTGAGCAATAAAATGTGCAAAACCATTTTTCAATCACATCCCCCGTCATTTTAAAGAGGTCGGCCAACCGGCCCGGCCACGCTGCCGCTGCGTAAAACGCCGTCCGCTCACAGTGGCGACTCTGTTGGGGACTGATCTCTTGAACTTATCTTTTCATAAAGTTTAAAAATTTTGATAATGTATTGAAATCATTGGCCAGATTAAAACTTCATTCTTTTTTATAACGTTTTATCCTTACGAGTGTAGATAGTTCAGTAATTTTTAGGTGCCCCATTTTACCCGAGAAGCTCACGAAGTATCACTCATGCCCTGTTGGAATTGAGGATGCCTAGTGGGTGGATCACTCGTTTTAACCAGCAAGTAAACTCCTACAATCACACCTATTTGGGAGTGGTTGAGTAACGTGGAATCAAGGTAAACGAGAACCTTCTACATCAACAACCCTATACCAAAGCCACGCTAGAAAAAGCCTTAGCACATCATTCCCTTAGGGTCACCAGAATAAATAAAATAATTCGGACTCGCTTCTTTCGCCATTACCGGTGAAGAAGCCAAACTCCATCCTTCCAAAGAGGCGTTGCGCGGGAGTCATAAGGTTGGAAGAGGGATAATTTGCGTGCTATGTGCTCTGTGATCATATACCTCCATATATCGGCTTTAAGAGCCAGAAAGGAATCAACTTACCCTTACTACTTCTGCTTGTGGAAGAAGTTTAGCAACACACATAGGACTTCTCTTGTACCTCCGTTGCATCACCATATATCATTATGTATGACATGAGATACAAACATCCCACGTATGTTGGAGGGATAAGCCGTTGCATCATCTTTAACCACATCTCTGTGCAGCCATCCGACAATAAAAGGCATGCATACCATCCATACCACTCATAAACCCATTCATGATCTGATCCACTGCCTACAATTTCAGCTAGGAGGAGGCGGATTGATCGTCACATCCTGATTTGGAAGAGGATAGAACACTGCATGATTCGTCATCCTCTCACCCTGATTGTCACCGTGGAAGTCGAAGGGATTCCACACACTGATTCCAGCGGGGAGTCAGATTCAGAACAAGTTTAGTTAAGCCAGAACCCTTCTCAACCAGCCATGTCTTTTCCAACAAACAAAGGGAACCCTCCTATCGAAGAACCCTTCGACCCTACTTCCAGCTTAGGAACGAGATCCCAGCCACCGCCTGGCTTTGACTTTGCCAATACTATGGCACAATTCCTAAATTTGGATGCTTTTTAGGCTTTTATCCAAACCACTGTTCAGGCTATCGTTAAGCAAGCACTCAAAGATAGAAATTTTGATCGAGTATCAGCATCCGATATTCAGGCCTAGAATGGTCTAGCACAGATGTTAACCGATCCGATAGGGACAAGACCTATTACACCTATCTTTCAGTCAACCCAACCTATGGCAAGCCTATTCCAGTTTGGGCAAGCTTCGGCCTTTCTATCAACTTCGACTGTTCCATCAATTGTACCTTTTAATCCAAGACCTTTCACTCAAAGTTCTATTCCTCTTGTATTTACTCACTAGTGCCCAGCTTCTTAGCCACTGCCCTCTTTCACTCCTCCGTAATTCATTGTAACTCCCAAAGGTACCACCTACCCCCAAAATCCTTTTGCTAGCCAACTGACCATTCATCCTCTACTACCTCCGACACTTAACGACCAGGTCACACAACTGCCAGGTGTGACACCCGAGGTAGCCGCTTTTGTCTGATAAATGTTAGCTTCTCAAACTATCAACGACCAGGTCACGTATTCTCCGAGCGCGACGCCTGAAGCCCTAGCTATCCCTCATAAATCGGTCAGCAACAATGTCATACGGCCTCTGGGCGTGACACCTGAGATCTAAGCTTACATCAACCACCTCATCACCACTAAGATATCTGAAAGAGATGAAGACTAGGTCTCCGTTAATTTTACTATACTAGTATGGCTCATTATGATGGTTCTGGAGCACCTGCCTCTTGCATTATAATGTATGAAAGAATAATGCGCATAAAGAAGTTAAGTGATAAGGTGCTTGATGAAATGTTTCCTTGCTCCCTTGGGGGCCCTGCCCTCGAATGGTATCACACCTTGCCGCAGCATATAGTCGCCGACTGGAATCTTTTATCTGAGGCATTGAAAGTACATTATGGTTTTAATACTCTGATGGAGACAACCCTCCAACATCTTGAGAGGGTCTGCTAAATGCCCAATGAAATCTTTAAGCAATACTTTAATCGGTGGATGTCAACCCTAGTCTTAGTGAAATCCAAGCTAAGCCTCGAGGAAATGATCATCAAACTCCTCGAAGGGTCTCTCCCCCTGTTCCTCAAAGAAATGGCTACTAATTCTTTTCTGTCCTACAAGGCTGTATTCGAGAAAGCCGAGAAAATCGAGCATGAGGCAGAGCGTGAAAAGGCCAAAAGAGTGGGGAAACTGTGGTTCAAAAAAAATGAAACCCAACCCTTAGCCCTAGCGCCAGCTAAGCCTAAAGCACCAGTAGCAGTTCAAGTTATTTCTCAAACCCCTGCTGCACCCCTCGCAATCACCCCCGGCTCCATTGGTGGTTGCCATAATTCAGCCTCCTCGCCCCCCCCCCCCCCCCCCCCCTTTGTTTTAGGTAACCCTTATAAGCTGCCCCTACGGGTCATCTTTCAATGTTTGAGGGAAGCGGGCTTTATACAGTCCCTTTAAGAATATAAGCCACTTAGACCTAAGGATAAGAATAGCTTCTATAACTATCATGTTCAGGTAGGACACCAAACCAACAATTGCAAAGCCCTATTCTCTGTAATTCAATGCTTGGTTAGCGAAGCAAAGATCGCTGAGCCCGATAGAATACCGAGCACTATGAATAATCCTTTATTGCATTTTGGGGACAAGGTTGGCATGGTCTAGTCTGGCTTATCTGAAACCACAATCTTCAATCTCCTTGCTCGGAGGTTGGATAATAAAAACTCTATCCTGGTCATCGGTTTGGGTCTCCCATCTTACTTGGTTTTTTATCTAATCAATCAAGCCAACCTAGGAGTTAACTCTGTCCATGGGATGGAAGTTAATCCAAACCAGCCGAAGTAAGAGAGCCGCAGGTCTCGGCCATTTGTGGTAAAAAGAATGAAAGTTGAGAAAAAAACACTATTCAGTGTAGATTACTTTATTTCAAAGAAGGGCTACTCCAATGGTGATGAGGAAGTAGCTTAAGGGACCAAGGCCGTAAGCATCGAATTATTCAAGGTTGATCAAAATAACCTTTTTAGCGTGGATAAGTATGAATTGCAAAATCCAGATTCGGACTCTAAGGAACAACAGTATCTGTTTGAAACATGAGCCACTAAGAGTGTCTTGCTCGATGATGTCCTTAACATTACCCGAAGTGGCCGCACATATCAGCATGAAGACTGATATCTCCGCTTAAGCAAAGACCCAATTCCTGGTAGGGTTAGGACTACCACGAGACCCCCTTCTCGACCTCCACCTGTCCCAACCAGTCTTGACATTAACCCTCTCATTACCCAGCTAAAAAACACCCAAGCCCGATACAGTATTTGGCAGCTGGTAATCAACTCCGAAGGGCATCACAAGGGCTTGATTAAATGACTCCTCGATTTAGAAGCTAATACGGCCACCTCGATTGTTGAGATGTACGGCACAGTTGGGAAGGTATTCCCCCAAGAAAGGGACCTCAAAGTGTGTTTGACTGTTTTGATCTTACACTCGAGGGTAGGGATCACAACAGGGCCTTATTCATCCGAATCTAGGTCCTCAATAAGGTTATCCCATGTATCATGGTGGATGAAGGCTCCGCTCTAAATCTGTGCCCTCTAAAAATCCTTCCTCATCTAGGACTATCGGAGGAGATGCTTGAAAAAATCCAGCACAGTTATTAGAGCGTATGATGATTCAAAGCGCAATGTAATTGGGACCTTTGAGGCAGAAGTCACTGTAGAAGGTGTGGCAAGCAATATGAGCTTCACTGTACTTGACATTCTTGTTACCTATTCTTTGTTGCTTGGCCGACCATGGCTTCATGCTTTGGGCACTATTCCTTCCACACTACACTAGAAAATCAAGCTTATTTATGAAGACAGAATGGTGACTATAGAGGCTGATCCCGCCTCCGTTATGGCTGTTATGGAAGCCGAAGCTAGTTTAGAAAAAGGCCTTCAGATTGCCATGATTAGCAAAGCTTAGAAGTCTCTTCCCCTTTGGCACAACTACCTTCATACAGGTATGGGTAAACTGATGAAGAAATCTGGTTACAAGCCTAGCAGAGGTGGAGGAATACACGAGTAGGGAATTGTTGAAGCATTGGAGCCAAAAATCCTTGCCCATCGAGCTAGATTGGGATATAAGCATAGAAAAGGCTATCCTCGCATTCCCTCCTGCTACTGCCACATGGTCACTGTTTGTGAGATCCAAGGCAAGAGGCCTTATAAGGGAGAGCCTGAGCCAATCGAGTATGGCGGAAAATATAGCCCTGCTTTGAAATCTTTAAAGATATCTACGACTTTGAGACCGGTCGCATGATAGTTTCGGCTAAACCCATGCTTACTGAGCCTGATACACCTGTCAATGTTGTTCCTAATAAGGCTAAGGGAAAAGTTAAGATGCATCCTAAAGATGAGCCTGAGGGAAGTAGTGAAGAGTCTACCGATCCAAAAATTGAAAATGTTATGGCAACCGTGATTGAAGCTATGGCACTGCTGATGAAGAAAGGCTGGAAGGGTGAGAGAGTCGGGGAAGAAGATGCTATGACAGCGATAGTAGGGAAACTCACAAGGGCTCTCACCAAGAAAGCCAACCTGACTGGGGGACTATCACTCGCCATTGCCTAAAAGACCGCTTTGGAGGACAACCTGGGTGCTATTCTGACAAATAATACAGAGCATGCTCCTCATGTTGATATTGCTACTGAAGCCCGCTTGTGGAGGAGAATATGGACGATGTAATTCTTAATATTTCTGATGTGTTTGATGTGAACAATGCGGCTTACGAGGCTTTTAATGCAGTGAATAACTCTCGTTCTGCTTACTTGTTTGATGTCTTTCCTGATGGATCCATGCATTCACATAACAATACGCATAATGTTTTTGGCATTAGTGATACATTATTAAGTGAAATAAACCTAAGTACAGATGACAATCCTAAAATGGTGACCATTTCCGAAGATTTAACTCCCGAGGAAAAAAGTGAGATCATAAAAGTGCTTAAAGATCATGTTAATGCTTTTGCCTGGTCATACAAAGACATGCCTGGGGTTGATAGACAAATTGCCAAACACAGAATCCCAACTGATCCCAACGAAAGTATCTATTTTGTTGAAATATAAATGCTTATGCTTATGTGAATCCTATATTCATAGGATTAAGACAACTTCAGCAAACTTTGGACAGAGTTCATTTTATTCCATATCAAATGCAATAAAAAAAAAAGAAAAAGTCCGATAGTTCTGACAAAAGCGCGTCTAAAATCGAGCTTCCCGCATCATCACTATAGTACTTAGAGATCTGCCTCGATGTCGTAATAAGGAGGGGCTCCTCCCACTGCTCTGTGCGCTCCCCCTCAAGGAGGGCCCGTGATCGCTTCTGATGGGTCGTCAAGCATCTTATCTCAGCAAGCCATCCTCTTTAATGTGTGTCAGTCTCGATGGTCTCCAGATGATCATAATCCAGAATCTTAAATACAACTTCCCTGGACCACTTTTCTCGGATATGGTTAGCCCACCTAGCATTGTAGATTCTGATTTGGTTATAGGGTAGTTTGATTGGGATCCTTTGCCTCTTGTCGTACTGACAGCATAACCGATAAGGGGTGTAGAACGAAGATCTCTCCAGACCTATCAGCTGAACACCAGCCCCCTAGGATTCTACAACCACATCCTGGATTCTCCACCATGGACTAACCCACTAAACCTGTGCGTCGGTATACCACCCTAAAATAGGCATCCAATTATTATATGTCAGCTGATTGAAATCAGCCCTCATAAGCCCCCTCTCCCTCAGATGAACGGGTAGGTACCTCTTCGGATTCCCTCGTGGTGCTTCCCGCAGCCTCAGTTTCTCTATCAACCATACCTATAATTCAAATCTGGGTAAGGATTGAGAAATGAAATGTGCAAAATTGAGAAGAATAAAAGGTACCTATAGCAATATGAGCTGATCTCCAATAAGTGCTAGATCAACGGAAGCAGCATCCATGTTCAGCAGAACCTCAGCCAACCCCACAGCTATGGGAGAAGCCCTTGTTGACATAGGACTGATAAGTGAAATGAGCTTGAGCAGAGCAATTAGGCCCACTCCGCACATAAACTCTGCCATGAGAAGTAATGCCACCATGGATGGCCAAGCAAGATGAGATCGGGGTGCCCCACGGTACCACTCTAAAACCGCTTCGAGCTGAAACCCAGGTTTATCCGATAACTGGGACAGAAATGGGTCCACAGAGTCTAAATTCCATAACCCTCAAGGAATTCCATCCGAGCCAAAATGAAATTCCGGCAGCGCTAGGGTCACACATTTAGGACATGGTACCCCCAAAATAGCGTGAAACTCTTCAAGCAAGGGACATAGCTCGAAAGATGAAAATCAGAAGACGTGGTCCATTGGATCTCAAAAAGATAGCGCCGCTCGAAGGAACTCGCGGCTTACGAGCCATGCCGCGATATATCGAAACCCCCAAAGCCTGAATTTTTCAAGCTTCTTCCATTCCGCATTTCCCAGACTTTGCAAAAAAACCCCGTAGCTGTTGATTGTGGTTGCCATGATAGGAATTGGCAGAATTGCCGAAATCAGATTTCTAGAGAAGTGATGCCGCCGGTGATATGAATCAAATTGGGCGGTATCAACTAATGCCGCCGGCGATATGAGCTTTAAGACAGCCCTGTATATACTATTTTAGTTGGTTGAGTGTGGTCGATATGGGTCATGCCGCCGGCAGCATGGAGTTAATTTTTCGGCAGCATTAGAAGCATTTTTCTCATTACGGACCTGTACAAAACCTGTAAACAATCCCGTAACCCATTTCCAATACCTATTCAAATGTAATCCATTTTATTCGAAGTAAAAAAGCCTGAAGGCATAAACCATTCAAAAATCCCGAATATCTAGACTACGAAAGCAAAACCAAACAACAAATCCGAATTATTCCAACCCCAATGTATCAAGGGTACAAACCAAAATTCAAAAAGCAAAATGAAAATATAAAGCTAGGCATGCCCGCCACTGCCGGGCGGGATGAAATGTCCTCGGGGCTCACCAGCCAATCACCAACCTCATCCTCATCTTCCTCCCTTCCCTCTATCATGGGTACACTGCTGGACTCCTCGGCCAAAAAAAATGGGTGTCGGCCAGGGGACATCTTCACTCCCCTGCGACTGGTACTACCGGGGTGCATGCAATCTAGATTTTGCTTTCTCCTCTGTTCCTGAACGGTAGCCGCCAGCTGATCCTTAAGGTCACTCATGCGATGCCGGAGTCCTGCAGTCTCCTCTTCATATCTCCGCCGGGCTGCATCAGCATCTGATAAAGAAAGGGCCAAGAAATCCTGCAAGCCAAGGAAAAACAACAACATCATTCTTAGCATCTATACATGCATCTTATCTTATTTTAGCATAGGCATAAACAAGAAATGTACCTGAATGAGGAGCGATTGCCTAATAAGCATGTCCTGGAGAGCAAAATTGTTCTCTATAAGCTACTCCACATGGCTTCGCGCCACTTGAAAAATCCGAAAGGCAAATCATTAAGCACCCGCATCCAAGGATGAATAAGAAAGCAATTATCAGGCCTTACGTAAGTGGTGTTTTCTGGCATAAAGATTGGAGCATGCCGGCTCGAGCCTATGTTCCTAGGGAGGAACTCGCCCCGAGAATTCATCAGCAGGAATTGGATTTCCATCGGGTTGACCAGATGCCCCTCCACAAAATTTATACCCTCCGATTCACCATAGTACCGCATCCCACTCTAGTTATCCCGGCCTCTCTTCCTCGCGGGTTTCTGAAAAACACGAAAGGCACACATTAACAACGTTCCTAAACAATTGTAAATCATGCACATAAACGCAATCACACCTCAAAAGAGCGTTGCCCCCCTTGGGACATTGGCACACTCCTACCGGCTACATCCGTGCCTGCCTTGTCCTCACCCTCGGGCTCAATCCCAACATCACCTTCAAGCTCCTCCTCTTCCTCCTCGACATCCACAATACCTTTGAGGCGCCTTTTCTCCTCCTCTAGCCTTTGCTCATTATGATACTCAATCGTATCATTCCTATGGATGCAGGGACACAAGGGGAGTATATGCTGCTGGTGCTGCTCGTAGAGGACAGGGACGCTATAGATCACTCGATCGTTCCCCTCGATATAGTTAGCTTTGTCAGCCTTAGAGGTGATCGCTAAATAGGGCCACTATAAGCCCTTAGGAGGATCAACAGGCACTGGTCTATCGGCAACCGGGATAAACCTCCAGCCCCAGACACGCTCACCTAAATACCACTGTTGAGACAAGGGGCACTCCATGATAAACCGACGGTCGTCCACCTCCCTCCTAACCCTTGCGACTTCTGGTAGATTCTCCACCCCATCAAATGTGTCCAGGACGAGCTGCACTAACGATCAACTAAAATAACCGATATAAGTTTATAAACGCTTAGTTCTAAGTGTAAAGACAAAGGACTAAATCAAAGATCGTGTACCGAGCTTAATCGCGAGCTCCTCAGGACCTCCCTGTACTTGGTGGGATACTTGGCCTTCCCGCCAATGCCCCCACACTAGAGGGTAAGAAAATGGGAGCCTAATGGCATGGTCTTCTTGAACCTAATCGACGAGAGAATCTGGTGCTCAAAACCCCAAACCTGCACAAATAACAATCAATCAGAACCAAAAAAAAATGAGATATAAACAATCAATAAAAAAACTTCTGAGAAGGTATACCTGGAGTAGCAGATAGCAGAGGCGAAGGGCTTTCACCTTCTTACGGGCTCCCACATCTAGCCCGTGGTACAGCTGGGACAAGATGGCCCTCGGCCAATTCTTCCTCTTAATGCCCGCCACGTCCTCCATGGTGGATATCAGCCCGTAATTAATCTTGCTCCCCGAGATCGGGGAAAAATAGCACGGTGAGCAAGGAAATCACGAAAGAGCAAATGCAAGCCTCTCTCTCATCCTTAGGCACCACATCTACCCTAGTCTAGTGTTGGTGCAACTCACCATAAGATAGCCGCCCTGAGATGGGCTTCAAACCGAATAGCTCTTTAACCCGCCTCATCACAGGCCTCTTGATATGGTATTTATCCATATAAGCATCAAAGTGAATGACCTCGTCCATCTAGGGAAGTCCTGTCATAGCTACGACATTAGAGGGCGTAATTGTCACTTCCCCGAACGAGAAGTGAAAGGTGTGGGAGGTTTCAGACCACCTCTCTGTGAGGGTTGTCATGGCTGAATTAGAGAGCTTGGGCATCAATATCGGCATGATGCGATCCAAGTCCCCGAATCTCATCTCGTTGATCGGCAGTGCAAGCTCTAGATCCTTCTCTAAAATATAGTGCCACTACTCACCGATGGTGCCCATCCCTCCGGTATAAGTCAGTTCATGCTGCTGCAAAAATCAAAAGCAAAATAAATAAGTCCCTGTTTATTTTCTTGTCACTGAAACCTGATGGAAAGCTATTGATGTCACTTCTGCTAGAAGCGATATCGCTGGCGGCATCGCTCTATACCGCTGGCGGCATGGATGATGTCACCAATAATATCACTTTAAACAGAAGCGACATCATGCCTCCCTAGGCCTTTTGGCAAGGCCTGATGCCACTGGTGATAAGGCCTGATGCCACTAGCGACATGACTCATGTCGCCGATGACATCACTACCTACGGGCAGAACCTGTTTTCCTAAAAATTGCACCCATCGTGCCAAAACCACGTAAACCACGATCAATCAAACAATAAGCCTAAAAACAGTGAAAATCAAACCTAAAGCATGCAACATCAGTTTGTAATCAACTTATTTCACGCTTATAAACTCCTATCATGGCACGATTTTAAGCCTAAGGCTGAATTGAAACTCAACCCAAAAAGAAGAAATTCGGGTTTTACGGGATTACCTAGATGTAGCAGAGGTGTTTTTCCTTCTTTAGGGTTAGATTAGTGATGGGGGAATTAATCCCATAGCCATACATCTTGGCTATCTCCCTCAAGCCATATGCAGCAGGAACGGAGAGAATTTTCAGGCCCTCGATAGAGGAATTAGATAGATTCTCCCTAGCCTTAGCAGATTTTCCCCTAAAAGCCTTGGCAATCCTCTTCATGATTGGAATGACTGAGAAAATGAAAGATTTGGAGAAGAATGGAAAAGGTGGTACGGTTTTTGTATGCGCAGAATGAGGAAGAGAAAGGAGTTTTACTTCCTTTTAAACTGTTGCACGGAATTCGAGGAGTTTTAGCTTATCTGAAATTGCATATCCATACCGCCAGCGGAATCACGCCATACTGGCCGCGACATCACTCATGCCGCCGGTGACATCGCCCTCTCCAATTCAAATTTTGAACTTGTCTGACCAGTCAACCCTACCACGTGGCACTCATACCACCGACGGCATAATTCCATATCGCCAGTGACATCCTCCAGGTCGCTGGCGATATCAACTACCTCCATGACTTTTTTTAGCCATCCTCGGTGAAATCCTGGTTCTAGGATCCTGGTTCTGGCCCTGACATCCCAGAACTACACTCCACTACCCACAAAACTCAAGCCCGACCAAGGGACAATCTCTCTACAAAGCATAAGCCCGACCAAGGGCCAATCTCTCCACAAAGCATAAGCCAGACCAAGGGGCAACCAATCCACAAAACAAAAAGTCTGACTAAGGGACAAACTCTCCTCGAAGCACAAGCCCGACCAAGGGGCGATCTCTTTGCATAGCATAAGCCCGACTAAGGGGTAACTAATCCACAAAACAAAAAGTTCGACCAAGGGACAAACTCTCCTCGAAGCACAAGCCCGACCAAGGGGCAATCTCTCTACAAAGCATAAGCCCAACCAAGGGGCAACCAATCCATAAAGCAAAAAGTCTGACCAAAGGACAAACTCTCCTCGAAACACAAACCCGCCCAAAGGGCAATCTCTCCATAAAGCACAAGCCTGACCAAGGGGCAACCACTCCACAAAGCATAAGCCCGACTGAGGGGCAATCTCTCTGTGAAGCACAAGCCCGACCAAGGGGCAACTACTCTTTAAAGCATAAGCTCGATCAAAGGGAAATCACTCCGTAAAGGATCAAGTCCGACTAAGGGGCATCCTTTCCACAAAGCACAAGTCCGACCAAAGGGCAACCACTCCATAAAGCATAAGTCCGACCAAAGGATAACCAATCCTTAAAGAAGAAGCCCGACCAAGGGGCAATCACTCCGCAAAGTATAAGCCCGACCAAGGGGCAATCACTTCTCAACGCAAAAGCTGACCGAGGGGCAATCTCTATACAAAGCTCAAGCCCGACTAAGGGGCAATCACTCCGGGAAGCACAAGCCCGACCGAGGGGCAATCTCTTTGTGAAGCATAAGTCTGACCAAAGGACAACCAATCTGCAAATTATAAGTCCGACCAAGGGGCAAATAATCTCTCCGTGAAGCATAAGTCTGACCAAAGGACAACCAATCTGCAAAGCATAAGTCCGACCAAGGGACAAACAATCTCTCCGACCAAAGGACAACCAATCTGCAAAGCATGAGTCCGACTAAGAGGCAAACAATCTGCAAAACATAAGTCCGACCAAGGGGCAAACAAGTTGACCATCAGGTATCATTCTTATCCGTTGCTCTTTCGTGCGATCATACTGACTTGTGGCAGCAGTGATCCCCCAAGGGGCAGCCTGTGAGCACAGGATTTTACAGTCCCTCTCGCGAGACGATGATGATGTGTACCTGATTTTAATGCCTCATAATAAAAATTCTCTTACTTGGTAGAATTCAGTTCGACGTGGCTAATAACGTGTCCGGTAGGATCTTAAACCGATGATTTACACCCAAATTAAAAAATACCCATTAAAATATTATTAAAAATCAAAAAGATGCCTTTTGACCCACTTTTGGCAACTTTTTAGGCTCCTAGGCCAGCTGGCTGTCGGTTTACTGGATGCCGCCGGCCGCATCACCATATCACCGGTGGCATCGCCATGTCGCCAGTGGCAACGCCATGTCGCCAGCGGTATCGCCATGTCGCCGGCGGTATAACCCAAAGCGGGTCCCTACATAGATAGCCTTTCGGCCACTTTCGGCAGAATTAGTCAAATAGGTCTCGAAAACCACCCCATTTCACCTATAAAAGCACACCTTGAGCTGTAATTAGGGGGAGAGAACCATCTAAGGTTAGGAGTTTAATGTTAGAATGAGAAAATAGATTTTAGTGAGATAGGAATTAGATAAGGCAGGAAAAAAAGGGATTCTAATCCATTTTTCTTGGTTTTTCTTCTTTGAACTCTTTGATCTTGAGCTTAAAATCAGTAAATCCTGTAGTTAAAATCAACTTAATTGGATTTAGAAACCCGAAACACTTAAATTTACTACTAAATCATCGTAACAAGCTCCCTGGAGGTGTTTTTTTCGGTTCACAAAGAGGTGGATTCAGGACCCCGAGGTAAAAATTCTGAGTCTCATAGTTCTTTAACATTAATATTACTGATTTATGTTGATTCTTGTTGATTTTTGCTCATTTTTGGGTTCTCGGTCATTTTTGAATGTTCCCTATTGCTGCTGCAAAAAATTGAGGGCGCCGGAGACATGTGATGTCGCCGGCGATATCACCCATGTCGCCAGAGACATCGCTAATACCGCCAGTGGCATCACATTACCCAGAGACTTCACTTTCTTGGGGACCCTTTCTTTATGGTACTCAGAAAGTCATGTAACCTACTTACATACTAATGACACCAGTGACATCATTGATGCTGCCGGCGGCATCATCCATGCCACCAGTGACATCAACCATGTCACCAGTAGCATCAGCTGTATCGTCGGCGACATGACTTTCTAAACAGTTATTTCTATTTCGTTAGTTTTCACCCTAGTCTATTTTCTAAAACTAGGATATACAGTGCAATGAAGGAGGTCCAAAACCTTCCAAAAATTGACCCCACCCCATAACGTGTGGCATTTTCACTCATAATCCGGTCAAAGCAATGATCGAATCTAAAATTTGGTTAAAAATGGAATTTCCCGGCAAACGCCGTTCGAATCCCATTTTAGCCATCCCACCGGGCTTTATAATATTGTAAATAAAACATGTCATATCCGTGCTAACCATCTTCTGCAGCAAGATGTATATCAGACATTCAGGTATTTTATTTATTGCGTAGAAAAATGTACAGGACTTGGAAGCCTTGTAATATTTTTATTATCCGCACTTATTTTTGAATGGCTGTAAACATTTTATTTATCGTTTCAATTGCTTGATAAACGCAAAAATAACAAAATAACTGAAAACATAAATATATAGGATGGATTAAACCGATTAAGAAAGAATGAAGTATCTTAACTCGGCCTAATGAAAAATAAATAACATCATCCGAACTCGGAATCTCTACTTAAGGTATGGTCCAACCACCCGGTGGGAAAATTGTACCAAAAATTTCCCGATTGAGCTGAACTGGGTGGCAACTCTATTTTGAGTACGAGATTTTGATCTCGTATCTTTTGAGCATTAAAATGTCCAAAACCATTTTTCAATCACATCCCCCGTCATTTTAAAGAGGCCGACCAACCGGCCCGACCACGCTGCCGCTGCGTAAAATGTCGTCCGCTCACAGCCGTTCAAGTCTCATTTTAGCCGTCCAACCGGGCTTCACAACGATATAAATATTTATGCCATGTTCATGCTAACTCGGGTCTTGTTTGGTTTGCTGACTATACATGATTCGTGATATGTCTCGCACAACGTGCCGTATCTGTGCTAACCGTTTTGTGTAGGTAGATTTAGGTTAGATGGATGTTAGGCCTTCGGGTATTTTATTTATCGCATAGAGAATGTATAGGATTTGAAATCCCTATAATAATTTCAATTTCTGCATTTACTTTTCAATGACTGTAATAATTTATTCGATGCTTGATAAACGCAATAACAACATAATAACCGAAAACACAAATAAATAGGATGGATTAAACCGATTAAGAAAGAATTAAATGTTTTAACTTGGCCTAATGAAAAATAGATAACATCATTTGAACTCGGAATCTCTACTTAAGGTACAGTCTACCACCTAGTGGGAAAATTGTACCAAAATTTTTCGGTTGAGCTGAACCGGGTGGCGACTCTATTTTAAGTATAGGATTTTGATCTCGTATCCTTTAACACCTAAATTGGACTTAAATCCAACTTCAACATCAGTGCTTTCATCACGCCCAAAATAAGGATCAATCCCTCAGCATGCTTCACAATGCCAGTTGTTATTTCCCCCCGTGCGGCACATCTCACGCGACCCCCGCGGGCGGGGAAATGTTCGTCCGCTCACAATTGACTTACATATTTACATAATAAAAAAAATTGGAAATGAAGGATTCTTATAATTAAGTTTAATTAACTTTTAACACAAAAAAGATAAAATATAGGCCAATTGAACATTTTAGGTCAATACAGGGGCTAAATTTTGAATTCTTCCACACAACTGCAGAAAGAAATCAGCAAAAGAAAAAGAAATATTTCATGGATGATAGATAAAGATCATTTTCAAGGCTTCTTGTGAAGTTATGGGTTTGAACTCCATTGAAAGCCCAATGGTGTGTTTGGAAACATTCTTTTTAGAGGAATTCAATTAATTTCAAATCATTTTATGTGCTAATATTTTGGAAAATAATGAATTGAATTCCTTGGAAAATGTTTTCCAGAGTGTACGAGAAAATGGATAAGAAAAGGATATCACTGATAATATTTTGTTATTTAAGAAACGTACGTATTCTGGGAGGTATTGATGTTCTGATGGTAGCGTTAAATTCATATTTTTGCGCGAACTGATAATTTCAAGCGCAAGCACTCCAAAGCTATAGATGTCTGCCTTTACTGAAAGTTCTCCACGAATGACATACTTAGGAGTAGACATGTTTGTCGGCCGGTCCGGGCCGAGCCTAATCGGGCTTTTCATCAAAAGCCTCAACGCAAGCCCGGCCCAGCCCATAGTTTTATAAGAACGGGCTCGGGCTGGGCCGGGTTTGGGCCAGGCTTGCAATATCATTATAGAACAAATGAAAAAAAAATATTTTATGCCAAAGAAAACAAATTTCTGACTGAATAAAAATTATCTATGAATTCAACCAAGTTATTAATCTTCAAACAAGATGAAGATTACACTAAGAATTCTTGCTGCCTTCTACATCTTCTACATTAATATTCAACCAAGTCATTAAGAATTCTTGTTGTCTTCTACATTTTTGGATATATACATGCATTTCTGATTCTTGTTTCCAAGTTCAAATCGAGCTTGACGGAGTTGTTTAATCATGGAAGGAACTACGAAGTATCCTTTAGCGACAGCGTCTCCTACGTGACTCAACTCATCCTAACGAGTTTATTTCTGCTCTTGCAATTTTCAGAAACCTTTAAGGAACCAAGTTAGTAATCTTCAAACAAGATGAAGATTACACTGAACCTTTAAAGATTACACCACTCTTGCCTAAAAGGCCCACAGAAACCAAATTGGCTCTAATATTAGGAACATGTATGTAACACCTCAGAGAGTGCCAATATTATACCCGATATGAGCTTGAGAAGAACTTTCCCTTTTCCAAGAACATGTGTAGTTCTAGAATCACCAAGATAAACAATTTCTTCTCCACTTTCAAATGGAGTATATGATTTGAAAGTATTTCTATTCGCACAAATGTGCTTGTAGCTCCAGAATCAATAATCCACTCATTTTCATTGGCCACCAGATTTACTTGTGAAATGACCGCAGCAATAATTTCATCATCCGCTTCAACCAGATTGACTCTAGGTTTAACGAGATTGTCATTCACAACTTGCTTCCTACATTGAGGAGCATGGTGACTGAGTTTCCAACATATATAACAGTTCCCTCTCTTTTTGAAGATTATAGCACTTTTGGGTTTGAAGCCATGGTGAGTTTCGTTCCTTTTCTTTTGACGAGGAGCAATTTCCACAATATTTACCTTGGAGACCATCTTTCCCTTTAGAAATTATGGCCTCTTTCTGATTAGCATCCTCGGTGATGATGTGCTTGATTAACTCAATAAGAGATAAGGTCTTCTGTTTGTGTTTGAGCTACTGCTTGCACAAGTTCCAAGAAGAAGGCAATTTCTCAATAAGAACTTCCGCTAAGAACTCATTGGGAAGCACAATCTCCTTAGCCTTCAAATCGTCAATGAGTTTTTTTATACTCATTGATTTGAATCTTGATGTCCTTGTCTTCTACCATCTCCCATTTGTAATATTTGCCAATTACAAACTTTTGCTTCCCGGCATCCTCAGCAGTGTAT
This sequence comes from Euphorbia pulcherrima, assembly GCA_947683365.1. NCBI lineage: Eukaryota > Viridiplantae > Streptophyta > Magnoliopsida > Malpighiales > Euphorbiaceae > Euphorbia > Euphorbia pulcherrima. Next base: position 29,734,545 of record CANTUS010000007.1, read on the forward strand.
TTAAAAGTCAAGGATTCCAAAATTTCTTTAGCTTGCTTGTAGGAACAGTAGACATCAAAGAGATCATTAGATAGAGTGCTGAGAATATTGTGTCTACAGACTTTGTTGGCGTGAATCCAAGAATTCACATCAGCAACAGGTTCGGTAGGAACAGATTTAGTAAGAGCAGTAGCGACTCCATGCATATCTAGCATAGAGAAAATTCTTTCTTGCCATCTCTTGAAATTCTCGCCATTGAATATCTCAATTTTAGAGATATCGGGAAAAAGCTCAGCCTAAACTGGAGGAGGCAGTGGAGGAACATTAGCATTGACAATGTTGATGCCATTGTTAGTCTCCGTACATCAGCCATTGCAAATTATCCTTAAGATTGTTGGTAAAATTTTGAATATGGCTGAGTAATTTCAAGGAAAAACTGGGTTGACCATGAACTGAATAAATTTTGGAAAATTGCAAGAGTAGAAATAAACTCGTTAAGATGTGTTGAGTCACGTAGGAGACACTGTCAAGGATACTTCGTAGTTCATTCCAGGATTAAGCAACCCTATCAAGCTCGATTTGAACTTGGAGACAGGAATTAAGCAATTTAAATTCAAATAATATCTTTGTCAAATATTATTTTCTCAATAAAAATAATAAAATAGTTCCGAGCATGATCTCCGTCAAGCTCGATTTGAACTTGGAGACAGGACTAAGCAATTTAAATTCAAATAATATCTTTGACAAATATTATTTTCTCAATAAAAATAATAAAATAATTCCGAGCACGATCCCCTCGCCCACTCTAGAGGGCAAGGAATCCACCAATTTATGCTAGAAACAGCTTTGGGCCATTTCTCTCACGTGCATGAGAGTCCACCTATTCCCTCTCACAACTTAGCAAGCCCATATGGAACATCTCAATATAAAGTTAAAAATTCACTTGTTAAAAACCCATGTGGGATATTGATTTTTTTTTAAAGTAGCTTTAAATACTAGTTTTTCCAACATAATCAACTAGAAAAATAATGAAATAAAAAACGAGAAATCATAATTAAAATTGAATAGACACTAAATTGGAGTAAAGCACTGCCTCCCATTGCACTCTATGAAGATGATAGTGTGAGAAGATTGGACTTTTTGAGTTAAGAAAAGATGAACTAAATTTGTAGAATCAGATGTGAAAAAAGGCAATAGGATGACCAATCATATAAAGTTTCGATTTTATAGATATAACATAAACTATAATTAATAAAATTGTCCGGGGCTGAGATCGAGTATTTATACTAATATTAAGTTTGGCCCATAAAATTTTGGACTTAGTCGGATTTGGGCCAGGTTTATAAGAAAAATAAAGGAAAATTGTTAAAAATATACATGTCTCACTAAAATGTTTACAAAATTCACCATTAAGTTAAACTATTTACATATATAAAAAAACATAAACAATTTACAAATTAACAAAAACAGGAGAAAATAATTACATAAATATCGATCTACTAAATATCTAATACATATCTAATATCGATCTACTAGATTTTTACTAGATATCTACTACATATCTAATACTGATCTACTAGATGTTTATCAGATGACTACTATACGATTACTAGATATTTACCAGATAACTACATATCTAATAATGATCTACTAGATATTTTTGTAATTATTTTCGGTTGTTTTTGTTAATTTGTAAATAGTTTATAGCGTGCCCAAATTATTTTGATTTTTATGGGCATTTCTGTAATAAGGCCAAAAATGAATAACTAAGCCCGACCCATAAAACCGGGCTCGAGCAGGCTCCGATGGGTAGTCCGATCTACTCAGGAGCTGTGTAACCTCTGAAAAAGACAAATGATCTGGAATTTCGTGTTCCAACCTAGGAACTGATCCCTATTTCCTGAATCACAAGACAGAAATGCATATAAAGTAGCAACTAGAGGGTAAAGCTTCTAACAATGTGTTAGAAAATGCTCCAAGGCTTTCAAATTCAAAATTCAGGGGTTTAAAACATTTGAAATTGAAGCACTCAGAAGCACAAACACATAAAGCTCAGTAACTTTGGACTGTGTTCTTCCAGTTGAAAATACTTACCGCAAGAGAGTATTCAGCTGGGTTTTATAAAGGACCAGGTCCATTGACATGGATTTAGGATCCACATTACACATTCCAGGGGTTTTATAATTATTTCGTAGTCATCTTATAGCTTTCCCAAATTCATGTAAATGTTTTATATTTATACTATAATTTTATTGGGTAAACTTTAAAAAAAAAACTATGTGGTTTCACCCATTCGTAAAACAGAGTCTAAGAAATTATTTTTTACAAAACGGGGTAAGTGGTTTCAAAAAAATTGCAAAAAGATGATTCTCGATATTATATTATGTTACGATAATGTGTAATCTTGTTTAATTTTATCCGAAATTTTGTGGATATGTTAATAAAAATGCAATATACACTACTGATAATTTTTGAAAATTTTTTAATAGTTCAAATATTTTTTAAAATAAAATATAATGATAAACTTTAAAAATTCATAAAAAAAATGGAAAACAAATCTCCAAAAATTACTCAAATCGTGACGTATACTTTCAAAGAATAAGGTTAAATTATGAGATTGTTGCATTGATTAAAATATATTCTATAAAATCACTATTCTTAACAAAAACTTTTTTTATCCTTTTTTGCCAATTTTTTGAAACCACAAACCCCATTTTACAAAAAAAATTTCTCAAACCCAATTTTACAGATGAGTAAAATAATAAGTTACTTTTTTGAAGTTTGCCCAATTTTATTATAGGGTTAAACCTTATGAATTTACTTAGTTATCCTTTATTTAACATGTGTCGAGGATTCAATTCAATCAAAATAATTATGAGAACCAAAATTTGTTAGAGCAAGTTTATTGGTTCCCCTTTGGAAAATTCTCAAAATGGGGAACACATATGGAGAATGATTAAGTCTAACTATTTTTCATATGGTATTTCTTAAAATGGGATTCCTCGGGAACCCCCATTTTGGAGAATTATTACTTTATTATTTTTTTAGTTTTAATTTTTTTAATTATTTTAATAATTGATTAGAATATAAATGATGTAAAGAAACTAATATGATAATAATAATAATAATCTCTATTGTTCAGGCTATTTTTTACTCAATATGGCGTTGTAGGAACTCCTGCGTTTTTCACAGTTTTGTCCATCTGTTGATTTTTGTTTTTATCAGATTCAGCTTACTATTAGAAGTCGTTTGAACATGTATAGCAAACTAATTAAAACTACTATAGATAGAGAATTATACGATAGAATCATTGTATAGGTTGCGAGGGCATTTTGTAATGGCCCTATTAACTCTGTTTGTAAAGCCTTTTCTCAGAGCTAATATATTTCCACAGTTCAAAAGAATAACAATAATAATAAGAAAAAATTATTATTATTTATAGGAAATTTAATATGGAAAAAGAAAAACGGGAAAGATGGTTGAAGCAAAAACACTATAAATTTCCTAAAATGGAGTTTAAGGAATAAAAAATGAGGGAAATGGTTCGACTTGCTTTTAGACCCATTAGGGTCATCTCTTGAATTTATTCAATTGACCTAATTCCACAGTGCCTAGTTTGTGGCCTTAAGGCCATGTCCAACCCATTATTCTACATCCTCTACTCTAAACTCTATTTTTACAGTATTTACTTTATTTATACAGCTGCTACAGTAAATTCACTCCAATCCATTACTCCATTTTTCTACTCTAAAAAGGAATCTTTTCATCTAACAATATTTTAAAATTTTAATATTAATATTTTAAACCTTTTATCAAATAAAATATTATAATTAAATAATAAAAAGTAAAAGTAATATTAAATTAATTAACTCTAAATATAGAGTAAGGTATGAGTTATTTAAAATAACTCATACCTTATTTCATATTTGAAGTAAGAGAATAAAATAGGGTTACAGTACCATGACTTTGGCAGTTTGGCTCAAAATATGGTGACGGAAAGTGTCAGCATAAAAAGTAACATATGAAGAGCACCGAAAAAAGCTTAGGATTTTCTAAAGTTCAAAATTAATTTTAGAGTAAAGTTAAATTTATTATAACTTTATATTTTATTTTAAAGGGCTATGATCTAATACATACTTATTTAAAAAAATTTCTCTCATTACTTCACATCATATATTTCTCTAACTTTATTCTAAAATTTCTTTAGAAAATCCCAATGCTAGAAAGTGGAGTAAAAAAGTTAATTGGAAACCAAACAAGGGAAGACTTGGTCAACAAAAGAAAAGTAGAAAAATTGAACACTATTTATCGAGATAATTTTATTTAAAATATAGTCACATTTAAAATTTTTGAACCCTTTTAATAAATATATTTAATAAAATTCTTATCTTACTGCCACCTAATCAACATGCTTTGTCAGAACCACTTTGGAGGTTGAAGAATATTTTAGGGAAGTAGGAGCACGAGAATGAAGATACAGAAAGACAAAAAAAAGCAATATTAAGTAGTCAATGTGCCTACATCATGGGCATGGATTGAAGAAAGTATTTTGTATCATTTCTATTACATAATAATTATATAGTCATTTTTAATATTATAATAATAAAAAGTGATTAATTATCGATTATTAAATGAAAATGGTATAAAATGCTCAATGACTATAAAAATCTGAGTTACGCAGATTTTGCAACGATAAAAGTCACAACAACGGAAAATTATATAAAGAGCCGGATGTTCTGTGTACTTTTTGTTAGATGATTGAAACATTTTCATTTTTAATATTATAATAATAAAAAGTATGTTTCAATCATCTAATAGAAATGGTATAAAATACCCGGCGCCCTATATTAAAACCTAAGGGATAGCATTGGCCGGTTCGGTCCAAGAATCGAATCGAACCAAATAAATCAATAACCAAATAACAAAAAAAAATTAAGAACCTAATAATGAACCTAATAGAATTCCATTCAGTTCAAACCAAACCAAAACATTTAGGTTAGGTTTAGTCTTATAAAAAAACCTACATTGTTTGACAATAAGAATACAACGAAAAAACTCATCTAAAACTCGATAAACATGTTATTTCCTATCTTAAATAATAAATATTATATCCAAAAAAGAACGAAACCTTGAACATTTAAAATGACAAAAATCAAAAGGTCGTGATTGCGAAATAAATAAAATCTGTAAATCCAATATTAAATCGCTTCATTCCTTCTCGTACTTGCATTACTACTAGTGTGAATAATCTAATTAACAAAACTAGAAATTTCATTTTCATTTTCTTCATTCCTTCTCGTACTTGCATTGCTTCTCGAACTTACTTCTTTTTATTTAAATAATCTGCATCATATATTTTTTATTTTTTATTTTGTTATTAATTTCTTTAAATATGGATCTGCAGCTACAAATTTCAATCTTGACAGTTTTATAATTAGGTTAGATTCCATCAGTCTTTAGACAAAGATACCTGTGGATCTTTCAAATTTGGTACACAGATCTATCTCTCTTAAGCACGATCACTCTAGATCTGCAAATCCGGTTGATGTTATGGCGTACGCAGGAACTTTCATGGTTGCGGATACTCGAGAATTTTAGTTGGTGGTTAAGGAATTGTAGATTGCAGCTTTTATTTCTTATTTTGATTGTTTATGTTTGTCCTCTTACTCCTGTGGCAAGTTTTTTCCTATCTCCCATTATGGTGAGATTTTGTTTCTCTGGTTATGGTAGATTATTTTATTTGATGTATGTTCTTTTTCTCATGTATCAGTCAAAATATACTCCACAGATCAATTTTTATGAAATATATCATATTTATTTAAAAAATAAAAAAAGATTGAATTATAAACTAGAAAAATAGAAAATATTTTACATCTATTTATATATAATCTAATTCAGTTCGTGGTCTATTTAAGTAAAATTTTTCCGAATGGATAACCAAATAAACAAAATTTCGAAACCAAAAACTGAACCTAATAAGAATGGTCGATCCGATTCGATTCAATTTTTAGATACGGTTCGGTTCATTAGATTTCTTGCTCTCCCTCCCCCTAATAAAACCCGGAGCGGCCCTTCTTTTCACTTGAACAGCCCGACCTTTTCTTCTCCCTTTCCAGCTCTCGCTAGGCGCTATCCCAACCTAATTTTTGGGGTTTTCTTCCCGTCACGTGCTGAATTTGCCTTCTTTATAGGTCACCGAGGATGGTTCCTTCCCTTTTTTCTATCATCTAATCCTTAGGCCCTGTTTGGCTTATGGTTTTTTCATGGTTCATTATAGTATGGTATGGTTCTAATTAAAAATTTCTTGTTCAGTTGCATGAATCTTTTTATAAGTATGGTTCTCCATGGTTATTTCATAGTTCAAATAATCATGAAAATTAAACCACCCATTTGGTGGTTCACCATGGTTCTCCTTCAAATTAAACTAAAAACTTTAAAAAACCATACAATACCATACCATCTATCAAAACAAAAACTTTCAAGAAACTATACTATATCATACCATACGGTACCATGCCATACCATACTTTAATGAACCATGAGCCAAACAGAGCCTTACTTTCTATTATATGCGCTTACTGGTCTTCAATAGTTAGGGTTTTGGTTTCTAATTTAGCTGTCAGATCTGTGTTTAAGTTTTGTCTGTCTAATACTTGTGAATAGGAATAAAATTGGTGGATCAAATCACTTCTGGGTCTGGGAAAAGGGAACTGGTTCTTTCTCAATTTGATCGAATTGAAATTTGTTTAATTTTCTTGTTTGTAAATTAGCAATTAGGTGTTTTTACCTCAGGAATAGCCATGCTATGTTGTTTTTAATCACTTATGTGTAAAGCTTTTCTGATTTTTCAGTTCTTGTAGTTACTGCTGGCTTTGACAGTACGATCACTGAAATTTTATTAAATTAGCAGGCAACAGAGAAACTTGCAGGTTACAAAGTTAAGCATCCGAGCTGGTTTAGACGGCTCGAACCGCTAGGCCCTGTTCTCTTGCACTTCAATTCAGTTCAGTTCAGCTATGCGTAGCTATAAATTTTCACTAAAATAAGTTCAGTTCAACCAACTTCGGTTCAGTTCAGCTTTCAAAAGTTGAAAAGTGCAGGACCTTAGTGAATATCCAATTTGAGTAATTTGATTAAATTGGAGAATTAGTAAGTTTGAGGATTTAATTATAAATATATTGACTTAAATGTAAATATTTTTTTTACACAAGGGTGAACAAAAATACTTAACCATTTTTTTCTTCCAGCATTTTGTAATTGTAAATGGGAAATTTAGGGCCTGTATGGTACTTAGCAGATGCTGTTGATGTTAGCAGTTTGTTATTGTTGTTTGCTGTTTAGTATGAGTAATTCATAAATCAGCATTTGGTGAAACTATGATATGTTGTTACTGATAGTATATAAAATGACATGTATAGATATTATTTAAATAAATTAACATAATACAAAAATTAGTATAAAATTTATCCAAATTAACAATGGCTTTTTTTTTTGCTGAAAATCAATGGTTAGGTAAACAAAATAAATTTATTATAGATTCCTAAATCTGTCAGAATATTCCAATTATAAATTTATTGTTTTACTTGTTTGAATTATACAAGGTAATATCTACATATCTTGTAATTTATTGCTTTCAATTTTCAACCCTGTTTTTATGTTTCGATTCCCACATATACTAGATGATTTCTACAGATCTGATATTATATTATTTTCAATTTTATAAGATTTCAAATTTTACTTGTTCTGAAGATTTGTATGCTTGAAAAAGTTTGGATAGGTTACGTTAAAAGTCCTTTTATGTTAGAAACTATGTATTGCTTTTGATGATTAGGCTTTCATTTTTGTAGCAGTAGCTGCAATATCATCTAGCTAAAAATTAACATTTTTGAACCGAAATGGATGAAGAAGAGACGATGCGGATTGGCTCAACATTTGGCATTAGCATTATTGGCATGAGTGGCGTAGGAAACAATAAAAACAAGTAAGTTTTCATATATTTTTAAATAATCGATTTAATTAGCGGGATTCCTTTTGATTCCTGACTAAGTAATTTATCATGATCAAAACTTTCTTTTTTTTTTACCGAAGATGATTAACTATCTTAAGCAGGGTCCAACAATCTCCCCCATGTTGATTGATGACAAACACTTGAGCATTACAGTATAGTTAGTAAGATATTTAGAGATAAGTTACCTAAGACTCCCCCATAATGGATGACTTCCAAAAACTATGAGCATCAATCTTAATTGAGGTCAGTCCATCTTGGTCAGCATCCACTTCATCTTCATATTGTTTCCTTCCTGCATCAAGGTCTTAACTTGAGCAGAAATTGTAACCTTCTCATATAGATAACTTAGCATAGTACAAATGACCTATACTAAGTTCTCAGTACTCCAAGATTGCAAGAATATCTATTCTAAGTGTGTCTTGAGAGTTTTGGCAGAAACCATAATTTAAGTCTTGATCAGTACATAAGAAACAAAACAAATCATTCCAAAATATTAATTTTCTACTAAACATTCTCTAGATATCAAACAAACAGTAATCAGTGGATAAAAAAATAAAATAAATCCTTCCAAATATTAATTTTTGACCCTAATATTCTCTAGACATCAAACAAACAGTAATTAGAAATCAGTAGATGAGAAACAACATAAATCCTTCCAAATATTAATTTCCTACCCTAACATTCTCTAAACATCAAACCAACATTAATAAGAAATGTTCATTCATAAATACTGACAATATATGCCTTTTTGGTCCCACTTATTTGTATTTCGAAAAAAATCCCAAGGAGGAGAGACGGGTAGAAAAGATCGGTCGATATAACCACAACTGAAAGGTTGAATCAAATCCCGCCTCAAAATAGGGACACGGAGAAATCAGAACATATTTGGAGCTGAAAGACGGAAAAGAGCCCTAGAGATTGGAGGAGAACCTTTTGTTTGGGAGAATGGGAAGTTACCGGAAGCGTTATGAAATTTGAAATATTTGAATTTCAACTTTTGGACTTGAATTTGAAATCGAACTTATTAAATGGGTTAAACTAGAAACTCGTTTAAAATTGGCGGATGATAATAATAAAGCCTCTTCTTTCAGCTCCAAATATGTTCTAATTTCTTCGTGTCCCCCTTTTGAGGTGGGATTTAATTCGACGTTCCAGTTGTGGTTATATCGATCGATCTTTTCAACCAGTCTCTCCTCGGGTTTATTTTTGAAAGACAAATTACTGGGACCAAAAAGGCATATATGGTCAATATTTATGAATGGTCATTTCTGATTAATGTTTGTTTGTTTGACGTCTAGAGAATGTTAGGGTAGGAAATTAATATTTGAAGGATTTATGTTGTTTCTCATCTACTTGTTTGATGTTTAGAGAATGTTAGGGCCAAAAATTAATATTGGAAGGATTTATTTTGTTTTTTTTATCTACTGATTACTGTTTGTTTGATATCTAGAGAATGTTTGGTAGAAAATTAATATTTGGAAGAAATTATTTTCTTATCTATTGATTAAGACTTAAATTATGGTTTCTATGATTTCGTTTTTCATTCTTATTATTGTTTGTTTGATGTCTTGAGAATATTAGGGTAGAAAATTAATATGTAGCTGAAATCAATTGATGCGTATTCTATCAACAAAATATACGGTGGAAAATGTTGGGGGATGGAGAAAGTGTTTTTAGAGGAAACTGGGCCTGTGTAGACTACCCCCACAAGGGCTATGCATTTGACGTGGTGATTTACACCGATGGGGCCACGAACATTGAAGGGGTATCAGCCATCGGGCTTTTGATCTGCTACTTTGGCAGGTTCACATGTGTTGCGGGGAGACTTGGTCCCGAGGACTCTCTTGTTACAGAATGCAAAGGGGTGCTAGAAGGATTGAAAAGAGGGGAGTGGCTCGGATATCCCAATTTGGAGGTCTCCACCGACAATAGAAATGTGTGGAGGTGGCACAATGGCCCAGATGGTGTAGAAAAGATTTGCAAACAAGTCATGCATGAGGTTCGGGAGATGAAAGACGCGTATGAGCTGAAAGCTAAATTCTGACTATGTGTCGTTCGTCGTGGTTAACCCCGGTCTCGGATCTCATAGCTAAGTTGCCCCTCGCAGATTCTTGGCCCTACGAAGATGGGGAGATGGTAGTGTATGATCCCCCTCCCACATAACGAATTAGGGACGCCATCCTCGATACTTTCGAGTATACGTATTTTTATCAGGAAATGGAGCTGAAAGACGCCGAGAAAAATGGAAAAGGAAGAGGAGGTAAGATCAGTTACTTTAGAAGAGGAAAACAAAATTATGGGTATGGTTTATGAAAGCTATATGTTCTTATTTTGCAGGTGTGGAAACATCTGATGGTAGGCAGTGAAGGTAATTGTAACTTGATTCTTGATAGTTTTTCTTTCTTTCTTGGTGAATTATTGATGGAATTCACTTTCACCCCTTTTATTTAGAATGCCTTATTTTTTGTTCAATTTTTCTTAAAACTTGTATGCTTTTTAAGTATCATGTTGATGTCAGCAGATTTTGAGCTAGGCCTCGTTTTGTTGACCACAAGGCCCCAAAAACTCAAAGTTGCAAATGCGGAATAGCAACAATAAGTATCAACAAGAAACTACAAGAATCAACCAAATATGCAAAGAAAATAAACAAGCCACACAACACCAAAGTTTTTACGTGGAAACCTCTCCGATGTGAAGAGTAAAACCACGGGACCGAGAACGGAGTCCACCCCTACTTCTCTTATTGATAAGTTGAGGGAAAAGAACTCAACAATGTCTTACAAGAGTTTGCAACCCACCAACAACACCACAATACAAGAAGCCAAATAAAATGAGGAAAATACACAAAACCTCAAGTGTACAAACATTCCTCCATATTCTGCCCGCAACGAAATCTGATCCAATGGTTTGATTACAAAACCCAACGGTCAAAAGAAAGCGTTGGATGTGAGGAACATTGTGGCAAAATTTCACGGCGATCTGACGGTCTGATCTCCGGCGATCGGCAACGGAATACAGCTGATGGGTATAGAAAGAAGCTGGAAATTTTGCTCTCCCTCTCTTCTTTTCTCTCTCCAAAAATGGCTGCACCCTCTCATGAAAAAACCCTTGCACCACCAAAAAAGAAGCTTAAATATGCCTCCACATCTTGGGCTTTTGGGACAAGACTTTACCTTGTACTAATTTGGGCTAGAACCCCAACAATCTCCCCCTCGAGCCCAAATCGGGGAAGATAGTGCAACATCAACATCATCAAAATGACATCCCGGAGAGCTTGCAACAAAGCTCCAACTTGCTTCCGGGAACAATCTTTGTCAACATGTCCGCTCCATTTTTATCGGTGTGGACTTTCCTCGATACCAACTCTTTCTCCTCGATCACATCCCGCAGCCGATGATATCTAACGTCAATGTGCTTCGTTCGAGAATGATACATGGTATTCTTGCTCAGATCCATAGCACTCTGACTATCACATAATACTACATACTCGTTTTGCTTCAAACTCAGCTCCTGAAGGAATCTCTTTAGCCAAATCAGCTCTTTACATGCTTTCACAGCTGCTACATACTCTGCTTCTATAGTAGATAATGCTACACACTTTTGAAGTTTAGACTGCCAGGAAATAGCTCCCCCTGCAAATGTAAACACAAAACCTGAGGTAGACTTTCTTCCATCCAAATCACCAGTCATGTCAGCATCTGTATACCCTTCAAGAATCGGTTTTCCACCTCCAAAACACAAACTAAGCTTTGAGGTACCACGCAAGTATCTGAATATCCACTTCACTGCTTCCTAGTGAACTTTACCCGGATTGGACAAAAATCGACTGACAAATCCAACAGCTTGGGCAATATCTGGCCTAGTACAAACCATAGCATACATCAAAGAACCAACAGCAGAGGAATAAGGAACTGACAACATCCTTTCTTTCTCCTCCTGCGTTTTCGGACAAGTTCTTTTGCTCAACCTGAAATGAGCGGCTAATGGTTGACTAACTGGCTTGGCATCTTTCATATTGAACCTTTCAAGCACCCGTTCAATATACTTTTCTTGTGATAACCACAACTTGCTAGCCTTTCTATCACGAACTATCTCCATCCCCAAAATCTGCTTAGCTAGACCCAAATCTTTCATTGCAAATGATTCTGACAAACTCTTCTTCCAATAACAAATCATATCTGGATCCTGTCCAACAATTAACATATCATCTACATACAACAGAAGAATGATGAATTTATCATTTAGGAACTGTCTGAAATACACACAAGGATCGGCCAATGTCCTCTTATAACCATTGGTTGTCATGAAAGAATCAAACTTTCGATACCACTGCCTTGGTGCCTGCTTCAGCCCATAAAGACTCTTCTTTAGTTTGCAAACAAACTTTTCCTTTCCCTTTTCCTCAAATCCTTCTGGTTGCTCCATGTAGATATCCTCTTGCAAATCACCATGCAAGAAAGTTGTTTTCACATCAAGCTGCTCCAACTCCAAGTCAAGACTCGCAGCTAAACTCAAAACGGTTCTGATAGAAGTCATCTTCACAACTGGGGAGAAAATCTCATCAAAATCAATCCCCTTTTTCTGATTGCATCCCTTGACCACCAATCTAGCTTTCTGCTTCACACTCTGATCGGCATTTTTCTTGTTCTTGAAAATCCACCTGTTTTTCAAGACTTTCTTATCTTTTGGACGCTTCACCAACTCATAAGTCTCATTCTTCCTCAAAGAATCCATCTCTTCTTTCATAGCATTCAACCAAGACCCTTTGTCTTCACTGGATAATGCTTCCTGAAAGCTTTCAGGTTCTCCATCTTCTGTGACAAGAATGAATTCTGAGCTTCGATATCTTGTAGATGCCTTCTTTCTCTAGATGATCTTCGAATTTGTGCTTGTTCATCCTGTGGGGCTGACGGCTCCCCCCGCTCATGAACCTCTTCATCTCGAGCATCATAAAACTGAACATTCTCATCATCATGTGTATCAGCATCAACAAGTTTTGGTGTATCATCAACACCAATCGGTTGTTCCTCAAAATTATCAGATCTTGCTTCAACATTCTCACTTGTTGGCTGCTCAACACAAGAAGGAATAGACACAAGAGGAACATCAGTAGTATCAAAAGAAGATTCTATGGTAGAATTATACCTTTTACTTAGAAACTCAGCACCTCTCTCGTGCTCAAAGAATACTACATCCCTGCTTCTCACTACTTCCTTCTTCTCTAAATCATAGACTCTATAGCCATACTCTTCATTACCATAGCCAACAAAAATGCATGGTTTAGTCTTGGAATCAAGCTTTGATCGCTCAACTTTCGGCACATGCATAAATGCCTTGCATCCAAAGACTCTCAAATGTGCATAAGTGGGATTGCTACCCCTCCATGCCCTTTCTGGAATGTCAAGACCAAGAGGAACAGATGGAGACCGATTAATTGAATAGGTCACTGTGTTTACTGCTTCTGCCCAGAATGTATTAGGAAGATTAGACATTCTTAGCAAACACCTCACCCTCTTCATAATGGTTCTATTCATCCTTTCAGCTACACCATTGTGTTGTGGAGTACCTGGAACTGTCCTCACATGTCTAATGCCATGCTGTGAGCAATAAACCTTAAATGCATTAGAGGTATACTCACCACCATTGTCTGATCTGAGACATTTTAACTTTCCACCATGGCATGAAGCTTCTGAAAAGTCTCAAACACTTGGTTTTTCTACTTCAACAAGTAGACCCAAGTCTTATGAGTTGCATCATCAATAAATGTGACAAAATACCTATTGCCACAAATAGACTCCACATCTAACGAACCACAAACATCGGAGTGAACCAACTCTAATTTACCTTCCTTCTTTGTAGATTTTCCCGCAAATGAAGCCCTGATTTGTTTTCCTGCCAAACAATGCTCACAAGGGTCAATAGAAATAGATTTATCCACAGGAATGAGGGATTTACTTGCCAGGTGCTTTATCCCTTTATCCGTCATATGTCCCAATCTTTGATGCCACAAGTTAGGAAAATTCTTCCCTTCAGCTGCATATATATCACCATAATATACTCTAAAGTATGTCTTATATAATGAGGAACACAACTTGCCTCGAGCAACTGTCATTGAACCCTTGGATAATTTCTTTTTGCCATCACGAAGGTATGACTGAAACCTTCATGATCAAGAACACTTGCTGCTAATAAATTCAAGCGCAAATTAGGAATATGGCGCGCATTCTTTAATGTCATCGTGCACCCAACATCAGTCTTCACACGGATATCACCCATACCAATAATCCTTGCTGAGCTCTCATTTCCCATTCTGACACTACCAAAGTCGCCAGCTCTGTAGTTTAAAAAATATTCCTTCCGAGGAACACAATGATAAGAAGCTCCAGTATCAACAAGCCACTCTGAAGCTGAATCATCAACCTGACGACACTCACAAACTGCACAAAGCAAACTGGTATCCTCAACAGTCTTCACTATGGTTGCTGCAGTACCACTATCATCTCCCCCTAATTGGGAATCCGGTTTCTTCTTTTGTTCACGCTTCCATTTGAAACAATTCTTCTTGATATGACCAGGCTTATCACAATAATGGCATGTTCTGGTCTCCTTTCCCTCTCTAGACTTGGACCTGCCCCTTGAGTTACCACGCCCCTTTGGACCTCTTCTCTTGTCTCTTCCTCTATTCTCAACAACAAAGGCCTGTGAATTTTCAACTCCCATCTCCTTTCTTCTCAACTCTTCATTAAACATACTTTCTTTAATCATGTTCAATGAAAGAACACCATCCGGAGCCGAGTTACTAATAGTCACCACAAGAGTTTCCCAACTATCGGGCAAAGAACTCAACAAGAACAAAGCCTGCAACTCATCATCAAGAACAATCTTCATAGTGGTAAGTTTGTTGATAACATCTTGAAAGTCACTCAGATGCTCAGCCACTGACTTCCCACTTTTCAACTTCAAGTTAACAAGCTTCCGAATCAACGAAGCCTTGTTGTGAGTGGTCTTCCTCTCATAAAGACCTTCTAGTTTCTTCCACAACTCAAACGGGTCGGACTCTTTAGAAACATGATTGTAGATGCTTATATCAATCCATTGTCTAATAGTCCCTAAAGTCTTCCTCTTCAACTTCTCCCATTCTTTATCTTCCATTTTCTCAGGTTTGGCCGGTTTAGAACTACCAAGCTCTGCCATGCTTATATCTATTGGATCATATAAATCTTTGCAAAATAACATATCCTCCATCATGGGTCGCCATATGGAATAATTGGTTGACGTCAACTTCACCATGGAACCACTACTAACGGACTCCATATTAACCCCGAAACTGATCTTAACAGCTCTGGTACCACTTGTTGAGCACAAGGCCCCAAAAACTCAAAGTTGCAAATGCGGAATAGCAATAATAAGTATCAACAAGAAACTTCAAGAATCAACCAAATATGCAAAGAAAATAAACAAGCCACATAACACCAAAGTTTTTACGTGGAAACCTCTCCAATGTGAAGAGTAAAACCACGGGACCGATAACGGAGTCCACCCCTACTTCTCTTATTGATAAGTTAAGGGAAAAGAACTCAACAATGTCACCGATAACGGAGTCTACCCCTACTTCTCTTATTGATAAGTTGAGGGAAAAGAATTCAACAATGTCTTACAGGAGTTTACAACCCACCAACAACACCACAATACAAGAAGAAGCCAAATAAAATTAGGAAAATACACAAAACCTCAAGTGAACAAACATTCCTCCATATTCTGCCGGCAATGAAATCTGATCTAACTGTCTGATTACAAAACTCAACGGTCAAAAGAAAGAGTTGGATGTCAGGAACATTGTGGCAAAATTTCACGGCGATCTGACGGTCTGATCTCCGGCGATCGGCAACGGAATACAGCTGGTGGGAATAGAAAGAAGCTGGAAATTTTGCTCTCCCTCTCTTCTTTTCTCTCTCAAAAAATGGTTGCACCCTTTCATGAAAAAACTCTTGCACCAGCAAAAAAGAAGCTTAAATATGCCTCCACATCTTGGGCTTTTGGGCCAAGACTTTACCTTGCACTAATTTGGGCTAGAACCCCAACAGGTTTTTGTACATAAGAAGGCAACAGCAATAGACTAGTAAATGACAGATATTTTGAAACTGGGGCTTATCGGGGCAGGGAATGCATTCCCCATCCATACCCTTCCCCATTAAGGTTTCGGGGAAAAAAAATTCTCCATCCCCATCCCCATTAAGGATCCGGGGAAAATTTTTTCCCCATTTCCCATTGAGGAATCACCAGTTCCCCGTTAACAAAAAAATATGCTAATTTTTTTGCCAAAGTAACATAAACTAACATTACTTCATATTGATACATCGAAAAAATTGATACAAGTTATATAATTAGTGAAAATAATTAAATAAAACTAACAACAATACAATATAATTGATATCAATTCAATTGTAAAATCAATTAAATGATTAAAGAAATTGTGTGAACATTAATTTTTAAGTATATTGTCACTTTTTAATATTAATATATAGAAATTAATAATTTTAAATATTATATTATTATATTTTACAATCCACTTTTAAATTTAATCAAGAACTTTTGTAAGATTATTGATAGTATTTATAAAAAATTAAAAAAATAATTTTTCTTATCGGATTCGGAGATTTATCAGGTTTTGGGACATAATCCTCATCCCCATTAAGGATTCGGGGATTAAAAAATCCTCATTCTCACTCCGTGGGGATTATTATCGGGGATTTCCCATCTCCAATGGGGCAAATCCCCATCAAATTTAAAGAATCTCCGCCCCACTTTCAACCCTAATAAGAGACAGCATAGAGGTTAATGCGACTTGAGGAGGATTTGCACCAAAGAATTCTTGTCCTTTTGTATATGGATGTACACATGGCAACATATAATGGCCATTTTTTCTTGCTGGCTCCTAAAGTAAATAATTCATATTTGTCTCTTATTTGTTTCTGCTCTAGTTACATGAAACAACTAAACTGGACATCTATTCCTCACATTTTAGGCCCGGTTCTTTTGGATTACAGTTCAGGTAACTTCAGTTTAGTTCAATTATATGTAGTTATAAATTTATACTGAAATAAGTTCAGTTCAGCTCACTTCAGTTTAATTCAGCCAACTTCAGTTTAACTTATAAAATTACAGTTGAGAAGAACATGGCCTTAGTATCTCTTCTTTCTTGTCCTTTAGCTTTTTTTCATATATGATGTACATAAATTTTGTGTTATGAATATTTAGTATTGTTTTCATTATTCAACATTTTATTAATAAATTTAACTTTCCTTTAATATATATTTTTTTCTTATCTGCATTTTCTTTCAACGTTTTATTAATAGTAATAAATTTCAACTTGCATCAAAGTCCCTAGAGCCGACCACTAATTGAAAAAATAGGTAAATGTTTACAAAAAGAGTAAATTAAATGTAGATCATAGATGTGGCAGCCGTTCCTCAGCTTGCAAGTTGCCGGAGAACTGAACCGTTGCCGAAATTCAAACCAAATTAAAAAATATTGAACTGAATTTTCTTTGGTTCCAAATCTATTTAAAAATTCAATAATTTGGTTTTGACTTTTATAATCAAAACCAAACCGAATGTGCATACATATATATATATATATATATATATATATATATATATATATGTATGTCTCCAATATATACATTCTTTTGTACTACACTTCTAGCAATTTACAATAATTAAGTTTCAACAAACAAAAGATAACATCAAATGTTTTAATAAAAGGTTAAACTTCAAAAAAGAACATTGTGGTTTCACTCATTTAAAAAATAAGGTTTGAAAATTTCTTTTTTGCAAAAGAGGGTATATATTCAAAAATTTGGCAAAAAGATTATTCTCTATTAGATTATGTCACGATAACGGGTATAGTTGTTGAGTTTATCCGAAATTTTGTGGATTGGTTAATAAAAATAAAATACAAATTAGTATTAATTTTTGAAATTTTTTTAATATTGCAAATATTTTTTAAATTAAAATATTATAATAAATTTTAAAAATCATAAAAAATGGAAAATATCTCCAAAACTTATTCAAATCATGATGAGTAATTTTTAAATAATAAGGTTAAATTATGAGAATATTGAATCAATTAAATATTTTCTGTAACACCACTATTTTGAACAAAAAATAGTTTTTATTCTCTTTTTACATTTTGTTAAATCACATACCTCATTTAGCAAAAATAAATTTCTCATGCCCTGTCTCGCAAATGAGAGAAACCATATGGTACTTTTTAAAAGTTTGCCCTTTACTGAAATAACTTGATGAACTATTCTAATGTGAATCTAATGACCAAGGTTTTAAAAAGCGCTAGGCGCTAGTCGGGCGGCCGGGCTTCGAGCTGTGCATTTTTTATTTTTTATAGCCGGGCTTCGAGCTGTGCATTTTTTATTTTTTATAACTATTAATAGATAAAAGTATAAATTCAACTAAAAAATTAATTATAATACAATAATATTTTCCAAAAAAACATAGTTTAGCTTATGAAAATATAACTCTTAGTTAATTTTTACATAAAAACATATCAACATTAAAATCAATTCCTTAAAAACAAATATCCTCACTAATTTTCGTGGTTTATAGTATGCTGAATCTCGGTTTGAGATTCAAAATAAAAATTTTATGGTGACAATATTTTGTTGTACATTAGTTTTACCAACCGTGCTACATTTTTTGAATTGAAAAAATTGAACTATGATTATTATCGGTATCAGTATCTTAAAAATTGGGGAAAAATCAGACTAGGCGGTGCCTAGGTGGAAAAAATCGGATTAGGCGGTGCCTAGGCAGCAATATGTCAGTCCAGCGCCTGATAGCGCCCGAGGAATGAAAAGTCAGGCGGTGAGCCTCAAAATAGCGCCTAGGCGGAGCTAGGTGGAGAGTTTTAAAACACTGCTAATGACTAGTAGACTAATTGGACTTGGTGCAATTAGTACATCCGTAAAGAGTGAATTAAGATGACTAATAATAAATCCTTGGCTCTTCAAATCTCCAATTTATAAAAAAAATTGACTGGTAGAGGACAGAGGCCCTTGCAAACTTGGAAAATAAATTGAAAATTTGAAATTTTTTTTTTATGTTTTGCTGTGGTGGCCTTTTCTTAAGATGCCATTGAGAGAGATAATGGTTTGAAAAGAGGAACTTATTACTTGGGAAATGAAGACTGCATATGAAATTTTTTAATTTGGGAAATTATACGGTCATAAATAGCTCTTACAACGCCAAATCCAATGGTGAACCTAGCTTAGAACCATGGCATGTTTCCTAGCTTATAACCACCCCTAAAAAACTTACAATTGTTCTAACCCTTCAAAACTCTTCATTATCTTGTTTTTAAGCCTTTGATGTCCTTTAGGCTCTGTTCTCTTGGACTGCAATTCAATTCAATTCAGTTCAGTTCAGCTATGCGTAATTATAAATTTACACTAAAATAAGTTCAGTTTAGTTCAGCACACTTCAATTCAGTTCAGCTAACTTCAATTCAGTTCAACTTCCAAAAGTTGAAAAGAACCAACCCTTAGTTCTGTCATTAAAAACAATGATAACCCTGTACCTATACTCACTACAAGAAATCCATCAATTTATGACAACAAATCTTCCATTCAATAGTTCATTGCTTACAACAATTACACATATAGCCATTGTTATATTGATACCTAGAAACCAACAAATGTACTATGTAAGAAAAAGGCCAAATGCATGATTAACACCCGAGGTTGATACTTTTTACTAGATGCAGCCCCCAGCTTTTAAGAGTTCCTACTAGCCCCCTAAACTTGGAAAAATAGTACTCTTGAGCCCCCCTGCCACATGTCAGCTTTTAATTGATTTGACTTTTCAAAGATGCCAAATTTTATATTTTTCATAAACCAATCAGAGGGTGACACATGGCAATGGGGAGGCTAAGAGTGCTATTTTGCCACGTTTAGGGGCATGGAAGAGACTTGTCAAAGTTGAGTGTGGCATCTAATAAAAAGTGCCAACTATGTATTTAGCATAAAAAAAACCAGCAAAAATCCATAAAGGGAAGTGTATACATACTAAAACAGTAACAAGCCAAACAGACCACCAAAATCTCTTATGCTATTTCTACACAATTCTACAGTTTCATTCCTTCTGATGAATATGCTAAAAAATCAGAAACTAACTCAATACGGTTTTCGAGGTAACGAAGAGGAGTCACTGTGCACAGGAGGAGAGGGGAAAATCTCGGACAAGGTATCCCATGAAAGGTCATCGACAGATTTACGCCTTTTTTCCAGGAAAGCCGGCCTAACTGGCGTTCCGACCATTTGAACTTTGCATGTTAACATAGCGACAATCTCGGACATTGGAGGCCTAATGTTGGCATGAGGTTGAAGGCACAAGAATGCCACGTGGATGGCTTGCAACATGTCTTTCTCTTCATACCCGTGTTCTTGGATTCTCGGATCAACTAGTTCGGTTGCTCTTGATTTCTCGTATAACTTCCATGCCTGCAAAGAATATGCAAGGATTAGAGTGGGTATATCTTAGCATCGTGGTTGAGACTGAATCTACGACTTCAGAAGTTACAGATTCAAACTACATAGGGGCGGGCAAGAGCTTTTAAAAATATAAGCACATTTTGCGCAATTTTTTTTTCTAAAAAAGGGATTAGAGTGGCAAAATCAAAGATATGACCTTGTAGTTGGCGCACTTTGTCATTTCGACCCCTAAAATTTAGGTTCATACACAAATTTTACCCCAGCACAGAATACGTAAGCAACGTTTTTTTTATTTGGGCAATTGTGCTTGACTGCTTACATTATTAAATATAAAGAAAATTTACAACCCACCCATTGACTCCTGAGACCTCTAGAAGTCGCAAGTAAGAAATTAGATGAATGACAAAATCTAAGATTTGACCTTGTAGTTGGATCAATTTGTCACTTTCACCCCTGTAATTTAATTAACTTCTGGACAAATTTGACACATGTACAACGTGTTTTCTCAATAATTGAAAACGGAAGGACTATTATGTAGCATTTTATCACAGGTGATGTTAAGATATGTGAGCTAAATTATGTCCTCCAATGGTGAAACAGTTAAAAAAAACAAAGAAAGGGGGCCAAATGAACATTTTACGGAAAATATCGGGACCAAATCAGTAACATAAAAAGAAAAATTTCATGGATGACAGATAAAGATCATTTTCAAGGCTTCCTGTGAATTTATGAGTTTGAACTCCATCGAAAGCCTGTGAGAAAATGGCAAAGAAAAGGATATCATTGATGATAATTTGTTATTTAAGAAAAGAAACGTACATATTCTGGGAGGTATTGCTGTTCTGATGGTAGAGTTAAATCCGTATTTTTGCGCCAACTAATAATTTCGAGCACAAGCACTCCAAAGCTATATATGTCTGCCTTCACTGAAAGTTCTCCACGAATAGCATACTCAGGAGCTGTGTAACCTCTGAAAAGACAAGATTTTCATTACAAACCAGCGAACAGATAATCTATTAGTTGAATAAACTGAATAAGAAAAAAGTATCGAATCAGCTAAAATTACAAAAAAAGTTAAGTATTATTGTTCGGTCATGAAGCCTAAATTTAGAAATCTAATTTTCAAAAATTCCAATGAATATTAACAAAACTTACAAAGTTCCAGCAAACGTAGTACTTAGGTAAGCTTGGTCTTCAGGGAAGAATCTAGCCAGTCCAAAATCTCCAATCTTAGGTTGGAATTTATCATCCAAAAGAATATTGCTTGCTTTGATGTCTCTGTGAACAATTTTAAGATGGGAGTCCTCGTGTAAGTACTGTAATCCTCGAGCAATGCCCAAAATAATCTGGAATCGAGTGTTCCAATCTAGGAACTGATCCCGATTTCCTGCATCATAAGCCAGAAATATATATTACATGGAAGGTAATGTGTAAAAAAATTCTCAAAGGCTTTCAATTATAAAATCCAGGGGTCTAAAACATTGAAGTTGAAGGACTCAGAAGCCCAAACACATGAAGTTTCGGTAACTTAGTACCGTGTTCTTCCAGTTGAAAATACTTATTGCAAGAGGAACAGGTCCACTGACGTGGATTAAAGACCCTCATTACGCATTTCAACATGTTTACAGATGGGGCCCAAGGAGTTAAAAATTTGGGGTCCGTTAATACACATTTCAAAACGTGGAGGGTCCTTAATCCACTCAAAGGACGTGTACAGTACTCCGTATAATTTCCAATTCTGCAGTTGTTTCCATTTCAGCAGTGAAAATAATGCTAGTAAAATTAAATTATCAAGTACAACAATCTATATCTTTTAGCAGTGATGTTCAAAGCTCATTTATGCATCTAAATATAAGATATTCTGCTTCCAACAAATTTACTTTCTCATGGGCAAAAGGGCCTTTTTGGTCCCTGTGGTATAACTCATTTGCCATTTGGTCCCTCTGCTATTCATGTTACCTTTCAGTCCAGTGCTATGCAATTTTTTACCTTTTTGAACCCTGTGCTATCGGATAGTTGTTGCAACTCCACTTCAGGGTCAATTGGAAATAACCTCTCTGTAATTACAGAGGTAAGGTTGCGTACACCCAACCCCCCCTTACCCCGCTTGTGTGGGAGCCTTGTTAGGCATTGGGGTAATGTTGTTGTTGTTGTTGTTTGAATCCTGTGCTATGTAACCATTACCCATTAAGTCCCTATACTATGCAATTTGCTATCTTTTGGGGCACCACACTGTAGAATCTCTATTGATGTAATTATGCATAATATGCACTAAAGGGACAAAAAGATAACAAGTTGCATAGCATACCAAATAGGTAAATTGTATACCAACGGGGCCAAATGGGTAAGGGTCTATTTGGGATTGCTTTCCCAGCTGCTTTAAAAAGATCCACTCACAAACATTCCATAGAACAACATATTTTGGTCTTGGTCAAAAGATTTTGACTCTTAATACTAATTAATTAGGATATGTTTGCTATTGATTTTCAAAGGTTAAAATCTACACTTATAGGGAAAGCTTGAAATGGACCTTTCATGACAACAGTCTGAGAGAGCGATCCCAAACTGGCCTTAAATGGATTATACTACAGGGTCCAAAAAGGTGATTATGCCCTTTCTCACGATATCCTTTAGTGGAAAATTAAGGCTGCTAAAACATCTCTATAATCTGAAAATTGTCTTAAATTAGCTGTATCATGATAAAGCTCTTATAGGGAAAAACCCATCCACATTGAACACGTATAGAAGAATGAAATGATACCTACCGTATATGAAGAGGTCCAAGCTCCTGTTCTTCATGTATTCATACACAAGCAGGCGTTGGTCACCTTCTGAACAACACCCTAGAAGTCGAACCAAGTTCTTGTGTTGGATGCTTGTGATCATCCTCACCTCTGCCAGAAATTCCGATTCCCCTTGCTGAGATTTTTCAAGAGATAACTTCTTAACTGCAACCAGTCTACCGTCACCTAACTTTCCCTATCAAACAGTACAAACTTTATGAAATATTTGTGAACAAATAGAAGGCTCCAAATTTGCTCTTTAACTTCAATGAATGTGATAGGTAATGTTCCACGAGTATTTTTTATCTGTAAAATGTGAATGCGTTTTCAACTTATAGTGCATAAAAGCACAGGTCATGGGATGACATTTAATCAATATGATGTAATTAAGACTCTACGTCTCAATCAAATTGTATACCTTTTCGTTTTAGGGACTATAGTTTCAGATTATAGACCTATTTTACCCAAAAGCTTCTGTTAAATAAGATTTCATTAATAGTTATCATTATCTATAACAAAACCACTATTATCATTTGCTCATTAGACATAAAAAAATTTGTTCCATTAGTTCCTTTTTCCAAACGTCAATCCTTCATTAATGCATGTAATTAGTTAGTTAAGAAGCATACAAAGGTTATGCAATGGAAACTAATAGCTAAATATAATAATCAGCCGAAGTAGAAATTCAAATTTAGAAAAAATACCCGATAGACAGGACCAAATCCACCTCGTCCAAGAAGATTATCAGGATCAAAATTCTTGGTTGCCTTCTTCAATGTTCGGAAATCAAATTGACTTATTATTCGAAGGTTCCGGCTCCAGAAATCAGAAGCATCTGTGTCCAGTTATAGAAGATAAGAACTTTATATGCCAGAGCATTACATTGAATACTCGTAATTTATTACCTTGCTTTCTTTTATTTCTTCTTCGAAACTTCATCTTGTCTCCAAGTTTGAAATACTTCCAGAAGACTAAGATAAGAATCAGCAGTATTACAAGGAAAATTAATCCTCCAAGGAAGAAGAATACAGCTGAAGAATTCGACGAATGGGAGCTTTTTGTCATATCCATGGCTGGTGGTGGAGGTAACACTGCAAACTGGAGGTAGTCAGAATCTCTTAAAAGATATACAGGAAAGAAAACTTTGCAAACCTAAAGAACTAATTGCTAAAAATCCTAAAATGAAAAGAAGACATAAGCAATTAATTAAACTACTTATACTTAATTAATTAGAATACCTAAGAAATAATATATAGAAAACTAATAAACAATATAAACAAATGCTTGGAGTCCAAATTGAATATGAACTTGCAGTGGCAACAATTAATTGGCATAACATAATCAATTTTAAAGTTCAAACTGGATCCAAATCAATTTGCAGAAAGAAATTATCGGCTACATTAACTCAGTTCCAATTGACATTGGATTCAGCACAGATAATAAATTCCAATTTGAATTCGGCCCTCTATCACTATCCAGCCCCAAATACAGATTCAACAGGACAGTGAGAGTGAAAAGGAAGTGGCATAAGTTAATATGTTTTTTGTAGTCCTTGTTTGTCTTCCATTGATGAATAACAAGAAAGGGAAAGATTAAAGGTCTCTAATCTCATCATTTCTTAGCTATAACCAAGCAGAAAGAAGTCATTTCATTCATCTTCAAGACTTCAACTGATTGTGTCCATAACTAGATTTGTAACCCCAAAACTAACTATGTCCAAGACTAATCACGCAGACTATGAGTAACTAGATTTCTAACCATAAAACAACCTTTATCAATTGTTTAATCAAAATACACATCAAACAGGCAATTGAAATTCTCATCGGCCAATCAAACATGACATAATTTGTGCCTGTATCAGAAAAAAATACCTTCAATCACTTGGCGAGGCATAGATCCTAGCCTAAAGACAAAGAATAAGTATACGTGAATATATTTGAAATCAATTTTTCTTTCTTCCTCTTCTTTTTTGAAAGGGTCGAGAGTAGAGCCAAAGAATGCATAACTGTAGCATAGGAAAAACCGAAGGAAATTGGAATATCAGACAACTGATAACTTGGATTAATCAGGCAATTTAAACAGTAATTAACAAAAAGACGAAGAGAAACATACAAAATGTCTTTGATGAGTAACCATTTCTCTTCGATGAAAACGCGTCCTTGGAGAACTGTTCAATCAATGTCTAAGCGACAGCCATATCTCAGACTCGGGCCGATTAGTCGTCCTTGTGCAATTTTATATAATTTAAATCAATTCTTCCTGTTTGTCAATTTCAATGAGATAATCCGACCTGATTACTGAAAGTGACTGAAAGAATTTTGTTGTTAATAAAAAGAATACCTGATTTCTGACTGGATCCAATCCTGTTGCTTAATCATTCCCCGCTTAGATTAAATGTAAGGTAAAACCACCATGACGTACCTGAGCTTCGCAGGCGAGGCAAGGCTGGTATGGCGGCGCGTGAGGGTGACGTATGGATGCTGTTTGGAGAGGAGAGCCCATTCTCTCGGTAGCGAAGAGGATGTTGCTTTCGACAGTGTTTTGTTGTTCGGGCTGGGCCAAAATGGGCCAGCTAAATAAGTCGGCTCGGCCCACTTATTATATTTGTAAGTTCAAGTGGGCTGTGCTCCAGCCTTGAAATTTCGAACTCTTTAGTGGTCTAAATTGACATTAATCCCAAAAAAATTCGACCTTTTAGTTATCAAATCAATTAGATGATTATTTTATTTAACATAAAAAAAATCTCAACTTATTTTTTAAATAATGCCAAACTTTAAAAAATTATTATGTGTTTGTACTGTTTTTCAAAAAAATATCATGAAATTTTTTTTTAAGGCGGCCTTATATTTCCCAACTTTAGCAAAATACGGTTTTTTAATGACACCGTCAAACAAGCTTAGGAGGCAAATGGTATTTTCGATAACATAAAATTTTGATAAAAAAATGCTTAGTAAACTTTTATTCATTTCTCCCCAAATAAACCTTTGCCCCCGAAACCTTTTGTTATTTCATCCAAACAAATTGAACATTTCAAACTCATTCTTCAACTTAATATCCTCCAGTTTTTCAACAGATTCAACACTGAAAGGATGTGCCTTTGGAGAAGAGCGTAATTCATTTAAGAAGAGAAAGGAGAAGACTGACTGCAACTGAGTTCTCTCAGTCCGACGCCTAAATTAACCAAGATCTTCAGCCAGAAAACCATCTAGTTTTTCCTTAGCGCCAATTTTCAAAGTAGAAAACAATCCTTCAGGAACACCTGCCATGGTCGAAATTAGCTAGTTTGGTAATTTAATGTTCAGGTTTAGAAATAGGGTTTTTAATTTAGAAAAAATAAAGCAACTAATTACGGATTTGAGTTCAATTCATATCTATTTACTTCAGTTCATATCAGTTCAATCCAGTCTAAAAATAAAAGGCTTTAATGTTAGGTTCAAGTAAATTATTGTTCACACAATTAGAGTTTGCATATGATCGTGCTTATATTTTGGGAGACAAATTCACTAATAGTAGGTAAATAATTCTCTTAAAAAAATTGGGTTTCAGATCTCCACTGTAACTTTGTTTCCGAAAAGGTTTGAGAATGATTTGATTATTTTTGTAATACTTTATTGTTCTATTATTTTTATGCTATTGTTCCTTTACATCGTAATCTTGTATCTTATTATGATATGAAAGATAGAGTATTATCAATTTATTTTAATACTACTACTAACACCCGGACCTTACTAGTTGTGGTGAACACAAAAATCTCGGCGGTTGCCAACTTTTCGCCGAGATTTCCTCTTTTGATTTCTCCTTTTCGTTGCATAAGGCTTTCATGTCATTGGAACTAGACTAGTTTCGATGTATTCATTAGGAGTCTCGATGATAGCTCATATTCCGTCCAAAATTGCATATTTTCTCCGAATCATCATCAAAATCCTGAAATAATAGAAAGGAAGTAATATCGGCTAAAAAGACTAATATCATGATCATAATAAAAGAGGAAGATATGCCTGAAAATATGTTCGAAATGCGATCTATCAATCCTCAAGGCCTACCAGTCAAAACAGATAATCATGAGAGCCATAAAAAATCATTACAAAGCTTGATTTGAGCCCAACAGAAACCCAATGTGCCAAGGGCACTTTACATAACCGACTATTCCACATTATTGGCATTGCCGCCCTACAAAGTCCACATCCAAACTGTGTGAAGCAACTAATCATTCTCTTTCTTTACACCATACCCAGTTCATTCACGAGATTCTTCTAACTTAGGCATCAGATCAACATCTCGGCTATGTCTCTTTAACTCATTCTTGTCTTGCAGGTCAGCCTCACTCAAAATCAAAGACTAAACCCAATTGGCAATGTATATAAAAAAGCCTTGAAAGGACTTTTTGCCGACAAACAATACGAAAGTTCAAGAGCTAAGGCATGTTTTCTTATACTATAATTCAATATAGTTTAGTTCAGTTCAGATCACTTTATTTTAATTCAGTTCAATTTAAACAATTTCAGTTAATTTCAGTTCAAATTTTAAAAATTGAAAACAACGTTGCCTAATTTTAAAAATAGTTGCAAAATCCAAATTTCCATTTCAGCAGAAAGAAGCAACCAAAACAGCAAAATGCAACACAATTTAGGTAGAATGGCAAAGAACCGTTACACACTCATCACTCTCTCCTTTCTACTCTTCTTCCTCTTCACCATTTTCCTTTTCACCAAACGCTCTCTGGAGCCTTCTCTTTCTCTTTACAGAGATTTCTTCCCTCAAATCTCTATCTTCCTCTCCACTTCCGACTCCAATCAGCCTCTTCCGCCAATTTCCCAATCCCAACCCTTAGATTCCAAATTGGGGACAGTTTCTGTTCACGATGAAAATAATGGCACAATTTCTGCTTCCGAGCTTGATGCTGTAATCGCTTCTCCGTTTCCATTCAATGAATCGATTGGTTCTAATGCCGATGCTGAATCGGTCGATGCCGAGAAGAAGGAAGGTGAATCGATTGTAAGTGATGAGTTGATTGAGAATGGTAAGAAGTGTGATTTGTACAGGGGAACATGGGTGAAAGACGAAAGCTACCCGATCTATGAACCAGGCTCTTGTCCTTATGTTGATGAAGCTTTTGATTGTCAAATTAATGGAAGGCAAGATTCTGACTATCTCAAATGGAGATGGAAGCCTGACGGCTGTGATCTTCCCAGGTGTGCCATTTTTTCCTTTTGTTGAATTGAATATCGTTTCTGGTTCCATTTTGATGTTAATTTCTAGTTGATACTATGTATATCTGGAAATAGAATTTGGATTGTACAAGATAAGCATCACAACCTAGGAGTGAAATGAAGGAAATTTAGGGAATTTAATTGAGAAAACAGAGTGTATATCTAAAAGATTTCCTGATTTACCAAAGAAGCCAGTAGTAGAAAAACTTCTAGATTGTATTATAGTTGAAGAAGAAATCAACTATTTCTAGGTTGTATTATAGTGTATTCCGATCGATGGGACCAAAGATTCCCCATTCTTTGGCTTTAGATTATAATGGACTAGAGCAAAATGACTCATTAAACTGTCTTCTTTTATTTGGAGTCAGAGATAACTATTGCAACTCCACTTAAGGGTCAATTGGAAACAACCTCTAGGGGTAAGGTTGCGTACACCCGACCCCCCTACACCGGTTGTGCGGGACCTTGTTAGGCATTGGGGTAATGTTGTTGGTGTTTAGAAATCAACTATTTATAACCTTGGCCAGTCAGGTGGCGTTTGGTTCACTGAAATCCTATTCCATGGAGTAGAAATAGAAATGAATGGAAAGATGTCAAATGTAGTAGAGTATATGTCTAGAATCCGTCAATGCAAGGAAAAACTTTTCCTTGTTTATATACATCTCATGGAAAAGCTATTCCTTTGTTTCAAAAAGGAATAGCTTTTCCATGCGATGTATATAAACAAGGAAAAGCTTTTCCTTGCATTGATGGATTCTAGATGAATAATGTGTCATATTTGACATCTTTCCATGCATTTCTATTTCTATTCCACGGAATAGGATTTCCGCGAACCAATCGTCAGGTGCTAAGTTTGAATGCACTGGTAAGTGGATTGAGGATGAAGTGTTTTCTTGCCTTATTCAAGCCAATCTTTCGAGTCATGGTGTATCTTAGCAAGCATTGGAACATTTTATATCCAAACGCTTACCTTCCCAGTATGTGAGTGACCAGAAAAAAGACTTAATTACCTTGTTGGGTCCTATTCTATAAATCAAATGCCCTTTTGGTGTCTAATCTATTGAAATTGCCAATTTGGTGCCTAACCTATTCAATTGATGCCTATTTGGTGTATGAACTATCCAATTATGACCTATTTAGGTTCGAGTCACACCAGGGGTGGGTGGGGGTTTTCTTCGTATTTAATGTAAGCGCACTTGCGCAAAATTCTTTTTTTTAAAAAATGAACCATTTATAGTTGACTTATCCATGCAACGTATGTTTATGTTGTAGATGATGGTATTGGTATTTCGCGTTTTTTTGTGTTGTTAGATGGACATTTAATATACTAAAATTAGATTGGTCATGCACCAAATTGGAAAAAGTTGGATATGTCATATATCAAAAAGGCAAAAAATTGAATATGCTAGGCACTAAATAAGCAATTTCAATAAGTCAGGCACCAAAAGGGCTTATGAGTTATAAAACAGGACCCAAAAGGTATTTGAGTCCCAAAAATGGTTAGCACTGGCGGTGGTTCTAGTAGGGAAAACAACAAAAGAACAAGAAGAAAGTGGAAATGATAACACAAATGATTACAAATAACAGAAATACAGAATAAAATGGCTTAAAGCCCCTTAGGAGTAATCTCCCTCTCTCTGAATCAGAGCCTTGCTGTTTGAAGCAAATCAATTAACATAAAATTTCTCTCTGTCCTTCAAACTCACGTATACCCTCCTACTTATATTCACATAACCTCTGTAACCACCTAACCACATTATAAACTAAATTATTAAAATCTAATTATTTCCCATTAACTGCCCTTTACCCATTAACTTCCCTTTAGCCATTAACTGCCCCTTAACTGCCCACAATATTGATCCATTTGTGCCGCGTTCTCTATCAGGTTCCAAATGCATTTGCATTATTTTTAAGAGATTAATTCAAAATTCAGACTCTAAAAATGCATAATTTTGAAGAGGAATTATACTGGAATCGTGTATGCACTTCTGACTGTTTGCATTTCGTTGCACCTCAGTTCAGAATCTAATAGTGTGTTTGGAAATCTAAAAACCGAGTGAATTCATTTCATTTCATTTTGCTTAGAAATTGAAAGTTTTCTATACATGTTGAATTGGATTGATTTGTTTCAGTTTTTAGGTTTCCAAACACACCATAGAAATGCATAATTTTGATGACGAAATTATACAGGAATCACTTATTATGGACTTGTCACAGTTTGCATTTCGACGCTTACTTTATGATAGCCACTTAGCACCATGAGAAGGATATTATATATTTCTTTCTACATGTCATATATGTTGAATAGTTTCATACAACATGAATTCTTGAACAAAAGTATCATCACAAGAAAATGATAGGAGGCTTCATGGGCATCAGTGAGATTTATTAATTGCAATCAATCCTTCATTTATGAAGTCTCTAAGCTGAATATGTAACACAAGTTAGAACCAATGCAACCTGCTCTGTTTGTGAGTTAAGGGCTTAGATTGAGGGGTTATAAAAATTAATATAGTACATGCAAGTTCATTTGAGATAGATTATGTGGATATTTGAGGTTTTATGGCTGGATTCGTGACTGGGCTGTGAATCCAGCCAAATTTTAGAAGGATAGGAAGTTTATTTTCATTTGGATGATTACAACTGCTGATTTTATTTTTTCTGTTATAGCAGAAATGACAAATTGATCAGTTTAGGAAGATCAAAAAGTGGACGAGTCCTAATATTTTCTGATTTGGAAAAATATAAGAAAAATTGCATAGATATTAGCTTAGTAGGTAATTTATTTTGTCAACGGTTTGCGTTTGTGAATATGTGTAACAATATAAATGAGAACGGTCATATTTTATCGATCGGGTAAGAGGAATCCATGTTTTGTCTTGAACTAATTGGGATTAAGACTTAGTTGTTACTGTTGTATTCTATAGAAAACTGAAACCTTTGCCCCTTTTGCAAATATGATATTTACAAATTACAACTGAATGCATTTAGTACTTGCACTTACCCTCTGTTTGAAAACATTCTTTTCCAAGGAATTCAATTCATTTGATATCATTGCACCTACAAGATTCAAAAAATTTATACTCCCTCCCTTTTTTAGATAAGTGTCGCTTTTGAAGGGTATTTTTTGTTGAAATATCTATCACTTTTCGAATTACAATGCATTTATGCCTATCTTTTTCCCTTTTTGCCCTTATTTACTCCATTGTAAAAAGCACCAAAATAAAGAGTCTATTCATTTATTAAAAAGAAGAATAGTTTTAAGGGTACATTTGTATTTTTATTGTCCCATTTAATGTCATCTTGGTATGAGGAAACGTGCCAAAAGTGACACTTATTCAAAAAAGGGAGGGAGTTGATAAAATGATTTGAAATGAATTGAATTCTTTCAAAAGGCAATTCTCTTTTAAATACTTTACCCTTGTAATGGACTGTTGTAGGTTCAACGCAAGAGACTTCTTGGAAAGATTGAGAGGTAAGAGACTGATGCTGGTTGGCGACTCTATGAACCGAAATGAGTTTGAATCAATGCTATGTATGCTTCGAGTAGGTCTTCGAGATAAGGACAAGATGTACGAAATCTATGGCCATAAAATAACAAAAGGGAGAGGCTATTATGTCTTCAAATTTGTGGTAATTACTTACTTTTCAGTAACATAATCTTGTCCCATCTATAGCCTAGTCGAAAATTAGGCTAACGCAGTGAATTTCACGTGTTCTTGGTAGGACTATAACTGTTCGGTGGAATTTGTAAGATCGCATTTTCTTGTGAGGGAAGGGGTACGAACCAATGGACAAGGGAACTCAAATCCAACTCTATCCATTGACCGAATCGACAAGTCATCAGGCCGGTGGAAACGAGCCGACATTCTTGTTTTTAATACTGGACATTGGTGGGTCCATGGAAAAACTGCCCGGGGGTATGCCTTTAATCTTTTCTTTTAGTTCCATGTTCTGAACCTTAGTGCCGGTCTTGACATTTCGAGGGCCTATTCAAAATAAGAAACAAGTACAATGAATAAAGTTTTTTTTCTGTACAATGAATACAAGTACATTTCGAGGGCCCTTCAATTAAACATATTTTACATAAAATTGAAATATAAAAAGTACAATTTTAAAGTTTTTTTTCTGTATTTGATAATTTAACTCATGTACAATGAATAAATTGATAACATTTCTTAAGGCTTATATATACATGTACGCATAATTAAAAAAATTTGGTTTGAGCCCTAGGCCGTCGCGCTCCTGCAATATGCTCAGGGCCTATCTTGACATTTCGAGGGCGCTATTCAAAATAAGAAACAAGGGCCCTTCAAGTAAACATATTTCACGTAAAATTGAAATATATTTTAATAAATATTAAATAAAAAGTACAATTTTAAAGTACTTTTACTGTATTTGATGATTGAACTTATTTACAATGAATAAATTCATAAAATTTCCTAAGGCTTGTGTATACAATTACACATAATTTAAAAAATGTGGTCCCCTTTCAGTCGTGGGCCATAGGCCATCGCACTCCTGGCTTATGCCCAGGGCCGGCTCTGAACCTCTGAGAACAATGTTACGGATATTGTTGAGCAATGCAGGAAAAATTACTACAAAGAAGGCGATTATCTCTACCCAAAGTTTGATTCGGTTGAGGCATATAGAAGGGCTCTGAAGACGTGGGGAAAGTGGATCGATGAGAATATTGATCCCGCAAAGCAGTTGGTTTTCTACTGTGGATATTCGTCCGCTCATTTCAGGTATATATCCTACGGATTCTTTTTACAGGGAGCCGGGTATTTGGAGTAACGTGCTCCGGATTGATGACATTGTCCCAATAAATTGGGACAGATGTCATCTGTTGAGAGTAGAGTATTCCAATACCCAGTTCTCAATAAAATTTCCTGTAGTAGTACAGACCTCAAGGAACTAAATAGGGAAAAGGTTAGACAAACACAGTGAATGGCAGGTTAGGAGATAACCAGTCCACAATAAATATTTAATTTTTTATGGACTAATAGTCATTTCACTCCTTTCATTTTACGACCAGTATAGGCTAGCCGGTTAGATAAGTCAACGCATGAGTTGGAATGAATTAATAAAAATAGTCAAAATGAAAAGTGAAGTGATGGTTTGATCATGAAAGTCCACTTGGACTTATTTTTGTTCAACTTCTAAGCTATCCAAAAACTTAAATAGAGCAATTAAAGGGTCAATTTGGTTGGTGAGTTCAGTTTGCTCCACAAAATTTTTGTATCTTTGATTCGGACTAAGTACCTTTTTCCAAATCCATCAGATTAGAAGCAAATTGATCCTACCAGCCGAATCAATCCTTCTATTATAGAAAGATATGGCTAAACAACAGTAGCATTGGCATAAAGAACTTTTTTGGCTGTGCTATAAACGTTTTGCCTATTTGGTCATTGGGCTATACACGTTATCCATTTGGTCGCAATTTGTTATCTTTCTGGCCCATGTGCTATGCAATTATTACTTATTTGGTCTTGTGCTATGTAATCGTTGCTCATTTAGGCATTATGCTATGCAATATGTCATCTATGGTAGAAGCTTTATTAGTGGTATATCACATTATCCGTACTAAAATGACAAAAAAGTAATAGATTGAATAGTTGAGGACAAAAAAGGGTAACATAAATATCACATAGACCAAATGGACCAAAAAAAGGTCATTTTCCCTAGTAGCATTAGTTTCGAATTGTGCAGGAATAAAGTAGCAATTGTGTATTTGAATTAATATTTTGTTGAGATGTATATATCTGGGGAAATTTTACTAGGGCCCCGGTATTTGAAATGCCCTGCTCTCAATAGATGACATATGTTCCACTAACTGTAAAATGGTACAGATGACATCATTTATGAACAGGGTATACCAAATACTCGGCTTCCTGCAAAAAAACCCATATATTTGACCAAATAATTGTGGTAAACACTATAGGGGTGGAGATTGGGACTCGGGCGGGTCATGTAACGGCGAGACAAAGCCGGTACTAAACGGGACCATACTCGATAACTATCCTTTGAAAATGAAGATAGTAGAGGAAGTGATAAAGGGAATGAAAATACGCGTGAAACTGTTAAACATAACGAGGTTGACTAATTTCCGAAAAGATGGACACCCTTCTATTTACGGCAAAAATGTCGGGGTTACGCCGAAAAAGAAGCTAAAGCAAGACTGCAGCCATTGGTGTCTTCCTGGAGTTCCTGATGCTTGGAATGAGCTCATTTATTCTTCTTTGCTCTTTGGACAAGCTTTTGGAAATTCCTAGGAATAGTTCATATAATATACAATTCTGATGGTAGGTAAATGTTAATTTGTTATGATTTTAATTCGGTAGTGTTTTTAGTTCACACACACCGCGGGATTTGCAGTAAAAAATTGTCGGTATTTTTGGAAATTTTCACTTTGTTTACGTGAGGATTGATTAGTTATAAAGTTGATATCAACAAAAGTCAACGGTTTCATGTGTTATAAAAAAACTAAACAATATGTAGGTTTCCTATAAAAAAACAATATGTTGGTGAATATTCAATGAAATTGAATTAAAATGAACGAAAAAAATCATTTAGTGAATTTGCTGTAGAGGGCGATTAGGCGGTTAGGGTTCTCTCCTGAACTCTAGCCGCTTAGATTTTACCGGTGTTTTAATCAGATTTCGACAAAAGGTTGGCAGCTCGTTTCTCCTTCTTCGGATTGTTAAGGAGGTTAGGGTTCTCTTCTGATTCCTAACCACCTATATTTTCTCCACAGGCGTTTGCCCGATATTTTTGACAAGGTTGTTCGGATCTCTTTCTCCGTTGACAGTAGGGCAATCAGGCGGCTTCAGCCGGCTTTTTGCAGATCGGTTTTTTGAAAGGAGGGTGATTGCTAGGGTTCTGTTTGGCTTCTCGGATTTCTTCTAACCGGCGTCGTTCCGGTAGTCCTTGGAGGGTACAGGCGCTCCTCCACTTTTTGCCTACTTTCATCGACGGTTTGGCCGACAGTTTTCAATAAGGGGATCGGGTTATTCTGTCTTTTGGCATCCATCGTTGTCTATGGTGTTGCACAAGTAGTGCCTTTTCGGGCAGTTGTAATTGCTAGGCAATGTTATTCATCATCGCGTACATCTCTGCCTTCGCGGGATTGACTATGGTGCATCACGGGAATCTTCTTCCCGCTGTTCACTTCTGCTATGGATCTTTAGATCACACACTATGTTGTGATTGAAATTTTAGTTCATTATTATCGCACTATGTTGCAATTAGTTTTGTTACATCCTACGGATGTTTTTATTTCTCTTTTCTTTTTTTTTGTTGATTTTTTTTTAATAAATACGAAAAAATGTGAAATATGATATATATGAATGACATGTTTGATATAATTATTTCTAGCTAGCGTACTTTTTGTAGATGAGTTATTTCTATATGAAAAATTTGTATGCTCAGATAACTATTCCAAACATGTTACATTCAT
The DNA here is from genome assembly GCA_947683365.1 of Euphorbia pulcherrima. Taxonomy (NCBI): domain Eukaryota; kingdom Viridiplantae; phylum Streptophyta; class Magnoliopsida; order Malpighiales; family Euphorbiaceae; genus Euphorbia; species Euphorbia pulcherrima. Next base: position 29,770,489 of record CANTUS010000007.1, read on the forward strand.
TTATATTCTATTCCATGAATCAAATGAGGTAATAGTTTTCTGGCTATGTTGTTATACCATTGAATAAATTTTGATTTTTGAGGCAAGTTATCATATACTAGTTCATGTTCCGAACAATCTTTTGCTAAAGACTGAATTGAAGGACAACGAACTTTCTCCCATAATGTGAAAGAAAATAATGATATATATGAAAACATTTATTAATCAAGGAGCTTTAAATACTAGTTAACTATCACGGAAATTGTACAAAATGCACTCTTAAAGCATTTGACCTTTTTGAAACATATTTATTATATACTCTTTTCTTAATAAACTAATTCATTCTTTACACCCACTCTAATTTTCAGTTATTTTGGGAATCCTTATTTTACAGGAGATCACAATTTGATTATCTTGCAGCATTCAAATTTTGATTTCTTTCCTATCTCATCTCTGATTTCTTTCCGTTTACTTTTCGATTTATTTCTTTCCTTTCGATTTCATTCTATATAATATTCAAAATATGATTTCTTTCCTATCTCAATTTTGATTCGAATTAATTCCTTTTTTTATTCCTTTTCGATTTCTATTTTTCAATATTCAAAATCTGATTTCTTTCCTATTTGATTCGAGTTAATTCTTTTTTTTATTCCTTTTCAATTTCTATTTTCCCTTTCTTACCAAAATCTTCCTTTTAACGCCTGCAACAGCCATTTTTTCCGAATCTGAATTACTCATTTTTATCGATGTCAGATTGTCATAAAGTACCCATTGTGTACACAATCGTATATTGTCAATCGTATATTGATATACAATACTTGAAACACAATTATTTAATCCTGTATATTATTATGTAAATATTCTATATACTGATATACAGTACTTGCATAAATGAAACTGTATACTGTCAACTGTATATTGATATACAATTCTTCTAATATTAATGATGTTAGCTCCTTAAAACTGTCGGTGTATGAATTGCAGTTATTACCCTAATTCGTTGCAAAATATATGGTTCGCCGCTACCAAAAGGTTTCAGGTTGCCCAACTTAGGGTTTTAGTACCGTCATGCATCAATATTGTTCATGCATGCACGATATCGTTTAGGGGCATGCACCTATACTGGACACCGTTACCAAAAGGGTTCATTTTGCACCCCATAGGTTTTAGTATTGTCATGCAGCAATACTGTACATGCCTGCACGGTATCTTTTAGGGGTAGGCATCTATACTGTGCACGCATGTACAATATTGATGTATGACAATACTAAAACCCTAGGGCGGGCAAAATGAACCCTTTTGGTAATGGTGTACAGTATAGGTGCATGCCCCTAAAAGATACTGTGCACGCATGAACAGTTTTGATGCATGACGGTACTAAAACCCTATGTTGAGAAGACATGAACCCTTTTTGCTAAAAGTGTAGAGTATAGATGAATATTATAAGAAATTTATATTAATATACAACTTTCGGTATACATCTTGACTTATGAGTCTTGTGCATTAGTTGGTTTCCACATTCCAAATAAAAAGGATATAAGCAATTTACAGATGAGTAATTCAGCGATATAGTTTTTGTTGTATATTGCTAATAGACATTTTTTATACAGACTGTATAGCAGCAATACATCTGTATATCATCAGAATACATCACAAATCATAACACTTCAATTATTGTATATTAGTTGGTTTCCATGTGCAAAATATGAGTAAAACCAGCATACAAATTGCAGACAGTAATGACAGCATACAAATTGAGTTATTGACATCATATATATTCTGCTGTATATTGCTAAAAGGCATTTTCTATCCAAACTGTATATCAGCAATACATCTATATATCAGCAATATACAACACAAATCATAACACTACAACGGTTGTACATTAGTTGGTTTCAATGTACAAAATATAAGTAAGACCAGCATACAAATTGCAGACAGTGTTGACAGCGTACAGATTGAGTTATTTACAACATATAGATTCAGTTGTATATTGCTAATAGGCATTTTTTATCCAGACTGTATATCACAAATGCATCTATATATTAGTAGTATATAGCAGAAAGGGTAATTGGTGATAGAATCCGGAAGTTGAATTGATGGTCCATATGGCAAGGCATCAAAGTGTATATCAATATACAAATTTTGATATAATCCCCCCTTTTCCCCTTTTATATAATCCCCCCTTCCCTTTCCCCTTTCTTCAGTTCACCACTTTCTCTCTCTACTACTACTATTTCACTCTCCCTTTCTCTCTCTAAAATTATCCTTCAAAATCGGAGTTCTAAATCGATCGATGAAGTAGTTAATCAGTCGTCTCTCACTAGTTGCTGACTCATCGTAGTACAGCCTCCTCCACTCCGACTCTCAGTCTCAATCTCGACGGTGTTCTAGATCGACGCGTCAATCCGAGTCATTCCAATGTATGGCGAGGCGATCCTGTGGCGGAAATCCGGTATCGGAGGGACATGTGCCGATCTTCGTCGGTGACGAGATGGAGCGGTTTGTCGTCAGCGCCAAGCTGGTGAACCTGGTTTTGGGATTTCTTGACCATACATGGTTTTGGGATTTCAAATTAGTTAGGGTAGCTAGAAAATAAGGATTTCAAAAAGATTACTATTCTAGTAAAATCGGGTATTTTATGAATATGTTTCAGAGAAAATATTTTTTGTTAATTAGTTATTTCTATTCTTTAAATTACTATCTCCTATAGGTGGATTCCCCTGAGTTACCCTAACTATTATGTACATGCAGTTTAGAAAAATCAAGACTTGCATGTGATCATTGTGTGTTTAGGAATTCATATATCAACTTTGGAACATTTTGTTGGATTTTTTAGATAAATCATAAAGTATGAGCTGAATATGTAAATGTTAAATGTGTATAGTAGTAAAAAAAATAAGTTTGTGGTCAAATTCGGAAATATTAACTATGAATGTGTCAAATTGATCGTATAAAGAAAGAGTAGAAGCATCACGCGAATATCATTTTGTTGAAGGGCCTAAACAATAATTTTCTAATTCAGTAATCTATTAATAGGTGGTTGGTCCTTAGAAGAACGATCAATACTTTTCCGATATATCGCTCTCCTTTGACACATCGATCAGATCTTCTAAATGACTATTTGATCCGAGGCAAGTATAGTGATAATAAAATAATATAAAACATTGAAATGAAACACAAATTGCAAAATAAAACCGCATCCTGTCTGTTGCACTTTAGGTTTAGTAGAATATTTGGTAAATTAAAAAAAAAAAGTACCATGTGGTTTTAATCATTTGTAAAATGGAGTATGAAGAATTTTTTTTTACAAAATAAGATATGTGGTTTTACAAAATTTGCAAATAAAAGATCATCAATATTAAATTATGTCACAAAAATGGGTAATCTTATTCGTTTTTATCTTAAATTTTGCGGGATGGTTATTTAAAATACAATACACATCCGTGAAATTTTTTGAATAGTGAAAATATTTTTTTTAATTACATTATAATAATATATTTTAAAAAATCATAAAAAATAAAAAAATTTCCGAAAATTACTCAAATAATGACGTATAATTTTAAAATAATAAGGTTAAATTATTAGAATGTTGAATTGTTAAAAATATTCAATGTAACATCACTATTCTGAATCAATAGTCCCCCTTTTACAAATTTTTTGAAACCACATACCCCATTTTGCAAAAAAAATTCCGCATACCCCATTTTACAAATGGGTGAAACCACATGATACTTTTTTTAAGTTTACCCTAGAATATAAAAGGGTAAAAGAGCCCCTTCTTTTGCATGGAATTTATATTCTACTGAACTAAATATAAAAGGCCTACCAATTAACATTTGGTTAAGTGATACATCCATTAGTTTAGATGGGGATGACCATGGTCGAACCTTAGCTCCTATAAAAATCGTACTTCTTTAAATATAAAAGGCCCGAAGGAACCTACAAATATCGAATTTGTATATTCATCAAATTTTCTATATCCATGGAACTAAATAAATCTGCTATAAACAAATTTGTAGGTTGTTATCAATCAATGTATATTCATCGAACTAAATATCAGCTAATACACAATGATGCCCTTAACGGCTATAAACAACTTTTAAACTAATTTTAACTAGAATAGTCCTAATATTATTAAAACAAAACATATTCTCATCCCCCTAAAATGTGACTCGTACCTGAGATCTTTGTGAAGTCACTCTTAACCATTACTCCAAGACAGTCAACTTAATAATTTTATATATGCTTTAATTTTCACAAAAATGGGATATAATTATCTTGTTTGATTACAAGCAGACAAGACAAGGGAGTGGTGTTTGGTAAGCTTTATACAACTGCCAACTGCTGCTGATATTACTGCCTGGTTTTCCAACAACAACAAATTATTGCCTTTCAGCTCCAGTCAGCAGATATATATATATATATATATATATATATATATATATATATATATATATATATATATAGGCGTCCCGGAAACAAACATAAATATAGTCAATATTTTCTCCCACCCACAATATATGTATGAGGCTAAAATCGGGTTTTGGGATTGTGGAATTAAAATTCTGGATTAGACTTTGTTTTATTTGATTTGAAATACACAAAATAAGTTCATTTGGTTTCAAAAAATTTCAATTCAACTCATATTATATTCATATAAGTGCAGGTAAACCAATATATATATATATATATCTTCTATAGATTAAGATAACATCATAACACGTCCTAACACAGGTAGCTTATAGTTTTTGGATGTTAGGAGTTAAAAAAAAAAAACTAAATTGGCTTTTTTTGGAGAATATTGGTATACATCAGATATTATAGCAATAGGATTTTTAGTAGATAGATAATGGATTTTAGGATCATGTAGCATGTGAAATAGAAACTCACGATGATATGTTCAATGATTTTAAAAATAGACAATATTTTTTTAGAAGATAGCGATGCTATATGTTAATTTTTATTTAGAATTATATAATTAAATAATAAAAGACTTATTTCTAAACTTGTTTCAATGTTGAGCATAAAAATATTAATTAATTTAATAAGGTGACATTCCGTTTGATTGTGTGTATAGAGAAGATCAAATAGACAATGTTCAACCTATATTATAAGAAAATTGATAAAATTACTATGTAACAAAATATTCTGCGAGCGATAAACACTTAGGAATCAATTAAAAATTAAATCCACATAATACTTGTATCAAGTCAAATTACTCATTAAAAAAATAAAATGATTTACGTAACTCAGTATATTTATTAATTAGGTTAAAGTCTGACTTTGAAAAAGATTAAATATACAATTAAAGGGGATTATTGCATAACAATTCAAATGTTGGTCTAAAATATTAATTATTGATTAAAATCTGTAAGGCTGCAATCAATGGATTTGATCACTTCATTATTGCTTTGCTTGTGATTATGACATTGGAAAATGAAGACATAATTGTGATTTTTTAAGTTTTTGTGATTTTATTTCTTCCAATTCTTTCTTCAATTTTATGTTCTCTTTACTTAAGCTTTCGCATCTTTTTCTCAATAATTCACAATCTACTTCAGTTTGCTTCAGTTTGGTCCTGCAAGGTTAATTAATTCATTATTATCGAATTAATCAATTAATTAAAAAATCATTAAATCATATGTGATCAAGTAAATTAAGTTAATTAAAATGTTACCTTGCTCTCCTATTTTGAAACCAGACTTCAACTTGTCTTGGCGTTAAGTTTAGTTGTTCAGCCAATGTATGCTTCTGAACCTGTAAATTTTAATTAATTTTCTATTAATTACATCTTCACTACTCACATTTCAATAGTATTTCTTTTCTACTTATTGAGAAAAAATACGGTAATAATTTACTCACAACTTCAAGGAAAATTAATCATGCCTAAACTAATTTATTCATTCTAATTATATGGCATCTGCCCTTAACTTAGGAGTGTATTACAATTTTTTTTTATTGTTCATCCGGTTCATTGGAACTTTGCTCCAACTACGTCCAGATCCGATTCGGGTCGCACACCTAGTGTGGTAGCTGAGTCTCCCAATAAGGATTTTCTGCATTCACTAAGACTCGAACTCGAAACTTTGCTTAAGCTATACTAAGTCCCTTATCACTTGAACCAACCTTTATTGGTGGGAGTGTAATTACAATAAAACTATAAGATCTCCAAATAATGTTTATATTATTCTGAATTAAATCTCTAATGTTCTATTGTGTATATATTGTTTAGTCGGACTATATACAGGGTTGGCCCTGAGCATAGGTCAAGAATGCATCAGCCTAGGGCCCACGGCTAAAAGGGGCCCCAAATTTTATAACTATGTGTATTTGTATATAGAATTTTTTTTAAAAAAATTCAATACTTTATTCAATATAAATGAGTTAAATTATTAACATACAATTAAAAAAACTTTAAAATCATGCTTTATATTAAAAAATTCAATTTAACATGATTTTTTTTCAATCGAATGGTCTCTTATTTCTTATTTTACCTAAGACCTTGAAATATTAGGACCGGCCCTGATTATATTCTCGTCGATCAAGGGTGTTAGAGAAAATCACACAATTTAGAAGTATATTTTTCCTATATATTCATATATGCAAAAAAAAATATATATATGTGGGAAAAAGTAAAAGTTCTGGAGACTACTTCTTAACAATTAAATGATTTTGTGAGAATTCAATTGAGATAATACACATTGCCTCAGGTAGAAGTTTTTTTTACATGAATAATTAAAACCGAAAGAGTGAAAAGCATCCTAACCAAATTGACACCTTCCCAATTATGATTTGAAGCATTTTAATTATATGAAAAATATAATTCCTAAACACAGAAAATGATTTGCTATATAAATGGAATTCTATAAGGATTGGTGTAAGCGGTTTGGTATCACTTAAGTAATGTCTCGAGTTCGAATCCTAGTGAATGCAGAAAATCCTTATTGGGAGACTCACCCACGACAGCCATGTCCGCGATCCGGGTCGGATCTGGATGTAGTTGGAGCAAAGCTCCGGTGAACCAGATAGGCGACAAGAAAATATATATATATATATATTTAAGCATTTAAATAATCATGAATAAAAAGAGAGAAAAAGATACATACAGGAATAAGGGTGGAATGTTGGTTGAAGCTGAACTCGAGCAAAGCAGCCTGTTCTTTTGTAAGTCTCAATTTCTTTCTGCTACTGCTTTTTATCATTTTCTTATATTTACTACTAATATTTGTATTTTCCTCTTCTTCTTCTTCTTCAAAATTATCTTTTACCTTAATGCCATCATCATCTTGGTCACTGGAAAGTGAGAAAGAGAGATGTAAAGCAGGGGCAGAATTGTCATTTTGTGTATGATTTTCTTTGATTTTTGATAGGTAATAATGGTCACCAATGCCCAATCCAATTCCAAGATCAACTCCTTTGCTTCTCTCTTCTTCCATGGTGAATTTTGAATTGTTATGGAAATAATAATATATTTTAAGTGTAATTTATAGTAGTATTATTTTGGGGGGTTAAGAAGAAGAAGAGCATTAAATAATTAGTGTAAGACTTTATGCAAGTATTTATTGATATTCAATCAGTTATTAATTTAATGTATTTCATTATTAACTTATCTATTTATTCACTCCTAATTTTAACTTTAGCGTTACACCATTGCCTCCTTCCAAGAGAACCGAACCACATGTTCCATTTCTGCATTTTCAAAACGTTACTATGATTTGAATAATGTTGAGTTATTTTTTTTGATGAAATATTATTAAGTTACTGAAATGCATGGAGTATGATGGTTGGATATTGTTAAATAACTACGTCAACAACATCCTTAATTTGGCTCTAAAATCATGTTGCCTCCCTGAATTTTGAAAATGTCTCCGTAGCTACCTCAACCTTTAAAAAGTACACCACTTTGCTCCCTAAATGTCACATGTCAACTTTTGATTAGAAAGGGAAAATCTTAAAAAATGATATCCTTTGAAAAGTCAAACCAACTAGAAGCTGACACGTGACATTCAGGGAATAAAGTGATGCACATTTTGAAAGTTAATGTAGCTATAAAAACACTTTCAAAATTCAGAAAGGCAGCAAAATTTTAAAACCAAATTAACGATGTTAATACATTGCGCTAATAATGAAAGAATGTTTTACAAATAATAGCCCAATGCATCATCCACTATTTCAATTTATCTCCTTCCTTCTATTATCCTCCAAATTTTGAATTTTTTTTACACAACCTTAACTTTTAAAAACGTCCATTGTCCTCCAAATTTTGAAATTTTCTTTTGCACAACCTTAACTTTTAAAAAGGCATTGTTTTGGCTCTCAACGCCACTTTTCATTTTCACGTTGATTTACCTTTTTAAAGATATTATTTTTTTTTTTCAGTTTAATCAGAAAACGGATATATGTCATTAATTAAGTTGATGCAATTTTGATAAGTTGAAGAGGTTAACGAGAATAAGTTAAACTTTAGGGTGGAGTATACAAAATGTGACAAGTTAAATGAGCTAGTTATTCATTTAGTTTATTATGATGGTTAGCTACAGGGTTAGCTTAAAAAAAACCCTATAATTTCACTCATTTCTAAAAAGGTTCATGTGTAATTTTTTTTATAAACATCCTTGCGGTATTAAACATTAGAAAAAAAAAAGATTTTTCCCTTAACACCGTTAAAAATGACTGACGTGGAGGGGCATTTTTGGAAAACATAAATTTGACAAAAAAAAAATATCAGTTGGACTGAACCCTAATTCTAAAAATTGACCTGTTTCTCATCCCAAAAATCCCCAAATTCGTCCCCAAATTGAAGGAATTGTTACCTCAAATTAAGAAATTAATCCGAGTTACAGATGAAATGCCTAGATCGAGACTTCAATTCAAAACGAAACCAAACAAATTGAAGTCAAAAATCAAATTTCAGATTCCAATTAAGTAATCAACCCAAGAGTGACAGAAGAAATTACCTAGATTGAGGCTTCAATTCTTGGCATTAGCAGCCATCATCTGTTTAAACTCATCAAAATTAACACATCCATCGCCTTCAGAATCAATGGTCTTAATCATCTTCACTCAATCATCAACAGAGCAAGGCATCCCCAAGCGAGTCAACACCTGATGCAACTCAGCAGACGATATGAGTGCGTTCTTGTTTAGATCGTACAGATGCCCTTCAACTCAGAGGTCGCGACGGCAGAATCGGAGGAGGTGCGGTGGAGGAATCGACGATAGAGCGAGGCGAACTCATCGAGGAATCGACGGCAGAATCGGCGGCGAACGATGAAGAGGAGAATGACGACGGCGACGGCATTTCGACTCAGCTGAAGTTTTCGCTGGCGACGACGAACGATCTGGCGGCGCCGTGGAGGACTGACGACGGCGGCGTTTTTGCCGGAATTGTTAGCTGTAATGCAGTAGGTTTGAAGAAATTGAATTGGAGAGGAGATGTTTGACCTTGATTTTTTAGTCAAATTTATGTTTTCCAAAAATGACCCTTCCACGTCAGCTATTTTTAACGATACGAAGAAAAAAGTCTTTTTTTCTAACATTTAATATTAGAGGACGTTTTTAAAAAAAAATATTACATTTTTTAAAAATGAACGAGATTATATAGAGATTTTTTAAAGTTAACCCTTATCAACAAAAGTTCATTTCTTACCATGTTTTAAATGTAAATGATATAGCAAGTTTATTATAAAATATTGGTTGGACCTTAGTTTAGTTTCAATTGAACTTTTAGGTCTGTTTGGGGGTGTTATTGGTGTTATCACCGGTAGTTTTAATATGTTGCTTTTAGTAAATTTTATCACTGATGTAATTAAAAGCAATTGAAATATAAATATTTGAATTCGATGTTTGCTATAAAAAAATTAATGGGCTGAAATTACTTTTTTAAATTATTTTTGTGAAATATTTTATTTTTAAGCTTTTTAAAGGTGTATGTTTTAAAAAGTTTATAAATTATTTTTAATTAATTAATATTAAAAATTAAAATATTTTATTTACTGTTAAAAATATTATATTAAAAATTTATAAGCGAAATTTTTTTTTTTTATAATAGAGGGAGTTCCTAAATGCCCACTTCTTGATTTGATCTTTTGTGTAAAAACCATGATGTTACTACTAGTATTATTGTTTACTATTTGTAGCCGTAATTAATTAATTAATTAAGGACTTGGTAAGATAGCTTACATAATTCGTACTTCAACTTGCTTTCAAATAATTATATATATACAACTTGCTCCTGATAATTAGGTAAATAATTAACATATTATTACTTCAGTACAATAGAAATAGACACAAATTAGCTTTTTCTATAGCTCCTACAAAATATAGATGCACATTTTCCTTTTGTAACTTATATTTAATGAGTCAAATAAAAACCACTCTCTAAACTACATTAATTGAATAAAAGTTAAGGATAAACTTAAAATATATGACATGTGGTTTAACTCATATTCAAAAAGGGATTCAAAATATTTTTCTTTTTAAATCGGGGTCTGCGGTTACAGAAATTAGCAAACACATGAAAAAATGGGTTTCGTTTTACAAAATACCCCTTTTGTTAATGTTTCACATGCATTTTGATCAATTTAATATTTCTATAATTTAACTATATTAGTAAGAATTATAAATAAGGATTTGGGTAAGTTTCATAAATATTTCATTTTGTTATGATTTTTTAAAGTTATCATTATCTATAATGAAGTATGAACTTATGACCTCTAAAAATCCCAAGCCCAAACCATATCCGGAGTGAAGGTATTTTTCTTTAAATATATTGAAAGAGCAATTAATTTTTATTAAAAAAAGCTATCTTCATCGTTTAATTAAAGAATTGCTTGCACCTAAAAAGGATTCAAATGTAAAATTTCTTTTTTCAAAATGATTAAAATAGCCCTTTTTTGGATTATTTTGTAAAAAGAGCTTTTATTGTAGGAATTATCTCATCTATCTTTGATAGATGTACCATATTAACCAACAAAATTTAATTTCAAAATGATTAAAATTATCCTTTGTCGTGATATAGTTTCAAATTGTGGATTTTTTTTGTTATTTGGTCACTGACTTTTAAGACCATAGACCATATTTTGAAAAGAAAAATATTTTGAGCCCATTTTTACAAACGAGTTTAAACCGCAAAGGGTATTTTTGAAGTTTACCAAAAATAATTTAATGTTGATTTTGTTTTAATTTCCATTGAGGTCTTATTATGTATAAGAAATATATTTTTTTGTTCAATCAAGGTGTATAAGTAGACTTTTTTTTAGCATAGACATAACAGAATAAATTTGTAAATTTTTTTTCCATAATTGTTTAGCTATTTATATTATTAAATAGAAAATCTTCACCGCACTTTGGATGTGGATCGAATCTATGACCTTTATAAACGTAGATTCAATCTCAATCATTAGACTAAGACATTAACCACACCTAAACTATACTTGAATTATTAAACTTGACTATTGTTTCATATTATAGAAAATATTAACTAAAAATAACTACAAGTGATCGAAATTTTACACTGCTTAAACAAAAAATTTTGAATTAAATATTTATCTTAATATTTGTATTAGATGGTCTCCCAATTAATTTTGTACTTGACTAGGAACTTGATTCCTTGATTCGATTAGAAGGTCAAACTAAGTTCATAAGAGAAGTTGGCAAACTCAACTCAAATATCTCTTCAACCTAGTACATCTCGCAATCGTTGTGGCCATTGGCAATTATACATGCGGGATATCAAGGTTCATGTACCCACAATTTTTAGAAAGTACACTCTTGTGTCGGTTTTAAAGGGCCTTTGTGGTATTAAATGTTAGAAAAAAAATTTTCTCTTAACATTATTAGTTATGCTGAGTTTGTAAGGTGAATTGTCATATTTTTTTATTTCAAAATTGGCAAAATTTGGTGTTTTCCGCAAATACCCTTTGCCAACTTAGAGTAACTAAAGTTGGTAAGAGAAAATTCGTTTTTTTTTGCCAACGTTTGATACCACAAGGATCATTTTGAAAAAAAACATAAAGGCCTTTTTGAAAAATCGTGAAACCACATGGTGTTTTTGAAGTTTACCCTAACATTTATTAGAAGACTTTTGTGTAACGATTTGTAGTAACATGCAAGGAAAAATTTTGTGCAAGGAAAAATATTTAGCAAGGAAATATTTTATTTTCCCGTGTTTGGTTACAACGATGAAAAATATTTTCTGATATTTATTACAATGACGAAAAATATTTTCCGATATATATTTTCATATAATATCTTCAATAACAATTAAAAATATATAAAGACTTGCAAAATTTATAAAAAAAGTGCATGCATTCTTTTTTAATATAATAGCTAAAAATAAATTTGAAGTCAAAATAATAAAAACCAAAATCTGAAGTTTACTTTAATATAATAACAAAAATAATGGCTCCTTTGATAATCTCATTTCTACTTTGATGATAGACGCGGGGCTTCCTCTAACTCTTCTGCCATTTAATTAAAAATTTCAATTTCTTATCATTTTTAATTTTATCACTCTCATCGAATTTCCTTCACTTGGCTTCCCCTTTCTTGAACCTGTATAGATCCTAATTACTCATTGTAATCACATAAAATCGAATCAAATAGTCCAACAATAACTTAAACCTAATCTCCGAACAATCATACAATACAAGCTAACCGAATCAAGACTGTGACAATTTATAAATTGATTAGTGAATCGGAAAATCCCAAATCAGTTTCTCATCAAACATTTCTAACAGAGAATCAAATTTATATATGCCACCCACCCCAATCAAGTGGTGAAAATTTCAATATTATCAACACCAATTTGAAAGAAGAATTGAAAGACAAAATGAAAGTAATTTGTTGAAGGCAATGGCTAGAACAAACGGCAATGATGAACAATGGAGTGGTGTTTGGGTCTGGATTGAAAGATTAATCCTAAAAATGTTTTCATGTTTTTTCAAGTGTAAAATATTTTCCTAATTTTCCTTAGGCATTCTACGGTTGACTACTAAAATATTTTTCTTGACTTATTTTCATAATTAAATAAATACTGAAAAATTTTAAAAATATATTCCTGTAAATATTTTATTACAAATAAATGAGGCTTAAAGTGATAGATTTTATCGGATTCAAATCTGTAATTTTTAATTGTGTGTCCTCTTTCATGTCACCTATTCAGATTTTACCATGTGTTAGATATTTTTATTTAATTTTTTATTTTTAATTTTTATTTTCTATTTTTTTATTTCTCTCTTCTATATATCTAACACATGATAAAATCTGAACGAGGGTAATGAAATGATATAGACAGCACCAACAGATTTGAATCTGATTCTACCAATCATTTTCAATAACTTTCCATATTCTTCTACCTAATTTCTTAACTTTTTCACTAGGGTAAACTTAAAAAATACGCCATATGATTTCATCGTTTTACAAAAAGATACTTATGGAATTTTTTTTAAAAGGGTGCTCGTATTTTCAAAAGTTTTCAAAAAGGGTACCTTTGATTTGGAAATTACAGTACTAAACCAGTTATTTCAATAAATTCAATAATTCTATATTTTAATTATATTAATTAAGTATTATATATCAAGATTTGATTAAGTTTCGGAAAATTTTCATTTTATTTTAATTTTTTAAAGTTATAATTAAATTTTAATGTAAAAAAATATTAATACTTTTCAAAAAATTCTAAAATTTATCATAAAGATGTATTAAATTTTCATTAACTAAGCTATAAAATTTCACTTCAAATGGATAAGATTACTCTTCAAAATGTGGTTTTAAAATTTTGGAAATCATCTTTTTGCAAACTTTTGAATTAACAAGCACCCTTTTAAAAAAAAAAATTCCACAAGCACCTTTTTGCAAAACGACCAAACCACATAGTATGTTTTTGAAGTTTACCCTATTTTCTTTTAACTAATTTCAAACTTTTACCCATTTTCTAAAGGGAAAGTTTTTTTTTTCATGTAATGGTTATTTAAATGGGATTCAAATTTGTTATCCTCAAATTTGTGTTCCGTCCATGTCCTTCTATTCATCATGTGATATGTAGCATATTTGTAGGAGTGATAAATTGAATTTGAATAAAATAATAATAAAAACAGACACATGTCAATTGATGAATAAGAGACATGAAAAGAGGCACCAATTTAGAGACAACAGATTTAAATTCATTTAAATGAATATATTATTTGCACAAGGTTAATATTAAAATGTACTTTTATATTAGTAATTAGACCACATAACTAAATAAGTCTGAATTCGCGACTCGGTGTGAACTTGTGGGCTTGCTGATCGACTCGGTACTGATAATTGAATAATCGCAATTAATTCGTGAGCCGTGAAAAAATTATTGAAACGAGAGATGTTGCAAAGCGAGCAACAAGGCAGCATTTAAGATGATTGCGTCTCAAGATTATAAACGTAGACCTCTTAGTGAAAGATGAGCTGTTAAGATTTAATTATTTACTTGTTACTCGGAGTACTAACTATCCCATTTTAATTATTGTCTTGAATTCGTTACTATCTAGTTCTATTTCTAACAAACATGAAAATTCCAATAAAAAAATTCGTAAAAAGCAAAATGATACACATCTTTTGTCCTTCTTCAATTTCATACTCCCTTCATCTTTTTTTCTAATTTGTCTTTTAACACATTTCTTACTTTTCAAGGAATCAATTAATTAAAACAGAAAAATACTATTTTACCCTCTAATTAATGTTTAGTTTTCCACTCCATTGCAATTAATGATAATGAGATAAACGAGGGTATAATTGAAAAAATAATCCAAAAAGTGCCTAGATATTTGAGAATAACAAGTAAAAAAAATTTGAAAAAGTGGCTAGAATGTCTATTTTAAAAAGATGGAGGGAGTATAATTTAGGGTTAACTTAAAAAAATTCCATATGGTTTCACTCATTTTCGAAAAGTTCTTTGTGTTTTTTTTTCAAAAAGGGCCCTTGTAGTATCAAACGTTAGAAAAAAAAACAGATTTTTTCTCAACAATGTTAGTTATGCTGAGTTGACAAATGATATTTTCGGAAAATCCCAAATTTTGCCAATTTAAAACAAAAAAAATATGATAATCCACCTTGCTAGCTCAGTATAACTAACGTTAAGAGAAAATTCGTTTTTTGCTAAGGGCCCTTTTGAAAAAAAAAACACAAGGGCATTTTTTGAAACGAGTTAAACCACATGGGAATGTTTTGAAGTTAACCCTTTAATTTATACAGGCCGAATACATACGGACTCCTCTGAAGTTGACTCTAATCGCCCTTAGCATGTCGCGGAAGCACTTGGACACTCATATCACCACACAGATTATGATATTGTCCACTTTAGGTCTAAGCCCTTATGGTTTTGCTATTGAACTTTAATCTCAAAAGGTCTCATACCAACAGGGCTATTGGGCCAATTTGGTCAGGGCCGTCTCGGAATATCCCGAGACCCTGAGCAAAAAAATAAATTATTAGTTCGTATAGAAGGAAAGTACGTTCAAAAAATTTTCAACAACAAATTTAACGTTATACTAATCAACAACAAAAAAATTATAAAACTTTGATATACATATTTTTTAGGGCAAACTTCAATAAATACTTTACGACTTCACTCATTTGTCAAATTGGAGTTTGAGAATTTTTTTTTACATAATGGGGTATGTGGTTTCAAAAAAATTGAAAAAAAAATATTTTTTTATTGGCCTAACCCATATGGAGCCCCCTAAAGTTGGCTCAAACCGCCCTTGATCACCCCCAACTTTCAAGTGTGACACTTTGCCCTATGAATTTGATAAAACTGATACAATTTACCCCCTCAATGCCACGTGTCAGATTATGGTTGGTTTGACTTTTTAAAGATTCCATTTTTCTGATTTTTTCCTCCAATCAGAAGCTGACACGTGGCATTGAGGGGGCAAAATGTTTAGTTTTGTCAACTTTAGGGGGTAAAGTGTCGCACTTAAAAGTTGGGGGTGACTAAAGACAGTTTGAGCCAACTTTGGGGGCTCCATATGTATTTGGCCTTTTTTATTCAGAATAATGATGTTACATTAAATATTTTATCAATTCAACATTCTCTAAATTTAACATTATTATTTAAAAATTATAAATTCCATTATTTGTCCCTTATTTTGATGGGGCTAAAGAGTCACTGTTCTTTGGCTTTAGATTATAATGGACTAAAGCAAAATGACTCATTAAACTGTCTGAGCTTCTTTTATTGTGAAGTCACGGATAGCTATTGTAACTCCACTTTAGAGTCAATTGGAAACAACCTCTCTGTAATTACAGAGGTAAGGTTACGTACACTTGACCCCCCGTTACCCCACTTGTGCGGGAGCCTTGTTAGGCATTAGGATAATGTTATTGTTGTTGTTGTCATCATATTTTAATTAAAAAAATATTTGCACTATTTAAAAATTTTCAAAAACTATCACTCATGTGTAATGCATTTATTAGCCGATTCACAAAAATCTGGATAAAAATAAACAAGAATACCCATTATCGTGATATAATCTAATTTTTTGAAACCACAAACCCCATTTTTGAAGTGAAACCACAATGTACTTTTTTTAAGTTTACCCTATTTTTTAAGTGTTAATTGTCATTTGAAAATTATTTGTTGGTCCCAAAGGGGTGATTAGGAGTCAGAGGGGGGTGGTTGACTCCTCTTCGTGGATATGTAAAAATAAGAGTGATTAAATGTATGGCTTCTGAAGCAGTGAATTAAATTAAGGATGAGAGAGTTAGAGATTCAAACAGTGCGATTTTATACTGGTTCGGACACTGCCCACCTCCAGTCCCTAGAGCGTTCGCTTTTGAGCTTTAATCCATTATTTTCAACTCCTTTCGAGATGGAAAAGCCTTTACAATTGGGATTCTTACAGTCAAGAGCACCCTCCTCTTCCTGTCTCTAATTCTCTAATTCAAAAGTATCCTTCTCTTGAATTATTCTAAATCACAACATATCCACAAGTTGTATTTAGGTTACAACAAGACCTCAGCAAACACTTTGCTTAGTCTTTAAGAGTGATTTGAAAAGATTTTAGTGATCTTGTACTTTAAGTTATCAAGAATCACTTTTACAACATATTTAAATTTGATTATTTTAAGCTTTCTTGATTATGACAAACTAATTTGAGAGAGTTGTTTGCTTTTGATATTTTTGCATATTAGAATGAGAGATTGCAATTGTTAATGAAAGCTTGAATGCTAGTCTCTTTATTGGTAGAGGTCTTTTTATAGTCAGTCTTTAAAATCTTCCTGTTGTGAGTCTTCCTTAGAGTCCCAATCTTGGTCATTGTCTCACAACAACTATTTTCCTTAATACACGTTGGATCTTCCATTAGATCCATCTTCCTTTCTGTTAGGCACATTGGCGGGAGTTACTTCTACCAAATTTCTGCAACTTTTCAGTCTTACACCTTTTAGTCCTATACAGCTTGCTTGTGTCAGCTTGTCAGGTGGCTAAAAGTGTTTCTTCTCTCTTGTTGTCAACTCACGTATTAAAAGTGCTTCTTACTACTTTTTATAGAGGACATATCATCTATCTTTTTCGGATTATAAAAAGTAAGAGCCTATTTTAGTGTTTGTCCTCACGTGAGTTGTTGCATTAGAATTTGAGCTTGATTGCAAAAGATACTTTTCTTCTTTGATACACCTTGATAGTCTTCCGAGACTTTTTATTATTTTCAACTTCTGAGATTATCTTATTATCTTCCAGTCTTTTGTCTTGCTTATGATATTGTATTGTCTTCTGAGCTTGATCATCTTCCGAGTGAGCAATTTTTGATGTTTTTGTTATCTTCAAAACTTTGGCTTCTGAGTTTTGAACCTTAGCTTTTGAGAATTCTTCTAGTAAGCTAAGTTCAACGATCTCTCCCATTTTGATGATAACAAAAATATGTAAGACAAATGTTGGATCCTCCATAATTCATGCTGAATATGAGAAATATATATATTGTACAATTTGAATATTGTACTCAGAATCACATATGATGCTTTTCACTATATATATGTTAACTTCTATGAAGTCAAGGGTATAATTACGTTGAAGAATATAACAAAAATCTTAGAAATAAAAGATAAATAGCCATAGCTATAAACTATCGCTAGTTGTAGCTTGATTTGACTTCTGATTCATTATCTGAGATAGGGTCCTTGTTTCATCATCATCATCTTTGTCATCTTCTTTATCATTCTACCTCTTCTTGTTAGCATCAAAAGCGGGCATCCACATCTACAGGTGCCGGCAGTTGTAGCATCTCCTGAGCCTAGGTCTTTCTGTAAGACATTAAAGAAGACTTACCCTACTTTTGAGTTTCATCATTAGTTAGGATAGTCTCTATGGGTTGAGCAAATGGCTCAATGAACTTCTGCAGCTCACTTCTTAATGCTTCAAGATATGGGACAAGCTGGGTGAAAAGGTGTAGGCAGTCTATTGAAACATAGCCCTATTAACTTCTGCACAAAACCGCTATCCCGAGTTATCCCCAAATAAAGTTATGCGCAATCACATTTGCAAGCTATTGCAGGAAGGAAACTATCATTGAATCATGTACATAGAATGGATTGGAGTCCAATGAAAGATTTTATTGCTTTTTTGGCAGCTTGTCTAGCTGTGTTCATAGATTATGAGCGCAATCCCTTGCGCCGACAAGGATGGAGGATTCTGAGCTATTGATGAGCTTGGTAAGGTCCTCAACAACTTTCTTTATATCCTGCTCAACATCCATGGAAATATTTGAAAGATCGTTTTTAATAGTTTCCTCGAGTTCATCCTTCATCTTCTTCTCCAGCTTCTTCAAAGCATCAATAATGCTGGTCACCAGGCTTGGTGATCAGTCTGCAGAGCCTTAATGCTCTTAGTGTTGACCTTTCTCTCCTTCTCCTCGGCATCATGATTCTTTGCCACAGAATGAACAATGGCTTTTATTTCTGCCATCAGCCCAATATTTAAAGCAGTAAATTTTGTCTCAGAGGAGGAGTTAAGAGTCTTAAGAATCTTTCCCTGTTGTTGAAATAGCTTATGCAAGTTCTCCAGAATAGCCTTTTGATTTTTGATCAGTCTCTCTCCATTTTCAACAATCTTCTTATTAAGATCCATAAGAGAGGAGGCCATTTCCTTGTTTTCAATTAGCTTATATTCCATTAGTAGCAAAATGGCATTCTTCAGATCTTGAGCGATATCAGGTGAGCTTGGGATAAGGTGAGTTGAAGCTTTTTCAATGGCATTAGCCTAGCTTGTGAGGCTTAGACAATTTTAGGCCTATTAAACTGCCACTAGAGATGTGTTAGACAATGATATAGAGTTACTTAGTCTCTAAAGCATCCTGATAATCTCTACTTATTGTCTCGCTACATTATTCAGACCACCCCCATCTTCTTCTTTAAAATTAAAGTCATCTTGATGTTGTTGATGAGTGTACTCTATTTTGATAGACATGGCTTTCTTGTGCTCAAAGTCATTTGGATTTTTTGGGTGATCTGACTTTGAGGAAGATTCCTCATCCTCTGAGCTAGATTCTTCCTCATCATCCTCAGAAGAACCTTTCAATTTCTCGTCATTGGCATCCATAAGGCCTTTTTGAGTAATCTCTTCAACATTCTCAGATTGTTGGGGATTCTGAGAAGTTGATTACTTTGGTTCAACTTCAACTTCCTTAGATGGTGATTTCTCACCCTCCAAAATGCCTTACTTTTCTACCTCATCAACAGTGGGCACTATTGACTCACCGACCTTGATAACAACAAGTGTCTCCGCCAAAATGGCATTATCAACCTTCTCGAAATGTTCAACCTCAGCTCTCTCATGGGCTTCATTGGATTCCTTCTTATTATCAATAGTTTCGTCATTGGATGGGGGTTGTGCAACCTCAGCAGATGGAATGATGGGTGAATTTGAAGGTGGTGGTGGAGAAGTGTTTGATTTTAAAGGTGAGGGACTTTTGATTTTTGTTGGAGAAGGGGTTTTAGTATGAGATGGTAAATGAGTGATGATTTAGAAGGTGGGGGGATTTGGATTTTGGTGTTTGAGAAGAGGTGGTGGTTTGAGTGGTGATGGGAGTAGTGGATGGGGTGGATGTTGTGGAAGGGGGGAATACCTAGAAATTCATCTTCATAGGTAGGTCGGAGCTTCTTTAATTTAAACTTGTCACCTCCCACAGGTTGCTCCTTTCAAGCCTTCTTGGTTCTCTGCTTCTGAGGGAGTTTAAGAATAACTTCCTCTTCAGAAGCAACTTCTTCTGATGTTGCTTCCTCAAGCACTTTCTCAGAGGCCGGTTTTGTAACCGATGACTTTGATTTTCAACTTTCACTTTTGGCCTTTTTCTTAGGTAGCTCAGATCCTACTTTTCTTTTAGAACCGTTAGAAGGTTATGGTGCTTCAACATCCACAATATTTATGGCAGAGCTCACAACTGCCTTCTTTGTAGCTCTCCTTTCTTGCTCAAGAGCCTTCCTATCAAACTTTCTATCATATTGAAGGTTCAGGAATGTGCTTTTTATGACTTTTGGAGTTTCAAGAGCCTCAACATCACCAATCTGAATCTTCTGATTCTTGAGAATTGTAGTAATAAGCCCTCCCATGCTCCAGGTGTGCTTAGCCATGTGATGTATGAGAATTATTGGGAAGTTAATTGGTTTCTTTAGTACCATATACTTGAGCACACAATGCTCAAGATCAGACATAGAATTTAGGGCATTTAGCTTATGTAGCAGTGACCTAGCCATAGCATAATGGAGCCTTCTGTAATCATGGTTCATGTAAGTGGAGATCTTTTCTCCAATGTAGTCCTCTGACAGCCCAAACTTTTCTTTGTAGCCGATTTATGCTTTCTTGGCATCAACTTGCTTTCTCAAGTTGAGTCCTTCTGTTGGAACTCTAAGTGTTTCTACTAGTAGTGTAGGAGTGATAGTGATGCTTACCCCTTTCACAAAAGTCTTAAGATTGTCCCATTGGGACTTGAGATTTGCATAGAATTCTTGGATAATTCAGGATATGTTGATTTTATCATTGAAATCCACTTTTCCAGCTTGAGTTCCTTCACAATCTCAGCATGAGGTGAAGTGGCGATTAAGTAATTGTCTGCAAACATAGGGTGAGTTTGAATCCTTACAGCTTGTCTCTTATTATTTACTTTCTTGAACCCACAGTCAGATTCACTTTTTTCCCTAGCATTGAAATATCTTTTGGGAGCCATTTGAGAGAATTTTAGGGTTTAGAAAGGGAGAATTTTGCAGAGATTTACTTCTGGAAATTTTGAGAGCGTAAGGTTGAAGATGAAGATTTTGGGGTTTATTAAGACTTTACTTTGGATCTGGGGTTAATAAAGTCTTTTTGAAATGGTTTGTGAATAAACAATTAAGTTTTAATGAGTAACTTCATGGCGTGATTTACGGTAAAAAGGTCAACCGTTTTTAGTGTTTTACCGCACATGAGAAGTCTATTTGTCTTTTGAAATTCAAATACAATTGGCAGTTTGTGATTTGAATCATCGTATGTGTGCCATACATTTAAATGTTGAGTCATCTTCTGAGAAAGATAGTCAATCACACAGGATTTAACATTCCAATTACTTCTTGGAGGCTGTTGAACTGATCTTTGCTCAGAGGCTTAGTGAAAATAACAGCTCGCTGTTCATCTGTCGGAATGTATACCAATCTCACATCCTTCTTCAACACTTAATCTGTGATAAAGTGATGTATGATATTGACATGCTTCATTCTACTGTGTTGAACTGGATTTTTTGATAGATCAATGGCGCTTTTATTGTCGCACATAATGTCTATACATTCAATCTTTAATCCACAGTCTTCAAGTTGTTCCTTGATCCATAGGAAGAACAATAATACATTAAACTATTAAATACTATCATATTATAATAAAATTAATTGTTATATTAATAATAATAATAATACATCAAACTATTATATATATATATATATATATATATATATATATATATATATATATATATATATATTATCCTTGTACCTCTTACATATATAGATTACTAATTAATGTTACTTACCATAAATAATAAATGATGTAATTGAAGTCCTAACAGACTCTTTTACCCTTATACCTTTTTAAAAAAATTTATCCTTTATACCTTTTACATATATAGATTACTAATTAATGTTACTTACCATGAATAATAAATGATGAAATTAACTTCAAACAATATTAATAACAAATAAATTATTTATTATTTTTTAATGAATAAAATCAAAATAACAAATTTGTAAATAAAAATAAAATTATATTTCAGTTATATTCACAATAATCATAACAATACCAAAATATAAAATTGAAATAATACTAAAAATGAAAATAATAATAATAAAATATTTGAAGAGAAAAAATAGTCACATTAATTCTTAAATAGGATTATAATCAATGGAGTCATATATTTTAAATTTTAATTTGTTGTTCATATTGTTCAATTGTTTGAAACTTTTTTAACAAGTTGATTCTTATTTTTTTTACCAAGGTTTGGTGTTTTTACATATGGTACCTATTGCCTGCCCAAAGTGAGCGCTCTAGCAAGTGCATTAGGTTGTGATCAGTAGTAAGTGGCTAGCACAAGGTCGTATCCCACAGGGAGCAAGAAAAGCAATTAAATCAAGTCGTAAATCAGTAGTTCAAAGGTTCAAAATATTAAAGAAGAGAAATTAATAAAGTAAATGCTAAAAAAGAAATGATTGCTACGAAGTAAAATGGTTGCCTTGAATGGTCACTACCAACAAATTTATAAGGAGGTGAGCACTCCCAGTGAGCATGCAGACATGTGAATGATTACCCCTCTTTATTTTAGCATGTTAGCACTTAAGGATCTAGGTTTCTTGCATGTCATATGTACTAGCCGAAGTTTCCCTTTATCTTGTTCTTTAAAGTTCACTTGTGTGATTTCTCTGTGCAAGTAAAACCTTAAGCATTATGAATCATGCAAGCATTCTTTAAATAGAAACTTTCTAGCATATCTAATTCACTTTTCAGTTCCTCTTAGACATGTAATATGTGTTTAGTCCATGTTACAATTCACCTTTCAGTTCCTCTTGTTACATTCAACATAAAGTTAGGCCTCACTTATGAGAATTAAGCTTAACATGAAATAATCCACAAAAAATAATTGTAGAACAAAAGAGGTAGAGAAATCAAACCATAAGATCCGCCTTGCTCGCTGGCCGTGCTCACTACGGCTTAATTACTAAAAAAGGAAGATGAGACAATGGAGGCTTTTGGCCAACCAAAGCTCAGTTACAACTGAAGATGAGCTCCATATTTATAGTGAGAAATGGATCCTTCTAGATGTGCCACTGGCACAATAAAATAGTCCAAGACAATTCTAAGCCACACAAAATAATAATTCTAGAAGGTGGAAGCTTGTAAGATTGGTTAACCACTTGTGTAATTAATTATCATAAAAAGACAAACTCCACCTCTTCAAGTGGCATTCCACTGCCCACAAGTTGGTGGTTTTTCATCAGCTCAATTAAAGTCTTCTAGAAGGTGGGTCTTTCTCCAATGAGCTTCTCCCACTTGCCATAAAGTAATATTAATCAATTTTCCATCCAAAAGTTGCATCATTGACAAGCCAATATAATTTCTTCATCATTGCAGGGGTATTTTGGTCAACTTCACTTCTCAAACTATCAGATTAATTCGGTTTGAGCCTCTTCTCCTTTAGTTAGGCCGAATTTGTGAGCACTCTACTTGTTTTTTGCTCACCTTGGCTAGTTTTCTTATTCTTAGTGGTGACCATTACTGCATCCAGAAGTGACCTAAAATTTCATAAAAAACACCAATGAATCATACATTTCAACTAAAAATATGTTTATTTCAAGGCTAATTGACTAGTGTTTACTTAGTATAAATTACACTTATCAAATTCTCCCGTACTTAGACATTTGCTTGTCCTTAAGCAAAAACACAATGACGATAAACAGATTTTATAATAAGTAAATAGAGAAGAAAAGAGAACAAAAATAAAACAAAGGTGACAATTAACAATCAATTCTATCTTACGAAGATTTAGTAATCCATTCAAAGTACAAAGTTTAAGGTTAATGATGAACAACTCCATGTAAAACAATTTCTTTAATTTATTGATGATCTCTATTATGAATTCACCTCTAGATTTGAATTAAATCAACCCTTATATTTATATTAATAAGTATAAAAATAAGAATTACCTTGATCCATGCTAGAGTGGTTAACTTGATATTCTGCTCCCTTAAACCTTTCACCTTTATAATTCCTTTTGATGAACAAAGAACAAAAATAACAAACTTATACTCTTCTCTCAATAGTGGTTTTTAGTTTTTCTGCAAGTGTATGTTCAATAGCAAAAACATCACCCATTTATATAGGTGCTAAACATAAAACCGTACACACCTAATTTACTCCACCTTTACTACTATTTAATATAAATTTAAAACAAAAAACTGATGAAAACATGGAGGTTTCATCCGTTTACATTCTTAAATTCATAATGAATTTACTTTTATATTCATTATAATTTATGTTTATAAATCACCACATATTGATTGTCATTATTGTCATATATACATGCACATTCATCCACACTTTTATTTTATTAGATATAATAAACTTTATATGTATGTATGTATGTATATATTTAATAATGGGCAAGGGACGGGGTTATCAGTTCACCCATATTCTAATACTTTAATCGAGACCGATCCATCACGATGTCGTCTTTTACATTAGAATCGTAAATATTTAATATGATTTTGAAATGTAATATTAAACCGAAAGACACATAGGTAACAAATATTCTTACATTCTCCGACTTGACCTTTGTGCCAACTTGATGATTTAATAACTATAATGTGTACTTTATATCAAGTTCATATAACCTTTAGTTATCTTAAAAAAATTAAAATTGATCGAATCCATGTATTACAAACCAATTCCAAGTTTACATTACTCTTATGTTAAGAAGAAATTGTAATTCTCAAATATTAATATGTTATCAATATACTATAATGATAAACATATTTAATAAACAGAAATATAACTTAAAGTGAATTCTAGTGTCAAAAAAATTATGAGCATACCGTAATCAAAATAGCAAGGCTTTATCTGTAACACCCATACGGCCAATGAACGCTTTAGGTGGTAGTCCTTAGTTAATGGATCCGCTATCATCATATCTATTCTAATGTGCTCAAAAGACACTTTGTGTTTCTGTACTTCCTCTTTTACAGACAATTACTTTAACTCCATGTGTTTATCACCCTTCAAATACTAATCGTTTTACGAGAAGAAGACGGCTGCGGAATTATCACAATAAATTTTCAGCGGCTTGCTTATGGTGCCGACAATCCCAAGCCCCAAAATAAAGTTTCATAGCCACAATGCATGAATTGTGGCCTCAAAGCATGCCACAAATTCGGCTTCCATAGTGGAAGTAGCAATGATAGACTACTTTCCACTCTTCCATGACACTGTTCCACCAGCTAATAGGAACAAATAGCAAATGTTGATTTCCTGCTATCAACACATCCGGCATAGTCTGAATCTGAATATCCGATGACCTCTAGGTGATCAGATCTCCTATATGTAAGCATGTGTTCTTTGGTGCCTTGCAAGTACCTGAGAACCTTCTTTGGAGCTTTCCAGTGGTCCATTCTAGGATTACTTTGATATCGACCCAACATACCAACTACAAAGTTGATATCTAGTCTAGTACGCGTCTGAACATAGTTCAAACTCCTAACCACTAATGCATATGGAATTCTTTCCATTTCTTTATGCTCTAATTCATTTTTAAGACATTGCATTTTACTAAACTTGTCCCCTTTTTGAATAGGAGCTATCCATGCGGAGCATTTTTCCATTCTATATCTCTCTAAGATTTTATTGATATATCCTTTTTGAGTCAAACTTTATAATCCTTGTGATCTATTTCGAAATAATTCTATTCCAATCATAAAGGAAGCCTCACCCAGGTCTTTCATTTCAAAATTCTTAGAGAGATATTTCTTTATATCATAAAGCATGCCCATGTCATTTACAGCAAGTAAAATATCATCAACATATAAGACCAAAATTACAAATTTGCTCCCACTAATTTTCATATAGATACACCGATCAATGATGATTTCTATAAAACCGTATGACGTTATAATATCATTGAATTTTAAATACCATTTTCTTGAAGCTTGTTTCAGTCCATATATTGATTTCCTCAGCTTACATACCATATGTTCTTTTCCTGTGGCCAAGAACCCTTTAGGTTGGTCCATATATACTTCCTCCTCTAGCTCTCCATTTAGAAAAGCGATTTTTACATCCATTTGGTGAAGCTCAAGATCATAATGAGCCACCAAAGCCAAAACAATTCTTAGAGAATCCTTCTTTGAAACTGGAGAGAAGGTTTCTTTATAGTTAATGTCATCCTTTTGAGTGAAACCTTTAGTAACAAGGTGAGCCTTGTACCTTTCAATGTTATCCTTAGAGTCACGCTTAGTTTTAAAAACCCATTTAGAACCAACAGTTCTAAATCCATTAGGCAGCTTTACTAAGTCCCAAACATTATTATCACTCATAGATTTTATTTCTTCTTTTGCGGCAATCAACCATTTTTCAGAATTGCCACTTTCCATGGCTTTACGGAATGATATCGGGTCAACATCAAGACTTATGTCATATTCACTTTCGATAGTATAAACCACATAATCATTTGAAATAGCAGATCTTCTTTCCCTTATAGATCGCCTTTGTGGTTCACTATTACCTTCTAGAATTATGATAGGTTCACTAGCACTTTCAGTTAATGGGATTAGCACATCATCATGTTATTCTATTATGTCACATGGTTGTGGTGCAACAATAGGAACAACAACATTAGGTGGAATATCAAGTGTATAAGTCTTAGTATATAGTTCTTTTATGTCAACCTTTCGTGGTTCTCCACTCCCACTAGTTTTGCCATTTTCAATGAACAAAGCATCACCCGATTCAACTATTCTCGTACTATGATTAGGATAATAAAATATAAACCCCTTCAATTTTTCAGGATAGCCAATGAAAAATCCACTGACTGTCCTAGAATTAAGCTTCTTTTCATATAGATTATATGGCCTTACTTCTGCTGAACAACCCCAGACATGCAGATGCTTTAAACTAGGTTTCCTTCCCGTCTATAGTTCATAAGGAGTTTTAGGAACTGCTATACTAGTAACCCAATTTAGCACATAAGTTTCAGTCTTTAATGCATATATCTATAAGGAAAGGGGTGAAAAACAATTACTTAACATGCTTCTAACCATCTCCATTAAAGTACGATTCCGCCTCTCAGCTACACCATTCTGCTGAGGTGTACCAGGCATTATATATTGAGCACAAATACCCCTACTTTCAAGTAGCTTTGCAAACAGACCTAGACATTGTCCACTTTCATTAAACTTTCCATAAAACTCACCACCTCTATCGGATCTCACTACCTTTACTTTTTTATATCAAACTGCCTTTCTACCTCGTTAATGAATACCCCTAGGACATTCATAGACATAGACTTTTCATGGAGTAGATATGTATAGCCATAATACAAATAGTCATCAATAAAGGTGATAAAGTATTTTTTCCCCACTCCAAGAAGGAGAATCAAAAGGGCCACATATATCAGTATGTATTAATTCAAGAAGCCGAGTGCTTCTTGTGGCTGATTTCTTTACAATATGCTTTGTTTGCTTTCATTTAATGCAATCTATATATATATTTAAGTCACTAAAATCCAATTGAGGAAGAATTTCATTATTCACCAACCTTATAATCCTTTCTTTGGAAATATGAGATAACCTTTGATGCCATAATAAAGCAGAACTTTCATTAGATACACTATGCTTAATGCCTCGATTTTCAATGTCATACAAGGATTCAGAGATTAAGATTGACTTTATAAAGTGGATCACTCAAAGTACCATTTCCATAAAAGTAATTATTTTGATACAATGAGAATACACCATTCCCAAAATTTATTCTAAAACCTTTATTATCAAGTCTACTAACATAAACAAGATTTATAACATATTCAGGTACATAGAGACATCCTTCAAGATCTACGCGACAGCCAGTGTCTAAGACCAATCATAAGTCCCAATGCCTTTAATTTGTGCCTTTATCCTGTTTCCCATGAACAAGTACTGTTTAGCTCCTCTTATGGGCTGGATCGAACTGAATCCCTGCTCAATATGAGACACATGAGTAGATGCACCAGAATCTAACCACCAAGTATTACTAGGCACTTCTATAAGGTTTAATTCAGAGCAAACAAAAATAAAATTTTTACCTTTATTTTTGAACCAAGCCTTTTGTTTAAGGAAATCTTTCTTGAAATGTCCTGTTTTATTGCAGAAGAAACACTTTCTTTCTTTACGAATTTGACTCTCAGGTCCTTTAATGAAAGACTTGTTCTTCTTTTTACCATTCTTACTTGGTTTTCCTTTACTACTGCTGGCACTTCCATGACCTACAAGGTTAGCAACTTGATCCCTCATTTTCTTTAATCTCTCTTCCTCTTTAACCAACATAGCCTTCAATTCCTTAAAGTTCCATTTTTCCTTAATGGTGTTATAATTTACCTGGAACTGGCTAAAATCAACAGGTAAGGAGTTCATAATGAATTGGACCAAGAACTGTTCATGTACTTCCATACCTGCGGTCACTAACTTTGATGCCAAGTTTGACATGTGTGTTACATGATCATGAATTGGTTGAGACCAATCAAACTTCTTAGTAGTTAGCTCGCTCATTAGGCTTCCTACAATTGACTTGTCAGCCAATTCTGATTGTGAACTCTCCTTGATTTTCTCTATGAACTCCTTTGTTCGCTCCATTTTAAGCATTGACGGCTTGAAGCTTTCCACCATCGTCATTCTCATAAGGTTAAAACTCAGCCTGTTTGATCGCTCCCACATATCATATCAAAATTTTTCGACTTTGGAGCTATCAGCTGTAATGGCTGGGGGATCCTCATCTGCCAATATTGCTAGGTCCAATGCCATTACACCCAGCGTAAAGCGGATCTGTTCGGACCATTCTGTATAGTTCTGCCCATTAAACTTCATGATAGTGTTAGCGAATGCAAACAAATTTGATGAAACTGCAACATTTATACATACTTACAAGTTAGTGCTTCGAGTCTATAATATAGATTCATAAAATATAATTTTTGGCTTGAAGCATGTATTTTAGTTACCTTTGGGCAATACTTAAATACAATCACTTTTAGCTGTGCCGAAATATAATTTAATAATTAATAAGATTATTCATAAATCAAATAACTATGTTATATTTGGGTATACATATTATTCACATATGGCATAAATAACTAATTCTTTTCACATTATTAATATGTACAATGATTCACCTTTGGGTGATCTCCAAGAATATAATAATAATAAAATAATTGATCAATCAAACTTTTATGTCATTTTTTATACACTTTAATTATGACCAATTGACAAATTCTTTTATTTATTTGAATATTCATACGTAATATAAGAATGCCACTTTGGCGACTAATATATTATATACTATATAAACATTAAACCTTTTAATGGGTGGGTAATTATTTTTTTATATCATATTATCATTTCATAGCACCA
This sequence comes from Euphorbia pulcherrima, assembly GCA_947683365.1. Classification (NCBI taxonomy): domain Eukaryota; kingdom Viridiplantae; phylum Streptophyta; class Magnoliopsida; order Malpighiales; family Euphorbiaceae; genus Euphorbia; species Euphorbia pulcherrima. The sequence goes on from CANTUS010000007.1 coordinate 29,800,102, forward strand.
TTACCCAACTTTATAAACAAGCAGAAGCATTACTATGAGCAATAATGTGATACACTTATCCTTAGTTTTGTTAAACTTTAATATGTTTTCTCATATAAATTAAAAAAAATAAAGAGAGGAAAACATTCTTTTATATAAAACTTTTGACTAAAGAGAAGAAAACATTCTTTTATAGCAAATCATAATAGTGATCGTTATAAAACTCATAAACCAATAATGGTGAATTAAACAAATCTAGTTTTGCTCGAATACTAAATGTAGAAAAATTTCTTTAATTTATTGATGATTCTTATTATGAATTCATCTCTAGATTTGAATTAAATTAACCTATATATTTATATTAATAAGTAAAAAAATAAGAATTACCTTGATCCATGATAGAGTGGTTAACTTGATATTCTCCTCCCTTAAACCTTTCACCTTTATGATTCCTTTTGATGGACAAAGAACTAAAATAGAAAACTTATATTCTTCTCTCAATAGTGGTTTTTAGTTTTTCTGTAAGTGTATGTTCAATAGCAAAAACATCACCCATTTATATAGGTACTAAACATAAAACCGTACACACCTAATTTACTCCACCTTTACTACTATTTAATATAAATTTAAAACAAAAAAGGATGAAAACATGAAGGTTCCATCTGTTTACATTCTTAAATTCATAATGAATTTACTTTTATATTCATTATAATTTATGTTTAAAAATCATCATATATTGATTGTCATTATTGTCATATATACATGCAAATTCATGCACACTTATATATATATATATATATATATATATATATATATATATATATATATATATATATATATATATATATATATCAATAATAGAGAAAGCTACTCATTTAACATAATGGGCAAGGGACGAGAGTTATCAATTCACCCATATTTTAATACTTCAATCGAGATCGATCCATCACGATGTCGTCTTTTACATTAGAATTGTAAATATTTAATATGATTTTGACATGTAATATTAAACCGAAAGACACATAGGTCACAATATTCTTACACCCCACACTTAACATGTAACTTAATCTCATAAACAGGTTAAGAAAACAATTCAAAGCTAATTCATCAACAAATAATTTCGAGATAAATCCAATCTTCCTCACCAAAGGTGTCACTCAATTCACATAAAGTATTTAAAGGGTGAGTTTTGAGAAATCACTCATCAGCTACATATAGCAAACAATAAGTCCATAGGCTTGATTATCGGTCTAATCTCCACCACTTAAAAATATTGATCACAACATAATCAAAAGGTCTTTAATTAGGTTGTAATGTAGGCTTAGGGTTGGGGGTGTGTTGGTGAAAGGATTTTTGTTTGTAAATGGATTTTACCAAGTGAGCATGATGATTATACAACAAGATGTATAGTCACCACTTGTATTGGAAAATGATGGTCAGATCTCAAAGGAATCAATGAAAGATTGGAGCAATCAAATAGCAAGTAAGGCAATCATTCCAGCATAGAGGATTGAGTAAATAAGCATAGCAAGATTCAAATGAGAGAATCAAGAAAATTTAGCTTGCTTTTGATCAGACTTCTTTTTATTTTTTTATTTTTCTCTTTTTCTTCTTTTTTTTTCAATTTTTTTTGTAATAATGAAGCACAGGGCTGGAATAGAATTTTTGAAGAAAACTCACTGAAGTTTTTCCTTTGAGAATAATTTGGAAAAAAGTTAACAACCAATAGTAGTTCAAATTTGATGTTTTAAAAAATTCTTGGTAAAATCAAGGGTGAAATACAGAGGGAAAGTAAAAAGAAAAAGGTTGTGGGTTTGTTGTGTGTATGAAGAAAAAGGTTAAGGCTCAAGGGGGCTATCTAGGGGATATATTATGTAAGGGTGGCTTTTTGGGTAAAAAGAGGTGTAATCCTAGTGCTTTAATCATGTCATGTAGTGATCAACGATCTGGTCTCAATAAGCACTATATCCAAATTCTCCCAAATTAAGTTCTAGCCTTAAGTTACATATGTAAGCCCTCTCACAAAAATTCAAAAGATTTATTTTAAGAGAGAAATGATTTCAGAATTTGATTAAGTAAAAAATGATTTTGAAAATTAAGCACTTTGTGTATAAGAAAAGATTTGAACTTTTAAGAGCAGAAACAAAGAATTGTTTTAGTGAATGATAAATTAGAGGAAATTTTAGGCTGAAGTCCCCACTAAACAATGTGTTCAATTCAGTTGGTTATCCTAGTCTTATTTATTGAAAAACAGTTTCAAATTGTGTCTAACTCGTTTAATCAATCTTATTAACATGCTAATTGTAGTTTTACCATTATTAACCAAACCCTAAGTATTTTACCTAGACTACTAATTTCCAAAAGATAGTTTCTCATGCTAATTGCCAAAACAGAAAACACTTTTGAAAAAGTAAAAAAAAAATTTCACAAATTTTATAAGAGAAGTGAAGCTATTTACAAACAACATATTTCAGAAACAGAACATAAAAAACAAAACAGTTTAAAACAATACTTAAAGTCAAACAAGTGTTCAAATCAGGGGTGACCATAAGCAATAGTTAGACCATAGTAAACACAACAATATCCAGCATTCTAAGGCAGTGATCATTATATAACAGTTCTAAGGCAGCAAGCATGCATAATTTTTCTAACTTACTCCTCCCCCACACTTAAAGATTGCTTTGTCCTCAAAGCAATGAACAAAATTAAACAACATTAACAAACAACAACCAACAAGTATAGAGGTTAAGTGGAAACTACCTTGCATGACTTTTTCCAAATTAAAATGATTATTGAGCTTTAGTGGAAGTGAGTTACCAGAAAGTGGGAAAAGTAAGTACAGGTGAATTACTCTTGGTATTGTAAGAATGATTTCCCTCAGCAACTTTGTGACTGCTTCTCAGAACCAATATCCAGATTTTCCCCACACTTAATTTGTTGGCCACCAGCAAAAGAAAGCAAAAGAATAAGCTCAAAAACATACTAAACAGGGAAATTTAAAATAAATATTTACAAGGTCAGAAAAATGTGCTTGGGCTCATCAAAAGTGATTCAATTAGTGTTTGAAGCAGACACCAATATATACAAGTTGCTCAAGGAGGTTTAAAAATGAAAGTTGAGAAAGGTGGACTAATGTATGAAGTCTTTTGTTGTAGCATGTCCCCTTCTCTCCATGATTTACTTTTAAATTGATCCTTATCAAAAGGTTGTATGAAGACATATTACTCTTTCAATTTGTGAGGGTTGTGAGTAGATTGCTCATCTTCAACAATTGGGGAGCAATTGATTTTTCCTTTTAAATCCACCTCAACAAATTTCTCCTCACCTTTGATGATCTCTTGATTATACACCTGCAAGTTCTTATTAAGCTCCTCATACCTTAGATGTTGCATGCTCTTTCAGGAAATGGTATCCTTGGTTGGTAGAATCGGAGTGGTTGCTCCCTTAGAACTGTTGGTCCCTATTAGAGTATTTATAAGGGCAGAGAAGGGTGAATGGCCCTTTTTCGCGGAATTTATAGACTTAGAAAAATTCTATATGTAGCGTGTTTGATTATGATCCGAAAGATGAATCTGGATGATAAATGTGATCCGTATGATGCAATATGAATATAGAATAGTAAAAATAAACAAATATCAAACACAAGTAATTTATACTAGTTTGGCCCTGCCTACGTCCAGTCCTTGGAATTTCCTTCTTCCGAGCTTATCCACTAGTGGATTCCTTTTCAACGGGCAAGAATCAAGCCTTACAGATTTGTCTCCGGATGATGACTTCTTCCCGAAGTAGGATATACCACTAGAAGCACCAACTTCTAGCCGAGTCCTCTGGTCTTTAGTAGGATATACTACTTAGCCTTCTACCTCAGATCTAAGCTAAGTCCTCTCGTCTTTAGTAGGATATACCACCTAGCCTTCTACCTCGAATCTAAGCTGAGTTCTACAGGGAGATCTCACTCAAAGCACCTACTTCAAGTTCTATCCCAATCTCCCAACTCACCCAAGTTGGAGATTATTACACTTTTGGTTTGCAACAAATGGTTGGTTTTGGAGTTCCTCAAGTTTATAGTTTCACTTGGGAATCCTTACAAACAGATTTTGAATTAGGTGTTTCTTGGAGGGATTTTTTCAACTAATTGAGTGTATTTCTTTGTTACTTGCTTTTGTAAGTCAATCAGTTACCTTCTCATTTGGTGAAGAATTCCTTTTATAGGCTTTGAACATAAATGTAGCCATTTATGCTTAGTGAGCTTTCATTTATTCTTCAACCTTGATCAGGTTGTGAGGTGGAGCTTTTGGATCCGTTGATTAGTCCGTTAGACCATATTCTTGGAATTGGTGTTGATAGTTGTCAGTGATCATTTTTCTTGTCATTTTGTGATACACTAACTTTTATACTAATTGTAATATGGTGTGAGCTCCACGCGCGCCTTTATTGGTCTAGTCTGAAAGTAGTTTAGACTTTCGCTATCCTTTGTCTGCTCCTTTTGACTTTTCTTTAAACTTTGCCAGCTGTCTTCTATTTACAAAAGGTTCTTTGACTATTGTAGACCAAGGCGGTACAAGGAAAGCTGTGTTTTATTCTTTCCTTAGTTATTTGATATAGGTCTTCTAGATGTGTCTTCCGGATGCCTTTTGGACCTATATGTTCCGGATGTTCCTTCCGGAGATGGCTTCAATCAATTCTTTCGGTTGCAAGTCTTGAGGATGGAAGATTGTTTTCTATTCAGACTTTGCCCGAATGATTTTCCTCCATTGCTTAGGTTTCTGATTTTGTTCAATAGTCAATCTTAGCTTTGTCCGGATGCTTCCATTTGGATTTCAAGAGAGTTTCTTACACTTGTTTTTATTTCTTTCAAACTTAATCTGGATTGATATTCATTTTTATTATCCGGATCATTGTTTTTCCAACAATCTCCCCCATTTAATGGAAATAAAAACTTTAAGATACTTAATTTTTACTCCCCCATGATTTTAGTATCTAGGCTCCCCCATAATTTTATGACTTATGCTTCTAAGTTTGTTGTAGTACAATTACAGATTGTACTATAGAAGCGATTTGTTTTGATAGTTCAGAGTTCTCTCTTTATATATGCTTCTACTGTTAACAATAGTTAACATCATGAAGTTCAGGGTTACAAGATATAGAAATAGATATAAAGAGAATCTAGGTATTACAATTTTTATCTAGCTAGCTTAACTATCTCTCCGGATGGACCACTCTTCCTGACTTGCACTGTTTTTCCTTTCCCCCTTCTCTCTCCTTGACTATCTTCTTCCTCCCCCTTTTTGCTTCCATCAAGGGGTTCAATGACCATATAGGTGCATTTATCCTAAGACTTCTGCCATGCAGAGGAGTAGACAGAGTAGTTTTTATTACCTTTAGCTCACCAATGAATAATTTGATTTACAATAGGTGGAGTTAGGTAATAAGGACGAGGGCCCTTCGGAGCTGATCATATGACTATGAGACTTGAGGGAGGATGTGCAGGATCTGTTCTTGGTCCTTTGGATCAAAGTAAGGGAATATGGCCTTGGTGAGGATAGTTAAGCCTTTTTGGCTCATAAACCATGAATCCCCTATAGATTGAACCAGATTGTGTAGGATTGGAATGAGCTAGCACTCTAGAGTATTCGGAGAAGAGGAGGGTCTGGAAATAGATAATTTATTGATTCCGGCTTAAAGAAGAGTGATTTTATCACTAAGTCCCTTCCGGATATTGTGGATAGATTCCATTTGATCTTTAATCCATTTGAAGATGGCTTTGTTCCACTCATTTATTGATTATTCTATGCTAGAGTTTCTTGCTTGCATTTCATCACCCATATCATCAAGAATCTTTTCTTTCAGTTGGGGGAGGATTTTATCTATAAAATTTGCAAGCATCTCCTGAGTGATTTGCTGATTAGTCTCTATACTGAGCAAAGGTCGTTTCAGATCCCTATCCTCCTTGAATTTTGACAAGTTTTCAAACTTGGTATCAATGTAGTCTTTGAGTTCTGTGGATAGGAATGTGGCTGAGGAGAACACCTTTTCTAGCACTGTTGCGCAGTTATCAGAGGCTAAGTTATTTGCTTGACTGGAATTGTGGTTGGATTCAGAGGTGCTTTCCTTTATTTCATTTAGGAGGGGCTTAATCTCAGAGAGGGAAGCCGCCACCAGAGCTCCAGGTGTTGGGAAGTTCATGACTTGTTGCTCAATTCTAGGTAGACAGTTCAACCTTTCTTTAATTTCATTCAAATCTTTGCTGACCTCTTTATTCGATATTTGCCTCAGTAGTTCCTTTTCTACAGCTTTGAGATGGGTGTAGATTGTTGGGAGGCTCGTTTTGATAAACCCTTCTTCATGGTGTTCAAGGGTTGCTTCCTGAAGAAGTTTGAGAGCTGCACTTACTTTGGATTCTTTAGAGTTTTCATCAGGTAGGGTTACTGACTTGGTGTGAGGAGGAAATTGTTTGTTGAAGGGTCTGGATGATTCACTACTGGATGAGCTTGATTCACTTTCGGAGCTTGAGCTGCTTCCAAAGGGGCTATTATTTGGCAATTTTGAGCCTCCAACTACTCCTACTTCTCTTTTGCTTATTTCCCTTTCCTCCGGATTAGCCTCACCCACAGGATCCACTTCAGAAGCATGTCCCTTGGAACTCTGACCTTATCCCTCCTCCAGAGTTATTGCATCTGCGATTGGCACTATAGCCTTAGCTACATTTTGAGAGATTGTAGCTAAGTTATGCTTTCCAGTATCAGAAGAGGGATGAAGAAGATTTGGAATTAACTCATTGATTTATTGTGTCTGACTCTCATCCCTTCTTTCTTCTTCCGTCCCTTCCTCCGGATGGCTGGAATTATCCTCAGCCATTTTAGATGCCTTTTCAGGACTTTCTTCCCCCGGTATGTTGGCACTATCCTTAATAGCCTTCTGCAATGCCTTTTTAGGACTTTCAAGGTTTATTATCTCACAGCTTGGTCCAAGCAGATTTTCTGGAAGTGATTCTGCTCTTTCAGCAAATGGGAATTTGTATGCTTCCGGAATTTTGGATAGAGTCTTCATGTCTTCTGGGTGTACCAGTATAAGGGGAGCTTAAGATGACTCACCTGGACCTTCAGTTATTTTCCTCTGGTTTATTGCATTGTTTTCCTTGATGGCTGCCTGAATCTCAGCGTATTGCTCATCATCTTGTTGTACTAATTCTATTGAGCTGGGAACATTTTTCTCTGTGCTGGATTTAGCCTTTTCCAACGCAACCTTCTCTCTATACTGCTTGGCCTCTTTATTTAACACTATCCTAGCAAGTCTTCGGCCCTCATTAGCTCTCTTTTATTGAGCAATAAGAGCTTCATCAAATGTTAGCCCCCTTCTCTGAAGATATTTTTGAGGAGGAGCCTCATCCTCTGTTTCCTCATCATTAGCTTCTTCCTTCATCTCAGCCAAAGTTCTCTTTGCTTTCTTTCTTCCAGCTTCAATCGCCTTTGTTGTGATTTTAGGTAGCCCAGTAGTAAGCCCATGCAGTCCCTTCTCGGCTGCTACTTTAATCAATTTGCCTTTGAGTTTTGGTTGTTCAGAGACTAGGACTTGAGTGAGAGGCAGAGTATCCTCATCAACTTCTTTCCGAACCAATTCTGTTTGCCTTTTGGCTTTGGCTTTTGTGGTTCTAGGCCTCTTGGGAACTGGAGCTTCTACTTTCAGATCAGCTACCTTTCTGGATTTAACTTTTCGCTCATCCCTTCTTAACTTCACTTTTTCTTCATCCCATTCTTCATTGAAGTGGAGATTCAGGAAGTTCTTCTCGAGGATTGGCTTTCCATAAATTCCTTCAAATCCAATGAGATCCACTCCTTCCGCTTGTAGGATCCTCATGATCAAGGCGCCATATGAGTTGACATGGGTCTTGAGATAATGGATGATTAAGACTGGCCAGTTTACTTCCACGCTTCCAACCTAGTGCTGCAGAATGCAGTGCTGGAGGGAAAAAACTATAGTCAATTATCCTTTCCTTATCAGAATAAGCTTTGTAAGAGCATGCTGTAGGAATCTAGGCATTCTGGGGAAGTATGTTGAGAATTTATCGCCGAAATAATTCTGGTGGAGCCACAGATTGGAGTCATACTTGATTCCGGTATCATCCCCATCTTTTCGCAACAAAACTCCAGAATTTTTCATCTTTAGATTCTTCTCAAAGAATTCTGGTATTAGAAGGAAAATCTTTCCTTGTACTTCAGTGCGAAGAGCGTCAAAGTGATTGTGCACACTAAGATTTGAGTAGAATTCTTTCACCAGTTTTGGATAGGTTGGGCAGTTTATTTTGAGAAGATCACCCAAATTCTGATCTTCAATTAGGGTGAAGAAGGGTGGAGTTTTGAATAGGTAGTCATCTCCCTATTCTGGATGATCAGTAGGGATGACGAAATCTGAGGTTTTGAGATTTAAAGGTTCAAAATCTGCTTCTTTCAAGTCAGATACTTGAAAGAGGTTTTTACTTGGTAGGATTTCGAGGGTGTTTGAGGTGTTTTTGGCTGCCATTTTTGAGTTTTTAAAAGATGATGTTTTAGGTTGGAGTTTTTGTAGAGCAACAGTTAGATTGTTGCTCGTGTGAAGAGGAGAAGGGATTTTGAGGGGGTTTATATAGAATTTTTAAGGTGAGGGTGCATATGTAATCCGGACTCCGATGTTTTTGACTGGAATGATGACATGGCAGTCAGAATTTTTGGAGAGAGGTGAATTCAATTTACCCAGAGAATAGGAACGGTTTATTTTTGAATTTACTGCTGTATTTACGGCACATGTAATAACCATTAGACTTTTGAAATTCAAAAAGTAACAGTTACCTTGATGGGCTTTTACTGCAATAAGTCATTGTTGTCGGCTGATGTGGCAGTCTTCCCGAATCTACTTTTCCACTTTTCTTTTTCTTCCGGAGTGAGGATTTTATCTCAACATCTGGCTTGATTTGAGGCTTTCTTCCGGAGTTTTTCCAGATTGGATTTGACATTCTAATTGATTCTTTTAACTTCCCAAATTGATCCTTACTTAGTGGTTTAGTAAAGATATGAGCTCTTTGTTCATTGGTTGAGACATATACCAATGCAACATCCTTTTTCATTACATGATCCCGGATGAAGTGATGCCTTATGTTGACATGTTTCATCCGGCTATAAAGCACCGGATTCTTTGACACATCAACAGCACTTTTGTTGTCACATAATACATCCACACATCTGGATTGTACTCTATAATCTTCAAGTTGTTATTTGATCTATAGGAGTTAAGCAAACTGCCATATATTCAGCTTCCGTGGTGGATAAGGCAATTGAAGTTTGCTTCTTGCTATACCATAAGACTAAGCAGTCCCCAAGAAAATGACATCCTCCAGATGTACTTTTTCTTTCAAGAGTATCTCTGCCATAATCTGCATCTGTAAATCCCTGGAGAGTAAAATCTCCATTACTAGGATACCATAACCCAACTTCAGTGGTTCCTAGGAGATATCTCAATATTCTCTTGATAGCCTTGATATGAGAATCCTTTGGATTAGCTTGATATCTTGCACAGTAGTATACTGCATAGTGAATGTCAGGTCTGTTGGCTATTAAGAATAAAAGTAAGCCAATCATTCCTCTATATAGCTTTTGATCAACATCGTTTCCTTTACAGTCCTTGGATAAGACTGTGTCTGAACTCATGGGAGTAGACATTAGTTTGCTGCTGTCCATTTTAAATTTTTCCAGAATCTCCTTGGTGTATTTTGATTGATTGATGAAGATCCCGTCTGGACTTTGTTTGATTTGTAGGCTAAGAAAGAAGTTTAATTCTCCCATCATGGACATCTCAAATTCCTTTTGCATTTGGGAGCTGAATTCTTTGCACATCTTCTCATCAGTGGCACCAAAAATGATATCATCCACATAGATTTGGACTGAAATAATATCATTCTTCTTCTTCTTAATGAAGAGTGTGGTATCTACTCTGCCTCTAGTATATTCCTTGGATATAAGGAATGAGGTCAGTCTTTCATACCAGGCTCCTGATGCCTGCATTAATCTATAAAGGGCTTTCTTTAGTTTGTAGACATGATTCAGATGCTTTGGATCTTCAAATCCGGTTGGTTGCTTGACATATACTTCTTCTTGAATAACGCTATTTAGAAATGCACTTTTGACATCCATTTGGTATAGTGTGAACCCCATGAATGATGCAAAAGTACATAGGATCCGGATTGCTTCCATCTTGCTACAGGAGCGAATGTTTCTTCGAAATTAATTCCTTCTTGTTGATTGTAGCCTTGAGCAACTAGTCTCGCCTTATTTCTTATTACTGCTCCGAATTCATCAAGTTTATTTCAGAACACCCATTTAGTGCCTATAATTGACTTTCCTTTGGGAGACGGCACAAGATCCCATACATCATTCCTGGTGAATTAATCTAGCTCTTCCTGATTGCCATCATCCAGCTTTCATCTCCTTCAGCATCTTGAAATTTCTTTGGCTCTATGAGAGAGACAAAAGTAGCGTGACTCATCATTTGGTTGAGCTATCCTCTGGTTCTAACTGGATTCTGAATATCGTCCAGAATATTCTCAATGGAATGATCTCTGTATGCCCGAATTTCTCTTTCCAGACCTTCATGTTGAGTTTGGACTTGCTGTTCTTCAGCTTCAACTGTTTCTTCATTAAAGTCAATTTCCTGTGGATTATGATTGACTTAATATGCCTCTGGATTATAGGATTTTCCCTCATCTTCCTCTGTGTATTTCTTGATTTGAAATGAATTAGGGATATCTTTTTCTTTCTTCTCTTGAGATTTTTTAGCTTCCGGAGCTTGATCTTCCGAAGCAAAGTTCTTCTTTCCTGCAGTGTTAGTTTCATCGAAATCTACATGTATAGACTCTACTACAGATTGGGTTCATTTATTGAAGACTCTGTAAGCCTTACTATGTGTTGAGTAGCCTAGGAAAATTGCTTCATCAGATTTAGGATCAAATTTTCCTAATTGCTCTCTGTCATTAAGGATGTAGCATTTACATCCAAATGCTATGAAGTATCCGATTTTTGGTTTTCTTCCCTTTCAGATCTCATAAGGGGTCTTTTCTATAGTTTTTTTATGAAAGCTCTATTTAAGATGTAGCATGCTGTGTTTACGACATCATCCCAGAAATATTTTGGCAAACTATTTTCACTTAGCATTGTTCTTACCATTTCTACTATGGTCCTATTTTTTCTTTCTACCACTCCATTTTGTTGAGGAGTGTGAGGGGCAGAGAAGTTATGTTCAATGCCCTTGGAGTCGCAAAAGTTAGCAAAATTCTTATTTTTGAATTCCTCACCATTATCGCTCCAGATGCATGCAATGCGTATGCTCTGTTCTACTTCTATCCGGATGAATGTTTTGGAGAATTGGTAAAATACTTCATCCTTGCTTGTTAGTAGGAGAATGGTGTATTCTCTTTTGCCTAAGCTCAGTGGCTTAATTGGACCGAAAAGATCAATGTGTAAGAGCTCAAGTACTCTTTTGGAAGGAATGTATGATATGGAAGGGAAACTTTTCTTACGTTGTTTACCTAATTGACATGCGGTGCATAGATGATCCTTATCAAAAGCAACTTTAGGTAAACCCTCAACTAATTCCTTTTTGGCTAATTTGGACAGGAGATTCATGCTTACATGTCCCAATCTTCGGTGTCGTAGCCATGATTCTTCTTTTTTAGACCCCATGCATATATTCTTTTTATCATTTTTAATGTTTACAGAATAGACATTATTTACTCTAGGTGCATAAAGAATAAGTTGATTTGACTTACTATCATAAATTGAGCAGCCTCCTGAGTCAAATATGACTTTTCTTCCTCCGTCACATAATTGAGCTGCACTCAGTAGATTGAATCGTAGTCCATCAACTAGTGAGGCATCTTCAATCTTTAACCCAGATCCAATGATTCAATGACCAATGATCTGACCCTTTTGATTGTCTCCAAAGCTTAGTTTGCCTCCCTTCTTTTGGGTTAATATGATGAAGGCCTTCTTATCACCTGTCATGTGCCTTGAGCATCCACTATCAATATACCAGGTGTGTTGATCTACTGTAGATCTAAGGCACCTATAAAATAAATCAAGTGGGTTTGGGTACCCAATCAGATTTTGGTCCTCTCGGGTTAATAACCATCTCAGGCTAAGGATAATCATCATAATAGCCATTTTTTAATCTACATGATTTAGTCATATGATTATTTTTTCTATAAAACCTGCATCCTGAAATAGGCATGTTTTGCATATACTTCTTGATGCTCTTCTTCAGATCCTTTCTTCCATAGTTGCCTTTATATCCAGCTTCCTGCACACTAGTGGATAGTCCGGTATAATTCCGGAGGCTGGTTGGAGGTGCAACTTTAGCATTATGATTTCTTCTCTGTTTGATAGGTAGTTGGTTGTAAGCTATTTTAGCTTTTCCCTTCTGAGCCGTAGTATATATCTAAGCTTGTGGTTGTCTGTTAACTTCATTTGTCTTTTAATTTGGATTCCTTTAAATTCGATTTTGAGAAGGAGGAGGATCATCTCTTCTTGGATTTTCAGGTTTCCTTCCAGATACTTTCTTTAATAAACTAACTTCTCTTTCTAGTCCCACAACATTTGCGTTTAGAATCTGAACTTGATTTCTCTGGAAGTTTTCTTCTACTACATCAATATGTTTGGTTTCTCTAACTAGATTGATATCTTGCACCATTACTTCAACATCTTTAGCTAATTCCAGGATCGCTCTTTCAAATAATTTGATTGCCTTTGCATTCTTTTTTACTCCCTTGATAACAATAGAAAGAGCTTTTATAAGATCAAAGTTAGTGGTAGAGTAAGAGTAAGAGTTTACCTCAGTGTTTACTGAATTTGATTTAGATTCTTCAATTTGCACAGTTTCTTTTTTAGAGGTGTTTCTTTCGGATTGCTCTACTTCTGGCTCTGTTAGGGCCATGAATGCACAATTAGTGGTTTCCTCTTCTTCTGTTGAGGATGAGCTGCTGCTTTCTTCACTGTTGCTCCAAGTAGCAACCATTGCCTTCTTTTTAAGTTTCTTAGCTCTCTTGAGCTTGGGGCATTTTGTCCTGAAGTGGCCTTTTTTGCCACACTCAAAACAAGCAGCATTTTTCTCCGGATCTTTCCTTTCTTCCGGATTCCTTCTGTGCTTACTTATTCTGGAGGTGCCTTCTCTTGGTCTTTGAGATTCATACCTTTTTGATCTTCTTCTATCCTTCTTTTGTATGAATCGATTTAGCCTTTTGGTCAATAGAGTGAGTTGATCTTTAGTACTCATTGACTCATCTATTTGCTCTTTCTCACAGAATAAGCCTGATCCGGTGGTTTCTGCTTTAAGAGCAATGGCCTTCTTACGTTCCCCAGGTCTCTTTTCTTGTTGACTGTATCTTTCTAAGGACAGTTCTTGAGTTAGAATATTACCAATGAGTTCATCATATCTGTAGAAATTTAAGTCATGAGCTTCCTTAATGGCAGTCTTTTTATTGTCCCATTCCTTGGTGAGACTCTAGAGTACTTTCTTGACCATATCTACTTCTGGAATCTCCTTCCCTAGCCTCTTTATTTCATTTACTAGATTTGTGTATCTAGTGTTGATGCTGTGGATTGATTCTTTAGGCTCCATCTTGAAAGATTCAAACTTTTGTTGGAGTAGATCAAGTTTGGCTTCTCTTACTTTGGTAGTTCCCTCATAGGTTACTTTTAGCTTTTCCCATATCTCTTTAGCAGTTTCACATCCGGATATCCTGTTGAATTCTGCTGCACTAAGAGCACAATGAAGCATGTTAATAGCATTTGCGTTTTCACGCAATTTTTTAAAATCTTTATCATCCCATATACTTGATGGCTTTCGGGTAGTCATACCTCTTACTCATAAGTAGGTTCATATGGACCATCTTTAATAACTAACCATGCTTGCATACTTTGTGACTGGATGAAGTTCTTCATCAGGTTTTTCTAGAACGTGTAGTGTTCACCGGTGAAGAGTGGAGGACGGGTAACAGACATACCCTCGGAAAGAAGTTGTGAGTTATGAAAATTTTGATTTATGAATAAAAATATGTAGACCTTTAGCTCGAGATTATTAGATCTCTAATTTGAGTACTTGCTCTGATACCACTTGTTGGTCCCTGTTAGAGTATTTATAAGGGTAGAGAGGGGTGAATGGCCCTTTTTCGTGGGATTTATAGACTTAGGAAAAGTCTATGTGTAGCATGTTTGATTATGATCCGGAAGATGAATCCGGATGATAAATGTGATCCGAAAGATGTACCGGATGATGCAATATGAATGCAGAATAGTAAAAATAAATAAATATCAAAGACAAGTAATTTATACTAGTTCGGCCCTGCTTACTTCCAGTCCTTGGAATTTCCTTCTTCCGAGCTTATCCACTAGTGGATTCCTTTTCAACGAGTAGGAATCAAGCCTTACAGATTTATCTCCGGATGATGACATCTTCCGGAAGTAGGATATACCACTAGAAGCACCAACTTCTAGCTGAGTCCTCTCGTCTTTAGTAGGATATAACACTTAGCCTTCTACCTCGGATCTAAGCTGAGTCCTCTCATCTTTAGTAGGATATACCACTTAGCCTTCTACCTCGAATCTAAGCTGAGTCCTACAGGGAGATCTCACTCAAAGCACCTACTTCAAGTTCTATCCCAATCTCCCAACTCACCCACGTTGGAGATTATTACAATTTTGGTTTGCAATAAATGGTTGGTTTTGGAGTTCCTCAAGTTTATAGTTTCACTTGGAAATCCTTATAAACAAATTTTGAATTAGGAGTTTCTTGGAGGGATTTTTTCAACTAATTGAATGTATTTCTTTGTTACTTACTTTTGTAAGTCAATCAGTTACCTTCTCATTTAGTGAAGAGTTCCTTTTAGGCTTTGAACATAAATTTAGCCGTTTATGATTGGTGAGCTTTCATTTAATCTTCACCCTTGATCAGGTTGTGAGGTGGAGCTTTTGGATCCGTTGATTAGTCCGTTAGACCATATTCTTGGAATTGGTGCTGACAGTTGCCAGTGACCATTTTTCTTGTCATTTTATGATACACTAACTTTTATACCAATTATCATATGGTGTGAGCTCCACGCGCGCCTTTATTGGTCTAGTGCAAAAGTAGTTTAGACTTTCGTTGTCCTTTGTCTGCTCCTTTTGACTTTTCTTTAAACTTTGCCAGCTGTCTTCTATTTACAAAAGGTTCTTTGACTATTGTAGACCAAGGCGGTACAAGGAAAGCTGTGTTTTATTCTTTCCTTAGTTATTTGATATAGGTCTTCCGGATGTGTCTTCCGGATGCCTTTTCGACCTATATGTTCCGCATCTTCCTTCCGGAGATGGCTTCAATCAATTCTTTGGGTTGCAAGTCTTAAGGACGGAAGATTGTTTTCTATTCAGACTTTGCCTGGATGATTTTCCTCCATTGCTTAGGTTTCTGATTTGGTTCAATAGTCGATCTTAGCTTTGTCCGGATGCTTCCATTTGGATTTCAAGAGAGTTTCTTACACTTGTTTTTGTTTCTTTCAAACTTGATTCAGATTGATATTAGTTTTTATTATCCGAATCATTGTTTTTCTAACAAGAACCGCTTTCTCTTGAGCAAGCACCTTTTCTGGAACTGGAGTAGTCTTAAACTGAACTTTAGGTTGCTCTCTTTTGTGCACATGTTCTTCCTGGTGATATTCTGGTTGCTCCAACTTATGATTAGGTTGCTCCAACTCCTCTTATGCTTGCTCCCCTACATTATAAACATCATCAACAACAAGCATGTTAGAATTATCAATAACCTTACCATATTCCATCATGTCATATTCCTTTATGGAGTTATGATCAATATTGCTTGGAGTGACCACTTGATCACTTGAAATCACCACAATAGCTAGTTGTTGAAATTAGGTCTCCAAGTTTTCATTTGAAGCTTGAGTTTGCTTTATAAACTCCATCATCATCACTTCCAAGCTAGGTTCAGTAGGTTCATAAGATGTTTCAAGCTGCTGGAAGTAATGGTCAGGTTGTTGTAATGGTTGGTGAAGTTGTTGGGATAAAATTTGTGGTTGTTGATATTTATGAATAACACTTTGAGGTTGGGGGAAGATAAACTGAGGTTGTTGGAATGACATTTGAGGTTTTTGAATTGGAATCTGAGGTTTCTTGGACAAAAATTATGGTTACTGAAATGATAGTTTTGGTTGCCCCGATAGTATGTTTACTTGCTCAGCTAACTCCTCAACTTTTTTTGAAAGTTTTTGTACAACTTTAGATTTTGGAAAATTTAAGTTTTCCTCCGAATGCCATTTGAAACTTGTGTTCACCACTTTCTCAATAAGGGTAAAGATTGCTTCGGGCTCCATTTCTTCTAGGTCACCATTTGCAAGGGTTTCTAGTCGAACTTTATGCTCATCATTTAACCCATTGTAAAATGTTTGCATTTGCATCCATATACTGTGGTTTGGTATCCTTCTTAGTAAATCCTTGAATCTCTCTCATGCTTCTTGGAGTAATTCATCTTTAGACTGAGTGAACCTAGAAATCTCATTTCTCATTCTAGCAACCTTGGAAGGTGGAAAATACTTTGTCAAGAATGCTTCAGCCATCTCCTCCCAAGATGTGATTGAACCCGGTTGTAAAGATCTAATCCATGATTTCACCTTTTCCTGCAATGAGAAAGGAAACAACTTCAACCTGAGAATATCATTGGAAACACCATGATTAACTTTAAAAAGATTGCAAATTTCAAGAAAATCATAAAGATGATCATTTGGGTCTTCATTTGGCAATCCTTTAAATTGAGCATGAGAAGGAACAAGTTCAATCATGGAGGGTTTGATTCGAACAAAATTTCCTCCTTCATTTAGTATCACTATGCATGACATGTGTCCCAAAGAAGAAGGTTTAGAAAACTCCCTGAGTTTTTGAGGGGCAGACATGTTCCAAAATCTGCCATGGTTGCTCTACTTGTTTGCTTCTTGCTCCAAAAGCTTACTGAAAAAAATTTCCAACCTTCTCCCTTTTACAAGAAAACTACACAATCTGAACAAACAAGGTAAGAAAAAATGACTAATATACTAAGATATTTAAATTAGTTCACCGTTACTCGCTAAAAACTTGTTACATGCCCAAAGTGAGCGCTCTAGCAAGTGCACTAGGTCGTGATCAGTAGTAAGTGGCAAGCACAAGGTCGTATCCCACAGGAAGCAAGGAAAGTAATTAAATTAAGTCGTAAATCAGTAGTTCAAAGGTTCAAAATATTAAAGAAGAGAAATTAATAAAGTAAATGCTGAAAAGGAAATGATTGCTACGAAGTAAAAATGGTTGCCTTGAATGGTCACTGCTAACAAGTTTATAAGGAGGTGAGCATTCACAGTGAGCATGCAGACATGTGAATAATTACCCCTCTTTAGTTTAGCATGTTAGCACTTAAGGATCTAGGTTTCTTGCATGTCATATGTACTAGCCATAGTTTCCCTTTGTCTAGTTCTTTAAAGTTCACTTGTGTGATTTCTCCGTGCAAGTAAAACCTTAAGCATTGTGAATCATGCAAGCATTCTTTAAATAGAAACTTCCTAGCATATCTAATTCACTTTTCAGTTCCTCTTAGACATGTAATTCGTGTTTAGTCCGTGTTACAATTCACCTTTCAATTCCTCTTGTTATACTCAACATAAGTTGTTGGAAAAACAAGTGATTTTGTTACTTTCAAAGATTTTAAGATATTTTTTAATGAGAAAAATATCTTGTGGTCAAAATAGTTTATGTGGAAGTTAGAAACTTTATTTCCTTCATAAAAGTGAGTTTTAATTGAGTTTAATTCTCCAACAGTTATATTTGATTAAGTTTTTGTAACTCCCTTCGGTTATGGTTTTTAAGACACCATATTTATTATTTTATAACAACTATTTTATTGCCTAAAAAAAGTTGGTGGGTTTTTCCATATGAAAAGAGAACTGAATTTTATACTTTTCTTACTCCCAAAATTTCTTGATATGATAAACATTTCTGATTCCCATACCCAAACTCAAATCGAGTTTGAAGGAGTTGTTTAATCCTAGAAGGAACTACGAAGTATCCTTTAAGGACATAGTCTCCTACTCAACTTAACTCACCCTAACACTTAAAATCTTTTTTTTTTATAAACACTTAAAATCTTGTTCTTGATGTTTAAGTGATGTTCAAAGTGATTAAAATCGTTATCTATCAGCTTCTGGAGATAATTATCAATTTCATAAGAAAGTGTTGTCTTTTCTGAGTAAAGCGTCGCCTAAGCTGTGGATCCGGATCTATCAACAGATTCAGATCCAGAAGTGTTGCCTCTGATCCAGTATCTGAGCTTCGGCGACAGATTCAAATCCAGAAGTGTTGCCTCTGATCCAGTATTTGAGCTTCTGCAACTATTGTCAGAAAAGCGTTGCCTCTTTCTCGAAGCAATTCCAAAACTAGATTTAAAGAACAAATTTAGAGCAAATTTTCCAACATAAGTTAGGCCTCACTTATGAGAATCAAGCTTAACACAAAATAATCCACAAAAATTAATGCTAGAATGAAAGAGGTAGAGAAATCAAACCATAAGACCTCCTTGCTCGCTGGTCGTTCTCACTACGGCTTAATTACTTAAAATGAAGATGAGACAATGAGGGCGTTTGGCCAACCAAAGCTCAGTTACAAATGAAGATGAGTTCCATATTTATAGCGAGCAATGGATCCTTCTAGATGTACCACTTGCATAATAAAATAGTCCAAGATAATTCTCAGCCACACAAAAGAATAATTCTAGAAGGTGGAAGCTTGTAAGATTGGTTAACCACTTGTCTAATTAATTATCACAAAAGACAAACTCCCCCTCTTCAAGTGGCATTCCACCGCCCACAAGTTGATGGTTCTTCATCAGCTCAATTAAAGTCTTCTAGAAGGTGGATCTTTCTCCAATAAGCTTCTCCCACTTGCCATAAAGTAATATTAATCAATTTTCCATCCAAAAGTGGCATCCTTGATAAGCCAATATAATTTCTTCATCACTGCAGGGGTATTTTGGTCAACTTCACTTCTCAAACTATTAGATTAATTCGGTTTGAGCCTCTTCTCTCTTAGTTAGGCCGAATTTGTGATCACTCTACCTATTTTCTGCTCACCTTGGCCAGTTTTCTTATTCTTAGTGGTGACCATTACTGCATCCAGTAGTGACTTAAAATTTCATCAAAAACACCAATGAATCATACATTTCAACTAAAAATATGGTGATTTGAAGGCTAATTGACGAGTGTTTACTTGGTATAAATTACACTTATCAGTATCGGATATTAATATCCTTCTCCAATCCAACGGTAGATTATTATGAAGAAACATTTAATTAAGATGAAAAGAATATATAAATGCACTCTCATAAATACTCAACCATTGGATTAGAGAAGAGTATTAAATACTCGGTACCATATATAATTTCCCGAATATTTGATATGTTATTGCTAACTTTTCAATCATTTATTGACATATAAGAGCTTTCTTTACTTTAATTGATTTTACACTATATATGACAGATTTTATTCCCGTCTACAATATTTATTAAATTGGATATTTTTTCATAAATTTAAATCTATATTAAATCAATGCTTCTTCAATCGGAATTTTAGCAAATTGATTTTATTATATTTCCTGAATAGGTTTGATTTTAAAAAATAATGATTAATAGTAATAACTACTTTGTATAAGAAATTAATTAATTATGGTGAATTATAGTTATTGTTATACACTTATAAATTGTGGCCAGTTTTCGAAATCAATATAAACATTTGTATCAAAGCACATATAGTAAAAATGAAAGACTACACAAGTTTGATAAGCATGGAAGCTATCAAGATAAAAGTTTATACTTTAACATTTGTCGTTATGGATTCATACAGGTTAGTCTTTTTTCAACTGAATACAATATATCTATTTTACATGTTTGGAAGTTGAAACAAATCAATACAAAAATTATAAAATATAATTGTACTTTTAATTTAAATATAGGTTGATTTTGAACTTGTGTGCGTTATTTTGGTTTTATAGGAATAGATGTATAATATCGCTACTTGAGTGTCGAATAATACAGTCAGTGCCTACTTTAATGAAATAAAATATGTACTATGAAACAGATTTTTTGAAGTTTGGACTTACTTATCATTGATATACTTATTACAAATACTAGTTAATAATAACAATAATATATAATACTTTAAATATCATCATATTATAATAAATTAATTATTAATTATTAATTTCTAGAATTGAACTAAATCGAACTGAAATGGCTAAAATCTGACTTTTTTTTGTTTATGCTCAGCATATTTTTTACTGCAATTGAGGAAATGAAGGCTCACTTTAAGTCTATACCTTCCTAGTATTCTCTTGTAAAGGCTATAGTATCCAATACTTCGCCTATTTTGAATTTTTCAGGTAAGCAGGCTAAGCTTTTAAAGTTGGAGGTTGCTGAGCATAAGAAGATAATGCAAAAGATCTATGAAAGCAATTGCCTAGTTCTGAACGAAGAAAGGGACTTCAGAAACTCAATGATAGACAAATTCAACCCCTTTCTAGAAGCAATGCAAGCAGTTCTGAATGTTTACAGTATCTTGAGCAAAGAAAATGATGAGAACACATCTCATTTGCATGCTATTATAGATGTTGTTAACGAGCTGATCACAGTGGTCTCCAATCAAGGCAACTCAAATATGCTGATGCAGATGAGAGGAGATATTTTGAAGGGAGTTAAGGACTTAGAGGGAGAAGTGCTAAAGGCATTGAAGAGATTGAACATATCTGATGCTCTGAATAGTGACATTATAATGGTAGACGCTAAACAAGAACCATCGCTTCATCAGAAAATTGGTCACATTCGTGATCAATCAAGAATGTTCATGCGGATATCATTAATGATGGTCAAGCTCTTGATAAAATTCATGAGCAAGTATCCACTCATATCAGAAGCACTCCCATGCTAGAGCAAATATTAAGAGAAAATACTCAAGCCAAGGCTCTTTCTAGTCTCACCCAGATATCCAAGGAAGGACTTAATGCTCATTACCAAGTCAATCAATCTTAATCTTGTGCTTGGTAGGTCTCTTCGCTTTTCTCAGAGAACAAGATGCTATTTCTCAAGAGATATATGAGTTGCTGGTGCAGAATTTTTCTTCCACCATCTATGGTAAGCTCAAGAACTTTGAAGCTTCTCTGAGCTCATTTGATCATCAAAACCAAGTCATTTTGGATGCAATGGCAATGGGGGAGAAGGATCGTGAGAAGCGTGAGCGAGAGGAGAAAGAGAGAGATCGGAGGTTAGCTAAATTTTCTTATGAATTATCTAAGGAAATGGAGCGCATTCAAAGATAATATGCTAAGACTTGTAAAAGAAAAGGGAATGAGATTGTGCTGTCCAAAGAAAAGAAGTCAAGATGGGATCAACAGGCATTTGAGGAAAGAAGAGCAAATCTTGGAGGACCACGTATGCCCAAATAAAATAGCACTTTTGTAATCTCTAGAGCTGATTGTAAAACTTAGTATAGATTAACTCTTTGTTATCTGTACTCAAGTTGTTCATATAAATAAAGATTACTTTTTCTATTCTAAAGTTAAGATCTTCTTAACTTTTTTATTTTCTACTATATATATATATATATATATATATATGTTGATTATCCTGTAGAAATATGAGAAGTGTTGAGGAATGCTGAACTTTAAAGAAATCAAGGATTGTGAGGGAGTTAGCATTCACCCTGAGATAAATGAAGATGCTGAATAAAGACATATCAAGCATTAGTATAAGGTATTGGGAAACTATGATCTGGACCACAAACTAAAAAAAATTATCGGGATCAAGTTTGAAAGAACCAAAAACTTAAACTATATAAACCAAATTCAAATGAAAACATCCGGACAAAGATCTAGCTATAAAGCTGTCCATTGAAGACATCAAATACCTAAGCACATGGAATCATCAGAATAAAGCCTGGAAAGGAAACAAGCTTTAATCCCTCAAGAACAACATCTGGAAGAGCTGATTGCTATATCTTCGGAAGAAGGCAGATATGGAGAATATGAGTCTAAAGACATTCGGAAGACTCATGCTTGAAGACAATGGGAAAAGTTTCAAAGAGAGCTTTTCCCTCTATCTTTTGGTCTATAAAGTCAAAGATCCTTTCCCCAAGATAAAGACATAATGACAGCTTGCATTTTTCAGAGAAAGGACAAAAGGGCTAACACCGGACTGAAAAAGCTAAAAACCTTTTTCACCTAGACTAATAAGGAGGCGCGTGGAGCTTACACCAAAAAGCTAATGGTGTAAAAGTTGGTGCATCACAAAATGCCAAGTAAAACGATCACTGACCACTTCTTAGCATCAATCCCCAGAATTGAAACGGGTCAAATTATAGTCTATCGGATTGATCAACGGTTCCGGAAGCACCACCTATAACCTGATCAAGGGTGAAGATTTATTACAAGTTCAACAACCCACAACGGCTACATTTATGATGGAAGCCTATAAAAGGGAAACTTCACCAAATGAGAAGGTTGGTTGTTTGATTGACAAAAACAAGTAACAAAGAACAAGCATTCAACCAGCTTACAAATCCCTCTAAGGATCAATTAAATTCCACATCAGTTGTAAGGATTCCTAAGTAAACTATAAACTTAAGGAAATCCAAAAACTAAAACCTTTGTCAAAAAGAAGGCAATGGTTGCTACTTGGAGCAACAACGAAGAAAGTAGCAGCACATCTTCAACAGAAGAAGAGGAGACTTCCAATTGTGCATTCATGGCTCTGATTGATCCGGAAGTAGAGCAATTCGGAATGAACACCTCCAAGTAAGAAACAGTGCAAATTAAAGAATCAGAATCGGATACAACAAACACTAAGGTAAATTCTTGTTCTAATTGTGCTTCTAATCTTGACCTTGCAAGAGCTTTATCTATTGTTATCAAGGGTGTAAAGAAGAATGCAAAAGCAATTAAGTCCCTTAAAAGAGCAGTAATGGATTTGGCAGAAGATGCTAAAGTAGTGGCACAAGACACCAATCTGGTTAAAGCCACCAAGCATATTGATGTTGTAGAGGTAAACTTCCTGAGGAATCAAGTCCAGATCCTAAATACAAATGTAATGGGACCGGATAGAGAAATCAATTTGTTAAAGGAAGTATCCAAGAAGAGGCCAGAGACAAAAGCTCCAAGAAGAGATAATCATCCTCCTACTCAGAACAAATTTCAAAGGACCTCTAATCAAAAGATGAAGGAAGTTAGCAGGCAACCATAAGCTCAAAGATATACCGCTACTCAAAAGGGAAAGGCTAAGGTAGCTTACAACCAACAACCTATCAAACAAAGAAGAAACCGTGGAGCAGAAGTTGCACCTTTAACCAGCTTTCGAATTAACACCGGACCATCCACCAGTGTGCAAAAAGCTAGGTATAAAGGCAACTATAGGAAAAAGGATTTGGAGAAGATCAACGAGAAGCAAAAGCAAAATATACCTATTTCAGAGTGCAGGTTTTGTGGAAAAAATAATCATATTACTAAATCATGTAGATTAAAAAATGGGTATTATGATGTTTACCCTTGGCCTGAGATGGGTATTAACCCGAGAGGACCTGAATCTGATTGGGTACCCAAACCCACTTGATCTATTTTGCAGGTATGACTTAGATCCAAACTAGATCAATAAACTTGGTATATTGATAGTGGATGCTCAAGGCATATGATAAGTGATGAGAAGGCCTTCATCACATTGACCCGGAAGAAGGGAGGCAAAGTAAGCTTTGGAGACAATCAAAAGGGATAGATCATTGGTCATGGAACCATTGGATCCGAGTTAAAGATAGAAGATATCTCATTGGTTGATGGACTGAAATTCAACCTGCTAAGTGTGGCCCAACTCTGTGAAAAAGGGAGAAAAGTCACATTTGATTCCGGAGGCTGCTCAATCTATGATAGCAAGTCCAACCAACTCATTCTTTATGCACCCAGAGTAAACAATGTCTATTTTGTAAACATTAAAAATGGTAAAAGGAATATCTGCTTAGTGTCTAAAGAAGAAGAATCATGGCTATGGCATCGGAGGTTAGGACATGTCAATATGAACCTCCTGTCCAAACTAGCCAAAAAGGAATTAGTAGTGGGTTTGCCTAAGGTTGCTTTTGATAAGGATCATCTATGCACTACATGACAATTAGGTAAATAGCATAAGAAAAGTTTCCCTTCCATCTCATACGTTCCTTCCAAAAGAGTACTTGAGCTCCTGCATATTGATCTCTTTGGTCCAATCAAACTATTGTGTTTAGGTAGAAGAGAATACGCCATGGTGATTGTGGATGATTATTCTCGATATACCTGGGTTCTCCTGCTAGCAAGCAAGGATGAAGCCTTTGACCATTTCTCAAAAACATTCATCCAGATAGAAGTAGAATAGGGCATAAGCGTTGCACGCATCCGGAGTGATAATGGTGGAGAATTAAAAAAATAAGCATTTTGCTGATTTTTGTAACTCTAAGGGCATTGAACATAACTTCTCTGCCCCTCACATTCCTCAACAGAATGAAGTTGTTGAGATAAAGAACATGACCATAGTTGAGATGGCTAGAACAATGCTCAATAAAAATTGTTTGCCAAAATACTTTTGGGGAGAGGCCGTGAATATAACATATTATATTCTAAATAGAGCTCTCATTAGAAAGACCATAGAAAAGACCCCATATGAAATCTGGAAGGGAAGAAAACCCAAAATTGGGTATTTCAAAGCATTCAAATGTAAATGCTACATCCTTAATGATAGAGAGCAACTAGGAAAATTTGATCCTAAATCTGATGAAGCAATTTTCCTTGGCTACTCAACACATAGTAAGGCTTACAGAGTCTTCAATAAATGAACCCAAACTATGGTAGAGTCAATACATATAGATTTTGACGAGACTGACACTGCAAGAAAGAAAAGCTACACTCCGGAAGATCCAGTTCCGGAAGCTAAAAAATCTGGAGAAAAGAAGGAAGTAGGAATACCTGATTCATTTGAAATCAAGAAGTACAAAGAGGTAGATGAAGGAATATCATTTGATCCAGAGGTACAACAAGTTAATCTCAACCCACAGGAGACTGACTTTAATGAATGCCAAGAAGGAGTGGTTGAAGCTAAAATGGAGCAAGTCCCAGTTTAATATAAAGGCCTACAAAGGGAGATCAGGACACACAAAGATCATTCCAATGAGAATATTCTGGATAATGTTCAGAATCCAGTAAGAATCAGAGGTCAGCTCAACAGAATGATGAGTCATGCCGCTTTTATCTCTCTCGTAGAGCTAAAGAAGTTTCAGGATGTAGAAGGAGATGAAAGTTGGATGATGGTAATGCAGGAAGAGCTAGATCAATTCACCAAAAATGATGTCTAGGATCTAGTACCACCTTCTAAAGGATAATCAATCATCGGCACCAAGTGGAGGTTCCAGAACAAGCTTGATGAATCCAGAGTGGTGGTGAGAAATAAGACAACATTAGTTGCCCAAGGCTACAACCAGTAAGAAGGAATTGATTTCGAAGAAACTTTTGCTCCTGTAGCAAGACTAGAAGCAATCTGGATCCTATGTACTTTTGCATCCTTTATGGGGTTCACATTATACCAAATGGATGTCAAAAGTGCATTTCTAAATGGTGTCATCCAAGAAGAAGTCTATGTTAAGCAACCACCCGGATTTGAAGATCCAAAGAATCCGGATCATGTCTATAAGATGAAGAAGGCTCTCCATAGATTAAAGCAGGCACCCAGGGCCTGGTATGAGAGGTTGACCTCATTCCTTATATCTAAGGGTTATATCAGAGGTAGAGCAGGCACTACCTTATTCATTAAAAAGAAGAAAAATAATATCATTTTAGTCCAAATTTATGTGGATGATATCATATTTAGAGCCACCGATGAAAAGATGTGCAAAGAATTCAGCTCTCAAATGCAGAAGGAATTTAAGATGGCCATGATGGGAGAACTCAACTTCTTCCTTAGTCTACAAATCAAGCAAAGTTCGGATGGAATTTTCATTAACTAATCAAAGTAAACCAAGGAGATCTTGAAGAAGTTTGAAATGGACAAGAGCAAGCCTGTGTCCACTCTAATGGGATCAGATACAGTCCTATCCAAGGATTGTGAAGGAGAAGATGTTGATCAAAAGCTCTATAGAGGGATGATTGGCTCACTCCTATACTTGACAGCTAACAGATGTGACATACATTATGTAGTTTGTTACTGTGCAAGATATCAAGCCAATCCTAAAGATTCTCATCTCAAGGTAGTAAAAAGAATCCTTAGATACCTCCTAGGAACCATTGATGTTGGGTTATGGTATCCTAGTAATGGAGATTTCACACTCCAAGGGTTCACTGATGCAAACTATGGCAGGGATACTCTTGAGAGAAAGAGTACATCTGGAGGGTGCCATTTCCTTGTAGATTTCTTAGTATCATGGTATAGCAAGAAGCAAACTTCAGTTGCTTTATCTACCACAAAAGCAGAATATATGGCAGCTGAAAGTTGTGTTGCTCAACTCTTATGGATCAAACAATAACTAAAAGATTATGGAGTTCAATCCAGATGTGTTAAGGTCATGTTTGACAATGAGAGTGCTATTGATGTGTCAAAGAATCCAGTTCTCCACAGCAAGATGAAGCATGTCAACATAAGGCGCCATTTCATTCGGGATCATGTGATGAAGAAGGATGTTGCATTGATATACATTCCAACCAATGATCAAAGAGCAGATTTCTTTACTAAGCCTCTAAGTAAAGATCAATTTGGAAGCTGAGGGAGTCTATTAGAATGTCCAATCCAATTTAGGATCAATCCGGAAGACAGCTTGAAATTAAGCCGGATCCAAGGCTGAAAACTCAATCCGAAAAAGAAAGAGTATTGAGGAAAATCAATTCCAGAAGCACGCCACATTAGCAGATAAGAATGACAAATGGTAGTAAAAGCTCATAACGGTAACAGTTACTTTTTGAGTTTTAAAGGTCCATTAGCTATTACACACGCTGTAAATTTGACAGTTATTTCAAAATTAAACCGTTCCTATTCTCAGGTTAAACTGAATTTACCTCTCTCCTAAAAATTCGACTACCATGTCATCAATCTAGCCAAAATAACCGGCGTCTGGATTACCAAACTACCCTCACTTTGAAAAATCTATATAAACCCCTCAAATTCACTCTTCTTCTTCACGCGAGTAACTACTATACTATTACTCTATAAAAATCGAAACCCAAACCCTAAATTCTTTAACTCTTTTCTAAAAATGGCTGCAGTTATGACTAAAGATGGACCCATAATGCTTCTATCCCAGAATATCTTTGAAGAATCTGATCTTCAAAGTGGAGAATTCATTCCTGCAAATTTCAAACCCTCAGATTTCGTACTCCCCACAGACTATTTGGGGATAACTTCTTATTTGAGACAGACCCTTACTCCAAGCTCATAGAAGACCAGAATCTCACAGATTTCCTCAAAATTAACTGCCCCACTTATCCTGACTTGGTCAAGGAATTCTATGAGAATCTTAGTGTCCACTCCAAGTTTGACACTCTTCAAACCAAAGTACAGGGCAAAGAAATCACTGTAACTCCAGATTTCTTCGAGCAGCAGCTGGGTATGAAGAATGAAGGTGTGTTGCTAAAGGCTGCTAGTGATGAATAGAAAGTCATGTATAAAGCCAAAGAGTGGTTGCTTCTAAACTACTTCAGAGATAAATTCAGCACCTATTTCCCTCAAGTTCCCAGATATCTCCAGCATGCTATGGCCAAACTTATCCTAATAAGGAAGGGATCTCTCACAATAGTGTCTTTATTTCACCACTGTGTGCTCTAACACTGGGTTAAGAGCAGGGTAGTAAATATGCCTGTACTAATCATCAACTTCATCAAGCAGCATATTAATTCATACGACACTCTCATCACCTGGATCCTCCTTACAAATAAAATCAACCTTACCATATTTGAATCCATCACTGGTACGGAAATCTTGGAGAAGAACTTTAAGAAGTTGACCTATGGGGAGAAGTAAAATTATGAAAAAGCAAAGAAGCTCAGGGATGATAGAAAGAACAAGGCCTGGAAAACTGCCAATCCGGATGCTATAGCCCCTGCTCCTAAAAAGGCTAGGACCAAGGTCCAAAAGAGAGTGGTTGTAGTTTCGGATGAAGTGGAGAATGAGGATATGTAGACCATCTCCCAGCTACTAAAAAACTCCCCAATGAAGGCAAAACTAAGGGGAAGGCTAATTACGACAGCTGATCTATTAAAGAGACCAGTATGTGATCCAGAGGCATAGGAAACTATTGCAGTAGCTGCTACTACAATTAGAAAGGTTTATGAAAGGGGCAGAAGAGAAAAGTTTCAGAACTACTAAAAGGGGGAAATGGGTCTGATGAAGAGGAGACAGAAGACGAAATGCCTGCTCCTAAAAAGCAGTTCACCCAGAAAGGGTGCACTTTTGATGAGGCTGTAGAGGCTCAGAAGCACCAGAAGAAATCTGCCAAAAGGCCAACTGCTATTGTCATTGATGAAGAGGCAACAAAGAGGGTAGTTATGGAGGAGTTGGCTAAGCGCAAAAGCTCAAAGGGTAAGAATGTGCCTGGATCCAATGAGATCATCCTTCTGGAGGATCCTCAATATGAAGAAATGATGGCCTCAGTGGTAGAAAACTACCAGCTGAACAATCTAGCCATTGAGGGACCCGGAGGATCCTCTGCTACGCATATCCTTGTAGACTCTCAAGCAATGACACACTTATCAAAGATATCGGAATCTGGATCCTTCCCCTTTTAAGCCATAACAGAGCCTCTTCCGGAAAACTTGCTCAATCTAGAAGAAGAAATTCCCACAGAAATAAGTCCTATAAAGGCAATAGGAGAGGGCATTGAGGATAATTCCAATGTGCCTGTTGAGCATCAAAGTCCTAAAAAGGCATTAATAGAGATGACTGAGGACACTTCTAGTCATCCGGGGGTTGAGGTTGGAAGAAATGAAGAAAAGGAAGCCTCAAGCATCCAAATTCTATCTCCATTGAATGAGGTACTTCCTATCACATCTACTCTTAATATTAATGCTGATGATACTATTAGTAATGTCACAGCAGTTGATATAAGGGACAACTTAGATACATATGTCCTAAATGTATCCAAGGAAGGTGTGCCCAACCTGGATAATTTTACTCCAAAGGAGGGACGCTATCTAGGACCCAATGAGAACACTCCTAGAGTAGACTTAATGGGCAAGGTAAGTCCGAAGGATAGGTTGGAAGAGAGGAAGGAAGATCTAGAGGAGAGTCCCAAACAATCAGATAATGAACCCTCCGGAAGTAGCTCTAGCTCCGGAGATGAATCTTCCAGCTCCTTTGAAGAGGAATTTCCTCCTAAAGTAAGTCCAATGAGAGTGCCTGAAAATAAAAAAGTTAAAGCAAAAGTCTCAGCAGCACTCCACCTTCTGAAAGAAGCTGCCCAAGAAGAAAATGAGGAAGGGTATGTTAAACAGAGCCTCCAGACCATACGCACACATCTTAGAGGAGTTGAAAAAGAACTGCTAAGACAAGCTGCCGATAAGGATGTCAAAAAGGAGTTGGGTGAGATCAAACTATCAGTGAAAAACATAGAAGAAAAAGTCCTGGACTTCCTAACTCCAGGAGCGATTGCTGAAGCCTCTCTCTTCCACATCACTCCAATTTTAAATGCGCTTAACAAAAATGCTTCCACAGCAAACCAAACTGCTGATCAAGCCAACACATTGGCTTCAAATAACTGTGGAACTGTGCTTGAAAGGATCACATCGTCCTCCTCCGAGCAAACTGAAGAACTTAAGGCTTATCTGGATTCCAAGTTTGAAAACTTGTCAAAATTCATGGCTGAAAAAGACCCCTCTCCTGCCATCAAAGATTTGGGTGTAGACTAGCAAGTTACCCAAGAAATGCTTGTGCACTTCATAGAAAAAATTCTTCCCAAATTCAAGGAGAAAATTTTAGATGATATGGGTGATGAACTATAGAGCCATATATCTGGACTAGAAAAGCAAATAAGTGATTGGAAGGCATCCATCTCCAAGGAACTCTCTCTCCAATCTAAATCTCTGCATAATGTCCGAAAGGGGCTTAGTGAAGAAATGACCCTACTCCAGACTGGAATAAATAATCTTTCAATATCTGGATCTTCTTCCTCCCCTGCCATTTTGGAAAGCCAGCTCCTTCCGGTCATCCAAAACCTCATACAGGCCATTGGAGATTCCGACTTCTTTGACCAAAAAGGGATGACAACTCTCCTCAAGGTCCTCTTTCCGTACTATGACCCAAAGGATCAAGAGCTTATCTTGCGCATCCATCCTACTATCAAGCAGTCCTATGATAATCTAAAGAAGGCCATCTAGCCCTTCTATCTCACTCCTCCTAAGGTTGACAAGATAGTAGAGCAAAGGTCCAAAGGTAGCGCTGACTACACGATATATTCAAATGCATGGCAAACAACTTGGGATAACAAGACTTATATGGTTAAAGGCCCCCAAGCTAGAAACAAAAAAGGGGAGAAGAGTATACAAGAACATGGATCTGGAAAGGGAAAGGAGAAAGAGGGAGCATCCGGAGGAGACCAAAAATAGACTAGCTACCTTTTGTACTTGTAAAATTTTGTAATAGTTAGATTCACTATTATATTTCTGTAATTTGTAATCTGAACTTCATTGATGTTAACTATTGTTAACAGCAGAAGTATATATAGTGAATATATCTAATTCTCAAAATATTGCTTCTAAAAGTATAATATGCTATTGTACTAAAACAAACTTAGAAGCTAGAATTGAAAAACATCGGGGGAGTTAGGATGTTAGAATTATGGGGGAGTAAAATCTGTAAATGTCTAAGTATAAAAAATCATACTTAGTACATATATACTCCATTCCCTTATGCTTAGTTTTTGTTTCCATCAAATGGGGGAGATTGTTGGGAAACTATGATCCGGACCACAAACTAAACTAAATTATCCTGATCAGGTTTGAAAGAAATAAAAACTTAAACTATGTAAACCAAATTTAACTGAAAACATCCGGACAAAGATCCAGCTACAAAGTTGTCTATTGAAGACATCAAATACCTAAGTATATAGAATCATCAGAATAAAGCCTGGAAAGGAAACAAGCTTTAATCCCTCAAGAACAGCATTCAGAAGAGCTGATTGCTATATCTCTGGAAGAAGGCAGATCCGGAGAATATGATTCTAAAGACATCCGGAAGACTCATGCTTGAAGACAATGGAAAAAGTTTCAAAGATAGCTTTTCCCTCAATCTTTTGGTCTATAGAGTCAAATATCCTTTCCCCAAGATAAAGACAAAATGATAGCTTGTATTTTTTAGAGAAAGGACAAAAGGACTGACACCGGACTAAAAAAGCTGAAAACCTTTTTAACCTAGACCAATAAGGAGGCGCGTGGAGCTCACACCAAAAAGCTAATGGTGTAAAAGTTGGTGCATCATAAAATGCCAAGTAAAACGATCACTGACCACTTTTTAGCATCAATTCCTAGAATTGAAATGGTTCAAATTACAGTCTAACGGATTGATCAACATTTCCGGAAGCACCACCTATAACCTGATCAAGGGTGAAGATTTATTACAAGTTCAACAACCCACAATGACTACATTTATGATGAAAGCCTATAAAAGGGAAACTTCACCAAATGAGAAGGCTGGCTATTTGATTGACAAAAACAAGTAACAAAGAACAAGCATTCAATCATCTTACAAATCCCTCCAAGAATCAATTAAATTCCACATCTGTTGTAAGGATTCCTAAGTGAACTATAAACTTAAGGAAATCTAAAAACCAAAACCTTTGTGAAAAACAAGAGTGTAAGAATCTCCAACTTGGGTGAGTTGTGAGATTGGGATACAACTTAAAGTTGGTGCTTTGAGTGGAAACTCCCTGTAGGACTCAGCTTAGATTCGGGGTAGAAGTCTAAGTGGTATATCCTACTAAAGACTAATGGACTCAGCTAGGAGTTGGTGCTTCTAGTGGTATATCCTACATTCAGAAGGGATTACCATCCGGAGACAAATTGTAAGGCTTGATTCTTGCCAGTTGGAAAGGAATCCACTAGTGGAAAAGCTCAGAGGAAGGAAAATCCGGGGACTAGAGTAGGCAGGGCCGAACCAGGATAAAAACCTTCTGTGTTTGATTTCTCTAACTTTTATTTTCTGCATTAAATTTTCATAACTGTATCATTCGGATCCATCATTCGGTTCATAATCAAACACGCTATACTAAGACTTTTTTAAGTCTTTATATTCCGCAAAAAAGGGTCATTCACCCCCTTCTGACCTTATAAAGACCCTCACAGGGACCAACATAAGGTAACTCTGATCTAGATATTCTATTGTTTTAGTTCTCGCTCGATTAATTGCCATTGATCAAAATGGGGGAGATTGTTGAACCAAGCACAAGGTTGGACTGACTCAGTGGATGACTCAGTAGTGCTTAAGTTTTGATCGTAACAATTAAGCTCAATATGAAATAATTAAATTAATAATGATGTTAAAATAAATAGTCTATGATTGTATGCGGGTAAGTAAATTCAGGGGCAGAATTTTATCTCCGCTAACCTAGCTATTTAGTTTAACTCTGAGTTGTTCTGTGTTGAGTATGTACTTTAGTCGCTGACTAAATACTATTCACTCAGCGCTTGATATTTAGATTTAGCTTCAGCTGAATATATTGATTTATCATTTCGTTGAGTTACTTTATGTCCAATGGCACTGACTTTTCCTTTTAAGGAAATATGGAATCTTTGCTTTTAGTGTTGCTTTTTACAGGACATTAATGAGACAAAGACAAAAAGAATTAATGGCTTGACAAGACTCCGATTTATGAAGAAAATGACAAAGTCCTTCAAAATCAAGCTGCAAATAGTCATTTACCAATTTGGGTAATTCTGCAGATCAACAACATCGTATCGCGCACTCTGCAAAATGTCAGATTACCAGAAGGAATGAGAAGATGACACATAGCAAGTCAGCGCAAGTTCTCTCTAACGGAAGACTGGCATCAAACGACAAAGAATTCAAATTGAAGCTCGAATTTCAATCTAACGGATTGATTTTTATCTCACAACGATGTGATTCTATCTCCTAACGGATTGATTTGAAGAAGCAACGGGTGAATAGATGAGCTGTCAATTTCAGAAGATGCCAAGTCAAGTTCAACAACTACTTTCTTAATCCTATCTATAAAAAGAGCAAGAAGGCAAGCGTTAGAACTCGGTGATTACACCTGAATTTCTAAGAAGCAAAACTCTGTCATTTCACAAGCTTTAAAGAAGTCTAATCGAGAAAGCTCTACTCAGCGAAGAATCTGTTTGAATAAGAGAGAATAGATTAGATTATTTAAATTGTAATATCAGTTCACTTGTAACTGGATCAAATTTTAAACAAGTTGACTCCAGCTCTTGTTTAGGAATTGTTGAGTTGCTGGTAGAAGAGGGTATTCAACTCAGCGGGTGAGCAATTACAGTTTGGAAGGTACTTTCTGTAATCGAGAAAATTTGTGAAAGGCTTCTCCACGTACGGTAAAGGAGTTGAGATTAGTGAATTAAAGCCAAGACACTCTCTTGGGACTAGATGTAAGCATAAGTTGCCAAACCAGTATAAAAATCTCTGTGTCCTTTACTTTGAAGTCTTTCCATATTTCACTCAGCTAGCTGACCTACTCAGCAGAGCTCATTAAATTGCAAAAAGTTTCCTAAGTAATTGAAGAGAGTCATTCACCCCCCTCTGACTCACTGAGTATACGCATAGGGATCAACAATGATAAATGATGAGATTAAAGTCCTAAAAGACTCTTTTACCCTTATACCTTTTAAAAAAAAATTATCATTATACCTTTTACGTATATATAAATTACTAATTAATGTTACTTACCATGAATAATAAATGACGAAACAAACTACAAACAATATTAATAATAAATAAATTATTAATTATTTTTTAATGAATAAAATTAAAATAACAAATCTATATATACAAATAATAGAAATTTTATTTCAGTTATATTCATAATAATCATAACAATACCAAAATATAAAATTGAAATAAATTAATATAATAACAAAAACAACAACAAAAACAACAACAACAACAACAACAATAATAATAATAATAATAATAATAATGAAATATTTGATGAGAAGAAAAAAGTTACAATTAATTCTTAAATAGTATTATTAATAGAATCATATTTTTTAAATTTTATTTTGTTGTTCATATTGTCCAATTGTTTGAAATTTTTTTTACAAGTTGATTTTTTTTATCAGTGTGAATATTTGGGGTTTTTTTATATATGGTACCGGGTATTAATATTCTTCTCCAATTTAACGGTTGATTATTTATGAGGAACCATTTAATTAAGATGAAAAGAATATATAAATAAACTCTCATAAATACTCAACCATTGGATTGGAGAATGGTATTAAATACCCGGTACCATATATAACGAATATTTGATATGTTATTGCTAACTTTTTCAATTATTTGTTGACATATAAGAGCTTTCTTTACTTTGATTGATTTTACACTATATATGAGCAGATTTTACTACCGTCTACAATAATTATTAAATTGGATATTTTTTCATAAATTTAAATAAATATTAAATCAATGTTTCTTCAATCAAAATTTTAGGTAATTGATTTTAGTATATTTTCTGAATAGGTTTGATTTAGAAAAATGATGATGATTTTTAGCAATAGTGTGAGCGGACGACGGTTCGCGCGGCTGCGCGCGCGGGGGCCGGACCCGGTAGGGCCGGCCCATTTTTTTGGTATGTCGGGGAGATGAGTGTGATGCGGTTGAAAAGAAAATGATTTTGCATATTGTAATGCTTAAAAGATACGAGATCAAAATCCCGTACTTAGGATAGAGTCGCCACCCGGTTCAGCTCAACCGGGAAATTTTCGGTACGATTTTCCCACCAGGTGGTTGGACCATACCTTAAGTAGAGATTCCGAGTTCGGATGATGTTATCTACTTTTCATTAGGCCAAATTAGGATACTTCATTCTTTCTTAATCGGTTTAATCCACCCTATTTATTCGTATTTTCAGTTATTTTGTGGTTTTCGCATTTACCAAGCAATTGAAGCGGTAAATAAAATATTTACAATTGTAAAAGAAAAGTAAGTGCGTAAAGTAGAATTATTACAAGGTTTTCAAGTCCTATACATTTTCTACTTAACAAATAAAATACCCGAATGTCCGATATATACCCACCTGCAGATGATAGTTGACACGAATATGGCATATCTTATTTATAATATCATAAAGCCCGATTGAATGGCTAAAATGAGGTTCGAATGGCATTTGAGGGGAAATTCCATTTTTGTCCAAATTTCAGATTCGATTGTTGCTTTAATCGGATTACAAATGAATATACCACTTGTTGTGGGGCGGGTCTGTTTTCAGGAGGTTTCGAACCACCATCGTTACACTATAGGTCCTAGCTTTAGAAAATAAATTAGTTTGGAAATAAACAAAAACAATGCTGCTGTCCAGAAAGCCAAGCCGCCGATGGCATCTGATGCCGCCGACGACATAGTTGATGTCGCTGGCGGCATGGATGATGCCGCCGGCGACATCGATTGTGTCACGGGCGACATCAGCATGCAGATGGGCACAGGGCTTTTTGAGTACCGTAAAGAAAGGGTTCTGCGAGAAAGCGAGGTCTCCGGGGAATGTGATGCTAACGGCGGTACTAACGATGCCTCTCGCGACATGGGTGATACAGCCAGGAACATCACATGTCTCCGGCGACTTCGATTTCTTGCTACAACAGCGGTTAGCAGTCAAAGTGACCGAAAACTCAAAAATGAATATAAATCAACAAACATTAGTGCAAAATAATAATAACAATGCCAAAGAGCTATGAGACTCAGGATTTTCACCTCGGGGTAGTGAATCCAACTCTTCGTGAACTGAACAATAACGCCTCCAGGGAGCTTGCAATAATAATTTGATTGTTAATTTAAAGGTTTTAGGTTTCTAAATTCTATCCAATTGATTTAACCCAAAGACCCACTTAAGCTCACAATCAGAGAGTTTGAAGAAGAAAAATCGGGAAAAATGGATTAGAATCCTTTTTCCGGCCTTTTCTAGTTCTTATCTCACTAAAATCTATTCTCTCGATTTTAGCCTCCTAGTTGCCCAATTTAAGCTCCTTCCCTCTATAATTTCAGTCCCCCCCTCTCCTAATTGCAGTTTTAGGTGCCTTTTTATAGGTGGAATGGGTGCTTTTTGGGGCCTTTTTTAATTATTCCACCGAAAGTGGTCGAAAAGGCTGTCTGTAAGAGGACCCGCTTCGAGTCATGTCGCCGGCGACATGGTGATATCGCCGGCGGTATGAGCTATGTCGCCGGCGACATGATGATATCGCCGGTGACATGGCTGATGCTTTTGGCGGCATCAGCCTTCAGCATGCCTTCAGTTAGTGGGTCAATAAAAGCCAAAAAGTCGGAAAAAGTGGCTTAATAGTGGAAAAAAGGCATCTTTATGACTTTTAACAATATTTTAAAGGGTATTTATTATTTGGGTGTAAATCATCGGTTCAAGCTCCTACCGGACGCGTTATCGGCCACACCGAACTGGATTCTACTAATTATAAAATTCACAAGGAATATTATTTTGGTAATAAAAATTCTAAAGAGAACTTTTTGAGGTATTAAAATCGGGTACACGTCATCATCGTCTCGCGAGAGGACTGCAAAATCCCGTGCTCACAGGCTGCCCCTCGGGGGATCACTGCTGCCATAGGTCAGTATGATCACACGAAAGAGCAAGGGATAGGAATGATACCTGAGGGATGACCGGTTTGTCCTTTGGTCGGACTTACGCTTTGTCGATTGTTTGTCCTTTGGTCGGACTTACGCTTTGTCGATTGTTTGTCCCTTGGTCGGACTTACGCTTTGTCGATTGTTCGTCCCTTGGTCGGACTTACGCTTTGTCGATTGTTTGTCCCTTGGTCGGACTTACGCTTTGTCAATTGTTCATCCCTTGATCGGACTTATGCTTTGTTGACTGTTCGTCCCTTGGTCGGACTTATGCTTTGTCAATTGTTCGTCCCTTGGTCGGACTTACGCTTTGTCGATCGTTTGTCCCTTGGTCGGACTTTCGCTTTGTCGACTGTTCATCCCTTGGTCGGACTTACGCTTTGTCAATTATTCGTCCCTTGGTCGGACTTACACTTTGTCGATCTTTTGTCCCTTGGTCGGACTTACGCTTTGTCGATCGTTTGTCCCTTGGTCGGACTTACGCTTTGTCGATCGTTTGTCCCTTGGTCGGACTTACGCTTTGTCGACTGTTCGTCCCTTGGTCGGACTTACGCTTTGTCAATTGTTCGTCCCTTGGTTGGACTTACGCTTTGTCGATCGTTTGTCCCTTGGTCGGATTTACACTTTGTCGATCGTTTGTCCCTTGGTCGGACTCACACTTTGTCGATCGTTTGTCCCTTGGTCGGACTCACACTTTGTCGATCTTTCGTCCCTTGGTCGGACTCACGCTTTGTCGACTGTTCGTCCCTTGGTCGGACTCACACTTTATCGACTGATCGTCCCTTGGTCGGACTCACGCTGTGTCGACTGTTTGTCCCTTGATCGGATTTACGCTTTGTTGATCGTTTGGCCCTTGGTCGGGCTTATGCTTTGTCAATTGTTCGTCCCTTGGTCGGACTTACGCTTTGTCGATCGTTTGTCCCTTGGTCGGACTCACACTTTGTCGATCTTTCGTCCCGTGGTCGGACTCACGCTTTGTCGACTGTTCGTCCCTTGGTCGGACTCACACTTTGTCGACTGTTCGTCCCTTGGTCGGACACACGCTGTGTCGACTGTTTGTCCCTTGATCGGACTTACGCTTTGTCGATCGTTTGGCCCTTGGTCGGACTTACGCTTTATCGATCATTTGTCCCTTGGTCGGACTTATGCTTTATCGACTGTTCGCCCCTTGGTCGGACTTACGCTTTGTTGATCGTTTGTCCCTTGGTCGGACTCACACTTTATCGACTGTTCGTCCCTTAGTCGGACTCACGCTGTGTCGACTGTTTGTCCCTTGATCAGACTTACGCTTTGTCGATCGTTTGGCCCTTGGTCGGACTTATGCTTTGTCGATCATTTGTCCCTTGGTCGGACTTATGCTTTATCGACTGTTCGTCCCTTGGTCGGACTTACGCTTTGTAGGATGCCCCTTGGTCGGGTCTGCGCTTTATGGAGAATTCGCCTTTGGTCGGGTCTGTGCTTTGTGGAGAATTCGCCCCTGGTCGGGTCTGTGTTTTGTGGAAAATTTGCCTTTGGTCGGGTCTGTGCTTTGTGGAGAATTTGCCTTTGGTCGGGTCTGTGCTTTGTGGAGAATTTGCCTTTGGTCGGGCCTGTGCTTTGTGGAGAATTCGCCTTTGGTCGGGCTTGTGTTTGGTATAGTGATTGTCCTTCGATTGGACTTTCGCTTTGAGTAGGGAGGTTTGCCCTTTGGTCGGGCTTTCGCTTTGAATCGAGAGGTTGGCCCCTTGGTCGGGCTTTTGCTTCGAATAGAGAGGTTTGCCCCTTGGTCGGGCTTCGGCTTTGATAGAGAGGTTTGCCCTTTGGTCGGGCTTGTCACTTCATATAGTGATTGTCCTTTGGTCGGACTTTTCACTTTAAAGAGATCGCCCTTTGGTTGGGCTCGTATTTAGTATAGTGATTGTCTTTCGGTTGGACTTTCACTTTGCAGAGATTGCCCTACGGTTGGGCTTGTTCTGAAGAGATTTTTGAAGAGATTGCCCTTCGGTGGGCTTTCGTCTTGAAGTGATTGCCCTTCGGTGGGCTTTTGTCTTGAAGTGAATGCCCTTCGGTTGGGCTTTCATTCTGAAGAGATTGCCCTTCAGTTGGGCTTTCATTCTGAAGAGATTGCCCTTCGGTTGGGCTTTTGTTCTGAAGAGATTGTTGAAGAGATTGCCCTTCGGTGGGCTTTCGTCTTGAAGTGATTGCCCTTCGGTGGGCTTTTGTCTTGAAGTGAATGCCCTTCGGTTGGGCTTTCATTCTGAAGAGATTTTTGAAGAGATTGCCCTTCGGTGGGCTTTCGTTCTGAAGAGATTGCCCTTCAGTTGGGCTTTTATTTTGAAGAGATTGCCCTTCGGTTGGGCTTGATCTGAAGAGGTCGCCCTTCGGTTGGGCTTTCATTTTGAAGAGATCGCCCTTCGGTTGGGCTTTCGGTCTGAAGTGATTGCCCTTCGATTGGGCTTTTGTTCTGAAGAGATTGTTGAAGAGATTGCCCTTCGGTGGGCTTTCGTCTTGAAGTGATTGCCCTTCGGTGGGCTTTTGTCTTGAAGTGAATGCCCTTCGGTTGGGCTTTCATTCTGAAGAGATTTTTGAAGAGATTGCCCTTCGGTGGGCTTTCGTTCTGAAGAGATTGTTGAAGAGATTGCCCTTCGGTGGGCTTTCGTCTTGAAGTGATTGCCCTTCGGTGGGCTTTTGTCTTGAAGTGAATGCTCTTTGGTTGGGCTTTCATTCTGAAGAGATTTTTGAAGAGATTGCCCTTCGG
Source organism: Euphorbia pulcherrima (assembly GCA_947683365.1). Classification (NCBI taxonomy): domain Eukaryota; kingdom Viridiplantae; phylum Streptophyta; class Magnoliopsida; order Malpighiales; family Euphorbiaceae; genus Euphorbia; species Euphorbia pulcherrima. The sequence continues at coordinate 29,839,688 of CANTUS010000007.1, forward strand.
TGGGCTTTCGTTCTGAAGAGATTGCCCTTCGGTTGGGCTTTTATTTTGAAGTGATTGCCCTTCGGTTGGGCTTGATCTGAAGAGGTCGCCCTTCGGTTGGGCTTTCATTCTGAAGAGATTGCCCTTCGGTTGGGCTCGTATTTTGAAGAGATTGCCCTTCGGTTGGGCTCTCGTCTTGTGAGGTCGCCCTTCGGTTGGGCTTGTTTTGAAAATCTGGTTCAGAGGTATAACATCGCCGGCGATATGGATGCCACGCAGCAGCTTTGACTGGTAAGATAATTTCAAAATTTGAACTAAATGAGGCGATGTCGCCGGCGACATGAGTGATATCGCCGGCGGCATGGATTGATCTTGCGGGCGGTATGGATGCCACGTGGCAGCTTTGACTGGTCAGATAATTTCAAAATTTGAACTAAATGAGGCGATGTCGCCGGCGACATAAGTGATATCGCCGGCGGCATGGATTGATCTTGCGGGCGGTATGGATGCCACGTGGCAGCTTTGACTGGTCAGATAATTTCAAAATTTGAACTAAATGAGGCGATGTCGCCGGCGACATAAGTGATATCGCCGGCGGCATGGATTGATCTTGCGGGCGATATGGATGCCACGTGGCAGCTTTGACTGGTCAGATAATTTCAAAATTTGAACTAAATGAGGCGATGTCGCCGGCGACATAAGTGATATCGCCGGCGGCATGAGTCTATGTCGCTGGCGACATGGACCATCAGTTTCAGAAAAATCAAAACTCCTCGAATTCCGCGCGGCAGTTTATAAAAAGGAATGGATCCTTCTTTCTCACTATTCACAAACCGCATCCCCCTCTTCTCTCTCCCAAAGCTCTTTGGTTTCTAACTTTGTTTTCTCAAATTATGAAGAGGATTAGCCAGGCTTTCAGGGGCAAATCCAAGGCTAGGGAGAGCCTGCCCGATTCTTCCATCGAGGGGTTGAAAATCCTTTCTGTTCCTGCTGCATTCGGCCTGAAGGAGACGGCCAAAATGTATGGCTATGGCATTAACTCTCCTATCACCAATCTGACTCCAGAGAAGGAGAAACACCTCTGTTACATCCAGGTAATTCCACAAAAAAAAAACCCAAATTGCGTATTCGATGTGATTTTGCTTTAGATTTGAAAACATGCCATGATAGGGGTTTAAAGTGTGGAATATATCAGTCACATTGCATGCTTTAGGATCGACTTTTGCCTTTTTGGATTTGTTCGATTGATTGTGATTTTTGGCGCGAAGGGTGCGATTTAGGGAGAAAGCAGGTTCTGCCCGTGCATAGTGATACCGCTGGCGGCCTGATTGATGTCGCTGGCGACATCAGTATTGTTGCTGGCGGCATCAGTCCTTGTAAAAGGCTTTGAGAGTCTGATGTCGCTCTGTTTAAGGTGATGTCGCCGGCGACATCAGCCATGCCGCTGGCGGTATGGGATGATGCCGCCGGCGATATCGCTTTAATAGAGGCGACATCAGCAGCCTTTTTGACAGAAATTCACAGAATTGATTCGTTTTGTTTTCTATTTTGCAGCCATACGAACTGACTTACACCGGGGGAATGGGCACCATTGGTGAATGGTGGCACCACATCTCAGAGAACGATCCCGAGCTTGCGCTTGCGATTAACGAGACGGGGTTTGGGGATTTGGCCCGGATCATGCCCATGTTAATGCCTAAGCTTCCTCATTCTTCAGTATACCTTCCATCTCTCCTTCGGGGAAGTCACAATTACCCCTTCTGATGTGGTAGCCATGACCGGCCTTCCTTGGACGGATGAGGTTATTCATTTTGACGTTTACATGGACAAGTACCATGTTGAGAGGCCCGTGGTGAGGCGGGTAAAGGAGCTGTTCGGTCTGAAGCCCGTTTCTGGGCGGCTGTCCTATAGTGAGTTGTACCGTTATTGGACCCGGGTGGATGTGGTGCCCGAGGAGGAGAGGGAGGCATGTGTCCGTTCCTTTGTGATCTCACTACTCGCCGTGCTGTTCTTCCCAATCTCGGGGAGTAAGATCAACTACATACTTATTACCGCGGTGGAAGATGTGCCGGGAATTAGGAGGAAGAATTGGTCGAGGGCCATCTTGGCCCAATTGTACCACGGGCTGGATGTGGGAGCCCGGAAGAAGGAGAAAGCCCTTCGCCTTTGCCACCTGCTATTCCAGGTATAGATTTTTGGAAATATTTCCCTTGATAACACGTGTATTTATTTATTGCATGACGTCCTTTGAATTGATCGGTCGTTATCTGTGCAGGCCTGGGCGTTTGAGCATCAGATCCTTCCGCCGATGGAGTTTAAGAAGGTTGGACCACCGGGCTCTCACTTCCTTGCCCGCTGGTGCGGGGGTATCGGTGGGAAGGCTAAATACCCTACGCTGTATAGGGAGGTCCTAAGAAGCACGCGATTGAGTTCAGTACGCGATTTTTTTTTTTAATTATTATTTTAGCCTATGGACTTATGTTGGTTGTTTTGATGTAGCTCGTCTTGGACCCGTTCGATGGGGTGGCGAACTTGGCTGAGGTTGCCCGGGTCCGGCGGGAGGTGGATGACCGTCGGTTTGTGATCGAGTGCCCCCTGTCTCAGCAGTGGTATCTGGGCGAGCGCGTCCGAGGCTGGAGGTCCCTTCCGGTTGCTGCTAGACCGGTGCCTACCGATCCTCCAAGGGGCTTGTGGTGGCCTCATTTGGTGATTTCTGCCGAGGCTGACAAAGCCGATTATATTGAAGGGAACGGCCGAGTGATCCCTAGCGTTCCTGGCCTCTATGAGCGGCTTTTTCAGCGTCTACTCCCCGTGTGTCCTCGCATCCACGGCAACGATACAATTGAGTATCACAACGAACAACGATTAGAGGACGAAAAGAGGCGCCTCAAAGGCATTGTGGATTTTGATGAGGAGGATGATGAAGAGGATGAAGCGCTGGAAGGGGACGTTGCGGTCGACCCTGAGGGGGAGGACGAGGTAGGTGCGGGTGTAGCTGGCGGGAGCGTGCCGATGTCCCAAGGGGAGCAACGTTCTTTCGAGGTATGATTGTGTTTGTGTATAATTTTGAAGTCGTTTAGGGACGTTGTTGACGTGTGACTTTTACGTTCTGTAGGAACCCGCGAGAAAGAGGGGCCGCAATAACCAAAGTGGGACCCGACATTATGGCGTGCCGGAGGGCATAAACTTCGTGGAGGGGAGATTGGTTAATCCGTTGGAAACCACCTTCCTGTTGATGAACTCCCGAGGCGAATTCTCTCATAGGAATGTTGGCTCGAGCCGGTAAGCCCTAATTTTCGTGCCTGAAAACGCTACCTACGTAAGATCTAATAATCATTTTCTTATTGAGCCATAGATGTGGGTGTCTAAGATTTTGCTTTTTGGATTTGCTAGGTGGCGCAAAGTCATGTGGAGCAACTCGCGGAGAACAATTTTGTTCTCCGGGATACCCTTATTGGGCAATCGCTCCTCGTTCAGGTATTTTATGCACATGTCAAGATGTGATATATGTATGGATGTTATGCATGACATGCAAGGCTGATATTTTTCTTCGGTTTGCAGGATTTTTTAGCCCTTTCGTTGTCTGACGCTGACGCAGCCCGGCGGCGGTATGAGGAGGAGACTGCAACTTTACAGCGCCGCGTGAGCGATCTCGAGGGTCAGCTGGCGGCCACTGCCCAGAGAAGTAAACAAAACCTCGACCGTGCGCATCCTGGGGGTACCAGTCTTAGGGGGTTCAAGAAGTCTGCCGGCCGACGTGCGTTTATCGCGGCTGAGGAGTCCAGTAGCGTTCCCATGACGGAGGGAAGAGAGGAAGACGATGTTGACGATTGGCTCGCAAGTCCTGATGACGTTTCATCCCGCCCAGCCGGTAGTGGCGGGCATGCTTAGTTTTGGTTTTTGTTTTGCTTTTGAGTCCTTGGTTTGTACCTCTGATACATTGGGGTTTTGATAATTTGATTTTGTCATGGGCTAGGTGATTTGGTACAATTTGAGCAATTTGCGCCTTCGGGCTTTTATTTTGAATACAAAGATGGATTGTTGTTTGATAAGTCATTGGAAATGCTGTATAGGATTGTTTATAGGTTTTGTACAGGTCCGAAATGGCAGAAATGCTTCTGATGCCGCCCAGAAAATTAACTTCATGCCGCTGGCGGCATCATCCATATCGCCTAAATTGATCCCATATCGCCGGCGGCATCAAATACATTGCCGGCGGTATCATGATATCGCCGGCGGTATCGCTCTCATCGCCGGCGGCTTCAATCTTCCAGCAACCTGTTTTCGGCCATTCCGTCCGTTTCTGTCATTGCAACCCATAACCAAAAGCTGTGGGGTTTTCTGCAGAGCCTGGGGAACACAGATTTTAGGCTCCAATTTGACCCCATGGTTTGCATGGACTATCCTTTCGGGTTTTTGCCCTAACAGATTTATTCCGACCTTTGAGCGCATAGTGTCTTCGATTAAGCTTACTTGAGATGTTTCCATCCTTCGATCGCCAGGTATTCACATAATCACAAACACAAATGTTTCAATATGAAAGACACTTTTATCGAGTGAATCTAATTTGAGTACAAGATGTTGGCAATCATTTCCATTAATGGGACCCCTGGTGTTAACCAGCCTTTACAGGTTTTCAAGTTAACATCTTATTGTTTTTCTCTCGTGCCCTAATTTTCGTCTGAACCGCCCTTTTTGGGTTTTCAGTTCAACAGGCGTTATTGACTTATCCCCTAATTTTTGTACAGCCGGTTTGCAGGGTACCGACCGTCGGGTGTAACCCTAATTTTTGCCCAGTCAGTAGAAGGCTGACAAGCGGGTGATTATTGTATATATATATTTTTAGTGTGCCGCTTTTTCTGATTTATTTCTTTTGTTTAGACCTGATAATGCTTAAGCTTGTCTTGGTCGACTAGATCGATAAACTCGTTTCTTGCCTACGCTCATGACTTTAACAGCCTCGCTTATTTGGTGCCATTTCTGATCATATGACGGCCTCTTCAATCTGATTTGAACTCGACCTTAGTATCGGAAGGTCTCAAACTTCTCAGTGCTGGGTCTATGATTCTTGGAAAGGGCATTGGGTATCTGATTTGCTATTGTTCGCATAGTTGTGCTTTTGCAGATTCTCCAAGTTCTTTGGTGCCCGTTCGATTTTCACCTGGATCACCCAGTTTATTTTGACCTTCAAAGTTACGTCGGGAGTTTTCGGCTGACCTTATTGCAAGTCGTTTAGTTTGCAGGAGTTTTTGGTGCTTACTCCAAGGCTTCATCGATTGGTTTGATTGTTGTCCTGATCGCTATTTTGATCGCTCCTTCAATTCGTGGTCTGCACTTCTTGTCGAGGCCTGAATTCGTATTCTGTATTAGTGGTGATGGGTTGTGAACAAGTGATGTTCCGCTTAAGGACCTTTTGTTTGGTGCCTTTATAGTGGTTGCTTGCCTTGTTGGTTCATTTGGTAAGCCGATTGCGACATTGGTTGCGCGATCGTCTTTGTGGCTTGTGGGATGGAGGTGCTTGCCTTTAGACTTGGCGTTCTAGGAAGTGGTTGCCCCCTGACCTTGTTAGCTGAAGGGTTTGATGAGGTTGATTTGTACTGGGTGAAGATGTGTTTCTCTCCAATTTTGGTCGTGTCCTTGGTGGTGATGTTGGTCTGAGATTTGGCTACGACGTTTGTTTGGTGAAGGTTAGGCTCTGTTGGGTGTAAGCCTTGATTCTCTAGACCGATTGATGTTTCATTGGTGGCTTGAAGGTGCACCGTTGTAAGGCCGTTGAGTTAATTCTAGAAGAGACCCATGGTGTTTCAACAATCCGATTATTGCACTGAGCAAACGCATTATCATGGTCTTTAAGCACTTTATTACCTCTCATGTGTTTGACAGGGTTTAAATTATTGGATTTGATTACCACATAATGTACTTAATTTAATTTCATTCAATAAAAATATCTTGAATACTGAAAGCGTCGTACAAGTGCTCATGTGAAGACGCTGATCAAAGGATACAGACATGACATAAGTAAGTAAAATGGAAGTTGCTTATGGAGCTTAAAAGGTCTGAACTCTGAAGATTGCAAATCGGGATTCTTCGTCCTCACCGTCAGAGCGCGATTTTCCCCCACCATTTGAGTAGATGGCCTTGATGAGATCTTGAGGAGCTTTCCGCTGTTTGGAAAAGCCGGGGTTGATCGTCCGTGTCTGGTTGCCAGACTCTGGTAAGGGGCAGGATACCCTTTCAGGATCGGTAATCTTCTTTTCATCCACCAGTCGTTGGATGGTACGGACCAAAGCTTTGCACTGGTTGGTGTTGTGACCCGACAACATGTGATATCTGCAAAAGCCTTTTCCTTCTTCTCTCATGGGGGGATTGAATTCGTGAAGAGGTTTAAGAATCCCAACTTCCTTCAACCCGGTGAAGAGTACATTAAGTGGCAGCTTCCACGGATTTGTTCTATACTTAAGACTGTCGTTTGGCTGAATAACGGCAGCTGGTGCCGATTCCAGATAGGTCTCTTGGTCCACCATGATTTGAGGTGGGGGTGTGGGTGATTCAGTGTTTTGAAAGAACTGGTCTTTCTCTGATTGGACCCTTCCCTCTTTCTGATAGCATTCTTCTATCATCAATTGACGCGAGAAGTCTTCAACTTTGTGTTGCATGACTTGGTCGTATTGAGGAAGCATCGGGGCAGAGGGGTTCTTAAATTGTGACGGGGTGACCAAAGTTGGTGGTAAGGTGTTAAAGAATGGTGGAAGAATTGGACTCTGGGCTCCTTCTCTTTGTCCAGGGTAAGCGGTTGGCGGTGACTGCCAGAGTTTCTCGCTATCAGGTGTCATGCCCGGAGATCGCATGACCTGGTCGAAGTCCTGACATCCTAGGGCCTTCTTGACAGACATACACACTAGCTCTTCGATGATGTTTCGGAACTGATCAGAGTTCAGAAACTGAATGATAGCCGCGGTGATCCCTGATCCAAGAGATGTTAGGTAAGCTGTTGTCCCTACGGTTGGGGGAAGACTAGCCTGTCCTCTAGATGAGGTACGGTTGTCATTGTGAGGAAGAGACATGGCTAGCTGTGAAGGTCTTGGTTCAAGAGGAAGGCTGCTTAGGATCACAAGTCGCGGATCAGACCATGAATGGGTTGTAAATGGTATGGATGGTATGTATGTATGTAGCCGAACTCCATGTATGTTGGAAGTGGTGTGTGATATGTATGGCTGTACACAGATGTGGTTAGATAATGTGATGGATTATCCCTTCAACATACATGGGACGTTCGTACCTCATGTCTTACACAGCAATATGTGGTAAAGCAATAGAGGTACGAGAGAAGTCCTGCGTATGTTGCTAAACCAGTTCCATGGGTGGAAGTGATAAGGGTAAGTTGATTTTTCGGCTCTTAAAGCCGATGCATGGGGGTGTATGATCATAAAGCACATAGCATGCAAATCGGCCCTGTTCCAACCTTATGGCTCCTGCGTAACACCTCTTTGGTAGGATGGAGTTTGGCTACTTCACCGGTAATGGCAAAATAAGCGCGTCCCAATTATTTTATTCGTTTTGGATAATCCTAAGGGGAATGGTGTGCTAAGGCTTTGTCTAACGCGGCTTTGGTATAGGGTTGTTGATGTAGAAGGTTCCCGTTTACCTTGATTCCACGTTACTCAACCACTACCTGAATGGGCGCGGTCATAGGAGTTTCCGCGTTGGTTAAAACGAGTGATCCACCCACTAGGCATCCTCAATTCCAACAGGGCATGAGTGATACTTTGTGAGCTTCTCAGGTTAAATAGGGTACCTAAAATTACCGAACTATCTACACGCATGAGGACAAGCCGTCATAAGAAAAGAATGAAGTTTTAATTTGGCTAATGATTTCAATACATCATCAAAATCTTTTAAACTATGAAAGAAGATTCGAGTTTAAAGAAAAATCCCCAACAGAGTCGCCACTGTGAGCGGACGACGGTTCGCGCGGCTGCGAGCGCGGGGGCCGGACCCGGTAGGGCCGGCCCGTTTTTTTGGTGTGTCGGGGAGATGAGTGTGATGCGGTTGAAAAGAAAATGATTTTGCATATTGTAATGCTTAAAAGATACGAGATCAAAATCCCGTACTTAGGATAGAGTCGCCACCCCGGTTCAGCTCAACCGGGAAATTTTCGGTACGATTTTCCCACCAGGTGGTTGGACCATACCTTAAGTAGAGATTCCGAGTTCGGATGATGTTATCTACTTTTCATTAGGCGAAATTAGGATACTTCATTCTTTCTTAATCGGTTTAATCCACCCTATTTATTCGTATTTTCAGTTATTTTGTGGTTTTCGCATTTACCAAGCAATTGAAGCGGTAAATAAAATATTTACAATTGTAAAAGAAAAGTAAGTGCGGAAAGTAGAATTATTACAAGGTTTTCAAGTCCTATACATTTTCTACTTAACAAATAAAATACCCGAATGTCCGATATATACCCACCTGCAGATGATAGTTGACACGAATATGGCATATCTTATTTATAATATCATAAAGCCCGATTGAATGGCTAAAATGAGGTTCGAATGGCATTTGAGGGGAAATTCCATTTTTGTCCAAATTTCAGATTCGATTGTTGCTTTAATCGGATTACAAATGAATATACCACTTGTTGTGGGGCGGGTCTATTTTCAGGAGGTTTCGAACCACCATCGTTACACTATAGGTCCTAGCTTTAGAAAATAAATTAGTTTGGAAATAAACAAAAACAATGCTGCTGTCCAGAAAGCCAAGCCGCCGATGGCATCTGATGCCGCCGACGACATAGTTGATGTCGCTGGCGGCATGGATGATGCCGCCGGCGACATCGATTGTGTCACGGGCGACATCAACATGCAGATGGGCACAGGGCTTTTTGAGTACCGTAAAGTAAGGGTTCTGCGAGAAAGCGAGGTCTCCGGGGAATGTGATGCTAACGGCGGTACCAACGATGCCTCTCGCGACATGGGTGATACAGCCAGGAACATCACATGTCTCCGGCGACTTCGATTTCTTGCTACAACAGCGGTTAGCAGTCAAAGTGACCGAAAACTCAAAAATGAATATAAATCAACAAACATTAGTGCAAAACAATAATAACAATGCCAAAGAGCTATGAGACTCAGGATTTTCACCTCGGGGTAGTGAATCCAACTCTTCGTGAACTGAACAATAACGCCTCCAAGGAGCTTGCAATAATAATTTGATTGTTAATTTAAAGGTTTTAGGTTTCTAAATTCTATCTAATTGATTTAACCCAAAGACCCACTGATTTAAGCTCACAATCAGAGAGTTCGAAGAAGAAAAATCGGGAAAAATGGATTAGAATCCTTTTTCCGGCCTTTTCTAGTTCTTATCTCACTAAAATCTATTCTCTCGATTTTAGCCTCCTAGTTGCCCAATTTAAGCTCCTTCCCTCTATAATTTCAGTCCCCCCCTCTCCTAATTGCAGTTTTAGGTGCCTTTTTATAGGTGGAATGGGTGCTTTTTGGGGCCTTTTTTAATTATTCCACCGAAAGTGGTCGAAAAGGCTGTCTGTAAGAGGACCCGCTTCGAGTCATGTCGCCGGCGACATGGTGATATCGCCGGCGGTATGAGCTATGTCGCCGGCGACATGATGATATCGCCGGCGACATGGTTGATACTTTTGGCGGCATCAGCCTTCAGCATGCCTTCAGTTAGTGGGTCAATAAAAGCCAAAAAAGTCGGAAAAAGTGGCTTAATAGTGGAAAAAAGGCATCTTTATGACTTTTAACAATATTTTAAAGGGTATTTATTATTTGGGTGTAAATCATCGGTTCAAGCTCCTACCGGACGCGTTATCGGCCACGCCGAACTGGATTCTACCAATTATAAAATTCACAAGGAATATTATTTTGGTAATAAAAATTCTAAAGAGAACTTTTTGAGGTATTAAAATTGGGTACACGTCATCATCGTCTCGCGAGAGGGACTGCAAAATCCCGTGCTCACAAATAGCTACTTTGTTATCCACTTATAAATTGTGACCAATTTTCAAAATCAATATAAACATGTGTATCATAGAAAATATAGTAAAAATGAAAGACTACACGAGTTTGATAAGCGCGGAAGCTATCAAGATAAAAGTTTATACTTTAATATTTGTCGTTATAGATTCATACATGTTAGTCTTTTTTCAATTGAATGCAAAATATCTATTTTACATACTTGAAAGTTGAAACAAATCAACACAAAAATTATAAAATATAAATGTACTTATAATTTAAATATACGTTGATTTTGAACTTTTATGCGGTATTTTGGTTTTGTAGGAATAGATGTATAATATCGCTACTTGACTTATCAAATAATACAGTCAGTGCCTACTTTAACGAAATGAAATATGTACTATGAAATAGATTTTTTGAAGTTTGGACTTACTTATCATTGATATACTTATTACGAATGACCTATCTGTAAATCGTACGAGTACTACACTAATTAATAATAACAATAATATGTAATACTTTAAATACTACATATTATAATAAATTTAATTATTAATTATTAATTTCTGAAATTGAATTACAGTGAATTGAATGGCTAATATCGAAACTGAATAAGTTGTAGAAGCGTAGGTAGATCTGTTCGTGGGCTTCATGGCCCGCCCAAAGTTACCCAAGCCCGTGATGTATTGGTCGGGTTTAGTAGATGATTTTTTAAATTTTGTTCGGCTTGGCCCGAACCCATTAAAACCCGTAAGGCATATGGGACGAGTTTGGAAATAATCTCAAATTCCATTGGACGGCCCGGTCCGCATTCTTTGTATAAAAAAATAATTTTTTATATATATAATATAATATTTATAATTGTTGAGTTAAAAAATATAAATATTATTAGTTAAAAAAATGTTTTGTGCCATTGTAATTTGTAAAAGTTTAATATAATATTATTAGAATAGAAAAATATTTATATTAAATATTTATAATTTAACATATTTTTTAATAAAATGCACATGTATGTTTCTTTGGATAAATCCGAGCCTAACCTAACTAAATCCGAATTCAACTCAGCCAGCCCAAAAAATATGTTAGATAGGTTGAGATATATTTAAGATGAACAATAGATAAAAGGCTATTAAATGGGGCCCGAATTCATGCCAACCCGGGCCATGGACAGGTGTAAGCCTAGGTTAGCTGTATGTTTCAAATTTAAGAATCACGTTTTAGTTTAAACTGATTTGACACGATACTGTCTTCTGCGCAATCTCTTTCCGTTGAAATTCCCGATCGTTCTCTCTCGTACACAGATTGGCCACCGCCCCAACGGTCGTTACTCGAGCCTCTTTCCGCTCCAATCCAATCGCCTCTCCTGTCTCATCCATTTCGATTGTTGAATCAGGTCAATTTCTCTTCTCAAGTCTGCTATTCATCGTCAATTTATAAATTCTGTTCCTCGTTAGGGTTCTCAGCAATTCAATTCTCCGGTTATCGATTCCGGTTTCCATGTAATGGATTTAAGTGCCGGATCTAATCTTGGGGGCACCTTCAGCTTGTATTGTATTGTATTGTCGGAGGGCCGGTTAGAACAATCGCGTAAGGGTGGATGGAAAAAGAATAAACTAATTTCAATTTAATTTCTCTACTATTGAAGATACAGGATGCTCTTTTGGTAGCCACTATGTTTTTTCTGTGTAGTGCTAGGTATTATTGTTTGTACCGGTGACTGGTTGGGAACAATCTGACTTTTTTTTTTGTTTATGTTTACCGTTGCCCGAACAGTCTGATATTCAGGGTTATTGATAGTCATGGCCACTGCTGGAAACAAGAACATCAATGCCAAATTGGTGAGTTCATGCTTGTTTTCATGTTTTAATGGGTTTGCAGCCTATATTTCTTCTATGAGAATTCCCTTTTTGGCTTATGGTGAATGGAAACATGAAACTGTAACTGATGCAGCTGATGCTTCTCTACATTCTTTGCTTTAGACTGAGTAGCCAGATGTTTTACACTCCTTTTGTTCTATTGTAATTTTATGTAACTTGGGCAGCTTCAGCTTGTACACTTCAAGAACTGGATTTTGCTGTATGTTACAATATAATGGTTAGGGGCCTAAGGGTCAACAATTGGCTTTCGCTTACAATATTTCATTCTTATAAAAATGTGGGCACTATGGTAATCAACAATTACTGAGCATATAAAATGTGCTATTGAGACTATATAGCTGCATTAATATTTTGATACAGTTCGGATAAACAATTTATGTACTCTGTATTTTCATTATGAGGATAAACAGCTTGAAATTCCTAGCTTGAGCTGAGAGTACTCTACAGCTATGCTAAGTCTGAGGGTACACTAAGCCGTGTATAATCTATTTAAATTTTGATTTCCAACTATTTATCCTTGCTTTGATACTCCAATTTGAAGTTCACTAACTAGTACTCATTATCCTCTCTTTGAAATGTGATGCATTTCTCCCCTTCCTCATTTGATGTTTGAAAGGATTTTGTTTCAGTAGTCTATAATTTTGGGTTGTTATAAATTGAGAAGTAAAATACTGAGGCTTTCAGAATACTGTAGTTAATGGCTACTTCATTGCTGTTTTTGGTGACCATGAATCCCTGAATTTCGTCTCAGTTAGTCTTGTTTTGGTATGCCATAGAAAGTCATTCGACTTGTGCTAGTATGATTAATTTAATTAAATCATGTATGCTGTTTATAGGATATAAAAATGGTTATTGGCTGTATGTATTTAGGTCTATACAGTTATTATGATGTGCCGTCGTTGCTTTTTGAACCTAGAAATGTGTGAAATTTTTTACTTCAAAGGTCTGTGCACCTGGGTTTTCATACATCTGGATTATATCATTTGATTCGCTGCCAGATTTTTGCTTTTTAAATTTTGCCATCAATCTCACTTTGCTTAACTTTTTCAATATCATGTATTGTTCTCAGGTGCTTCTTGGGGATGTTGGTGCTGGAAAGTCTAGTCTTGTGTTACGTTTTGTTAAAGGACAGTTTGTTGAATTTCAGGTTGGTCCAATTAGGGGATTTTGCTTTGTTAATAGAGATTTTGCTTGTTGATTTTTTAACCTGACTCCTTCTATATGATCTGTAGGAATCAACAATAGGCGCAGCATTTTTCTCACAGACATTGGCCGTGAACGATGCAACTGTAAAATTCGAGATTTGGGACACAGCAGGCCAGGAGAGGTATCACAGCTTGGCCCCAATGTACTACAGGGGAGCTGCTGCGGCTATTATTGTGTATGATATCACAAACCAGGTGAGTTAAATTTTTCATACCAATTGTCTGTGTTCCTTCTTTACTAATCTGATTTCATGGAGAAATGGTTGTTTCAATAAATGTCTAATATGAAACATTTACTAGGGATAACAATCCTTAGAACCAAGATGTTAAAAATCTAAGACTGATGTCCATAATTAAAACATTAGTGAATATTGAATTAATTCTCACTTATTTACCGTGTGCTATTTTTACTGCTGTAATGAACAAAGTAGGAACCAAACAGAGAAGAGAAAGTGGCTGCACATTGTGCTTATCGTTTCTTCTAAGATTGGAAATCGTTTCTGTGAAATAGATAATTGAATGTTTCATTGTAAAGCATGATCGTCGTTTGCTTATTTAATCTAGTGATGAAGTTATTTCAGATGGCTGTCAGCACTGCTTTTGATCATTCCGAACTGTGGGCCCCTCAAAAGGGTTTGATTTGTGATTTGAATATCCTTCTTTTGCTAATAGGCTGTCCATTTGTTCTACAGAAAATGAGCAAACTTGTTTCTAGAGTTCTATGTTTCTTTTTCCATCATGTTGTCATATGATAGTTTGGCTAGTTTAGTAGCCCTTTGCAATGTTATACATCGGCCTAGTTCTTTTATACTTATTTCCCTTTTATTTTCTTTTGTAGTTATCTTTTGAGCGAGCAAAGAAATGGGTCCAAGAACTACAGGCACAAGGTGGGCTGTTTTTCTTAAAATTGACTGAGGTGTTCTTACTTGTAAACTATCTGTTAGTGAACAACTCAGCCTAGTTTTTCTCATTTGCTTTTATTTGGGCTGAATCTTGTCTTGCATTTCAGCATGGAACATAAGTCGCAAATTTGGGTCGCTTTGTTTACTAGAGAAGATTTCTTTTTCAATTAAAAAATTGTGTTTGGTTTTTATTCTAGTCCTTGATTATTCTGTTCTGCATAGGCAACCCAAACATGGTCATGGCACTTGCTGGTAACAAAGCTGATTTGCTAGATGCAAGGAAAGTAGCAGCAGAAGTAAGTTGATTTTTTAACTGTTATCAGTTTTTTTTTTATGGATTAGATATATCGTATCTTTTGGTGTAAGAGATTTTACATAGATATTTAATCTTTAAGAGAACTATTGAAGTAATCAGAAGGCTTAATGCATCGAGAACCATAACTTCGCTAATTGTTATTATGTCAATTTAACGAAGCCTATTGACATAATTGACAATTCAAAATTTATTTTATGTGCTTTTCTTCGTCTAATTGTATGTTTTTAACTCTAGTGGAGGTATTAGAATCATTATTGTGCCAAATACATCATTTGCCCCTCGAACTTGGCACGAAAAGTCGGATGCCACCTTGAACTTTCCACATTTCTAACTAGCCCCTTAAATTTGGCTAAAGTGCACCAGTTTACCCCCTCATTGCCACATGTTAGCTTCCATTTGGAGAAAGAAAAATCAGAAAAATGACATCTTTGAAAAGTTAAACCAACCAGAAGCTGGTGCACTTTTGCCAAGTTCAAGGGGCTAGTTGGAACTTTTGAAAGTTCAGGGTGGCATCTGGCTTTTCATGCCCATTCTGTTTGAAGGAATATAATTAATTTGAAATCAATTAACATACACATTCAAAAATTTTATACATAAAATGAATTAAATTCATTCAAAAAGAATGTTTCTGAACACACCATGCAGAAAAATGTTTCCAAACACACCATATAGAAATGCGTCATTGAAGCTTTAATTCATAATTTTCTCAAAGATGAAATGGTGTTTTGTATGCTTAATAAGTTTTGGTAGGAATTACAAGGTGACAACTATGTTTCTGGGAACAAATGTTATGAACATCTTTTCAATCTACTTATTTTGCGGTTCTTCAGAAACAAGTGATGGTGGCATTTCGAAATGTTTCTTTCGCTTTTATATAACATTGAATTACAGATACAACAAGACTCATTTCTATCTGTAATATTATTTGCAGGAAGCTCAAGTGTATGCTCAGGAGAATGGGCTTTATTTTATGGAAACATCAGCAAAAACTGCAACCAATGTCAATGACATTTTCTACGAAATAGGTACCCGTCCAACAATTCCATCGTATAACAACAATGGAGAGATCGTTTAATTATGGCCAAATGCATCACCACCTCCTTCAACTTGTCCCACATTTTAGTAGACCTTCAACTTATAAAAAATTATGTAGTTTGAAAGTTAAGAGGGCAACGAGGTTGAGGAGTCTTTAATTATTACAGGCGTAATGCATCTTTAAGTACCTGAACTCGTTTAAGAAAACCTACTACTCCCTGAACTTTCAAAGTGATCCCAAAGCTCCATCGACTTTGAAAAAATGCACCCCCCGGACAGGTGTTCACGTGTTAGCTTATGGTTAGTTTCACTTTTTAAAGATTTCATTTTTCTTGTTGTCTACTCTCCAATCAAATTCGAACACGTGGTGTTCAACGAACAAAGTAGTGCACTTTTTGAAAGTTGAGGGAGTTATGCTTTCACTTTGAAAGCGCAATAGGTTTTTTTGGGACAAGTTCGGGGGTGGGGGCCATAAGGGTAAGAGGAAACTAATTAATTGTTATGTCATTTATGCTATGTATTTAACAAATGAGGTACTATTGCAGCGAAAAGACTACCTCGGGTACAGCCGGCACAGAACCCATCGGCGGGGATGGTTCTTACAGACAGACCAGGAGAAAGGACAGCAAGTGCTTCTTGTTGTGCTTAAGTACATAGATAGCTTGTGTATCGTCTTCTATATAATTTCACTGTAAATAAATGTTTACCTTGTTTTATGTTATATGGGCCACATGACATGGTACAATGGTGATTTTACTTGTAAGAAGTGTAAATGTGTGCGTGCTTTCTTTTATTCCAGTGAAATTGAATTGAATTGCTCCTCTTCTCATGTATCTAAATAAAATGCATCATCTTAATTTATTATTGATTTTTTTTAGAAAAAAACAACTTGCCTCATGTAGAAGAAAAATTCCTAAATGTCGGTTTCAATGTTAATCATTAGGTAAACATCTTTCTTAGGGCAGTTTGGTTGTGAGTTTTTGCAGCTTTTTTTAATAGCTTTTTTAAGAAGCTTTATTTTCCAAGCTTTTTTAAAAACCTGCAGATTTAATTTTAGAAAAAATAAATCAGACAGTTCCTAATTAATTAGTATGAAAGATCAAAATGAGTTGTTCATATCTAAAATTTATAGTTCTATTAAAAGTTTGTGAGAGAAACTTATTTTGAAAGCCGTAAAACTGGCCTTGGATTATTGTTTTCACTATAGTAGAAAAAACTAGCTTAGAGGAATAACAAATGCGATTTATTCTTTGATTATCATTCTTTATGAATAGTTAGATTTGTGAAGAGATAAATAAAAGGTAAATAATCATAACCTCTCTGTATCTCTAATTTTTTTAATACAATTTAAAGATCCTTATATTTTGTTTCCATTCAATTAAAATATCCTTATGTTAAATTTTATGACTTTTCTATCCAAAAAGGTTACATGAATCTTTTGTGCGACAAAATTGTCATTATCTTTTATTTTTATCCATTAACCTTCTTTCCCATGCCATATTTTCATATAAATCATGTGTCATTCTTACTTTTTCCCTATTTATTTATTGTTTATTTCTTTTAATTTAATCTGATATGATGATAATTCTTCTACAAAATCAGTTATTATTTTATTAAAACGATATAACAAATAATCAATGGAAATTGCTTAATGAACTAGATACTATATGTAAATTGAATAACAATTAATTCTTTTTCAGGCAATTAAGTTATTATATGATTAATGTAATTAAATTCATTATATATTATGTTATTATTTATATTTAAAACCTAAATAAAAAATGTCACAGTCGTCCATCTTCTTTTAACTATATATATATATATATATATATATATATATATATATATATATATATATATATATATATATATATATATATATATATATATATATATATATATATATATACACGCCCTAAAATGTTCACAATTTATTAATTTATAGAGTGTATTATAATAACTATAAGGAATTTCAAAGAATTAGAGAAGATAAAATTAAATAAAAAATTTCTCAATGAAAAATTATCATCCGTAGGATTAAGGATGAGAATAATAAGGAAAAAAGTTTGAAAATGAAAGATAAGGGCAATTTAATCACACAAAAAGTCCATATCACATTTTTTTTGATGGAAAACTTATAAAATTTAACATAAGGATATTTTAGTTGGATGAAAACAAAACATAGGGATGTTTAAATTATATTAGAAAAACTTAAGAAGGTAATAGTGTATTAGTGAAAACATAGAGTAGTTATAATTATTTACCCTAAATAAAAAGAAGAAAAAGTTTGATAAAAAAATCACATGTTCTAATTTGGTGTTCTTTTATGTCTTCCATTTAGTTTTCGCCACCTGGCAAGTTTGTAGGCAGGCCCGACCCTAGGGGGTGGGCAACAGGTGCCATCACCTAGGGCCCATAGCTGGAAGGGGCACAAAAATATTTTTTTGCTTAAAGATTTAGTTGTTATTATTTAAAGGCTAAATGCATCCTTACCCCCCTTAAACTTGGCACCAAAAAGTCTACTGCCCCCTTGAACTTTCAAAAGTTTCTGTCAACCCCCTAAACTTGGCATAAATGTATCAGTTTGCCCCTAAACTTGGCAAAAGTGTATCATTTTGCCCGTTAAATGACACTTGTAAGCTTTTGATTGGAAAGATAAAATAACATCTTTGAAAAGTCAAACCAATCAGAACATGACATGTGGTATTCAAGGGCAAAATGATACACTTTTGCCAAGTTCGGGGGCAAACTGATACATTTCTGCCAAGTTTAGGGGGCTGAGAGAAACTTTTGAAAGTTCAGAGGGGCAGTAAACTTTTTGTGCCAAGTTCAGGGGAGTAAAGATGGATTTGACCTTATTTAAAAGTTAAAAGTAGACATAAATTAATGTTAGTAGATTTGATAAGATGCTTATTAAAATTGTGAGAGGGTAAGGGTACAATTCCCAGTTTTTTTTAAGAAAATGTTTTATTTCATTGTTTTCCCATATTACAACTTTTAATATTATTTTGCCTAGAGCCCCAAATTGTCAGGGTCGGGCTGTTTGTAGGGGAGAAATTGTGAAAAGTACGAATAAATAATAATAAAACTTGCTATGTGTCAAACTATATCGCGTTGTAAAGGCTTGAACAATTTTGCAATGTAACAGTCAGATTCAGCTTAATAAATGGTTAACAGTGAGATTTATGTGATCAATCATTGGCACGATTAGTCTGCCAACGGGTGGCGGTTTGGGCTATCTGTGTCAAGTTGTATTGGGAAGAGTATAAGAGATGTTAGAAAGAAAGTGATTATGTATTTTTTCCTTATGTATGTGGAAAGCCCTTTTTTTATAGGGACATAGGGTGGTTAGTGGGCCTCATGGGCTTTGATTTAACCATTGGATATGGGCCCTCTGATATATAGTTCATGCCACATGTCCCCCCTAGTAGATTAAGAAATATATTCATATATTTAATCGTTATTTGTGCTTTAATGATAACTGACAGCTTCTGCATTAATTAGTACTGTTTATCACAAGTTTGTTGAGGCAAGTGTCTGTGTTGGATGACAATAATTGTTTTTGCAGCAATGATTTGGTGTCATGGATCTTGTTGGATTAGTTTGCGTTTAGATAGGGGTATTGCTATTCGAGCCCAACCTGATTTTGTGTTAGGGAGGGTGTTGTAAACTTTGTTGGTACTTTCCTCCTATGTTGGCATGGTTTATTAAAATGTAGAAACAATCCTATTGGGTGTTCACTTTGGTAAATGCAATATTATCTCTATTTGATGTCTTCTTAATGGTTATGGTGAGGGTGTCGGACATAGCTGGTAGTGAATGTTATTGCTTTCATTTTGCATCCCTCCCTCTAAGGGGTTTTGGTGAGCATTTAGCTTTGAATGGTATGTTTATCATGTTTTGGGTCTTGTCAGACATCCACCCATTGGGAATGTTCTATACATTGATATGTGACCGACGAGTGGTCTGTTGGACGCTCCCTCATGAAATGGCTACTTTGAGCCTTATCTTCAATTTCGCATAGGGAAATGACTTCGTTGACCTGACCTTAGGTTGTTAAGGCAGTTGCCATTATACGTTGGAAATGGTAATATTTGGTGTTGGTAACCATCATCTTGCATGTGTTGGCGGCAACAATTTTCTGTTGGCGATGATAATCATCGGCATTGGCAACATTAATGGGGTGTTGGCAATGTCCCTCTTACGTTGATGACACCCATTTCTTCAGTGGCCATGATAGTTTTGTTGGCAACATGAAATGATGTTAGCAACGTGAATTAGGAGTTGGTGATAGCAATCTTGCGTTGGGTTGGTGCGTTGGAAATCTTTGATAGTTTCGTTGTTATCTTTACTGCTCAATTGTATTCATCGTAGTTGGACAATATACTAGTAGTAGTTTGAGTAGTATGTTGTATATTTATGGTTGTTTAGCTTTGATTAGTGATTTAGAGTGAAGGATAATATGTTTCCCCATGTCGACCAAGTTGGTGTTGGTAGTAGTCTAATATTTACATTGGACAGTTGGTGGATGTTGTTTATCTAAATAGCATGGGATTTTCTTTTCAATTATTGGATTGGTTCCAATAATCTTATGAATGTATTTGATTGGTAATAATTTTTACGCTTTCTATTATTGTGAACTTGATTTAGTTTGGTTTTGTTGTTGTAGCCAACTCAATTTTGTGTTCGAAATGGGGTTACAAATCTGTTGGATATGATCTTTTAATATTGATGGGGGATATTACTACGGGATTTTGATTAAATCCAAACTCAACTTTGCGTTGGTAATGATTTTGATCGGTCGTATTCCCATTGACATAACTTATTAGTTTCGATCTTGTGTTGGTAGAAAGTAATTCTGTTGGGTACTTTTTTTGAGTTGGCATAATGCCTTAGATTCAGTTGGCTCTAATGAGAGGGGTCATTTGACCTTTACTTTGGTAGATGTAGTTTAGTTTCTATTGGATTCGATTTTATAGGAATACGTCAGACGTTATTTTACGTAAGAAATTTGTTGGTGGTCACTTCTTAGGCATGATATAAGAAGCAATAATGATCGTATAACCGAAGATATTCCATTCGAATATATCACATTCGCGTTGGAGCGTTTCCCTTTGATAATACCCATATATATTTTGAGTCTCTTGGGGGACTTAGTAATTGGGAGGCATTGTTGGACTGATTTTGTAGTCTAATACCTTTTGATGTTTTGTTAGTGTTTTGCCTGCGAACCAACCTAATTGCTTTGATTGGATGGGGGCTTCAACTGTATTTAGATCTTCAATTAGAGAGAAGGGTGGCGATGTTTCAAATAAAATAACCTTCGGAGAATATCCAATAGAGGCTTTAATTGAATTGAATTAGATTAGAACTTCAATTAGATTGGACAATGCCAATGTTCCAGTGAGAATAGCCTTCAGAGAGTTTCTATAATTTTGTATTATGAATCATCCAATTGGGATGTTCCCTTTTGTGTCCTTAATTCTTTGTGATTTACATCGACTGAGTAGTCAATTTATGATGAGTGTCTTACCGTGGTAAGGTCTTTTGTTAAATATATCATCTTTCATAACATGCTTTTTTCCAATGCTCTAGTAGCTTTGGCAAGTTTTGGTATATGATTATTATACTTGCTAGTGCCAACGGGTTGTGGCTTTGGTAGGCTATATTCTTGCAAAGGGCAACTAGTTATTACGTTGGAAAGCTCTATGCTTTGGAAAATGCCAACATATTTTTAGGCTCTATGCTTGTCAATGCCAACAAGTTGTGGCATTGGAAAGCTTTATACTTAGGAAGTACCAACTGTTCGTGGCATTGGTAGGCTCCATGCTTGCGAATGCCAATAGGTCGTGGCATTGGAAAGTTTTATACTTGGGAAATTTCAATTGGTCGCGGCGCTGGTAGGCTCTATGCTTGAGAATGCCAATGGATAGTGGCATTGGAAAGCTTTTTATTTAGGAAATTTCAACTAGTTGTGGCATTGGTAGGCTTTATACTTGTCAATGCTAACAGTTATGGTGTTGGTAGGCTCTACGCTAGTGAATGATAATGGGTAGTGGCGTTGGAAAGCTTTCTGCTTAAGAAATGCCAACTGGTTAAAGCATTGATAGGCTCTACACTTACGAATGCCAAAAAGTTGTGGCATTGGAGAACTTCTTACTTGGGAAGAATGCCAATAAGTTGTGGCATTGGAGAGATTCTTGCTTGGGAATGCCAACCATTTTTGGTGTTGGTAGGTTCTATGCCTGTGAATGCCAACAAGTTGTGGCATTGGAAAACTTATTTGCTTGGGAATGATGACCAATTGGGGCATTGAAGAGCTTCTAGCTCAAGAATGCCAAAGGGTTATGGCATTGGAAAGCTTCTTGCTTTTGAATACACATTGATATGGTTTTGGGAAGCTTTATACTTGGGAATACCTAACGATTATGGCATTCATTGTCTCTCTGCTTTCCAATACAAATAGGTTAAAAAGCTTCTTTTTTTAGAGGCCTTGAGCTAGGGATCATTGTGAGCCGACGACCCTCGATCCCCCTGCCCGCACGGTAAGCTTTAATGCTCTTCGGCGTGGGGCGGAGAAACAATGAGCGCTGTGAAGCTTGCTAAGGGATGATCCTTATTTTAGCGTGATGAAAATGGATAATCGAAGCGATGTTGAAGTTGAAATTTAGTCCGATTAATGGGTTAAGGAATACGAGACGTAGAATCCCGTATTTTAAAATAGAGTCGCCACCCGATTAAGCTCCACCGGGAAATTGGGTATGATATTCCCATCGGGTGGTTGGACAGTACCTTAAAACAGAGATTCTAGGTTCGGATGATGTTGCTTACTTTTCAATTTTTAAATCAAGCCGATTATATTTTAATAAACGTGAACTTAGTTCTTATGCGATTTAATCCGATTATTGTTTGGTATTTTCGGTTTATATGCCATACATCACACAGAAAGCAATAAATAACCAAAGCAAGAAAATAAAATTATTACAAGGCTTTACGAATACCTATACATTTTTCTAATGCAAGAAAATAAATAAAGCGATAAATAAATAAATGGGTGAAACTGGGTCTTAACCGAGCTTACCAACTCGGACCCGGCTCCAAACGAGGCAATAGTTATATAAGAATAATCACAAATAAAGTATGGATAAATAAATGTGAAAAATAAATATAAAGCATGAAGAAAACGATATTTTTGGATTTTTCGGGACAAAAATATAATTTTCGGACGTTAATTAATTATTTAACAATCTAAGAAGGGTGAAATAAATTAACTAAATATCTTAAAATCAGATTTAGCATATTCAGAATATTTTTGGAATTTTTAGTTGGTGGAAAATGATTTATTTAGATTTATTTAGTTAAAAATGCTATTTTTAAGCTATTAAAATGCATATTAAATCAAAAAAAAAATCTAAAAAAGAATAAAATAATAAAACAGTTCCATATTATTTGTGAATTTTTGGAAATTTTTTGGGTTGAAATTGGGGCTAAAAACACTTTAAAATGACCAAAACCGAGGTCAAAAACGACAAAACGGGGCCAAAAACAACATAATAAAGCAAATAGGGATCATTTGGATATTTTTACCAGTAGGCCGACTTAGTGAGGTGGTAGGCTGACTCATAGACATGGTAGGCCGACTCAACGAGGTGGCCTAGATGATGCTCAGTCGGCCTTCGTCCTACTGAAGTGGCCTGCCAGAAAAAGAGTCTAAACAAGCCGGAATCGACCTTTTTGTGTATGAAAACCCAAGATTACTAAAATTTCAAGTCGTTTCCTACTTGTTACAGTAGATTCGGACTTAAAATGCTTAAATAACTTTGGTTTTTCAGCTTGGGGGGGAAAATGACCTAGAAAATCTGACAAAACAACGGTTGGCCATTTGAGCGACCCATAGGCCGACTGGACGAAGCGGTGGGCCGACTCAGCGAGGCGGCCTAGGTGGTGTTCAGTCGGCCTAATGTTCGCCAGAACAGTCAGCCGGATTTTTGACAGAAAATCACAAAAAGGACGAATAAAGGGGCCAAACGCCCTGAAAAATAACCAAAAACACAGCAGCAGAAAGAAATAACAGAAGAAATAGATTGGAACTCAAAAAGTTACCTAAAGGCCCTGAATCCACTCTCGAGACTCTAACCGGAAGCTTGGCAAGCTTTGTGACGGATTTGAGATGAAAACCCGACGAAACAACTGGTTTAGCAAGAGATTTAGTAATTTGTGAGGAAAAAGCACCTAAATCCTATTTAAACCAATTTTTACCTAAGATTTCTAATAGATTTTAGTGTTTAAGCTACAAGATTAAGCCTAAGAACAACTAAGAATCGAGATTAGAGAGGACTAAACCCGGTACTAGCTTTTCTTGAGCTTTCTCTCTCTAGTTGTTCCCTTTCTCTCTCTTGTTTTTGAATTTTCTCTCTAAAATCGGCCAAAGAAAAAAAAGTCCTCCTCTTCCACCAAATCTGATTTTTGAGGGGTATTTATAGACTTTTCAAGTGTAAAATACCTAAATTAATCCTCCAAATGTCAATATTTGATGGAAAAATCCTAAAACCCGACTTGCTGGCCAAGGAAAACCAGAAAAAACTCTAGACAAAGAAACCCCGCGTGAAGGTTGCGTCACTAACGCGGCTGGCCCGAGGCTGCGTCACGTAATGCGGTAGGCCGCATCACATGACACAGCCCAGCCTAGGCCGCATCACATGATGCGGTCAGATCTAGGCCGCGTCATGCGACGCGGCTTGGAAGGCCGCGAGAGCCATGCAGCCCATCGCATGGCTCACACGGCCTGCTGCGTGGTCCACACGGCTCGGCGCGTAGACCACGAGGCCTAGCCTCCCGGCGGCGGCATCGGGGGCACCCTAGGTAAAAAGGCAAATGGGAAAGGCAAGCCTGGCCTAAAACGCGAACAAACTACACTACGGGCATCCGAACGAGGCAATACTTGACATTCCGAAAAGCTCAGGGAACCAAGAATCCAATAATGCAAACGAGACTCGCTGAAAATGTCCGGATTTTTAAGGAAAAAATCGCAAAACAATTTATTACGAGCGAGGGGAAAGGAAGCGGTTAACAAATTAAAAGCGATCCAATTATTTAATTAATCGGGGTCAAAGATCTTAAAATCGTCAACATAGAACTTGCCAAATGCGATTCGATTCCAAAATAATGGAACAACTAGACCTTAAAAGGTTAGAGCAAAAAGTCATCATCATTCCGAGGGTCACCGAAAAGCCCATGCTCATAGGCTGCCCCTCGAGAGATTGTCACTTGGCGAGCCAAGTGTGATCTCTTGAAAGAGCAAGGGATATGAGGCTATACCTGACTACTGGGGTTGCCATCGACAGATCTTTTAGGAGGAACAAGATAGTCCTAGAAGTGAAACTCCGAAATGGTTGTTTACGGACGGTCTGGGAATGAAAATTTTTCTAAGTGTAGGAATTCTGAATCGGTTGTTTTCTGAGTACGCCATTGACAGACCTAAAGGCCATGAGGCTGAATTGGTTGTCTACGGGTGGTTTGAGAATGCACCATCAACAGACCTATCAAGGAGGAGGAGCTGAATCGGTTGTTTACGGGTGGTATGGGAACGCACCATCAATGGAACTATCGTAGGGTGCCAGGAACTTCTAACGAGGTCAGACTGGGATATGCTGAGAACTTCTAATGAGATCGGACTAGGATCGACTTGGCTTGAATCCATATCGGGAACATCAAACGAGATCCATGGACTAGAACGCATACTAAGAACTTAACTGAAAGGTGCTAAGCACTTCTAACGAGGTCAGACTGGGATATGCTTGGCTTGAATCGCATGCCAGGAATACCAAACGAGATCCCTGGACTGGAACGCATACCAAGAACTTAATTGGAAGGTGCCAGCACTTCTAACGAGGTCGGACTGGGATATGCTTGGCTTGAATCGCATGCCTGAAATATCAAATAAGACCCCAGGACTGGAATGCATACCAAGAACTTAATTAGAAGGTGCCGAGCACTTCTAACGAGGTCGGACTGGGATATGCTTGGCTTGAATCGCATGCTGAGAATATCAAACGAGACCCCTAGACTGGAATGCATACCAAGAACTTAACTGGAAGGCGCTGAGCACTTCTAACGAGGTTGGACTAGGATATGCTTGGCTTGAATCACATGCCGGGAATATCAAATGAGACCCCTGGACTGGAATGCATACCAAGAGCTTAACTGAAAGGTGCTGAGCACTTCTAACAAGGACGGACTGGGATATGCTTGGCTTGAATCGCATGCTGGGAATATCAAACGAGACCCCTGGACTGGAATACATACCAAGAACTTAACTGGAAGGGGCCGAGCACTTCTAACAAGGTCAGATTGGGATATGCTTGGCTTGAATCGCATGCCAGGAATATCAAATGATCCCTGGATTGGAACACATACCAAGAGCTTAACTAGAAGGTATCGAGCACTTCTAATGAGGTCGGACTGGGATTTGCTGAAAAGCGCCTGAGGAGACCATTGGACTAAACGCATTGTGCCTGCCATGAAAATTTTGAGATATTAGAGAGCGATATGAGCCGTGCTTTTATTGCTTAATTGATTTTACCGAGACAAAAATTTTTTTGCCCCTTCAATTAAGCGATAAAAATGGAAGAATGAAACCAAAATAAAGTTGAGATTTTCGGGAGTCCGGAGAGACTGTCGAAGCTGAGTGCTGAGTTTATCTGATTTGCCCCTACGTATTTGCACTAAGGTGCCCCTAGGTATTTGCATTGGGGTGCCCCTGGGAGAGAATCTGAGTTCTGATTTTAGGATCCATCGGGTTGGTCGTCCTTCTGA
The DNA here is from genome assembly GCA_947683365.1 of Euphorbia pulcherrima. NCBI lineage: Eukaryota > Viridiplantae > Streptophyta > Magnoliopsida > Malpighiales > Euphorbiaceae > Euphorbia > Euphorbia pulcherrima. Next base: position 29,865,791 of record CANTUS010000007.1, read on the forward strand.
ATTTCCCCATGGTGTGCCTATCAAGTAGGTTTTAAAGCATTAGTAAGCCATATAAATCACGTTTTTATTGCTTAATTGATATTGTGGAACAATAATAAATTTGCCCCTTCAAATAAGCAATAAAAATGGAAGAAAAAGAAATAAGAGTTGAGATTTCCGGGAGGCCGGAGAAACTGCCAATGTTGAGCATTGAGGCTAGCTGATGTGCCCCTGGGAGAAATTCTGTCTTCGAATGCAGGACAGAAGATAATTCTGAGATGCCCCTTGATTTAGGCTCTTATTTTGTTTACTGTGGAATTCAACATAGAATAATAGACATGAACATTATGCATGAATGTATGAATGCATGAGATACTCAGACTGGTCATCTTCAAGCTGACTGATTAACTTGCTTGATCGACTTTGCTCAATTCGGGGAAAGATCGAGTTGCTTGAAAAGGGAGGATACAAGGAATTGCCTTGCGGTATGGACAAGACAAGAATGCCCCTGGAGGAGGATTAGGGATGTTGTGCAGATTAGGTGAGAATGCCCCTAGTGGAGAACTAGGGAAGCCATGGTGAATCAACTGTAAATTAATTGCTGGATCAGGCTTGACGGAGATAAGAGGGCACGAAGCAGAGCTCAAGATTCTGGATAACAAACGACCAGGCGCTATCACTACCAATGAATTCTACCAAGGATGGCTTCAGAAGATTAGGATATTATGGAATCAAGATGCTCGATTGCCGTTAAGAATTAGTGCGGACACGGGCGGAGGACGAATCTGAGTCCTTTGAATCTATTAGACCGGCGAACATATTCATGCATTCTGATGCTAATGGTGATGATGCAGATATCTTGATGTGATCGATGGCAGTCGACAATCTTTGTTCTAAGTGTCTTAATTTTTGCATAGACCTAGACATTGTGTTGGGCTTACCAGACTTGTTCATTTTGCTTTTACGTCATAATTTTTTCCTAGACCGCCCTTTTTGGGTTTTCAATCCAGCGGACTTTCTCGACTTTTGCATAGACCTTGATTCTTTTCAGTTTATCAAGATTTTTGCCTTTTATCTTTGCTTTTGTTTCTTTCGAGGGATTGAGTTGACTGCACGGAACCCTACGTTTGACTTACTTGCAATATTCCGCCTTTAGGGCCCAATATATTCATTCAAGCACAAACATAAAGAATTTAATAAAAGTGACATTTCTGTTAAATGAAGTAAGTTTGAGTACATGATGGTGATAACCATTTCTATTGACCCAAACTCTGGTGTTAACTAGCCTATGAAGGTTTTCTAGTCAACATACTCTCATGGCTCACTTTACCCTGACTTTTTCCTAGGCCGCCCTTTTCGGGTTTTCAGCCTAGCAGGCCATTTTGCACCCTAACTTTTGACTGAATGGTTTGTAGAATACCGATTAGCGGGGTACACCCTAATTTTTGCCTGAGTAGTAGAGGACCACTCGTTGGGTGATTGATTTATATATTTTTCTTTATGTGCTCCTTTTCTAGATTTGATTCTTTTTGGTTAGTTACGATAACGCTTCGACCTAATTTGATTGATAGGGTTTCTGAACTCTGTACCATCTGAAATCTTCATGCCACTTGAACTAGGTATCTTTCTGGTTACATAAGGTCTTTCCCGATTCAGTCAAAACTTCCCTCTTGGGTCAGTGTTGGCAGGCTTTACTTACTTTGGAATTACATCATTGGCCTTGGCCGGATATTTGATGCTTGATACGGTTGTTGTTTAGCCTCGCTATGTGCTTTTGATATTTTTGAAGACCGCTTGAGCTACTCAGGCTGAGCCTTATTCCATGGGGGTTGCTTTGACACTGGGTTTAATATGACTCTCGGTTTTGGTTGTCCCACTAGCTCGTGGTCAGTGCGGTGAAGATCTGCGGGGCTTGGGGATTGGAACCCTAATAACTGGGATGATGCGATGGGGTAGGCTACGCCGTGCAAGGATGCATTTCTTGAGGAACTTGGCCGTCTTCTCGGCGATAATGTCGGTGAAAAGGGTTAACTTCCCCCTACGCTAATGAGGGTCAAATCTTATTAATAATATGTGTCCCCCTCGGGAAGGGTTGGAGAGTTGGAAAAAAAGGGGTATTAGGAACAGGCAATGTTGCATGGGGGTGGGAAAAGAAAAGATAAGCCACAACTTTGTCGAAGATGATCCGACCATGCTCCTTCTCCATAATAGGCTGACATTTCTTCGATAGCTTCAAAATCGGTTCGCACATAGTCGTGAGGCCGGCGATGGACCGATTGTCATATTGGATCTATCCAAGGAATGACTGAGCTTCTTTTGCTGTTTCAGTCATAGAGATGAGATGCTCGGGAATCCAATGACGAACCCTGGGTGTCTAGATAGGACTAGGTGAAAGCATTATCATGATCTTTAAGCACTCGTTATCTTTCATTTTCCTTCAAAGGTTAGGTTATTAGAAAGTGGTTGCCATTTTAGATTATCATCCGTACTCAAACTTATTTGAGTTAAAGAAACGTCATGAATACTGAACACATTATGCTTATGACAAAAATGAATACAAGGACCCATCGGGCGAAACATCAAACAGATAAGCAAAATGAGAGTGTCTTCTATTAAATTAAAGTCCCTTAAAGACATAATTGTTCACATCTAGATACTAGAAAAAGAAAATTACATAATAGATAGTCATCCCCCACAAACGGAGGGTCTTGAGTTACAATGATGGTAAATTAAGCACCCTCGGTAGGTTTCATTGGCACGTCGTCCAATTTGTGATCAAAACATATGCTTGCTCGGTTGATAACTTGTCTCGTTCATCCACTAGAGACCTCACGGGATTCTTATCAGAGTCGGCGGCAGAATTGGCTTCCATAACGGAGTTGGGTGAATAAGAAAAGACCATTACCAACACAAAACCCTTAGGGAGACTGAAATTAATGGCGCTCACTCCATCATTAGAGCTCGGCGATGGCTTCTCCTCAGCGTCTGTCTTCATCGCAGGCTTATCCATTTTTCTTTCTCCTACCAAGCACTAAATAGCCATACCTAAAAGCTTACATTGATCTATTGTGTGTCCCTTTTGAACGTGATAGCGACAAAAGTTCCCTTTCTCTTCAGGCATAGGAGAACGGTACTCACGAAGAGGGCTAAGCATGCCTTTCTCTTGCAATTTAGCAAATATGATATGCAGGGGGAGCTTCCATGGAGACACGAATACATTCTGACCAGGAGCCCGAGGGGGAGTGGTTTGCACTGCGGAAACACTCTCTTGATTGACAACTTGAACTGCGGTTGTCTTCTCCTCAATTGGGGCTGGAACAACCTCAAAGCATTGAGAGTTGTTGCCCTTGAACCAGGGCTTGCCACTTACCTTACTAGCCCTTTCCTTTTCCTCCCGGCGGTTGATCTTTTCAGCTTTTTCAAAAACTTTTTTAATAGGACTAGAAAGAATTGGTCTCCATCTCTTTTCGAAGGAGTGGGAGAGCTCCGTCAAGCAATTTTGGGATCATTTCTTTAAGGCTGAGCTTTTACTTCAAGAGGACCTGAGTGGCCATCCATCGATTGAAATAAGATTTGAAAGCTTCGTCGGGCTTCTGTTTGACTACCTCCAGATGCTGAATTGTGGTCTCCATTGTTGAATTAAATCCATAATGGGCAACCAAAGCTTCAGATAGGAGTTTTCAATCTAGGATTGTGGACTCTGGAAGAGTATTGTACCACTCGAGAGCGGGGCTTGAAAGGGTACATGGGAATAACTTGGCCAGCACATTATCCCTAATCTTTTGGACGCACATGATTTGCTCATACATAAATATATGGGACTTAGGGGGGCCTTCACCTGAATAAGCATCCATTCGGGGCATTGTGAAATTTTCAGGCACCCAGTTATCACCTCTTACTTCTTCCCTATCCTCATTCCTATTTAGAAACTGCCTGAAGAAAGCCGCTATTTTGGGTGTCATGCCCGAAGGCTGCGTGACCTAATCGAATGAAGATGACCCAAACTGAAAGGGCGGAGGTGCCGAGGTTTCGATCTAGGAGCGAGAAAAAGGATTTTGAGGGTAAGTGGCCTCACAGGGAGTGACCACAAAGCTAGGTGGAGAGGTTGTGAAAATAGCCGGATGTACTAGAGGAACAATAAAGCCACTTGAGGGGACTGTCATTTGAGGAGTAAATCCCCCTAAGAAAGCAGGGAGAATAGGAGACAGGGGAATAGGCCTCGAGTGCGCAGGGGGATAAAAACCGAAGGTCGGTGGAGCAGATGATAAGGGTAGCTGAAAAGAGCTCTGTCCAAACTGATACTAGCATTGCTGGATAGGACGAATAGGAGAGGGCGGTGGCAGAGAGTGAACTATCTCTCCTGAAGCTTGAAAAATAGGCCCCACTGGCCTCTGTGACTCTCTTTCCTCCCTAAGAGCTGATCTAACTTGCTTTTGAATAGTGGCCCGAAACATATCTGACTGAGGAACATAGCCATAGGATTAGCCAATTTAGAACCTAACTAAGATCGCCCTTGACCTTGACCTTGATGAGGGGGAGAGGGAGAAGGTGAAGGAGTGCTCTCATGAGGCGCATCATTCAAACACGGATCAGACATGGTTGAAAGAGCAAATTCCGATACTGAACTTGAAACTGAACTTGGGCCCATAGAACAACGAACTAGATGGTGATCGAATCTGAAGGGAGTGGTGCCTTAGTCTACCTAAGAAACTAAAAGATGATCAGCCCGAATCGAACCATGAATGAGATGGATGATAACATAAATATTCGAGTGATCAATGCCATATATACGGGTGGTTTAGAGAGGTAGAGAGTAGAAGAGCTTATGATGCGAAGCTTAACCCCAAAATACGAGAGACGTGTGAATTCCTTTCTATGCCTAGCGAATTAGGTACATGTCATCAGGGCTCAAACGATCTCATGCATTTTGTTAAATTCCCCCTTCAAGCGAGGGGAGAATAGGGGTAAGCTAAAACCAAAAATAAAGATCGACCATAGGCGGCCTATGCATGAAGTGCGTATGCATGAGCACAGCATAAGTAGCACACGAATGCAAATAAATCACTTCCAACCTTATGACTCCCGCGTATCACCAATTTGTAGTATGGGGATAACTCAAGCGCCAGGAAATGACAAGAGAGTATGCGACCTAAATCTATATTGTTACGGTGAGCCTAAAGGGAAGTTGCTATAGCTAGTTTTATCATGGTTCATAGTCTCAAACTGCTGGTGTCATGGAATGACACTATAGAAGGGTCTCGTTTACCTTGATTCTGTGTAACTCAACCACTCCTCAAATGAGTGCAACTGCGGAAATTACACGTTGGTTGAAAAGAGTGTTCCACCCACAAACATCCCCAATTCCTGGCGAGCATGAGGTATACAAGTGAGCTTCATGGGGGTGATAAAATGGCACCTTAAGACTTAGAATCTAACTAAGCGGTGTATAAAAAGGCATAAGAAATAAAGCGTTGATTTAAAAAATGATTTAGGCACATCATCAAAATCCTATAACCAAAGTTTGAAAATGGGAGTGATTGTCAAGTTTTAAGTTAAAGGAAAATCCCCAGGAGAGTCACCACTGTGAGCCGACGACCCCTGATCCCCCGCCCGCACGGTAAGCTTTAATGCTCTTCGGCGTGGGGCGGAGAAACAACGAGAGCTGTGAAGCGTGCTAAGGGATGATCCTTATTTTAGCGTGATGAAAATGGATAATGGAAGCGATGTTGAAGTTGAAATTTAGTCCGATTAATGGTTAAGGGATACGAGACTTAGAATCCCATATTTTAAAATAGAGTCGTCACCCGGTTAAGCTCCACCGAGAAATTGGGTACGATATTCCCACCAGGTGGTTGGACCGTACCTTAAAACAGAGATTCTAGGTTCGAATGATGTTGCTTACTTTTCAATTTTTAAATCAAGCCGATTATATTTTAATAAACGTGAACTTAGATCTTATGTGATTTAATCCGATTATTGTTTGGTGTTTCGGTTTATATGCCATACATCACACAGAAAGCAATAAATAAACAAAGCAAGAAAATAAAATTATTACAAGGCTTTACGAATACCTAAACATTTTTCTAATGCAAGAAAATAAATAAAGCGATAAATAAATAAATGGGTGAAATTGGGTCTTAACCGAGCTTACCAAGTCGGACCTGGCTCCAAACGAGGGAATAGATATATAAGAATAATCACAAATAAATCATGGATAAATAAATGAAGAAAATAATCACAAAGCATGAAGAAAACGATATTTTTGGATTTTTCGAGACAAAAACATAATCTTCGGGCGCTAATTAATTATTTAACAACCTAAGAAGGGTGAAATAAATTAACTAAACATCCTAAAATCATATTTAGCATATTCAGAATATTTTTGGAATTTTTAGTTGGTGGAAAACGATTTATTTAGTTAAAAACGCTATATTTGAAGCTATTAAAATGCATATTAAATTAAATAAAAATAAAATAAAATCTAAAAATAGAATAAAATAATAAAAACAGTTTTAGATTATTTGTGAATTTTTGGAAATTTTTTGGGTTGAAATTGGGGCTAAAACAAGTTAAAATGACCAAAATCAGGTCAAAAATGACAAAACGGGGCCAAAAACAACATAATAAAGCAAACAGGGACCATTTGGACATTTTTACCAATAGATCGACTTAGTGAGGTTGTAGGCCGACTCAGCGACATGGTAGGCCGACTCAACGAGGTGGCCTAGATGACGCTCTGTCGGCCACTGAAGTGGCCTGCCGGAAAAAGTGTCTAAACAAGCCGGAATTGACCTTTTTGTGTCTGAAAACCCAAGATCACTAAAATTTCAAGTCGTTTCCTACTTATAATGCTTAAATAACTTTGTTTTTTCGGCTTGGGGGAAAAGAACCTAGAAAATTTGACAAAACAATGGTTGGCCGCTTGAGCGACCCGTAGGCCGACTGGACGAAGGGTTGGCCGACTCAGCGAGCCGGCCTAGGTGACGTTCAGTCGGCCTGATGTTTGCCGGAACAGTCAGCCAGATTTTTGATAGAAAATCACAAAAAGGATGAATAAAGGGGCCAAACGCCCGGAAAAATAACGAAAACCATAACAGTAGAAATAAATAACAGAAGAAATAGATTGGAACTCAGAAAGTTACCTAAAGGCCGTGAATCCACTCTTGAGATTCGAACCGGACGCTTGGCAAGCTTTTGTGACGATTTTGAGATGAAAACCCGACGAAATAACCGATTTAGCAAGGGATTTAGTGATTTGTGAGGAAAAAGTCCCTAAATCCTATTTAAACCAATTTTTACCTAAGATTTCTAATAGATTTTAATGTTTAAGTTACACGATTAAGCCTAAGAACAACTAAGAATCAAGATTAGAGAGGATTAAACCCGGATTCTAGCTTTTCTTGAGCTTTCTCTCTCTAGTTCTTCCCTTTCTCTCTCTTGTTCTTGAATTTTCTCTCTAAAATCAGCCAAAGACAAAAGTCCTCCTCAAAATCAGATTTTTGAGGGGTATTTATAGACTTTTCAAGTGTAAAATACCCAAATTAATCCTCCGAATGTCAATATTTGAATGAAAAATCCCAAAACCTGACTTGCTGGCCAAGGAAAACCTGGAAAAACTCCAGAAAAAGAAACCCCACACGAAGGTCGCATCACTAATGCAGCTGGGCCGAGGCTGCATTATGTGACGCGGTAGGGCGCGTCACATGATGTGGCCCAGCCTAGGCCGCATCACATGACGTGGCCAGATCTAGGCCGCGTCATGCAACGCGGCCTGGAAGGCCGCATGAGCCACGCGGTCTAGCCTCCCAGCGGCGGCGCCGGCCGCCGCCACCAGATTGGGGGCACCCTAGGGAAAAAGGTAAAGGGGGAATGGCGAGCCGGGCCCGAAACGCAAACAAACTACACTACGGGCATCCGAACGGGGCGATACTTGACATTCCGGAAAGCTCAAGGAACCAAGAATCCAACGATGCAAACGAGACTCACTGAAAATGTCCTAATTTTTAAGGGAAAAAATTGCGAAACAATTTACTACAAGCGAGGGGAAAGGAAGTGGTTAACAAATTAAAAGCGATCTAATTATTTAATTAATCGAGGTCAAAGATCTTAAAATCGTCAACAAAGAACTTGCCAAATGATTTGATTCCAAAATAATGGAACAACTAGACCGTAAAAGGTTAGAGCAAAAAGTCGTCATCGTTCCGAGGGTCACCGAAAAGCCCGTGCTCACAATCATGTATGCGTTAGTCGGTTGGCATTGGAAAGCTTCTTGTTTATGAATAACTAATTATACGATCCGATGATGAAGCAGTTTCGGGCATGATGAAATGACACTCAAAGTATAGCTTATCCGATTCCAGTAATATTCTGAAGTTTGTAGAGACTTTGGACATGGTTGATAATATTATAGAGTTCTTAAACGTATTTGCCACTTTCCACTAGCTTGTCTAAATTTTGAGAAGCGAAAAGCCGATACAACAATGTCTTTAGTTGAGTCCAATAGACTAGTAGTTAAATTTGCTAGACGTTGATCGAAGCCAATGTTTTTTAGACGATTGGTCAAAGTTGTTTGTCCAATATTTAAATTCATTGGCCATAGGTCGAATTCATTAGATCAATGTTTGAAAGTTTTATGAATATTTTTGAATTGTTCGATAAGCTAGTGAATCACAAGGTTTTCCTACCTTCAGGTGAATTTATTAGGCCGTTGGCCAAATGACTTATTATATGTAGGAAGAAATGTGGATGGCTAATGCGATTGTGCCACTAGACGAACTCATAAGGCGTACTCATTGTTGGAACAATTTTGTTGGATCAATTTGTGAATAACATATGTAATACCACCATTAGGCGAATTCATTGGCAAAAAGACAAATAACCAATGTTTAGGTGTCCTTGGGTAATTTGTTAGATAAATAAGCGATATCACTGCTGGGCAAATTCAACAGAGAATAGGTGAATAGCCAATATCATGCCTTTGTCGGGCGAACCATTAGGAAATGGGCGAATAGTCAATGTCAAGCCACCGTTGGGCGAATTTGTTAGAGAAAAGACGAGTAGCGAATGTTAGGATGTCATTGGGCGAATCCATTGAGCCAATAGGCTATGTCATCGTAAGTAAAATCTGATGGGGAATAAGTGAATAACTGATCCCAATTCTTGAAATATACGATTTTTGGTTGAATAATGGCACTACGCTTAATTCTTGAAATATAACTTTTGGTGTCGTATAAAGGTGCTAAGTTCAATTCCAAAAATATTCATTATGCATTGGATAAGGGTGTCATGCCCAACTCTTTTCATCTTCAATTATTGTTGGATGGATGCTATGCCCAATGTCTTTAACCTTCTAGCATTGTTGGAATGGTGCTAAGTTTAATTCTCAAAATATTCATTATGTGATGGATAAGGGTGCTGCCTGATGTTTTTAACCTTCAAGTATTGTTGGAATGATGCTAAATCCAATCCCAAAATATTCATCATGCGTTGGATAAGGGTGATAGCCCAATGTTTTTAACCTTCAAGCAATGTTGGAATGATTTTAAATCAATCCCAAAATATTCATTATGCGTTGGATAAGGGTGTTATGCCCAATTCTTTTAATCTTTAAACATTGTTGGAATGATGCTAAATCCAATCCCAAAATATTCATTATGCGTTGGATAAGGGTGTTATGCCCAATTCTTTTAATCTTTAAACATTATTGGAATGATGCTATGCCCAATTTTTTTAAAATTTTAATGTTTGTTGGAATGGTGATATGACAATTCTTGTAATTACTATTGGATTATTGGATGAATGTTAAGCTTAAATTATTACTGAATAAGGTTGCCATGCCCAAACTTTTTTTAATTCGCAATTATATTGTGTTATGGCCAATCTTCAATTGATGTTTGATAAGGGTGCTACGGCCAACTTTACTCGTCAACTTTTCATGTTGGATAAGGGTGCTACGCCCATTTTGTATCAATTAATGTTGGTTGGATGCTTTTCCCAATTCTCAATTAATGTTGGATAAAGGTGCTTTGCCCAATTTTATTCTTCAACCTTTTGAGTTGGATGAGAGTGCAACGCCCATTTAGTACTCTTCAACTTTTCGTATTGGATAAGGGTGCTACGCCTATTTTTTATCAATCAATGTTGGTAGAGTGCTTTGCCCAATTCTCAATTAATGTTGGATAAGGGTGTTATGCCCAATTTTACTCTTCTACCTTTTGTGTTAGATACAAATACTATGCCCAATGTCAATCTTCAATTGGTGTTAGATGGGTGTTATATCCAATGCCAGTCTTTCATTACAGTTGGATGGGTTTTATACACAATGTTAGTCTTCCACTAGCGTTGGACAGGTACTGTGCCCAATGTCAGTCTTTCATTACTATTGGACGGGTGCTATTGGAGTGATCAGAGTGGGGAACTTGTACAATTGATTCTTGCCTTGTCATTTGGTTTTGTAAACCATTGGAATGGTGCCATTGGTTTGACGAAATTCTTTGGAGAGCACATGTAGAGCTATTGGGAGACTGCAGTTGGGTACATGGTTCTGATGCATTTTTTTTGAAAAGTGTGGCTTGGGTGAATGAAGCGAACTCACCCTTCCAACGTGATTTTTTTTATGTTAAGAGAACCCATTGGATAATTATTTCCAATCGCAAGCTCCTTTTAGTAAGTGTGCCTTTGGTGAAGGGATTGTACATGTTGCTCTAGCATGTTTGGGAGGAATATGTTAGATACATCATTCTAATATGAGTACAAATGTCTTTCATGAATGTTGATATAGCTCCCTAATCGCTTTTTAGGAGGAACATGTTGGCTACATCATTCCAACATGAGAATAAATGTCTTTCATTAATGTTGATAGCTTCCTAATCGCTTTATACAGAGCAACGACCGAATGTACTCGAAGTATATCGAACATCATATTTCCACCGTGAATTCTCATGGCATTTCTAGTGGTGGACATATATGTTGAAGTGTTTTCTTCCAACGTGGTTTGCTACCAATGTTGGGTAGATCCATCAAGAATACCCTTCTAACATGGTTTTTAACCAACCTTGGGTGGATATGCTTTTATCCCTTTTCCAACATGATTTTGTGTATCCATCGGGTGGATACCATAAGCATGGTTATTGAGATGATAGTCCAGTAGATTCTATTTGGTGAGCTCGTTGGAGTGATTCGAATGAGTTGGATCCTATTGGATTGGCCAAGTTAAGAATCTTCAGAGTGACCTTAATTAGACAAGAACTTTTAGTGCCTTAGTGAGTCATAGTGCATGTTGGATAGGGGAGAGAGGAAGTGAACATAGATCTTTCAGTTCATGAAATCCTTTCCAATCAAGATACTTCTAGTAGTAGGTCCGATTCTTTCCAATTAGGAAGAGAATCAAGCCATTTGAATTCTTTCCAACAGAACAAGTCTTTGCACACCATGAATGGGAACATCAAATCCAGCACTATCAATCCATAGGAACGCTTTCCAACAGAATTTGTAATGAAACTTCTAGCCTTCTCATTAAGAATGCATTATTGTCGATTCACACAACCTATCTGAATGCCTCAAGTAAATGGATATTCCATTGGAATTCTTTCCAACCAAACAAGTCTTTGCACACCATGAATGGGGACATCAAATCCAACCCTATCAATCAATTGGAATCCTTTCCAATCGAACAACTCTTTGCACATTATGAATAAGGGAGGCGATAAGCAAATGGATATTCCATTTGAATTCTTTCCAACCAAACAAGTCTTTGCACACCATGAACGGGGAAATCAAATCCAACCCAATCAATCTATTGGAATCCTTTCCAACCAAATTTCCAATGAAACTTCTAGCCTTTCCATTAATAAGGCATTGTTGTTGATTTACACTTCTTATCCGAGTACTCTATTGGAATCCTTTCCAACCGAACAACTCCTTGCACACCATGAATGGGGACAACGAATCCAATCCTATCAATCCATTGGGGCAACGAATCCAACCAACTTTATATTCATTTTGAAGGAACTCATGTTTTGTATTAGCATAAAAATTATTTATTCTTCTACCCATGACTTTGAGAAGAGATTTTTAGTCTAGTTCGAGTAAAGTGGTCGTGGGTTCGTTTCCCACAAACGGCGCCGGTGGCACGGTTAGTCTGCCAACGGGTGGCGGTTTGGGCTATCTGTGTCAAGTTGTATTGGGAAGAGTATAAGAGATGTTAGAAAGAAAGTGATTACGTGTTTTTTCATTATGTATGTGGAAAGCCCTTTTTTTATAGGGATGTGGGGTGGTTAGTGGACCTCATGGGCCTTGATTTAACCATTGAATATGGGCCATCTGGTATATAGTTCATGCCAATCATTATAATTATTATTAATTCTTTACTAATAATATTAATTGGAATAATTATTATTAAAATTAGAAGTACTTAATATTTAAGATTATTGTATTTATTAATAATATCATGAACTAAATTGTATTGAATTGAATTATTTTGGACTAAACTAAAGTAAATGGACCTGAACTGAACGAAATTGAAGTTGAAAAGGACACAACCTAACACAATGTTTTGGTTCGGCTTGTGAACGAACTAAGTTTGAACGGACAAAAAAAAAACTTCTCAAGAGCTCATTAGCAAGTTCGATTAAGGTTGTGAACAAATTTATAAATTATCTTGATAAAAGCTCTTGCGTTAACTTAAATCATTTTTTACAAATTGAAAATAAAAATTTTACAATGTGTAAAGTTGAAATATTTATCATTTTAATATTAATTTAATTAACAATATATTAGTTTGGTTATATTTATTTTTTTTTCTCATCTGGTTCACTGGAGCTTTGCTCTGTTTATGTTTAGATCTGATCCGGGTCATACATCTAACTGTGACAGGTGAGTCTCCCGATAAAATTTTTTTGCATTTACTAAAACTTAAACTCAAGACCTTAATGACTAAAAGATATATTAGGTACATAGGTTTAATATTGTTTGATACAGTAAATTATATATTATATCATTCTAGTTCAGGCAATATAAAGACAAGCTTGTTCAAAGGTTTGACCATCCATTTTCACCGTGTTCAGTCCCACCAATTTTGAACTAAACTGACGCCAAACCAATTTGATTTCTAATTCAATTCTTAAGTTTATGGAATAAACTTCATAAAAAGTTGAAATTCAAATATCTCAAATTTTGGAATACATCAATAAATTAATGAGTAGTGACATCAAATAGATCAACAAATTCCCCATCAAAGTATTGAAATAAAGAAATAACATACATAAAACCATTGTACAATGACAGAAAACAAGAAAACACCCGATGCAGATTATTTTACAGAAAAAAAAGATGCATGATAAACTCGAACCAAATCAAATAAATTATCGGTGTTTAACCGGACTTGGATTAACCAAAGCATATGCGAGAAGCTCCTCATCTTTCTCCATAAGAGACATCTCAACTTCATCCATAAACACCCATGCCTCTATTCCTTTCTCCACTTTTGCATCCATTAAAACAATTAAATTCATAAATGGAATTTCAGAATTTCCTTGTGCGCCAACACAAGAAACCCACAATGGCTTCCCCCATCCGAAATCAATATCGTAAAACCCGAAATTACACCAACTTGAGCAACTAACATTCTCCATCTCGTTGCTTACAAATCCTTTAGACATATCACCTAAAAGCTTAAAAAATCCTCCGTCTCCTTGTATGTAATTCACAAATTCCGAGTCTATTTTCCGAATTGTTCCTCTCAAGGATTCAACAGACCTCTCCAACTCAGTTTCATTTGGTAATACTGTGTTCGTAGTCCACGAAAGATTTCCCATTGAACAATCCGGGAACATAGGCTTAGCCCTTGCTCGTAAATTGACCGCAGTTGTGACCGATATCGATTTTTTTTCTTTAGCCACCCTCTTCATGGATTTGCATAGAAGTGCACTCACAACTTCGATTCGGGTCGGATTTTCTACGGTAGAGCTCATTGCTTTCGCCTTAAGTGATTCAAGGGCAGACGCCTCAAATAAAAACCTTTTTGTGAGGAGTTTTCCGCGTCTCATCAACAATTCCTTGCTTAATATCATCGCCTCTCGTGGAAATTCAATATATTGTGGAAACAAGGATGGAGCATCGAAATAGGGCACAATTAGTGTTGCGGCTAAAGACTTACTCGCCACATTAGCCCAAGCTTTCAGAAAAGAAGCCATTGCCATACCATCTATAGCCATGTGTGCGAATTGTGTGGTAATGACCATTCCACCGCAAGGAAAACACGTTTCTTGTATCATGCAAACGTATGATCCGGGACTTGGTGCTTGAAGCAAGTCTCCATTAGGCAATAGTTTGCGCAACGTGGATGTTAGATCTGAACGGTTAAGGTAGTCAGAAAGAGAAATGTTATGAACCCTAGCATTTACGTAGTATTACCCTTCGTCGTTGCAGTCGATCGAAAGGTGATCTCTAATCTTCCGGGCTAGAGGGTAAAATAGGTATAAGATTGCGGATAAAGGTCGCTTTAACATCAATGATGTGTTGGGGGCAATGGTGATTGGGGTAGAAAAGGATTAAAGGAGTGTAGACGGAAGGCATAAATTGATCCAAAAGTGAGATCTTGTAAGTTCTTAGATGAGATGGAGTTGGGGAACTTGGCCTAATCAGGATCTCACTAATTCTTTCTACTTCCATTTAGATTTCAATTAGAATTGTTGAGCACAAGTTCAAAAATTTGAATTTATAAGCCAATTAGTAAACAACTATACATACACACACAGATTTGTAGATAGAATTGTTTTTGCTGAATAAAAATATATACACTCGCAACACACATTGCTAGTTTTAGTTGTAAGCATGTCATCTCATCAATTCTTTATTGTACCACAGCTTTAGCACTAGTTTGGTAGATTAATAAGTAGGTTGTCTTAATTATGTTAACTTATATTGTATTTTTATTGTTAATTATAGCTGCTAATAATTACATAAAATATGAGGAGACATGAAATCTATTTTGGTTGTTGTTGATAGGTTGTCTTATTTCTTAAGACTTTGACTATATTAATTTGAACAATTATTAATATGCCAATTTGTAAATAGCTTGAATAATAATAATAATAATAATAATAATAATAATAATAATAATAATAATAATAATAATAATAATAATAATAATAATAATAATAATATAATATATTATTATTAACCACCATCAAAGTAATAGCTTGGTGACGGTCATCTTTTTAAAAAAAATTAAGAATTGTGAGGTTGTGAATCATTTTCCAAGATTTATAAAAAAAATGCCTGTATAAAGATATATTATTACTATTATTATTGTTATTTTATATATATATATATATATATATATATATATTAATTATTTATTTTTTTTACTGAATATTAATTATATCCTTTGATTGTCCATCTGATTCACTAAAATTTTACTCAAACTACTAAATATTAATTATATATTATACCATGACATACTCGTATTATTATTCTGAATATAAAAATATACACGCACTATATACATAGCTCATCTTAGGTGTGCATGTATACCTTCTCGTCAATTCGTTATTATACCATGATTTACTCGTCTCGTATACATATTTTATGCATATTCATCAATAAAAATTCTATTTAAATAATATGTGGAGAAATAACCAATTTAATTAGGTGGAAAATGTATTACAACACAAATTAATGTGTAAAACGGAGAAATAATCAATTTAATTGTTTTATGTTTATTTTACTCAATTGAAAGATTAGAGCAATTGGATCAAGTTAGAGGAAAATCAACCGGACGAGATTTGACACATTGATTTGTGATTGAATTATATGGTATGCTTTCCATGTTATTTGTGTTTAACTTTATGTTGTGTCTATGAATTAGGTATATTTTTTTTTTATAAATTGCCCGAGAGATGGAAAAGGTAGGTAGGGAAGATTCTCACCGTCGTTAAAAATCCTATTTAAGGATTTTTATTAATAAAATGAAAATGAGAGTTACAAAAGAAGTCCGCAAAAAGCTAAAAGGAATGGCAAAAATACGACCATAAGTAAACAAGCCTAATAAGTGACCTACAAAGAAACTAAAAGCATAAAAGTTATTGTAGTCTTCCATCCTATTAAGGGACTAACCGGTATTAGGGACGGAGGTTGTAATCTTCCTTAATAAAATCAGCAACAAAAGCTGGGTTAGAGCACCATTATTCATCACCATTATTGACGCCATATCGGGCCAAGACATCTGCAACTGGATTATCCTCACGGTAGATATGCGAAACAATCACCTACATTTGATCTTGAAGGATAACCAACACCTCCCATCTAAGCCGTAAGCACCAAGGAATTCTTCTCGGTCTATTTTTGAAAATGTAAACCACATAACATGAGTCAGTCTCAATCCACAATTTCCTCCACCTCATCTCAAAAGTCATCTCAATCGCAACAATGGTAGCCGATAATTCTATCTTAAAAGCAAAAGCTAGATCTGATCTCCCCGAGAACGCACCATGGGTAAATCCACGTGCATTACGAAAAATGCCACCGTATCCTGCAATTCTCGGGTACCAAAGAGTCTAACCTTCAACATTAACTTTCATGAAAGTCCCACTCGGTGGCTGACACAAAACTTGTATAATCCCGTTCGTCTTATTTGGGTGAATATTAAAACCCAATTGCTTTAAGGCCCTAAAGTGGTTGACACTTTCAGTGAACCCTACATGAAAGAACTCAACTTCTTTCATGGCTTTCCATGACAACCGAAGGCAATCTGATATAACTGGCACCCTATTCTCAAATCGGGCCAAATTCTTAGTATACCAAATTACCCAAAAATAGGTAAGAACGACAACATTCCAAACCGTAAAAAGTTGAGTGCCACACCAACGAACCCTAGCACGGTCAATGAGGTGAGAGATGTCATTATCCAGGTCAATTTTGTTTCCGAAAAAATTGTTGGGAAACAATGATCTGGAAGAACAAATCCAAGAATAGATTCGGATCAAGTTTGACGAAAACAAAAACATACAAAAAAAAAATTAGTCTCCTAAGTCCAAGACAAGCCATCCAGACATATATTGAAGACTATAAGTACCTAAACACACAATGGAAGCATCCGATTAAAGTTTGGAAAGGAAACAAACTTTAAACCTCTTAAAAGCAGCATCGCCAGAGAAGAATCGATTGAAGAAGCATATGGATATATTTGGTCTGAAGACATCCGGAAGACTCAAATATCAAGACAAAAGAAAAAGTTCAAATTTACCTTTCCCTCTCTTTTTAGTATGAAGTCAAAGATCCTTTTAGCCTTGAAGATGACAGCTAGTATGAACCCTAGAAAAGGACAAAGTACTGACACAGGAAAGAGAAAAAGGTAACAACCTTTTCCACATAGACCAATGAGAATGACGCGTGGAGTTCACACCAAAGCAAACTACATAAAAGTTAGTGGATCACTAAAATCCCAACAAATTGATCACTGACAACTTTTTGCCTCAATCCCAAGAATTCAAACGGGTCAAAATCTGTGCCTAATGAATTAATCAATGGCCCCGAATGCGCCATATCATACCTGTTTAACGGTGAAGATTCAATTCAACCTCAACGGTACACAACGGCTACATTTAAGATCAAAGCCTATAAAAGGGAAGCTTCACAAGTTGATAAGGTGCTGGTGGATTTATAGAACCTATTACAAGAGAACTCAAGCTATTGCAATCACTAATATAATCCCTCCAAGAACCAAACCATTCTGAATTAGTTTGTAAGAACTCTCAAGTAAAGATTATAAACTTGAAGAGTTCAAAACCCTTTCAAAAAGAAAAATCAGTTGTAAAGATCTCATACTTGGGTGAGTATTAAGATTGGGATCTAGCTTAGAGTTGGTGCTTTAAGTGGAATCTCCCTGTAGGACTTAACTTAGGTTTGGTTAGAATCTAAGTGGTATATCCTGTTAAAGTGAAAGGACTCAGCTAGAAGTTGGTGCTTCTAGTGGTATATCCTACATCCGGAAGGGGTCACCATCCGGAGATAAGCTCAAGAGGACTCAGCTAGGAGTTGGTGCTTCTAGTGGTATATCCTACATCCGGAGGAGAATAAATCTCTGAAGACAAATTGTAAGGCTTGATTCCTGCCAGTTGGAAAGGAATCCACTAGTGGAAAAGCTCGGAGTAAGGACACTCCAGGGACTGGAGTAGGCGGGGCCGAACCAGGATAAGATACTGTGTTTGATATTCTAACTCTTTATTTATTGCACATTATCTCATATTTGCATCATCCGAATCCATTATATCTGGAACATATCAAACACGCTACACAAGACTTTTTAAAGTCTATTAATTCTACAAAAAGGGTCATTCACCCCCCCTTTGACCTTATATAGTGTTGGGAACTGACAGACACTTCGAACATGCATAATAGGCATGTCAGAAATTCAAAATGTTGTCCATTGTCCATAGAAACTCCTATTAGTTGCATATTAAATAAAGCCTTAACTAAATAATTTTCTACCTAGGTTAGCATGCATAGGCTAGGCATACCATAATTCTAAATTGTATCATAGCATAAGTATTTTATACTGAGCATGTTATAACTCTAAGCTATAACCTAAGCATGTTATAACTCTAAGCTATAACCTAAGGATGTTATAACTCTAAGCTATAACCTAAGCATAAAATAAACTAAGCATGCAAAATAACCTAAGCATAATTATTAAGTCTAAAAACGCTTAAAGAAAAAGACCTAATATTTAAAAGAGAAAGAAAGAAAACTTACCAGTTGAAGCGTGCTTTAGCAGAACCTCCTTGCACAAGCCTCCAAGTGTAGGATAGCCTCTATGAGTATCCACACGAACCCCACCAACCAAAACCTCCCCGAGAGGAAGAACTACGAAGCCTTGAGTAGCTGCTAGACCACTCCAAAAGCCCCACCCGAAAATATAAACTTGAGGTGCTCAAATAAAATCAAGCTCCTCAAAAATAACTTGTTCAAGTAACCTTTATTGTAGGAATTATTCTTTAACTTGGTGACGATTGAAAGGAGGAAGGCAAAGCCTAATTATAGGCTTATAGGAGCAAAAATGCTCCCCCTTTTTCCGATGTGGAGCATATCTCACGTGGGTCTGAATTGGATCCACGAGCTGTGCCCGTATGCAGCGTGCTATGCATGCTATCGTAAGGCAGGCTCTTGCGAGCCTGCCTTGCACACGAGCTGGGCCTTCCGGCCCATGCCACGAGCCCAGCTCACGACGCGCCATTGGGTAGCCCATTTCCATGGGCTGCCGTTAGCAATGCCTAGCATTGCTCGCACAACTTTTAGTGCACTCTTGTGCACCCGAACCTGTATAAAATGTATTTTGTACTCTCAGTCCAATTTAACTCGCCAAGGCTAAATTTCCTTTTAATCCCTTTCAAATAAATATTTATTTTATGACCCTAATTAGTTACCAGTCAAAATAAATATCTTGGCTCAACTAAAGATGATCTAAGCATTTTTAACCAATTAAATAATAATCCAATTATTATTATGTTATATTTTTGTAATAGAATAAATCTGATAATTCTTTACTTAGTCCAATGAAGGTTCAATGTGTGTGACCTTATAGGATCTCAAAGTATTGAGCTGTTAAGGCTTAACCAACCCTTGTTCTGTTGGAACCATTGGCTCAAGTTTCTAGACCATGAATAGAACTAGATTACCTTAAGTGATTGTAGTACGCCTTTAGCAAGGGTCTACCATCCCCCATTACTCCGAACGTCATTTTTGCTTAAGACTTATTCCCAGTTAATGCAATAGTTATCCAATGCGATGAACTCCTTCCATTCTTTAATATTAGTACTTTCTGGTTTATAGGGTCTGGTTAAAGTGTTAACCCACTAATAGCAAGGTTACTCCAAGCTATCCCGATTATTAACTTGTTACAGAAGTATATTGCCTTTTACCATAGTGTGTTTGACTAGAAACTATTTCTATCAAACACATACTCTGATCAGAGGTTTATAGCAATCATCACTTCAACAAGCGGCTAGGTACAACTCTTTAATATATCTAGAGCGATGGATTCTTTCCGACTACATAGCTTACCAATGTGTTATCATCACTATACTCGTAACCACCCATAACACCCTAAATTAATAAGTGTATGGGAATGGCCCAAAGTATAGTAATGGTACCACACAAGATAACTAGCATCTCAAGTATGAGGATATTCGAAAAGCTTATTGCATGAAGATTAACACTAATGCATTGATATATACACCAAGTGTTTACCTTACTATAGTCTCCAATATATCTCCTAGATATATCCATGTGTCAAACTTAAGGCACCACCTTCAGTCCTTAGGAGATTGACTGCTTTGACCCTTTCTAAGAAAGTTGACCACATCCTAGTCTATCCGCTTCATCAATATCCCTTCTTGATGAAACTATGACTAGGGATAGTTTAGACATAATCATAATTGCACATGAAGCAGGTCTCACTAAATATAGTCCAACTATAATTTCTCTAACTTCATGCTATGATACATCAAGGAATTTTGTATATATACATTAATGAATATATTTTAACCAGCCATAATATATTTGTAAGCACATCGATATAAACAAAAGATTAAATGCCTTTAAGATTAAACAAATTATTCGTACCATTACATAATTAAGATATATCACCCTAATTGCCTTAAGGTCATACATCATATCTAATAAACTCGCACTTGCACTAAGGCCAATTAGCTATATGTCTTAATCCATATGTTTTAACATGCTGGTCAAGTTTGACTTGAGTCAATAGCTTCGTCAGACCATCCACGAGGTTCTGATAAGTGGGTACATATTCTGGTCTTATTATCTTAGCATCAACAATCTCCCTGATTATATGATACTTTCTGGATATATGTCTATTTTTCTGGTAAGACCGTGGTTCCTTTGCCTGAGCTATAACACCATTGTTATCACAATACAAAGTAATTGGATCAACAGTTTCAGGCACCACACCGAGATCACCAATAAATCCTTTTAACTAGACAACTTCTTTTGCTGCTTACACGCAACAATGTATTCAGATTCCGTGGTTGAATCTGTAGTAGTTTCTTACTTGGAACTCTTCCAGAATACTGCCTCTCCATTTAACACATATAAAAAACCCGACTGAGACTTAAAGTCATCCTTGTCAGATTGAAAACTCGCGTCAGTGTAACCTCTAATTGTGAGATCATCATCTCCATATATCAAGAAGTCATCTTTAGTCCTTCTCAAATACTTAAGAATTGCCTTGACGACCATCCAGTGCTTTTCACCTAGATCTGACTGATTTTTAGGGTGAGGTAGTAAACACTGCATGCACATCTTGAATAGAGCTCTTATAAGAAAGACCATAGAAAAGACCCTATATGATATCTGGAAGGGAAAGAACCCAAAATTGGGTATTTCAAGGCCTTTAGATGTAAATGCTACATCCTGAATGATAGAGAGCAATTAGGAAAGTTTGATCATAAATCTGATGAAGCAATTTCCCTTGGCTACTCAACACATAGAAAAGCTTTCAAAGTCTATAACAAACAAACCCAAACTGTAATAGAGTCAATACATGTAGATTTCGATGAGACTAACCATGCAGGAAAAAGAAGTTCCAGTCCAAAAGATTTAACTCCGAAAGCCGAGAATGCTGAAGATAAAGAAGAATTGCAGATTCCAGATTCCTTCAAAATCAAGAAGTACAAAGAAGAAGATGAAGGAATCTCCCACAACTCAGAAGAACCATAAGCTTATCTCAATCATCATGAGATAAAATTCATGGATAATAAAGAAGAGGGAGTTGAGTCAGCCAAGGAATAAGCTCAAGTACAACATGAAGACCTGCAAAGAGAATTTTGGACTCATAAGATCATCTAGTTAAAGCCATCTTGGATAATATCCAGAATCCAGTTAGAACAAGGGGACAACTAAACCAGATGATGAGCCATGCTACTTTTGCCTCTCTCATTAAGCTAAAGAAGTTTCAAGATGCAGAAGGAGACGAAAATTGGATGATGGCAATGCAAGAAGAGCTGGATAAGTTCACCAAAAATGATGTTTAGGATCTAGTGCCACTTTTGGAAGGAAAGTCAATCATTGGCACCAAATGGGTATTTCGAAACAAGCTAGATGAATCCGGAGTTGTAGTGAGAAACAAAGCAAGAATGGTTGCACAAGGCTATAACCAACAAGAAGGCATTAACTTTGAAGAAACTTTTACTCCTATAGCAAGATTAGAGGCAATCCAGATTATATATGCTTTTGCATCATTTATGGGATTCACATTGTTCTAAATGGATGTCAAAAGTCAATTACCAAATGGAGCTATTCAAGAAGAAGTCTACGTCAAGCAACCGCCTGGTTTTGAATATTCAAAGCATCCGGACCAAGTGTACAAGCTGAAGAAACCCCTATATGGATTAAAGGAACCACCAAGAGCCTGGTATGAAAGACTTACTTCTTTCCTCATATCCAAGGGTTACATTCAAGGTAAAGCATGCACAACTCTCTTCATCAAGAAGCAAAAGTTATTCTAGTCCAAATCTATATAGATTATATCATCTTTGGAGCAACAGATGAGATGTGTGAAGAATCCAGCACTCAAATGCATAAGGAATTTGAGATGTTAATGATGGAAGAACTAAATTTCTTCCTTGGCCTACAAATCAAGCAGAGTTCGGATGGGATTTTCATCAATCAGTACAAGTATACCAAGGAGATTATAAAGAAGTTTGAAATGGACAAGAGCAAGCAAATGTCCACTCCAATGGGATCAGATACCATCCTTTCAAATGATTGTGAAGGAGAAGATGTAGATCAGAAGCTTTATAGAGGAATGATTGGTTCACTTCTATGCTTAATAGCTACTATGTAAGATATCAAGCCAATCCAAAGGATTCACATATAAAGGCAGTGAAGAGAATTCTCAGATATCTTCTAGGAACCACTAAAGTTGGTCTATGGTATCCTAGTAATAGAAACTTCACACTACAAGGCTTCACTGATGCATACTATGGCAGAGACACTCTTAAAAGAAAGAGTACATCCAGAGGATGTCACTTTCTTAGAGATTGCTTGATTTTATAGTATAGCAAGAAGCAAACATCAGGTGCCTTATCAACCACAGAAGCAGAATATATGGCAGCTGGAAGTTGTATTGCTCAAATTTTATGGATCAAGCAACAATTGGAAGATTATGGTGTTCCAACCGGATGCATACATGCTATGTGTGACAACAAAAGTGCAATTAATGTGTCAAAGAATCTAGTGCTACATAGCAGGATGAAGCATGTCAACATCAGACACCATTTCATTCAGGAGCATGTGATGAAGAAGGATGTTGCATTGGTCTACATTCCAACAAATGAGCAAAGGGAAGATATCTTTACTAAGCAATTAAGTAAATATCAATTCAACAAGCTAAGAGAGTCAATTGGAATGTCTAATCCAATTTGAAGATGGATCCGGAAGACATTCTAGAGCTAAATTATACAAGTCAAGAAATTCAGGAAGAAAGAAGAAAAACTCAAATCATTAGATCCGGAAGGAATATTGCCAGCTCAACAAACAGGATTGACAAATGGCAGTAAAAGCACAAAAAGGTAACTATACATGTTTTGAATTTCAAACATTTATTGGGAAGCTCACGCGTGGCAAAAGCAATAGTTATTTTACAAAATAAATCATTCTAATTCTCCGGTTTAAACACCATTTACCTCTCTCCTAAATTATAACTACCACCTCATCGATCCAGTTAAGTTTAACTGCGTCCTGATTACCAAACTACCCTTGCCTTGGGAATTCTATAAACCCCACCCCAAAATCCATCTCCATCTGCAAATTTCTTCTCAAAACCCCAAATTCCCAAATCTTCTTTCTCAAAATCTTCCAGATGGACAACACCAACACTCAAATAAAAACTACTCCTCCTCCTAAGAATATCTTTAAAGTGGAAGATCTTTGTGATTTTGACTTTATCCCCGTAAAGAAAATCACCTCAGACACCGTCATTCCTTAAATTTCCTGGGAGATGACTATCTATTTTCAGCAAACCCCTTCAATCAACTCCTAAGAGACCAAGGGTTAGAAACCTTCCTCAAAATGCACAACCCAACCTATCCTATATTTGTAAAGTAATTTTACGATAATCTTAAAGCCCACAATTACTACGACGCTCTCCGAACCACTGTGGATGGCAAGGAGATAACTCTGACTCTTGAGTCCTTTATCACTCACTTTAATATGAAGAACGATGGAGTAGTACTAAGAACAGATGAAGATGAGCTAAAGGTGAAGTATGAGCTACTGAAATGGCTACCACTAAAGTGTTTTGGAGATAAGTTCTCCACTTTTTGGCTAGAGACTCCCAGGTTACTGCAGTTTGTACTGGCAAAATTTATGTTAATTCGGAGGTCTCTCTTACCATAGTATCCTCATTCTAACACTGTGTCCTCCAGTACTGGGCAGAGAGTGTAGTAATCAAAATGCCAAAACTTCTAATCCATTTCACCATGTAAAACAAATATACTCATAGGGGCCTCATCACCAAAATCTTGGTTGAGAGTGGAATCGATGTCTCCAAGGAGGAATTCGTAGATGGAAAAGCTATATTGGAGAAAAATTAAAAAACATGACTTTTGAATAAACATGGGATGAACAGAAAGCCATTAGGTAGAGGGAGGAGAGAAAAGAGAAAAGTAGGGTCTGGAAGGCCAGAAGCATAGATAAATTGCTCTAGAGGCTAAGAAGGATAGAACTACTATGCCCAGAGCACAGTGAAAATTAACCTCAGGCCTGTGGTTGAGGAAAAGGATGAAGATACAGTGACCATTATTCACTTATGAAGACTACCTCAAAAAAGCCAAAGAAAAGAGGTAGGCTAATCAAAGCTGTTGTAAAGAAGCCGATTTGTTAGTCGAAAGCCAATGAGAACATTGTAGTAGCAGCAGCTGCAATCAGAAGAGGATAGAAGTAAGGGGAGAAGACAATAATTGAGAATATCCTGGAGTAGGTGGATTGCTCTTACAGTGAGGATACAAGGGACAGGGAGCCTGTCCCAAAGAAGCAGTTCATCCGGAAGGGATCCACTTTTAATGAAGCGCTGAAGGCTAAAGCTAACTCCCAAAAGCATAGAACCAACAGACTTGATTAGGGGTAAAGAGATAGTGGTTGCTGGGAAGCCCATCATTCTGGACAATATTACTCTGAAGGATCCCCAATTTAATGAGATGATGGTAGTGTGAGCGGACGAGCTTTTTCCCATAAGGACCCCATGAGATGCGTAGCATGAGGGGAAGGAACGAGCGTTGTAAAGCGAGCTGAGGGATTGATCCTCATTTTTGCGTGATAAGAAGATGGATTGATAAAATTGATGTTGATGTTGAATTTAAGTCCAATTTGCATGTTAAGGGATACGAGACTTGAATTCCCATATTTTAAAATAGAGTTGCCACCCGGTTAAGGTCCACCGGGAAATTTTTGGTATGATATTCCCATTAGGTGGTTAGACCGTTCCTTAAAACAGAGATTCCAAGTTCGGATGATATTATCTATTTTACATTATTCCAAGTTAAAAGATTTCATTCTTTCTTAATCGGTTTTAATCCACCCTGTTTATTGTGTTTTCGATTTATATGTTGTTTTTGCGTTTATCGGGCATTCAAAGCGGAAATAAATAATTATTATAGTTATCCAAAAATAAATGTGAAAAAAAATAATAATTACATAGCTTTCCAAATATCTATACATTTTCTATACAATAAGTAAATTACATGAAGGCCTATCAAGGATCTAACCTAAATCTACCTGCACAAAACGGTTAGCACAAGTACGGTAAGTTGTATGGGGTATACCATATAACATGCATAGTTAGTAAACAAAATAAGACCCAGCTTAGCATGAGCATGGAATATTTTTTTACAATTTATGGAGCCTAGTTGGATGGCTATAAATGATATTTAAACGGTGTTTGCAGGAAATTTCCGTTATATCCATATTTTAGACTCGATTGTTATTTTAACCAGATTATTAGTGAAAATGCCACATGGTATGGGGTGGGGTCTGTTTTAAGAAGGTTCTCCTAGCTTTGAAAATTTAAACTAGGTCGGTAAATAAACAAAAAATGAAACTGCTGTTCAGAAGGTCATGCCGCCGGTGGCATGACTGAGGCCGCTGGCAGCATGGATGATGCCGCTAGTGATATCAAACAGACACATTGCATGACTTTCTGGATACCATAAAGAAAGGGTCTTGTAAGAAAGTCGGGACACTAGGGGCAAATGAGGCCACTGGCGGTATCAACTGCCTCCGGCGGCTTCAGTTTCTTGCAGCAGTTGTTTTTGGCCGGAAAGCGACAAAAAACCCAAAACTAAGCATAAACAGCAAATAAAACACAACAAATAAGTAAAAAGGAAGCCAAAGAGCTATGAGACTCAGAATTTTTACCTCGGGGTCATGAATCCACCTCTTCATGATCCGTATGACACCTTCAGGGAGCTCAAATGATGATTTTGGGAAGTAAGGGGTGATTTAGTCTCTAAATCCTAATTTTGGTGATTTCTAAACTTAAAATGCACCTAGATATTAGAGAGTTTAGTATAGAAAAACCAAGAAAAGATGAATTCAATCCTCTTTTCTTACCTTTTCTAAACTTTATCCTACTACAAGCTAGCTAGAATGCTCAAAATTTACTTGAAGTCTTGAGTTGAGGGAGAGTGGAACCCTTGAAATGGCTGAGAAATGTTTTTTATATGGGATAAAATCCATTGAAAATTGCCTTTGGTCCATTTATCCGGCGGATATCAGCGAAAAAGGTAGACAGCTGTTCTGCAGCTGAAAGCCATGTCGCCGGCGGCATGGATGATACTGACGCGGCCTCGCTTCCCTGACAGGTCTGAAAATTTTGCACGTTTCATGCCCGAAATTAGGAAAAGGGAGAGGATATCCACTAAAAGGTGATTTTGACGGAAAAACTTAGATATTAGGCTTACTTTATTTATTTTTAATGGGTATTTTGGACTAAATTATTTTTTGGGTGAAAATCATCAGTCTGAGCTACCATCGGACGTGTTACCGGACACGTCAAACTGAATTTTTTAGAAGATAAAATTCGTAGAGAATTTTATATCGGTAGAGAATTTTTATTATGAGGAATAAAATCAGGCATATATCATCATCATCTCGTGAGAGGGACTGTAAAATCCCGTGCTCATAGGCAGTATTGAAAGACAATATGAAAGCCAATCAGTTAACAAAAGAGAGACTAAGAGGATCTTTCGGAACATCAACTATTTCAAGTCCACCCATCCTTGTTGACTCAACAGACCTTGCACTCCTACATGAAAGTGAATACCTGGAGGAAGACCTATTTATTTTCAAGGCCAAAACTGAACCCCTTCCGGATAACCTGTTAAACCTAGAAGTTGAAGTAGTTGAGGTAGAAAGTCATGTAAAGGAAACTGCAGGGGATGGTGAGGAAAATGCAACCATTCCAAAAAAATGAAGAAGTGGTGGAAGTTATAAGTCCTATAAAGGCAATTGAAGGGGACTGAGGATAATTTCAGTCTTTCGAACACTGGGGTTGAAAAGCAGATAGAAGCAGAGTGTACTGAGATCTAACAGACAAATGAGGTAATATCTATCTTGAATTCTTCTAATGCTAATGTCTTGGCTGGTAATGCCATTGAGGACAACTTAGGTACAGACACCCAAACTGTATTTAACGAAATTAGGTCTATCCCGGAGCAAATTGCTCTGGAGGAGGAAACTGGTTTAGGACCCATTGAGCACACTTGGGAAGTAGACTCTAAGGACGAGGCCAATACGGAGGATAGGTTGGAAGAAAAGAGTGAAGAATAGAAGGAGAAAGAAAGTAGTGAAGAGGAATCTTCTGGATCAGGGGAATCCGAAAGCAGCTCTGAGTCTGAGACTTCATCATCTGATAGCACACCTAAAAGGCCAACTACCAATATAAATCCGAGAAGAGTTGAAAAGATAATCACAGCACTAAAATTGATACAAGTGGCTACAGTTGAAAGGCACGAAGAGAGTTATGTCAAGTGTACTCTCTGGAGTATTCGTGACCAACTGAAATCCGTGGAGACTCTAGTAAATGATAAATCTATAATTCTAGACCTTAAAGCTGAACTAGGAGAAATAAAGGAGTCTGTGTAGAGTATTGAGAAGAAAATAGAAACATTCCCCTCTGCTGAATTGATTACGGAAACTTCCCTCTCTAAAATCACTCTGGTGCTAGAATAGCTAAATTCAAATATCACAGGAGCAAATCGCTCTACAGATCAAGCAGTCACCAGAGCTGACAATAATTACGCAGCCATCATGGGTCAGATCACCTCATCCTCCACCGATCTAAAATCTGAGCTGCAAGAGTATATAGATCGCAAGTTTTAAAGCTTGGAAAAATTCATCCCCGGAGCAATAGCTAAAGCTGGGAAGGGTATTACATCCAGGATTACATTGTTAAATGAAGAACATCAAGCTGCCCAGGAAATGTTGTGTAATTTCCTGGATGAAGGACTACCCAAGCTTCTGAACAAGCATATAAATGACATCGATGATGACTTTGGGAGTCATCTCACTGGAACTGAAAGGATAATTAATAATCTAAAGGAGGTGTTTCATAAAGATCTTACAACACTCATTCCAGTGTTCACAATATCCGGAGAGACATTATTCAGGAAGTTGATCACAAAAAATTACATATGGCTAATCTTTCTCTCAATGCTCCTTCTACATCATCTGAATCCTCGCCTGTAAATCTGAATAGTCTTCTCCTCCCAACAATTCAGAACCTTGTACAATCAATTAGGGACACAAGATTCTTTAGGTATAAGTGCAGCTTGACACTTCTCAAAGCACTCTTCCCATTCTTTGAAGAAGAAGACCAGAAACATGCTCTCAATATGATTCTAGATATGGTTAAATCCTACAAACACCTCCGGGAACAAATTAAGCTACTCCATCTCCTTTCGGCTACTGTTGAAACCATCCTTGAAAAGCACCTGGAAGGGAATGTTGATTACTCAGTTTATTTCAAGGCATGGCAAAAGAATTGTGACAAAAGAACAAATATGGTAATTGACCCCTAATCTGATGCAAACAATAAAGGGGAGAAGAGCACAAGCAAAGAAGGTGAAGGTGATGATGCTATGAAAGAGTAGAGTAGTACATTTATAGAATAGCTATTTTCCATTGTAAAATCTGGTAATAGCTAGTTATGTAATTTTTCACCTATATATTTCTGTACCTGTAATATGGAACTTCATAAGGTTAACTATTGTTAACAATAGAAGTATATATAGTGAAAATATTCTACTTAAAAATTGCTTCTAAGTACAATCTATAATTGTACTTAAAAAACTTAGAAGCTTGAATGCAAAAATGTTGGGGGAGTTAGGATGCTTGAATTATGGGGCAGTAAATTTGTAAATGAATAAGTATCAAGAATCATACTTAGCTCATTAAACCCCTTTTTTAATGCTTAGATGTGCTTAGGTTTTTGTTTCCATCAAATGTGGGAGATTTTTGGGAAACAATGATCCTGAAGAACAAATCCAAGAATAGATCTGGATCAAGTTTGATGAAAACAAAAACATACAAACAAAAACAATTAGTCTCCTAAGTCCAAGACAAGCTATCCAGACATATATTGAAGACTATAAATGCCTAATTACACAATGGAAGCCTCCAGTTAAAGTTTGGAAAGGAAATAAACTTCAAACCTCTTAAAAGCAGCATCCGGAAGAAGAACTGATTGAAGAAGCATCTAGATATATTTGGTCTGAAGACATCAGGAAGATTCAAATATGAAGACAAAGGGGAAAGTTTAAATTCACCTTTCCCTCTCTTTTTGGTCTGAAGTCAAAGATCCTTTTTGTCTTGAAGGAGACGGCTAGCACGCACCCCAGAATAGGACAAAAGTACTGATACATGGAAGAGAAAAAGGTACAACCTCTTTCACATAGACTAATGAGAATGGCGCGTGGAGCTCACACCAAATAAAATGGCATAAAAGTTGGTGGATCACTAAAATCCAAATAAAATGATCACTGACAACTTTTTGCTTCAATCCCAAGAATTCAAACGGTCAAAATCTGTGCCTAATGAATAAATCAATGGCTCTGAACTCGCCACATCATACCTATTCAATGGTGAAGATTTAATTCAACCTCAACGGTATACAACGGCTACATTGATAATCAAAGCCTATAAAAGGGAAGCTTCACAAGTTGAGAAGGTGCTGGTTGATTTATAGAAGCTATTACAAAAGAATTCAAACTATTGCAATCAGTAATATAATCCCTCCAAGAACCAAACCATTCTAAATTAGTTTGTAAGAACTCTTAAGTAAAGATTATAAACTTTAAGAGTTCAAAACCCTTTCAAAAAGAAAAATCAATTGTAAAGATCTCACACTTGGGTGAGTATTAAGATTGGGATCTAGCTTAGAGTTGGTGCTTTTAGTGGAATCTCCTTGTAGGACTTAGCTTTGGTTTGGGTAGAATCTAAGTGGTATATCCTACTAAAGTGAAAGGACTCAGCTAGAAGTTGGTGCTTCTAGTGGTATATCCTACTTCCGAAAGGGGTCACCATATAGAGACAAGCTCAAGAGGACTCAGCTAGGAATTGGTGCTTCTAGTGGTATATCCTACATATGGAGGAGAATAAATCTCTAGAGATAAATTGTAAGGCTTGATTCCTACCAGTTGGAAAGGAATCCACTAGTGGAAAAGCTTGGAGTAAGGACACTCTAGGGACTGGAGTAGGCAGGGCCGAACCAAGATAAGTAACTATGTTTGATATTCTAACTCTTTATTACATATGATCTTATATTTGCATCATTCGGATTCATTATATCCGGAACATATCAAACACGCTACACAAAACTTTTTAAAGTTTGTTGACTCCACAAAAAGGGTCATTCACCCCCCCTCCCCCTCTGACCTTATATAGACCCTCACAGGGACCAATAAAAATTCCAAAGCGCAAGCCATAAAGCCCTGGAGAAAGGGCAAGCCAGGAAGATGTGATCCAATGTTTCACGATCCTGACCAGGAAAAGTACATCTAGAGGTAGTGAATATTCCTCGAGCATGTAGTAAATCGTTACTAGATAACCTACCATACAAAATGCGCCAACAAAGAGTAGAGCATGATGGTGGCAAAAAAACTTTCCAAATAAAAGTTTGCCATTGCAAAAGTTGAGTAGAGTTGTGAATAAAAGCATATGCACCTTTGATGGAATAAATCCCATCCATCGTTGGCTTCCAAACACATCAATCGAAAGTGCCTAGTAATCTTCTTAAATTCTGAATCTCCTGCCGAATCTCCAAAGGTATATTATTCGGTAAATTCTATTCCTCTTCTTGAGGAAAATTAGACACATTAGAAGATAAAGTATGCCTTTCATTCTCCGAAATAGCAAGCCTGGAGACCAAATTCTGACCATTCCAGTTATCATACCAAAAAGATGTACAAGCACCATTAGTAATCAACCAGCAGCAATGCTCCCTTACAAAAGTAAAAAATTGTTTGATAGAACCCCAAATGGATGAAGAGAAAGGCTGACGTCGAATATCACCAGATTTAAGCATAAATTGCCTTTTAAGAATGCGCATGACAAAAGAATTTCCATCAAGAATTTCCCAACTTAGCTTCCAGAGTAAAGCCTTATCGAGATTTCGGAGCGATTTGATTCCTAGGCCTCCAAATTTTAGAGACTTGCAGCAGGTTTTTCAAGGCATCGTAATCGGTTTTTAATCATTATAGATCCAGACCAGATGAAATTTTGAATAGCTCTTTCCATCTCCTTTATTAAGCTGATAGGCCATCAGTAAACCGAGAAGGTATGAATGAAGGAACCTTGTATGACTGAATTAACAAGACAATTATGACCTACCATAGATAAAGAGTTACCTTTCCAACCAAAGAATTTATTAATAATTTTATCAGCTATTCCACGTAAATGTCTCCGCCAAGGAATACCCCTAAATAGAGGAACTCCCAAATATGAAAAAGGTGCTTCCGAATTTCGAACCCCAAGAATAGATCATAAATTTCTAGCTCAGTGTGCATTTACTCCTGACCTGAAATAAACACAACTTTTACTCCAATTCACCTGTTGACAAAAAATGAGGCATAATCATCAAAGAGACGCTTAATGACTTTAAGATTTTTAGTAGTAGCCGAATAAAAAAGAACTACATCGTCTGCATACAAAAGATGGCTGGTAAATCCTAAATTAGCATACCTCGTAACTTTAAGGGAACCCTCTGAAACCATTTTCTTAATCGAACAACTTAGAAATTCCTCTACTAAATAAAAGAGAAGAGGTGACAGGGGATCAACCTGCCGAACTCCCCTAGAGCACGCAAAATAAATCCTGGATTGCCCGTTGACCATAATCAATATGCGACAGGAAGAGAAGATTTTAAAAATCCAGCCTCTAAATCTCTTAGAGAAACTAAAAGATTGCAACACATGCTAAAGGAAGTCCTAATCAATAGTATCAAATGCTTTTCTGATGTCAATTTTAAGGGCCATATGCCCCCCCCCAAACTCTCATTTATGCAGAACATTAATTCCCTCAGAAGCAAGGGCAATGGCATGATGAATAATTCTTCCTTTCACAAAGCCGAATTTCCTATTGGAAATAATACGAGCAGCCACCTCACCAAGTCTATTTGCCAAAATCTTAGTAATAATTTTGAAAATAAAATTAGAACAAGCAATTGGCCCATACTGCTCAATATAGTCAGCACTCTTGATCTTAGGAATAAGAACCATAATACTAGAATTGAATCCAAAAGTCAAATTCCATTGATCGAAGAAATGCAGAATACAATGACAAACATCATTTCCTATCATGTTCCAAAAAGATTGGTAGAATTTACAAGTAAACCCATCAGGACCTGGCACGCTTTCCCCGTTCATGTCAAAAACCACTTCCTGAATCTCTTCTGTAGAAGGCCTTCTAGTCAACTCATAGTTATCCTCATCAGCAGCCAGGTGAGGAATAACTGATTGTACCTGATCAAAATTAGCAACATCATTATTAGCTGAAATAAATTCTCATAAAACCCAACAACATGATGTGAAATAATTGAAGAATCAGTAATCACCTGTCCATCTATGACCAGGCTAGAAATTCCCGTATTAACCTTCCTGGCATTAGCTTTGTGGTGAAAAAAAGTAGAATTCCGGTCCCCGGCCTGCAACCAAGTGACACGACTTTTATCCCTCAAAAAAATTTCCTCTTGCTTAAGAGCCTCATCCAAAGCCGAATGAGCAAGAAGTTCTTTCCGGAATAGATGATCAGAGAAGGCCGATCTCTCAATATCCAGTTAGATATCCTGCAAATCTATTTTACAAGCACTAATACGAAGAGCAAGATTCCCAAAAATATTTTTATTCCAATCACACAATTGACGCCTCAAAAATTTAAGTTTGTATGTGAACACATACATAGGATTAAGATGTGAACCATCCACCCAATTAGAAGCAATATAATCATGTAAGTCGGTATGAGTAAGGCACATATTTTGGAATCTGAATCTAAAAGAAGGAATTTGCCCCATCAAGCATTCAACAAAGATAGGGTTATGGTCCGACTAGTGTCTAGGAAGGGCATGACATCGGACATGATTCCAAACATAAAAAAATCAGCATTAGCCATGGCTCAATCAAGAGCACATTGGATGTGTTGATCTCCCTTTCGACAATTAGACCAAGTAAATTGCGCACCTTGAGTGGGTAGATCAATCAGATCCGCAGCATCGATGAAAGAACAAAAATCTCTACTGGAGTAAGAATTAAAAATCCCTCCCTCTTTCTCATGAGCACCATGAATAACATTAAAATCACCAATCAGTAACCAGGGACAAGTCGGATTGATGCCAAGGAGATTAGCCCAAAGACTTCTTCAGCCTGTGGCCGAATTGCATCCATAAATAAAAGACAACAAGTGTTGTTTTCCGGAGATAGAAACTTCCATGCTCACGTGTTGGTCACCACATGTAACATTCAAAGGAGAGTAAAATTGGTTAGCAAAAACCCAAAGAGAATGGAGAGCCCCTCTATTACAATCAATAAAAAGTAATTCAAGCAATAATGATTGAAATAGACTATCATCATAGACCACCATTGCCTCGGCTAAACAAATAAAATCTGGACGTAAAGTCTTACAAAAATTTAAAAAAAAATTTGTTTAGTAGAGGAATTAGAAATACCTATACAATTCCAAAAAAGAATCTTCATTGATGACTTTTTTCTTGATTTTGCCGTCCAGTGCCATAAGTGGCCTTCCCTTTTCCTCTGCCATTCCCTCTGCCACGTCCACGACTAGCTGCTTGAATAGGGATAGTTTCTGTTTCCTTTATCGGAACTAAATAGGAAGAGTCATCCTTATTATCTGAATAATCTGCCATAAACGTCTCTTGCCCGAAGCATGATCACTAACTTTAGTGGACAAAGGATAAGAAATCGTATTTTCATTATCCTCCTCACTAACATCTGTGAAGTGCCCATCAATTGGTTTATGGGTTTCAATCTTCTTGTCTTTGGTAAAATTCACAACCAAATTCACTACTTCCACATTATCTAATAAAACATTCCCCAACTCAGAACCACGAGCCTGAGGACTAGCCTCAACCTGAACCGTATCATTTCCCGGTTGATTCTCATTAATATTCTCGGCATTAGTTTCCACCTCATTGATCGTGACAATCGTGGCATCAAGATCATTACGCCTACTTTGCGCTTGCTCAATCACAATATCATCTAACCTAGAAGTCGTCGATTTTTCCTTCACAACCATAGGGGTTGTTTCAATATTTTTCCCGGCCACATTCTGTTGTTGCTTGGGAACGTTAGTATCCACCTTCCTTTCGTTTAATTGCTTATTATGTCGACAAGTCCTCCAAGAATGTCCTATAGAAGAACATATCTTGCAAAAATAAGGCATATTTTCATACTCCACATCGACCCAGATTTGTTTTCTTTCTTTCTCAACTCCCAACGTAGTTGGTAAGGTAGTAGCAAGATCAACATCTATCAAAATTCTAGCAAAAT
Source organism: Euphorbia pulcherrima (assembly GCA_947683365.1). NCBI lineage: Eukaryota > Viridiplantae > Streptophyta > Magnoliopsida > Malpighiales > Euphorbiaceae > Euphorbia > Euphorbia pulcherrima. Next base: position 29,900,845 of record CANTUS010000007.1, read on the forward strand.
GACCGAAATCACCTTCAATCGTATTACGATCTACTCTTGAGAATCCACCTATTCCTTTTGCAATACATGTTAAAATAGTAGGATCCCAATACTCCCATGGTAATCCATGTAACTTGACCCAAACTAATGCCTTGGTAGTCTTTTGGTCATCGTATTAAAATCAGGTTGCCATGGTTAAACACGAAAAGTCCCAGCCGTTAACCCGATTGTCCTCTTAAGCAATATTTTTTTGTTTCAATTTATTAGAATTAAGGAAAATATGATAGTATCCTTTACCTAATGAAATCAAGCGTCAGCCCTCCTTCAATCTCCAAACCGAAGAAAGATTTTCTTTCAGGACATATAATTTGTAAGGTGAATCACCTCGTTGTAAAATAATTCGGCCTAGGACACATAGCAATCTTCTTGTCAAGAAGTTTTTAGGGAATCTTGATCAAAGTGAAACCCCCTTTCATTATCACCTCCGCCTTAGCAGCAATAGCAAAGGCCGATGGCTTATCCCTTCCCTTCAAGATTGACGCAAAACTTGGTTGTCCCTTGGATTGAACTCCAATCGGTTTTCGCAGGTTAGGGTTTTCAACACCCTTTGAAACCTTCTCAATATGATGTTGAGTTTCTTTGTCACGAATATTGTAGTACTAAGACAAGTATGAGGCATCCATGATGCGAAAAAGGAAAAAAATAGCTAAGAAGGAACAAAAAAGACCAAAAAAGCCATAGGAATTGATTCGGCAAAAACCCTACAAGAGCACTTTTCCCCAGAAGTCTCCTATGAATTAGGTATATACTTGTCCTAGTTTGTCTTGTGATTACAACTCGATGGCCAATTGTTCAAGTATAACTTCACTAAACTTGTGCGTAATTTATGATTTTGTTGGGTATAGATAGGGTATAGTCTTATCTGGATATATTCTTCCTCTACACTTTTGCATAGTTTTAAGATATTTATTTTGGAAAGATCCTTAAGTTGTTAGGGTGGTAAAATTCTAAATAAGTCTATTAGGGAGACATCCATGCTAAGCATAGAACAAGAGTTGTTTGGGTTCGTATGCATGCATAAAGGGAATCACTAGATCGTAAAAGGGAAATTTATTGTTATTTTGTACATATAAATTGAGGAACTAAGGATTAAGAACCGAAATAACTTAGTTTTCTATTGCAATTGAAGTTTCATTCTCAACGGTGCTTTCTATTCTTACTCTATGAAGCCCTACCTTATGACATTTTATTCTGAATTGTGATTAGAAAAATTTTATTTTCATCTTTTGTAAAACTACATCGCAACGGTTTCCACTTTTTTATTTGACACTAGAGGCACTAACAACTCCTATTCATTTTATGAACTACTATTTCCCGTGCTAAAAAAGTTCGAACAAATATTGGCATAAACAAAACCACATAAGCGAAGAAGAAATACATCCCACTGTTAATAAATACAAACTCAAAAAACACAAAATGTAGATTATTTCACACAAAAAATGTGCTAGAGATTTTCAAATTCAAACTGAAACACATAAATTAGCCATAATGTTTCATTGGACTTGGATTAACAGTAGCATAGACAAGAAGCTCCTCATCTTTCTCTATTAGAGACATCTGAACTTCATCCATAAACACCCATGCTTCTATTCCTTTCTCCACTTTTGCATCCATTAATATAATTGAGTTCGAATATGGAATTTCAGAAGTACTTTCTAAGCCAACACAAGAAACCCACAATGGCTTCCCCCATCCAAAATCAACGTCGTAAAACCCAAAATTACACCAACTTGAAAAACCAACACTCTCCATCTCATTGCTTCCCAATCTCTTAGACATCTCACTTGAAAGCTTTACAAAACCTCCTTCTCCTTGTATGTAATTGACATATTCTGAGTCTATTTTCCGAATCGCTCCTCTTAGGGACTCAACCATGCTCTCCAACTCAGTTTCATTTGTTAATATTGCCTTTGTTGTCCAAGCAAAGTTTCCCATTGAACATTCCGGGAACATAGGCCTAACTCTTGTCCGTAAATTGACTGAAAATGTGACCAATATCGCCTTTTTTTCTTTGATGACCCTCTTCATGGATTTGCAGAGAAGTGCAGTCACAACTTTGAATCGCGTTGGATTTTCCACGCTTGAGCTCGTTGCTTTCGCCTTAAGTGATTCTAGGGCAGATCCCTCGAATAAAACCCTTTGCATGACGGCTTTTCCTCGCCTCATTGACAATGTCTCGCTTAACAACATTCCCTCTCGTGGAACTCGATATATTGTGGAAATACGGACGAAGCATCGAAATAGGGCACAATTTGTGTCGCGGCCACCGATTTATTCGCCACTTTAGCCCAAGCTTTCAAAAAAGAAGCCATTGCAACTCCACCAACAGCCATATGTGAGAATTGCGTGCCAATGGCCATTCCACCGCAAGGGAATAACGTTTCTTGTATCATAAAAACGTAAGATCCCGGACTTGTTTCTCGAAGCATGTCTTCATTTGGCAATAGCTTGTGCGACGTGGATGTTAGATCGGAACGGTTAAGATGCTCAGAAAGAGAAATGGTATGAACCTTAGCATTTACATAGTACGAGCCCTCATCGTTGCAGTCAATCGAAAGGTGATCTGTAATCTTTCCGACGAGAGGGTAGAATCGAGTTAAGATTTCAGATAAAGATTGCTTTAACAACAATGATGTGTGGGGATTGGGATAGAAAAGGATTAAGGGAGTGTAAACAGAAGGCGTAAATTGATCCAAAAGTGAAATCTTGTAAATTTTGAGATGAGATGGAGTTGGGGAACTTGGCCTAATCAACATCTCACTAATTCGTTCTACTTCCATTTTTTTATTTGAAAATCCGAGCTGGAAATTCAATTACAATTAAAGGAATTGAATATAACAACTCTATCCAATTTATTAGACTTCCTGCTGAATATAATATGTCCACGAGCACCATGCATTGATATTATTTAAGTAAAAAAGTACTCTATTGATTAATGTTAGAAATAATACATACACACATGACCCGAGCAATTGGGTTAAACCATCCGATTCAATTGGTCAATTGAACTTGATTGAAAATTATAAAAGTTAAAGAACTTAAGGGGAATTATGTAAGAACCTAATCTAAAGAATCTATTTTTATAAGAACCAAACCAGATATTTTACCATTTTGTTTTAATGAGATTTCCGTCTCTTTGCTATATTCCCTCAAATTTCTGAAATACGTTCTTCATTTCAAATTCCCCCATTCTTTGTTCGTCTACTTTGATATATTGCGCATCGTGACAAATTGATTATATTTCGATGGTAGTGTGAATTACGCAAGAAAAGTATATACTACTAACTTTTAAAATCTCGAGTATGGATAAGGTATATATGAATTCGATTCATTTTTATTTCAATTTCCATCAATTAATAAAAAATGATAGGACATGTATTACTTCAGTCTAGAAAAGGGCTTGCACTATGAAATGTACAAATGTGGATTTAGTGGTTGATACTCAAAACTCATCCTAGTCATTTTATAAGTTCGAATTTATATACGGTTGGAGTGGGTTGGAGTTTTTCCTTATTATTATTATAAGTCCAATAAGACAATTTTCTAAAACTTCAAATTAGTTAACAATTCTATATTATTCTATTATAGAATAATATTTCATATTAATAAAATTTATTAATTATCAATTTAATATTAGACCCCGCCAGGGGCTGCCGCCCCTTGGACCCCGCACCCGGGGGCGCTGCCTCCGGTCCCCCAAATCGTAAATAGTACCCGAACAAGTGTGCACTCTGCACTCTCCATACTTGTTCGATGAAATGTCACGATCGCATTGGTCACCCTAGTTGATCCAATTACACTAAAATATTAACACCAAATGCTCTAAAATATTTTATTTTGGGCTTTTTATCTTTCCAAAACTCATAAGGAGTTTTGTTTAACTCAGGTCTGATGAGAGCTCTGTTGAAAATGTAGCTGGCGGTGTTGAGATCTTCTCCCCGACAATATTTTTGCAGACTATTGTCACTAAGCATAGTCTAAGCCATCCCGACTATGGTTCTATTCTTTCTCTCAACAAAACCATTTTGTTAAGGAGTAAGTAGAGCAGAGAAATTGTGTTCAAGTCCTCTATCCTCACAGAATTGAACAAATTGTCAATTCTCAAATTCGGATCCATGGTCACTTCTAATGCGTGAGATGATTATGACCTGCTCTACTCAATGCGAATGAAAAATTTTGAGAATTTTCAAATAGTTCATCTTTGTTGCTGAGTAAGATGACCTTTGTATAGCTGGAGGAATCATCCTCAACAACCATTGTGAATCTGCTTCCCCCTATACTCGTTGGTTAAACAAATCCAAACAAGTCAATATGAAGAATTCTAGAGGTCTTTTAGATGAAAAATCAGTCTAAGATTTAAAACTCTTCCTAGTTTGTTTTCCTAGTTGACATGTTGTGCATATATGATCCTTTTCAAAAGCAATATTTAGCAGACCCTCAACAAGTTTTTGTTTGGACAATTTGGACAGAAGATTCATACTGATGTGAGCACGGGCTTTTCGGTATCCTGAGGAACGATGATGAATTTTTGCTCTAACATTTTACGGACTAGTTGTTCTATTCTTTGAGAGTTGAATCATGTTTGGCAAGTACCTTTTTGATGATTTTGGACCTTTGACCACGCTTAAAAATCATTAAAATGCATTTAAACTTTAACCGTTATCTTTCTCTCGCGCGCAGTAAACTATTTCGCAATTTTCGCTTTAAACCTGATCTTTTTTTGGAAGTCTCGTTATTTTTCCTAGATTCTAGACTCTCTGTGGTTTCCAAAATATTAATAATCTATTAAATCGAATAACTATAGTGAAAGTTATGAATTTTTGAAGTTTAAAATCCCTAAAATCCAAAAAACCCATGTATCCCCCTCCCTTCGTTGGCCAGAGCCGCCGTCGCCGCCGTTGTGGTGGCAGACACCGCCACCATTGTGGCAATGAGCGCCATCGGGGTGGCCACCCCCCACCACTAGGGTAGCTTTCGCCACTACCCTAGTGGACTTCACCGCCATAGTAGCAGCAGTGGTTCTATGGCAGTGGCGGTGACAGTCGTGCCGGTGGCGGTCACCATGGCATGGCGAGATCAAACCCTTATCTCACTTTCCTTCTATCTCTTCGCCACTTGTTGAGTATTTTTCCCCAAAAATTCACCAAGTCGATGCGTTTTGTGAGTGGAAACTATTTAAATCCATCTAAGAGAGAGAACGAAGGACTTTTCGGACACATTTTGAATTCAAAAATCTAATTTTGAGAGAAAAGGAAGAACATGAGAGAGAAGGCTTAAGAAAAGCATAGAATCTACATTTAATCTCTTCTAATCTCGATTCTTAGTTAATCTTAGGCTTGATCTCATAGCTTAAACACTAAAATCGATTAGAAATCATAGGTTAAAACAAATTAAATAGGTTTTTAGAGACTGCTCTCAAATACTACATAAAATTCGTCACTAATCTGTCACCAATTCTATCACAATTTTTGTCACTATTTCATCTAAAAATCATCAAAAGGATCTCACTAAGAGTTGATTCGAGTCTCCAAAGATAGATTCACGACCTTGAGGTAACCAATCTGAGTTCCCTTATCTTTTTAGTTTCTTTTATCGTGTTTTTAGTTGTTGTTTTGGTGATTTCGGAGTTTGTTCCCCCTTGTTTATTTGGTGTTCTTGCGAAATCCCAGAAAATTGCCAGACCTCTATAGGAACAGCCTTCACTGCTATCCCTATAGCCTTGACTGTCATTCCTATGGTGGTGAAGGCTATAGTTATAGTGGTGAACCCTATCCCTATAGAGGTCCCGCTACTTTTTGTGATTTTGAATATTTTCTACCCCAAATCCATAGAATCAACATTATTTGTGTGTTTTAAGTCTAGATCTATTGAGATAATGATTGATTACAACTTAAAACCTCGATGATTTTGAGTTTATGGACGTAAAAACACCCGACTTTCCCCTTAAAAGTGAATTTTAAAGGCAAGGTTGTAGTTACAGCTTTGACCGTCGTCGCTATAGCCTTGACCGTTGTCCCTGTGGCCGTGGCGGCTATAGCAATGACCATGAAGGCTGTCGCTACAACATTGCCTATCTGATTTTGGTTTTAGCTCTGTTTCGGTTTATTTAGTAGTTTGTCGTTCTTTTTTCGCGTTTTTCTCACCGATCCACACCCGAAAGTTTTTTATAAAAATCATAAATATTCTAAAATAAATTAAAACAGTTTTAATCTGATTTATTTAATTTATTTATTATTTAATTGATTAAATAGCCCATAAATGTCTACAAAATGGGTTTTTAACTCTAAAAATTCCCCAAAAAATATTTTACTACATAATAAAATTTGTTTGTCTGCCTTTCATTATTTGTGCCTTATTTGTGAATGATTTATCATGTTTTGAGACATTTCAGTGTTGATAAGTTTGGTTGAGACCCGATTTCGGTCTCTTATTATTTATTCATCTTACTTTCCTTGCATTAGAAAAATGTATAGGAATTCGTAAAGCCATATAATAATAATTTATTTCTTGCCTTATTTATTTATCACTTATTGCATGATTTTATTGCTTGATGTATGAATTATTAACCGAAAACTCTAATTAGGAGAATTTAAAACCCATAAGAAATAAAGTTACCTTTATTAAAATATAAATAGTTTGATTTGATAAATGAAGAATAGGCATCATCATCCATACTCGGAATCTCGATTTTATGGTATGATCCAACAACTAGGTGGGAATATCGTACCCAAATTCCTGGTAGAGCTAAACCGGGTAGTGACTCTATCTTAAAATATGGGATTCCGATCTCATATCTTTTTAACTTATAAATCGGACTAAATTTCAACTTCAACATTATTCCATGAGCATTTTCCTTACGCCTAAAATGAGGATCCATCCCTTACAGCACCGCTTTATAGCGCCTCCGTACTTTTCCTTGCTCACCTCTCACGGGGGTCCTCGCGAAACGTTTGCCTGGTCACAGTGGCGACTATGCTGGGTATTTCCCTTAGCTTAAAATTTGAAAAAAAATCTCTCTCATTTTCAATATTGGTTAAAGGATTTTGATGATGTGCTAAAATCTTTTTTAAATCAAAGCTTTATTTCTTATGCCTTTTGAATCCTTCGCATAGTTAGATACTAGGTTAAGGTGCCATTATCTCACCCCGTGAAGCTCACTTGTATACGTCATGCCCGACAGGAATTGGGGATATTTCTGGATGGATCACTCATTTCAACCAACACGTAATTCTCGTGATAACACTCATTTAAGGAGTGATTGAGTTACGCGCAGAATCAATGTAAAAGAGACATTTCTATAGTAATGTGCTACAATACCAGCAGTTTGAGACCATGACCGCGTTAGATAAAGCCATAGCAACTTCCCCTTAGGGAATCACCAAAACACGCATGTTTAAGATTTAGGTCGCATACTCAATTGTCGTTCGTTGGTGTTTGAGTTAACCCCCAAATCTTTTGAATGATGTTGTGTGGGAGTCATAAGGTTGGAAGAAGTTCGCTTTTCACATGCAATTTGTGTTGTGCTCATGCATACGCACCTCATGCATAGGCTGCTTATGGCCGACTTTTATTTTATTCTTTCGCTTACCTCTACTCTCCCCTCGCTTGAAAGGGGAATTTAACAAAATTCCTGAGATCGTTTGAGTCCCAAGGAACCGTATATAGTTCGCTAGGTATAGCGAGGGATTCACACATCTAATGTATTTTAGGGTTAAGCTTCGCATTATAAGCTTTTCTACTCTCTGCCTCTCTAAACCACCCTTGTATATACAACATTAATCACTCGAGTAATTATGTAATCATTCACTTCATCCATGGTTCAATCCGGGCTGATCATCTTTCGATTTCTCAATTAGGTCAGGACGTCCTCGCTGTCGCAGTCCTCTTTGGCTCTGACTCGATCATCATTTGGTTCGCCAATCACTAACTTCAGTTTCAGGTTTAGAATCTATTTTGTTTGCCATGTCTGATTTGCCTCCAATCAGTGGGATTCTATCTGAGAGTACTCCTCCTCCTCTTGCTCCTCCTCAGACCGATCAGAATCAGTTGCGGTTAGGTACTGAGATAGCCAGCGCTATGGCCATATTTTTACAGTCTAATCTATTTTATATTTCCATCAAAGAGCAAGTCTGATCAGCTCTGAGAGAAGAGAGGGATGCTCAGAGGCATTTGAGGCCCATGTTTCAAGCTCAAGGACAGTTAAAAACCACTTAAAATAGATCTAGTAAGGCCCCTCCCAATAAGCATCAATTTTTGGCTCCACCGCTCTTGCCTATCCGACCAAGTCAGTTTCAGTTCGGTCAGACCTCAATTCAGCCCACCTCATCCTTTCCTCCATCAAAATTTGCTTTTCCTCCTCCTTTGCTCTCGAGTCCTATCGCTCGGGCTCCCATCTTCTCCACTTTCTCAAGGGGTTTTACTCTACAAATGGTCATTCCCTCTAGTGGTTTCATCCTCCCTCCGGCACCGCTAATATCCTTTTCACCTTCTCCTCCCAATTTTGTGGCTACCCAACATGGAACTACTTACCCTTAAAACCCTTATGCTCACCCTTAAGTTGAGATCCCAGCTCCTTCTCCCCCCCTTCAGTTTAGAGCCACCTCTGTGCACAGCGACCAGGTCACACATCCTCTGGGTGTGACACCAATCGACCAGGTCATGCAATCTTCGGGCATAACACCCGAAGTGGCGGCACTTTTGAAGCAGCTACTAGTAAGAATGAAGAGAAGAACGAAGAGAGGGACGAAGATTGGGTCCCGAAGAACTTTTTGATGCCTAGAATGGAAGCCTACTCCTGTGAGGGACCTCCTAAATCTCACATTGTGATGTACGCATAAATTGTGCGTGTTCAGAAGATTGGGGACAAAGTTCTTCCTAAGTTATTTCCTTGTACTCTGACAAGGCCGGCGCTTGAGTGGTATAATACCCTTCCTGAGTTGAAGATCCTAGATTGAAAGCTCCTTTCTGAAGCGTTGATCGCCCATTAAGGTTTCAACTAGACCATGGAAACCACTATCCAGCATCTTGAGGTGATTAAGCAAAAGCCAAGCAAGACTTTCAAGTCCTACTTTAATGGATGGATGGCCACCCAAGTCCTTACGAAACAGAAGATCAGCTTGAAGGAGATGATCCTAAAGCTCCTAGATAGAGCTCTCCCGATTATCCATGAAGAGAAGGAAATCAATTCTTACGAGTCATACACAGAAGTCTTCGAGAAGGCTAAGAAAATAGAGCACCGAGAAGAGAAAGAAAAAGCAAACAAGCCAAGTGGTGGCAAGCCCTGGTTTAACAAGAGCAACGATTCTGGAGCTTTCGAAGTTGCTCCCATCCAAGCCGAGGAGAAGACTCCCACAGTTCAAGTCATCTCTCAAGAGAATGTCTCTGTATTTCAAGTTGTGCCTGCTCGAACACCTGCTTAGAAAGCATTCATATCTCCGTGGAAAATACCTTTTAGTATCCTTTTTTCCAAGTTATAAGAGAAGGGCATGCTTAATTCTCTTCGTGAGTATCGTTCTCCTACGCCCAATGAAAAAGGGAATTTTTGTCGCTGTCATGTTCAGGTAGGGCATAAAATAGATCAATGCAAACCTCTGGGTAGGGCCATTTAGCGCTTGGTAAGAGAACGAAAAATGGATCAGCCAGCTAGGAAACCACTACTGAGGAGAATCCATCACCAAGCTCAAGCGATGAGGTAGGAGCGGCCAATTTCGGTCTCCCTAAAGAAATTATGTTGATCATGTCTTCTCCAGTTCAGTTGACATCATTATGGAAGCCAATTCGATCACCAAAACTGATAAGAATCTTGCGAGAGCTCTAGCGAATGAAGGAGATAAGATATCAGCCGAATAAGTGAAAGTTCTAAATCTCATCCTGGATGACGCACCAATGAAAGCTACCGAGGATGCTTAATGTACCAATGCTACAACTCAAGACCCTCCGCTTGTGGAGGATGACTATCTATGATGTAATTTTCTTTTCTAGTATTTAGATGTGAACAATTCTACCTTTAAGGCACTTTATTTCAATGAAGACTCTTATTTTGTTTATTCGCTTGATGTTTTGCCCGAAGGGTCCATGCATTCATTTTATCATAAGCATAATGTGTTCAGCATTCATGACATTTCTTTAACTAAAATAAGTACATGTGATAACCTAAAATGGTAACCATTTCTAATGACCTAACCTCTGAAAGTCAAAGAGAGATAATTAAAGTGCCAAAGATTATGATAACGCCTTCAACTGGTCATACCAAGACATGCCTTAGCCCTTTCTTGGATAGATCGCATCCCATCATAGAAAAAGAAGCTCAGTCCTTCCTTGGATAGATCCAATATGTTAATTGGTTCGTTGCTGGCCTTACAACTGTGTGTAAGCCCATCTTCAAGCTACTAAAGAAAAGGTAAGCCTTAGTAGGGGCAGCTTATTTCTCAAAAATAGGGAAAGTCAAGCCTTGCACCATCATTACCGCCAAGAGGATGGCTAAGTTCATCAAGAAACACGTCTTTACTCGGTACAACCTACCTCGCCACATCATACTAGATAATGGGGTTTTCGTTTTAAGGGGGAATAACCAATTTGATCAAGAAATATGAGACATAGTGTTATAGGGCTTCACTTCACATACCATGAGCTAATGGGGCAACCGAAACAGCAAATCAGTCTATTAAGAAGTTTCTTTCTATAAGATACAGAGATTGAGCCGATGAGCTACCATTCACCCTTTAAAGATATCAAACAAGTGTCAGAGTTCCTGCGAATTCGAAGCCTTTCTCTTTGGTTTATACTAAGAAGCCATAATCCCGGGCGAAATCGAGATAAAGTCCTTGAGATTCTTACTAAATCCAAGCTAAAGGGACCCCATAGACTAAAGCACGGTTCCGAATAGCTTAAACAATCTTCAAATATTCCAGTAGCGCATACCGAGGCTGAAGTACAACCGTGTCGAGCATCTGGAGTATCCATCAAGGGCCAATGATATGGTTGCAAAATAAGAGAAGCCTACCAACACCGAACCAAAGGGGAAGTTCTGTCCAAATGGGAAAGTACCTCGGTTAATCAGAAAAACACTCGATACAAGGGACATGTAGATTACAATTATGGATGGTAACAAATTTATGAACGCTATCAAACAAAGTAGGTTGAAGCGTTATCATATTTAACCATAGAGAATTAAATTTAGAAAAGCGGGCCGTCGAGTGGTCATCTATTGCTCGTGCTAAAATTAGGGTGTATCCCGCTGGGTGGTATTCTACAAACCGGTCATGAAAAAGTTGGGGTGCAAAATAAGTCACTAGGCTGAAAACCTAAAAAGGGCAGTCTAGGAAAAAGTCAGGGTAAAAGTGAGTTGAGAGTGTGCTGGCTATAAAACTTGCACAGGCTAGTTAACGCCAGATTTTGGGTCAATAGAAATGGTTATCTATTGTGAAACTATGATCCAAATCACAAATTAAACTAAACAATCCTGATCAGGTTTGAAAGAAATAAAAACTTAAAACTATGTAAATCCCAAATCCAAATGAAAACATCCGGACAAAGATCCATCTACAAGGTTGTCCATTGAAGATATCAAATACCTAAGCACATGGAATCATCATAATAAAGATTGGAAAGGAAACAAGCTTTAATCCCTCAAGAACAACATCCGAAAGAGCTGATTGCCATATCTCCGGAAGAAGGCAGACCTAGAGAATATGAGTCTAAAGACATCCGGAAGACTCATGCTTAAAGACAATGGGAAAAGTTTTAAAACAACTTTTCCCTCCACCTTTTGGTCTATAAAGTCAAAGATCCTTTCCCCAAGATAAAGACAAAATGACAGCTTGCATTTATCAGAGAAAGAACAAAAGTCTGACACCGGACTAAAAAAGCTAACAACCTTTTTCACCTAGACCAATAAGGAGGCGCGTGGAGCTCACACTAAAAAGTTAATGGTGTAAAAGTTGGTGCATCATAAAAACCAAGTAAAATGATCACTGACAACTTTTTAGCATCAATCCTAGAATTCAAATGGGTCAAATTATAGTCTAACGAATTGATCAACGGTTCCGAAAGAGCCATCTAAAACCTGATCAAGGGTGAAGATTCATTACAGGTTCAACAACCCACAACAGCTACATTTATGATGGAAGCCTATAAAAGGGAAACTTCACCAAATGAGAAGGTTAGCTGTTTAATTGACAAAAACAAGTAACAAAGAACAAGCATTCAATCAGCTTACAAATCCCTTCAAGAATCAATTTATTCCAAATCTGTTGTAATGATTCCTAAGTGAGTTATAAACTTAAGGAAATCCAAAAACCAAAACCTTTGTGAAAATAAGAGTGTAAGGATCTCGAACTTGGGTGAGTTGGGAGATTGGGATACAACTTGAAGTTGGTGCTTTGAGTGGGAACTCCCTGTAGGACTAAGCTTAGATTCAGGGTAGAAGTCTAAGTTGTATATCCTGCTAAATACTAAAGGACTCAGCTAAGAGTTGGTGCTTCTAGTGGTATATCCTACATCCGGAAGGGGTTACCATTTGGAGATAAATTGTAAGGCTTGATTCCTACCAGTTGGAAAGGAATCCACTAGTGGAAAAGCTCGGAGGAAGGAACTCCGGGGACTGGAGTAGGCGGGGTTGAACCAGGATAAAAACCTTATGTGTTTTATTTCTCTAACTTTTATTATTTGCATTATATTATCATAACTGTATCATCCGGATCCATCATTCGATTTATAATCAAAGACACTACACTAAGACTTTTTAAAGTCTTTATATTCCACGAAAAATGGTCATTCACCCCCCCTGACCTTATAAAGACCTTCACAGGGACTAACAAGTGGTATCACAGCAAGTGCTCAAAACTAGAGATCTAACAATCTCGAGCTAAAGGTCCAATATTTTGATCCATACATCAAAATGAGTTTCTAAAACTCACAACTCCTACTTAAGGGTATGTCTGTTACCCATCCTCCACTCATCACTGGTGAACATTACACTTTCTAGAAGAACTGAATGAAGTATTTCATACAATCACAAAGCATGCAAGCATGGTTAGTCATTAAAGATGGCCCATATGAACCTACTTATGAAGTAGAGGGTCTGACTTCCCGAAAGCCCTCAAGTATGTGGGATGAGAATGACTTTAAAAAGTTGCGTAAAAACTCATATACTATTAACATGCTTCATTGTGGTCTTAATGTAGCTGAATTCAATAGAATATCTGGATGCGAGATTGTAGAATAGATTTGGGAGAAGCTGGAGGTAACCTATGAAGGAACCACCAAAGTAAGAGAAGCTAAGCTTGATCTACTCCAGCAAAAGTTTGAATCCTTCAAGATGGAGCCTAAAGAATTAATTAGCAGCATAAACACTAGATACACCAATCTAGTGAATGAGATGAAGAGGCCTAGAAAGGAGATCCCAGAAGTAAAAATGGTCAAGAAAGTGCTTCAAAGTCTCACCAAAGAATGGGATAACAAAAGGACTGCCATTGAGGAAGCTCATGACTTAAACTTTTACAAGTATGATGAACTCATTGGTAATATTCTAACCCAAGAATTGTCCTTGGAGAGATATAGCCAACAAGAAAAGAAGCCTGAGGAGAAGAAGAAAGCCATTGCACTTAAGGTAGAATCCACCGGATCAGCTTCATCAGGAGAAGAAGAGCAAATCATTGAATCAATGAGCACCAAAGATCAACTTAGTCTACTAACCAGAAGGCTCAACCGATTAATACAAAAGAAAGATAGAAGGAAATCAAGAAAGTATGAATCCCAAAGACCAAGAGAAGGAACTTCCATAAGAGACAGGCCTAGAAGAAATTCGGAAGAAAAGAAGGATCCGGAGAAAGAAGCTGCATATTTTGAATGTGGTGAGAAAGGTTATTTCAGAACAAAATGTCCCAGCATAAGAGAACCAAGAAGTTTAAAAGGAAGGAAATGGTAGCTACTTGGAGCAACAGTGAAGAAAGTAGCAGCTCATCTTCAATAGAAGAAGAGGAGACTACCAATTATGCATTCATGGCCCTGACTGATCCGGAAGTAGAGCAATCTGGAAGGAATGCCTCCAAGCAAGAAACAGTGCAAATTGAAGGATTAGAATCAGATACAACAAACATTGAGGTAAATTCTTGTTCTAATTCTGCTTCTAATCTTGACCTTGTTAGAGCTCTATCTATTGTAATCAAGGGTGTAAAGAAGAATGCAAAAGGAGTTGGCAGGAGATGCTAAAGTAATGGCACAAGATATCAATTTGGTTAGAGAAACCAAGCATATTGATGTTGTGGAGGAAAACTTCCTGAGGAATCAAGTTTAGATCCTAAATGCAAATGTAATGGGACTGGATAGAGAAATCAATCTATTAAAGGAAGTATCCAGGAAGAGGCCGGAGACAAAAGCTCTAAGAAGAGATAGTCATCGTCCTACTCAGAATAGATTCCAAAAGACCCCTAATCAAAGGATAAATGAAGTTAGTGGGCAAACACAAGCCCAAAGATATACTACTACTCAAAAGGAAAAGGCTAAGGTGGCCTACAACCAATAGCCTATCAAACAAAGAAGAAATTGTAGAGCCGAATTTGCACCTCCAACTAGCTTCCGGATTAACACCGGACCATCCACCAGTAAGCAAAAAGCTGGGTATAAAGGTAATTATGGAAAGAAGGATCTGGAGAAGATCAGCGAGAAGCAAAAGCAAAACATTCCTATTTCGGGGTGCAGGTTTTATAGGAAAAATAATCATATTACTAAATCATGTACATTAAAAAATGGTTATTATGATGTTTACCTTTGGCCTGATATGGTTATTAACCCTGAGAGGACCCAAATTTGATTGGGTACCCAAACTCACTTGATCTATTTTGCAGGTATGCCTTAGATCAACAGTAGATCAACACACTTAGTATATTGATAGTGGATACTCAAGGCACATGACAGGTGATAACAAGGCCTTCATCACATTGACCCGGAAGAAGGGAGGTAAAGTAAGCTTTGGAGACAATCAAAAGGGACAGATCATTGGTCATGGAACCATTGGATCCGAGTTAAAGATAGAAGATGTCTCATTGGTTGATGGACTAAAATTCAACTTGCTAAGTGTGGCCTAACTCTGTGAAAAAGGAAGAAAAGTCACATTTGATTCCGAAGGCTGCTCAATCTATGATAGTAAGTCCAACCAACTCATTCTTTATGCACCTAGAGTAAATAATGTCTATTTTGTAAACATTAAAAATGATAAAAAAAAAAAAAAGAATATCTGCTTGGTGTCTAAAGAAGAAGAATCATGGCTATGGCACCGGAGGTTAGGATATGCCAGCATGAACCTCCTGTCCAAACTAGCCAAAAATGAATTAGTAGTGGGTTTGCCTAAGGTTGCTTTTGATAAGGATCATCTATGCACTGGATGTCAATTAGGTAAACAGCATAAGAAAAGTTTCCCTTCCATCTCGAACATTCCTTCCAAAAGAGTACTTGATCTCCTACATATTGATCTCTTTGGTCCAATCAAACCATTGAGTTTAGGTAGAATACACCATGGTCATTATGGATGATTATTCTCTATATACCTGGGTGCTAGCAAGAAAGGATGAAGCCTTTGATTAATTCTCTAAAACATTCATCCACTATCAAGGGTATAAGCATTGCACGCATCCGGAGTGATAATGGTGGAGAATTAAAAAATAAGCATTTTGCTGACTTTTATGACTCCAAGGGTATTGAACATAATTTCTCTGCCCCTCACACTCCTCAATAGAATGGAGTTGTTGAGAGAAAGAACAAGACCATAGTTGAAATGGCTAGAACCATGCTCAATGAAAATTGTTTGCCAAAATACTTTTTGGGGGAGGCCGTGAACACTGCATGTTATATTTTAAATAGAGCTCTTATCTGAAAGACCATAGAAAATACACCCTATGAAATCTGGAAGGGAAGAAAACCCAAAATTGGGTATTTCAAAGCATTCGAATGTAAATGCTACATCCTTAATGATAGAGAGCAACTAGGGAAATTTGATCCTAAATCTGATGAAGCAATTTTCCTTGGCTACTTAACATATAGTAAGGCTTATAGAGTCTTCAATAAATGAACCCAAACTGTGGTAGAGTCTATACATGTAGATTTCGATGAGACTATCACTACAAGAAAGAAAAGTTACACTCCGGAAGATCCAATTCTGGAAGCTGAAAATTCTAGAGAAAAGAAGGAAGCAGGAATTCCTGATTCATTTCAAATCAAGAAGTACAATGAGGAAGATGAAGGAATATCTTTTGATCTAGAAGTACAACAAGTTAATCTCAACCCACAGGAGATTGACTTTAATGAAGGCCAAGAAGGAGTGGTTGAAGCTGAAG
The DNA here is from genome assembly GCA_947683365.1 of Euphorbia pulcherrima. Taxonomy (NCBI): domain Eukaryota; kingdom Viridiplantae; phylum Streptophyta; class Magnoliopsida; order Malpighiales; family Euphorbiaceae; genus Euphorbia; species Euphorbia pulcherrima. The sequence goes on from CANTUS010000007.1 coordinate 29,917,215, forward strand.
TGGAGCAAGTCCCAGTTCAACATGAAGGCCTACAAAGGGAGATCGGGCATACAAAGATCATTCCATTGAAAATATTCTGGATGATGTTCAGAATCCTGTGAGAACCAGAGGTCAACTCAACAGGATGATGAGTCATGCTACTTTTGTCTCTCTCATAGAGCCAAAGAGATTTCAAGATGCTGAAGGAGATGAAAGTTGGATGATGGCAATGTAGGAAGAGCTAGATCAATTCATCAGGAATGATGTATGGGATCTAGTACCACCTCCAAAGGGAAAGTCAATCATTGGCACCAAGTGGGTGTTCCGGTATAAGCTTGATGAATCCGGAGTGGTGGTGAGAAACAAGGTAAGATTAGTTGACCAAGGCTACAACCAGTATGAAGGAATTGACTTTGAAGAAACCTTTACATCTGTAGTAAGATTGGAAGCAATCCAGATTCTATGTGCTTTTGCATCATTCATGGGGTTTACACTATACCAAATGAATGTCAAAAGTGAATTTCTAAATGGAGTTATCCAAGAATAAGTCTATGTTAAGCAACCACCCGAATTTGAAGATCCAAAGCATCCGGATCATGTCTAGAAGTTGAAGAAGGCTCTTTATGGATTAAAGCAGGCACCCAGAGCCTGGTATGAGAGGTTAACCTCATTCCTTATATCTAAGGGTTATATTAGAGGCAAAGCAGACACTACCTTATTTATCAAAAAGAAGAAAAATGATATCATTCTAGTCCAAATCTATGTGAATGATATCATATTTGTAGCTATCGATGAAAGGATGTGTAAAGAATTTAGCTATGCAGAATGATTTCGAGATGTCCATGATGGAAGAACTCAACTTCTTCCTTGGTCTACAAATCATTCCGGATGGGATTAAGCAGTCAAAGTACACCAAGGAAATCTTGAAGAAGTTTGAAATGGACAAAAGCAAGCCTATGTCCACTCCAATGGTATCAGATACAGTCCTATCCAAGGATTGTGAAGGAGAGAATGTTGATCAAAAGCTCTTTAGAGGGATGATTGGCTCACTTCTATACAAGACAGCTAGCAGACCTGACATACACTATGCAGTTTACTACTATGCAAGGTATCAAGCCAATCCTAAGGATTCTCATCTCAAAGCAGTTAAAAGGATCCTAAGATACCTCCTAGGAACCACTAAAGTTGGACTATGGTAACCTAGTAATGGAGATTTCACAATTTAAAGGTTCAGTGATGCAGACTATGGCAGAGACACTCTTGAGAGAAAAAGTACAGGAGGCTGCCATTTCCTTGGAAATTGCTTAGTGTCATGCTATAGCAAGAAGCAAACTTTAGTTGCTTTATCTACTATAGAAGCAGAATACATGGCAGCTGGAAGTTGTGTTGCTCAACTCCTATGGATCAAACAATAACTTGAAGATTATGGAGTTCAATCCGGATGTGTGGATGTAATGTGTGACAACAAAAGTGCTATTGATGTGTCAAAGAATCTAGTTCTCCATAGCAGGATGAAGCATGTCAACATAAGGCACCATTTCATTAGAGATCATGTAATGAAGAAAGATGTTGCATTGGTATATATTCCAACCAATGAGCAAAGAGCAGACATCTTTACTAAACCACTAAGTAAAGATCAATTTGGAAAGCTAAGGGAGTCAATTAGAATGTCAAATCCAATTTGAATTAATCCGAAAGATAGATTGGAATCAAGTAGGATCCTTGGCCGAAAACTCAATCCAGAAGATAAGTATTGGGAGAAATCTACTCCAAAAGCATGCCACGCCAGCAGATAAGAATGATAAATGGCAGTAAAAGCTCATAAAGGTAATAGTTACTTTTTGAATTTCAAAAGTCCATTGGCTATTACACGCGTGGTAAATTCAATAGTTATTTCAAAAATAAACCATTCCTATTCTCTGGTTAAACTGAATTTACCTCTCTCCTAAAACTCTGACTGCCATGTCATCAGTCCAGCCAAAATAACTGGCGTCTGGATTACCAAACTACCCTCACTTTGAAAATTCTATATAAACCCCTCAAAATCACCGTTCTTCTTCACGCGAGCAACTACTATACTGTTACTCTGCAAAAATCAAAACCCAAACCCTAAATTCTTCAACTCTTTTCTAAAATGGTTGCAATTATGACAAAAGATGGACTAGTAATGCTTCCAACCCATAACATTTTTAAAGAGTCTAATCTTTAAAATGGAGAATTCATTCGCGCAAATTTCAAACCCTCTGACTACGTACTCCCTACAGACTATTTAGGGGATAACTTCTTATTTGAGACGGACCCTTACTCCAAGCTCATAGAAGATCAGAATCTCACAGATTTCCTCAAAGTTAACTATCCCACTTATCCTGACTTGGTCAAGGAATTCTATAAGAATCTCAGTGTTCACTCCAAGTTTGATGCTCTTCGAACCAAAGTCTAGGGCAAAGAAATTACTGTAACCCCAGATTTCTTCAAATAGCACCTGGGTATGAAGAATGAAAGTGTTTTGCTAAGGACTAATGGTGATGAACAGAAAGTCATGTACAAAGCCAAAGAGTGGTTACATCCAAACTACTTCAGAGATAAATTTAGCACATATTTTCCTCAAGTTCCCAGATATCCCCAACATGCCATGGCCAAACTAGTCCTAATAAGAAAAGGTTCTCTCACAATAGTGTCTTCATTTCAACATTGCATGCTCCAACACTGGGTTAGGAGCAGGGTAGTAAATATGCATGTATTAATCATTCACTTCCTCAATCAGCATGTAAATTCTCATGGCGCGCTCATCACGTGGATCCTCCTAGCCAATAAAATCAATCTTATAGGATTTGAATCCATCACTGGTAAGGAAATCCTAGAGAAAAACTTCAAAAAATTGACCTACAGGGAGAAGTGGATAAAGGAAAAGGCTAAAAAGCAAGGAGATGAAAGGAAGAGCAAAGCCAGAAAAACAACAGATCCAATAGAAGCTCCAATCTCCAAGAAGGCCTGCACTGCTAAATCTAAAGCTGTAAAATAACCAGTTGCAAATCTGAATGAAGAAGTGGATGAGGATACCCAGACCATTACCCAGCTGCTACATAAATCCCCTGAAAAGCCAAAACCAAGGGGAAGTCTGATCAAAATGACTGATTTATTGAAGAGACCAGTGTGTGATCCAGAAGTGAGGGAAACCATTGCAGTAGTTATTGCTGCAATAAGAAAGGGTTATCAAAAGGGCCAGAAGAGGAAAGCATCTGAATTGCTGAAAGGGGGAAATGGGTCTGATGAAGAGGAGATGGAAGATGAAATTCCTACACCAAAGAAGCAGTTCACCCAGAAGGGGGGCACTTTTGATGAAGCAGCCAAAGCACAAAAGCTTCAAAAGAAAACTGCTAAAAGGCCAACTGCTATCATCATTGATGAGGAGGCAGCAAAGAGGGTAATTCTGGAGGAGTTGGCTAAGGCCAAAAACTCAAAGGGCAAGAATGTGCCCCGATCAAATGAGGGCATCCTTCTAGAGGATCCTCAGTATGAAGAGATGATGGCTTCTGTGGCAGAGAACTACCAGCTGAACAATTTAGCCATTAAAGGACCCGGGGGATCTTCTTCTCAATCAATTCTAATTGACTCAAATGCCAAGGTTGAGCTATCCAAAATTCCAGAATTCAGATCCTTCAATTTCCTACCCATCACAGAACCTCTTTCGGAGAACCTACTAAGTCTGGAAGCTAAGATCCCTATGAAAATAAGTCCTATAAAGGCAAAAGTAGAGGGCATTGAGGACATATCTAATGCGCCTTGGGGAGGTAGAATAAGCCCTATAAAGGCACTTGGACGGATGACTGAGGACACTTCCAGTCATCCGGGGGTTAAAGTGGGAGAATATGAAGAAGCAATCATACCATCCCAAGCACAACTCAGTGAGGTAACTCCTATGACAGCTAAATTAAATCTTATCGCTGATATTGCTGCTGGTAATGAAATAGTAATCAAAATAAGGGACAACTTGGATACACATGTCCCAATTGTATCCAAGGAAGGTGTGCCCAACCCCGGATAATCTTATTATAAAGGAGGGACATTGTCTGGGATCTAATGAGAACACTTCTAAAGTGGACTCAACGGGCGAGGCAAGTTTGGAGGATAGGTCAGAAGAGAGGGAAGAAGAACAATATCCAGAGGAGAGTGACAAATAAATAGATAATGAACCTTCCAGAAGTAGCTCAAGTTTTGGAGATGATACATCAAGCTCCTCTGAAGAAGAATTCCCTTCGAAGGTTAGCCCTATGAGAGTGCCTACTAACAACACCATCAAACCTAAAGTTTTAGCAGCACTTCATTTGCTTAAAGGGGCTGCCCTAGAAGAAAATGAAGAAGGGTATATCAAGCAGAGCCTTGGGACTATCTGTGCTCATTTCAGAGGGGTTGAAAAGGAACTGCTAAGATAAGCTGTTGATCAGGATATGAAAAAGGAGTTGGGAGAGATCAAATTATTAGTAAAGAAAATAGAAGACAAAGTCTCGGATTTCCCCACTCCGGGAGCAATTGTAGAAGCATCTCTCTCTCTGATCAAGCCAACCTTGAATGAGCTTAAGGAGAATGGTTCCACAGCTAACCGGACTACTGATCAAGCCAACACATTGGCTTCAAATAACTTTGGAACTGTTCTTGACAAGATCACATCATCCTCCTCTGAGCAAATAGAAGAAATAAAGGCTTAGCTGGATTCCAAGTTTAAAAACTTGTCAAAATTCATGGATGAGAAAGACCCTAATCCGGCCATAAAAGATTTAGGAGTAGACTAGCAAGTCACCCAAGAAATGGTGGTGCATTTCTCTAGAGAAAATTCTTCCCAAATTCAAGGAGAAAATTTTGGATGATATGGGTGATGAATTGCAAAGCCATATAACCGGATTAGAGAAGCAAATAAATGATTGGAAGGCATTGATCACAAAAGAGCTCTCTCTCTAATCTGAATCCTTGCATAATATCCGGAAAGGACTTAGTGAAGAAATCACCCTCCTCTAGACCGGAATCAATAATCTCTCAATATCAGGATCCTCTTCCTCCCCTGCCATTCTGGAAAGCCAGCTCCTTTCAGTCTTCCACAACCTTGTACAAGCAATTGGAGACTTTGGCTTCTTCGGACAGAAATGGATGACAACTCTTCTGAAGGTACTCTTCCCTTACTATGATTCCAAGGATCAAGAGTTTGTCTTACGCATTCATCCATCCATCAGGCAATCCTATGACAATCTGAAGAAGAACATCCAGCCTTACTATCTCATTCCTCCTATGGTGTACAAAATCATTGATGAAAGGACCAAAGGTAGTGCTGACTATGCAATTTATTCAAATGTGTGGCAAGCAGCTTGGGATAACAAGACTTATATGGTTATAGATCCCCAAGCTGGAAACAAAAAGGGGGGGAAGAGTATACAAGAACCTAGATTCTACAAGGGAAAGGAGAAAGAGGGAGAACCATCCGGAGGGAATCGAAATTAGACTAGCTATTCTATAATTTCTGTAATATTTTGTAATAGCTAGATTCACTATTATATACCTCTGTAATTTGTAATCAGAACTTCATTGATGTTAACTATTGTTAATAGCAGAAGTATATATATATATATATATATATATATATATATAGTGAAAATATCTAATTCTCAAAATGTTGCTTCTAAAGTACAATCTGCAATTGTACTAAAATAAACTTAGAAGCTAGACTTGAAAAATATTGGGGGAGTTAGGATGCCAGAATTATGGGGGAGTAAAATCTATAAATGTCTAAGTATCAAGAATCATACTTAGTACATAGATACACCATTCCCTTGTACTTAGTTTTTGTTTCCATCAAAAGGGGGGAGATTGTTGGGAAACTATGATCCGGATCACAAATTAAACTAAACAATCAGGATCTGGTTTGAAAGAAACAAAAACTTAAAACTATGTAAATTCCAAATCCAAATGGAAACATTTGAAAAAAGATCCACCGACAAGGTTGTCCATTGAAGATATCAAATACCTAAGCATATAGAATCATCAAAATAAAGCTTGGAAAGGAAACAAGCTTCAATCCCTTAAGAATAGCATCCGAAAGAGCTAATTGCCATATCTCTGAAAGAAGGCAGATTCGGAGAATATGAGTCTAAAGACATCCGGAAGACTCATGCTTGAAGATAATGGGAAAAGTTTCAAAGACAACTTTTCCCTCCACCTTTTGGTCTATAAAGTCAAAGATCCTTTCCCCAAGACAAAGACAAAATGACAGCTTGCATTTTTCAGAGAAAGGATAAAAGGACTGACACTGGACTGAAAAAGCTAACAACCTTTTTCACCTAGACCAATAAGGAGGCGCATGGAGCTCATACTAAAAAGCTAATGGTGTAAAAGTTGGTGCATCATAAAAATCCAAGCAAAACGATCACTGACAACTTTTCAGCATCAATCTTTAAAATTCAAACGGGTCAAACTACAGTCTAATGAATTGATCAATGGCTCCAAAAGTGCCATCTAAAACCTGATCAAGGGTGAAGATTCATTACAAGTTTAACAACCCACAATGGCTACATTTATGATGGAAGCCTATAAAAGGGAAACTTCACCAAATGAGAAGGTTGGTTGTTTGATTGACAAAAACAAGTAAAAAAGAACAAGCATTCAATCAGCTTACAAATCCCTCCAAGAATTAATTAATTCTAAATCTGTTGTAAGGATTCCTAAGTGAGTTATAAACTTAAGGAAATCCAAAAACCAAAACCTTTGTGAAAACAAGAGTGTAAGGATCTCCAACTTGGGTGAGTTGGGAGATTGGGATACAACTTGAAGTTAGTGGTTTGAGTGGGAACTCCTTGTAGGACTCAGCTTAGATTCGGGGTAGAAGTCTAAGTGGTATATCCCACTAAAGACTAAAGGACTCAGCTAGGATTTAGTGCTTCTAGTGGTATATCCTACATCCAAAAGGGTTTACCATCCGGGGAAAAATTGTAAGGCTTGATTCCTGCCAATTGGAAAGGAATCCACTAGTGGAAAAGCTCGGAGGATTAGAGTAGGCGGGGCCGAACCAGGATAAAAACCTTATGTGTTTGATTTCTCTAACTTTTATTATTTGCATTATATTGTCATAACTGCATCATCCGGATTCATCATCCAGTTCATAGTCAAACAAGCAACACTAAGACTTTTTAAAGTCTTTATATTTCGCGAAAAAGGGTCATTCACCCCCCTCTGACCTTATAAAGACCTTCACAGGGACCAACATTATCATTATTGTGTACTCAAACTTACTTCATTTAGTGGAAAAGTCATTTTACTAAAATCTTTATATTTATGCTTGAATGAATATATTGGGCCCTAAAGGCAAAATGTTGCAAGTAAGTCGAACGACGGGTTTCGTGCAGTCAACCCAATTCCTCAAATGAAAATAATAACAAAAGGAAAAAATCCTAATAGACTGAAAAAGTGAGGTCTATGCAAAAGCTGGGATAGTCGCTGGATTTAAAACTTGACAAGGGTGGTCCTGGAAAAAATTAGGACATAAAAGACAAAATATATGTAAGTCTGATAGGCCCATCACAATGTTCAGGTCTATGCAAAAGCCGGGATAGTCCACTGGATTGAAAACCTAAAAAGGGCGGTCTAGGAAAAAATCAGGACATAAAAACAAAATGGTAAACAAAGTCTGATAGGCCCATATCAATGTTTGGGTCTATGTAAAAATTAAGACAAATAAAGATAAAAGGTAAATGACTGCAAACAATCGCATCGAAATACCCGCATCATTATCGTTAGAAATCATGGTACCGAAATATCTTTTGTAGCCTGGTGGACTTGAGAGAGCTCAAATCCATCCCTTATTGTGTCCACTCCAATCTTGACTACGACCGAGCATCTCGAGTCCGCGACATCCTAATCTTCCCAGACCATCCTTGGTAGAATTCATTGGTAGTGATAGCGTCCAGTTGTCCATTATCCAGAATCTCGAACTTCACTTTGTGCTCCCCTTATCTTCAATATGCTCAGTCCAGCGATTGTTAAGCAGCTGACTCACCTCCAACAACACGAGTGATAGGGTGCGGCCACCCTCAACCTCAATATCCGGCCACACGCAACTTCCATAATTCTTCACCGGAGGCATTACCACCTAATTTGTATGCCCTCTGCCAGGGGCATGCCCACCTAATTTGTGAGACAATGCAATTCCGTGTATTCTCTCTCTTAGCAATCAGGTCAAGCAAGTCAATCAAGCAAGTAATCAAGTCTCTCAGATGTGGAAGATGATCAGTCCATACAGCTCATGCATTTATGACATACATGTATAATATTCTTTAATATATTGTCTGTTTTTCTACAGGTTGCGAAGCACAGAAAAGCATCCTAGCTCAACCTCATCCGTTTCTCCGGACTCCGAGAAATCCTAACTCAATTTATATTTTATTTTTCCATTTTTATTGCTTAATTGAAAGGGCAAAAATATTTTTGTTTCCACAAAATCAATTAAACAATAAAAATGCAAATCATGTAACTTACTAATGCCTTGAAATTTCCTTGACAGGTACACCATACGGCAATCCTGAAAGGCAACAGACCCGAGGACCCAAAATTCAAAACTTAGAAGGTCCTCCCAGGGGCACCTTCATGTAGCCTTCGATACTTCAGGGTCACCTCGATGCAACCTTCAACCATTATGGGCACCTCGGTGCAATTTAAAAGACCGACCTCAACAAGATCCTCTAGGCTCCCACAGATTTCTAACTTTTTTTTCAATATTCCATTTTCATTGCTTAATTGAAGGGGAAAAGATATTTTTCATCTCAGCAAAATCAATTAAGCAATAAAAATGCAACTTACAGCAAGTTACTAATATCTCAACTTTTCTTGATAGGTGTGCCACACGGAAACCCTAACGAACAACTAATGCAAGAATTCAGAATTCAACAATCAAAATTCAAAAGAACAAAGATGGGAATCAACACGCTGAGTCATATTATCATGCCGCAAATCCTGACTATAGTTCTCCAACAATTAACTCATGCAAGTTCTCTCTAGTCAATGGGGCAAAGTCAATCAATCAAAAAACTCCTCCGGACAATCGAAAATTTCTAACTCAAGCTTATTATTCACCTTCCATTTCTTTATTGCTTATTTGAAGGGGCCAAAATTTTTTTCTCCATAAAATGAGTGAAACAATAAAAAACGCAATTCATCTTGATTGCTAATATGTAAAACTCATTCTAGATAGGTCCGTTGATGGTGCATCTTCAAACCACCAATAGACAACCGATTCAGAATTTCCAAGTCAGTTTTTATTCTCGATAGGTTCGTTGATAGTGCATCTTCAAACCATTAGTAAACAATCAATTCAGAATTTCCAAGTTAGTTTTTATTCTCTATAGGTCCTTAGTTTTTATTCTCGATAGGTCCGTTGATGGTGAATATTCAAATCGCCAGTAGACAACCGATTCAGAAGTTCTAAGTCAGACTTTATTCTCGATAGGTCCATTGATGGTGTGTCTTCAAACCACCAGTAGACAACTGATTCAGAATTTACAAGTCATATTTTATTCTCGATAAGTCTGTTGATGGTGAGTCTTCAAACTGCCAATAAACAACCATTTCAGATTTCCCTTCTCATCAGGTTCGTTGATGGTGCGTCCTCAAACCGTCAGTAAATAACCGTTTCAGATTTCCCTTCTCGTCAGGTTCGTTGATGATGCATCCTTAAACTACCAATAGATAACCATTTAGATTTTCCTTCTAGTCAGGTTCATTGATGGTACGTCCTAAAACCGCTAGTAGACAACCGATTCCACAAAAGCTTCAAATCCGTTTGGGGGGCCGAAGGTGATATTGAATCAAAATCTCTAAGTCAACCTTGTTCTTGATAGGTCTGTTGATGGCAACCCTAATAGACAACTGGTTCTAGTTCCACAACTCAAGTATAACCTTCTATCCCTTGCTCTTTCATGAGATCACACTTGGCCCGCCAGATGATAATCTCCCGAGGGGCAGCCTATGAGCATGGGCTTTTCGGAGTCTTGCAGAACGATGATGACTTTTTACTCTAACCTTTTACGGACTAGTTGTTCTATGCTTTGAGAGTTGAATCACATTTGGCAAGTACCTTTTTTATTATTTTTGACCTTTGACCGCGCTTAAAAATCATTAAAATGCATTTAAACTTTAATTGTTATCTTTCTCTCGCGCAAAGTAAACTGTTTCGCAATTTTTACTTAAACCCAATCTTTTTCCGGAAGTCTCATTATTTTTCCTAGATTCTACACTCTTTGAGGTTTCCAAAATGTTAATAATTCCTTAAATCGGATAACCATAGTGAAATTTATGAATTTTTTAAGTTTAAAATCCCTAAAATCCAAAAAACCCTTGTATCCCCCTTCCCTCGCCGACCATAGTCTCCGCCGTCGGCGGCAGTCACCGCCACCATGGTGGCGGTGAGCGCCACCGGGGTGGCCATCCCCCCACTACTAGGGTAGATTTCGCCGCTACCCTAGTGGCCTTCACCGCCATAGCACCAGCGGTGGCTGCTACGGCGGCGGCGGTCACCTTGGCACGGTGAGATTCAAGTCGTGTCTCGCTTTCCTTCTCTCTCTTCGCGATTAGTTGAGTATTTTTTCCCCAAAAATTCACCAAGTCGATGCATTTTTGTGAGTGGAAACTATTTAAACCCATCTAAGAGAGAGAATGAAGGACTTTCCGGACACATTTTAAATCAAAAATCTGATTTTGAGAGAAAAGGAGGAACAAGAGAGAGAAAGTGATGAACTAGAGAGAGAAAGCTTAAGAAAAACATAGAATCCAGGTTTAATCTCTTCTAATCTCGATTCTTAGTTATTCTTAGTCTTTATCTCATAGCTCAAACACTAAAATATAGGTTAAAATGAATTAAATAGGTTTTTAGAGGCTTTTATCAAATACTACCTAAAATTCGTCATTCATCTGTCACCGATTCCATCACAATTTCTATCACTATTTCATCTAAAAATCATCAAAAGGATCTCGCTGAGGGTTGATTCGAGTCTCCAAAGATAGATTCACGGCTTCAAGGTAACAAATCTGAGTTCCCTAATCTTTTTAGTTTCTTTTATCCCATTTTTAGTTGATGTTTTGGTGATTTCGGGGTTTGTTCCCCCTTGTTTCTTTGGTGCTCTTGTAAAATCCCAAAAAATGGCCAGATATCTATAGGTACATCTTTCACCACTATCCCTATTGCCTTGACCATCATTCCTATGGTGTTGAAGGCTATAGTTATAGTGGTGACTATCCCTAAAGAGGTCCCGCTACTTTTTGTGATTTTGGGTATTTTCTACCCCCAAATCCATGGAATCAACATTATTTGTGTGTTTTAAGTCTAAATCTATTGAGATAATGATCGGTTACGACTTAAAACCTCGATGATTTTGAGTTTATGGACGTAAAAACACTCGGTTTTCCCCTTAAAAGCGAATTTTGACGGCAATGCTATAGTTACAGCCTTGACTGTCGTCGCTATAGCCTTGACCGTTGTCCCTATGGTTGTGGCGGCTATAACAATGGCGGTGAAGGCTGTCGCTATAGCATTGCTCGTTTGAGTTTGATTTTAGCTCTGTTTTGGTTCTTTTTTTTAGTCGTTTGTCATGCTTTTTTGGCGTTTTTCTCACCGATCAACACCCGAAAATTTTTTAGAAAAATCATAAATATTCTAAAATAAATTAAAACACTTTTTAATCTGATTTATTTAAATTATTTATTATTTAATTAATTAAATAGCCCATAAATGCCTAAAAAATGTGTTTTTAACTCTAAAAATTCCCAAAAAATGTTTTACTACATAATAAAATTTGTTTTTCTGCCTTTCATTATGTATGCCTCATTTGTGATTGATTTATCATGTTTTGAGCCATTTCGGTGTTGGTAAGTTCGGTTGAGACCCAATTTCGCTCTCTTATTATTATTCATCTTACTTTCCTCACATTAGAAAAATGTATAGGAATTCGTAAAACCACGTAATAATTATTTATTTCTTGCCTTATTTATTTATCCCTTATGGCATGATTTGCCACGAGACGTATGGATTATTAACCGAAAACTCTAATTAGGAGGATTTAAAACCCATAAGAAATAAAGTTACCTTCTTTAAAATATAAATGGTTTGATTTAATAAATGAAGAATAGGCAACATCATCCGAACTTGGAATCTCAATTTTATGGTACGGTCCAACCACCCGATGGGAATATCATACCCAAATTCCCGATAGAGTTAAACCGGGTGGCGACTCTATCTTAAAATACGGGATTCCGATCTCGTATCTTTTTAACTTCTAAATCGGACTAAATTTCAACTTCAACATTATTCCATGAGCATTTTCCTCACACCTAATATGAGGATCCATCCCTTACATCACCGCTTCATAGCGCCTCCTAACTTTTCCCCGCCCGCCTCTTACGCGTGTCCTCGCGAAAAAGGTTGCCCGCCCACAACTGATATGTCCCAATCTTATGTGCATTAGCCATTATTCTTTCTCCTTAGACACCAAACATATATTCTTGTTGTTTTTATCAGATAAGTCAATCAGATAAACATTATTTGATCTAGGTGCATGAAGAATAGTAGAATTAGACTTACTATCAATGATTGAGCAACCATTGGAATCAAATACTACCTTTCTGCCTTTGTCGCAAAGGTGTGCAACGCTCAGAAGGTTGAATTTCACTCCATCTACCAGTGATACTTCTTCTATAAGGATCTCAAAGCCTATTGTCCCACTTCCAAGAATTTTTTCCTTCTTGTTATCTCCAAAGCTAACTCTTCCTCCTTTCTTTAAGTTCAGTGTGATGAATGACTTTTCATCACTAGTCATGTTCCCTAAGCATCCACTATCAATATACCACATCTTCTTGTTATCCATAGATCTCAGGCTTATCTGCAAAATAGATTAAAAGGATTTAAGTACCTAATTCCGATTGGGTCTTTCATTGTTAGCAATTAGATTAGGCCATGGATACTCATCATAGTATCCATTTTGGAATATGTAGACACTTGTGTTGTGGTTCTTTCAACCACAGAATTTACATTAGTTCTCTTGACCTTTTCTTTCTTTATATGTTCCAGGTTGGCATTTATCAAAGAGTACTTGTTGCTTTAGAACCAGCCTCTTGGGAGTGTTATCCCTCTTTTGAGGTTGGCCTTTCTGAAAAGGATGATTGAACCTTTGAGTCTTCTCTTGGTGAGAGGTTCAGACCTTGTTGCATTGTGGTTCTTTTAAACCAGCTTGTAGTAAAGATACCTCTCTTTTGAAAGCATTTGCATTTACTACAAGTTGAGTGATGTTTTTCTTAATAACCTCATCAGCTAGGCTTCTCTAATGATCCTTGACTCTGAGAGTCTCAAGATCAGCAGCTTGTTTCTTATAATTTTTTCAAGTTGAGTCAGTTTCTTCTGAAGCTCCTTAAGAGTTTTCTTATTTCTCCTAAGAAGCTTACAGATGTACATCAACATATGCATAACTTAATTAGGTAAATAGGATGTCATTTTACCTCATCTTGATGTTCTAATGCTAATTGAATTTATGTGCTTTGCCTTCCTTGACTGTTTAAACATTCTGCTTCAGAGTTTGGAGCATTGATTTCCATGAAACAAATCTGAACTGTTTCCTGCTTTTCTCATCTTTAGAGGAATCTACTCCTTCACTACTGCTCCAGGTGGCATCTCAAGCTTTCTTCTTGTCTTTTCTAAATTAGGACATTGTGCTTTAATTTGTCTTGGTTGATTGCATTCAAAGTAGTTCATATTCTTGTTGCAGTCCTTCTTTTCCTTAACTTCTAAGGACTTTTGAGTAAAGTCTATCCTGGATGGGTTTTTCTTCTGATAATCCCTCTTTTGGAAGGAATTATATTTATTTGAATTTTTCTGAGGATATCTACTCTCTCTTCTCATCATTTTTCTGAAGTTTCTTATGAACATGGTCATTTCTTCATCCTTTGAGGAGTTTCCTTCTTAGGAGTATGCTTTAAGGATAATGGCTTTCTTTCCTTCAGATTTTGACTTCTCCTTTTTCTCAAACTTTTGCATTAAAATCCTATGAGTGATTAGAGATCTAGTGAGCTCATCATATTTGTAAGTGGTGAGATCTTGAGCTTCCTCAATGGCAGTCTTCTTGGCTTTCCAATCTCTGGTCAAACTTCTGAGGATTTTCTTGACTTAATCTTCTTCTGAGAATTCTTTGCCTAGTCTTTTTAGTTCATTCACAATATTAGTGAATCTTGCATTCATGATAGAGATGGATTCATTCTCTTCCATTTTGAAGAGCTCATAGTATCTATGATTCTAGTTGATCTTAAATTCCTTGACTTTGTTGGTTCCCTCGTAGGTTACCTCCAGCTTTCTCCATATCTCTTGAGCCACCTCACATCCTGAAATTTTGTTAATCTCATCTGCGTCTAAAGTATAGTGAAGTATGTTAATAGCATTTACATTACTTTGATAACGCTTAACTTCTAGTTAAGTCCATTGGTTTTTAGGTTTGGGTTGGGGTTGGTTATTTATAGTTATAGTGACAATAAAAGAGCCATTTACAATGGCTTGCCACGCATAATAGTCTTGAGACCGTATGAAATTCTTCATATAGTTTTTCCACAAGGTATAGTTCTAGCCATAGAATAGGGAGGTCTCGTCATAGAGAGTCCCTTATGGAGGGTCTGCACAATTTTCCTGTCTCCTCCTAGAAGTTGTCTCATGCTTCTATCGCCCATAGTGATCTTTAACTGTCAAGACTGTTAATTCAAAAAAATTAAGATTACTCTGATACCACTTGTTGGTCTTAGAGGGGTGATTAGGAGTTAAAGGCGGTGATTGATTCCTTTTTCGTGAATAAGTAAAAACAAGCAAGTAATTAAATATATGGCTTCTGTAGTAGTGAATTAAATTTAAGGTGAGAAGGTTAGAGATGCAAACTAAACTACTGTAATTTTATATTGGTTCGGACACTACCTACCTTCAGTCCCCAGAGCGTCCGATTCTGAGCTTTAATCCACTATTTCCAACTCCTTCCGAGGCGGAGAAGCCTTTAAAACGGAATTCTTACAGCCAAGAGAACTCTCCTCTTCCTGTTTCTAATTCCCTAATTCAAGAGTAGTCTCATCTAGAATTCTTCTAGATCACAACCTATCCTCAAGTTGTATTTAGGCTACAACAAGACTTCCGCAAGCACCTTGCCTAGTCTTCAAGAGTGGGTGGAAAAGATTTTAGTGATCTTGTACTTTTTGTTATCAAGAATCACTTTTACAACAGGAATTGATTTTTCAAAGCTTTCTGGATGGTGACAAACTGATTTAAGAGCGTTGTTTGCTTTTGAGATTTGCGGATTAGAATGAGAGAATTGCAATTGTTAATGAAAGCTACAACTTTTTTCTTGTCGCTGATATAGGCAACCTTCAAAATCTTTCCATTCTAACTCTCCCTCATGGTCCCAATTTTGGTCGTTGTCTCACAACAGCTATTTTTCTTAATAATCGTTGGATCTTCTATTAGACTCTTCTTTTTCATTAGGTACATTGGCGAGAGTCAACTTTACCAACTTTTACAATATTTCAGTCTTTTACACCTTTTAGTCCCACGCAGCTTGCTAGTGTCAGCTTGTCAAGAGGCTAAAAGTGTTTCTTCTCTCTTGTTATCCACTCACTTTTTGAGAATTCTTCTAGCAACTTCTTATGTAAGACAAATCACCTATCTTTATGGATCATAAAAAGTAAAAGCTTATTTTTTAGTTTTATCTTCACGTGAGTTATTGTACTGAGATTTGAGCTTGATTGCGGAAGATATTTTCCTTCTTTAATACGCCTTGACAATCTTCCAAAACTATTATTGTCTTTACCTTCTGAGATTTTCTTATTATCTTTTCAGTCTATTATCTGAAATTGAATATCTTTCCAACTTGATCATTTTTCGAATCCGCAATCTTTAATATTTTGTTATCCTCGAAACTTTAACTTCTGAATTTTGAATCTTAAATTCTGAAAATTATTCTAAAAAGCTAAGTTGAACGCACCAATCCTTCCTAAAAAGCTGAAAATAGTTTTAAAAGCCAAGATAAATGTTAGTGACAGTACAGGTAGAATTCAAGGGACAGAGAGCATAGGTGAGGAAATAACAAGTGTAGGAAAGCTAATTATTAATTCTCTTTTGGGGGAATAATACAGGCATCTATTCAATCAAAATAAAAACCGAATTTTTTTTTCCTCTACATATTTCAGTTCCGTAAATTGCAGTTAATTAATTTATTGAATCGAAAAGAGTGAAAAAAAATGGTGATCGCAACTGCCACAACAGACTCAGATGCGTACCCCGTTTAGTAAGGCTCTTGGTTTTGCCAATACCTATTGCAATTAACTATTTACTGCGTTTAATATTTAATTATTGTTATTTGTTGTTTAATACTACATAAGTATAATTTATGTAGAATAAAAAATATATGTTATCAAATTAATATATGAGGAAACTTTAAAATAATACTATTGGTATGATATAAAATGTAATATTTGGACATAATTCAAATTCATATACGTTATATAAACACAAATAATTCTACTTTAAATATCATTTTTTTTAGCTCTTTCATAAACTATAAAAAAAATTATCTTACCGTTTCACTAGTATATGAATTATGAACCATATGAAATCAAATTGAAATTTTCTTCTAAATTTGAAGTTAAAAAAAGCAAAAAAAAATAGAACAAAATAAAAAATAGTGAGTTTTTATATTAATAATTTATTTTAATGTTATGTAAAAATTAAATATGTAATTTAATTTGATCATCCCAAAATAAAAATATATAAAAAGTTAAATTAAGTAGGGGATATTATTTTAATTTCATATAATAATAAAATTGTTAAAAATAAATAATAAAAATAAAAGTATTAAAGTACTACTTTTCTATCTATAACTTTTTTAATATCTATATACAACAGTTTACTTTTATAAAATCTTAATCAAACACAAATTTTATTACTATTACTATTAAGGTTCTTTCCACGATAAATAATAGGTAAACAAATACCCCCCGAAATTCTGCACTCAGCTTTTGCTTCTAGATATGTCCGTAGTTCCCTTCCCACGTAACAATCCTTTTTTCATTGTTAATTTTCTTAGAATTTCATATTCAAATAATCACTAAATTATTATGGTATTCATCATGCAGTACAAAAAATTTAAAATAAAACATTTTTTTAAACATTAATTTCATCGGCTAATTGCATGGAGCAATATATGTTCATCATTTGTTTCTTTTAGTTTTTATAATTAAGTTTAGTTTTTTTTTTCTTTCAGCATAACTTTACTCCGACCACATTCAGATCGATCCGGGTCGCGGACCTGGCTGTGATGAGCAAGTCTCCCAATAAGGATTTTTTGCATTCACTAGGACTCGAACTCGAGATCTTGCTTAAGCGACCCTTATTGGTCAATTAAAGCTCTGCTCTTTCCAACTTCTGAAAGCTGGACTGAACTGAATTGAACTGGATTGAACTGAACTGAACTTATTTCAGTATAAATTTATAACTACGCATAGTTGAACTGGACTGGACTGAACTGAACTGAACTATATTGTAGCGGAAGGTAACAAGGGCATAAGTTTAGTGTTTGAAAGATGAAAAACGACCTCTCCATGGGAAGGATATCATTTTTATGTGATTTTTTTCTCTAATTTTTTTTCTAAATAAACAAAAAAAAGAACTTTATTTTGCTGATAAACATTTTTTTAGGTGAAATTAAATAGATTATAGATGGGTCTTGGTTATATAATACTAGAAATATTTCTACTATAATACTAGAAATATTTAGTGCACTAAATACTAGAAATATTTAGTGCACTTATATTTCAATTTAAATAAATGCAAATGAACACTTAGATTAGAAATTTCGAAGGCACGTGTACATAGTTTGACTATAACCCCAACTGTTCATACGACTTACTATTTGGCTTTTTTTTCAATAATTACTAATACCTTCGTTGAGGTAATCTTGTTCGGACTTAATAACAGTTAAGACTCCTCCTCACCCTTTCAATAAGTTTATTTGGTGTAATTTAAAATTTGTTTACTTCCAAATTACTATTTGACTTTAATATGCTTTAAATGACTTCTACTTATCTCTTGTTACCATTTGATAAACCACTCGAGGAAATTGTTGTAATTTTGATACTTTAAAGTTAAAAGAATAATTTTTTTTTTGCAAATATCAAACTGAAATAGATTAAATTGAACTAAATTAAAATTTTTTTAATATAAATTTATAATTATATATAATTAAATTAAATTTTAATAATCTAAATTAAACTAAACTTAATTAAATCGAGAAAAGGAAATAACTCACTGAACTACCTAATTTTTATCGAAGGGATTAAATTAAGGCTCTATTCTCTAAGTTATTATTTCATCATCTTTTTTCTTCCCTAAAAACAATAGATGTAGGACAGTGGCAAGTACTTTTTCTTAGTACATATGGAAAAGTTATTTGCATGTTAATCCTTATAGAATAAATAATTGCATATTAACCCTATGCAAAAAACAATTTCAATTATTTCCTTAAATCATATTAATTATTCATTTTAATCCATCTAACTAAATTGGATCGCATCCTTTAATCCAATTGATCCGGTCATAGGCGAATTGGATATATCCAACAAGTTTAGTTCAAATCAATTCAGTTCAACTCTCAAAGTCGAAATAAATCCATTAGTTTGGTTAATGGATGTGAATGGGGTGTAGGGATAAGATGCCCTTTGGTGGCAGAGTGCCAAATAAGGTTTTTTCACCGAAATGTGTTGTGAACCGATAATTTTTCAATTTTCGGTGGCCTGGTCGAGCCATGTCCAATCCAACCCCTTGCCGTTTATTCTTTTTGTTTTTATAAAATAGAAATTGTTTGATTAATGGTGCAGGTATAAGATGCCAGAGAGGTCAATGCCAGAGAGGTCAATGCCAAAAGAAGCAGCATATCAAGTGATAAATGATGAGTTAATGTTAGATGGCAATCCAAGGCTTAACTTAGCCTACTTTGTTACTACTTGTATGGAACCTCCTTGCAATGATCTTATAATGTCTTCCCTTAACAAGAACTATGTCGACATGGATGAATATCCCGTTACCACTGAGCTCCAAGTTATTTCAGTACCCTACTTTTAAAAAATATGTGTTAGTTATTGATGAGCATAGCTCATTTAACAGAGCTTCATATTGTCGAAAGATCCATATAGCTTACCCTACTATAGCGTTGGAAGATTCATATATCTGACTCCACATAGCGTGAAACTAAATCTTGGTTGATTGATACCGTATATTTAAAACAATTAAACAAATATCCAGGGCCATTCCTAAGGGGTGGCTAGAAATGTCGACCATCTTAAGTCCTACAGCAGAAAGAGCTCGTAATAAACATTTTTAGCTTTTATTTCCTTAGCGTTGGAAAAAAAATATTAATTGAGTTTACATCAACTACTAACAAATGATGATATGTGACTGAGGTTTTGGCCTAGTGGTTAAGACTGACCTTCAGAGGCCCCAGGTTCGAGTGCGGGTTGAGAATTTTTCTTTATATTTAAATTTTTTTAAAAAAAACTACTATACGATATGCTGCGAGTATAATTCTTAATTCTTGGCCCCTTTGTCCCTTCAGAAAGTTAAAAAAAAAAAAAATTAAAAGTAGGTCCTATATTATTTTTCATATCGTTTAACCATGGCCCTCAAAATGTCAGGAACAAATGTATATATGTGTGTATTCTTATGGTCTTGTTGTTGCAGAATGGGTGTGTGAATATGGTAGCTCATCTGTTCCATGCTCAAGTTGGGGATGATGAAACTGCAGTAGGCGTGGGGACGGTGGGGTCCTCGGAGGCCATAATGTTAGACGGTTTGGCTTACAAACGAAAATGGCAGAACAAGATGAAGGCTGAGGGCAAACCTTTTGATAGGCCCAACATAGTTACTGGAGCTA
Organism: Euphorbia pulcherrima; assembly: GCA_947683365.1. Classification (NCBI taxonomy): domain Eukaryota; kingdom Viridiplantae; phylum Streptophyta; class Magnoliopsida; order Malpighiales; family Euphorbiaceae; genus Euphorbia; species Euphorbia pulcherrima. The sequence continues at coordinate 29,937,167 of CANTUS010000007.1, forward strand.
ATGTCCAGGTGATCTTTGTATTGTTTTTTAATTTGTTATGCTACTAAAAATTAACGAGTAAGTTCGGTTACATTTTAGATGTTTTCGAGGCACATTTAGGTAAGTTTTCTATGAATTGAAGTCAAACATTTGGGGATAAATGCCAATTTGGCATCATGGCTTGGCTTGCACAGTAGTCAACATAGAACAAATTGAACTTCATGTGTAAATTTTGTCATTCAACTTGGCGTTGTGTGTCAATTTTGTTGAAAAAGATAAAAAAAAAATTCGCACCTTTTGGATCATTTTGATTGAAAACGATTAGTTGAAGGATCAAACTGCCACGCAAAGTTCATCTTGAACCAAATTGATCTCGGTCTAAACATTTGGGAATCAAACTTGAAAGCCGGTAGTGGCGAATCTACAATTTTTTTTTAATATTGTGTTATAATACATTGAGTTGTAAGTTCAGAAAATAAAATTTATGAACTTACAGTGAATATTTTATTGCAAAATAAATTGTAAACTAAAGACCACAAACTTTATCATACGTATAATATTTTAGTTTGATAATTGTTCAATCAACAACACATATAGATACCTTATTGGTCTAAGTGTTAAGCGATTTAGTATCGCTTAAGCAAAGTTTTGAGTTCGAGTTCTAGTGAATGTAAAAAATCTTTATTGGGAGACTCGCCCACCACAGCCAGTTGTACAATCCGGGTCGAATATGGATGTAGTCGGAGCAAAGCTCCGATGAACCATATGGGAAAAAAAAGCAACACATATAGATAGATTTATTATGTAATATATTACAAATTTCTTCATAAATATTATTTCTATTTATTTCTCTAGAATAAGTTAATAATTTCAATACTAATTGGACATAATTTTGACGGGGTTCGTTTTTAATTCATTCATTTATTTATTTATTTTTATGTGTCCATTATTTCAATTGGGTTAAAGATTCACCATTCTTTTGGCTTTAGATTATAATGGACTAATGCAAAATGACTCATTAAACTGTCTGAACTTCTTTTGTTGTCAAGTCACGGATTGCAACGCCACTTTAGGTCAATTGGAAACAACCTCTCTATAATTACAGAGGTAAGGTTGCTTACACCCGACCCTCTTATCTTGCTTGTGCGGGAGCCTTATTAGGCATTGAGGTAACGTTGTTGTTGTATTCTGTTTTTAGAAAAAGAATGGGATCCAAGGACCCCATTTAGGGTGGTATCGCCCTTGAGAGTCGACTTCCATAGGCTAGGCCGAATCAAATTGACCAACTTTAATTGATATTATCTTATCAAGAGCAAATGATTTTCCATTACAGAATTTTCGTCATTTCGAGAAATTGAAGTTTCCGAATATGTTACATAGGTATGTTGGGAGAAATTCGCCCAATATTTCGAAGTTGAAGTAAAGGAGGTGAATCTGAAAGAAGGGTACTAAATAATGGACCCCACAAAAGCAGTCGAGATGGTTGACGAGAATACGATGTGTTGCAGCCATTTTAGGATCTACGTTAACCGGAGAATTCGAAGATGTGAAGCTTCTCAGCAGACTTCTAACCGAAAAGAACGAGTGAACCGGGTGGGACACTATGATTCATGTGGATGCGGCTAGTGGTGGATTTGTTGCACCTTTTCTCTATCCAGGTCTTGAATGGGATTTCCGTTTGCCATTGGTGAAGAGCATTAATGTTAGTGGCCATAAGTATGGCCTTGTTTGGGTTGTATGGCGGAAGAAAGATGACTTGCCCGACGAGCTCATATTTCATATTAATTACCTTGGATTGGATCAACCGACTTTCACTCTCAACTTTTCTAAAGGTAAATAATTTAAAGAAAAAGTGATTAGTATTTTAGTCTAGTAGTTAAGACCGAATTTGTGACACTAGTGGTCTCAAATTCGAGTCACATCTAAGGTGGGCGAGTTTTTTCTTTATATTTAATAATTATAAGCGCAATTGTCCACCTTACAAATTGTGGGTCCTAAATGTTATTAAGAAAAACAATTATACTATTGTGTAGTAATATTTTTTTGAGAAAATAAAAAATAATAAATTTGTGAAAATAAAAATCTATTGGGGCCTTCAATTTAGGCGACTGCCTTAATGGCTACTGGAGAACCGGCTCTGGCAATTAGGCATTTTCCACTTGACACTTATTTAGGTGTTTCTACCGGCTCTAGTCAGATAATTGCTCAATATTATCAGTTTATAAGGCTTGGTTTTCAGGTAAATTGCAATGCATTATCATACTACCATAGAAATGTAAATGTTCAAGAGACGTAAAAATAAAGCTGATTTTCGTTTCGATTTGAACTAGGGATACAAGGAAATCATGGACAATGGAAGAATACTGAGACAAGGACTAGAAAAAAGGGGCTGATTCAACATACTTTCAAAGGACATTGGTGTGCCTCTATTGGCTCTTTCGCTAAAAGACAGCAGTAAATACAGTGTCTTCGAACTTTCAGAGGATTTGAGAAGATTTGGGTTCCGGCTTACACAATGCCTGCAGATGCTGAACACATTGCTGTGCTTAGGGTGGTAGTGAGGGAGGACTTTAGCCGAGGGTTGGCTGAAAGACTTGTTTCGAACATCGAGCAAGTTTTGAAAGAAATGGACTTGAGTAAATCTAGCCGTGTTTCGTGTAAAAGTGTTGCGGTTGGTGAAGAGAGTAGTGAGGAGAAGAAGGTTGTGAAAAAGAGCGAGAGGGAAATCGAAGAAGAGGCTGCTCGGCACTGGAGGCAAATCGTGTCGGGAAAGAGGAATGGGGTCTGCTAGGCATCTGACTGATTTGTAGTATCTATCGAAATCTCGGTTGCAAGACATAACAAAATGTGATGTTTATATAGATATTTCTTCAAGTTAAATAAACAAGTAGTGTGCAACTATGTTATACCTTTTTTTCCCAGAACCTGCCAAAAGGGAGAGAGATTCTGAGCAAGAAATTGCAGCAGACTTAGTTTCTAGTCTGGGTTCATGCTTATTGAGCCTCGTTCTCTTGAACTTATAGAGAACTTCTATAATCTGATCTATAACTATGTTAAGGTGAACTGAATGGATATTAAGTTACGAGAAATTGCAATTTACTTCAATTCTAAATTCCCATTTTCCAGCACAACAAAATCCATATTTCCACTTCTCATGCTAGTCTCCTAACAAAGTTCACATGTATACTTAAACATGCAAAAATAAGAAAATTAATTTATTGTTTTACTAGGTGTGGCTCGAGTAAAACACAAAATTGCCCATAAATATGAATGGCTAAGGCCACGCCACTGCACAGCCTAACCAAATTGGTTGTACAGTGTTAGGTTCCGCCAACTTGCTAAGCTCATCTAATAAAACAGTACTCCCTCCATCTATAAAATATTGTCCATTTAACCGAATCATCAAAACCAATGAAAAATTTATTACTACTAATTTATCCTTTACTAAATTCTCTTTCTTCTTAATTACTCACTTATAATTTTAACAATACATAATCTCTCTCATAGTTAATACAAGAGCAAATTAGAGAAAAAATTGTACAAAATGTATTTATAATCTAAATTTACAACTAAAATGAGAACTAATAAAATGACTAAAGAGACAATAATTTCTAGATGGAGGGAGTAACTTGCAATAGGAATTTATAATGTCACAAATACCGGACCGGGCCTCATACCGGCAAAGTCAATGGTACGCAGTATAACCGGTATTATTGGTGATTTTACCGTTTTTATTTTTTAAAGAATATATATTATTTATGGTTTTTAGTGACTATTGCAACGCTTTCCAAGTCTTTTGCAACGGTTCTACATGTTGCCAGAGGGGCTTTGGAAAGAAATATTTATTAATTAGGGTTTTCAGTGGTTATTGCAACGCTTCTATGGGTATTTAGCAACGCTTTTGAGTCTTTAGCAACGCTTTTCTCTAACTTTAACAATACTTTTACTTGTTGCCAGAATGATTTTTTAAAACCCGGATTTGCGCCGGGTTCCCGGTTTTTCCTGTTCAACCTGATTTTCTCTTATTTTTTTTACAAAAACCGATTTTCAAGTATACCGTGCCGTAGCCATGCCCGGTTTGCACCAGTCAATCCGGCCGGTATGATACGATATTGATAACATTGGGAATTTAGAGAAAATAGAGAAAGCAGGAATAGAAATTGCAGGAAATGTTAGCAGAAATAGAAAACTAAGGTTACGGTTACAATGGATACAACCCTAGGGAATAAATAGGCTAATTCTCTAACGGTTACATAGGCCTAGCAAATACTGCCAAAATAACAGCTAATAATAGTACTTTTCTAGAAAAGGATAGAATGGTAAATCAGCCTTGATTCTAGAACTCTCTTTTGACCCTATTTACTAAAGCAACAGTAAAAGTAAATAAAGCTAAGTTACTAACTGTAAATTCTCTAAGTAGCAGAAAGTAAATAATTGAAATAATTGATAACTGTCAACCGGAAATGAATTACTTAGCTAATGTCTTGAACTGTCTTCCTTGCTCCTTTCTTTCTGTGATACTTGACAATGCCCTCTCCTTGGGAACATTCTTGTCCCCAAGAATGAAAGAATTCTGGAAATTGTTTGTTGATGTAGTCCTTGTCTTCCCATGTTGCATCAATTGTAGGAAGTCCTTTCCATTGAATTAAGAGTTATTGAATTTCCTTGTCTTCAATCTCCACATGTTTGTTGTTGATGATCCTTGCTAGCTCCATTGGTAGTAGTCCATCTTCTAGAGGTGGTAGAGTAGAAAGTGTAGGTGTAACTGCCTCAGGTTCCCTTTTGAGCTGTCTTGTTGCTACAGATGTTGTCGAAATGGTTGTAACTTCAAAAAACCCAATTCTTCATCCTTAAATTCCTTATGACTTCTCTCTTTATCTGCTGCTTGCTTCATTCTATTATGTGCCTTGGACAGAGCTTCTTTTAGTACTGCATTCATTTCCTCCCTTACAACTAACAACTCTTCTATAGCAGCAACTGCAGTAGCTTGGTTAGGAAGTACAGGTAGCCTAGGTTTCACCCCATATAATGCCTGAAATGGAGTCATATTGATAGCACTATGGTGTGAGCTGTTGTACCAGTATTCAACCAACTCTAGCCACTTAGCCCATCTCTTAGGTTGTTGGAAACACAAGCTTCTTAAGTAGTTCTCCATACATTGATTGAGCCTCTCAATTTGGCCATCAGTTTGTGGGTGATAGGCATTGCTGAAAAGCAGCCTGGTCCCTAACAACTTCATAAGCTCTCCCCAAAAAACTCTCGTGAATATCATATCCCTATCAGAAACAATTGTCCTTGGCATGCCATGTAGTTTAAAAATGTTGTTGAGAGAGGCCTGAGCTACAGTGGCTACTGTATAAGGGTGGTATAAGGGAATGAAATGGGCGTATTTTGTTAATCCATCAATCACCACTAGGATAGTGTCAAACCCTGATGATTTAGGCAATCCCTCCACAAAATCCATGGATATATCCTACCAAGCTGAGTTAGGAACATGTAGAGGTTGTAATAACCCAGGAATGGAGTAATTTTCTGATTTGCACCTAATGCAAGTCTCACAACTAGTCACCCATTTAGTTACCCATTCTTTCATTTTAGGCCAAAAAAAATGTTGTATGACTCTCAAAAGTGTGCCCCTGATGCCTGAATGCCCCCCAAAAAGAGAGCCGTGCTGAACTTGGACTATTCTCTCTCTTAACCCATCTCCCTTGCCCACCAGGATCTTCTGCTTGTAGTGAACGCCTTGCTTCAAACTGTACTTAATCCTTGCCTTAGGACAGATGGCCAACTCACTTACTAGTTTCGTAGCTTCCTCATCTCCTTCATAGGATTTTGGAACTTCCATCATCCAGTTAGGCACTGATGTAGTAAGGCCCATAACTTACTCCCCTCATCATATTTTCTAAATAGAGCATCTGCCACTTTATTGTCAGCTCCTTGTATTGTATTGTATACTGAAGACCAAGCAGTTTTGTAATCCCCCTTTGGTGGATGATTGTGTGGAGTATTTGTTCTAGTAAGTGTTTCAGGCTTTAATAGTATGTCTTTATGATGAATGGTGCTGCTTCTAGGTAGGATCTCCATATAGTTACTGCATGGATTAGTGCCAGTAATCCTCTCTCATAAGCTGATAACCTGTGATTCCTTTGGCATAGTGGTTTTGACAAATAACATAGGGGTCTGTTGCTTTGCATTAGGACATCTCCAATCCCTAAATGGCTTGCATCACATTCTAGGATAAAGGGTTGTGAGAAATCAAGTAGGGCTAGGACAGGGGTTTGGCTCAGAAGCTGTTTCAACTTCCTTCCTTTAACCATTTGAATTGCTCCTTCTTTAACATTTTTGTCAAGGGCTTACAAATCTCCCCATAGCCTTTGACAAATCTTCTGTAGTACCCTGTTAGACCCAGGAATCCCCTTAGTCCCTTCAAGGTCTTGGGTAAAGGCCATTCTTTCATTGCAGAATCCTTAGCAGGGTCAGTACCCACCCCTTCCTTGGAAATTATATGGCCAACATATGCCACTTGACTAACTCCAAATTCACACTTTGACTGTTTCGCATACAATTTATGTTTTGTTAACAATTCAAAAACCAACTCAAGGTGTTTTAGGTGGTCATTTAGGTTAGGTCTATAGATAAGGATATCATCAAAGAAGACTAGGATGAATTTCCTACGGTAGGGTTTGAAAATAGAGTTCATAAGGAACTGGGAGGTGGCTGGGGCATTGGTTAGGCCAAACGGCATTACAAGAAACTCATAATGCCTTGAATGTGTTTTGAATGTTGTTTTATGGATATCAGATTCTATCATTCTAATTTGGTGGTAGCATGCTCTTAGATTAATCTTACTGAAAATGGTTGCCCCATGTAGCTCATTAATTAACTCTTATATAACTGACATAGGGAACTTATCCTTCACAATGGCTTTATTGAGCTCTCTAAAAGCCACACAGAACCTCCAGGTGCCATCTTTCTTCTTGACCAACAACACAGGTGAGGCAAAAGGCCTAGTACTTGGCCTAATAACTCCATCTCTAAGCATCTCTTCCACTAACCTTTTTATTTCATCTTTTTGGTAGTGCGAGTATTTATAGGGTCAAGTGTTGATGGGTCCTGTGTTTGATTTTAGTGGAATGGCATGGTCCTGGTTTCTTAGAGGGGGTAGGGCAGTAGGTGTTTGAAAGAGGTGGTTGTATTTTTGGAGTAGGAATTGAATGGGTTGGTTTATAAGGGGCTAGGCTTGGGTATTGGCATTTCAGGGTTTATGGTATGAACTTCAGGTGTAGCTGTCATCATAAATAGCCTACTAGTCACTCCCTTTCGTCCTTTACTAATCATCTTATTGATAGATTTCATAGACATTCTAAGAGCCATTTTTTCCTTCATCCCCTTAAGCTTAATTTGTTTCCCTTATTTTTGCACTAGCAATCTATTTTCCCCAAAATCAAAGGTAACAGGGGAGTGGTGTCTCATCCAGTCAACTCCCAAAATCATGTCATAATCCCCCTGACTCCAAGACTCTTAGGGTAAATTGGAATCTACTACTATTCATAATCTAGTTGCAATCCTGACACTTAGATGTTACTAGCAGTTTTCTACCATCAGCCATAGTCACAGGGAAGGGTTTGAATCAATAAAACTATGTGTTGGTGGTGTCTGTGAGACCTCCATCCAAGGCATTAATGGACAACTGCATCTGCTCCTCTGCATTTTCAACACTCTGCTACTCCTCTATGGTCTCCTCCATTTCTTCACCAATTTCAGGTCCCTCTTCCTCCATTTCTTCCTCTACTCCCATAGCTAGCAACTTTTTACATTGATGTCTTGGCTAGTATTTGTCACCACATTTCCAGCAGGCTTCAGGTGTCCTTTTATAAGTGTTTTTGTTAGTGCTGGGTGTGGGTTGGCTTCTGGTGTTTTTTGGTAATGAAGTGTAGTTTTAGGGGTGTTTGAGGTTTGGGTCCAGGGTTTAGGGAATGAATTGGGTTTGAATGTAGTTTTAGGCTTCATGACTTCTATCAAGTTCTTGACTGCTGTTTCTTGGTACTTAGCCTGTTTGATAGCTATAAACAGATCTGCAGACTCTTGAGCTGTAACTGCTGCTCTTAACTCAAGTTTGAGCCCTGCAACAAAGCACTTCACATAGTATTCCACTATTCCGGGGTGAGCTCAGGATGAATCCTTTCCAGTTTGACCTTGGCCTCTTCAAATTGCTCTTGGTACTGTAAAACAGTAGTAGTTTGCCTTAGTCGGGCCATTCTCTCCACTACTTCAGTGATTTCTGTGTTTTGAAACCTCTTCTCTACTTCCCTTCTGAAATCATACCACCGAATTTCAAAGTTATATGGAATCCAGTCTCTAAACCAACTTTCTGCTTTCCCAAACATGTGTAAACCAACCAATTCTACCTTCCTCTCTCCAGGCACCACAAAGATCTGAAAATACCTTGAGCACTTGTTGGTCCGCAACTCTACTTCATCCCCATTGAAGCTTGGTAGTTCACATTTTGGCAAAAGTTTCTGAAGATATAGGGCTCTCTGATTTGGGCCTTCTGCAGGTGGCCCTAACAAGTTGTTATCTAGGGGGTAAGGGTATTGGGGTGATTGAGGTCCGTTTAGGTGAGGGGGGGGTTGTGTGGAAGGGTTTTGAGTGTTAAAGTTTGCAGCTTGAGGGTTAAAGAAGGGTAATTGAGAGTTGTTGGGATTTTGAATGTTAAAGGTTGGGTTTTAAGGATGAAATGGTGGTGATTTGTGAGTTAAAGGTTGAGTGTGGTGAGTTTAAAGGGGGTTCTGTGTGTGTGGGGGCTATAAAGGATGGTCTAGGTAGAGACTGAGATGGGTTGGTCTGGTTTGGAGGATTACAGATAGCACTGGATGGTCCGGTGAAGGGATTAGGGGTAGTTTGAGCTTCAGGTTGAAACTCCGGATTAGAGTTCTTGGCCATTACTGCTTCTGTTAATTTTTGGAATTTCTCGGCTAGATCTGCAGCTATCTCCGTTTGAGTTCTCTTAATGTCACCCATCTCCCATTTTACGTCAACTACATTTCTCTCCAGGTTAGCTTGAGAGGTTTCCAAGTTCTCAAAATGCTCTGCATTCCTCTCATCTCTGGTCAGTCATGGCTTTAACTTGCACTTCTAGGGATTCCATTAATCTTTTTGTTGTAACCTTTCTAACCATTAACTGGCCGGAGGACCGTCTGCTTTGATACCAGTTGTTAGATTCCCCTAACTTGCTAAGCTATTATCTAATAAAATAGTAACTTGCAGTAGGAATTTAGAGAAAATAGAGAAAGCAGGAATAGAAATTGTAGGAAATAGCAGCAGAAATAGAAAAGTAGGGTTACCAAAATAGAAAGATCACTAAGGAAATGAAAGAGAATAAAACTGATATTCCATTGATAAGATAATCATTGGATACAACCCTAGGGAATAAATAGGCTAATTCTCTAACGGTAGCATAGGCCTGGCAAATACTACCAAAATAACAATTAATAATAGTACTATTCTGGATAAGGATAGAATGGCTGAATCAACCTTGATTCTAGAACTCTCTTTTTACCCAATTTACTAAAGCAACAATAAAAGTAAATAAAGCTAAGTTACTAACTGTAAATTCTCTAAATAGCAGAAAGTAAATAATTGAAATAACTGTCAAACGGAAATGAATGGCTTAGTTGATGTCTTGAACTGTCTTCCTTGCTCCTTTCTTTCTGTGATACTTGACATACAGCCTAACAAAATTTGTTGTACAGTGGCATGGCCGACGATACCTGTAATTGGCCGGTCATTGTGGCCAGACATGGATATGGCCGATCACAATGGACAGCCAGGCCACTGCACATCCAAAATTTCCGACTGTTTAGTTTACTCTAGAATTAAGCTCTAATATATTTTTCTTCAAAAAAAAAAAGTTCTAATATATTTTTTTCATTATATCATGAAATGGTAACAATTTGTTCGGAAAACATACCAAATCAAAGAACTTGTTTTAAACTTTCCCTCATTTTAACACGATATTATAACATTTTATAGTAAAAACATACCCAAATAGAAGAATTTGGTAAGAAAATAGGAGAGATTTTTTTAGTTAAAATGGTTTAGAGAATTTTGTAAGAATAAGGATAGTTAGGCATAACAGCTCAGAAAATTAAACATCCTTATTCATGTACATCACTAAAACTAAGAAATTAAGATAAGTACTTCACATAAAAGACTGACAATGATAATTTCACAAAGATGTCTTCAAGCTGAGTAGTGATTCTAATAATTCAAGTCACGCCTGATTTCTAGCATGCAAGAACTCCACTCAAGAAAACCTAGCGAATGGACAATACATATATCACAACCAAACTAACCTCTTTTACATTTGACAGAATTGTGTTATAATGGAAGCTCTTCTTGCAATAGAATTTCGTAAATATCTGTCCTCAAGTACAGTTCCTTATCTCGCATTACTTCTTGGAGATCCGAGAGCTCTTTTGCAGACAAGATTGTACTCAGTTTTAAAAAACCATCTAGCCATAACTTTTTCGACCTGCAAAATTTATTCGGAAAAAGAAAGAGAGAGGGTTAAGTGAGAAAATGAAGTACACTTTGGTTATCTTAACAGTTCCTACTTTAAACTACCTACTCAACTAGATGAACAAAGATGAAGCCACAGATGAGAGTGTTAAAACTATGGAAGAATTTTAACTGTCATTTTGCAAATTATAGAAGATATTATAGAGCCGAATGTATCAACACCCCCTCTTAACTTGGCCCTAATTGCCGGATGACACTTTGAACTTACAAAAGTTCCAGTTTTCCAGTTTGCCCTCTTATTTGTTATGTGCCATGTAGGACGAAGCGGGTGATATAGAACACTTAGACAAATTTATGAATCAAACTGGTCATTTTTGCCATGTTCAAGGTAACAATAGAAAATTGTGAAAGTTTGGGGTGGCATCTGGCGATTATGGTCAAGTTCAGAGGGCAACTGATGCATTCAGCCATATTCTAGAGTATCTGCCTATAGTATCATCTTGTATTCCGGGTCCTAATTGCCGGATGACACTCCTAATTTACAAAAGTTCCAGTTTTCACTATGAACTTGGCCAAAGTGCACCAGTTTGGCCCTCTTATTTGATTTGTTATGTGGCCCGTAGGGCAAAGCTGGTGATATAGTTCAGTTTATCCAAGTTGACGGGGATAGTAGGACACTTGGGACAAATTTAAGAATCAAATTGGTCAATTTTGTCAAGTTCAGTGTAACAATAGAAAATTGTGAAAGTTTGGGGTGGCATCTGGCGATTATAGTCAAGTTCAGAGGGCAACTGATTCGTTCGACCATATTCTAGAGTATCGGCCAACGAAATCATCTTGTATTTCTAGGTCCTTTAGAAATCTACTTTCAATTCCAGAAAAGATGTCTATCAACAGAAATCATAACACTTTCTCTGAATTGAAAAGAAAATTTCCTCTACAAACCTGCAACAGTAGCTTCACAAAAACATATGCAACTGAAAAGTTTCCATTTTTCCTCACTAACAATAAATCGAGTATCTAATTCAATTTGGAACTCTCATATTCCTGACAAGTTCCTCGTTCTTTCCATCTTTGTTATACACTTATTTTCATTATTCTCTCACCCTAGTCAGCTGTAACTTAGTTTCAGTAACACTAAGTCTTGTCTTTCTATTTGCTCACAACAAAACATGAGTTACATTAATGCTTAATTGGTCCAATGGCTAATTACTCCCTCCCTTTTTAATTATTTGTCGTTTTAAGGTAGTTTGTCAATACCAAGACCGCTATAAAGAAGGCAAGAAAACTACTTATATACCCCTAAGATTATTATTCTTTTGCAGATGATTGAACACTTAATTTCTCATTAGATAGTGCATCATATAAGGGCAAAAGAGAAAATAGATGTAAATAAATTGCATTGAAAATTGAAAATGACAGATATCTCCAAGTTTTTTAACGGCCAAAGAAAGACAGAAATTAGAAAAGGGAAGGAGTACTATCATTATCAAATATCAATCATTTAGAGATTGGCACTTTATTGTAATAGCAAATCTAATAACTTTTTCAGTAAACCAAACGAAAACAAATCGAACACTTAGCATATTGGTTGGCTTCTTTGGCTAAATACCAAAAGTTTTAAGTGTTGGCAAGCTCTTACCATGGACAAGCATGAATAGCTCGGAAGAAAATACGCCGGGCGGCAATAGGATTTCGCTCCACGTCAATTTCATAAGCAATGTATAACCGCCAGAGTATGACTGAGCTATGCAAGTTTTCGTTAGCCAATGCTCTTTCAAACAATCCGTGGATTCTGTGCCGCGAGCCTCCTCTACTCAACTCAAATGCCAACATGAAAATCCAAACACTAACCGAAGGCTTCCTGCGAAAATCCAATTATATACCCCTAAGATTATTATTTTTTTACGAGATGATTCAATAAATAAGGAAAACTGCATTAAATAAGGCAATACAAGTACTTGTATACCCCTAAGATATTTAAATATTTACAAGCTATGAAGCACGGAAACTCTAGTGACATAGCATTTCCCCGTTTCAGAAACGGAAACTCTCACAAACCCCTAGCAATTCTTTCAACTTTATGACTCAATTTTTGTTCATTCCAAAACTAAACTTCATATTAATTCGTACCGCAAGTCACCACAGTATATATATATATATATATATATAATGTTTGACTAAGAATTTCTAAATGATAGGTGACCTTAATGAGATTAATATGATTTGATAGGTGTAAATTTATAAATATTTATGGTAAAATTGTTTAATTATTAACGAATATATTTTAAGCATACTTTTTTAGTATTTTATTATTTTATGAAAGAATGAAATTATATGCATGAAATTTTTTATATTTATAAATATACCCCTATATTTTTATTATTTACGAGTTTCCCCACAGTTTCCCAACCTATATTTTTAAGAATGGCGTTTCCCGTTTCCGTATCAGTTTCCATTTCCGTGCAACCTAGTTTACAAGATTCAACATTTTATTTCTTGTTAGATTGTGCATTAAATAAGGGCAAAACATGAAAGAGATCAAAATTAATGCATTGAAAACTGAAAATGACAAATATTTAAAAAAAATTTAAGTGCCAAAGAAAGACAAATATTGAAAAAGGGAGTATTCATCTTACTGCTGGCTGTAATCGTCAAACATGCATCGCAATTTATTGGGTGTCCTATAAAGATGGCTGATCTCCACTAAGGCCTTCAAAACTTCGGAACTGTAAGGATATAAATCCAAGCCCTGCAAGATGGATTCCCATAGCTTTGACGAGTTTGATTGCTTATGATGTCTCGAAAGCATCCTCAAATAGTAGTTGAATAAAAATTCTAGCTGGTAACTGTGCCGCTTTCTCTCTGCATGTTAAAGACAACAGTCAGGGGAAAGCTTCGTTTAATGTTTGGCAAAAACAAGCTCAAAGACATAATAATATCAGTGCAACTCAAAAATCGCGCTAATAATTTCATTAAGTCAATCAATGCATCTTTTTTACTCCATCTAGATTTAATTGCCCATTTAACAAAATCAACCAAACCAATAAAAAATTAATTTCACCATTAAAATGACTAATTTATCCTTTACACTATAGCACTGAAATCTCTTCTTAATTACCAACTTATAAGTTTGTCAAGTATGACAAAGGAAAGAAATGAAATCAGGAGGGAAATATGATAAGTTAGTTATTTCAGTTAATTTAGTAGTTCCTGCCCTAATTTTCATGTTTATCCTATTGTAATTGCTGAGTCAGTAGAATGTTCTAGAATAGGGTAAAATAGTATTTACTTCCCTAAGGATCACATGGCCAGAGAATATTTTGTACTAGGTAGTTTTGTTAATTTGGCTGTTAGTGGACAGTTGTCCCTTGTTACTGTTGTCAGATTCCTATTTATAGGCTGCTGATGTAATTACCTTTATCAATGAATGAAAATATCTGAAATTCCCAAAATCTACTCTCTTCTCTATTTTTCCCAAAACCTAATTCTTCTCCTTAATCTCCTATTGCTTCTTTTCTGGTTACTCAAATCTGAAACTAAGCTAGTCAGGCTCATACCTGACAACTGGTATCAGAGCAATCGGTCTCCGGCCACCCTTTATGGTAAGAAAAATCACAAACAAGAAACAAATGGAAGCATTAGATGAAAGGATCAAGGCTCTAACTGAAAGGCTGAATGATAGAGATGAAAGGAATGCTGAGAACTTTGAAAAGTTGGATGCAAACCTTTCTACTCAAGAAAGAAAGTTGGACAGTGCAAGGGCAGATCTGTATCAACTCAAGAAGGGTCACATGGATATTACAGAGGAGCTGCAAGAGATTAAAGAAGCCTTAAGGAGCCTTACCCGAACCCTTACACCCACTACTCCCAACCTAAATCCAAACACAACACCAATTGCCTCACAAATCATCTCACCTGAAGCAACCCAAAACACAACACCCCAAGCTGGAACCTTGATTATACGCCAATCCACCACCAATAGAGGAGTCTTGAGAATGCCTACCGTAGCTGGTTCCATCACTGAAGGAAACCAGGCTGTCCCTGAAGGTAAACCCCTAAAAAATCCTTATTTCAATAAGCTCCTGCCCAAGTGTGAACTTCCTACCTTCAATGGGGAAGAGGTGGAGTCATGGGTTAGCAAGTGCTACAAATATTTCCAATTATTTGAGGTGCTAGAAGAAAGAAAGATAGAGCTGGCTGGGCTATGGTTCAGAAATTGGCACCCATGTAATACTGAAGTTAGCTGAGAAAAGTTTGGAGAAGTCATCAAAAGGTTCTCAGAAGTTGATGTTACTGATGTAGTGGAGCAGCTAAACCAGCTGAAACAAACTTCTTCTGTGGTAGCTTACCAAGAAAAGTTTGAAGAAATTAAGCTCAAGTTAGAGAAGGAGCATCCTGAGTTGAGGGAAAAAATTTATGTAAAAAGTTTCATAACAGGATTGAAGCCAGAGCTGCGTTCTGCGGTTAGGGCACAAGCGAGTTATACACCGCTATTAAACAAGCTAGGTTCCAGGAGCACTTGATGAGAGACATAATGGAGGCGGTAAAATCTAAAACTAATTTCACATCACCCTTGGCCTCAAAACCTGAAATTCCCTTCAACCCAAACACTGAAAACCTAAGCCAATACCCACTAAAACCCACTGAAATTAAGCCATACCAAGGCCAGACCCCTAATCCTGTCAAAAAAATCATGGAGCCTGTTGGAACTGTGGTGAAAGTTATTATCATGGCCATCAATGTGCTGCCAAACAGCTTAATAAAGTTATACTTAATGAGCTAGCTGTTGACAAGGGTGAAATTGCAGACATGTCCCAAGAGGAGCAAGGTCAAACTAGGGTTAATGAGGGTGACAAACCTCTTACCTTATCTGTAAATGCTATTGATGGAGGTTGTAGTCATGTAACGATTTACAGTAAAAGAAAATTAGAACAGGGGAGAGAAGAGAAGAAGAAGAAGAGAGAGAGAGAGAATAGACGAGAGAGAGAGTGAGAAAATGCTTGTATATTCATTGATTCAGTAGTATCGTACATCATTAGGTATTTATAGTGGATTAACTAACAGAATTAGCATAACCGTTTCTCACTTATTAGCTAGCTTTAGATTCTTCTAGAACTAGAAACTACATAAGGAAATACAATTGGCTGTAGAGAATAAAAGCGCTTGTAACTAAAAGGCAAAGTCGTGACCTATGTCACATGGACTCGTCTACAAGTATCGGACACGGGTACAGATCCGCGTGTCTAGTACGATAAGTTCAAAAATTTAGGACACACAGACACTGTCCTAAATTTGGACACGGGTGAGGGGACACGGCTATATATATATATATATATATATATATATATATATATATATATATATATATATCATATATATATATTCAAAAGATATATTGCAAAACCCAATCCAACTATATTATAGCGCAAAATAGAGAACTGAATATTGTTAGAGGAGACGAAAAGACGAAAGAGCACAATAGAGTTACAGAAGATAGCAGATATTGATGAGTTGATAATTTGATTGAGAAACTAAATACTATTTAGTAAATATTGATTAATTAATGGTAATTCATTGACATAAGACGTTTCCAAAAAAGTCTTTTTTTATTAATTTCTAATTCAGAAAAAGAGAATTAATTAATAAAATTGGAAAATTGGAAAAAATCACTCACTAATTAATAAAATTGGAAAATTGGAAAAATCACTCACATAAGCAGTTGGGAATATGCCTTTATTATAGGAAATTAGATAAATACTTAACTAATTACGAATCAATCAATCAAGATAATTTAATATTTTGATTATATCTTATTAATTAGATAAATACTTAATTAGGAAGATTATATGGAAGATTGATTCCTATTTGAAAGCTCTAAATTTGATTTCAATATTAATTAAAGTCTATTGAAAATTTTAATTTAAAAACAAATCGTGCACCTGATATTGATGTGTCCGAGAGCCATCTGCCAGATCGGACACGGATTGTGTGTCCATGTCCGTGCGTCCGTGTACTGGACACGGGTGCGGCTACTCTTTTGGAGAGTCCATGTGACATAGGTCGTGACAATACCCTCCCCTTCAAGCCATTCGTTTCCTCAAGAATGAAATGGTTTAGGCAACGAACCATTGCAGAGCGAAACTGATGGAATTCAGACTCAAGCATTAGTTGTTTTATTGGAGGAGTTTCTGTGAACCTGTGTTTGCCTTCCCTCTATCAAATGGAAACAAAATTCGATCATCATCAACTCTCACCTCCCTTGGAAAGTCAGTTTGGCAGCAGTTGACATCCTTCTAGCACCTCTTCCAGCTCAGGTTCCTTGTTACGAATCGCCAATTTTGTCCCAAACTTGAGCCCGAATTCAGACTGAAAAACATCGAAAAAAGCAGTGCTATAAGGGTGTTCTTCCTCCAATTCTTTTTCAGACCTTTTCTCAAACAACTTGTGTGCGATGGAAAAATGAACAGAAGCTTCTTCAATTTCATTCTCCACCCTTCTTCCTCCTACCACGAAATTTTCTTCATCTTTTGTTACACTCTTCAGCCCATTAATTTCATAAACTGCCACCTGTAGCTCCTTAGTACTTCTTTTGGACTTTTCGGTCTTCCCTTCGGCAAACTCCTCAACTAGTTCAGTAACCTTTGCCTCCGATTTCATCTCAGGCCTTTCATCGAACAGTTGGACTGCATCTATTGGAACTGCTATTTCTTGAGATTTCAGATTTAAAGATCCAAGAATCGATTGACACAAGTTTGAGATAGAAGTGAGAAGTTGCTTATCTTGCTCTTGTTTTTCGATGCGCATCTGTTCCAGCTTTTCTTGGAATTCTTCAAAATGTTGTTGCTGCTCTATTCTGAATTTCTTAGTTTGACTTCTAAGATCCACCATCAATTGTTCCATTCGTACTTTAGTGTCAGCCATGGCCGGAGAACCGAACCGCTCTAATACCAATGTAACAATTTACAGTAAAAGAAAATTATAACAGGGGAGAGAAGAGAAGAAGAAGAAGAGAGAGAGAGAATAGGAGAGAGAGAGAGAGTGAGAAAATGCTTTTATATTCATTGATTGAGTAGTATAGTACATCATTAGGTATTTATAGTAGATTAACTAACAGAATTAGCATAACCATTTCTCACTTATTAGCTAGCTTTAGATTCTTCTAGAACTAGAAACTACATGAGGAAATACAATTGGCTGTAGAGAATAAAAGCTCTTGTAACTAAAAGACAATGTCGTGACAGGTCAGCACACTATCAAGGTACAAGGATAGGTGAAGAAGAAGCCTATATTGATTCTAATTGACAGTGGAAGTACTCACAGTTTTGTGGACCAGAAATTGGAGGCACGACTACCATTGTTACAAGTCAAGCAAGAAATAGTCATAGTGGCTGATGGGAGGCATCTCGGTGTAAGTACTCAGTGCAATGAATTAATATGGTCCATGGGCAACTCTAGTTTTTTATTTAATGTGAGAGTCCTAGCATTGGGTGATTATGACTTGATCCTCAGTACTGATTGGATGAGAAAACAATCTCCTATCATGTTTGATTTTGAGTACATTAGGCTGGTTATTAACAAAGACGAAAAGGCTTTAGAATTACAAGGGGTTGAAGGCATCCAAGTTGAAGGCAAGACTCTAAAAAACGTTAGCAAATTTTTCTCTAAGAGTTGGAAAGGAGTCACTTCCAGACTGTTTGCAATTACTATTTCAACTACAGGGATTCTGCCAAATCAAGCTCTAGCAAAAGGATTGTTGCCTATAAAGTCTAAGTCCAAGTCTATCCAAGCTCAAGGCATTGATAACAAGCATGATTTCTCTCATTCTTGGGGACAAGAATGTGCTGAAGGGGAGGGTATTGTCAAGTATGACGGAGGAAAGAAATGAAATCATGAGGGAAATATGATAAGTTAGTTATTTCAGTTAATTTAGTAGCTTTTGCCCTAATTTTCATGTTTATCCTATTGTAATTGCCGAATCAGTAGAATGTTCTAGAATAGGGTAAAATAGTATTTACTTCCCTAAGGCTCACATGGCCAGAGAATATTTTGTACTAGGTAGTTTTGTTAATTTGGCTGCTAGTGGACAGCTGTCCCTTGTTACTGTTGCCGGATTCCTATTTATAGGCTGCTGATGTAATTACCTTTATCGATGAATAAAAATATCTGAAATTCCCAAAATCTACTCTCTTCTCTCTATTTTTCCCAAAACCTAATTCTTCTCCTTAATCTCCTATTTCTTCTTTTCTGGTTACTCAAATCTGAAACTAAGCTAGTCAGACCCATACCTGACAAAGTTCATCAATACATAATCTCTGTCATAATTAATACAAGGGTAAATCAGAGGGAAAAAATTGTGAAAATGTATTGGTAATCTAAAATGACAACTGAAAGGAGAACTAACGAAAATGCTAAATGGACTAGTAAAGTTAGATGGGGGGAGTATCAATGAAAAACCTTTCTTGCACCTAAAAAATGAATGGCTTATTAAAAGGAAATGTTGCCAACCTGGAAGCACCATATTAAAAGCTTCATCTAGGGCCTCAATACCGGCTGCCCAACCAGTCGACAGCTCTTCAAATAAAGCTGCTGAACAAATTAAAGCAACAGATTGATCATTTATATCACCACGCATCCATCCGGATTGTACCGTCTTAATTTTTTCTTTAAATCCTTGGTGTGCTCTCAGCAACTGCAGGCCTAACGGTTTGGATTCAAATGGATGATACTTTGCTTCACTTCCTAAGCAGGATAAAATATGCAAAGCGCGACAAGATGATTCTTGAGCATTGCCAAGACCATTAGCAAGTTCAACCTCGGCATACCAGAAATATAATAGAGGAGCATCAGATTGTAAATGCTGCAGAAAAATAAACAGAGTCAATGTCACAACATGCTTCCACAAGCACACAAAAGAAGTTGCAAATCAAAACCGGACTCCAATAAAAGGCCTGGGTGATCTGATTTTAAATATTTAAACGTGCAAATTATCAGTTATCAACAATAAAACAAGCAATATACACCCCCAGAAAAACTCCAGCCAAATTATCAGTAAGCAAACATTATTAAAACTGAAAACATACATATGGAATGTCCAACAGGAATCCTTCTAAGAATATTGAAAACTGCAGACAGCAATGAGTTTAAAGGTATACAAGTTTAAGGATGTTGTTATTTAGAATCAGTTCAAATTTCAAACAGAATAAACTTAAGATGTAATAGCTTTAGGCCTTAATTTCTACTGGATGTTTATTCAACCAAGGAGTGGGTTCAGCATGAAAAACTGTGGAACTTTTGAGGTATGTAAGTAAGTTTACCATTTCAGAACAGGCTGGCTTGAATATCAGATCTTCAATTGAGTTGGACGGTTTGATTTTTATAGTAGACAGTGGCAGACTACCTTCTAATTATAGAAAAAATTTAATTTACCAACAAACTTCTAATACATATCTTAATAAATCCATCTACATGTGCTTTAGACTGAACAATTTCTTACTAAAAAATCGAAGACATCGTATATCTGATAGTTTATTGCATGCTCCAATAATTTCTTATGGTTTATCGTGCAATCAAAATATTTATTGTTGTTATCCATAAACTTTTTTCTTTTAATTGCATTATTTCTTTGATTATTTTTTATATATGGACACTACGGTTAGATTTTTCTAGATTCGCCATTGATAGTAGATTCCTAAATATTCTAGTTGTACCCTCTTGTTATAATTTGGAAAAGTTCCATTATTGTGTGAGACCAGCAACACCAAAGTAGTTTACTAACAATAGTCAGTGCTTCTATGCGGCCTTAGCATATCATTTAAACTTTTATGTGTCGTAATTCTTTATTTTTAATATTAAAATTGCCTGGAACTTAAAGAAACTTGTTTTAGAAGCAGTTATATAACTTGTAAGCAGTGAATCTCTTTGACAACGGTTACATGTAACAGCAACAGACCCCTATGGCCATTGAGTGAAATAAAGAGAAAAGCAAGCAAGTATTCACGAGCAAACTAGTTTCAAGAGATCGAAGGGTTCTCTCTAGATGAGCCCTTAACTTCAAGAGATCAAATTCTCAATAAAGTCCAAACGATCCCTTAACATGAATCAGAAGTTCAAAATATCAACAAATTTAGCCCATCCCATAACTACTTAACTAGTTCTTAGGGCTACAACACAACAGAATTGTTTTACTTCAAAACGTGATCCGCTGCCTGTGGTGCTGGAGGTGAGAAAAAAATAAGGCAGGGTGGCCCTAAACGAAGATGATCTGAGATTTGTATTTAGCCTGAGCAGGCTCTGACACCATGAAGTAAAACAGAGAAGAATTTGGCATGTATGTTCTATATGCCTCAATTACAGGTATTTATATACATAGATTGACTATAGAATAGGAAAGAAAACCATTCTAATTCCTATGATTTCTCCCTATAATTAATCCTAGTTGATACGCTCACATTCTATAACGCATCTTGATAGAGTGATGATCGACAAGATATAATAGTGAATCCTTGATTTGTATTATGCAATGTCCCATATGATTTGATCCCCAAAAATTTCTAGAATGAACAATAAGTCAAATTACAGTATTTGACCTCTGCATCTCAAGTATTACCAATTCAAGCTGCTACAACTACAAGAGGTCAAAGTTTCAAAACCTGGTCTCATAAAGGACCCCTATGCAACAGATATCACATTAATACACAAAGTAATACAGACATTCCAGTGAATTATGGTTTGGTTCTTCAACTCATTTTACTGGGCAGGCATGGTCCAAAACGAAAATCTATTGAAACAAGCACATTCATAGGTCACAACATATCTGAGCCCTTAAATTAACCAAGTGAGGATCAATCATAAATACTTACCTTCGGAAGCCCTTCTATAGACAGCAATGCCATGTCAAAGACTCTTCTTGCATGATCAATATTACCAGAAGCAGCTTCTCGTTGTGCATAAACTCCACAGAGCAATAGATCCTATTCCAGAAGTAAATTGTACAATAAATCAACATCGGAAAATCCAAACATATCCCGTATTTTCAGAAAATAGATTCCCTTTGATAGACAAAACAAAAACACATGATGTTTTCGCAAGAGAAGAACTCAGATATTACATATTCTGTTAAAAGCACATTAGCAGTTTATGACTTCTATCCCTCATTCAGCTACCTGTTGACACTTGAACAAATTTAATGCAATATGATCCAGACCTACGTCAACAATAGTAATTAAAACTAACATGAAACAGTGAGGAGTATCCCTGTAAAAGTAAATCTGGTCTTTATTAACGTCCTATTGTTGTTCTTATCATTTTTCTATTCTCACTCATTTTAGTTAATGAGTTAACTGGTTATTGTACTTAGAAAAGCAATATGTATGTGAAAGGCTACATTTGTTTCACCTTCCTACTTTTTGCCACAATAGAGCTCGAACAGGCTACATTGGCATCATGAAATACAAGTAACTTCCTTTAGTACATACTTTTTTTATCAAACTAAATCAACCCTATTGTCCTCCGCAACTTGGTGTGATAAAAAGAAAACTGCATACCATTGAAATGGAATAACAAATCATGAGAAATTACAAGAAAAGTACAGCAGAAATACCTGTCTATCACTTTTTAAAAGGGACTTAGCCAGAGCTCGACATGGGGTCGAAGAATGAGCACTTGTAACAGAAAAATCTTCCGCAACAAGTGCAGCCTTCTCCAATACGTGATTACGTGGAAATGCAGTTAAACAGAGTAAGGTAGCATCACGAAGAAACTTCATGAAATCAGTTCGTTTAGAATCGTCACCAGCATTGCACAAAAGTGAGTGCACACTATTTTCAGAACCCAAATTGCAAGCTATAGAATCTGGTAACATTTCTAAGCTAAGGATTTTCTCAGCATAACTTGAACTGTTGGTGCAAATCCTAGAATAAGAAAGAGGAAGATTAATTAATCTAACAAATAGAATCACAAGTGGAAATACAAATAAAAAACATGATTGTAGCAACCCATAAAGTATGTTACAGAAGATGGAAGAGATTGTAAGATATATTTTAGGAGAGATTCTTGGAGTGATTATAGCATTTAAATTAATTACTTTCCTAATCTATGTTCAATCTTTATGTATATATAAATGCTTTCTTTTACTTAGGTTGACTTGATGATCAATTACCAATTATATACGGTGAGCGGAAAGAAAAAGAAATAGACGAGATCTCAGCTAAATTCACATATTATGGTTGTTAAGAACCTAACTCACAAATCATCATCATAAGAGTTGTTTCATAAAGATAAAAAAGTTCATCAGAATTGAATGATCAGTGCTTGGTTTTGCTTGCTTATTTCCAATTTATCATGTCCATCAAGCCAATGATTGATTTCAAATAGAGGCATGAGTCGCACATTACCTATATAACCTACAACTGAAGCCAACAATATTTACATTAAGTGCAAAGATAACTACCAAGACAATCATATCAAAACACTTACCACTGGGACATGTCCCCACCAAAGAACTCAATAAACTGATATATGAGCGAAAAGCGGCCTTCTTCTGAACTCAGTGAAAACAGGTATTCGATGATATCTTCAAATAATATGACACTCAAAAATTGTTCATCACCTTCTCTATCCGGCGTACCAACATTCTCAGAGTTCCTCTCTGTTTAATCAGTTTTTGTTCAAAACACGAATGATTGTCAGCACTTAAAACAGAAATCTAAATAAACTGTAATTATAGAGGTGTGACCAAAACAGCAGGTAAACTGTAATAAAAGATTGACAAATAACAATGTTTAGATGCAAATGCACCTTAATAAAGAAACCTACTAAACATATACAAGAGAAAAGGAGAGACGCACCAGATTTTCCACGTACAGGCATCCATTGTCTAAAATCTCGCAAAGACTCTTCTTCAGACCATCTAAGCCAGGTTGAAGTGTCTTTGACCTCACTGCTAGGGGCAGCATCCACATCAATGCCTAGTTGTTTAAGCAGTGCTTCAGTATCATCTTCCTGGTTGTTATCTTCACTTTGAGATTCATCGGAGTGCTCTAAATATGCATCTTTGATGCTTATATTTTCTTGATTTTCATCAGTTTCCATGCGTTTAGATAGTGGCTCCGACCAGCCAGTCCAACCACCTTTATCTTCATCATGTGCAATCTCCTCTTTTACGGCACTTTGCCTGTTCTGTTCCTCTTTCTCCAACCATGAAGACCAACCTATAGCCCTTTCCTCTCCAATTCTTGGACCATTACTATTCCAAAAGTGCTCAAACAATCTCAGTTTTCCATGCTCGCTTAGGTGTAATGAAGGACAAAACAAACTAAATTCAATTTCGGCCTGAAATAAAGCAGTGGCCAACTCCTTGTAACCAGCCTGCCACTCAAACCTACAAAGACTAAGAAAAACATCAACGAGCCCAAGTTCTAGCTGAACTGCAGTGGGATCCATGGACAAAGTTTTTGCATTTTCATTCACCTGAGAAAGAAATTCACAAGAAACAAGAATAAGAAGACTTAGTATATTAATGTATATGAAACAAACAAAGGGGCAACGCAGATTCCTGAAAAAATATAAAGAAAGATTCATAAGAACTTTGGAGAAAAATCTCAAATTTCATAGTTTTTTCAATGAAGGTGATATTTTTAGCAGACTATCCAATATATTTTTATGTGGAGTAAAATCATGTAATCTTAGTAATTGACTTTCAAAACATGAGTTTAGTCACACAACTCAGAAGACCCTGAAATCTACAATATCTTCAGACGTGATACAGTAAGAAGGTAAAAACAGGTTGACATTATAGCATTCAGACAATACGCAATATGTCATCTGAAACAAGAGAAGCCTTAAAATTCAAGCCACTATAAAATGGAACTACAAGAGCATAATTGAATTAAAACCTGCCTAAACTGCTTGCTCGATGCAGCAGATAGAGCTTGGATTGCATGTGCATACATTTTTCTAACATCTGAAACCTTAAATCTAGAGAACTCCCCTTGAAAAACACGCAAATACTCCTTCCACAACTTGGCACTGCCTGAATGACCCATCAGAACCTTTTCCCATCTACCAATTAGTACATCAGAGCTATCCCTTCTCTGATAAGCCCTCATAAGATAAAACTGTAGATCCTCATTGTCAGGATTAAGCTCAACAGCTTTTTCCAATATGCTAATCTTCTTCTCAAGCATTTGCAAGCGAGCACCTTTCTGGGGAATCTTTTTTGCAACCCTATCCTGAAACTCAGCAAAATCTATCCAAACTTTTTCATCATGAGGATTCTCCCTTGTTAATCTGTTAAACTCCCGTGTTTTGCGAAGCACCTCATCTTCCCAGGATTCTTCTAGAAGTGAAGATCCTGAGACTACACCATTATCTAGGTCTTCTTTGGTGTCGAAAAATGGTATAAAATCATCTGAAGCAATGGCCAAATGCTGCTCAGGAGCTAGAAGCCTAAGGCGCTTTAAGTTCTTATTGCTTTCTACTGCTGCATACTTAGCAGACCAGTAACGACCATTTGATTTCAGCTTAATATCCAAGGAATCGACATCACCATCACAATCCAATGTAGTATTCCTCTGATTCGACCGATAAACACCACGAAATTTCTGAGCAGCTAGTTCTGTAGAAGTATATGGTTTATAGCGGGGAACATTCATCCTATAATAAAAGCAGAAATGAGAAAATTGAATGCAAAACCAATAATTGAACATACAAAATAGCTATACTGGAGAAATAAACAAATTACCTGTAATTAGAGCCATATACCAGATTATCAGCATCTCCATGAGAATCAAAATAATAATCCTTAGGAGGTTTGTTCTTCGAATCAACCGAAACCCTAAAACTGGACTTCCTGGAGCCAACCTGAGCTTCAGAACTGTCATCCATTGATCTCTTCCTCCTTTTCATCGATTTTTCCCGAGTCCCCCTTCTCTTCTTCTTCTTTCGCTCATTATCACTGTCAACATCAGCTTCAGAATCGGAATATTGCTCTTCGTGTAGTTCATTATCTTCCTCTTCCTCCAGTAACTGATAGGAAGTGGATGATGATGGAGGATTCATTTCAGGATTGGATTCGTCTTCGTCTTCTCGGTCCGATTCTGTGTGAGTTTGGGCCCTCTGGATTGAGATGACGGAATCGTCTATGACGGAGAGATTGGTGGTGAAACTGGTATTGCAAAGCCATACGGGATTAGGAGCGGTGACGGTGGTGGTTGGGCCGGTGCCGGCGGAAACAGCGAACAAAGGGAACAAAGAGGGTTTTGCTGCTGATTCTTCTTCTTTCTCCATTCCGCAAAGCTTTTTTGGGGGGAAGTTGAGAACCAATTTTTGTTCATCTGCAGCCCAATCTTTTAAATCTGCGTATTTATATCTTTTTGACAAAATGTGATTCTTTTTTTACCCAATATTCGTTCTTTATTACTTTTCACAATATTAAGCTCTCTCTAGCAGTCAAGCACTATGTGGCTAAAGGATTCGTGGGTACATTCACTTGATTATTGAGACAGACCGCAACGTGGATTTTATGCTTCTTTTCATTTTTCGGGGAGTCTTGTCATTCACTATTGCTTTAAGTGGTGGCTAGAACTTTCTTCTTGTCATTCCTCATCCTATAACATTATGCTTGATATGTCCTGATTGATTATATTCAAAACAGTTCATATTCATGTTGTAGTCCGATTTTTCCTCATCTTTTGAGAACTTTTGAATAAAGTCTCTCATGGATGAATTTTTCTTCTGATAATCCCTCTTTTGAAACGAATTATATTTCTTTGAATTCTTCTGAGATATCCACTTCCTCTTCTCATCATTCTTCTGAAGTTTCTTATGAACATTGTCATTTTTTCGTCCTTTGAGGAATTTCCTTCTAAGGAGTCTGCTTTAAGGATAGTGTTTTCTTTCCTTCAAATTTTCACTTTTCATTTTTCTCAAAGTTTTGCATTGAGATCTCGTGAGTGATTAGAGATCCAATGAGCTCATCATATCTGTAAGTGGTGAGATCTTGAGCTTTCTCAATGACAGTTTTCTTGGCTTGCCAGTCTCTGATTAGACTTCTAAGGTTTTTCTTGACATAATCTTCTTTTGAGAATTTTGGCCCAGTCTTTTTAGTCATTCACAATATTAGTGAATCTCGCATTCATGCTCGAGACGAATTCGTTCTCTTCCATTTCAAAGGGCTCATAATATCTTAAGATTCTAGATGATCTTAGATTCTTTCACTTTGTTGGCTCCTTCGTAGGTTACCTCCAGATTTCTCCATAACTCTTGAGCAGTCTCGCAACCTAAAATTTTGTTAAACTCATCTGCTTATAAAGCGTAGTGAAACATGTTAATAGCATTTGCGTTACTTTGATAACGCTTAACTTCTAATTCATTCCATTGGTTTTTAGCTTTGGGCCGGGGTTGGTTATTTACAGTTATAGTGGCACAAAGGGGTCATTTTTAATGGCTTGCCACGCATAATAGTCCTGAGACTGTATGAATTCTTCATACGGTTTTCCAAAAGGTATAGTTCTAGCCATAGGATAGGGTAGGGGTGTTAACGAGCCGAACCAAGGTTGAACATGCATGGTCTCGGCTCGGCTCGACTCGACTCGTGAATGAAAATGGGCGGGTTCGGCTTGGCGCGAAGCTCGTAGAGCTTAAAATATTAAAGCTCGGCTTGAGCTCAATAGTTTGCGAGCCTACACAGGCCTCCTTTTCTTGAATTAAATTCTTGAATATTATTTTCTAAATATAAAATTTCGACAGAAAAAAATTTAAATATATAACCAAAAAAATTAAAATTAAAGAAATATGCAAATAACAATTATCTAATTCTGGGACCCGCATAAAGTATCACAAAAAACAGAGCATTTTCAACTTATTAATCAGACTAACATTGAGCCCCCTTAGCCAGAATCATGCCCATTATTTCAATCAGATTATATATATATATATATATATATATATATATATATATATATATATATATATATATATATATATAACAACATATATTAAAAAAATTGGTAATATTATATGTTACGTACCAACAAGGTGTAGCTCAGCTGACTAAGCAGGCTGAGCAAATTGGAGGAGAACAAGGTTCAAATCCCACTAAATACACTTGTTGGGAGGGGTGAGGAGCCTTAAGTGTTATTAAGCCGCGAACAAAATTATCTCAATGAAGATACTTGTAAATATTACCAAAAAAAATATATTACGTAGAAAAATTATACGAACATGTTTGCGAGCTTTCAAGCCAAACTTTAGAAAATTTGCTTGGTTTGTAAGTATCTCGAGCCGATCTCAAACTCGAGTCGAGCTTTATCGAGTCAAGCTCTGGCCAAGCTTTGACCGAGCTGAATCTCGAAGTGTTTGCGAGCCATTGGGCTTGTTAACACCCCTAGAATAGGGGATGTCTTGTTATAAAGAGTACCTCAGGGAGGGTTTAAGTAGTTTGCATGTCTCCTCCTAGAAGTTGTCTCATGATTCTGTCACCCATAGTGATCTTTAAACTTTTTAGATTGTTAAGCCACAAAAATAAATCTTGCTCTGATACCACTTGTTGGTCCCAAAGGGGTAAGGAGTCAGAGGGGGTGATTGACTCATTATAATAAATTTGTGAAATAAAGCAAGTAATTAAATATTTAGCTTACGACGCAGTAAATTTAAATTTAAAGTGAGAAGGTCAGGGATTTAAACACTGCAATTTTATACTGGTTCGGACACTGCCTGTTGGAAATCAATCATTCGGAAGACTTAGCAAAAACCTCAAGGCAAGCTTCCGGATCAAGGTTTTGAAGAAAATAAAAACAATAAGTCCAAGAAGACCTCATTCTGTTCAAGAAAGAAGAAAACAATCCCTAAGTCCAAGAAGAAGCATCGGGTTAAAGGCAAGAAGAAAACAAGTCCTTAAGCCCAAGTAAACAACATCCAGATAAGATCACTATTGAATAGCATCTGGTTACCGTATTGTCTAAATACATCCGTAAGACATAAGTTTCAAGACAAAACGGAAAACCTTTAAATTTAATTTTCCCTCCAATTTGGTCTGAAGTCAAACATGCTTTTTGCCTTAGAGAATGAAAAAGCAACAGCTTGCACGAAATTAGGAAAGGACAAAAAGGCTGACATAGAAAGAGAAAAAGGTAACAACCTTTTTAATCTAGACCAATAGCAAGACGCGTGGAGTCCACACAAAAGACAAAGTTGCATAAATTTTGGCAGAGCAAAAAAAGCCAAATAAATGACATTTGACAACTTTATTGCTCTAATCCCAACAAATTCGAATAGAACATTTAATGGGTCTAACAGACAGATCAACGGCTTCGGATGCGCCAACTCATATTTGATCAACGATGGAGATTCAAGATCAAGCAACAGCTACATTTATTATCCAAGTCAATAAAAGGGAAGCTTCACAAGTTGAGAAGATGTTAGTTGATTTTACAAAGCTATTACTGTTAGATATGATGTATGCCCTAGAGGCAATTAGGGTGATATATCTTAGTTAGTTTTATTCATACGAACAAGTTATATTAATAAAAGCATTCTTCGTTATATCAATGACTGTGAAAATATATTATGACTGGTTTAGAATATATTCATTGATTTATTTGCAAAAGTCCATGACATAATCATAGCATGTATTGCAAGGGCACAATGGGACTATGTTGGTGAGAATTGGTTCGTGTGCAATTATGATTGGTCTAAATATCCCTAGTCATAGTATCATCAAGACTGGACATTGATGAATACGGATAGATTAGCATGTGTCATCATACCTCTTAAATCTAATTCAGAGTAGCATATCTCTAGTGCTAGAGGGTGGTAGCTTGGGTTAACATATGGATGTATTCAGGGAAATACATTGGATACCGCTGTGAGACAACACTCGGTAATCTATATTATGTGTTGGTGTTTTATCGTCTCATTGCAATAGCAATACGGATATCCTTAGACATGAGATACTAGTTACCTTATTCAAATGTTGCTATACTTTGGATCATAGCTAAGCATTCTATAGACTGGATGATACAGATGATTATGGGTATAGTTGATGTATGTCCGTTGGTAAGCTGAGTAGTCAAGATGGAATCTATCACTTCATTATAACAATATAAAGAAGATGTACCTTGGCCACTTGTTAGAAGTGATACACTCTTAAACCTCTAATCAGAGTATGAGTTGACAGTATTAGATCCTGATCAACACGTTAATATGGTTGAGTGGTGTACTTTTGTAGCAAGACTAAATACTAGGGTAGCCATTAAGGCTACTAGTGGACTAACACTTAAAACGAGTCCTAGAAACCAGATGGTACTTAACCACTGATAGAAGGAGTGAATTTATTGATACTATTGCAGAACTGAGATTAAGTCACAATGCACGTGACATTCCGAATATTGAGGGGTTATATGCCCTATGCTAGAGAGCCACTATGATCTATCAAAGTCATCGAAGTCCACAACGGTCTAGAGCTCCGAGCCAGTCAATTCCTAAAAGGATATGAGCTAGGTTGAACTTTTGACAGCTCGATATTTCGGGATCCCATAAGGCCACACACTTTGAGCTACGACCGAGCCATGTAAAGAATCGTTAGACTATGTCTAATCTATAAGAGAAAAATTATGGTTAGACCATAATGTTGGTTAAACTAATATTCACTGGTTGGATCAGTGAGCCTGTTAAATAATAAGGAGGTTAAAATAAATAAAGGGAATTCAGAACTAGAATTTAGCAAGATTTATTAGATATTAATTAAATCTGCGAGAGTGGGCCTATAAATGTATTATGGGAAAGTGCATAAATAGGCATGCGCATAGGCCATATGGTAGCACTATTTAGAATAGTGCTATGCATGGCCATGAAGGGCACGCGCAAGCCCAAGGGGCTGCTCAGGCCCGCAGTCTTTATGGGCTTGCGCCATGGGCCACAGAGCGCAGGCAAAGGCCTACGCGTTGTGAGCACAGCTCGCAAGGGGCTGCACGTGCTCATGGGCATGCGTGCCAACACAAGCCCGCACGTAGTGGCACAGGCTTATGGGCCTGCGCTCCTGCGCAGGCCCACAAGGGACTACTGGCCGAATGGCCAGCACTCTCCCAGTTCAATTAGGAGCTTGCTCCCTAAACAAACTCCTAGTGTTTGAGTTATGTGCTAACTCTTCTTAGGTTATTAATTAACCTTTTGCCCTTTTTATTTTAATTCTAATTGGTTGAGGTTAGAGACTTTATTTTTTTTTGATTTATTTCTAACCACTATAAATAAAAGCCTCCTCCTTCATTATTTTTCGTTCATAATTCTTTTTTCTTGCTCTCTCTTATTCTCTTAGTTATTCTGGTTCTCATAAGTAATTCGTCGAAAGACGTATTTACTTTGAATAGAAGACAAAGGGAATTTCTTCTAGAATAAATTAGTAGGGAAGATCTAGTTATCTTCTGCTTATTTATCGGTACTCCCTTTCTAGAAGGTTTTGGTCGGCGGTGCTCGTGTGGACTATTTATAGAGGGCTTCTACTTTGGAGTTTGTGAACGTAGTTGAGGGGTCTTTCTGCCAACTACGAGATTCACACTTCCACTGGTAAGTGGTTAAATTATTTTTAGATCCCTTTAATAAGTGTTTATGACCTAGAATAATTTTAGACTAGTAATATTGTCAATCATGCCATGCTTAGGAGATCCTTGGACTTTAGATTAAATTTTGAATTTCCGTCGTGCCTGCTTTGCATGTTCAAACCTACGAATCTAGACCAACAGTGGTATCATGAGCCTTCCTAATGCGATTGTATAACTGACTAGAAATATGCTAGGTCTAATTTTCTATGAAATATTTTCCAGTATGTTATGCCATTCCTAGGAATTTATTTCTTGCAATAGAAAATGTTGTGATAACTAGATTAAGTGTTGCTCAAACTTAGCCAAGGTAGTTATCTAAGAATTAACAATGTTTTACTTGAAATTGTAAATGCTTTAATTTTTGAATTAAGTGGAATAATTCTTAAATTAGAAAAGAACGAAATCTTTAATTTAATTAGTATATGGTTAATTGAGTCAGAAGGTCCTGTAGTTGTTCTAGCAAGGATTGGACTTAGTTGTTCATTCACTTTAAGGGGGCCTCTCCTACCTGGGAATTTCCATCAGTTCTAGATTTTAATTACCAAAGGGACTATTTTGAATTAGTTGATTTCTAGTATAATGAATTGGATTTATTATATGGTTTTACAAATAAAAGCCTAAATTGTTAAAATAAAACTTATATACATAGGCGCAAGAACTTGAACAATGAACCCCATTGTTTGTTTTACATGCCATGTGAAGTCTTGGCATGATGAAATGATTATAGTTTACCAATTGAGCATGACCCCTAGGTTGGACTTACTAATTCTTTTTAGCCCGAAATTAGTCATAGTTTCATAATCATGTCCATGTATAAGTCCTAGATTAGGCGAGAGCTGTTGCACCAATAAATCCCCATTAAAATACTAAGACAAATTTAGCCTTCCTAAAAATCGAATATGTGATTCTAGGCCCTTTTATCGAATGAATTGCTTCATGCACCGTATACCTTCTTCTTTAACATCGTCTATTCACATGATTCAAATTAGGTTTAAGTCTTAACCAGACTTGGTTAGTTATCCATAATATCAGAGCTAATGTCGGGCTGGAGGCATCATTTGAGGAGTCATATAATTGGTTATGCACGTCCATTGGTTGGAACTCAAATGGATTAGCAATTGCATTAGATGCAAATGGACTAGATCCTCCTATAGCTGTTTAAGTTAGCTTGACTCATGATAGCGGGGGTTAGCTTAAATGAGTTATAGATGCTACCTACTAAGGAGAATGGTTAGACCATGTTTCCCGAAAGACAATCTGTTATGTTTTCGAATAAACTTTAATAAAATAGTAGGAAAATGTATTTAATTAAAAGGCCTTAAATTAAATGCATGTACAAGAACTAAGTCTAAAGCAGTAATTCTTTTCTTATATCTAGGTTGAATATGACTACAAACATAAACTTTCACGCTATTCTTGAGAACAAATCGGATGGGACCAATTTTACTGATTGGTTCAGGACGGTGAGGATAGTCCTTAGAGGTGAAGGCCTGGCTTATGTTTTAGATGAGCCCCTTCCTGATGAACCTGATGCTGGAGCTCATGAGGACCATGAGGCGTAGAAGAAGCATAGGAAAGATCGTGAATTTGTGACATGTTTAATGTTGGGAACCATGAATCCTAAGCTTTAGAAATAACATGAGAATATGGATCTCACTACTATGATTTTCCATCTTTAGAAACTCTTTTCTAAGCAAGCAAGGACCGAGAGGTTTGAGACCTTGAGGCTTTTGTTTGGGACTATGATGTAGGCCGGTACTTCAGCTTCTCAGCATGTTTTAAAACTTCTTGGCTATGTTGAGAAGCTTGGTCGATTGGGATTTGTCATGGATCATGAGTTGAGCATAGATCTTATTTTAACTTCGCTCACTGATATTTATTCATAGTTTGTGACTAATTATTACATGAACAAGATTGATAAGACAATCCTAGAATTGATCAACATGCTAAAAGCAGTAGAACCTAAGATCAAGGAGGATTAAAAAAGTCTACTGATGGTTGAGAAAACCAAACCTTCGAAGGGTAAGACCCAGAAAAAGAAGGGGCCGAAGGCTAAGAAGAAGAAAAATATGAAAGGAGCTACAAAAGTATGTTTTTATTGTGAAAAACAAGGACACTAAAAAAGGGATTACAAGGCACATGTCTCTGAGCATATAAAGAAGAGCTCTGAAAAGGGAACTACTTCAGGTATATTCATAATTGAAAATTTCACTACAGTTCCTTATGATTCTACATGGGTATTAGATACTGGATGTGGTACTCATATATGTACTTCAGTGCAGGGGTTACGGAATCGTAGAAGGCTAGTTAAAGGAGAGATGGATCTACGAGTTAGAAATGGAGCATGGGTTGCTGCATCAGCTGTAGGAACATATAGCCTCAAGTTGCCAAGTGGCCTAGTTTTAGAATTAAATAAATGCTATTATATTTCGGTTATGACTAAGAATACTATTTATATTGCATGTTTAGTAACAGAAGGATTTAAAGTTTTATTTAATAATAAAGATTGTCAAATTCGCAAAAATGGTGTTCTTTATGGCAATGGAATTTCGATTGATGGCATATATGTTTTAAATACTAAAGCTGAAACTTTTAATATGAATGATGATAAGAGATTGAAATTAGATAAGGATAAATCATCCTACTTATGGCATTGTCGTTTAGGGCATATAAACGAAACCTGCTTAGCTAAGTTACACAAAGGTAGTGACTTGGGCCCAATAGACTGGGAGTCTTATAGGGTATGTGAACCTTGTTTATTAGGTAAAATGACAAAGAAACCCTTCAAAGGAAAAGGGCAACATGCCACAAGTACATTAGAAATAATACATACAGATGTATGTGGTCCAATAAATGTACAAGCACATGGAGGATTCATCTACTTTATATCCTTCTTCGATGATTACTCACGATATGGGTAGTTGTACCTTATGAGTCATATATCTGATAGTTTTGAAAGATTCAAAGACTACAAGAGTGAAGTTGAGAAACAGCTTGGATAGAATATTAAGGCACTACGATTAGACTGAGGTGGAGAATATTTATGTCAAGAGTTTTAAGATTATCTAAGGGATAATGGAATATTACCCCAATGGACCCCTCCGTATACTCCTCAGCATAATGGTGTGTCTGAGAGGAGGAACAAAACTTTGTTAGACATGGTTCGATCTATGATGAGCCAAACAAGTCTTAGCAAATCCTTTTGGGGATACGCACTTGAGAGTGCAGTTTATATACTAAACCATGTGCCCTCAAAATCAGTTGATACTGTTGAACCAAGCATGAGTTTGACTGACTCAGTGGATTGACTCAGTAGTGCTTAAGTTTTGATCATAACAATTAAGTTCAGTTTGAGTTAATTAAATCAATAATGATGTAAATAAATAGTCTATGGTTGTTTGAGGAGTTAGTAAATTCAAGGGTGGAATTTCTTATCTCAGCTGACCTAACTATTTAGTTTAACTCTGAGTGACTTGGGCTGAGTATCTACGACAGTCGCTGACTTAGTAATATTCACTCAGCACTTGATATTTAGATTTTGTTTCAGCTGTGTGCTTTAAGATTATATATTCCGCTAAGTTACTTTAAGTCTGTCAAAGCTGCTGACTTTACCATTCAAGGTAAAAAGGGATCTTTGCTTTTAGTGTTGCCTTTTGTAGGACATTAATGAGATAAAGACAAAAAGAATTAATGCCTTGACAAGACTCAGAATTATGAAAAAAAATGACAAAGTCTTCCAATGCAAAGCTGCAAAAAGTCATTTACCATTTTGTGCAATTCTGCAGATCTACCAACCTTGTATCGCACGCTCCATAACATGTCAGAATACCAGAGGGAATTGGATAAAGACACGTAGTACGTTAGTGCGAGTTCTCTCTAATGGAAGACTGGCATTAAACGACAAAGGATTCAAATTAAAGCTCGAATTTCAGTCTAACGGATTGAAATGTATTTCACAATGGTGTGATTCTATCTCCTAATGGATCGATTTGAAAAAGCGATGGGTGAATTACTGAGCTGTCAACTTCAGAAGATGCCAAAGTAAGTTCAACGGCTACTTTCCCAATCCAACTATAAAAGGAGCAAGAAGGCAAGCATTTGAATTTGTTGATTACACCTGAATTTCTCAATAAGCTAAACTCTATAAAAATACAAGCTTTAGAGAAGTTCAAAGTAGGAAAGCACAACTCAGCCAGAATCTACTTTAGAACAAGAGAGAATAGTATAGATCATTCAATTATAATATCAGATCATTTGTAACTAGATCAACATTTTATAAGTTGAATCCAGCTCTTGTTTAAACTCTTAGAGAGTTGCTAATAGAAGAGTGTATTCTAGTCAGTGGGTGAGTGATTGCAATTTGGAGGGTACATACTGTAATTAGGGAATTTGTGAAAGGCTTCTCCGCCTAGGGTATAGGAGTTGAGATTAGTAAATTAAAGTAGAGACACTCTCTCGGGACTGGATGTAAGCACAGGTTGCCGAACCAAGATAAAAATCTCAGTGTTCTTTACTTTACTACATTTTCCACATCTTCTCTCAGCCAGCTGACCTCACTCAGCGAAGCCAGTTTATCGCGAAAAAGTTTTATAAGTTTTTGAGTGATTTATTCACCCCCCTAACTCAGTGAGTGTATACATAGGGACCAACACGTGGTATCATAGCAGTTCTCATTGTAAAGATTTAACAATCTTTAAGACAAAGACCATGGTGTACAAAGAAGAATCCAGTGGAAGAGCCCAAGCTTATATTCTATCAGAAGGCATGTCAGTCACTAGGCCTCCAATGTTCAATGGAGAGCATTACACCTGTTAGAAGGATAGGATGAAGAATTTCATCTAGTCTCAAAAGCATGCAAGCTTGGATGGCTATTGTAGAAGGGCCATATGTTCCTACCATCATAAAGAATGGAGTAAAGGTTGATAAGTACTCTGATGAATGGGACAGTCAGGACTTAATCAGACTGAAAGAAAATGCAGCTGCTATCAACTATCTTCACTGTGATCTTAATGCAACTGTGTTCAATTGCGTTTTAAGATACGAGATAAGCAAAGAGATATGGAAGAAGTTAGAAGTGACTTACGAAGGTACTAACAAGGTGAAAGGGTCCAAGATCAATATCCTTATGAGGGACTATGAATGGTTTCACATGAAGCCCAAGGAGGATATTTCCAACATGAACACCAGGTTTATGAATATAGTCAATGAGCTGAAAAGACTTGGTAAGACCTTCATAGAAGAAGAGACTGTTAAGAAGATCCTTAGAAGATTGACTCAAGAATGGGAAGCAAAGAAGAGTACAATTAAAGAAGCTCATGATTTGAAGACTTATAAGTTTGATGTGCTGATGGGAACCTTGCTGACTCATGAGATGTCCTTAAAGTAATATAAAGATGAGTCCAAGAAGCATAGGCACAAGGAAAAAGAGAGCTCAAGCATAGCTATTGTTCTGAGAGCTGATGATGATGAAGAAGATTCCTCTGAGGAAGGATATCTAGAGGACAGAAAAGAAGAAATAACTCTAATGACTAAGAATTTCAGGAGATACTTGGGAAAAGATAAAAACTTTCAAAAGTTCAGAAAGACAGGCAAGTATAAGAAGGGAGCAGGTGATAGACCATGACGGGAATATAACAAAGAGCATAACAAAGATATCAAATGTTTTGAGTGTGGTGAAAAGGGGCATATTCAGTCAAGCTGTCCTTAATCTAAGAAGGACAAGTTTAAGAAGAATAAGAGTAAGAAAGCCCTTGTTGCTACCTGGAGTGACTCTGAACAAGAGTCATCATCCATAAATGAAGAGGCATATGACCTTGCTAATGTGTGTCTCATGGCTAAGGATGATCTGCCCAACTCAGAGTCACCTTACCAACCATCTAGTTCCATTGCCAATCAATCAACTGACCAGAGCAGAGATAAAGGAAATCACACTGAGGTAATTTCTGAACCCCCTTTTTCTTCAGATGAGCCTACCATAGTACTTAATGATGTCATTAATATGACTAAGAAGTCAACTAAATACATCAAAGTACTTTAGAGGAGGTGTGATGATCTAGAAGATGTCAATTCTTCTACCTCACTTGACATCCTATACCTGATGGAAAAAGCTGAGTACCAAAATGGATATAACAACAAACTCACTAAGAAATTGGATGAGCTAGCTACTGAATTAACAGCTTTGAAAAAGGTGCGGGTCCATCCTCAACCTAGCAGGAATACTCAGAGTAACAACACTCACCACTCTGAGAAGGTTTCTCAAAAGAGTAAAGTGAGCAGGCCTAATTCTAAGGCCACTTATAATTTTTTTGGTAAGCCAAGACATGCTACAGCCATGTGTAGGCACAAAAAGGGTTACTATAATGAGTATGATTGGTCGTCAAGGATGACCACCGCTAACAAGGGATGACCCAGCCAGAAAAAGGCATGGGCATCTAAGAAAACTTAATTATTTTGCAGGTGAGCCTGGAATCCAATGATGAAAGAAGAATGTGGTATTTGGATAGTGGATGCTAGAGACATATGATAGGTGATGAAAAACAATTCATCACATTGGAGCAAAGAAGGAATGAAAGTGTCAGTTTTGGAGACAACAAAAAGGGCAAGATTGTTGGCAATGGCTATAAGAGTGAAACCTTCAATTGATAATGTGTCTCTAGTAAAAGGCCTAAAGTTTAACTTGGTAAGCGTTACTCAGCTGTGTAACAAAGGCAGGAAAGCTGTATTTGACTCAGCAGGCTGCTCGATAATTGATAGTAACTCTGGCCAAACTATTCTTTATGCTTCTAGAATTAATAATGTTTATATATTTGATTTATCCCCCCGGCTCCAATGATATGTGCTTAGTTTCGAAGGAGGAAAACTCATGGCTATGGCACAGAAGGTTAGGACATATCAATATGACCAATCTGTCCAAATTAGCCAGAAATGAACTTGTTGAGGGATTACTCAATCTAGCCTTTGAAAAATATAGACTCTGCTCAACATGCCAACTTGGGAAACAATTTAGGAAGACCTTTAAATCATTAGCTGATATATCTTCTTCTCGTCCCCTTGATCTTCTACACATGGATTTATTTGGGCCTATTGTGCCAACAAGCCTAGGTGGAATGAAATACACCCTCGTGGTTGTAGATGATCTGACCAGGTTCACTTAGATTGTCTTGCCATCAAGCAAAGATGAAACATTTGAATCATTCTCTAGGTTGGCTACCCGGATCATGAATGAAAAAGACCTTAAAATTAATAGAATTAGCAGTGACCGTGGAAGGGAATTCAAAAATAGGCAATCTGAGGAATTCTATTATAAGCATGGTATTGACCACAATTTTTCTACCCCTCACACACCTTAGCAAAATGAGTTTATTGAGAGAAAGAATTGCACTATTGCGGAGATGGGTCATTCTATACTGAGTGATAACAATCTATGAAAGTATTTCTGGGGAGAGGCTATTAGAACAACTTTTTATATTCTAAACAGGGTT
The DNA here is from genome assembly GCA_947683365.1 of Euphorbia pulcherrima. Classification (NCBI taxonomy): domain Eukaryota; kingdom Viridiplantae; phylum Streptophyta; class Magnoliopsida; order Malpighiales; family Euphorbiaceae; genus Euphorbia; species Euphorbia pulcherrima. The sequence goes on from CANTUS010000007.1 coordinate 29,975,745, forward strand.
TTAATTCTCCCAGTTTTGAACAAAACTCCTTATGAACTTTGGAAGGGGCGTAAGCCCAAGGTTGGTCATCTCAAGGCCTTTGGTTATAAATGCTTCATATTAAATACTAAAGACCAATCAGCTAAAGTTGGCCCTAAAGCTGATGAAGAAATCTTTCTGGGTTATTTAACACACAGTAGGGCATACAGAATGTATGTCAAGGGAACTGGTATCTTTGAGGAGTCCATGCATGTGGATTTCATTGAAACTAATAATGCAGGTAAAGACTCCAGTGATGATGAAAGAGAAAAGGAATAAGTCAGCGGATCAGTCAGTCAGCCCATTATTATCCCTGATCCAGTACTAGAAAAAGAAGAAGATAAAGTTGACTTGGACCAATCAATCAACTTTGGTGATGATGTAGATGCTCAAACAATGACAGTAGCTCAGTAAGCTGATCCTGATCTACCAAAAGAAGTCAGAGTAAGAAGAGATCACCCAGTTGAGAAGCTTCTTGATAATTTGTAAAATCCAATGCTAACTAGAGGTTAGCTGAATAGAATGATGAGCCATTCAACATTTGTTTCATTGATTGAACTAAATAAGTTTGAAGATGCTGAGTTTGATGACAACTGGATGATTGTAATACAATAAGAGCTAGACCAATTCAGAAGAAATAAAGTTTGGGATTTGGTGGAGAAACCCAAAGGAAAGTCAATCATAGGCACCAAATGGGTTTCCAAAAACAAGTTAGATGAAGCTAGAAATGTGGTCAGAAATAAGGCCAGATTAGTTGCTCAAGGCTACAATCAACAAGAAGGCATTGACTATGGAGAAACATTTGCACCAGTAGCAAGACTTGAAGCCATAAGAATTCTTTATGCTTTTGTATCCCATATGAACTTCAAGTTATTTCAAATGGATGTTAAGAGTGCATTTCTTAATGGTTATATTCAAGAGGAAGTCTATGTCAGACAACCCCCAAGCTTTGAAGATCCAAAGTTTCCAGATCATGTCTTCAAGCTGAAGAAGGCTCTACATGGACTGAAACATACTCCAAGAGCTTGGGATGAGAGACTGACTAACTTTTTAATCAACAAAGGTTATGTGAGAGGGAAAGTAGATACAACTCTATTTATAAAAAAGAAGCATCAAGATGTGTTGCTAGTCCAAATATATGTTAATGATATCATATTTGGAGCAATTGATGAAAAGCTATGAAAAGAGTTCAGCCAGTAGATGAAGAAAGAGTTTGAAATGTCAATGATGGGAGATCTTAATTTTATTCTTAGTTTACAAATCAAGCAACACAAAGATGGAATCTTTATCAGGCAAGCTAAGTATGCCAAGGAAGTACTCAAGAAGTTTGACATGGATAAAGCCAAGCCAATATCAACACCCATGGCCACTGATACTATTCTGAGTAAAGACGAGAAAGGTAAACCTGTAGAGAGTAAGCTCTACAAAGGTATTATTGGTTCTCTACTTTACTTAACTACTAGTAGGCCTGACATTCAGTATGTTGTATATTATTGTGCAAGATATCAAGCTAACCCCAGGGAATCTCACTTAGCTGCTTTTAAGATAATTCTTAGGTATTTGCTAATCTCTATTGATGCAGGATTATGGTATCTAAGTAATGCAGATTTCACTTTGAGAGGATACACAGATGCTGACTATGGAAGATACAAACTTGAAAGGAAAAGCACCACAGGAGGTTGTCATTTCCTTGGTGATTATCTAGTAACATAGTATAGTAAGAAGCAGACTTCTGTGGCTCTGATTATAGCTGAGGCTGAGTACATGGCTGCATGAAGTTGTATAGCACAACTGCTATGGATCAAGCAGCAACTGGAGGATTATGGTATCAAGTCTAAGTGCCTTAAAGTCATGTGTGACAATAAGAGTGCAATTGACCTATCCAAGAATCCAGTTCAACATGGTAGGATGAAGCATGTCAATATTAGACATCACTTCATAAGGGATCATATACTAAAAGGAGAAGTAAAGCTCACCTACATTTCTATAGAAGAACAACGAGCTGAAATATTCATAAAGCCCATTGGAAAGGATCAATTCAATACTCTAAGACAGCTTATCGGAATGTCCAACCCAATTTGAAGAAATAAACTCCACTCTGACCTAAGCTAAAGCCGATCAAATTAGGGAAGACTCTGAGCTTCTGCAAATTAGGTTAAGTATTTCTTTTTGCCTCTTTAATTTTGGACACGTCATTAAATTGCCACCGATTTCTTTTCAAATTCAAAACTGTTAGATTCGGTAGCAAGTTATCAAATGATCCACATTTAGTAGCAGTCATTCCGTGTTTCTCACTTTCAATAATCCTATAGTACTCTCTGTGCAATATCACCATTTATTTTAAGACCATGGACTATGATTCGTACACGTAGCTTTGCAGGGATTAACCAAGAGTTTTTGGCTATTTGAGGAGAAATTCATAATGAGGAAAGGTTACTTTACCAAAATTTCTTTCTCTGCAATTTTCTCTCAAAATCCCCAATTCTCTAATCTTCCTCAAAGCAATCTATAATGGCGAGCTCATTAGGAAGATCTGCATAACCTAGTTCTGAAAGGCCTCTATTTGTGAGAAATAAGAAGGATACTCACTGGGTTACAACTCAAGACCACATCGCAAAAGTGATGATCGATTTCAACAAAAGGGAAAATCTATTAATTCCCGCAGGAATAAAGTATATCCCTATAGAATGGTGTTATGTAGAGGGAACTGAAGTGGACAGTCCAATGGTTGTAGATATGTTGAGCTTCTACAGTGATAAGAGATTTGGAAAGTGGCGTTCCAGCATCATTTGAGAGGATTCTCTACACTTCCCAATAGCTGCTATGAGGAAATATTTCCTAGATTATTTCGTGGAATCCACCTAGTGGAAGGTCAGAAAGATCTCTCTGTAACTACAATGATGGGGAGAAATGTCTATGTTACTCCCAAGCTGATTGTAGGGCTATTAGGGATGCGTAAAAGAGGAATCAGACTGAGGATAATAAAAGATGAAGAGCATGTAGACATCCCCATAGATTATGAGGTACCTGAAGATTACAAGGTTAGTGAACTCATCACCTCAATGTTCACTAAGGAAGGAAAGCAAGCACATGAGCTTGTTACTAAGGTTCTTCTACCCAAAATAGCTTATACTGGAAGCTGCTTAAAATTTGAAAGTGTCTTTGTCTATGCTCTGACCCATGACATGAGCATTAATTGGTCATTGGCTATTCTATACAGGTTCTTGAAAGTATAAAAGTACATGGTGTATGGCCAGCTAGTAATGGAGATTTGCAGAGCTTTAGCTTAACTTGGAAGGATGGGCAGTAAAGAACAATATTCCGCTGAAGATAATTGAGTCCAGGGTACTCAGCAATGCCTACTTTCATGGACTAAGAGCAAATGAGAGACCTTCTAACATGAAGTATATAAAGCTGAAGAGATGGGAGGTTAGAGTTAAGGATCCCAAGGCAATAATGGAAATAAAGCCTATCAAGCCTGAAGAGGAGGACTTGACATTGGATTCCTTTATGGCTAGCAAGCTTGAGAGGAATACCAAGCTCATAGTAGAGAAGTGAGAAGAAGTGCCTAAAAAGCAAGAAAGTAAGAAGGAGGTCAAGAAGGACTCTAAAAAGGCTAAGAAATGGAGCTCAGCGAGCTCTATTCCTGTAGTTGCCCATGCTCCTAAAAACATAAGATCATCTAAGGGAACTAAGAAAGAAAAGACTCATGAGCTGACCCTAAAGGAGATTGAGGAGGAGAAGCAGGCTAAGGAGGAGCTAAGAGAAGAAATGCCCTTTACGAGGGAGAAGAAGATGAAAGTTGCTGATGCTCAGCTAGATGTGGTGACTACTAAGGGAAAGGAAGCTACATCAGTTCCTATACCTCAAGTAGGTCAGCCCAAGAAGAAGTTAATAGTGAAGAGAGGGACTGGAGTAGTCCAAGATCTTGTAGAAGTTGAGATAGTAAAGGTTGTTGAGGAAGAGAGAATTAGAAAGAAGCATGAGGAGATTGAATCTGAAATTAGGAGGAAGGCTGAGGAAGTAGTAGCTAGAGTTAAGACTGATACTCAGAAAATTTTATAGTCTGCTATTGCTAGCCTGGCTGAAAAAGAGGTACCTGAAGTGGTTGAAGTGATGATTGAGGCTTTGGAAGGTATTGAAAACCAGGAGTAGGAAGAAGATGAAGTGGTAGAAGTTGATGTTATGGAGTTTAATAAGCTTGAATCTGACTAGAAGGTTAGTTTGACTGCCGAGGAAGCTAAGGAAGAGAAGAAGGAAAAGAAGAGGAGGTTATTTAAGAAGATAAAAATAGTGATAGATGAAGATGAGGGAGACTTGGAAGATAAGGAGGTAGAGGATGTTATAGTTGAGCAGGGAGCTCAGCTGACTGAGAATTCTCAAACTCAGGTTAGCGAGTCCGCTATTGAAGGTAAAGAAGTTGAGCAGGGAGCTCAGCTGACTGAGAATTCTCAAACTCAGGTCAGCGAGTCCGCTGTTGAAGGTAAAGAAGAGAAGGATGAGGAAAACCAGGAGCCATTCTTTTTTCAAAACCCTATACCTGACACATCACTCTCTCCTACACCCATTTCTGCCTTACCCTTACCTGAAACCTAAACACCATCCACATCCACCTCTAACCAAACCAACACCACATACTCTAACAAAATAGCCATCATCCCATATCTTTCACCCATTGGATTTCAATTACATGAACCATTGCTTTTGTAAGGACCCCTAATTATCATAGGGGCTCTAATTATTGAGGAGATTCCAGAACAACCACAACAAAAACAACCACCTTAACAACCTCAACCATAATCCCAATTCAACCCCCAAGTTGAACTTTTGGCAAATATAAGGAGAATGGGGAGAGCCAGATTTCTAGAACAAAGGAAAGATGCTAAGATCGTTGTTGAGATAGCAAAATCATTACTATTTGAGGATGTCCTGAGGAGGATTGCAAAGGCTGTAGAGCCAGTGCAAGGTTTTCTTGAGGTTGTAGAGGAGACGAAAGCCTACTTCAAGTCAGTTCCTACCCAATTCTCATTGGTCAAGGCAATAGTATTCCATGTGTTACCCTTGTTATCTATTGCAGGTAGGCAGGTTGGCGGTTTGAAGATGGAAGTTGTAGAACTCAAAAAGAAAATGGAAAAGATATATGAGAGTAACTGCAAGGTGTTGAATGATGAGAGGGACTTTAGGAATTCACTGATTGATAAATTCAACCCTCTTCGAGTTGCAGGCTGCAACTCGCCTGCATAAAGCCGGAATCGCTAGTAATCGCCGGTCAGCCATATGGCGGTGAATTCGTTCCCTGGCCTTGTACACACTACCCGTCACACTATAGGAGCTGGCCATGCCTGAAGTCGTTACCTTAACCGCAAGGAGGGGGATGCCGAAGGCAGGGCTAGTGAAGTATCCATTGTCTAATGGATAGGATAGAGGTCTTCTAAATCTTTGGTAGGGAACATCCAGCGCCAAAGTCACCTATTTTACAATGTTAACAATGAAAGTTTTCAAAGATTTTCTCATTTTTCAAACTTCACCCAATTAAGGGATGAGTCCTTTTTTTGATAGATTAGGATAGATTATAAAGAGTGATAAATTCTAGAGAATATCTGGGACGGAAGGATTCGAACCTCCGAATAGCGGGACCAAAACCTGCTGCCTTACCACTTTTGGAAGCTATGCTGAAGGTACTTGATGGGTATAGTACTTGTCGAGACCAATCATTGATCACTTACATAACATGATAAAGGCACTAGGATTACACACTTTTCAACCATAAATCCACCCTTAAAATAATATATCCCCTAGTGAGCCCCTTTGGGCCATTTCACCTTTCCTTTCATACACACATTAACTAGAACCTATAACCCTTTTTATATCATTTTACCCTTCTTTTTCACCCTTGATTTTACCAAGGAAATTTTCACAAAACATCAAGTTTTTACAACATTTTGGGTTGCTTTCAATACAAATCTTTTGAAGGAAAACTCTTTGAGATATCTTCAAACTCATTCCAGCCTATGTTCTTCATTAGTATAAACAAGAAAGAAAAGAAAATTGAAAAAAAAAGAAAAGAAAAGAGAAAAGAAAAAAAGAAAAAAAATGTGTATATATATAATAAAAAGAAAAAATTTCTTCAGTTGGGAAACTATGATCCGGACCATAAATTAAACTAAACTATCAGGATCAGGTTTGAAAGAAATAAAAACTTAAATTATGTAATCCTCCTAAATTCAAATGGAAACATTCTAACAAAGATCCAGCTACAAGGTTATCCATTGAAGACATCAAGTACCTAAGCACATGGAATCATCAGAATAAAGCTTTGAAAGGAAATAAGCTTTAATCCCTCACGAACAGCATCAGGAAGAACTAATTGCCCTAACTCCGAAAGCATAGAGACCCGAAAACAATGAGTCTGAAGACATCCGGAAGACTCATGCTTGAAGACAATAGGAAAAGTTTCAAAGATAACTTTTCCCTCCACCTTTTGGTCTACTTAGTCAAAAGATCCTTTCCTCATGAACAAGACAAAAGTGACAGCTTGCCCTTTTTAGTAAAAGGACAAAAGGACTGACACCGGACTGAAAAAGCTAACAAACTTTCTCATCTAGACCAATAAGGAGGCGCATGGAGCTCACACTAAAAAGCTAATGGTGTTAAAGTTGGTGCATCATAAAAAGCCAAGTAAAACGATCACTGACAACTTTTTAGCATCAATCCCTAGGATTCAAACGGGTTAAATTAAAGTTTAACAGATTGATCAACGGCTCTAGAAGCACCACATAGAACCTGATCAAAGGTGAAGATTTTATACAAGCTTAACAACCCACAATGGCTACATTTATGTTAGAAGCCTATAAAAGGGAAGCTTCACCAATTGAGAAGGTTGGCTGTTTGATTCACAAAAACAAGCAACAAGAACAAGCATTCAATCAGTTTACAATTCCTCCAAGAATCAATTAATTCCAAATCTGTTGTAAGGATTCCTAAGTGAGTTATAAACTTAAGGAAATCCAAAGCCAAAACCTTTGTGAAAACAAGAGTGTAAGGATCTCCAGCTTGGGTGAGTCATGAGATTGGGATACAACTTAAAGTTGGTGCTTGAGTGGGAACTCCCTATAGGACTCAGCTTAGATTTGGGGTAGAAGTATAAGTGGTATATCCTACTAAAGACTAAAGGACTCAGCTAGGAGTTGGTGCTTCTAGTAGTATATCCTACATCCGAAAGGGATTACCATCTAGAGACAAATTGTAAGGCTTGATTCCTACCAGTTGGAAAGGAATCCACAGGTGGAAAAGCTTGGAGGAAGGAAACTCCAGGGACTTGAGTAGGCAGGGCCTAACTAAGAGTTATCCTTGGAGAGATATAGCCAACAAGGAAAGAAGCCAGTGCACTTAAGGCAGAATCCACCTGATCAGCTTCATCCGGAGAAGAAGAGCAAATCACTGAACCACTGAGCACCAAAGATCAACTTGCTCTGTTGACTAAAAATCTCAACAGATTCATACAAAAGAAAGACAGAATGAAACCAAGAAAGTATGAATCCTGGAAATCAAAAGAAGGCATATCCAGAAGGGACAGACCTAGAAAGAATCCGGAAGAAAAGAAGGATTCGGAAAAAGAAGCTGCCTATTTTGAATGTGGAGAAAAAGGCCATTTCAGAACAAAATGTCCCAAGCTTAAGAGAACCAAGAAGTTTAAAAAGAAGGCAATGGTAGCTACCTAGAGCAACAGTGAAAAAAGTAGCAGCTCATCTTCAACAGAAGAAGAGGAGACTACCAATTGCACATTTATGGCTCTAATTGATCCGAAAGCAGACCAATCTGAAAGAAATGCCTCTAAGCAAGATACAATGCAAATCGAAGAATCAGAAATAGCAAACACTAAGGTAAATTCTTGCTCTAATTCTGCTTCTAATTTTGACCTTGCTAGAGCTCTGTCTATTGTAATCAAGAGTGTAAAGAAGGATGCAAGAGCAATCAAGTCCCTCAAGAGAGCAGTGATAGAGTTAGCAGAAGATACTGAAGCAATGGCATAAGACATCAATCTGGTTAGAGCAACCAAGCATGTTGATGTTGTAGAAGAGAACTTCCTGAGGAATCAAGTCCAGATTCTAAATGCAAATGTAATAAGATGGGATAGAGAAATCAATCTATTAAAGGAAGTATCCAGGAAGAGGCCAGAGACAAAAGCTCCAAGAAGAGATCATCCTCCTCCTGCTCAGAACAGATTCCAAAAGACCCTTAATCAAAGGATGAAGGAAGTTAGCAGGCAACCACAAGCCCAAAGATATACTGCTGCTCAAAAGGGAAAGGCTAAGGTGACTTACAACCAACAACCTATCATACAGAGAAGAAATTTTGGAGCAGAAGTTGCACCTCCAACCAGCTTTTGGATTCATACTGGACCATCTACCAGTGTACAAGAAGCTGGATATAGAGGGAAGTATGGGAAGAAAGATCTTGAAAAGATAAAAAAAGAAGCAGGAACAGAACAGATCCGTTGTAGGGTGCAGGTTTTGTGGGAAAAACAATCATATTACTAAATTATGTAGATTAAAAAATGGTTATTATGATGTTTACCCTTGGCCTGAGATGGTTATTAACCCGAGAGGACCCAAATCTGATTGGGTACCCAAACCCAATTGATCTATTTTGCAGGTATGCCTTAGTTCCACAATAGATCAACACACTTGGTATATTGATAGTGGATGCTCAAGGTACATGACAGGTGATGAGAAGGCCTTCATCACATTGACCCGAAAGAAGGGAGACAAAGTAAGCTTTGGAGACAATCAAAAGGGACTAAAATTCAACTTGCTAAGTGTGGCCCAACTTTGTGACAAAGGAAGAAAAGTCACATTTGATTCCGAAGGCTACTCAATCTATGATAGTAAGTCCAACCAACTCATTCTTTATGCACTTAGAGTAAATAATGTCTATTCTGTAAACATTAAAAATGATAAAAAAAGAATATCTACTTGGTGTCTAAAGAAGAAGAATCATGGCTATGGCACCAGAGGTTAGGACATGTCAGCATGAACCTCCTATCCAAACTAGCCAAAAAGGAATTAGTAGTGGTTTTGCCTAAGGTTGCTTTTGATAAGGGTTATCTATGCACTACATGTCAATTAGGTAAACAACATAAGAAAAGTTTCCCTTCCATCTCATACATTCCTTCCAAAAGAGTACTTGAGCTCTTGCATATTGATCTCTTTGGTACAATCAAACCATTGAGTTTAGGTAGAAGAGAATACACCATGGTCATTATGGATGATTATTCTCGATATACCTGGGTGCTCTTGCTAGCAAGCAAAGATGAGGCCTTTGATCAATTTTCAAAAACATTCATCCGGATAGAAGTAGAATAGGGCATAAGCATTGTACAAATCCTAAGTGATAATGGTGGAGAATTCAAAAATAAGCATTTTGCTGATTATTGTAACTCCAAGGGCATTGAACATAACTTCTCTGCCCCTCACACTTCTCAATAGAATGGAGTTGTAGAGAGAAAGAATAGGACCATAGTTGAGATGGCTAGAACAATGCTCAGTGAAAACTGTTTGCTAAAATACTTTTGGGGAGAGGCCGTGAATATAGCATGTTATATTCTAAATAGAGCTCTCATTAGAAAAACCATAGAAAAGACCCCATATAAAATCTGGAAGGGAAGAAAACCCAAAATTGGGTACTTGAAAGCATTTAGATGTAAATGCTACATCCTTAATGATAGAGAACAACTAGGAAAATTTGATCTTAAATCTAATGAAGCAATTTTCCTTGGCTACTCAACACGTAGTAAGGCTTACAGAGTCTTTAATAAACGAACTCAAACTGTTGTAGAGTCAATACATGTAGATTTTGATGAGACTAACCCTGCAGGTCAGAAAAGTTACACTTCAGAAGATCCAGTTTTGGAAATTAATAACCCTGGAGAAAAGAAAGAGGCAAAAGTTCCTGATTCATTCCATATCAAGAAGTACAAAGAGGAAGATGAAGGAATATCTTTTGAACCAGAAATACAACAAGTTAATCTCAACCAAAAAGAGATTGACTTTAATGAAGGCCAAGAAGGAGTGGTTGAAACTGAAATGGAGCAAGTCCCAGTTCAACATGAAGGCCTGCAAAGGGAGATCCGTACACACAGAGATCATTCCATTGAAAATATTATGGATGATGTTCAGAATCCAGTAAGAACTAGAGGTCAGCTCAATATGATGATGAGCCATGCTGCTTTTATCTCTCTTATTGAGCCAAAAAAATTTCAAGATGCTGAAGGATATGAAAGTTGGATGATGGCAATGTAGGAAGAGCTAGATGAATTCACTAGGAATGATGTATGGGATCTAGTAGCAACTCCAAAGGGAAAGTCAATCATTGGCACCAAATGGGTTTTTTGAAACAAGCTAGATGAATCCGGAGTAGTGGTGAGAAACAAAGCAAGATTGGTTACCCAAGGCTATAATCAACAAGAAGGGATTAACTATGAAGAAACTTTTGCACCTGCAGCAAGGCTGGTAACAATCTGAATTCTATTTGCTTTTGCATCATTCATGGGGTTCACACTATACCAAATGGATGTCAAAAGTGCATTTCTTAATGGTGTTATCCAAGAAGAAGTCTGTGTTAAGCAACTACCCGGATTTGAAGATCCAAAGCATCCGAATCATGTGTACAAACTAAAGAAGGCTCTCTATGGATAAAAGCAGGCACCCATAGCTTGGTATGAGAGACTAACCTCATTTCTTATATCCAAGAGTTATAATAGAGGCAAGGCAGACACCACACTATTCATCAAAAAGAAGAAAAATGATATCATTCTAGTCCAAATTTATGTAAATGATATCATATTTGGAGCAACTGATGAAAGGATGTGTGAAGAATTCAGCTCTCAAATGCAGAAGGAATTTGAGATGTCCATGATGGGAGAACTCAATTTCTTCCTTGGTCTACAAATCAAACAAAGTCTGGATGGGATTTTCATTAACCAGTCAAAGTACACCAAGGAAATCTTGAAGAAGTTTAAAATGGACAAGAGCAAGCCTATACCCACTCCAATGGGATCAGATACAATCCTATCCAAGGATTGTGAATGAGAAGATGTTGATCAAAAGCTCTATAGAGGGATGATTGGCTCACTTCTATACTTGACAGCTAGCAGGCCTGACATACACTATATAGTTTGCTACTGTGCAAGGTATCAAGCCAATCCTAAGGGCACTTCCAATGGTTTCCCATTTTAGGGAATTCCCTAAAATAGGGAACACATAGGGAATTCCCCATGTGGTATGTCCCCAAAATGGGGTTCCCTATATATGGGGAACCCCATTTTGGGGAATGGAATTTTTTATTAATATATTTTTTATTTTTGATTTTTTTAATTGTTTTGTTAGTTGGGTAGAATAGAATTGATGTAAATAAATTAATATAATAATAGTAAAGTATTATTATTTCTAGGGAATGTAAAATGGGGAATAAAAATGGGGAAGATGGTTAGAGTAAAAACACTGTAGATTCCTCAAAATGGGGTTTGGGAATGAAAAATGGGGAAAATGGTTAGACTTGCTCTAAGGATTCTCATCTCAAGGTAGCAAAGAGGATTCTAAGATACCTCCTAAGAACCACTGAAGTTGGGTTATGGTATCCTAGTAATGGAGATTTCACACTCCAAGGGTTCACTGATGCAGATTATGGCAGAGATACACTTGAGAGAAAGAGTACATCCAGAGGTTGCCATTTCCTTAGAGATTGCTTAGTATCATGGTACAGCAAGAAGCAAACTTCAGTTGCCTTGTCTACTAGTGAAGCTGAATACATGGTAGCTGGAAGTTGTGTAGCTTAACTCCTTTAGATCAAGCAATAACTTGAAGATTATGGAGTTCAATCCGGATGTGTGAATGTTATGTATGACAGCAAAAGTGCTATTGATGTGTCAAAGAATCCAGTACTCCATAGCAGAATGAAGCATGTCAACATAAGGCATCATTTTATCAAGGATCATGTGATGAAGAAGGATGTTGCATTGGTATACATTCCAACCAATGAGCAAAAAGCAGATATCTTTACTAAGCCATTGAGTAAGGATCAATTTGGGAAGCTAAGGTAGTCAATTGGAATGTCCAATCCAATTTACGGTTAATCTGAAAGACAGCTTGAAATCAAGCCTTATCCTTGGCAAGAAAAATCAATCCGAAAGAGAAGATACATTGGAGAAACATCTATACCGGAAGAAACTCTGCCACATCAGTAGACATGAATGATAAATGGCAGTAAAAGTGCATAAAGGTAACAGTTACTTTTTTGAATTTCAAACGTCTATTGGCTGCTATACGCGCTGTCAATTTGACAGTTTACTTTTTTAATAAATTGTTCTTATTCTCCGGCTAAACTAAGTTTACCTATCTTTTAAAAATTCGGTTGCCATATCATCAATCCAGCCGAATTACCGATGTCTAGATTACCAAACTACCATCACTTTGAAAATTCTATATAAACCCCTCAAATTCACCCTTCTTCCTCGCGCGAGCAACTAAGTACTGTTACTCTACAATTTTAAACCCAAAACCCTAACTTTCATTTAAACTCTTAAATGGCAGCAATCATGACTGAAGCTGGTCCCGTGATACTTCCAACCCAAAATGTCTTCTCAGAATCTGATCTGAAAGAAAAAGATTTCATCCCTATAGACTGCAAACCCTCTGATTCCGTTATCCCCACAGATTCTTTGGGAGATAATTTCCTCTTTGAAACCAATCCCTATCCCCGGCTATTTGAGGATCAACACCTAACAAACTTCCTAAAACTAAATTGCCCACCCTACCCAGATTTAGTCCGGGAATTCTATGACAATTTAAGAGCCAACAAGAAATTTGATGCCATAAGAACTAAGGTTCAAGGCAAGGAAATAACTATCACTATGGACTTTCTTCAAAAATTCCCTGAATATGAAGAACAGCGAAGTATTAATGAGGGTGGATGGTGATGAAGCTAAGGTGAAGTATGATCCGGAGATATGGCTTCCGAAAAGGCATTTTGGGGACAAATTTTCAACGTACTGGCCTTAAATCCCAAGATACCTTCAACATGTGCTAGCAAAGTTAGTCCTGATCCAGAAGGGCTCACTAACCATAGTGTCTTCCTTCCAGCACTATGTGTTAGAGCACTGGGCAGAAAATAGGGAGGTCAACATGCTTGTGCTCCTTATTCACTATCTCAAGCATCATAGGAATTCGCATGGGGCTCTTATCACCCGGATTCTTCAAGCAAATGGGATAGATTTGACCGGATTCTAAGGTGTTAGTGGAAAGCTAATTATGCAGAGGAACTTCCTTAATCTAAGATTCAATGAAACCTGGGATGAGGATAAAGCCAAGAGGCTAAGGGATAAGAAGAAAAGCAAGAGTAGGAAAGCCATAAATCCGGAAGCAAGTGGTCCGGTACCCAAAAAGGCCAAAACAAGCAGGCCTAAGGTAAAGAAAGAATTGGCTCTACCTCGGGTGGATGAAGAAGAGAATGAAGATACCCAAACAATCACCCAGCTGCTTAACAAATCCCTAGAAAAGCCAAAGTTGAGGGGAAGGCTAATCAAAATAGCTGATAAGTTAAAGAGACCAGTTTATGATCCGGAAGCAAGAGAGTCAATTGCAGTAGCTGCTGCTACAATAAGGAAGGGTTATCAGAAAGGGCAAAAGAGAAAAATATCAGATTTGCTGATAGAGGGAAATGGGTCTGATGAGGAGGAGACAGAAGATGAGACATCTATGCCAAAGAAGCAACTAACCCCGAAGGGGTGCACTTTTGATGTAGCAGTATAGGCTCAAAAGCATCATAAGAAAATAGCTAAGAAGCCATTTGCCATTGTGATTAATAAAGAGGCTGCTAAAAGGGTTATCATGGAAGAGTTGGCAAAGGCCAACTATTCAAAAGGCAAAAATGTGCCTGGAGCCAATGAGAATATCCTTTCGGATGATCCATAATATAAGGAGATAATGGCATGTATAGCAGATAATTAAAGGATAAATAACCTAGCCATAGAGGGACCCGGAGGACCCTCTGCTACACCAATCCTCATAGATCAAGCTGCCTTGGCTGAGATGTCAAAGATTCCAGAATCCATCTCATTCAACTTCCTACCCATCACAGAACCACTTTCGAAGAACCTGCTGAATCAGGAAGCAAAGATCCCAGCAGAAATAAGTCTTGTAAAGGCAATTTGTAGAGGGTGTTGAGGACATTTCCAACATGCCTGGAGGTAGTACTAAAAGTCCTAAAAAGGCATATGTAGGGGTGATAGAGGACATTTCTTGTCATCCGGAGGTAGAGGTGGAGGAAAGAAATAAAGAAGCAGCTGATTAGAACCAATTGCCATCTATTGAGGTAATCCTCATCTCAGTAAATATTGATGACATTACTACTGGTAATGCAACATCAGTTGAAACCAGGGATAACTTGGATAGACATACTCTTAAGTGTATCTAAGGAAGGTGAGCCTAACCCGAATAATCTCATTTTGGAGGAGGGACATTGTCTAGGATCCAATGAGAACACTCCTAAAGTGGACCCAACGAGCGAGGTAAGTCCAAAGGAACGGTCGAATGAGAGGTGAAGAGAACAAGATCAGTCTCATTCAGAGGAGAGTGATAATGAAGAAGATAATAATGAACCCTCCAGAAGCAGCTCTAGTTCTAGAGATGACTCCTCCAACTCCTCTAAAGAAAGGTTCCCTCCAAAAGTTAGTCCTATGAGAGTTCCAGCTAACAATACAATAAAGGCCAAGGTTTCGGCAGTGCTCCACTTGCTAAAAGAGGCTGCTCAAGAGGAAAATAAAGAAGGGTACATCAAGCAAAGCCTCAGGACTATCTGCACTCATCTAAGAGGAGTTGAAAAGGAATTACTCAGATAAGCCTCTGGTTCGGATATGAAGGAGTTAGGTAAAATCAAACAATCGGTGAAGAACATAGAAGAAAAAGTCTTGGATTTCCCCACTCTCGGAGCTATTGTTGAAGCTTCTCTCTCCTAAATCACACCAACCTTAAATGAGCTTAAAGAAAAATTTTCCACAGCTAACCGGACTGCTGATCAAGCAAACACCCTGGCTTCAAACAATTGTGGAATAGTATTTAACAAAATCACTTCCTCTTCTTCTAAGCTCTCAGAAGAAATTAAACCCTATCTAGATACCAAGTTTGAAAACTTGACAAAATTCATTTTTGAGAAAGAGAACAAGACTGCTCTCCCGCGCTTAACTGAACAACAGCAGACCATATTGGATAAATTAACAAAATTCTTTAATGATGACCTGCCAAAAGCGCTCACTGCTCATGTTGCCAATATCGCATAAGATGTATGTGGACAACTAAAAGGCCAAGATGCAGTAATTAAGTGAGCTAGGGATGCTGTGTGCAAAGAAATTGATACAGTAAATAGCAGCATTTATAATATCCGGAAAGGGATAAGCGAAGAAATAACAGTACTACAAACTGGAATCAATAACCTCTCAATATTGGATCCTCTTCCTCTCCTGCTATTCCGGATATCCAGCTCCTTCTAGTCTTCTATAACCTTATTCAAGTAATTGAAGATTCCGGCTTCTTTGGTCAGAAGGGAATGACAACTCTCTTGAAAGTGCTCTTCCCATACTTTAACAAAAAAAGATCAAGAGTTTGTCTTACGCATTCATCCGCCCATCAAGCAATCTTATGATCAGTTAAAGAAGACTATTCGGCCTTACTATCTTACTTCTCCTACTATTGACCACATCATTGCTAAAAGAAATAGAGGTAATCCTGATTACTTAATCTACTCAAAAGCTTGGTAAGAGGCCTAGGATAACAAGACCTACATGGTAATTGATCCCTAAGCTGGCAACAAAAAGGGGGAGATAAGTCTATAAGGGGAAGGAGCAACCAAAGGGAAAGAAAAGGAAGGAGGACCATCCGAAGAGAATTAGACTAGCTATAATTTTGTAAAATTTTGTAATAGCTAGATTCACTATTATATATTTCTGTAATTTGTAATCTGAACTTCATTGATGTTAGCTATTGTTAATAGCAGAAGTATATATAGTGAAACAATCTAATTCTCAAAATATTGCTTCTAAAGTATAGTCTACAATTGTACTAAAACAAACTTAGAAGCTAGAATTGAAAAATATTAGGGTAGTTAGGATATTAGAATTATGGGGGAGTAAAACCTAGAAATGACTAAGTATCAAAAATCATACTTGGCTCATATATACTCCATTCCCTTGTACTTAGTTTTTGTTTCCATCAAATGGGGGAGATTGTTGGGAAACTATGATCCGGACCATAAATTAAACTAAACTATCCAGATCAGGTTTAAAAGAAATAAAAACTTAAATTATGTAATCCTCCTAAATTCAAATGGAAACATCCGAACAAAGATCTAGCTACAAGGTTATCCATTGAAGACATCAAGTACCTAAGCACATGGAATCATTAAAATAAAGCTTGGAAAGGAAACAAGCTTTAATCCCTTAAGAACAACATCTGAAAGAACTATTGCTCTAACTCCGGAAGCATAGAGATCCGAAAATAATGAGTCTAAAGACATCTGGAAGACTCATGCCTGAAGACAATAGGAAAAGTTTCAAAGATAGCTTTTCCCTCCACCTTTTGCTCTACTTAGTCAAAAGATCCTTTCCCCATGAACAAGACAAAAGTGACAGCTTGCACTTTTCAGTAAAAGGACTGACATCGAACTGAAAAAGCTAACAAACTTTTTCACCTAGACCAATAAGGAGGCACGTGGAGCTCACACCAAAAAGCTAATGGTGTAAAAGCTGGTGCATCATAAAAAGCCAAGTAAAACGATCACTGACAATTTTCAGCATCAATCCCTAGGATTCAAACGGGTCAAATTACAGTCTAATGGATTGATCAATGGCTCCAAAAGCGCCACCTACAACCTGATCAAGGGTGAAGATTTAATACAAGCTCAACAACCCACAATGGCTACATTTATGTTAGAAGCCTATAAAAGGGAAGCTTCACCAATTGAGAAGGTTGGCTGTTTGATTCATAAAAACAAGTAATAAGAACAAGCATTCAATCAGTTTACAATTCCTCAAAGAATCAATTAATTCCAAATCTGTTGTAAGGATTCCTAAGTGAGTTATAAACTTAAGGAAATCCAAAGCCAAAACCTCTGTGAAAACAAGAGTGTAAGGATCTCCAACTTGGGTGAATTGTAAGATTGGGATATAACTTAAAGTTGGTGCTTTGAGTGGGAACTCCCTATAGGACTAAGCTTAGATTCGGGGTAGAAGTCTAAGTGGTATATCCTACTAAAGACTAAAGGACTCGGCTAGGAGTTGGAGCTTCTAATGGTATATCCTACATCCAGAAGGGGTTACCATCCAGAGACAAACTATAAGGCTTGATTCCTGCCTGTTGGAAAGGAATCCACTAGTGGAAAAGCTCGAAGGAAGGAAACTCCGAGGACTGGTGTAGGCTGGGCCGAACCAGGATAAAATCCTATGTATTTAATTTCTTTAACTCTTTATTTATTGCATTATATTGTTATAACTACATCATCCGGATCCATCATCCGGATCATAATTAAACACTCTACACTAAGACTTTTTAAAGTCTGTGTATTCCACGAAAAAGGGTCATTCACCCCCCTCTAACCTTATAAAGACCCTCACAAGAACCAACATCTTCATTGCTGAAAAATTTAGCCAAGCCTTCTTGATAAAATTTTAAAAGCTTGCTATCTTCAAGCCTTCTTCAAAAATTTTGATTGCTCTCTCTTCTTCCATTGATTATCCTTGAATATGAAAATCTGCTTTGATGAATAAGGCTAGTACCACACAACTTGCTGCATAATCACTAATGCTTACTTTTGTAAAATCTCTTCACACACGAAAAGCCTTTTTCACTTGACACACCCAACCCTTGGCCAACATTACAACCCGAATAAAAGTCCTTTTGATTATGTTTCTGATCAATATTTTAAGTGGTGGAGATGAGATCGATAATCAAGCCTATGGACTTTTGAATGTTGTGTTTACGCTGCTGAGTGATTTCTCAAAACTCACCCTTGAAAAATTGAGCGGATTGAGTAAAATATATTGATGAGGAAGTTGGTTCATTATGTTAGATATGATGTATTCCCGTAAGGCAATTGGGGCGATATATCTTAATTATGTAATGGTATGAATAATTTGTTTAATTAATAAAGGCATTTAATCTTTTGTTTATATCGATGTGCTTGTAAATATATTATGGCTGGTTAAAATATATTCATTGATATATGTATACAAAAGTCCTTGACACATCATAGCATGAAGTCAGAGAAATTATAGTTGGACTATGTTTAGTGAGACCTGCTTCATGTGCAATTATTATTATGTTCAAACTATCCTTAGTCATAGTCTCATCAAGAAAGGATATTGATGAAGCGGAAAGACTAGTATGTGGTCAACTCTTTTGGAAATGGTCCAAGTAGTCAATCTCCTAAGGACTGAAGGTGGTACCTTAAGTTTGACACATGGATATATCTGGGAGATATATTGGAGATCGCAGTAAGGTAAACACTTGGTGTATATATCAATGTGTTAGTGTTTATCTTCATGCAATAAGCTTTACGAATATCCTCATACTTGAGATGCTAGTTACCTTGTATGGGTCCATTGTTGTACTTTGGGTCATTCCTATACACTTATTAATTTAGGGTGTCATAGGTGATTATGGGTATAGTGATGACTGCTCGCTGGTAAGCTATATAGTCGAAAAGAATCCATCACTCCGGATGTATTAGGAGTTGTACATAGCTGCTTGTTGAAGTGATGATTGCTATAAACCTCTGATCAGAGTATGTCTTTGATAGAAATAGTTTCTAGTCAAACACACTATGGTAAAAGTCAATATACTTCGGTAATAAGTTAATAACTGGGATAGCTTGGAGCAACATTGCTATTAGTGGGTTAACACTTTAACCGAACCCTATAAACCAGATGGTACTAATATTAAAGAATGGAAGGAGTTCATGGCACTGGATAACTATTGCATTAACCGGGATTAAGTCATAAGCAGAAATGACGTTTCGAGTGATGGGGGATAGTAAACCCTTATTAGAGGCGTACTACAGTCGTTTAACGTAATATAGTTCTATTCACAGTCTAGAACCTCGAGCCAATGGTTCCAATAGAACAAGGGTTGGTTAAGCCTTAACAGCTCAATACTTCGGTATCCTATAAGGTCACACACATTGGGCCTTCATCGGACTAAGTAAAGAATTAATAGAATTTATTCTATTACAAAAATATGACATAATAATAATTTGATTATTATTTGGTTAGAACAATAATTTATTTTGACTAGTAACTAATTTTATTAGTGTCATAAGTAAATTAAGGTATTGGTTAAAATGATTAGATCATTTTGGATAAGCCAGATATTTATTTTGACCGGCAACTAATTTTATTAGGGTCACAAATAAATTAAAGTGTTGATTAAAATGATTAGATCATTTTTCAGTTAAGCCAGAAATTTATTTTGACCAGTAACTAATTTTATTAGGGTCATAAAATAAATCAAAATTTTGATTAAAATGATTAGATCATTTTTTTTGCTAAGCCAGGAATTTATTTTGACAGTAACTAATTTTATTAGGGCCATAAAATAAAAGAGAGGAGAAGCAATTAAATTATGTATTTAAATTGGATTTAGTAAATATATTTAAATTGGATATAATGTAGCAGGTAAATTATGTTTTTAAATTGGATTTAATACATATATTTAAATTAGATTTAATTCAGTAATTAAATCTTGTGTTTAAATTGGTATTTAATCTCGCATTAAATCAACATTAATTCAGCATTTCATTTCTCCTTTCTAAATTGCACCAAGTTCAAGAATAACTAGAACATCTCTAATTTATTTTCGAGTGGGGTTTTGGAGTAGTCTAACAACTACTCAAGGCTCCTTAGTTCTTCCTCTCGGGGAGGTTTCTGTTGGTGGGGTTCGTGTAGATACTCATAGAGGCTATCCTACACTTGGAAGCTTGTGTAAAGAGGTTCTGCTACGCTTCAACTGCTATGTTTTTATTTTCTCTTTTAATTATTAAGTCATTTTCTTTAAGCGTTTTTAGACTTAATAATTATTATGCTTAGATTATTTTACATGCTTAATTTATTTTATGTTTAACTTATAACTTGGAGTTATAACATGTTTAATACAAAATATTTATGTTAGGATATAATTTAGAATTATGATACGTCTAGCCTATGCATGTTAATTTAAGTTGAGAATTTATTTAGTTAAGGCTTTATTTAATTTATATGCATCTAATAGGAGTTCTTGGGGACTAAAAAAATTTGAATTTCTACTGTGCTTGTTATGCATGTTCAAATTGACTGTCAATTCCTAACAGTGGTATTAGAGCCTGCCTATTTAGTGCATAATTAAGCTAGAAGCGAACTGAATTTTATTTTCTATACGAAATAATTTGTTTATTTAATTGTTTGGAACAATATATATGAACTTGGTTTTTCTTTTCAAGGTTAGAAAATAGTTATGAATAATTTTGAATAAGTCTGCTCAACTTACTCAAATTATATAAGACTCAATCAATTATATAAATTATATGGGTTATATATTCTTCCAATTTACATGAATTGGAAGAACCAAATTTATTAGTTCAAAGGGATCCATTGGTGTTTGAGTTTGTGTCTGTATTTGTTCTGACTAAGGATTGCACTTAGTATCTACTCACTTTAAGGGCTCCTCTCCTACCTGGGAACCTATATTGGTGCAACTCGAATTAACTTGGGAGATTAAAATGGACTAATTTATTTCTAGTATATAAGATGGTGCTTATATATGTTTCTATAATAAAGTAAAAGTTGAATTTATTGAATAAAAGCTTAAAGGAAATGCAATATAAACATAACAAATAAAAGTGTTATTTATTTTGCATATAAAATAGGTTGATGGAATAATTATAATAAAGAGCTTGACCCACCTAAGATTGGACCTTATAAATTAATTCTAAAATTCCCTGAATTAATATAAATTATTATAAATATGTCCATCTAATAAAATCCTAGATTGGGTGAGGCGTTTAACACCAATAAAATCCCAAAGTAAATATATTAAGGCAAGTTATAGTCTTCATTACTCAAATTCATAATACGGTCTCTTTGGGCTATCAAAGTGTTGCGCAAAGCGTTCCTTTTAGTCAACATTGATCGGTTAAAAAAATTAAGATAAGGCATGCCTTAACAGGACTGGGTAGTCTACCATAAAATTGGGGGCTAGCCACAGGGCTGAGACATATTCAAGGAGATGTTAAAATAAGAGCACATGTCCCTTGGGATTAGGGAACTTGAATGTATTAGCAATTGCATACGATGCAAATGGAATGGGATTCCAACTATAACTTACTAATATGACTTGACTCATAAAATTGTGGGTTATAATAGACTAGTTATAGATGCTACCTACTAGGAAATTTAGCTGGGCTAAAATTCCCGAATTCAATAGAATGGGCTATTGTAAATATCGAAGAAAATAGTAGGACAAATGTATTTAATTAAAAGACCTTATATTAAATACATGTACTAAAACTAATGTCTGAACAATAATTCTTTTCTTATATCTTGGTTGAAATCCTTATTTAAATACAAACATTTGCATTGATAACTAATTTTGATTGACTCTAGCTTCAAAGGGTTTGTTTAGAAATGTGAGGATAGTCCTCAAAACCTTGGGCTTAGTGTGTACATTGTATAATCCGGAATCTAAACAACATGATGCAAGCAATTCTGCTTATAATAGATATGCATGAAATACATGAAGGAAACTAGGATACAACACCTTGGAGGTTGTTAACATCCATGTTACCTTATGTAAGTAGCTAGCTGGAGACAAGGTTAAACATCAAGACAGATCTTAAGATCCATGTTACATGGACTTGAAAGTCTATGTCTCTACATCTTAGAAAAATGATTTTCCATGGTGGAAAATTTGAACAAAATATTTTGATAGAAATTGGTAGGACCAATTAGTCAGAAATTTAAATGGTTCATATCTCAAAGAAGTAAAGGGACACACATGGTGTCTAGTTTTGAAGTAGGATAGAGCAAAGTGAAGAGAAAAGTAAAAGAATACTGAGAATTTTGTCTAGAAGACAAAATGATTGTTTACAATATGAAATATTAGAAACAAGGTCTTCGTTTCAATATGGGATATTGAAAATAAGATCCAGATGGCTAAAGTCTCATAGCATGAGAAGAGGAGGCTTAGAGCTTCCACTTCAAGATGTTTAATATTGAGAATTTCTGCATCTCAAGGAAATTCTAAATTGGTATAGAATACCTAATTAGAATCGAGTATCCATACGATAGTATAGATATTGTTGAGAAGTAGAGTTTTGGAAAAAGGAGTGTTGTACCTACGGAAAATCATTAGAGCTTAATGGATGTAATTGATGTAGGAACTTGAAATTTCCATTTTGCTAATATTTGTAAAAGGACGAAATTCAATTGTCATTATAAAATATTGTTTCCTGCTTCACAGGAGATGGAATTTTATCCCAATTTGATAAAAGGTATTATCAAAGCTATGTATGATATTTTATTGTAATATGACAAATGATATTACGAAATTACAAAACATATTCTCAAATGTAAACATTGCTAAGAGAGAAATTTAGATAATGAGAAAACTTTCTACTTATAGCATTGTCGTTTAGGCTATATAAACAAAGATTGCTTAACCAAGTTGCATAAGCATGGAGACTTGGGCCCAATAGACTTGGAGTCTTATGGTGATTATGAACCTTGTTTAAAAGGAAAAATGACAAAGTTACCCTTTAAAGGAAAGGATGAACGAGCCACGAGTAGTTAGGAGTTTTAAGATTATCTAAAGGAAAATGGGATAGTTCCCTAGTGGACCCCCTCCTTATACGCCCCAACATAATGGATTGTTAGAAAGGAGGAATCAAACTTTATTAGATATGGTTCAGTCCATGATGAGCCATGTAGATCTCAGTAAATCCTTTTAGGGATATGCACTAGAGAGCGCAGTTTATGTATTAAACAGAGTGCCCTCTAAATTAGTTGATTTTACACCTTACAAAAGGTGGTGTAATAAAAGGTCATCTCTAAGTCACTTGAGAGTATGGGGCTGTCCTGCTATGGTTAAGAGGATAGCGTCAGATAAGCTAAGCGCCAAATCTGATAAGTGTCTGTTCATTGGATATCCAAACGAAACCATTAGATATTTATTTTACCAACCCGAAGCATAGAAGGTTTTTGTGTCTAGGAGTGCTCACCTTTTGGAAAAGGATCACTCACTTGCAAAAGTCAGTGGGAGCAATATTGAACTAGAAGTTTAAGAGGAAAAAACAGACAATCAGCTGATTGACCCCATTCTAGATACACAAGAAAGTGTGATCCAAGAATAACCTGTAGAAATAAAATCATTGCGAAGATCAGGTCGTGTTCATAAAGGTCCCGATAGATATGGTTTTATCATCACTAATGATAAGGAACTATATCTCATGGAGGATGATGAACCAAGGACCTATGATGAAGCAATGATAAGCTCAGATTATGATAAATGCTAAAAGCCATGAAATCAGAAATGGATTCAATGTATGAGAACCAAGTTTGGAATTTGGTTGATGCACCACAAGAGGTTAGACCGATCGGATGCAAATGGGTCTTCAAGAAGAAGACTGACATGGACGGTAATGTAATTACCTATAAAGCAAGGTTGATTGCGAAAGGTTATAGTCAACGTAAGGGTATCGACTATGATGAAACTTTCTCACCGGTAGACGTGTTTAAATCCATAAGGATACTCCTCGATATTGCTACTCATTACGATTATGAGATCTGACAGATGGATGTTAAAACAGCATTCCTGAATGGGGATTTAAACCGGGATGTGTATATGACATAGCCTGAGGGCTTTTCATCTCAGAATGGCTTAAAGGTATGCAAGCTACAAAGATCCATTTATGGACTTAAGCAGGCATCCAGGAGTTGGAATATAAGGTTTGACTAGATAATTTATAAATTGGATTTCTGTCCAAACATTAATAACCTTGTGTTTACAATAAGGTTAGTGGGAGTGCAGTCATTTTCTTAGTATTGTATATCGATGACATTCTACTAATAGGAAGCGATATTTCTCTTCTTCAAAATGTTAAAGTATGGTTGTCAAGAAAATTCTCCATGAAAGACCTTGGTGAAGCAGCATTTATACTATGTATAAAGATCTATAGGGATAGATCCAAGAGGTTGTTAGGTATTTCTCAAAGTACATATATAGACAAGGTGTTGAATAGGTTCAACTTTGAGCATTCGAAGAAAGGTTATCTCCCGATAACAAAGGGGATTAACCTATCTAAGGCTGAGTGTCCGAAGACATCTCAAGAAAGAATGCGCATGAAGGATATTCCCTATGCATCCGCCATAGGATCTATCATGTATGCTATGATATGTACTAGGCCGGATGTCTCTCAGGCTTTGAGCTTTACGAGCAGATATCAGTCAGATCTAGGTGAAAAACACTGAATAGCAATCAAATCAATTCTTAAGTACTTGAGAAGGACTAAGGATGAGTTCTTGATGTATGGAGATGGTGACCTCACAATTAGAGGTTACACTGATGCGAGTTTTCAATCTGACAAGGATAACTTTAAGTCTCTATCAGGTTTTGTGTATGTGTTAAATGGAGGGGCGGTATGCTGGAAGAGTTCCAAGTAAGAAACTACTACTAATTCAACCACAGAATTTGAATACATTGCCGTATGTGAAGCAGCAAAAGAAGCTGTCTAGTTAAAGGGATTTATTGGTGATCTCGGTGTGGTGCCTGAAACTGTTGATCCAATTACTTTGTATTGTGATAACAATGGTACCATAGCTCAAGCAAAGGAATCACAGTCTCACCAGAAAAATAGACATGTATCCAAAAAGTATCATATAATTAGGGAAATTGTTGATGCTAAGATAATAAGACTAGAATATGTACCCACTGATTAAAACCTCGTGGATAGTTTCACAAAGCCATAGACTCAAGTCAAACATGACCAGCATGTTAAAGCATATGGATTAAGACATATGGCTAACTAGCCTTAGTGCAAGTGAGAGTTTGTTAGATATGATGTATGCCCTTAAGGCAATTAGGTGGATATATCTTAATTATGTAATGGTACATTTGTTTAATTAATAAAGGCTTTTAATCTTTTGTTTATATCGATGTGCTTGTAAATATATTATGGTTGGTTAAAATATATTCATTGATATATGTATACAAAAGTCCTTGACGTATCATAGCATGAAGTCAGAGAAATTATAGTTGGACTATGTTTAGTGAGACCTACTTCATGTGCAATTATAATTATGTTTAAACTATCCCTAGTCATAGTTTCATCAAGAAAGGATATTGATAAAGCGGAAAGACTAGCATGTGGTCAACTTTCTTGGAAAGGGTCTAAGCAGTCAATCTCCTAAGGTCTGAAGGTGGTGCCTTAAGTTTGACACATGGATATATCTGGGAGATATATTATAGACTGTAGTAAGGTAAAAACTTGGTGTATATATGAATGTGTTAGTGTTTATCTTCATGCAATAAGCTTTGTGAATATCCTCATACCTGATATGCTAGTTACCTTGTGTGGGTCCATTGATGTACTTTGGGTCATTCCTATACACTCATTAATTTAGGGTGTCACGGGTGATTACGGGTATAGTGATGACTGCCCATTAGTAAGCTATGTAGTCGGAAAGAATCCATCGCTCCGGATATGTTAAGGAGTTGTACCTAGCTACTTGTTGAAGTGATGATTGCTATAAACATCTGATTAGAGTATGTGTTTGATAGAAATAGTTTCTAGTTAAACACACTATAGTAAAAGGCAATATACTTCGGTAGCAAGTTAATAACTGGGATAGCTTGGAGCAACCTTGCTATTAGTGGGTTAACATTTTAACCGAACCCTATAAACCAAATGGTACTAATATTAAAGAATGAAAGGAGTTCGTCACACCGGATAACTATTGCATTAACCGGGATTAAGTCATAAGCACAAATGACGTTCGAGTAATGGGGGATGGTAAACCCTTGTTAGAGGCGTACTACAGTCGTTTAAGGTAATCGAGTTCTATTCACGGTCTAGAACCTCGAGCTAATGGTTCCAATAGAACAAGGGTTGGTTAAGCCTTAACAGCTCAATACTTCGGTATCCTATAAGGTCAAACACATTGGACCTTCATCGGACTGAGTAAAGAATTTGTAGAATTTATTCTATTACGAAAATATGACATAATAATAATTGGATTATTATTTGGTTAGAACAACAATTTATTTTGTCGGTAACTAATTTTATTAGGGTCATAAATAAATTAAGGTATTGGTTAAAATGATTAGATCATTTTGGATAAGCGAGATATTTATTTTGACCGGTAACTAATTTTATTAGGGTCACAAATAAATTAAAGTGTTGATTAAAATTATTAGATCATTTTTCAGTTAAGCCAGAAATTTATTTTGACCAGTAACTAATTTTATTAGGGTCATAAAATTAATCAAAATGTTGATTAAAATGATTAGATCATTTTTTTGGCTAAGCCAGGAATTTATTTTTACCGGTAACTAATTTTATTAGGGTCATAAAATAAAAGAAAGGAGAATCAGTTAAATTATGTATTTAAATTAGATTTAATACATATATTTAAATTGGATATAATGCAGCAGTTAAATTATGTATTTAAATTGGATTTAATACATATATTTAAATTGGATATAATGCAGCAGTTAAATTATGTATTTAAATTTGATTTAATACAGATATTTAAATCTGATTTAATTCAACAATTAAATTTTGTGTTTAAATTAGCATTTAATCACGCATTTAATCTCGCATTAAATCCGGGGAGCCTTTGCTTCCCCTATAAATAGAGCTTCATTTCTCTTTTCTAAATTGCACCAAGTTCAAGAATAACTTGAACTTCTCTAGTTTATATTTTCAGGTGGGGTTTAAGAGTGGTCTAGCAACTACCCAAAGCTCCTTAGTTCTTCCTCTCGGGGAGGTTTCAGTTGGTGGAGTTCGTGTGGATACTCATAGAGGCTATTCTACATTTAGAAGCTTGTGTAAAGAGGTTCTGCTACGCTTCAACTGGTATGTTTTCATTTTCTCTTTTAATTATTAAGTTATTTTTTTAACCTTTTTAGACTTAATAATTATTATGCTTAGATTATTTTACATGCTTAATTTATTTTATATTTAAATTATAACTTGGAGTTATAACATGTTTAATATAAAATATTTATACTAGGATATAATTTAAAATTATGGTACGCCTAGCCTATGCATGTTAATCTAAGTTGCTAATTTATTTAGTTAAGGCTTTATTTAATTTATATGCATCTAATAGGAGTTCCTGGGGACGGGGACAAAATTTTGAATTTCCGTTGTGCCTGTTATGCATGTTCAAATTGACTGCTAGTTCCCAACACATTATAGGAAAGTTTATTGTTAAAACAGCTTTAATTTGTAGTTTGAGCATGTTT
The DNA here is from genome assembly GCA_947683365.1 of Euphorbia pulcherrima. Taxonomy (NCBI): domain Eukaryota; kingdom Viridiplantae; phylum Streptophyta; class Magnoliopsida; order Malpighiales; family Euphorbiaceae; genus Euphorbia; species Euphorbia pulcherrima. The sequence continues at coordinate 30,003,305 of CANTUS010000007.1, forward strand.
TTTAGAACAATTTTTTTTGTTAATTGTGGGGGTATTCATCTCTTACCTTCAACTCTTGTATTTTAAGTAGACTGTTTTGCTTTTTTAAGGATAAGGACAAATGTTGATTACCACTCTTGTTTTTTTTATTCTCTTTTTAATTGTTCTTTATTTTATCTGTGTGCTTGGAGACAAGCAAATGCTTAAGTGTGGGGGAATTTGATAAGTGCAATATATACCATGAAAATATTAGTAATTTAGCCTTGAAAATAGCTTAATTGAAGTAAATATAAGAGATTTATTAGTGCCTTTTATAAACTTTTCAGATATTTCCTTGAGGCTGTGCAATTAATGCAAAGCAAGGACATAGCAGAAGCAAGCGACCAAGATATGCAGTAGAGCAGGCGGGATGAACACCAGAGCAAGCATGAGTGTAGCCAAAGCAAATAGGACGAGGAGACCGACGAAAAAGGGGGTGGCCATGATGACGTGGCCAAGTGATATACCAGAAGAATATGCTTTTTTGTGAGCTTTTAGAAGCTCTTTTGAAGCTTGCCAAGGACGCCTTAAGCGGCGAAGATAGTGGGTCTTTTTGTAATATTTTAATACCCACTTAGACAAGACTTATTGGGGAAAAGTTTATCTTCTAGAAGCTCTTTTTAGAAGATTAATTATATTTTGCAAGTGGTGAATCTAGAGTCTTCCTCTCACCACTATAAATTCGGCCATTGGCCATCATTTTGGACAAGTTTTTGATTGGCTTCATTTCTTACTTATTTTTTGTAATATTTCTAGTATTAATATTATGCTAATTATGTTCATATCTATTATTGTCTTTTTGTGTTTTTCCTTACTTATGAGCAACTAAAGCTAGCAAGGAAGGCAGGTAAAACATGGTCTAAACTCTCTCCTTTTTATCTCTAAATGCACTAGAAACGATTGTTGTGTGTTGTGCTAAATCCTATTAAGTTCGGCCAAACTTATACTTAGTGTAAATAAGAAATTGCAACACGGAAACTAAACATATAACACATTTCTAGAAAAAATAGTTGTTGACTAGAAATGCTAAATTCCTGTTAGGATTTAGTAGGAAGTTTACTTTGTTCGTAATGCTTGAAGAATAACTTGTAAGAGGAGGTTCCAGAGTTAAACCTCAAAGAAGTATAAGCGGTGGCTGAGCCTAGAAAAATTTAAGTAGGTGGATCTAGATCTATGGTACTTAAAAAAGATTAGAAATAAAAGAGAAAAGTTAAACTGTGTCTGTCTGACTGCTAGTCTTGCCTGCTTCCGTATTATATTGTTTACAATAATCAATTTTAAGCAATCAAACTATTTTTTTCTTTTTAACTGTTCATTTTAGCTTTCTTTCAATTTTAATCAACTCCTTTTAATTGTGTAACTATAAAGCTCACTAATTTACAACTGGATTTAGTAACTCCCTTGCTCCCTGAGGAAATGACACTTATGCTTACCTTATGCTACTAACCACGACCTAGTATACTTGCTAGACACTCCATTTTAGCAATCAACAAAAACCAGCATTATACAAGATGTGAAAAACCAGCATTTTACAATATGTGAAAAACCAAGTGACGAAAAGTTTGGAAAAAAATTTGAAAAAAATATATCATAATGGATGTCGTTTCGAAGATAAAAATGAAACGAACAAAAAAGTCTGAAGCAGCATGTCAAAAAAATGAATGGTTTGAGAGATAAATGCAAAATAAGTAAAGAAAATTAAAAAGAAACATGTGGAATGTATGCAATGTTGTAGAATGTAGTGGAACGTATGAATGTTGATGGCTTCGTCTGGTTTGGACTTTTGTGTTGTTGACCAACCTTTTAAGTCTTTGGTATATTTATGTAATTTCCCCATTATTCCTGAGCTTTCTAGATGATGGTAAATTGGTTTAAGAGAGTTATTTGCTTTCGAGATTTTGCAGATTGAAAATATGAGATTGCAATTTTTGTGAAAGCTTCGGTAATTTTCTTGTTGCTGGTAGAGGCCTTTATATAGGCAGTTTTCAACATCTTTCTGTTGTGACTCTTCCTCAGAGTCCCAACCTTGGTCGTTGTCTAACAACAACTTTTTTCCTTAATAGCTGTTGGATCTTCAGTTAGTCTCTTCTTTCTTTCGGTTATGAATATTGGCGGGAGTCAACTCTACCAACTTCTGCAATATTTCAGTCTTTTACACCTTCTAGTCCCATACATCTTACTTGTGTCAGCTTGTTAGGTGGCTAAAAGTGTTTCTTCTCTCTTGTGTCAATTCACTTTTTGAGAGTGCTTCTTACAACTTTTTTATGTAGGACAAATCACCTATCTTTTTAGATCACAAAAAGTAAAAGCCTATTTTTAGTGTTTGTTTTCACGTGAGTTGTTGTATTGAGATTTGAGTTTAATTGCGGAAGATACTTTCCCTCTTTGATATGCGTTGATAGTCTTCCAAGACTGCTATTATCTTTGTCTTCTGAGATTGTCTTGAAATCTTCCACTCTTTTGTTTTGCTTCTGAGATTATTTATCTTCTAAGTGTGATCATCATCTGAGTGCGCAGTTTTTGATGTTTTGTTATTTTCTAAACTTTAGCTTTTGAGTTTTGAATCTTAGCTTAGAATTCTTCTATTTTTTTTGGTGATTTTGAGAATTCTTCTATAGAGCTAGGTTCAACAATATATATAAAAAAATACTTTTATAGAAACTATTCGCAAACCCGACTCATATACTTGACAAGCTTTAGCGGATTCGGGCCAGATCGAACAAAAATTCATCTCCTAAACGTAATCAATATATTACGGACTTGGGCGAGTTAGCGGAAGCCTACGAAAAGGTCTAACGACAACTAATTCTTCACCGAATAGAAGGGCACAATATAATATTTATCACCTTTAAGTGAAGTTATTGTTTTCTAAACTTTCATTTAATATGATTACATATAATTTTATATTTATTATTAATTATTGATGAGATAAATTTCTCAAACACTATTATTTTGACAACTAAAAATAAATAATTATGATGGTTTTTTGGTTTCCCAAAAATAAACTATCATACCTATACGAATATAAACAAAAATACAAAAGGTGTACTTTTATTTTGAATTTAAATGATAACGGCAACAAGGAGGGGACTCGAGTTAATCATATTTGTACTTAGCTGGTCAGCCTTATCAACGGTTGTACCTCTTTTAAGTTAATAAAATAACGGCCAAGATTCACTTATATTCCATGTGTTTTAAAAATCTCCGTCTAACTTCGCATAGGCCTCTGCATAGGTGCTATTTTGGGGATTGTCATCCAACTTTTCATTTATCGGATGTTATCAGGCGCTGGATTAATATATTGCCGCATAAGCACCGACTGATCCGATTTTTTCCGTAATTTTTAAGATACTGATACTTATAATAATTATAGTTCACTATTTTCAATTAAAAAAGATATTTAATTGGTAAAACTAATATACAATAAAATATTCTCATCATATAATTCTTATTTTAAATTCCATAAACAAAAAAAATTTGTGAAAACATTTATCTTTAAAAAATTAATTTTAATATTGACGTATATTTATTTAAAAATTAATTAAAATTTATATTTATATACACCAAACTTTATTTTTACATTATATTATATCATTATAATTTATTTTTTAATTAAATTTATATTTTATCTACCAATAATTATAAAAAATAAAATAACCACTAATATCTAGCCATCTCCTAGACCATACAAAGCCATTAATACCATGACCGTTCGTCTAGCAAGACATGCTTTTTTAAAACATTGATGTGTACTAAAAACAACTCTATAATAAAACCCTATTTTGCAGGCCCACGCTCCGACCCTTTCTTCGTTGTTCATACTCCGTCCATTACTCATAATTGCTTTCCCCCTGTAAATGTTTTCCATACGGCCGGCCGTTTTCATTCGCCGATTCAGCCAGTAGCTTGTTGGAGACCTTCTGAACACTTAGGGTTTTCAATTAGGAACGGTAATTTCGTCCTTTCAGCGCGCGAAACGATCCTCATTTTGGATCGTGCGATCCACATCGTAGATCTTATGGTGGTAAGTGATTTCCTGTAACCCTACTTGCTAGTGAATTTCTTTAGCAGTCCGCCATGGCGGAAACTGGCTCAGTTGATGTGATTCTGGATTTTCTTCGGAGAAATCGCTTCACAAGAGCTGAGGCAGCATTGCGGAGTGAGCTTACGAACCGTCCTGATGTGAATGGGTTTCTTAATAAACTTAGTCTCGAAGACAAGGAATTAGGGAAGGTGTTGGTTTTTGAGGAAGAGAATGGGAGGAAACCGGGCAATGATGGTCAAGGGCTTGGTTCTAGTTCGAATGAACTTATTGTTAAAGAAATAGAGTGTGGGACAGGGAGGAATGGTTCGGATAGCACTTGGAAAAACAAGCCTTTGGTTGGTGGATGGAGCGGTAAACCTAATCAAGCCATTGTTGCAATTGATTCTGAGGATACTGTGCTTGATTTGTATTCTTGTAGTCCTTACCAAAATGATGGTGGCGTTGCTAATTTGTCTTCTAGAGCAACAGCTAAATCAGGAGAAGATGTATTCTCTGGTGATCAGAGAAGTTTGTGGCTTGGAAATACAAGTACTAGTAATGCTAAAGCTGAACCCAAGTATGAGAGAATTCAAACAACTGAAAAGAAGGAACTTGAGCAGCCATTTACAAGTAGTATTGCGTGGTCTAGGAGTGAGGAGCCTACTAGCTCTACAGCACGGTGGAAAGATTGTTCTGTGAAGACTGTTTTTCCTTTTGCTAAGGGAGATGTTTCAACCAGTTATGATAGTAATACCGGGTCGGATAAAAGGGAAGGAAAAAAGAAAACAGATATGGCTGATGTTAGGGTGGCAATTAAAGAGCAGGTAGACGAGGTTGGAAGAGCTTTATACTGTGGGAAGTCCCAAAGGAGTACAGAGCAGAAGAATTTAAGTAGCTTGAATTTTTCTCTTGCACCTGATAATGCCAAGGAAGAGTATCCAAGACTTCCACCTGTAAAACTCAAGTCTGAGGACAAGCCTTTGAATGTCAGTTGGCAGGAGAAATTTGAGCGTGATGCGCCTGGAGAGAAGCTCAGCAGTGCTGATAATGCTTTCCTTATTGGATCATATCTTGATGTCCCTATCGGACAAGAAATCAGCTCCTCAGGTGAGTTCCTTCGATAAATATTTACTTTACAGAAATGATAGTCATATGATGTATTGTTTGTGTCTGGGAAGAAAACGATGTGTATGATCCTCCTAATGTTTCTGTAGTTCTTAATTTGCCTTTTATTTCAAGAGAAGAGTTTCTATTCTTATGAACACTCAATTCAAAACTAGAAAGATGGAAAATAAATTGTCAGCACCTATCATAATTGAATTGTTATTCTCTTTATCAAAGAACTGGTTGCTGATATAGCTTGCTAAGATATTTAAGTGTTCTGCCCCTTCCTGCCAAGTACCAATTAACTCCACCTTATACCATTGCAGAGAAATGATAAACTATTTTCTTCCTCAACAATATATTCATGACCTCAATATCTGCTTTCTCTAGTGCTGCCATGCTAAAATCCACTATTGCTTTACTCTCGTAAATTGAAAACTTTGCCTTTGCTGGAGAAACGAATATGGTATTATGACATGATTCACTTCTCTTAATAATATACATGACTTCTTATCACCAGTAGAAAATTCGAAATTAATTAAATTCTTCAACTTATGTCCTTCATTTTATTAATGTAATAATGTCTACTCTGTTTGGGCCTAGAGAGGCCTCACATTAGGATTTCCTAGATTTGCTAATTTGGCGGTGCCGTGTCAAATAAAGTATGAATGAAACAGCTACAACACAGAACAAATTACTAAAATTATTTATTTGGCATCGATGAGATCACATGGAGTTAGAGATCCTAATACAAGGTTAGGGGAAAATGTGCATCCTTGTACGTTTCTAGAACTTGAGTGGTACAACCACCTTTTGTTTTACAGCCAATATACTTTGTAAATCTTCCCATTTATTTAAATTGAACATATATTTCCCCTTTATTTTACCCGGCCTTAATGTTTTCCTAAAAAGTAAGGTTATATCATGCTTTCCCTTCTGAAGAAAAAAGTGGTGGTGGGGATTAGGTGTAGGAATATCAGCACCGTTGATTGCTTGCCTCTAGCAACAACAACAACAACATTACCCCAATGGCTCCCGCACAAACGGGGTAAGGCGGGGTCGGTTGTGCGCAACCTTACCCCTGTAATTACAGAGAGGTTGTTTCCAATTGACCCTGAAGTAGAGTTGCAAACAGCTATCCGTGACATCACAATAAAAAGAAGCTCAGACAGTTTAATGAATCATTTTGCTTTAGTCCATTATAATCATTGTACATAAATTTGTGCTAATAGAACTGTAGATGATAACTGGTAACAAAACTATGTTTTCTGAAAAAATGAAGCTTTCAGTCATGTACGGTTCAATTAGTTGAGTAAAGAAGTAGGTTATTTGATAAAAATTATAAGTTTTGGTTAAGCTAGGTAAAACTAAACATGAACTTGGTAGGATATGTTGTTTTATTTGCAGGATAAATGATAATTTTCACATTAGTCTCCCTTACTGATTATATTTTGTTTGAGCGAACCTATGGCCTCTAAGGGCATTTATAGCTTGTTGATAGAAACAAGGTTGGTCCATTCTGAAAGATTTGAGACTTTAGACAGGTAAAAATAGTTGTACATTGTTGTTTGGCAAAAGGATATCACAATGTTCTTGTCAATTTTTGTACCAGTTTAGGGAGTTAAAAAATCTCCTGTTATTCTTTATATTGGCATTGAAATATCTATCTACTCTATACTGTACGATATTCTAAGAACTATACATTATTAGATTTTGCTGTTATGGTGCTTTCAATTTTTATAATTTCCCATTTTTCCTTATGATTAGATTTGGTCATCTTGGTGCCCTTTAGTAGTTTTTACTCAGAAAAGGTGCTGCAATGATACCCAGAAATTAAGGTTGAAAGGATTGCATTGCTTATGTGGACTGAAGCACTTAATCGTGTTTAAACTTGGACATTTTAATAGGAAAAAGAGGAATATAAGCTGGAAAAGAGAGCTCTGTTGTAATTAAAAATGTAACTGTTATAAATCAAGATGATGTTACTTCCTAATTTCTTCACTGGGATATTCCATAAATATTGTTGAATATTATAACAAGTGATTGAGTAAATTATATTTCTGTAAATAGAAGGTGCAGTCTATTTTTTAATCTTGATAAAATGAGGAAAATTGCATTTTGAAACAATACAATCATCACAAAGTTTTCTACTTGCATATTCATAATCTCATGAATTTGGAATTGTCGAGTACTAGTAATTTGATGTGCTGATTCAAAATTCAAACTGGCTTTTTCTTGAGTTGTAAGATTTTCTGATTTAAAAAAATAAATATTTGCGTATTATTGCTTTATAGGTGTATGTGTTTTTCTGTTTTGAATTTGTCCCTCCGATTTTATATTGATAATTAGGTGGGAAAAAGATTGTGGGAGGCAGCTGGCTATCTGTGAGTCAAGGAATAGCTGAGGATACATCTGATCTAGTTTCTGGATTTGCTACTGTTGGTGATGGATTAAGTGAATCTATTGACTATCCCAATGAATACTGGGATTCTGATGAGTATGAGGATGACGATGACGTTGGATACATGAGACAACCAATTGAAGATGAGGCCTGGTTTCTGGCCCATGAAATTGATTACCCAAGTGACAATGAAAAGGGAACACGGCATAGTAGTGTTCCAGATCAACAGGAAAGAAGTCCTGCCAAAGATGAGGATGATGATCAATCTTTTGCTGAGGAGGATTCTTACTTCTCTGGGGAGCAGTATTTTCAGTCAAAAACTATTGAACCAATTGCAGCATCAGATGATCCTATAGGACTTTCAATGACTGAAATGTATAGGAGGACTGATGATAATGATTTAATAGCTCAATATGATGGACAACTTATGGATGTAGAGGAACTAAATTTGATGCGTGCAGAACCTGTTTGGCAGGGATTTGTCACTCAGACGAATGAACTTACATTGCTAGGTGATGGGAAGACCATGAATGACTGTGGAAGACCACAGCTGGATGATATCTGTGTAGATGATGACCAACATGGTTCAGTTAGATCAATTGGTGTGGGTATCAACAGTGATGCGGCAGATTTTGGCAGTGAAGTGCGGGAAAGCTTGGTAGGAGGTAGTAGCGAGGGAGATATTGAGTACTTTCATGAACATGACAGCAGGATTGGTGGGTCAAGATCCTCTCACCTTGAATTGGACAAGAAATATGCTGACAAACAAAATAGGGATAAAAGGAGAACTGGTAAGCAAGATCCTAATGAATACGTTGCTGGTTCTGACAAAGTTTCATCTTCCCAAGTGAAAGATCAAAGAGATGGTGGATTTTCATTTCCCCCACCGTTGAGAGATGGGCAACTTGTCCCAGCAGGGTCTAGCAAACCTTTATGGTCAAACAACAGTAGAACAATTATTGAAAATGATAACCATTTGAGTGCTTCAGTGGGGAATGATGACATGCTTGCTGCCTGGACGCAGAAAAGCAGTGATTCTTCTACGGCCAAAAGTTCCAGGGATGAAAACAATGCAAATGTTAGATCTGGAGCTTCTTCTCCTTCAAGTTTTTCAAATTACGGTTATGCTGAACAAGAGCATGACAAAAGGGAAGACAATGATAAAATTGGTAGTGCGAGGGAAGAGGATCCTGGAGCATCTCTCGAGGATGAAGAAGCAGCTGCTGTTCAAGAGCAAGTGAGGCAAATTAAGTCACAAGAGGAGGAATTTGAAACTTTCAATCTTAAGATTGTGCACAGAAAAAACAGGCAAGTCCTCTGAACTTAAATTGGATGATGAACTTATATGATGTGTGTTTGCCGTCGTCTAACTTTATATGTATTCACTTCAATGGCTTGTCTTCGTTTTGGTTCTGTGTACACATATAAGCCATATGTTTGAATAGTTTATGTAAGCCTAAGAAAAGATTTAACAATCCTAATGAAATTGAATTTTATCTAGATAACTTGAATGATCCATGAGATAGATTTAGTTAGACTTTCGTTGAGTACTTGAGTGGAACACTGGATAGGAAACATGAAATATAAAGAATTAAATATTTGTTTTAGCTATATTCCTTTGAGATGCATCTAGGTAGCAAGTTTACTTTCTTCCTATTCTATCTCTTTGCATAGTTGTTAAAGGCAAGCCTCTTGCTCACGCAGGGCGTAGGGTCCTGCGCCTCACCATGCCTCAGGCGATGTCGCGTACCTCGGACGTGCGCCACGGCCCTTGTGCACCTAGGCGCGCCTTTCTGTGTGCGCCTCAGGCACGCCTCAGAGACATTTGTATTTTTCAGGGTTTTAACTTACTTTAATATGTGTCGTCCATCTATTTTTTAAGATTTTTAACAATAATTCATGGCTAGATATTCCTAATTCAATTTCTATTAAGGCTTGGTTAACTCGAGGCTAGATATTCCTAATTCATTATGTAAATTTTACATACATATGGACATCTAACGATTCCCTTAGATCTTTTTTGGTATTGTTATTGCATTTAACTTCACTTTTCAAGAAAATATTTTTTGCAATTTTTTTGCCTACCGTACCTCAAGGCGAGCGCGCGCCTTGGCCCCTTTCGCTTGGGCTGCGCCTAGCGCCTTGACAACTATGTCTCTTTGAGATGATGAACATAAATAGGAGGGAGGGCAGGAATAATTCAGGGTTACCTCTCATCTTAAAAGACATTTCTTGTGGTTCTCTCCCATTCGTCCTTATCTTGTGATAGATGTACATTGCATAACATCTAATATGGTATTTTCAAAACTTAATATTCATAACTGGAAGTTATTTAACGTGAAAGAATTAGTTAAGATTAAAGAAGTTAACATCAAGGTTTCTATACCCTGACTCTTGAAATCCAATTTTTTTCTTCAGAATATTACTTGTAATTGGAGGAAAATTATCCCTATTAGACATAGTTTTTACGGACGCACTGATGCGCCAGGGGTCAGGCGAGGCGAGGCGTGACAGAAGGACTTGAGGCACATAGAGAAAAAAGCGCAATAAACTATTAGTTACTACCACAAACAAACCTATAATTCAAGAAATAGTAAAAAAACACTAAATCACACTCAAGTTGACTAACCATAAGCACACTCAATATAACTACCCATAATTAAACCCTTGTAAATGCAAAATCTAGAAAGTAAGTTCAATCAAACTACAAAAGTTACCAAATAGTACTTTCAATTTAGATTATAGACTCCATAAATAAACTAAAACTTAAACTTAAACTTAATTTTAATGCTAATCACTATTGGCGCAAATTTTATATCCAACATCATCTTTATACTCATCCTCCTCAAAGTCATCCTCTTCTTCATCATTATTTAGAGAGAATCTGAGAATGAACCAACATTTCAACACTAGCTATATAATACTACTTTATCATTTCCCCCTTAGTCCTTTAGCACTAGAAGAAATGATAAAATTCTTATTTAAGTTGGTTGATTTCTTTCCTTTCCTCGAAGAAAATTTTGATTGATGATATAATGACATAGATATTGTTTCTTTAGTTTTATTTTTCTATCTTTTTTACTAATATATTATTATATTATAATGGACAATATCATATATGTGACACAATAAAAAAAATAGATTCTCACACAATATAACCTACAATAAATCAGGTGGATGATAACCCAAATAAAATTTTCTAGGTAATCATGTGGTTATTTGCTCTGTTATTCTTTGGATTTTCAGTCATGTCCATGTTTTGACCTTTGTGGCTCATAAATGTTTTTGACTGATGTAATTTGAATAATTATCCTATAAGCTGATGAAGACTGAGTAACTAAAAATATCTTGTTCATTGAATTAATGAGGGTGCTTGTCCATTCTGCAAGTCTTTTCTTATTTTGCCCTATTAGTACTTAATACTTATTAAGTCAATATTTTTAATTTTCCTTTATAGTTTTCTCGATAAATTTAAATCATTAAGAAGAATAGTTGTTTCCCAGTTGTGGCGAATGTCTTAGTCTAGTGGTTAAGACAGAAGCTGTGGCCTCTAGAGGTGTCATGTTTTAGTCACACCTTGGGTGTGTTGGGGTTTTTCTTTACATCTAATGTAAGCGCATTTGCGCAAATTAAAAAAAAAAAATCATTAAGAAGAATAGATTATTTTAAGAACAATGCTTATAAGTCCTGGATTTATTTTATAATCATCCAATGGTTGTTCGGCTTCCAGTCAATATTGTTAAATTTAAGCTAGGTTTTTCAACATCAACTTGTGTGAACTTTCTTATTGGGGTTCACTATCTCATTAATTTTCTTAGTGAACTTAAGATTACAAAAGTTATAATCCATTCTGTTGCATTCAGTTTACCTCCCAATCTGATCATGATATCTCTTTCTGATGACTTGTTAATGTGAACTTATGCCAAAAATTTCTTTAGAGGAAAAATACTTCTAATCTGTCCCGTTGCCTTGAATTTACTCCCCAATCTGATGCTAACATCTCTTTCTGGTGCCTTGTTGATGTGCTATTATGGTGTTTTGTATTACCTAAGTTTTATTGCTCTTCATGAAATTGAATTCCTAAAATGTGCTGAGTGGAACTCTGTTTCTTTGACCAAACAACCCTAAAGTCTCATTAATAGGAAAGAAACAACAATAGAGTGGGAATTGGACTGATTACAAATGGAAAACAAATACAAAATACAAGAAAATGGCTTAAAGCCCCTTAGGATAACAATCCCTCTCTCAAATGAGAGCCCTGCTGTTTCTAGCAGACTTAATTAACATAAAACTTCTCCCCCCCTAGTCAAGCACACGTTTCCTATATATAACTAACAACCAATGATTATAATTAAATTATTGAATTACTAAAAACCAACAACTGGCTCTCAACTGCCCATGAACTGCTCACGTTAAATAACCCACTGCTGCTCCTTAACTGCTCTATGAAACTGATTATGAACTCAATAACTGAACCTATCCCATTCTTGACACGTTCTCTATCATTACCGCCTCCCCAATTGACGTCTTGTCCTCAAGACGAAATTAAATAAAACTCGCTGTCAGCCCCCTCCACGTGCGTCTTTAACTGAAGCATTTGCATTATTTGTTTCCCACAAGTCAGCTGTCTCCACAAATAATTCATTCTCGTTGACACTTAATCGCAATTCTCCTGGATTTTGACAACGGTGGGTGGGGCTAAAGGGCTGATCACATTTGAAGCACAAACCACGTTTCCTTTGTTCGTCAATTTCACGTAGACAAAGATGTTGCGGCCCACGATTACGATTGGGGTTAGGGTGCTGGGGTTGATGGTTGTTTTGGGATGCCCGATTGTTATTCGGGTCTGGTGGTTTGAAATGGGCAAGACTCGGTGTTTGTTCTTTCTTTTCAAATTGAGTTGGCTTCCATACTTGAGATTGAACACAAGGAATAAGACCTTCATCATTAATCACGTTAGTTGAAATCAGCGGTCGACCTCCCGGATAACAGAAAGAGAGCTCGACATCACGAGCAAATTCCATGGCTTCATCACAAGATTGAGGTTTCATCAATCGAACCCATGCTCTAACGGATTCTTGTAAACCGCCCAAAAAATACCCAATAAATTCTTGCTTTGAATGTTTTTCCAAACTGACTGTAACTCGCTCAAAAGCAGTTATGTACTCCCCCACGGTACCGGTTTGGGTCAAGGTGGTTATATCTTCATAACAATTCTGAAACGGATTCTCGCTGAAACGTCGTAAAGCCTTCGCCCTAAAAAATTCCCATGTGATTTTAGGATAATCCCGAATAATATGAGAAAACCAGTTTACTGCCTGTCCGGCCATACACATCTGAGCAAGAGAGATTTTTGTCGTTGAAGGAGTGCTATGAATCCGAAAATATTGCTCGACTTGAGATAACCAAGCTGCTGGATCATCGCTGGTGAAAACGGGCAATTTTACTTTTGGCAAGGAAATTATGTTGCCGCTAAAATGATTTGCACGTAACGATGGATTGAATTGTTGGTGTGGGTTTGAGGTGTTGCTTTCTGAAGTATCAAAGGTAGCAAACGGATTTACTGGTTCTTCTTCATCTTCCTCATCCTAAACGGGTTGCTTACCCAAACTCTTTTGGTACCGAGCCTCCATCATCTCAACTTTAGAATCCAAGCGTTCCAAGGAACGTTGTAGATGGACTACAGTGCTCTGTAAAGTTTCAAGGGTTGAGTGCAATGTGGTATTTACCTCCTCGGAAGTGGATACGCTTTGCCCGGTGGTTTTGGATTGTTGGCGAGTTTGCACCTGCTGTTGTTTCCCCATTTCCAGCAACACAAGATGATGACAGTTTCCCACAGATGGCACCAAATAATAGGAAAGAAACAACAATAGTGGGGATTGGACTGATTACAAATGGAAAACAAATACAAAATACAAGAAAATGGCTTAAAGCCCCTTAGGATAATAATCCCTCTCTCAAATGAGAGCCCTGCTATTTCTAGCAGACTTAATTAACATAAAACTTCTCTCCCCCTACTCAAGCACACGTTTCCTATATATAACTAACAACCAATGATTATAATTGAATTATTGAATTACTAAAAACCAACAACTGGCTTTCAACTGCCCATGAACTGCTCACGTTAAATAACCCACTGCTGCTCCTACTTAACTGCCCTATGAAACTGGTTAAGAACTCAATAACGGAACCTATCCCATTTTTGACACGTTCTCTATCACTCATCCTTGAATTCATTGAGTGTGAGATCGTGGAAAAAAGTCTACGTTATGAATCTTCTAGTTTGGTTTTTCTGCAATGCTTAAAGAATGCGGATGGCAATAGAAATGTCTCTTCAAGACAGGTGAATGCCAAAAGTAATGTAATGAAAAGAAATCATTTGATGTTCGGAGTTTGACTTAGTCTTATTCTATAAGTTCATCGGTAGCCGATATAATCTCTCATGACTGTAATACTGTCCACTGTCCTAGACATACAGAAAAGTTGCATGCCCATTTACTATCATTGGATAATGTGTAACACCAAAAATGAAGAACACATCTCATTTTACCCCCTTTTCATTTTATTGATTTATATCATGTGTGGTTGATTTTACCAGCCTTCACCTGAACTCTTCCTTCTGTTGATCAGAACTGGCTTTGAGGAGGACAAAAACTTCCATGTTGTTCTAAATTCTGTATTAGCTGGACGCTATCATGTTACCGAATATCTTGGATCAGCTGCTTTCAGTAAGGCTATCCAAGCACATGACCTGCATACAGGCATGGATGTATGTGTGAAGATCATAAAAAACAACAAGGACTTCTTCGATCAGAGTCTTGACGAGATAAAGCTTCTAAAGTATGTTAACAAGCATGATCCTGCTGACAAGTACCACCTTCTCAGATTGTATGATTACTTCTATTACCGAGTAAGTTGTAGCATGATTTTTTCTGATTGTTATTTCGCTTTAAGATTTTAGCATGGCTGTCATGCCCTTAGTGCATTCATTGATTACGCTTTTAGGTATCATTACTACTTATGCCAGGTCACTGTTTCTGTTTGATTTGTCGGAGGTATACACTTTTGAAAACTGTAGTTCTCTGACTTTAGGGTTGCAGCTTGTTTGCTTCATCTTTTCTACCACTTGCGTGGCCTTCAAAGCGGGGTAGCATTTGATATGTTTGATACTTCATCATCATCATTTTGGTTCTACCTTTGTGCATATAGTACCTGAATGGCGATAGTTTTATCATCTATTAAAAGGAATTACATGTTATTAGTACTCAGTTTGAATAGATACATGTGATACCAACTGTTAACGATTACTAAAAGGAGTGTGTTAGAAATGTTACAGGATAAACTGCTTCATGTAGTTATGATCTGGAAAACATATTCTTGCATCACAGAAACAGTAAATGCTGAAATCTTATGCTTTATATCTAGTGGAAAAGAAATCACCATCTAGGGTAATTATTGTGGATGTTGCTATTTTCCTCGAACCATTTCATAATATTTGAGAAAAAGAAACTGAGGTGTTCCATAGGAAAAGAAGTTCCTGTAAGATTAATATTTGACGAGGTTAATTTATGATTAATACATTGACGCTGAAGTGTCTATTTTTGTACAGGAGCATTTGTTGATTGTTTGTGAGCTGCTCAAAGCAAATTTGTATGAGTTCCACAAGTTCAATAGAGAATCAGGAGGAGAGGTTTACTTTACAATGCCAAGATTGCAGGTGTGTGGTTGTGACATTTTTTTCATCAAATATTTGTATATTTCACCTCCATTGACATGATATTCTTTTTATATTTTGTCTGCAGTCAATTACCATTCAATGTTTGGAAGCGCTTCAATTTTTGCATGGTCTTGGTCTCATACACTGCGATTTAAAGCCTGAGAATATATTGGTTAAAAGCTATAGCAGATGTGAGGTGAAAGTCATTGACCTTGGGAGTAGCTGTTTTGAGACTGACCATCTCTGCTCCTATGTTCAATCAAGATCCTATCGTGCACCAGAGGTTATCTTAGGACTTCCGTATGATAAGAAGATAGATGTTTGGTCACTTGGCTGCATCTTGGCAGAGCTTTGTACAGGCAATGTAAGCTTTGTTTTTGCAATTATTTATCATATTCTCGAGCATATTTTAATTTCATTTGAGCAAGTTTGGGACTAACTCTAAGACTATCATATACGGCAGCAAGACTTGGTACCATGCATTTGTATTCTGTTCCATGCTCTATTCATCTGCATTTTCCTTTTTGTGTATTTCTATTTTATTTTTTTGCTTATTTGAGACTGAGTGCCATGCTGTAACATTTACTTGCCCGATATTGACATGGTATGGCGGAACATTTCCACTATTGAACTCTCACTATCCCTCTCCAATACTTTGGTATAGTTATGTAGTAAAAGTATTCCGCACTTGTGGTATGCCTAAATTAAGGTTTGTGATTTTATAACTAGGGTTTTGACGCTTGTTTATTCTGCGACTCTTGAATTTCTAAATGCCTAAGGGATTAGGTGGGTGATTCTATTCTACGATAGATGAAATCTGTAGTGTAGTGATTCCTGTTTCTTATCTGGTCCTGGTTAATTTCTAGTTAAAGTTAAGGTTTTGGGTACATAGAAAACTAATTTCTAAAGCAGTAGTCATTTACTTGAAATGTAGAGAGATCAACTGTTTCAGGTATAACAAAATGATCAACTGTTTCAGCTGCTGAAGTGGCCATCTAAATTATGTGGAAAATGAAGACATAATATGCTGTTGGAGATCACACTACCGACCTAGCTTTCCTGAATTTTCTTAAGTTTCTACACTAAATTATTATGTTCTTTATAGACACTTTGATAGCAGTAAAGCATAAGTACAAATTACTGAAATTAGAACATTTCATGGATAGAACTAATGGGTTCTGGCAAATGTGAAAAAATGGTATTTTTGGTACCAAGAGCAAGTTGAAGGGTATTATTGATGAGGATTGTGGATGAAAGGATTTCGTGTACTCTTTGGGTGGTGGGAACAGGCAGTTTCTAGCTTTTTCAGTAGTCCTTTGAAAATGTAAAAAGTGATGATTTTCCTTGAAAATTAAACAAATGGTGTTATTTGCTCAGAATGTTACACTTTTTCTTGAACTACACAAAAGATAAAGCAAAATTTTTAAAACATAAACTGGTTAGCATTAAAATAACATAGGATACTTCAGCTGTACACCTAGCGACTAGTGTAGTGTAGTGTAGTGTAGTGCTGGAGTTGAAGAAGAGGCCTATCATATTGAATTATTTGAAGTAAAAAAATTGGTGCCTGTTCCACTCATAGGGTTTGTAAAAGGGTTTTCTTTTAATAATAATTATCCCTTTGTTTCTAGAAATGAAAGATATTGATTTTCTACAAGTGTAGGAATAAAAGGGAGGTAATTTTGGATTTAATTAATGTCTGTTGCTTGAGAATTTGATTCTGTTCTGTAATTTGTAGTAGTAGGATTGAGAATTTTCAGTTTAGGTTTAATTTGGATCTATGTATATCTTAATGATTAGTGGTAGTTTATAGTATGGACTTGAGTTAGCTGTTTTATATTTCTTTTTTTTTGTACCTTAACCTCTGTTATATTTGTGCCTCTGGTTTGCATTGAGTGTTGCACTAGGCACTAGGACTCCTTTAGGGGCTTAACGGTACTTGTGCCTTTGATATGTTGCTCTGTAATTCCTGTTTTTCCTAATAGCTACACAAAGTTAGTTGCAATACAGCGATCTCATGGGAATTGACTTTAATAGAACTTCTATTTTAGGTATTATTCCAAAATGATTCACCGGCAACATTACTGGCTAGAGTGATTGGAATCATTGGCCCCATTGACCAAGTTATGCTCGCTAAAGGACGTGATACCTACAAGTATTTTACCAAAAATCACATGCTTTATGAAAGGAATCAGGTAACATACATTAATTTTCACCTTTTATTATACTTTTCATTTCTTTTTATGCTTTTAATATTCAATTCTTTCATTCTGCTTAACTTATATCATGTACTCCCTACAGTTTCAAATAAGTGTCCATTTAGATTAGCAATGCAATTTTTAACATTTTTTCTATAATTTACCCTTGCATTGATTAGGAAAGTGATTAAGTATTGATGAAATTATAATTATGAAAGAAAGAGAATTTTATGAAGGCTAAATTAGTCATTATAATGGTTTAATAATTTATTTATTAGTTTTGATGAAAAGTCTAAATGGACACTTATTTGGAATCGGAGGGAGTAACAAACTTACTATTATTGTAAGTGTATGCTTTGTTTACTTGAACAAGATAGAATTTAGTTTCGTATAGCTTAATAATATAGATTTATAATGTTTCTATCAACAATCATGTCATCATGGTAGTTGATATCAACGTTAATAATCTGTACCATTAAGATACAGCACATTAAACTCTAATCTTATTCAAGTAACAAATATACATCTTACTTGAGTAGCTTCTTGTTGCAAGTAGTTTTATGATATGGCAAAGCTTTTTTGATCGTGTCTTCTCGAGTCCCTCTATTTCTGGTATTATGTGCGAATTCCTTTTATGTAAATACAGTTCGCTGTTTGCTCAAATTCCATTTCCTTCCACTATGCAAGTGTTTCTAATTCTGTTCATTATTGCTGTATGGCAATGTGATGTGTCATAAGACCAAGCCGCTAGTCCCGCGGCTGGATTTTGTGAGGCCTAGGCGGGGACTAATCGGTCTAGGTGGAGATTAATCGTGTATATATATATATATATATATATATATATATATATATATATATTTATTTTTATATTAAAATTATAAACCCAATTAATCGTATTTGTTAACTGTAGTTTAATACAATATTTAAAAAACCATTTGATATTTTTTTTATAGAAAATGAAAAACATCAAATCTTGGTATTAAATACTTTGTTCTGATCCAAAGTATTACAAACCCTTTTTTTTTGTAGTTTAAGCTGAATTTGTCAGACAATTGTGTCATGACATAAGGCGTCTAGACACTGCCTAGGCAGAAAATTCGTCTAAAGCGGCATCTAGGCGTTAATAAACCAGCTAAAGACCTGACAAGGCCTGAGCCATAAAATCAGGCGGCAACTAGAAAAATTACGAATAAGGCTGGGCTAGGCGGGATTTTTAAAATAGTGCTAAATATGATTCAGTTTTTACCAAAGTTGCATCTTCACCTACTTCTTTATTAGCTTTATTTAGGTTCAAATGGAGTCTATTAAGGTGGCACGTCGAGTAAATGCCTTGTCCAGTGGCAATGAAATCAACGAAATATTTATAGGGGAAATGGCTTTGTTTTGTATATTTCATGTGTTGTCTATTGTAGCATCAAGAATAATTTTCGCAATATTTCCATTTCAAGGACTCGTATGTGAAGAATAATATATTTTTTTCCATATAAATAACACCAATCAGCAAAATGACATTTTTTTAAAGGGAGCCAGGTATTTGAAGTACCATGCTCTCAATATATGACACATGTCGATTAACTGTAAATTGGGACACATGTCATCTATCAGGAGCAGGGTGGGTACTTGAAGTACCCGGCTCCCAATATAATTTGCCTAAGCTAAACGATTGATTGACTGAAGGCGTGTTCATTATCTTCAGGAATCCAACAGACTAGAATACCTAATACCGAAAAAGACCTCATTGAGACATCGATTGCCAATGGGCGACCAAGGCTTTATCGACTTTGTTGCCCATTTGCTCGAAGTCAACCCAAAGAAGCGGCCTTCTGCATCCGAGGCTCTTAAGCACCCTTGGCTATCCTACCCATATGAACCAATATCAGCATAAATCTATTGGCCAAAATCGGCTTAATTTCAGGTATGAAAGGTGTGTTTAGTTGGTGAATTATGCTTTTTTTTTTTTAAACTTGATTTACCAAGTTGTAATCTAAATTTGGTATGATTAAGAATGTAATTTTTGCACGCATTCTTCAGTTAGGCTTTGAAATCTTTGTTGTAAATGAAGTGCTAAATTAGGTTATTTAGTAATAGCGTTGTGGAAGTAGCTGCTTATCTATCTTATATTTTGTTAGAGGCTTTCGATGAACTGGATGGTTCCGGAGGTGGGTAAGCTAATGAGAGGTGTATTAATGCGAAAACCCTACCATTAAGTTGTTTTTATCATAAAATATCACGCTTAATGCATCAATCACCCCCTAGATTTGTCCAAAAAAAAAGTTTCAAAAGTTACAGATATTCTCCGAAATTGGGCACTGTTGAAAGTTAGGGTGACAATTGACTTTTTTGGACATCAAACGGCGATTGATGCATTAAGCCTAAAATATCATGAAGGTGTATCAAGTTAGTTCATAATTATTGATGCTTTTGTGTTTAGTTCGGGTGTTTTCTTCATATTATTGTGCAGAACCCAGATTTGCGGAGACAGGTATGAATACTATTGCCATTGTTTTCTGCATAAAAGTATAAAACCAGTGCAAGAATCTTCTTTTAGAAAATAAAAATGCCCAAAATTGATTAGTAATGAAATTGGTAAAATTTTATTTGTTTGGTGTATTTTATTTTCTTTGAAAAATATTTCTTTTTATTAAATTACTCTATTTTCTATTCAAATTCTGAATTACTAGTGCGCCATTTGATATGACAAATCCGTGGCCTAGCTGATAATTGAAATACCTAACAAAATATAGAGCGAAAGAAAGTATCATGAAATAGGTTACAAAACAGTGTGATATAAAATGTTGCATATATTTTTTTAAAGGTAAATTATAAAAAATGTTATATGGTTTTACTTATTTGTAAAATGGGTTTTGAGAATTTTTTTTTGTAAAATAGGGTATGTGGTTTTAAAAAAATTAGCAAAAAGGGGATTTTTAATATTTAATTATGTTACGACAAAGAATAATATCACTCGTTTTAATTTGGAATTTTGTGAATTGTTTAATAAAAATGAAATATATATTAGTAATAATTTTTGAAATACTTTTAGTAGTGCAAATAATTTTTTTAATTAAAATATGATAATAAAATTTAAAAAATGGAAAAATATCATTGATGACAATTTTTAATAATAGGTTAAATTATAAAATTGTTGAATTAATTAAAATAATATATGTGACATTACTATTTTGAATAAAAAAATATTTTTTATTCTCTTTTTGTAATTTTTTAAAAACACATGCCATAATTTATTAAAAAATAATTTTCAAATCTCGTTTTATAAATAGTTAAATTACTAGGTATTCTTTTTGAGATTGCCCTTTTTTCTTATAATAAACCATTAAAGATGTAAACCTATGTAAGGTTGGTTTGGTGTAGCGGCAGTTGACTGATGCTTTTTGTGATAGTAGTGTTGAGAATCCATGATTCGGATTACAAATTAAACCAAATAATTCGGATCAGGTTTGAAAGAAACAAAAACTTAAAACTATGTAAATCCTAAATCCAAATGGAAACGTCCGGATAAAGATCTAGCTACAAGGCTGTCCATTGAAGATATCAAATACTTAAGTACATGGAATCATCAGAATAAAGCTTGGAAAGGAAACAAGCTTTAATCCCTCAAGAACAGCATCCGGAAGAACTGATTGCCCTATCTCCGGAAGAAGGCAGATCCGGAGATTATGAGTCTAAAGACATTTGGAAGACTCATGCTTGAAGATAATGGGAAAAGTTGTACAACTTTTCCCTCCACCTTTTGGTCTTTGAAGTCAAAGATCCTTTCCCCAAGATAAAGACAAAATGACAGCTTGCATTTTTCGGAGAAATGAGAAAAGGACTAACACCAGACTGAAAAAGCTAACAACCTTTTTCGCCTAGACCAATAAGGAGGCACGTGGAGCTCACACCAAAAAGCTAATGGTGTAAAGGTTGGTGCATCACAAAAAGCCAAGTAAAACGATCACTGACAACTTTCCAGCATCAATCCCTAGAATTCAATCGGGTCAAATTACAGTCTAACGGATTGATCAACGACTTCGAAAGCGCCACTTATAACTTGATCAAGGGTGAAGATTTATTAGAAGTTCAACAACCCACAACGGCTACATTTATGATGGAAGCCTATAAAAGGGAAGCTTCGCCAAATGAGAAGGTTGGCTGTTTGATTGACAAAAACAAGTAACAAAGAACAAGCATTCAATCAGGTTACAAATCCCTCCAATAATCAATTAATTCCAATTCTGTTGTAAAGATTCCTAATTATAAACTTAAGGAAGTCCAAAAACCAAAACTTTTATCAAAACAAGAGTGTAAGGATCTCCAACTTAGGTGAGTTGTGAGATCGGGATATAACTTAAAGTTGGTGCTTTGAGTGGGAACTCCTTGTAGGACTCAACTTAGATTCGGGGTAGAAGTCTAAGTGGTATATCCTACTAAAGACTAAAGGACTCAGTTAGGGGTTGGTGCTTCTAGTGGTATATCCTACATCCAGAAGCGGTTACCATCTGAAGACAAATTGTAAGGCTTGATTCCTGCTAGTTAGAAAGGAATCCACTAGTGGAAAAGCTCGGAGGAAGGAAACTCAAGGGGCGGGAGTAGGTGGGGTCGAACTAGGATAAAAACCTTATGTGTTTGATTTCTCTAACTTTTATTATTTGCATTATATTGTCATAATTGCATCATTCGAATCCATCATCTGGTTCATAATCAAACACGCTACACTAAGACTTTTTAAAGTCTTTATATTCTGCGAAAAAGGGCCATTCACCCCATCTGACCTTATAAAGACCTCACATGGACCAACAAGTGGTATCAGAGCAGGTGCTCAAAACTAGAGATCTAACAATCTCGAGCTAAAGGTCCAATATTTTGATCTACACATCAAAATGAGTTTTCAAAACTCACAACTCCTTCTTGAGGGTATGTCCATCACCCGTCCTTCACTCTTCACCCGTGAACATTACACTTTTTGAAAGAACCAGATGAAAAATTTCATACAATCACAAAGCATGCAAGCATAGTTAGTCATTAAAGATGGCCCATATAAGCCTACTTATGAAGTAGAGAGTATGACTACCCCTTAAGCCCTCAAGGATGTGGGATGAGAATGACTTTAAAAAGTTACGTGAAAACGTAAATGCTATTAACATGCTTCATTCTGATCTTAGTGCAGCTGAATTCAACAGAATATCTGGATGTGAGATTGCAAAAGAGATTTGGGAGAAGCTGGAGGTAACCTATGAAGGAACCACCAAAGTAAGAGAAGCAAAGCTTGATTTACTCTAGCAAAAGTTTGAATCCTTCAAGATGGAGCCTAAAAGCATGAACACTAGATACACCAATCTAGTGAATGAGATGAAGAGGCTAGGAAAGGCGATCCCAGAAGTAGAAATGGTCAAGAAAGTGCTCTAGAGTCTTACCAAGGAATGGGACAACAAAAAGACGCCATTGAGGAAGCTCATGACTTGAACTTTTACGGTTATGATGAACTCATTGGTAATCTTCTAACCCAAGAATTGTCCTTGGAGAGATATAGCCAACAAGAAAAGAAGCCTGAGGAGAAGAAGCAAGCCATTGCACTTAAGGCAGAATCCACTGGATCAGCTTCATCCGGAGAAGAAGAGCAAATAAATGAATCAATGAGCACCAAAGATCAACTTGCTCTATTAACCAGAAGGCTCAACCGAAGGGAATCAAGAAAGTATGAATCCCGGAAATGAAGAAAAGACACTTCCAGAAGAGACAGAACTAGAAGAAATTCGGAAGAAAAGAAGGATCCGGAGAAAGAAGCTGCATGTTTTGAATGTGGTAAGAAAGGCCATTTTAGAACAAAATGTCCCAAGCTTAAGAGAACCAAGAAATTCAAAAAGAAAGCAATGGTAGCTACTTGGAGCAACAGTGAAGAAAGTAGCAGTCATTTTCAACAGAAGAAGAGGAGACTGCCAATTGGGCATTCATGGCTCTGACTGATCCGGAAGTAGAGCAATCTGGAAGGAATGCCTCCAAGCAAGAAACAGTGCAAATTGAAGAATCAGAATTAGATATAGCAAACACAGAGGTAAATTCTTGTTCAAATTCTGCTTCTAATCTTGACCTTGCTAGAGCTCTATCTATTGTAATCAAGGGTGTAAAGAAGAATGCAAATGAAATCAAGTCCCCTAAAAGAGCAATAATGTAATTGGCAGAAGATGCTGAAGAAATGGCACAAGACATCAATCTGGTGAGAGCAACCAAGCATATTGATGTTGTGGAGGAAAACTTCTTGAGGAATCAAGTCCAGATCCTAAATGCAAATGTAATGTGACTGGATAGAGAAATCAATCTATTAAAGGAAGTATTCAGGAAGAGGCCAGAGAAAAAAGCTCCAAGAAGAGATAATCATCCTCTTGCTCAGAATAAATTCCAAAAGACCCCTAATCAAAGGATGAAGGAAGTTAGTAGGCAACCACAAGTCCAAAGATATACTGCTGCTCAAAAGGGAAAGGCTAAGGTGGCCTACAACCAACAGCCTATCAAACAAAGAAGAAATTGTGGAGTCGAAGTTGCACCTCCAACCAGCTTTCGGATTAACACCGGACCATCCACCAGTGTGCAAAAAGTTGGGTATAAAGGTAACTATGGGAAGAAGGATCTGGAGAAGATTAGCGAGAAGCAAAAGCAAAACATACATATTTTGGGGTGTAGGTTTTGTGGGAAAAATAATCATATTACTAAATCACGTAGATTAAAAAATGGTTATTATGATGTTTACCCCTGGCCTGAGATGGTTATTATCCCGAGAGGACCCAAATCTGATTGGGTACCCAAACCCACTTGATCTGTTTTGTAGGTATGCCTTAGATCCACAGTAGATCAATACACTTGGTATATTCATAATGGATGCTTAGGCACATGACAGGTGATGAGAAGGCCTTCATCACATTGACCCGGAAGAAGGGAGGCAAAGTAAGCTTTAGAGACCATAAAAAGGGACAGATCATTGGTCATGGAACCATTGGAGCCGAGTTAAAGATAGAAGATGTCTCATTGGTTGATGGACTGAAATACAAATTGCTAAATGTGGCTCAACTCTGTGATAAAGTAAGAAAAGTCACATTTGATTCCGGAGGCTGCTCAATCTATGATATTAAGTCCAACCAACTCATTCTTTATGCACCTAGAGTAAACAATGTCTGTAAACATTAAAAATGATAAAAAGAATATCTGCTTGGTGTCTAAAGAAGAAGAATCATGGCTATGGCACCAGAGGTTAGGACATGTCAGTATGAACCTCCTATCCAAACTAGCCAAAAAGGAATTAGTAGTGGGTTTGCCTAAGGTTGCTTTTGATAAAGATCATCTATGCACTGCATGTCAATTAGGTAAACAACATAAGAAAAGTTTTCCTTCCATCTCATACATTCCTTCCAAAAGAGTACTTGAGCTCGTGCATATTGATCTCTTTGGTCCAAACAAACCATTGAGTTTAGGTAGAAGAGAATACACCATGGTCATTGTGGATGATTATTCTCGATATACCTGGGTTCTTCTGTTAGCAAGCAAGGATGAAGTCTTTGACCAATTCTCTAAAACATTCATCCGGATAGAAGTAGAATAGGGCATAAACATTGCACGCATCCGGAGTGATAATGGTGGAGAATTCAAAAATAAGCATTTTGCTGACTTTTGTGACTCCAAGGGTATTGAACATAATTTCTCTGCCCCTCACACTCCTCAACAGAATGGAGTTGTTGAGAGAAAGAACATGACCATAGTTGAGATGGCTAGAACAATGCTCATTGAAAATTATTTGCCAAAATACTTTTAGGGAGAGGCCTTGAATATAATATGTTATATTCTAAATAGAGCTCTCATTAGAAAGACCATTGAAAAGACCCCATATGAAATCTGAAAAGGAAGAAAACCCAAAATTAGGTATTTTAAAGCATTTGGATATAAATGCTACATCCTCAATGATAGAGAGCAACTAGGAAAATTTGATCCTAAATCTGATGAAGCAATTTTCCTTGGCTTCGCAACACATAGTAAGGTTTACAGAGTTTTTAATAAACGAACCCAAACTGTGGTAGAGTCAATACATGTAGATTTCGATGAGACTAACACTACAGGAAAGAAAAGCTACATTCTGGAAGATCCAGTTTCGAAAGTTGAAAAATCTGGAGAAAAGAAGGAAGCAGGAATTCCTGATTTATCTCAAATCAAGAAGTACAAAGAGGAAGATGAAGGAATATCCTTTGATCCAGAAGTACAATAAGTTGATCTCAACCCACAGGAGATTGACTTTAATGAAGGCCAAGAAGGAGTGGTTGAAGCTGAAGTGGAGCAAGTCCCAGTTCAACGTAAAGGCCTACAAAGGAAGATCCGGACACAGAGATCATTCCATCGAGAATATTCTGGATGATGTTCAGATTCCAGTAAGAACCAGAGGTCAGCTCAACAGAATGATGAGTCATGCCGCTTTTGTCTCTCTCATAAAGCCAAAGAAGTTTCAGGATGCGAAAGGAGATGAAAGTTGGATGATGGCAATGCAGGAAGAGCTAGATCAATTTACCAGAAATGATGTCTGGGATCTAGTACCACCTCCTAAAGGAAAATCAATCATTAGCACCAAGTGGGTGTTCCGGTACAAGCTTGATGAATCCGGAGTGGTGGTGAGAAACAAGGCAAGGTTAATTGACCAAGGCTACAACCAGCAAGAAGGGATTGACTTTGAAGAAACCTTTACTTCTGTAGTAAGATTGGAAGCAATCCAGATCCTATGTGCTTTTACATCATTCATGGGGTTTACACTATACCAAATGAATGTCAAAAGTGCATTTCTAAATGGTGTTATCCAAGAAAAAGTCTATGTTAAGCAACCACCCGGATTTGAAGACCCAAAGCATCAGGATCATGTCTACAAGATGAAGAAGGCTCTCTATGGATTAAAGCAGGCACCCAGAGCCTGGTATGAGAGGTTAACCTCATTCCTTATATTTGAGGGTTATACCCGAGGTAGAGCAGACACCACTCTGTTCATCAAAAAGAAGAAAAATGATATTATTCTAGTCTAAATTTATGTGGATGATATCATATTTGGAGCTACCGATGAAAGGATGTGTAAAGAATTCAGCTCTCAAATGCAGAAGGAATTCGAGATGTCCATAATGGGAGAACTCAACTTCTTCCTTGGTCTACAAATCAAGCAGAGTCCGGATGGGATTTTCATTAATCAATCAAAGTACACCAAGGAGATCTTGAAAAAGTTTGAAATGGATAAGAGCAAGCCTATGTACACTCCAATGGGATCAGATACAGTCTTATCCAAGTAGTGTGAAGGAGAGAATGTTGATCAAAAGCTTTTTAGAGGGATGATTGGCTCACTTCTATACTTGACAGCTAGCATACCTGACATACACTATGCAGTTTGCTACTGTGCAAGGTATCAAGCCAATCCCAAGGATTCTCATATCAAAGCAGTTAAAAGGATCCTTAGATACCTCCTAGGAACCACTAAAGTTGGACTATGGTACCCTAGTAATGGAGATTTCAAACTCCAAGGGTTTATTGATGCAGACTATGGCAGAGACACTCTTGAGATAAAAAGTATATCCAGAAGCTGCCATTTCCTTGGAAATTGCTTAGTATCATGGTATAGCAAGAAGCAAACTTTAGTTGCTTTATCTACCACAGAAGCAGAATTTATAGCAGCTGGAAGTTATGTTGCTCAACTCCTATGGATCAAACAACTTGAAGATTATGGAGTTCAATCCGGATGTGTGGATGTAATGTGTGACAGCAAAAGTGCTATTGATGTGTCACAGAATCCAGTTCTCCATAGCAGGATGAAGCATGTCAACATAAGGCATCATTTCATTAGAGATCATGTGACGAAGAAGGATTTTGCATTGGTATATATTCCAACCAATGAGCAAAAAGCAGACATCTTTACTAAACCACTAAGTTAAGATCAATTTGGAAAGCAAAGAGAGTCAATTGGAATGTCAAAGTAATCCGAAAGATAGCTTGGAATCAAGCCAGATCCTTGGCAGAAAACTCAATCCGGAAGAGAAGAAGTATTGGGAGAAATCTACTCCGATAGCATGCAACGTCAGCAGACAAGAATGGCAAATGGCAGTAAAATTTCATAAAGGTAACAATTACTTTTTGAATTTCAAATGTCCATTGGCTGTTACACGCGTGGTAAATTCGACAGTTATTTCAAAATTAAACCATTCTTATTCTCCGATTAAATTGAATTTACCTCTCTCCTAAAAGTTCGACTGCCATGTCATCAATCCAGCCAAAATAACCGGCGTCCGGATTACCAAACTACTCTCGCTTTGAAAAATCTATATAAACCCCTCAAATTCACTCTTCTTCCTCACTCAAGCAACTACTCTACTGTTACTCTGCAAAAATCAAAGCCTAAAACCTAATTCCTTTAAATCCTTTCTAAAAAATGGCCGCACTTATGACTAGCGAAGGCCCTATAAAGCTCCTTAACATCTTTACAATCTTCGACTCAAAGATGAAGACTTCACACTTGTTACCCTCAAAGAAAGCGACTCTGTAGTACCTACAGACTATCTAGGGGATAGATTCATGTTCAAAACGGACTCCTATACCAAGTTAATTGAGGATCAAAACCTCAAAGAGTCTCTCCAGATCAATTGTCCAACTTATCCTGAGTTGGTAAGAGAATTCTATGATAACCTTCATGCTCATAAGAAACTGGATGCTCTACGCACAAAGGTCTAAGGCAAAGAAATTACGATAACTCCGAACTTTTTTGAACACTACCTTCACATGAAGAATAGTGGAGTGCAAATGAGGGTGGATGGAGATGAAGCAAATGTGAAGTATGATATGGAGATGTGGCTTCCGGAGAGATATTTTAGGGATAAATTCTCCACTTACTGGCCTCAGGCACCTCAGATCTTGCAGCATGTATTGGCCAAGCTAATCCTCATCCGAAAAGGATCTTTGACCACAGTGTCAACATTCCAACATTGCGTACTGCAGCACTGGGCGGAATGTAGTGAAGTGAATTTCCCTATCCTAATAATCCACTTCCTAAAGCATCATAGGAACTCATACGGTGCTTTGATCACTCGGATCCTCCAGGCCTTTGAAGTAAACCTCATCGGATTCCAGGGTGTTAATGGAAAGGCTATCCTCCAGAAGAATTTTTTGAACTTAAGGTTCAATGAAACATGGGATTAAGCCAAGGCCATAAGGCAACGTGATGAGAAGAAGAACAGAACAAGGAAAGCTGCAAACCCGGATGCTATAGCCCCTGCTCCTAAAAAGCTTAGGACCAAGGCTTAAAAGAAATTGGTTGTGGTTCTAGATGAAGTGGAGGATGAGGATACCCAGACCATCTCCCAGCTGCTCAAAAATTCCCCAGAAAAGCCAAAACCAAGGGGAAGGCTAATTAAGACGGCTGATCTGTTGCAATGACCAGTATGTGACCCAGAGGCAAAGGAAACCATTATAGTAGCTGCTGCTGCTGCAATAAGAAAGGGTTATCAAAAGGGCTAGAAGAGGAAAGCATCCGAATCTCTGAAAGGGGGAAATAGGTCTGATGAAGAGGAGACGGATGATGAAATACCTGCACCAAAGGCTCAGTTCACCCAGAAGGGGTGTACTTTTGATGAAGTAGCCAAAGCTCAAAAGCATCAAAAGAAAACTGCCAAAAGGCCAACTACTATCGTCATTAATGAGGAGACAGCAAAGAGGGTAGTTGTGGAGGAGTTGGCTAAGGCCAAAAGCTCAAAGGGCAATAATGTGATCGGATCCAATGAGGACATCCTTCCGGAGGATCCTCAGTATGAATAGATGATGGCTTCTGTAGAAGAAAACTACCAGCCGAATAATTTAGCCATTGAGGGACCCGAGAGATCTTCTGCTCAGTCAATTCTAATTGACTCAAATGCCATGGTTGAGCTGTCCAAAATTCTAGACTCCGGATCATTCAACTTCCTACCCATCACAGAGCCTCTTCCGAAAAATTTGCTAATTCTGGAAGCTGAGATCCCTGCAAAAATAAGTCCTATAAAGGCAACAGTAGAGGACATTGAGGACATTACCAATGTGCCTGAAGGAGGTATAACAAGTCCTAAAAAGGCACTTGGAGGGATGACTGAGGACACTTTCAGTCATCCAGGGGTTGAAGTGGGAGAACATGAAGAAGCAATCATCCTATCCCAAGCACAACTCAGTGAGGTGAGAAAGACCCCAATTCTGCCATAAAAGATTTGGGAGTAGACCAGCAAGTCACCTAAGAAATGTTGGTGCACTTCATTGAGAAAACCATCCCCATATTCAGGGATAAAATTTTGGATGATATGGGTGATGAATTGCAAAGCCATACAACTAGATTAGAGAAGCAAATAAATAATTAGAAGGCATCCATCTCAAAAGAACTCTCTCTCCAATCTGAATCCTTGCATAATATCCGAAAAGGACTTAGTGAAGAAATCACCCTCCTTCAGGCCGGAATCAATAATCTTTCAATATTCGGATCCTCTTCCTTCCCTACCATTCTAGAAAGTCAGCTCCTTCCGATTTTCCACAACCTTATACAGGCAATTGGAGATTCCAACTTCTTCGGTTAGAAAGGGATGACAACTCTTCTAAAGGTACTCTTCCCTTACTATGATCCCAAGGATCAAGAGTTTGTCTTCCCCATGCACCCATCCATCAAGCAATCCTATGACAATCTGAAGAAGACCATCCGGCCTTACTATCTCACTCCTCCCATGGCCGACAAAATCATTGATGAAAGGTCCAAAGGTAGTGCTGACTACACAATTTATTCAAATGCGTGGCAAGCAGCTTGGGATAACAAGACTTATATGGTTATAGACCCCCAAGCTGGAAACAAAAAGGGGGAGAAGAGTATACAAGAACATGGATCCGGCAAGGGAAAGGAGAAAGAGGGAGAACCATTCGGAGGGAATCAGCAGAAGTATATATAGTGAATATATCTAATTCTCAAAATATTGCTTCTAAAAGTACAATCTGCAATTGTACTAAAACAAACTTAGAAGCTAGAATTGAAAAATATTGGGGGAGTATGGATGCTAGAATTAGGGGGGGGGGGTAAAATCTGTAAATGTCTAAAGAATCATACTTAGTACATATATAATCCATTCCCTTGTACTTAGTTTTTGTTTCCTTCAAATGGGGGGAGATTGTTGGAAAACTATGATCCGGATCACAAATTAAACTAAACAATCCGGATCAGGTTTGTAAGAAACAAAAACTTAAAACTATGTAAATCCCAAATCCAAATGGAAACATCCAGACAAAGATCCAGCTACAAGGTTGTCCATTGAAGATATCAAATACCTAAGCACATGGAATCATCAGAATAAAGCTTGGAAAGGAAACAAGCTTTAATCCCTCAAGAACAGCATCCGGAAGAGCAGATTGCCCTATCTCGTGAAGAAGGAGATCCGGAAAATATGAGTCTAAAGACATCCGGAAGACCCATGCTTGAAGACAATGGGAAAAGTTTCAAAGACAACTTTTCCCTCCACCTTTTGGTCTACGAAAAGACAAAATGACAGCTTGCATTTTTCAAAGAAATGACAAAAGGACTGACACCGGACTGAAAAAGCTTACAACCTTTTTCACCTAGACCAATAAGCAGGCGCGTGGAGCTCACACCGAAAAGCTAATGGTGTAAAAGTTGGTGCATCACAATAAGCCAAGTAAAACGATCACTGACAACTTTCCAACATCAATCCCTAGAATTCAAACGGGTCAAATTATAGTCTAACGGATTGATCAACGACTCCGGAAGCGCCACCTATAACTTGATCAAGGGTGAAGATTTATTACAAGTTCAACAACCCACAACGGCTACATTTATGATGGAAGCTTATAAAAGGGAAGCTTTACCAAATGAGAAGGTTGGTTGTTTGATTGACAAAAGCAAGTAACAAAGAACAATCATTCAATCAGCTTACAAATCCCTCCAAGAATTAATTAATTCCAAATTTTTTGTAAGGATTCCTAAGTGAATTATATACTTAAGGAAGTCCAAAAACCAAAACCTTTGTCAAAACAAGAGTGTAAGGATCTCCAACTTGGGTGAGTTGTGAGATCGGGGATACAACTTAAAGTTGGTGATTTGAGTGGGAACTCCCTGTAGAACTCAGCTTAGATTCGGGGTAGAAGTCTAAGTGGTATATCCTACTAAAGACTAAAGGACTGAGCTAGAAGTTGCTGTTTCTAGTGGTATATCCTACATCCGGAAGGGGTTACCATCCGGAGACAAATTGTAAGGCTTGATTCCTGCCTGTTGGAAAGGAATCCACTAGCGGAAAAGCTCGGTGTAAGGAAACTCCGGGGACTAGAGTAGGCGAGGCCGAACCAGGATAAAAACCTTATGTGTTTGATTTCTCTAACTTTTATTATTTGCATTATATTGTCATAACTGCATCATCTAGATCCATCATCCGGTTTATAATCAAACACGCTACACTAAGACATTTTAAAGTCTTTATATTCCGCAAAAAATGGTCATTCACCCTTTCTGGCCTTATAAAGGCCCTAACAGGGACCAACACGTAGTGGTAATATTTCATCTCTAGAACAAATAAAGAATCTATTTAAAATTTATGATTAAACACTGAAATTACTTTTGCTGCCAAGAACTCTGTTAAATTGTTCCTAATACTTATAAATAGTTTTGTAAATTTATTTAGTCCAACACATGTTATTTATTTACGGGGAAGCTTAATGATTCATGAAAAAAGTTGAAAATTCATTTAGAAAAGTAATGATATTATAATTAGCTTTTCGATGCTTAAATAACGACACTTGAAGACTTTAGAGATAATTTATGTGCTAAATTTTAATTTATTACTTTTAGTTGTTAGAAAAAAATATAATTATGGTTGTGTATTTAAGGTCACCATGCGATTATAAGATCATGGGTTCCTAAAAAGAAATAATTACTTACACTTAATATTTTTTAAAAAGGAAAAAAAGGGTATTGAGCTTTTGGATTTGAATCATTGACTTGTTGGGTTTGCACAAAAAAAAACTTCTCTTTTCGGGATTAAAGATAAGTTATAAGCCTCACATGGGTTGTTTCATGAGCCGTCACTATTCAAATTTGGATGAAAAGATGCCTAAATTAAAGGGACCCAACATCTCAATTGATGATTAGGGTTTGTTGGTCCAACTTTTTTTCTAATTGAATTAATTGTATATTCTATAGTAAAGTAGTAATAATAAAGATAAAATACTGAATTGATCAAAATGATAAACGGCTTGTTCCCGTTTAAGCAAGGTCTTGAGTTTAAAATTTAGTGAATGTAAATAATTCTTATTAGGAGATTCGTCCACCACAATCAGGTGCGCGACCCTAGTCAGATCTGGATATAGTCGGAGCCAAGTTCCGGTAAACTATATAAAAAAAATATTAAAGAAAAAAAAGAAAGCAAATTAATTAAATATAGCTCAATTAATACACTATTTAATATTAATAATGGAATGTTCTAAATTTAATATTGAGCGTCTCCAGAATTCTTCAAGAAAAAAGAGCAAATCCCAGCCTTTTAGATCTTTCCTTGCGAAGCATATGTCAAAGCTTTAATTTGTTTTACAAAAATTTTCCTTTTGTTAAAATTATTTTTGTTATCTTTATTGTTTTTGGAGTTACCATTATTACTTCTTTTTGTTTGTTTTACTTTCCAATAACACAACCCACAAAGTCTACATTTTCTGCTCTAGAATAAAGCCACACTTTTATTATTTCCATCAAGAAAGTATATGATGCTATAGTAAGTTAATTAGTAACTCAACAGATAAAGAAATTTAATTTCCTCTTTATATATTTATTTATTTATTTATTTATACATCAATTGTTGGATCACTATTGTTGAGAAAAATCCTCCTTTATACACCATCTGTTAGCGTTTAGTATTGCAGTTGATGATAATTTTTGTTACATTTTTTTTCGGAATAACTAAAAATAGCCCCTTTGATAGTTGTAATTTAATATTGAAAACAATTGTTTGATGATAAAAGTGTTAAAACTTACTCCCTTAATCTTTTTAAAATAGCTATTTTAGCCTAAAATTAGTTTGTTAAAATACTTATCATTTACACTATTCTATGTATTTTTTTCATTATTCTTTCAACTGTACCCCTATACTATTAATTATATCTAGTTGAAAAGTCAAAGCGTTAATTAAATCATAAGGGTAAACTAGTATTTTCATACCTTTATTAATTAGTTTATTAAGAAGTCTGAAACCAATTACATCTACAACAGAATACCTATTCTTTTTTTAGAAATATACATATATTAATGATAAAACCAATTACATCCTTAATTAAATTAGTGGAAGTCTAATAAAGACCTTTCTTTTTATTTAATTTTTATAGGTGTTTGTCTTTCATATGAGATGATATATGGTATAGAAAGTTGATGGAGGCACATGGAACCTGAAACTAAATTTATTATTTTACATTTTCTTTAGCAAAAAGTTAATATTAATTATACAGAAAATATGGAGACATTACAGCCAAAAAGTTAAAAGAGAAAAATATGAAACGAAAACATCCATCTCAAAGTAATGCTAATCAACCTTCCATGTTTTAAGTTGTTTGGTATTGCTGTTGCAACTGCTCTCGTTAAAAGATTTATTCACAAAATTTTTATAAAATAATATATTTTTGCATCGGACAAAATATTTTGACCTTTAATACTAATTAATTAGGGTCTGTTTGCTATTGATTTTCAATTGACAAAAAAAGTTTAAAAATGAAGCTTTTCGAGACAACAACGTGATAAAGTAATCTAAAGTAGCCCTTAGTTAATGAGTGATTTTCGGCTACTTGGTAGAATTAGTTTGTCCCTTTGGTACATGTGATATTACAGATTTATATATTCAAAAACTTAATTAACAACAATGTATGTGATCTATATTAAAGAGATAAAAAAAATTCACACAATGCATGACACATTAACCAAACGGATAATATTTACACTACATAAACATACAATATAAGACTATACTACAAGACAAAAATTTTTTTTTTACCTTCAGTTAATTTCCATAATTTTGTTTTCATGTTTTAAATATTTCTTCCTATATAACGACACAGCTAAAAAGTGTTTATCAAAAGGATACACTTTCTAATTACAAGCTTTTAAGAAGGCAACAAATCTAGCATAATATCAAATAGAAGATACCCTTTTATTCAATTGAGGGCCCTAATTACATAAAATAATTGAAATTTCAAATTATTTCTTTATTATACTCGCAAAATTTTGTCGTTTGCGTTATAATTTATAAAATCTAAGTTTTTTTTATTCTTAATTTTATAATTAGATTCTCGGCCACATCTGACATATTAAGTACGTGTTCTATTAAACTATAATTCAATTTCATTCAATTCAGTTCAATTTAGTTTAGTCTACTTCAATTCAGTTTAGCTATGTGTAGTTATAAATTTATACTAAAATAAGTTTAATTTAGTTCAACTCACTTCAGTTCAATTCAATTCGATTCAGCCAATTTTAGTTCAATTCAGTTCAATTTAGTTTAATTCAATTTTCAGAAGTTGAAAAGAAGAGGGCCTAAGGTGCTTATGCAATGAAATGTTAAATACGTAACAAATTATTTATATTGAAAGTTAAATTGTTTATTTTAAAAGTGTGCATATTTGTTTCTTATAATTACAATAACTTTTTTACAATTAAAATTTTTTTGATTAATACATTATGTAGTTGAAAAATAATTTAGCTTTATTAGAAAATAAAGATCTATTAAGTTAAAGACATATGAGATTTGCCAACTTTATCGATAATTGTCCAACTCGAATCTTTTTTGTTTTGAAGAATATGAATTTTGAAGAGGTTCGGTATTAAACCTAAGACTTGTTTGTTTTTTCAGAGAAAATGACAATTTATTTAACTAATTTGTAAACTGCATTTATTTTAGGATTTTAATTAAAAGTTCTTAACTTATTTATTTTATTGAATTTTTTTTTGCCAATTTGTATAGATTGTGAGGATTCCCAAGTTTGTTGTTTTTCTTGTATATATAGATACCAAAATTTAAAATTTTGTAGACTTGATTTATTTTTAGACATTGATAAATTTTAAAGGACCACTTAATACAAGACCTTTTTAGACCTATATATATGAGTAAATGTTTTAAGTCTTTAATTAATAACAAATTCCCTATAATGTAAAAAATACTTATTGGGAGTCTCGCACACCATATTCATGGGCATGCTCCGGGTTGAATTTGGATTTAGTTAGCTCAAACTCCAATGAACCAGATGAGCAATAAAAAAACAAACTCCCTATCCTGAAACTTATACAAATTAATATTGACTTACTTTCACGGTATGAAAAAATTAAATATATATGATAAAATAATATAATGTAACACCCCGGGTTTGACACACTCTACCCACAAACTAGTACAAGTCTTTCTAGTAAGCTTTGTTCTCACTCGCTTACTTCTTGGGAATTATATTCTAGGAGGTCACCCATTTTGAAGCTGCTCCAGGTTAAGGATGCTAAACTTAGAAGTTCTCCAAGATAGGCTATCGAAAAGAAGATGCATCTTATTGGTGTAGGTTGTACCTATCAAATCTCTTAAGTCTTTCTCATTTGTGCTGTCTCATACCATCACAATCTCGAAATTCTTATGTGTGTTGTGTTGTCTCATACCAACACAACCTTAAAACCCTCTCTTTCTAGTATGGATTCGGTCTATACCCCCGACGACAACTTTTCATAGCCACTCATTATTGCTCATGTCTTTTGCCTCGGCATCACCCTGTTAGGACAAGGTCCTTACAAGTTAATAGAGTTCAAACATTCTTCTATGGTTCCAAGAGACTCTCGTAACAATCCTATAAAAAAGAATCACTAAACAAACTAAAAAAAATCTATTAGAGTTTGGATTTTTTTTTGAATAATTGATTTAATTTTGGAAGTTCTGAGGTTTATATTCAGGATTTGAAAATATTGGATTACAACAAAATTGAATACATTGATGAGTAAGGCTATGTTTTTGGACTTATAATAAAAAAATAAGTTCAATTTAGTTCATGTTCTTTAGGTTTTAATAGTTAAAGATTTATAAGTCAATGTCCAATATTAAGTTTTAATAAATTCAGTTGAGTCAAGTGACTATAAGTAGTAGAGAACAAACTCAATAGCTATAGAGATTTCACACTTTTCTTTGAAGGATTTTAAGCTATGAGGTTTGGAAACACGAGAATAAATTAGTTTTTGAAAACTCGAATGTTCAGGAGGATGTCTTATACATGAGTATTTGTTTGGCTTTGTAATTTGCAAATAATTTTCTGTATGAATTTTCTTATAGATTATCTAAACTAATTATTCCTTGCTTTGTAAGTTCGTTATACTTCTCCCGGAACTTTTCAATGCATTTGAGTTTCAATTGCTTACCAATCTAGCTGTAAAAAATTGTTTTCATTTTTCATTTATATTCTTTTTTTCATTTTCTATTTTATTTTTCTAAATAGAAAAATGGAAAATATAAAAAATTTCATTTTTATTTAGTTTTTCAGTTTCGTTTTTTTGAAAAATAATTATATTAATTTACTTTTTTTAAATTTACGAATTTATGGTTACATTAAATACTAAGAAAAATTTCTAACCCATCTCAAAATAACTCGGGCCTTTAAAAAGTCACAACTTTAAAAAGTCACAACTTCTATCTTAATCTCCAAGCTAAGACATTCCCCACATTTTAAATTTTACTTATTAAAACATTACAAGTAAAATAACAATATTACAAATTATATTCAAAACCATTTTATATAAAGTTATAATTGTCCAATCATAAAATTAGAAAATTTTTAATTTAATTATAATTATAATTTGATTCATTTATGAGGTTTGCATGCTATACAAATTAATTTTTGTCTAGGCAATGAATAACTTAGCATTGACTTAACAATTAAAAATTATGTTTTTCACACTCTAAAACCTTCTTTTTTTTATCACATTATACACTTAAATATAAATGCTTCAAGTTAATTAATTTATTGTTTTCCTAACTTGTACGCGTCCACAAAAATTCTTCAATTGATATCTATTACCTCGATAAAGAGCGAAAAATTCAAGAATATTTAGTATTTTCAACTTTTAGAAAACTATTTCATTTCTATTTTCAGTTGTTTTTTTTCCAAAATTTTCAATTTTCAATTTTCTAAATGACAAATTGAAAAATAGAAAAACATGGTCATTTTCGTCTAACTTTTTATTTTCAATTTTTAAATTTTTAAATAATAATTAATAACTTTAAATTTTATTGGTTATAACACAGTACCGATAAATTTAAAAACAAAATTTGTATAAATAATATCACATTAAGTGAAAAAATATGCAATAAAAAGATGTTAAAATAAGACTGAACTTGTAGCCTCTAAAGGTTTCAGGTTCGAACCATATCCGAAGTGGGTAGAGAATATTCTTTCTATTTAATGTAAGTGCAATTGCTCAATTGTTTTTTAAAAAGACATAAAAAATATTTTAATAAAAATGAAATTTGTTTGATAGGTTATTACCATGTATTTATACTTATAAAAAACGAATAATTTTACAACAATATATATTAGAAAAAAAAATTAAAACGACAGAGTGTTGTGTTGGTTACATAGAAATTGTATTTCATCAGGTTTTTTTCAAAATATAAAATTAAAAAATCCTGAAAAACTATTTTCCAGTATTTTAATTTGAAACTCCTGCAACTAAACATCAATTTTCATTTTTCAGTTTTCCATAAAAATATGTCCAATTTCTACAACTAAACATCCTATTATCTTCTTATTAATTTTTAATCTTTATTTATGAGAATAGGTTCATAGTGGTGGGTGGTGACCTCCGTTAGAAACTGAAAAGCTTTACTAGAACTCCTCAAGAAAGGTACAAATAAACTGTTGGTCCCTTTACATGTTTAACACTGAGTCAGAGAGAGTGTGTGGGTCTTTTCGTCAAACTGGATTTTCTGTTTCTTGATATGGAAAATGCTGAGTAGGTTAGCGACGCTGAGTAAACAGCAGACATGTTTGCGATAAATACTAGTCTTCAAAGTTTATCCAAGCTTTATTGCACTAATTCAAACTCCTATACCCTACGCGAAGAAACCTTTCATAAAAGATTCCAATTACAGAAAGTGATCTATCCTCGCTAAGTAGAATACCCTCTTCTTCCAAGATTCACTCGAAGTCTCAAATAGAGATTTGCAGAACTTAACTTATAACATCGTTGGTTTTACGTACAATCAGACATTATAATTTCAAATGATCTATTCTAATCTTGGAATCTCTTAACACTTGAAAATCAGATTGAAAATAGATTGCTTTCTTTTGAGTTGAAATTATTTGAGCTACGAGTTTAGTAGAGTTTTAGCTCGAGAGAATTTTAGGAGTAATCGCCAAGTTCTAAGCATCTACTTCTTGTTCCTATAGGTAAATTCTTGATGTAGCATTTGTGAACTTTCTTGTGTTCTTCTACAAATATCTTTTCTCTTTTCAGCCCTTTGTGAGTTGAATCTTCCCGATGTCAAATAAAAATTGTTGTGTTGTGAGGTAGATTGAAACTTTGTTAGAGACATCGTACATTTTGTTTCTAGGTAATGTTTGATTCTGCTAGAGAGAACTTCTACTACGCCTCTTTTTCCCATTCCTTCTAGTACTCTAACCTTTTTAGGTGCGCGATGTTGCAGGAGAGACACACAACTTTTGACCGTTTGACTTTATCACATGCATTTTTTCTCCTGACAAATTTTGGCGTGATCCACTGCAGCTTTTTGTCCTTGCTTTCTGTTATTCCCTTTTCCTAAGTTGCCCTTTTTTGCTCACGTGTTGACTTAAACATTAATTTTTGCAAAAGATAACTAGAACAAAATATTCCTTTCGAGATTCCAAGGTCAGCGAGCAGTGTACACTAACTAACTCAGCGAAAGATAACAATTAACTAAATGACTCATGCTGAGTAGTTTGAAACTTAGAAAGATTCCAAGTTCATTTCCTCAAGAAATACTGAGCTAAATTAATCACTTGAGTTTGGTCAACGAAACTGAGCAACTCCACCCGTGAGTTTACTCATTTCTCTAAGTCATTCAAGATCAAACTTAGCTACAGTACTGATTTAATGTAACCCAAACTGAGTAATTTGTCATGTTCAAAACTCTTTAACTCAAGATGATCAATTCATCTCAAGCCGGGTCCAACATAAAATTTACAAGGGTCAATTACGTGAAGAAGAAAGAAGGATTACTAAAAACATTCAAAAAAGAGTACTTAAAAGAAGAGTTATATCATTGATATCGCTTAAGCAAGGTCTTGAGTTCGAGTCCTAGTGAATGCAAAAAATCCTTATTGAGAGACTCACCCACCACAGCCAGGTGCGCGACCCAGGTCAGATCTGGATGTAGTTAGAGCAAAACTCTGGTGAACCGGATGGGCAACCAAAAAAATATCATTGAAGAAAAAAGACAGAGTTGTAGACCAAATACAACAAAATGTCTTCTTTGGGGTTGTGATATCGAAGATCGAACAATTTCTCCTTTTCCATAGTTTCCATACAATAATAAGGTTTCTCTTAGTTTCTTATTATCATTACTGTTGGAGATACCAACGTATTGTTTAAAAAATTTAACCGAGGAGTCTAGAATGACAATGTAGAGATGCAACCAACGAAAAATAGAGTTTCATATAGCAATATTGTCTTTGTAGTGGAGTAGAATGTGGTTTCGAGAATCTATTTGATTGTAAGAATGAAAAAAAGAATTTCCTCTAATAAGATTGTTAGCCAAGCAAGGAAAACCATGAGGGCAGTTTACCATGAAGGGGGTTCCATCAGAAAGACTAGACTTTAGGAGGACAACAAGAGCTTCAACAATAACTAAAATTCATCGTCACTTTCTCCTGTTGATTGATTCTGAGTATTTCCTAGTGAAGTTTCTAGCTTTAAAACTCACTTTATTGTCACAATAAATGTTAGTCCCTGTGAGTATGTTTATAAGGTCAGAGGGGGGTAAATGACCCTTTTTTTAGAATTTACAGACTTTAAAAAGTCTTGTGTACCGTGTTTGATATGTTCCGGATGTAATGGATCTAGATAATGCAAATATGAAATAATGTGCAATAAAGTAAAGGGTTAAAGAAAATCAAACATGATGATTTTATCCTGATTCAGCCCCGCCTACTCCAGTCCTTGGAGTTTCCTTACTCCAAGCTTTGTCCACTAGTGAGATTCCTTTTCAAGTGGCAGGAATCAAGCCTTACAATATTTCCCTGGAAAACAAGATATACCACCAAGTTCTCTACTCTACCTGAGTCCTTCCGAGAGTAGGATATACCATTAAGGCACCAACCTTAGCTAAGTCATCTCGAGCTTGTCTCCGAAAACTTCTTTTCTGGAAGTAGGATATACCACTAGAAGTACCAATGCCTAGCTGAGTCCTTTCTCTTCAGTAGGATATACCACT
Organism: Euphorbia pulcherrima; assembly: GCA_947683365.1. NCBI lineage: Eukaryota > Viridiplantae > Streptophyta > Magnoliopsida > Malpighiales > Euphorbiaceae > Euphorbia > Euphorbia pulcherrima. The sequence continues at coordinate 30,044,250 of CANTUS010000007.1, forward strand.
TAAACTACCCAAGTCTAAGCTGAGTCCTACAGGAATATACCATTTAAACCACCAACTCTAAGCTGAATCCCAATCTCAATACTCACCCAAGTATGAGATATTACAACTGATTTTATCAAGGGTTTAGTTTTTGAACTCTTCAAGTTTATAACAAACTTGAGAATTCTTACAAAAAAGATTTGGAGTTTTTCTAGTTCTTGGAGGGATTTTGTTCATTGATTGAATTAGCTTGAATTCTCCTTTTAATAGCTTCTTGTAAATTCAACCAGCACCTTCTCAATATGTGAAGATCTCCTTTTATTGGCTTCGATCATAAATGTAGCCATTGTGTACAGTTGAGGTAGATCTTAAATCTTTAATGTTCATCAGGTATGATATGGTGCATCCGAAGCCATTGATCAATCTGTTAGAGACATAATTTGACCCGTTTGAATTTTTAGTATTGATGCAAAAAGCTGTCGGTAGTTGTTTGTTTGGATTTTTGCACAATACCAATTTCTATGCGTGCTTTGTCAATTGAGTGAGCTCCACGAGCCATACAATTGGTCTAGGTTAAAAAGGTGGTTGCCTTTTTCTCTTTCCAAGTAAGATATTTATCCTTTTGTGAAATGCGTGCAAGTTGTCACTTTTTCATTCTTTAAGGCAAAAGAAACTTTGAATTCAGGCCAAAATGGAGGGATTTATGATTTTTAAATAATTTCCCTTTATCTTGATAATTGAGTCCTTCGGATATCTTCAGACTCAACTTATCCGGATGCTCTTCAATCAGTCTTTCTTCGGATGCTATCTTTGAAGAGTTAGAAGTTTGTTTCCTTTCCAAACTCTAACTGGATGCTTTCAATAAGGAAATAGGTGTTTAAAGTCTTCAATGTGTATCCAGATAACTTATCTTAGACTCTTGTGTTTTTGTTTTCTTCAAACTTGATCTGGATATGTCTTTGACTTTATTCTTCCGGATCGTTGTTTCCTAACAATCTCCCCCATTTTATGTAAACAAAAACCTAAGTGCATTGAGGCATAAGAATAGGGGTTTTATGAGCTAAGTGTGATTCTTGATACTTAGTCATTTACAGATTTACCTCCCCATAATTCTAGCATCCTAACTCCCTCAATGTTTTTGAATTCTAGCTTCTAAGTTTTTGAAGCACAATTGATAGTTGTACTTAGAAGCAATTTTTGAACAGATATTTTTCACTATATATACTTCTGTTGTTAACAATAGTTAATACCAATGAAGTTCGGGATTACAAATATAGAGGTATATAAGTGAAAATAATACAAAACTAGCTATTGCAAAATTTTACATGGAAAAATAGTTATTATGTATAAGATAATTTACTTCCTAGAAGCTTTACCTTCCTTGCTCGTGCTCTTCTCCCCCTTTTTATTTGCATCAGTTTGGGGATCTTTAACTACTTGGAGTGGTATGATGAGCTTTTGGAGCTCTAAGTAGGACTTGGCTAGATCTGGATGTAATTCAAGAGCATGTTGTCTATCTTCTGCTTCAAAGAATAGGAATAGTGCCTTAAGAAGAGTGAGATTGCATTGGTACCCAAAGAATCCTATATCCCCAATGTGCTTGATAAGGTTCTAAATGATTGGGAGGAGAAGGCTTTCCAGAATTGCAGGTGAAGTCGTGGATGAAGAAGAGTAGTGAGCGAGAGTTGAGACATACTAGATTTCAGTTGTTTAATCTCTTGGATGATGTCTCTCCGGCATTCATGAAGGCTAGTATTGAGGTGCTTGAGTTCTTTGTTAAAATTATCCTTCCAGGTATTGATAAGCTATTCTGTTCTAGAAAGATGGCATTGGAAGTCATCACTCACATTGTCCATGTGTTTATCCAGTAGTTTTGGGAGCCCTTCTTTAAGAAAATTACATAACATCTCCTGAGAGTCCTGGTGTTCCTTATTAAGAAAGGTTAATCCATATGAAACATCCTTAGAGGATTTTGTGATGGCTTGGGCAATGAATTTTTCCAAGCTTTCAAACTTGCGATCAATGTACTCTTCTAGCTCAGCTTTCAGGTCAGAAGATGAGGAAGTGATTTGACTCATGATTGTTGCATAGTTATTGTCAGCTCTGGTAATAGCCTGAGTTGCAGAACAATTTGATCCTGCAATGTTTGGTGAAAGATGATTCAGTACTGGATTGATTTTGGACAATCAAGTCTCTGCAACAAGTTCTATGGAGGGAAAGGCATCTACTTTCTTCTCAATATTCTGCATTGAGGCTTTGATTTCCCCCAACTCTGCTTTGAGATCTGGAGTCATGGATTGTCCCTTCATTAAATTCTCCACGGATCTTAGTTGTGCACATATACCCCGGAGCATTTTCTTGATATCATCTTCTTTATGCCCTTCAATGGTGGCTTGCTCCAACAGATTTAAGGCCATTCTTATCTTCTCAGCTCTAGTGGGCTTAGGATTTATGGTTGGCTTCTTTAGTATACTATCTGAAGAGGATTCTTTTTCAGAGCCGGAGCTGCTCCCGATTTCTTCTGACCCGGAAGATTCTTCTTCGCTACTGCTCTCCCCATTTTTCTTTTCTTCCAACCTTTCCTCTGGAGTGCCTCTCCCTTTGATTCCACTTTAAAAGTATGCTCAGTGGATCCCAAACCATCTCCCTCCTCCGAAGTATTGTGCTCCGGGATAGGCTCATCTTCCTTAGATGCACTTTAAGGTTCAGTGACACCCTAGTTGCCTTGGTTTTCATTAGGTGCAACAATATTAACAGCAACAGTTACCTCTGCTTATTGTTATTCAATATGCTTTGTTGCATTTCTCTCATCTACCTCAACTTCAATGTCACCCTCTAGAAGATTGGCATTTGCCTCAATCTCCCCTTCATTTGCATTTTCAAGACTTATAGCTCTCACTTCCTCTATTTCATCCTGAATGTCGGTACTATCCTTAACATTCACTTTAGATGCCTTTTCAGGACTTTCCACTTCAATTACTTCCATTTTTATATTCAATAGGTTTTTAGGAAGTGGTTAATCTCGTGCCTTAAACATATAAAGGTCTTCCTCTTTATATGTACTCTCCTTGAGAAGTGCCAGATCTTTAGAAGAAATGACGATAGGTGGAATGATATCAGTTGTAGTGCCAGAAGATCCTCTGGGTCCCTCCTTTGTAAGTTGATTGGCCTTAAGATTATCCTTAATGGCCTCCATCATCTCGTTGAACTGCGGATCCTCCGGATTAATGTTGTCCAGAACAACTGGCTTTGCAATGAACGTTATTTCTTTCCCTTTTGATTTTTTAGGCACGACTATCTCCCCCGTTCCATTATCCTTGGGAGAGGGCTCATTAATTAAGATACAGTAAGCGGGTTTTTGCATTGGAAGCTTAGCCCTTTTGGCTTTCATAGCTTCACTGAGGTTGGTCCCTTCTTTTGTAGCTGCCTTCTCTTTTTAACAGGCTCATCATATTTAGTTTCGCTGTTGGATTCACTAGCATCTTCAAAAATTTCTTGAAGGGTTCTTGTAATTTTTGTCTATTTGGCAATAAGTATAGCCTCTGCTACCACTAAAGTTTGGTCTTATTTCCTCCCCTTTTTGTCAGCAACTTTGATAAGCCTCCCTCTAGGCCTTTTAACAGGTATTTGCCGCATGATTTGGGTGAGAGTCATGGCATCTTCATTTACTTCCTCGACCTCTTCCACTACAGACTTGATATTGACCTTCCTTTGAGCTTTGGGCTTGGTGGTTCTTGCCCTTTTTGCTTCTAGGGCAATTTCCACTTCGGCCTTCTGGACCCTACTCTTCTCTTGCATTTCTTTCTTCTATTTTATGGCTTTCTCTTCATCTCAGGTTTCCCTAAAGCTCAACTTCTTAAAGTTTCTCTCGAAAATTTCCTTCCCTTGAACAAACTAGATTTTGGGCAGATTGACCCCATTCTCATGGTGTATTTTGGTAATTAGCACGCCATGGGTGTTCTTATGCTGCTTTATAAAGTGCTTAATCAACACAAGCAAGTTCAGGACTCTTCTCTCCACCCAGTACTGAAGAACACAATGCTGAAATGAGGATGTAGTGGTAAGTGAGCCTTTTTGGATCAAAACGAACTTTGCCAGGACAAACTGCAGCAATTTGGGGGTCTCTGGCCAGTAAGTGAAGAATTTATCTCCAAAATACCATTCCAAAAGCCATAACTTGGCATCATACTTGACCTTGAGTTCATCACCATCATTTCTCAGAATAACCCCTTCATTCTTCATCTGGAAGTGAGTTATAAAGAACTCCGGAGTGAGTGTAATGACTTTCCCTTGCACTTTTGTCCGGAGTACATCATAGTAGTAGTGGACAGTAAGGTTATCATAGAACTCCCTTAAAAGATCCAAATAGGTAGGGTGGTTCATCATGAGGAAGACCTCAAGACGTTGGTCTTTTAGAAGTTCAGAGTACGGTTCAGTGCTGAATAAGAAATTATCGCCCAAATAGTCTGAGGGAACTGCTGTATCTAGGCTTTTGAGCTTGAGAGGGATAAAATCCCCAATCTTCAGATTAGTATCTTTGAAGATATTTGTAGGAGGAGGAATGGTTTGGGTATGGGTATTTGCCATTTGTGAGTTTGCAAAGGATTTGGGAATTTAGGGTTTTTGAAAATAAAATAGCAGAGTAACAGTAGATTAGTTGCTCGCGTGAAGATGAAGAAGGATTTTTGGGGGAATTTTCAAGGTGAGGGTAGTTTGGTAATCTGGATGCAGTTAAAGTTAACTGGAATAATGATGTGGTAGTTAAATTTGAGGAGAGAGGTAAATGGCATTTAAACTGGAGAATTGGAACGATTTATTTTTAAAACAATTATGTCCTTTTACCGCGTGTGTACTCCCCAATAAACGTTTGAAATTCAAAACATGTACAGTTACCTTTTGCGCTTTTACTAGCTTTTATCACTCCCTATCTGCTGAGCTGGCATGATTTCTCTCCGAATCTAGAGTCAAATAAATTTTCTTTATTTTCTTGATCTTTTAACTTGTAGGAGATCAAAGTTGACCTCTGCTTGTCTTTTGGATCTTTCTTTAAATTGGATTAGACATTCCAATTGACTCCCTTAGCTTATTGAATTTATCTTTGCTTAATGGCTTAGTAAAGATATCTGCCCTTTGCTCATTTGTTGGGATGTAAACCGAAGTGACCTTCTTCTTCATTACATGATCCTGGATTAAATGGTGTCTGATATTGGGATGCTTCATCCTGTTATGTAGCACTGGATTCTTTGACACAATAATTGCAATTTTGTTGTCACATATAACATCCATACATCCTGTTTATATACCATAATCTTCTAATTGCTGCTTGATCCATAGGAGTTGAGCAACACAACTTCTAGTAGCCATATATTCAACTTCTATGGTTGATAATGCTACTAAAGTTTGCTTCTTGTTGTACCATGATACGAAGCATTCTCTAAGAAAATGGTAGCCTTAGTTGTGCTTTTTCTCTCAAGGGTATCTCTACCATAGTTTGCATCAGTGTAGCCTTGCAAGGTGAAATTTCCATTACTAGGATACTATAGGCCAACTTCAGTGGTTCCTAGAAGATATCTAAGAACTCTCTTCACTGCCTTGAGATGTGAATCCCTTGGATTGGCTTGATATCTTACACAGTAGCAAACTGTATAATATATATCAAGTCTGCTAGCTATCAAGTATAGAAGTGATCCAATCATCCCTCTGTAGAGTTTATGATCAACTACTTCTCCTTCACATTCCTTTGAAAGGACTGTATCTGATCCTGTGGGGGTGGACATTGGCTTGCTTTTGTCCATCTCAAACTTCTTTAAAATCTCCTTGGTGTATTTGGATTGGTTTATGAAAATCCTATTCGGACTTTGTTTGATTTGAAGACTAAGGAAGAAGTTGAGTTCTCCCATCATTGACATCTCAAATTCAGTATCTACACTTAATTTCTTAGGAAGTTTTCTTTAACAAGATCAATATGCTTTATGGCTCTTATCAGATTGACATCTTGTGCCAATGCTTCAGCATCTTCAACAAGTTCCATTACTTGTCTTTGAAGGGATTTGATAGCCTTTATTTTCTTCCTCAGATTGTTGATTACAGTCCCTAAATCTCTAGCAAGATCAAGGTTAGATACAAAATTTGAGTGAGAGTTTACCTCAGTACTTTCTGTCTCAAATTTTGATTCGTTAATTTGCTCAATGACTTGCTTTGATGGGTTTCTTCTAGATTTCTTAGCTTCCGGATCAGCTAGTGCCATAAATGCACAATTTGTAGTTTCTTCTTCTTCTATTGAAGATGAGCTACTGCTTTCTTCACTATTGCTCCATATGGCCACCATTGCCTTCTTCTTGTATTTCTTATCCTTTTTGTGCTTGGGACATTTAGTTCTGAAATGGACTTTCTCTTTACATTCAAAGTAGGCTGCTTCTTTTTCTGGATTATTCTTATCTTCTGGAGCTTTTCTTAGCTTGTACCTTCTGGAGGAGCATTCCTTAATTCTTTTGGAATCATACCTTCTAGAGTTCCTCCTTTCTTTCTTTCTCAGGAATCTGTTGAACTATTTAGCTAGCATAGCCATTTGTTCCTTTTTGTAGTGAGATTCCTTTAAATGCTTTTTTAGTTCCAGAAGAAGCTGATCTAGAGGAGTCTGCCTTGAGTGCGATTGCTTTCTTTTTCTCTTCAGGCTTCTTCTCTTATTGGCTATATCTCTCTATTGAACCAAGCACGAGTTAGGACCGACTCAGTGGATGACTCAATAGTGCTCAAGTTTTGATCATACAATTAAGTTAAGAATGAGATAATTAAATCAATAATGAGGTTAAAATAAATAGCCTATGGTTGTAAGGGAGTTAGCAAATTGAAGGGTAGAATTTCAAGTCTCCGCTGACCTAGGTGTTTAGTTTAACTCTGAGTGGTTTCTAGGCTGAGTAGCCACTTAGGTCACTGACTTAATATTATTCACTCAAAACACTTAGGATTTAGATTCAGTTTCAGCTATGCTTTACGATGATCTATTTTGCTGAGTTATCTTAGGTCTGTTAAAGGCACTGATATTACCTTTTAAGGTAATATGACATCTTTGCTTTTAGTGTTGCTTTTTTGCAGGAACATTAATGAGACAAAGACAAAAAGAATTAATGCCTTGATAAGACTCAGACTTACGAAGAAAATGATAAAGTCTTCTAATGCAAAGCTACAACAAGTCAATTGCTATTTTGGGCAAATCTGCAGATCTACCAACCTTGTATATCGCACTCTGCAACATTTCAGAAAACCAGAGGGAATGGGATGAAGACACATGGAAAGTCAGCACGAGTTCTCTCTAATAGAAGACTGGCATTAAATGACAAAGAATTCAAAATTGGAGGTCGAATTTCAATCTAATAGATTGAAATGTATTTCACAATGATGCAATTCTATCTCTTAACGGATTGATTTGAAGAAGCAACGGGTGAATTACTGAGCTGTCAATTTCAGAAGATGCCAAGACAAGCTCAACGGCTACTTTCTTAATCTAAATATAAAAGGAGTAAGAAGTCAAGTGTTATAACTTAGTGATTACACCTGAATTTCCTAGAAGCTAAAACTGTGTCAAACTCACAAGCTTAAAGAAATTCTAGCAAGAAAAGCAACTCAGTGAGAATATACTTTCAATAAGAGAGAATAGTATAGATCAAATCATTATAATATTAGATCAATTGTAACTGGATCAATGTTTCTATAAGTTGAGTTCAGCTCTTGTTTAAGAATTATTGTGTGTTGCTGATAGAAGAGGGTATTCTAGTTAGCGGGTGAGCGATTGCAGATTGGAGGGTACTTCTTGTAAGTGGGGATTTTGTGAAAGGCTTTTGCGCCTAGGGTAAAGGAGTTGAGATTAGTGAATTAAAGCCGAGACACTCTCTCGGGACTAGATATAAGCACAGGCTGCCGAACTAGTATAACAATCTCTATGTTCTTTACTTATTCATAATTTCCAGTCATTTCACTCAGCTAGCTGCCTCACTCAGCGAGCCCATTAGTTATCAAGAAAAAGTATTAAAAGTTCATTAAGTGAGTCATTCACCCCCTATGACTCATTGAGTGTATGCATAGGGACCAACAAGTGGTATCAGAGTTGTTCTCAATTCACAAGATCTCATAATCTTTGAGATAAAGGCCATGGCGTACAAAGGAGAGTCTAGTGGAAGGGCTCAAGCTTATATTCTACTCGAAGGCATGTCAGTTACCAGTCCTCACATGTTCAATGGTGAGCATTATACCTACTGGATGAACAGAATGAAGAATTTCATTCAGTCCTAGAGTATGAATGCTTGGACGGCCATTGTTGAAGGGCCTTATGTTCCCACTATCGTGAATAATGAAGTTAAAGTAGATAAATACTCTGATGAATGGGACAGTCAGGACTTGATCAGATTGAAGGAAAATGCAGCTACTATCAACTATCTTCACTGTGCTCTTGATGCTACTTAGTTTAATTGCATTTCAGGATGCGAGGTAGCCAAAAAGATCTAGAAGAAGTTGGAAGTAACTTATAAAGGTACTGATAAGGTGAAAAAGTCAATAAGCCGAAAAGGCTTGGCAAGAGCTTCACAGAAGAAGAGACTGTCAAGAAGATACTCAAAAGTTTGACTCAAGATTGGGAAGCCAAGAAGAGTGCTATTGAAGAGGCTCATGACTTAAAAACCTACAAGTTTGATGAGCTAATTGAAACTCTGCTGACTCATGAGATATCTTTGAAGTAATATGAAAATGAGTCCGAGAAGCACAAGTCCAAAGAAAAGGAGAGCTCAAGTAGAGTTGTTGTTCTTAAAGTTGATGATGATAAAGAAGAAGAAGATTCCTCTAAGGAAGGCTATTCAGAGGACAAAAAAGAGGAGATAGCTCTAATGACTAAGAATTTCAGGAGATATCTGGGTAAAGAGAAGAACTTTCAGAAGTTTAAAAAGATAGGAAAGTACAAGAAATAAGTAGTTAATAGACCACAAAAGGAATTTAATAAGGATCATAACAAAGACATCAAATCCTTTGAATATGGTGAGAAGGGGCATATTCAGTCAAGCTGTCTTAAAGCCAAAAAGGACAAGTTTAAGAAGAAGAAGACTAAGAAAACCCTTGCTGCTACCTGGAGTGACTCTAAACAAGAGTCATCATCCTCTGATGAAGAAGAACACGACTCTGCTAATGTGTGTCTCATGGCTAAGGATGATTGAATTCACTCAGAATAACTGACCAACCAACTACTTCCGATCCTAGAAGGTCAACTAATCAAACCAAAGACAAGGGAACACACTCTGAGGTAAATTCTGAACCCCCCTTTGTCCTGATGAGCTTGCCACAGTGCTCAATGATGTTATTACTGTGACTGAAAAGTCAACTAAATACATCAGAGTACTTCAGAGGAGGTGTGATGATATTGAAGATGTTAACTCTTCTACATCACTTGATATCCTATACCTGATGGAAAAAGCTGAGTACCAAAATGGATATAATAATAAACTCACTAAGAGATTGGATGAGTTAGTTGCTAAATTAACAACTTTGAAAAAGGTGCGGGTCCCTCCTCAACCTAGCAGGAATACTCAGAGTAACCACACTCACCACTCTAAGAAGGGTTCTCAAAAGAGTAAAGTGAGCAGGCCTAATCCTAAGGCTGCATGTAATTTTTGTGGTAAACTAGGACATGCAACAGTCATGTGTAGGCATAAAAATGGTTACTATGATGAGTATGACTGGTCAAGGATGACCACCACTAACAAGGGAGGACCCAGCCAGAAAAAGGCTTGGTACCTAAGAAAACTTAACTATTTTGTAGGTGAGCCTGAGATCCACTAATGACAGCAGAATATGGTATTTGGATAGGGGATGCTTGAGGCATATGACAGGTGATGAAAAGCTATTCATCACATTGGAGCAAATAAGAAATGGAAGTGTCAGTTTTGGAGACAACAAGAAAGGAAAGATTATTGGCAATAGCACTGTAGGTGTGAAGCCTTCAATTGATAATGTGTCTCTAGTGAAAGGCCTAAAGTTCAACTTGCTAAGTATTGCTCAACTGTGTGACAAAGGCAGAAAAGTGATATTTGACTCAGCGAGCTGCTCAGTCATTGTTGGTAATTTTGACAAAACTATTCTTTATGCTCCTAGAATCAATATTGTTTATATGGTTGATTTATCCCCTGGCTCTAATGATATATGCTTAGTTTCTAAGGAGGAAAACTCATGGCTGTGGCACAGAAGGTTAGGACATATCAATATGACCAATCTATGCAAATTGGCCAGAAATGAACTTGTTGAGGGTTTACCCAATCTAGCCTTTGATAAAGATAGACTCTGCTTAGCATGCCAACTTAGGAAACAATTTAGGAAGACCTTTAAATCTATATCTGATATATCTTTTTCTCGTCCCCTTGATCTTCTACACATGGATTTGTTTGGACCTGTTGTGCTAACAAGTCTAGGTGGAATGAAAAACACCCTTGTTGTTGTAGATGATCTGACCAGGTTCACTTGGATTATCTTGCTAGCTAGCAAAGATGAAATGTTTGAATCATTCTCTAGGTTGGCTACCCGGATCATGAATGAAAAAGACCTTAAAATTAATAGAATCTGCAGTGACCATGGAAGAGAATTCAAAAATAGGTAGTTTAAGGAATTCTGTTTTAAGCATGGTATTGACTATAATTTTTCTATCCCTCACACATCTCAGTAGAATGGGGTTGTTGAGAAAAAGAATCGCACTATTGTGAGATGGGTCGTTCGATGCTGAGTGATAACAATCTACCAAAGTATTTTTGGGGAGAGCCTACTAACATAGCTTGCTACATTCTAAAAAGGGTTTTAATTCACCCAGTTTTGAATAAAACTCCTTATGAACTTTGAAAGGGGTGTAAGCTCTTAAGGCCTTTGGTTTTAGATGCTTCATATTAAACACTAAAGACCAATTGGCTAAATTTGACCCTAATGATGATGAAGGAATCTTTCTGGGTTACTCAACATAAAGTAGGGCATATAGAGTGTATATCAAGAGAACTGGAATCTTAGAGGAGTCCATACATATAGATTTTAATGAAACTAATAATGCAGGTAGAGAAGCTAGTGATGATGAAAAATAAAAAGATCCAGTCAGCGGATCAGTTAGTCAGCCCATAATCATACCTGATCCAACACAAGAAAAGGAAGAAAATGAAACTGACCTAGACCAAACAATCAACTTTGGTGATGATGAAGGTGCTTAACCAATGGCTGTAGATCAGCGAGTTGATCTTGATCTATCCAAAGAAGTCAGAGCAAGAAGAGATCACCCAGTTGATAATATTCTTGATAGTGTGCAAAATCCAGTGCTAGCTAGAGGTCAGCTGAACAAAATGATGAGCCATTCAGCAATTGTATCACTGATTAAACCAAAGAAGTTTAAAGATGCTGAATTTGATGACAATTGGATGATTGCAATGCAACAAGAGTTAGACCAATTCAGAAGAAATGAAGTTTGGGATTTGGTGGAGAAACCCAAAGGGAAGTCAATCATTGGCACTAAATGGGTTTTCAAGAACAAGCTAGATGAAGCTGGCAATTTTGTCAGAAATAAGGCCAGACTAGTTGCATAAGGATACAATCAATAAGAAGGCATTAACTATGGAGAAACATTTGCACTAGTGACAAGACTTGAAGCCATAAAAATTATTTATGCTTTTGCATCCCATATGAACTTTAAGCTATTTCAAGTGGATGTAAAGAGTGCATTTCTTAATGGCTACATTCTAGAAGAAGTCTATGCTAGATAGCCCCCAGGCTTTGAAGACCCTAAATATCCAAATCATGTCTTCAATCTGAAGAAAGCTCTATATGGACTGAAATAGGCTCCAAGAGCTTGATATGAGAGACTGACTAACTTTTTGATTAGCAAAGGTTATGTCCGAGGGAAAGCAGATACTGCTCTATTTATCAAGAAGAGGCATCAAGATGTGTTGCTAGTCCAAATCTATGTGGATGATATCATTTTTGGAGCAACTGATGAGAAGATATGCAAAGAGTTCAGTCAATATATGAAGAAAGAATTTAAAATGTCAATGATGGGAGAGCTTAATTTCTTTGTTGGCCTGTAGATCAAGCAAGGTGATGATGGGATTTTCATCAGCCAAGCTAAGTATTCCAAAGAAGTACTCAAGAAGTTTGACATGGATAAAGCTAAGCCAATGTCAACACCCATGGTCACTGATATAATTCTGAGTAAAGATGTGAAAGGTAAACCTGTAGAGAGTAAGCTTTACAGAGGTATTATTGGTTCTCTACTTTACTTAACTCCTAGTAGGCCTGACATTCAATATGCTATATATTATTGTGCAAGATATCAAACTGACCCCAGAGAATCTCACTTAGTTGCTGTTAAGAGAATTCTCAGGTATTTGCTAGGCTCTATTGATGCAGGTTTATAGTATCTAAGTAATGCAGATTTTACTTTGAGAGGATACACAGATGCTGACTATGGGTGAGACAAACTTGAAAGGAAAAGCACCATAGGAGGTTGTCATTTCCTTGGTGATTGTCTAGTAACATGGTATAGCAAAAAGCAGACTTTTATGGCTTTGAGTACAGCTGAGTCTGAGTACATGGCTGCAGGAAGTTGTGCAGCACAACTGCTATAGATCAAGCAACAACTGGAGGATTATAGTATAAAGTCAAATTATCTTGAAGTCATGTGTGACAATAAGAGTGCAATTGACCTATCCAAGAATCCAGTTCAACATGGCAAGATGAAGCATGTCAATATTAGACATCGCTTCATAAGGGATCATGTGCTAAAAGGAGAAGTCAAGCTTATATACATTCCAACTGATGAACAGTGAGCTAACATATTCACAAACCCCTTAGAAAGGACCAATTCAATACTCTGAGAGAGCTAATAGGAATGTGCAATCCAATATGAAGAAATACTCTCACTCTGACCTATTTTGGAGCAGGCTAAATTAGGGAGCACTCTGAGCTTCAGTAAAAAGGTTAAGTATTTCTTTTACCGCTCAAGTTTTGGACACGTCATCAAACTATCACCGATTATCTTTCAAATTTAAACTTGATGGAAACGGCAGCCAGTTATGAAATGATCCATATTCAGAGTAGTCATCCCGTGGTTTTTGCCCTTATTAATCCTACAATATGCGTTATGCAATCTAATAGTTAAATTTGAGACCATGGATTATGAGTTATACACGTAGCTTTGCAGGTTTATACGAAGAGATTTTAGCTATTTAAGAAGAGAATGAGAAAGAGGAAAGGTTATTTTACAAAATTCCTTTCTATGCAACTCTCTCTATAAAAATATCTAAAATTCTCCATCTTTGTTTCAAAGTAATTTCTATGGCGAGTACATCAGGGAGGAGATCTGAGTTGTTTGTGAAGAGCAAGGATAATTCATGCTGGGTTACAACAAGGCATCACGTAGCTCAGATGGCTATTAGCATAGAGAAGATGGAAGAAGTCAACATTCCAGCGGGAACCAAATATTTTCCTACCAAATAGTGTTTTTTGGAGAAATCAGAAGTTGAACAACCAAACATCGTTGACATGCTAAGCTTTTGCAATGACCATAGGTTCGGGAAGTGGGCTCATCAACACCCCTTTAGAAGGTTCTTTGACCTGCCAAATGGATGCTATGAAGAAATTGTCAAGTAGTTCTATCATGGAATTCACACAATAGAAGGTTTGGAGGACATCTTTGTAACAAAAATGATGGGGAGGAAAGTCTATGTCACCACAATGATGGGAATGCATGAAAGAGGACACAGAATGTTGCTCATCAAGGATGAGGAGCATGTGGACATCCCAATAAACTATGAAGTCCTAGCAGATTACAAAGCTGGTGAACTAATTGCTTCTATGTTCACCAAGAAGGGAAAGCAGGCAGATGAGCTTGTTACAAAAGTTCTTCTGCCCAAGACAGGATCAACTGGTAGTTTTTCCAAGTTTGAGAGATTATTCATTTATGCCCTAACCCACAGAATGAGCATCAACTGGCCTCTAGCCATCCTACACAGATTCCTTAAGGTAAACAAGAATTTAGTGTGTGGACTGTTAGTTATGGAAATTTGTAGAGCGTATGAGATCGACATGGAAGGATGGGTATCCAAAAATAACATTCAGTTAAGGTTAATTGAGTCTAGGGTACTCAGTAATGCCCACTTTCATGGACTCGGAGCAAATGAAAGGCCATCCAACACCAAGTACAATAAGTTGAAATAGGGAGAAGTAAGATTGAAGGATCCTAAAGCTATAATGGAGCTAAAGCCAATGAGACCAGAAGTGGAGGATCTCACTCTGAGTGCTTTCGTAGAGAAGGAGCTTGATAGAATCACCAAGATCAGAGCAGAGAATAGAGAAGAAGAAAAGAAAGAAAGTAAGAAGGAGGTCAGGAAGGACTTCAAGAAGGATAAGAAGGTGAGCTCAGTTCCTTTTGATATTCCTAAGAAGACTAGATCCTTAAAGGATTCTAAAGAAACTAAGAGTAAGGAACTAACTCCCAAGGAGAAAGAAGAAGAAAAAGCAGCTGAGAAGGAGCTAAGGGAGGAGATGCCCCTGAAAAGAAAAAGGAAGTCAGATGAAGCACAGCTGGATAAAGTGACTACTAAAGGAAAGGAAGCTACATCAGTTCCTATTCCTCAGGTAGGTCAGTCAAAGAAAAAGCTCATGGTGAAAAGAGGTAGAAGGAGATGAAGTTGGCTGAGAAGGAGGTAGATGAAGTTGTTGATGATGTAATTGGGGCCCTAGATAGAATAGATGATCAGGAAGAGCAGGAAGAAGGAGATGAAGTTGTGGAAATAGAAGTTGTTGAAATAGATAAGCTAAACTCTGACCAATAGGTCACATTGACTACTGAGGAAGTTAAAGAGGCTAGGATGGAGCGAAAGAGAAGATTGTTGAAGAGGATGAAAGTGGTTATTGATGAAGATGAAGATGATTTGGAGGATAGAGATGATGAAGTAGTTGAGCATGGAGCTTAGCTGACTGAGGATTCTCAAACTCAGTCAGCGAGTCCGCTATTGAAGGTATGGAAGAAGAGAAGGAGAAGGAAGAGGAAGATTTTTTCACTTTTCCAATCATATCCAACCAAACACCTCTATCAGCTACACCTATCTCTGCCTTACCCTCACCAAGATAAACAACAACCACACTAAGCTTAAGCTAAATCAATCAATCCTCTGACCAAACCACTGACCAAACTACCATAATTCCCTATCTCTCACCACCAGGATCTCTAGTGCGAGAAGTGTTATACTTGGAAGGCCTTCCTCCAGTCAGAGGACCTCCAATCATTAAAAAGATTCCTGAAAAACAACAACCACCACAACCTTAACCCTAATTTAACCCCAATGCTGCTTTGTTGGGATACATAAGGACGTTAGGAAGAGAGAGATTTCCAAGACTAGGGACGAAATCCTTGCTGTCTGAGGATGTCCTAAGGAGTGCAGCTAAGGCTGTTGAGCAAGTGAAAGGATTTGTAAATGCAAGGCAGCTGGTTTGAAGATGGAGGTTGAAGAGCTGAAGAAGATGATGTTGAAGATCTATGAGATCAATTGTAAGGTGCTTAGTGATGAAAGAGATTTTCGCAACTCTCTGATCAACAAATTCAATCCATTACTTGAAGCCATGGTGAAGGTGCTAGATGGCTATAGTATTCTGAGCAAGGATAATGATGAGAACATAACTCACCTTAATGCTCTTGTGGATAGAGTCAATGCCTTAATAACTGTAGTAACTCAGCATCATGGGTTACACACTGACTTAAGGAAAGCAAAGGAGGAAGTACTAAAAGGAGTGAAGAACTCAGAGGAAGCTGTGCTTAATGCCTTAAAGAGGCTTAATATTTCTAATGCTATGAGTAATGATATAGTCATGGAAGACACTGAACTTAAGCCAAATCAGTAGCAGAAACTTGGTCATATCAGAGACCAAATCAAGCAAGTTCAAGCTTATATCATCAATGATGGAAAATCCATGGATAAAATTCACAGTGAAGTAGCTACTAATATCAAGAGCACTCCAATGCTAGAGCGCATACTTAGAGAGAAAAATCAAGCTAAAGCTATAGAATATCTTAGCTAGATATCCAGAGAAGGTTTGAACGCTCAATATCAGGTCAACCTGTCTTAATCTTGTGCTCTTGTTGGACTTTTCACTTTTCTCCGAGAATAGGAAGCTATAGCTCAAGAAATCTATGAGCTGCTGGTCCAAAACTTCTCGTACAATGTCTATGGACAACTCAAATCTTTTGAGGAGTCTCTGAGCTTATTTGATCATCAAAATCAAGCCATTTTGGATGCAATGGCAATAGGGAGAAGGATTACGAGAAGCGTGAAAAGGAAGAGAAGGAGAGAGAGCAGAGGATTACCGAATTCTCATATAACCTTTCAAAGGATCTAGAGCGCATTAAGCAGGAAAATAATAAGACCAGCAAGAGAAAAGGCAAGGAGATTGATTTGCCTAAGGAGAAGAAGAGCAGGTGGGATTAGAAAGCCTATAAGGAGAGGAGAGCTAATCTTGGAGCCCCACCAATGCCAAAGGACTAGAATAGGATCTATGTAATTTATTGTACTTATTTATAAAACTTAGTATAGATCAACATTTTGTTATCGGTACTCAAGTTATTTTTAAAGAAAGATTACTATTCCTGTTCCAAGTTAAGATCTTCTTAACTTCATATATTATTCTGCTATACATATATACTCTGATCATTTGCTGAAATATGTGAAGAAAATTGTGAAATGTTGAACTTAGAAGAATCGAGAATTATGGGGGAGTTAGCATTCACTCTGAGCAGATTCAAGATGCTGAAATTAAGATATATCAAGCATGAGTATAAGGTAACTCTAATCTAAATACTTTATTGATTTAATTCTCACTTACTTAATTACCATAGATCAAAATAGGGGAGATTGTTGATCCAAGCACGAGTTAGGACTGACTCAGTGCATGACTCAGTAGTGCTCAAGTTTTAATCATACAATTAAGTTAAGAATGAGATAATTAAATCAATAATGAGGTTAAAATAAATAGCCTATGGTTGTAAGGGAGTAAGCAAATTCAAGGGTAGAATCTTAAGTCTCCGCAGACCTAGGTGTTTAGTTTAACACTGAGTGGTTTCTGGGCTGAGTAGTCACTTAGATCACTGACTTAATATTATTCACTCAAAATACTTAGGATTTAGATTCAGTTTTAGCTATGCTTTATGATGATATATTTCTCTGAGTTATTTTAGGTCTGTTAAAGACAGTGACATTACCTTTTAAGGTAATATGGCATCTTTGCTTTTAGTGTTGCTTTTTGCAGGAAAATTAATGAGACAAAGAGAAAAAGAATTAATGCCTTGACAAGACTCAGAATTATGAAGAAAATGTTGGGAATCTATGATCTGAACCACTAAACTAAACTAAACTATCCGGATCAAGTTTGAAAGAAACAAAAACTTAAACTATGTAAATCCCAAATTCAAATGGAAATATCCGGATAAAGATCCAGCTACAAGGTTGACCATTGAAGATATCAAATACCTAAGCACATGGAATCAGAATAAAGCTTGGAAAGGAAACAAGCTTGAATCCCTCAAGAACAGCATCCGGAAGAACTGATTGCCCTATCTCCGGAAGAAGGCAGATCCGGAGAATATAAGTCTATAGACATTTGGAAGACTCATGCTTGAAGATAATGGGAAAAGTTTCAAAGATAACTTTTCCCTCCACCTTTTGTTCTATGAAGTCAAAGATCCTTTCCCCAAGACAAAGACAAAATGATAGCTTGCATTTTTTAGAGAAAGGACAAAAGGACTGACACCGGACTGAAAAAGCTAACAACCTTTTTCACCTAGACCAATAAGGAGGGCGTGGAGCTCACACCAAAAAGCTAATGGTGTTAAAGTTGGTGCGTCACAAAAAGCCAAGTAAAACGATCACTGACAACTTTTCAGCAATAATCCTTAGAATTCAAACAGGTCAAATTACCATCTAATGGATTAATCAACGGCTTCGGAAGCGCCATCTATAACCTGATTAAGGGTGAAGATTTACTATAAGTTCAACAACCCACAACGGCTACATTTATGATGTTAGCGTATAAAAGGGAAGCTTTACCATATGAGAAGGTTGGCTATTCGATTGACAAAAACAAGTAATAAAGCACAAGTATTCAATCAGTTTACAATCCCTCCAAGAATCAATTAATTCCAAATCTGTTGTAAGGATTCCTAAGTGAACTATAAACTTAAGGAAATCCAAAAACCAAAACCTTTGTTAAAACAATAGTGTAAGGATCTCCAACTTGGGTGAGTTGTGAGATTAGGATACAACTTGAAGTTAGTGCTTTGAGTGGGAACTCCCTATAGGACTCAACTTAGATTCGGGGTAGAAGTCTAAGTGGTATATCCTACTAAAGACTAAAGGACTCAGCTAGGAGTTGGTGCTTCTAGTGGTATATCCTACATCCAGAAGGGGTTACCATCCGGAGACAAATTGTAAGGCTTGATTCCTGCCAGTTGAAAAGGAATCCAATAGTGGAAAAGCTCAGAGGAAGGAAACTTCGGGGACTAGAGTAGGCGGGGCCGAACCAGGGTAAATTCTTTGGGTGTGATTTCTCTAACTTTTTACTTATTGTATTTTGCAGTCATAACTGCATCATCCGGATCCATCATCCGGATCTTAACCAAACACACTACACTAAGACGTTTTAAAGTCTGTATATATTCCGTAAAAAAGGGTTATTTACCCCCCCTTCGACCTTATAAAGACCTTCACAGGGACCAACAAGTAGTATCAGAGCAAGTGCTCAAAACTAGAGATCTAACAATCTCAAGCTAAAGGTCTAATACTTTGATCCATACATCAAAATGAGTTTCCAAAACTCATAACTCCTTCCTGAGGGTATGTCCATTACCGATTCTTCACTCTTCATCGGTGAATGTTACACTTTCTGGAAGAACCGGATGAAGAACTTCACACAATCATAAAGCATGCAAGCATAGTTAGTCATTAAAGATGGCCCATATGAGCCTACTTATGAAGTAGAGGGTATGACTACCAGAAAGCCCTCAAGTATATGGGATGAGAATGACTTTAAAAAGTTGCGTGAAAATGCAAATGCTATTAACATGCTTCATTGTGCTCTTAGCACAGCGAAATTTAACAGAATATCTGGTTGTGAGACTGCAAAAGAGATTTGGGAAAAGCTTGAGGTAACCTATAAAGGAACCACCAAAGTAAGAGAAGCTAAACTTGATTTACTCCAGTAAAAGCTTGATTCCTTCAAAATGGAGCCTAAAGAATCAATCAGCAGCATGAACACTAGATACACCAATCTAGTGAATGAGATGAAAAGGCTGGGAAAAGAAATCTCTGAAGTAGAGATGGTAAAAAAGGTGCTCTGGAGTCTTACCAAAGAATGGGACAACAAAAAGACTACCGTGGAGGAAGCTCATGACTTAAACTTTTACAGTTATGATGAACTCATTGGTAATCTTCTAACCCAAGAATTTTCCTTGGAGAGAAATAGCCAACAACAAAAGAAACCCGAGGAGAAGAAGAAAGCTATTGCACTAAAGGCAGAATCTACCGGATCAGCTTCATCCGGAGAAGAAGAACAAGCCACGGAACCTCAAAGTGCTAAGGAGCAACTAGCTCTATTAACCAGAAGGCTCAATAGGTTCCTACAAAAGAAAGAAAGAATGAAGTCCAGAAAATATGAACCCAGAAGATCAAAAGAAGGAACTTCCAGAAGGGACAGGCCCAAAAGAAATCCGGAAGAAAAGAAGGATCCAGAAAAAGATGCTGCCTATTTTGAATATGGAGAAAAAGGCCATTTTAGAACAAAATGTCCCAAGCTTAAGAGAACTAAGAAGTTCAAAAACAAGGCAATGGTAGCTACCTTGAGCAACAGTGAAGAAAGCAGTAGCTCATCTTCAATAAAAGAAGAGGAGACTGTAAATTGTGCATTCATGGCACTGACTGATTTGGAAGCAGAGCAATCCGAAAGGAATGCCTCTAAGCAAGAAATAGTACAAATCGAAGAATCAGAAATAGCAAACACTGAGGTAAACTCTTGCTCTAACTTTGCTTCTAATTTTAACCTTGCTTGAGCTTTATCTATGGTAATCAAAGGTGTAAAGAAGAATGCAAAAGCAATCAAGTCTCTCAAAAGAGCAGTAATGGAGTTAGCAGAAGATGCTAAAGTAATGGCACACGACATCAATCTAGTTAGAGCAACCAAGTATATTGATGTTGTGGAAGAAAACTTCCTAAGGAATCAAGTCCAGATCGTAAATGCAAATATAATAGGACTGGATAGAGAAATCAATCTATCAAAGGAAGCATCCAGGAAGAGGCCAGAAAAAAAAGCTCCAAGAAGAGATAATCATCCTCCTGCTCAAAACAGATCCCAAAAGATCCTTAATCAAAGGATGAAGGAAGTTGGCCGGCAACCACAAGACCAAAGATATACTATTGCTCAAAAGGGAATGGCTAAGGTAGCTTACAACTAATAGCCTATCAAACAAATAAGAAATTGTGGAGCAGATGTTACACCTCCAACCAGTTTCTGGATTCACACCGGACTATCCACTAGTATGCAAAAGGCTGGATATAAAGGGAACTATGGGAAGGAGGATCTAAAGAAGATCAATGAGAAGCAAAATCAGAACAGACCCATCTTAATGTGCAGGTTTTTTGGGAAAAACAACCATGTTACTAAATCATATAGATTAAAAAATGGTTACTATGATGTTTACCCTTGGCCTGAGATGGTTATTAACCCGAGAGAACCCAAGTCTGATTAGGTACCTAAACCCAGTTGATCTATTTTATACGTATGCCTTAGATCCATAATTGATCAACACAGTTGGTACATTGATAGTGGATGCTCAATGCAAATGATAGGTGATGAGAAGGCCTTCATCACATTGACCCAGAAGAAGGGAGGCAAAGTAAGCTTTGGACATGATTAAACGGGAAAGATCATTGGTCATAGAACCATTGGATCTGAGTTGAAAATAGAAGATGTCTCATTGGTTGATGGACTGAACTACTAAGTGTGGCCTAACTCTATGACAAAGGAAGAAAAGTCACATTTGATTTCGGAGGCTGCTCAATCTATGATAGTAAGTCCAACCAACTCATTCTTTATGCACCTAGAGTGAATATTGTCTATTCTGTAAACATTAAAAATGATAAAAAGAATATCTGTTTGGTGTCTAAAGAAGAAGAATCATGGCTATGGCACCGGAGGTTAGGATATGGCAGCGTGAACCTCCTGTCCAAACTAGCCAAAAAGGAATTAGTAGTGGGTCTGCCTAAGGTTGCTTTTGACAAGGATCATCCAAGCACTGCATGTCAATTAGGTAAATAGCATAAGAAAAGTTTCCCTTCCATCTCATACATTCCTTCTAAAAGAGTACTTGAGCTCTTGTATATTGATCTCTTTGGTCCAATCAAACCATTGAGTTTAGGTAAAAGAGAATACACCATGGTCATTGTGGATGATTATTCTTGATATACATGGGTTCTCCTGCTAGCAAGCAAGGATGAAGCCTTTGTCTAATTTTCTAAAACATTCATCCGGATAGAAGTTGAACAAGGCATAAGCATTGCACGCATCCGGAGTGATAATGGTGGAGAATTCAAAAATAAGCATTTTGCTGACTTTTGCGACTACAAGGGCATTGAACATAACTTCTTTGCCCCTCACACTCCTCAATAGAATGGAGTGGTTGAGAGAAAGAACAGGACTATAGTTGAAATGGCTAGAACAATGCTCAATGAAAATTGTTTGCTAAAATACTTTTGGGGAGAGGCAGTAAATGCAACATTATATATTCTAAATAGAACTCTCATTAGAAAGAGCATAGAAAAGATCCTGTATGAAATCTGGAAGGGAAGAAAACCCAAAATTGGGTATTTTAAAGCATTTGGATGTAAATGTTACATCCTAAATGCGAGAGAGCAACTAGGAAAATTTGATCCTAAATCTAATGAAGCAATTTTCCTTGGCTACTCAACATATAGTAAGGCTTACAGAGTCTTCAATAAACAAACCCAAACTGTGGTAGAGTCAATACATTTAGATTTTGATGAGACTAACACTACAGTAAAGAAAAGCTACACTCAGGAAGATCCAGTTTTGGAAGATGAAAAATCTGGAGAATAGAAGGAAGCAAAAGTCCCTGATTCATTCCATATCAATAAGTATAAGGAGGAAGATGAAGGAATATCCTTTGATCCAGAAGCACAACAAGCCAATCTCAATCCACAAGAGATTGACTTCAATGAAGGCTAAGAAAGAATAATTAAAGCTGAAGTAGACCAAGCTCTAGTTCAGCATGAAGGCTTATAAAGGGGAGATCTAGACTCATAGAAATCATCCAGTAGAAGCCATTTTGGATGATGTCCAAAATCTAGTCAGAACTAGAGGATAGCTCAACAGGATAATGAGTCATGCTAATTTTGTCTCTCTCATAGATCCAAAGAAATTTCAAGATGCTGAAGGAGATAAAAGTTGGATGATGGCAATGCAGGAAGAGCTAAATCAATTCACTATGAATGATGTAAGGGATCTAGTACCACCTCCTAAAGGAAAATCAATCATTGGCACCAAGTGGGCATTCCGGAATAATCTTGATGAATTCGGAGTGGTGGTGAGAAACAAGGAAAGATTAGTTGCCCAAGGCTACAACCAGCAAGAAGGACTAGATTTTGAAGAAACCTTTGCTCCCGTAGCAAGGCTGGAAGCAATTCAGATTCCGTGTGCGTTTGCATCATTCATGGGGTTCACACTATACCAAATGGATGTCAAGAGTGCATTGCTTAATGGTGTTATCCAAGAAGAGGTCTATGTTAAGCAACCACCTGGATTTGAAGACCCAAAGCATCCAGATCATGTCTACAAGCTGAAGAAGGCTCTCTATGGATTAAAGCAAGCACCTAGAGCTTGGTATGAAAGATTAACCTCATTTCTTATATCCAAAGGTTACATTAGAGGTAAAGCAGACACTACACTATTCATCAAAAAGAAGAAGAATGATATAATTCTAGTCCAAATTTATGTGGATGATATCATATTTGGAGAAACTGATGAAAGGATGTGTGAAGAATTCAACTCTTAAATGCAGGAGGAATTTGAAATGTCCATGATGGGAGAACTCAATTTCTTCCTTGGTTTACAAATCAAGCAAAGTCCAGATGGGATTTTCATTAATCAATCAAAGTACACCAAAGAGATCTTGAAGAAGTTTAAAATGGACAAGAGCAAGCCTATGTCTACTCCAATGGGATCAGATACAGTCCTATCCAAGGATTGTGAAAGAGAAGATATTGATCAAAAGTTCTATAGACGGATGATTGGGTCACTTCTATACTTGACAGCTAGCAGACTTGACATACACTATGCAGTTTACTACTGTGCAAGGTATCAAGCCAATCCTGAGGATTCTCATCTTAAAGCAGTAAAAAGAATCCTTAGATACCTCCTAGGAACCACTGAAGTTAGGTTATGGTATCCTAGTAATGGAGATTTCACACTCCAAGGGTTCACTGATGTAGACTACGGAAGAGATACTCTTGAAAGAAAGAGTACATCCGAAGGATGCCACTTCCTTGGAGATTGCCTAGTGTCATGGTATAGCAAGAAGCAAACTTTAGTTGCTTTATCTACTACTAAAGAAAAATATATAGCAGCTAAAAGTTGTGTGGCTCAACTTCTATGGATCAAGCAACAGCTAGAAGATTATAGAGTTCAATTCGGATGTGTTGATGTCATGTGTGACAACAAGAGTGCTATTAATGTCTCATGAAATCTAGTACTCCATAGCCGGATGAAGCATGTCAATATAATGCATCATTTCATTAGAGATCATATGATGAAAAAAGATGTTGCATTGGTATATATTCCAACCAATGAGCAAAGAGTAGATATCTTTACCAAGCCATTAAGTAAAGATCAATTTGGGAAGCTAAGGGAGTCAATTGGTATATCCAATCCAATTTAGGGATAATCCGGAAGACACCTTAAAATCAAGCCGGATTCTTGGCATAAAACTCAATCTGGAAGATAAGAAGTATTGGGGAAAATTAATTTTAGAAGGATTCCACGTTAGAAGACAAGAAGTACAAATGACAGTAAAAGCAAGTAAAGATGACAGTTACTTTTTGAATTTCAAAAGTCCATTAGGTGTTACTCGTGCGGTAAATTCGACAGTTATCATTCAAAATAAACCATTCCCATTCTCTGATTAAACTGAATTTACATCTCTCTTAAAATCTGATAGCCATGTCATCAATCCAGCCAAAATTACTGGCATCTGAATTACCAAACTACCCTCACTTTGAAAAATCTATATAAACTCCTTGGAAATTTGTAATCTGAACTTCATTGATGTTAACTATTGTTAACAGCAGAAGTATATATATAGTGAAAATATCAAATCCTCAAAATGTTGCTTCTAAAGTACAATATGCAATCGTACTAAAACAATCTTAGAAGGTAGAATTGAAAAATATTGGGGGATTAGGATGCTAGAATTATGGGGGAGTAAAATTTGTAAATGTCTAAGTATCAAGAATCATACTTAGTACATATATACTCCATTCCCTTGTACTTAGTTTTTGTTTCCATCAAATGGAGGAGATTGTTGGGAATCTATGATCCGGACCAGTAAACAAAACTAAACTATCCAGATCAGGTTTGAAAGAGACAAAAACTTAAACTATGTAAATCCCAAATCCAAATGGAAACATCCGGACAAAGATCCACCTACAAGGTTGACCATTGAAGATATCATATACCTAAGCACATGGAATTAGAATAAAGCTTGGAAAGGAAACAAGCTTTAATCCCTCAAGAACAACATCTGGAAGAACTGATTGCCCTATCTCTGGAAGAAGGTAGATCCGGAGAATATGGGTCTAAAGACATCCGAAAGACTCATGCTTGAAGACAATGGGAAAAGTTTCAAAGACAACTTTTCCCTCCACCTTTTGGTCAATGAAGTCAAAGATCCTTTCCCCAAGACAAAGACAAAATGACAGCTTACATTTTTCAGAGAAAGGACAAAAGGACTGACATTAGACTGAAAAAGCTAACAACCTTTTTCCCCTAGACCAATAAGGAGGCACGTGGAGCTCACACCAAAAAGCTAATGGTGTTAAAGTTGGTGCATCACAAAAAGCCAAGTAAAACGATCACTGACAACTTTTCAGTAATAATTCCTAGAATTTAAACGGGTCAAATTATCATCTAATGGATTAATCAATGGCTCCGAAAGTGCCATCTGTAACCTGATCAAGGGTGAAGATTTGCTACAAGTTCAACAACCCACAACGACTACATTTATGATGGAAGCCAATAAAATGGAAGATTCACCAAATGAGAAGGTTGGCTGTTTGATTGACAAAAACAAGTAACAAAGCATACGCATTCAATCAATTTACAATCCCTCTAAGAATCAACTTATTTCAAATCTATTGTAAGGATTCCTAAGTGAACTAAAAACTTAAGAAAATCTAAAAATCAAAACCTTTATAAAAATAAGAGTGTAAGGAACTCCAACTTGGGTGAGTTGTCAGATTGGGATACAACTTGAAGTTGGTGCTTTGAGTGGGAACTCCCTGTAGGACTCAGCTTAGATTGTAGGTAGAAGTCTAAGTGGTATATCCTACTAAAGACTAAGGGACTCAGCTAGGAGTTGGTGCTTCTAGTGGTATATCCTACATCTGGAAGGGGTTACCATCCGGAGACAAATTGTAAGGCTTAATTCCTGCCAGTTGGAAAGGAATCCAATAGTGGAAAAGCTTGGAGGAAGGAAACTCTGGGGACTAGAGTAGGTGGGGCCAAACCAGGATAAATTCTTTGTGTTTGATTTCTCTAACTTTTTACTTATTGCATTTTACTATCATAACTGCATCATCCGGATCCATCATTTGGATCATAATCAAACACACTACATTAAGACTTTTTAAAGTCTATATATATTTTCCACAAAAAAGGTCATTCATCCCCCTCAGACGTTATAAAGAACTTCACAGGGACCAATAGAAAATGATAAAGTCTTCCAATGCAAAGCTGCAACAAATCAATTGCTATTTTAGGCAAATCTGCAGATCTACCAACCTTGTATCACACACTTTGCAACATGTTAGAAAACTAGAGGGAATGGGATGAAGACACGAGGCAAGTCAACGTGAGTTCTCTTTAATAGAAGACCGACATCAAATGATAAAGAATTCAAAATTGGAGCTCGAATTTCAATCTAACAGATTGAAATGTATTTCACAATGGTGCAATTCTATCTCTTAAAGGATTGATTTGAAGAAGCAATGGGTGAATTACTGAGTTGTCAATTTCAGAAGATGCCAAGACAAGTTCAACTGCTACTTTCTCAATCCAACTATAAAAGGAGCAAGAAGGCAAGCATTAGAACTTGGTGATTACACCTGAATTTCCTATAAGCTAAAACTCTATCAAACTCACAAGCTTAAAGAAATTCCAGCAAGAAAAGCAACTCAGAGAGAATCTGCTTTCAATAAGAGAGAATAGTATAGATCAAATCATTGTGATATTAGATCAATTATAACTGGATCAACATTTCTATAAATTGAGTCCAGCTTTTATTTAAGAATTATTGTGTGTTACTGATAGAAGAGGGTATTCTAGTTAGCGGGTGAGCGATTATAGATTGGAGGGTACTTTTTGTAATTGGGGATTTTGTGAAAGGCTTCTTCGTCTAGGGTAAAGGAGTTGAGATTAGTGGATTAAATCCGAGACACTCTCTCGGGATTGGATGTAAGCATAAGTTATCAAACTAGTATAAAATTCTCTGTGTTCTTTACTCATTCATAATTTCCAGTCATTTCACTCAGCCAACTGACCTCACTCAGCGAGCCCATTAATTATTGAGAAAAAGTATTAAAAGTTCATTAAGTGAGTCATTCACCCCCCTTGACTCATTGAGTGTACACATAGGGACCAACACTCTCCAAGGATAACTCTTAAGTTAGAAGATTACCAATGAGTTCATCATAAGTATAAAAGTTTAAGTCATGAGCTTCCTCAATAGCGGCCTTTTTGTTGTCCCATTCTTTAGTGAGACTCCAGAGTATTTTCTTCACCATCTCCACTTAAGTGATCTCCTTTCCAAACCTTTTCTCTCATTTACTAGATTGGTATATCTAGTATTCATGTTGCTGATGGATTCTTTGGGCTCCATCTTGAAAGATTCCAGCTTTTGTTTTAGGAGATCGATTCTGTCTTCTTTGAACTTGCTTGTTCCTTCATAGGTCACTTAGAGTTTTTGCCAGATCTCTTGTGCAGTCTCACATCTAGGTATCCTGTTAAATTTTGTTGTACTAAGAGCACAATGAAGCATGTTAATAGCATTTGTATTTTCACGCATTTTCTTATAATCATTCTTATCCCATTGACTTGATGGCTTCTAGGTAGTAATACTCTCTACTTTATAAGTAGGAACATATGGAATACCTTTGATGGGCATCCATGCTATTATGCTCTATGCTTGAATGAAATTCTTCATC
Source organism: Euphorbia pulcherrima (assembly GCA_947683365.1). Taxonomy (NCBI): domain Eukaryota; kingdom Viridiplantae; phylum Streptophyta; class Magnoliopsida; order Malpighiales; family Euphorbiaceae; genus Euphorbia; species Euphorbia pulcherrima. Next base: position 30,071,771 of record CANTUS010000007.1, read on the forward strand.
CGGTTTTTCCAGAATGTTTAGTGTTCACTGGTGAAGAGTGGAGGACGAGTAATGGACATACCCTTCGGAAGGAGGTTTAAGCTATTAAAACTCATTTTGATTTATAGATCAAAATATAGACCTTTAGCTCGAGATTGTTAGATCTCTAGTTGTGAGCAACCACTCTGATACCACTTGTTGGTCCCTGTGTGTATATTTATAAGGTCAGAGGGGGGTGAATGACACTTTTTATGGAATTTGCAGACTTTAAAAAGTCTTGTGTGGCATGTTTGATATGTTGTGGATGTAATGGATCCAAATGATGCAAATATGAAATAATGTATAGTAAAGTAAAGGGTTAAAGAAAATCAAACACGATGATTTTATCCTGCTTCAGCCCCACCTACTCCAGTCCTTGGAGTTTCCTCACTTTGAGCTTTGTCCACTAGTGAGATTCCTTTTCAACTGGTAGGAATCAAGCCTTACAATTTTTCTCTGAACAACAGGATATACCACCAAGTTCTCTACTCTGGCTGAGTCATTCTGGGAGTAGGATATACCACTAAGGCACCAACTGTAGCTAAGTCCTCTCGAGTTTGTCTTCGGAAACTTCTTCTCTAGAAGTAGGATATACCACTAGAAGCACCAACTCCTAGCTGAGTCCTTTTCTCTTTAGTAGGATACACCACTTAAACTACCCAAGTCTAAGCTGAGTCCTATAGGGATATACCACTTAAATCACCAACTATAAGCTGAGTCTCAATCTCAATACTCACCCAAGTATGAGATATTACAACTGATTTTATCAAGGGTTTGGTTTTTGAACTCTTCAAGTTTATAACATAATTAAGAATTCTTACAAAACACATTTAGATTTTTTCTAGTTCTTGGAAGGATTTTGTTCAATGATTGAATTAGCTTGAATTCTCCTTTTAATAGCTTCTTGTAAAATCAAACATCACCTTCTCAATATTTGAAGATCTCCTTTTATAGGCTTTGATCATAAATGTAGCTGTTGTGTATCGTTGAGGTAGATCTTGAATCATCACCGTTGATCAGGTATGATGTGGCGCATCCGAAGCCATTGATCAATTCGTTAGAGATATAATTTGACCCATTTGAATTTTTGGGATTGATGCAAAAAACTGTCAGTAGTCGTTTTTTTGGCTTTTTGCGCACTGCTAAATTCTATGCATGCTTTATCAGTTGAGTGAGCTCCACGCACCATACAATTGGTCTAGGTTAAAAAGGTGGTTGCCTTTTTCTCTTTCCAAGTCAGATATTTGTCCTTTTGTGAAATGCATGCAAGCTGTCACTTTTTCATTCTTTGAGGAAAAAGGAACTTTGACTTCAGACCAAAATGGAGGGAATTATGATTTTCAAATAATTTCCCTTTGTCTTGATAATTGAGTCTTCCGTCTTCAGACTCAACTTATCCGGATGCTCTTTAATCAGTCTTTCTCCGGATGCTGTCTTTGAAGAGTTAGAAGTTTGTTTCATTTCCAAACTTTAACCGGATGCTTTCAATATAAACTTAGGGGTTTGAAGTCTTTAACGTATATCCAGATAACTTATCTTGGACTCTTGTGTTTTTGTTTTCTTCAAACTTGATCCGGATATATCTTTGACTTTGTTCTTCCGGATCATTGTTTTCCAATAATAAATACTATATGGAATGCCACATTGAATTTGATCCATAACAAGTTGCAATAACTATTGCAAGTCCTCAAATTTTGAGTTTTAGAGACGTCTCCACCAACCTGGTCTACGGGTGCATTGCTCTCGAGCTTCGGCACCCTCAGGGGCCCTATTCCCTGGGGATGACTAAAAAGTATACAGGTCATTGGTAGGGATTTCCTTGCTAGCACTAGTAAACCCCAACAATTTTAGCACGAGTGTAGGATCTTAGTTGCCCATGTTCATGGCATAGTTGAAGTGAATAATCTCATCATCAAAATGCAAACCGGTGATGGTAGTAAAGTCCAGCGGCGTAATGGTATACTCCCTGCACGGTAAATGAAAAGTGTGGGTCGAATCCGACCACCACATCAAAATTGATGGTAAGACCGCACGAGAATACCAAATAAGCTTCACCAGAATGAATCTTTCAATAAATGCACTAAAACCTGAGTCCTCCAAAATCCTCTTCACCTTAGGAGAAAGGACACCCTACCAAGTGACAAGATCCAAGAAGTTGCTCGCACCCCGATGGTCGACTTTCTGCAAAAACAAACACAAATAGGGACTAAATCAAAAGATTGCTTATAGTAATTAAGTATATAGGAATTTCCTACCCAAAGTCATGCTTATAGTTATTAAGCACAGGTCACCAGCATTTACAAAAAATATCCGCTTATAGTTATTAGGCGAAAATCCATTAAGCTACCTAAAAATCGTACCTTATAGTTATTAAGGATAAAACCGTCGTCAAAGTCACGCTTATAGCCATTAAGCACAAATGTCCAAATAAGCTTATAGTTACTAAGCTATGATCAAGTACGGGAATTCCTAAGGCATCACAAGGCTTATAGTCATTAAGTTACCCTAAAAAGTTCCCGAATTTTTCAAAAATAGTAGCAACATATGCACAACATGACATAACAGATTATTTTATGAACTACAGAAAGCTCCAGAACACTCAAAATCATAAAAAATAGGCTTTCAGAAACACAAGTGTCGATCGACACTAAGGAGCGTTGATCAACGCAACTTGAAGAACCAGAAGTGTCGATTGATGCTAAGCCTAAAATCTCAGAATTACAGAATGTCATTCAGGTAGTTTATAGTGATACAAAACCAATAGAAAATTGAATAGAGCATAAATCACCTTAAAACTCTAAAAAGCATGCCAAACTTTAAAAAAGGAAAAGGAGCATCAAGGAACTCACTGGAACCAGAGACAGGTGACACTCAGGCTTGAGAACAAGAGGAATAGTAGTGCCTCTACCCACACCGTGAAATATCCGCCTCACGAGAAGCCCATAATTATCTTTCGTGCCTAAAAATGGTATTTGGACAATCTCCCTATGAATATTTACCTCTATCACCGATGTAGGAGTACAAACGCGGTCTCTAGACAACATGATTTGCGTCCACATCATGATAGATGAGAATCAGATAAGGATCGGAAGAAAAGGAAGCACCAAAAGCCCCAACATTGCTTCTGTTTCTAAAAGAAAACTCAAAAAGGAGGAATTGCAATATGAGGAGTGTTCTACTTGCAGAAAAATTGCGGAACTTATAGATTTCTCAACTGCGTCAATCGACACAATCCCTATGTGTTGATCAACGCAATACTTGACATGCCTTTTAATCTCAGTAACTGTTAGAATTCTAACATTCGAAATTCAAAGGGTTATGTCGATCGACATAACCCCTATCTGTTGATCGACGCATATTTAAAAATGACCGTTTTTCTTCCTTTCCAGGATAATATTGCAGTGCCAATTGAGTCTTAATTTTGAAAATTGCATTTTCCATCATGAAAATCATTTTCTAAAATACTAGCGGACCCGACACAAAAGTTTCAAACGATACACCGCGGGAATCCAAATGATTTCCCTAAAATGTTTTCAAAAACCCATCAAACATTAATTGATTGAAGAGGAAAAAATATTTTTTTCAAAAATTTGGTCGATCAAATAATGTTGACTAAAGTCTAGCAAAATCACGCGCACTTTTTACTCACCGCGCTCACTTTGTGTATGCAAAAACTTTACTTTCGTGGTATAAGTTGTTGTACGCGAGGGGCAGCTTGTGAGCACGGTCCGTCCCAGGCCTGATGATGTCCAAGACCTTTTCAGGAGATGGCAAGCCAGTACTAACAAAGGACCACATTTCAGAAAAACTACAAACCCCTCCGAGGAAAAAGGATTCTGACATTCTAAGCCTGACTGTCGATCGACACTAATTGCACCCCACATTGTGTCGATCGATGCTATTCAATTGTGACGATCGATGGCGCCACTTGTCAGTTTCTCTACTGACTCATCAAACCTATACCCATGACTTAGCAAGGCTATCACCTCCCAAATTGCGTCGATTGATGCTTCCCTATTTTGTCGATCGATGCTCATAGGGAAATCTAGACCTGATGACTTAGCAAACCTATTCTGACATCCATTGTGTCGATCAACACTACCATATTTGTCATTCGACAATCCTAAAATTTCTATAAGAGGAAATTGCTCCCAGCATTTCCATAATCAATTGATCAACAAAAAATAGCTAGCACAAGCAAAATTCAAGTAGTCCCTTCCTCAAAATCCCTCATAGTATCTAGCCTATACCAAAAATATCCCAAAACTATACCAAGGTATAGACACCCTTAGCTAAAAAGCTACCTACTCATTCCCAAACACTCAACTAAACCCACTACAGAATTCCTCGAGGTTGTCTCCACAGAAATCTTGAAGAAATCCAAAGCAAACGCGGTCCTAGTTAGTATCGGGCCTTCCAATCATTCTACAACAAATGAAAGGTAACTGAGGGTCAAAGTTTTATTTTCAATCATGCATTATTAACCACCTCATAAGGTAATCCAGTCATGCCGGGCCCACGTTCCAAGGGCTAGGCCCGCAAAGGTCGTATCTCCCTAACTCATCTCTTTTACTTATTAAAATAATGAAAGATTTCTACAAAATATAATTTATCCAATTTCAAATGGCAAGTAACTATTCCATCAGGAACCACAATCTCTCTTTTATCAGTATAGGAATCCTGCTCGGATAAGCTATACTACCAATTTCCCTGAAAGGCTGATCTGGGTGGAGACTCTAATATTGTATAAAACAGGGACCCTGCTCCCGCAATAAAAAGGCTAATCCCCAAAGGAGCCCTCAACCACTTTTGCACAGTTGGAAATGCTAAGTATGTTCACACATACAATGAGCCCGCGCTCTAGCGGCGACACCCTGCATTAAAATCTGGGAGTCCCGCATTGGCCGTGCCAATCTAATCGACGACCCAAAAGGGTCCATTTGAAAAGTTCGCCCACTCACACATAGCTAAGTCGTAACTTAAAATGTGTGACCTTATAGGATCCCGCAATATTGAGCGGCTCAATCCCTTTTAGGAATTGACCGGCTCGGAGCTCCAGATTGCTATGGGTTCTGATTACTTTGATCGGTCATAGTTGCTCTCTAGTAAAGGCATATGACCCCTCAATATTTGGAACATCACGTGCATTATGTCTTAATCTTGGTTTTGCAATAGTATAAATACAATTCACTCCTTCTATCAACTTTTAAGTACCATCTGGTTTCTAGGACTTGGTTTAGGTGTTAGTCCACCAGTAGCTATAATAGCTAGCCTATTAGGTTAATCTTGCTTCCAAACTACACTACTCAACCATTTGATGTGTTGATTAGGATCCCATCCTATTAACTCATACTCTGATCAAAGGTTTATGAGTGTGTCACTTCTAATAAGTGGCCAAGGTACATCTCCCTTATATTGCTATAGTGGAGTGATCGATTCTATCTTGACTACAGAGCTTACCAACGAACAGACATCAACTATACCCATAATTATCCATATCATCCAGTCTATAGAATGTATAGGTATGATCCAAAGTATAACGACATCTGAACAAGGTAACTAGTATCTCAGGTTAAGGATATTCGTATTGCTATTGCAATGAGACGATTAAACACCAATACATAATATAGATTACTGAGTGTTGTCTCATAGCGATCTCCAATGTATCTCCCTGAATATATTCATATGTTAACCCAAGGTACCACCCTCTAGCACTGGAGATATGCTACTCTGAATCAAATTTAAGAGGAATGAAGACACATGCTAGTCTATCCATATTTGTCAATGTCCAATCTTAATGATACTACGACTAGGGATATTTAGACAAATCATATTTGTACACAAACCAGTTCTCACCAATGTAGTCTCACTATGCCCTTGAAATACGTGTTATGATTATGTCATGGACTTTTGCAAACACATCAATGAATATATTCTAAACCAGTCATAATATATTTTCTTAGTCATTAATATAATAAAAGAATGCCTTTATTAAAATAACTTTGTTCGTACAAATAAAACAAACTAAGATATATTGCCCTAATTACCTCTAGGGCATACATCATATCTAACAATCTCCCACTTGTACTAGAGCCAATTAGACTATTAACATGCTGGTCATGCTTAATCTGTGTTAAAGGATTGGTTAGACCATCCGCTAGGTTCTGATCTGTGGGTATATATTCCATCTGTAAATCCTTATCTCTTTTCATATCTTGAACTATATGATATTTTCTGTGTACATGTCCATTTCTGTGACGAGACTATGGTTCTTTTGCCTAAGCAATAGCCCTAGTGTTATCGAAATATAATACTATTGGATCCTCACTGTTAGACACAATGTCGAGATCACCAATAAATTTCTTTATCTAGACAGCTTGTTTTGCTTCTTCTGAAGCAGTAATGTACTCAGATCTAATGGTTGAATCGGTAGTTGTATCCAATTTGGAACTTTTCCAAACAATCGCCCCTCCATTTAACATAAACAGGTAACCTGATTATGACTTGCAATCATCTTTATCAGATTGAAAACTTGCATCAACGAATCTCTTTACTGTGAGATCACCTCCTCCATATACTAAGAAAATTTCCTTAGTCCTTCTCAAGTACTTAAGAATATTCTTAACGGCCTTCTAGTGCTTCTCACCTAGATCAGATTGAAATTTTCATGTGATGGTCAATGCGTTTAAGACATCTGGCCATGTACTTACCATATCATACATGATAGATCCTATTACGGATGCATAGGGTATTCCATTCATGCGCAATCTCTCCTCTTGTGTCCTCGGACACTCAAATTTAGAAAGATTAATTCTATGAGACATTGGAAGATAACCCTTTCTTGATTGCTCAAGGTTGAACCTAGTCAATACCTTGTCTATGTATGTATCTTGTGAAAGACCTAGCAACCTCTTGGATCTATCTCTATAGATCTTTATACCTAGTATAAATGCTGCTTCTCCAAGGTCTTTCATGGAGAACTTTCTAGACAACCATGACTTAACCATTTGAAGAAGAGAAATGTCATTTCCTATTAGCAGTATCTCATCAACATATAGCACAAGAAAAATGACTGCAATCCCACTAACTTTCTTGTACATACAAGGATCATAAGCGTTTGATGTAAAATCTAACTCTTTGATCGTATCATTAAACCTTATATTCGAACTCCTGGATGCTTGCTTAAGTCCATAAATGGATCTTTATAGCTTGCATACCTTTGAGCCATTCTAAGATGTAAAACCCTCAGTTTGTATCATATACACATCCCGATCCAAGTTTCCATTTAGGAAAGCAATTTTCACACCCATCTGCCAGATCTCATAATCGTAATGGGCAGCAATGGCCAAGAGTATCCTTATGGATTTAAGCATGGCTACCAGTGAAAAGGTTTCATCATGGTCAATTCCTTCCTTTTTACTATAGCCCTTTCCCACCAACCTTGCCTTATAGGTAATCACATTACCATCCATGTCGGTTTTCTTCTTGAAAATTTATTTGCAACCTATAGGTCTAACCTCATCAGGTACATCAACCATTTCCATACTTGGTTCTCATATATGGAATCCATTTCTGATTTCATGGCTTTAACCATTTATCAGAGACTGAGCACTCCATTGCTTCCTTGTAGGTCTTAGGTTCATCATCCTCCATTAGAAAGATTTATTTATCATTCGTGATGAAAAATCAATATCTTTCAAGAGCATTGGGAACCCTACCAGATCTATGTAATGGTTGTTATGTAACATGTTGTTCCTCGATCTTGTGTATCAGGCGTAGGAATTATCAGTTGATCATCTTGTTTGCCTACTTGAACCTCTAGTTCAAGTTTGCTCCCACTAGCTTTTGCAAGCATGTCTTCCTTCTCAAGGAACTGAGCGGTCCTAAAAACAAACACCTTTTATTCCTTAGGATCATAAAAGGTATATCCTACTGTCTCTTTAGGATAGCCTATGAACAAGCATTTATCTGCCCTAGCTCTTAACTTGTCTAACATTGTCCTTTTAACACAGGCAGGACATCCGCATACTCTTAGGTGAGAAAGAGAGGGTTTCTTACCACACCACCTTTCGTATGGTGTTGTATCAACTAATTTTAAGGCCACATATATTAGTATATAAACTGTGCTCTCAAGTGCGTATCCCCAAAAGGATTTGCTGAGACTTGCTTAGCTCATCATGGACCGAACCATGTCTAACAAAGTTTAATTCCTCCTCTCAAACACACCATTGTGCTAAGGAGTATAAGGAGGGGTCCATTGGGGTAATATTCCATTATCCCTTAGATAATCGTAAAACTCTTGGCTTAAATTTTCTCCACCTCAATCAGACCGTAGTGCCTTAATATTCTTTCCAAGTTGTTTCTCAACTTCATTCTTATAGTATTTGAATCTTTCAAAACTGTCTGACTTATGCCTCATAAGGTAAAAACACCCATATCGTGAGTAATCAATGATAAAAGATATGAAGTAAACGAATCCTCCATGTGCTTGCACATTTATTGGACCATATACATCTGTGTGTATTATTTCCAATGTACTTGGGGCACATTGCCCTTTACCTTTAAAGGGTTTCTTTGTCATTTTGCCTAATAAACAAGGTTCGCATGCCCCATAAGACTTCCAGTCTATTAGGCCCAAGTCATTTCATTTTTGTAACTTAGTTAAGTGGGTTTCGTTTGTATGGCCCAAACTACAATGCAATAAGTAGGATGATTTGTCTTTATCTAATTTCAATCTCTTAGCATCATTCATAATAAAAATTTTAGCTTTAGTAATTAAAACATATATGCCATCAATCAAAATTCCATTGCCATAAAGAACACTATTGTTACTAATTTGACAATCTTTATTATTAAATAAAACTTCAAGTCTTTCTACTGCAAAACACGCAATAGAAATAATATTCTTAGTAACAACCGGAATATAATAGCATTTATTTAATTCTAAAACTAGGCCACTTGGCAATTTGAGACTATATGTTCCTACAACTGATGCAACAACCCATGCTCCATTTCCAACTCATAGGTCCAACTCTCCTTTAGCCAGCCTTCTACGATTCCGCAACTCTTGCACAAAAGTATAAATATGAGTACAACATTCAGTATCTAATACCAATGTAGACTCCTAAGGAACTATAGTGAAATTTTCAATCATGAACATACCTGAAGTATAAGCATCTTTCAGCTTTATCTTCCCATGCTCAGAAAATGCAGCCATCAGCCGTTCCACTCTCACTTTAGAGAAGGATTTAAGCTCAACAAGATTTCTCTTACATTCTGCCTCCTCATGAGTTTTCTCTTGACCTTTAAATCTCTCATCCTTTTGATCTTGAGATCTTCAGCAGTAAGTCAACCCTCCAAATCATTTCTATATTGAATAGCAACCAGCTTGAGCATATCGATCATTTGAGATAACCCATAGTAACGACTCTTAAAGGCAAATTCTGACTTGAACGCATCATACCTCTCAGGCAGACCTTTTAGAACTATTCCTTTTAAGTCATCCAGACTATAGTTAATTCCAAATTTCTTTAGCTCCTCTAAAGTGTCATACACGCGTTCAGCTGCTGAAGAGTCTTTTCCCATTCCCACATAATGCATAAAACTTTCCAGTTCACCAAGTTTTGGGAGATTTCAAAGCAATGACTCCAAGTCTACTTTTAAGTACAAATCCTGATATTTAGGTAGTATACCATCGACTATCATGTATTTTACTAACTTACAGTCTCTTTGATGCTTCCTATAATCATCAGTTTCGCAAGAGAAGGCATTTGCATTGGGATGTTCAGGGCGTGGGTTATTAAGAACATAACTCAAAGCGTTGTTCTCGCGAACCACCTTTACCACCTCGATACACTCCATGAAGTTCCAACCTTTAAATTTGATTTTTTCAAGCAGATGATTATTGATTGTTTTGTTAAAAGAATATGTATTCAACCTAGATATAAGAAAATAATTATTGCTTTAGACTTAGTTCTTGTACATGCTTTTAATTTAAGGTCTTTTAATTAAATACATATTCCTACTATTTTATCAAGGTTCAATTCAAAAAACGTAATAGGCCCTTCTGTTGTCTTTCGAAAAACATGGTCTAACCATTCTACTTAGTAGGTAGCATCTATAACTCATTTAAGCTAACCCCTACTATCACGAGTCAGGCTAACTTAAATAGCTATAGGAGGATCTAGTCCATTTGCATCTAATGCAATGTCTAATCCATTTGAGTTCCAACCAATGGGTGTGCATAACCAATTATATGACTCCTCAAATGATGCCTCCAGCCCAGCATTAGCTCTGATATTACGAACAACTAACCCAATTCGGTTAAGACTTACCCCTAACTCGAATCATGTGAACCAACGATGTTAAAGAAGAAGTCACGCTTTGCGTGAGCAATTCATTCAATGAAAAGGCCTAGAATAACACTTCAATTTTTAGGAAGGCTAATTTTTTCTTAATATTTTAATGGGGATTTATTTGTGCAATCTGTCGCCAAATCTAGGACTTATACATGGACATGATAATGAAACTATAACTAATTTTTGGATAAAAGGAAGTAGTAGGTCCAACCTAGGGTCATGCTCAACTGGTAATTCATAATCATTCCATCATGCTAAGACTCCACATAGCATGCAAAACAAACAAGGGGGTTCATTATTCAAGTTCTTACATCTCTATGTCTATAAGTTTTAATTTAACAATTTAAATTTTCATTTATAAAACCATATAATGAATCCAATTCATTATACTAGAAATCAACTAATTTAAAAAGTCCCTTTAGTAATTAGAATCTAGAACCGATGAGAATTCCCAGGTAGGAGAGGCCCCCTTGAAGTGAATTAGCAGCCTTGTCCAATCCTTGGCAGAATAAATACGGGCCCTTCTGACTCAGTTAACTATGGACTAATTAAAGTAAAGATTTCATTCTTTTCTAATTTAAGAATTATTCTATTTAATTAAAAAATTAAAGCATTTACAATTTCAAGTAAAACATTATTAATTCTTAGATAACTACCGTGACTAAGTTTGAGCAACACTTAATCTGGTTATCACAACATTTTCTATTGCGAGAAATCAATTCCTAGGCATGGCATATGATAGTCAAAAATATTTCATAGAAAATCAGACCTAGCATATTTCTAGTCAATCATACAATCGCATTAGGCAGGCTCATGATACCACTGTTGGTCTAGATTAAGGGCTTTAGAAAGTAAAACTGGCGCAATGGAAATTCAAAAAGTTAATCTAGTGTCCAAGATCTCCTAAGCATGGCATGATTGATAATAGTGCTAGTTTTAAATTATTCTAGGTCATAAACACTTATTAAAAGGACTTAATAATAATTTAACCACTTACCAGTTGAAGCGTGAATCCTGCAGTCGGTTGAAAGACCCCTCAGCTTCGTGCACAGACTCCAAAGTAGAAGCCCTCTATAAATAGTCCACATGAGCACCACCGACCAAAACTTTCTAGAAAGGGAGTACCGATAAATAAGTGGAAGATAGCTAGATCTTCCTTACTAATTATTTCTAGAAGAAATTCCTTTAGTTTTCTATTCTAAGTAAATACGTCTTTCGACGGATTACTTTTAGGAATCAGAATAACTAAGAGAACAAGAGAGCAACAGAGGGATTGTGAAATTTAGGACAAAAAATAATGAAGGAGGAGGCCTCTATTTATAGTGGTTAGGATTTATTCAAAGGAAAATAAAGTCCCTAACCTCAACCAATCAGAATTAAAATAGAAAGGGCTATTAAGTATATCTAATTAAAATCAGAAGTAGAGTTTGACACAAATACTGGGGAGCTTGCTTGGGGAGCATTCTCCCTAATTAAACCCTAACACTGCTGGCCGACAGCCGACAGTGTGGCTGGGCTTGCACTGGATCGTAAGCTCAGCCCGTTAGGGCTATGGCCTGTGCGTCCAGCGTAGTCCGCTCGTATAAGGCCTATGGGCCACTCTACGCAACGCGATTGCCCAAGTCCTGTGCGTCCAGTGCAGCCTGCTAGCGCAAGGCCTACGGGCCTTTGTGCATTTCTGCACTGGTCTGCACATAGATATTGTGCATGTACTCTCCAACAGTACATGTGCAAATTCACCCGCGCAGGTTCCCGGAACTCTGCTCTGTTTGTGTTTCTACTTCCCCTTTTACTATTTTAACCTCCTTATTATTTAACAGGTTCACTGGCCCAACCAATGATTATTGGTCTAACCAATATTTATGGTCTAACCATATATTATGGTCTAACCATATTTCCTTGCTCTTCTAGATTAGACCTAGTCTATAGGTTCTTTACATAGCTCAGTAGTAACTCAAAGTGTGTGACCTTATGGGATCCCGTTATATCAAGCCATTAAAAGTTTAACCTAGTTCAATCCCTTTTAGAAATTGACCGGCTTAGAGCTCCCGACCGTTATAGACTCTGATTACTTTGATCGGTCATAGTGGCTCTCTAGCAAAGGCATATGACCCCTCAATATTTGAAACGTCACGTGCATTATGTCTTAATCTCAATTTTGCAATAGTATCAATACAATTCACTCCTTCTGTCAACTGTTACGTACCATCTGGTTTCTAGGACTCGGTTTAAGTGTTAGTCCACTAGTAGCTATAATAGCTACCCAGTAGTTTAATCTTGCTTCCAAAGTACACTACTCAACCATTTAATGTGTTGACCAGGATCTCATCCTATCAACTCATACTCTGATTAGAGGTTTACAAGTGTGTCACTTTTAACAAATGGCCAAGGTGCATCTCCCTTATATTGCTATAGTGGAGTGATCTATTCTATCTTAACTACTCAGCTTACCAACGGACAAACATCAACTGTACCCTGTAATTATCCGTATCATCCAGTCTATAGAATGTATAAGTATGATCCAAAGTATAACAACATCAGAACAAGGTAACTAGTATCTCAGGTCTAAGGATATTCGTATTGCTGTTGCAATGAGATGATTAAACACCAACACATAATATAGATTACCGAGTGTTGTCACATAGCAGTCTCCAATGTATCTACCTAAATACATTCACGTGTTAACCCAAGGTACTATCCTCTAGCACTGGAGATATGCTACTCTGAATCAAATTTAAGAGGTATAACAACACATGCTAGTCTATCTATATTCATCAATGTCTAGTCTGGATGATACTACGACTAGGAATATTTAGACAAATCATAATTGCATACTAACCAGTTCTCACTAATATAGTGTCACTATGCCCTTGTATTACGTGCTATGATTATGTCATGGACTTTTACAAAAACATCAATGAATATATTCTATACCAGTCATAATACATTTTCAGTCATTGATATAACAAAAGAATGCCTTTATTAATATAACTTTGTTCGTACAAATAAAACTAACTAAGATATATTGACCTAATTGCCTCTAGGGCATACATCATATTTAACACATGGGATTAGTTGTTACAAGCATTTCTTATTAAGTACTTCCCACCAAGGCAAGCAAATCAAACTTAGAAACGAGGTGACTCATTTCTTGCAGCAATCAGATGAATCTTTATCCGAGGCATGGGAAAGATATAAGTAGCTACTAAGAAGAGTGCTGAATCATCAAATCCCACTCTGGATAAAGATGCAAAATTTCAATAATGGATTGCATGATCAACACAAAATTTAGATTGAATCCTCAGCAAATGGTGATTCAGAAGAACTTGCCCCCGAAGAGCTCTATGAACTCATTGAAAGGCTGGTTAACACCAGCTGTAAATGGCACTCAGTTTGAGAAGAAAGGAGCAAGCAAAAGGAGACGGAATATGTTACAAAGCTCTTTGAGAAGATGGATCTAATTTAGAAGCAACTTGCCAAGTAAAATATCTTGGCAATCTCGAGTACACAAGCTGTTTATGATTTTTATGGTGGCAACCACAGAAATATTGACTACGATACTCCTCTAGACCAAGAGCAGTGTGATTACATTAGGAAAAACCCAGGAAAAATCCATTCTCAAACACATACAATCCTGGCTGGCACAACCATCCTAATTTTTCATGGAGTAATCAAAACAAGCAAATTCCTTACCAGCAACCACAAAACATTTTTTCACAGCAGCAGCCATACCAAACAACGCAGCAACCAGGCCCATCTCAGCAACTAAAGAAATATGAGGCTGAGGAGATGAAAGACATGATGATGCAATTCATGAAGCAAACACAAGCTACTATAAAGAATTTAGAGATAATTCTAGCAACTTACCACCATTGTCACTCCCAAAAATAAAGGAGTAATGCCAAGCAATACCAAACCTATTCCAAGAGAGGAGTGCAAAGCTGTCACCTTGAGAAGTGGTAAAAATTGTGAAATTTCTAACCATATGGGTGTTGTTGATAAACTTGCAGGTAAGAAGAAAGAAGTGGCCCAAACCACAGAAGAACAAGTTGAAGGCAGTGACCACACTGAAATTGAAGAGCAAGCACAACCTGCCTCTAACCAGCGGCAATCATAAACTATACCTGACCCTGAGAAACCATAACAAACTAAACCTATGATCACAACCAAGAAGTCCTTTTCGAAGAAATAACCAATTCTAGTTTACCAACGAAGGATTCCTTATCCTTAAAGAGCCAAGCAGCATGAAATGTCTAAGCAATTTGATAAATTTTTGGAAGTCTTTAAGAAACTTCATATTAACATTCCTTTTGCAGAAGCACTCGTACAAATGGCTATGTATGTGAAATTCTTGAAGGACTTGCTGGCAAATAAGAAGAAGTTAGAAAATGTGGCCATGATTCAATTGAATAGAGATTGCTCCTCCATTCTCCAAAGTAGGCAACCCTTGCCTAAGAAACTTAAAGATCCTGGGAGTTTCTCTATTCCTTGCTCTATTAGTAACTTAAATATTGACAATGCACTTTTTGATTTAAGAGCAAGCATAAATCTGATGCCATACTATATTTATAAGCAACTAGGCTTAGGAGAACCACAACCTATTAAAGTGTCTGCACAATTTGCTGATAGAACTGTTAGGTATAACAGAGGCATTGCAGAAGATGTTTTAGTTAAGGTTGTAAAGTTTATTTTGCTTGTTAACTTCATTATTATGGATATGAATGAAGACTTTCATGTTCTTATCATTTTAGGTAGACCATTCCTTGCTACTAGAAGAGCTTTGATTGATGTGAATAATGGCAAACTGATTTTAAACATTCATGACAAAGAAGTAACATTTAAAATGAATGAAGCAATGAAATAACCTTCTTCCCTTGATGATCAATGTTATTTTCTTGATACCACAGATTTACACCTAAATCCTTTTATTTTGCAGGAACTTGAAAAGGTTGATCTTGAGGAACAAGAGGAAATTCTACCAGAGCAACCAGAAATGATTACCCTAAAGTTTTGCCGCAGCAACCACTCTTAACAAAGGAGCAACCAAAACAACCGTAGCAACCACAATGTCCATAACCTACATATAAAAAATAGCCTTTTGAACCCTTAAATCACACACCAAACTTGTATCCCAAAACATCACTTGAAGAACCCCCTGATCTTGAATTGAAACCATTACCTCCTCACTTAGAGTATGCATTTCTTGATCCCCCTAACAAACCACTACTGATAATTTCTTCCAAACTCACCCCAGACCAAAAAGCCCAACTAATTAAGATGTTAGGGAAGAACAAAGAAGCATTGGCATGGACAATTGCTAACATAAAGGAGATTAGTGCCTCAATTTGTGTACACATAATTTTGATGGAGGAGAACCATAAACCAGTGGTGCAACCACAAAGAATACTCAATCCCAACATGAAAGAAGTAGTGAGAAAAGAGGTGATCAAACTTCTTGATGCAGGAATCATTTCAGATAGTGTTTGGACAAGTCCTGTCCAAGTAGTTCCAAAAAAGGGAGGCATGATTGTGGTGCAAAATGAGAAAAATGAACTTATTCCAATAAGAATAGTGACCGGGAGGAGAGTTTGCATTAATTACAGAAAACTCAATGAGGCAACCAAAAAAGATAACTTTCCACTTCCTTTCATATATCAAATGTTGGAAAGGCTGGCTGGCTACAAGTTCTATTGCTATCTTGATGGCTATTCAGGTTACAATCAAATTGTGATCCATCCTTTAGATCAGGAGAAAACAACCTTTACTTGCCCCTATGGTGTTTTTGCCTATAGGAGAATGCCATTTGGACTTTGTAATTCCCCAGTAACTTTTCAAAGGTGCATGATGGCTATCTTCCATGACATGGTGGAGAAAATAGTTGAGATCTTCATGGATGATTTTTAAGTCTATAGAGCAACCTTTCCATCCTGTCTAAACAACCTTGAAGCTATTTTAATGAGATGCAAGGAGACTAATTTGGTCTTGAATTGGGAAAAGTACCATTTTATGGTCAATGAAGGCGTTGTTCTTGGCCATGAAGTTTTAGAGAATGGCATTGAGGTAGACCAAACCAAGGTGGAGATCAATAAGAAGCTTCCTGCCCCTAAATCAGTCAAAGAAGTTAGAAGCTTTCTTGGACATGCTGGATTTTATAGAAGATTCATCAATGACTTCTCCAAGATAGCTCAACCATTAACAGCACTTCTCCACAAAGATATTGAGTTCAATTTTGATGAAGCATGTTTGAAAGCATTCAATGAACTCAAGGCAAGATAAGTCAAAGTACCCATTTTAATTGCACCTAACTGGGAGAAACCATTTGAGCTGATGTGTGATGCAAGTGATTCTTGTATTGGAGCCGTTCTAGGCCAGAGTATAGACAAGCATTTCAGGTGTATATACTATACAAACAAAACCTTGACTGAAACTCAATAAAACTACACTGTTACTGAAAAGGAATTTCTTGATGTGGTATATGCTTTTGACAAGTTCAGATCTTACTTGGTCTTGTCAAAGCTCACTGTGTTCACTGATTATGCAGCCTTGAAGTACTTATTGGCAAAGAAAGATGCAAAGCTAAGGCTGATTAGATGGCTACTCCCACAAGAATTTGATTTAGAAATCCAAGACAAGAAGGGATCAGAGAATGTTGTAGTGGATCATTTGTCAAGAATTCCTAGTGGCAACCATTCAGAGCAAGCAGAGATCACTGAATCTTTTCCTATTGAACATTTACTCGTGGTGAGATCACTTCATTGGTTTGCTGATTTTGCTAACTTTCTTGCTTGTAGAAATAAACCTCTTTTACCTTATGCTCAAAAAAAAGTTCTTTGTTGACTTAAAGTACTATTTTTGGGAAGAAACATTTCTTTTTATGCTATGTGTAGATCAAATCATAAGAAGATGTGTTCCAGAGGAGGAACTTCCAGCAATCATAACCATGTGCCATAGTAAGGAAGCAGGTGGACATTTTGGAGTAAGTAGAACAACAGCGAAGGTGCTTGAATGTGACTTTAATTGGCCAACAATCTTTAAAGATTGCCAAATGTTTGTTATTGAGTGTAATGAGTGCCAAAGGATAGGTAATATCTCAGCAAAGAATGCTATGCCCTCGTACAACATTGTAGTGTATGAAATTTTGATGTTTGGGGTACTGACTTCATGGGCCCATTTCCAAGTTCATGTGGTAACAAATATATTCTTCTTGCTGTTGATTATATGAGTAAATGGGTAGAAGCAATGGCTAGTCCCACAAATGATGCTAGAATAGTGGTAAAATTTTTGAAAAACCTTTTTACTCATTTTGGGGTACCTAAAGCAATCATTAGTGACCAAGGACTCATTTTTGTAATAATCAGTTTGAAAGGTTACTTAACAAATATGGAGTAACTCAAAAATTGCCACTCCCTACCACCCACAAACAAGTGGGGAAGTTGAAATTTCCAATAGAGAAATCAAAAGAATCCTAGAGAAACCTGCTAGCAATGTTGGAAAGGATTAGGCAAATAAGCTAGATAATACATTGTGGGCTTATAGAACTGCTTATAAGACCCCCATAAGAATGTCCCCATTCAGATTTCTCTATGGAAAAGCTTGCCACCTACCTGTTGAATTAGAATTCAAAGCATTATGGGCACTCACATTGTTAAATTTTGATAGGAATGCAGTTGGAGAGTAAAGGAGGTTGCAGCTCAATGAATTAGAGGAATTTATATTATTTAGCTATAAAAATGCCATGAACTACAAAGAAAAGACCAAAAGATCAAAGGAAGGCACCTCTAGAAGAGACAGACCAAGAAAGGCTCCGGAAGAAAAGAAGGATCTGGAAAAAGAAGTTGCCTTTTTCGAATATGGAGAAAAAGACACATCAGAACCAAGTACCTCAAGCTTAAAAGAGATAAGAAACACAAGAAGGAGGCAATGGTGGCTACTTGGATCAATATTGAAGAAAGCAATTGCTCATATTCAATAGAAGAAGAAGAAGAAACTGCCAACTATGCATTCATGGCACTGACTGATCCGGAAGCAAAACAATACGGAAAAAATCCATCCAAGCAAGATACTTTACAAATCAAAGAATCAGAATCAGAGACATCTAGTACTGAGGTGAGCTCTCACTCTAACTCTATTTCTAACTTTGAGCTTGCTAGAGCTTGAGGTATTGTGATCAAGAATGTGAGGAAGAACACAAAAGCTATCAAATCTCTACAAAGACAAGTGATGGAACTTGCTGAAGATGGTGAAGCATTGGCACAAGATGTCAATTTGATAACAGCTGTGGTTGAAGAAAACTTCCTGAAAAATCAAGTGCAAATCTTGAGGGCAAATTTAATGGGGTTAGATAGGGAGTTAACTTTGATGAAGGAAGCATCCGGAAGGAAACCAGGTCCTTCACAACAAAGAAGGAATCCAAGGCAAGGAACATAAAGAAATCAAATCTATGGTACTAAAAATAATCCAAGACCCTTAAATCAAAAAGAGAAGAAACCTCAGAGGCAACCTCAGGCACAAAGATACACAACTGCCCAAAAAGGAAAGGCCAAAGTTGTCTATAATAAGCAACTTGCCAAGTAAAGAAGAAACTATGGAGCAGAGATTACACCTCTAACCAGCTTTCGGGTACATACCGGAGAAACAAGCATACAAGAAGCTAGATACTTGGGAACTTATGGAAAGGAGGATCTTAAAAAGATCCAAAAGAAGCAGGAGCATAACACACCTATCTCAGGGTGCAGGTTTCGTGGGAAAAACAATCATCTTACTAAATTATATAGATTAAAAAAGGGTTATTGTGATGTTTTATCCTTGGCCTGAAATGGTTGATAACCTGAGAGGACCCAAATCTTATTGGGTACCCAAACCCACTTGATCTATTTTACAGGTATGCCTTAGATCCACAGTAGATCAATACATATGGTACATTGATAGTGGATGATCAAGCCACATGACTGGTGATGAGAAAGCCTTCATCCCTTTAATCCAGAAGAAAGGTGGAAAAGTAAGCTTTACAGATAATAAAAAAGGACAGATCATTGGACATAGAACCATTGGATCTGAATTAAAGATAGAGGATGTCTTACTAGTTGAAGGACTGAAGTTCAACCTACTAAGTGTTGCTTAACTCTATGATAGAGGAAGGAAAGTCACCTTTGACTCCGAAGGTTGCTCAATCATTGATACTAAGTCAAATCAATTCATTCTTTATGCACCTAGAGTAAATAATGTTTATTCTATTAACATTAAAAATGAGAAATATATGCTTGGTGTCTAAAGAAGAGGAATCATGGCTATGTCACTTGAGGTTGGGACATGTAAGCATGAGCCTCCTGTCCAAAAAAGCCAAAAAGGAATTGGTTGTGGGTTTGCCTAAGGTTGCTTTTGATAAGGATCATATATGCACTGCATGCCAATTAGGCAAACAACATAAGAAAAGCTTCCCTTCCATCTCATACATATCTTCCAAGAGAGTTCTTGAACTCTTGCATGTTGATCTCTTTGGTCCAATCAAACCCATGAGTTTAGGTAGAAGAGAATATACCAAGGTCATTGTGGATGATTATTATCGCTATACCTGAGTTACTTTGCTAGCTAGCAAAGATGAAGTCTTTGATCAATTCTCAAAAATATTCATCCGAATAGAAGTAGAATAGGGCATAGGCATTGTACGTATCTGCAGTGATAATGGAGGAGAATTAAAAAATAAGCGCTTTACTAAATTTAATGAATCCAAGGGCATTGAATGTAATTTCTCTGCCCCTCATACTCCTTAACAAAATGGATTTATTGAAAGAAAAAGTAGAACCATTGTGGAGATGGCTAGAATAATGCTTAGTGACAATAGTTTGGCTAAGCATTTTTAGGGTGAGGCCGTTAACTCAAAATGCTACATTTTAAATAGAGCTCTCATTAGAAAGACCTTAGAAAAGTCTCCATATAAAATATGGAAGGGCAGGAAACCCAAAATTGGGTATTTCAAAGACTTTCGATGTAAATGCTACATCCTGAATGATAGAGAGCAATTAGGAAAATTTGATCCTAAATCTGATGAAGCAATTTTCCTTGGCTACTCAACATATAGCAAAGCTAATAAAGTCTATAACAAACAAACCAAAACTGTGGTAGAGTCAATACATGTAGATTTTGATGAGACTAACCATGCAGGAAGAAAAAGTTCAAATCTGAAGATTTAACTCCAGAAGCTGAAAACACTAGAGAAAAAGAACCAGTGCAGATTCCAAATTCCTTTTAGATTAAGAAGTACAAAGAAGAAAGTGAAGTAATTTCTCTCAACTCTCAAGTTCCACAAGGTTATCTTAATCCCCATGAAATAAACTTTATGGATAATCAAGAAGAAGTTGAAGCAGTTGAGGAACAACCTCCAGACCAGCATGCAGATCTTCAAAGAGAAATCCGGACTCACAAAAATCATCCTGTAGAAGCCATTTTGGATGATATCCTAAATCCAGTCAGAACTACATGACAACTCAATCGGATGATGAGCCATACTACTTTTTTCTATCTCATTGAGCCAAAGAAATTTCAAGATGCTGAAGGAGATGAAAGCTGGATGTTGGCAATGCAAGAAGAAATAGATCAGTTTACTAGAAATGTTGTTTGGGTTCTAGTGTCACCACCAAAGGGGAAGTCAATTATTGGCACTAAATGGGTATTTCGAAACAAGCTTGATGAATCCTGAGTTGTGAGAAATAAGGCAAGATTGGTTGCCCAAGGCTTCAATCAACAGGAAGGCATTGGCTTTTAAAAAATTTCTGCTCCTATAGCAAGACTAGGGGCTATCTGGATTCTATGTTGCATCATTCATGGGATTGACATTGTTTGAAATGGATGTCAAAAGTGCATTCCTAAATGGAGCTATCCATGAAAAAGTATATGTAAAGCAACCACCTGGATTTGAAGACTCAAAGTATCCAGATTATATGAACAAGCTGAAAAAGGCCCTCTATGGATTGAAGCATGCACAAAGAGCTTGGTATGAGAGACTCACTAGATTTCTCATATCCAAGGGATATATTCGGGGTAAGGCAGATACAATTCTCTTCATCAAGAAGAAGAAGGATGATGTGATTCTAGTCCAAATTTATGTTGATGACATAATCTTTGGAGCAACAGATGAAAAGATGTCTGAAGAATTTAGCACTCAAATGCAGAAGGAGTTTGAGATATCAATGATGGGAGAACTCAATTTCTTACTTGGTCTGCAAATCAAGCGAAATTTGGATGGGATTTTTATCAATAAATCCAAGTATACCAAGGATATTCTAAAGAAGTTTGAAACAGAGCAAGCCAATGTCAACTCCCATAGGGTCAGATACAATCCTATCAAAGGATTATGAAGGAGAAAAGGTAGATCAAAAGCTCTATAGAGGAATGGTTGGATCATTGTTGTACTTGACAGCTAGCAGAACAGACATACATTATGCAATTTGCTACTGTGCAAGATATCAATCTAATCCTAAGGATTCATATCTTAAAGCAGTTAAGAGAACCCTTAGATATCTCCTAGGAACCACTAAAGTTGGGTTATGGTATCCTAGTAATAGGAATTTAACACCCCAAGGCAAGACTGATGCAGATTATGGCAGAGACACTCTTGAGAGGAAGAGTACATCCGAAGGCTATCACTTTCTTGGAGATTGCTTAGTATCATGGTATAGCAAGAACCAAACTTTAGTAGCATTATCAACCATAGAAGCAGAATATATGGCAGCAAGAAGTTGTGTAGCTACACTCCTATGGATCAAGCAACATTTAGAAGACTATGGTGTTCAATTCGGATGTGTTGAGGTATATATGACAACAAAAGTGCCATTGATGTGTCAAATAATCTAGTGCTCCATAGCAAGATGAATCATGTTAACATTAGTCATCATTTCATCCGGGATCGTGTGATGAAGAAGGATGTTGCATTGGTGTACATTCCGACCAATGAGCAAAGAGCAGACATCTTTACTAAGCCATTAAGTAAAGATCAATTCAACAAGCTAAGGGAGTCAATTAGAATCTCCAATCCAATTTGAACGAAAATTCGGAAGCAAATCAGGGATTAGTTTGGACTTTTACAAGTCAAAGAGTCAAGAAGAAAAGAAAACGTTATTTTGACTCTGGATCTGGAAGAAAATTTTGCCAGCTTAGCAGACAAGAGTGACATATGGCAGTAAAAGCACATAAAAGTAACTGTACACATTTTGAATTTCAAACATTTATTGGGCATTACACGCACGGTAAAAGCAACAGTTATTTTGGAAAATAAACTTTTCCAATTCTCCGGTTAAATGCCATTTACCT
The DNA here is from genome assembly GCA_947683365.1 of Euphorbia pulcherrima. NCBI lineage: Eukaryota > Viridiplantae > Streptophyta > Magnoliopsida > Malpighiales > Euphorbiaceae > Euphorbia > Euphorbia pulcherrima. The sequence continues at coordinate 30,094,453 of CANTUS010000007.1, forward strand.
CTCTCCTAAAGTTTTACTTGCCACATCATTAATCTAGTCAAAATTAACGGTGTCTAGGTTACCATTATACCCTCACTTCGAGAATTCTATAAAACCCCCCAAAAATCCTTCTTCTTCTTCATGCAAGTAATCTTCTACTGTTACTCTGCAAATTTCAAAACTCAGAACCCTAATTTCCCAAATCTCTTTCAATCTCTCAAATAACACCTACAAACTATCAAACCAAAATCATCCTTCCCTCAAAGAATATTTTCAAAGTGGAAGACCTTGATGACTCTGATCTCATTCCGGTCAAGAAGATTGCCTCCGACACCGTTGTTCCTTCAGATTACCTAGGAGATTCTCAACTGACCCATTTAACCAACTTTTTAGAGATCGGGGATTAGAACTCTTCCTTACTATGCATAACCCAACCTATCCGGTATTTGTAAAACAATTCTATGATAACCTAAGGGCTCAAAACTGCTGTGACACTCTTCGGACCACTGTAGATGGCAAGGTGATTACCTTAATTTCAGAATTCTTAGTTACTTATTTCAACATGAAGAATGATGGAGTAATACTGAGATCAGATGGAGATGAGTAGTAAGTGAAGTATGAACCATTAAAGTGGCTTTCACAAAGATATTTTGGAGATAAATGCTCCACTTACTGGCTAGAAGTTCCCAGATTTTTGCAATTTGTGTTTGCAAAATTTGTGCTCATCTGGAAGGACTCCCTTACTACAGCCTCCTCATTCCAACATTGTGTTATCCAGCACTGGACATATAGCATAACAGTCAACATACCAGTACTTCTGATCCATTTCCTTAGGCAGCACAAATATAGTCATGAAGGCCTCATTACTAAAATCTTGGTGGAAAATGGAATTGATTTTACCAGGAGAGAATCTGTGGATGGGAAGGCCATTCTGGAGAAAAACTTCAAGAATTTATCCTTTGGAGAAACATGGGATGAAGAAAAGGCTATGAGATAGAGGGATAGGAAGAAGCAAAAGAATAAGGCTAAGAAGGCCAAAGTAGCGATTCCACTGGAAGCTAAGAAATCCAGAACCACCATGCCAAAAGCCCAAAGGAAACTTAACGTTAAGCTAGCATTTGAGGAGTAGGATGAGGACTGTGAGCACTGGATTTCAATAATCCTTCTCACAAAACTATGATAAGAGCTATATGATGCAATATCTTTTAGGTGTTATCCATCAGAGGTATTCTTACTACTGTAGAGTTGAGTTTGGCTGGAGTTAGGAGACCTAGTCTACCCTTAGGACCCGTATGGGTGCTACCAGATGGTATGGATCCACTGGCAGACCTATACGAGTAGATTCATTCCATATGTCTAGAAGGGACCCATACCCATATGGGAGGGCCCCCACTTATACGGGTCCTTTTGTTGCCTGATCAGGCTCTTTCAGAAGCTATCTCTCACCTTTTTCAAGAAAAGGCAGGTCTTGAATGTGGTTTATTGCATTCAGACCTGATTTTCACCTTATAAATAGGGCCTTTTCCTCTCACTTTAACACATATAATTCATATGAAACATTTACTATAGAGAAATTATAGTAAGGTTCTAGTATTTTCTAAAGGTATAGAAAAGGTATAGTGGAGGTATAGGAGGTTTAAAATAGGGAGAAAACCCATTCCTTGAGGTTTTGTCCACATTTTATTCATTCCTAGCTTCGTTTATTAGGATTTAGGGGAGGTTCTATCCAGACAAATACTCGCCTAAATAGTCCTATTCCACCATCTACTTTGGCCAGACTCTCTCAACAAGAAAGGGATCGCGTCAAAGTGGATTTAAGCCGTAAAGGTAACACTCCTGAGTTTTAAAGAGACTCATATCTCAGTTATTTAATTATTATTCTCTGCCTCTTTTATTATAATTATTCTTGTTCTTATTTTGGGTCTGGTCCTAACCCATATGAGCCTTGTTGGCACCAGATATCCTTAAGGATATTAAATCAGTGCGTCATACTCATACGGAAGGAAATCCCATTTTTATTTTATTTCTCCTCCATTAGTCTCCCTGCCTCAAACTGAGTTTCTACCTAGGACCAGATAGGACCCATATGGGTCCCCTATACCCATATCGATCCTCCCCTATAGTTGTGTAGGTTCCACCTACCCGTACAGGTACCAGCCCCTAAGGCAGAACTCAAAATTCATTTGAATTCGGTTAAAAATCAATCCAACTCACCATATGTCATGCGATCATTTTTACTAATAATCTGGTAAATCAACCCACAAAAGTTAAAATGTGTTTTCACAATAAAATACGTTGAAGGTCGGTTATTTCTTCTCGATCCTAGAAGCCGCCCAAGCACTATCGACTGTAAAAATGTCGCGCTAACATAATCACATTTTCCCAATAAAACACTGACTTATGATGTGTTATAAATTGTGCTAATATCTGTGGATGTCGGGGAATTTATTTTCATTTTGTTTTATAACTTAGAACAAATGTATAGGTTCTTATGCAATTTCCCCCACTTCCCCCGGTTGTAATTTTTATCCCCCATTTATTGCTTGTGCTTTATTGTAATATGTAAACGCATGTAATGATTGTGAAAGAGTGTAGAAAAATTGGATTTCTATTATAATTCCCCAAGTGATGAAAACAAAAACGGTTTTACACGGTGAATGTAATTTTGAATCAACTAAATGAGAAATAAGTGACTCATCCGATTCCAGAATCTTTGATCCAATAGGTATGAGTCTTCCACCTTGAGGAAACCATACCAAAACTCTTTCCCTAGTAGACAACTTGGGTGGCGACTCTATCATTTGTGTCGAGATTTGGGTCTCAACTCTTTTATTCATTAAAATTGGCTTATTGTGCAAACTTGAACTAAAAAGGTTTCATCATGCCTAAATCCAACCAAACCCGAGTGGGCCTTGCCTCTCACCCAGGTGCCAAGGGAGACCCACACATCATCAACACCTCATAGTGGCTACTATGCTGGGGATTTAATCTTTTAACTTGCAAAACTTTAGTTTGTTTGAAAAGCTTAAAAGATTAAGATGAGCACCAAAAATCATTTACTTGATAAAACCCATTTTCTTTTTCATCAGTTGGGAAAATTATCACACTCTATCTTCTCATCTGCTTCTCTCTTTAGTTAGATGTGCTCTTCTTCTAGTGCTACGTTAGGGTGCCCTATTATTTCCGTGACACTCATGAAGGTGTTACCCATGCTCACCAAGAATTAGGGATGCCTTAGTGGGTGGAGCACTCATTGTTATCTCCCTCTAAAAGAGGCTTGATGCGATGGGAACCTCCTACATCAACTTCCGATATGCCTTTACACCATTCTTATTGAAAGCCTTAGATGTTTACCCTCTAGGTACCTTGATTTTTGTGTGAGATTAGACTAAGGAAGAATACCCTCAGACTCGGCGGGTGAAATAAGGAGTGATTTGATTACTTCACATGTGTTGTGTTACATACCCTTGTGAGTAACCCCTCCATGCATCATTGTAATTTGCGCATGCATACCGCATCCCATGCATGTACTGATCTCTTTGTTACTACCTTAGTATAAGTCAAGAACCGGCGATCTTATCTAGTACTTATCCCAGTTACTATCATGGCTCAATTTGGTCATCCAATTCAACCAGCGAATCCAGCGCTCCTCATAGCTAGTAATGATACTCATTCACTCCGGTAAGAGGCTATTTTGTAAGTTCACCATAGCAAGGACCGAGTTAGTTGCTAGACTTCGTGGTTATGCCAAAGGGGACAATCCTCCCTTATTTCATGGGTCTACCCTATGGCATGACCCACGACCAAATGGTTTATCCTATGACTCTCGATGAAATCTCACCTTAGAGTACTCCTCTTTTGAACATCTTCAAGAAGTTGAAGAAGTACCGGTTAATTGATCATCTTCTACCATATGTTCAGCCAAAGCCTGAGGAGAGGGACAATTTTTGCTATATCATGTCAGTCCTGATTATCCAACTAAAGTATGTGAGGATTTCCTTAAAGCCATCGGGATATTAATTAATAAAGGGAAAGTTTGTCAACCCCGTAGAAGAGGGGAGAAAGTAGCCATGATCAACTTAGGATTAGAAGAAAATGAGGTATTGAAGCGCATCATAGAGACCAAGAAAGCAAGAGAAGAACTTTCCATATTTGACCTTATAGCTATCAGGCTATAGAGCGGGGAACTTGTCCATGTCTACTTTTAAAGATGGTTAACAGTCGTGGTAGCACTCAAAAGGAAACCTCACGAGAAGGAATTAGTCGACCGATTCATCTTCGGGTTATCTCCTCACCTCCGCAAGATAGCATTTGTGAAGGCATACAAAACCATCCCTGAGAGCTATGAAGCAATAATAGAAGCAGAATAGTGTGCCAAACGAATAGAAGATAATGATCTATCAAATATTGAAATAGACGAAGCTATTGATACCCTTACCACTTCAATATACACCATCTTATACTTGGGGGATAAGAAGAATGCAATGATTTAGGAAGCCTTGAGAAACGTGGTCCAACCCACAAGGGAAGCTGTAGATGATGTATTGATCAAGAAACAATTGCAAGACCTGGTTCAGGACTCGACTCACATTTTGATGAGTGACTAAGAAGACCCTCCGCTTGTGGAGGATGGCAATGCAATTATATGTAATGAAAATGTTGTAGCCTTCGGGCATCCTAATGATAATAATAGTAATTTTACTTACTTGTTTGATGTTTTGCCTGATGGCACCATGCATTCATCTAACCATACACATAACATTTTTAGCATTCATGATGCTTCATTGCATGACATTAATTTGGGTATTAAGGAAAATTCAAAAATGGTAACAATATCCAATGATCTGACCCCTATCGAAAAAAGAGAGATAATAAAAGTGCTTAAAAAAACATGTTAATGCTTTCGCTTTGTCCTACAAGGACATGCCTGGGGTAGATCACCAAATTGTAGAGCATCACATCCCAACTGATCCTAGGTTCAAACCAGTCAAAGAAATGTTAAGAAGGTTACGTCCAGAATGGGCCGAAAAAATCAAAGCTGAAGTTGCTAGATTACTGGAAGCTAAATTCATTGAAGTAATTGAGTATCCAACATGGTTAGCAAATGTTGTCCCAATTCCTAAGAAATATGGAAGGGTCAGAATGTGTGTCGATTTTTGAAATTTGAACAAGGAATCTCCCAAGGATGACTCCCCATTACCGCACATCGATGTACTAGTAGATAGTACCGCCAGGTCCGTAATGTACTCGTTCTTAGATGGGTTTTTTGGGTACAATCAGATTCTAATGGACATCATCGATAAGGTCAAGACAGCCTATTGCTATAAGGTAATGCCCTTCGGGCTGAAAAATGTAGGGGAAACTTATCAAAGAGTTGTGATAGCCTTACTACATGACATGATCAACAAAGAGGTTGAGGTTTATGTAGATGACATGCTAGTAAAGTCTAATATGAGGGAAAGCACCCTTAGATTTTGGAAAGGTTCTTGACAAGAATTGAGAAGTACAACTTACGTTTAAACTTGAAGAAGTGTGTGTTTGGGGTTATATCAAGAAAACTCTTGGGCCATATCGTCAGTCAGAGGGGAATTGAGGTTGACCCCGATAAGGTTAAATCTATTCAAGAAATGCCTATTCCTAGAACCGAAAGAGAAGTGAGGTCATTCCTTGGATCGCTTCGGTACGTGAGTCATTTTATCACCAAGCTAATGATAGTATGTGAGCCAATCTTTAAGTTATTGAGAAGGAAGCAGCCAATAAAATTGAATAAGTAATGCCAGATAACATTTGACAAGATAAAGGCTTATCTCATAAGCCCCCTAGTCTTGAAGCCTTCGATGCATGGCAAGCCATTGATTCTCTATTTGGCCATAGAAGAGTGGTCTGTAGGGGCAATGTTGGTCCAAGAGCAAGAGGATAAGAGCGAGCATGTCGTATACTATTTGATTAAGAAGTTGTTAGAATATGAAACAAAATACACGATAGTGGAAAAGACCTGCACAACAATGGTATGGTTGACCAAGAAGTTGAGGCATTACTTCCATTCCTACAAAATTCAAGCAGTTGCGAAAGTAGATCCAATGAAGTATCTTTGTCAATCCCTCACATTAGCAGTGAAACTCTCTCATTGGCTTCTACTACTATCTAAGTTTGATATTGCGTATGTCACGAAGAAGGTCATTAACGGGAGAGTAGTGGCTGATATTTTGGCAAGTCAACCCGTAGAGTATGATATGTTTAAAATCTAGATTTTCTTGCTGAACAGTTAGCAGAAGTGACAGCTAAGAAGGCCGAATGGATCATGTATTTCGTTAGAGCTATGAATCGAAAGGGCGCTAGTCTTGGGGTAATCATCATCACGCTGCAAGGTGAGGTTATCGCACTCAACAAGCTATTAGAACTCCTAGTCACCAATAACGGCGTTGAATATGAAGCTTGCCTCTTCGGTCTTGATGCTCTTTTAAAAGCAGGGGCAAGGGAATTCAGGTTAATGGGAGATTCCGCACTAGTAATAAAGCATGTTATAGGAGAAAGAGTCACTCAGGCCATACGTGGAAGCAGTTTGGAACTTGTCAGTACAGTTTAATTAATGCTTCTTTCAATATATACCAAGGGATAAGAATCAGATGGTAGATTCTTTGGCTACCGTGGGCTCGATATGGGAGGGAGAAGAGGTTCAACCCATCCAGCCGCTTATAATAAAAATAGCTTGTTCCCCATTTCATGAAAAAGTTTGCGTTATGACTATAGAGGAGCAAAAGGTTTGCTGGTATGATGACATTAAGAAGATGATGAAAGAAGGGAAGTGTCCCGAAGGGTCATCAAGTTCGGATCGTATGACTCTCAAGAGGTTAGCGACTCAGTTCAGACTAGTTGGTGAAGATCTCTTTAAAAGGACAACTAAGGTTTTATTGTTGAGATGTTTGACAGAAGAAGAAGAAGAAGTCGAAAAAGTAATGACTAGGTACACTCTGGGGATTGCACTTAGCACATGAATGGGATGGCGTTGGCTAGGAAAGTTCAGAGAATGGGATACTTTTGGACCTTAATGAACGCCGGCTATATCGATAAGGTTAGGAGATGTCATGAATGTTAGATTCACGGGGATATACAACATCTACCCTTATCCAAACTTCACAATTTGTCTACTCCTTGGCCTTTCTCAACGTGGGGGTAGGTATAATCGATGCAATTCTGCCATCATCAACCAATGGCCACCGATTCATCATAGTCGTAGTCGATTACTTTTTGAAATGGGTAGAGGCCAAATCTTACACCAACATTACCGCCAAGATCATGGCCAAGTTCATAGAAAAGCATATTTTTGCAAGATATGGAGTTTCGCACCATGTAGTTTTTGATAATGGGGTTCAGTTTCAAGGGGCCACGACTGAGTTATTTGAGAAGTTCAACATCGAGCATCATAGATCTTCTCCATATAGACCATAAGCTAATTGGGCAGTCGAGGCTGCAAATAAATCGATCAAGAAGATTTTGTCAAAAATAGTAGCTACCTATAAAGACTAGGTTGATAAACTTCCATTCGTAGTTTGGGGGTATAGAACCAGCATAAGAACACCCACCGATCAGACACCTTTCTCCTCTGTATATGGAATGGAAGCCGTATTACTAGTTAAAACAGAAGTAAGATCTCTAAGAGTGGCACTCAAAGCTCAGTTAATAGATTCAGATTGGGCAAAAGCTAGGTATGAACAGTTAAATGAAATAGACGAAAAGCGGCTCAAGGCACTCAACCACCTACAGATGTACCGGCAGCGAATGGCTTAAGCTTACAACAACAAGGTTAGATACCTAAAACAACCTCTCAAAGCGGGTGATCTAGTTCTCAAACAACTATGCCAGGTCAACACTAACGCAGGGAAAGTTTAGGCCTAATTGGGAAAGACCATTCATCTTGAAGAAAGCCCTTGGTAAAGGAGGAATCAAGCTTATAGATATGGATGAAAATGAGTTCGTGAATCAAGTGAATCAAGATAGGTTTAAGCGTTATCATGTCTAGGTCAAAAGAATTAAATTATAAAAATGCAGCATAGAGAATGAAAGAAATAAAGAATAAATCACCCGACAAGTGGTTCTCTATTGCTCCTATAAATTGGTCAGGCAAAAATTAGGCTCTAATGCAAATATAGCTCGCTAAGTTGAAAACCTGAAAAGGGTGGCTTAGGCAAAAGTAAGGGCATTGAGAGAAAAACGTCAGTTGCTTTCTAGAAAATTTGTAAAAGACCAGTAGGGAGTAGGAGTTAACCATTGGAAATTGTTACCATTGCCTATGTACTCAAATTAATCTCATCAAGGAACATGTTATGATATTGCTAAGAATCTTGGTCTTATGAATGCATGAATGTCTTTAGGCGAAATAATTGCAAGTATGTGAACATCAATTTTTATCTACATGTTATGCATCATTGAATTCATCTTCACTGAACATTTGCAAAATTCAAAAAAGCTTGCTGGATTGAGAACCCGAAAGGGCGATCCAGACAAAAATTAAAGCTAAAGAAAAAGAAAGAAAAGTCTGCTGGATTGAGCCGCAAAGGATAATTCTAGCAAAAATTAAGATAGTATACTGGATTGAAAACCTGAAAGGGCAGTCCAGGAAAAAGTAAAGAATCAAGAAAAGAAAGAAAAACCTGTTGGATTAAAATCTGAAAGGGCGGTCCAGGCAAAAGTTAAAGCTCAAAAGAAAAGAACCAAAGTCCGCTGAATTAAGCCATCAAGGACAGTTCATGCAAAAATTAGGGCAAAAATAAAATGGTCGACAGATCATCTTACATCAATTGGCCTATGCAAAAGTTAGAACACCAGCTATAATTACCGATTATCTCACATTGAACCAGGCTCAGTCTCATTATTAGTTATATCGTGAAATAATTCCGGTCCACAAGTACAACATCCAATGGTCTTAGTTTAAAAGGAAAATTCAGCATGCATAAAAAGTTGAAAGTCAAAAGTATCAATCCAAGTTCACATCAAATCACGCCACGCATTGCCCAAAAAGGGTAAAAGTTCAGAAAGTAATGAAAGCACATCATAATCTAAGCTGCAGGGGGATCCTATCCCTAGTGACCCTCCTGAGTATGATCTTGTGCACCCGCCAGCAGATAATGCACATCTGTAGTCATATGATCCCCAGCCTGACAGGTACTAGCAGCTAGCTGGGTAGGGTCCCTAGTCTCTGATGGCCCTGCAGCAGCCCTAGCAGCATCGGCTCCCTCAGCAGGCTGATCTCTGTCCCTCTGAGTCACATGATATGTAGAAAGATCATCCTCGAAATCAATATCAAATGGATCTGGCATCTGTCTGCCCTCAGTCATCTGCACTAACTGGCCCCCCAATATCTCAATCTCGGCCCTCACTCGAGCAATCTTAGTCCTAGCCTGATTAGCCTTAGCAGTAGCAGCTCACAGCTAGTCCTGTAAAAACTTAGCTCTCTTCTTTGAAGCATCCAAGTCCCGAGCGGACTTACTACGCTCCATGGCCAGCAGAGTCTACAACAGAATCATAAGATCAGTACACATACATAAATGTCATGGCATGCATCATGCATAGTTTGTTAAATTTTATAGGTTAAAGAAACTTACCGAGGCCAGGGCATCCTAGGGTAATAGTAGATCTCGGACAGAGAAGTAACCCCTGGCGATCCTCTCAGGCTCAGAGATGGTCACCTGAAAAGGAAAGTCATATTAGGATAAGACATTCTAAACGGTCAATGCAATAGACAATGTTAAAAGTAAGGGATTCCTTATATGAGTAGAACTGGATGGAGTAAAACCAATGTGTTGGATTGACTCCTTGAGCTCCTTAATAGATCACTTCCTCAAATGATCAAGAAGCCAAAAGAAGGTATCTAGCTCTACTCAGAGAACTCTCTCTCTCGTCGACATAGAAGCATGAGACAGCTTCGTCGGTGACTTGAGAACGGTAGCAACAACAGTAGCAGGCCTCTTATGCGTGGGAGCGGAAGGCTATAATAAGAAAAAGTCACATTTAGAATCACAACCAATTCCAAAAGATAACAAGGTATTTACAAAGGCAAAGGTAGGAAAATACCTGAGAAGAAAGGGTAGCAGACCTAGCCGAACTCAGTGTAGGAGCCCTCTACTGATAGCACCCGAGCTCCCTTACCCAGCAGGTATAACCCCTGGTTAGTCCCCAACATCAGATGTGGGTAGAAGACACCCACTGGGATCGGAGGAAGGATCGGTCTCTCTACCACCGCACTGGTCCTCCACCCTAAGAGTGGTGACTTTAGGACAAAGTGGCCATCATCCATACCAGCATGCATCCGCTCAATGGCCCCATGTGTCTCCAACCTCTCCCATGGGTCTCGAATGACATGCACAAAGTAAATGCATTGTAAGTGTCACAACCTCGTAAATATAGTTTCTACTAATGGTTTGTTGAAATGTAAAACGCAGGTTTAGTAGAAAGAAGTTTACCCGATCGGAGTGCAGCTGGCAAAGGAACTCTCTGTACTGCACTATAGTTAAGGCCTGGCCCTACTAAGGCCCCATCACCCTAGACATAATGTGTAGCATCTCAGGCTGTATGGGTGAACCCAGCCTAGGGATGAATTGGTGCTTAAAGGCCCAGATCTGCAAGATAAAACAAATATTAGTTGCAATATAGTTTGAATAATAGATTAAAGCACAAGAGATCAGTTTGGGATTTACCAATAAGATCAGGTGGTAGATCTTGAGCTCAGATTGTCCACCCCGAACTCCGCATCCAACCCATAGTATAACTGTGCCAAAATGGCTCGACACCAGTTCTTGTAGGGCACACCAGCAAGATCCTCTACAGTAGGGAGCAAACTATAGTTGAGGTTGCTTTAATAAACTAAAAAGAAGACAATAGTAACAAATGTTAAGAGGAAGGACTGAGCGTATGGATCCCTCCTATTTACAGCAACAGGACTCGGCTGCCCGATCCAGTTAGTATACAGGTGCCCATACTTGAGCTTGTTCATCCCGCCTAGATGGAGCCCAAGTAATCTCTCAATGTAGGCCTTCACCTTAGGTCGGGAATGCCACCTATTGGTATACACATCGAAGTGAACAATATCCCCTATCTAGTCTAATCCCGTCATGGTGCATAGATCTGAGGGAATGATAGTGACCTCCCCAATTGGTAAATGGAAAGTATGGGATGACCCTACTAAGGCTGAAATTGCACCTAGGGCCAGCATCTTCATAGCCTGAGGGATGGCCCTAATGATGTAACTGAATCCAAAAGAGTCTATGTGGGTCAATAGCTCGGTGTCCCCCGCTACATGAATCTCCTCGTACCCCTTCCTACATAAGCTCAGAGCACCCACAGTCTTATGCTGAAACTGTAAAGATAAAATTATAGTTCAACAGGATTAGAATATAGAAGACAAATTAGAAATCAGAAAAAAAAGTTGCAGAAAACTAAGTTTTCGACCTTCTGTCCCTGGAGTAGGTACCCGCCCTACCCGTAAGGATCCCACTATGATACCCATATAAAAAGCGAGACCAGTACGGGTCCCACCTCACCCGTTCGGGTCCCCTGCAAATAGTTCCTCCATGAAAAACTTCCCAAAGAATTCAAAATCATCCAAATACCACTAAAGCTCATCCAAAACTATCCTAAAAGCATCCTAGACTAAAGTTACATGCATTAGACTCTATTTCAAGGTCTAAAACACCCCGAATCAGGCCAAAATTTGAGAAATTCTTATAGGGTTTGAAAGTTGAAAATGGAAAATCGAGTAGAATACCTAGAATTTGGAGGCGTGAGTCTCAGGAGAAGGAACAAGGGGCACGTCAAAAGCAGGTGTGAGCCCCAGAAATGTGTCCTCTTCAGAAAAGGCAAACCCGATAGAAATCAGACATTCTCGAAGCCCCGAATCAACCATCAGAGGTAAATCCTCATGCCTAATGGAGAAACGACCGGTCTTTGGTATCTTTTTATACATTTTGGTTGATTTTATGGAGAAAATTGCTTGAGTTGCAAAATAGGAAGATTTTGTATATGGCGGGATATGAGGAGACTCATCAACCTTTTAAAACCCTCATCAAGGACCCGTATGGGTCCACCCCACCCATACGGGTCCCAATTCTTAAGGGCCTACCCATACAGGTCCTGCCCCACCCGTACAGGCCTAATTTTGCCATCCAGGGGTAGCTTTTAAACCGGTATTTCATACAGACACAAGAAGTTCATCCAGTCCAAACTTGGGGCCAACCCCACTTCTCCTAAACTCTGTATTTTAGTAAATCTAGGGCAAACCCCTTAGCTCAGCTTGATCCTTGATTGAAGGGGCAAAAGTTTTATTTTCACAAAAACAAGAACCAAAGTAATCCACTCTTGAATTAATTACTAATCAGAATGATTTTTTTTTATAGGTCCACCTAAATACAGAAACTTTTCGCCAGTAAATGTATATCGCAAGGAGAGCTTTCCCCAATAGAAAAGAAGTCACCAAAAAAGCATTACTATACTCCCCAGCCACGGAGTTAATCTAGGGTCATCCCTCCATTTCCCAACAACAAGAACAGATCCATGGTATTCCCCCATTTCCTAGTAGTAGAATCAGATCTAGAGGTATCCACCCATTTTCCAGTAGCGAAATCAGATCTAAGGGCATCCCTCTATTCCCCAGCAGCGGAACTAGCCAATCTATGGTCATCCCCCACAGTCAAGCCCTCCAAAGGGAATTCTTTCAGAGGTACCCTTCCAAGGGGAATTTCCTTCTAGAGTGATCAGGCCAAACCCAACATTTCTCACACTTGGTTTATAGTTTAATCAGGGGCTACCCCCATCCATACATCTTTATTCTTAATTGAAGGGGAAAAAATTTTCATTCATCACAAAGTCAATCGAGAATAAAGATGCGTTTGCTTAGATAATGACTAATTCAGCGTTCGATTGTTGTCTTTTCATAGGTTATTCAAAATCATCAGTCAAGAGAGTCATCCGCCTTAAGAAAGGGATACACATACCTTCCCCAGTAGAGTAAAAAGGGATACATCAGCCAAGAGAGTCGTCCACCTTAGGAAAGGGATACATCAGTAGGGAAATTCATCTACCTCAAGAAACGGATATGCATCAACCAGGACAGTCGATCCACCTTAAGAAAGGGACACACATACCTTCCCAAGTGGAGTAATAAAGGATACATCAGCCAGGAGAGTCATTCACCTCAAGAAATGGATACATCAGCCAGGAGAGTCATCTGCCTCAGTAAAGGGATACATATTAGCCAGGAGGGTCATCCAGCTTAGGGAAGGGATACATCCACCTTAAGAAAGAGATACGCATTGGTAAAGAAGGTTATCCGTCTTAAGAAAGGGACATCTAGGAACAGAGTTTGCCTTAAGAAAGGAACTTACCCATGTCATCACCTTAGGTGTGATTTCTAAACCCTTGCTCACGTCATGAGATCATATAGATTCGTATCTACAATGATCCCATGAGGGGCAGTTTGTAAGCATTGGATTTTAACGATCCTTCTCACGAAACTATGATGAGAGCTATATGATGGAATATCTTGAAGGTGTTATCCATCAAAGGTATTCCTACTGCTATAAAGTTGAGTTTGGCCTAAGTTAGGAGACCTAGTCTACCCTTAGGACCCGTACGGGTGCTGCCTGGTGGTATGGATCCACTGGCAGAATCGTACGGGTAGATTCCTTCCATAAGTCTGGAGGGGACCTATATGGGTCCTCTTATTGCCTGATCAGGCTCTTTTGGAAGCTATCTTTAACCTTTTTAGGGAAAAGGCAGATCTTGAATGCAATTTATTGCATTCAGACCTGAATTTCACCCTATAAATAGGGCCTTTTCTTCTCATTTTAATATGCACAATTCATATGAAACATACACTATAGGGAAATTATAGTAAGGTTCTAGTATTTTCTATAGGTATGGAAAAGGTATAGTGGAGGTATAGGAGGTATAAAATAGGGAGAACACCCATTCCTTGAGGTTTTGTCCACGTTTTATTCATTCTTAGCTTCATTTATTAGGTTTTAGGGGAGGTTTTATGCACACAAATACTCAGCAAAATAGTCCTATTTCACCATTTACTTTGGCTAGACTCACTCAACAGCAAAGGGATTGCCTTAAAGTGGATTCAAGTTGTAAAGGTAACACTTCTGAGTTTCAAAGAGACTCACATCTCAGTTATTTCATTATTATTCTCTACCTCTTTTATTATATTTATTCTTGTTGTTGTTTTGGGTTTGGTCCTAACCTATATAAGCCTTGTTGGCACCAGATATCCTTAAGGATATTAAATTGGTGCGCTATACTCAAACGAAAGAAAATTCCATTTTTATTTTATTGCTCCTCAATTAATCTGCCTGCCTCAAACTGAGTTTCTGCCTAGAACCAAAAAGGACCCGTATAGGTTACCCATACCTATATCGGTCCTCTCCAGTGGCCGTAAGGGTCCCACCTACCCGCATGGGGTACCGGCCCCCAGGAAGAACTCAAAATTCATTTTAATTTGTTTAAAATCAATCCAACTCACCATATGCCATGCGATCATTTTCACTAATAATCTAGTAAATCAACCCACAAAAGTTAAAATGTGTTTTCACAACAAAATATGTTGAAGGCGTGTTATTTCTTCTCGATCCTAGAAGCCACCTAGGCACTATCGATTGTAAAACTGCCACACTAACATAATCACATTTTTTGTAATAAAACGTTGACTTATGATGTGATATAAACTGTGCTAATATCCGTGGATGCATGAGAATTTATTTTCATTTTGTTTTATAACTTAGAACAAATTTATAGGTTCTTTTCCAATTTCCTCCACTTTCCCTCGGTTGTAATTTTTATCCCCCATTTATTACTTGTGCTTTATCATAATATGTAAACGCATGTAATGAGTGTGAAAGAGTGTAGAGAAATATGATTTCTTTGATAATTCCTAAATGATGAAAATAAAAATGATTTTACTCGGTGAATGTAATTTTAAATCAACTAAATGAGAAATAAGTGACTCATCCGATGCTCGAATCTCCGATCCAATAGGTATGATTCTTCCACCCAGAGGAAACCATACCAAAACTCTTTCCCAAGTAGATAACTTGGGTGGTGACTCTATCATTTGTATCGAGATTTGGGTCTTGACTCTTTTATTCATTAAAATTGGTTATTTGTGCCAACTTGAACTAAACAGGTTTCATCATGCCTAAATCCAATCGAACCCTAGTGGGCCCTACCTCTCATACAAGTGCAAAGGGAGAGCCACACGTCGTTAATACCTCACAAGGACACTCTATCCTTGACCCAATTGATGGCTAAATCTTCATCCAAAGAGCCAAGAGGAAGGCTTATTAAAGCTGCTGATAAAGTAAAGAGACTAGTTTGTGAACTGAAAGCAAGAGAAAACATTGCAGTAGCTACTACTAAAATCAGAGAGGGATATAAGAAGGATCAAAAAGAAGAATTGAAGATATCTTGGTGGAGGGTAATGGATCTAACAGCGAGGAAACTAGAGATGGGGAACCTGCGCCAAAAAAAGGCAGCTCAGAAAGAGGGGATTGACGTTCAGTGAGGCGTTGAAAGCAGAGAGAACTAAGCTTCTAATCAAGAAACCCACTGCCGGAATTACAATTCAAGAGCCATCTCCTAAATCAGCTACACCACTGGACTTAAGCAAGGGCAAAGAAATTGTAGTGTTTACTGAGAAGCCAGTTCTTCTGGATAACATCTTTTTGAAAAGAACCTCAGTTTGCTGAAATGATGTTAGCAATCCGGGATAACCAAAAGATACATCTATTGACCAAGGAAGGACCCAGAGGCTCATTTAGAGCAGCAAAATTAGACAGTCCACCTATCCTTCTAGCACCAAAAGGTCTGGAGCTTCTCAAGGAGGCTAAGTATCCGGATGAGGACCTATTTTCCTTCCAAGCAAGATCAGGGCCTCTCCTAGAGAACTTATTGAGTGTAGAACCTGAGGTGATGGAGCTTGAAAGTGCTAAAAAGGAAAAAGGAAAGGATCATGAGGACAATTCCACCATTCCAGGAAATGAGATTATAGTAGTTGCAATTCCTATCCAGGAAATAAGAGAGGAGACTGAGGACAATTCAAGTCTTTTGGAAGTTGGATCAGTTAAGCAGAATGAAGAAGAACAAGCAGATTCTCAATAGTCAAATTCGGTAATCATTCTCCCATCTATCTCTACTGTTGATGAAATTTTGGTTAGTGATGCTATTGAACAAGAGGATAACTTAGGTATAGATACTCAGACTATATTTGAGAACAACCAGTCTATCCCAGAACACAAAGTTCCAGAGAAGGGAGCTAGTCTGGGATCCAAAGAGCACACTTCTGAAGTGGACTCTAAGGATGAGGCTAGTCTAGAGCAACGGCTGGAAGAGGAAAAGGAGGAAGAGAAAGAGAAGGATGAATCTACTAAAGAGGAGAGCAGTCAGGAAAAGGCTAAGGAATCATCTAGTTCTGAACAGTCCGGAAGTAATTCCGGGTCAGAGCAAACTTACTCCTCTAAAGAACCACCTAAATAGCTAACTCCCAAGTATAACCTTGCAAGAGTTGATAAGCTGACCTCTACACTTAAGATGATTCAAGAAGTGGCAGTTGAGAGGCATGAAGAAAGCCATGTTAAGAGGACCCTCCAAAGCATCTGCTCTCAGCTTAAATCCATGGAGAGCATCATTTTTGATAAATCACTAGCTCCGAATTTGAAGTCTGAGTTAGGAGAAATTAAGGGATTAATGCAAAGTATTGAAAGAAGGATACAAGGGTATCCCTCAGCAGAACAAATTACAGAAGCTTCTCTATCAAAGGTTAATCTGGTGCTTAATCAAATAAACTCAAACATAGCAGGAGCAAAATCACTCTGTAGATCAGGCTAACACAGGAGCCAATAATTATTATGCAACATTGATGGATAAAATCACCTCTTCCTCTACTAAAATCACCACTAAAGTAAAAGAGTATCTTGACAGCAAGTTTGAAAGCTTGGCAAAATTCATTCCGAGAGCAATCACAGAAGGTGGAAAGGGCATGGTATCCGGATTGACTCTACTTAATGAGGAGCATCAAGCTCCCTAAGAAATGCTCGTTAACTTCCTTGATGAAGTCCTTCCTAAACTGTTAAAGAAGCAAATGGATGAATTCAGTGATAACTGCGGTAGCCATGTATCCGGAACTAATGACTTAACAAAAAATCTTCAAGATGCTTTTCACAAAGATCTCACTATACTCAACACCATTATCCATAACGTCTCGAGAGATATCTGCCAAGATATAGATCTTACTAAGTCAGGTATGCCTAATCTTTCAATTTCTACTTCCGAATCCTCCTCTTTTTCTATTCCGGAGAGTCTCCTAATTCCCATCTTCCAAGATCTAGTCAAGTATATGGGAGACACAGGCTTCTTTGGATACAAATATGGAGTAACTCTTCTCAAATATCTCTTCCCATATTTTGACAAAGAAGACCAAGCTCATGCACTAAGAATGATTCCGGAAATGACTAGATCCTACAAAGAGCTCTAGAACCTGGTAAGAGCTGTCGAACTCCTTCCTACCACAGTTGAAACAATTTTTGAGAAGCGCTCCTAAGGAAATGGAGACTATTCTGTTTACTCAGAGGCATGGCTGAATAGCTGGGACAATCGCACATACATGGTTATTGACCACCAATCAGATGAAAACAATAAGGGGGAGAAGAGCATAACCAACAAGGGAGAAGGAGATATAGAAGTAAATTGGTAAATGTTTAGTTAGCTATTGTTATCCTGTAAAATCTTGTAATAGCTAGCTTTGAATATTTTTACTTATATGTACTCTATATCTGTAATCTGAAACTTCATTGATGTTAACCATTGCTAATAGTAGAAGTATATATAGTGAAAATCATTTACACATAATTGCTTCTAAGTATAATCTGTAATTGTACTTCAAAAATCTAGAAGCCAAAGATGCAAAAATATTGGGGGAGTTAGGATGCTTAGATTATGGGGAGTAAATCTTGTAAATGACTAAGTATCAAGAATCATACTTAGATCATATCCCCTTATGCTTTATTGTGCTTAGTTTTTATTTCCATCAAATGGAGAAGATTGTTGGGAAACAATGATCCGAAAGAACCGTCAAGTAACTATCCGGATCAAGCTTGAAGAAAACAAAAACTTGTAAGAACTTAAACATGTAATCTCCTAAAACCATATGGAAGCATCCGGTCCAAATCAAGACATCAAGACATTCATTAAAGACTACAAGTACCTAAACACATAATAGAAGCATCCGGTTAAAGTTTGGAAAGGAAATAAACTTTGAACTGCTCAAAATCAGCATCCGGAAGAACTGATTGTATTAGCATCCGGAAGAAGACAGATCTAGAGATATTAATTCTAAAGACATCCGAAAGACTTAAATATCTAGACAAAGGGAATAATTCAAAAATTAAATTCTCTCCATTCTTTTGGTCTCTAAGTCAAAGATCCTTTCCCCATAAGAAAGAAAAAAATGACAGCTAGTAAGCTTTTTAGAAAAAAGACAAAGGACTGACACAGGAAAGAGAAAAGGTAACAACCTTTTGTACCTAGACCAACAAGAAAGGTGAGTGGAGCTCACACACTGGACTATTGGCGTAAAAGTTTTGTGAATAACTAAAATACAAGGAAAACGATCACTGACAACTTTTCAGCCTCAATCCCAAGAATTCAAACGGGACATTTTCACTATCTATTGGATTGATCAACGGCTACAGAAGTGCCACATATTACCTGATCAACGGTGAAGATTTAATTCAACTCAACAACCCACAATAGCTACATTTATGATGCAAATCCTATGAAAGGAAAGCTTCACAAGTTGATAAGGTGCTAGTTATTTTGAGAAAGCATAAACAAGAGAATTCGTTATTGCAATCAGTAATCACATCCCTCCAAGAATCAAACAATTCCAAATCTATTTGTAAGGATTCCCAAGTGAGTTATAAACTTGAGGAACTCCAAAACCAAAACCTTTGAAGAAAACCAAAGTGTAAAGATCTCATACTTTAGTGAGTAGTGAGATTGGGATATAGCTCAAAGTTGGTGCTTTGAAGCAGGATCTCACTGTAGGACTTAGCTTAGGTTTGGGGTAGAAATCTAAGTAGTATATCCTGCTAAAGATAAGAGGACTCAGCTAGGAGTTGGTGCTTCTAGTGGTATATCCTACATCTGAAAGGGGGTTACCATCTGGAGACAAATTGTAAGGATTAATTCTTGCTAGTTAGAAAGGAATTTACTATTGGAAAAGCTCGGAGGAAGGAAACTACGGGCACTAGAGTAGGCGGGGCCGAACTAGGATAAAACTCTGTGTTTGATTTTCTTACTCTTTATTTATTTGCATTATTATTCATATTTGCATCATCCGAATCCATCATATCCGGAACATAATCTAACACGCTACACTAAGACTTTTTAAAGTCTATTAATTTCGCAAAAAAAGGGTCATTCACCTACCTTTAACCTAATTTAGACCCTCATAGGGACTAACAGATCTTAACAAGTTTCTGGGAGTTCTGCTAGATACACTTCTGACTGATGATTACCAAAATGCTCATTGGAGAATCCAGAGGATTTTGACAAAGACCAGTATTGGTTTGAGCTTACTGGAAGACCTTACGAGAAGGAAAAGTGCTCTAGCAACCTACCGAACTATAAGCATAAAATTGTCCACAAGTTTCTAGCAAGCAATCTTTTTGGTCGTAACAATCAATCCATGGTGAATGAGGATGATCTCTTTATTCTCTACTGAATGGAAAAAGGAGAGAGGATTAATGTGGGGAGCTTCTTCATAGATTACATTCTTAGTCTTCCAAAAAAAGGGACTAAGCATATTCTAGTGGGCTTTCATATCCCAAAAATCGCCAACAATATGCTCACTTCCTTTTCTGCCTATGGTCTCATACCAATGGGTTATCCAGAGCCCATAGAGTTCATAACATGAACAAGTTTGGATTTTACAAGACCTTCAGCAAGAAATGGTATTTATGGCATGAGGTAGATGCTTTGAAGGAGACGAAAGAGAAGAGAAAGGCTGTGAAAATCGAAACTACCACTCCTGCTTCTAAAAAGAGAAAGCTCACCACTAAGATATCTGTTTCCAAGCTAGGGAAGCAGTTTGCTGATGAGGAGAAGATGGCATTTTTGGATAGGTGTGTTGGCATGACTATGAAAACTCTCTTGCCTATCATTGATGAGCTAGTTGAGTGAAAGATGGAATCTAAGAGGAGATTGAAAAGATTGGAAAATGAAATGATAAGCACTGGATTTGTGAAAGATACCCCCACTAATGATTTTACTACTAGGCTCTAACTTCCTGTGATTTCAATCTTTGCAACTAATGAAGACCCTGAGGAAAGCAAACAGCAACAAGTAGAGGAGGCAACTTAGCATCCCCCAAAGGCCTTTGAGTAAATTCCCTCTACTCTCTTGATTTCAATTTTTATGTATGCCACTTATGATGTAACATTTTCCACTTGCTCTCTTTATTTAATTTTTGTTGTTTGTATGCTTTGAGGAAAAACCATTGAGTAAGTGTGGGGAGAGGTAACTTTGCATGATCCTTGCCTTATAATCTTTGTTTATGACTGCTGCTTTGATATTGTTGGCTATTGCTATGTTTACTTTGGTCAAATTACTTCTTAGGATCACTCCCCTGCTTAAGGCATTTGTTTGACTTTGAGTATTGATTTAACTGTTTTGGATGTTCTATTTTGTGCTTTTAATCATGTTGTTTTGTAAATAGCTTCACTTCTCTTTTGATTTTGTAATCTTTTTGAACTATTTCAAAAAGTGTTTTCTATTTTGGCAATTAGCATGAGAAACTAATCTTTTGGAAATTAGTAGTCTAGGTAAAATACTTAGTTTTGGTTAATAATGGTAAAACTACAATTAGCATGTTAAGAAGATTGATTAAGCAAGTTAGACACAATTTAAAACTATTTTTCAATAAATAAGACTAAGATAACCAACTTAAATAAACACATTATTTAGTGAGAATTAGAGCCTAAAATTTTCTTGATTCATTATTCACTAAAATCAGTTTCTGTATCTATTCTTAAAAATTTGAAATCTTTTCTTTGATACAAAAAGTGCCTAAATTTTCATAATCATTCTTTATTGAAATATGAAATCATTTCTCTTGAAATAAATTGTTTGAATTCTTGTGAGAGGACTTGCATATGCAACTTAAGGCTAGAACTTGATTTAGGAGAATTTGGATATAGTACTTATTGAGACCACATCACTGATCACGACATGAGATGATTAAGGCACTAGGATTACACCGCTTTTTACCCAAAACGCCACCCTTACATAATATTTTCCCTAGATAAGCCCCTTTCAGCCTTAACCGTTTCTTTCAGGCACACAACAATTTGAACCCCACAACCTTTTTCTTTTTACTTTCCCTTTAAATTTCACCTTTGATTTTACCAAGAATTTTTCAAAACAACAAACTTGAACTACTAATGGTTGTTATCTTGTTTCTAAAAAATTATTCCAAAGGAAAAACTTTAGTGAGATTTCTTCAAAATTCTATTCCAGCCCTGTGCTTCATTATTACAAAAAAGAAGAAAGAAAATTGAATAAAAATAAGAATAAAAGGAGAAAAAGAAGAAAAATAAAAATAAAAAGAAGTCTGATAAAAAAACAAGCTAAATTTTTTTATTCTTTCAGTTGAATGCCTGATGTGCTTATTTACTCAATCCTTGTGCTGGAATGATTGCCCTTACTTGCTATTTGATTGCTCCAATCTTCAATTGATTCCCTTGAGACATGAATATCATTTTCCAATACAAGTAGTGATCATGCATGTTGTTGTACAATCATCAATTTTGTCTTGGTAGAATCCATTTACACACAAAAAGCCTTTCACTACACACCCCCAACCCTGAGCCTACATTACAACCCAATTAAAGACCTTTTGATTATGTTGTGATCAATATTTTAAGTAATGGAGATGAGACCGATAATCAAGCCTATGGACTTCATGTTTGCTATGTGTAGCTGATGAGTGATTTCTTAAAACTCACCCTTTAAAATATTTTGTGTGAAATGAGTGACATTTTTTGTGAGGAAAGTTGATTTTATCTTTGGAATAGTTATTGATAAATTAGCTTTGAATTGCTGTCTTAACCTGTTTTTATGATTGAGTTGCATGCTAAGTGTGGGGGTATTCATCATTAACCTTAAACTTTGTATTTTGTGTAGATTATTGAATTTTCCTAAGATATGATTGATTGTGGATTGCCACCTTTGTTTTTATTCTGTTCTCTTTTCTTCTCTTTTTAACTTGTTAGGAAAGTATGTTTTATATCCTTGTATTTTTACTTGAGGATAAGCAATTGTCTAAGTGTGGGGGAATTTGATAAGTGTAATTTGTATCATGTAAATACTAATCATTTAGCCTTGAAATCTTCTCATTATAGTGATAAACTATGATTTATTGGTGTTTTTTTATGATTATTTCAGGTCTCTACTTGAATTTGCTTAGGTTGCTACCAAGGAGCAGGAATTAGGGCATTGTGAGCACAAATTTGGACCGGAAGAATGAGTGGTTGTCACAACTCACAAAGATGATGACATATGACCAAAGATCCATCTTTTAGAAGAATATTAAGTGTGGAGAAGTAGAAGAGCAAGTGGATGGCGGTGGATGGCATCTTTTCAAGCGGTGCACTTTGGCTTATTCAACCCCAACTTTTGCAACTTGCAATTTTACTCTTCTCAAGATAACTGATTTCTAGAAGCTCTATTTTGATTGGATGAATATTATTTTGTAATATTTTTAAGCATGAGGTGGCATATCTAGAACCATCTTCCTTATGCTATAAATATGGACAAAGTTTCACTTTGAGACATCATCTCATATCACATTTTTAGGAAGCCTTCTAATTGGCTATCCATTACTGTAAAAATACTTAATATATGATTATTAGGATGGTTATTATTTCCAGAAACTTTTTGAGCTTTATTGCCATCTTTATGAGTAGCTAACTTCCTATTGGTGCTCATTTCCAGTGTGTAGCAGATCTATAGTATGATTATTTAACTCTCTTCTATTTTAGCATCATTCATTGTGGATTGTTTGGTATTGAACTTGAATCTCATAAGAATGGCCTAACTTATGCATAGTAAACAAGAAAATCTGATAAGTGACTTGATCACAAATCAAATACTAAACACACATCTAAAAAATCTGAAAAGTGATTAGATCGTGCTAGGGGTTTCACGTCTATCGAATGTTTGCATAGATCTTAATGCTTAAGGCGTAACTACAAAGGGGAATCCACGTAGCCAAGCTTTAAAGGACTAGACAAAGGGGTGGCCACGGCTAGTGACTAAAAGATGCAAGAAACCTAGATCCTTAAGTTCTAAACATGCTAAAATAAGAGGGAGAAATCATAACATAATCTGTGTGATCACAGAGAATACTTGCCACGTTATAATTCTGGTCGTAGTAATTGTTTACCGCAATCACTCTTACTTTCGTGCTTTTATTTTGCTTTTTTAACTTTCCCATTAAAATCAACTTTTTTGACATTAAACTCAGACTCACTGATTTACATTTTAATTTAAAGTGTTTTCCTTGCTCCTTGTGGAATACGATCTTGTATTTCCCACTAACTATTGATCACGACCTAATGCATTTGCTAAATTACATTCATTTGGCAAGTAACACTTAGCTTACTCATGCTTGATAGAATAAAATGATGGATAAACATAAATAAATAAATAAATAAAAGAGTAAAGCCAATAAGATGAGAAATGTTTTATCTAATAACAATATCCAAATCCTGCCGAGAATTGCTCTACTTCGAACAATCATACACAACACCACCTTTTTTCAGCTTTTTCCCCCTTTCATCATTTCTTTTCTATCACATTTTCAATTTACTTTATTATCTTATCAACATATCATTTTTATTAGATTAATTAAGCTCTATTATATTTTAAAAAATTTTAAAATTTATCACTAAGTTATATTATATTTTTATTAATCAATAAAATGTATAAAATTATCTTTTAATGTGACATATTTCAAATTAAATATTTTTTATTATTTATTTATTAATTTTTAAAATCACATACCCACTTCAAAATAAAAAATATTTTCTTGCTCCATAGAAAATTTTGTGACTCACAAAAATTAAGACAGTTAACTCATGTTTAGTTAGTACTGTAATATAGTTATAGTGTAACAGTATTTTATGTTATGAACTTAATAGCTCAAAATAAAATTATATCAAGATAGGGAGAATATGAGAGTATAATTTTTGTATTGGTTCTTAATTCTATATAATGAGGATCTATTTGTAGGAAAAGTTATGAGACATAAAAGTAATTACAATTATTAATTAATAATAATCATAATATACTTCAACTTGAGGCATGTCTCATTGCAAGGATAACGAGATTAAGATCTCTAAAATTTGGACATCGAATAGCATGATTTGGCCACTAATTAACATTTTGCATGTAAATTTTATTTTTTTAGTAATACAAATTTTAAAGACGCGGAGTATTGAATTCTCACCTACACACTTGGAAGTGTACCAATTGAGTTATATGTAATTGATAATTTGCATGCTATATTATTAAAAATCCTATGTTAACATTTTCCTATATGAGATTATTCCTAATCAATCTAAATTAAGAATAATATCAATAATTAGGATTAATATTGATTAGGAAGATTATTTACAATTAATTGTATTTATGTTGATTTATTTGTTTCATTTTCTCATAGGTGGTTTGTATACTATAAATACATATAAATATAGTTGATTATTCACAACTTAGAAATACAATATACAATTTCTCAATTTATCTTTTTTTCATATTTTTCACATGGTATCATAACAGCGTACCTGTTACTCTTGAAGATCATCGACTATCCATATCAACAGCATGGCTTATTTGACTTAGCCATGTCTAACTAGTAACAATAACATATATTCTAACGCGTCAGGTTTGTTCTCTCAAAATGCAACAATTAATTCGGTTTTTGCAAAGCCATGGATTCTTGACAGTGATGCCACTGACCACATCATTTCGTTTCACAAATATTTCACACAAAAACGTACACCTTCAATTATCTCTGTAAAATCACCCACTGGTTCTACTGCTCCTATCACATTCACAGGCACTATTCATTTTAATCATAATATCCATTTAGAACATGTATTATGGGTTCCATCCTTCAATTTAAACCTTATTTCCACTAGTAAATTGCCTAAATCTATCAATTGTAGTATTATTCTCTTACCTAACAATTGTATCTTGCAGGACTTGGTTACGGGGAGGACGATTGGTTTGGGTGAGCAATGAGGTGGTCTATATTACATGTCACCTTTCATTCCGATACTAAACTCCTCACAAACTTTTAATTCTTTCGATGTATGGCACATGTGCCTTGGACATCCATCTTTAAAATGCCTAAAAATAACTTATTACTTTCATCCAATAAAAAATGACATTTCATAATAATTGTAACATTTGTCCGATGGCTAAACAACCTAGACTTCCTTTTTCATACAGTTCAATAAAAACTAATTCTCCTTTTGATCTTATACATTGCGACATTTGGGGCCACATAAAATTGCAACCCATTTCAATGCTAGATATTTTTTAACAATTGTCGACGATTTTTCTCGGTGTAAATAGATTTTTCTTATGCAACAAAAATCAGAAACACAATGTTTTATCAAATCATTCATTACCTTTGTATCTACACAATTTGATAAATCTATTAAAAAGATTCGATCTAATAATGGTGCCGAATTCATTTCCATGCGCCAATTTTTTGAAGAAAAAGGTATTGAGTGCCAGTTTTCTTGTGTTTTCACACCCCAACAAAATGGGGTTGTTGAACGAAAACACCGCCATATCGTTATTGTTGCTCATTTCTTGTTATTTCAATCAGGACTACTACTTTAGTTTTTGGGTGAAAGTGTTCTCACTACAGTATACCGCATAAATAGATTACCCACACTTCTTCTTTCTGGCAAAACTCCTTATGAACGTTTGCATAATAAGCTTCCCTCATATGACCATCTTCGAGTATTTGGGTGCCTATGTTATTTCACCATTGTACAACCCAAACAAAAGTTTGACCGTAGAGCTTGTCAATGCATTTTTGTTGGCTATCCATCTACTCATAAAGGTTATAAGTTATATGACATTACTTCTTCCACTTTCATCATTAGTCGAGATGTTATTTTTCATGAAACTACATTTCCATATCAACATCACCATCCTTCACCTACATCTCCACTTTTGTTGAATTTAGATCTTGATCTTTCTCCTTCACCAAATCTCAATAATGAGCCCTTGGAAAATTTTCCCTCAACTAAGTCACATCCCGTCGATTAATCGCATAATATCAATGAGTTTCACCATATTGATCAGTCACAAAATGTTTATTAGTCGCATTCTGTCAACGAATTTCCTTCTCCACCTTCGATTCGGCAATCTTCTTGAAATCGCCAAGCTCTAGTGTGGCATAAAGACTAATTTGTTCCTACTCAAGCCTATCAGTCCATCATCATTCCAATGTCCTCCAAAGGTACAAAATATCCTCTTTCTAATTTTTTTGTCATATTCAAAATTTTCACCCACACAATGCACTTTCCTTGCTAACATCATAGTTCAAAAAGAACCCACTTCTTATGAATAGGCGAACCTTAATCCTCACTGGCAAAAAGCCGTGGCTGCAAATTTAAATGCATTAGAAGAGAACAATACTTAGAGCATTGTGTTACTTCCTGCCGGTCATAAACCTATTGGCTGTCGATGGATCTATAAAATCAGATACGTTTCTTATGGGAGTATTGAGTGCTACAAGGCGCGACTGGTTGCTAAAGGTTATACACAAATAGAATATCTTGATTACGATGAAACATTCTCTCCAACTGCCAAACTTATCACATTACGGTGTCTCTTGACCGTCGCTGCAGCTCATAGTTGGTTCACATACCAATTAGATGTACAATATGCATTTTTACATGGTGATTTACATGAGGTGATTTATATGGCTCTTCCTCCCGGTCTTCTCCGACAGGGGGAAAATCAGGTGTGTCGGCTCAACAAATCATTATACGACCTCAAAAGAGCCTCTCGAAATTGGTTCTCTACATTTTCTAATGTGATTCAATCAGCGGGTTACCAATAGTCCAAAGCAAACTATTCTTTATTCACAAAGCATGAAGGGTCCTCATTCACTACCATTTTAGTCTATGTAGATGATATCCTTTTGACTGGAAATGATCTAAAAGAAATGCAACCCCTCAAAGATTGCTTACTTCAGCATTTTCGTATTAAAGATCTTGAAGATTTGAAATATTTCTTAGGGATTGAGTTTTCTCGTTCCAAAACTGGAATATACATGTCCCAAAGAAAATATATATTTTGCAATATACGTGGCTCAAAGGTGCTCGTCCAAAAAAATTTTCAATGGAGCAGCATTCAAAGTTAACTGCAGATGATGGAGAACTATTGAAAGATCCATCCTAGTACATACAGCTAGTAGGAAAGTTAATATACCTCACAGTCACTAGACCTGATATAGTGTTTGTAGTTCAAACATTAAGTCAATTCATGCAATCTCCACGTCAACCACATTGGGCTGTTGCAATTCGTATCCTTAAATACATCAAAGGATCTCCAGGACAAGGCTTGTTATTTCCATCCAAAAACAATTTCACACTTAAGGCATATTATGATTCAGATTGGGCAGGATGTCGAACAACTCGAAGATCAGTTTTAGGTTATTGCGTCTTCCTCGGTTCTTCTCTTATTTCGTGGAAGTCAAAGAAACAAACCAATGTATCAAGGTCATCAGTAGAAGTGGAATATCATGCAATGGCTAATGCATGTTTAGAGCTAGTATGGCTACGTTATATATTGCAAGATTTGAAAGTCTTGTCTGATGTTCCTATACCACTATTTTGTGATAATCACGCAGCACTACACAATGCAGCAAACCCCGTGTTTCATGAGCGTACAAAGCACATTGAGATCGATTGCCATATTGTGAAAGAGAAGCTGCAGGCAGGAATAATCAGTCCTTCATATATACCAACTTGTCACCAACTTGCAGACATTTTTACAAAGCCACTGGGGAAGGATCAGTTCTTAACACTGTGACACAAGTTGGGAGTTCAGAATATTCACTCACCAACTTGAGGGGAAGTATTAAGAATCCTATATTAACATTTTCCTATATAGGATTATTCCTAATCAGTCTAAATTAAGAATAATATCAATAATTAGGATTAATGTTGATTAGGAAGATTATTTATAATTAATTGTATTTATGTTGATTTATTTGTTTCCTTTTCTCATAGGTGGTTTTGTATACTACAAATACATGTACATATAGTTGATTGTTCACAACTCAAAAATACAGTATACAAGCTATCAATTTATCTTTTGTTCATATTTTTCACATATATAACCAGGAAAAATAAGAAAAAAAAGTTTGTTACCTGTTATATCTAGGGCCAGTTTGGGGTTGCTTTCCCAAGCTGCTTTCCCGGAAAGCTCCATTTTCAAACTTTTCTAAGTTGATGTCCCAACAAGTTTTGGAAATCAATAATAAATAGTTCTTAATTAATTAGTATTAAAACTCAAAATCTTGTGTCTAATGTCAAAATATGTTATTTTATTAAAAGTTTTTAAGTGGAGCTTTTTGTGACGGCAGCTCCGACAACAATCTCAAATGGGCCATTAGTGTTCATGCATAGTGCGTAGCCTATTATTAGCTTTGGAAAAATTTCAACAAATTAATTTAAAAGCTGAAACAAAAGGATAATGAATAAAGGTAATATTGACGAAAGAAGGAAGAGCTGAATCTATATATCTATATGTAAAAGGAAAGAAGTTCTAAATTACTTCTTTATCCCTATAATAATTTATATATAAAAGGAAAGAAGTTCTAAATTACTTCTTTATCCATATACCTTTTAAAAGAACTATTAACCTTTTATTATTCTATTTGTTTTATTTTAGTACCATATTATTCCAATTTATATATATATATATATATATATAAAGTCCTAAAATACCTTTTTACCACAATGTAATTGCATAAAAGTATACATTAAAATTCTATTTCAGAACAAAAATTGAATTTTAAAATAGTATTCACTAATTCTTATGGATAATAATGGAATATTTTTAATTATTTGATCAAGTGAAATAATTAAAAATATTCCATTATTATCGCAATAAATCTTTAATAAATTCACAACAAACTAAATTTATAAGAAAAATATTTAGGAATTAATGTAACTCTTTTCTCATCAAATATTTGACATGGAATCACAAGATAACTGCAGAAAATTTTAATTTATAATCCTATTTAATAAAAAAATTAAATTTTATAATAATACTTACTCCTGTAATGTAATATTTCAAATTATTTAGTCAGCTAATATATCTCCTAAATCTATAAATAATAAATTTAATTTGTTGTTCTTAATTTTATTTAATTCTGTTGGTTATAATCCTACTTAAGAAAAACTTGAATATCATAATAGTACCTGCTCTTTCTTATTTAAGAATCAGTGTGACTATTTTTTCCTCATCAAATATTAGTAAAAAAGTATAAATTATAATCCTATTTAAGAAAAGATTTGAATTTTATAATAATAGTTATTCATTCTTATGGATAATAATCAAATATTTTTAATTATTTGATCAACTAATATATCTCTTAAATATGTTTCAAAATTTTAATTTGCTTTTTATTATATTTAATTTTATTTTATTCTATTGATTATAATCCTATTTAGGAATTAATGTACTATTTTTTCCATATCAAATATTTGACAAGGAATCACATGATAACCGCATAAAAGTATACATAAAAATCGTATTTTAGAATAAAAATTTAATTTTAAAATAGTACGTACTTCTTGTCATGGATAATAATGAAATATTTTTAATTATTTGATCAAGTGAAATAATTAAAAATATTCAATTAGTATTACAATAAATCTTTAATAAATTCACAACAAATTAAATTTATAAAAATAGATTTAGAAATTAATGTGTCTCTTTTCTTATTAAATATTTGACATAGAATCACAAGATAACTGCAGAAAATTTTAATTTATAATCGTATTTAATAAAAATATTGAATTTTATAATAATACTTACTCCTATAATGCAATATTTCAAATTATTTGGTCAACTAATATATCTCCTAAATCTATTAATAATAAATTTATGCTGTTCTTCATTTATTTAATTCTGTAGGTTATAATCCTATATAAGAAAAAACTTGAATACCGTAATAGTACCTGCTCTTTCTTATTTAAGAATCAGTGTGACTATTTTCCTCATCAAATATTGGCAGATTTGAATTTTATAATAGTACTTACTCCTTCTTATGGATAATTTTATAATAGTAACTCTTTCTTATGGAAGATAATGAATTGTTTTTATTTATTTGATCAAGTGAATTCAAATTCCAAAATTTGATCTACAATGATGATAGACAAGTAATAGATAAAGCTGCAAATGTTGTATATAAAGAGGTTTTTCGCAATTTAATTTGATACATGATATAACATATTTTTTATCTTTAATATTTTCTATTTTCTATTATTATTATTATATTACAAAATAAACTTATCATTGATATATTTATTACAAATGACCTATTCGTGCATCGCACGGGTACTACACTAGTATATATATAAAAGAAGAAAAGTCTTGAATTACTTTTTTACCCCTACACCTTTAAAAAATAGTAACATTGTACTATTAATTTTTTTTATTTTACAACCATATTATTCCAATTTATATTACTCTTATATATATATATATATATATATATATATATATATATATATATATATATATATATATATATATAAAATACTATTATTATAGAAATTGGTTAATATCTCTATAATAATGGTAATTAAAATTGGTTAACATTCATACTAATCATAACAATACCAAAATATAAAATTAAAATAATAATAACAACAACAATAATAATAATAAAATATTTAATGAGTATTTAAAATTGGTTAATAGTCATACTTATCATAACTATACTAAAAATATAACACATGTTGATTACAAATTTAAAATAAAAATAATAATAATAATAAAAAAATATTTGATAAGTAAAAAGTAGTCAATTAAATTTTATAGAGTTACATTATGGAGTTACATTAATTCTTAGAGAGTTACATTAATATTACTATAATAATGGTCTCATATAATATTATTGGAAAATATAACTATAATAATGATATTTTGAATTTTATTATTTGAAAATATTACTATAATATTATTATTAAATTTAATAATAAAATGTTACTATTTTTAAAGGTAATATTTTATTATTAAATTTATTTTATTTTATTTTATTACCATATTATTCCAATTTGTATTACTCGTATATATATATATATATATATATATATATATATATATATATATATATATATATATATATATATATATAAAATACTATTATTATAGAAATTGGTTAATATTCATACTTATCATAACAATGCTAAAAATATAACACATGTTGATTACAAAATTAAAATAATAATAACAATAATAATAAAAAATATTTGATAAGTAAAAAGTAGTCAATTAAATTTTATAGAGTTACATTAAGGAGTCACATTAATTCTTATAGAGTTACATTAATATTACTATAATAATGGTCTCTTAATAATGGTTAATATTATTTGAAAATATTACTATAATAATGGTATTTTGAACGCATCCGACTTAGATTATCTTTCAATGGTGCGGTTAGCATAGACACATCTTATAGAGTCACAATAATATTACTATATTAATGGTATTTTTTAATGAATAAAATCAAAATAACTGATAAGTGGAAAATGTACCATGAAAATATAGGAATAATGACTTTGGAATCACTTGATTTGGAGTTATATTATGGATTTTATAAATGTTTTAGCAAAATGGAGATTGTAGGAAAATAATCCAAAAGATTGTAGCAGAGTTGCGAGAAAGAGGGAGAAAAATGGCATTTTGGTGAGTAATGACGGGGCACACTAGGAGAGGACCTAAAGTTAGTTCAATGGCGTAAAAAAAAGGATCTTTTGGAGGTACAATGGACGAATGGAAGGTTGCCACTTATTTTACTTAATAGCCAAGCATACTAAACTTGTGGTTATGAATTTTTTTGTAATAGTTTAACATGTGCAAGTGGCAAACTTGCTTAAGTCCCTTGAATACTATAAAAGGGCACCTCTTTTGCTTTGGAGAGCAGCTTAGGCTCACTCTCTTCATCTCCATATTTTTCTCTTTCATTTTTATGAAACTAACTATGTTCTTTTTTATTTTGCATTTTATTTCTTCACTTATGAGCAACTAACTTCCCTACAAGCTTGCTTGGCACTGCCGGCGGCTCGTTTTTGGTGTAGAACCTTCTTTATGCTAACATAACTCTTTGTTAAATTGATTATTATTCGTGCTCAATTGTCTTGTAGGTTGGGCCAGGAGAATTGTGGCCATAGACCTAATAATAATCACATAAAATTTACATGTACCGAGAGGAGACTAAATTTATGCTAAGGGTTTCTATTCAAGTAAATAGAATGTTTTCTTATTCCTAATGAATTAGATTATATCTAGTGAGGTTGAAAGATAAGCTAGGTAGAGTTTAATATAAACCAAGTGAGGTAGATAGATAAACTTGGGGTTATTAGTGCAAGAGACCTTAGATCTAGGCACCTTAACATGTTGGATACAGAAGGGGAAGCACCATGAACACCGCCTAATTGCTTGGTAAAGCTTATGTTTTCATACCTTTGTTATTTTCGTCACTGCACTCTTTAGCCTATTTATTTTAGCTTACTGCAATCTAGTCACTGTTTTAATTTACATTACTGCAATCTTGTTTAAATTAGTTTTTAGCTCACCAATCCTATAAATTGATATCATTTAACTACTGAATTGCCTATAAAACTTAATACTTCCTTGCTCCTCGTTGAAATGACACTTGGTCTTTTCCTGTGCTACTAATCCCGATCTAGTGCACTTTCTAAGTCCATCGGGCACACAACGATTTTTTGGCGTCGTTGCCGGGGAGTAACATGCTAAGTTTTTAAGTTTTTGTGTGTAATTTGGTAGTTTTAATTTGTTTGTTCCATTTGTGTAGATTTTATAGATTACAACAATCTTTTGTGGACAACAAAAGATGGAGAAGCAACCTCGACCAAATAGGAATGAACTTCTTGAGGAAGATGGCAAGTTAAACTTGCCCCCACCAAAGCAAAGACACAAAAAATATTTGAAACCATTCGTAGAGGGACATCCTTTTTGTATTGTGATACCCCACGAAGGGGAGAATGTTTTCGAGATCAATGCTTCTATGATTGAAATGCTTCAAGCTAGTGTTCAGCTTGGAGGTTTGCCCAGAGAAGATCCGAACTCTCACATTGAAGATTTCATGATTATACGCAACACTTTTCATACATGTTGCGCAATCTCCAATGACATCATTCGACTTAAGCTTTTCCCTTTCTCACTTCAGGACAAAGCTAAAAGTTGGTTGAAAAATTTGTAACCAAGTTCTATCACTACTTGGGATGATATGGTGACCGCATTCTTGCTGAAATATTTTCCACCAAGAGAGGTGATAAAACTCAGAATTGAAGTGAGTAGATTTTTGCAGCAACCTAAGGAAATCACTCTTTGACGATTGGGAATGTTACAAGGAACTACTAAGGAAGGTTCAAAACCATGGCACTCCTTTATGGATGCAAGTTTAGAATTTCTATAATGGATTGGCAAATGCTTGCAAGATCCAAATAGATTCCGCAACAAATGGAGACCCTGATGAACTTGCCCCAGAAGAGCTCTATGATTTGATAGAAAGATTGGTCAATACTAGCTATAAGCGGTATTCCATTAATGAAGATTAAGAGTCGGAGGCTATATCTAAGCTTTCTTACAAGGTTGACTTAATTTTAGAACAACTTGCCAAGCTAAATGCATCAGCAATCTTGAGTATGCAGCAATTTCATTGTGATTTTTTTGGAGGTAATCGTAAAAATCAAGAATGCAGCAATCTTCAGTCCAAAAGGAGCAACCATCAAAACTTTACTTGGAACCAACTGCCGCAATCTCAACCTCATTTCCAGCAACCTCACAATAACTTTTCTTCACCTCCGCAATCTCATAATGCTAAGAAATCAGAAATGGAGGAGGTAAAAGAAATGATGATGCAATTCATGAGTTCCCAAAAAAATTCCAACAAATCAAAATTGGGTGAAATGAAGGAGATAATGTCATAATTCATGAAACAAACTCAAACTTCAATCATGAATCTAGAGACTCAAGTCCAACAATTTACTCAAAAAAGGAAAAGAACAAAACTCAAGGGAGGAGTGCAAGGCCATGATGTTTACAAGTGGTAAGGTAGTTGAAAATACTAATAAAATGGTTGTTGTTGATGTTAATGACAATGCAGGAAAGAGTGCACAGGAAATCCAGTAGTTTGCTAAAACTCAGGTTTTGTAGTCTAAGAATACAACGGTTTCACAACATTTTTCTCTACAATCTTCTGAACACATTCGGAATGAGCTCATACTTGATCAGTAACTTATTCCAGCTTACTAACCACAGATTCCTTATCCTCAACTAGCTACACAACATGAAATGGCCAAGAAATTTGAAAACTTTTAGCAAGTTGTTAAATTGCTTGACATTAACATTCCTTTTGCAGGAGAACTTGAACAAATTCCAATGCATGTGAAGTTTTTGAAGGACTTGTCAACAAGCAATATGAAATTGGTGAAGGTAGCAATGGTACAACTCAACCGAGATTGCTCTTCAATTTTTCAAAGCAAGCAACCTTGCCCATACTACATTTATAAGTGCACTTTACAATTTAGGAGAAAGTATCAGTTTAATGCCATACTACATTTATAAGCAACTTGGTTTAGGAGAACCACAACCCACTAAAGTGTCTATACAACTTGCCGATAGAACCATTAGATACCCTAAAGGTATTGTTGAAGATGTTTTAGTAAAAGTAGAATAATTTATATTGCTTGTGGATTTCATTGTAATGGATATGCACGAAGACCTATGTTTACCTATTATTTTAGGGAGACCTTTTCTTTCTACTAGTCATGCTTTAATTGATATAAATGATGGTAAACTTACTTTAAAATTTCACGATGAACAAGTTGTTTTTAAAATGAACAAAGCAATGTAATATCCTTCTATTTGTGATGATGGTTGTTATTTTCTTGATGAAGTTGCTGAGCACTTAGACCCTCTTGTTTTTTAGAAACTTAATGAAAATTATTTTGAGGAAGAAGAGGAGATTGTAGAAGATCTTATTTTTGACAAGAATGTTGTAGGTACAAGAAGGTTGCAACAAAACAAATTTGATGAATCTGGGTTGGGTAATTATGAGAAATCCTTAAGTCACACAGAAATTCTATGGCATGGTCAAAGAAAGGGACTTTAACCGAGACAACAACTTCTTTTATTTTCTTCTAAATTGAAATTATCTCCCGGTAAGCTTGAGTCATGATGGACAGGCCCTTATACCGTCAAAGAAGTATTTTCACATGGGGCAATTGAAATCATCAAGAAAAATGGGGATATTTTCAAAGTGAATGGTCCAATGCTAATGCCTTATATGCCCTATGAAGAAGTTAAGGTTGGTGCTAAAAAGTTGCAACTTCATCCACCTTATTCAAGTTTCATACATGAACAACTCCTTGAGTAACCTTGAAGGAATTTGGTGTGCGCTTCAAACACCAATTGAAGCAATTTTTTATGAGCTCAAGCTCATTTTTCTATCCTTATTATTATATACGTTATTTTTATTAAGAACATATTTATTTTGCTATATATTTGATCCTTGCTTATTGGTTTTTGTAGGTGAACAATTGATTAAGTATGGGGAGGCCACACGGAGATCATATTCCAGACTTTTTGTTGCTCATCATACTTAATTCCATTCATCATTGATTCTGGAAAATTGCCAAAATCGGTTCGATTTTCAGAAATGATTATTTCTCCATTTTAGAGCAATTATTTATACATTATTTCGCACTACAAGATTACAACAGCTTTATTTTTTTGCCTTCAAATATTTCTTGCCAATCAGTTACTCTGGTATGTTACTTCCACTTAGCTCTGTAATCTTATAAGTTTTGTTGTCTGCAACCCTCCATTCTTATGACTGCATTCTTGCTTTGAGGACAAAGCAACTTTTAAGTATGGGGATGGGGGGCATAGCCCTTGATTTCAAATGGTATTAATTTCTATTGCTATTTTACTTATTATTAACATGGTATATTGACTGCAAGTTTGAATTCCCTACTTAGATACATTGCTGAACTCTTTTGTTTTGTTTTAAACTTTTGATTTAATGTCTTCTTGCTTTGTTTTGATAAAATTTGACCAAAATTTTTTGTTTTCCTCTAAAATATTTTCTGTTTTTGGAAATAAGCATGATGCTTTGATCTTAGAATGTAAGTTAGTCTAAAGAAAATTCTTTGTGTTTGGATTTAAATGGTAAACTTACATTGGCATGCTTTAAAAAAGTTGATTAAGCAATATAGATCTTCATAAGGAACTGTTTTTCAATATTTATGGCTATAAATAATACCTACTACAATCTACCCAACTTTAGTGAGAATTTGAGCCTTAATTTATGATAACAAGATTGCTATTGAATTTTTCTTGATGAGTGGGCATGCATTTGTGTATTTTAAGCTAGAACTTGATATGGTTTAGTACTTGTTGAGACCACACTTTGATTACTTGCATGACATGATAGAGGCAACTAGGATTAACTTTTCTTAGCCAAAAGCCACCCTTTCACAAGAATTTTCCCTTAGATAAGCCCATATGAGCCTTTAGCCTATTTCTTTCTTTAACCACATAATTTAAGCCAATAATCCTTCACTTTGATTTCCCTTCTACCAGGATTTTTATCAAAGAATTGTTTTTGACAAGATTGCATCAACTTTATATATACCGCAGGCTTGTGCTTATCAAATCAAAGATCCAATACATAAAAATTTCTTGAGTTATGGTGGTAAAAGTTGCTATTTTCCAACTTATGGTTCATCTAAAAGCCAACACATATAAAAAATCCTTTAGCTACACAAATTTTTGGATTTACTTTAGTAAGCTTGTTTCCCCTTTAAAAAAATTCTTACACTTGTTCGAATTGATGATATAAGACCCCTATCTTCGTTGGAAAAATTCTTGAAAACTCAAGCTATCCTCTCAAGATCAATTGATCTTTGAATTGATGTTCTTCAAAGCTAAAATTAACTTTTGATTCTTGCACAAGTATGTTGTTGTGCCTACTGCAGCCTGATGTAATTATTTGATAAATTCTTTTGATAAAATCCTTATCCCATATGACCTTTGATCATCACACCTTACCCCAATCCTACATTACAACCCTTTATAAAGTCCTTTTGATTATATTTTGTAGTCGATAATAGAGGTGGAGATGAGACCGATTATCAAGCATATGGTCTTAAGAATGCTATGTATTGCTGAAGAGTGTCGTCTTTAAATTCCCTTGAACACTTTGAGAGAAAATTGGAGTGAAACCTTTAGTGAGGCAGTATGGTTGCATTGATGCCATGTTTATTGATTTACTAGCTCTCAATGATTATCTTGACTTGTTTATGATACTAAGTTAATATACTAGTGTGGTTAAGCTCATCTTTATCCTTAAGCTTTGCATTTTCTGTAGACTCTTTTGTTGTTTTATGGTGATAAGTAGATTGTTAATTGCCACCTTTGTTTTTGACATTTTTGCACTTATCTTTAACTTCTCAGCTTTTTCTTCTTGCTATGAGGACAAAGCAATATTTAAGTATGGGGATTTATGATAAGTGGAAAATATTCCATGAAAATATAGGAAAAGTGGCTTTGGAATCACTTTATTTAGAAAAATGGCATTTTGGTGGGTGATGATGTAGCACACTAGGAGAGGACCTTAAGTTGGTTCAATGGGATAAAAAAAGGATCTTTTGGAGGCACAATGGACGAATGGAAGGCTGCCACTTATTTTACTTATTGGCCAAGCATACTAAACTTGTGGTTATGAGTTTTTTGTAGTAGTTTAACTTGTGCAAGTGGCCAACTTGCTTAAATCCCTTGAACACTATAAAAGGGCACCTCTTTTGCTTTGAAGAGAAGCTTAGGCTCACTCTCTTCATCTCCATATTCTATTTCTCTTTCATTTTTATGAAACTAACTAAGTTCTTTTTTATTTTGCATTTTATTTCTTTACTTATGAGCAGCTAACTTCCATACAAGATTGCTTAGCACTACCGGCTGCTTGTTTGTGGTGTAGAACCTTCTTTATGCTAACATAACTCTTTATTAGATTGATTATTATTCGTGCTTAATTGTCTCGTAGGTTGGGCTCGATCTATGTTATGTGAAAGCAAGATGGACCGAGAGGAGAATTGTGACCATAGACCTAATAATAACCACATAAAATTTACATGTACCAAGAGGAGACTAAATTTATGCTAAGGGATTCTATTCAAGTAAATAGAATGTTTGCTTATTCCTAATGAATGAGATTATATCTAGTGAGGTCGAGAGATAAGCTAGGTAGGGTTTGATATAAACCAAGTGAGGTCGAGAGATAAACTTGGGGTTATTAGTGCAAGAGACATTAGATCTAGGCACCTTAACATGTTGGATAAAGAAGGGGAAGCACCATGAACATCGCCTAATTGCTTGGTAAAGCTTGTTTTTTCATGCCTTTGTTATTTTTGTTCCAGCACTCTTCTGCCTATTCATTTTAGCTTACTGCAATCTAGTCAGTGCTTTAATTTACATTACTACAATCTTGTTTAAATTAGTTTTTAGCTCACGCATCCTATAAAATTGATATCATTTAACTACTGAATTGCCTATAAAACTTAATACTTCCTTGCTCCTCGTGGGAATGACACTTCGTCTTGCCTTGTACTACTAATCAAGATCTAGTGCACTTGCTAGGTCCATCGGACACGCAACAATAACAAATCTACATATTAAAATAATAAAATTTTATTTCAGTTATAGTCATAATAATAATCATAACAATACTAAAATATAAAATTGACATAAAATTAAAACAAATCTTAATAACAATAATAATAATAATAATAATAATAATAATAATAATAATAATAATAATAAAATATCTGATGAGAAAAAAGAGTCACATTAGTTCTTAAATAGGAT
Source organism: Euphorbia pulcherrima (assembly GCA_947683365.1). Classification (NCBI taxonomy): domain Eukaryota; kingdom Viridiplantae; phylum Streptophyta; class Magnoliopsida; order Malpighiales; family Euphorbiaceae; genus Euphorbia; species Euphorbia pulcherrima. The sequence goes on from CANTUS010000007.1 coordinate 30,133,696, forward strand.
TATAATCAATAGAGTCATATTTTTTAAATTTTAATTTGTTGTTCATATTGCTTAATTGTTATGAAAATTTTTTATGAGTTGATTCTTAATTTTTTTTTACCAATGTGAATATTTGATATGTTATTGCTAACTTTTCCAATTATTTGTTAATGTATAAGAGCTTTCTTTACTTTAATTGATTTTATTTTACATTATATATGAGCAGATTTCATTATTGTCTACAATAATTATTAAATTGGATATTATTTCATGAATTGAAATCGGAATTTTATGAATCTGATTTTAATATATTTCTCGAATATATTTGATTTAGGAAAATGATAAGAATTAATAGAAATAACTACTTTTTGTAAGGAAATAATTAATTACGGTGAATTTTAGAAACAAATCAAAATAATATATATCTCTTAAATCTATTTACTTAAAATTTAATTTGTTGTTATTGATTTTATTTAATTCTTTTGGTTAAAACCTATTTAAGAATAAATTTTAATTTCGCAGTAGTACTTACACTTCTTATTTAAGAATTCGTATGACTCCTTTTTCCTCATCAAATTTTGACAGGAAAGCATAAAATAATAGTAGAAAAGTATATTGTTCATCATGTTAAAGCAGAAACATAATTCAGCGGATGATATCAACCCACTTAGGGTGCAACTGAAGATAGATTTTTTATGCGATATAAATCCAACTAAGATGTAATGGACCCTCAAAGTACGTGTTCTCTGCCTTTGGACCACTCCAGAATGAAATAAACCAAATGCAATATTTACTACTGATAACTCACCAAATATATCTCGCCCGTCTCGTCCTAGAGACCGGGTCAACGAAGAGCCGTGTGGCTTGCTCTGCCGACTAAGTTAGAAAAACCTGAAGCCAGCTAGAATCTCTTCCCAGCCGGAGAACATACAAAACTGGAGACCACGAGAAGCCTTGAACAGATATAGTCTCGAGACGACTCACGACTGGCTCGAAGGCATCTCCGTGCCTTACAAGTAAGGAGAATCTGGGTCTGACTCTAGTCCCTATATTCTCTCCTCTATCCTTATCCTAATCTACTTGGGATACAAGGATCAGATATGTATAAAGAGTTCTAAACTCACCACAATTGGGACTCCTTATTCCACTGAGAATAGGCTAGCTCCTGCACCTATAAATAGGCCCCTAGGTCAGTTCAACAGGTATCTCATCTCTCTCATAAACACTTTTACAATATTCCTTAGAATCCTTTACTAACTTAGGCATCGGAGGGTCCCCCACGGGGTAACATCAATCGCCCCCAAGTTTGTGCGTTGTTTTGCAGGAATTCATTCATTCATAGATTCAAGATAATTTGATATAAGTTTAATTCTGAGATATCAGATCCAGGTACGATATTTCAGTGGTGCGGTGAGTGTGGACTTCGTTTACTTGCTCAGGCAAGAATCGTCGTTCATCGAAAAGAGCACTCTAATTCAGATTTTTGGGTGCTCTCATAGTGACCATGTCGCACAAAAACTTTGAACCAACTATTAACTCTGGCGTGGAAAATACCTATGATGGTATTGGAAAAGCCAATTCAATTAAAAAAATGCCATTCATGGCGGATCTCGTGGCAAAGACGCTGCATACCGCGGGAAGTTCAGGAACTAAAGAGGTGGAGGAACGCTCCTCGCATCCTCTCAAAGAACTGGATCCTTTCTTAGAGATTACTCGACAGGCAGCACTCATGCCGTAGCAGTAAGAACTGATGATGCAATCGACCTACAACCACTTTGTATCGGTAGGCCACCTAGGAGGGAAGCTATACAAAGATATGGTGGTTCCACCAGAAGTGATCGTCAACCACAATCTACTCCCTCAATTCGACTCCATCACTAGTGCACTAACGCCCGTATCCTAGGTAATGGAAGGATTTAAGTAGATGATGATATCCCAATCGGTATCAGTCCAGCCGGTCGTTCCAACAGCTAAAAGATTGGTTCTAACTTAAACGCCTCCAGGTAGTTTTACAGAGTTAGACTTCACAACATTATGAGGAATTCTAATAATGGCATAAGAAGGGAAAGAAATCCCGACTGGAATATTGTTACAGCATGTAACTTCTAAACTCAAAGGAGTAGCTATTGACTCAACGGTTGTAACCACGGAGTAAGATAGAGCGGATAAAACTAGGTCCCGACGCAAGTTAAGAAGGAAGAAAGGAAAAGGGAAAAAGCTTAGGTCCCCATTACCTCTCCTTCTGAATCTTTCTCACCTTCCTCTAAGTCTGATTTGGGAAGTTCAGAAGATTTTGATACCCAATTCAAGAGACGGCTGAAGAAGTATGCTATTTCATTCGAAGAGCCGATCAGTGAGAAGACTCTCCCCATTCAAGAAGAACATTCTAAGTCAAAAGCTACCTGAATACATCTTCTCACCCATCTTGGATAAATACAGTGGGAAGGACGACCCAAAATTACACATGATAGATTATATCGACCGGATGGATATTATAAACGCCCTAGAGGCCTTCTGGTATAGGTATTTTCCCACAATTTAAACCGAAGCAGCCAACCACTAGTTCCTCTACCTGGCACTTAACTCGATAAAAGATTTTGAGATGCTAAGAGAAAAATTCTAGAAGCACTTTTTGGGATCGGCTCAACCAGATAATGTAAGTTGTGACCTTCATAGCGTAGTACAAAGATCGGATGAATCCTTGCGGGATTATCTAAAAAGGTTTAGCGAGGCTTGTATAGGCATTGCTGATTTGGATTTTGGGACGGCTAAGGAGGCCTTGATAAAAGGAACCCCAATGACCACCTCAAGCAAGAAATCATTACTAGGAAACTAACTCACTTCCCCCAGATGATTGGCATGGCCCAAAACTTACTAGAGGTGGACGAATTAAGTCACTCTAGCAAATGGAACTCTGATGACAATGACCATCCCAAGTGGGATAATAAGAAGGGGAAGAGAAAGAGGAACCGAAGTCAAGGCAGTAGTCATAGGTCCAGCCGGTATGATCGAGAAGAAGACAAGCCAAAACTAAATACATCATTGAGCAGAATTTCGGTAGCCATCAAGAACAAGCTGGAGAGGAAGAGCATTTGGCTCCTAGATGTCCGAGACGGTAAAACCTTAGGAAGAGATTATGATAAGCCTTATGAATTTCATAAGGCTAGAGGACATTATACAGATGACTGTAGAGTCCTAGCAGAGGAAGTATACGCCCTGATTATGGCGAGGAAGTTCAGCCAATTCATTAAAGGGGTGATAAAAATGGCAGAGAGGCGTGATGACTCGGATAATTCTAAGGAAAAGCCCAAAGAAATAAAGAAGGCTGGTGGTGACAAGGGAATCAAGGTAATGGTGATACACAACGGCGGTGATAGAGAGCCGCCTTCCAAAAAAGTAAGACATCCTTCCAGCCATCCGCTTACACTAAGCAAATAGCTTAGAAGCAAATAAATCCTATAGGAAAGCAACCATGGTAAACAAGCCCCACTTGGACCCACTTGTCATCGAAGCTCTGGTGGAAAATTGCACAGTATACCGGGTGCTTGTTGACACAAGAAGTTCTGTAAATTTGATCACTAGATTGGCATTTGAGCAGTTGAAAGTGAATAATCATAGGGTCTAGTCGGGCTATGCCACAATGTTCGATTTAAGCAGACACACCACCGTTCCCTTAGGAGAAGTCAAGTTAAATGTGGAAAGAGGTGACCAAGAGCATGTATACCGAGCGGAGGTAGACTTTACCATTGCCGAAATTTCAGTCGGATTTAACATCATATTAGGATGCCCCTTCTTGTAGGAATCGTCTGCTTCAATATCTCCCGCTTACTTGGTCTTTCAAATACCAACTAAAAACGGGATGATAGTGATAATAAGAATCCCCAAGGTGGCTCACGAAACATATATAGCCTCGTTGAAAGGAGAAAAATAGCTACCTCAGCATGAAAGATCGGAAGAAGACTGAGAAGATACTAGCTCGAATGGTAATAGTTCAACAGCTGAGCCGGTGGGCGAACAATAAGTACTGATGGTAGGATTGGGTAGAGCATTACAGGTGGCTAAAGACCTAAAAGTGGAAACAAAAGCTAGCATCAATGCGGTCCTGGTTGGACAACAACACATATTCTCATGGAGTCACAATGACTTGTTAGGATTCCAGCTAGAAATAATACATCATAGCCTTAACCTCAACTCGGTGGTGACCCCAGTGGTATAAAAGAGAAGAAAGCATGCCCTCGAAAGACAAAGGGCCATCAGAGAAGAAATAGATAAGTTACACAAAACCAAGCATATCAGGGAAGTAAATTACCCCAGATGGCTAGCAAATGTTGTGTTGGTTAAGAAACCGAATAGAAATTATGACATGTATATAGATTTTATAGACTTAAACAAGGGTACCCCAAAGGACAATTATCCTTTGCTAAGTATTGACCAGTTGGTAGATTCTACAGCTGGGTAGGCCGTCTACTCCTTTTTAGATGCAAAGGCCGGATACCACCAAATTCCCATGCACCCAGCAGATGAAGAAAAGTCATCCTTTGTTACTCACAAAGGAACATATTGTTACATGGTCATACCGTTTGGATTAAAAAATGCTGGAGCAACTTTCCAAAGGCTGGTAAATAAAATTTTCGAAGACATGACCGGTGAGACAGTAGAGGTTTGCGTGGATGATATGATAGTGAAGAGAAGAAATGAAGAATCATATGCAGATGACTTAGAAAAAGTTTTTAAAACATTGCAGCCTACCAACTGAAGCTCAACCCGGAGAAATGTGTCTTTGGGGTTAAGAGTGGAAATTTTTTAGGCTTTATGATTTCAGAAAGAGGCATCAAGGCAAACCCTGAAAAAATAGAAGCCATTATCCAGATGGAGCCACCTCACACTTTAAATGAAGTTTAATGTCTCAACGGAAGGATTAACGCTTTAGGATGCTTCATCTCTTTCTCAGCAAAGAGGTGCATGCCTTTTTACAAAGCAATCAAGAAGGATTGGGATTTCAAGTAGGATCACGATTGTCAAGAGGCCTTGAATAGAATGAAGGATTTCTTACCTAAACCTCCTCTCATGGGCTGCCCTAATGTTGGGGACACATTTTTATCTCTACTTAGCAGCAACAGATGAGGCAGTAGGAGCCATCCTGATTTGAGAAGATCAAGAAGAGCAATATCCAGTCTATTACACCAGCAAAGTGTTGAGAAACGCGAAACTAAGTTATTCGAAGATAGAAAAGCTAGCCTTGGCCCTTGTCCACTCGGCTAAGAGACTCAGACCTTACTTCCAAGCACACACCATCGTAGTAAGAACCAGCGTTCCTCTCAAAAAAGTGTTGCAAAGGCTAGATACTTCTGGCCGCCTAACTGAGTAGGCCATCAGGCTTGGAGAATATGACATACAATTTAAGGCAAGGAAGGCTTTAAAGGCTCAAAAGTTAGCTGACTTTGTGGTGGAATTTATGGGCATTGAGCCAGAACAAACCATCCCTTCTGAAACTTGGACAATATTTGTAGACAGTTCCTCCTGTGTAGAAAGTGCCGACATCAGAGTTTATGTTCAAGGATCCGAAAGGACCAGATTATCTTATACTGCCAAGTTGGCTTTCCCTTCTACCAACAACACGACTGAGTATGAAGTAGTGATTAATGGATTGGAGCTAGCTAATGAGATTGCACCCGATATAGTTGTGCTTAAAAGTGACTCCAGGCTAGTAGCGAATCAAATCAATCAAACATATGGAACCAAATGAGCTGAAATGATTAAATACTTAGCTAAAGTAGGAAATTTATTGGAAAAACTTAAGGCCAAGGGAACCGAGTGAAAGATTGAGTATGTTTCTTAGACTCGGATTGAGATAGCGGATGAATTAGCGAAGGCAACCACAGGGAAAGACTCATGGAAAGAGCTAAGTTACCCTTATGAGGTCTCGACTCGGCCAACATGTGAAGAGCAGGGTGAAAGCCTATGGATCTATAAGAAGCCACTAAGGTGGATGCAACCTCTATACAACTACTTGGCTTGTGATAAGTTGCCCGAGGACAAAATCGAGGCTGAGAAAGTAACCCTGAATTCTATACGGTTTGCATTGGTGGGAGATGAATTGTACAAAAACTACTACTCGGATGTATGGCTTAAATGTGTCACCCTCAAGCTAGGAAAGCTTAATATAGAATAAATCCATGAAGGAAGTTGTAGATCCCACCAGGAGGTAGAGACACTACTTAGGAGAATCACCCTAGCCGGATACTATTAGGAAACTATCAAAGCTGACTCACTTGCCACCAATGCTAAATACATGCAAGGATGTCACACATTCTAAAAGCCAATCAAAAGCTGATAATGACCGGTTGGCCATTCGCATATTGGGGTATTGACATCGCCGGACCAATGCCAGAAGCGTCCGGCCAAAGGAAATAGATATTGGTGGCAATCGATAAATTTTCTAAGTGGGGTGAGGAGGAAGCACGTAGCTTGGTCACAGCCGAGAGGATCATTGACTTTGTTTGGAAGCATATAATCACTTGGTTTGAAGTACCAAAAAGAATAATAGCGGACAACGGCTCACAGTTTATCTCGAAAAAGTTCAAAGATTTTTTTCAAATAATAGAAGATAGAAAATCACTTCTCCTCCGTGGCACACCCACAGACGAATGGTCAGATAGAAGTCACCAATAGAACCCTGGGAGAAGGGTTAAAGAAGAGGGTGCTAGATCAAAAAGGAAGATGGTTGGATGAATTGATCAAAGTCCTATGGTCCTATAGAACCACTCCTTATGGAACAATCGGTCAAACCCCTTACTCTCTAGTCTATGGAGTTAAAGTAGTTATTCCCATCCAGATCAGAGCCCCATCAGACCGAGTGGTATATTATATGGAGGAAGAGAGCAACATCAACATGAAGTACCACTTGGTCAACTTAAATGAAAGAACAGAGCGAGCTTGGATTCTCATGGCGGCTTATAAAGAAAAAATTTCTAGATACCACGACAGGCGTGTACGAGAAGTCCACCTCAAAGAAGGAGACCTAGTTCTCAAAGACTCGGCTACCTCACAGGCCCAAGGGGGCAAAGGGAAAATGGGCGATAATTGGGAAACAAGATCACCAAAGTCATCAGGCTGACCACCTATAAGCTAGGTACTATGAAAGGCAAAGAGCTTCCTATCACATGGAATATTGCTAATCTTAGACCCTACTACACAGTAAATACTTAGGGATCCTTGTAGCTACACTCTTTTTCCTTTCTTGAGGATTTTTCCCATTGGGTTTTCCCTCAAGGGAGTTTTTAACAAGGTGGCTCCCCTCAAATTAATATTATTAATAAAAGCTTTCTTTTATTCATACATTTGCCTCAATAAGTGTTGATCACACTTTATGGCATATCACCGGCACAACATAAGACCGGTTTAAATATCTCGTGCACATAAGACGTAGTTAAAACTACGGCAAACAGTTTTTAGGCGGTCACACTCTTAGAATACAAATAAGACCGGCACAAAATAAAATAGTTGATGAAAAAGACTATGAGTAAGACCTAAGCAATCATCTAAATGGCAGTAAAATGTAAGACAGATTTAGATAAACAATAAGGCACAGAAATAAGACCTTAAAAAACTAAAATTATGCCCTAAAAGGCTTAAATAAAGCAATGTACATACAAAAAAGGCCAAGAAAGGGCTAAGTACAAAAAGATTAAAAATTCTATACTAAGGTAGAATCTTTGTTGGCATACGACTCACGATTTTCCTCTGGAATAACTTGAGTCTCACCAATTTTCTCGCTCGGGATATCCTCCTCGATAAGTTCATCTTCATTCACCTTGGCTCTAGGATACTTAACGGTTTTCAATAAATCTTTAGGGAGATCAGGATGAAGCTGCTTACAGGCATTATAAACACGACGCCCAAATTCAAAGTCGTCATCCACCATCCCCTCAATGGATTAGATGTACTTAGCCGCATCTTCCACTTTTTTGCTAATGGTGGCTTTCAAATCCTCCCAAGTGGCAGCAAGGCCGCCTTTGGGCTCCTCAAAACTTTTAGAGACTATCTCATATGATGACTAGAGAAGCTCATGCTCTTCTCTTAGCTTTTTCAGGTTCTCTCCCAAAGTTTTGTTTTGGTCGGTCACCTCATTCACTTTAGCTTTCAGCTTGTGGCACATACCTATTGCTTCCATTAACTTCTCAATGTTGGTCCTCTCAGCATCTACCCAGTGGAAAATGTTGGCCGCCGGGATAGAGACTGGATAAAAAACAAAAGCATGTTAAGCATGAAGCAAGACTCGTAAGATGGATTTCTAGAAGGGAAATAATACCTAAACGATCGATTTGAACAGGCGGGCCACCACCGTATGGAATTCCTCTAGATCATATATACAGTCCTCTTCTTCCAATAGAAAGGCCTGAAGAAGATACTACTGGATAACCGGCAGATTAAGGGAAGGCTTATTACCTGTAACATGGACTAGGGCATCCTTCACCAAGGAGAGGGGAACTCCCGATTCCTCAATAGGTGTATCAACGGTTTCCTGTCATGAATCATGTTAGTAAATCAAATTATACATAGAGGTAAATGAAGGTTTTAGACGGCATAAAATGTACCGCGTCGATAACCTTAGACTTTTTCTTTCTATCCTTCATGGACAGTTCAGCTGCATTCGCATTCCCCATCTTCACTCCTTTCTTGGGCACCATTTCCGTGCTCTTACCTAGCAAAACTGTATTAGTAGTTTTGTTAGAAGCATCGTTAATGATCTCCGGAGCCTAGTAGTTATTGACTTATCGCAGGTTTTTCACCCGCTTGGCTATAGCATTAGAAACTGCATTCTTAACTCCTGACATTGCTGAAAAATAGCAACAAAAGTAAATAAGGAGGAAAATAAACTAACCCAAAGGTGGGGGACTAACATATTATTCATAACCATCGTTAGAATCCAAGTTATAGTCAATAAGCCTAATATTATGGACAAAAGCGTAGGAGATGTCGCCTAGAAACCATATGCCCCTCTTCAAGCGTTCAAAAATCTCCACATAAACATCCGTGTCATTCTTTGGAACCTTGAAAGGAGGTGGTATAGAAGGAGACTACCGAGTGGGAAATATAGGCGCCCAGTCTTTCAGTTTAATAAAAACAAAGAATTGCTTAAAGTTCTTTACCAATCCGCCATATAGGTAAAGGAGTAGAACCCGTTCTTATGCGAGAAATGCAGGTGGTCCTCACCTTTATTCATCTTACAAGATGTGATCCATCTGAAGAACTTCTTGTCAAAACCCAGCCCCAATGGCCCACTATGTCACCCTAATAGTTGGGGTGAATTTGGCCAGACATACCTTCCAATAGTTAAGAAGGTCATATATGCCTTGGGGAAGGGGATAAACAAAACCAAACCAAGCCTATTCTAACTATAGGCTGAACCATCTTTAGGTGGCTGGTGGACCAGTTGATTTCAGACGGCATCATAACTTTGCCACTTGCATCTAAGGGAAAGTAGCCCTCTCAAAATCCAGGTCTATCGAATGAGCTATCAACACCGTATCCTCAATATGAGGAGTCACCTTTTTATCCTTCAAAATGGGCGCAATCGGTTTCCTCTTTGCTATCTTCCCCTTACCCTTCTTAACGGCTCTCTTCTTCCTATACCCCCTGGGTCCATGATTAGGGCGTTCTAGGTGAGCCGGCTTCTCAACATCATTGCCCTCACCGCCACTGCCTGCCCATGTCAGGTCAGAAGAGTGTATTTGCGAGTTAGAGGCAACCTAACTAGATGCAGCCCTTTCTTCATCACCCTCTATGTGATCCATCCTCCCGGCTGTCTTTTTAATCCTAGGGTTATGAGGCAAGTTAGAACAGTCTATGTTAATAAAAGTACGAGAAACCAGGTCAAGGCACTCCCCACGCAAAATGGTAAGCAAACTCTCGCTTGAACTACTACTTAACGAGGATAAAGACATGGATGCCTAAAAAAAGGAAAAATCCTAAAACAAGTTAGAGTTAGATCCAGTCACTCTATCAAGATCTGTGGTCATTTTTTCGGCCTGGAGGGATTCAACCTTAAACCTATGTTTATCATGTTCATCAAAATTCATACACTGTGACGTAATATCAGATATGGCATAAAAGGCAGTTTAGCAAGAACTCATTAAGTAAAATTTTTTAACATGGAGTGTAGGCTATGGTGGCACATAGTCAAAAGCATAGTAGTCATAGACATAGTATCCATGAAAGGAAGAAGTATGATAAAAGTTACTTACTTGCAAGAGATGACAAGTTTGAAGAAGCAGATGTCGCCGGAAAAACAACCTAGAAAGCTTGGAAATAGGAATTGCTGAAGCGAAGTGGAAAAAATCAGGCAATCGAAAGTGATGAAATGTGTGGAAAAAACGTTTAAATAGGAAGAAGCATAAAAGCGAAGAGTCACAATCATTAAAAAAATAGAAGCACAGTGCCACGTGTCAATCAAGGTCAGGCTGGTTCAAAATTTCGAAAAATCACATCTACCGCCAAAGGATATGAAAAGACTTGAGCTTCTCAAGGAAGCTTCGAGAATGCTTGGGTCATAACTGGCCACGAGCCCTAAACATTAGCCCACTCAGAATTTGAGCCAGTTCATGCCGTCAGAAGCCCTAAAGAACTTCTCACACGTATAGGGGGGTTTCTGATAACTTACCAAATATATCTCGCCCGTCTCGTCCTAGAGATCGGGTCAACAAAGAACCGCGTGCCTCGCTCTGCCGATTAAGTTAGAAAAACCTAAAGCCGGCTAGAATCTCATTCCAGCCGGAGAACATACAAAATCGCAGACCACGAGAAGCCTTGAACGATCATAGTCTGAAGATGTCTCATGACCGGCTCGAAGGCATCTCCATGCCCTACAAGTAAGGAGAATCTAGGTCTGACTCTAGTCCCTATATTCTCACCTCTATCCTTATCTTAATCTACTTGGAATACAAGGATCAGATATGTATAGTAAAACCTCGATAAAGTAATATTCGGTAAAATAATATTCGCTTTAAATAAATAGTTTTCTTCGATCCCGACTTGGGCTAGTTATATTAAAGTAATATTCTCGTTAAATGCATTAGATAATAATTAAAAATAAAGTATTAAAGGCCCCCAAAAAATATAAAGTAATAATTACTAGAATAAATCAAGAATTTATATATATATTTCTATACCAATAATACAAGTTCAGTAATTATTTCTTTTTAAAATATGAATCTATATATGATTTTTGTATGCCTTTCAAATGATGAGAAGACATTATCTTAGATTATGATTTTTAAACATCTAGCATTTTTCGTTTATAGTTAACATAAAACGTATTCATATTTCACATACATGAATATAATTACATAGAAACATTAAACTTCATTTATTCTTTTACCTTCTCTAAATATGAATAATAAATAAGCAAAGTCGACACCTTTTGTTTTCTATGTATATGCATGAACTCATTAACTTTCATTAACACTTTTAAAATTCTTCATTCAAGTATTTTTTTTCTTTCTCATGGCACATACTATAAAATACTCTCTAAAATAATAAATATTTATTTATCGATAAATGAATATTTTATGCACTTATCGATAAATTAATAATCTCGATAAATGAATATTTTTTCCGAGTCCCAAGCATATGCATTTATAGAGGTTTTACTGTATAAAGAGTTCTAAACTCACTACAATTGGGACTCCTTATTCCACTGGGAATAGGGCAGCCTCTGCGCCTATAAATAGGCTCCTAGGCCAGTTCAACAGGTATCTCATCTCTCTCATAAACACTTTTACAATATTCCTCAGAATCCTTTATTGACTTAGGCATCGGATGGTCCCCAACGAGGTAACACCGATCGCCCCCAAATTTGTGTGTTGTTTTACAGGAATTAATTAATTCATGGATTCAAGATAATTCAATATAAGTTGAATTCTGAGATATCGGATCCAGGTACGATATTTTCAACTATTGAAATGGTTTTGCAAAACGAAAATGTATGTTAATAAATTATCTGTAATTGAGTATTAAAAAATTTATCTCACTAAATGCTTAATAAAATTGCATAACTAATAAAAAATTCTACTCTTTTTTATGTATTGTGATATTATTTTATTATTATTAGTATTTTAATTTTAATTTCAATTTTGAATTTTAAACTACAATTAACAATTAATTAAATACACGTATTTTTTAACAGATGCAACTGTTGAAAGTGTCAGCCGTGATGATGTGCAAAGCCATTTCATGAATGGAATTAACTGTGCTTTCTTGAATTTGGAACTTCAAGATCATGAGTATTTATGTAAAATTTTTCATGCTATTTGCATGTATTGTTCCTTATTAATTAAAACTTTATTATGAAATCAAAATGCAGGCAGAATAGAATATCAGCAACATTCTGGGGTGAATTTGTAGAATAAATATCATCTCATTTCAATTCATCTAATGATGAACGAATTATTGTTGTTATGCAGTTGATACGTGCTCGAGAATATAGAGGTACTGAATTTTTTTAATTTTTTTTGTTCTCATGTAATTGCATTCAACTATAATTTTTAAAATCACTTTCAACTAAAATTGCAGTATTTCAATTTAATTAAAAAAATTTCACAAATAAATTGTTAATTTCAATTTTAATATTGTTTTAACAATGTAGGTAAGTATGGGGTGGCTAATACTTGGCATGCATCCAAATTGTGGATTAATCCGAGCCTTCCTGAGGTATCGGAATTTAAATCAAGGTAAAATATTACAGTTATTTTTTATATTAATTTAATTTAAATATTTAAATATAACCAACATAAAAATGTTGTACTTTACAATCTTCCTAATATCAATTTCTTATGGTTTGAGTTTAGATTGCTCTCTATTAGTCAATCGGACTCTGAAAGGATAACTCAGGTATCATCCCAAAACGCATACTTTGTGTCTAAGTGGATCAGTACAAGTAAAGACAACCGCATAATTGGTGGAATGTAAAAGTAAGTACACTATTTTTGGCAAGCAAATTTGTTTAAATTTATATATATATATATATATATATATATATATATATAAGCAATAAAGAACTAAAAGACTTCTTTGCCCCTATACCTTTCAAAAGAAATATTTCAATTTTATTACTAAATTTGTTTTATTTAATTACCATATTATTCCAATTTATATTACTATAATAATGGCATTTAAAATTGGTTAATATTAATATTAATCATAACAATACCAAAATACGAAATTAAAATAAAATTAAAATAAAATTAAAATAATAAGAACAACAATAACAATAGTAAGAATAAAATATTTGATGAGGAAAAAGGAGTTACATTAATTCTAAATTATAAACATGTTTAAGAATAAATTATAATCCTATTTACAAAATAAACTTATCATTGATGTACTTATTATAATCCTATTTGTAGATGAAGATAATGCACAAGTTTCGAGCAATCGAGCAAAACGGATAAGGAATTAATAAGGAGAAGAATAATTGATATGTATCTCTTTTTAAAAAAAGATTAGTATTTGTTGAATTATTGTCAATATTGCAATATTTTAAATTATTAGAACAATTAATATATCTTCTAAATCTATTCATTTAAAATTTAATTTTTTGTTCGTGATTTTATTTAATTATGTTGGTTATAATCTTATTTAGGAAAAAATTTGAATTTTGTAATAGTTCTTACTCCTTAGTTAGGAATCAGTGTGAATCTTTTTTCCTCATCAAATATTGGCAAAAAGTATAAATTATAATCCTATAAAAGAAAAGATTTGAATTTTATAATAGTACTTACTCCTTATTATGGATAATTTTGTAATAGTACCTCCTTTTTATGGAAGATAATGAATTATTTTTATTTATTGGATCAAGGGAATTCAAATTTCATAATTATCATTTAAGTATATCTATCAACTATGTATTTCCTAAATCTATTTTCTTAAGATTTAAAATGTTTTTGTTGATTTTATTTAATTCTATTCTGTTGATTGTAATCCTATTTAAAAAAAAATTCAAATTTAATTTAGTTTCTTATGTAAAGATATCATCCTATCAATTATTTATTCTAAATATTTGAATGAGAAAAGCACATAACTCAAGAAGAATTTCTTATTTTGTCACTTATCTTATCTCCCTCTTTCTTTAAACTGCTCATTGTTCTTTGAAAAAAAAAAGAATTAGATAACTCAGGCCCTTTCTCCTAATGATGATGGACAAGTAATAAATGAAGCTACAAATGTTGTATATAAAGAGGTTTTTCGCAATATAATTTGATACACATATTTTTAGCTTTTTTTTAAGTAGGAATTTTTTTGCAAGAGCCAAGGTTTGATCCCTGGTCATCTCCATCAAAATTAGTGAATGTATCACTTAACCAAAGGCTAATTGGTTTTTTTTAGCTTTAATATTTTCTATTTTTATATTTTTATTATATATATATATATATATATATATATATATATTACAAAATAAATTTATCATTTGTATACTCATTACAAATGACATATTCATGCATCGTACGGGGACTACACTAGTATTAATATAGTTGATAAAAAAAGAAAACAAACTGAAATATATTGTTATTAATAATAGAATAAAATGAATTTATACACCCAAGGAAAAATTGATAAGAAAAGAAAACAAGAACTGAAGTTAGAAAATATTAAAATGAAAAAAAAGAAATTGCAAGGGAAGGAGGGCTTATTGGATAAAAGAGCAATTTACAAAAATATCTTAATTTTCACATTTATTTGAAATGAGCAATAACATAAATACAATATTTAAGTTTAGTTGGAAATTGACCATATGTAAGGAAATTATAACAATAATAAAGAAGGCGGAGAGAGAATTTGAGAGAAACTTTTATTTCTTATATCTGAGGTATATTTCAAATGAAGAAATTGAATTCCTATTTATAGAGAAATACAATGGTAAAAACGGTAAATAAGTAAGAAACATATTACATCAAATATTAATGATGTGGAGCCAACATCAATTATATATCACCTGTCTGCATAGTGGCGGCTGATACATCAATAATTCAACACTCCCCCTTTGATGTATCATTTGCCGTGAATGAGACACTGCCTCGTTAAAAACCTTACTAAGGAAAAACCCTGTGGGATAAAAACCTCAGTTAAAGGAAAACAAGAGCATAGTGTTTACTCCCCCTGTTCGCGAGTTAACTGGAGATCCTTAAGACGACGCATTCCAATGCTGTAAATCAATTTCTTGAAATTGAGGAAGGTAAATCCTTGGTAAACAAATCTGCTAAATTGTTACAAGAGCGGATTTGTTGAATACTGATTTCACCATTCTTTTCCAGATCGTGAATGAAGAAAAACTTTGGTGAAATATGCTTTGTTCTTTCTCCTTTCATATAGCCTTCATTCAATTGAGCAATACAAGCAGCATTATCTTCATATATTATTGTCGGATCTTCCTTGACTGTAACTTTTCCACATGCTTCTTGGATATGTTTGATTAATGATCGCAACCACACATTCACGACTTGCCTCCTGAATCGCTATTAACTCCCCATGATTTGAGGAAGTAGCTATAATCATTTGTTTTGTCGATCACCAAGATATAGATGTACCTCCATATGTGAAAAAATAGCCCATGTGAGATCGAGCTTTGTGCAGGTTGGATAAATAACCCGCATCCGTGTATCCAACTGATTTAAGCTTAGACTCATATGAATAAAATAAGCCTAAATCAGTAGTTCCTTGAAGGTAGCGCATTATATGTTTAATTCCATTCCAATGTCGTCTTGTAGGTGTAGCACTGTATCTTGATAATAAATTAACAGAGAATGCAATGTCTAGTCTTATGTTATTAGCAAGATACATCAAAGCACCTATTGCGCTTAGATATGGTACATCAGGACCGAGAACTTTTTCATTATTTTCTCTAGGACAAAAAACATCCTTTTTCACATTGAGTGATCGTACAACCATTGGGTTACCCAATGGATGTGCTTCTTATTGGATATGATGTATGCCCTTAAGGTAATTAGAGCGATATATCTTCATTATGTAATAGTACGAATAATTGGTTTAATCAATAAAGGCATTTAATCTTTTGTTTATATCAACATGCTTGTATATATATATATATATATATATATATATATATATATATATATATATATATATATATATATTAAAGCTGGTTAAATATATATTCATTGCTGTATGCAAAAGTCCTCGACATATCATAGCATGAAGTCAGAGAAATTATAGTTGGACTATATTTGGTCGAACCTGCTTCATGTGCAATTATGATTATATCTAAACTATCCTTAGTCATAGTTTCATCAAGAAAGGATATTGATGAAACGGAAATACTAGCATGTGGTCAACTTTCTTGGAAAGGGTCCAAGCAGTTAATCTCCTAAAGACTGAAGGTGGTGCCTTAAGTTTGACACATGGATATATCTGGGAGAAATATTGGAGACTGCAGCAAGATAAACACTTGGTATATATATCAATGTGTTAGTGTTTATCTTCATGTAATAAGCTTTGTGAATGTCCTCATACTTGATATGCTAGCTACCTTGTGTGGTACTATTGCTATACTTTGGGTCATTACTATGCACTCATTAATTTAGGGTGCTACGGGTGATTACGGGTATAGTGATGACAGCACGTTCGTAGGCTGAGTAGTCGGAAAGAATCCATCGGTCCTGATATATGAAGGAGTTGTACCTGGCCACTTGTTGAAGTGTTGCCATAAACCTCTGATCAGAGTATGTGTTTGACAGAAATGATTTCTAGTTAAACACACTATGGTAAAAGGCAATATAATTTGGTAACAAGTAAACTACTGGGATAGCTTGGAGCAACCTCGCCCTTAGTGGGTTAACACTTTACCCAAACCCTATAAACCAGATGGTACTAATATTAAAGAATGGAAGGAATTTATTGCACTGGATAACTATTGCATTAACTGGGATTAAGTCATAAGCATAAATGACGTTCCGAGTAATGGGAGACGGTAGACCCTTGTTAGATGCATACTATAGTAGTTTAAGGTAATCGAGTATTCACAGTCTAGAGCATCGAGCCAATAGTTCCATTAGCGCAAGGGTTGGTTAAGCCTTAACAGCTCAATACTTCGGGATCCTATAAGGTCACACACATTGGACCTACATCAGACTAAGTAAAGAACTAATAGATCCATTCTATTACAAAATATATAACTTAAATAATAATTGGATTATTATTTGATTGGTTAAAATTGATTAGATCAATTTTGGATAAACCAAAGTATTTATTTTGACCAGAAACTAATTAATTAGAGTCATAAATAAATTATAATTGATTAGATCAATTTTGGTTAGACCAAGAAATTTATTTTGACTGGTGACTAATTTATTAGGGTCAGAAAATAAATATTTGAAAAAGGATTAAAAGGAGAATTTTGCATTGGCGAGTTTAATTGGACCGAGAGTACAAAAGTATTTTGTATAGGCTCGAGTGTGCGGGAGTACACTGAAAGATGTGTGAGAAATGTTGGGCATTGCTCGTGGTAGCCCATGAAAATGGGTTGCACATGCGGAGCCCATGTTGCCTTATGGCACACAGAGTGTGCACGCCGTGTGCACATGGGATAGGAGTAATTACTCCCATCCTACATCGCCCACAGGGGGAGCATTTTTGCTCCCCCAAGCCTATATATAGGCTGTCCCCTTTCCTTTCAAATTGTACCAAGCTCAAAGCATAAATCCTAAGCGAGATAATTAATCTCTCGGGTAATTGAGCAAGTTAGTTTTGGGGAGCCTGAATATATTCAGGCACCTTTTAGCATGCTAACCTAGGTAGAGAATTATTTAGTTAAGGCTTTATTTAACTTATATGCAACTAATAGGAGTTCCTAGGGACATGGACACATTTTGAATTTCCGCCATGCCTCTTATGCATGTTCAATCTGACTGTCAATTCCCAACAGTGGTATCAGAGCCTGCCTATTTAGTGCATAATTAAGTTAGAAGCAAACTAAATATTATTTTCTAAATGAAATAATTTGTTTATTTAATTGTTTGGAGCAATATATATAAACTTGTGCCTTTCATTTCAAGGTTAGAAAATGGTTATGAATAATTTTGAATAAGCATGCTCGACTTACTCAAATTATACAAGTGTCAGTAATTTATTTAAATTACATGGGTTATAGATGCTTCAAATTTGCATGAATTGGAAGAATGAAATTTATTAGTTCAAGGGAATCCATTGGTCTACAAGTTTGTGCCCGTATTTGTTCTGGGTAAGGATTGGGCTTGGTGTCTACTCCTCATAGGGCACCTCTCCTACCTGGGAACCTATATCGGTGCAATTTGAATTGACCAACCGGGGGATTAATATGAACTAATTTATTTCTAGTATATAAGATGGTGCTTATATATGATCTATAACAAAGTAAAAAATTAAATTTATTGAATAAAAGCTTAAAGGAAATGCAATATAAATATAACAAATAAAAGTGTTAATTATTTTGCATATAATCTAGGTTGATGGAATAATTATAATAAAGAGCTGAACCCACCTAAGGTTAGACCTTATAAATTAATTCTAAAATTCCCTGAATTAATACAAGTTATTATAATTTTGTCCATCTGATAAAATCTTAGATTGGGTGAGACGTTTAATACCAATAAAATCCCAAAGTAAATATATTAAGGCAAGTTGTTGTCTGCCTTACTCAAATTTATAATACGGTCTCTTTGGGCTATCAAAGTGCTACGCAAAGCGTTCCTTCTAGTCCACATTGATTGGTTGTAAAGTTTGAGATATGGTTTGCCTTAACAAAACTGAGGTAGTCCACCATAAAATTGGGGGCTAGGCCCAGATTTGAGACATATTCAATGAGATGCTAATATAAGAGCACACATCCCTTAGGATTAGGGAAGTTAAATGAATTAACAATTACATGTAATGCAAAAGGAATGGGATTCTGACTATGACTTACTATTATGACTTGACTCAAAAAATTAGGGGTTGTAATAGACTAGTTATAGATGCTACCTACTAGGAAATTTAGCTAGGCTAAAATTCATGAATTCAATAGAATGAGCTATTGTAAATTTTGAAGAAAATAGTAGGAAAATGTATTTAATTAAAAGTCCTCATATCAAATACGTGTACTTAAACTAATATCTAAACACTTTTCTTTTCTTATATCTTAGGTTGAAATCTTTATTTAAATACAAATGTTCTCATTGATAACTAATTTTGATTGGCTCTAGCTTCAAAGGGTTTGTTTAGAAATGTGGGGATAGTCCTAAAAGCCTTGGGCTTGGCATGTACTTTGTATAAGCCCGAATCTAAACAACATGATGCAAATAGTTCTGCTTGAAATAGATATGCATTAAATATCTAAAAAAAACTAGGATACAACACCTTAGAGGTTGTTAACATCCATGTTACCTTATATGAGTAGCTGGCAGGAGATAAGGATAAACATTAAGTCAGATGTTAGGATCCATGTTACCTTAGCTACAAGGGCATCATAAAATCATAGACTTGAAAGTCTATGTCTTTACATCTTTGAGAAAGGATTTTCCCTGGTGGAAAATTTGAACCAACATATTTCTGATGGAAAATTGGTTGACCAATTAGTCAGAAAATTAAATGGTTCATATCTCAAAAAAGTAAAGGGACACATGGTGTCTACTTTTGAAGTAGGATGGAGCAGAGTAAAGAGAAAAGTAAAAAGAATACTGAGAATTTCATTTGGGAGACAAAAATGATTGCTTTCAACATGAAATATTGGAAACAAGATCTTCATTTCAATATGGGATATTGGAAATAAGATCAAAATGGCTAAAGTCTCATAGCATGAGAAGAGGAGGCCTGAAGCTTCCACTTCAAGATGTTTGATATTGAGAAATTCTACATCTCACGGGAATTCTAAATTGGTATGGAATACCTAATGAGAATCACATGTCCATATGAAGGTATAGATATTATTGAGAAATAGAGGTTTAGAAAAAAGGAGAGTTGTACCTACAGAAAATCATTAGAGCTTGATGGCTGCTATTGATGTAGGAACTTGAATTTTCCATTTTGCTAAAATTTGTAAAAGAACGAATTTCAATTGTCATTATAAAATATTGTTTCCTGCCTCACAGCAGATGGAATTTTTTCAAATTTGATAAAAGGTATTATCAAAGGTATAAATGATACTTTATTGTAATATGACCAATGATATTTTGTAATTAGAAAATTATATTCTCAAATATAAACATTGCTAAGAGAAAATTAGATAATGAGAATTCCTTCTACTTATGGCATTGTCGTTTAGGCCACATAAACAAAGATCGCTTAACCAAGCTGCATAAGCGTAGAGACTTGGGCCCAATAGACTTGGAGTCTTAATGGTGATTGTGAACCTTGTTTAAAAGGAAAAATGATAAAGCTACCCTTTCAAGGAAAGGGTGAGCGGGCCATAAGTACATTGGAACTTATACATACTGATGTGTGTGGTCCAATGAGTGTTCAGGCACTAAGAGGATACTCCTACTTTATAACCTTTATTGATGATTACTCATGATAAGGTTATTTGTACTTGATGAAGCACAAGTCTGAAAGTTTTGAAAATTCAAACCATTCAAAGCTGAAGTAGAGAAACAGCTTGAGAAAAGTATTAAAACACTTCGATCAGATTGAGGTGGAGAATAGTTAAGTTAGGAGTTTCAGGATTATCTAAAGGAAAATGGGATAGTTCTCTAGTGGGGAATGGTAGACCCTTGCTAGAAGCGTACGACAGTCGTTTAAGGTAATCGAGTTCTATTCACGGTTTAGAGCATCAAGCCAATGGTCCCATTAGAACAAGGGTTGGTTAAGTCTTAAAAGCTCAACACTTCGGGATCCTATAATGTCACACACATTGGACCTTCATCGGACTAAGTAAAGAACTAATAGATTTATTCTATTACAAAATATATAACTTAAATAATAATTGGATTATTATTTGATTGGTTAAAATTGATTAGATCAACTTTGGATACACCAAAGTATTTATTTTGATCAGAAACTAATTAATTAGAGTCATAAATAAATTATAATTGATTAGATCAATTTTGGTTGGACCAAGAAATTTATTTTGACTGGTGACTAATTTAGGGTCAGAAAATAAATATTTGAAAAAGGATTAAAAGTGGAATTTTGCATTGGTGAATTTAATTGGACTGAGAGTACAAAAGTATTTTGTACAGGCTCGAGTGCGCAGGAGTACCCTGAAAGATGTGCGAGCAGTGCTGGGCATTCCTCGCGACAGCCCATGAAAATGGGCTGCACATGCGCAGCCCATGTTGCCTTATGGCACACAGCTTGTGCACGTTGTGTGCACATGGGATGGGAGTAATTACTCCCATCCCACATCACTCGCAGGGGGAGCATTTTTGCTCCCCCAAGCCTATATATAGGTTGTCCCCTTTTCCTTTCAAATTGTACTAAGCTCAAAGCATAAATCCTAAGTGAGATAATTAATCTCTCGGGTAATTAAGTAAGTTATTTTTTAGGAGCTTGAATTTATTCGGGCACCTTTAGTTTATATTTTTGGGTGAGGCTTCTGGAGTGGTCTAGCAACTACTTGAGGCTTCTTAGTTCTTCCTCTCGGGGAGGTTTTGGTTGGTGGGGTTCATGTGGATACTGATAGAGGCTATCCTACGATTGGAGGCTTGTGCAAGAAGGTTCTGCAAAAGCACGCTTCAACTGGTAAGTTCTTTTTATTTCTCTTTTAATTATTAAGTCTTTTTCTTTAAGTGTTTTTAGACTTAATAATTATGCTTAGATTATTTTGCATGCTTAGTTTATTTTATGCTCAGGTTATAACTTAGAGATATAACATGCTTAGATAAAATGAATGTGCTAGGATATAACTTGGAATCATGGTATGCCTAGTCCTTTAGCATGCTAACCTAGGTAGATAATTATTTAGTTAAGGCTTTATTTAATTTATATGCAACTAATAGGAGTTCCTGGGGATAGGGAAAAAATTTTGAATTTTCACCATGCCTCTTATGCATGTTCAATCTGACTTGTCAGTTCCCAACACTTCTTCCATATTAAATCATATCAGAATCTTTTCTGTGTAGTATGATTGTTGCACTAAAATTCCTTTTTCGAGGTGCCATTTTTTCTTTCCAAGATCTTTCATCTCAAATTCTTTCTTTAAAGAATCAACTGCTTTTGGAATCTCTTCTGGAGTTTCAATAATATTCAAATCATCAACATAAATTGAGATGATAATAAAATTAGATCCTAATTTTCTTATAAAAACACATGGACAAATTGGATCATTTTTATATCCTTCTTTCAATAAATATTCACTGAGACGGTTATACCACATGCGCCTAGATTGTTTTAATCCATAAGGATCTTTGTAACTTTATCGAGTAAAGTTCTCGTTTGCCATATTTTTCTGGCAGCTTTAATCCTTTAGGGATTTTCATATAAATATCATTATCAAGTAAACCATAAAGGTAAGCTGTGACAACATCCATCAAGCGCATTTGTAAATTTTCTTGCACTACCAAACTATTAAGATATCTAAAAGTTATTGCATTCACCACTGTAGAATATATCTCCTCATAGTTTATCCCAGGTCTTTGGGAAAAACCTTGTGCAACTAATCTGGCTTTATATCTTATTATTTCATTTTTCTCATTTCTCTTTCTAATAAAAACCCATTTATTACCGACAAGTTTTATGTCTTGTAGTGTTCGAACTACTAGTCTGAATACTTTGCGTTTTTCAAGAGAATTCAGCTCTGCTTGAATTACTTCTTTCCATTGTTGTCAATCATTTCTACTTTGGCATTCTTCAATAGATGATGGCTCATGATCCACATTTTCATTTTCAATATTGATCGTAACATTATAAGAAAAAATATGGTCTATTACTATTTTATTATGATTCCATGTTCTTTCAGTATTGATATAATTTATTTGATTTTCTTCATTTTTAATAGCTTCAGGTATTTGTACTTCTGGTTCTTGCACTTCTTCCGGGAGTGTATATATATTTATATCCTCAATGGAAATATCTTCATTATCAATAACTCTCCTCCTTTTACAATGTCTATTCTTTAAACCAATCGATCATCCACGCTTCAGGCGTGTTAGAGTATTATCCGTAGGTTGTTCTTCAGGAATCTCAATACGAATTGGCACATTTACTGCTGGTATATGCGATTTCGTTACTCTTTTAGGATTAGCGAGTGCATCAGGCAATCGATTTGCTAAATGTTGAAGATGGATTATTCTCTAAACTTCAAGTTCAGAATCATTTGATTTAGGATCCATATGAGAAAGTGATGAAGCATTCAATATTATTTTCTTTTCCAAAATTGGGTTCTTATTCTCTCCCCCTAATTTTGGGAAAGTGCTTTTATCAAAATGACAATCTGCAAATCGTGCAGTAAACATATCGCCAGTTAATGGCTCAAGATATTTAATTATTGAAGGGGATTCATAGCCAACATAAATTCCTAATCTCCTTTGAGGACCCATTTTAGTCCTTTGTGGTAGAGCAATAGGCGCATATACTGCGCAATAAAAAACTCTAAGATGAGAAATACTAGGCTCATGGCTAGAAGCTAATTGTAATGGACAATAATCATGATAACTTACTAGTCTTAAAAGTATAAGAGATGCTGGATGTAATATTGCATAATCCCAAACTGTAGTAGGGAGATTTGTTCGCAAAATTAGTGGTCGTCCAATTAATTGCAGACGTTTAATAAATAATTCTGCTAGACCATTTTGTGTATGAACATATGCTTCAGGATGTTCAGCTTTTATTCCAATCGACATACAATAATCATCAAATGTTTTGGATGTGAATTCTCCAGCATTATCAAGATGAATTGATTTAATAGGATAATCGGGAAACTGTGCCTGCAATGTTATAATTTGAGCAAGTAACCTTGCAAATGCCATATTTCGTGAAGATAATAAGCATACATGTGACTGCCTAGTTGAAGCATCAATTAGAACCATAAAATATCTAAATGGTCCACATGGTGAATGAATTGGTCCACATATATCACATTGTATGAGCTCTAAAAATGCTGGCGATTCTATTCCAACCTTACTTCTAGAAGTCTTTGCTATTAATTTTCCTAGCGAACAAGTAGCACAAAAATAATACATTATTTTGAAGAAACTTCTGGTTCTTCAATGGATGCCCATGTGAATTTTCAATAATTTTTCTCATCATTATCGAACCAGAATGACCCAGTCGATCATGCCAAATTTTATAAGTATCTAAATCTATAAACTTCTGGTTTATAGTTAAATTGGCTTCAATCATATTAATATACGTGTAGTATAAGCCACATGAAAGAGTATAAAATTTTTCAATTATACATTTCTTACTTGAAATTATTTTTATAACATAAAGATATTCTTTATTGTTTTTGCGCACAGTTTCAATATGATATCCATTTTTACGAATATCTTTAAAACTTAATAAATTTCTCTAAGAATTTGGGGAAAATAATGCATTATTTATAGTAAGTTTTGTTCCCCTTTGTAATATAATACTAGCCCTTTCGGAGCCTTCAATCATTTTTGTTTGTCCCGATATTGTGGTAACAACAGTTTTACCCTTTTTAAGAGTATTAAAATATCTTGCCTCTTTGAGAATAGTATGGGTGGTAGCACTATCTACAATAACTAACTTTACTTCATTTTCCTTGAAATCATATAATACTAGAAAAGAATTCATTTTCTTCACTGAAGAAACGAAAGATGCATTATTATTTATTCATAAATAAACATTGCATAAAAAGTACATTAAACAGCAATAATAAAAACAAAATAATAATGATATAAAAATTATAATATATTAATTAAGTAAAATATATGAAGTAATTATTCAAATTTTTGCTTGCAAATGGTGCAGGGTAATAGAAAATCATCCGTCTCCATATTAAGGATATCAATAGGGTCATTAGGGGGGTTATTATCATCCAATATAAAATTGGTTTCTGGTTCCGCACATTTCTTGAGGGACGCCTGGTATAAGTTTACTAAATGTTTAGCGGTTCTACAAGTTCTTGACCAGTGACCAGTCATACTGCATCTATGGCATTTATTTTCATCATCTTGACTATTATTTCTTTTATCAAATCTTTCAATTTGATTATTTTACTTCTGGTGGTTATTTGTATTTTTCCACTTCGGGTGGATATTATTTTTATTATTATTAAGACCCATTGATTCTAGATGCATTTCTACATCTAGCACCTAAGTAAAATAATTTTTTCCCAATACATCAAGAGGAGTAAGTCCAAACTTTTGATATTAGACGTATTAAGAATTATAGGTATAATATATATTTATAGAAAATAAAATAATTATGCCTTACTTTGGATGTATTCGGTGATATCCTTGATTGATAGAGCAAGCTCGTGCTGATTACGTGTTGAAAATTCACTATATGCAAGGAAATTATAACAATAATAAAAAAGGCAGAGAGAGAATTTGAGAGAAACTTTTATTTCTTATGTCTGAGGTATATTTCAAATGAAGAAATTGTATTCCTATTTATAGAGAAATCCAATGGTAAAAATGGTAAATAAGTAAGAAACGTATTACATTAAATATTAATGACGTGGAGCTTATATCAATTATATATCAGTTGCCTGTATAGTAACAGGCGGCTGATACATCAATAATTCAACAAGTTTCACAACTACATTTATACCATCCATTATAAACTTTTATTTAATGTCCACTGTAACTATTTCTTTTAATTTTTAATTTTTCTTTTATGTCTCAATCCGTTTATTTTTTTTGACATATTTGAAAATATTTTGATCTTCCCTTATTTATCTTTGAAATGGCATCCATTGTATTTTTTTTTAATTTTTTTTCAATTGTTAGATATCTTATAGAAGTCCCGTATATATCAGTACTACTAGAATAACTTGAAATCAAAGCATTAAATATATTTTTAACATAATGTGAGCCGACGACCACCGATCCCCCACGCCCGCATGGTAAGCTTTAATGCTCTTCACGCAGGGCGGAGAAACAACGAGTGCTGTGAAGCGTCCTAAGGGATATTCCTTATTTTAGCGTGATGAAAACGATAATGGAAAATGATGTTAATGTTGAAATTTAGTCCGATTTATGTGTTAAGGGATACGAGACTTAGAATCCCATATTTTAAGATAGAGTTGCCACCCGGTTAAGCTCCACCAGGAATTTGGGTACGATATTCCCACCGGGTGGTTGGATCATATCTTAAAACAGAGATTCTAGGTTCGATTGATGTTGCTTTTCAATTTTTAAATCAAGCCGATTATATTTTAATAAACGTGACCTTAATTCTTATGCGATTTAGTCTGATTATTGTTTGGTGTTTTCGATTTATATGCCATACATCACACGGAAAGCGATAAAATAAACAAAGCAAGAAAGTAAAATCATTACAAGGCTTTACGAATACCTATACATTTTTCTAATGCGGGAAAATAAGGCAATAAATAAATAAACGGGGCGAAACCGAATTTTAACCGAGCTTACTGAGTCGGACCCGGCTCCAAACGAGGCAATAGAAAAACGGGAATAATCTAAATAAATCACAAATAAATAAATGTGGAAAATAACCACCTAGCATGAAGAAAACATATTTTTTGGAACTTTCGGGACAAAAACGTAATTTTTGGGTATTAATTAATTATCTAACAACCTAAAAAGGTGAAATAAATTAATTAAACATCCTAAAATCATATTAATATATTCAGAATTTTTTTGGGACTTTTAGTTGGTAGAAAACAATTTATTTAGATTTATTTAGTTAAAAACGCCATTTTTAAGCCATTAAAATGCATATTAAATCAAATAAAAATTTAAATAAAATCTAAAAACAGAAAGAAATAAATAAAAAAATAGTTTTAGATTATTTATGAATTTTTGGAAATTTTCTGGGTAAAAATTGGGGCTGAAAACGCATTAAAATGATCAAAACCGGGAAAAAAACGATAGAATCGGGCCAAAAACCACAGAATAAGGCAAACAGGGACCATTTGGACATTTTTACCAGTAGGCCGACTAAGTGAGGTGGTAGGCCGACTCAGTGACATGGTCGACCGACTCAACGAGGTGGCCTAGATGACGTTCAGTCAGCCTTCGTCCCACTGAAGTGGCCTACCGGAAAAAGTGTCTAAACAAGCCAGAATCGACCTTTTTGTGCCTGAAGGCTCAAGATTACTAAAGTTTCAAGTCATTTCCTACCTATTACAGTAGATTCGGACTTAAAATGCTTAAATAACTTTGGTGTTTCATCTTGGGGGGGAAAAGAACCCAGAAAATCCGATAAAACAACGGTTGGCCGCTTGAGCGACCCGTAGGCTGACTGAACGAAGTGGTAGGCCAACTCAGTGAGGCGGCCTAGGTGACGTTCAGTCGGCCTGACATTCACCGGAATGGTGAGCAGGGGTTTTGGCAGAAAGTCACAAAAAGGACGAAGAAAAGGGCCAAACGCCCGGAAAAAAAAACCAATCAAAAACGCAGCAAGAAAAATAAATAAGAAAAGAAATATATTGGAACTCAGAAAGTTACCTAAAGGCCGTGAATCCACTCTCGTGACCTAAACTTGATGTTTGGCAACCTTTGTGATGGATTTGAGATGAAAACCTGACTAAACAACGATTTAGCAGGGGATTTAGTGTTTTTTGAGGAAAAAGTCCCTAAATCCTATTTAAACCAATTTTTACCTACGATTTCTAATGGATTTTAATGATTTAACCTAAGAGATTAAGCCTAATAAGATTTAGAAATCAAGAACTAAGTATATTGGCTTAAATTTTCCCAATATTATTAAACTTTTTCTCCCTTAAGCCTTAGAATTCTAAGAATTTGATCCCCTTGAAAATCAGCCAAAAGAATCCCTAAAACTGATTTTTGATGGATATTTATAGATTTCCCAAGTGTAAAATTTTGGACTTAATCCCCCAAATGTCAATATTTGATGGAAAAAATCCCAAAACCCGACTTAGTGGCCAAGAAAACCTGAAAAAGATCAGTCTGCAGATTCCCCGTGTGAAGGCCGCGTCAGCGATGCGGTGGGTTGTGTCAGCGACGTGGCCCAGCCTAGGCCGCATCACACAACGCGGCCAGATCTAGGCCACATTGTGCGATATGGTTTAGAAAGTCGTGTGAGCCATACGGCCACCGCGTGGCTGGCGCGGCCTGCCGCATGGTCCATGCGGCCCAGAGGGTGGACCACGTGGCCTAGCATCTCGGCGGTGGTGTCGGTCACTGCCACCCAATCGGTGGACCCAAGGGAAAGAAGGCCAAGGGGCCCGGCTTGCCAGGCCCAAAATGCGAACAACCTACACTGCGAGAACCCGAAAAGGGCGATTCTTGACATTTCAGAAAGCTCGGAGAGCGAAGAACCTAATGACATAAATGAGACTTGCTAAAAATGTTCGGATTTTAAGGAAAAATTGCAAAACAAATTACTACGCGTGAGGGGAAAGGAAGCGGTTAACATATTGAAAGCAATCTAATTATTATATCTAATCGGGGTGAAAGATCTCAAAATTGTCAACAAAGAACTTGCCAAACGTGATTCGATTCTAAAATAATGGAACAACTAGACCGTAAAAGGTTAGAGCAAAAAGTTATCTTCATTTCGAGGGTCACCGAAAAGCCCGTGCTTACAGGCTATCCCTCAGGAGATTATCACTTGGCGAGACAAGTGTGATCTCATGAAAGACCAAGGGATAGGAGGAATATACCTAAAACGTGGATTCTTGAACCAATTGTCTTCTAGGATTGCCATAAACAGATCTATCAAGAACCCAAATTGGCTTAGAGATTAATTTGGTGTTGCCTTCGTTGCCCCTAAATAGTTTTAGGATAGATTGGCTGGTTGCTTCAGGAAAAAGAGGAGTAGGGATTTCTTGAGGTGGTTATCTATGAATGGTCATGGGACGGATCATCAATGGACCTATCGAGAGGGATGGTGAATCTGTTGTCTACTGGCGGTCTAGGAATGCACCATCAGCAGACCTATCAAGGATTTAGAGATTGAATCAGTTGTCTACTAGTGGTTTGGGAATGCACCGTCAATGGACTTATCAGAGGGAAGGTGAATCAGTTATGTACTGGTGGTCTGGGAATGCACCATCACGGACCTATCAAGGATTAGAGATTAAATTGGTTGTCTACTGGTGGTTTGGGGACGCACCATCAATGGACCTATTGGAGGTGAGGCTGAATCGGTCATGTCGGAGACAAGGGGAATGCTGAGAATTCCGAGGGCTTCACTGAGAAATGCCGAGAACTTCTAACGAGGTCAGACTGGGATTTGCTTGGCTTGAATCGTATGCCAAGAATATCAAACGAGACCCCTAGACTGGAACGCATACCAAGAACTAAACTGGAAGGTGTCGAGCACTTCTAACGAGGTCGGACTGGGTTATGCTTGGCTTGAATTGCATGCTGGGAATATCAAACAAGATCCCTAGGCTGAAATGCACACCAAGAACTTAGTTAGAAGGTGTCAAGCATTTCTAATAAGGTCGGACTGGGATATGCTTGGCTTGAATCGTATGCTGGGACCATCAAACGAGACCCCTGGACTAGAATGCATACCAAGAGCTTAACTGGAAGGTGCCGAGCACTTCTAACGAGGTCAGACTTAGATTTGCTGAAAAGCGCCTGAGGAGACCATTGGACTAAACGCATTGTCCCTGCCATAGAAATTTTGAGATATTAGAGAGAGAGATGAGCTGCGCTTTTGTTGCTTAATTGATTTTACTGAGACAAAAATTCTTGCCCCTTCAATTAAGCAATAAAAATGGAAAAATTAAACCAAAATAAAGTTGAGATTTTTAGGAGTCCGGAGAGATTATCGGAGCCGAGTGCCGAGTCTGGCTGATATGCCCCTGGGTATTTGCATTAAGGTGCCCCTAGGCATTTTCATTGAGGTGCCCCTGGGTACTTGCATTGAGGTGCCCCTAGGTATTTGCATTATGGTGTCCCTGGGAGAAGCTTCTTAGTTCTGATTTTAGGATCCATCGGGTTAGTCATCCTTATGAATTACCCCATGGTATGCCTGTCAAGAAGACTTTAAAGCATTAGTAAGCCATATAAATTGCATTTTTATTGCTTAATTGATTTTGTGGAACAAAAATATTTTTGCCCCTTCAATTAAGCAGTAAAAATGGAAGAAATAATGAATAAGAGTTGAGATTTCCGGGAGGCCGGAGAAACTGCCAATGTTGAGCATTGAGGCTAGCTAATGTGACCCTGGGAGAAATTTTGTCTTCGAATGGAGGACAGAAGACAATTTTGAGATGCCTTTTGAACCAAGCTCTTACTTGGGGGTTGAGCGCATAACCCGAGGATATTTTTCCTTACTTTGTTTCCTATGGAATTTGGCATAGAATAATAGACATGAACATTATGCATGAATGTATGAATGCATGAGATACTCGGACTGGTCATCTTCAAGCTGACTGATTAACTTGCTTGATCGACTTTGCTCAATTCGGGGAAAGATCGACTTTCTTCAAAAGGGAGGATACATGGAATTTTTTACAATACGGACAAGATAAGAATACCCCTGGAGGGTGATTAGGGATGTTGCGCAGGTTAGGTAGGAATGCTCCTGGTGGAGAACTAGGGGAAGCTGTGGCGAATTGACGGCAAATTGATTGCTGGATCAAGCATGACGGAGATAAAAGGGGGTGCACGAAGTAAAGCTTAAGATTTTGGATAACAAACGACTGGACACTATAACTACCAATGAATTCTACCAAGGATGGCTTCAAAAGATTAGGATGTTATAGACTTGAGATGCTCAGTCATGGTCGAGATTGGAGCGGACACGGGCGGAGGATGAATTTGAGTCCTTCAAATATATTAGACCGGTGAACATATCCATGCATTCTGATGTTGATGGTGATGATGTAGATATCTCGATGTGATCGATGGTAGTCATTCATCTTTGGTTTGGTTGTCTTAATTTTTGCATAGACCTGAACGTTGTGTTAGGCCTATTAGACTTGCTTATTTTTGGTTTCATGTCCCAATTTTTGCCTAGATCGCCCTTTTCGGGTTTTCAGTCCAGTGGACTTTCCTGACTCTTGGATAGACCTCGATTCTTTTCTGTCTATCAGGATTTTTGCCTTTTATCTTTGCTTTTATTTCTTTTGAGGGATTGAGTTGACTGCACGGAACCTCACGTTCAACTTACTAGCAACATTTAGCCTTTTGGGCCCAATATATTCATTCAAGTACAAATATAAAGGATTCAGTAAAAGTGACATTTCCATTAGTTGAATTAAGTTTGAGTACATGATGATGATAATCATTTCTATTGACCTAAACTCTGGCGTTAACTAGCCTAAGAAGGTTTTCTAGTCAACACACACTCATGGCTCACTTTACCCTAACTTTTGCCTAGACCTCCCTTTTCAGATTTCCAGTCTAGTGGGCCATTTTGCACCCTAACTTTTGCCTGATTGGTATAAAGAATACCGATCAATGGGATACACCCTAATTTTTGCCCGAGCAGTAGAGGACCACTCGTCGGGTGATTGACTCATATATGCTTTTTATGTGCCGCTTTTCTTGATTTGATTCTTTTTAGTTAGATATGATAATGCTTCGACCTGTTTTTTTTATAGGACTTACGAACTCATTACCATCCGAAATCTTTATGACCTTGGAACCGGGTATCTTTCTAATTATATAAGGTCTTCCCCAATTCAGTTAAAACTTCCCCCTTGGGTTAGTATTGGTAGGCTTTACTTGCTTTGGAATTAGATCGTTGGCCTTTGACGGATACTCGATCCTTGATACGGTTGTTCTTCCTCCTCGCTATGTACTTTTGATATATCTGAAACTGTTTAAGCTGTTCAGGCTGTGCCTTAGTCCATGGTGGTCTCTTTGACGCTGAGTTTGACATGACTCTTAATTTCAGTTATCCCACTAGCTCGTGGGTAGTGCGGTAAAGATCTGCAGGGCTCGGACCCAAATTTTTTATTGATCAGTGGTTGCTCCTTGGGATTGAAATCCATCATTCGAAATGATGTGATGAGGTAGGCTGTATCGAGGGAAGATGCATTTCTTGATGAACTAGGCCATCTTCTCGATGATAATGTCGCTGAAAAGGATCGGCTTCCCCCTATGCTGATGAGGGTTGAATCTTACTGATCATATATGTCTCCCTCTCTAAGAATGGCCAAGGAGGAGAGAAACATGGAAGGTTTGTAGAGGTGGAAGAGAGGGGGTATTAGGAAAAGGCAATGGTGCATGGGGGTGGGAAATGTGAGAATGGGTGGTCGAAGAAAAGATAAGCCACAACTCTGTCGAAGATCATCCGTCGATGTTCTTCCTCCATAATCGGCTGACACTTCTTCGATAGCTTGAAAATCGGTTTGCATATAGCTGTAAGGCTAGCAATGGACCGATTGACATATCTATCCAGGGAAGGACTGAGCTTCTTTTGTTGTTTCAGGCATGGAGATGAGATGCTCGGGGATCTAATGACGAACCCTAGGTGTCTAGGCATGACTAGGCGAAAGCGTTATCATGATCTTTAAGCACTTGTTATCTCTCATTTTCTTTCAAAGGTTAGGTCATTAGAAAGTGGTTACCATTTTAGATTATCATCCGTACTCAAACTTATTTCAGTTAAAGAAACGTCATAAATACTGAACACATTATGCTTGTAATGAAATGAATGTATGGACCCATCGGGCGAAACATCAAACAGTAAGCAAAAGGAGAGAGTCTTTCATTAAATTAAAGTGCTTTAAAGGCATAATTGTGCATATCTAGATACTAGAACAAGAAAATTACATAATAGATAGTCATCCTCCATAGACGAAGGGTCTTGAGTTACGGTGTTGGTAGATTACACACCCTCGGTAGGTTTCATTGACGCGTCGTCCAAGTTAAAGTCAAAAACCTTTACTTGCTCGGCTGTTAACTTATCTAAAGAGAGCTCACAAAATTCTTGCCTTTGGAAAAGATGGCTTTAATGATATCTTGTGGACCCCTAACTCTCTTTGGTGAGCCAAAAAGAGGAGGTGAACCCTGAAGGTTAAGTGCTTTTTTGGGGCTCAACTATCTTTCCTTCCCTCAGCAAGCAATTGACGTCTTGGATCAACTTCCAACACTCGTCAGTACGGTGGCCTTGCTGAATATGATACTTGCAAAAGTTATACTTCTCCTCCTCCTTAGGGGGCCTATGCTCGCGAAGGGTTCTGAGGAGACCGCGCTCCCTTAAGGTGGCTAAGATAGGGGTAATTTCCACGGACATGTAACATTCTCTAGGTTATCTTTGGGAGCTACTATAACTGGTGTCTGAGCAATCATCAGATCCTGAGGGGACGTCCCGAGATTCAACTTGCTAGCTTGCGAAAGCTTTTCCTTCACCTCGGCCCGTGATGGGATAGCACGAGGTCCTTCACACTCTTTGAGCTTTGCTTTTTTGACTCTCTTTAGAACTAAAGAGTAGGAACTTATGCAGCAGAGCCTCCACTTCAGGCGTCATGCCCGGGATTGAATGACCTAGTCGCTGGATGAATGGGGCGCTAACAGATGCATGAGAGCTTCAATTTCAGGTGTCATGCCCGGAGGTTGCATGACCTAGTCCCTAGAGGGTGGGGTGCACCAAACTAGAATGGTGAAGCAAACGATGAGGGCTTGACTGGAGAGTTAACTTATAGCTAAGTGTTGAAAGTGTTTTTAGGGTAAGCAGCCCCTCTCAGAGCAATAATAAACTGAGAAGGAGTAGGAAGAAAGGACTTTGGAGGGATTTGAGGTTTAGAAGGATTCTGATCCAATTAGAATGGACCGAATCGGGGTTGGATAGGAGGAACTAATTGAGCAGGCTGGAACTAATCCGGGGTTATTGGGGTTAACGGAAGCTATCTCATACTGGTGCAAAACTAGGGTTGAAGGTATGGTCTGGAGCTTGGGTTGGATAAGCAAATACGGTCGATGGAGATTGCATGATATCCCGACTAAACTAAAATGGGATAGGCGAAGGTTGAGTAGGCTGCTGCATACACTGAATCGGTTGAATTGGTTGAACAGAAGACTGAGCTTGGAATGGGAGAATCTGAGCTGACCCACTTTGAGCGGTCTCTGGTTGTCCCCGAGCTTGAATACTAATCATCGAAATCCTTTGGACACTTCTTTTCTCTTCCAAAACTGCGCGGACCAAATCTTGGATCTGCCCTTGAATTGCATCTCGGAATTGATCAGATCATAGAAATGCTAACAAAGCATTAGCAATCTTAGAACTCAAAGGAGAGTGACCCTGATCAGGCGGGAGGAAAGGAGGAGAAGAAAAACCCTCGGATAAAACCCTATCCACTGGCGATAAATCGGACATAGCGGAAAGAAACAAATTCCAAAACTGAGCTTGAAACTGAACTAGATGATGATCGAATCTGACGGGACCGGTGCCTTGGTCTGATTGAGAAACTGGAAGATTATCAGCCCAAATCAAACAATGAATGAGATGGATGATAACATAAATATTTGAGTGATGAATGCCATATATATGGGTGGTTTAGAGAGGTAGAGAGCAGAAGAGCTTATGATGTGAATCTTAACCCCAAAATATGTGAGACGTTAAATTCCTCGCTATTCCTAGCGAACTAGGTACAAGTCATCCGGACTCAAACGATCTCTGGCATTTTATTAAATTCCCCCTTCAAGCAAGGGGAGAATAGGGGTAAGCAAAAATCGAAAATAAAGGTCGGCCATAGGCGGCCTATGCATGAGGTGCGTATGCATGAGCATAACATAAGTAGCACACGAAAGCAAATAAATCTCTTCCAACCTTATGACTCTTGCGTAATGCCAATTTGTAGTTTGGGGGTAACTCTAGCGCTAGGAAATGGCAAGAGAGTATGAGACCTAAACCTAGATTATTTTGGTGAACCTAAACGGAAGTTGCTATGGTTAATTTTCTCGAGGTTCATAGTCCCAAACTGCAGGTGTCATGAATGACACTGTAGAAGGGTCTCGTTTACCTTGATTCCATGTAACTCAACCACTCCTTAAATGAGTGTGACCGCGGGAATTACACGTTGATTAAAATGAGTGTTCCACCACAAATATCCCCAATTCCTGACGGGCATGAGGTATACAAGTGAGCTTCACGGGGGTGATAAAAATGGCACCTTATAACTTAGAATCTAACTAAGCGGTGGATCAAAAAGGCATAAGAAATAAAGCGTTGAATCAAAAACAATTTAGGCACATCATCAAAATCCTTTAACCAATGGTGAAAATGAGTGCAATTTGTCAAATTTTAAGTTAAAAGGAAGATCCCTAGCAGAGTTGCCACTATGAGCCGACAACCTCTGATCCCCCTCGCCTGCATGGTAAGCTTTAATGCTCTTCACGCAGGGCGGAGAAACAACGAGTGCTATGCAGCATGCTAAGGGATATTCCTTATTTTAGCGTGATGAAAACAATAATGGAAAATGATGTTAATGTTGAAATTTACACCAATTTATGTGTTAAGGGATACGAGACTTAGAATCCGGTATTTTAAGATAGAGTCGCCACCCGGTTAAGCTCCACCAGGAATTTGGGTACGATATTCCCACCGGGTGGTTGGACCATACCTTAAAACAGAGATTCTAGGTTCGGATGATGTTGCTTACTTTTCAATTTTTAAATCAAGCCAATTATATTTTAATAAACGTGACCTTAGTTCTTATGTGATTTAATCCAATTATTGTTTGGTGTTTTCGATTTATATGCCATACATCATACGGAAAGCGATAAAATAAACAAAGCACGAAAGTAAAATTATTACAAGGCTTTACGAATACTTATACATTTTTCTAATGCGGGAAAATAAGGCAATAAATAAATAAACGGGGCAAAACCGGATTTTAACGGAGCTTACCGACTCGGACTCGGCTCCAAATGAGGCAATATAAATACAGGAATAATCATAAATAAATCACGGATAAATAAATGCGGAAAATAACCACCTAGCATGAAGAAAACATATTTTTTGGATTTTTCAGGACAAAAACATAATTTTCGGGTATTAATTAATTATCTAACAACCTAAAAAGATGAAATAAATTAACTAAACATCCTAAAATCAGGTTAATATATTCAGAATATTTTTGGGATTTTTAGTTGGTATAAAATAATTTATTTAGATTTATTTAGTTAAAAATGCCATTTTTAAGCCATTAAAATGCATATTAAATCAAATAAATATTTAAATAAAATCTGAAAATAGAAAGAAATAAATAAAAAAATAGTTTTAGATTATTTGTGAATTTTTGGAAATTTTCTGGGTAAAAATCGGGGCTAAAAACGCATTAAAATGATCAAAACCAAGTCAAAAGGGCAAAAAGGGGCTAAAAACCACAGAATAAGGCAAACAGGGACCATTTGAACATTTTTACCAGTAGGTCGACTCAGTGAGGTGGTAGGCCGACTCAGCGATATGGTAGGCTGACTCAACGAGGTGGCCTAAATGACGTTCAGTCGGCCTTGATCCCACTGAAGTGGCATGCCAGAAAAAGTGTCTAAATAAGCTGGAATCGACCTTTTCGTGCCTGAAGACCCAAGATTCCTAAAGTTTCAAGTCGTTTCCCACATGTTACAGTAGATTCGGACTTAAAATGCTTAAATAACTTTGGTTTTTCTGCTTGGGGGAAAAGAATCCAGAAAATCTGACAAAACAACGGTTGGCCGCTTGAGCGACCCGTAGGCCGATTGAACGAAGCGATAGGCTGACTCAGCGAAGCAGCCTAGGTGACGTTCAGTCGGCCTGACGTTTTTTGGAATGGTCAGCTGGGGTTTTGGCAGAAAATCACAAAAAGGAAGAAGAAAAGGGGCAAACGCCCGAAAAAAAAAACAAAAAACGCAGCATCAGAAATAAATAACAAAAGAAATAGATTGGAACTCAGAAAGTTACCTAAAGGCCGTGAATCCACTCTCGAGACCCCAACCGGACGTTTTGCAAGCTTTGTGACAGATTTGAGATGAGAACCTGATGAAACAACGATTTAGCAAGGGATTTAGTGATTTTTGAGGAAAAAGTCCCTAAATCCTATTTAAACCAATTTTTACTTAAGATTTCTAATGGATTTTAATGATTTAACCTAAGAGATTAAGCCTAATAAGATTTAGAAATCAAGAACCAAGTATATTGGCTTAGATTTTCCCAATATTATTAAACTTTTTCTCCCTGAAGCTTTAGAATTCTAAGAATTTGATCCCCTTGAAAATCAGCCAAAATAATCCCTAAAACTTATTTTTAATGGGTATTTTTAGATTCCCCGAGTGCAAAATTCTGGAATTAGTCCCCCAAATGTCAATAGTTGATGGAAAAATCCCAAAACCCAACTTAGTGGCCAAGAAAACTCGAAAAAGATTAGTCTACGGATTCCCCGGGCAAAGCCAAAGTCAGTGACGGGGTGGGCCGCGTCACGTGACGCGGCCCAGCCCAGGCTGCATCACACGACGCGGCCAGATCTAGGCCGCATCATGTGACGCGGCCTGCCGCGTGGTCCACACGGCTCGAAGCATGGACCACACGGATCGGGGGGACCCAGGGGAAAGAAGGCCAAGGGGCCCGGCTCGCCAGGCCTGAAATGCAAACAACCTACACTACGGGAACCTGAAAAGGGCGATTCTTGACATTTCGGAAAGCTCAGAGAGCGAAGAACTCAACGACATAAACGAGACTCGCTGAAAATGTTAGAATTTTAAGGAAAAATCGCGAAACTAATCACTACGCGCGAGGGGAAAGGAAGCGGTTAACATATTGAAAGCGATCCAATTATTATATTTAATCAGGGTCAAAGATCTCAAAATCGTCAACAAAGAACTTGCCAAACGCGATTTGATTCTAAAATAATGGAACAACTAGACCGTAAAAGGTTAGAGCAAAAAGTCATTATCATTCCGAGGGTCACCGAAAAGCTCGTGCTTACACATATGTCTAATAAATTTCTAATATACTAGTGTTATAATATCAGTTTTAATGTTTTGAAGATGACAAACTAATTATTGGATTTATGAACTTACATTATAATTATTTTTGTTTATGTACATGTATTCATTGCATGATCATTCTTATTAATTTCTATTTGCCATACATAAGAATGTCTTAAAATGAAACATTTATGCGTGTTTATATATGCTTCATTTATTTATTACTCATATTTATTATTAAAATTTTGAAAATATCCTAACTCAATTTATGCTTTGAGATTTTCATAACTATTTTGACTTACATTAAGAAAATGATGCAAAAAGGAGTTAACCATAATTGAGTATGAGTTGTTGTCAAAAAGTTCTATGACTTTAAAGAGTTACAAGGCAAATGAAGCAATTAACGGCTAGAGGACCAGACTACTATGTACACAATGGTTTACTGAAGACCAATGAAGAAAGAACTAAAGTTAATCAACCTCTGATACGATCATATGTTTCAAAGACACTATAAAATGAAACTATACTCATGTTGAAGAGTGTAGAACATATATTGAGCATAAAAGATTCAAAATTAGATAGAGAAAAGTGATTGTGCTTTAATTGTTACACATTTCTACAATGGAATTTTAGAAACACCAAGCTAGAACTTCATCGTATTTATCTTTAGACTAGCTTAAGAAGAAAGATATCACGATGCATTGAGTCTTTTCGCTATAATCTTTATTCAAAAAACTCTATTCAACTATTGTATTAAGAGTGCACTACGAGAATTAGAAGTAGTGAGGATCTTAATTTGTATATAGACATGTAAAGGAAGGTACTTTGACAAGAGGAGAATAGAATAAGTTGTAAATATGTTTGGATTCTACATATGCATACATGTAAATTCTTAGTGGATTGAAGCTCAAAGGTAGCTTGAGGACACGATGTAGGCACACTAGACCTTAATGATTATTGTTGTTCATACGATTCCATAGTATGCATGAGTATTGTTAGTCAAGTTCTCAATATTAAATAATATCTTCCTTAGTGTATGTTTTTTTAATTAAAATTTGAGAACCGAAACCCGATCTTCATTTATTAAAAAAGGAAAAAATAAAAAAACAACAAAAAAGAAAAGAAAAGAAAAGAAAAGTCAGAAAACAAAACAAATTAAAACAAAGAAACTCCTTATGAAGGAGACAATCAGCCCGGTTTCCTGCGGTCGCGTTGAGCTTGCTCCTTAGTAGCAATCACTAAGCTTTTCTTTTTCTAGACCAAAAATGGCTTTCAATTAGAGGCAGCAGTCTGCGAAATCGTATTGATGTTGCATGTAGACCCACTTCGAAGAGGTCTAGATCCCGTGCTTTTGGAAGCACTAGCAATACTAGAATCTGTAAAAGCTTTCATTCTCGCATTTGGTGATAAACTTTGCGGATTAGCTAGCTTTCTTTTTCCTCTTAACTATTTCTCGAGTATTATCTTCCAGATTCATCCTACTCAGAGGGCTACTCCGAATTTGATTCACCGTCAAATGGCCTGACAATCTTATCATGATATAGTTGCACCTCTAGGTTGATACCTTCGGGATTTTTGATGTCAATATAGGTGATAGGAGTATGCACTCCATCCTCCATCTGAATAATGGCCTTATTCTGACCCCCAACGGATTGCTCCTCATCGAATTCCTCCTCCACTGATTCATCCTTAGAAGCCGTAGCTTCCTTAGATTTGGATTTCCTGAGGCTATCCCCAATATTATGAAATACCCTATCCTTAGTAACAAGTGTATTTTTCTTGCTTCTATCTTCAAGGTCCCGTTGTCGCTACTTACTTCTAGTGAATAGCCCCAAATTCAGATGAGTGGTCCTTGCTTCGGGATTTTTGTTACCTTTGAAAATTCCACATGTTTCATGTTCCAATGGCAACCATAAGCATTATGGCCAACCGAGTTATAGATCTTACAAAAAGCTGGAATTTTCTTGAAGAAGATCTCAATCCATAATTCATTACCATCTCTCGCGACACCAACTAATTGTGGCGACTGTTGAGATAAGTCCACATCCACAAGAACCCTAGCATAATGGCCAAAAGTTCCTTCAAGAGTATTTTGATCCACTCGGAGTAAAACCCCAAAACAACTTGTGATCTCAGCTAGAGTTCGAGGGTCATAATATTCCCATGGTAGGGCTTGCAGATGAACCCATAGTTGTGCGTTCGTCGCTTGTTGAGCAAATGGATCAAAGTCCCGAACCCATGGTTAAAGCCGGAACACACCCAATTTGAGATTGAGGCTTCCCGGGCTCCAAACCATTGATTTTAAAGCCAATAAATCCAGCATAATGTGATAAAATCCCCTCCCGATCAAAATGAGATTCCATTGAGATTTCAATCCCCAAACTACGGTTAATTACTGCTTTAAACTATCCAATTTCCTTGGAGTATCGCCCTTATTCCAATCAAAGAGAATTCGTACCTTTTAATCCTATTCTCATAAATCTCCCGAGTGATTTTTACCATTTTGAAATCACCTTTATCGGTTACAGTGGCCATCGATGGAACAAACTCTAGAGTCTTGATTTGTGCCGCATCGACATAAGAAGGTTTAAAATTATTTTCATAATTTATTCCTCCCTTTCCTATTATCTTTACGGATGATAAAGCTCGAGCAATAATAGCCGCTTCCTTGTCCTTAAACAAGTCGGCAAGACTAGGCTTTGGGTTAGGGTTTTCAACCACCTGAACTGGTTATTGAATCTTTGTGGTTTTGTCTCCACTTTTGCAATAAAAAGAACGATATGAATCGTCCATATTGAATGAAGGAATTGACAAGAAGGCCGATTGGGATCAGCCAAGAATAGCTTTAGACTGGCCGGAATAATCAAAGAGCGGCGACTAGGTTTTCCCTAGGGTTTTCATTGCCTCTCTTTTGTTAATCCATGTCAAATTATAAGTTGTATAATGTAATTTTTTTCCTATCTTCCTTAGTGTACGTTGATACACCTGCTATTTTTTTAAAATTTGCCTCATTGGGCTTATAATAATAACAAAAAAACTCCACTCTACCCATATGTGGACTTGAACCTATGACCTCTAGAATCACATCTTCAGGCTCAACCAGTAGGCTAAGATCTTTACCACGATACACCTGCTATTGATTATATATAATCCTATTTAAAAATTGAGTTTGTGACTTACGTTACAAATTTAGTTACAATAATTTTATTATAATTAATTTTCTATTAATTCAGATTCTGATTTTATTAAAAAAATTAATTGATAGGCCCATGAATCGAACTTGAGATTTAATTATAGGCTTTTTACATAAATAAACAAAAAAAGGAAAATAATTTAGCCCAAAATAATAATAATAATAATAATAATAATATAAACAACAAAACAGGGGAAAATAATCTCAAAAATATGTTCCAAAGATTATCATTGTTCTCCTTTGCTTCTCACCGTTCTACTCTCTCAATCTCTCCTGTGCTTCCGATCCTTCTCCTCTTCCACTACCATTAGTCGATGTCGTCATCCTCTCCTCCTCTTCTAGAATCACTTCTCTTTCCATCCCTAGTTGCTCAACTTCTCCTAATATTCCTGATGGCAAAAATATCGACTCCAAATCGCTCACTACTTCTCCTGATCGTTCCTGTAATCGCTGGAAAGTCGTTCGATTGGCTTAGGAGAAGCTCGTCCATTGGTCCAACTCCTGGCACTCCAAGAACATGACTGATGTTCTCCAAAGCACAAACAAGGTCTCTCTACCTCTACTTTTTATTGGATTTTTTAACTGATTTTTACAGTTTGTTGTTTTTGTGACCTAGAATTAAGATTATAAAATTTCTACTTGATGTTGGTGTCTTTATAGGTAGTGGTCATTGGAGGTGGTTCCTCCCAATTACGTTCAGAATTATATTTTGCAATTGTGTATATGAAGTGTTTGTAGAAATGTCTGAATGAAGTTTGATTAACGAGTATTTGATTTATATTGGATGTCTATGGGGTTTATATTAGACGTCTGTTGGATTTCTATTGGTTCTTACATATTAATAATTCCTTGTCAAGTTTTGTAGTTGAGGGAAGTGTGAATTGGATTATTCTTTTTGTTGAACATGTGAAAGAGTCTTTTCTCCTTCTTTGGTCCAGCATGCAATGGAGACCTACAAGTTCACTCCAAAATCAAAATACTAGATAGAGAATGAGAAGAACAATTATATTCAATACAAAAGTTTGCAGTGATTTTGACCTTGAAGTTGGGAACTATATTCTTCTGCACCCCACATAGTATGTTTGTACCCTCACATTATAGGTGTTGTTTAGTGAATCTTTGTTATTCGAGAAGATTGTTTTTTGGAATTTAATGAAATAAACTATTGCTAATGAGGAGGTTTCTGGATTAAAGAAACCGATCACATAACTAACTAAAATCTTCCTTTTTTTGGAGCTTCCTGCTTCATTGCATTCTAGATGGAAATGTTGTTGCTTGTTACTATTATGTAGTTAAAACAATTTCTCTGATTAGTTTGGTCATGCTTTTATAATGAAAAATCAATCGATAAAGCTTGATGGTGAACTTTTGTGAACAGGAAGGAGGTTGAGACGCATATAGAAAAAAGTGCAGTAAATATTAGTTGCTACCACAAATAAACCTTCATTTTTGCATTGAGGCGCACAAAGGCGTGCTTGAGGCTCACAAAGGCATGCTCGAGGTGCACCTGATGAACTCGAGCGCCTTTCACCTAAGGGGCACCCCCTTAGGCGCCCGCCCGTAATAACTATGTTAACCTGCCATCAAATGTCAATATTTCATCTGTTCTGACTATTAATCTCCTTTATGTAAAATTGAAGTTTGATTAATGAGTATTTAATTTATATTAGATGTCTATAGGATTTATATTGGATGTCTGTTGGATTTCTATTGGTTCATACATATTAGTAATTCATTGTCAGCTTCTGTAGTTGAGGGAAGTGCAAATTGTGTTATTCACAAAAAGTCTCTATTAAATAACTTCAAATATTTAAAAACTGAAAAATGCATTCATTTTTAATTTATATGAAGCCTTTCAATAATAAATGATATTTTTTAGATCAAAACAACGATTCAAGTTTCCTAGTTCCTATTGCAGGTTTGTCAACTTGAAAGCCTGAACAACATAGCACACACGACATCATACGTAGCATGACATTGTATAGGTTCTGGTTAACTTTTTAGAGATAACAACTGCTATGGTTAGGGCACTGGCTTACAAATCGAGGCCTCAGTTTTTAGATTCTTGTTATGCAAAATGCTAGAAGCCTCCTAAATCGAAGATTGCGCTTTACAAGTTTGTAAGGAATTTTAGCACTCCATCATGTATATAGGATGTATATAGAATGTGTATTGGGTCTCTGTTGGATTTCTATTGGTTCTTACTTATTTTTAATCCATGTCTAAGATCTGTAGTTGAGCAAGAACCAATCCCAAATCAGCTTCATGTCCAAATCCACAAAACATGGTTGGCTAGCTTTAAGCATATACATGCATGAAAGGGAACATCTAGAAAACAAACTTGAAAGCCATGAGCAATATATCGACACAATAGATGGTCAATAGAGATATTTTTTATGATCAATTATGTTTGAATTCTAGAAATCTTGTGTAATTAGGGATCTAAGTAGTTGTAATTGATGTCCCTTTGAACATATTTGAAGTTTACAAGAAATGGAATTGTCTTCTTCTACCATAATACAATATTTGTTTCACAATTCAATTGAAAAAGTATGACACTTACAGTGGATATCAGACATGTTCAACATATGAAATAGAAAGTTAGAAAAACTTGCAAGAATGACAATAATACACTGATATCAGTAGGGATCATATACAATGCCTATAGAAATCCTATAGAAAAGCATTATACATCCTATAGAAATCCTATAGATATCATACATTTATCAGTAGACAGCAAAAGCATACCACTTAATTCAAACAAAGTAAAAAAAAGAAGCAGCAACTAAGAATGATCATTATTCTGTAAAATGGAAAGAAAGATACATCAATGTTCAATTCCTTATTCAAAATTATAGTATATAGAGATCAAAGATCAAATAGCTATTTCAAACTCATAACAAAGACAAAAAATTATTTCTTGCCCCGACAAGATCTTTTATTATGACCAATTCTTCCATAAGTACTGCATTTCACAGAAGACTTGAATTTCTCCCATGCAGGACGATACCTTTCTTTTCTTGGTCTTCCTACTTTAGTCTTAACATCGGGAGAAGAACTATATGTTGAACAACATCATCAGGTAAAAACGAATTATGTCTCAATGGCAGTGGGTGGATGATTCTTTGATATGTTGCTACCATTTTTTCCTTCCTATAATACACCAAACAGTAATCATAAGTACACAAGTGAAACTTCTTGATGTGAGCAAGAGCATGTGCGCTTGGAAGCTAGTACATCTGAAAGACGTTGCAGGTACAGGTTCTCTTGTCCAAATCATCAGAAAACTCATCACTGTTACTAGTGACAGATGTCGATGAATTTACCTGACACCATTAGAAATAAGAAAAATAAAAAGGCAATCTATATGATATCTGTAGGACACCAATAGATAGAAACAATGAAAAAGAGCAACATAGGTAGAGAAATACACTAGTGTAATTACAAGGAGAGGGATAGGCCTCAGAATCCCTTAATACAGCATGCATTGACAAAGATAACAAAACAACCAGCTTAGCATTTTGTCCAATAACACAAACATGCAGATTTCATAAAAATATGAACTAAAGCATCAATTTACAATTTGTAAAGAGTGTCAATTGATGGTTCCATTTCTCTGTCATACATAAACACAAGCTTAAATTATTTTCTCATATCAAAGACAATTAGAGTAATTCCTTGTTACAATTTGGACTCATAATGCATCA
The DNA here is from genome assembly GCA_947683365.1 of Euphorbia pulcherrima. Taxonomy (NCBI): domain Eukaryota; kingdom Viridiplantae; phylum Streptophyta; class Magnoliopsida; order Malpighiales; family Euphorbiaceae; genus Euphorbia; species Euphorbia pulcherrima. Next base: position 30,178,524 of record CANTUS010000007.1, read on the forward strand.
ATATACTTATATAAAAAAATGCTAATTTGAGTACCTGACGTCTGAAGTCCAGTCCATTTGATTGTAGCATTCTTCATTAACAAGCACTGATTAAGGGATTCTAAAGTCCAATAATATCCAATAGATGTCCAATATATTCCCAATAGATGTCCAATATATGCCCAATAGATGTCCAATTTGAATAGTTGGTGTGCACCTCAACTTCACATGAAAACAACTTTTATGAACAATCTGAAAACTACATCAAAACAACTTTTCTAGATTCATTCCCTAGACAATAGTAATAATATGAACATCAATAAACCCCACCAATTCAACTTATAAATATTCAGTGTACAATTCAAAGCAATAGATGCATAGTAGATTCAAGGAACATACTCAATACAGGCTTTCACCTTTCATAAGAATTGCATGAGAACAATATAAACATCAATAACCCCATCAATAACCTCATCAATAATGTCTGAAGTCCAGTCCATTTGATTGTAGCATTCTTCCATTAACAGAAAGTGATTAAGGGATTCTAAAGTCCAATAATATCCAATAGATGTCCAATATATGCTCAATAGATGTCCAATAGCAAAACAACTAACTTAGCATTTTATCAAACACTTGGTGTGCACTTCAATTTCAACAAAATAGAATGTAAAAAAATATAGAATGCACTACAAATCATCCATTAGAGATAATAGAATGAACTACAAATCTCGAAATCAAACAAATCAACTAAAACTAAAACATAAAAATCACGAAAACAACACAAAAACGAAAATAGAGATACAAAATAGCAAAAATAATGATCAACAATCCCGAAAATAAAAAAAGGAGATGAATCAATCAGAATAAATTTCTAGAAAACAAAATCAAAAAGTACCAAAAACAGCTTCAATTAACAAAATCTACAAACCTGGCAAAAGAAGCGCCGAAAAAATCAGAATAACGGTGCCGAAAAAGTAACAGAAGGAGAAGCAGTTAGCAATAGTGCAGAACTGAAGAAGAGGAAGAAGAATGCGAAGTTGAAGAAAAACTGAAACGAAAGTTCAATCACATGTGAAGAAGAGAAGGAAGAAAGCTGAGAAACGTAAGAACAGTGGCTGCCAAAGAAAGGGCTTATATACACAATATTTGTGTAAATAATTTAGCAAAGATGATTTACATGAGAAATAATTAATTAGTATAGAAAAAGCGTAAATATTTTGAAAATATTGTATAATTATGACAAATACCCTTTAATTATTTTATAAAGGTCCGACCTGAGCCCAATTTTTATTTTATACAGATTGGACCGTATTTGAACTTCTAATTTTTTAATTAGGCCTGATTGGACCCGGCTCAAATCCGGCCGGTCAGGCACATGCCAAGGTATATTGAAGAGGAAGAAAAGTCACGTGCTTTAAGAAAATTATAATGATACTGTTTTCATAACAACGAAAAAGAGATTTTGAATAGGAACATAAAATAAATTAAAGATGAAAACAGACTAAATTAATAAAGGAACCTCTCTTGAAAAGCTTACTTTTTTATTAGGTCCCCTTTAATATATACATATATTAAAGCTTTCAGTCAAGGAAATTGAAAAAGCATACCAAGAAAGTAAAGTATAAACAACAAGGAAATTCTCAATTTTCTTTTTATAAACGAAAAGGATTTCTTTAGGAAAATCAAAATTTATCTTATCATAATTTTGTTATAATACATTGAAATTATTTTCTTTTTTATTTTATTATTACTAGACAAAAGTTAACTCTTAATTTGCATATGTTACATGCTGAAATACATTGAATTTATTTTCTTGTTGTTTAAATATTGTTATACCAAAATTTAACTCTAAATAATTCTAACTCATTTACCAAAACAATTTCTCTAATTCAATGTTGGATTTTAGAATATTGTTTTAATAAGAAAAATAAAGTGAATGGACGTATCTACCTCACTATTTCAAGTGACAACCCATATGTTTCTCGATTATTTGAAAGTGTTTGTTTCCAATTTCATAATTTAGTAGGATATATTACATCTTAACAAAAAAAATGTCACTTATAAAGCTTAGTAAAATAGAAAATATAAAGATAATATGTATTTCAAACTTCGATAAAGAGAGTAATTGTGATGGACTAGAATAAAAATTCACCAAATGGGAGACATAAAAAAAGTACTTATGGTATATGTATATGTTAGACCAACAAATACGTAGCAGTGTAAATTTGGACTTCAATAACGGAAGAAAAGAAATGATCGTTATTCCTATTATGCAGAAAAAATAAGAATTTTCTAAAGTTGAAAAATAAGTTTAGAGAATATTTAAGTAAATTTGATGCATATATTTCATTTTGAATGATTATAATTCAATACAAATTTCCCATGATAATTTTTCTCACTTATTCTCAACCATGGTTCTTTTCTTTTCAATTTATAATATATTGATAAGTTCAGTTCAACACTTATTAGTAGTATACACATATAATTTACACTGAAATATGTACATTTCAGTTCTACCTATTTATAAGTTGAAAAGAATCATATATCTCTTTAAATTTTCTCTAAAGTTACTTTATCATGAAATCCTCCCATGTGAATAAAACTTAAGAGGGTTATAATCCTCTAAACTTGTTAAGTTGGCTGTAAAATTGTGATTACGGCTCGAGATTAAAATTTATTGTCCGATGACGCTAACAATGCACAAAAATGATTGAGATTAGTCTAACATTACATCTTTACCAATCTTTAACTTAGCAAATACTAGTCCATTCAATTTATTTACAACAATAGATCTTCGAATTTGGATTCTATAAAGTAAAGTTAGTGGTAAAGTTGAGGTTAACGGTCGAAATTTAAATTTAGGCCTCGTTCTTTTCAACTTTTGAAAGTTGAACTGAATTGAATTGAACTTGGATGAACTGAACTGAACTGAAATGGGCTGAACTAAACTTATTTTAGTGTAAATTTATAATCGGACTTCAATCCTCCTGATCAGAAAATGACTAAGGCACTCGTATGGGTAAAGTTGCATGGGTTACCATGGGAATATTGGGATCCATCTATATTAGCTTGTATTGCCAAAGGTATTGAAACTTTTGCTAGGGCAGATCGTACTACCATTGAAGGTGATTTCAGGCACTATGCTCGTATTCTTATTGATGTAGACTTAGTGCACACTTTACCTCTTACTATAGGTGTTGAAAGAGAGGGAAAACAGATTTAGATTGATGTGGAGTATGAGAATCTTCTAAAATTCTGCAAAATTTGCTCTAATATTGGGCATGTTTGGCGTGATTGCAGGCATAATAAAAAGGATGACAAGAAGACGGATGACATAATGGCTAGGCCGCAGGAAGGAAACTCGAGTGGTAAGTAGTTTCAGGCTGCCCCTAGGTAGTGAAAATATCGTACTTGGACCCGATATTTCAGAATTGAATTGCTACGAACTTGTTTGTATCAATAATTGAATTCCTGCAAAACCACACACAACTTGGGGGCGATCGGTGTTTACCCCGGGGGGGACCCTCCGATGCCTAAGTCAGTAAAGGATTCTTAAGAATACTGTGAAAGTATTTGTGAGAGTGTGATTGTTAAATACATGTTGAACTGACCATAGGGGCCTATTTATAGGCGCAGGAGCTGCCCTATTTCTGGTAAAATAGGGAGTCTGAATTATGATGAGTTTAGGACTCTTTATGCATATCCGTTCCTTGCATCCCAATTAAATTGAGATAAGGATAATGGAGAGAATACAGGGACTAGAGTCAGACCTAGACTCTCCTTTCTTGTGGGACGCGGAGAGACCATTGAGCCAGCCATAAGTCGCCTCGGGGTTATGACCGTTCAAGACTTCCTGTGGTCCCAGTCGTAAGGGGTTCTCTAGCCGGGATAGGATTCCAGCTAGTTCATCTAGCCGGGCCTCCCCAACTTAGTTTGGGGGACGAGCTATATGGCCCTTTCGTTGACCCAGTCTCTTAGCTGAGACGGGCGAAATATATTTAGTAAGTTATCAGAAGCCCCCCGTAAGTGTGAGAAGCTCTTTAGGGCTTCTGAAGGCGTGAGCTGTCTTGAAACCAAGCGGCCTTAGGGCTATATGGCCAACTGTGGCTCAAAGTTATTGAAGCATCTTTGTGGAGTCTCTCCATACGGCAGTTCAAAATTTTTTAAAATTCAAAATGAGCCTAACCAAAATTGACACGTGGCACTGTACTTCTGATCTTTAATGATTGTGCCTCTTCATTTCTGCCCTTCTTCTTATGTAAACACAAAATGAACTCACTTTATCACTTTTACCCCTATTTTTTGATAAAACACTTCTTTGGCGATTTCTGGCGAGGCAATTTTCGATGAACCAGCATTCTTGTAGTGCTTTTCCCGTCGCATTTTCCAATCAAGTAAGTTCTTTTACTCTCCTCATCTGTAAATATAGGTTATTTATGCATGCTTTGGTTTGATTTAATGATGTTTTCCCACGTTATCCTTGTCTAAAATCCTAATTAATTCTGCCTGAAATTTTCCCCTCTCTGTTGAAAGTGTGCTACGCATGATTTAGGGATAGTTTTCTTTTGCTTGCTACACCGAGATTTTGGTCGCTTGCCGGAATCTGGGTTTTATATTTCCTTAGCTTTAGGATTAGTATGAACATGATGAACATAGAATTTTTATGACTTCAACATTTCCCTCCCGGTTAAAATAGCGTTTAGATCCACTAGGGAAGATTTTCATTGAATCTAACTTATTTTAGGCGGCTAACTTTGCTAGGCGGTCATGTCATCTACTACCTCCATAAGCACCGGGTCAGCCGATAGATTATTTAATGAGTATTGTGCCGAGTTTCTAGACTCAATGCCGAGGTGTTTCATTAGCGTCGACCGAACTAACATTTGTCCTAACATTAAGGTTAAAAGAATAGTCGGGTGGATGGACCGAGTAGGGAAGAGCGCTGATGATGAAAGGAGAGCATCTAACGTAACGTCTTAAAGCTCACAACTGCACTCGTCCAACTTAGCTTGGGCTAGTGGTGATAAGCAAGAGATCCACCAGCCGACTCACCCAGACACTGGCACCTCAGTCCCCCATGGTTTTAGGGTCAAGAGGGCGGTGAACAAGGGGAAGGCCAAACTCACCACGAAGGGTCCGTCTAAAGAGAAAGCCCCTAAGCTAAAAAATATGACTCCTTGGATAGAAGATATGATATCCATTATTCACCCGGTGGATATTGAGTTTGAAAAGGCTACTTTACCTTGGCTGAGAAAGTGTAGGGTTATGCTTTCGGCTGAAGACTAGTGCATTCATAAGCCGCCTCCCGGGTGGTTCAGCATATACTTAGAACAGATTTGGTTAGGGTTCCTCTACCCATTGCCCCCAGGAATCTGTGACTTGCTAAATTACTGGAATGTTTGGCCGGCTCAAATACATCCAAACGCATGGGGCGATATTGTCGTCATTATAAGATTTGTATAGATCTAAGGCTCAGCTTTGATGCCAATTTTTTCAAATGGGTGGCTTCCTGCAAACTAAATAAAGGCAAGGATCACTTGCTTTTCTCCCACAATAAGGGATTTTACACTTTCACCAGGAAATTCGACTCGGTGAAAAACTTCAAGCAATTCTATGTATATATCCAGCATCAGAAAGGGTTTCCCACATTTCCAACCCAATGGTCCCCTAAAGTGCCGCCTGCTTTTACCTTCCCCAAGAATGACCCGAATATCCAGGTTGGGCTATTTGAGTAGTTAAAGAGGGGGGTTTGGACCTTGGGCAACATTTCTTACTCCCTGGTTCATAAGCATAGGGTGATAGATTACGCCCTAGATTTGGATGATGGTTTTAAATATTATCCAGGCCCTAAACTACCCGGTAAGTTGTTAATTTCTTTCCATGTTTTATATTTTTCAGCCATGTCTGGTGTTAGAGCTAAAATTTCTTGTACCAAAGCCAAACGGGTCAAGAACTTGCAGTAAAAGAATACTCGAACGGCTTTGATTGAGTTGGCAGCTCAATCTAATGAAACTATTGATCCAGTTTTCCTAGGCAAAAGCCCCACCTTAGAAGCTATGAGAGGGAAGAGGGATAATGCTCAAGCCTCAGAGCTGGCCAGTAAGAGGACGAAGAAAGGCAAGAAGACTCGGGAGGTAATACCACACCTTTGAGCTTTATACTTGTGCCTTTTTATTACTTTGTTGACAAAAATTGTTTATTAGGTTGCCCTTGACTCGGTGGTGGCACCAGAGGTGACTGACAATGCAAAGCCGGCTAATCTCCCCTCCGTCTTGCTCGTGAGGGAGGCACTACAAAAGGTGGTGGGGGACAAGCTGGCTCTTACCCTGCCCCGAGTGTAAGAGTCTCTTCGAGAGGCTTTTCCTCTGGAGTGGGAAGCTCAACATTATGAAAAGGAGGATTTTCTCACCCTCTTAGGCCTGCTCTTCCAATCCATTAGCCAGGTATGCTCCTGCCTTTACTAAATATTGCTATTTACACCTAGTGGCGTACTAATCCCCTTTTGTTGTTTTAACAGTCCATGTCATATGGAGCTGAACTATACCGCCGGGTGGAGGTTGAGGAGACCAATACCGAGGAGCTTGTTGAGGCAATTGATATGTGCAAAAGCCTGAAGAGATAGCTAAGGCAATTGGAAGAGGCTAACAAGAAGCTGGAAGGTGAACTTACGAAGTTGAGAGGAGAACATGATTTGCTCCAATGACTTAGTCAAAACTCAGGCAGAGCTTGCCGCCAGCCGACTGGAGAGTCAGTCCATTCTAGCCTCAAAGGAGAAGGATGAAATGGAGTACCTTTGCTCCATCGAAGGCATGGTGGATGACGGTTACCAGTTCGATCGGATGGTATTGGATGCCTGCCGGCTACTTCTCCCGAATATTCCTGAGGATCTCCTATAAATGCTTAAGTACTAGGATCCAAAGAGCAAGAGGCGGTTCAAGAGGATTCCGCAGAGCTGGCTAAAGATGTTCAGACTGAGTCGGGGAGATTGGAGGACGAGTGTAGAGACTTGGGCCCACCGACTTAGTTTTTCTCTTGTAATTTTTTGATTTATATGTACATTTTTTTTAAGTACAGTTTAATTTAAGCCTGTGATTTGAGGCATTTTTATTTTTTGGTGGTCTTATTTCTGTGCCTTTATATATTACTGCTGCTCGGTGTTACATTTTATTGCCGATTAGATGAATGTTTTAGGTTTTACCTGTAGCCTTTTCTCACTAAGGACTTTAGCCGATTAGGCATCAGCTTCAAATATGTTCTAGGGGTGCAACAACCTAAAATGTTTTTGCTGTAGTTTTAACTAGATCTTATGCGCCCATGATTTTTAGAGCCGGTCTTATTTTGTGCCAATTATATTCCATAAAGTGTGATCAATACTTAGTTGAGGCAATATTCATAATTGAAAGAGTGCTTTTATTAATGAATTAAATACAAGTCTGAGAATTCTACGCATTCGGATGTCTACTTGGGGGGACCTACCTTATTAAAAACTCCTTAGGGGAAAACCTAATGGGAAAAATCCTCAAGGAAGGAAAAAGAGTACTGTTGTTAAGCTCCCTAAGTACTTGCTGTGTAGTAGGGTCTAAGATTAGCAATGTTCCTTGTGCATGGAAGTTCGTTGCCTTTCATAGTCCCTAGTTTGTAGGTGGCCGGTCCGATGACTTTAGTGATTTTATAGGGGCCTTCCCAGTTGGCCCCCATCTTGCCTTTTCCTTCTCGGGCCTGTAAGGCGGTCGAATCTTTGAGAACTAAGTCTCCTTCTTTTAGATGGACTTCTCGTACATGCCTGTCATGGTATCTTACAATTTTGGCTTTATATGCTTCCATGAGAACCCAAGCCCACTCTATTCTTTCGTCCAAGTTATCTAAGTTATATCTCATGTTGATGTTATTCTCTTCCTCCTTGAAGTATGCTACTCGGTCTAATGGGGCTCCGATCTCTACTAATATGACCTCCTTGACTCCTTGAACTAGAGAGTAAGGGGTTTGGCCGGTTGTCCTGCAAGGGGTGGTCCTGTAGGACCACAGAGCTTTAATCAATTCATCCGGCCATCTTCCTTTTTGATCCAGTACCCTCTTCTTTAACCCTTCTCCCAGGGTTCTACTGGTGACCTTTGTCTGTCCATTCGTTTGGGGGTGTGCTATGGAGGTGAAATGAATTTCAATCTTCCATTATTTGTAAAAATCTTTGAACTTTTCTGAAATAAATTGTGAGCCATTGTGCGCTATTATTCTTTTTGGTACTCCAAACTGAGTGATTATATGCTTCTAGATGAAGTCGACGATCCTCTCGGCTGTGACCGAGCTAATTTCTTCCGCCTCGACCCATTTGGAAAAATGGTCAATTGCCACCAGTATCCACTTCCTTTCGTCGGACGCTTCTAGCCTTAGTCCTGCAATATCAATACCCCAAGACGCGAATGGCAAGCTGGTCATTATTGGTTTTTGACTAGCTTTGGGATGTGTGATTTCCTTGCATGTATTTGGCATCGTTGGCAGGTTCTCACAAATTCTTTGGTATCGGCTTTGATAGTCTCCCAATAATATCCAGCCAGAGTGATTCTCCTAAGCAATGTTTTTACCGCTTAATAGGATCTATATCTTCCTTCGTGGATTTCTTCTATGATGAGCCTTCCTAGCTCGGGGGTGACGCATTTGAGCCATGCATCCGAGTAGGATTTCTTATATAGTTCATTGCCCACCAAGGCTAACCGTATAGACTTACGGGTGATCTTCTCCGCCTCAATTTTGTTGTCATGTAACTTATCATAAGCCAGGTGGTCGTACAGAGGTTGCATCCACCTGAGTGACTTCTTCTGGATCCATAGGTTCTCCTTATGTTCTTCACAAGTTGGCCGAGTCAAGACCTCATAAGGGCAACTTAGCTCTTTCTATGAGTGTTTCCCTACGGCCGCTTTCCCAGTTCATCTGCTCTCTCATTCTGGGTTTGAGAGATATACTCAATCTTCCACTTGGTTCCTTTGGTCTCAAGTTTTTCCAATAGCTTTCCCACTTTGGCTAAGTATTTGACCATTTCGGCTCGTTTGGTTCCATATGTCCTATTGATCTGATTTGCTACCATCCTAGAGTCACTTTTAAGTACGACTACATTGGGTGTGATCTCATTGGCTAGCTCTAGTCCTTTGATCACAGCTTCATATTCTGCCGCATTGTTGGTAGAGGGAAACGCAAACTTAGTGGCGTAAACAATCTAATCCTCTCAGGACCTTCAATATAAACTCTAACGCTGGCTCCTTCTGAATAAGAGGACCCATCTATTGGCCACATTTCAGAGGGAATAGGTCATTTTGGCTCAATGCCTGCGAATTCTACTACGAAGTCAGCTAGCACTTGAGCCTTCAAAGCCTTTCTTGCCTCAAATCGTATGTCAAATTCCCCAAGTCTGATGGCCCACTTGGTTAAGCGGCCGGATGTATCCGGTCATTGAAACACTTTTTTTAGAGGAACACTGGTCCTCACTACAATGCTGTGTGCCTAGAAATAGGGCCTGAGCCTTTTGGCCGAGTGAATGAGGGCTAGGACTTGCTTCTCTATCTTTGGGTATCTTAACTCAACATTTCTTAACACCTTGCTGGTGTAGTAAATGGGATACTGCTCTTCTTGATCTTCTCAAATTAGAACAATTCCTACAGCCTCATCTATTGCTGATAAGTAAAGGTATAGCGTATCCCCAGTGTTGGGGCGAATCATGAGAGGAGGTTTGGCAAAACAATTCTTTAACCTGTCAAAGGCCTCCTAACAATCCTTGTCCCACTTAAAATACCGATCCTTCTTAATGGCTTTGTAAAACGGCATGCACCTCTTTGTTGAGAAAGAGATAAACCGTCCTAAGGCATTGATCCTCCTATTGAGATGCTGCACTTCATTCACTATTCGAGGCGGTTCCATCCGGATGATGGCTTCTATGTTTTCTGGGTTCACCTTGATGCCTCTTTCTGAAATCATAAAACCTAAAAACTTTCCGCTCTTCACCCCAAAGACACATTTCTCTGGGTTGAGCTTTAGTCTATAGGCCTGCAATGTTTTGAAAACTTCTCTAGGTCGTTTGCGTGTGATTCTTCACTTTTTCTTTTTACTATTATGTCATCCACATAGACCTCGACCATTTCACCGATCATGTCCTTAAACATTTTATTTACCAGCCTTTGGTAAGTTACTCCAGCATTTTTTAGCCCAAACGGCATGACTGTGTAATAGTACGTCCCTTTATGCGTGACAAAGGATGCTTTTTCCTTATCAGTCGAGTCCATGGGGATTTGGTGATATCCGGCCTTAGCGTCTAAAAATGAATAGACAGCATAGCCGACTATAGAATCTACCAATTGATCGATGCTTGGTAGATTCTACAGTCGACTATACCGTCTAGAGAATAACTGTCTTTTGGGGTTGGTTTGTTCAGGTCGGTGAAATCTACACACATTCAGTGATTCTTGTTTGGTTTTTTAACAAACATAATGTTTGCTAGCCACTTAGGGTAATTTACTTCCCTGATATACTTGGCCTTGAGCAGCTTGTCAATCTTTTCTTCTATAGCTTTCTGCCTTTCGGGGGGTGCTTTCTCTTTTTCTATACCACTAGGACTGCCTCCGGGTCGAGGTTGAGGCTATGTTGTATCATTTCCAACCGGACCCCCAATAAGTCATCATGACTCCAGGAAAAGGAATGTTGTTGTCTGACTAGAACGACGTTGATGCTAGCTTTTGTATCCACACTTAAGTCTTTAGCCACTTTTAATGCTCTACCCGATCCTACCATTAGTACCTCTTATTCTCTTACCACCTCTGCTATTGAGCCATATGAGCTAGTCTCGCCTCTGTCCTGCTCCGATTTCTTATATTGGGGTGGTTGTTTGTCTCCTCTCAACGAGGCTATATACGTCTCATAAGCCACCGTGGGGTTTCCTATTGCCATTGCCATCCCCTTTTTGGTTCGTATGTGCAAGACCAAGTATGCGGGGGATATTAAAGCAAACGATTCGCACAAGAAGGGGCATCCCAGTATGCTGTTGAATCCAACTAAAATTTTGGCAATGGTAAAGTCTACTTCTGCACGGTATACATGCTCCTTGTCTCCAATCTCATGCTTAACCTAACCTCGCCCATGGAGACCATAGTGTGTCCGCTTAAATCAGACATGGTTGCATAACCCGGCTGGACCCTTTGATCATTTACTTTCAACTACTCAAATGTCGACCTGGTGATCAAGTTTATACAACTTCCCATATCGATAAGCACTCTGTACACTATGCAATTTTCTACCATAGCCTTAATGACGAGAGGATCCGAGTGGGGCTTGGTTACCATGCTTACATTTCTAAATGGTTTTTTTGCCTCAGACTTATCGCTTAACGTAAGCAAATGGTCAGAAGTGTGTTTTGCTTTCTTTGAAGGAGGCTCTCTGTCACTGCCACCGTGAATTACCAGTATCTTGATTCCCTTGTCATTGCCAGTCTTCTTTATTTCTTTGTGTTTTTCTTTAGAATCATTCGAGTCGTCACATCTATCCTTCCTTGTCACCCCTTTCATAAATTGGCTGAATTTCCTACTGTAATTAGGGCATGCACTTCTTCGGCCAGTACTCTGCAATCGTCCATATGATGCCCTCTAGTTTTGTGAAACTCACAGTATTTGTCGTATTCTCTCCCTAGAGTTTTACCTTCCGGGACATTCAGAAATCGGACATTTTTCCTCTTTGGCCCATTTTTTATAGCTACCAAAATCCTACTTAATGACATATTGAGCTTCTGCTTGTCCTCCTCTCGGTCATATCGACTGGATCCCCCGTCCCGGCTTCTATCTCTCTTTCTTTTTCCTTTCTTGTCTTCCCGTCTGGAGTATTCACCACCGTTAGGGCTCCGCTTGTTATAGCGGCTTACTTCATCCACTTCTACCAAATTTTGGGCCATGCCAATCATTTAGGGGAAGTGGGTGGGTTTTCTAGTAATGATCTCTTGCTTAAGGCGGTCATTACAGGTTCCTTTGATCAGGACCTCCTTTGCCGTCCTAAAATCCAAATCGGGGATGCCTACACAGGCTTCATTGAACCTCTTCAAATAATCCCTTAAGGATTCATCTGATCTTTGTACTATGCTATGAAGGTTTTGGCTAACATTGTCTGGCTAAGCCGACCCTAAAAAGTGCTTCTGGAATTTTCCTCTCAGTGTCTCAAAATCTTTTATGGAATTAGGGGGCAGGTGAAGAAACCACTATTTTGCAGCTCCGATCAAGGTAGTAGGGAAATATTTACATTGAAAAGCATCAGGAGCATTTATTAGATCCATTTGGTCGATATAATCCATCATGTGTAACTTCGGGTCGTCCTTCCCACTGTATTTGTCCAAAATAGGTGGGAAGACATATTCGGGTAGCTTTTGATTCAGAATGTTCTTTTTAAAAGGGGAGAGAGTTTTCTCATTAATAGGCTCCTAAAATGAGATGGTGTACTTTTTCAGCTGCCTTTTGAACTTAGAATCGAAATCTTCTAAACTTGATGACTCGAATTGAGAGGAATGGGAGGAAGATTCAGATTGAGAGGTAGCGGGGATTTGTGCTTCTTCCCTTTTCCCTTTTTTGCTCTTGACGTGTGCCGCGACTCGATCTTGCCCTCTTCGTCCCAATCCGTGGTGACTATTATAGAGTCAATGGTCGCCCCTTTGAGTCTGGGACCTCCATGCTGTAACAATATTCTAGCCAGGATCTCCCTTCCTTCTTGTGCCATCATAAGAATTCCTCACAACACTACAAGGTCCACTTCTGTAAAACCGCCTGGGGGTGTCTGAATTGGAGCCGGTTCTTTCGCCACTTGTACGACCGGCTGATTAACTAAAGACTGGGATATCGCCAAGTGTCTAAATCCTTCTGTTATTTGGGTTATGGGCGTTAGAGTGCCAGTGACCGAATCAAACTAAGGGAGGAGATTTCGGTTAACAGCTATTTTCGGAGAAATCACCATGTCTTCGTGTGCTTCTCCTCCCAGACGGCCAATGGACATAAAGTGTTTGTAGCCTGATTGGATCATTAGTTCTTGTTTCTCTGGTGTGAGTGCTACCTGGCGAGCAATCTCTACGAATGGGTCCGGCTCCTTTGAGAGGTTGGAGGAGCGTGCCTCTACCTATCCTGTTCCTGAAATCCTTGGTGAGAGCGGCACCTTGGCCGTAGGGTCCGTCGTGATTGGTTCCTTTCCAGTCGAATTGGTGTTTTCGCCACTGCCTTGGGTGTTCTCCGCACTAGAGTTGATGATTGGATCAGAGTTCCCATACGACATGATCACAATGAGAGCTCCTAAAAGTCTGAGTTAATGTGTTTCTTCCTATGAACAACAATTCTTGCCTGAACAAGTAAACGATGTCCACGCTTACAACACCACTGAAAATATCGTACTTGGACCCGATATTTTAGAATTGAATTGCTATGAACTTGTTTGTATCAATAATTGAATTCCTACAAAACCACACACAACTTAGGGGCAATCGGCGTTTACCCCAGGGGGGACCCTCCGATGCCTAAGTCAGTAAAGGATTCTTAAGAATATTGTGAAAGTATTTGTGAGAGTGTGATTGTTAGATACCTGTTGAACTAACCGTAGGGACCTATTTATAGGCGGAGGTGCTGCCCTATTTCTGGTGAAATAGGGAGTCCGAATTATGATGAGTTTAGGACTCTTCATGCATATCCAATCCTTGCATCCCAAGTAAATTGAGATAAGGATAATGGAGAGAATACAGGGACTAGAGTTAGACCTGGACTCTCCTTTCTTGTGGGACGCGGAGAGACTGTTGAGCCGGCCATAAGCTGCCTCGGGGTTATGATCGTTCAAGACTTCCTGTGGTCCCAGTCTTAGGGGTTCTCCAGCTGGGATGGGATGGTTCATCTATTTGGGCCTCCCCAACTTAGTTTGGGGGATGAGCTAGATGGCCCTTTCATTAACCCGGTCTCTTAGCCGAGACGGGCAAAATATATTTAGTAAGTTATCAAGTAGGTGGATAAACCTATGCCATCTAGGTCTGCCCCGATTGCGAATGTTGACTGGGTTGAGATTGAGGCAGTGGTTACTAAGGCGATTGAGGCTGCAGCTACCACAGTGATTGAGGCTGTGACTAATGAAGTTTTTGAAAAAGAGCCAGAAAATTTTGATTCAGTTCAAGAGCTAGCTAATCCTCAAAGTTCTGAATTGAGGAATGCTCTTACATATGAGATGGGGAATGACCTAATAATACCTTGGAGACAGTTAACTTAATTGTGGATCTTGGAGCTAAGGAAATCGAAGTTTGTAAGCCACTTGATGGCCATTTTACCGAAGTCTCTTCGGATGAGGTTGAACAAGAGGACTTTGATTCAGATTATTCACAACCTCAGAGAGGTTTCCCAGGCTCTTTGGCGGATTCTGCGGAACGAGAAGAGGCAAAAATGAAAAACAAGGTCAAGCAATTTACACCTATTATGCAAGGTTTTTCATTCTCTTCATGTGATAACAATTTTTGGCGTGAGATAGATGAGGGAGACAGTATCCAACTCCCAAGGAAACAAATGGTATCGGTCGCTGCCAAAGAATAGGCCAAACGAGAGCGCATGGAGCTAGCTAAACGGGAGCGCAAAGCTCCACAGAAGTTTTCTCCTAATTGATAGTTATTTTTGTTTTCTGCCACTATAGTTGTTTGATTTTTTTTTTTTACTTTTTTTGTATTTTTTTCTTTTCTTTAATTAACGAGCCTAGGGGAGGGGTTTTAACAGCGATGGGTCTGCCCGCTGGCCTTTTCCCTCTCAATTGGTAAATTCAATTAAAAAAATTTATGACTACGCATAGCTAAACTAAACTGATGAACTGCAATGGTCTGAACTGAACTAAAGTAATATGGTTTAAATTGAACTGAACTAAATTAAACTGAATTGCAATTGAAGAGAATTGGGCATTAATCGAGTCTATAATGCACTAAATATCAAACATTAAAATGTAAACGATGATATTTATAATTTTACCAAATCCATCAATCCTAATCTTTTATTGCATTGTTTCCTCGTTAGTCATATATAAGATAACCATACAAGATTATCTTTTTTATCCTTATCTTAAAAAGATTATGAATTTCCAACTCAAAAAAGAAAAAAAAAAGTAGATTATTTATTATTTATTTTAAATGGTCTTTGCAAAAATAGAAACATATACAGCAACTGTTGGTGCATGTTTCTTTCTTCTGCAAAAACCCCACTGGACCCCTATTCTTTCTCATCTACCTTCTTCTCTTATGGCTCTGATTCTTATGCAGAAAGAGAAAAAAAAAAGATTTGTGAAAGAAATTTATGAATGGAGTTTGTTTGTGTCTATATTCATATATATGAAGAAAAAAAACCCTGAGAGTGACAACTGATTAATTCTGCCATTAAACCTTACAACAATGGCACTGAAAAACATGGTTTTTCACATTTTACATTTATATGGAAAGCCCACACTTTCCACCCACACAAATCATAAAGTACTCTCTGATTTATTTCTTTTTACAAAAAAAATTAAATAATTAATTTTGGGTCAGTAATGTTATTTAATGCTATAGGAATACATATATATGCATATAGTCCAAACAGAAAATCCAAAAGTTAAGGGAAAGAGCTATGAATGTTTCTGAATCTTATTCAATGAAATAGTTTCAGAGTAGTAAAAAACCTAATCAATTGCAACCCATTTTTTTATTTTATTTAATGCATAGAACAACTTGCTTATTGATCACCATAGCAACATTGACTATGTATATGAACACAAAAAAAAACATATAATTAACTTTCCATTAATCAAATCACAAACCAAGAAACTAAAAAAGAAAAACATTACCCATATAATCACAACAATCCACTTAATTTTTTTCTTTAAAGTGTTAATTAAAAATCAAGGGTTTATTGGAACTAAATTTTCACCATTGTTTTCAACTTCACCTTCTGTTACAGCCGATGAAATGTAACTCATATCGTCTTGAGGAAGAACTCGAGATTTCGGTTGAAATTGCTGTTTACAAGCATGGCAAGTGATTTGCAAAATAGTCGAATTGATTTGCTTCATTGCTTGTTCTCTCAAAGCTTGAGCCTTTTCCAACTCGGCATGAGCTTGTTGCCTAATTCGCTTAGCATTAGCAAACTCTTGTTCGGCCAATTCAATCTGTCTTTTGGCTCTTTGTCTCGCCTCTTCGGCATAAGCTTTTTCGGCCATGGCTACCCTTAAGTGCTCTCGCGCTTGTTCTTTGAGGTTGTTTTTTTCGCTTAAATCGCTCGACCCAATTGAGAGCTGGAGTTGGGTTGAACGATTTTCGTCTTGTTTAGGAGAAACCGAAATATTAAGAGGAGTTGAAGAGTTTGAAAGTTTGAGGTCCAAGTTGTAATCTTTTCGGGGTTTGCTCGAATGGGTAGAGCTCATTAAGAACATCGCGTCATTAGTTGGCCTTGAAATGACCAAATTTCGATAATTGCTAAAATTCGAATCGTTTGAAGGGCTTGGAGTACTTGAAGCAGTTCTTGATAAACATGGAGCCTGAAGTGACTGAGTTTGATCCGGTCCCATTCGCCCTAGATTGCAAGTGTCTTGATGCTCAATAAAACTCTCAACTCTGCAAAATCAAATATTATTATTTACAAAGTTACATGTCTATACAAAACATTTGACTAATGGAAATCAAACAACAGAAAAAAATTATATTTTATTAGTTCAAAATAATATATAAAAAGCAACTGAAACTTATTTTTTGGAAACCGTGTTTAGCAACTGTCAATAAAATGTTGCTAAAAAACTGATTAATTTTGAATTCCATCAATCAACAAACCAAATCAACTTCGATATTACTACTTTCTAGTAGTATTCTGTACAATCGACCAAACTTCAATCCACGATTACTAGAGATCACATATTCCAGTCACAAACAAGGTGTAAAGGGTGGTGATTTTCCTTTATATCTAATATAAGCACAATTGTTTAAATTAATTTTTTTAAAAAATTTCTTTATTAGGCTTACAATAATAGCAAAGAAAAATCTCATCTCACTCCACCAGTATGTGGACTCGAACCTGTGACCTCTAGGAATACAGCTTCAAGGCTCAACCTAGGCTAAGCCCATTGCCACAAATTTTGAATTGCTAGAAATCATGATCATGTCTTCACAAAAAACGAATAAAAGTACCCATTTTCGCCATTCACAAAAATCGAATTTCGATTAACCGAAATAGAACTATAAAGAAAACGAAAAGAACTAACCTTGAGAAAACTCGGCCGCAATCACAGGAATGGCCACGAGTACCGCAAGTTTTGAGATGCGCTTTATAATCAGATTGAACAGCATAGCCCTTAGAACATTTATCGCAAACCCATTGTTTATGATTACTATGTTTTCTTCTAAAATGTTTCTTAATCCCCACTAAATCGCCAAGAGCATGGCAAGGATCATGGTGTAAACAGCTCGGTTCGGGGCAAACAAACACTCTTTTTCTCACAACCGGCGTCTCTCTTTTTAGTAACTTCCATGGCACCTTATGTCGCCGCCTGTGCATCTGAAGGTTTTGATCCCTCTGAAACCCTTGGTTACAGATCTCACATACATATCGATCTGATTCTAGTAAAGTCTTGGGAGATAGAGATACTACCTCTGCATCTGGATCTATATAACAAAATTATCTCAATGAATATAATTGTCATTTATAAAAAAATTATAAGAACTAATTAGTTTATTGTATATAATCATGTAACGAAAACATGGAAATTAGATTTTCTTAAATACCTTATGAAATATCAAACTATATCACAATATTAATTTTTATAAATCAGAAGAACATATAAATTAATTTTTTTCTGGATCTACATAACAAAGTTTCGGACTTTAGTTTATTAAAATACAAGAATTACCAGTTTATGAAATATCAAACTATATCAATATCATGAAATTAGATTTTCTTAAATATAAAGCTATATTACAAAAATTTATATGAAATAGTTTTCTAGAAAATACGAGGACCTAGCTACTAGTTCATTTGATAAATCCAAATCAGTAGAAAATATAAATTAATTTTTTTATTAAAAACTGGATAGTTAAGAAGAATATAGAGTACCTGGAGTTCCAGCAGGTCTTCTTTTTCTCTTGTTATTATTGAGAGTACCATTTTCTAAGCAGGAAAAAGGCTGATCAGAAGAAGGAAATGAAGAGGGAGAGTTATTAGCTAACATTGGGTTAGTTTTAATTGATTCTAAAACTTAAAAAAAAACCTAATTGGACAGAAAAAATGAATTGTTGTAAAATCAGTGATCTGGGTTTTTCTAGCAAGCTCAAAAATGGAAGAGAGAGTTAAAGAAGAAGAAGAAGAAGAAGAAGAAGAAGACGAAGAAGAAGAAGAAGAAGAAGAAGAAGAAGAAGAAGAAGAAGAAGAAAGGAAATATCCTTTGCTTTAATTTCTTTCGGCTTGATCAGCTTTGGTTAATGGCTTTAAGCTTTGAGCAGAGGGTTGGATTTTGATCAGCTTTCTTGATTTTTCTTTGTAAATTGCTCATCAATATAGTAAAGATAAGAGAAGAGAAGTTCCTTAATAAACTCCTTCAAAAGAAAGAAAAAGGCAATTAGATTGATGAAAAAGCTTTTGATAAAAATATGGGGCAGAAAAAGCCACAAAATAATAAAAGTGTATCAAAAGAAAATAAAAATATTATCACAAAGAAACAAAATACTTATAATTATTGTTATTATTATTCAGCCTCATATACAGTAAAAAAATTTCCTTTCTTTGCATGAATAAATCCACCCTTCTTCCTCAAACATTTTACACGTAAGCTTCAATCCTAATTTTTGTCACCATTTTCTTATTTAAATTAATTAATTAATTAATTAATTGTATATATATATATATAGTTAATTAATTAATTAATTAACTATATATATATATATATACATATATATATATATATATATAGTTAGCTTATTATCTACTTAATCCACTTTAGGTACCCGAGCTAAGGCCCCGTTTTCTTATACTACAATTTAATGTAGTTCAGTTCAGTTCATACCACTTTAGTTTAGTTTAGTTTAGTTCGGTCCACTTGAATTCAGTTAAGTTTAGTTCAATTATGCGTAGTTATAAATTTACTCTGAAATAAGTTCAGTTCAATTTAGCTCTTTCCAGTTCAGTTCAATTCAGCTAACTACAATTCAATTTCATTTTCAGAAGTTCAAAATAACAAGGCCTAAAAAGATACCAAAGTTATAGTTTTATCTTATAATTTACCTATAATGAAACAACTCGTTCTATATAAAAAATAAGTTAAATTGGATACGTAACTATTTCTTATACTAATTAATTATATAAGATTTGTGGTTCGAACTGAGTACCTTAAAATTGTTTTTTACCCAGCTGTAAATCCATCTATTGATGAATTTACAGATATGTAAATATTTGACCGACATGAAAGTATTTAATAATCATTTTAATTGAGGTCAGCAATTGCTAAAAAATGAACATCTTATTGGATAAAGTAGTATTTATTAATTTCATTATTCATTCTAAGAGTCATTTTAAACATTTTTATAAATCTATTTTTCCTCTGAAAATTTCCTAATAGTTTTATTACTATTACAAATATTAATTTTATTTGATCATAGAATCTGTTAAATTAAAATTTTATAGCATTAAATTTAAAACTTTTTGTAGCAAAATGAAATATTTTCAACATACAAACTAATTGAAAAGTAATTATTTTAATAAATCATTTTTTATTAACTTAGTTTACTCATGTGGCAAAGAGCTTAGTCTAGTGGTTGAATCTAAAAGCTCTTAGAGG
This sequence comes from Euphorbia pulcherrima, assembly GCA_947683365.1. Taxonomy (NCBI): domain Eukaryota; kingdom Viridiplantae; phylum Streptophyta; class Magnoliopsida; order Malpighiales; family Euphorbiaceae; genus Euphorbia; species Euphorbia pulcherrima. The sequence continues at coordinate 30,198,315 of CANTUS010000007.1, forward strand.
TCACAGTCGAGTGCACATTCGGGTGAAGTGATATATGGTTTTTTTTTTGTTATTATTACAATTTTTTTTAAACAAAAAGTAAACAAAGTAATTAAAAACGAGTTTCAGATGAAACCAATGTATAGAACACAATTATTATGTGAAATCAACGAGTTTGTCCAGGCAAATATAAGCACATGATTTATTTGGTTACATTCTAGAAAGACAATATGATTAAAATTATATATATTTTCTTAAGAATACAATAAATATGGTATTAAATTCGTAAACAAAAAAATATATAAGGGCCCTCATTTTTATGAGGCCCTAAGCGACCGCTTTAACGGTTTCTACTATAGGGCCGGCTCTGGTCATGACAGAAAAAATAAATGATATGAATGTTGCATATTAATATCACAAGGTGTAACTTAGTTGGCAACACATGTTGAGTTAGTTGGAGGAGAGTAGGGGTGTTAACAAGTCTAGTACCACGCAAATAGTTCAAGATTCGGCTCGGTTAAAGTTCAGCCAGAGTTTGACTCGATAGAGCTCGACTCGAGTTCGAGATCAGCTCGAGATATTAACAAGCCAAACCAAGCCTTCTAAGGTTCGGCTCAGAAGCTCGCAAACATGTTCCTATAATTTTTCTATTTAATAAATTAGTGAAAAATAAATTGTATATGATTGGTGAGTAATAATTATTCATGTACAATAATTATTTGTAAAATAGTGATTTTAATATCACTTTCTACTATATGGAAATGCAGAGGAAAAAACAACAGAATGGGATGGAATGAGAGTGATGACTGATTAATTATTAAGAAAAAAATATTATGATATTAGTTTTAATTTTTAAAAATATTTATTTCTTAGCTTTTTTTGGAAATGTATTTTTCGAAACTTTTTAAAAAATGTAGCAAAATATAGTGTTACTGATGCAACCCTTTTTTTAATTAGAGTTGTTATAAATCAGTTTTAATAATCAAAGTTGAAACACTTAAGAGGCAACACTCTTGTTTTTCATTGCAATAGGGTGTATCTGGTAGGCTCATTTAGGCTCGTGAACTCGCGAACTCGAGCCGAGCTTTTCAGGAGCTTGAGCCCAGTCCCAATTTTCTAAGCTCGCCGAGCCGAGCCCAATCATTTTCTTTCACGAGTCGAGCCGAGCCTTGCACTGTTCGGTCTCGATTCGGCTCGTTAACACCCCTAGAGGAGAGCAAGGTTCGAATCCTACTGAATACACATATTGAAAGGACTGAAGAACTTTAACCGTGATTAAACCCTAAATAAAATTATTTCGATGAAGATACTTATAAATATTATTTAAAAAAATGCAAGATATCTACAAAAATCAATTGCATTTTCAAATTACCCTATAAATTTTTTTTATGACTGCTTAAAGTAATAATATAGTAAATGAGTTAATTAATTATAGATGTGAAGCAGCTTTTTAAAAAGGTGAAATTATATCGAAGATGTCGAGTCACTTTCATGGGTTAGATTAGTCAAATTGATATTGAAACAAAGATTTTATTTCCTACCAAATAGAAAGAAACAAGATTTTCAGGCACACAAAATTATTTTTTCCATACAGTAAGTTTATACATTTTTTAATCAATTCTATTGCACATATTAATGTGTTTTATGTGAGATTCAATTCATGTATATCATTGATCCTGGCTATAATAAATACAAGTTTGAATTCAAATAAAAATAACTTGAAAAATTGTATCCGTCCTAACCTTTCTCTCTAAACTCTCCTTTCTTTAAAAAATTTCTTCTATTTTTCAAATTTGAGTAGGAAGAAGGAATCAATTAGACTTCTTTCTTCTTCATTCCCATCTTTGTTATAGTTTTACTTCTTTTCTGTTTCTTTTTTTGTTTGAATAATCTGCATTAGATATTTTTTAATCTCCCACTGTGTTATCGTTTTCTTTAAACATAGATTTGCTGCTACACATCTCAATCTTGATAGTGTTACAACTGGATTGGACTCCATTAGCCTTCAGACAAAGATACTTATGGATCTTTCACATTCGGTACACAAATCTATCTCTCTTAAGCACGATTGCTTTATATCTGCAAATTCGGTTGATGTTATGCCCTACGCATGTATTTTCATGGTTGCGGATACTCGAGAATTTTAGTTGGTGGTTAAGAAATTATAGATTGCAACGTTTATTTCTTGTTTTGGTTGTTTATATTTGTCCTCTTGCTCTTGTGATAAGTTTTTCCTTATCTCCCATTATGGTGAGATTTTGATTCTCTGCTTGTGGTAAATTATTTTGTTTGATGCATGTTCTTTTACTCATATATGAATCAAAATGTTTTCCATAGATAAATTTTTATGAATTATATCCTATTTACAAAAGAAATAACTTGAATATTCAAAATTAGATATAGGTAAGTAAATAGGTAAAAATAGAAATTTGACTAGGTAGTATGGTAAAAGATATGATGATTGATTTGTGTGTGGCAGTTGGAATATGGCAGTGTAGTCCAAAATGCATTTGACGAAAATCACATGAAAAATGGTCCAAAAATGTGTATTATTGAAGGTATGGTTCAATATTCATCATTATATATTGCCTTTTTTTTATATATGCATACTGAAACTGCGAGGTTCCTATTCAAGTTTCAAACAAGAGAATTTTGAATTTAATACTTCACTATTTATGCTTTGAATTGAGTCCTATCGTTTGAAAACTTACATGATGTACATTTCGCATGAGTTTATACGAAGATACTTAGATTTTGTGTCCCCAAATTCTAATCTCGCTTACAGGGCTCTAATAAGTTAGGAAGATGTATGTCTACACTACATAAAATTGAGAATTCTTAGATACTAGGTTTGAACTACATCCGAAATGAGTAAAAATTTTTATTTCGAATTAATATAAGCGTAAGGTAAAAGCAGACGTAACTGAATAAATAATTTGATTTAGAAAGAAAAATAGAATTGTTAAAAAAAAATGCATCCACACCCAATAGATATAAAAATTTTTAATATGAATAAAACTTTAAGTAGCATTTACTGAAAATTTTGAAATAATTAGAACATTAAGTTACAGCGGTGAAGCATATAGTTCATTTTGAAATTTTATAAAGACTTTATTTTAAATATTTACATACCAATTTGAGCTTGTGCATAGCATCATTACAAGACACGTATGACTATACGAAGAATATACCTCTGATTAGTTGTGGGGCCACTGGTCTAGGTCTTTTATACTCCTTAGGTTAGGATCCAATGTTCCGCTACTATTCGTACACTGAGTAATATTAGCCGTAAGATGTATGGACTATCAGAAGCACTGAGAAGTCACATGCGAAATAAACGGGGGAGATGGGCTGTCTAATGTAGACAGGAGCAGCAGTAAATAAGTTCTTGAGGTGACATAAGAATATAAAAGAGAAGAGCAAAGCCCGACACTAGAAATGTGGCCTCTTGTTTGGTGGCTGCCCGGATGATAAAGTGTGGGACCCATCACATAATACCACGTAACTGATTTAAGCATCGGTTCGTGTCTATAATTTGATAAGATTCATAAAGCCTTTCTATGATTTTTAACTTAGAATCATCTTTTAATATATAGTAGATTTAAGAATTATGTGCTACGGGGGTAATAGAAAATCATATTAGTAAGGTAGTGAAATAAATAAAATATTTTAAAATATAGTTATAAAATTTATTTATCAGTTATATTTTTTTAAAATAAAATAATAATAAGAGATCAAATAATTTCTTAAACGATCTCTTTTAGTATTAAAATATAATTAAATTAATGATTAAAACTCTCATTTAGTTGTATATTTGTAGAAAATCAAATACATAATGTTCAATATTTTATGTGTCACGTCATATTAGAAAGTTAAAATAAAATGCTATATTATATTTAATTTTTTCTGGAAATAAAAAAACCACACCAATATCTCACGATCATCAGCAGAAGTCAAGTACATAGCAATGTCAAATACTTCCATAGAGTTGACTTAGTTACAATATATCTTGCACGACTTGAAAGTCTTGACTAAAGTGCTAAACCGCTCTACTGTGACAAACAAGCAACACTGCATATTGCTGCCAATCCCGTGTTTCATGAATGCACCAAACATATCGGGATTGACTACGACATTGTACGTGAGAAACTACAGGCTGGATTGATCAGTCCGTCTTACATTCCGACACGATGTCACTTGGCCAATATATTCACAGAAGCATTGGAAAAATAGGAATTCATTCTTCAACGAGACAAGTTGGGACTTTCAGAACATTCAATTACCAACTTGAGGGAGGGTATTAAGGACTTGATGAACAAGTAAATTATTCATCAAATAAATTGCAAATATTGTAATGATTTTGCATTAATTAGATTATCATTTTGTGTTTTATGTATTTATTATTCTTGGTGAAAGTATATGTACACATATAAATACTTGTAAATATTAGTAAGAAATACAACATCATATTCACCATTTCTATTCTTATAAATTTTCACTATTTATACATTCATCCTTTTGTTGAAAGACAAATTTCACAATAAGTAGAAATAATATATTAAGAATGGAATTTGAAATATATATATAAATCAATAGTCTAATTATACTTTATTGCAAATAAACAATTGAAAAGAAATGAACAACAGATCCATGTCGACAATAAGAGAGATCTTCCATGATAAGTACTCTATTGCATGCAAGTACTTAAGTTAATTATGAATTATAATTAAATATGTATGTATGTACAATTAATTAATTAATTAATTAATATGATGCTGATTAAATTAATTAATGTTATAATGAATAATATGAAGATTAGTGGTGAGTAATAAAGTAGAATTAAGATTGGGGAAGATGATAACAAAGTACATGAAGTTGTGATGGTAGCATGTGTTAGAGAATCCAACTCTCATGATCTCTCCATTTCTCTAACAAAAATTAAATTTTATGAAAAAAAAAACTATTTTTAATACCGAAACTATGCTTTTTCTTTGTCATTATTCTGTATCCATCATCCCATAAATAAAGTAACTTAGCCATGTCTCTTGCTTTCTGAGTTAAATAATTTAAACAATATATACAAAATTGTCCTCGGCTAGCTTATATTGAAATTTTTATTCGTTTGGTCTAATAAATTAAACAAAATGTTAAATTGTGTCCATATCTTGTCAAACTCATGCAATGATGTAAATAAAAACCATTGTTTGGACTCTTCTAATATTTTAGATTCAATTGTTAGGACACGTTGTTTTAGACTATGACTCAGTATTATTCAGTTCAGTTCAGGTTAGTTCAATTTAGTTTAAATCAGTTATGTGTAGTTATAAATTTATACTAAAATAAGTTTAGTTCAGTTCAATACAGTTCAATTCAATTCAATTTAACGAATTGCAGTAAAAAAGACCAAAGCATTAAGTTAATGCATTTTTCTTTTCAAAAAAGTTAATACATTTTTCTTAAGTGCCTGTTTAAAACCTAAACTTTGAATGAATATATTCATTTAATTTTAGGTGCATTCTATATTTACTTTATTTTTTTAAAATTTTTTATTACTTTGCACTTTTCAACCATATAATGAGTGGTAGTTATTTTAAACTAACGGTAAAGAAGATAAAGTAGTGGTTAAATAAAGTACCCATAAAATATGCCTTAATTTTATATATCATTTTATACAGATAAATTCTTAGGTGCATTATACGATTACTTTATTTTTTTACAAAGTACTCATTATTTTGCACTTTTTCACCATAGGATAAGTCATGGTTATTTTTATCTAATGGTGAAAAAGGTAAACTAATGATTAAACAAAGTAACCATAGAATATGCCCAAATACTTAAATTTTTCATATGGGCATATTCCATGTTTAATTTGTTTAACCATTATTTTGTCTTTTTTATCATTGGATTAAAATAACCGCCACTCATCCTATGGTAAAAAAGTACAAAGTAATAAATACTTTGCAAATAACAAAGTAACCATAAAATCCAAATTTCATATGAAATGATTTAAATTCCTTCATATATTAGGTTTCCAAACACACATGGGTCTAAGGGCCAGTTTGGGATTACTTTCCCAAACAGCTTTCCCGAAAAGTTCTATTTCCAAGCTTTTCCAAGTTGTTGTCCCAAAAAGTTATGAAAATTCTTAACAAACAGTTCCTAATTAATTAGTATTAAGAGTCAAAATCCTTTATCCAATGTCAGAATATATTATTCTATTAAAAATTTAAAAGTGAAACTTTTCGTGACAGCAGCTCTGACAATAATGTCAAACATGCCTTAAATATTAATATGCAAATAAGTTTTAATTTTAAACATATTAAAAAAATATTGAGACAAAAAAAAATTCATTCTTCTTAGCTTTCATCTATTTTCTACAAGTAGAAAGTAAGAAATTATATTAGTAAAAGAAAAATTGAAAGTTAGTAAAAGAGATGTGAGAAGTCATAATTGGTAAAATACGCCATACAGAACTCCAAATTTTGTTTTGATACTAGTCTTTTAACAGAAATTCATCATATATGGCATCCAATCAAATATATATGTACATTCACTAAAAAATTACAAATGGTGTTTATCTTTGCCGCATCCTTTTTACACTTACTGCACCTATAATTTCTTATGAGCGCTTTATATTTGTTTATTTAAAAACTAAGTAATGTTATTTACAGCCCCTTATTATACTTACCGCCCCCGAAATTATTTCTATGCCCATATATTTATTATTATATATCATCCAAATAATTTTAAAATAAAAATTTGAGATAGAAAATGTTGGATCTAGCTTAGAATAAGGATGTCTCAGAGGCTAGAACACTCAAAATAAAGAGTTCTGAAGATAACAAAAATACAGAATAATGCGCTCGCATGATAAGTCAAAGATAAAAGACAAAAGAAGATCAAGTTCAAAGGAATCATGGAGGATATCATTCTGGTCAATAAAAGTTGAAGCCATACCTTAGAAGCATATCAATCTCTCTGTAAAATCAGAACTACAAGAAAGAGACTAATAAACATCTCTCGCAGGCTTAGAAGACAAAAGTTTCAGAAAAAGATCTATCAAGACATCACTCGGAAGATAGTCAAAGTAGAACATGCCAGAAGATACATCAGCTCACAAGCATAAACGTTTTAGAAGTAAGGATTCTGAAACATTGACAAATCCACTATAACACAACAACACTCAGCACTTTGAAGAAAGGACAATTCAAGTAAAGATTTTTAAAGGATAGAAGAAATCTCGGAGTTAAGAGCGTCAATACCTTAACCTCTGAAATATCACTCCAAAGACAATAATCGAACAAGAGATAATTTTGTCAGAAGAAGGGAATTCCAGAAGAGAAGCACTAAGAAACTGGTTTTGAGAAACACCAAGGTTTTCTTAGATTCATGTGGTCCAATAGTGCAAGCATCTGTCTCAGAAGCTATCTACCACAACCAAAGAGTAAATAAACTCTGAAGATCATTCCTCCAGACACAAAAGGAATGGCAACATCAAAGTTCTCGAAATTAATAAATATCTCTGAGAAATTGATGATCCATAGGCAACTTACGTGATTCCACTTTTCCAAGAGTGGTTGTCTAGATCTCTGCAATCTTATAAAGTTGATCGTTTGAATTTCACTAAAAGAGATAAGACACTACAAAATTGAGTTGACAAGCAAGAGCAAAAGGCTACTTTTAGCCACTTGGCACCTGATGCGCAAAAAGCGAAAGTACCTAAAAGGTGTAACTGCTAGAAGTCAAACTATGAAGGATAGAGCTGGCCAATTTAGAACTCATCTAACAGGAAGATTGATTATCTATAGACAAATACAATGGTCAACAAGAAAGAATCCGTTTAAAAAATAACATCAAAAGGCTTCTCAGAATATAGCCGTTCTAAGGAATGTACTTCTCTCTCTATGGTCAAAAGAAGACTCTCTCCCCTAAGGCGCGCACTAACGGTCTACTTCAGCAAAGAGAGTATAAATAGCCTCTAGCCACAACTATCAAAGCGTCGAGCAATTCACAAGTGCACGCTCAAGTAATCAAAGCAGTGCAAAAATTCAACAATTTATCATTAACATCTGTTTGTAAAGAAAAAGCTCGATTAGAACAAATCATTTCAAATCTATTGTATAAAATGATTCTTGATAACAACGTACAAGATTACAATCTCTCTTTTCAATCCATTAAGATGAAGGTGATTAGAAGCTAAACAAGGGCAGCTTGGCAAGGCTTTTGAGTCATAACAGACTAGGCGTGGGTGCTGAGGTCTTCAATTCTATTTATAACTTGGCAAAGTTGGTGACAAAGAAGAATCTAAGATAAGGGTACTCTTAGATTGAGGAGTCAGAAGCAACAAGAGAAGGGTACTCTATCCGTGCGAGAGGATTCTGAAATTGTAAAGGCTTCTCCACCTCAGAAGGAGTGATTATAGTGGATTTAAGCTCGAAAGAGGAAACTCCGGGAACTGGATGTAGACAAGCCAAACTAGTATAAAAATGCAGTGTTTGATTTAAATTTACTACAATTATTTATTTACAGCTTTTTACATTGCTTATATCTTACTCATAAGTAAATCATTGCACATCAAACAATAAATTCATCAATAGACTTGATTCATATGATAAAGATAAAATTAACTAACCAAAAAGTATATTATTTCACATCAAATTGAAAAGGAGTCAATAACCCCCCCCCCCCCCCCCCCCCCTGACTCTTATATCACCCCCTCACAAGGACCAACATAAAATGTTTTAAAAAAGATTAAATCAATTATTAAGTCAAAACAAAGAAAATTGCTAATACATAATTGTATTTTTTAAGCTTTTACTATATCGAATTTGTTAATGCTTTCCACATTCTTCGCCTACTGTCATATAACATTTCTCATCCATTAAAACTCGAAGTCTGTCTTTGAAACGATAGTGTTGGTATAAGGAGAACTGGAAAAGGAACTATGAATTATCGTGGTCGAAAATATATGGATTTCCCTTGGTGCCTTGCGGTGGGGTCCACTGCGAGTTTGTTCATTTAAGCGTGATGAAAATCAATTAGTTCAAGTTTGCACATTTTAACCAATGTTATGAATAAAAGAATCGAGACCCAAATCTCGATATAAATGATAGAGTCACCACCCAAGTTGTCTTCTTGGGAAAGAGTTTTGGTACGGTTCACATTGGGCGGGAGACTCATACCTTTTGGATCAGAGATTCGGGTATCGGATGAGTCACTTATGTCTCATTTAGTTAATTCAAAATTACGATCGCCGTGTAAAACTGTTTACTTTTCATCATTTGTGGAATTATCATAGAAATCCTATTTTTCTACAATCATTCACACATGATTCATGCATTCAACAGTTTATTATAAAGCACAAACAGTGAAGGGAGAGTAAAAAATTACAACCGGGGGAAAAATGGGAGAATTGCAATGGACCTATACATTTGTTCTAAGTTATAAAACTAAAATAAATAAATTTGCATGCATCCACAAAGGTTAGCACAGTTACGACACATCATAAGTCAGCATTTTGCTAGGAAAATGTGATTATGTTAGTGTGGTGGTTTTGCGATCGATAGTGCCCGGGCGGCTTCTAGGATCGAAAAGAAATAACGAGTCTTCAACATATTTTGTTATGAAACCACATTTTAAATTTTTGTGGTTTGATTTACCAGATTATTAGTGAAATTGATAGCATGGAAAATGGTGATATTAGGTTCGCTTTATAGATTAAAGGGAAAATAGTGTTCTGCTTGGGGGCTAGTACCTGTATAGATAGGGGACATCCGTACGGCTACTAAAGGGGACTCGTATGGGTATGGGAGACCCGTATAGATCCTGTTTGGGCCTAAATAGAACCTCATTTCAGTTTAGATGAAGACATATTTATAGAAACAAAATTGAGTGAAAAAGGGATTCCCTTCTATATGGGCATGGCGCATCCGTATAGCCATACTAAGGGCTTATAGGTTCCAACAAGGCCCAGGACTAGACCTGAAGAATATAAAAGGATAGATCAAACCAACTAAAATGAAAATGACAATACGATAAATAAAAAGTGAGTCTCTTTGAAACTCGGGAGCATACCTTTACGCCATGAATCCACTTTGAGGCGATCTCAACGCCGAGATTGAGTATAGCCAAAGTAGATGATGAAATGATGGATTTTGGATCATTTAGGTGAATGTTTGTATGGACAGAATCTTCCCCCAATCTTAACAATGAAGTTAGAATTAAAAAAAATGTGGATAAAACCAAAGAGGAATGGTTTTCTCCCTATTTTATGCCTTCTATACCTCTTCTATACCTATAAAATTGCTAAAAAAATGAAGTATAATGTATGTAATCTTCTTGAATTGGCTCCTCTTGAAAGTGAGGCAAAATGCCTCTATTTATAGGAAAATTATGTGTCTGAACACAATATATCCAATTTATGGCTGATTTTAATCAAATATGGTATGATTGCAATCAGACCAGCCTAATTGGTCATGAGTGGGACCCGTACAGGTAGGGGAGGACCTTTACAGGTTTGGTGGGACCCGTACAGGTCCCTCCAAGCCATGTGGGGAATTTGGGCTGTGCAAGCCAACCTGTGGACCTGTACCCCTAGGTGTGACCCGTATGGGTCCCTAAAAGAAATCTGGGTCTCCAAACTCCAGCTAAACTCATCTTTATTATAGTAGGAACACCTCTAATGGATAACACCTTTAAAAGATTGCATCATCTGGCTCTCATCATCGTTTCATGATAAGGACCATTAAAATCTAGTGCTTAGAGACTGCCCCTCGGGGGATCACTGTAGATACAGATTAGTATGATATTACGATTTGAGCGAGGGTTTAGGAATCATACCTGAGGTGATGATATGGGTGGGTTCCTTTCTTAGGACGAAATCCTTTCCTTGGTGTCCCTTTTCTGAGGTGGATGACTCTCCTTCGCGTTCCTTTCTTAAGGCGAACATCTCTCCTCTGCTTTGCGTATCCCTTTCTTGAGGCGGATGACTTTCCTTTGATTGATGCTAGTGTATCCCTTTCCTAAGGCGGTTGACTTCTCCTTGTCCCTTTCTTAAGGCGGATAGGCTCTCCTACTGATGGTGTATCCCTTTCTTAAGGCAGATGACTCTCCTGCTAATGGTGTATCCCTTTCTTAAGGTAAATGACTCTCCTACTGATGGTGTATCCCTTTCTTAAGGCGGATGACTCTCCTTCTGATGGTGTATCCCTTTCTTAAGGCGGATGACTCTCCTACTGGGAATTTTGAGCTCCCTATCCAAAGATAATGAAAATAATGTGTTAGTTACTGCCTAAAATGATACATCTTAATTCTTGAATTATTTTATAGTGAACACAAATTTTTGCCCCTTCAATCAAGAATAAAGATGTGTGGATAGGGATTGGTCCCTGAATGAACTATTAACTAGGTTTAGAAATGTTGGGTTTGCCTCAACTACTTTCGGCAGGAATGCCCCTTTGGTGGTGGCCTTTAGGGGGATGCCCCTAGGGTGTCGAAAGATGGGAGGATGCCCTTTGACTAATTTCGCTACTGGGGAATGGGGTAATGCCCCTCAGTTAATTCTGTTGCCGTGGAATGAGGGGGTGTCCTTCGATAAACTTTTCTTGTTGGGGAAATTTTCTTTCGAATGACTTATTTGCTAGGGAAATTTTCCTTGCTTGGATGCACTTGCACATAAAAATTATCCATGTTAGCAATCATTTTAAAATTGCTTACCTTGATTCTTGATTGAGTTTGTGTAAACAAAAATTTTTGCCCCTTCAATCAAGGATCATGGTGAGCTAGGGGTTTTATCCCTGATTTAACTGAAATAAGAAGTTTAAGAGAAGTGGGGTTGGCCCCAATTTAGACTTGATGTGCTCCTGCTATTGAGGAGCTCCGCTTTTGTTTGTAAATTGCCTCAAAATTGCAAAAGGGGACCCATACGGGTGGGTGGGACTCGTACGGGTGGTGACTCACTAAGGGGGGACCCGTACGGGTGGTGTTGGAGGAGGGGGGTCTTTTAAAACCACAGACCTCTCCACTTCCCGCTTTACACTAAATTCTTCCAAACTCTAATTTTTGGTGATTTATACCCAAAAACCATTCAAAGATGTATTAGAAGGTCCTAAAAGCCAGCAGATTCACCGAGAGACGTGAAGATTTGTCAAGAGTTGGTGATTTAGAGTTCTGATGGGTGTTGAGACCACCAAAAATAAATCCATGGATAAAATAAACTTGTAGTTAGTAGTGAGCGGGAGTCGAATCCACAAGAATTGATAATTGACAATGTTATTCTAAGAAGAGGACACACAGCGTGACCTAGAAGTACTCTCAATGGGTGTTTGTAGGTTAAAACTAAAAAAAAGGGAATAAAACAATGCAAAGTAATGACTCAACTAAATTGGAACAAGACTATATATCATGGTGATTATAGGACGAGTGATTAATAGCACCGAGACCTAGATTTAGTTATACTGGTATTCATGCACCATATAATACCAACAACCTTTCCTTACAGTGTACAGAGATCAAACTTCGCGCCATGACCTTCTTCTTACTCACTGTCTCTCGACTTTGCTCTAAAGAACTCGCCAGTGAATAGCAATAAATAATAAAAAAGCCTAAATCCTTACCGACGGGTAGTGAAGCAATCCCTACAGGCGTAAGATTACCTTTCTCCAGTCTCAATGCAGACTGTTGTCACTATCTCCCTTTTTAGGCACAGTTACAGATGCAAGAATTAAGATTGATAGTAATCACATAGACTTACCAAATGGGTGATCAATCCAACAGCGAGACTAAGTGATATTCTTACCATAAAACCCTTTAATCATCGAGATTGGTAAATAGATTGCCTTATGTATTTATGTATTCAATTGTGGTCCTCACACCATTTGAACATAGCCTTGACCATTATTTGGTCAAGCCATGAGTAAATTAGCTAGACATTACTGAATTTAAATGTGCGTAAATGTAAAGAGACTGAAAGTAAATCATGCTCGTAATATAAAGACTTGTATAGCAATAGAACTAAAATTGAACTTGCAACTAAACTTAAATAAATCTGAAATCAAAACTATAATTAAAAGTACTTGAAACTAAGAACACAAGAACTAAAAGCTAAGCTAGAATGAATTCTGAAATATAGAGTGCTTGATTGGTAGATGAATGGATGATCCCAAATGGTGTACCGACCTTGGTATTTATAACGGGATGCCTCTCTCAAGCTTCTTCTTTTGTGACTGAATGAGACTCTTGGCATTTAACTCTTTAGATTTATTTCCTTTGTAGTCTTTCTCCCTAAATGGTAGTAAAACCTTTGCCTTGATGAAATAAGGAAAGAGATCGAACTTCCATTTGAGATGGTTCTTCCCGAATAAGGTTTGCCCGAATTCGCGATCTTCCAGTTCTGAATATCTTACGCTTTGGTGTTCAGATTGTTCTAGAATGCTCTGGAATTACCGAGACCAGCTATCGTTCTCGTTGTCTGCTTCAGCATGTTGATATGTCATCAGGACCTTATTAGTCATGGTGAACACACCATGATCTTGGTGACTGACACTTTCTCAGTGAGACTTCCTCTTTTGATTCCTTCTTCTATTTTAGGAGGTTTCTAGGTCACCAGGACTAGACTAGTCTCGATGCATCCATCGGAAGTCTCCTAAATTGCTCATTTTCTACCTAGAAATGTATCTTTTCTCAAAATTGCCATAAAAACCTGAAAAGATAGAAAAGGAAGCAATAGAGGCCATAAAGATTAAAAACATGGTCTTAATGATATTGAAATATGCACAAATACATGCTGGAAATACAACCCATCAAATCTCCCCTCACTTATTCCATACTTGCCCTCAAGTATGCATTAAGAATCAGGAAGATGGGAAAACTGTGCAAATAATTTTTGAATAGCTAAACAGAGACCATATTCTTTCACCGAGACTTATATCGAGGCTCCTTATTGACCACTGAACACTCCAATGTATGATTATCATCAAGAAGACCTTGCTCATAGCTTTACCTGAGGGTTTTTACCAAATTAAAGCACAAGACATAAAATATTGTTATAGTTCATAAATATATAGATTTAAATTTAAGTGCGTCCTGGTGATCATAAGATGACTCCATCTACAACTCCTTTTTACTTCGGCACATCTTGATAGGATCCTTAGGATTCAACTAGCGAAGTTGCTAGGATTTCTTCGTGAATTTAAACAAATTTTGCTTGCTTATCATTGAAATTTTCTTTAGATTTTTCAACCGATCACGTACTTTGCCAATCTTACCTATGTCCTATTGTATTCTTATCAAACCTCAATTCCTATGAAAGAGTCTTCTCCCAGTTTTTAACTGTGGATAGCTCTTTCTTCTAACTCTCCTTATAAAAAAGTCTTCACCCAGTCTTTAGCCGTGGATAAATCTTTCTTCTATCGGCCCTATGAAAGAGATAAACAAGGTTGTGAGCCAAGTAGGTCTTGTTTCGTCTAAATTATGGGTTTTCAGCAGAAGGCAACAACCAAGTCTGTCACCAAAGTAGTACGGTCTCGAAGGAGGGCTTTACATGCACAGGGACTAACTAAATTCAAATCAAGGCCAGATTAAATCACTTTAAATAATAAAATTATGTTACACTTTTCTACACTCACTAGGATTAAGAATTTTACAAGGTGAGTATCAGAAATCTTATATTGGAATATCAATGTTTAACTCAGGTCTCGGTGTAAGTTTTAGTTAATCGGAATAGTCTTGTTAGTCATTCAATTAGTTATTTACACAACTTTCCTAATGTTGGTTATCATCACATCTTAATGACAGGTGAGAGAGCAAAATAAGGTCATTGCAGGGGCAATATGAAGTATGAGTCCTTGTGAAATCTCCTTTAGCAAAAATATAGAAATGCAATAAAAATTAGAGGTGGCAAAAATATGGAAATCCCCTCCCCACACTTAAAACTTGCATTGCCCTCAATGCAAAAGAAAAATAAAAAGAAAAAGAAGAGAAAAAAAATAAAAGAGATGGTGAATAAAATGTTACTGTCCTGGTGGAGGAGGAAGGAGGCAAAAGAGACTTGGATGGTCTCGCTATATCCGCTTGACCTCGAGCTACTGATGATGAGGTTCACATTTAACTCCAGGGCTTCGCAATGAGTCCGAAGGTCATGGTTCTCAGCTCCAAGCACGATAGTACTCTTGAAGAGGTCTTTGTATTGGTTCTCTAGACTTGTGAATTTCTAGAGGAGCTCGGCGTAGGCAGCGGCAGTGGTAGAGTCATCATGAGCTGGCAGGTCTGGCTAGCAATCGACGGGAGCAGGTGGAGCAGGGTTGTCCTCAGGAGGACCTGGGGAGAGCATCACCATAACCCTATTAATCGGTTCCACTAATAAAATGGTAGCAAGAGTCTCCGAACCCAGAAGCCAGGTCTCGGGCATTCAAGTGTAGGGAGCAGGATTAAAGTGCTCCATGCTATGAGCAATCATTGAGATCACAGCACCTAGGATCAGAGGGCTGTTGGTGTGAGTGAGAACATATTGGAACTGCTTGGCTAGCCAGGACCCCAATTAAAGCTTCTTGTTGTTCTTCATGCACCACAGAATGTGCAACTCCTTTTCGTTCAAGGTCCAGAGCTTCTATGGAGACCAAAAAATTTATAACCAAGAATTTTGTGGGCATACCGGAGGTGGGGCTCATGAATGTAGAAGTCTTGGGAGTCACCGGACTTCCAGGTGATGACTCAAGGATCATTATCCAAAGAGAAAAGTAGGTCTCGGTGGTATTAAAATCAGAAGGGAGAGCATCACGTATATCATTAGAGGGGTCAGTCACCCCTAAAGCCGTATTGAAGTCATCGAGACTCCAACTGAAGTATTTCCCATGGAGATGGAACTTGATTACCCCCTCCTCTTGGTAGCTGGTGTAGTTCTGCTTGAAGTTGAGAGTCCCATAGAACTCCCAAACAAGCTCCTGGTAAGAGGGGAAACAGATAAAGAGCAGGGGCATCCATGAGATTGCTGTGAAGGCATCAATGATGGTCTGGTTGATGCCGAGAGTAGTCATGGTCTTTGAGCAGGTAGATTTACAAGGCTTTAATGCCTGACCTTTGAAGTGAAGAAAGGCAATGCATGGACCAGGATGATTAAAGGAGTTGTGAACCTTGTCCTTTGCACATGGAGTAGGAGTTTTCTCTTCCTTTATCACCTTGGCCTTCTTAGAATTTTGGCCCTTGGGAGCGCTCCTAGTGAACATCTTTCTCTTAGGGGGAGGGGCAGGAGTGTAGTTGCTTTCTTCCCCGAAGTCAATCTCGATGGGGATATTCTGGAGTTTGGCCCCTCTCTTGGTCTTTATCTTCTTTTCTGTCTTTATCGGAGTCTCATCAGACTCTTCCTTATCAGCATTAATGGGATAAATGGTTGAGATAGGGTTGACGACGAGAGGAAGTTGGCCGGAGGTAGCGTTGGTGCTGAAGGAGGTGGCAAGAGTGACATCACCATGGGTTGGCAATGCCATGGTCTTTCAGAGAGTGACCATAGCGGTAGGAGTAGAGACGGTGGCATCATGTGCTGCGATGGTAGCCGTGGCGGCAACAGCATCGGAGGCGGCGAGAGTTTGGTCCACCGTAGCAGCAACAGTGGTGGTGATGGTGGAGTAGGTCTCTACTACCGGAATTATAGCAGGAATGGCATTGGTGGTGAAGGCAGAGGTGTTAACGGTAATAGTGCTGATCATGATGTTGGTGGTTGCTATATTAGTGGTGAAAGCCATTTGTGAAAAGTGAGAAGGTTGAAATTTTGCCGGAGAAGAAGAAAGGTTTGCTTTGAGAATTTGAATGTGAGTGTGACTGTTGAGGGAAACGAGAGAGGTTTAAATAGGAAGTATAGGTGTGCAAGGGTTTCCTCTTGGGTTAGTAATGATAATAGTGGTAATCATGTCCTGATTTGCGTGAACCATCATACCCTTCCATGGCTGCCACATCATCTACTACGCACGTATTAGGCACGTGAGCCGGTTCATATCCCTTATCCTCTCAATTGCTCAGGCTTTGTACAGAGACCTAAATCTGCAACAATTAAAAAGAATTCAGTCCTAGTCTAGATACAGCTAACAAAAACTAACTAAAGGAAAAGGAAACAAAAGGATAGAAATGCTTGGGCTACCTCCCAAGAGTGCTTTGTTTAACATCGTTGAGCTCGATGCACCACACTGAGGTCATGGTGTGGTGTTAGGAGTCTCTACGAGAGTGATCTCCTTAGAGTGAGCTTAGAATCCTTCATAGTAGGGCTTGAGACGATGCCCATTGACTTTCAGAACTTTGTCGGTCTCGATACTCTGTATGATGACTGCTCTATATGGGAATACTTTAGTCATAATATAAGGTCTAGCCCATTGAGACCTAAACTTTATAGGGAATAGCTTGAGTCGAGATTGGAATAGAAGCACTCTCTGTCCTACGTTGAAGACTTTCTTGGAAGCGAAAAGGTTATGGTGGCGGTTAGTGGTCTCCTTGTAAGCTTTATTCCTTTCTTAGACATCACGAGGAATCTCTTCAAGTTCATATAGTTGCAACTTCCTGTATTCCTTTGGCCGCATCAAGACTGTAGTTAGTCTTTTTGATGGCTCAGTATACTTTATGCTCGATCTCGATAGGCAAGTGGCATGCTTTCCCATAGACAACTCTGTAAGGTGACATCCCAATAGGAGTTTTCCATGCTGTGCGGACTGCCTAAAGAGCTTCAAAGAGATGGATACTCCAGTCTTTCCTATTGGGATTGACCATCTTCTCTAAGATGACCTTAACCTCTCTGTTGCTCACTTTGGCTTGGCCATTCATTTGTGGGTGGTGTGTCATGGAAGTCATGTGCTTGACTCCCCATTTCGTCAGTAATGCCGCGATCGTCTTGTTGCAAAAATGTGAACCGCAATCACTAATGAGTAGTCTTGGTGTCCCGTATCTGCAGATGATGTTATCCTTGATGAATTCTACCACGGTCTTTCCACCATCGTTCCTAGTCAACTTGGCTTCTATCCACTTGGAGATATAATCAACTGCTAGGAGGATGTACTTGATCCCATAAGAAGAAGGAAAAGGACTCATGAAATCGATACCCTAGACATCAAAGATCTCGGCGACCAAAATAGGAGTCATCGAGAGCTGATTTTGAGATCCAAAATTACCAATCCTTTAACAGTTGTGGCACGCCTTGCAGGATATATAAGAGTCATAGAAGATGTAAGGCCAATAGAATCCGCACTCATGAATGAATTATACTATTCTTCTTGGTCCACCGTGACCTCCATAAACCTCAGAATGACATGCTTGCAAGAGTCTCAGTATCTCTTCCCCAAAAACACATCTCCTCAAAATAAGATCATTTCCTTGTCTCCATAAGTAAGGATTATCCCAAAAGTACCTACTAGCTTCCCTTTTCATCCTCTCCTTGTCATTGTGCGTGAACTCCTTCGGGAATCTTCCAGTGGTAAGAAAGGTGACAAGGTCTGCGTACCATGGAGTCTCGATGATAGCAAAGGGACTCTCTCCTAAAAATTCATCCTGGACTTCCCTTGATTCTTCTAAGTTGGTAAGCCTACTAAGATGATCTACTACCAAGTTCTCTATCCCCTTTTTATCCCTAATCTCAATGTCAAATTCTTGAAGCAGAAGGATAAATCGAATCAGTCTTGGCTTAGCATCCGTCTTGGTCATAAGGTACCTCAGGGCAGCATGATCTAAGTACACAATGACCTTGGAATAGAAAAGATAAGATCGAAACTTCTCCAATGCAAAAATGATAGCAAGGAACTCCTTCTCGGTTATGGTGTAGTTTCACTGAGTTGCATCTAGAGTCCGAGAGGCATAATAAATGACATGAGGATCTTGACCAACTCATTGTCCCAATACTGCTCCTACTGCCTTATCGCTTGCATCGCACATGATCTCGAAGGGCTGGTCCCAGTTGGGTGCTTGGATAATGGGTGCACAGACCAGCTTATTCTTGATAATGTCAAAGGCTTCTTTGCAAGGATCTCCAAACACAAAGTTAGCGTCTTTCTGGAGTAGTCTGCATAGGGGCTTGATGATCTTGGAAAAGTTCCTGATGAACCTGTAATAAAAGCCTGCATGCCCAAGAAAAGACTTGACTTCTTTCACAGAAGTAGGGTAAGGTAAGGACTGAATAACATCAATTTTAGCTTTATCTACCTCGATACCCTTTTTAGATACAACATGACCTAATATCATACCTTAGTCTACCATGAAGTGGCATTTTTCATAACGAAGCACTAAATCAGACTCAATGCAAAGTTTAAGAATCTTACCAAGGTTATCAAGACATGCATCAAAAGAATCACCATATATAGTAAAATCATCCATAAATACCTCGATGATGTTTTCCACGTAATTAGAAAAGATACTCATCATGCACCTTTGGATTGTGGAGGGAGCATTATAGAGGCCAAAAGGCATTCGTCTGTAAGCGAACGTGCCAAAGGGACACTTAAATGTTATCTTCTCCTGATCTTCTAGTGCCACCTAGATTTGATAGAATCCTAACATTCCATCGAGATAGCAGAAATGAGATTTCCCCTCCAGTCTCTCTAGCATCTGATCAATGAATTGTAGTGAGAAATGGTCCTTCTTGGTTGCGGCATTGAGCTTGTGGTAGTCAATACAGACTCTCCATCCATTCTGTATTCTCTTCGGGACCGCTTCTCCTACCTCATTTGTTATCACCGTGATCCCTGTCTTCTTAGGAACAACTTAGACTGGGCTAACATACTCACTGCCAGAAATGGGGTAGATGAGGTTAGCCTCCATGAGCTTGATCACTTCCTTCTTCACAACTTCCATCATAGGAGGGTTGAGTCTTCTTTATGGTTGGCAACAGGTCTTGATGGTCTCCTCCAGCTTAATCTTGTGCATGCAAGTGGTAGGAATAAGCCCCTTGATATCGGCTATAGTCCACCCAATTGCCTCCTTATATTGTTGGAGCAAGGAGACTAGTTGTTTTTCTTTATTAGAAATCAACTTGCTAGAAATAATCACTAGGAGTAAGTTGTTATCCCCCAAGAAGGCATACTTGAGGTGACTTGGGAGATTTTTGAGTTCAAGTTCTGGTGGTTGAATAATGGAAGGAGTGATCTTCTTGAAAGGTGGCAGAGTGAGTTTTGGTACAGGTCTCGGTGCAGGTGGAGATCCATCGAGACTGTGGATAGCCTCTTTCACCTTCTAATCAAAAATCAATATCATCCATACCCTCAATGTCAAGTGCTTTGTTTAGCGCTACCAAATACTCGGCTGAGAGATTGAGCTCGAAGATTTGTTGAATAATAGGATCAAGGCTATCAATACTGCATAGGCTCGAATCTTCTTCTGGGGTCTTCATAGCTTCATACACATTAACAGTGGCTACTTCCCCATTGAACTCCATGGTGAGGGAACCATTGTGCACATTGATCTTGGTCTTGGCAGTGCTTAAAAATGGTCTCCCTAGCAATAAATTTGAGTTCCCCTTCCTATCTGCATCGCACATATCAAGAATATAAAAGTCAGCGGGAAAAGCAAAGTCATTTACCTTGGCCAATACATCTTCCATAATTCCCTCCATGTATACAATAGAACGATCCGCTAGTTGCAAGATTGTCCTAGTCTCCTTGAGGGGCATGTTGTGGTTGGCTAATATCTGCTGGTAGATAGAGGAAGGCATGACATTTATGGATGCATCGAGATCACACATAGCCTTCTGAATTCCAACTTGTCCTATGGTGCAGTTGATTGCAAACATTCCCTGGTCCTTGAGGTTAGGGGGTAACTTATGTTGGATCATGATAGACACATTTTCCTCCATCACGACCTTATCCAGTTTATGATGCTTTTTCTTGCTGGTGCATATCTCCTTGAGGAATTTCGCATACTTAGGTATCTGTCTGATCACATCGAACAATGGGATATTGATCTCGACTTTTCTCAAGGTCTCAAAGATCTCTTTCTCTTCCTTCAGCTTCTTGTTCTTTTCTAGTCTTTCCAGAAAAGGAGGTTTGGTCTCGGTGGAATTCACTGGTTCCTCTAGGTCATCAGGAATCACAATGACCTCATCCTCTATTTCTGCTCTGGGTGGTTCCGACTGAGTCTCTTTCTTTCCTCTTAACGTGATCACGCTGACATTCTCTCTTGGATTGTCCTCTATTTTGGAGGGAAGTCTCCCCATGTTCTCAATCTTAGAGAGAGTGCTAGCTATCTATGCCATCCATTTCTCTAGGTTTGAGAAGTTACCTTGCAGTCCTTGTATTCGATCTTCTACTAGCTCAAACCTCTTATTAGATCCCTTAGCGAGAGTAGTGAAAAGCTCATAAGGATTATACTGTAGCTACTGAGGTGGGTTAGGCTGGACCTGGACTTGTTAAGGAGGTCTCAACACGATCGCATTCTGCTGATTTCTCACTATGAGCTAAGTCTGCAGTCCTTATAGTTGCTAGCAGTCGTTATTTCCCTAAGCGAGTGTGGGGCGATCTCTATAGTTACTATAGTTATTGCAGTTGCCATAGTTCCCTATGGCATGGGCTTGTTCAAACTTGGGGTCTCCAATGCAAGAACATTCATCAGTAGCATGAGTGGTCTTTTTGCACAGTTCACATTCCTTGGCGACCTTGGTCTGAAGAGCTATTTTATGCATAAGTTCAGCAAGTCTTTCCATTTTGTCATTAAGATCATAAGAGTTAATCTTATTGATGGATTTTGATGTGTATTTCCCTTTGTGATCACCAAACCATTGAGCGGTTTCTACCATAGTCTTAATGATTTCCCAAGCTTGAGTTGGGGTCTTATTGATGAGATCACCCCACTCACGGTGTCTAACAAGGACCGCATAGAGAATGGGAGACCTTATAGAAAGTTTGGACTAAGGCCTGATCAGTCAATCCATTAGGTGGGCAGGCATCCAAAAGGTGCTGGAACCTTTCATAGTACTCATGGAGACTCTCTATGTCTTTCATCTCAGCTGAACAATTTGCCTCTTTGAAGTGGCAGCTCTCGATGCTGGAAAGTATTTGTCAAGAAAGACTCTCGACATCTATTCCCATGATGTGATTGATCCTGGTTTCAAGTGACAAAACCATTTGTTGGCTGAGTCCTCGAGAGAGGAGGCAAAGGACTTCAATTTCACAAGGTTTAGAACAACCTTGGGTGGCTTCATGGAACAATTTGTCAAATGGAATCTCTGCAAGTGTTTGTAAGGGTCATCAGTGGCCCTTCCGGCGAATTTGGGTAAGCTATGGATAAACCCAGATCTTATCTCGAAATTGCTATCTTCAGCTTTGTCCGGATAAGTAATGCAGAAAGGTTGTTGGTTCACCGGGACCCTTGTGAGGTCTCAGATTGACTGCTCTTGATTTAGCCATGGTCACGATGGCTATTTCAGGTTTTGATTTAGAGTCAGTCAAATAGTCAGACAGTCCTTCTATAGTGATTTGATTATCGTTGGGTCCGTTTGAAGTCTCTGCCTGATGTTTTGAATCTGTAGGCTTTTGGGCCTGCTTAGCACGATCTCTGTTGGATCTTTAAATTTCTAGATCATAGAGGAATTCACTACCACGACCTGTGGCTCTAGTCATCCACATTGAACTACTAGTCAAAAGGAATCGTTCCCCAGCAACAGAACCAAAATTTGATGGGTGTCGAGACCACCAAAAATAAATCCCTGCACAAAACAAACTTGTAGTTAGTAGTGAGCGGGAGTCGAATCCACAAGAAATGATAATTGACAATGTTATTCTAAGAAGACGACACACAATGTGACCTAGAAGTACTCTTGATCGGTGTTTGTAGGTTAAAACTAAATAAAACAGGTAATAAAATAATGCAAAGCAATGACTCAACCAAATTGGAACAAGATTGTATACAATGGTGATCATAGGACTAGGGATTAATAGCACCGAGACCTAGATTTAGTTATACTAGTATTCATGCACCGTACAATACCAGTAACCTTTCCTTATAGTGCACAGAGACTGAACTTCATGCCACGATCTCCTTCTTACTCACTGTCTCTCGACTTTGTGCCAGAGAGCTTGCTAATGAATAGCAATAAATAATAGAAAATCCTAAATCCTTACCGACGGGTAGTAAAGCACTCCCTACAGGCGTAAGATTACCTTTCTCCAGTCTCAATGGAGACTGTTGTCACTAAATCCCTTTTTAAGCACAATTACGGATGCAAGAATTAAGATTGACAATAATTACAAAGACTTACCAAATGGGTGATCAATCCAACAACGAGACTAAGTGATATTCTTACCATTTAGCACTGAGATTGGTAAATAGGTTGCTTTGCGTATTTCTATATTCAATTATGATCCTCACACCATTTAAACATAGCCTTGACAATTATTTGGTCAAGCCATGAGTAAATTAGCTAGACATTACTGAATTTAAATGTGCGCAAATGTAAAGAGACAGAAAGTAAACCATGCTCATAATATAAAGACTTGTATAGCAATAGAACTGAAATCGAACTTGAAATTAAACTTAAATAAATCTGAAATCAAAACTATAATTAAAAGTACTTGAAACTAAGAACACAAGAACTAAAAGCTAAGCTAGAATGAATTCTGAAATATAGAGTGCTTGATTGGTAGCTGAATGGATGATCCCAAATGGTGTACCGACCTTGGTATTTATAACCAGATGCCTCTCTCATGCTTCCTCTTTTATGATTGAATGGGACTCTTGGTATTTAACTCTTTAGATTTATTTCCTTTGTAGTCTTGGTCCCTAAATGGTAGTAAAATCTCTGCCTTGATGAAATAAGGAAAGAGGTCGAACTTCCATTTGAGATGGTTCTTCCTGAATAAGGTTTGCTCAAATTAGTGGTCTTCCAATTCTGAATATTTTATGCTTTGGTGTTGAGATCATTCTAGAATGCTCTGGAATCGCCGGGACTAGCTATCATTCCCATTGTCTGCTTCAGCCTATTGATATATCATCGGGACCTTATTAGTTATGGTGAACACGCCATGATCTCGGTGACTGACACTTTCTCTACGAGACTTCCTCTTTTCATTCCTTCTTCTATTTTAGGAGGTTGCTAGGTCACCAGGACTAGACTAGTCTTGATGTGTCCATCAGGAGTCTCCTAAATCACTTATTTTCTACCCAGAAATGTGCCTTTTCTCCGAATTGCCATAAAAACCTGAAAAGATAGAAAAGGAAGTAATAGTGGCCATAAAGACTAAAAACATGGTCTTAATGATATTGAAATATGCATAAATACATGCTGAAAATACAACCCATCAAGTTCCAATAGTGTCCGGTTTCGACCAGGTATGCTTTCATGAGGGAGACCCATTCCTTAGCCTCACCCCTACTTCCAAGGTGCCACTAGTTCTATCTCCTACTACTCATGCCTCAAATCTCCAGGTAGTTCACTTGTTACTCCATTTTTCCATTTTTTTTCAATGTTAGAATTTCTTTTTAGGATGGAATTAGGGTGTTTAAGAGCCTTGAATAGAGCCCAATGCATGAAACTTTAGTCTAGGATGCTTTTAGGATAGTTTTGGATGAGCTTTGGTTGGTTTTGGTAAAAAATTCCTTATTTAGGAAACTTTTAGGCAAGGAACTATTTACAGGGGATCCATGCGGGTGGGGGGACCCGTACGGGTCTCGCTTTTCATACAGGTGCCCAACTCAGACCCATACGAGTGGGGTACACCCGTACGGGTCTCTCTTTATGGGGCAGAATCTCTAAAACTTCATGTAGGCAACTGTTTTCTAATTTTTGACTTATCCACTGTATTCTAATCATGTTAAACTATTGTTTTGCCTTTGCAGTTTTCGTACAAGACTGTGGGAGCCTTAAGCTCTTGTAAAAAGTGGTACAAGGAGATTTGGACTATGGGAGATTCCGAGCTGCTGGCTTGCATCGACTTGTTTGGGTTCACTGATATTATCCAGGCCATTTCCCAGGCACTGAAGGCACTTACCCTTGGTGCTATATCAACCTTGACGAGAGGTGGTCAGAGATGCCGTACATCTTCCATCTGCCAATCGGAGAAGCCACCGTTACTCCCTCTAACGTGTGCGCCCTTATAGGTTTGACTTGGTGAGGATCTATCCACCATTTTGATGTCTATGCCGATCGCTGGCCTTTATGGGCCTAGGTGAAGGCCTATGTGGAGCGATTTCTTAGGCTTCACCCTGGGGGCAAAGACAAGCTCAAGTACGGGGAGCTTCATGACTACTAGATTGGGCAGCCGAGCCATGTTGCTTAGGGGAGGAGGGTGTTGGTCCCTATGAGAGTATTTATAAGGGCAGAGAGGGTGAATGGCCCTTTTTCACAGAATTTATAGACTTAGAAAAAGTCTTAGTGTAGCGTGTTTGATTATGATCTGGAAGATGGGTTCGGATGATAAATATGATCCAAAGGATGGATCCGGATGATGCAAATAAGTGCAATGAAGTAAAAGCAAAAGAAAATCAAACACAAGTATTTCATACTGGTTCGGCCCCGCCTACATCCAGTCCCCGGAGTTTCTTTCTTCCGATCTTATCCACTAATGGATTCCTTTTCAACTGGCAAGAATCAAGCCTTACAAATTTGTCTTCGGATGGTGACCCCTTCCGAAAGTAGAATATACCACTAGAAGCACCAACTCCTAGTTGAGTCCTCTTATCTTTAGTAGGATATACCACGTAGCCTTCTACCTTGAATCTAACCTGAGTCCTACAGGGAGATCTCACTCAAAGCACCTACTTCAAGCTATATCCCAATCTCATAACTCATCCAAGTTGGAGATTCTTACTCTTTTGGTTTATAACAAAGGGTTGAATTTTGGGGTTCCTCAAGTTTATAGCTTCACTTGGGAATCCTAACAAATAGATTTTTAATTAAGAGTTCTTGGAAGGATTATCTCAACCGATTGAATGAGTGTTACTTTGTTACTTGGTTTTGTAAGTCAATTAGTTAACCTTCTCATTTGGTGAAGCACTTTTTTATAGGCTTTGATTATAAATGTAGCCGTTTGTGGTTGGTAAGCTTTCATTCAATCTTCACCCTTGATCAGGTTGTGATGTGGAGCTTTCAAATCCGTTGATCAGTCCGTTAGACTGAATTTTGATCCATTTGAATTATTAGGATTGATGCTAGAACGTTGTTAGTGATCGTTTTGCTTGTCATTTTGTGATGCAACAACTTTCATACCAATTGCCATATGATGTGAGCTCCACGTGCGCCTTTATTGGTCTAGGAGAAAAAGTAGGTAGCTTTTCTCTGTCCGGTGTCAGACCCTTTTGACTTTTCTCTGAACTGTGCAAGTTGTCTTTTTAGCTTTGTCTTGGGAAAGGGATCTTTGACTTTTGTAGACCAAAGAGGCAAAAGGAAAGGTACGTTTCAGACTTTCCTTAGATTTCAGATATAGGTCTTCCGGTTGTCCATTGGAACTATATGCTCCGGATCTTTCTTTCGGAAATAGCTTCAATCAGTTCTTCTAGATGTAAGTCTTGGGGGACAAAAGTTTGTTTCCTTTCCAAACTTTGTCCGGATGATTTCCTCCATTGCTTAGGGTTTAGATTTGTCCAATGAATGATTTGTGTTCTGAGCTTTGTCCGGATATTTCCATTTGATTTTAGGAGAACTACTTACATAGTTTTTGTTTCTATCAAACTTGATCCGGATTTTTTTAGATTTTATTATCTGGATCATTGTTTTCCAAAAATATCCCCCATTTGATGGAAACAAAAACTTAAGTCATCTAAGCAAGGGCTAAGTACTAAGTGTAACTTTTTATTACTTAGACTTTTATAATGCTCCCCCATAGTTTTAGCATCCAAGCTACCCCATAATTTTATGACTCTTGCTTCTAAGTTTGTTTTAGTACAATTACAGATTGTACTTTAGAAGCGTTTGTTTTAATAGTTAAGAATTTTTCACTTTATATATACTTCTGCTGTTAGCACTGGTTAACATCATGAAGTTCAGTGTTACAAGTTACAAAAATACATATAAAGTGAATCTAGCTATTACAAGTTTATCTAGCTTGGTTAACTATATCTCCGGATGGACCACTCTTTCGGACTTGTAGCGTTTGTCCTTTCCCCCTTCCTTCTCCTTAATGACTTTGATCTTCTTCCTCCTCCTTTTTGCTTCCATCAAGGAGATCAATAACCATATAGGTAATTTTATTCCAAGATTGCTGCCAGGCAGAGGAGTAGATAGAGTAGTCTTTATTGCCTTTGGAGTTGATCATAGGATTGTGAGACTTGAGGAAGGATGCCCAGAATTTGCTCTTCGTCCTTGGGATCAAAGTAAGGAAACATAGCCTTTGTAAGAGTAGTCAAACCTTTTTTGCTCATGAATCCTGAGTCCCCTATAGCTTGAACAATATTGCGTAGGATAGGTATGAGCTGGCATTCTAGAGTAGCCGCAGAAGAGGAGGATCCAGAGATAGAAAATTTATTTATTCCGGTTTGAAGAAGGGTGATTTCATCACTAAGGCCCTTCTAGAAGTTATGGATAGACTCTGTCTGATCTTTAATTTCTTTGAAGATGGTTTTCTTCCATTCAGTTACTGCTTGCTCTATACCGGAATTCCTTGCTTACAACTCATCTCCCATATCATCTAGGATTTTCTCTTTATGCTTGGGGATGGTTTTGTCTATGAAGTTGGCAAGCATTTCCTGAGTTACTTGCTAATCAGTTTCTAGATTCAGCAGAGTGGGTTTAAGATCTCTATCCTCCATGAATTTTAGCAAGTTTTCAAACTTGGTATCAATATAATCCTTGAGTTCTATTGATAGGTCTGTGGCAGAGGTAGACACTCTTTCAAGCACTATTGCACAGCAATCAAGGGCCAAGGTATTGGCTTGACTGGCATTGTGATTTGTGTGAGAGGCGCTTTCCTTTAGCTCATTTAAAAGAGGTTGGATCTCACAAAGGGAAGCTGCCACCAGAGCTCCAGGTGTTGGGAAGTTCATGACTTGTTGCTCAATTATAGGGAGGCACTTCAACCTTTCTTTGATCTCACACAAATCCTTTCGGACTCCTTTGTTATACTTTTGCTTAAGCAACTCCTTCTCCACAGCTTTTAGATGGGTGCATATTGGTAGGAGACTCCTCTTGATAAATCCTTCTTCATAATGCACAAGAGTTTCCTCCTAAAGGAGTTTAAGAGCGGCACTGACTTTAGATTCTTTAGAGTTTTCATCAAGGAGAGTCACTGATTTTATGCGAGGAGGGAAGTGTTTGTTGGAGGGTCCAGATGAGTCACCATTGGATGAGCTAGATTCATCTCCAGAGCTTGAATTACTTCTGGAGGGGCTATCATCTTTCGAATGGGAGCCTCCAATTGCTCCTTTCTCTTCTCCACCCTTGCTCATTCCCCTTTCCTCTAAAGTAGCCTCACTCGCAGGATCCACTTTAGAAGTGTGCCCTTTGGAGCTCAGACTTTCTCCCACCTCCAGAGCTATTGCATCCAGGTTTGACACTATATCCTTAGCTACAATATGAGAGATTGTAGCCAATTTGTTCTATTCACGATCAGAAGTGAGATGAAGAAGATTGGGGGTTACCTCAGTGGTTAGTAGCTTCTGATCCTCATCCTTCTTTTCTTCTTCCAGCCTTTCCTCTGGATGGTTGGAACTGTCCTCAACCACCCTTATAGTTGCCTTTTCAGGAATTTCTTTTTCTCCTTCAGGCATGTTGGTATTTTCCCCAATAGCCTTCTCTAATGCCTTTTTAGGACTTTCAAGATTAATGGCTTCATGGCTGGATCCAAGCAGATTTTTTGGAAGTGGTTCTGTTCTTTCAGTAAATATAAATTCATCCACTGCTGGGATTTTAGACAGTGCATCCATATCTTGTGGATTTACAAGAATTGGAGGAACTTGTGAGAAGTCTCCGGGACCTTTAGTTCTCTCCTAATTAATTTTGTTGTTGTCCTTGATTACTGCTTGAATGATGTCAAATTGATCGTCATCTTGCCACAATTTCTGTTACTCCGGGAACATTTTTCCCTTTGCTGGACTTGGCTTTTTCCAAAGCAACTTTCTCCCGATACTGCTTGGCTTCTTCATTCAGTATTATCCTAGCAAGCCTTCTGCCTTCACTAGCTTTCTTTTCTTGAGCAGCAAGGGCTTCATCAAAGGTTAGCCCTTGTCTCCGGAGCTATTTTTAAGGAGGAGCCTCATCCTCTGTCTCCTTATCAACTGCCTCTTCTTCCATTTTAGCCAAATTTCTTTTGGCTTTCCTTCTTCCGGCCTCAATTGCTCTTGTAGCAATTTGAGGTAGACCCACAGTAAGCCCAAGTGGTCTCTTCTTAGCTACAGTTTTAATCAGTCTGCCCCTAGGTCTTGGCTGTTTGGAGCCTAGGATTTAATTGAGCTGTAGAGGGTCCTCATCAATCTCTTCCAACACCATTTCCACTTACCTTTTGGCCTTAGCTTTGGTGGTTATGGACCTTTTGGGAACAGGAGCCTCTTCTTCTGGATCAACTATCTTCTGAGATTTAATTTTATGCTCATCCCTTTTTAACTTTGCTTTTCTTCATCTTATTCTTCATCAAAGCGGAGATTAAGGAAATTCTTCTCTAAGATGGGCTTTCCATAAATTCCTTCAAACCCGGTTAGATCCACTTTTACCGCTTGGAGAATTCTTGTGATCAAGGCGCCATGTAAGTTTACATGGGTCTTGAGATAATGAATGATCAAGACTGGCCAGTTTACTTCCACACTGCCAACCCAGTGATGCAAGATGCAGTGTTGGAGGGAAGAAACTATAATCAATGAACCCTTCCTTATCAAGATGAGCTTGGCAGAGCATGCTGCAAGAATTTGGGCGTTCTGAGGAAGTACGTTGAGAACTTGTCACCAAAGTAGTTCCTGTGTAGCCATAGCTTAGAATCGTACATAACTCCAGCTTCATCTCCATCCTTTCATAACATTATTCTGGAGTTTTTCATGTGTAGAGTCTTCTCAAAGAATTCCGGGGTGAGAATTATCACCTTTCCTTGGACCTCAGTGCATAAGGCATCAAAATAATTGTGAGCACTAAGATTTGAGAAGAATTCTTTTACCAGCTTCGGGTAGGTAGGGTAGTTTATTTTTAGAAGATCACTTAGACTTTGATCTTCAATTAGGAAAAACAAAGGTGGAGTTCTAAATTGGTAATCATCCCCTAGATGATTAGTAGGGATGACGAAGTCGGGAGTTTTGAGATTTAAAGGCTCAAAATTTGCATCCTTCAAGTCTGATATTTGAAAGAGATTTTTGCTAGGTAGGATTTCGAGGTTGTTGGAGGTGTTTGTGGCTGCCGTTTTAGAGAGATTTTGAGAGATAAGATTTTAGGTTGAAATTTTTGCAGAGTAACAGTAAGGTTGTTGCTTGTGTGAAGAAGAGAAGGGATTTTGAGCGAGTTTATATAAAATTTTTTAGGTGAGGGTATATTTGTAATCCGGACTCTAGCTGTTTTGACTAGATTGATGACATGGCAGTCGGATCTTTTAGGAGAGAGGTGAAATCAGTTTAACCGGAGAATGGGAACAGTTTATTTTTGAATTAACTGTCGTATTTACCGCGCGTATAATAACTAATGGACTTTTGAAATTCAAAAAGTAATAGTTACCTTTATGAGCTTTTACTGCCATACGTCATTGCTATTGGCTGACGTGGCAATCTTCCGGAATAGACCTGTCCAACTCTTCTTGTCTTCCAGAGTGAGTTTTTATCTCAGGATCCGGCTTGGTTTTAGAAACTATCTTCCAGACTTTTTCTAAATTGGATTTGACATCCTAATTAATTCTCTTAGTTTCCCAAATTGATCTTTACTTAATGGTTTAGTAAAGATATCAGCTCTTTGTTCATTGGTTGGGACATATACCAATGCAACATCCTTTTTCATCACATGATCCCGAATGAAGTGATGCCTTATGTTGACATGCTTCATCCTGCTATGGAGCACCTGATTCTTTGACAAATCAATAGCACTTTTGTTGTCACACAGTACATCCACACATCTGGATTGCACTCCATAATCTTTAAGTTGTTGTTTAATCCATAGGAGTTGAGCAACACAGCTTCCAGCTGCCATATATTCTGCTTCTGTGGTGGATAAGGCAACTGAAGTTTTTTTTTCTTGCTATACCATGAGACTAAGCAGTCCCCAAGGAAATGACATCCTCAGGATGTACTCTTTCTCTCAAGTGTATCTCTACTATAGTCTGCATCTGTGAATCCCTAGAGTGTGAAGTCTCCATTACTAGGATACGATAACCCAACTTCAGTGGTTCCTAGGAGATATCTAAGTATCCTTTTGACAGTATTGAGATGAGAATCTTTGGGATTGGCTTGATACCTTGCACAGTAGCATACTGTATAGTGTATGTCAAGTCTGCTAGCTATTAAGTATAGGAGTGTGCCAATCATTCCCCTATATAGCTTTTGATCAACATCTTCTCCTTCACAGTCCCTTGATAAGACTATGTCTGAACTCATTGGAGTAGACATTGATTTGCTGCTATCCATTTCAAACTTTTTCAGGATCTCCTTAGTGTATTTTGATTGATTAATGAAGATCCTATCTGGAATTTGTTTGATTTGTAGACCAAGGAAGAAGTTGAGCTCTCCCATCATGGACATCTCAAATTCCTTCTACATTTGAGAGCTGAATTCTTTGCACATCTTTTCATCAGTGGCGCGAAAAATGATATCATCCACATAGATCTGGACTAGAATAATATCATTTTTCTTCTTCTTGATAAAGAGTGTAGTATCTGTCCTGCCTCTAGTATATTCCTTGGATATAAGGAATGAGGTTAATCTTTCATACCAGGCTCTTGGTGCCTGCTTTAATCCATAGAGAGCTTTCTTTAGTCTGTAGACATGATCCGGATGCTTCGGATCTTCAAACTCGGGTGGTTGCTTGACATATACTTCTTCTTGAATGAAACCATTTAGAAATTCACTTTTGACATCCATTTGGTATAATGTGAACCCTATGAATGATGCAAAAGCACATAGGATCCGGATTACTTCCAGTCTTGCAACTGGAGCGAATGTTTCTTCGAAATCAATTCCTTCTTACTGGTTGTAGCCTTGAGAGATTAGTCGTGCCTTGTTTCTTACCACTACTCTGGATTCATCAAGTTTGTTCCGGAACAACCATTTAGTGCCTATAATTAATTTTCCTTTAGGATAGGGCACAAGGTCCCATACATCATTCCTGGTGAATTGATCTAGCTCTTCCTGCATTGCCATCATCCAGCTTTCATCCGCTTCAGCATCTTGAAATTTCTTTGGCTCTACGAGAGAGACAAAAGCAACATGATTCATCATCCGGTTAAGCTGTCCTCTAGTTCTAACAGAATTCTGAACATCGTCCAGAATATTTTCGATGGAATGATCTCTGTGTGTCCGGATCTCTCTTTCCAGGCCTTCATGTTGAGGTTGGACTTGCTCCTCTTCAGCTTTAACTATTTCTTCATTAAAGTCAATCCCTTATGGATTGTGATTGACTTGATATATTTCTGGATCAAAAGATGTTCCTTCATCTTCCTCTGTGTACTTCTTGATTTGAAATGAATCAGGAATTCCTCTTTCCTTCTTTTCTTCCAATTTTTCAGCTTCAGGAATTTGATCTTCTGGAGTGTATCTTTTCTTTCCTAAAGTGTTAGTCTCGTTGAAATCTACATGTATAGACTCTACTATAGATTGGGTTCATTTATTGAAGACTCTGTAAGCCTTACTATGCGTTGAGTAGCCGAAGAAAATTGCTTCATCAAATTTAGGATCAAATTTTCCTAATTGCTCTCTATCATTAAGAATGTAGCATTTACATCCAAATGCTTAAAGTATCCAATTTTCAGTTTTCTTCCCTTCTAGATTTCATATGGGGTCTTTTCTATAGTCTTTCTAATGAGAGCTCTATTTAAGATGTAGCATATTGTGTTTACGGCCTCACCCCAGAATTATTTTGGCAAACAATTTTCACTTAGCATTGTTCTACCCATTTCTACTACAATCCTATTCTTTCTCTCAACCACTCCATTTTGTTGAGGAGTGTGAGGGGCAGAGAAGTTGTGTTCAATGCCCTTGGAGTCGCAAAAATTAGCAAAATGCTTATTTTTGAATTCTCCACCATTATCGCTACGGATGCGTGCAATACGTATGCCCTGTTCTTCTTCTATCCGGATGAATGTTTTGGAAAATTGGTCAAATGCTTCATCCTTGTTTGTTATCAGGAGAACCCAGGTATATTGAGAATAGTCATCTATGATGACCATGGTGTATTCTCTTCTACCTAAACTCAGTGGCTTAATTGGACCAAAAAGATCAATATGTAAGAGCTCAAGTACTCTCTTGGAAGGAATTTATGATATGGAAGGGAAACTTTTCTTATGTTGTTTACCTAATTAACATGCAGTACATAGATGATCCTTATCAAAAGCAGCCTTAGGCAAACCCACAACTAATTCCTTTTTGGCTAATTTGGACATGAGGTTCAGGCTTAAATGTCCCAACCTCCGGTGCCATAGCCATGATTCTTCTTCTTTAGACACCAGGCATATATTCTTCTTATCATTTTTAATGTTTACAAAATAGACATTATTTACTCTAGGTGCATAAAGAATAAGTTGATTGGACTTACTGTCATAAATTGAGCAGCCTCCGGAGTCAAATGTGGCTTTTCTTCCTTTGTCACATAATTGAGCCACACTTAGTAGGTTGAATTGTAGTCCATCAACTAGTGAGACATATTCAATCTTTAATCCAGATCTAGTGGTTCCATGACCAATGATCTATCCCTTTTGATTGTCTCCAAAGCTTACTTTGCCTCCCTTCTTCCGGGTTAATATGATGAAGGCCTTCTCATCACCTGTCATGTGCCTTGAACATCCACTATCAATATACCAAGTGTGTTGATCTACTGTGGATCTAAGGCATACCTGCAAAATATATCAAGTGGGTTTGGGTACCCAATCAAATTTTGGTCCTCTCAGGTTAATAACCATCTCAGGCCAAGGGTAATCATCATAATAGCCATTTTTTAATCTACATGATTTAGTGATATGATTATTTTTTCCACAAAACCTACACCCTGAAATGGGTATGTTTTGCTTTTGCTTCCTGCTGATCTTATCCTGATCTTCCCTTCCATAGTTGCCTTTATACCTAGCTTCTTGTATGCTGATAGATGGTCCAGTGTAAATTTGGAAGTTAGTTAGAGGTGCAACTTCAGCTTTATGATTTCTTCTTTGTTTGATAGGTAGTTGGTTGTAGGCTACCTTAGTTTTTCCTTTCTGAGCAGCAGTATATCTTTGAGCTTGTGGCTGTCTGCTAACTTTATTTGTCTTTTGATTTGGATTCCTTTGAATCCTGTTATGAAGAGGAGGAGGATTATCTCTTCTTGAATCCTTCATTTCAGGTTTCTTTCTGGATACTTCCTTTAATAGATTGACTTCTCTTTCTAGTCCCACTACATTTGCATTTAGAATCTGGACTTGATTCCTCAGGAAGTTTTCTTCTACTACATCAATATGTTTGGTTGCTCTAACCAGATTAATGTCTTATGCCATTACCTCAGCATCTTTAGCCAATTCTAGTATTGCTCTTTTCAAAGATTTGGTGGCTTTTGCATTCTTCTTTACTCCCTTGATAATAATAGATAAAGCATTTGCAAGATCAAAGTTAGAGGTAGAATTAGAGAAAGAGTTTACCTCAATGTTTGCTGAATTTGATTCTGATTCTTCAATTTGCACTATTTCTTCCCTAGAGGTGTTCCTTCCGGATTGCTCTGCTTCCAGTTCATATAGAGCCATGAATGCACAGTTAGCAGTTTCCTCTTCTTTTGTTGAAGATGAGCTGCTGCTTTTTTCACTATTACTCCAGGTAGCAACCATTGCCTTCTTTTTGAATTTCTTAGCTCTCTTGAGCTTGGGGCATTTTGTTCTGAAGTGGCCTTTTTGCTACATTCAAAATAGGCAGCGTCTTTCTTCGGATCTTTCTTTTCTACCTGATTCCTTCTGTACTTACCTCTTCTGGAGTTGCCTTTTCTTGGTCTCCAAGATTCATACCTTTTTGATTTCCTTCTATCCTTCTTTTGTATGAATCAATTAAGCCTTTTAGTCAATAGAGTGAGTTGATCTTTAGTGCTCATGGACTCATCTATTTGCTCTTCCTCTCCGGATAAGCCCGATCTAGAGGATTCTGCCTGAAGAGCAATTGCCTTCTTTTATTCCCCAGGTTTCTTTTCTTATTGGCTGTATCTCTCCAAGGATAATTCTTGAGTTAGAAGATTACCAATGAGTTCATCATAATTGTAAAAATTTAAGTCATGAGCTTCCTCAATGGCAGTCTTTTTATTGTCCCGTTCCTTGGTGAGACTCCAGAGCACTTTCTTGACCATTTCTACTTCTGGAATCTCCTTCCCTAGCCTCTTCATTTCATTCACTAGAATTGTGTATCTAGTGTTCAAGCTGCTGATTGATTCTTTAGGCTCCATTTTAAAAATTGAAACTTTTGTTGGAGTAGATCAAGCTTGGCCTCTCTTACTTTAGTAGTTCCTTCATAGGTTACTTACAACTTCTCCCATATCTCATTTGCAGTCTCACATCCGGATATCCTGTTGAATTCCACTGCATTAAGAGCACAATGAAGCATGTTAACAGCATTTGCATTTTTACGTAATTTTTTAAAGTCATTATCATCCCACATGCTTGATGGCTTTCGGGTAGTCATACCCTCTACTTCACAAGTAGGTTCATATGGGCCATCTTTTATAACTAACCATACTTGCATACTTTGTGACGGGATGAAGTTCTTCATCCGATTTTTCCAGAATGTATAATGTTCACCGGTGAAGAGTGGAGGACGGGTAGCAGACATACCCTCGGGAAGGAGTTGTGAGTCGTGGAAACTTATTTTAATTTATGAATCAAAATGTGTGGACCTTTAGCTCGAGATTGCTAGATCTTTAGTTTGAGCACTTGCTTTGATACCACTTGTTGGTCCCTGTGAAAGTATTTATAAGGGGAGAGGGGGTGAATGGCCCTTTTTCGCAGAATTTATAGACTGAGAAAAAGTCTAAGTGTAGCGTGTTTGATTATGATCCAGAAGATGGGTCCGGATGATAAATATGATCCAGAGGATGGATCCGGATGATGCAAATAAGTGCAATAAAGTAAAAGCAAAAAAAAATAAAACACAAGTATTTTATACTGGTTCGGCCCTGCCTACATCCAATCCCTAGAGTTTATTTCTTCCGAGCTTATCCACTAATTGATTCCTTTTCAACTGGCATGAATCAAGCCTTACAGATTTATCTCTGGATGGTGACCCTTTCCGGAAGTAGGATATAACACTAGAAGCACCAACTCCTAGCTGAGTCCTCTTATCTTTAGTAGGATATACCACTTAGCCTTCTACCTTGAATCTAAGTTGAGTCCTAAAGGGAGAT
This sequence comes from Euphorbia pulcherrima, assembly GCA_947683365.1. Lineage (NCBI taxonomy): Eukaryota > Viridiplantae > Streptophyta > Magnoliopsida > Malpighiales > Euphorbiaceae > Euphorbia > Euphorbia pulcherrima. The sequence goes on from CANTUS010000007.1 coordinate 30,234,700, forward strand.
CTCACTCAAAGCACCTACTTCAAGTTATATCCCAATCTCCCAACTCACCCAAGTTAGAGATTCTTGCTCTTTTGGTTTATAACAAAGGGTTGGATTTTGGAGTTCCTTAAGTTTATAGTTTCACTTGGGAATCCTAACAAACAGATTTTAAATTAAGAGTTCTTGGAAGGATTATCTCAACTGATTGAATGAGTGTTACTTTGTTACTTGCTTTTGTAAGTCAATCAGTTAATCTTCTCATTTGGTGAAGAGCTTTTTTATAGGCTTTAATCATAAATGTAGCCATTTGTGGTTGGTAAGCTTTCATTCAATCTTCACCCTTGATCAGGTTGTGACGTGGAGCTTCTGGATCCATTGATCAGTCCGTTAGACTAAATTTTGATCTGTTTGAATTCTTGGTATTGATGCTAAAAAGTTATCAATGATTATTTTGCTTGTCATTTTGTGATGCACCAACTTTCATTCCAATTGCCATATGATGTGAGCTCCACGCTCGCCTTTATTGGTATAGGAGAAAAAGTAGGTAGCTTTTCTTTGTCCGGTGTCAGACCCTTTTGACTTTTCTCTGAATCGTGTAAGCTGTCTTTTTGTCTCTGTCTTGGGAATGGGATCTTTGACCTTTGTAGACCAAAGAGGAAAAAGGAAAGGTGTATTTCAGACTTTCCTTAGATTTCAGATAAAGGTTTTCCAGTTGTCGTTTGGACCTATATGCTCCGGATCTTTCTTCCGAAAATAGCTTCAATTAGTTCTTCCGGATGCAAGTCTTGAGGGACAGAAGTATGTTTCCTTTCCAAACTTTGTCCGGATGATTTCCTCCATTGCTTAGGTTTTAGATTTGTCCAATGAATGATTTGTGTTTTGAGCTTTGTCCAGATATTTCCATTTAATTTTAGGAGAACAACTTACATAGTTTTTTTTTCTTTCAAACTTGATCCGGATTGTTTTTAGATTTTATTAACAGGATCATTGTTTTCCAACAGAGGGATCAGTACGCCTAGTCTTTCATGTTGACCTTCCTCTCTACCATCTTCTTTGTTGTCTACTCTAATAGTCTCAATTATGTACTACTGTCTGCTGTCGAGGATCTTACCGCTGTGCTAGGCGAGAACTGGTGCTAGGCCATCTTAGCACAATTGCATTATGGGCTAGATGTTGGGGTTTGAGGCCAGCAGTCTAAGCGCAATCTCTTCCATCTGATCCTTCTGGTAATTCCTAAATTCCTCTCTTTTGTGTTTGAACTCTTTATTTAGACTATCTTACAACAAACTTTGACTTGTTTATCAGATTTGGGCCTTCAAGCATCAGTTCATCCCCGTGCCGAGTTTATTGGGCCAGCATGAGACTCCACATATCCTCGCTTGGTGGATGGGGTCTTGGCAGTAGGATGCTGGGACTGAAGTTGAGTACATGTAGTTTCTTTGTCAATTACACTCTGATCAAGTAAACTTCCTTGCGTTAAACCTGTACTTTACATTTTAACAAATTATTAGTAGAAACTGTATTTACAAAGTTAGGGTACTTACAGTACATTCACTTTGTACAGGTTATTCATGACCCGTGGAGGGGATGGTCATCCATGATGACATTGAGTTGATTCGGGCTGGCGTGGATGATCGGCACTTTATGCTGGAGTCATCACTCTCCTTTGAGTGGTATTTTGGTGAGAGGGTCTATAGTTGGAAGACGAGTGTGGTGGTGGAGAGGCTGATCCCTCTCCCAGTTCCTGTAGGGGTCTATTAGCCGCATCTGATGCTTGGGCTGTACTTTCTGGGCTAGCGGGCCTGGGTGAAGTCGGTGGAAAACTTATATTACTGGGTTCATTGAGTCTTTGATGCTCCCTCCCTGTGAGAGGATTCACTTTGAGGACATCCCCCTTGAGTTTCACTATCGGGACAATGATGTTGACGAGGATGATGATCGTAAGGATGGAGCGAGGGGTGATCACGGGGGGCCCTTCGTGGTCTGGAGCACCAATGGTCCAGATAGGTCTGCCATTCCTTCTTCCAGGTATCTCCCTAACTCAAACTTTTGTGAATACTTTTATTGCTTTTTGAAATTGATTGTGAATCTGATTATGAATGATTACTATTATAGCCTTCTGCTTCTACGCAGAAGAGACCTACTACCCTACAGACCTAGAGCCACCGGTGAAGCGGTCCAATACTTCGAGGGCGGTGAGAGAGGGGGGTCCTCTGAGTGGACCTGGACGCTTCCTTCCAACTCCTCGATCATTTAGGGAAGAGAGCTGTTAAGGAGCTCGAGGAGTCAGTCCACCCCATCCACTTCACTCCTTTTGGCTCCACCCACGTAAGGAATTCTCAGTACTTAGACTTGTTTTTATAATAGTTTATTCCATTGTCCTGGTTCGAACTAACATGACTTTCTTCTCAGGTGACTGTGGCTGAGGCAGAGAGGATTGCTAAGGGCTTCTTCTCCATCCAGGACCTGTTGTTGGCGTAGGATGCTCTAGCCTTGGTAAGTTTTATTTTACCTATAAAATTTAACAAACTATACATGTTGCATGCTATGATATTTACATATGTGTACTGATCTTTCGAATTTCTTGCAAACTTTGTTGGCCATGGAGCTTGATAAGTCTTCGTAGGACTTGTATGCTTCTAAGGAGCAAGCTAGGTTCTTGGAGTATCAGCTGTAAGTGGCCACTACTGAGGCTGACTAGGTCAGGATGCTAGAGGAGGAGTTAGAGAGGGCCATAGCAGAGACTGCTCAGGAGAGAGCTGAGGTTAAGGGGTTGCGGGTTCAGCTGACTTGGCTTACAAAGAGCAGGTGGACGCCTGAGCCATCCGATTCTTCTTCTGAGGATTATAGCTCGGCATATTAGGTGTGCAAATGGGGTCGAGTAGTGGGTAGGGGAGCTGGCTAAAGATCAGGCTATCATGATGGATGCTACTACTGGGGGTGACGTAGGGGGGTCAGAGATCGGGGTGCTTGACTTTCGTGCCGCAGATTTTGCCAGGTTAGAGGATTAGGTGATGTTCGATGTTGTTGACCTGCTTTCGGATTTGGACACTCAAGACCGGACCTAGGACTTACCCCAAGGCTAGGATCCTCTAGCAGCTTAGATTAGGATTATTTTGACTTTCTTTTTGGATATTTGATTTTTCAACCCTATGTGGCTTATTTCTGTATGAACATGGATGCTATTTACATAGATACTTTTGTTGCTTTACTTTATGCATGCTGAAATTTCATTTTCTGCACTAAAATGACTAAATACTACTACTTGCTGGCTCATGTTGCCCCCTGGCATATCCCATTGAAAAACTGACATCATAGAACCTTACCGGAGGTTGAGGACAGTGAAACTGATACAACACAACTGAATGAACTTCATGACTAACTTAACTAACGCAGATTGTTCAGAGTACATCATGAGTAAGTGAGTTAACCATTGAACACTCAAAGTTCCTGATCACAAAAATCTTACCCAATTTAGACTGACTAATATTATCCAGGCTGGTTGGGTCAAACTAGCACTTTAGGCAGAATGAACCATTGCACGACTACACAGCGGGTGAACTAAGTTCGAGGGACCCCAGATGTGAAGTGCATAAGAAAAATGATGTTTCGAAAATAAATGCAGGATACTGGCATTTTTAATTTAGTTCTAATTTTTTAATAGGCCATTGAGTGTGAGTTGACATATCGAACATTTATTTTTATCTTTCTTCTTTTTATTTCCTTTTTCTTTTCTTTCTGTCCTAACTTTTGCCTAAATTGTCCTTGGCGGTTCAATCCAGCAGACTTTTTTCTTTTTTTTGACTTTTGCATAAACCTTATTTCTTTTTTGGCTTATCGGTGTTTCTGTCTTTTACTGAATAACACACACGTGCAGTAATGATAACAACAAAGAGCACAAAATGTAGAGAAAAAACTGATGTTCACATACTTGCGATTATTTCACCTAAAGACATGCATGCATTCATAAGACCAAGATTCTTAGCAAATCATAACATGTTTGTTGATGAAATTAACTTGAGTATATAGGCAATGGTAACAATTTCCAATGGTTAACCCCTACTGCCTACTGGTCTTTTTATTGATTTTCCAAAAAGCAACTGACAGTTTTCTCTCGATGCCCTAACTTTTGCCTAAGCCGCCCTTTTTGGGTTTTCAGTTCAACGAGCTTTATTTTTGCGTTGGAGTACCCTAATTTTTGCCTGACTAGTTTGTAGAACACTAGATAGTGGAATGCACCCTAACTATTGCCCGAGCAGTAGAAGACCACTCACCGGGTGATTTATTTTATTTATTTTATTTCATGTGGTGCTTTTCTATGATTTATTTCTTTTAACCCATATGTGATAACGCTTAAGCCTGTCTTGATTCACTAGATTCATGAACTCATTTCCATCCATGTCCATGATCTTGATTCCTCCTTTGCCAAGGACTTTCTTGATCATGGATGGTCCTTCACAATTAGGTCTGAACTCGCCCCGAGTGTCAATGTTGACCTAGCATAGTTGCTTGATAATAGATCACCCGCCTTGAGAGGTTGCTTTAGGTATCTGACTCTATTGTTGTAGGCTCAGGCCATTTACTGTAGATACATCTGCAGGTGGTCAAGTGCTTTGACACCCTCGTGTGAAAGAAGGAGATCATATTATTATGGGGAAGGTTCTCCTCCTTGTGAAAGAAGGAGATCATGTTATCGTGGAGATCTGGGACCATTGTGTAAGGTAAGGGGTCTTCTTTCTTTTTAATCAAATGGAGAAAGCATTTTTGGAGGGGTATTTTGATGGAAATGTAGGTTCAAGGGGGGTTGGAGGTACTTACATTGATAAGAACTGCCCATTCACTAGAAGGTGAACACCCCTTTTGAAGGTTTTGGAAGAGCATTGGGGCTTTCTTCCCTTTTGAAGGTTTTCAAAAAGCATTGGGGCTTTCTTCCCTTTGAAGGTTTTGGAAGAGCATTGGTTTTAGGTTACTTTGATTTTAGATTGAAGCATGTCTTCCTTTTCTCTTTTTGGAACCATTGGTCTTGTTTCTTGATGATGTGTACCTTTCCCCCTCATGAAGAAAGATAGGCCAAGACCTAAGGTCTTTTATCCCTCTTTTTGGTGATAAGTTTTAACCATTGGAACTTCATGTCATTGCAATGTACTAAAATTCAACTTCATTAATAAACTCGATGAAATATTTAAGAATATTGTTGTTATGAGTGCATGGTATCTTTAAGGATGAAATAATCAAACAAGATGTGAAATGAAAATGCATTAATTTATTCATGATATGCCTTGTAAGCGGCATTGTTTGTATAAAAAATGTTTACAGCATTAAAATTACATCATTTGAATCTTCCTCCATATGCGGAGGTTCTTCTTGGTCAACCTTGGCAACACTAGTAGTCGAACTGGTAGTCTTGGCTTGCAGGTCCCCACGAGCTTCTTCGGCCACTACCCTTGCTAAGTTCTTTATGGCCTTGCTGACCGGATCACCCTTCTTATATCCCTTCCAATTCTTCTTCATAAGCACCGCTAGGGCTTTGGTGATAGAGTCAACAACCCTACTCATCTCATCATCTCCAGCATTCCCACATACCTCCATAGATTTTGAGGATTCAATCAAGTAACCATTCTTGTAGTCGTACACGTCATTGAAGATCTCAAAACCAGGAATTTTCTTTCCTTCCACCTCAATTGGTTCCTCTTCCCCTACGTAAGGCTTCTTCTTGACTTCAGCCCCTATGATCAGGCATGAAGGGGGTTTGGATTTCTTAGCACCTAGATGGATTCCTAAAAGAAGTTTGTATGGCCATGGTACGGGTATAATGGGTTCCACAATCTCTTAGAGGTTCTTACTAAGACCTTTCCCCTTCGTACAGCCCCGCTTCATCATGATCTTCTTAATCTTAAGTGATATGTACCCCCTAACTGTCTATTTTGTATCCTGGTTGGCTACGACCACTCTCAATTCCTTTTCTTTTGCTTCTATAGCTACCACAACTGATGGTTTCGTCGGCCTTAATGGTTACAAGCTTGCCATTATGAATGAGTTGACTTTCTGGTGGACCATGGAAGGGACGACCCTTAATGCATAAAGCCATAGGAGGCCAAGCAATAATGAGTAAGTGACGGGAACATCGAGGATAGTTCATAAAAACTTGGACTTCACCTCCCAAATCGCAACTTTGGCTTCAAAACCCCCGATCATACTTCAATTTGTATCTTCATATGCCCTTATAACAGTATTGGACTTCTCCAATATAGACTCATCTAGTCCCAAATGAGGAAGGACCTTGAAAGGACAAAAGTTAAGGGCAAAACCATCTTCTACCATAACACACAGGATAGAACGATCAAAGATTTGGACCTTAATGAAAAGTGTCTTGTTATGGTTGTTCCCTTAAGCTGGGAGATCAAAAGGATGAAACATATTAGGCCCAACATGATTGGGAGGAGTCCCCTGATGACTGAATATACATCTACTAAAAATCAACTTCTTGATTAAACCCCCGCGATGGTCCTCAGAGTCGATAAGAAGTTGCCAAATATTGTACTTAGCTTGGGTAGCTTGCAACTATTGGATAAGGGCGCAGATCTTCAAATCCACCTTCCCACTACTAGGTAGGATCCGAGTTTCAACAACAGGAGTAGTGACCATGTTCTCGAAGGTCGGGCTCTGGTCTGTACTTGGAATGACTTAGATATCAACATCTCTACCTCTTCTTCTACTTGGAAGGATATTCAGAGCTACCCTCCCACTGTGGATAATATGCAATACCCCATTCTTCATATACCTTATCCCTTGATAGGTTTCCATAAAAAAATCTAGTCCTTCCATGTCATCTTCTTCTAATATAAAAGCATCGATATCAATTGGTTCAAGCTGAACTAATATGGATTCCTCTACACAATCTTTCTCTAACTCATATGCATCAATATCAATTGGGTTAGGCTCATCGGGTAGAGCCACTAGCGAATGAACCACTGGGTTGGCTTGCATAACTATATTGAAGACATGGTTGGAGGGTAATCCTAACTCAACAGCTGCAACTTGCTTCTCGAAATTTGACAAGGAATTATTTATGGTGCTTGGTTTGAGCTCGGGCTCATGAATCATTTATCTCTAATCAACAGTGGATAACCTTTAGTAAATCCCTATGAGCACCGGTTCGGTGACCCTTGCTAACATGATAAACACAAAACTGATCCCTCTCTTCAGGCTTGGGGTGGGACATAGGGCTTGACACTTTGGAGGAGGCCAAGCGCTCTCAACTTGCTAAAGATGGTAGGCAAGGTCTTTGTAAAGAGAAATTCCATCCTCAAAAGTATAGACCGCAATAACATCTTCTTGTATGGCTACGAATTTGGGAACTGAACTAGATCTCAGCTTAGGGGCCAAAGCTGGCGCTTGGGCTGATAAGTCATTCTTCTTAAACCAAGTTTTGGCTGATTTTTACAGTCCTTCTCACAAAATGATATTGAGAGCTATATAATGCAATCTTTTACAGGTGTTAGCCATTAGAGGTGTTCCTACTATAATAGAGTGGAGTTTAGCCAAGTTTGGGAGACCTAGACTGCCTTTAGGGACTTGTACGGGTGGCACCTTGGGGGTACGAGTCTATAGGTTGACCCGTACAGCTCCACGGCCCCATAAGGGTGAGAGGGACCCGTAGTAGTCCTGCCAAGACCCATACGGGTCGTCCCTACTGGTGCAGGTGCTAATTTTTCCTAAATAGCTAGAATGGTAGGTAGATCATGCCTTATTTGGGAGAAATCAGTCATGAATGCAATTTATTGTATTCAGACTCGATTTCCTCCCTATAAATAGAGACTTTTCACCTCATTTCAAAGGGCAAACAATATAGAGAACAATTAGAAATTAAAAAGAAAGAATATTATAGGCAATATTATAGTGTTTTCTAGCCATTTTCTATAGGTTTTGAAAGGGTATAGTTAAGGTATAGGAGGTATAAAATAGGGAGAAAACCCATTCCTTGAGGTTTTGTCCCCATTTTATTCATTCCTAGCTTCGCTTATTAAGATTTGGGGGGAAGTTCTGTTCACACAAACACTCACCCAAATAGTCCTAAAACCTCCATTTCATCATCTACTTCAGTTAAGCTCTCTCTTTGGGCATAGGGATCGCTTCAAAGTGGATTCACGGCGTAAAGGTAATGCTCCTGAGTTTCAAAGACTCACTCACACTTAATTTATTTTATTGTTATTTTAGTTCAAGTTCATCTATTCTCCATTCTAATTTGAAATGAGGTTTCGCTCAAGTATCGAGGGGACCCGTATGGGTCCCCCATACCCATACAGGTACCACTAGTAGCTATACGGGTCTTACTCACCCGTACGGGTACTGGCCCCCAGGGTAGGATCCCATCTTCCCCTTTAAATCTGCAAAATCAATCTAACATCACCATTTGCGATGTGATCAATTTCACTAATAATCCGGTAAATCAACCCACTAAAAGTTAATATGTGTTTTCATAAATTAAATAAATTAAGGACTCGTGATTTCATTCTGATCCTAGAAGCCGCCCGGGCACTATCATTTGCAAAATCGACATGCTAATATAATCAAATTTTTCCTAACTAAATGCTGACTTATAGTGTGTCATAAATAGTGCTAATTTTTATGGATGCAGCAAATTTATTTATTTTGTTTCATAACTTAGAACAAATGTATAGGTTCCCTTGCAATTCCCCCATTTTCCCCCGGTTGTAATTTTATACCCCATTTATTATTTATACTTTATTATAAACTGTTGTGTGCATGAATCGAATGTGAAAGAGTGTAGATAAATAGGATTCCTGTGATAATTCCCCAAATGATGAAAATAATACGATTTTACGCGGTGAATGTAATTTTGAATTAACTAAATGAGAAATAAGTGACTCATTCGATACCCAAATCTCTGATCCAAAAGGTATGAGTCTCTCGTGCAATAGGAGCCATACCAAAACTCTTTCCCAAGTAGACAACTTAGGTGATGACTCTATCTTTTGTATCGAGATTTGAGTCTCGATTCTTTTATTCACTAAAATTGGTTAATTGTGTAAACTTGAACTAAAATGGTTTCATCACGCCCAAATATAACCAACCCCCCAATAGGCCCAGCCGCATAAGGCGCCAAGTGAGATCCACACGTCATCGACACCTCACAGTGGCGACTCTGATGGGGACAGAATCTTTTAACTTGCAAAATTTTGGTTCCTGTTTTAAAAGCTTAAAAGAATAGATGAGCACCAAAAATCATTTAGTTAATTCGACCCGCTTTATTTTTCATCATGTAGGAAAATTATTACACTCTATCTTCTCACCTCCTTCTCTCTATAATTAAATACGCTCTTCTTCTAGCGCTAGGTTAGGGTGCCCTATTTTTTCTGCAAAATTTACGAAGGTGTTACCCATGCCCGCCAGGAATTGGGAACACCCTAGTAGGTGTAGCACTCATTGTCATCTCCCTCTCAAAGGCTTGGTGTGATGGGAACCTACTATATCAATTTCCAATATGTCCCTATACCATTCTTATCGAAAGCCTTAGAATTTCATCCCTCTAGGTACCTTTCTTCCAATGGGATTAGACTAGATCGCCCTTTATTAACCTCATGATAATCAAAGGAAAATACCTTCAGAATTGGCAAGAGGATTAAGGTTAGAGGACACGTTTCACATGTGCTATGTTATATTCCCTTGTGATTAACCTCGCCAAGCTTGTTGTACTCCTGAATAAACCCACCCTATTCATGTATTGATCTCTTGGTTACTACCTCAGTTCGAGCCAAAGCTTGGGAACATTCCCAGATCTATTTGGTCTGCATTCCTGTGTTACCTTCACCTCCTGCAATTCAGTTAAGGGTTGAGGATCCGCCTACGCCTTCATCTCCGAGTAGTTCATTGAGTAGTCAGTCTAGTCCATTTGATTTTGACATTAACGATTAGCTCAGAAAGATGTCTCGCATTTTGAATACTAAAGGTCTGGTCAATGTTGAGGTTGGGAATGCTAGTCTAGATGAGGAGCCAAATGCATCAAGGGCCAATAATAGCCCGGAGATTACAAATGTCATCTCATAGTTTTTGGGAAATGATTAGTTTCTCAACCACATAAATGATAAGATGATGACTTGTGTTAGGGAAATTTTTGCCGAGGAAAGGATGGCCAATGTTTCTTAGTGTGTACTTATTTGTGCTCTAGCACTACAAGTAGTGGTTAGCGAGCAACCTCCCATGTTAAAGGTTGCTCCCAATCCATTCACTCGATCTCAGTTACCACCTTTTTTGGCCCAAGGAGGATCTTCTAGTTAGTTTGGTCAGTTTGGTTTAGTGGGTCCTTTTGGTTCTCTCAGTCAACCATTTCAGTGGTACTATAGTTCCGCCTGCCGTCAGTCAGTTTGCTCAGCCTAGTCAGGGGTTCATTCTGCCAACATTTCAGTTTAGGGCATTTAGGTCAGCCTCTAACTTTATGGTCACACCTAGGGCGACAACCTTTCCTCAATCAATAGGTTTACCCTTAGGTGGGATTATTCAATCAGATGGATCATCCTTGTCTGCAGAACTATATGGTTTATTACAGAAGCTACTTGCCACCAATTCAAGTGTTCAGCCATAGATAATATCAGTTCAAGCCACCAGGGAGGAGGATTGGGGTCCCTGAAAACTTTAGTATGCCTAGCATAGTAAAGTACAAAGGAACTGGTCCACCTCAATCACACATCACTACCTATCAGAGGGTAATGAGGATAAGGAAACTACGTGACAAGGTTCTTACCGAGATGTTCCCTTGCACATTGGAGGGTCCTGCTATTGAATGTTATAACACCTTGTCTGATAAGGCAGTTGGAAACTGGAAATCCTTATCCAAAGCTTTCCTTGGATAATATGGCTTTAATGCCATTATTAAGACCACTATACAGAATTTAGAAGCTATCAAGCAAGCTCCCAATGAGAAATTCAAACCTTATTTTGAAAGATGGATGGCCACCTAGGTCTTGTTGAAAGATCGCCTGAGTCTCTCCGAGATGATTATGAAATTGATGGATGGTGCCTTACTAGCATATTGTAAGGTCGTTGGCATGGATAATTTCTCTAGTTACATGGAGGTCTTTGAGAAGGCCGAGAAATGAGAAAGAATTGAGGAATTGGAGAAGGCGAGTGTGCTGGCCAAACCTTGGTTGAAGAAGAATGACCCGTCAGCCCTTGCTTCAGCCTCCAAACCAAGGTTAGATCTAGCCCTTGTAACTACAACAGCTCAAGAAGATGTAGCTAATGTTCATGCCTTTGAGGATTTTCTCCATGGAAAGCTCCATTGCCCATAATTTTCAGCAAGTTGAGGGAACTTGGCCTTCTCCAAAGTGTCAAGCCCTATGTCCCGCCCAAGCTTGAAGTTAAAGATCAATATTGTGCTTACCATATTAGCAAGGGGCATCACACCGGCGCTTGTAGAGATCTATTAGAGGCTATCGGTGGCCTTATTAATGAGAAGAAGATTCAGGAGCCTGAACTAAAGCCTAGCACCATGAATAACCCCTCACCAAACTTTGAGAAGCGAGTCGCAGTTGTTGGGATAGGCCTACCATCTAGCCATGTCTTTAGCATGATCACTCAAGCCAATCTGGTAGTCCGTTTGATAAGAGCTATACCCAATGAACCCATTCCCATCGACATTGATGCATATGGGTTAGATAGAACCTATGATGAGGAGGCCATGCTAGTTCAACCTGAGCCAATTGACATGGATGCATATGTATTGAAAGACGAAGATAGTGAAGGATTGGCCTTGTTAATAGAAACCCTAGCAGAAGGGAGCCATGTGAAGGATGGGGTATTAAATATTACTTATAGCGGAAGAGTGGCTCCACCCCTTCTTCCAAAAAGAAGAAAGGGAAGAGACGTTGACATCTAGGTCATCCCAAATTCTAGTTAGGGTTTGTCCTTTATACCTATTGTTGAAACTTGGATCCCACCTAGCAGTGAGAAGGTGGATTCAAAGATCAACCCCCTTATCCAACCGTAGCAAGCCACCTAGGTCAAGTACGACATTTGGTAGCTTCATATCGACTCTAAGGATCATTGTAATGGTTTGATTGAGAGAATGACAAACATAGAGGCGACGCTATCTACATCCTTGGTCGAGGTGTTCTCAATTATTGGAGGATCATCTTCCAAGCGGGTGGAGTCTATTATGTTCCATCCATCTGATCTGCCAGCTGAAGGGAATTAATATAACAAGGCACTTTTTATTAAGGTGCAAGTCTTTGACCGTTCTATCCCATGTGTTATGGTGGATGATGGCTCCGCCCTTAATCTGTGTCCTTCCAAGATCCTTCCTCATTTAGGGATAGATGAATCCATGTTGGATAAATCCAATACTGTCATAAGGGCGTACGATGATAGAAAGAGGAGTGTGATTGGAGTTTCTGAGGCCGAGGTTACAATGTTGGTCTAGATTAAGGGTTTTATCAGGTAAAACAGGCGCAGCAAAAATTCAAAAATTAATCTGGAGTCCAAGATCTCCTAAGCATGGCATGATTGATAATGGTGCTAGTCATAAGTTATTCTAGTTCATAAACACTTATCAATGGGACCTAACAATAATTAACCACTTACCAGCTGAAACATGAATCCCGTAATCAGTACAAAGACCCCCTTAGCTACGTGCACAGACTCTAAAGTAGAAGCCCTCTACAAATAGTCCACACGAGCACCATCGTCCAAAACCTTCTAGAAAAGGAGTACCGATAAATAAGTGGAAGATAACTAGATCTTCCCTACTAATTTATTCTAGAAGAAATTCCCTTAGTTTTCTATTTTAAGTAAATACATCTTTCAATGAATTACTTTTAGGAACTAGAATAACTAAGAAAATAAGAGAGCAAGAGGAGTATGAAATTAAGAATGAAAAATAATGAAGGAGGAGGCCTCTATTTATAGTGGTTAGGAGAAGGACAATAAAGTCCCTAACCTTAACCAATTAGAAATAAAATAAAAGGGGTACAATGGTTAATTAATAACCTCAAAAGAGTTAGAGAACAACTCTACCACTGGAAGATGGGAGCAAGCTCCCAGTTGGAGTGGGAGACTGCTGGCCCATTCAACCTACAGTTCCCTTGTGGGCTTGCACAGGAGTGCAAGCCCAACAGGCTGTGCTCATGCTCAACTTTACGCATGGGCCTGTATATACTGCGTAGGCCCGCGTGGTGTGCAACCCTTTGTGGGCTGCGCTCTACGCTGCGTAGGCCCATATGGGTTGTACACCTGCGTAGCCCATTTAGGCTTGTGCATGCACAATGTAGGCTGCACTTTGCAACCCAGTTGCGCACCCTTTGGGTTACGCGCAGCACCGTTCCAAACAGTGCTGCCTTGTGTACCATGCGCATATTTTTTATGCACTATCCTACAGTAAATTTAACGAGTTCATTAGTGTAACCAATGAATATTGGTCTAACCAATATTATGGTCTAACCATATTTCCTTGCTCTTCTAGATTAGACCCAGTCTAATGGTTCTTTACATGGCTCAGTCGTAACTTATAGTGTGTGACCTTACAGGATCCCGTAATATCAAGCTGTCAAAAGTTCAAACTAGCTCAATTCCTTTTAGGAATTGACTGGCTCAGAGCTCATGACCGTTGTAGACTCTAATTACTTTGATCGATCATAGTGGCTCTCTAGCAAAGGGCATATGAGTCTTTAATATTCGAAAGGTCACTTGTATTTTGACATAACCCTAGTTCTGCAATAGTATCAATACAATTCACTCCTATCAACTGTTAAGTACCATCTAGTTTTTAGGACTTGGTTTAAGTGTTAGTCCACTAGTAGCTTTAATAGCTACCCCAGTATTTAGTATTGCCACTAAAGTACACCACTCAACCATTTATTGTGTTGATCATGATTTCTTCCTATCAACTCATACTCTGATCAGAGGTTTATGAGTGTGTTACTTCTAACAAGTGGCTAAGGCATGTCTCCCTTATATTGCTATAATGGAGTGATAGATTCCATCTTAACTACTCAGCTTACCAATGCACAGACATCAACTATACCTGTAATCACCCTGTATCATCCATTCTATATAATGTTTAGGTATGACCTAAAGTATAACAACATCTGAATAAGGTAACTAGTATCTCAAGTCTAAGGATATTCGTATTGCCATTGTAATGAGACGGTTAAATGCCAACACAAAATATAGATTATCGAGTGTTATCTCAAAGCATTCTCCAATTTATTTCTCTAAATACATTCATGTGTTAACCCAAGGTACCACTCTCTAGCACTGGAGATATGCTACTCTAAATCAAATTTAAGAGGTATGATGACACATGCTAGTCTATCTGTATCGTCAATTTCCAGTCTTGATGATACTATGACTAGGGATATTTAGGAAAATCATAATTACATATGAACTAGTTCTCACCAACATAGTCCCACTATGCCCTTGCAATACGTGCTATGATTATTTCCTGAACTTTTGCTAACACATTAGTGAATATATTCTAAACCATTCATAATATATTTTCATAGTCATTGATATAACAAAAGAATGCCTTTATTAATATAACTTTGTTCGTACAAATAAAACTAAGATATATCGCCCTAATTGGCTCTAAGGCATACATCATGTCTAATAATCTCCCTCTTGCACTAGAGCCAATTAGCTATGTGCAGTAAGCCATAACTATTAACATGCTAGTCATGCTTAATCTGTGTCAAAGGCTTGGTTAAACCATCCGCTAGGTTCTGATTTGTGGGTACATATTCCATTGCTTCCTTATAGGTCATTTATCATCCGCCATTAGAAAAGTTTGTTTATCATCCGTGATTAAAAATCCATATCTTTCAAGAGCATTGGGAACCCTATCAGATCTACATAATGGTTGTTGTGTAATAGGTTGTTCCTCGATCACACTCTATTATGTATCAGGCATAGGAATTATTTATTGATCATCTTATTCACCTACTTGAACCTCAAGTTCAAGGTCACTCCCACTAGATTTTGCAAGCAAGTGTTCCTTTTTAAGGAACCGAGCAGTCCTAGAAATAAACACCTTTTGTTCCTCAGGATTATAGAAGGTATATCCTACTATCCTTTTAGGATAACTTTTGAATAAGCATTTGTCAGCCCTAGCTCCTAGCTTGTCTGACATTATCCTTTTAACATAGGGAGGACATCCCCGAATTCTCAGGTGAGAAATAGAGGGTTTCTTGCCATACCACTTTCGTATAGTGTCATATCAACTGATTTTGAGGGCACACGGTTTAATATATAATCTACGCTCTCAAGTGAATATCGATAAAAATATTTGTTGAGATTTACTTGGCTCATCATAGACCGAACCATATCCAACAAAGTTCTATTCCTCCTCTCAGACACACCATTGTGTTGAGGAGTGTATGTCCATTGGGGTAATATTCCATTATCCCTTAGATAATCTTGAGACTCTTGGCTTAAATATTTTCCACCTCAGTCTAACCGTAGTGCCTTAATAATATTTCCAAGCTGTTTCTCAACTTCATTCTTATAGTCTTTGAATCTTTCAAAACTATCCGACTTGGGCCTCATAAGGTACAAATACCTATATCGTGAGTAATCATCGATAAAAGAAATGAAGTAGACGAATCCTCCATGTGTTTGCTGTTGGTCCCTATGAGAGTATTTGTAAGGGCAAAGGGGGGTGAATGGCCCTTTTTCGTGGAATTAGCAAACTTAGAAAAGTCATAGTGTAGTGTGTTCGATTATGATCCGGAAGATGGATCCGAATGATGCAAATGTGTGCAATTAAGTAAAAGAGAAAGAAAATCAAACACAAGTATTTTATACTGGTTCAGCGCTGCCTATGTCCTGTACCCGGAGTTTCCTTCCTAAGCTTGTCCACTAGTGGATTCCTTTCCAACTGGCAGGAATCAAGCCTCACAAATTTGTCTCCGGATGGTAACCCCTTCCGAAATTAGGATATACCACTAGAAGCACCAACTCCTAGCCGGGTCCTCTTATCTTTAGTAGGGTATACCACTTAGCCTTCTGCCTTGAATCTAAGCTGAGTCCTATAGGGAGATCTCACTCAAAGCACTACTTCAAGTTATATCCTAATGTCCCATCTTACCCAAGCTGGAGATTCTTACACTTTGGTTTTTCACAAAGGGTTAGTTTTTGGAGTTCCTCAAGTTTATAGTTTCACTTGGGAATCCTTACAAATAGATTTTGAATTAAGGGTTCTTGGAGGGATTATATTAACTGATTGAATAAGTGTTGCTTTGTTACTTGCTTTTGTAAATCAATCAGTTAACCTTCTCATTTAGCGAAGAGCTCCTTTTATAGGCTTTGATAATAAATGTAGCCATTTGTGGTTGGTGAGCTTTCATTCAATCTTCACCCTTGATCATGTTATGATATGGAGCTTTCGAATCCGTTGATCAATCCGTTAGACTATATTTTGATCCGTTTAAAATCTTGGGATTGAGACTAGAGAGTTATCAGTGATCGTTTTGCTCTTCATTTTGTGATTCACTAACTTTCATACCAATTGCTTTAAGATGTGAGCTCCATATATGCCTTTATTGGTCTAGGAGAAAAACTAGTTAGCTTTTCTCTGCCCGGTGTAAGTCCCTGTTGACTTTTCTCTGAAATATGCTAGCTGTCATTTTGTCTTTGTCTTGGGGAAACGATCTTTGACTTTCATAGGCCAAAAAAAAGTAAAGGGAAAGTTATATTTGAGACTTTCCTTAGATTTTAAATATAGGTCTTCCGGATGTCTTTTGGACCTATATGCTCTGGATCTTTCTTTCAGAGATAACTTCAATCAGTTCTTCCGGATGCTGGTCTTGAGGGACAGAAGTTTGTTTCCTTTCCAAACTTTGTCCGGATGATTTCCTCTAGTGCTTAGGTTTTTAATTTGTTCCATGGATGACTTATGTCTTAATCTTTGTTCGGATATTTCTATTTGGATTTGGGAGAACTATATACATTGTTTTTGTTTCTTTCAAACTTGGTTCGGATTTGTTTTCAGATTTTTTATCCGAATCATTGTTTCCCAACAATCTCCCCCATTTGATGGAAATAAAAACCTAAGTCATCTAGGCATGGGTGTATGTACTAAGTGTAATTTTTGTTACTTAGTCTTTTACAATGCTCCCCCATAATTTTAGCATCCTAACTCCCCCATAATTTTATGATTCCTGCTTCTAAGATTGTTTTAGTACAATTACAGATTGTACTTTAGAAGCAATTGTTTTGATAGTTAAGAATTTTTCACTTCATATATACTTCTACTGTTAACAATGATTAACGTCATAAAGTTCAGTATTACAAGTTATAAAAATACATATAAAGCGAATCTAGCTATTACATGAGTATTACTAGATTATCTAGCTAGCTTAACTATCTTTCTGGATGGACCACTCTTCCAGACTTACAGTGTTTTTCCTTTCCCCCTTCCTTCTCCTTGATGACTCTGATCTTCCTCCCCCTTTTTGCTTCCATTAAGGGGATCAACAACCATATAGGTACACTTGTCCCAAGATTGCTGCCAGGCAGAGGAGTAGATAGAGTAGTCATTGTTTCCTTTTGCCCGCTCATCAATAATATGATCCACTGTGGGCAGAGTCAAATAATAACGGCGAAGGGACCTCCGGAGTTGATCATATGATTGTGAGACTTGAGGAAGAATTCGCAGAATTGGGATTAAAATAGGGAAACATGGCATTGATTAGAGTATTCATACCTTTTTGGCTCATGAACCCTTAGTCCTCTATAGCTTGAACAAGATTGTACAGGACAGGAATGAGCTAACTTTCTGAAATAGCCAGGGATGAGGATGGTCCGGAGAGGGATAGTTTATTTAGTCCGGCTTGAAGGAGAGTGATTTCATCGCTAAGGCCCTTCTGGATGTTGTGGATAGATTCTGTTTGGTCTCTTATTTCTTTGGAGATAGACTTCTTCTAGTCATTTATTGTTCGTTCAATACCGGAGTACCTAGCTTGCATCTCATCACCCATATCATCAAAGATTTTTTTTTGAACTTAGGGATGGTTTTATCTATGAAGTTTGCGAGCATTTCCTGAGTCACTTGCTGATCAGTCTCTAGGCTCAACAGAGTAGGTCTTAGATCTCTGTCCTCCATGAATTTTGTCAAGTTTTCAAACTTGGAACCAATATAGTCCTTGATTTCTATGGATAGATCGGTGGTGAATGAGGATATTCTTTCCAGGACTATTACACAATTATCAGAGGCCAAAGTATGGGCTTGACTGGCATTTCTATTTACTGTAGAGGCGTTTTGTTTTAGCTCATTTAGAAGAGGTTGGATTTTGGATAGGGAAGCTATGGCTATAACTCCAGGAGTTAGGAAGTTCATGACTCACTGCTCAATTTTGGGGAGACATTTCAAACTCTCTTTGATCTCACCCAAATCCTTTGGGACTACTTTATCAGTTTTGTGCCTCAGCAATTCCTTCTCAACTCCTCGAAAATGACCGCATATGGTTATGAGACTTTGCTTCATAAAGCCCTTTTCACTTTCCTCCTTAGCAACCTCCTTTAGGAGTTGAAGCGTAATTGTAACTTTGGATTTTGTGGTGTTATTGGCAGGTACCCTCATGGCTGGAACCCTTAGAGGGAATTCCTCATCAGATGAGCTGAAGGAGGTCTCATTCTTACTACCTTCTTCAGAATTTTCTTCCATCCTTTCCTCCGAATGAGCCTCGTCCGTAGGATCCACTTCAGAAGTGTGCTCATTGGAACTCAGACTCTCTCCCTCCTCCGGAGTTATTGCATCTAAGTTTGGCACTATATTCTTAGCTACATTATGAGAGACTATAGCTAAGTTGTGCTCTTCATGATTAGAATTGTGATGAAGGAGATTAGTGGTTACCTCTATGGTTTGTAGTGTCTAATCCTGATGGTCTACATCATCCTTCTTTTCTTCTTCCAGCCTTGCCTTCAGATGGTTGGAACTGTCCTCAACCACCCCTACAACTGCCTTTTCAGGACTTTCTTCTTCTCCCTTAGGCATGTTGGCATTTTCCTCAATAGCCTTCTCTAGTGCCTTTTCAGGACTTTCAAGATTAATGATTTCATTACCGGATCCAAGCAGATTTTTCGAAAGTGGTCCTATTCTATCAGCAAAGATGAATACATTAGCTTCCGAAATCTTTGACAGAGTGTCCATATCTTTTGAATCTAATAGAATTGGGGGAACTCAAGATGATTCTCTGGGTCCTTCAGTTGTTTTCCCCTTATTGATTTGATTATTATCTTTTATTGCTGCTTGAATGTTGTCGTATTGTTCATCATCTTTCCCAACAATTTCTGAATCTCCCGGGAACATTTTTCCTATTGATGGACTTGGCTTTTTCCATAACAGCTTTTCCCTATACTGCTTGGCTTCCTTATTTAGGATTATTCTAGCGAGCCTTCTGCCTTCACTGGCTTTCTTTTCTTGGGCAGCAAGGGCCTCATCAAAAGTGAGTCCTTTTCTCCTGAGCTTCTTTTGAGGAGGTGCCTCATCCTCTGTCTCCTCATCATCTGCCTCCTCTTCCATCTCAGCCAATGTTCTCTTGGCTTTCCTTCTTTCGGCCTCAATTGCCTTTGTAGCAATTTGAGGTAGACCCATAGCAAGCGCAAGCTGACCCTTCTTAGCTGTAGCCTTAATTAGTTTGCCCCTGGGTCTTGGCTTTTTAGAGCTTAGGATTTGAGTGAGGGCCAGAGAGTCCTCATCAATCTCTTTCAAAACCATTTCAACTTGCTTTTTAGCCTTGGCTTTAGTGGTTCTGGACCTTTTGGGAGCAGGAACCTCCTCTTCTGGATTAACTATCTTTTAGGATTCAATTTTTCGCTCATCCCTTTTCAATTTCACCTTTTCTTCATCCCATTCCTAATCAAAGCAAAAACTGAGGAAATTCTTCTCAATGATGGGCTTTCCATAAATGCTTTCAAATTCGGTCAAATCCACTTCTGCTGCTTATAGAATTCTCGTGATCAAGGCGTCATGTGAGTTTACATGGGTCTTGAGATAGTGAATGATCAAGACTGGCCCGTTTACTTCCACACTTCCAACCCAGTGTTATAGGATGTAGTGCTGAGGGGAAGAAACTATAGTCATTGACCCCTTACTTATCAGGATAAGCTTAGTCAGAACATGTTGCAGGAATCTGGGTGTTCTCGGGAAGTACATTAAGAATTTATCTCCAAAGTACTTCTTGTGGAGCCATAGTTTGGAATCGTACACAACTCCAGTCTCATCCCCATCTTTTCTCAACACTATTCCAGAGTTCTTCTTATGACAATTCTTCTCAAAGAATTCAGGAGTGAGAATTATCACCTTCCCCTGGACTTTAGTGTGTAAGGCATCAAAATGGTTGTAAGCTTTGAGATTTGAGAAGAACTCTTTCACTAGCTTTGGTTAGGTAGGGTAATTTATCTTTAAGAGGTCACCCATACTTTGATCTTCAATCAGGGTGAAGAAAGGAGGAGTTCTGAATAGGTAATCATAACCTAGATGATCAGTAGGGATGACGAAGTCGGAGGTTTTGAGATTTAAAGGTTTGAAATTAGTATCCTTCAAGTCAGATACTTGAAATAAATTTCTGCTAGGTAGGATTTTGAGGGTGTTGGAGATGTTTCTGGCTACCATTGTAGAGAGATTTTGAGAGATGGAGTTTTAGGTTTGAATTTTTACAGAGTAACAATAGAGTAGTTGCTCGTGTGAAGAAGATAAGGGATTTTGAGGGGTTTACATAGATTTTTCTAAAGTGAGGGTATATTGGTAATCTAAACTCTGGTTGTTTTTATTGGATTGATGACATGGCAGTCGGATTTTTGGGAAAGTGGTGAAATCAGTTTAACCGGAGAATGGGAATGGTTTATTTTTGAATTAACTGTTGTATTTACCGCGCGTATAACAGCTAATAGACTTTTGAAATTCAAAAAGTAACAGTTACCTTTATGAGCTTTTGCTGCCATATGCCATCTTTGTCGGCTGAAGTGGCAAACTTTCGAAATAGATCTTCCCAATACTCCTTGTCTTCCGGAATGAGTTTTTATCTCAGGATCCGGCTTGGTTTATAAACTATCTTCCGGAGCTTTTCTAAATTAGATTTGACATCCCAATTGATTCTCTTAGTTTCCCAAATTAATCTTTACTTAGTGGTTTAGTAAAGATATTAGCTCTCTGTTAATTGGTTGGGACATATACCAATGCAACATCCTTCTTCATTACATGAAGTGATGCCTTATTTTGACATGCTTCATCCTGCTATAGAGCACCGAAATCTTTGACACATCAATAGCACTTTTGTTGTCACACATTACATCCACACATTCGGATTGCACTCTATTATCTTCAAGTTGCTGTTTGATCCATAGGAGTAGAGCAACATAACTTCCAGTTGCCATATACTCTGCTTCTATGGGGGATAAGGCAACTGATGTTTGCTTCTTGCTATACCATAAGACTAAGCAATCTCCAAGGAAATGACATCCTCCAGAAGTACTTTTTCTCTCAAGAGTATCTCTACCATAGTCTGCATCTGTGAACCCTTAGAGTGTGAAGTCTCCATTACTAGGATACCATAACCCAACTTCAGTGGTTCCTAGGAGATATCTAAGGATTCTTTTGACAACCTTGAGATGAGAATCCTTGGGATTGGCTTGATACCTTACACAGTAGCATACTATATAGTGTATATTAGGTCTGCTGGCAGTTAAGTATAGGAGTGAGCCAATCATTCCTCTATAGAGCTTCTGATCAACATCTTCTCCTTAACAATCTCTGGATAAGAGTGTGTCTGAACCCATTGGAGTGGACATAGGTTTGCTGTTGTCCATTTCAAACTTTTTCAGGATCTCCTTGCTCTATTTTGATTGATTGATGAAGATCCCATCTGAACTTTGTTTGATTTGTAGACCAAGGAAGAAGTTGAGCTCTCCCATCATGGACATCTTAAATCCTTTTGCATTTGAGAGTTGAATTCTTTGCACATCTTTTCATCAGTGGCGCCCAAAATGATATCATCCACATAGATCTAGACTAGAATAATATCATTTTTATTCTTCTTAATGAAGAGTGTGGTATCTTCTCTCTCTCTAGTATATTCCTTGGATATAAGGAATGAGGTTAATCTTTCATTCCAGGCTCTTGGTACTTGCTTTAATCTATAGAGAGCTTTCTTCAGTCTGTAGACATGATCCGGATGCTTTGGATCTTCAAATCCGCGTGGTTGCTTAACATATACTTCTTCTTGAATGACACCATTTAGAAATGCACTTTTGACATCCATTTTGTATAATGTGAACCCCATGAATGATGCAAAAGTACATAGGAAGGATTACTTCCAATCTTGCTACAGGAGTGAATGTTTCTTTGAAATCAATTCCTTCTTGTTGGTTATAGCCTTGAGCAACTAGTCTTGCCTTGTTTCTCACCACTGCTTCAGATTCATCAAGTTAGTTCTGGAACACCCATTTAGTGCCTATAATTGATTTTCCTTTAGGAGAGGGCAAAAGATCCCATACAACATTCCTAGTAAAGTGATCTAGCTCTTCCTACATTGCCATCATCTAGCTTTCATCCCTTTCAGCTTCTTAAAATTTCCTTGGCTCTATGAGAGAGACAAAAGTAGCATGGCTCATCATTTAGTTGAGCTAACTTCTGGTTCTAACTGGATTCTAAACATCATCCAGAATATTTTTGATGGAATGATCTCTATGGGTTTGGATCTCCCTTTTCAGGCCTTTACGTTGAACTTGGATTTGCTCCACTTCAGCTTTAACGATTTCTTCATTAAAGTCAATCCCTGTGGATTGAGATTGACTTGTTCTATTTCTAGGTCAAAGGATATTCCTTCATCTTCCTCTATGTACTTCTTGATTTGAAATGAATCAGGAATTCCTGCTTCCTCCTTTTCTCTAGATTTTCAGCTTCCGGAACTTGATCTTTCAGAGTGTAGCTTTTCTTTCCTGCAGTGTTAGTCTCATCGGAATCTACATGTATAGACTCAACCACAGTTTGGGTTCATTTATTGAAGACTCTGTAAGCCTTACTATGTGTTGAGTAGCCTAGGGAAACTGCTTTATCAGATTTAGGATCAAATTTTCCTAATTGCTCTTTATCATTAAGGATGTAGCATTTACATCTGCATGTTTTGAAATAACCAATTTTGGTTTTCCTTCCCTTTTAGATTTCATACGGGGTCTTTTCTATGATCTTTCTAATGAGAGCTCTATTCAAGATGTAACATGCTGTGTTTACGGCCACACCCCAGAAATATTTTGGCAAACTATTTTCATTAAGCATTGTTCTAGCCATTTCTACTATGGTCCTATTCTTTCTCCCAACCACTCCATTTTGTTGAGGAGTATGGGGGGAAAAAAGTTGTGTTCAATGCCCTTGGAATCACAGAAGTCAGCAAAATGCTTATTTTTGAATTCTCTATCATTATCACTCTGGATGTGTGCAATGCGTATGCCCTGTTCTACTTCTATCTGGATGAATATTTTGGAGAATTAATTAAAAGCTTCATCCTTGCTTGTTAGTAGGAGAACCCAGGTATATCGAGAATAGTCATCTATAATGACCATGGTGTATTCTCTTCTACCTATACTCAGTGGCTTAATTGGACCAAAGAGATCAATATGTAAGAGCTCAAGTACTCTTTTGGAAGGAATGTATAAGATGTAAGGGAAACTTTTCTTATGTTATTTTCCTAGTTGGCATGCAGTGCATAGATGATCCTTATCAAAAGTGACTTTAGGCATACCCACAACTAATTCCTTTTTGGCTAATTTGGATAGGAGGTTCATGCTTACATGTCCCAACCTCCGGTACAATAGCCATGATTCTTCTTCTTTAGACACCAAGCATATATTCTTCTTATCATTTTTTAATGTTTACAGAATAGACATTATTTACTCTAGGTGCGTAAAGAATAAGTTGATTAGACTTACTATCATAAATTGAGCAGCCTCCGGAGTCAAATGTGACTTTTCTTCCTTTGTCACATAATTGGGCTACACTTAGCAGGTTGAATTTCAGTCCATCAACTAGTGAGACATCTTTAATCTTAAATCCAGATCCAATGGTTCCATGACCATTGATCTGTCCCTTTTTATTGTCTCCAAAACTTACTTTGCCTCCCTTCTTTTGGGTTAATATGATGAAGGCCTTCTCATCACCTGTCATGTGCCTTGAGCATCCACTATCAATATACCAAGTGTGTTGATCTATTGTGGTTCTAAGGCATACCTGCAAAATATATCAAGTGGGTTTGGGTACCTAATCAGATTTGGGTCCTCTTGGGTTAATAACCATCTCAGGCCAAGGATAAGCATCATAATAACCATTTTTTAATCTACATGATTTGGTAATATGATTTTTTTTCCACAGAACCTGCACCCTGAAATGGGTATGTTTTGCTTTTGGTTCTTGCTGATCTTCTCCTGATCCTTCCTTCTATAGTTACCTATATACCCAGCTTCTTGTACACTAGTAGTTGGTCCGGTACAAATCTGAAAGTTGGTTGGAGGCGCTACTTTAGCTTTATAATTTCTTCTTTGTTTGATAGGTTATTGGTTGTAAGCTGCCTTAGCCTTTCCTTTCTGAGCAGCAGTATATTTTTGAGCTTGTGGCTGCCTGCTAACTCCATTTGTCTTTCGATTTGGGTTCCTTTGAACCCTGTTCTGAGGAGGAGGAGGATTATCTCTTCTTAGATCCTTCATTTTAGGTTTCTTCCTGGATGCTTCCTTTAATAGATTGACTTCTCTATCCAATCATATTACATTTGCATTGAGAATCTGAACTTGATTCCTCAGGATGTTTTCTTCTACTACATGAATATACTTGGTTGCTCTAACCAGATTGATGTCTTATGCCATTACCTTAGCATCTTCAACCAATTCTAGTATTGCTCTTTTTAGAGATCAAATGGCTTTGGCATTCTTCTTTACTCCCTTGATAATAATAGAAAGAGGTTTTGCAAGATCAAAGTTAGAGGTAGAATTAGAGCAAGAGTTTACCTTAGTGTTTGCTGTATTGGATTTTGACTCTTCGATTTGCATTGTTTCTTGCTTAGAGGCGTTCCTTCCGGATTGTTCTACTTTCGGTTCAGTTAGAGCCATGAATGCACAGTTAGCAGTCTCCTCTTCTTCTGCTAAAGATGAGCTGCTGCTTTCTTCACTATTGCTCTAGGTAGCAACCGTTGCCTTCTTTTTGAACTTCTTGGTTCTTTTGAGCTTGGAGCACTTTGTTCTGGAGTGGCCTTTTTCACCATATTTGAACCAGGCAGCGTCTTTCTATGGATCTTTCTTTTCTTCCGGATTCCTTCTAGGCTTACCTCTTCCGGAGGTGCCTTCTCTTGGTCTCTGAGGTTCATACTTTTTTGATTTCCTTCTATCTTTCTTTTGTATGAATCGATTTAGCCTTCTGGTCAGCAGAGCAAGTTGATCTTTGGTGCTCATTGATTCATCGATTTGTTCTTCCTCTCCAGATGAGGCTGATCCAATGGATTCTTCCTTAAGAGCGTTGGCCTTCTTTTTCTCCTTAGGTTTCTTTTCTTGTTCGCTGTATCTCTCCAAGGACAATTCTTGGGTTAGAATATTGCCAATGAGTTCATCATAACTGTAAAAATTTTAGTCATGAGCTTTCTCAATGGTAGTCTTTTTATTGTCCCATTCCTTGGTGAGACTCCGGAGCACTTTCTTGACCATTTCCACATCTAGAATCTCCTTCCCCAGCCTTTTCATTTCATTCACTAGATTTATGTATCTAGTGTTCCTACTACTGGTTGATTCTTTAGGCTCCATCTTAAAGGATTCAAGCTTTTGTTGGAGTAGATCAAGCTTGGCCTCTCTTACTTTGGTAGTTCCTTCATAGGTTACCTCTAGCTTCTCCCATATCTCTTTTGCAGTCTCACATCCAGATATCCTGTTAAATTTAGCTGCACTAAGAGCACAGTGAAGCATATTAATAGCATTTTCATTTTCACGCAATTTTTTAAAGTCATTGTGAACCCACATGCTTATTGGCTTTCGGGTAGTCATACCCTCTACTTCATAAGTAGGTTCATACGAGCCATCTTTAATAACTAACCATGCTTGCATACTTTGTCACTGGATGAAGTTCTTCATCTGGTTTTCCATAACGTGTAGTGTTTACCGGTGAAGAGTGGAGGACGGGTAACAGACATACTCGCGGGAAGGAGTTATGAGTTTTGGAAACTCATTTTGATATGTGAATCAAAATATATGGACCTTTAGCTCGAGATTATTGGATCTCTAGTTTAAGCACTGGCTCTGATACCACTTGTTGGTCCCTGTGAGAGTATTTATAAGGGCAAAGGGGGGTAAATGGCCCTTTTTGGCAGAATTAGCAGACTTAGAAAAGTCTTAGTGTAGCGCGTTTGATTATGATCCGGATGATGTAAATGTGTGCAATTAAGTAAAAGAGAAAGAAAATCAAACATAAGTATTTTATACTAGTTCGGCCCAGCCTACGTCTAGTCCCCAGAGTTTCCTTTCTCCAAGCTTGTCCACTAGTGGATTCCTTTCCAAGTTGCAGGAATCAAGCCTTACAAATTTATGTCGGATGGTAACCCCTTCCGGAAGTAAGATATACCACTAGAAGCACCAACTCCTAGCTGAGTCCTCTTATCTTTAGCAGGATACACCACTTAGCCTTCTATCTTGAATCTAAGCTGAGTCTTGCAGGGAGATCTCACTCAAAGCACTACTTCGAGTTATATCCCAATCTCCCAACTTACTCAAGTTGGAGATTCTTACACTTTGGTTTTTAACAAAGGGTTGGTTTTTAGAGTTCCTCAAATTTATAGTTTCACTTGGGAATCCTTACAAATAGATTTTGAATTAAGGGTTCTTGGAGGGATTATATTAACTGATTGAATAAGTGTTGGTTTGTTACAAGCTTTCGTAAATCAATCAGTTAACCTTCTTATTTGGTGAAGAGCCCCTTTTATAGGCTTTGATCATAAATGTAGCTGTTTGTGGTTGGTGAGCTTTCATTCAATCTTCACCCTTGATCAAGTTGTGATGTGGAGCTTTCGGATCTGTTGGTCAATCTGTTTGACTGTATTTTGATCCATTTGAATTCTTGGGATTGAGCCTAGAAAGTTGTCAGTGACCATTTCACTTGTCATTTTGTGATGCACAAACTTTCATACTAATTGCTTTATGATGTGAGCTCCACGCGGGCCTTTATTGGTCTAGGAGAAAAAGTAGTTAGCTTTTCTCTGTCCGGTGTTAGTGCCTTTTGACTTTTCTCTAAAATATGCAAGCTTTCATTTTGTCTTTGTCTTGGGGATAGGATCTTTGACTTTCATAGACCAAAAAAAGTAAAGGGAAAGTTATAATAGAGACTTTCCTTAGATTTTAAATATAGGTCTTCCGAATGTCTTTTGGACCTATATGCTCCGTATCTTTCTTCCGAAGATAACTTCAATCAGTTCTTCCGAATGGTTTGTTTCCTTTCCAAACTTTGTCCAGATGATTTCCTCTAGTGCTTAGGTTTTTAATTTGTTCCATGGATGACTTTTGTCTTGATCTTTTTCCGGATATTCCCATTTGGATTTGGGAGAACTACATATATTGTTTTTGTTTCTTTCAAACTTGATCCGGATTTGTTTTTAGATTTTTTATCCGGATCATTGTTTCCCAGCATTTGCACATTTATTGGACCACATACATCTACATATTATTTCCAATGTACTTGTGGCACGTTGCCCTTTACCTTTAAGAGGATTCTTTGTCATTTTTCCTAATAAAAAAGGTTCGCATGCCCCATAAGACTCCCAGTCTCTTGGGCCCAGGTCACCACTATTATGTAAGTTAGTTAAGTGTGTTTTGTTTATATGGCCTAAATGACAATGCCATAAGTAGGATGATTTGTCTTTATCTAATTTCAATCTCTTAGCACCATTCACATTAAAAAATTTGAGCTTTAGCATTTAAAACATATTTGCCATCAATCAAAAATCCATTGTCATAAAGAACATTATTTTTGCGAATTTGACATTCTTTATTGTTAAATAAAATTTCAAATCCTTCTGCTGCTAAACATGCAACAGAAATAATATTCTTAGTCACAACCAGAATATAATAGCATTTATTTAATTCTAAAACTAGGCCACTTGGCAATTTGAGACTATATACAGCTGATACAGCAAACAGTGCTCCATTTCCAACTCGTAGGTCTAACTCTCCTTTAGCCAACTTTCTATAGTTCTGCAAAACATGCATAGAAGTACAGATATGAGTACCACATCTAGAATCTAATACCCATTTAGACTCGTAAGGAACTATAGTGAAATTTTCAATCATGAACATACCTGAAGTATAAGCATCTTTCAGCTTTGTCTTGTCATGCTTAGAAAATGCAGCCATCAGCTGTTCCACTCTCACTTTAGGGAAGGACTTATGCTCAACACGATTTCTCTTACATTCTGCCTCCTTCCTGAGTTTTTGATCCTGAGGTCTTCAACAATAAGTCAATCTTCCAAATCATTTCGATATTGAATATCAACCAGCTCGAGCATATCAGTCATTAAGATAACCCACAGTCATGAGCTTTAAAGGCAAATTCTACTTTAAACGCATCATACCTCTCAAGTAGACCATTCAGAACTATTCCTTTAAGTCATCCAGACTATAGTTAATTCCAAATTTCTTTAGGTCCTCTGAAGTGTCATACATGCGTATAACAAGTTCAGCTGCTGAAGTGTCTTTTCCCGTTCCTACATAATGCATGAAACATTCCAGTTCACCAAGTTTTGGGAGATTTTAAAGTAATGACTCCAAGTCTTCTTTTAAGTATAAATCCTGATATTTAGGTAGCATACCATCGACTGTCATGTATTTTACTAACTTACAGTCTCTTTGATGCCTCATATAATCATTAATTTTGCAAGCGAAAGCATTGTACTGGGATGTTCAAGGCATGGGTTACTAAGAACATAACTCAAAGCATTGTTCTCGAGAACCACCTTTACCACCTCGAACCACGCCATAAAGTTCTAGCCTTTAAATTTGATTTTGTCAAGCGTTTGACTATTGATTTTTTGTTAAGAGGATACATATTCAACCAAGATATAAGAAAAGAATTATTGCTTTAGACTTAGTTCTTGCACATGCATTTAGGTTAAGGTCTTTTAATTAAATACATATTCCTACTATTTTTATTAAGGTTTATTCGAAAACATAATAGCCCCTTCTATTGTCTTTCGGGAAACATGGTCCAACCATTCTCCTTAGTAAGTAGCATCTATAACTCATTTAAGCTAACCCCCGCTATCACGAGTCAAGCTAACTTAAATACCTATAAGAGGATCTAGTTTATTTGCATCTAATGCAATTGCTAATCCAATTGAGTTCTAAGTAATGGAAGTGCATAACCACTTATATGACTCTTTAAACGACATCTCCAGCCCTGCATTAGCTCCGATATTATGGATAACTAACCTAGTCCAGTTAATACTTAACCCTAATTCGAATCATGTGACCATACGATGTTAAAAGAAGAAAGCACGCTGTGTGTGAGCTATTCATTCAGTAAAAAGGCCTAGAATCACATTTTGATTTTTAGGGAAGCTAATTTCGTCTTAATATTTTAATGGGTATTTAATGGTGCTACAGGTCTCGACTAATCTAGCACTCATACATGGACATGATTATGAAACTATAACTAATTCTGGGCTATAAGGAATTAGTAGGTCCAACCAAGGGGTCATGCGCAACTAGTAATTCATAATCATTCCATCATGCTAAGACTCCACATAGCATCCAAAACAAACAAGGGGGGTTCATTGTTCAAGTTCTTGCACCTATATCTATAAGTTTTAATTTAATAATTTAAACTTTCATTTGTAAAACAATATATGAATCCAATTCATTATACTAGAAATCAGCTAATTCAAAATAGTCCATTTGGTAATTAGAATCTAGAACCGATGATAATTCCCAGGTAGGAGGGCCCCCTTGAAGTGAATGAACAGCCTTGTCCAATCCTTGCCAGAACTATCACGGGGCCCTTCTGACTCAGTTAACCATAGACTAATTAAATTAAAGATTTCGTTCTTTTCTAAATTAAGAATTATTCCACTTAATTCAAAAATTAAAGCATTTACAATTTCAGGTAAAACATTGTTAATTCTAAGATAACTACCCTAACTAAGTTTGAGCAACACTTAACCTAGTTATAATAGCATTTTTTATTGCAAGAAATAAATTCCTAGGCATGGCACATCATACTCGAAAATCTTTCATAGAAAATCAGACCTAGCATATTTCTAGTCAATCATACAATCGAATTATGCAGACTCTAGTACCACTATTTGTCTAGATTAAGGGTTTTATCAGGTAAAGCAGGCGCAGAGGAAATTCAAAAATTAATCTAGAGTCCAAGATCTCCTAAGCATGACATGATTGATAATAGTGCTAGTCATAAATTATTCTAGGTCATAAACACTTATTAAAAAGGAACTAACAATAATTTAACCACTTATCAGTTCAAGCGTGAATCTCATATGTTGGATATGATGTATGCCCTTAAGGAAATTAGGGCGATATATCTTAATTATATAATGGTACGAATAATTTACTTAATTGATAAAGGCGTTTAATCTTTTTTTTAATACCGATGTGATTGTATATATATATATTGGTTGGTTAAAATATATTCATTGATATATGTATACAAAGGTCCTTGATGTATCACAACATGAAGTCAGAGAAATTATAGTTGGACTATGTTTAGTGAGACCTGCTTCATGTGTAATTATGATTATGTCTAAACTATCGCTAGTCATATTTTCATCAAGAAAGGATATTGATGAAGTGGAAAGACTAGCATGTGGTCAACTTTCATGGAAATGGGCCCAAGCAGCCAATCTTCTAAGGACTGAAGGTGGTGCCTGAAGTTTGACACATGGATATATCAGGAAGATATATTGGAGACCATAGTAAGGTAAACACTTGGTGTATATATTAATGTGTTAGTGTTTATCTTCATGCAACAAGCTTTGCGAATATCCTCATACTTGAGATACTAGTTACCTTGTGTAGTACTATTGCTATACTTTGGGTCATTCCCACACACTCATTAATTTAGAGTGTTACGAGTGATTATGGGTATAGTGGTGACGACACGTTGGTAAGCTGAGAAGTCGAAAAGAATCCATTGCTCCAGATATATTAAGGAGTTGTACCTAGCCACTTATTGAAGTGATGATTGCCGTAAACCTCTGATTAGAGTATGTGTTTGATAGAAAAAGTTTCTAGTCAAACACACTATGGTAAAAGGCAATATACTTTGGTAACAAGTTAATAATTGGAATAGCTTGGAGCAACCATGCTATTACTGGGTTAACACTTTAACCAAACCCTATAAACCAGATGGCACTAATATTCAAGAATGGAAGGAGTTCATTGCATTGGACAACTATTGCAATAACCGGGATTAATTCATAAGCATAAATGACATTCTGAGTAATGGGGGATGGTAGACCCTTGCTAAAGGCATACTATAGTCGTTTAAGGTAATCGAGTTCTATTCACGATCTAGAACCTCGAGCCAATGGTTCCATTTGAACAAGGGTTGGTTAAGCCTTAACAACTCAATACTTCGAGATCTTATAAGGTCATACACGTTGGACCTTCATTTGACTAATTAAAGAACTAATAGATTTATTCTATTACGAAAATATAACATATGAATAATTGGATTATGATTTAATTAGTTAAAATGATTAGATCATTTTGGATAGACCAAGGAATTTATTTTTGACCGATAACTGATTTATTAGGGTCAAAAAACAAAATATTTATTTGAAAGGGATTAAATGATAATTTTTTCGAATGGGTTGGACTTAGTAGAAAAGTTTTGTGCAATTTTAAACTGTAAATGGGCTATAGGCTTCTGGAGTAGTCTAGAAACTACTCGAGGCTCCTTAGTTCTTCCTCTCAGGGAGGTTTTGGTTGGTGGGGTTCGTGTGGATACTCATAGAGGCTATCCTATGCTTAGAGGCTTGTGCCAGGAGGTTCTTCTAAAGCACGCTTCAACTGGTAAGTTTTCTTTCTTTCTCTTTTAATTATTAGGTCTTTTTCTTTAAGTGTTTTTAGATTTAATAATTATGCTTAGGTTTTTTTGCATACTTAGTTTATGTTATGCTTAGGTTATAGCTTAGAGTTATAACATGCTTAAGTTATAGCTTAGAGTTATAATATGCTTAGATTATAGCTTAGAGTTATAACATGCTTAGTATAAAATATATGTGCTAGTATATAATTTAGAATTATGGTATGCCTAGCCTTTCCATGCTAACCTAGGTAGAGAATTATTTAGTTAAGGTTTTATTTAATTTATGCATCTAACAGGAGTTCCTAGGGATAGGGACAAAATTTTGAATTTCCACCATGCCTCTTATGTATGTTCAATTTGACTATCAGTTCCCAACAATGGTATCAGAGCCTGCCTATTTAGTGTATGATTAAGTTACAAGCGAACTAATTTTATTTTCTATATGAAATTATTATTGTTTATTTAATTGTTTGGAACAATATATATGAACTTGTGTTTTTCATTTCAAGGTTAGAAAATGTTCGTGCATAATTTTGAATAAGCCTGCTCAACTTACTCAAATAATACAAGTTTCAATAATTTATATAAATTACATGGGCTATAGATGCTTCCAATTTACAAGAATTGAAAGAACGAAATTTATTAGTTCAATAGAATCCATTGGTCTTCGAGTTTGTGCCTGTATTTGTTCTTGCTAAGGATTAGACTTGGTGTCTACTCCTCATAGGTCACCTCTCCTACCTGGGAACCTATATCGGTGCAGCTTGAATTGACCAACGAGGGGATTAAATATGGACTAATTTATCTCTAGTACATAAGATGGTTCTTATATATGTTTCTATAACAAAGTAAAAATTAAATTTATTGAATAAAAGCTTAAAGGAAATGCAATATAAATATAACAGATAAAAATGTTAATTATTTTGCATATAATCTAAGTTGATGGAATAATTATAATAAAGAGCATGAACCGCCTTAAGGTTGGACCTTATATATTAATTCTAAAATTCCTTGAATTGATATCAATTATTATAAATATGTCCATCTGATAAAATCCTAGATTGGGTGAGATGTTTAACACCAATAAAATCCCAAAGTAAATATATTGAGTCAAGTTACAGTCTTCTTTACTCGAATTTATAATACGGTCTATTTGGGCTATCAAAGTGTTGCACAAAGCACTCCTTCAAGTCCACATTGATTGGTTGTAAAGCTTGGGATTTGGTCTGCCTTAGCAGATCTATGGCAGTCCACCATAAAATTGGGGGCTAGGCCCAGATCTGAGACATATTCAAGGAGATGCTAAAATAAGAGCACACGTCCCTTGGGATTAGGGAACTTAAATGAATTAGCAATTGCATACGATGCAAATGGAATGGGATTCCAACTATGACTTACTAATATGACTTGACTCATAAAATTGGGGGTTGTAATACACTAGTTATAGATGCTACCTACTAGGAAATTTAGCTAGGCTAAAATTCCCGAATTCAATAGAATGGGCTATTGCAAATTTCGAAGAAAATAGTAGGACAAATGTATTTAGTTAAAAGACCTTATATTAAATACATGTACTTAAACTAATATCTGAACTATTTTCTTTTCTTATATCTTAGGTTGAAATCTTTATTTAAATAAAAACGTTCGCATTGATAACTATTAGCTCTAGCTTTAAAGGGTTTATTTAGAAATGTGAAGATAGTCCTCAAACCCTTGGGCTTGGTATGTACTTTGTATAAGCCCAAATCTAAGCAACATGATGCAAGCAATTCTACTTGAAACAAATATGCATAAAATACATAAAGGAAACTAGGATACAACACCTTGGAGGTTGTTAACATCCCTGTTACCTTATGTGAGTAGCTGGCAGGAGATAAGGATAAACATCAAGTCACATGTTAGGATACATGTTACCTTAGCTATAAGGGCATCATAAAAGACTTGAAAGTCTATGTCTTTACATCTTTGAGAAAGGATTTTCCTTGGTGGAAAATTTGAACCAAAATATTTTGATAGAATATGGTGGGACCAATTAGTCAGAAATTTAAATGGTTCATATCTCAAAGAAGTAAAGGGACACATAGTGTCCAGTTTTGAAGCAGGATGGAGCAGAGTAAAGAGAAAAGTTAAAAAGAATACTGAGAATTTTATATGGGAGAAAAAATGATTGTTTTCAACATGAAATATTGGAAATAAGATCTTCAATAAGGGATATTGGAAATAAGATCAAAATAGCTAAAGTCTAATAGCACGAGATGATGAGGCCTGAAGCTTCCACTTCGAGATGTTTGATGTTGAGAAATTCTACATCTCAAGGGAATTCTAAATTGGCATGGAATACCTAATAAGAATCACATATCCATACGAAGGTATAGATATTGTTGAGAAGTAGAGGTTTGGCAAAATGGAGAGTTGTACCTACAGAAAATGATTAGAGCTTGATGGCTTCTATTGATGTCAGAACTTGAAATTTCCATTTTGCTAAAATTTGTGAAAGGACAAAATTCAATTGTAATTGTAAAATATGGTTTCATGTTTCACAACAGATGGAATTTTTATTCCAATTTGATGAAAAGGTATTATCAAAGTTATCAATGATATTTTATTGTAATATGACAAATGATATATCATAATTACAAAATCATATTCTCAAATATAAACATTGCTAAGAGAAAATTAGATAATGAGAATTCCTTCTACTTATGGCATTATTGTTTAGGCCACGTAAACAAAGATCGCTTAACCAATCTGCATAAGTGTGGAGACTTGGGCCCAATAGACTTGGAGTCTTATGGTGATTGCGAATGTTGCTTAAGAGGAAAAATGACAAAGTTATCCTTTAAAGGAAAGCATGAATGGGCCACGAGTACATTGGAACTTATACATACTGATGTGTGTGGTCTAATGAGTGTTTAGGCACTAGGAGGATACTCTTACTTCATCACCTTTATTGATGATTATTCACGATACGGTTATTTGTACTTAATGAAGCACAAGTCTGAAAGTTTTGAAAAGTTCAAGATATTCAGAAATGAATTAGAGAAATAAACTTGAGAAAAGTATTAAAGCACTTCAATCTGATCGAGGTGGGGAATACTTAAGTCAAGAGTTTCAGGATTATCTAAAGAAAAATGGGTTAGTTCCCTGACCCCTCCTTGTACACCCCAACACAATGGAGTGTCTGAAAGGAGGAATCAAACTTTATTAGATATGGTTTGATCCATGATGAGCCAAGCATATCTTAGTAAATCCTTTTAAGGATATGCACTAAAGACCGCGGTTTATGTATTAAATAGAGTGCCCTTTAAATTAGTTGATTTTACACCTTACAAAAATTGGTGTAATAAACGGTCGTCTCTAAGTCATCTTAGAGTATGGAGCTATCCTGCCATAGTCAAGAGGATAGCATTAGATAAGCTAAGTGCCAAATCTGACAAGTGTCTGTTCATTGGATATCCAAAATGACACAATTGGATATTTGTTTTACCAACCTAAAGCATAGAAGGTATTTGTGCCTCGAAGTGCTCACTTTTTGGAAAGGGAAGACTTACTTGCAAAAGTCAGTGGGAGCAATATTGAACTGGAGGTTCAAGAGGAAGATACAGATAATCAGCTGATTAACCTTGTTCTAGATACACAAGAAAGTGTGATCCAAGAATAACCTATCAAAACACAGACATTGTGAAGATCTAGTCGTGTTCATAAAGGTCCTAATAGATTTGGTTTTATCATTACTAATGATAGGGAACTGTACCTCATGGAGGATAATGAACCAAGGACCTACGATGAAGCAATAAAGAGCTTAGATTCTGATAAATGGCTTAAAACCATGAAATCAGAAATTGATTCCATGTATGAGAACCAAGTTTGAAATTTGGTCAATGCACCACAAGAGGTTAGATCGATCGGGTATAAGTAGGTCTTCAAGAAGATGACTGACATGGACGATCATATGATTACTATAAGGCAAGGTTAGTTGTGAAAGGTTATAGTCAACATGAAGGTATTGACTATGATGAAACTTTCTCACCGGTAGCCATGCTTAAATCCATAAGGATACTCCTCGCCATTGCTGCTCATTATAAGATCTGGCAGATGGATGTTAAAATAGCATTCCTGAATAGGGATTTAGACCGGGATGTGTATATGACACAGCCTAAGGGTTTTACATCTTAGAATGGCTCGAAGGTATGAAAGCTGTAAATATCCATTTATGGACTTAAGCAGGCGTCCAGGAGTTGGAGTATAATGTTTGATCAGATAATCCGTGAACTGGATTTCTGTCCAAACATTAATGAGCCTTGTGTTTATAAGAAGGTTAGTAGGAGTGGAGTCATTTTCTTAGTATTGTATGTCGATGACATTCTACTTATAGGAAAAGATATTTCTCTTCTTCAAAATGTTAAAGTATGGTTGTTAAGAAAATTACCTATGAAAGACCTTGGTGAAGCAGTATTTATACTAGGTATAAAGATCTATAGTGATAGATCAAAGAAGTTGTTAGGTCTTTCTCAGAGTACATAATATATAGACAAGATATTGAATAGGTTCAACCTTGTGCATTCAAAGAAAGGTTATCTCCTGATAACGAAGGGAATTAACCTATCTAAAGTTGAGTATCCGAAGATAGCCTAGGAGAGAATGCACATGAAGGATATACCCTATGCATCCGCAATAGGATCCATCATGTATGTTATGATATGTACTAGGCTAGATGTCTCTCAAACTTTGAGCTTTATGAGTAGATATCAATCGGATCCAAGTGAAAAGCACTGGATGGACATCAAGGAAATTCTTAAGTACTTGAGAAGGACTATAGATGAGTTATTGATAAATGGAGATAGTAATATCTTAATCAGAGGTTACACTAATGTGAGTTTTCAATCTGACAAGGATGACTTTAAGTCTCAGTCGGGTTTTTGTTAAATAGACGGGCAGTATGCTGAAAGAGTTCTAAGCAAGATACTACCGTTGATTCAACCATGGAATCTGGATACATTACTGCATGCGAAGCAACAAAAGAAGCTGTCTAGTTAAAGGGATTTATTGATGATCTCGGTGTGGTGCCTGAGACTATTAATCCAATTACTTGGAATTATGGCAACAATGGTGCCATTGCTCAGGCAAAGGAACCGCGGTCTCACCAGAAAAATAGACATGTATCCAGAAAGTATTATATAATCAGAGAGATTATTGATGCTAAGATGATAAGACTAGAATATGTACCCATTGATCAGAACTTCGGGAATGGTCTAACGAAGCCATTAACTGAAGTCAAACATGATCTGCATGTTAAAGCATATGGATTAAGACATATGGCTAATTAGCTTTAGTGCAAGTAGGAGTTTGTTGGATATGATGTATACTCTTAAGGCAGTTAGGGCAATATATCTGTAATGGTATGAATAATTTGTTTAATTGATAAAGGCATTTAATCTTTTATTTATAGCGATGTGCTTGTAAATAAATTATGGCTGGTTAGAATATATTCATTGATATATGTATACAAAAGTCCTTGACGTATTATAGAATGAAGTCAGAGAAATTATAGCTGGATTATGTTTAGTGAGACCTGCTTCATGTGCAATGATGATTATGTCTAAACTGTCCCTAGCCATAGTTTCATCAAGAAAGGATATTGATGAAGCGAAAAGATTAGCATGTGGTCAACTTTCTTAGAAAGGGTCCAAGCAGTCAATCTCATAAGGACCAAAGGTCGTGCCTTAAGTTTGACACATGGATATATCTGGGAGATATATTGGAGACCGCAGTAAGGTAAACACTT
Source organism: Euphorbia pulcherrima (assembly GCA_947683365.1). Lineage (NCBI taxonomy): Eukaryota > Viridiplantae > Streptophyta > Magnoliopsida > Malpighiales > Euphorbiaceae > Euphorbia > Euphorbia pulcherrima. Next base: position 30,272,538 of record CANTUS010000007.1, read on the forward strand.
GGTGTATATATCAATGTGTTAGTATTCATCTTCATATAATAAGCTTTGTGAATATCCTCATACTCGAGATACTAGTTATCTTGTGTGGTACTATTGTTATAATTTGGGTCATTCCCACACACTCATTAATTTATGGTGTTACAGGTGATTACGGGGAATAGTGATAGCAACACGTAGGTAAGTTGAGTGGTCAGAAAGAATCCATCTCTCCGGATATATTAAGGAGTTGTACCTGGCCACTTGTTGAAGTGATGATTGCCATAAACCTCTGATCAGAATATGTGTTTGATAGAAATAGTTTCTAGTCAAACACACTATGGTAAAAGGCAATATACTTTGGTAACAACTTAATAACTGGGATAGCTTGGAGCAACCTTGCTATTAATGGGTTAACACTTTAACTGAACCCTATATACTAGATGGTACTAATATTAAAGAATGGAAGGAGTTCATCGCATTGGATAGCTATTGCATTAATCGGGATTAAGTCATAAGCATAAATGACGTTCTGAGTAATGGGGGATGGTAGACCCTTGCTAGAGGCGTACTACAGTTATTTAAGGTAATTGAGTTCTATTCATGGTCTAGAACCTCGAGCCAATGGTTCTATTCGAACAAGGGTTGGTTAAGCCTTAACAGCTCAATACTTCGGGATCATATAAGTTCACACACATTGGATCTTCTTCGGATTGAGTAAAGAACTAATAGATTTATTCTATTACGAAAATATAACATATTAATAATTAGATTATTATTTATTTAGTTAAAATGATTAGATCATTTTGGATAGACTAAGGAATTTATTTTTGACCGATAACTAATTTATTAGGGTCGAAAAATAAAATATTTATTTAAAAGGGATTAAAAGAGAATTTTTTTCGAATAAGTTGGACTTAGTAAAAAATTGTTGGACAATTTTGAACTGCAATTAGGCTACGGGATTTGCGACATGTTCGGTGCATAAAATCCTACACCGTAGGCTTGCAAGTGCCACAATATGGCACTTGCGAGAGCCCACAAGGCTAGGCTTGCCTACGCTGCCTTTCCCATTACTAGGCAAAGTCTACTGCTAGATATCTTGCACGCAGGGCTTGCGAGAAATCTCATAAGCCCGACTTGCGAGATGCACAGTGCCCTCCTCACGCTGTGCATGCTGGTAGAACCCGCGGGGCTCCCAGCCCCTTGGGTTAAAACCGCAAGTGGGATGTGCGACTTTGGAAAAAGGTGGACCAATTTTGCTCCACCAAGCCTATATATATGCTTCTCCATGCCCCTTTCAATTTGCACCAACTTTGAATAGTAATTCCTACGATAAAGGTTATTTGAACAAGTTATATTTTAAGGAGCTTGATTTTATTGGAGCACCTCTAGTTTGTATTTTTGTGTGGGGCTTCTGGAGTAGTCTAGCAACTACTCGAGGCTCCTTAGTTCTTCCTCTCAGGGAGGTTTTGGTTGGTGGGGTTCGTGTGGATACTCATAGAGGCTATCCTACGCTGGGAGGCTTGTTCAAGAAAGTTCTGCTAAAGCACGCTTCAACTGGTAAGTTTTCTTTCTTTCTCTTTTAATTATTAGGTCTTTTTCTTTAAGCGTTTTTAGACTTAATAATTATGCTTAGGTTATTTTGTATGCTTAGTTTATTTTATGCTTAGGTTATAGCTTAGAGTTATAACATGCTTAGGTTATAGCTTAGAATATATGTGCTAGGATACAATTTAGAATTATGGTATGGCTAGCCTTTGCATGCTAAACTAGGTAGAGAATTATTTAGTTAAGGTTTTATTTAATTTATGCATCTAATAGGGATAAAATTTTGAATTTCCGTTATGCCTGGTATGCATGTTTAGTTTAACTGTCAGTTCCCAACACCATAGTCAGTAGGAAAACCCCCTCAACTACGTGCACATACTCCAAAGTAGAATCCCTCTATAAATAGTCCAAATGAGTACCACCAACCAAAACCTTCTAGAAAGGGAGTACTGATAAATAATTGGAAGATAGCTAGATCTTCCCTACTAATTTATTCTAGAAGAAATTCCCTTAGTATTCTATTCCAAGTGAATACATCTTTTGACAGATTACTTTTAGGAACTAGAACAACTAAGAGAATAAGAGAGCAAGAGAAGAAGTTTGAAATTAAGGATGAAAAATAATGAAGGAGGAGGCCTCTATTTATAGTGGTTAGGAATTATTCGAAGGACAATAAAGTACCTAACCTCAACCAATAAGAAATAAAATAAAAGGGGTAAAAAGATTAATTAATAACCTTGAAAGAGTTAGGGAACAACTCTACCACTAGGAGCTTTCTTAGGGAGCAAGCTCCTAGTTGGAATGGAAGACTACTGGTCCATTCGGCCAGTAGTCCCCTTGTGGGCTTGCACAGGAGTGCAAGCGCACAAGCCTGCGCTCATGCGCAGCTTTGCGCACGGGCCTACGCATGCTATGCAAGCCCTCATAGTCGCAACCTCTTGTGGGCTGCACTCCACGCTGCACAGGCCCATATGGGTTATACACCTGTGCAGCCCAATTAGGCTTGTGAATGCGTAATGCGGGCTGCCCTTTGTAGCCCACTTCCACATGCCCTTTGGACCATGCCCAGCACCATTTCAAATGGTACTCCCTTGTGTCCCATGCCGAGGTCTTTTTATGTGTTGTCTGCAGTACATTTATAGACCCACTTGCATAGATTTTTTCAACATCCAATGCTAATAAATCCTGCTTTGTTCTAATGCAGTTTGCCTTTATTTTATCCTCCTTATTATTTAACGAGTTCATTAGTCCAACCAATGAATATTTGCCTAACCAATAATATGGTCTAACCGTATATTATAGTCTAACCATATTTCCTTGCTCTTCTAGACTAGACCTAGTCTAACGGTTCTTTACGTGGCTCGGTCATAACTTAAAGTGTGTGACCTCATTGGATCCTGTAATATAGAGCTATTAAAAGTTTAACATAGCTCAATTCCTTTTAGGAATTGATTCGCTCGGAGATCTAGACCATTGTGGGCTCCGATTACTTTGATCGGTCATAGTGCCTCTCTAGCAAAGGGCATATGACCCCTCAATATTTGGAACGTCACGTGCATTGTGACTTAATCCCCAATTCTGCAATAGTATTAATATAATTTACTCTTTCAATCAACTATTAAGTACCATCTGGTTTTTAGGACTCGGTTTAAGTGTTAGTCCACTAGTAGCTTTAACAACTACCCTAGTATTTAGTCTTGCTACTAAAGTACACCACTCAACCATTTAATGTGTTGATCAAGATCTCATCTTGTCAATTCATACGTTGATCAGAGGTTTACAAGTGTGTTACATCTAACAAGTGGCCAAGGCATATCTCCCTTATATTGCTATAATGGAGTGATAGATTCCACCTTGACTACTCAACTTACCAATGGACAGACATCAACTACACTCGTAATCACCCATATCATTTGTTCTATAGAATGTTTAGGTATGACCTAAAGTATAGCAACATCTGAACAAGGTAACTAGTATCTCAAGTCTAAGGATATTCGTATTGCCGTTACAATGAGATGATTAAACACCAATACATAATATAGATTACCGAGTGTTGTCTCATAGCAGTCTCCAATGTATCTCTCTGAATACATTCATGTGTTAACCCAAGGTGCCATCCTCTAGATATGCAACTCTGAATCAAATTTAAGAGGTATGACGATACATGCTAGTCTATCCGTATCATCAATGACCAATCTTGATGATACTATGACTAGGGATGTTTAGACAAATCATAATTGCACACGAACTAGTTCTCACCAACATAGTCCCACTTTGCGCTTGCAATACATGCTATGATTATGTCATGGGATTTTGCAAACACATCAATGAATATATTCTAAACCAGTCATATTATATTTTCATAGTCATTGATATAACAAAAGAATGTCTTTATTAATATAACTTTGTTTGTACAAATAAAACTAAGATATATCACACTAATTGCCTCTAGGGCATACATCATATCTAACATACAATTGGGGAGGTAAAATCCAAGGTTTTATTCACTTTTATCGATATTCCCATCACTTACTCATTATTGCTGGGCTTCCCTTGGCTGCATGCATTAGGGGTTGTCCCTTCCACGGTCCACCAAAAAGTTAGGCTTATTCACAATGGTAAGCTTGTGACCATTGAAGCCGATGAACCATCAATTATGGTGGCTATAGAGGTTGAAGAGAAAGGATTGAGGATGGCTATAGCTCACCGAGAGTCAAAGTGGAGAGTTAAGGGATTCATATCCCTTAAAATTGAGAAGATTATGATGAAGCAAGGTTATAAGAAAGGGAAAGGACTTGGGAAAAATCTTCAGGTCATACTAGAGCCCATCATGCCGGTGCTATGGCCATTCAAACTTGGTTTGGGGAGTCAGTCAGGTACTAAGAAATCCAATCGTCAGGCATGTTTGATGATCGGGGCCGGATTTAAGAAGAAGGCCTACATGGGGGAAGAGAAACCAGTCGAGATAAGTAGGAGGATAGTGCCTAGATTTGAAATCTTCAATGATGTGTACGACTTCAAGTATGGTTGTATGATTGAGTGTTTAGTTTCTATGAAAGTATGTGGGAATGTGGAGGGTGAGGAGATAGATGAAGCAGTCGATCTTATCACCAACGCCTTGCCTACACTTATGAGGAAGGATTGGAAGGAAGGTGAGGAAGGCAATCCTATTAGCAAGGCTATAAAGATTTTAGAAAGGGTTCTGGCCAAAGCTGCTCATAAGAACCTGCATACTAAGACTACCAGTTTGACTACTGATATTGCCAAGACTGACCAAGAAGACCCTCCGCCTGTGGAGGAGGATTCAAATGATGTAATTTTCAATGTTGCAAACAATGCTACTTATGACGCATATGATAAATAAATTGATGCATTTTCATATATTGCATGAGTATCTCATTCTCAAAAACATCATACACTCATAACAACAACATTCTCAAGCATATTGTGGTGCTTATTAAAGAAATTAAATTTCAGTATATCGCAATGGTATAAAGATTCAATGATTAAAACTTATGACCTAAGAAGAAAGATAAAAGTTCTTAGTAATCATAATAACGATCAGTCTTGGTCCGTCTTTCTTCATGAGGGGGAAAAGGGTCACATCATCAAGAAAGAAGATAAAAAGACTGTGCTCATATCTCTTAGGAGCTCTAAAGGGAAGCTGATCATTAATGTCAATAACGGTTTTTGTGAAGATAGTAACCATGGTGGCTGCCAAAAAGATGGCCAAATTCATAGAGAGGCATATTTTTGCTCGATATGGAATTTTACACCATGTGGTTTCCTACAATGGAGTACAGTTTCAAGGAGCTATAGCAGAGTTACTGGAAAAGTTCAACATTGAGCATCATAGATCCTTTTCATATAGACCACAAGCCAATGGGGCGGTTGAAGCAGCTAACAAGTCAATTAAGAAGATTGTATCCAAGAAAGTAGCTACCTATAGGGATTGGGTTGATAAACTTCCATTTGCAGTTTGGGGGTACAAAACTAGTGTCAGAACTCCCACTGATCAAACACTTTTTGCCTTGGTATATGGAATGGAAGTTATGTTACCTGTTGAAACTCAAGTGAGATCTCTGCGAGTGGCACTTGAAGCTCAGCGGAAGGAGTCAGATTGGGCATAGGCCAGTTATGAACAATTGAATGTGATATATGAGAAGCGGCCCAAAGAACTTGACCACCTATAGATGTACCAGCAATGCATGGCTCAAGCTTACAAGAATAGAGTTAGATACTAGCAGCAACCTCTTAAGGCGGGTGATCTTGTTCTCAAATAGTTACGCTAAGTCAACACTGATGCTAGGGGCAAGTTCAGACCTAATTGGGAAGGACCATTTGTGATTAATAAAATCCTTGGTAGAGGGGGAATCAAGCTTATGGACATGGATAGGAATGAGTTCATGAACCCGATAAACCAGGATAGGCTTAAGCATTATCATGTCTAGGATAAAAGAAATAAATCACAAAAAAGTAGCACACTGAATAAAAGAAATAAAATAAATCACCCATCGAGTGGTCATCTACTACTCGGGAAAAAATTAGGGTGCAACCACAGATTGGTATTCTGCAAACCAGTCAGGCAAAAATTAGGGTACTCCAAAGCTTAAATAAAGCCTGCTAAGTTGAAAACCTAAAAAGGGTGGCTTAGGCAAAAGTGGCAAAAGTTAGGGCATTGAGAGAAAAATGTCAATTGCTTTCTAGAAAATCTGTAAAATGACCAGTAGGTAGTAGGGGTTAACCACTTGAAATTATTACCATTGCCTATGTACTCAAATTAGTTTCATTAATGAACATGTTATGATTTGCAAAGAATTTTAGTCTTACGAATGTATGCATGTCTTTAGGTGAAATAATCACATGTAAACGTCAGTTTTTCCTTAATTTTGTGCATCTTTGCAGTTATCTTTACTAACTGCGTGAGTGTATTATTCAACAAAAGACAAAAATACCGATAAGAAATCAGGTTTAGGCAAAAGTCAGAGAAGCCTACCGGGTTAAAAATCTGAAAAGGTGACCCAGGCAAAAATTAAGGCAAAGAGAAGGAAAGTCCGCTGGGTTGAGCCGTCAGGGAAAACTCAGGAAAAAGTCACAACAAAAGAAAAGAGAAAGAAAAAGCCTGCTGGATCAAAACCTAAAAGGGAGATTCTGGCAAAAGTTAAGGTGAAAGAAAATAAAGACAAGGTTCTTTGGATTGAGCCGCTGTGAGCACTGGAGTTTAACGATACTTCTCACAAAACTATGATGAGAGCTATATGATGTAATGCCTTATAGGTGTTGTCTATCATAGGTGTTCCTACTATCGCAGAGTTGAGTTTGGCCGAAGTCCGGAGACCTAGTCTGCCCTCAAGTACCCGTACGGGTCATGTTTAGTGGTACTGATCCACTTACAGACTCGTATGGGGATTACCTACCATATAGGTGGGGCCTCACCCGTACGAGCCCTCTGACTGCCTAAACAGCCTCTTTCGGAAGTAATCTCTTACCATTTTCGAGAAAAGACAAGTCTAAAATGCGATTTATTGCATTCAAACCTGACTCTCACCCTATAGATAGAACCTTTTCCCCTCATTTCAATGCACACACAACTCTTATGAAAAATATACTAAAAACTCTAGCAATTTCTATAGGTATAGAAAAGGTATAGTGGGGGTATAGGGAGTATAAAATAGGGAGAAAACCCTTTCTTTGAGGTATTGTCCACATTTTATTCATTCCTAGCTTCGTTTATTAGGATTTAGGGAGGTTCTATCCACACAAATACTCACCTAAATAGTCCTATTTTACCATCTACTTCAGCCGGACGCTCTCAATAGCAAAAGGATCACCTCAAAGTGGATTCACGCCGCAAAGGCAATGCTCTTGGGTTTCAAAGAGACTCACATCTCAATTATTTTATTATTATTATTCTCTACTTCCTCTATTATATATGCTCTTTTTATTTCCTATCTTGGGTCTAGTCTTGACCTGTATGAGCCTTGTTGGCACCACATATCCTATAGGATGCAAAAAATTCAGTGCACCATACTCATACAGAGGAAAACCCCTTTATTTTATTTTTCTACTATTGATCTGTTAATCTGTAAATTAAGTTGAACTGAGTTTCTGCCTGGGACCAGATAGGACCCGTATGGGTCCCCCATACCCGTACCGGTCCCCCTTAATACGCGTACAGATCCCTCCGATCTGTACGGATACCAGACCTAGACAGAACCCAGAATTCATTTCTTAATTGGTTAAAAATCAATCCAACCCACCACATGCCATGCAATCATTTTCATTAATAATCCAGTAAATCAACCCACAAAAGTTGGAATGTGTTTTCACAACAAAATACATTGAAGACTTGTTATTTCTCTCTGATCCTAGAAGCTGCCCGGCTACTACCAATCCTAAAATTGCCCCGCTAACATAATCACATTTTTCCTGATGAAATGCTGACTTATGATGTGCTATAAACTGTGCTAATATCTATGGATCCAGAGGAATTTATTTTCATTTTGTTTTATAACTTAGAACAAATTTATAGGTTCTCTTGTAATTCACCCATTTTCCCCCGGTTGTAATTTTTATTCCCCCATTTTCCCCCGGTTGTAATTTTTATCCCCCCAATTTTTATTCACTATGTAAACAAATGTAACGAGTGTGAAAGAGTGTAGAAATAGGATTTCTGTGATAATTCCCTAAATGATGAAAACAAAAATGGTTTTACATGGTGAATGTAATTTTGAATAAACTAAATGAGAAATAAGTGACTCATCCGATACCCGAATCTCTGATCCAATAGGTATGAGTCTCCCGCCCGAAGGGAACCGTACCAAAAGTCTTTCCCAAGTAGACAACTTGGGTAGTGACTCTATCATTTGTATCAGGATTTGGGTCTCGATTCTTCTATTCGTTAAAAATTGGCTTATCATGCAAACTTTAACAAAAAGTGTTTTATCATGCCTAAATCCAATTAAGCCCCCAGTGAACCCCGCCTCTCACACAGGTGCCAAGGGAGACCCACACGTCATCGACACCATATAGTGGCGACTCTACTGGGGACTTATCTTTTAACTTGAAAAATTTTGAATTATTTTAAAAGCTTAAAACATTAAGATGAGGACCAAAAATCACTTACTTGATTCAACCCGCTTTTGTTTTCATCATTTGGGAAAGTTAGCACACTCTATCTTCTCATCTCCTTCTCTCTTTAGTTAGATGCACTCTTCATGAAGGTGTTACCCATGCCCGCCAAGAAAATTGGGGACAACTTAGTGGGTGGAGCTCTCATTGTTATCTCCCTCTAAAGAGGCTTGATGCGATGGGAATCTTCGACATCAACTTCTGATATGTCCCTATGCCATTCTTATCCAAAGCCTTAGAATTTTACCCTTTAGGTACCCTGATTTCTGTGTGAGATTAGACTAAGGAAGAATACCCTCAGACTTGATAGGAGAAATAAGGACGCAATCACTTGCTTCACATGTGTTGTGTTACATACCCATGTGATTAACCCCACCATGCATCATTGTAATTTATGCATACATACCATATCCCATGCATGTACTAATCTCTTGGTTATCACCTTAGACAAAACTAAACCTCAAAGAGAAAAAGCTTGGCGACGATTTCAGGTCTGTCATACTCGCATTCTAGTTCCTCCACCAGTTCAGTTAAGGGTTATCCCATCTCTATCTACGGCTATTTCATCCAGCTATCAGCTTAGTCCGATTGATCTTTCTGCCTATCATCCTGAGGAAATGTCTTACATCCTGAATCTAGAGGGCCAAATTAATGTTGAGGTTAAGAATGTTGCTACTGGTGAGGAGGCAAATTCATCAAGGGCAGAGGTTAGGTCGGAGATCGCAAATGTTGTCTTATAGTACTTAGGAAGTGATCAGTTCTTAGACTAAATGAATGATAAGATGTTAGGCATAATCAGGGCAGTCATGGCTGAACAGAGAATGACCAATGCTCCTCATAGCATGCTTATCAGTGCTTTAGTAGTGAATGTAGTGATCAGTGAGCAAGTATCGAGAGTTACTCATAATCCATTCACTCAGTTTCAGTTGCTACTCATGCATCCTCGCGGGGATTCTTCAAGTTAGTTTAGTTAGTTGGGTTCTGTAGGTCAATTTGGTTTAGTTAGCTTGCCATTCTAGCTAGTGGGTACAGTGGTTCCTCCAGCCATCATTCAATTCATTCAGCCTAGTCAGGGGTTTGTAACACCGCCATTTCAGTTTAGGGCATTTGGTCCGATCCAAAATTTTATGGTCACACCTAAGGGGACAACCTTCCCTTAATCAACAGGTTTACCCTTGGGCTATTACTTAATCAGAAGGATCATCTTTATCCTTAAAATTGCATGATCTACTTTAGAAATTGTTGGCTACTAATTCTAGCCCCCAACCATTGTCACTATCCGTCCAAATAGCTAGAGAGGAGGATCGGGTCCCTAAAAACTTTAGTATGCCTAGCATAGCAAAGTATAAGGGAACTAGTCCTCCTCAATCTCACATCACCACCTATCAATGGGTTATGCTAATCAAAAAGTTATGTGATAAGGTCCTAGTCGAAATGTTCCCTTACACCCTAGAAGGTCCTCCTGTGGAATGGTACAATACTCTATCAGATGAGGTAACCGAAAACAAAAGCTTTATCGGAGGCTTTTATTGAGCTATATGGTTTTAACACCACCATTAAAACTACCATACAAAATTTGGAGGCTATAAAGCAGGATCCTAATGAGAAGTTCAATCCCTATTTCAAAAGATGGATGGCCACACAAGTTCTATTGAAAGATAGACTAAGTATCCCGAAGATGATCGTAAAATTAATGGATGGTGCCCTACCCATTTATTGTAAGGTTCTTGGTATGGATAAGTTCTCTAGCTATATTGAGGTCTTTGAAAAACCTGAGTAGTGGGAAAGAATTGAGGAATTAGAGAAAGCAAGTGTATAGGCCAAACCTTGGTTCAAAAAGAATGACCCTTCAGCCCCAGCCCAAGCTTCTAAGTCAAAGTTTGGCTCTGATCCTAAAGCAGCGGTAGTGCAAAAGGAAGTAGTTGTAGTCCGCTCCATCGAAGATGGCATTTCTCCTTGGAAATCATCTCTGCCTACGATCTAGACTAAGTTTAGGTCACTCAGCCTTCTTCAGAGTGTCAAGCCCTATGTCCCACCCAAACCTGAAGACAAGGATCAATTTTGTGCTTACCATGTCAGTAAGAGGCATTGTACTAGCTCCTATAGGGATCTACTCGATGCTATTCATGGTCTGATTAGGGAAAAGAAAATTTAGGCACCCAAACTTAAGCCCAATACCATGAATAACCCCCTGCCGAATTTTGAGAAATAGGTTGCAGCTGTCAAATCAGGCTTGCCCTCCTATCATGTCTATAACATGATCTTGCAAGCTAATCCTATGGTTCACTCGGTAGTGGCCTTGCCTAATGAACCAGTCCCCATTGATATCGATGCATTCGAGTTAATGAGGAAGCCTTGTTGGTTCAACCAATACTAATTGATATCGATGCTTATGTATTGAAGAATGATGAGCTCAAAGGACCAGCCTTATTGGTGGAAACTTCTGAAGGGAGAAGTTATATAAAGGATAGGGTGTTGCATGTCTCGCAGAGTGGAATGATTCCTCCTAATCATCTCCCAAAAAGAAGAAAGGGTAGAGACGTAGATATTCGGGTCATTCCAAGTATCAATCTGGTTCAACCTTTATGCCTGCTATTGAGACTCAAATCCTTATTAGTGCTGAAATAAAAAAATCCAATTGTCACCCCTCTAATCCAGCAGTTTCAAGTTACCCCCGCCAAGTATAGTATTTAGCAGCTTCTCATTGACTAGGGAGACCATCACAAGGGTATGATAGAGAAGTTGTTGGGCATGAAAGCTATGCCATCTACTACTTTGGTTGAAGTGCTTTCAGTAATTAGGGGATCTCTTCCTGATTAGGTTGAATCCATTAAGTTTTATCCATCAGACCTCCAAAACGAAGGGAATAACCATAACAAAGCATTTTTCATCAGGGTGTAAAATTTTTATCGTTCTATCTCATGTGTTATGGTGGATGATGGTTCTGCCCTTAATCTATGTCCTACCAAGATCCTTCCTCACTTAGGACTAGATAAATCCATATTGGTAAAGTCCAATAATATTATAAAGGCATATGATGATGCGAAGAGAAGTTCCATTAAGGCCTTTGAACCCGAAGTTATAGTTGGGGGAGTAAAGTCCAAGGTCTTATTCATTGTCCTTGATATTCCTGTCACCAACTCATTATTGTTGGGTCGACCTTAGCTCTATGCACTAGGGGCCGCTCCTTACACGGTTCACCAGAAAGCCAAGCTTATCCATAATGGTAAGCTAGTAACCATTGAAGCTGTCGAACCATCTATTACTGCGGCTATGGAAGCCAAAGAAAAGGAATCTAGGGTAGCAGTAGCTCACCAGGGTTCAAAGTTTTTGATTAAAGGATACATTTCTCTTAAAATTGAGCAGATTATGAGGAAGTAGGGTCACACTTAGGGTAAAAGACTCAGAAAGAATCTGCAGGGAATGCTGGAACCCATCTTACCTTTTCCATGGCCATTCAGACTTGGTTTAGGGAATCGCCCAGGTGCTAAGAATTCTAAGCCTCAGTCCTACCTTATGATAGGTACTAAGGTTAAGCAAAAGATTTTCATAGGTGAGGAAGAGCTTGTCAGAGTAAGAGGCGAGAAAGTCCCTGGTTTTGAGATCTTCGGTGATATATATGATTTCAAGAAAGGCTGACTGATCGAAACATCAGTTTCTGTGGAACTATATGGGAATGCTAAAGAAGATGAAATGAATGAGGTGATTAAGTCTATCACCAAGACACTAGCAGTACTTATGAGGAAGAATTGGAAAGGATGTATGAAGGGAAATCCCATCAGCAAGGCTGTCAAAAATTTAGCAAGAGTAATGGCAGAAGAAACACATACAAACTTGCACACCAGGGCTACCAGTATCACTGAAGCAGAGCAACAAGGCCCTCTGCCTGCAGAGGATGACTCAAATGATATAATTTTTAATGTTGCAAATATTTTTGATGCAAACAATGCCGCATATAAGGCATATTATAAATAAGTTTTAGCATCAGTATCTTTATTTTTCACTTGTCATGAATAAATTGATGCATCTATCATTCAAATTTCACTCGAGTATTTATTCTAATGATGTCTCCATGCACTCATAACAACAACGTTCTTAGACTATCATCATATTCATCAATGAAGTTGACTTTGAGTATAACGCAATGGTATAAATGTCCAATGGTTAAAACCTATCATCAAAAGAGAGAAAATGAAAAGTGCTTAGCAAACATGATAACAATTAGCCTCGGTCCTTCTTTCTTCATGAGGGGGGAAGGAGTATAAGAGCACACATTGTCAAGAAAGAAGACTCATGAAAGTACCGACAATAGGCTGACTCTAATTATGGAAAAATGGAAAGAGCATCTGGGGTCATGAAGTGGTTTCTTCAAAAGCTCTGAAGGGAAGCTGATCATAAGTCAATCAAAAAGATCTTGTAAAAAATGGTGGCTACTTACAGGGACTGAGCTGATAAACTTTCATTCGCAGTTTAGGGTATAGAACCAATATAAGGACTCCCACGAATCAAACACCTTTCTCCTTGGTATATAGAATAGAAGCAGTATTACCAGTTGAAATAGAAGTAAGATCTCTAAGTGTGGCACTCGAAGCTTAGTTAAAAGAGTCAGATTGGGCAAGAGCTAGGTATAAACAGTTAAATGTGATAGATGAAAAGTGGCTCAAGGCACTTGCCATCTATAGATGTACTAGCAGCGCATGGCTTGAGCTTAGAACAACCGAATCAGATACCTGAGACAACCTCTCAAAGCGGGTGATCTGGTCCTCAAGCAACTACACCAGGTCAACACTAACACTAAGGGCAAGTTCAGGCCTAATTGGGAAGGATAATTTGTTGTGAAGAAAGTCATTGGTAAGGGAGGAATCAAGCTTATGGATATGGATGGAAATGAGTTCTTGAATCCAGTGAATCAAGATAGGCTAAAGTGTTATCATGTCTAGGTCAAAAGAATTAAATCATAAAAAAAGCAGCATAAAGAATAAAAGAAATAAAGAATAAATCACCCGGTGAGTGGTCCTCTGCTACTCGGGCAAAAATTACGGTGCAGCTCGCTGATCGGTATTCCACAAAGCGGTCAGGAAAAAATTAGGGCACTCTAACGCAATAAAGGCCACTAAGTTGAAAACCCAAAAAGGGCGGGTTAGGAAAAAGTTAGGGCATCAAGAGAAAAATGTCAGTTGCTTCCTGGAAAATCTGTAAAAGACTAGTAGGAAGTAGGGGTTAACCATTGGAAATTGTTACCATTTCCTATGTACTCAAATTAGTCTCATCAACGAACATGTATAGGATTTCGCTAAGAATCTTGGTCTTATGAATGCATGCATGTCTTTAGGTGAAATAATCGCTGGTATGTGAACATCAATTTTTCTCCACGTGTTACGCATCATTGTATTCATCTTTACCGAACATCTGCAATATTTAGAAAAGCTTGCTGGATTTAAAACTTGAAAGGGCGGTTGAGGTAAAAGTTAAGGCAGAAATAAAAGTCTGCTGGCTAAGCCGTCAAGGACAATTCAGGTAAAAATTAAGATATTCTGCTGGATTGAAAACCCGAAAGGGCGGTCCAAGCAAAAGTTAAGATAAAACAAAAAGAAAAAGAAAAGCCTGCGGGGCTGAAAACCTGAAAGGGTGGTCCTGGCCAAAATTTAGGCAAAAAAAAAAAGAAAAAGCTTGCTAGGCCGAAAACTCGAAAGGGTGGTCAAGGAAAAAGTTAAAGCTAAAAAGAAAAAGCTGTCAAGGATAGTTCAGGCAAAATTTAGGACAAAAAGAAAGAAAAATAAATTTTCAATTGGTCATTTCACATCGGGTGGCCTATGAAAAAGTTAGAAGATCACTCAGCCCCCTCACTATGAAATCTCTGGATAAGATATGAGTTCACAAAGCAGCAATACTCAATGGTCTTAGTTCGAGAAAAGTCAGCATGCATATAAGTCAAATGTCAAAAGTACCAATCCAAAGTTTACAATCAAAATAAGCCACGTAGGGCCCAAAAGTATCAAAATAGTTTAGAAAGTAATCATAATCTTTATTGTTGGGGGATCTTATCCCTAGCGACCCTCCTGAGTATCCACAGCAGATAATCCAAGTCTATGGTCATATGGTCCTCAGCCTCATCAATAACTGGCTGGATTGGGGCCTAGTCTCCGAAGTAGTCCCCGCAGCATCAGCTCTCTTAGCATGCCAATCTCCACCCCTCTGGGTCACTCGATATGCAAAAAGATCATCCTCGGACTCATCATCAAAAGAAGCCGATGTCTGCCTATCCTAGGTCATCCTTGCCAGCTGGCCCCTCAGAGTCTCAATCTCGGCCCTCACCCAAGCAGTCTGAGCCCTAGCTTGGTCGACCTCAATAGTGGCTGCCCGCAGCTGCTCCTCTAAAAATTTGGCTCTCTCATCATAAGCATCCAAATCCTGGGTAGACCTGCTGTGCTCCATTGCCAACAAAGTCTGTAATAGAAATCATAAGATCATTACACATATATAAATGTCATGGAATACATCATGCATCGTTTTTATAGGTAAAAGAAGGTTACCGCGGCTAGTGCATCCTAGGCCAATAGCAGATCCCGCACAGAAACGTAGCCTCGGGGTATCCTCTTGGCCTCGAAAATGGTCACCTGAAGGGAAAAGGTCACATTAGGATAGGACATTCTAAGCAATCACTGTAATGGACAAGGTTAAAGGTAAGAGATTCCTTACATGAGTAGAGCTAAAAGGAGCGAAACTAATAGGCTGGATCAATCCCTCAACCTCTATGACGGCCCACTTCCCAGAATGATCGAGGAGTTAGAAGAAATTATCTAGCTAAGCTCGAGGATGCCCTCCCTCATAGATCTGAAAGCATAAGACCGCTTCACCGGTGGCTCAGGGGCAGCAGCAGCAGCAGGCCTCTTCCACATGAAAGCGGGAGGCTGTAGCAACAAAGAATCAGATTCAAGACCATAGTCAATTTCAAAAATCAGTAAGGTGTTCACAAAGGAAAAATTATAAGTATACCAAAGAAGAAGGGGTAGCCGACATGGTTGAGGCCCTAGTGCCCTAAACTATGGATGGACCCCCTACGGTCACCCCTCGGTCCACCCTCCTTATCATCATCATCATCATCATCCTCACTATAACTCCAGTGAAACTCGAGGGGCTCATCCTCATGGTGGATCCTCTCTTAGGGAGGAAGAAGTGAGGAATCAACGAACTTAACATACGAGCCCCCTACAAACAGCATGCGAGCCCCCTTGCCCAACAAGTACAACCCCCGGTCAGTCCGTAGTATAAGATGAGGCCAGAAGATACCCTCTGGCATTGGGGGTGGGATTGATCTCTCCCCCATGGCATTATCTTCCACCCTCAGACTCACTCTCCGAAATACCACTCATAGGAGAGTGGTGACTGTAGGATAAAGCGGCGGTCATCCACGCCAACCCGCATTCGCTCGATAGCCCCATACGTGACTAATCTCTCCCATGGGTCTCGAATAACCTGTATGGAATAAATGCACTATAAGTATCACAACCTAGTGAATACAGTTTCTACTAATGGTTTGTTAAAATGAAAAATGCAGGTTTAATAGGGAAGAAATTTATCCGATCTAAGCACAGTTGAAGTATTCAAAGGAATCAATCGGTGCTCGAAGGTCAAAATCTGCAAGATAAAGGCTAGCCCTGCCAAAGCCTTTATCTTGCAAATTCAATATGTGGCGTCTCAGTCTGTATGGATAAACCAGGCCAAGGAATCAAGCGGTGCTTGAAGGCCCAAATTTGCAAGATAAATTAAGGATCAATTGCAACAGAGTTCATACAAAAGGGTCGAAGCACAAGAGATCAGTTCGAGATTTACCAGTAGTATCAGATGGTAGATCATGAGCTCAGATTGCTCACCCTGAACTCTGACATCCAATCCGTAGTATAGCTATACTAGAATGGCCCGGTACGAGTTCTTGCAGGGCATAACGGCAAGGTCCTCAATAGAAGAGAGCAAGCTATAGTTAAGGTTGCTTGAATAAATGGGGGAAAGAAGATGGTGGTAAGGAACATTAGTAAGAAGGACTGAGCATATTGGTCCCTCCTATTAGCCACAACATAACTCGGCTACCCAATCCAATAAGCATGCAGGTCCCCATACTTGAGCTTGTTCATCCCGCTCGGACAAAGCTCAAGTAATCTAGTGATGCGGGCCTTCACCTCAGGCCGAGAGTGCCATCTATCGACATAAACATCAAAGTGGGCAATATCCCCGCTCAACTCTAGGCCCATCGTGGCACACACATCCAAAGCGGTGATAGTGACCTCCCCAATAGGCAAGTGAAAAGTATGGGTCATCTCCAACAACCTCTCTATCAGAGTTGAAACAACATTAGGGGCCTTCACCTAAGGGATGGCCCTGATAATCTCGCTAAAGCTGAAGGAATCAATATGAGTCAGCAACTCCATATCCCCCGTGGCACAAATCTCCTAGTACCATTTCCTGCAGAAGCTAAAGGCCCTTATAGTCTTGTATTGGAACTACAAAGATAAAATTACAGTTTTACAGAGTTAGAACACAGCAGACCAGCCAAAACTCGGAAATGGATTGTAGAAATATAGGTTTCAAGCATTTTATCCTGAGAAGAAGGACCCATACGGGTCCACCCCACCCATGCGGGACCAAAAGGAGTACCCTATATAAGAATTTGGACCCGTACGGGTCCCCCCTCACCCGTACGGGTCCCCTACAAATAGTCCCTCTGCGAGCAGATGTCCCAAAAGTCTAAAATCATCCAAAGCTCATCCAAAACTATCCTAAAAGAATCCTAGACTAAATTTACATGCATCAGACTCTATTCAAAGATCTAAAACACCCTAATTCATGCTAAAGTTCAAGAAATTACTAAAGGTTTGAAAATGGAGAATCAAGCAGAATTACCTAGAGTTTTGAAGTATGTGTCTTAGGAGAAGGGATCAGTGGCCCTTTAGAGACATGAGTGAGCCCTAGAAATGAGTCTCCTCCATGAAAAGCATACCCAACAGAAACCAAGCATTCTCAAAGCCCCAAATCACCCACCGGGGTCAAGTCCTCGAGTCTAAGGGAGAAACAACCGGTCTTTCGGATCTTTTTGTACAACTTTGGTTGATTTTTGGAAGAAAATCACCGGAGTTGCAAAATGGGAAGTTTTGGTATAAGGCGTGATATGAGGGGACTAATCGGCATTTTAAAACCCTTGTCGGGGACCCGTATGGGTCCTACCCCACCCGTACTAGTCTTGACCCACCCATACGGGCCCTCTTTTGCCATCCAGAGATAGATTTTTGAACTAGTGTTTCAAAAAGCACAAGAAAGTCATCCAGCCCAAGTTCGGGGCCAACCCCACTCCTCCTCAAACTTATATTTCAATTATATTTGGGACAAGTCTATGTGCTCAACTTGATCCTTGATTGAAGGGGAAAAAATATTTTGTTATCATAAAAGTCAATCAAGAATCAAGGTAAGCCATTTTCGAGTTAATCACTAACAAGGAAATTTTTTTGTACAGGCCCATCCTAGCACAGGAGTTCTCCTCAGCAAACGAATTTTACCCGGAAAGGCCTCCCCAACAGAATAGGCTTTGCTCAAAGGATATTACTTCCCTCCCTAGTAGAGGAATTACTCAAGGGGCATACCCCCATCATCAAGAACCCTAGAGACACCCTATCCTAGGGTCATTCCTAATAGAGGAATCAGGTCCCAAGAGCATCCCCCACCAACCTAGGGGCATCCCCCTATTTCCCAATAGCAGAATCATCAGGTCTCAAGGGCATCCCCCCATAACCCAACAGAGGAACCAGGTCCCAAGGGCATCCCCAACCAACCCAAGGGCATCCCTCCATTTCCTAGTAGTGGAATCATCAGGTCTTACGGGGTAACCTCCATTTCCTAGTAGCGGAATCATCAGGACTCAGGGGCGTTCCCCCATTTCCTACTAGCGAAATCATCAGGTCTCAAGGGCATCCTCCCATTTCCTAGTAGCAGAATCATCAGGTCTTAGGGGCATTCCACCCATTCCCTAGCAGCGGAATCAATTAATCTAGGGGCATCCCCTCATCATCAAACTCTTTGAGAGGCATTCCTTAAGAGGCACCCTTCCAAGAGGGCATTTCGGCCTAAATCAATCAGGCCAAACTCGACATTTCTCACACTTAGTTTTCAATTTATCTCATCCACACATCTTTATTCTTAATTGAAGGGAAAAAATATTTTTTTTAATAAAAGCCAATTAAGAATAAAGAAATGTCTATTAGGAAACAATGATCCGGATAATAAAATCTAAAAATAATCCAGATCAAGTTTGAAAGAAATAAAAACAATGTAAGTAGTTCTCCTAATCCAAATGGAAATATCTGGACAAAGCTCAGACCATAAATCATTTATTGGACAAATCTAAAACCTAAGCACTGGAGGAAATCATCCAGATAAAGTTCGGAAGGGAAACAAACTTTTGTCTCCCAAGACTAGCATCCGGAAGAACTGATTGAAGCTATCTCAGGAAGAAAGATCCAGAGCATATAGGTCCAAAGGACATCCAGAAGACCTATATCTGAAAACTAAGGAAAGTCTGAAACATACCTTTCCTTTTGCCTCTTTGGTCTACAAAAGTCAAAGATCCCTTTCCCAAGACAAAGACAAAAAGACAGGTTACACGGTTCAGAGAAAAGTCAAAAGGGTCTGACAACAAACAGATAAAAGCTAACTACTTTTTCTCCTAGACTAATAAAGGCACACGTGGAGGTCACATCATATGTCAATTAGTGTGAAAGTTGGTGCATCACAAAAAGACAAGCAAAACAATCACTGACAACTTTCTAGCATCAATCCCAAGAATTCAAACAGATCAAAATATAGTCTAATGGATTGATCAATGGATCCAAAAGCTCCACATCATAACCTGATCAAGGGTAAAGATTGAATGAAAGCTTACCAACCACAAACGACTACATTTATGATCAAAGCCTATAAAAGGAGCTCTTCACCAAATGAGAAGGTAAACTGATTGATTTACAAAAGCAAGTAACCAAGCAACACTCATTCAATCAGTTGAGATAATCCCTCCAAGAAACCTTGATTCAAAATCTGTTTGTAAGGATTCCTAAGTGAAACTATAAACTTGAGGAACTCCAAAAACCAACCCTTTGTTATAAACCAAAGAGGAAGAATCTCCAACTTGGGTGAGTTGGGAGATTAGGATATAGCTTGAAGTAGGTGCTTTGAGTGAGATATCCCAGTAGTACTTAGCTTAGATTCAAGGTAGAAGGCTAAGTAGCATATCCTGCTAAAGATAAGAGGACTCAACTAGGAGTTGGTGCTTCTAGTGGTATATCCTACTTTCGGAAGGGGTCACCATCCGGAGATAAATCTGTAAGGCTTGATTCCTACCAGTTGAAAAGGAATCCATTAGTGGATAAGCCCAGAAGAAGGAAACTCTGGGGACTGGACGTAGGCGGGGCAGAACTAGTATAAAATACTTGTGTTTGATTTTCTTTTGCTTTTACTTTATTGCACTTATTTGCATCGTCTGTATCTATCCTCCGGATCATAATCATCATCAGGACCCATCTTCTATATTATAATCAAATACACTACACTAAGACTTTTGCTAAGTCTATATATTCTGTGAAAAAGGGCCATTCACCCCCCTCTGCCCTTATAAATACTCTCACAGGGACCAAAAGTGTCTGCTTAAACAATGACTAACTCGGTGTTTGGTTGTTGTCTATTTTTAGGTTATTCAAAATACACTAGCAGGAGAGTTATCTGCCTTAGGAAAGGGATACATCATCATTAATCAGGAAAGTCGATCAGCCTTAGGAAAGGGAGACACCAGTAGGAGAGTCATCCACCTTAGGAAAGGGATACATCACCACCAATTAGGAAAGGCGATCCACCTTAAGAAAGGCATACACAACTTCCCCAAGCAGAGTCGCTAGGGATATGCACAGTAGTAAAAGGAAAGTCATCCACCTCAGAAAAGGGATATGCATAGTAGCAAAATGAAAGTCATCCACCTTAGGAAATGGATATGCATAGTAGCAAAAGGAAAGTCATCCACCTCAGGAAAGGGATACGTATTAGCAAGGAAAGTCATCCACCTTAGGAAAGGGATACGCATTGGCAAGGAAAGTCATTCACCTCAGGAAAGGTATACACATTGGCAAGGAAAGTCATCTACCTCAGGAAATGGATACACATTCCCTAGTAGAGTTACAAGGGATACACATCAGCAAGGAAAGAAGTTCACCTCAAGAAACGAACTAACCCACATCATCACCACAGGTATAATTTCTAAACCCTCGCTCATGTCGTGAGATCATACAGATCCGTATCTGCAATAATCCCATGAGGGGCAGTCTATGAGCACTGGATTTTAATTATCCTTCTCACAAAACTATGATGAGAGCTATGTGATGCAATGTCTTGTAGGTGTTGTCCCTCAGAGGTGTTCCTACTATTGCAGAGTAGAGTTTAGCTGAAGTCCGGAGACCTAGTATGCCCTTAGGTACCCTTACGGGTCCTATTTTGTGTTACGGATCCACTTCCAGACCCATATGGGGATTACCTTCCATACATGTAGAGGGAACCGAACGGGTTCCCTAGTACCTATAAGGGTGGGGGCCCACCCTTACGGGTCCTCTAATTGCCTAATCAGCCTCTTTCGAAAGTAATCTCTTACCATTTTCAGGAGAAGGTAGGTCTTGAATGCGGTTTATTGCATTTAGACCTGACTCTCACCCTATAAATAGGGCCTTTCCCCTCATTTCAACACACACACAACTTTTATGAAAAATATACTAAAAAATCTAGCAATTTCTATAGGTATAGAAAAGATATAGTGGGGGTATAGGAAGTATAAAATAGGGAGAAAACCCTTTCTTTGAGGTTTTATCCACATTTTATTCATTCCTAGCTTTGTTTATTAGGATTTAAGGGAGGTTCTGTCCACACAAATACTCACCTAAATAGTCCTATTTGACCATCTACTTTGGCCGGACTCTCTCAACAACAAAGGGATCGCCTCAAAGTGGATTGACGCTACAAAGGCAATGCTCTTGAGTTTCAAAGAGACTCGCATCTCAATTATTTTCTTATTATTATTATTACCTGCTTCCTCTATTAAATCTGCTCTTTTTATTTCCTGTCTTGGGTCTAAGCCTAACCCATATGAGCCTTGTTGGCACTACATATCCTCTAGGATGTAAAATCGGTGCTCCATACTCATACGGAGGGAAATCCCTTTTATTTTAATTTTTTACCATTATTCTGTTAATCTGCAAATTAAACTAAACTGAGTTTCTACCTGGGACCAGACAGGACTCGTATAGGTCCCCCATACCTTACTAGTCTCCCCTGATAGCCGTACGGGTCCTTCCCATCTGTACGGGTACCAGCCCCCCAGATAGAACCCAGAATTCATTTTTTAATTGGTTAAAAATCAATCTAACTCACCATATGCCATGTGATCATTTTCACTAATATTACGGTAAATCAACCCACAAAAGTTGAAATGTGTTTTCATAACAAAATACGTTGAAGACTTGTTATTTCTCTCCGATCCTAAAAGTCGTCCGGGTACTATCAATCGTAAAACTGCCACGCTAACATAATCACATTTTTCCTAATGAAATGCTGACTTATGATGTGCTATAAACTGTGCTAATATCTGTGGATGCAGGGGAATTTACTTTCATTTTGTTTTATAACTTAGAACAAATGTATAGGTTCTCTTGCAATTCCCCTATTTTCCCCCGGTTGTAATTTTTATTCCCCCATTTATTGCTTGTGTTTTATTGTAATATGTAACGCATGTAACGAGTGTGAAAGAGTGTAGAAATAGGATTTCTGTGATAATTCCCTAAACGATGAAAGCAAAAACGGTTTTAGGCGATGAATGTAATTTTGAATCAACTTAATGAGAAATAAGTGACTCATCCGATACCCGAATCTCTGATCCAATAGGTATGAGTCTCCCACCCGGAGGGAACCGTACCAAAACTCTTTCCCAAGTACACAACTTGGGTCGCGACCCTATCATTTGTATCGGGATTTGGGTCTCGATTCTTTTATTCATTACAAATTGGCTTATTGTGCAAACTTTAACTAAAAGTGTTTTATCATGCCTAAATCCAACTAAACCCCCAGTGGGCCCCACCTCTCATACAGGCGTCAAGGGAGACCCACACGTCATCGACACCTCATAGTCGCCAAGGACAATTCAAGCAAAAGTTAGGACAAAAGAAAAGGAAATAAAAGTTTGATAGGCCATCTTACACTGAATGGTCTATGCAAAAATTAGAACTTGAGTTAAAACATGCCAGTATCTTACATCATTCATTTTGCACAATTAATGGAATAGATTTAAACTTAGTTCACCCATTGTGTAATTACACGATGGTTGATTTCACCTAAAGTGCTAGTTTTAATTAATTAGCCTTTGGTAATACTAGTTAGTCTAAAACCTGGTCAGTCCATTAGAACTAGGAACTTTGAGCATTCAACGGTTAACTCATTTATTAGTAAAAACTTTGTCAAGAGGCAACCTAAGTTTACATGCAGGGATATTCAGGGGGATTCAGTTTATAAAGGGTAAAGTCCAGCATGTATAAAGTAAAGTGATAAAAGTATTAGTGTAAATGATATCCAAGTTTACTTCCAAATAAGCCACACATGGCTGAAAAGGTCAAATGTCCAGAAGAAAAGTCTGAGTAATCATAATCTAAGCCCCGAGAGATCATGTCCCTATAGCATATCCTAAGCTTGATCCTGGGTGTTCGCCAGCAGATCCTCCATGCTGATCATCACCTAATCATCTATCCTGTCAGCACCCTCAGCTGCAGTGCTGACCCCCTCAACCTACTACTTGACCTCCGACTCAGCTCCAGCTCCCTGGGTCCCCACTGCCTCAACCCTATAGCCTAAAGGATCATCGAAATAAGAAGAGGCTCAGGTGTCAACCTACCCTCAGTCATGCGAGCCAACTATGCCCACAACACCTCTCTCTCTCTCCTAGCCCTCTCTAGATCAGCCTCTAGCATAGGGATTCAGTCCAGCTCCGCAATGGCTGCCCGTAGCTGCTCCTCCATGAAGCTAGCCAGGTCCTTGGGAGCCTCTAGATCCCGGGCAAACCTATCTCGCTCTATGGCCAACAGAGTCTCCATGAAAATCAAAAGATCAGTACACATATGTAAATATCATAGCATGCACGCATAGTTGTTATATTTTACAAGAAAATAAAAGTTGACCATAGCTAGGGCATCCTGTGCCATCATCATATCGCGGGTCGAGAGGCACCTCTAAGCAATCCTCTCTACCTCAGCTATAGACACTTGTGAAAGCCAATCAAATCAATTCAAAACATAATCCACAGGCTTCACAAAGGTATAAGTTAAAAGTCGAGAATGGGAAGACTTATTTAGGTCTCACTAGGAGGAGTGAAGGGAATGGTATAGACTGAGTCCTTAAGCCCACGTACAGTGCACTTCCCCGAGTGGTCGAGGAGGTAGAAGGTAGAGTCTAGATCTGTCTAAAGGATACCGTCCCTGAACCCTCCGGTGACATCAGTAGGTTGTTTCTGCTTAGGAGTGGAAGACTACATTTCAGTTCGTAAGATGTCACATCCTCAATTTGTACAAGTAAAAGTAAAGGTGCATAAAAATTCACAAGGCTGGGTTGAAAGGTTTACCCAAGTGGAAGAAGCAGTAGGCCTAGAAACCCTCAGTTCGGAGGACCCCATGATCACCTCCAGCTCCATCACCATCCTCATTATCATCATCGTCATTATTGTCTCCGTAGTGGAACTCAAGGGGGATGCCGTCGAAATGGATCCTTGGGCATGGTTGGAGGAGTGAGGTACGAATAAAATTAGGATAGGAGCCCCTCAACTTATAGCATATAGGCTCCCTCGCCTAGAAGGTACAGGCCCTAATCCATCCTAGGCATCAGATGCAGCCAATACACTCCCTAGGGCATAGGTGGAGGAATGGGCCTCTCTACCACTGAGCTCGTCCACCAGTCACTAACTCTCTTACTGAAGTACCACTCAAAGGAGAGCAGTGACTCTAGCACAAATCGGCAATCATCCATGCCTTGTTGCATGTCCTTGATCTCATCATGGATGACCGTATGAGTCCAGGGATCACGAATAACCAGCATATAGTCAAAGTACACTGTAAGAACCCTAACTTTGTAAATACAACTTGCTACTAATAGTTTGTTGAATTGAAAATATAGATTTAGGTTTAAAAGTTTACCTGATGGGAGCACAGCTGACAGATATACTGTCGGTACTCAGCCATAATCCCGACCTCTGCTGCTAGGGTCCCATCCACTAGGAGATAATGTGGGGCATCTCGGGCTAACCAGGCAAGCCCAACCTGGGGATGAAGTGGTGCTCAAATGCCCACATCTGTAAAAAGAATCAAAGTCAGTCACAAGAAGTTCAAATAAAGGGTTAAAAGCACAAAAGAAGCTCAATGTTTACTAGAAGGAGTAGGTGACTGATCTTCAGCTCAGCCTGCTAACCCCGAACACCAAAGTCCAAGACATAATACAGCTGAGCTAGGATAGACCGTAGTTGAGGCCGCTCAAATACATAGGGAAGAAAACAGTCAATAGGAGGGATAGGAGAAAGGATCTGGCATACTGGTCCCTCATGCCTGCAGCAATCGGGTTAGGCTACGCCCACTAATAGGTGTGTAAATCCCCTTACTTGAGCTTGTCCTTCACACTAGGACAAAGCCCAAGAAGCCACTCTATATAGTCCTTCACCTCAACTCGTGAATGCCAGTGGTTAGTATATATGTGAAAGTAAATGAAATCTCCACCCTAAGCTAGCCCGATCAGTGCACACATATCGGAGGGAGCGACGGTGACCTCCCCGATCACAAAATGGAAGGTGTGGGTCGTCTCTGACCACCGCTTAGCCAAAGTAGCAATGGGATTGGGAGCTAAGGTCTTTAGCCTCACAGGAATGGCCCGGACGATGTCAGTAAGGCCCTGGGCATCAATCCGAGCTAGTAAGTCAACATTCCCAGCAATACTGATCTCCTCAAACCATTACCGATAGAAAGTCAGGGCCCCGATAGTCCTAAAAGGGAACTGTAAAGATAAAGCAATATTACAATAGGATTAGGGTACAGTGGTTAAGTCAGAAATCAAAAGAAAACTATAGAAATAGGAAAATTGGACATTCTGTCCCAGAGGAGAGGACCTGTACGGGTCCACTCCATACGTATGGGTCCCTACGCCCTACTTGTATGAAAAACGAGACCCATATGGGTCCCTACAAATAGTAGATATCGGGAAAATTTTACCAAACAAGCTAAAATCAACTAAAATCAACCAAATCCTAGTCTAATTGGTTCCAAAACATCCCTAGACTAAAGTTGCATGTATTAAGCTCTATTTTGATCCCTAAAACACCCTAAATACGTATCGAATCAAGGAAATTCAAAAAATACAAATAAAATGGGAGAATTCGATTGACTTACTTGAAGCTTGGAAGGTTGTATAGTGGGAGAAGGGACTAATGGAACTTCTGAAGTAGGAGAAAAGCTGAGGAAAGAGTCTTCTTCCCGAAAAGCATACCTGAGAGAAATTGGGCATCGCCGGAGCTCCGAAACACCAATCCACGGCAAATCCTCGCATCATAGGTTGAAAAGGCCATATTGGGGATCTTTTTGCATATCTTTTTATGAGTTTTGGGAAGAAATTTATGGAAAAGAAAGATTGGAAGTTTAAGTGAAAAAGAGGGAATGAGGGGACTATTTAGTTTGTAAAACTTTCTCGATGTACCCGTACCGCTCTGCGTGACCAGTACGGGTCCTCCAAATGCATAAGCCCACCCGTACGGGTCCTTGCTACCTATATGGCTCCCAATTTTCCAAGGCAAAAGAGCTTTTCAACAAAATTAGCCCCCCAGCAGTAAAAGGCCACATCATACTTAAAAATTTAGGATTAACCCCATTCCTCTTAATCTCACTATTCTAGTTAAACTAGGGGGCAAAACCCTCAGCTCATCTTGATCCTTGATTGAAGGGGCAAAATATTTTTGCTAACCATAAAATAAATCAAGAATCAAGGTGAGCCGTTCTAGAACATTTACTGACAAAGATAATTGTTGTGCAGGTTCATCCAAACGTGGGAATCTTCCCTGACAAGTGAGTCTTTCAAGGAGATACTTTCCCAGTAAAAAAGGATCCGTTAAGAGACATGACCCCACTCCCCAATAGTGGAACTAGTTTAGGGGCATTCCCCCATCTTTTGACAACCTAATAGCATTGCCTCATCTTCCGAAACCCTAGGGGCACCCACCCTAGGGTCATTCTCCAGTGGTGGAACCAGTTAAGGGGCAATTCTATGAGGAGCACCCACCAAAGGGCATTTTAGCTGAGACAATTGGGCCAAACCCAACATCTCCTAAACCTAATTTATAGTTCATTTAGGGACCAATCCCTACCTACACATCTTTATTCTTGATTGAAGGGGCAAAAATATTTTTGTTTACGACAAATTCAATCAAAAATTAAGACGTGTCATCTCGGACAATAACTAACTCAACAGTTTTATTGCCTCTTAATAGGTTTTTGAAATCCCCAGCAGGAGAGTCATCTGCCTTAAGAAAGGGATACACATCAGTATGAGAGTCATTTGCCTTAGGAAAGGGATACACCATCAGAAGGAGAGTTAATCCACCTTAGGAAAGGGATACACCATCAGCAGGAGAGTCATCCGTCTTGGGAAAAGGATACACCATCAGCAAGAGAGTCATTCGCCTTAGGAAAGCGATACACCATCAGAAGCAGAGTTAATCCACCTTAGGAAAGGGATACACTGTCAAAAGGAGAGTTGATCCGCCTAAAGAAAGGGATATGAGGAGAGTCATCCGCCTTAGGAAAGGGATACACCAAGATAGGAAAGTCATCTGCCATAACAAAGGGATGCATTAGCAATAGGAAAGTCATCCACCTTAGGAAAGGGATACGCGTGCAAAGGAAATGAGTTTGCCTCAAAGAACCCACCTATATCATCACCTCATGTATAATTTCTAAACCCTTGCTTATATCATGAGATCATATAGATCCATATCTGTAGTGATCCCATGAGGGGTAACTGTGAGCATTAGATTTTTACAGTCCTTCTGAAGAAATGATGATGAGAGTTATATAATGCAATCTTTTACAAGTGATATCCATTAGAGGTGTTCCTATTACAGCAAAGTGGAGTTTAGCCATGTTTGGGAGACCTAGACTACCTATAGGGACCCGTATGGGTGCTACCTTGGGGGTATGCATCCATAGGTTGATCCATACGGCTCCACGGCCCCATAAGGGTAGGAGTGACCCATATGGGTCCTGCCAGGACCCGTATGGGTCCTCCCCACAATTACGGGGGCCAATTTTGCCAGCTAGAATGGTAGGTAGAACATGCCTTATTCGGGAGAAATCAGCTATGAATGCAATTTATTGCATTCGGACTCGATTTCCCCCTATAAATAGAGGCTTTTCACCTCATTTCAAAGGGAGGACAATATAGAGAACAATTAAAAATTAAAAATAAAGAATATTATAGGCAATTTTATAGTGTTTTCCAGCCATTTTCTATAGGTTTAGAAAGGGTATAGTTGAGGTATAGGAGGTATAAAATAGGGAGAAAACCCATTCCTTGAGGTTTTGTCCACATTTTATTCATTCCTAGTTTCGCTTATTAAGATTTGGGGGGAACTCTGTCCAAACAAACACTCACCCAAATAGTCCTAAAACCTTCATTTCATCATCTACTTCAGCTAAGCTCTCTCTCTCTCTCGGTATAGGGATCGCTTGAAAGTGGATTCGTAGTGTACAGGTAAAGCTCCTGAGTTTTAAAGAGACTCACACTTAATTTATTTTATTATTATTTTAATTCAAGTTCATCTCTTCTCCATTCTAAACTGAAATGAGGTTTTGCTCGAGTCGTGACAGGACCCCGTACGAGTCCTCCATACCTGTACGGGTCCCACCAGTAGCCATACGGGTCCTACCCACCCATATGGGTACTGGCCCCTAGGGTAGGATCCCATCTTCCCCTTTAAATCTACAAAAATCAATCAACATCACCATTTTCCATGCTATCAATTTCACTAATAATCCGGTAAATCAACCCACTAAAAGTTAAAATGTATTTTAATAATAAAATAGGTTAAGGACCCGTGATTTCATTCCGATCTTAGAAGCCACTTGGGCACTATCGATCCCAAACCACCACGCTAATATAATCACATTTTCCCTAACTAAATGCTTACTTATAGTGTGTTATAAACTGTGCTCATCTTTATGGATGTAGGAGAATTTATTTATTTTGTTTTATAACTTAGAACAAATGTATAGGCTCTCTTTTAATTCCCTCATTTTCCCTCGATTGTAATTTTATTCCCCCATCTATTATTTGTACTTTATTATAAACTGTTGTACGCATGAATCGAGTGTGAAAGCGTGCAGATAAATAGGATTTTGTGATAATTCCCCAAATGATAAAAATAATGTGGTTTACGCAGCGAATGTTATTTTGAATTAACTAAATAAGAAATAAGTGACTCATCTGATACCCGAATCTCTGATCCAAAAGGTATGAGTCTCTCACCCAATAGGAACCGTAACAAAACTCTTTCCCAAGTAGACAACTTGGGTGGCGACTCTATCATTTGTGTTGAGATTTGGGTCTCAATTCTTTTATTCACTAAAACTAGTTAATTGTGCAAACTTAAACTAAAATGGTTTCATCACTCCTAAATATAACCAACCCCCCAATGGGCCCTGCTGTATAAGGCGCTAAGAGAGACCCATACATCATCGACACCTCACAGCCAGTACAATTGCCTTCTTTAATTCCTCGATCCTTTCCCATTTTTCGGCCTTCTTAAAGACTTCAACATAGCTAAAGAAGCTATCCATACTAAAGACCTTACGGTAGGAAGGCAAGGCACCATCCATCAGCTTCATAATCATCTCGGGGAGACTAAGGCAATCTTTTTATAGGATTTGGGTTGCCATCCACCTTTTAAAGTAGGGCTTGAACTTCTCATTGGGGGCTTACTTGTTGGCCTTCAAGTTCTGCATAGTGGTTTTGATGGTGGCGTTGAAACCATATTGCTCAATGAAAGCCTCGAACAAGGCCTTCTGATTTCTAGTCACTTCATCGGATAAAGTGCTATGCCATTCAATAGCGGAGCCTTCCAAAGTGCAGGGAAACATCTCAGCAAGGACTTTGTCGCTTAGCTTTGTTATCCTCATTACCCTCTGATAGGTAGTGATGTGCAATTAAGGCAGATCGGTTACCTTATACTTTGCTATGCGGCTGGCTTGAATAGATGGTGCGGCTGGACACTTAGATTGGTAGCGAGTAACTTTTGTAACAAATCAGTGTAGTGTACTTTTGTAACAAATCATACAACGCCATGGACAAGGATGAGTTATTTGGCTGCTAGTCACACCCAAGGGGATACCTGTTGATTGGGGAAAGATTGTCCCCTTGGGTGTGGCTACAAAATTAGGGGCTTGGCTAGACACCCCAAACTGAAATACCGGCGGTACGAACCCTTGGCTAGGTTGAGCAAACTGACTGATGACAGGCAGAACTATTATACCCACTGACTGAAATGGCTAACTAAATGGACCAACTAAACCCAATTGACCAACTGACTAGATGACCCTCCCGGAGCTTGAAATGGTGGCAACTGAGATTGATCATCGAACAACCGGTTATAAGCAACCCTTGGAGGGGTAGACTGCTCACTAACCACTACTCTGACTGACTAAGCTCGAATAAGTGTACCTCGAGAAACATTAGCCATCCTCTCTTTGATATAGATCGCCCTAATAGAATCCATCATCTTGTCATACACGTTGTCGAGGAACTGATCACTCCCTAAATATTGTGAGACGGCATTTGCAATCTCCGGCGTAATGTCAGACCTCGACATATTTGCCTCCTTATCAAGAATAGCATCCTCAACCTCAACATCTATCTGGCCATCATAAGTCAAAATGTGAGACATCTCTTCAAGCTGGCAGTTAGCTTTTGGGATCAAATAGACCAAACAGACTACTTAATGAACTACTTGGAGAGATGGGCGGAGTTTCAACCCTTAACTAAGCTAGAGGAGGTGGAGGTAGGACTCGAATGCGAACCAAACGGACTTGAGATCATTGCCAAGCTTTGACTTGAGCTAAGATAGTAACCAAAAGATCAGTCCATGCATGGGTTTGGTTATGCATGAGTGATGTACAATAATGCATGGTGAGGTCAATATACAAGGGAATACAACACAACATATGTGAAGCATTTTCTTCCAACCTTATTCCTCCCGTCGATTCTAAAGGTATTTTCCTTTGATTTCCACGAGGATAATAAAGGGTGACCTAGTCTAATCTTATAGGAAAAAAGGTACCCAGAGGGTAACATTCTAAGGCTTTTGATAAGAAGGGTGTAGGGACATATTGGAAGTTGATGTAATAGGTTCCCATCGTACCAAGCCTCATAGAGGGAGGTGACAATAAGTACTCCACTCACTAGGGTGTCCCCAATTCCTAGCAGGCGTGAGTGACACCTTTGTAAGTTTTGTGGAAAAATAGGGCACCCTAACCTAGCGCTAGAAGAAGAGCGCATTTATTTCTATAGAGAAGGAGGTGAGAAGATAGAGTGTAATAATTTTTCCAAATGATGAAAAAGAAAGTGGGTTGAATTAAGTAAATGATTTTCGGTGCTCATCTTAATCTTTTAAGCTTTTCAAAAATAAACCAAAACTGTACAAGTTAAAAGATCATTTCCCCAGCAGATTCACCACTGTGAATTATCGTGGTCGAAAATATGTGGA
This sequence comes from Euphorbia pulcherrima, assembly GCA_947683365.1. Lineage (NCBI taxonomy): Eukaryota > Viridiplantae > Streptophyta > Magnoliopsida > Malpighiales > Euphorbiaceae > Euphorbia > Euphorbia pulcherrima. The sequence goes on from CANTUS010000007.1 coordinate 30,304,045, forward strand.
TTTCCTTTGGCACCTTGCGGCAGGGTCCACTGGAAGTTTGTTCACTTAAGCATGATGAAAATCAATTAGTTCAAGTTTGCACATTTTAACCAATGTTATGAATAAAAGAATCGAGACCCAAATCTCCATACAAATGATAGAGTCACCACCTAAGTAGTCTACTTAGGAAAAAGTTTTGGTACGGTTCCCATTAGGCGGGAGACTCATACCTTTTATATCAGAGATTCGGGTATTGGATGACTCACTTATTTCTCATTTAGTTAATTCAAAATTACATTCGCCGTGTAAAACCGTTTGATTTTCATCATTTGGGGAATTATAATAGAAAATCTATTTTCCTACACTGTTTCACATATGATTCATGCATTCAACAGTTTATAATAAAGCATAAATAGTAAAAGGAGAATAAAAAATTACAACCGGGCAAAAAATGGGGGAATTGCAAGGGAACCAATACATTTATTCTAAGTTATAAAATGAAAATAAATAAATTCGCCTGCATCCACAAAGGTTAGCACAGTTATGGTACATCGTAAGTCAGCATTTTGTTAGGAAAATGTGATTATCTTAGTGTGGCGGTTTTGTGATTGATAGTGCTCAGAAAGCTTCTAAGATCGAAAAGAAATAACAGGTCTTCAACGTATTTTGTTAAGAAACCACATTTTAACTTTCCGTGGGTTGATTTACCAGATTATTAGTAAAACTGATCGAATGGCAAATGGTGATATCAGGTTTGTTTTACATATTAAAGGGAAAATAGTGTTCTGCTTGAGGGCTAGTACCCGTACGGATGGGGGAAATCCATGCGGGTATGGGAACCTGTACGTCTTGAGACCCAAACAAAACCTTATTTCAGTTTAGATGAAGACAAATTTTTAGAAACAAAACTGAGTAAAAATATGGGATTTCCTTCCAGATGGGTATGGCACATCCGTGATGGGTGTCGAATCTACCAAAAATAATTCCTATTACTCTATTAAATGGATTTGTAGTTTGAGTAAGTAGGGTCAAATCCACAAAGACTAACAAAATCAATTCTAATCGAATTGATGACCAAAATGTTAAAACTAAAAAAAATGGGGGGTTGAAGTTGTTTGGTTTTGAGAATAAAATAAATTGCAAAAGTAAAAATAAAAATATGAATGCTAATTTTTCGATTGAGGAGTCTCTCAGCGAAGTTGCAATTGATCATCGGCAAAAAGATAACTCTTGAAATATCAATTCATTGTCTTTAACTATAAAATAGCACAGTTAATTCTTTTTCTAAAATCGGGTTGATTGTAGATAGCTAAATCAACTCTCTCAATTATCCAATGCACTTGTAGAAATAGCTAACAAGATTTAATCTTCAAAAAGCATTAAGATCTGAAGAACCAATTTTGATTCAATAAATCATGATAGCACGAATAATTAAATCAAACCGAATAAAATCACGAAGACTTTGAAAGAAATCGTTTGTTAGTAATATTTCATCATATTATGATAGCATGAACATAATTAAAATAACAGTATGTTGAAATCTTAAAAACACCGATTGATCAATTCAAAGTAAATAAAAAGACAACAATTAGAAGCAAACCTGATTTCATTCTAAAATTGAAATTAAAGAACAAATTAAGAACATACCCCCCACAACATGCAACTAGCCTAGATAATTCCTTAATCGAAAGATAAAAACTAACCACACCTAATTTGAATGAAAACTAAAATTGTTATTAAAAAAAGGTGAAGAACACGTTGAAGCTAGAAATAGCCAGCCAAAAGATGTCTCTACTGCTGGAATTTTCAGCCTATTTAATCTAAAAAACAATCCTACTAATTAGGCAAAACACTACCACTTAAAGTAAATGGCTAATTAGGAGTTGCAAATTACCTAAACAACTAAAAATTAAAAAGGAAAAAAATAAAAGGGAATAATGTTTGATGTAATATGGAAGTCTTGAATTGTAGAAGAGGAATAAAACTGAAACTCCAATTTAGTCTTGTACGCGAATTCCTAAACAGCTCAGCAGCAAGGGACAACCTGGACTCTAGGTTAACAAAACACCAAATAGAGGAACCCAACGAAATCCAGCCTGCATTAGCTACTTGGGCTTCATAAAGTATGATTTTTGGGCTTGCATCAGGTCCACTTGACAGCTCCAATTACTCTTAACCCAAAACTGCATATCCTGAGCTCCAGGGTAACTTTCAAACTTGTCAAACTTGCTCCAAAATGGTCTAAAACTCTTCTCTTATGTTAAGAACAGCTTCAACATCAGTTTAAGCCTAAAATTCAGAAAACACCACAAATCAGTAGCATCCAATTCTAAAAATCAACCTAAACTAACATAAACACATGTATAATATGCACGTTATCAATCCGTATAGCCACACTAGGGGCGTATAGGTGCCAACAAGGCCAATGTGGGTCGGGACCAGAGCCCGAAGTAGATCAAAGGATAGATCAAACCAACTAAAATGAAAATGCCAGTAAAATAAATAAAAAAGTGAGTCTCTTTGAAACTCAAAAGCGTACCTTTATACCCGTAATACACTTTGAGGTGATCTCAATGCCTAGAGATAGTATACCCAAAGTAGATGCTGAATTGATGGATTTAGAATCATATAGGTGAATGTTTGTGTGGAAAGAACCTTCCCCAAATCGTAATAATGAAGTTATAATGAAATAAAATGTGGACAAAACCAATGAGGAATGGTTTTCTCCCTATTTTATCACTTCTATACCTCTTCTATACCATTTATATACATACAAAATTGTTGGGAAAATGAAGTATAATGTATGTAATGTTCTTAAAATGGCTCCTCTTGAAAGTGAGGCAAAATGCCTCTACTTATAGGAAAATTGTGTGTTTGAACACAACAAATCCGATTCATGGCTGATTTTAATCAAATATGGTATGATTGCAATCAGGTCAACCTGATTAGTTGCGAGTGGGACCCATACGGGGTCCCTCCAAGCCTTGTGGAGGATTTGGGCCGTATAGGTCAACCTATGGACCTGTACCCCTAGGTGTGACCCATACGGGTCCCTAAAGGCAGTCTGGGTCTCCAAACTCTGACTAAACTCATCTCTGCTATAGTAGGAACACCTCTAATGGATAATACTTGTAAAAGATTGCATCATCTAGCTCTCATCATCATTCGTGAGAAGGACAGTTAAAATCTAATGCTCACAGGAACCTAAACGAAAAATAGTAATTTCTTGATGAGGTTGCGCTAGCTATACTTGAATTTTAGAAACTCTGGTTGTTTCCTTTTACCAATAAGGTTCTAATCCCACTAAATACACATATGTTGAGAGGGTTTGAGGAGCCTTAACTATGACTAATCTTCGAACAAGATTATTTCAATAAAGATACTTGTAGATTTTACCAAAAAAAAGGTTGAATGTTAGAAAAATGTGTGGAGCTCCAAAAACTACATGTATACTTGAAGAGCTGCATCAGTACTTAAATGCCTATGGATGCAATGTAATGGTCGTCTACATATATAATCAAGCTAAAATATTTGGAGGTTGTACTATAAGAGTGTACGACTTAAATCACAGTTTACTGGAATAAAACATTCAGATCAAGCATATAAGCATAAAGAAATTGCAGTAAAGTAAAAGACACAATCAATTTTATATAGTTCCCCCTTATATCAACAAATGATATAAGAAGTACATGTACGGTGCAAGGATCTCAGAGGTTCTTTATTAACGCCTGGAAAAATGGCAAAGCGATGAAGAGTACAACGGCAGTTCGTTATTAGCTTCAAAGAGAACGCATAGAATAAAACCCTAAAACTCTACGCAAAGAGAAGAACTGAAATCTGAATAACAAAAGGCCTCACAAATCAATGATTACAGAGAAACTCTCAAAGCTCATAAACACGTATCAATTCTAGGACCTTAACAGCGCCGTATATAGCCATCTTTAGTAACCATTATCAATAGATTAACCGTATCCACCATCTCATCTTGAATATGCACATGACCGAAATCTCTAAAAGCTTCAAGAACTTTGGAAGCAGTAGAAAAGAGAAACAGAGTAGGCGACTAAAGGGGAGGAAGAGTAGTAGCTGACACTCAACCCTGATCGAGGATATATATAAGGGCTTGATAAATAAATTGGGCTAGAAACGTTATGGGCCAAAGGAATGGGGCTTCAAAGCCACACCTATTTGTATGCCACATATCTCCACCTTCGCTTTGATGATCATCTTCCTAGTACCAGAACAAAGACCTCATTCAACCCTTACACAGGGGTAATAACTAGAGCTACTGCGGGCATAATAGCTTGACTTAAGTCAAGCACTGCACCACTTGCAAATCCCTTAGAGCTGCCTAAAATTTTGAAACAGAAACACACTTTGTTAGTATATTAGCTGGATTTATATTAGTATGAATTTTAACAACATTAATAGAGCCAGAATTGATAACATCTCTTATAAAGTGCAACTTTACGTCTATATACTTGGTTCTTTCATGGAACATGGCATTCTTACTAAGATAAATTGCAGACTGAGAATCACAATTTACATTAACACTTTTCTGTTCAAAACCTAATTCGTATAAAAAAACCTTTTAACCACAAGGCTTCTTTAACAGCTTCTGTCAAAGCAATATACTTAGCCTCAGTGGTTGAAAGGGCAATAATATGTTGCAAACTAGAATTCCAACTAACCAGATTTCCACTAATAGTAAGGCAATAGCCAGTAACTGACCTTCTTTTATCAAATTTATCCAAATTAATCCTAGCAATAGACATGTTTTTAATCTGATTAAGATGATTAAGAAAATTTATAAACCAACTTATTAATTGACAGAAAGACTTTAGAGAGTTGAAGATTCTATTAAAGACTATCTTGATACAAGGACACACGAAGTAAAGAATCCTAATCTCAATAGCAAACTTATATTCAGATTAAGGCATAAAGAGATCTAAAGAAGAGCAACAATCTATAAGGCCTAATTCTGAATATATGTCAATAAAGTCAATTAATTCAATTAAACACTTAATCACAATTTTGTAAACAGTTTTCAAACATGTATTATAATCAAGATTGCTATTAAAACCTATTTTCATGTAAATCAATTCACAAAAAAAATAATGTCTGTAATAACCACATCAACCCTAAAATATGCAATTTTCTACCACAAACACGACCAGACATGCATCAATTATTCTAAGGGAAGATATACTTACAGCGCTTCCAGCAGCTTTCCAAAGCAGTGAATTTATTTGCAAGAAAATAAAAGATCAAGGTAGTACGATATTACCTAACTAAAGATAACTCCTGTAAACATGTACTTACAGATTCCAGAGAGATTTTTCAAATTCAAAAGATCCAAGAGGTATCTCGCAAAATATAGAACAAAATAAGTACCAATTTAAACACAAGAAGTCATATAAACACTCTTAACAATGAAATGCATATAGAATTATAGAATTCCTAAGCGAAGTATTTATACGAATCAGTAAGAACTAGAAATGGTTTTGTAATTCAAGAAACCTCAAAAAAAACTCACAAGATCAAGAACCTATTCGCGTGCAAAATTCAGAATCAACTGAAAATAGAAAACATGCAATAAGAGAAACAGAAAGCTCAAGATCTTAACATGAAAATTAGCTAAACCCTAGAATTATCCCAAGAATAAGTTGATACAATGCTCTGATACCAATCTGTACAACTTAAATCACAGTTTACTGGAATAAAACATTCAGATCAAGCATATAAGCATAAAGAAATTGGAGTAAAGTAAAAGACACAATCAATTTTACGTAGTTCCCCCTTATATCAACAAATCATATAAGAAGTACATCTACGGTGCAAGGATCTCAGAGGTTCTTTATTAGCGCCTGGAAAAATGGTAAAGCGATGAAGAGTACAATGGTAGTTTGTTATCAGCTTCAAAGAGAACGCATAGAAGAAAACCCTAAAACTCTACACAAAGAGAAGAACTAAGATCTGAATAACAAAAGGCCTCACAAATCAATGATTACAGAGAAACTCTCAAAGCTCATAAACACGTATCAAATCCAAGACCTTAACAGCGCCTCATATAGCCATCTTTAGTAACCACTATCAATAGATTAACCGTATCCACCATCTCATCTTGAATATGCACGTGACTGAAATCTCCAAAAGCTTCAAGAACTTTAGAAGCAGTAGAAAAGAGAAATAGAGTAAGCGACTAAAGGAGAGGAAGAGTAGTAGCTGACACTCAACCCTAATCGAGGGTATATATAAGGGCCTGATAAATAAACTGGGCTGGACACCTTATGGGCCAAAGGAACGGGGCTTCAAAGCCACACCTATTTGTATGCCACAGAGAGTATATTTATATTCTTTCTTTTGTGTAATCCACTCTTCTATCTCCCGTGGATGTAGCAAAGATAACTGAACTACCAATTTTTTTTATTGTTTGTTCCATCATATATGTAATAATCAAACATAGATATGATTTCAGGAGGAAGAAAAGCTTACTATTGATATTATAGATGACCGGTATATATGATGAAAAATAGAATAGAAAAGATCAAATTCATAAATTATTCTATGCTCAAAAATTGAAAAACCTGCTACATATGTCGAAGTTGAAATTGAATCACGATATGTCAGATTTCAATCGAGTTCCACGACTTCGGCGACGCCAAGGATCGATAACAAATGATTTGCAGGGTTTCCCCCGTAAGGACAAACTCAAGAGAGAAAGTATGAGAGAGAATCAAAAGTTCCATTAGTCAAGAACGTTCATAGACAGAAAAGTGCGTGTTTGGTACTTATGAAAATAAGTACCTTCTTTTAAGTCTTAATATTTACAGTTAGACCCTCAAACTTATTATTTCTCTTATTATATTCAATTACACAAATTGGATCGAACCGTTCACCCCGATTGACCTACTCATGGGCAGACCAGTTATTTCCAACATCTCCCACTCGAACTTGATGGTTCACATTTCATACAAGGTTATTAAATCTTATTTATGATGTCGAGTCGTGCAATCAACATACTATCATGAACACTTTGTTTTGCACCTGTTAGGATCTACCAAGACAATCTTGAGTGACACTCAACCATATATATTAACATCTTATATTTTAAACGTCTTGCACCCATTAGGGTCTGCCAAGACTATTCTGTAATTGATACTCAACCATATAAGTTAACATATAGTATCTTATAACAATAGCAACATGGACAATTATTCGATGATTTAAGAAAAATTCCTTCGAAATTTGGCTTGTTCAACAATTGTTCTCCAATTTGAGGACTTGTGGATATGAAAAACATGTAAGGCTTCACCAGAAATTTTTTTGAGGGTAGATCAATGTAGATCATTATTTGATAGATTCAAGCTTTCCAAGCTTCGACAATCTTCTATGCCACACGGGAAGTTGCCTTTAATGCCCACTCCTGGAAGTTCGATTCTTACAACTGTAATGCTTGCATAAAGACCCGAGAAGGATCTTCCAGGGAGTGTTTTACAGATTTCAAGCATTTGATATATATGTTTCGAGTGCATCAATATCGTCAAAGACCCATGAAGCTAAATATCGAAAAGGATCTTCCATGGAGTGTTTAATAGATATCAGGTATTCAAGTGAATTCAGTGGAAGGAAACTAGTAAATAGTAAACAAATCATTATATCCAAAGAAATTGGCAATTATTCACCCATTTTAGGCAAGAGAAGAAAAATAGGGGGAAGCAAGTGAAATGAGTAATCGAACGATAGAGTGAGGCGATATACTCGACAACGAATGGATAATAAGAAAAAGGCGGGTACAGCTCTTGAGGTAATTGAAAACGCAGATTTAAGAAGAAGAAGAAGAGGACAAATAACAAGAAAGACGAGCACATAAGAATTTACATCTCATACTACTGCAACAACAACATTAACCCAATGTCTAACAAGGCTCCCGCACAAGCGGGATAAGGGGGGTTTGGAGTATGCAACAATATTTTAAAAAGCATTAGGAGCTAGTCGGGCGGCTGGAGCTTCAAAACTCCTTGGGCGGGGCCTAGACGGAACCTAGGCGAGACTTAGGTGGATTTGTATTTTTTATTTTTAAATATTTATTATATATATATATATATATATATATATATATATATATTCAACTAAAAAGTAAATTATAATAATATCAAATATCAAAAAAAATAATTTAGACCATATTTTAAAAATCACAAAGTGCTAAATGAATGGTAGATACCTCTTTATTAGTGGCAAAGAGCATATTATTTCTCGGTTTGAGACTAAAAGAACAATTTTATTGTCAGGACACTTTAATGTAATTTAGTTTTACCAATTAAACTATTTTTTATTGGTAAACTATGATTATTGTAAACAATTGTATCATAAAATATCAAAATTAGACGCCGCCTAAGCGAATCGGACTAGGCGGTGTCTAGGCGGCAATAAATCGGTCGAGTGCCTGATAGGGCCCTAAAACTGAAAAGTCAGACGGCAAGTCCCAAAATAGCGCATAGGCGGAGATTTTTAAAATAGTGGTATGCAACCTTAACTCTATAATCAGTGGCGGAGCCAGAACTCCGATAAAGGGGAGGTGGCGTTCTTAGAAAAAAGTTTGAACAAAATTTATAACATTGAATAATAAACGGCTTGATAAAAAAAAAATAACTTAAACGAACGTGATGCAGTCAATTTCTCCTATTCTACGAAGATATAAATTCTATTTGTTATTCAATTTACTATGACAAGAATCAATTATCAAAACAAAATAATACTTAAAACTACATTTTCAATTGTAAGAAATTCTAGTAATAAATAACTCTCCAAATAGTTAATTTTTTTTATAAAAATCAATTTATCAATGTACGAATTATATGAGAAGCTATAACTTAAAGAACTTTCAGAGTCTCATATTCGAACTCATCTTCCAAGGTTAGTCGACTATATATAAAAAAGACTTATCGATAAGGTTGAAGTTTACATATTGCAGAATTAGTCAACAAATATGATACTTTTCAACATTATTTTCAATTCAAATATAAAAGAATTCAAATCCAACATATTTTAGAATTTGTTGTGAATAAACAAAATTAATTAAAATAAAATACAGTTCAAGGTAAGCAACACAATATAATAAGTATAAAATTACCCCTTTATTTTCAAAAGTTTGACATTTTAACATTTTATGGATTTTTTTTTTAAGTTTGAATATGTTTTTATTATAATTTTTTTAGTTTACCCTTGTGTTAATTAAAAGTGAGATAATTGATTATAAGTAGGAATTAAGAAGAAAAAGAATTTTTATATAAAATATTAAATGATAAATTAGTCATTTTAATAGTATAATAAATATTTTATTGGTTTTGATGATTCAGTTAAAGTGACAAACTTTTGAAAATGGAATGAGTACTTTTCTTATTTTAAAATAAAATATCTTGTATATTTAGGATAACTACTCCTAAGTGTTAAATACAAAAAAAAGGGAAATTGTCAAAAAATATACATGTCCTACTAAAATATTTATAAAATTGACCATTAAGTTAAATTATTTATATAACTACTATCGAACCATAAATAATTTATAAATTAATAAAAACAAGAGAAAATAATGACACGAATACGATCTGACCAGATAACTACTAGACGATTACTAGATATTTATCAGATAAATATCATACAATTACTAAATGATTACCAGATATTTATTAAAAAAAATGAGACCATATTTTTATAATTATTAACCCCTATTTTTATAAACTTATAAATTATAAATCAGAATCCCCAATAGAAGCCATAAAATATGTAATGGCCTTGATCCAAAAAAAACCCTAATCAGTCTCTTGGATAGTAAAAAGGGAAATGTGCCGTCCTTTTCAACCACATTTTCTCTTCTATATATTTGCTACTTTATATTACATAAAATAGCAAATGTAAAAATAATAATAAATAAATAAATAAATATAAAAAAGTTTTTCCTGTGCCTTCATGCCCATCAATGGCTTCCTCTCCAATTTCTTCCCCTCTAGATTTCTTATTTTGAAGGTGAACTCAATGTAGCATGAAAAAGAAGAAAATACAACAGGGAAGAAGATGAGTAAACGGTGGCAATCATTGTTACAAACTTGCAATCAGTAGCGAAAGCAACATAGAGAGGGTAAAATTTTCCGGCGGAGGGGGGCCGGCCGCCACCCTTTGGCTACACCAATTTCGGTAATTACAAAAAGATTGTTTCCAATTGACCTTGAAGTTGCTAACAACTATTTGTGACTTCATAATAAAAAAAAGCCGACACAGTTTAACGACTCATTTTACTTTAATCCGTCATAATCTAAAGCCAAAGAATAGTAAATCTCTCGCCCCATCAAAATAATCTTCAAATTTACATCTCAAACTTAAAAACCTTTTTTATTGTATAAAAATCGGTTAATTTGTTTAAGCAATTAACTCAAAGGAGCAAAGGAGGATTTGCGGCGAGATTACAGGCGAGGGTAGATGGAAGAGTGGGAGTAGCGACAAGGAGAGGCGAGGGATCCCTGAGATTCTGCTTTTCATTGAGCTGTAAAAAGAAAAAAATGGGGAGATAGTAGTTGGAGATCAAAATAAGTTTATGGGAACTTTTAAAATATAATAAAAAGAATAGGTACGCAAACAAGGATCTTTCAGAAATTTTTTGAAACTCTTACCACCATTTCCACATGTAAAAATCCCATTGGTTTTACTTTTCAACTTGTGCCATGTGGAGGCGCGTGTTGTACACTCACCAAAGTATAGCTGGTTCAGTTGCGTTCAAGCGGCATATAGTTGCCAAGTTCAAGGAGGTAATAGGTCCTTTTGAAAGTTCAGATGGGCAATAGGCTATTTGAGCCAAGTATTGGCAGGTTTTTATGAATTAGGCCTTAAAGTTTGTATTAGTTTGTATTAGATTACATTTGGATGTTGTTTGAGTTACATTTAGTTATTAATTCTAGATCCTTCTAATTACAACAACAACATTACCCCAATGGCTCCCGCACAAATGGGATAAGGGGGGGTCGGGTGTACGCAACCTTACCCCTGTAATTACAGAGAGGTTGTTTCCAATTGACCCTGAAGTAGAGTTGCAAACAGCTATCCGTGACATCACAATAGAAAGAAGCTCAGACAGTTTAATGAATCATTTTGCTTTAGTCCATTATAATCTAAAGCCAAAGAATGGTGAATCTTTGGCCCCATCGAAATAATGGACAAAAGATCCTTCTAATTAAGTAGTATAATTAGACAATTATGATATAATTTTCATTTGAGTTGAGATCAATAAAAGTTAGTTTGTTATTTTTCCTCTCAACTTACAAATCCTCTTTAGTTCATGATGGTTTTAGAGCATAGGTTATAGGGATTAAGAATATGCTAATTGGAGTTGAAATAGAGAAGAGAAAATACATAATTGAAATAGAAAAGAGATCTGGGAAAAGGTTTTAAAAGATATTAAGCTCCAACAATGGTTTAATCAGAGTAAACAGAGTGGAAAAGCTCCTGCGATACAAAATGGAACAATATTCAAAGAAATTTGAAGAAATCAAGAGATCTAAAATTTGATTTGAATTGGAAAAAACAAATCGGAAGAGCGATAGAAAATGAGAAAAAAATTATCCATAAGGGAAAGCAGATGTTGAGGCCAAACTCACCAAAGAAACAACAACAATTATCATAACACATTTCTTGATATGTGGGTGATTAAAGTGCTATTGCGACACCTGAAAATTTTGCTCAAAGTTCTGAAAATGTTGCAACAATAGATATCACAACACATTTCTTGATAAATGGTTGGTTTTTCTCTCCTTACAAAAAGTTGCTTTTTCAGCACATTTTGTACTAATCTCTAAATTGTTGCTTTAATTAACTGTCGCGACACTTAGTTCCATATGCCACTCTTTCTATGGTGTTGCAAGAAAAAACCTCAGTGACATGGTTAAATGGCCTTTAGTTTGTATTAGCAACACTTAGGAACCAATTGCATCACTTTTAATAACATTTTTGTTTCCATTTGCAACTTTTTTATACTAAGGCAACTCTTTAATATTACACTTTATTTCATAATTACAATACATTTTATGTTATTGCAATACTTTATTGAAAAAACTTTTGTTCCCATGCAACACTCATATACAATACTGTGATTCCTTTTTTATTTAACACATTGTATTGGAGTGACTTGATTTTAATGTTTTTGCAACACCTTCAATGTTAAAGATGCAATATGTAATAACATTAATTTATTATATATATGAAATACCTTAAGAATTTATATTAATATTATTAAACATTAGTCAAAGAGAGAGTTCTTACAACTAACCTTCAGAATATGAATTGTGATCTGGCTCTGCCATAGGTGGTGGCTGCAAGACAGAAAGAGCGTCAGGGTGACTAGCCGTGTGACCGGCGTAGCCTCTCATATGCTTAAGTAAAGGGTATGAAAGAGGAGGTAAGGAGATTTTGGGTTAAGAATGTGATACCTGATGTTGAGGGTGAACCCCTATTTTATAGAGTGTAGTATTTAGAGTAGGAGTGTACTTGCTTTTCTGGCGGTGAGGAGTCCTTGCTGGCCAAGGATCCTGATTAGGCCTCACTTCCTCTATAGGAGGATTCTTCTTATTTATCCGTTTAGGAAAGGAACAATGTTCCAGTTTATCTGAATAGGAAAGGGAGTTGGTGGTGAACTCTACATCCTTATCAAGGCGGTTCAACCTTGACTCTTCACTCGGCAGGCCGAATGGTCATCCGACTTCTAGGCCAGCTGGAACTCAAGTGCCACGTAGTTGCTCCACGCAATATTTGATAAATACCGGATTATCAATTATAATATAGAATCAATAATAAGCAGCTAAAAGTCTTGTTTTCAAAGAATCATTTTCATCTCAAATATTATAAGTAAATTGAATGGAAACAGTTATTAAAGGATGTTGAAATTTGTCATAGATGCTGCCGGGAAAGAGAATATAGCGTACATTTTTTAGGGGACAGAACTTTGGGACCTCCTTAATAGTTTTAGTTTAGTTTGGGATCGAGGATTTAGAAAGTAGAACGGATAGTGTTTTTGTATATGATATAATTCAAAGGAGTGACCTGAAACGTCAAGGATTTATTTTATTTTTCAGATTGTTGGGATTAAGAACTTTATTAACATAGAGTGGGAAGTTAAACTGAAACATATCTATCGTGAGGGGAATAGATGTGTAGATATGATGGCAAGCGTTGTATTCTCGCTGCCATTCGGGCTTTATACTTTTCAAGAACCTGTTCCATGAATCATATTTTTACTAGTGGACAATCTTGTTGGGGTCTCTTTCCCTAGATTTTTTTCGCTTGTTGTTTTTTAGTACCTTTTTTTATATATAAAAAACGAAACAAATAATCAAATTGTTATCATTAGCAAGTTAATGAATGAAGATTTTATGTTATGCACCTGGCTTTCTACATTATTCTCCAATTAAAGGGTTGAGAATTTATTAGGGAGAGAGCAAGTATACTTATTAGCTAATGACAAATAGCTAGTAGAGCATTTTTTTTTTCTTAAAAAACGTACAAATTACAAGCTATATTGTCCCTTCAGTTTAAAAAGGAAAACAAAAAAAATGTTAAATAATAACATATACTTTGAAAAATGAGTCTTCATTGCTATCAATATCCATGAAGTTCGACACCTTAGCACCTCATCTGCATACACAAAGAATAGTTTGAAATTATATAATACAATACAATAATTTTTGAAAAAAAAAGTCTTAAAGCATCCATTGCCCCTCAAACTTGGCATGTTTTATCACATGCCACCCCCAGCTTCTAAGTGAATCACTTTACCTCATAAAGTTGGCAAAATTAATACAGTTTATCCCCCTCAATGCCACGTGTCAACTTCTGATTGGACTGAGAAAATTTAAAAAAATGGAATATTTGAAAAGTCAAATCAACCAGAAACTGACACGTGGCATTAGGGGGGGCAAACTATATTAGTTTTGCCAACTTTATGGGATAAAGTAATTCACTTAAAAGTTGGGGGTGATATGTGACAAAACATGCAGAGTTCGGGGGCAATAGATGCGTTTGGCCAAAAAATAATGATGAATACAGGGTGAAAATATTACATCTCTTCTGCATATTCGTGAAGCATGATCTTCGCAACGTTCCTTTATTCTTTGAGGTGTGTCGTCTTTATATAATCTGCTCATGCAATCGTTTTTGTTCAATTCCAAACACTTGTGGCAAAGATTTTCTCCACTAATTTGGATCGGAGCAGTGCGTGCTTCTACTAAGTTAGTAACAAAAATAACCAATAATGCTACAATAATCACTTTTCTCTCCATTTTCATTTTTTGTCAATACCTTCTCTACCACTTACATATATTGGGCATTGTTGCATCCACTTAAAATTTTCTATTATTATTGGTTATCCTAGTAACTCGATCAAATCTTCAATTAGCACTTGTATCATCAGTTTGCTAATAATTAGCTTGGACTACTTCTCATACTATTTAAGGCCATAGGCCTACGTAAAAATTTGATGAGATACATACATTATTTTAAAGAGAAATTATTGGAGTAATTTATTTTAATCATTTTATTTCATAACCACGATAGACCATAGATTTTTCAAAAATTATCACATTCAACTATATATAACAACTCATTTTGTTGCAAAATTGTGTTTTTCACATCAGTTTTATTAGTTATCCATCTGGGATCATTATATAATAAAATACAACACATTTAATAACAAAGATCTAATAGACTTATAGCAGTAATTTAACAAACTTATAGAAGATGTAAAAAGACTTATAATAAACTTATAATAGATATATAACATACTTATAATAAATTATAGTATATCGATATAAAGTTTTTAAGAAAATATCACAATGATTTTCATTTCGAAGATTAAAAAAAGAAACGAAAAAGAATTTTAAAAGAATATGTCAAAGAAAATAAACAGTTTGAGAGATAAAAGTGAAATAAAATTAAAATATCAAGAAAGAAAAAGCGAGTGGCGCATATAAGACTGGAGTCATAAGTAGTGTGAGGTTTGTCCCAAAACTTCAAATGTATGAGGCAAAACTTTAACCCAAAACTATATTGACTCACTAGCCCCCATTTTATGTCTTTTAAATTGTCCATATACAAATATTATAAAGAGTGTTTCACGTGTACAATATGTGAACATGTTTTTTTTGTACTGTCTTGAAAATAATCACAGATGACATTTTCTGCTGGATATTTTAAGTAAATATGTAGCGGGCTTTAAACATTGTAAGAGCCACAATTCATTGCCTCGTCTACCTTTTGGGTCCAAGGCCCATTGTCTATTTGTCTTCCAATTATAACACAACTAGACTTATTCACAGGCTGGGCTCTACCCATCAGGCTCGGTGTGAGCCATGTCTTGTTGGCCGGACTAGGACATCTTTTTTTAATTAAGTCTGGCTCGAGCCGGCCAGACTAATAATAAAAGAAAAATTGTTTTACATTTTAATATATCCACTCATTCTCAAGTTCTCAACTAATGACCCATTGAATTAGTATAATGGCCAATGGGGCCTAGTGCTTTTTATTTCGATCTATGGGCTGAAGTTTTAAGGCATACATATTCTCAAACTCTATTTTGTTTTTTTAAAATTTTAAAAATATTCTCTGTTTAATTCGTTTTTAAAAAGAGGATTAATTTTTTTTATTTGAAAATGGGGTTTGTGGTTTCAAAATATAGCAAACATATGACTATAAAAAAATCCTCAATTTGAAAGGGTAATCATATCCATTTGAACTGAAATTTTGCAGGTTGATTAATAAAAATACAATGCACTTCCATAATAATTTTTGAAATTTTTTGAGAAGTGTAGATATTTTTTATTTAAAAGACGGATAATTTTGAAAAATCATGATAAAATGAAAATCTACGAAACTTATTCAAATCTTGATATATAATTCATAAATAATAAGGTTAATTTACAGGAATGTTGAATTAGTTAAAATACTATTTGTAATATTAGAAAAGAGACATTTTGTAAATTTTTTTCTTTGTTTGATAACGTTTTAAACTTCAGTCCTCGTTTCGAAAACAAAAATTTTATGATCCTCTTTTTTTAAAATGGCCAAAACAACAAGTATGTTTTTGAAATTTAGCCTTTGTTCTTCAAATATCACAGCCGCACTCTCTCTCAAACCCTTCTTCCTTTTGTGTTTTCCCTTTTCATTTTCTACTGATATATAGTTTTTGCCACTTGTCCTCACCTACTAAAGTTGTAGCCCTTTTCCTCTGCGTTTTTTGGTTTCTTCATTACCGCTTTTTTCCTAGCAGCTTTACTTGGTTGTGTCTTTTTCTTTTTTTTTTTTTTTGATCAATGTTATGTCTTTTTCATTATACAGCAGTTGGATCTCGACGAACATCACAAGTGAGTTGATTCACTCTTTTTAGAAATGTTTCATGTTTTGGTGATAGATTAGGTTTTAGATTATTTAGATTATTATTGTTTGATTTTACAAATCTCATCTTCACAAAAAAAATTAAGTAATGAAGCCATAAGATTTCAAATTATCTACCAGATCTTTTACTTTGTGGGTAAAAAAAAATTATTTCATAAGGTTTTGACTTTCGCCTTTTAAGCTCATAATAACATTAACATATGTTAATATAGTTTTTTGCTTGGATTTTTGCTGGTCAAGATGCTAATTTATGCATTTATTTGTTATAGATAAAAATGGACAATAGTTTAGTTCAATCTAGTGTTGTTGCTCGGAGTACTTAAAGTGTTGTAGCAAGTACAGTCACTGCCGTTGCTCCAAATGCACAAAGTGTTGCTGTTCTGAGTACTCAAAGTGTTGTAGCTCTAGATGCTCAAAATGGTGCTGCTTCATATGCCCAAAATGCTGCACCTAAAAATGTAGTTGTTGGTGTTCAAAAAAGGCTAGTAGATCCTAAGCCAGTAGATGATGGTTTAAATGAGTACAAAGGTGCTCGGAAAAGGCCAAAAAGGACATCAAATGTTTGGGAAGATTTTACTGAAATTGTCATAAATAATGAAGTTAAAGCCCAATGTAAGTATTGCAAAGATTTTTTTTTTCGGAGTATCTACTGTTGGCACTTTCACACTTGAAGCGTCATATACCAATTTGACTTGGTAAAGTGAATGTTGATATAACAAATTATTTAGTGAAAACTGATACTCATGCTGCAACTGGTAATGTTACTGGTTCATTGAAGTGTTACAAGTTTGATAATGATGAATTATGTCGATGCATTTTATTGTTTACTATTGGAGGTAGTCATTTGTTTACTATTGTTCAACAAAAGGGATTTAGGCTTATGATGTCTAGGGCTAATCCTCAGTATAAACCCATCAATAGGCACACTACTAAGAGAGAATTGGTTCATGTGTATGCTAGTGAAATGGTGAAGATAAAAGAAAAACTATCGAATGCAAAAGGTCGTTTGTACTTGACAACCGATAATTGGAGAAATGAATTTACTAGGCAAGAGTATATTTGCATTGCTTTTCATTTTGTTGATAGTGATTGGAATCCTCAGAAGTTTATAGTTCGGTTTAGGGCTTTGACACCTCCATATGATGGTATCAACATTGTTGATGAGATGTTTTTGTGTTTGTCCCCATGGAATATTGATCACAAAATTTTCACTGTCACTATTGATAATTATAGTTGCAATGACTCAATGCTTAATTTCCTTAGGGTTCATTTGAATGCATGAAAGTGTCTTGTGTCAAATAGTGGTTTTTTCAAGTTCGTTATTATGCTCAAATTCTAAATCTTATTGTACAAGCTGGTTTGGAAGTCATTAAATGTCCTCTTGATAGAATCCATGACATGATTAAATGCATTTATCGGTCTTCTAAGCGAGCAAAAAAGTTCTTTGATATTGTAGAAAATGATTTTCAGTTGTAAATCACAAGAAAATTTAGACTTGATATGATTGATAATGTTCTTTACTATAAAGATGAATTGGAATATTTTTGTGGCAGTTACCGCACTCTGGGAACTTTTGGGTTGTCATCTTGTGAATGGGATAATGTTCAAGTTATTCATAAGTTCTTAAAAGTTTTTTATAATGTCACAAAGATGTATTCTGCTGTAAAAGTCCCACATCAAATTTATATTTTAAAGGTGTTTGGATGATTGAGAAGACTTTTGTTGAAGTGACTAGTGATGAAAACAATGTCTTGTGTGCTACTGTGGCTTCAATGCGTGCTAAATTTGACAAATATTGGAGTGATTACAATGAAGTTTTAAGTTGTGTTCCATTGTTAGATCCTCGTTGCAAAGAAAGATTTTTATTGTTTTGTTATGGTAAAATTTATGGAAAAGACATGAGCTCATATTATGTTCAGAAAACTGTTGATAGACTACATAGTTTGTTCAAAGAATATGAGGATCCTAGAACTTCTAGTGCTAGAACTTCTTGTGGGGTGAATCATAATGGTGATTTTGGTCATCCGGTTGTGAACAGTTTGTATCGAAATGGAAAAAGCTGATGCAACTTTTCTTGTCATATATTTTTGCAACTTTCCGTCGACACTTTTCCGAAGTAACATTATTCATAGACACCTCTCCGTTGATCATTGGTAAGATTTCTATTTTTTCTATTGATATGGCTCTCTGTACATAAACAAAATATAGTGATTAGAGTTAGAGAAAAAAAATACATGAATCCTGATACGCATGACATCTATTAAATATATGAATGGTTGAGATATACAGGATTTTCCAAAGTCCAAGCTATATTCGTTATACAAAAAACAATTATACCTATCAATAAACATTAATCAAATAACAATAATGGATTTACTTGGGTGTTTCTCCACTATTTTTAAATGGGGAATTAGCTACCCTATCATTGGAAGCATTTAGAATGTACTACAAGTAGTATAGTCATGAAGAACTAGTTATGTCTTATTTGCATGCAAACAATCCCTCAAGTAAATGTAAATAACATAAAGTTAATATTTAAAAATCACAATGTTGGGAAACAATGATCCAGAAGAAGACTATCCAAGGTAAGATCCGGATCGTGTTTGAAGTAAACAAAACCTCTAAGTTTAAGAAGAGCATCCGAACACATACTGAAGACAAACAAAACCCTAAGTCCATGGTGAGAGCATCCGGCTAGAGTTTGGAAAGGAAAAGAACTTCTAAGCCCTTAAAAGCAGCATCCAGAGAGGAAAACTGATTGAAGAGCATTCGGTATTAGTATGAGTATGAAGACATTCGGAAGACTCAACTATCAAAACAAAGGGAATACTCAAATATTCAAAATTCCCTCCATATTGGTATGCAGTCAAAATCCCCTTTACCTTGGAGAATGAAAAAGTGACAGCTTGCAAGCATTTCAGAAAAGGACAAAAGGACTGACGCAGAAAGAGAAAAAGGCAACAACCTTTTAAACCTAGACCAATAGCAAGACGCATGCAACTCACACAACTGAAAAAGTTTGCCTAGAATTTGTCAGTGCATAAAAAGCTAAATAAACGCCAACTAACACCATTGTCTCACTAATCCCAATAATTCAAATGGGTCAATTGATGAGTCTAACGGACTAATCAGCGGCTCCAGAAGCGCCATATCATATCTGATCAATGGTGAAGATTCAAGATAACCCCAATGGTACACAACGACTACATTTATGATCGAAACCTATAAAAGGGAAGCTTCACAAGTTGAGAATATGCTAGTTTATTTTACAAAAGTATAACAAAAAGAAATTTGGTATTTCAATCAGTTACAAAATACCTCCAAGAACACAACTATATAAATTCTGTTTGTAAGAACTCTCAAGTGAAATTATAAACTTGAAGAGTTCGAAAACCCATCTTTGAAAAAGATCAATTGTAAAATCTCATACTTGGGTGAGTATTGAGATTGGGATTCAGCTTAGAGTTGGTGCTTTAAGTGGTATATCCATGTAGGACTCAACTTAGACTTGGATAGTTTAAGTGGTATATCCTACTAAAGAAAGAGGACTCAGCCAGAAGTTGGTGTTTTGGTGGTATATCCTACATCCGGAAGAGGGGTCACCGTCTCGAGACAAGCTCAAGAGGACTCAGCTAGAAGTTGGTGATTTTAGTGGTATATCCTACATCCGGAGGAGAATAAATCTCCAGAGACAACTATAAGGCTTGATTCCTATCCGTTTAAAGGAATCCACTAGTGGATAAAACTCGAAGGAGGAAACACCGGGGACTGGAGTAGGCGGAATCGAACTAGGATAAATCTCTCAAGTTTGAATTTACTTACCCTGCCTTTACTTTAAGTGCATTTAAATTTACTCATATTTGCATCATTCGGATTCGTTACATCTGGAACATACCAAACACGCTACACAAGACTTTTTATAAGTCTGTAAATTCCACAAAAAGGGTCATTCAACCCCCCATCTGACCCTAAATACACACACAGGGACCAACACACATATAAAACAAATTTAAAGCCACAGTTAGACACAATCAATATACACATACACAACAAACTCATACAACAGGTTGAAGGAACATAATTAATGAACAAAAAGTATATATGTGGAGTTCACATATATACTTATTCTCGGTCTTGTTCGAGTTCATAACCATGGGAGGTTGGCTATGAACTCTATGACTTATTAAGGCGGTTTGACCTTGACTCTTCACTCGGTAGGCTAGATCGTCAGCCTGCTGCGAGACCAGCTAGCATTCAAGTGCGACGTAGTTGTTCCATGCGGTATTTGATAAATGCCGGATTATTTTATATATAAAATTTTGCTGTAAAACTGCGATTTCTGCTTCAGTTTTAGTAGTTATCCATCTGGAATCATTATATAACAAAATACAATACATTTAATAGACATATAACAAAAATCTAATAGACTTATAACAGATATATAGAAAACTTATAATAGATTTATAACAAACTTATAATAGACTTATAAAAGATATATGACAGACTCGTAGCATATAAAAAAAAGTTTTCCAAAAAATATTATAGTGGATGCCGTTTTGAATAAAAAAAGAGACGAAAAAGAGCTCTAAAATAGAATGTAAAGAATGAACGGTTTGAATGATAATTGCAAAATAAGTTTCAAAAAATTAAGAAAAAAAGTAGGTGAGATGTACGTATAAGAGTCGAGAGAGGTTTATGGTGGAAAGTAAATTTGTAAATATGTAACGTAAAAATGTCATACATGTTATGAGGCAAAAATTTGAGTTATCAAAATTATATCAGACATCATATCAGTGCAGATTTTGGTATACGGTAAAATTGGTATAATTAGTGGATTTATCAATTTTTTGTTTTTTAAAAAATATATATTATTTAAAAATATTAATTTACACATGAGTAAAAAATAAATAATTTGGCATATTCTAAGTATAATTCTACCTTATATCTCTAAATCATTGTGTTAAGTTTGTTAAAATAGCTCTAGAATTATTCTAGATCATTTCAACTCGTGAGACTTTCAGTGGCTATTGCGACGCTTACTAAGTGTTTTGCAATTCTTTTTGGGTCTATTGCGACACTTTTTAGATCTTTTACAACCATTCTGAGTATCGCTATATACTTTATAAAAAACCATTTTTTAGTGACGAGATTGGTTCGCGGTAAAACCATTCGAACCAACTAGTATGGTACGATTTTTATATCATTGCCCAAAACTATATTGACACACTAGCCCCCATTTGTGTGAAATTCCACATGTCTTTATAAGGTGAAGCCTTATTTATATTTTGGGCTTCATTTTGGGTCATATGTTCACAACATAACACAAAAATCCATTTTTAATTAGGCTTCTTACGCAAATGGCCACCAAATCAAAGTAATTTGGCAAATGCCAAAACAATATATAAAAAACTCAAAACATGAGAAACTAATTACAAAGATACCGTTTAATTTAAAAATATTCACAAAGATACCATACCACTAGAACTAAATGTTATTTTTTTATAAAATAATCATCGTAAAAAAATACAGATCTATTATATATCTACTAAATATATGCTAGATGTCATTAAATTCCATAAAAAAACTGTTAAAATTAAGATACATTAGATATTTACTAGACATCTCAGAGTGATCTACTAGATATTTACTAGATATTATATTTTATAAAACAATCATCGTAAAAAAAGATAAGGATCCATTTATAATTTGTTAAATCATCGTATGCTCGTCTATTATATATCTATTAAATATATGTTAGATGTCATTAGATTCCATAAAAATGTTAAAATTAAGATATACTAGATATCTAACACTGATCTACTAGATAGCTACTAGATGAATACTAGATAAAAATTTTTGAAAATGTTAGTGCATATTATTTCAAAGATAAAAATAAGACGAATAAAAAATTCTAAAGTGGCATGTTGAAAAAATAAACGGTTTGAGAGATAAATGAAAATAAAAAAAAAATTAAATAAAAAAATGAGAAAAAGAGGTGGACGGTATGGTGTTATAAATAAATTAGAAAGGAAATATAGATATGTAATTAATTTTAATTTGATAGTGAATCGTGTATATTTCGTAAAAACATCTAAATTTTTGACAATTTCCCCTTTTAATTTTCACAAGTTGAATTTTTAATTTACATGTTAATAATTTTGTGTCTTGCAAAGTGTCCATATAGAAATTACGATAGAGTGTTTCACGTGCACAATATGTAATCATGTTCTTTTTCATGTATGGTCTCACAAATAAGGGAAATATATGTAAATACTAGGAATTTTTGTTTATTTATCCAACTTGCTTTTATTTTTTCTGTTTGTCATATTTTAGAATTCTACACTTTTTTTTTTTTGTCTCCTTTCTCTCAACTCATTGAACAAAAAATTCTATCTTATATTTAATTTAATTTTCATAACTTAAAATGATCCGTTAATTTTTTTAATATGAGTCTTTGGAATATTTTATATGTCATATTTTTATTTTTAAAACGAAATCCATATTGAATATTTTTTTGGTAAAATTTTTTTTTACAGCCTTCTACCAATTTACCACTTTTTCGTAAAGAGAAGGAAATCAAATGGAAACATATATCTATCGTGAGAGGAGTAGATGTGCTAATATAATAGCGAGCTCTACATTCTCGTTGCCACTGGGGCTTTATACTTTTCAAGAACATGTTCCATGAATCATATCATTACTAATGGATGGTTTTGTTGGGGTCTCTTTCCCTAGATTTTTTGTCGCTGGTAGTTTGTGAACTTCTTCATATATTTATCAAAAAAAAATTGAAAAATAAAACAATCAAATTATTATCATTAGCAAAGAGAGTAAGTATACTAATGAGCAAATGGCAACTAGCTAGTTAAGCATTTTCTCTTAAAAAACGTACAAATTACAAGTACTATGGTCCCTTCAATTTAAAGAGGAGAACAAAAAAAATGGTAAATAATAACATATACTTTGAAAAATGAATCTTCCGTGCTATCAATATCCACGAAGCTAGACACCTTAGCACTTCGACTGCACACACAAAGGATAGTTTGAAATTATATGATTAATGTAACAAAATAATTTTTGAAAAAAATAATAATGAATAGAGAATGAAAATATTACATAGCTTTGGCATGCCTGTAAAGCCTCATTTCCACAACGTTCCTTTCTTCTTTGAGGTGTTTCATCTTTATATGCTCTATTTATGCAATTATCTGTAGTCAGTTCCAAACACTTGGTGTATTCTATGTTTAAATCACTACTTTGGATCGGGATATTGCGTGTTTCTACTAAATTAGTAACACACATAATCAATAATACTGTTGTAAATAATATGAATATATATGAATATAAATAATACAAAAGTAGAGCATATGAGAGATGAAGAGAAAATATGAGAAAATATGTAATATGTTTTATCTTTCATTGTATACATTCCATGAAAAGGAGTCTATATTTATAGATTAATACAAGAACTTGTAGAGTCACAAGTTACACATTTTAATGGTTGAAGTAATGGGTAATAATAGTTATCCAACTATTATAATATATATTATATTTATAACACTTCCCCTTTGGATGACTATGCATTTTCGCGAATGGGACATTGCCTAGTTAAAAACCTTACTATGGAAAATCCGGTCGGACAAAACCTTTGGTTAAGGGAAAAAGAGTGCAATGTTTACTTCCCCTCTTCGTTAGAATATGATTATACAATATGAATATATCTCATTAAAACCTTGCTAAGAAAAACTCAGTGGGATAAAAACTTAGCGAAGGAAAAAGAGTACAATATTCATATGCAATATTACTTCCCCTCAAAAACATTGGTCAAGATATATCCTTCAGTTGACGCATCCCAGTATTATGAACATGTATTCTGTATCTATCTCTTTTAATGTAACATCTTTAGTTGAGCAATACGGGAGATATTATCTTCATAATTATCATTGGACCTTCTTTGGATATTGAATCACCGCACGACGCCAAATTGTCTTAATTCGTGCATAGATCTTTCAGCCGTATTGAATAACGTTCTTATTTGACATACATTTCTTGTAATTTTAAACTTTCAAAGATTTTCAAGTAAATATCATTATCATAATATATGTTAGCTTAACAACATCCATCAAGTGTCTGTAAATTTTCTTACACTAAAAATTGATAAGATATATAAAAGTCATACCTTACCACATAAGAATATTTCCACATAATATAAATAAAAAAAATAAATGAATATAAGTATAAGAAAAGATATTAACAAAATAGGTACTATGAAATTTTCTTTTCTTGAGTTGTATCTTAATTTCCAATTTGTCAATCACTTTTGACATTTCTCGAACATTTTATAGTCCATGATCGATAGTCACATTCTCAATATTTGTTGCCACATATATAGGCAAAAAATGGTATACAACTACTATATCGTTATTCCATCTTTTACTTGTACTAGTATAATTTATTTCAATTTCCTCATTTTTAATAACTTCTGGTGTTTGCACTTCAGGTGCTAATACTTCTGGAAGAAGTGTATTTATGTCAGTACACTTATCCTTAGTGAGATTATATTTATTGTCGACAATTTTTCTTTCTCTAGGATTTTTATCATTTAAACTAATTGGCCATCCACGCTTCAAGCGTGTTACAACGCTATTTTAATTTATTCTTCAGAAATTTCAATACGAATTAACTTAGGATCCATAAAAATTAAAGATGAAGCATTCCATAAATTTTTCTTTTCCAAAATTGTCTTTCTATTTTTCTTCCCCTAATTTTGGAAAAATGCTTTCGTCAAAATTACAATCTGCAAATCTTGCAGTAGTTATATTATTTTTAAAGGCTCGAGATACTTAATTATTGATGGAGATTCTCATCCAATAAAATTTCATAATCTCCTTTAAGGACCCATTTTGGTATGTTTTAATGAAGCCATAGGCACATAGACTACATAACCATAAAACTATTAGATGAGAAATATTGAGCTCATGATCAAAGCTAATTATAGGGGAAATTAAATAATCAAAATAGTTTCTTGGTCTTAAATATATACAAGTTGCTGCTACATGCATTATTACATACCCTTATACAAATGCACAAAAATTTGTTCGCATAATCAGTGGTCATGCAATTAATTGCAGACGTTTGACAAATAATTCTATTGGAGTATTTTGAGTATAAATATATGCTACAAGATATTAAACCTTTTATCTCAACTGACATATAAAAACATATATGCGACCATCTAGTCAAAGCATCAACTTTAGGTTCTTGTACTTCTTCAGGAAGTGACTGAATTAAAAACTAAATGGTTTAATCATGGATGAATTGGTCCATATATATATCACAATGTATGCGTTTAAATGTTAGAGACTCAATTATGACCTTACTTCTGGAAGGTTTTATTATCAATTTTCCTTGTGAACAAGCAACACAAATTACATTGAACTTCTGGTTCTTTTAATAGACATCCATATACATTTTTACAAATTTTTCTCATCATTATCAAATCATGATTGTGCCAAATTTTATAAGTATTTCAATATATATGCTTCAAGTTTGTCATCAAATTAGCCTGTAAATATATTTGTACCATCCAGATATTCTACTGTCCTCACTCACAATTTTAATATAATATTTAATTCGCGAATATTTTTAACTTTTAATAATCTTTTGTGAGGATTAGAGAGAAATAAGGTATTATTTATAATTATCTTTGTCCCATTTGAAATACTCATATTGGCTCTTCTAGGTCATTCAACTTTTTCCTTTAATACATTATCAATACTTACTCTTTTTGGACCATTCAACACTTTTTCTCTCATGGTACATTATGTTGGCTATTCTGGAGAATTTAAAATTTATTTCCCCTTATTACATTAATATTGGCTCTTTTGGAGCATTCAACAATTTTCGTGTTTACCCAATATCATGTTAACATTTTCATTCATTTTCATATATAAATTTATTTCATTCTATAAACTTCAATTTTATAGTTAAACTGGCCAGAAAGTATATGTACCATGAAGACATTTTTTTATTACTTCACTTACATTTTCAAATATATTCATTTCTGCGAACATTTTAAAACTCAACAAATATATGTGAGAAGTTGGGGAATATAATGTATTATTCATAATAATTATCCCATTGGTAGATTAACATTCGGTCTTCCGGACCATTCAATAACTTGTTTGTCCCCTTAACATATAATATTAGTTTTTTCGGAGCATTCAACAATTTTTTTTGTTTCTTAAGTACCTTACTACTAGCTCTTTTGGAGCATTGAACTAATTTTTATCTCCTTAGTACACTAATTCTGGCTCTTCTAGAGCCTTTTTATAATTACTTCACTAGCCTTGACGTCAATCAATATCAGAAAAAATTCATTTCCTTTTATCAAAATATTTCAATTCGATTTTCCATTTTTGGTGGTTGTTGGGCCTCAATTTTACTTTTCCACTTCTGGTGAAAATTATACCTCACTTTTACTTTCCTACTTTGTGGAAAAAATTATTCATCAATTTTAATTTCACTTCGGATGAAATTTCTTATCAATTTTAATTTTCACTTTGGGTGAAATTGTTCATCGATTTTACAATACCACTTTGCGTGGAGATTATTCATCAAATTTATTCTTTTACTTCCGGTGAAAATTATTCACAATTTTATTTTTCCACTATAGTGAAAACTATTCATAATTTAATTTCTCCACTTCATGTGGAATATGTTCATTAATTTAAATTTTTCACTTCGGGTGAATAATTTATCAATTTGATTTTTCTCACTTGGGGTGAAAAATTCATTAATCGTATTCCATTTCGGGTGGAAAATGCTAGCATGTTCATATGCATTCCAAATTGCAAAATATATTTTCTTTAAAACTTTTACAAAAGATCTGCAGGATCTTCAATAGTCGACTATTTGATTATAACAACTGTTATTTTATAACTTAAATATAATCATGTAAACAATAAAAAAATAAACTAATTAAACACACCTACATATTGCCTTATAAATAAATAAATAAATATAATCATGTAAATAATAAAAATAAATAAATAAACTCTAATCACTTTGTAGGGTAGTCCTACTATCCACTAAACACTCGTCTTCGGTGTTCAAATTGTTCCTTCAGGGAATTTCAAAGCACTAATGGATTTTTCAAAGTGAGATAATCAATTTTTCAACTCTTCATGTAAATGATGCCAAAGAAAAAGTTTTGCTTTTGAACGATCCTGCAGGGATGCTTTATTTCCTTCTTTAATAAAATCTCCAAGATTCATGACATTCAAATAAATTTCAGCATCAAGTACCCACAACAATTAATTTGCCATATTTCACGGAACATTTTTTTATTTAGGCCGCTACAGGGGCAGATTATATTTCATAAAGTCTCATATATACATGTATAACTTCATTTCCTCTTGAAATGAGCTTTTAGTCAATATATTTCCACGTGGTCATAAATTGGTTTTCAAACATCTTCGGGATCTTTTATAGTCTAATATATATTCTTCAAGAATATACAAATTAAATTTATTTGTTATAGCCTTCAGTAATATATATATTCTTCCAGAATAAAAATAAAAATTATTTATTTATATTATTTGGGGATATATATATATATATATATATATATATATATATATATATATATATATATATATATATATATATATATATATATATATATATATATAAATTATCACGATAAAAAAATAGCATAATATAAAAGAAAAAAACAGATGATATAACTAAAAAAAAAAATTATACTCATCACCAAATATTTTTAAATATTTGATGAAACTGACTAAGTAGATTGCAACCACTCGTTGAATGAATCACTATTCATTTTGTGCATAAAATCTATCAACAAAAGAATTAATAAAATTATTATGAATAAATAATAATAATAATAAAATCAACAATAATAGTAAAATTTCAAACAGAGTAAAACTTCCCGATCAAATCTTGTCTTCTTCGTGCTGCCCATCTCCACACATATTTTTCATCACATCAATTAAATGATAATCTTATTGGTATTGATCAAAAGAGCAATTTGTCCTGATAACGTGTTGTAAATAATATGAATATAAACAATACAAAAGTAGAGCATACGAGAGATGAAGAGAAAATATGAGAAAATATGAAATATGTTTTTATCTTTCATTGTATACATTCCATGAAAGGAGTCTATATTTATAAACTAATACAAGAACTTGTAAAGTTACAAGTTACACATTTTAATGGTTGAAGTAATGAATAATAATAGTGATCCAATAAATATAATATATATTATATTTATAACAAATACTACAATAATCACTTTCCTCTCCATTTTCTTTTTTTGTCAATACCTTATCTACCACTTTTTTTTTATCAATTATCTACCACTTATATATATATATAGGGTATTGATGCATCCACTTCAAATTTTCTATTATTATTATTGATTATCCTAATAAATGGTTCAAATGTTAAATTAGCACTTCTATCATCAATTTGCTAATAATTAGCTTGGACTACTTCTCATACTAAGGCCATAATTTAAGCTTGCGTAAAAATAATGATGGGTGACAAAGGCTTATTCTAGTGGTTGAGCCTTAAAGTTGTGATCCTAAAGATCGTAGGTTCGAGTCCACACTTGGATGGGGTAGGATAAAGTTTTACTTTATTATTATTGTAAGCCCGTATAAACAAATTTAAAAAAACAGCTTGCGTAAAAATTTGATGAGATTAATACATTTTTTAAAGAGAAGTTAATGGAGTAATAATTTAATCCTTTTTTACATACACATACAAACACGTATATACATACTTTTTTCGTGCGAAGTACGTGATATTCTTATTAGTGTACCAATTTGTCAATTACATATTGTTAAAGTTTGTATTTGTTTGAATTAAATTACATTTGGATGAAACTTGAGTTTCATTATACTTCTATAAGATCTAAATTCTACTAATTAAGTAGTTGTGAGTGGGCGAGGCTTCCCAAGTCAGATCGATCGGGTCGAGTTTGGGTCAAAGCTACTTGTGCATCATAAATCGAGGCATTACGATTGACTGGGGTTTTTTTTTATGATTTTAGGGAAACAATTTTAAAAGATCCAAGAACGTAAATCCTTAGGTTATAACTCAGAGTCGCCACCTGGATCAGCTCTTTCTAGGAATTTGGAATAGCATCGTCTCCAAGAAAACAACACTAAGCCATAATGCAGAGATTCGGGTCCGAACGAATATCTATTCATTATTTAGCTGATTAAACACATATTCCACTACCAATGTTAATTTATTTAATAACAATTATTACCTATGATTGATTTTTAAGAAAGGGGTTGAGAGAGAGAGTTGATTTAATGCAAAACATACCGTCTCAATGCGATCATGGCACCACAAAAATATAATTTAAACATGGCATGCAATATTTAAACAATATATCACAAACAATTCTGAGAATAGAATACTTGTTCGGACCTGAAAATAAACGCGTTAGAAAAATATGAAATTTCGGGTATTTTGTCCAGAAGGGGATCACGACATCGATATTGGGATCACGGTACCGTGATCCGACAATCACGATACCATGATCGAAAAAACACACATCACAGAAATAGAATAAACAGACAATTATCTAGTTTTGTAAAATAAAATGAGTTTTAGAAAGCGTACTTGAGTGCCTGCTTTCCAATCATCACAAAAGAGCTCTTACCCGCTCAAAATATTATGAATTGACAAAAATTGAATTTAGAGTAAGATTTTAGTCTCAGGTTATTACCTTGTAGAGTAGGATTCTTGTTTTTCAGTTTAGGAGCAATCTTGAAGAAGAGAACCTCGAAGAACTGGAATGAATGAAAGAAGGACTCTTAAACGCCCGTTAGTAACAAAAAGATAAATTGAGCAAGTCAATTCCTATCGTTGCTATAAACTAGAACGAATGAGAGTAGAAAAGTCGATAGAAATTTGCTAATTCACCAAAGAATTTTGAAAGTATTTTAGATTGATAAGTTGTCCTTATTTTTGGTGTTTGAGGCTCTATTTATAGAGTTCTTACCATTAAAAAGGGTAAAAAATAAAATCTCAACTAAAGAGGAAAAGGGATTTAATTCAGAAAATATTTTTCCTAATGAGTCGATCATGGTACTGCAATCGGGACCATGGTGTTGTGATTCTTAGGTTTTAGAACATGAAATTTGGATTTGAGGCGGTGAACTAAATTGGGAAAGAACCGATCACGATACCCCAATCGATTGGGGTAAAGTGAAAAACTAACTTTTTGGCTCTTTAAAAGGATTGAATTTTCGTTCTTGGAGGCCCATTTCTATAAATTAACTCATGAACCTAAAATGTAAGAATATCCAAGGTAAAATATAAACCTTTCATCATCGACTAAAGGATCACCAAAAATTCGTGCTAATTTACTGCCCCTCACAGGACATAAAGACCGGGGTCTTAACTGTTTGTGTGACCAGAATGTGCTTAATAGAGACAAGAAATACTTACCTGCTGATCTGAAACATAATTATTTCTTAATTGACTTTTATCGAAAACAAAAATTATTTCCCTTTCAAATTAAGAATGATTATGTGAACAAGAACAACTGGCAGCTTGAACTTCTTTGACTCGTGGGGATAGTTGAAGTCTTCATTCATCTCGAGGTGATCTGGGCCACTTCGTCACCATAAATAAGTCTGCTCAATGACTCTACTGGAGATAGCAAGGTATTTGAACTTGATTTAACTTCTAGGAGTGATATCTACTCCGCTACAAAGAAATTTGGTGCCCAAGATTATTTCATCTCAAACTGATCTTGGTGCTCAAAATTATTTCATCTCAAACGGATTGTTATGTCTTCCTAAGAGTGATGTATACTCCACTGAGAAGGAATGAGAGATACTCGGGATTATTTCATCTCAAATTGTTCTTGGTGCATAAGATTATTTCATCTTGAATTGATCTTAACTTTCTTCCTAACAATGATGCCCACTCCACTGCGAAGGAATGAGAACTGCTCGGGATTATTTCATCTCGAATTGGTTTTTTTGGTCTCCCAAGAGTGATGTCTACTCCACTTTGAAGGAATTAGAAGTGGTCGAGATTATTTCATCTCGAATTGGTTTTTTGGTCTCCGAAGAGTGATGTCTCCTCCACTGCGAAGGAATGAGAAGTGCTTAGGATTTTTTTTATCTCGAATTGGTTTTTTGGTCTCCCACGAGTGATGTTTGGTCCATTACGAAGGAATGCAAGGTATTGATCTGCTAGGGATAAAAAGATTGTTTGGTAAAGATTGAATTATCTGTTGTGGAGTTTCAAATCATTTGAATTTTGATTTGTCCACTGAGGATAAGGTATCTGCTGGAGACTTCCAGGCTATCTTGATTCTGAGATTATAATGTCACCTATATTTGAACTATCTATTGAGGATAAGAGATTAGATTGTCCATGGGGATGATTAGCTTATAGTTGAGAATGGATTGAATTATTTGCTGGGGATAAAGCAGTCGTTGGGTCCTTTGCTGTCGAAATATTTTGTTGAGAAACTCTTGTTAAAGAATCCCCTAGTCATGATAATTGAGCTTTACCGCATTGCCCCTTTGATTAAATAGCAAAGACAAAAACAAATTTGCCTTGGTGAAGTAGATAATAGTGCTGTGATCTAAATTGTTGTGCAATTTTCATTGATCACGGTACCGTGATCGATATTTTTTCCAGAACCTATAAAAGGCCAACTTTTCTTATCATGCGATACTTTACTCAAAATCACAATAAGAGCTTTTTCCTTCTCCTTTTTTTGATTTCTTTTGATTTCTCAACCTAGATTTCATCATGCTTCACAAAGCTAGGCATGAGCATGCGGGGGCTATTGTCCAAGCCGAGTTGACCCCGATTCCGCAAACTCATCGCTTTCAATTGGATGTCGAGAAAGCTTATTGCTTGGATTCTGATGAGAGGCACTTGGAGCTTGAGAGGGACCAGGAGGCGAGTCTTAGCCGTCGTCACCTGCATCATGCGTCTCACAGACCAGTGAGTAGTTTCAGATCACTCTTTTTTTTTTATCTCAATTTCAATTTGGAATAATTCAAACCTAGAATTAGAATTCAAAATTGAATGAAATTGTATTTGCATGCTTAGTTGGATTTAGGATTTATGAAATGGTTTTTGTTTAATTGAAACTTCCTAAACAACACGTATTAGGTCAGGATTTGTTGGTTTTTGATGATCTTTTGGATTTTTGGGAGAGGACAGAATTCAAACAGTCTTTTTGGTAATGTATCACAATCGACCACGGTGCTGTGATCATGATTTCAGTACAGTGATCCTGATAGGGGTACCGTGATCCATTGATAACGGTATCGCAATGTAGATGGCAAAAATATGGTTTCATGCATTTTTAAGCTTTCGGTCATTTTTGTGATTTTTTAAATGATGCAACATGATTCCAAACTGTATTTTAAGCAATTTAACTCTTGTATATGCATGAATACTAGAAATCAAGATACTTATGATGTTTTTTTGTTGGTTTTTCTTTTTGTAGGAGCTTTTGAGGACGACTTTAGGATCTCTCTCCAATAGTCGGACCTGGTAGGATGACATCACTGATGCTGGCGTCCGTCGATGGATCTATAAGGCTGGATTTGAGGATCTGGTGTTGAGCTTGAGGGATAGGGGCCCTAAGACTTCTATTGGGGCTCTCACCGTACAGGTTGAGCAATGGTCCGATGTGACAGACACTTTTCCACCTCCTAATGGGTGAGATTACGATCACTCCATCGGATATGGTGGCTATAATGGGCTACCGCTTTGATGTGTATGTGGGCCACTTCCACTCTGACATCCATGTTTGAGCTTACATGGAGTGCTTGCTAGGGGTGTGGCCAGATGCTACCAGCCTCAAGTATGAGAAGTTGAAGAATTTTTTGTTTTCCCTCAGAGATTTAACTGATGATCAGCAGGATCAGTACGCTCGGGCTTTTATCATCACACTTCTGACTATGGTCCTCATCCAATTGGGATCTAGTGGCATGCATTATGGCATGCTTTCAGTTCACGAGGACTTGGCTCAAGCTTGAAGCTAAACTGGTGCAGAGCTGCTCTGGGTCAGTAGTATTTTAGGCTGGACGTTTATGCCCGAGGAGATGAGAGGGAGGTAAAGGCTGACACCTCTCCATTTAGGTATATTTATTTCTTTCTTGCTTTTATTCTTGCATTTTTTTCATTTTTTTCTTTCTTTCTTCACTAAATCATCTTTGACTAATGATTTATTCCCTTTTAAGTTTGTCGTACTTTAATTCAGATATGGGCCTTTGAGCATGGCCTCCTTCCTATGCCCATAAAGATGGGCGATGCTGTTGAGGATGCCCCTATGCTTAGCAAGTGGTCACGAAGTTGGTTTAGGTGACCAGGGGGTCTTCTAACTTGAGGAAGATCTTGAGGAGCCTTACCTTTGAGCAGGTACATTCTTTGACTTCCAGTTTGAATAGAAACATTAATAGAAACTGTATTTACATGAGTTAAGTGATTTACCTCTATTTTGACTATGTTTTAGCTTTGTTGTGACCCATGGGAGGGTACTGCTCACTAGGCTATGGTCCAAAGTGCCTAGACTTCTTATGACGATAGGAGCTTCCTCTTGGAGTACCTCACTTACATCAAGTGGTATCTAAGAGAGAGGGTGCGAGGCTTGCAGACTGTAGCCACGCTGGCTTTGATGTTAGTTCCCCCTGCTCCTCCAGTGAATCTCTTCTATCTATTTCTCATGCCGGATGTAGAGCGGTGCATTGTTGCTGATGGGACTAGGTATGTAGCTGCTTCTATCCAAGGCTCATATCTTGAGTTCATGGGCTAGCTAATCCCCTATCCTACTCCTCTAATCAGTCCGGTTGGGCCTTTTTAGGTATTTTACTAGCTTTTGTATTTGAATTCATGGTGATTCCCATGCTTGGTTCTGAGTTTTGAGTTTTAGGACCTCTCTTCCAAGAGGAGATGTCAGGCCTCGAGTAGTAGTATGGGTGGCATGGAGGAGGCCCTAGCGGCTGCTGCAGCTCCAGCGGCTCCAATATAGGCACTAGCTCAGCCAGCAGGTTTTATGGAGGGTCACTTATAGACTGCTCTGGATGTAGCTTTCATCAATATGATGGGACTTGGAAGGCAAGTGATTCAGCACCTGACCCCTTCTGTCCATCAGCTAGTCTTTGCCCCAGCTGACGCCACTTATGTGAGTTTTTCCCCTTCTCTTCTTTGCATTTCTCCCTTTGATGGTTTGAAATTGTCATTGTTTGAGAAAAACTTTGTATTTATAGGTCCCACGAGCTGAGGTGGAGGAGATATCCAAAAGGTATCACTCTCTTGGGGACCTTTTAAGGACTCAAATGATTCTTATAGAGGTGTGTACCTGTCCTGTGTAACTGTACATATATAATACATGCGATGTGAATGCCACTAGTTAAACTAATGCACTATGTATGTTTATGTAAACTACTTTGGGTGAGCTTGACGAGCATCGGGTAGTCGCTGAGGATCGAGCTAGGGCGATCACTGTGAGGGCTATGTCAGAGAGGCAGAGTCTTATGATGCCATTGTTTAACCTGAGAGGGCTGAGGCCGAGGTGATAAGTTTAAGGGAATCGCTCTCCAAGTGAAGGAATGAGCAGGGACTCCTAGAGGTGTCAGAGTCATCTTTGAGTAGCTCGAGGACTGACGATAAGGTGGAGGGAAACGATGATCATCTCAATTAGATTAGGATTTACTTTTTCCTCTATTTGAACATTTGGACATATTTTGACTTGTAAATATACATTTTTGCTATATATTACAAATTTTTACCTTTGATTTGCCGCTCTACTGATGCATTTACTTATTTTCTTCTTAAAATCATCTGATCTTCAAACTGATCACGGTACCCCAATCGATCGGACATGAACTAAGAGTATAGATACCTAGAAAAGCAAAATCGACCATGGTAATGCTATGCAGATCTTAGTACCGTGATCTACTGTAGAATGTAGCTTTTTTCTATGTTTTCACTTTTTGTTTGATGATTGTGGCTTCATTTGGTGATAAGGTCCGGGGTTTTCCGATTCACCTGGGGAACCAGGAGTGGGACAGGCTAAAACCTTTCGGATTATGGAACTTAAGGTTCTATATTGGTCATTCAGTAAATATCCTGCTAATTTGAGTTGCTTGTACTTTATGTGATCCTATCAACCGGGAGTTTTGCTTAAGGAAAATGGAGTTATATCCATTATTCGAGGATTTTAGTGCCATTCTGGGAGTGTCATCCATGAGGTGCGCAGAGATAGCGATTCCTACTTTCATTTTCAGGTCTGCTGGGATTTGATAGGGCTTTTTGGCTTGGACTCGGTTGATGGATTTCTGACCCATGCCCCTAGGGTATTCAGATTTCATTTGGAGATAGTGTTGGAGTGTTGTGTGAGTGCTCCTAGGACTCACTTTGCCTGGCCTTTGATGGTATCTGTACTATTGATGACCTAGTATGTTTGCAGGGTGGAGCACGACATTGCATCTTTTTGTCTGCTTTCAATTATCGATAAATTTGCGAAGGGATCATCACCGGATGCTATTACGCTAGCTAAGTTGCTTCTTTACTTAAACGCTACTTCTCAGGACTTAGACCTATCCGGGGACCACTTCATACTTCTTCAAGTAACAAACTAGACTGCCATTTCTTTGTTTTATTAGATAAACCATATTGACAAGTTATTTCAGGTGTGGATTCTAAAGAAGTGGGCGTTGATTGCTCCTCCTGCCTATCTGAGCAAGTACAACCCTTCTCACTTTGCTACTTACGCCCCTACTTGTTCTGATCACCAAGATCTTGCCTTGGCTGAGTGGACTAGGATTTTGTAGACATATTCTGAGAGGCAGATCTGCTGGGTTTGCCCCAGGTGGAAGATTTCTGATGTGATGACTGAGCTATATTCTGGTGGAGTTTAGTTGATTGGGTTATGGATGGTGACTTCTTATTCACCTTCCCTATTATGTAGGTAGTATAGGGATACCCAGTAAATTCCTACTTCCTTCTATGTTACTGAGCCCACTGTGTACCCATCTGAGTGGCCTTCCATTATTACTGAGAAATGGGCCACGACTACCCATTTTAGAGTTCTGATGTATGATCGCCTGAGGATTGTCGAGACTAATGAGTTCTATAGGGGATGGATAGCTGCTGTATGAGTTTTGCCTACTATTGGTATATTGTGATTGCAATATCTCTTATTGCTAGCTACCATGTGAAGGTTTTATAGCTAATGACTCTCATTTATTTTAAGTCTTACTTTTTGCTCAAACCCCTCACATAGGTTCGACAAACTTTATTTATGCCTTAAATTTTGCTCGACCTACCCTTTTTGGGTTTTCGAATCGATAGGCTACCCTAATTTTTACCCAATTTGCCCTTTTAAGGTTTTCAAATTGGTGGGTTCGATTCTTTATTTTCTTTTTTTTATACATGGTAACGCTTGAGCTTGTCCTGGTTGACGTGGTTTACAAACTCGATGCCATCCATATCTATGATCTTCATTGCTCCTTTGCCTAGGAACTTCTTGATTACATAGGGACCTTCCTAATTTTTTCAGAATTTACCCTTAGTGTCTGTATTCACTTGTCTTAGGTATTTAAGGACTAAGTCTCCAACTTTGAGCGATTCTTTTGGCTGCCTGACTCAGTTATTATGAGCTCTAGCCATGCACTGTTGATACATCTATAGATGATCTAAGGCTCTCAATCGTGCTTCGTCTATTATGTTTAATTGCCTGAATCTGGATCGGACCCAATCTGTCTCTCTTAACTGTGGTTCTAAAGCAACTCTTAGCGACTCGATTTCAATCTCAACTGGAAGAATTGCCTCCATCCCATATACTAATAAGAATGAAGTCTGATTGGTTGGAGTACAGACACTGGTTTGATAACCCTAAATTGTGAAAGGAAGTTTGTCGACCCAATCTCTGTAGGTGACAACCATCTTGAAGAGGATCTTGTTGACTACTTTATGGGCTACTTCAATTGCACTATTAGCCTACGGTCGATACAAAGATGACCTATGATGCTCAGTGCCGTATTTTTTGATCAAATATGCCTTTTCTGCTTGGAATTGAACTCCATTGTCAGACATGATATGATAAGGAATCCCATACTGAGCAAAAATTTGGCACTAAATGAACTTTGCCATTTTCTTGGCCATAATATTGGTGAAGGATTTGGCCTCATCCCACTTAGAGAAGTAATCTACTACCACAAACGATGTATCTATGCCTGTTTGTTGAGGATGTCCGGATCTCGCCAATTATGTCTATCCCCCACGCTGAGAATGGCCAAGGAGTTAACAAGCTTTGAAGCTTGATTGGTGGTAAATGCGAGATTTTTCTGTATATATAGCATTTGTGACACTTCTTTACTTCTTTGATGCAGTCGACCTTCATTGTAGTCCAAAAATATCCCTATTATTGAATCTTCTTGGCTACGGCCACTCCGTTCATGTGCGGTCCACATTCACCTGAATGAAGTTTCCTTATAACTTGGTTAGCCTCTTCTTAGGTAGGCACTTAACAAGCAGACCATTGTTAGCTCTTTTAAACAAGTTATCATCTATTAATCTAAATTGGGCAGCCAATCTCCTTAATGTTGCTCGATCTAACTAAGATGCCCTCTCTAAAAATTGACCACTTCTTAAGAACTGTGATCTTCTAAGATTTTTCCTACTACCATAACCTCCTTGTTGAAGAAAGGTGTGCATGAGGATTGCATGAATAATGGTTTCATGGGTCTCCCTTGAGGATTTTCCTACATAGATGCTAGTGTTGCTAAGGAGTCAGCCATCTGGTTTTCTTCTCTAGGGACATGGTAAAATAGGCATTATTAGAACCCAAACTGCTTCAAGATAAGGACGAAGTGATTCTTCTTTGATAAGGCCGAAGTGATTCTTCTTTGATCTCCCAATCTCCCACTACTTGGCGGATTACTAGAGTTGAATCCCCCACTACTAGTACATTGGTTGCCCCTACTGTAATAAGAGCTTCTGATCCAAATAAATAAGCTTCATATTCTACTCCATTGTTGGTGACTAAGAATTCTAGGCATTTGGAAATTGGTATTATCTCGTTATAAGGAGTGACGATGATAACACCAAGATCGACACCTCATCGATTGACTGCACCATCAAAGTACATGAACCATGAGGGCTTTGCTCCTTCTACCATGGCTAACTACTCATCGGGGAATGTCAAGTCTTCCACATAATTTGATTCTAGGGGATGG
Source organism: Euphorbia pulcherrima (assembly GCA_947683365.1). Taxonomy (NCBI): domain Eukaryota; kingdom Viridiplantae; phylum Streptophyta; class Magnoliopsida; order Malpighiales; family Euphorbiaceae; genus Euphorbia; species Euphorbia pulcherrima. The sequence continues at coordinate 30,342,717 of CANTUS010000007.1, forward strand.
CCTGTGAGGAATTCAGCCGCTGCTATTCCTTGAATCACTTTACATGTGATGTACTCTATATCAAACTCGGAGAGCAAGAGAAACCATCTTGATAACTTTCCTGCTAGAGTAGGTGACTCACATAGGTACTTTATAGGGTCAATCTTTGATGCTACTTGAATCTTATATGACTGTAAGTAGTGCTTTATTTCTTTATCAGCCACACCATAGAGGCATAGGTCTTCTCTACTATCTTGTATTGACTCTCATATTTTGACAACTTCTTGTTAAGGTAGTGGATGAAACGCTCTTTCTTTTCTTCATCTTCTTGCACCAACATTGCCCCTACTGACGTCTCTTCTATTGCTAGCATCAAGGGATTACCAAGAATTAGCGGTTGTAATAGTGGTTGACTGGTGAAGTAGGCCTTGATTCTATCAAAAGAAATTTGGCATTGCTCGTTCCATTCCAACGGCTGCATCTTCTTAAGGAGTTTGAAAATGGGTTCACAGACAGTAGTAAGTTAAGAAAGAACCTACCAACATACTATAACGACCCTAAGAATGATTGAACCTCCTTCTCGGTCTTTAGTATTGGCATGTCATGGATGGGTTTAATCTTGTCGGGATCCATTTCAATGCCTCTCTAACTGACAATGTGGCCTAATAGTTTGCCTATTGTAACACCAAATATAAACTTGTTCGGATTCAATCTCAAGTTATTTTTCTCAATTGTAGTGAGAAATCTATCTAAGATAGCAGGGTGCTCCTCTTGGGTTGTCGATCTTACTAGCATATCATCAACATATACCTCAACTTCCTTATGGATCATATCATGGAGCAATGTTGTTAACGCTCTTTGGTAAGTGGCACCTGCATTTTCAACCCAAATGCCATGACTTTGTAGAAGTAAACCCCCCATTTGGTGGTGAAAGATGTCTTGGCCTTGTTGATAACATTCACCATAATTTGATTGTAACCTAAAAACCCATCCACATAAGAGTACGTAGCTGCCTTAGCGATGCTGTTGACTAGAACATTGGTATAAGGTAATGGGGAATCATCGTTAGGTGATGCTTTGGTAAGGTCTCGATAATCCAAACGAACTCGAACCCTTCCATCCTTCTTTGGCACTAGGATGATAGTAGCTAACCAAATTGGATACTTAACCACTTCTACAAATTTAGCTTGGATCAACTTAGAAACCTCGGCTTTTACTTGTTCGGCCCATTCTGGTCTCATAGGTGGAGCTTCTTCTTAACGGGCTTGAATTTAGGATCGGTCAGAATTTGATGCTCGATGTGAGCACTAAATTTTAATGATCCTTCTCATAAAATGATGATGAGAGCTAGATAATGCAATCTCTTATAGGTGTTATCCATCAGAGGTGTTCCTACTGCTGTAGAGTTGAGTTTGGCCAAAGTTTGGAGACCTAGTCTGCCCTTAGGGACCCGTACAGGGTGCTGCCTGGTGGTACAAATCCACTGGCTGACCCGTATGGGTCATTTCCTTCCGTGCACTTGGAAGTGACCCATATGGGTCCCCCCGAACCTATACGGGTGGGGCCTCACTAGTACGGGTCCTCTTGTTGCCTGATCAAGCTTTATGGAAGGAGATCCTTACCTATTTCGGGAAAAGGAATGTCTCGAATGCGATTTATTGCATTCAGACCTCATTTCACCCTATAAGTAGGGGTCTTTCCTTACCTTTTCAAGGGACATGGAGCACAACAGACAAAACACATGTATAATATATATTATAGGTAAATTCTAGCAGTTTCTATAGGAGTAGAAAGGGTATAGTTGAGGTATATGAGGTACAAAATAGGGAGAAAACCCATCCCTTGAGGTTTTGTTCACATTTTATTCATTCCTAGCTTCATTTATTAGGATTTAGGAGAGGTTTTGTCCACACAAATACTTACCCAAATAGTCCTAAAATCTCCATTTCATCATCTACCTTGGATAGACTCTCTCAACAGTAAAGGGATCGCCTCAAAGTGGATTCACGCCATAAAGGTAACGCTCTTGAGTTTCAAAGAGACTCACATCTTAGTTATTTTATAATTATTCTCTGCCTTTTTTATTATATCTGTGCTTTTATTCCTGTTTTGGGTCTGGTCCTAACCCATATGAGCCTTGTTGGCACCCTATGTCCTTAGGGATATTAAGCTGGTGAGCCATACTCATACGGAAGGAAATCCCATTTTTATTTAATTTTTCCTCCATTAATCTGCCCACTAAATCAAACTGAGTTTCTGCCCGGGACTAGACAAGACCCGTATGGGTCCCCCATACCCGTACCAATCCTCCCTGGTAGCCATACGGGTCCCACATACCCGTACGGGTATCGGCCCCTGGGCAGAACCTAGAATTAATTTTTAATCAGTTAAAATAAATCTAACTCACTATTTTCCAGGCTATCATTTTGACTAACAATCCGGTAAATTAACCCATAAGAGCTAAAATGTGTTTTTATAATAAAATACGTTGAAGACTTGTTATTTCTCTTCGATCCTAGAAGCCGTCCAGGTACTATTGATCGTAAAACCGCCACGCTAACATAATCAACTTTTTCCTAATGAAATTTTGACTTATGAGAAGCTATAAACTATGCTAATCTTTTTGGATGGAGGGAAATTTATTTTTATTTTATTTTATAACTTAGAACAAATGTATAGGTTCTCTTGCAATTCCCCTCTTTCCCCCGGTTGTAATTTTTATTCCCCCATTTATTGCTTGTTCTTTATTGTAATCTGTAAATGCATATAACGAGTGTGAAAAAGTGTAGAAAAAAAGGATTTCTGTGATAATTCCCCAAATGATGAAAATAAAATGGTTTTACGTGGCGAATGTAATTTTGAATTAACTAAATGAGAAATAAGTGACTCATCTTGTACTCGAACCTCTGATCCAAAAGGTATGAGTCTCCCTCGCAATGGGAACCATACCAAAACTCTTTCCTAAGTAGACAAACTAGGTGGCGACTATATCATTTGTCTCAGGAATTGGGTCTCGATTCTTTTATTCATTAAAATTTGCTAATTGTGCAAACTTGAACTAAAAAGGTTTAATCATGCCTAAATCCAACCAACCCCCAGTGGGCCCCACCTCTCACCCAGGCGCCACCCACACGTCATCAACACCTCATAGTGGCAACTCTGCTGGGGATACAATCTTTTAACTTGCAAAATTTTGGTTTGTTTTAAAAGCTTAAAAGATTAAGATGAGCACCGAAAATCATTTACTTAATTCAACTCATTTTCTTGTTCATCATTTGGGAAAATTATTACACTCTATCTTCTCATCTCCTTCTCTCTTTAGCTAGATGCACTCTTCTTCTAGTGCTAGGTTAGGGTGCCTTTTTTTCCGCAAAAGTTACGAAAGTGTCACTCATGCCCGACAGGAATTGGGGACACTCTAGTTGGTGGAGCACTCATTGCTATCTCCCTACATAAGATGCTTAATGAGATGGAAACCTTCTACATCAAACTTCTAATTATGTCCCTACGTCATTCTTATCGAAAGCCTTAGAATTTAACCTTCTAGGTACCCACTTCCGTGTGAGATTAGAATAAGGAAGAATACCCTTATTACTGGCGGGAGAAATAAGGACGGAATCAATTTCTTTGCATGTGTTATATCACATTCCCTTGTAATTAACCCAACCATTCATCTTTGTAACTTGTGCATGCATAACGCATCCCATGAATGTACTGATCTTTTGGTTACAACCTCAGTTCAAGATTCGACAAGTTTTCTCACTCCCAATTCATCTTATGGCTCAATTCAGTCGGTCTATTCGGATAGCAAACACAACGCTCCTCACAGTCAGTAATGGGTCCCACCTGCTTCGTCAAGAGGCCATGTTGCAAGTTTACCATAGCAAGGATCTAGGTGAGTTGCCCAACTTCATGGTTATACCAAAGGGGACAATCCTCCCTTTTTTCATGGGTTTACCCTATGGTATGACTCACGACCAGAAGGTTCATCCTGTGACTCTCGATAACATCTCACCTTGGAGAACTCCTCTTTTGAGCCTCTTCAAGAAGCTGATGAAGTACAAGTTGATTGATCATCTCCGACTATATGTTTAGCCAAATCCTAAGGAGAGGGGCAATTTCTGAGTATATCATGTTAGCTATAATCACCCAACTAAAGTATGCGAGGATCTCCTCAAAGCCATCACGATACTAATTGATAGAGGGAAAGTTTGTGAATCCTGAAGAAGAGGGGAGGAAGTAGACATGATCAATTCAGGATTGGAAGAAGATGAGGTATGGAAGTGGATCATAGAGGCTAAGAAAGCAAGAGAAGAGCCATCTATATTTGATCTTATAGCTATCTGGCAATGGACTGGGGAACCTATCCATGATTACTTTCAGAGATGGTTAACAATCTTGGTAGATCTTAAAAGGAAAACTCAAGAGAATGAATTAGCTGATCAATTCATCTTCGAGTATCTCCTAACCTCCACAAGATGGCATTTGTGAAATCGTACAAGACCATTTCTTAGAGCTATGAAGTCGCCATAGAAGCAGAAAAATGTTTCATGAAAATGGAAGACAATGACCCATCAAAGATTGAAGTGGACAAAGCTATAGATACTCTCACTACTTCAATATACACCATATTATGCTTGGGGGATAAGAAGAAGACACCTATTCAGGAAGCCTTAAAGAACCTGGCCCAAGTCACGAGAGAAACCGTGGATGACGTATTTACTGAGAAATAATTGCAAGATCTGGATTGCAACCTGACTTATATCCTGATGAGCGACCAAGAAGACCCTCTACATATAGAGCATGACAATACAATCATATGTAATGAAAATGATGTAGCCTTTGGGCATCCTAATAATAATGACAGTGATTTTGTTTACTTGTTTGATGTTTTGCCTACCGGCACCATGCATTCATCTGACCATACGCATAACATTTTTAGCATTCATAACACTTCATTGCATGACATTAATTTAGGAACTAAGGAAAACCCAAAAATGGTAACTATACCCAATGACTTAACTCCTATCGAAAAAAGAGAGATGATAAAAGTGCTTAGAAAACATGTTAGCGCTTTCGTTTGGTTCTACAAGGACATGCCTGGGGTAGATCGCCAAATTATCGAGCATCGTATCCCAACCGACCCCAGGTTCAAACTAGTCAAACAAAAGTTAAGAAGGCTGCGTCCAAAATGTGCCAATAAAATCAAAGATGAAGTTGCTAGATTATTAGAGGCTAAATTCATTGAAGTAATCGAGTATCTAACATGGTTAGCAAACGTCATCCCAGTCCCTAAGAAAGATTAAACAGTCAGAATGTGTGTCAACTTTTGCGATTTAAATAAGGCCTCCCCAAAAGAAGACTTCCCATTTCTACATATCGATGTGTCGGCAGATAGTGCTACTAGAGCTGCAATGTACTCAATCTTAGATGGGTTTTCTAGGTACAATTAGATGTTAATGGAAATCATCGACAAGGTCAAGATAGCCTTCATCACAGAATAGGGGGTGTACTATTATAAGGTTATGCCTTTTGGGTTAAAGAATGCAGGGGCGACTTATCAAAGAGTCATGATAGCCTTACTATATGACATGATCCGTAAAGAGGTTGAGGTTTATGTAGATGATATGTTAGTAAAGTCAAATACTATGGAAGAGCACCTTGAGCTTTTGGAAAGGTTCTTGACCAGAATTGAGAAATATAACCTACGTTTGAATCCCAAGAAGTGTGTGTTTAGGGTGACTTTTGGGAAGCTCCTAGGCCATATCATCAGTCAGCGGGGGATTGAGGTTGACCCCAATAAAGTAAAAGCTATTCAAGAAATGCCTATTCCTAGAACCAAAAGGGAAGTCAGGTTGTTCCTTGGATGACTTCAGTATGTGAGCCGTTTTATTGCCAAGTTAACAACAGTATGTGAACCAATCTTTAATTTGTTGAGAAAGAAATAGCCGATAGAGTAGAATGAGTAGTGTCAGATAGCATTTGATAAGATAAAAGCTTATCTCATGAACCACCCAGTCTTGAAACTTCCGATGCCCGGTAAGCCGCTGATTCTCTATTTAGCCGTAGAGGAGTCGTCCGTAGGGGCAATGTTGGTCTAAGAACAAGATGATAAAAGCGAGTATGTCATCTATTATTTGAGTAAGAAATTGTTAGAATATTAGACAAAATACACGGTAGTAGAGAAGACGTGTACATCAATGGTATGGTTAACCAAGAAGTTGAGGCATTACTTCCAGTCCTATAAAATTCAAGAAGTTGCAAAGGTGGATCCAAAGAAGTATCTTTGTCAATCCCCCACATTAGCAGTGAAACTCTCTGGTTAGCTCCTATTGTTATCTGAATTTGATATCGAGTATGTCATAAAGAAGGTCATTAAAGGAAGAGCAGTGGCTGAATTTTTGGCAAGTCAACCTATGGAGTCTAATTATATTGAAAATCTGGACTTTTTTGATGAGTAGTTAGTAGCAGTACAAGTGGAGAAGGCCGAATGGATCCTGTATTTTGATGGGGCTATGAATCGAAAGGGTTCCAGTCGTAGGGTAATCATCCTCACAACGCAAGGTGAGGTTAGCCCGCTGAGCAAGCGATTGGAATTTCCAGTCACCAATAACAGGGCCGAATATGAAGCTTGTCTCTTTGGTCTTGATGCTCTTTTAGAAGTAGGGGCAAAGGAAGTTAGGGTGATGGGAGATTCTACACTGGTGATAAAAGCTTGTTGTAAGGGAATGGGAAATTGAGGAAGAGTCGCTCAGGCCATATGTGGAGGCAGTTTGGGACTTGTCAGTACAGTTCAGTAAATTCTTCTTCTAATATATATCGAGGGATGAAGGCCCCCCAGGATTCCATAACCACATCCCGAATCCTCCACCATTGGCTAACCCACTGAATCAGTGCATCAGTGCATCAGTGTACCCCCTTAAAATTGGCACCCAATCATTATATGTCAACTAGTCAAAATCGGTCCGCATAAGCACCCTCTCCCTCAAATGAATGGGCAGGTACTTCCTCAGATTCCCTTATGGTGCTTCCCTCAGCCTTAGTTTCTCCATTAGCCATACCTGTAATTCAAATTCAGGTAAGGATTGAGCAAAGAAATGTGTGAAGTTTGGAAGAATAAAGGATACCTGTAGTAATATGATCTGATCTCCGATAAGTCCCGGGTCAACAAAAGCAGCGTCCGTATCCAGCAGAACCTCGGCCAACCCCACAGCTATGGGAGATGTCCCTATCGATATAGGGCTGATGAGTGAAATCAGCCTGAGCGGTGTAATTGGGCTCACTCTGCATACAAACTCCGCCATGAGTAGTAATACCACCATGGGTGGCCAAGCAAGGTGAGATCGGGGAGCCCTGCGGCACCACTCTAAAACTGCTCCGAGCTAAAACCCCGATTTGTCAGACAATCGGGGCAGAATTAGATCCATAGAGTCCAAATTCCATAACCCTCGAGGAATTCCATCCGCGCTAAAATGAAATTTGGGAAGTGCTAGGGGAATATGTTTAGGACATGGTACCCCAATATAGCATGGAACTCTTCGAGCAAGGCGCATAGCTCGAACGATGAAAATCGAAAGACATGGTCCATTGGATCCCAAAAAGATAGAGCCGCTTGAAGGAACTTGGGACTTACGGGCCATGCCGCGATATATCGAAACCCCTAAAGCCTGAATTTTTCAAGCTTCTTCCAGTTCGCATTTCTAAGACTTTACAAAAAACCCCGTAGCTGTTGGTTATGGGTTGCCATGGCAGGAATTGGCAGAATGGCTGGAATCAGATTTCTAGACAGGTGATGTCGCCGGTGACATGGGTGTTGCAGCTGGTGATATAAACCAATTTGGGCGGTATCAATTGATGCCAATGGGGATATGAGCTTTGGACAGCCCTGTCTATATTATTTTAGCAGATTGAGTTTGGGCAATATGAGTCCTTCCGCCTGCGACATGAGCATTATTTCTCAGCGGCATTAGAAGCAATTTCATCATTTCAGACCTATACAAAACCTGTAAACAGCCCTATAATCCATTTTTGAAAACTGGTGCGAGTGCAAATCCATTTTATTGAATGAAAGCCCAAGGGTGTAAACCATTAAAATATTCTGAATATCTAGCCTACCAAAGCAAAACCATACAACAATCGAGATTATTCAACCCTAATGTATCGAGGGTACAAACCAAAATCCGAAATAAAAAGCAAAATGAAAGTATAAATCTAGGCATGCCCGACACTGCCGGCCGGGCTAGATGAAACATCCTCAGGACTTACTAGCCAATCATCAACCTCATCCTCCTCTCTTCTCGCAGTCGTTGGGATGCTGCTAGACTCCACAACCATGATAGAAAGGAGTCAACCGTCGGACATCTTCACTCCTCAGAGATTGGTGCTACCGGGGTACGTGCAATCCAAGTTTTGCTTGCTCCTTCGCTCATGAATAGTAGCCTCCAATTGACCCTTAAGGTCTCTCATACGATGTCAAAGTGCTGCAGTCTCCTCCTTATATCTCCACCCAGCCGCATCAGCATCTGATAAGGAAAGGGTCAAGAAATCCTACAAACTAGGGAAAACGTCAATAATGCACTTCATTCATAGCATCCATACATACATCTTATCTTATTTTGGCATGTCATAACAGGGAATGTACCTAAACAAGCAGTGATTGGCCAATAAGTGTGTCCCAAAGAGTGAAATTATTCTCTACCAATTGCTCTACATAGCTTCATGCAACCTGAAAAATCCCAAAGGCAAATCAATAAGCACCCATATCCAAGGGTAAGCAAGAAAGTAATTATCATGTTCTCAAGCCTTACATAAGTAGTGCTCTCTAGCATGAAGATCGGAGCATGCTGGCTCAAGCCTATGTTTCTGGGTTGGAACTCGCCTTGGGAATTCATCAACAGGAACCGGGTCTCCATCGGGTTGACCAGGTGCCCTTCCACAAAATTTATCCCCTCCAGTACACTATAGTATTGTGTTCCATTCTGGTTGTCCCGACCTATTTTCCTCGCAGGTTCCTGAAAAGCATGAAAAACACATATAAGCAACATTCCTAACCCAAACAACTGCAAATCATGCACATGAATGTAGTCATACCTTAAAAGAGTGGTGCCCCCTAGGACAGCGGCACACTCCTAGCAGGCACATCCGCACCTATCTTATCCTCTCCCTCGGGCTCGTTCTCAACATTTTCCTCAACCTCCATCTCAACCTCCTCTTCCTCGTCTTCTTCCTCCTCCTCAACATTAACTATACCTTTGAGCCACCTCTTCTCCTCCTCCAATCTTTGTTCATTATGGTACGCGATTATATCACCCCTATAGATGCAGGGGCATAGGGAGAGCAGGTGCTGCTGGTGCCGCTCATAGGAGCCTAGAATGCTAGGGATGACCCGGCCATCCCCCTCGATATAGTCGGCTTTATCAGCCTCAAATGTTATCACCAAATAGGGCCACCATAAACCCTTGGGAGGATCAGCGGGCATCGGTCTGGCGGTGATAGGGACAAATCTCCAATCCCTAACATGCTCTCCCAACTGCTGCGATAGAGGGTACTCAATCACATACCGATGGTCATCCACCTCCTTCCTGATCCTTGTAACTTCTAACAGGTTCTCCACCCTATCAAATGGGTCCAGGATAAGCTGCACCAACAATCAACCAAACAACTGATGTTAGTATAATGTAAATAAATAAATGCATTTTGTTTACTAATGTTTTTTTCTAAGTGTGAAACAGGGACTAAATCAAAAGATTGCATACCGATCTCAGTCGCACGCTCCTCACCAATACCACATTCCCGTCAATATCACCACACCAACGGGCGAGACAATGGGAACCCGGCGGCACGGTCTTCTTAAACTCGACCGGCGGAAGGATCTAGTGCTTGAAATCCTAGCCCTGCATAAGTAACAATTGATCAATTCAAAAACATCCACTGTAAATGAAACATACACAATCAAGTAAAATGCTTCCAAGGAAGGTATACCTGAAGTAGCAGATGGCTGAGATAGAGGGCCTTCCTCTTCTTCCAAGCGCCTGCATCTAGCCCATGGTACATCTGCGCTAGGTCGATTCTTATTCTTGATGCTCGCGACATCCTTCACGGCAGAAATCAGCCCCTAGTTGATCTTAGACCCCGAGACTGGGAAGAACAACACGGTGAGCAGGGAGATTACAAAGGATCAGACTCATGCATCCCTATCACCTTCAGACACCACATCCACCTTAGTCTAGCACTCATGCAGATCACTATAAGATAGCCACCCTAAAGAGGGCTTCAAACCAAATAGCGCCTTCACGCACTGCACCACGAGCCTCTACGTATGGTACTTATCCATGTCAACATCGAAATGGATAACTTCATCAGTCCACGACAATTCAGTCATTGCCACCACATCTAAAGGAGTGATCGTCACCTCCCCAAATAGGAAGTGGAAAGTATGTATGGTTTCTGACCACTTCTCTGTCAAAGCAGTTACATCCACGTAGGATAGCTTTGGCATCAGCATGGGCATAATCAGAGCTAAATTGCCAAAACCCGTGTCATTGATGGCAAGTGCGAGTTCGGGGTCCTTTTCTGAAATATTGTGCCACCACTCACCAATGGTGCCCATACCTTAAGTGTAAGTCAAACCGAGCGGCTACAAAAATTAGAAACAAACAAATAAGTCTCGAGGTCATTTTCTATCTCTTATTTCCTGCTGCAAAGTTGCTGATGTCACTTCTACTAGAAGTGATGTCACCAGTGACATCATCCATGCCGCTGCTGCTATGGATGATGCTGCAGGTGACGTCACTGCGAGCAGAAATAACATCATGCTTGCTTTGGCCTATTGCAAGGCCTGATGCCGCTGGCGACCTCACTCATGCCACCGGTGACATTGATATCTCTAGGTAGAACTAGTTTTGCCCCAAAAATTGCACCCATCACGTCAAAACCATAAAAATCACAATTAATTGAATCCTAAGCCTAAGAATAGTAAAAATCAAACCTAAAAGATACAATATCGGTTTGTTATCAATCAATTTTGCATATATAACTCCTATCACGACACGATTTCAAGCCTAAAGCCGAATCAAAACTCAACCCAAAAAGAAGAATTTCGAGTTTTACAGGATTACTTTGATGTAGCAAAGATGTTTCTCCTTATCCGGGGTCAGGTCGGTGATAGGGGAATTGATCCTGTACCCATACATCCTGGCCATCTCCTTTAAACCATAAGCAATAGGAACCAAAAGAAGTTTCATCCCCTCAACGGTAGAATCAGGCAGGCTCTCTCTAGCGGTAGCGTATTTTCCCATGAGAGCCTTGGCAATTCTCTTCATGGTTGGAATAGCGAGAAAGCGGAAGGTTTGGAGAATAATGGAGCAAAGGGGGTGCGGTTTTTGTATATGCAGAATGAGGAAGGGAAGGAGTTTTACTTCATTATAAACCACTGTACGAAATTCAAGGAGTTTTAATTTATCTGAAACTGCCCGATCCATGCCGCCGACGGCATCACTTTATACCACCAGCAACATCAGTCATGCCACTGGCGATATCAACTCCACCGATTTGAATTTGAATGTGTTTGATTGGTCAAAGCTGCCACGTGGTACTCACATCGCTGGCGACATCAACTTAGATCGGCAGCGACATCATTCATGTCACCGGCGATATCAACTCCTCTCCATGCCTTTTTTCAGCCATCCTCGGTGAAATACCGGCTCTAGCCCTAACATCCCAGGACTTCTAAACCCTTGTGCCTTTTATTATTACATTTTTACTATTGATCGAAGGGGCAAAAATATTTTTATTTCAAAAAATCGATCAAGTACTAAAAACGTCATTCAAGAATGGGTCTGATCTTTTACTTGTTGCTTATTATAGGAACTACACTTTACAAATCTACAAAGCATAAGTCCAACCAAGGGCTAAACAATCCACAAAGCATAAGTCCAACCAAGGGATAATCTCTCCACAAAGCACAAGTCCGACCAAGGGATAATCTCTCCGCGAAGCTCAAGTACGACCAAGGGGCAACTAATCCACAAAGCATAAGTCCAACTAATGGACAATCTCTTCATAAAGCACAAGTCTGACTAAGGGACAATCTCTCCGCAAAGCTCAAGTCTGACCAAAGGGCAACCAATCCATGAAGTATAAGTCCGACCAAGGGACAATCTCTCCACAAAGCACAAGTCCGACCAAGGGACAATCTCTCCATAAAGCTCAAGTCCGATCAAGGGGCAACCAATCCACAAAGCACAAGTCCGACCAAGGGACAATCTCTCCATGAAGCTCAAGTTTGACCAAGGGGCAACCAATCCACAAAAGCATAAGTCCGACTAAGGGACAATCTCGCCGCGATGCTTAAGTTCGACCAAGGGGCAACCAGTCCACAAAGAACAAGTCCGACCAAGGGACAATCTCTTCGTAAAGCTCAAGTCTGACCAAGGGGTAACCAATCCATAAGGCATAAGTTCGACCAGAGGGAAATCTCACCGCAAAGCTCAAGTCCGACCAAGGGGCAACCAATCCACATAGCGTAAGTCCGACCAAGGGATAATCTTTCCATAAAGCACAAGACCAACCAAGGGACAAACCAGTCATCCATCGGGTATCATTCTTATCCCTTGCTCTTTCATGTGATCATACTGACCTATAGCAGTAGCGATCCCCCGAGGGGCAGCCTATGAGCATGGGATTTTGTAGTCCCTCTGGCGAGACGATGATAACGTGTACCTGATTTTAATGCCTCATGATAAAAGTTATCTTTAGAATTTTTGTTACTAATATACTAGTTCCTTGCCAACTTCATTCTTGGTAGAATCCAGTTTGGCGTGGCGAATAATGCGTTCGGTAGCAGCTTTAACCGATGATTTACACCCAAATTAAATAAATCTCTAAATACCCATAAAAATGCCCTTTAAAATTCCAAAATCCTGCTATAACCCCTTTTGACCCATGTTTGGCAGCTTTGCAGGCTTGTGGGCCCACTGGCAGTTAGGTTTTTGAAAGCTGATGCCGCCAGTGGTATCGCCCCATGCTACCGACGGTATCATCCATGTCGCCAACGGCATGGCCAAATCGGGCTTTGCAGACAGCTTTCATCTTCTTCCTTGGGATAATCTCTTTTTTTGCCATTTTAGTGAAAATGGCTGAAAGGTCTTGAAGACTACCCCAATTTACCTATAAAAGCACACCTTAGGGTTTCAAAAAGGGGGGAGAGGAGGACACAAGAACAATCTGAAATTTGAATTTACAGAATTCTAGAGTGAGAAAATAGATTTTAGTGAGATAAGAATTAGAAAAGGTAGGAAAAAGGACTCTAATCCATTTTCCCTGATTTTTCTTCTTTGAACTCCCTGATATTAAGCTTAAAATCAGTAGACAATAAGTTAAAATCAATCTAAATAGGAACTTAGTGACTTAAGTACCCAATTCACTATTAAATCATCATTACAAGCTCCTCAGAGGTGTTCCTTGGTTAACAAAGAGTTGGATTCAAGGTCCCGGGGTAAAAATCCTGAGTCTCAAAGCTCTTTGGCATAACTATTGCTGGTTTGTGCTAATTCTTATTGATTTGTGTTTGTTTTTGGGTTTTTGGTCGTTTTTCGACCGTTACCTACTTCTACTACAAGAAATTGGAGTCCTCGGAGACACGTGATGTTACCGGTGGTATCACTCTGGTCATCAGAGACATCATTGATACTGCTAGAGACATAACATTCCCCAGAGGCCTCACTTTCTTGTAGGACCCTTTCTTTGTGGTACTTAGAAAGCCATGTAACATACCTATAGACTGATGCCTCTAGCGACATCATTGATGTCACCGGTGGTATCAGCCATGTCGCTGGCGGCATGACCTTCTAGAAAGCTATTTTATTTTGTTCATTTCCGACCTAGTTTATTTTCCTAAGCTAGGATACACAGTGCAACGATGGAGGTCCAAAACCTTCTAAAAATAGACCCCACCCCCTACCATGTGGCATTTTTACTAATAATCCGGTTAAAACAACGATCGAGTCTAAAATTTGGTTAAAAATGGAATTTTCCCCCAAACACCATTCAAATCTCATTTTAGCCATCCAACCGGGCTTATTGTAAATGAAATATGCCATGTTCATGGTAACTCGGGTCTTGTTTAGTTTGCTAACTATACATGATTTGTGATATATCTCGAACGACATGTCATATTTGTGCTGACCACCTTCTGCAGGTAGATTTAGGTTAGATGTATGTTAGGTCTTCGGGTATTTTATTTATCGCATAGAAGAATGTATAGGATTCAGAAGCCCTATAGTAATTTCAATTTCTATATTTACTTTTAGATGACTGTAATAATTTATTTATCGCTTCGATGCTTGACAAACGCAAAAACAACATATAAACCAAAAACACAAATAAATAGGATGGATTAAACTGATTAAGAAAGAATGAAATATCTTAACATGGCCTAATGAAAAATAGATAACATCATCCAAACTCGGAATCTCTACTTAAGGTACGGTCTACCACCTGGTGGGAAAATCTTACCAAAAATTTCCCGGTGGGCGACTCTATTTTAAGTACAGGATTTTGATCTCGTATTCTTTAACACCTAAATTGGAGTTAAATCCAACTTCAACATTAGTGCTTTCATCATGCCTAAAATGAGGATCAATCCCTCAGCACGCTTTATAGCGCCAGTTATTTTTCCCCCTGTGCAGCTTATCTCACGCGGCCCTCATGGGCGGGGAAAAGGTCATCTGCACACAATTCTTTGGGACTCCTTATTAACTCTCTTTCTCCTTTTCTCATGAAACTATTATATTGTCTAGTTAGCATATCCATCTCTTCTTTGTTGTAAGGAGATTCTTGTAAGTTCTTTTGTGATCCCGATAAGACTGATCCAGAGGAAGCTGCCTTCAAAGCAATTCCTTTCTTCTTCTCTTCTGGATCCTTTTCTTGGTTACTATATCTCTCTAGAGAAAGCTCCTAAGTTAGGAGATTGCTAATGAGTTCATCATAACTGTAGAATTTCAAGTCATGTGCTTCCTCAATGGCAATCTTTTTGTTGTCTCATTCTTTGGTGAGACTCTAGAGATTTTTCTTTACCATCTCCTCCTCTGTAATCTCCTTTCCTAGCCTCTTCATCTCGTTTACTAGATTTGTTTATCTAGTATTCATGCTACTGATGGATTCTTTAGGCTCTATCTTCAATGCTTCAAGCTTTTGCTAGAGGAGATCAATTCTGGCTTCTTTGACCTTGTTGGTTCCTTCGTAGATCACTTCAAGTTTTTACCATATTTCTTGAGTAATGTTGCAGCCTGATCTTGTTGAATTCTATTACACTCATGGCATAATGAAACATGTCAATAGCATTTCATGCAACCTTTTATAATCATTTTTATCCCATTGATTTGATGGTTTTCTGGTGGTGACACCTTCAACCTCAATGGTTAGAATATAGGGGCCATCCTTTATGGCCATCCATGCTAGCATGCTTTGAGCTTGAATGAAATTCTTCATCTGATTTTTCCAGAATATGTAGTGTGCACCAGTGAAGAGTGGAGGATGAGTAATAGACATACCCTCCGAGAGAAGCTGTGAGTTGTTGAAACTCATCTTGATCTTAGTATCAAAGTTTGGACTTTTACCTCGAGATTGTTAAGTCTCTAGTTTTGAGCATTTGCTCTGATACTACTTGTTGATCCCTATGTGTGTATGTTTAGGGTCAAAGGGGGGGTGAATTACCCTTTTTGTAGAATATTGGACTTTTGACAAGTCTAGTGTAGCGTGCAAATTAATGTTCTCGAGTTATGTGTTCCGGATGATGTAGGTATTAAATAATGTGCACTTAATGTGAAGACTAAGAGTAAAAGAAAATCAAACATGGTTATTTTTATACTAGTTTAGCCCTTCCCACATCTAATACCCTGAGTTTCCTCGCCCGAGCTTAATCCACTAGTGTGATTTCTTTCACGGGCAAAAATCAAGACTTTACAGTTGTCTCTGGAGATTTCTTCTCCTCTGGATGTAGGATATACCACCAAACTAATCCTAGACTGGTTGAGTCCTTTACATCTTGTCTCCGTAGAATCTCCCTTCTTCCAAATGTAGGATATACCACAAAAAGCACCAACTTCTAGCTAAGTCCTTTGCACACTGTCTCCAGAGGATGACTTCTCTTCCTGATATAGGATATACCACCAAAAGCACCAACTTT
The DNA here is from genome assembly GCA_947683365.1 of Euphorbia pulcherrima. Taxonomy (NCBI): domain Eukaryota; kingdom Viridiplantae; phylum Streptophyta; class Magnoliopsida; order Malpighiales; family Euphorbiaceae; genus Euphorbia; species Euphorbia pulcherrima. The sequence goes on from CANTUS010000007.1 coordinate 30,358,882, forward strand.
TGGCTGACTCATGTTTCTTTACCAGGATATACCACTTAAACTACCCAAGTCTAAGCTGAGTCCTACAGAGATATACCACTCAAACTCTCTAGTTTAATCTCACTACTCACCCAAGTAGGAGATTTTTGCACCTTTGTTTTGATAAGGGTTTGGTTTTGAATTCCTTAAGTTTATAATCTCACTTGGGAATTCTTACAAACAAATTTGACTGGTTTGTTCTTGGATGGATTGAGTAACTGATTATTTTGCAATTTCTTGAATATTATAGCTTCTAAAAAACAATCAGCATATTCTCACTTTGGTGAAGCTTCTCTTTTATAACCTTAACTGATAGATATAGTCCTTGGTTTAGGTTGAGTCACCACCGTTGATCAAATATAAAGTGGGGCTTCTGGAGTCGTTGATTGGTCTGTTAGACTCCTTGATTGGCCTGTTTGATTTTGTTAGGATCAGAGAAACAAAGTTATCAGTCGTCCTTTATTTGGCTTTTGGTGTTCAGCCAAATTTTGTGCAACTTTATCCTTAGTGTGTACTCCATGCGCCATCTTATTGGTCTAGGAGAAAAAGGTTATTTTTCTATTCCTTTGTCAGTATTTTTGTCCTTTGTTTGAAAGTTCTCACTTTTCCTTTTTCCGAGGCAATTTTGACAGAAGACTGTTGTTGGGGGGAATTAGAATATTTGAATTTTTCACTCTTATTTAGTGATGAGCTTTTCGGATGTCTTCAGACTCATTCTAATTCCAGAGGTCTTCAATGGTGATCTATTCTGGATGTAGTCTTCAAGGGGTTAGAAGTTTGTTTCCTTTCCAAACTCTTCCAAGATACTTTTAATCTTGTCTTCCTTGAGCCAGATGAGGTGAGGTAAGGACTTAAAGTTTTTCTCTTCTACACTTTGGTCCAGATGCTTCCATTTTGTACTTGGTGGCTTATTTTGTTCTATATATAGCTCGTATGCTTCTATTTTGAACAGGATGAAATCTTGTGGTTTTTTTTCTTCAAAACCTTTAGATCCGGATGCTTTCTTTAGGTTTTTGCAAAGTCTTCCAGATGATTGATTTTCAACAGGATGTTCATCTTTAGCGTTAATTTCATCCATGACCATTCTGGCAATTTGGACAGCTTGTACCAAATGACCAAGAGAATATGATTTGGTGTACTTCCAATTCATCCATAACTTCTTTCCTGATCGCATTGATTAAGCTCCCTGTGTCCACCATGATACATCTTACAATGTACCCTTCCACTTGGGCCTTCAGCACTAATGGATTTGCTTGCGGATTCTTCACTAGACTTTGCTTTTAGAAAGCCCTACTAAGTTATAAGCCTTATTTTGTATTGGATCTTTTGCACTTAGAGTTCTTGGCTCTCTTAAGAGGCCCTTCAAATCTTAGACCGCCTACAATCACCATCACTGGCCATTTTGACTTCTACTAGGGCTTTTCTTCATTAACCTTCTTTGACTTAGAGCTACTGTCTTTTGTTATTCCTTTCATTAACTATGATAACTTGCCTCGTACAATTAAGGTGTGAACTTCATCTGTGAGGAATCGGCACTCATCCATGTCATTGCCTCTAGACTTGTGAAACTTATAGTACTTATGGTTATATTTTCCTACGAATTGATTAGGAGTAACCCTTCGGTATCTAATAGATCTTCTATCATTGCTCTTCTAAATGGCCACAAAAATATCGTGCAAGGGTGTGTTCAATTCTGGTATATATCTACTTTAACTTGAGAACCGCTCACAGTGACTTCCGCCCCGCTTTTTGTTCTTTTGGTGTTCAGGCTGAGTGTTTTTTGATGGCTTATATGGCCTGTCAACTTCATCCACCTCGATCAGGTTCTTTATGATTGTGAGCATTTGATCTAGCTTCTTAGGTTGCCTTAGGATAAGTTCAACATGAATTCTTTCATTCCTCATGCCTTTAATTATAGTATCCCTTGTTGTGTTGTAGTCCAACTCGCGTACTTATAGCCAAGCTTTATTAAAGCACTCAATGTAAGAGCGGAGTGATTCATCTAATCTATAACGACTTCAATTAGTATGAATTATGGTTCCAACTGGGATATAACCAATGAAATTCATTCAAAACTCCTATCTCAAGTCTTCCCAACAATCAATGGACTAGGCTGGTAGTGAGTCAAAGTAGTAGGACATAGGTCCAACTATGGTGTTTGAGAAGTTTCTGCATGTGTGAGCTTTAAAGGCATATGATAGGTCTTTCTTATTCTAGTGGTCATGATGTGAGTTTGAGGATCTCTATTGCCACTATAGTTGTCAATAAAGGGTATCTTGATGTGATGGTTGAGTGGCTCTTTGAGAATCCTTGTGGTTAATGGGGAGTCGAAGGTATCAATGAGAGACTCTTGCAAAGAAACAACATATCCATTAAGTCCTTTCTTGAAAATTGTTTGGTACTCAGTATCATCCTAGTACTTAAAATTTTTAGGGTTCTTCTATGGATGAAGAGGAGGCAGAGGAGGAGGACGAGTGGATCCTTAGCTGTTGTAGCTAGGAGTAAGGCCACAGTGTGGTCCTCCTAAATGGAAGTACCTTGATGAAGTTGGCTTATGAGGATAGTGTGTGCTAGGTGTGGTTCTATTCTGAAAACAACATGCTAATTAGGTCTCTCCATGATGGGGCTTCAAGTCCCCCATAAGTAAAAGATAAGACAAGGTTGTTATTAAGTGGCGCTTGATGCATTGAGAAGGTCATAGAGGTTCCAAATCTGGTTAGATTTTCATTAGCACCATGAGTTCTAGCCGAGTGGGGATGAATAGAGAGGTCCATCTGATGAATAGGTTTTCTCATAATATGTCCAGCCATCCTATCTTTCATCATGCCAAACAAGTGGTGTCATAGCAGAGTCTGGTCTTCAGGGGTGACTTGATACCTTTGAGAAAACGTTTAAAATAAATTAGCGCCAGTTTCTGAATAGGTTGGAGGCGTGAAGGTGTTATTTGTCACGGGGATGGTGGAGGAGGACGATGTCAATATAGTTGATTGGGAGGCAATCTTCTCAAAGCCTTCAGCTATGTTGCTCATTGTTCCGTCAGGATTTTGGTTGTGCATCTGGTTTAGGTCTTGTGTTCTTTGTGGAAGATAATATTCTTGCTAAAGTAAGTAAGTTTGTCCACGGCCACCAAGCCATTGAAAGATTGGTCAAAGAGAGGGTCTTAAGAATAACCTTCAAAATATGAATCAAGGTGTATCCTTCGCCGGAGATGATGGCTACAAGACAGAAAAGCGTTAGGGCAACTAGCCGTGTGACTAGCATAGCCTCTCGGATGCTTAAGTAATAATAAGAAAGAGGAGGGAAGAGTGTTTTGATGTTGAGGGTGAGTCCCTATTTATAGAGTGTAGTTTCCTGATTAGAGTGGGAGTGTGTTTCCTTGTTGGTGGTGAGGAGTCCTTGATAGCTAATGATCCACATTAGGTTTGTTTCCTCTAAAGGGGGAGTCTTCATGTTTATCTGTTTAGGAAAGGGATAATGTTCCTATTTATCTGAATAGGAATGGGAGTTGGTGGTGAGTTCTATGACTTATTAAGGCGGTTTGACCTTGACTCTTAACTGGGCAGACCGGATGGTCAACGGACTGCGTGACCAACTAGTAATCAAGTGTGACGTAGTTGTTCCATGCAATATCTGATAAATACTAGATTATCATATATATATATATATATATATATATATATATATATATATATATATATATATATATATATATATATAACAACTCATTTTACTGCAAAAGTTTGATTTCTGCTTCAGTTTTAGTAGTTATCCATCTAGAATCATTATATAACAAAATACAACACATTTAATAGACATATAAAACACATCTAATAGACTTATAACAAATATATAGCAAACTTATAATAGATTTATAACAAAGTTATAATAGACTTATAAAAGATATATAACAGACATATAGCATATAAAAAAACTTCAAAAAAATATTATAATGGATGTCGTTTCATATAAAAAAGAGACAATAAAGAACTCTAAAGTGGAATAAAAAAATGAACAGTTTGAGAGACAATTGTAAAATAAGATTAAATAATTAAGAAAAAATAGGTGAGATACACGTATAAGAGTGGAATCTTAAGTAGAGAGAGGTTTATGGTGGAAAGTAAATTTATAAATGTAACTTGAAAATGTCATGCATGTTATGTGCAAACTTTGAGTTATGAAAATCATATCGGACATCATACCGATGCATATTTTGGTATATGGTATTACCGATATAATTAGTGGGTTTATCAATTTTTTTTTATTTTTAAAAATTATATATTATTTAGAAATATTAATTTATATTTGAGTAAAAAATAAATAATTTGGCATATTCTAAATATAATTCTACCTAAATATCTCTAAATTATTGAGTTAAGTTTGTTAGAATAGCTCTAGAATTATTCTAGATTATTTCAGCCCATAAGAAAGACTTCCAGTGACTATTGCGACGTTTATGAGTCTTCTACAATTCTTTTGAGTCTATTGCGACAGTTTTTAGGTCTTTTGCGACACTTCTGAGTGTCGCTATATACTTTATTAAAACCATTCTTAGGTACCGGCTGGTATGGTACAGTTTGTATAACATTGCCCAAAACCATGTTGACTCACTAGCCCCAGTTTGTGTAAAATTTTGTATGTCTTTATAAGGAGATTTTAGGTGAAACCTTATTGTGAGCAAGGGACTTTGCAGTCCCTCTCGCGAGATGATGATGACGTATATTCGATTTTATTACTCATGATAAAATTTCTTTTTTGGAATTTTTATTATCGATATAAAATTCTCTACGAATTTTATTTTCGGATAAAATTCATTTTGACGTGTCTGATAACACGTCCGATGGTAGCTCAGATTGATGATTTGCACCAAAAAAATAATTTAGTCCAAAATACCCACAAAAAGTAAAAACAACCCCCAATAATTCTTTTTTCCCGTCAAAATCACTTTTTACCGAATTTTCTCCCCTTTTCCCCTTTTTCGGGCACCAATCATGCTTGCTTTTCAGACCTATCAGGAAGGTGAGGCCCTCAATGGCCTCATGGATACTGCCAGCGGTATCATCCATGCCACCGGCGACATCATTTTCCTCTGCAAAATAGCTGTCTACCTTTTGCTCTATATCCGATGGATAATTGATGAAAGGTTATTTCCAACGGATTTTAGCCTATATTAGCAGCATTTCTAAGCCATTTCAACGGTTAGAAATTTTCGCCACTCAAAATCTTAAGGAGATTTTGAGCTTTCTAATTAGTTCTAGTGGGATAAAGTTTAGAAAAGGTAAGAAAAGAGGATTCAATTCATCTTTTCTTGGTTTTTCTCTACTGAACTCTTTCATATCTAGGTGTAATTTAAGTTTAGAAATCACCAAATTAGAATTTAGAGCCTTAATCCCCCATTCACCAACCAAATCATCATTTGAGCTCCCTGGAGGTGTCATACGGATCACGAAGAGGTGGATTCACGGCCTCGAGGTAAAAATTCTGAGTCTCATAGCTCTTTGGCCTTCATTTTAATTATTTATTGTGTTTTAGTTGTTATTTGTGCTTAGTTCTGGGTTTTTGTTTACTTTCCGGCCAAAAATAGCTACTGCAAGAAACTAAAACCGCCGGAGGCATTTGAAGCCGCCGGCGGTATCAACCATGTCGCTAGTGGCATTGTTGATACCGCCAGTGGCCTCATTTATCCCCAACGGCCTTATTTTTTTTACAGGACCCTTTCTTTATGGTATCCAAAATGTCATGCAGCCTATCTTGTGATTGAGATCGCCAGCGGCATCAATGATGCCGCCGGCGGTATGGGATTCTAGACAGTAGTTTATTTCATTTTAATTCCGACCTAGTTTAATTTCCCAAAGATAGGATGTATAGTGCAACGACGAAGGTCCAGAACCTTCTGAAAATAGATCTCACCCTATAACATGTGGCATTTTCCCTAATAATTCGGTTAAAATAATTATCGAGTCTAAACATGGAAATAACGAAATTTTCCCGTAAACGCCGTTTAAACCCCATTTTTAGCAATCCAACCGCGCTCCATAATATTGTAAATAAATATGTCATGCTCATGCTAACTCGGGTCTTGTTTTATCTACTAATTACGCATGCTACGTGATATGCCTCGTACAATGTGCCATATCTGTGCTAATCATTTTATGCAGTTAGATTTAGGATAGATGTATGTCAGGCCTTCGAGTATTTTATTTCTTGTATAGAACAATGGTATAGGATTTTAAAAGCCATGTAGTTATTATTTAATTTTCGCTTTTATTTGTTGGATGACTGTAATAATTTATTTACGGCTTTCGCATGTTTAAAACGCGCTAACAAAATATAAATTGAAAATATAATAAATAGGGTGGATTAACCGAATAACAAAGAATGAAATTTTTAACTTGGCCTAATGTAAAATAGATAACATCATCCGAACTCGGAATCTCTACTTAAGGTATGGTCTACCACCCAGTGGGAAAATCGTATAAAATTTCCCGATTGAGCTGAACCGGGTGGTAACCCTATTTTAAGTAGGGGATTTCAATCTCGTATCTTTTGAACATAATATATGCAAAACCATTTTCCATCATCAATATCACCATCGCATCCATATTGTTGAGGGATCGGTCCGCCGGCCCCTGCTTTGCAGCCATCACGTAAAATGTCATCCAATCACAGTGGCAACTCTGTTGAGGACTGATCTCTTTAAACTTGAACTTAAAATTTTCAAAAAAGTTTAAAAGATTTAGATGATGTATTGAAATAATTGGCCAAATTAAAACTTCATTCTTTCTTATGACATTTTTTCCTCACACGTGTAGATAATTCGGTAATATTGGGTGCCCCATTCTTACCCGGGAAGCCTACAAAAGTATCACTTATGCCATGTTAGGAATTGAGGATGCCTAGTGGGTGGATCACTTGTTTTAACCAACACGTGAACTCCTGCAATCGCACCTATTTAGGGAGTGGTTGAGTAACGTGGAGTCAAGGTAAACGAGAACCTTCTACATCAACAACCCTATACCAAACCCCCGGTAGAAAAGCTTTAGCACTGTATTCCTTTAGGATCACCAAAAAAATAAAAAAAAAATAATTGGGATGCACTTCTTTGCCATTACTAGGGAATGGCTTAACCTCAATCCTTTTCAAAGAGGCATCACATGGGAGTAATAAGGTTGGAAGAGGGACATTTTGTGTACTATGTGCTATGTACTCATGCATCAACCATGCATCGGCTTCGAGAGCCAAAACAAATGAACTTACCCTTATCAATCTCCATTAGTGGAAGAGGTTTAGCAACATGCGTAGGACTTCTTTTGTACCTCCATTGTGTCACAACATATCATTATATATGGCGTGAGATACAAACGTCCCATGTATGTTGGATGGATAAGATGCCACATCATGACATTACCCCTATATCGCAACCATCCTCACGAGCATATCATGCATTGCTTCCGAAGGACAAAGTCATTCATATCAACTATACCATTCACAACCCACTCATAGTCTGACTCGCAAATCATGGCCTTGAGCAGTCTAGAATCCAAATTCAAGCATTCACGACCAGCCATATCTCTCCCCAACAACAATGATGACAATGCCCTGCCCGAAGAGCAAACCGGTCCTACCCCTACGGCTATTCCATTTCAAAACATTATATAGGAAATAATTCAGACAACTATTCAGACATCCATCAAGCAAGCCTGAGCATGACACCCGCAGGTGTGGCTACCTTGCAATAGTCATCTATCCCCCGAGCCAATGATAAGGTCATGCGATCTTTAGGCATGACGCAGAATAATGAGACACTTTTATAGTCACCGATGTCTGCTTACCACTGGCAAAGGGTAAGAGCCACAGGATTAGTTCCCCTATCACTCTCTAGCCTCTTGCCTCTGACGTTGATCACTCCATCACAATTTATGATACCCACAACCTCGACACCTTCTCAGTACGACTAGGTCATGCAACCTCATGGTATGACACCCAAAGTTGAAACCCTCTTGCTTCAGTTGGTAGCAATTAATTGTGATAAAAAAGAGAGGGTTTTCGGGAACTCTGGCATGCACTCATTGACTGGCCATGATAAATTAAACACATCTCCATCTTGGGTCGAGATGAATAAAAAGGCCTCTCAGAAACCAACCTTAAATGCCACTACCCAGTCAAGCAGCAGTTTTGCAGGTAGTATAAACCCATAGATTTTACCTCTCAATGCAATATTTGCCGAGTTAAGAAAGTCCAACCTTCTCACATCCCTCCGTGACTACAAACCCCCCATAAGAGATGAGTGGGAGAACTTTTGTGAATATCATATCTTGCGGGGTCACCGCACCAATTGTGAGTGTGCCGAGGGATTGATCCTTATTTTAGATGTGATGAAAGCACTGATGTTAATGATGTTGATGTTGAATTTAAGTCTAATTTGGGTGTTAAAGGATATAAGATCGAAATCCCATACTTAAAAAAGAGTCGCCACCCGCTTCAGCTCAACCGGGAAATTTTGGTACGATTTTCCCATCAGGCGGTAGACCATAACTTAAGTAGATATTCTAAGTTTGGATGATGCTATCTATTTTTCATTAAGCCAAGTTAAAATATTCTATTCTTTCTTAATCGGTTTTAATCCACCCTATTTATTGGTGTTTTCATTTTTATATGTTGTTTTCATGTTTATCAAGCAATCGAAGTGATAAATAAATTATTATAGTCATAAAAAAATAAATGCAAAAATTGAAATTATTACAAGGCTTTCAAATCATATACATTTTCTATGAGATAAAAAAATACCCAAAGGTCTAACATACATCTAACCTAAATCTACCCACAGAAGATGATTAGCACAGATACGGCATGTTGTATAAGGTGTATCACTTAGCATGCATAGTTAATGAAAAAAATAAGACTCGAGTTAGCATGAACATGGCATATTCCTTTGTTATGTTAGAAAGCCTAGTTGGATGGCTAAAAATGAGTTTTGAATAGCATTTGCGGGAAATTCTGTTTTAACCAAATTTTGGACTCGATCGTTGTTTTAACTGGATTATTAGTGAAAATGCCACATAGTTAGAGGTCGGGTCTGGTTTCAGAAGGTTTTGGACCTTTGTCGTTGCACTGTACACCCTAGCTTTAAAAATACAAACTAGGTCGGAAAAATAAATGAAAAGAAAATAGCTATCCAGAAAGTCATGTCGTCGGCGGTATAGTTGATACCGTCGGCGGCATCAGTGATGTCACTAGTGGTATCAGTCAGATAGGCAGGTTACATAATTTTCTAGATACCATAAAGAAAGAGTACTATAAGTAAATAAGGCTACTGGGGGAAGTGATGTCACTAGCGGTATCAACGATACCGCTGGCGGTATGGTTGATACTGCCGGCAACATCAAATGCCTTCGACGGCTTCAGCTTCTTGCAGCAGCAATAGTAGATAATGGTCAAAAATGATAGAAAACCAAAAAAACAAGCACAAACAGTAAAGAACAGCAAAACAAACAAGAATAAAGCCAAAGAGCTATGAGTCTTAAAATTTATACCTCGGGGCCATGAATCCACCTCTTCGTGAACCAAAGAACACCGCCGGGGAGCTTGAAATGGTGATTTTGGTAGTAAATTTAAGATTTTAAGTCTCTAAATTCCTATTAAGTTGATTTTAATCCTAAAGTCTACTGATTTTAAGTTTTAGCTAGGAGAATCAAAGAAGAAAAACCAAGAAAACTGGAATAGAATCCCTTTTCTTACCTTTTCTCCCCCATATCTCTGTAAAAATGAGCTTTCTCACTCTAAAACTACAGGTTATTTTTCAGATATTTGTTATTTTCCCCCCTTTATTGAAACCCTAAGGTGTGTTTTTATAGGCAAATATGGGTGGTCTTCAAGGCCTTTCAGCCATTTTCACCGAAATGTCAAAAAAGAGTCTGCCCAAGGAAGAACAAGAAAGCATTCTATAGAAGCCCGATTTGGCCATGTTGCCGGCGACATGGTTATACCATCGACGACATGAGCGATGCCGCCGGCGGCATCAGCTTCTTGCAGGCTGACTGCCAGCAGGCCCACAAGCCTAAAAAGCTTCCAAAGGGGTCAAAGGAATCTTTTTTGAATTTTATTGGTATTTTAATGGATACTTAGAGATTAATTTAATTTTGGGTGCAAATCATCGGTTCAAGCTCCTACCGAATGCGTTATCGAGCACACCGAACTGAATTCTTACTAGAAATAAAATTTACGGGCAATTTTATATTGGTAATAAAAACTCTAAAGAATTTTTATTATGAGGAATAAAGTGGGAACATGTTATCATTGTCTCACGAGCGGGACTGTAAAATCCCGTGCTCATAGGCTGTCCTTTGGGGGATCACTACTGCCACATGTCAGTATGATCGCATAAAAGAGCAAGGGATAGGAATGATAACTAATTGATGACTGGTTCGCCCCTTGGTCGGACTTGAGCTTTGTAGATTGGTTGCCCCTTGTTTGGACTTGTCCTTTATCGACTGGTTGCCCCTTGGTCGGACTTGTGCTTTATGGATTGGTTGCCCCATGGTCGGACTTATGCTTTATGGATTGGTTGCCCCTTGGTCGAACTTATGCTTTATGGATTAGTTACCCCTTGGTCAGACTTATGCTTTGTAGATTGGTTACCCCTTGGTCGGACTATCCTTTGCGGAGAGATTACCCCTTTGTTGAACTAATGCTTTATGGATTGGTTGCCCTATAGTCGGACTTATGCTTTGTAGATTGGTTGCCCCTTGGTTGGACTTATGCTTTGTGGATTGGTTGCCCCTTAGTTGGACTTGAGCTATGTGGAGAGATTGCCCCTTGGTCAGACTTATGCTTTATGGATTGGTTGACCCTTGGTTGTACTTATGCTTTGTAGATTGGTGGAGTGTAGTTTCTGCTACAAGCGATAACTAAAAGATTAGACTAACCTTTAAATGACGTTTTTACTGCTTGATCGATTTTGTTAAACAAAATTTTTTCCCCCTTTGATCAACAGTAAAAACATAATAATAAAAAGTACAAGGGGTTTTAGAAGTCTTGGATGATAGGACAATGGTTAAAACTAAAAGCAGCATGTACGGGGTCATGCTGCGATCTTGGAGGGGTGGACCCAAAGGCGACATGTACAGGGTCATGCCGAGACCTTTAGTTGGCATTCCAGGAATGAAATTGAAGATCAGAACATACATAGTCATTTTGTAATCTCCAATGATGTTCCAGGGGATAAATCCGAAGATCGGCATGTACAGGGTCATGCCATAATCTCCGATTAGCGCATAGGGGGTGAACTTGAAGATCAGAATGTACAGGGTCATTCCATAATCTCCAATGATGTTCTAGGGGGTGAATTCTAAGATCAGTATGTATAGGGTCATGCCGTAATCTCTAGTTAGCAGACAGGGGTGAACCTAAAGGGTGATACGTATAGAGATTGTATCAGGGACCTTCAGTTGGCGTTCTCGGGGTGAACCCAAAAGGCGATACATATAGAGACTGTATCAGGGACCTTCAGTTACTGTTCCTAGGGGCGAATCTGAAGATCAAAATGTATAGGGTCATTCTATAATCTCTGGTTGGCATAGTGAACGAGTATATTGGTTTTTGCGGCTGTGGTTGTACCTGTAAGGAGTAGTATGAGGACAAGATCAGGCAGATTTTTAAATGACATTTTTACTGCTTGATCGATTTGGTGAAACAAAAATATTTTTGCCCCTTCGATCAATAATAAAAATGTAATAATAAAAAGTACAAAGGTTTCAGAATTCCTGGGATGTTGGGGCTAGAGCCGGGATTTCATCGAAAATAGCTGAAAAGTGCAAGGAGAGGAGTTAATATCGTCGGCAACGTGTGTGATGCCACTGGTGATTTGACTTGATGCTGACAGCGATGTGAGTGCTACGTGACAGCTTTGACTGGTCAAAAAAATTCAAAATTCAAATTGGTGGAGGTGATGTCACGGGCGGCATGAGTAATGACATTAGAGGTTGGAGCTGATGCCGCCGGCGGCATAGACGGGTAGTTTTAGATAAATTAAAACCCCTCAAATTCCGCACGGGGGTTTTTAAAAGAGTAAAACTCTTTTTCTTCCCCCATTCTGCATACAGAACCGCCAACCCCTCCATCTTCTCCTCTCATTCTTTTCTCTTGGAAAATTAAATCTCATGTTCTCTTTTGACCCTAATTATGAAGAGAATTGTTAAGGCTATCAAAGGGAAGTCAGCTGCCAAGGCAAGGGAAAACTTGCCCGACTCTACCATTGACGGGTTAAAACTTCTCTCGATTCTCGTTGCTTATGGTTTGAAGGAGACAACCAAGATGTATGGGTATAGGATCAATTCCCCTATCACCAACCTGACCCCAGATAAGGAGAAACATCTTTGCCACGTCTAGGTAATCCTGCAAAACTAGAAATTCAGATTTTAGGTTAAGTTTCAATTCTGGCCTTAGGCTTGAAATTGTGCCATGATAGGAGTTATAAGCATGAAATAGATTGATTATAAACTGATATTGCATGTTTTAGGTTTGATTTTTACTATTTTTAGGCTTAAGATTCAATCAATTGTGGTTTTTGTGGTTTTGGCGCGATGAGTGCAATTTTTAGGGCAAAATTGAGTTCTGCCCAAAGGTTATGATGTCGATGGCGACATGAGTGATGCCGCTAGCGGCATTAGGCCTTGCAGAAAGGCCTAGGAAGATGTGATGTTATTTCTGCTTATAGTGATGCCACTAGTAATATCATCTATACCGCCAGCGGTATGGATGATATCACCGGCAACATCGCTTCTAGCAGAAGTGATATTAGCAGCTTTCCAGCAGATATCAGTGATGAGAAAATAAATTGGGACTTATCTATTTTGCTTCTGATTTTTGCAGACGCACGGACTGATATAAACTGGGGGTATGGGTACAATCGACGAGAGGTGGCACCACATAGCGAAGAAGGATCGAACTTATGCTCGCCATTAACGAGACTAGTTTTGGAGACTTAGCCCAAATCATGCCCATGCTAATGCCGAAGCTTTCCCACCCGGTCATGACGGTTCTTAAGGAGAAGTGGTCCGAAACCACCCTTACCTTTCACTTTTTGTTTAGGGAGGTGACTATCATGTCTTCCAATGTTATGGCTATGATCGGGCTCTCATGGACAGACGAGGTCACTCATTTTGATGCATATATGGACAAGTATCATACCGAGAAGCCTGTGGTGAGGTGAGTGAAGCAGCTGTTTGGTTTGAAGCCCGTCTTAGGGCGGCTATCCTATAGCGAGCTATACTAATACTAGACTAAAGCCAATATGGTGCCTGAGGATGATAGAGACGCTTGTGTCCACTCTTTCATGATTTCCTTACACACCGTGTTGTTCTTCCCAGTCTCGAGGAGTAAGATCAACTATGGGCTGATATCCGCCGTTGAGGATGTAGCGAACATCCGTAAGAAGAATTTGTCGAGGGCCATCCTGGTGCACATGTACCATGGACTGGATGCGGGTGCTCAAAAGATGGGGAAGGCCCTCCGCCTCAGCCACTTTCTATTACAGGTATACCTTCCTAGAAAGCATGTTGCTTGATTTTCTTGGTTTGATGTGCGTGCTTTATTTACTATGGATGTTTTGGACTAACTAATTGTTTATTTGTGCAGGGTTGGGCCTTTGAGCATCAAATCCTTCCACAGATTGAATTCAAGGCTACCATGCCACCAGGTTCTCACTTTCTTGCCCGATGGTGTGGTAGCATTGGTGGGAAAGCCAAGTATTATATGAGCTACTAGGAGTCTTTAGGAGCGTGCAATTGAGCTCGGTAAGCGATCTTTTGACTTAGTTATTGTTTCACACTTAAAACAAAACATTTGTAGACAAAAAGCATTTATGAATTTACATTACGCTTACATTGTTTACTTGCTTGGTTACTGGGTCAGGTTATTCTCGATCCTTTTGATGGGGTAGAGAACTTGGTAGAGGTGGCCAAGGTTCGGAAAGAGGTAGATGATCGTCGATTTATGATGGAGTGCCCCTTGTCACTATAGTGGTACCTGGAGGAGCGTATTTAGAGCTGGAGGTTTGTCGCTACTACTGCTAGACCGGTGCCTACTGATCCTCTTAAAGGCTTATGGTGTCCTCACCTAGTGATCACATCCACGGCTGATAAAGCTAATTACATTGTAGGGAATGGCTAGCTCATCCCAAGTGTTCCAGGCTCCTATGAGTAGCATCAGTAGTGCTTACTCCCCATTTGCTCTCGCATCAAATAGAATGACACAATCGAGTATCACAATAAGCAAAGCATGGAGGAAGAGAAAAGGCGGGTCAAGGGCATAGTGGGTGATGTTGAGGAGGAAGAAAAAGAAGAGGAGGAGGAAGGAGAAGAAGAAGAAGCTGAGCATGGGCCTGAGGGAGAGGGCGTAGTAGGTGAGGGAGCGGCTGGCGGGTGTGTGCCAATGTCTTATAGGGAGTACCATTCTTTTGAGGTATGATTATGCTTTTGTACATGTACAGCAATTGTATTGGTCGAAAATGGTTGGTCATGCTTTCCTCTTATGCTTTTTAGGAACCCCCAAGGAAGAGAGGCCGAGATGATTACAGCGGAACACTGCACTATGGCATACCCGAGGGTGTTGATTTTATGGAGAGGCATCCATCTAGTCCTCTAGAGACCCAGTTCAAACTAATGAATTCAAGGGGCCATTTCCGGCCTAAAGATATAGGCCGGAGCCGGCACGCACCGATCTGCATGCCAGAAAATACCACTTATGTAAGCTCTGTATAATTTTGAACACATTCCTGTGATAGCCCTTTTATGGAGTTCTTTTGATTGCCCCTTTGGGTTCTTTAGGTTGCTTGGAGCGAGGTGGAGTGGTTGTCCAGGAATGCCTTTGCTCTTAGGGACACTCTCATTGGTCAATGCTTACTCATTCAGGTATATTCCCTATTATGGCATGCTAAAATAAGATGTATGTATGGATGCTATAATTGATATGCATAATTGTCATTTCTCCTGTCTGTAGGATTTCTTGGCCCTTTCACTATTGAATGTTGATGTGGCTCGGTGGCAATATGAGGAGGAGACTATAGCACTCCGATGTCGTATGAGCGACGTTGAGGGTTAATTGGAGGCTACTGCCCATGAGACGAGGAGTAACCAAAATTTGATCATGCGCACCCCGATAGTATTGGTCGTAGAGGAGTGAAGATATCGGCTGGCCTGCGCCTGCCTACTGTGCCTGAGGAGTCTATTAGAGGTCCAATGACAAAGGATAGGGATGGGGACGATGATGTGGCTAACCAGTGGCTCGTGGATGATCCGGATGTCTCCTCTCATTCATCCGGTGGCAATGGGATTGTTTAGATAATGGTTTAGCTCTTTTTCTTTTCGCTTTGGTTTGTATGCCCTTGATACATTGGGTTTGAATAATTTGGATTGTCGCCTAATTTTGGTTTTATTAGGCTAGGTTTTTGGGATGTTTGGATGATTTGCGCCTTTAGGCTTTTACTTTTAATAAAATGGATCTGCGTTTGATTAGATTTTGGAAATGGGTTATATGGCTGTTTACAGGTTTTTGCATAGGTCAAAATTGGTGAAGATGGTTCTGATGTCGCTGGGAAATTCTCCTATGTCGCCAGCAGCATTACTGATGTCGCTAGCGACATCACCTTATTAAATAATAAAGCCAAAGCTGCCCATACTCCATACTGCTGGCGACATCAAGTGATATTGCCCCATCCCTATTCTATATCACCGGCGACATCATCAACATTGCCGGCGACATCACTTGCCTAGAAATCCAATTTCAGACATTTTGCCAATGGCAAGCCATAACTAATAGCTACGGGGCTTTCTATAATGCCTGGGAAATGCGGACGGGAAGAAACTAGAGAAATTTGGGCTTCTCTTTTTGCTGTCTTTATTCCTTTTTATTATTTTTTTCTTATCTTTTTTTACTCTAACTTTTTCATAGACCGCCCCAAGGGGTTTTCAATCTATCGAGTCTTGTCTTAATTTTTGCGTGGACCACCCTTTTCAGGTTTTCAATCCAGCAGACTTATTGCTACTTTTGCATAGACCTAGATGTTTTCAGTCTATCTGGATTTTGAAAATGAAATACTGATGACCTCGGAGCATCTTCAATTAGGCTTACTTAGGATGTTTCCTTCCATTGGTTGTGAGGCATTCATACAATCACAAGCATAGAGATTTTAGTATGAAAGACACATTTATCGAATGAATTTAATTTGAGTACAAGATGTTGGCAATCATTTCCATTAAACAAACTCCCAGTGTTAACTAGCCTTCACAGATTTTCAAGTTAACATCTTACTGTTCTTCTCTCATTCCCTGATTTTTTCCTATATCGCCCTTTTTGAGTTTTCGACCTAGCGGGTTTATCGTATCCCCTTCTTACTGACCTTTGTGTGCCATCCTAATTTTTGCCCGATCAGTAGAAGACCGAAAGGTGGATGATTATCATATTTATTTTTTGTTATGCCGCTTAATCAAATTATTTCTTTTGATTAGGTGTGATAACACTTAAGCCTTTCCTGGTTGAGTAGGTCGATGAACTCACTCTCGTTCATGCTCATAACTTTGACTGCCCTACTCATTCGGCACCGCCTTTGGCCAAAAGGTAGCCTTCTCAATTTGTTCTGAACTCTTTCTTAATGCCGATGTTAGAAGGTTCTAGATGCCTCAATGCTGGGTCTATGACTTTTAGCGAGGGTTTTAGGTATCTGACTTGCTATTGCAGATTCTCCAAGGTTTTTAGTGTTTGTTTGGTTATCATACTAGATCACCCGATTCACTCTGACCTTCAAAGTTACATCAAGTAACCTTGCCACATTGCAAGGAGTTTAGTTTGTCGGAGTTTTGGTGATCTCAATGCGCCTTCTTTATAGGTTCGATTGTTGTTCTAATTGATGTTCTGATTGATCCTTCAGTTTGTAGTTTGCAGTTTGCATAGTCCTTCCTGATTAGGCCTGAATTTTCCCCTTGCACCGATGGTGGGGGATTTTAACTGTATCTTATTTCCATAAACCAAGTGACATTTGGTTCAAGGGCTTTTACTTGGTGCCTTCAAAAGGGTGAATGGTAGCTTGTTTAGCTGGTTTACTTGATAGGCTATTTTACGACTTCGGTTGTGTGATTGGCCTATGACTTGTGGGTTAAAGATATTTGCTCTCATACTTTATACTCTTGATGGTGGTTGCCCCCTTGGGACTGATCTTCGTTGCCCGAGGGGTTTGATGCGGGTTAATTTGTGCTAGCTGAAGATGTGTTTCTCTGCAAGTTTAGTCATTTCCTTGGCAGTTACATTGGTGTAAGATTCGGCTACGGTGATGGAGGTCGGGGTTCACCAATCATTTATTCCCCCACACCAAGGATGGCTAAGGAGCAGAGAAGTTTTGGACAAGGTTTGAGAAGGGAAAGGGGCGGGTGGGTGAAAATGTATGCCGTGATTTTTTTTATTTTAGTGAACCAATTAAAACTACTTTGGTAGCTCGATGGTGTATCGTTGCAAGGTTGCTGAGTTAATTCTGGAAGGGACCTATTTTGTTCAACAATCTGACCAAGCAAAGCGTTATCACGGATTTTAAGCACTTTATTATCACACTTGTGTTTGACAGGAGTTAAATTATTAGAAACGGTTTCCTGTTGAGAGCCTTCATTTGTACTCGAATTAATTTCATGCAGTAAAATATCCTAAATACAGGAAGCATCATGCATATGTTCATATGAATGCATGGATCAAATGGTAAAAACATGACATAAGTAACAAAATAGCAGTTGATCATAGAGCTTAAAGTTTGGCACATGAAATTGTTCAAACTGAAAGCATAAAGAAATCTAAAGATTATAAATCAAGGCTTTTCATCCACCACAGGCGGAGGGTCTTTGGTGTTGATGTCGGTGATGAGCTGAGTCTCATTTTGCTTTGTACTGGGTAAGGTGTTTCTCACCTGACCCGACTCCCCGGTGAGGACATCGGTGAACTACCTCATGGCCTTGATCATTAGGTTCTTTGCTTCGCTTTGAGTGTGATTCTTTGCTAAAACTGTCATGGCTTTGATCATGGTGGCCATAACCTCCTTGGCCCCTTCATCGATTGACTCCTCATCCTCATCGTCGGAGCATGATTTTTCTTTACCCTTGGACCAGATGGCCTTGATGAGTTCCTATGGCCTATTCCCTTATTTAGGTAACCCAATACTAATCATCCCATTTTAGTCGTCAAACTTTGGCAGGGGGGTAATTCGCATTGCTAGGCACCCTTTCGGGTTCCACGAACTTCTTATCCCTTATCAAACGTTGTATGGCATTGATTAGGACCTTACATTCCTTGGTGCAGTGAGCTGGCAAGACATGATATCCGCAAAAGTTTTTCCTTTTGTCTCTCATGGGGGGTTTGTACTCACAAACAGATTTGAGAAGCCTGTCCTTTCTTAGGCCGGCAAATATTGCATTGAGAGGTAAAATCCATAGGTTTATGCTACTTGTAGGACTACTATTTAGTTAGGTAGCGGAAGTTGAGGTTGGCTTTTGAGAGGTCTTCTTGCCCATCCTGACCCGCGAGGAGGATGTGCTTGTTCTAGCACTGCCAATCAATGAGAGTATGCCGGAGTTCTTGGAAACCTGCTGTTTCTGATCATAATTAGCTGATATTAACTGATTTAAAAAGGTCTCAACCTCGGGTGTCATGCTTGAAGACTGCAAGAGCTGGTCATACTGAGGGTGGTTCGAGGTTACGGGGAGTATAAATTGTGACGAAGTGACCAACATCAGAGGCAAGACGCCAGAGAATGATGGAACCATTGGACCCTGGGCTCCTTCCCTTTATCTAGGGTGAGTGCATAGCTTCAATTGCAAGAGTATTTAACCATTGGGTGTTATTCTTGAAGATTGCATAACCTAGTTGTTGGCTCGAGGGGCGGATGACTATCATAAGGTGGGCACAGTCGTGGGTGTCATGCCCGAAGGTTGCGTGAACTGGTCGGAGTTCTTGCTTTCTAGGGCTTGTTTAACAGCCGCTTGAATAGTCGCATAAATCTGGTTCTGGAATAGATCTAAACTCAAAAATTGGATGATGGTGGCAGTAATTTTAGAGCCACGAGGCGGCGGAGGAGCTATTCCCGAGGTTTGGGTAGGACTGGTCTGCTCTTTGGGCAGGGCAGTGTCATCATCGGTGCAGGGAAGAGACTTGGCTGGTTACATAGGTCTCAATTTGGGAGGAAGACTATTTAGGATCATGAACCATGAGTCAGACCATGAATGGATTGTAAATGGTTATGGATGGTATGCATGCTTTCGTTCTTAGGAAGCGATGCATGATATGTATGGCTGCACGTAGATGTGGTTAGAGATGGTGCGGCAGCTTATCCCTCCAACATCCGTGGGATGTTCGTACCCGTCGTCACGCATAGTAATATATCGTGACTCAACGGGGGTACAATAGAAGTCCTACGGATGTTGCTAAACCTCTTCCATGAATGGAGATCGGTAAGGGTAACTTGAACTTTGGCTCTTGAAGCAAATGCGTGGATGAACCATGATCATGGAGCACTTAGCACACAAAGCATCCCTCTTCAAACCTTATGGCTCCCGCTCAACACCTTTTTAGATGGATGGAGTCTTGGCTTCTTCACCGGTAATGGCGAAAGAAGTGCGTCCCAATTATTTTCATTATTTTGGTAATTCTAAAGGGATGAAGTGCTAAGGCTTTTTCAAGCGCGGCTTTGTTATAGGGTTATTGATGTAGAAGGTTCTCGCTTACCTTGATTCAACATTACTCAACCACTCCCCAAATAGGTGCGATCACAGGAGTTCACGTGTTGGTTAAAATGAGTGATCCACCTGCTAGGCATCCTTAATTCCAAACAGGGCATGAGTGATACTTTTACAAGCTTCTCGGGTAAAATGGGGCACCTAAGAAAATTACCAAACTATCTACAAGCGTGTTTAAGGATAAAATGTTATAAAAAGGAATGAAGCTTTAACTTGGCCAATGATTTCAATACATCATCAAAATCCTTTAAACTTATTAAAAATATTAAGTTCAAGTTTAAAGAGACCAATCCCCAGCAGAGTCGCTACTGTAAGCGAATGGCCTTCTTCCTGCCAGTGAGGACCGCGTAAGATGGGTCGCACATGGAGCGAAAAAATAACAGGCGGTGAAACATGCTGATGGATTGATCCTTATTTTAGGCATGATGAAAGCACTGATGTTTATGATGTTGATGTTGAATTTAAGTCCAATTTGGGTGTTAAAGGATATGAGATCTAAATCCCGTACTTAAAATAGAGTTGTCACCCGGTTAAGCTCAACCGGGAAATTTTGGTACAATTTTCCCACCAGGTGGTAGACCATACCTTAAGTAGAGATTCCAAGTTTGAATGATTTTATCTATTTTTCATTAGGCTAAGTTAAAATATTTCATTCTTTCTTAATCGGTTTTGATCCACCCTAATTATTGGTGTTTTCAGTTTTATATGTTGTTTTCGTGTTTATCAAGCAATCGAAGCGATAAATAAATTATTGCAGTCATCCAAAAATAAATGTAGAAATTGAAATTATTACAAGGCTTTCAAATCCTATACATTTTCTATGCGATAAATAAAATACTCGAAGGCCTAACATACATCTAACCTAAATCTACGTATAGAAGACGGTTAACACAGATATAGCACATCGTACAAGGTGTATCACTTAGCATGTACAGTTATTGGAAAAAAACAAGACTCGAGTTAGCGTGAACATGGCATATTCATTTGTTACGTTAGAAAGCCCGATTGGATGGCTAAAAATGAGATTTGAACGGCGTTTGCAGGAAAATTCCATTTTAACCAAATTTTGGACTTGATCGTTGTTTTAACCGGATTATTAGTGAAAATGCCACATGGTATAAGGTGGGGTTATTTTTAGAAGGTTTTGAACCTTTTGTCATTGCACTATACACCCTAGCTTTGGAAATATAAAAAAATAAATGAAAAGAAAACAGTTGTCTAGAAAGTCATATCACCGGCAGCACAGTTGATACCGCCAGTGGTATCAATGATGTCGCTAGCGGTATCAGTTAGAGAGGCAGGTTACATGATTTTCTAGATACCATAAAGAAAGGGTCCTATAAGAAGATGAGCCCACTGGGGGAAGTGATGTCACTACCGGTATCAATGATGCCGCTGGCGGCATGGTTGATACTGTCGGCGACATCAAATGCCTCTGGCGGCTTCAGCTTCTTATAGTAGCAGCAGGTAATGGTAAAAAACGGCTGAAAACCCAAAAAACAAGCACAAATAGCAAAGAATAGCAAAAACAAGCAAGAATATAGCCAAAGAGCTATAAGACTTAGAATTTTTACCTCGGGGCCGTGAATCCACCTCTTCGTGAACCAAGGAACACCTCCGGGGAGCTTAAAATGGTGATTTTGGTAGTAAATTTAAGAGTTTAAGTCTCTAAATTCCTATTCAGTTGATTTTAATCCTAAAGTCTACTGATTTTAAGTTTTAACTAGGAGAATTAAAGAAGAAAAACTAAGAAAACTGTATTGGAATCCCTTTTCTTACCTTTTCTCCCCCTTATCTCTCTAAAAATGAGCTTTCTCTCTCTAAAACTATAGGTTAAATTTCAGATACTTGTTGTTGTTCCCCCTTTATTGTAACCCTAAGGTGTGTTTTTATAGGCAAATATGGGTGGTCTTTGAGACTTTTCAGCCATTTTCACCGAAATGGCAATAAAGAGTCTGACAAAGGAAGAAGAAGAAAGCATTCTATAGAAGCCCGATTTGGCCATGTCGCCAGCGACATGGTGATACTCTGGTGGCATGAATGATGCCACCGGCGGTATCAGCTTCTTGCAGGCTGACTGCCAGCGGGCCCACAAGCCCAAAAAGCTTCCAAAGGGGTCAAAAAGAGGGTCAAAAGGCATCGTTTTGAATTTTAATGGTATATTAATGGATATTTAGAGATTAATTTAATTTTGGGTGCAAATCATCGGTTTAAGCTCGTACCGGACGTGATATCGGGCACGCTGGCCTGAATTCTTAAGAGAAATAAAATTCGCGAGGAATTTTATCGGTAGTAAAAACTCCAAAGAATTTTTATTATGAGGAATAAAATTGGGAACACATCATCATCGTCTCGTGAGTGGGACTGCAAAATCTCGTGCTCACACCAATGAATGTAAGGCCCTGATTAACGCCATACAATGTTTAATAAGGGATAAGAAAGTGGTTGAATGGGAAAGGGCACATAGCGATGTGAATTGTCCCCTACCGGAGTTTGACAACCAGACAGGAATGACCAATTCTGGCTTACCTAAACAAGGGAATGGGCCACAAGAACTCATCAAGGTCATCTGCTCCAAAGGCAAGGGAAAGTTGCACTCTGACAACAAGGATGATGAGTCAAACAATGAAGAGGTCAAGAAAGTTGTAGCCTCGATGATCGAGGCCATGACAGTCTTAGCGAAGAAACACAGAAAAAGCAAAGCGGGGAACCCAATGTTCAAGGCCATGAGGTAGTTTGTCGAAGTCCTCATCGGGGAGTCGATCCAAGTGAAGGACATCTCGCCAACCACTGAGCAGAATGAGACTCAGGCTTTCGGTCTGAATGACACATTGATCAGGAATGGGACTACCACCGATATCAACAATGAAGACCCTCCGCCTAAGGAGGATGACATTTATGATATGTAATATTTCTGTATGCTTTAAATTTGAACAATGTTATGTTTGTAACTTTCGGCTCCATGAGCAAACTTCTATTTTGTTACTTATTTCATTCTTTGACCATTTGATCCACACATTCATATGAACGTACACGTGATGCTTTTAGTATTTGAGATATTTTACTACAGGAAATTAATTCAAGTACAAATGAAGTCCCTCAAGTGGTAATCATTTCTAATAATTTAACTCCTGTCAAACACATGTGAGATAATAAAGTGCTTAAAGATCACGATAACCCTTTCGCCTAGTCATGACCAAAATCGACAGTTAGATTGCCAAGCATCATGAAAGATGTCTGGTCTCGCATGGAATTAACTCAACAACCTCACAACTTTTGCGCAAAGCTACTAAAGAAGTTCGACTTGTTTCATGGAATAAAAAATCAAGGCATATATTTTTAGCCCGCCCATTTCCCACCCTTGATCCTTATTTCATGCTTTGCCCAAAACTTCCTTGCTCTTCGGACATTCTTGGCATGGGGGCAAATACGATTGGAAAACTTCGGCCTTCATCAAAAAACACATATACATCATCATAGCTCCGAATTACAAAGGGAAAGCCAAATATTACCGCCAAGAAAATGACCAAATTCGCAGAGAGAAACATCTTCACCTGGTATGACTGAACTCCAAGATCAGTCCAAGGGGCAACCGCCTTTAGGAATATAAAGTATAGGACCAAGTAGTGCAGATCCTTACCTTACGATCCATAAGCTAATCATACAATTCACAAAACAGCCGGTCAAGAAGACCCACCAGACAAGCTACCTTTCACCCTTTGCAAACACCAAGCAAAAGCCCCTATAGCAAACACTACCTAGTTTATGATGGAGAAACAAGCCACTATTGAATCCAAGATAAAATCATTGTGAGCTGTTCAGCAATCCAAATTAAAAGAGCCTAAATGGATGAAGGTAAGAGACAAGCTACCGCCATGGACAAATAACGATTAAAGGCCTCAAATAAACTCTCAAGCGTGCCAACAGCATGTGGCAAGGGTATACAAACAACCAAGTCAATGATCGAGTTTTGAAGCAAACCAAACTTACCGACACAGGCCCGACAAGGAGAATTCCAACCGAGGAAGGACCTTATGAATACCTGGGTTAAAAAGCAATCAAGATCTCAAGCATAGGCGAGTTCATCCACCTAACCGATCGAGGAAGGCTTAAGCATTCTCAAATCTAAATGAAAAGAAATAAATCACAAAAATGGCACACTAAAAAATATATAATAATCACCCGCCTTTCGGTCCCTCACTGATTGGGAAAAAAATAGGGTGACACCCAATGTTTGGTATTCTACAAACTGGCCGTGCAAAAATTAGGGGATGTAATCACCCACTGAATTGAAAACCCAAAAAGGGCGGTTCAAGCAAGAATTAGGGAACGAGAGAAGAGCAGTGAGATGTTAACCTGAAAATCTGTAAAGACTGGTTAACACCAGGAGTTTGATTAATGGAAATGGTTACCACCATCTTATACTCTAATTAAATTCATTCAATGAAAGTATCTTTCGTACTGAAATCTTTATGCTTATGATTGTATGAATGCCTGGCAGCCAAAGGGTGAAAACGTCGCAAGTAAGATTGAAGATGCTCGGAGCTCGTCCGTATGATCGCGCAACAATTCACAAAAAGACAATAAATCCGGATAGACTGAAAAAATCTAGGTCTATGCAAAAGTCGGAATTAGTATGCTGGATTGAAAACCTGAAAAGGGTGGTCCAGGCAAAAGTCAAGACAAGGCTCGATGGATTGAAAACCCGAAAAGAGCAATCCAGGCAAAAGTTAAGATAAGGCTCGATGAATTGAAAATCCCTAGGGGTAGTCTATGCAAAAGTTAGAGTCCATAAGAAAAAAATAGAAGAAAGAAAAAAATAATAAAAATAAAAAGGAATAAAAGAAAACAAAAGAAAAGTCTGAATCTTTAAATCTGGAACTCATACCGCCGGCAATTTGAATGAAACCAACGGCAACATGAGCCAAGCCGCCGCCGGTATGGCACTTCCCCTATGAATTCCAGGCCTGTTTTGGCAAAATAAGACCCATTCCAAGCCTTTTTCAATCCATGAAATCTATTTTCAGAAGTATTTTCAAGCTAAAAATTTGTTTCATTCAAACCAAAAGCCCAAAGGGATTTATATCCCAAACATCCAAACAAACCGAAGCACAAATCATCCAAAAATCCAAAACCATAAAACCAAAACCCAAATTAACCAAAACCCCAATGTAATATAGATAACAAATTGAACAAGAGAAGAATGAAATCTAAGATTTCCCACCTCCAGCGGTCGGACGAGACGAAAACTTTGTGCCTTCCACAAGATAACGGTTGACAACATCTTCGTCATTCTCTTCCATCCTTCCCTCAGTCAATGAAAGGCTCCACGAGCCTGTATTCTCATTAGTTAGACATCGGCTAGCTGCTTTCTTCTTCCCTTTACGTCTAGCCTCAGGTTTGGGGCTGCATTCCAAATTTTATTTGCGACTCCTCTCGTGCTTAGTGGCATCCAGTCTCTAACCAGCTGCCTTAACTCTTGTTTCGCAGCCACCTCTGCTTAGTACATGGGCTGAGCCTAGTTAGCATCAGAGAGGGACATGGCCATGAATTCCTACAACAAAGCAACAATAACCACATCATTCATAAGATTCATACATACACTTTTTACTGTTAAACATCATGTGAACACGGAAGTACCTTAGCGAATAGAGTTTGAGAAACTAGGGTGTCTCTAAGGGCGAAGGCGTTCTCCACTATCTGCTCCGCTTCTCCGCGTTTAACCTGTAAGATCCAAAAGGAGAAATCAAGTGAGTTATCTTGAAAAGAAGGATCACATTAGTGTTCTTAAGAAGCTTACATGTGTGGTTCTCAGAGGTGCGAAGTCCAGTGAGTGGATGCTCGGAGAAATCTCCCTAATCCGAAAGTCACTACTAGGGACTAAAAACATAAAAGACTTCTCCAAGGCTGTCGAGAGGTGCCCTAGCACTATGACTATGCCACCATATCCACCCCGGTCTCATTCCCCGCTCGACTCAGGTCGGCTCCTCTTCTAAGAAGGTGCCTAAAAACACAATGAAAGCAAAAGTAGGTATAAGCATCAATGCTAAATCGAAAAGAAATATGTGGAAGGATTACGATGTTTACCTTGGAGGAATAATATCCCTCATGAACCGGTATCTCCTCGGCTTCATCGCCATTATTATCATCATCGTCGTCGTCATCATCATCATCCTCCTCATCCCCCTCGCTACTCTCGCCCTCACTAACCACCTCACCAGGGGCTCTCGGTTCCCTTTTCTTGTTGTGGAATGTGATTATGTCATTCAGGTGAATACGAGGGCAAAGAGAAAGTAGTTATGATGTAAACTCACCATAAACACCGGGGACACTTTTGACCACCCAGCCATATCCCTTAATAAAGTCAACCTTATCAGCCTCATCAGTAATGGTCAAGTATTGCCAGCATAAGCCCATTGGGGGACCAAAGGTACGCGCCTAATAGGGGGTAAGACATCCTTCCACTCGCGCACTCTCTCAATCAAGTACCACTTCAGAGACAAAGCGCACTCGATTACAAATCACCTATCGACCACATCCTACATCGCTTTGTGAATAGCCACCAAGTTGGACACTTCCTCGAAAGGGTCCCTTTTCACCTACACAGACCAACCAGAGCAACCAATGAAAGTAATTCAATGATAAACATTTATACTAACAGTTCATTCAAATTTTAGACAGGATCAAAAGCCGCAACACCTCCCGGTAGCCGTTCTTCCACCTACAAATGACACTCCCACACCAGCGAGTGAGGAAATGTGCATCATTTGGTACCATCATCAAGAAGGCCACTGGCGGAAGGATATCATGCTCAAAAGCCCACGCCTATACAGCCAAAAGTCTATTAGTTCAACTTGGCAAAGAAAGCAATGAAAGAGTCAAAAATACTAAGAATGCTAAAAAAAGGTGGAAACAGCGAGATAGTGCCATACCTGAACGAGTAGATGGCTGAATCGAAGGACCTTATCCTTATTCCTATCTCTGATGTCCAATCCATAGTATATCTGGGCAAAAATGGCCCTCGGCCAATTTTTTTCTTAGATCGTCGCCACGTCCTTGACCGTTGAAATCAGTCCATAATTTTCCTTACTCCTAGCAACCTGGAAGAAAAGCACAGTAAGCAGTGAAATGATAAAGGAATGGATGCAGGCCTCCCTCTGTAACTCAGGGACCACCTTTTTCTTCTTTCAAAACTTGCTCAGCTCCCCGTATGATAAACACCCCGACTTAGGCTTAACCCCAAATAGCCCAGTCACCCGTTTCACCATAGGTCCCCAAACATGGTGCTTCGCCATATAGACATTAAAATGAATGACCTTATCGGTCCAAGGAAGCCCTGTCATCGCCACAATATATGATAGGGTAATCATAACTTTACCAATTGGAAGATAGAATGTGTGGGTGGTTTTCGACCACCTCTCAGTCAATGTCATGAGAGCCGAGTGCGATAGATTGGGCATTATGGTCTGCAAAATCCCGATTAGAGCCCCAAAACCTATCGTATTAATGGCGGCTCAAAGTGCGGGGTCATGCTTATTTATCACCTTCCACAACTTGTTGATGGTTCCCATTCCCCCGATACACATGACAAAATGAGGCTGCAAAAAGACAAGGAAATCTGAAACAAACAAATAAGTCTTCGGTTTATTCTAACTTCCTTTTAACTACTAGAAAGCTGCTGATGCGCTACTATAAGAAGTGATACCACTAGCAATATGAATGATGTCGCTAGCGAAGTCATTGTAAACAGCAGCGACATGGCAAAAGTCCAGGCATTTGTACAAGGCTCGATGCCGCTAGCGGTACCAATCATGTCGTCGGTGACAACAATCCCTACGGGGAGAACTCAGTTTTGCCCCAAAATTGAATCAAATCCCACCAAATCAACAAATAATGCAATTAATCAAAATCGAAGCATAAAATTAAGTCAAAACAGCCCTATAGCATGCATTATGAAGTTTATACGCCCCTATTTTTTATCTTAAGCATTATAACGATAGAATTTTGAGTTTTTACAACCAAAATCACAAAAATCAAAATGAAATTATTGAGTTTTTGCAGGATTACCTGGGTGTGGGAGAGATGATCTTCTTTTTCCGGGATGAGATTGGTTATAGGTGTGGTTATTTTATAGCTATACACGCTCTCAGATTCCTTTATGCCATAACCAATAGAATCCAAGTAAATTTTTAGCCCCGGGATAGAAGAATTGGGCAAATCATCCTTAGCCTTTGCAGTCGACTTACCTTTGAGAGCCTTGGAAATTCTCTTCATGATAAAAGTGAGAAAAGATGAAAGGAAAATCCAGTTTGAAAGAGGAGGACTGAAGAATTTCAAACACTGTTTTGGAGTATGGAAAAGAGGTGTCTTAATTCATATTGAACACCCACACGGAATTCGAGGAGTTTTATTAATCTGAAACTACCAATTCGTCCAGCCGGCGGCATAACTTCACACCGCCCGCAATATCACCCATGTCATCGGCGACATCAACTTATCTAGATCAAATTTCAAATTCCTTGGATTGGTCAAAGCTGACACGTAGCACCTCATACTGCCGGCGGCATCATCTAAATAGCCAGCCACATTACTTTATATTGCTAGTGAGATAAACTTCCCATAGGCATCGTAGTTTCCCTTACAACAGTTCAATATAGCCTTAGCTCAAGACCTCGACATTATAGGTCTTTTAAAACCCTTACATTCTAGGATTACCCTGATTCTAAGTTTGAAAACTTCTTAAAATTCAAGACTGAAAGGGATCTTAAGCCTGCAATCACGAAATTGGGAGAAGAACACCAAGTTGTCCAAGAGATGCTTGTACATTTTCTGGATGAAACACTTCCCAAAAATCCAAAACAAGATGTTGGATGATATAGGTGATGAGATGGGAGGTCGCTTGGCCGGGATAGAAAAGATAATAAATGATTGGAAAGCCTTCGTCCCAGAGGAGCTATCACTCCAGACAGAATCTATCCATAACATCCAGAGAGGTATTAGTGAAGAGATTACTCTCATTCAAACTGGAATCAATAAACTATCCTTATCCAGATCTTTTTCTAGCCAATCAATTCCTGAAAGCCAACTCCTTCCAGTCTTCTACAATCTGGTCCAAGTCATTGGGGACTCCAGCTTCTTCAGACAAAAAGGGATAACAACACTGCTTAATGTTCTCTTCCCTTATTTTGATAAGACGGATCAAGAATTTGTACTACACATACATCCTACCATAAAACAGACTTATGCTCAACTGAAGAAAGCCATCCAACCCTACTACCTCACTCCAGCCATAATTGATCATATTATTGATGAGAGGAACAAAGGTAATGTTGGCTACTCAATATACTCTAAAGCTTGGCAAGAAGCTTGGGATAATAGAACCTACATGGTAATCTTTCCCCAAGCTGAAAATAAAAAAGGGGAGAAAAGTCAACAGAGTCGACAAGAGGAAGGGACTAGAAAAGGCAAGGAAAGGAGGGAGGACCATCCGGTGGGAATTAGACTAGCTATAATTCTATAATAATTTTTGTAATAGCTATATTCACTATTATGTATCTCTGTAATCTGTAATCTATAAACCAAATTTTCAATGATGTTAACCATTGTTAGCAGTAGAAGTACATATATAGTGAAAATCTAATTCTCAAAAATCTCTTCTAAAGTACAATCTGTAATTGTATTATAAAAATATTAGAAGCTAAAATTGATAAATATTGGGGGAGTAGGGATGCTAGAATTATGGGGGACTAAAATTATAAATGACTGAGTATCAAGAATCATACTTAGTTCATATATACTCCTTTCCCTTATGCTTAGTTGTCTTATTTTTTGTTTCCATCAAATGGGGGAGATTATTGGAAAACAATGATCCAGAACCTCAAATAAATTAAGTTATCCGGATCAGGTTTGAAAGAAACAAAACTTAAACAAAGTACCTCCTAAATCCAAATGGAAGCATCGGGACAAGATCCAGCTACAAGGTTATCCATTGAAGACATCAAGTACCTAAGCATATATTGGAATCAATAGGTTAAGGTTTGGAAAGGAAAGAAACTTTAACTCTTAAATCCAGCATTCAGAAGAACTGATTGCATTAGCTTCAAAAGTAGACAGATCCAGAGATTATGAGTCTAAAGACATCTGAAAGACTCATGCTTGAAGACAATGGGAAAAGTTTCAAAGATAACTTTTTCCTCCATCTTTTGGTCTACAAAGTCAAAGATCCTTTCCCCACAAGCAAGACAAAAGAGATAGCTTACACCTTTCCGAAAAAGGACAAAAAGACAGACACCGAAAAGAAAAAGCTAACAACCTTTTTCTCCTAGACTAATAAAGAGGCGCGTAGAGCTCACACCAAAAAGCTACTTGTATAAAAGTTGGTGTGACGCAAAAATACAAAGAAAATGATCACTAACATCTTTTCAGCCTCAATCTTAAGTATTCAAATGGGTCAATTCACTATCTAACGGCTTGATCAATGGCTCCAGAATTCCTTCATTTTACCTGATCAGTGGTAAAGATTGAGTTACAGCTTACCAGCTCACAACAGCTACATTTATGATCCAAGCCTATAAAAGGGAAGCTTCACAAGTTTAAAAGGTGCTGGTTGAATTGAGAAAGCAATTAAAAAAGAGAATTCATAAAGAGCAATCAACGAATTCATCCCTCTAAGAATCAAACATTTCCATATATGTTTGTAAGGATTCCTAAGTGAATTATAAACTTAAGTAAATCAAAACACCAAAACCTTTGACAAAAACAAAAGTGTAAAAAGATCTCCTACTTGGGTGAGTAGTGAGATTGGGATATAGCTTGAAGTAGGTATTTTGAGTGGGATCTCCCTGTAGGACTTAGCTTAGATTCGGGGTAGAAGTCTAAGTGGTATATCCTACTAAACACTAAAGGACTCAACTAGGAGTTGGTGCTTCTAGTGGTATATCCTACATCTGGAAGGGGTTACCATCTGGAGACAACCTATAAGGCTTGATTCCTGCCAGTTGGAAAGGAATCCCCTAGTGGATAAGCTCGGAGGAGGACACTCTAGGGACCGGATGTAGGCGGGTTGAACCATTATAAATCACTATGTTTGATTTTCTTTCCTTTACTTGCTGCATTATATTATCATATCTGCATTATCCGAATCCATCCTCTGGATTATAATCAAACACGCTACACTTAAACTTGTTAAAGTCTATTGATTCCGCAAAAAAGGGTCATTCCCCCCCTCTGACTTTATATAGATCCTCATAGGGATCAACAAGTGGTATCAAAGCAAGTGCTCAAAACTAGAGATCTAACAATCTTGAGCTAAAGGTCCAAAATTTTGATTTATATATCAAAATGAGTTTCTAAAACTCTCAGCTTCTTCTGGAGGGCATGTCTATTGCCCATCCTCCACTCTTCAGCAATGAACACTACACATTCTAGAAAAATTGGATTAAGAACTTCATCCAAGCATAAAGCATGCAAGCATGGTTAGTCATTAAAGATGGTCCATATGAGACTACTCATGAAGTAGAGGGTATGATTACCCGAAAGCCATCAAGTATGTGGGATGAGAATGATTTTAAGAAGTTGTGTTAAAATGCAAATGCTATTAACATGCTTCATTGAGCTCTTAGTGCAGCTGAATTTAACAGGATATCCGGATGTGAGACTACACATAAAATTTGGCAGAAACTGGAGGTAACCTATGAAGGTACTAATAAAGTAAGAGAAGCCAAGCTTGATCTACTCCAGCAAAAGCTTGAATCCTTCAAGATGGAGCTAAAAGAATCAATCAGTAGCATGAACACTAGATATACTAATCTAGTAAATAAGATGAAGAAGCTTAGAAAGGAAATATCTGAAGTAGAGATGGTACAGAAAGTGCTTCGGAGTCTCACCAAGGAATGGGATAATAAGAAGACAACCATTGAGGAAGCTCATGACTTAAATTTCTATAGTTATGATGAGCTCATTGGTAATCTATTAACCCAAGAATCCTTGGTAATCTATTAACCTATGAAGGTACTAACGAAGTAAGAGAAGCCAAGCTTGATCTACTCCAGCACAAGCTTGAATCCTTCAAGATGGAGCCAAAAGAATCAATCAGTAGCATGAACACTAGATATACTAATCTAGTAAATGAGATGAAGAAGCTCAGAAAGGAAATCTCTGAAGTAGAGATGGTAAAGAAAGTGCTTCGGAGTCTTACCAAGGAATGGGATAATAAGAAGACAGCCATTGAGGAAGCTCATGACTTAAATTTCTATAGTTATGATGAGCTCATTGGTAATCTATTAACCCAAGAATTATCCATGGAGAGATACAGATAACAAGAAAAGAAGCCTAAAGAGAAGAAGAAAACCATTGCACTTAAGGCAGAATCCACCGGATTAGCTTCAACTAGAGAAGAACAAGTCACAAAACCTTAAAGTATGAAGGAGCAACTAGCTCTATTAACTAGAATGCTCAATAGGTTCCTACAAAAGAAAGAAAGGAGAAAGTCCAGAAATTATGAATCCCATAGACCACGAGAAGGAACATCCAGAAGAGACATGCCTAGAAAGAATCCGGAAGAAAAGAAGGATTCGGAAAAGGAAGCTGCATGTTTTGAATGTGGAGAGAAAGGCCATTTCAGACAAAATGCCCCAGGCTTGAGAGAACCAAGAAGTACAAAAAGAAGGCAATGGTGGCTACCTGGAGCAACAGTGAGGAAACTAGCAGCTCTTCTTTAATAGAAGAAGAAGAGACTGCCAACTTGCATTCATGGCACTGACTAATCCAGAAGTAAAGCAATCCAGAAAGAATGTCTCTAAGCAAGATACAATGCAAATCAAAGAATCAGAATCAGAAATAGCAAACACTATGGTAAACTCTTATTCTAATTCTACTTCTGACTTTGACCTTGCTAGAGCTTTATCTATTATGATCAAGAGTGTGAAGAAGAATGTTAAGGCAATCAAATCCTTAAGAAGACAAGTGTTAGAAATTGCTGAAGATAATGAAGCACTGGCACAAGATGTCAACTTAATCAGAACAGTAAAGGACATTGATGAAGTTGAGGGAAACTACCTGAAGAATCAAGTGTAAATACTAAGTGCTAACCTACTTGGGCTGGATAGAGAAATAGCCCTAATGAAGGAGGCATTTGGATGGAGACCTGATCCTCCATAAAGAAGAAAAAACCTAAGGCAAGCTACACAAAGAAATCAACCTCAAGCTGCCAATGGAAATACTAAGCCTTTTAATTAAAAAGTGAAGGAGGTTAGCAGGCAACCACAAGCCCAAAGATATACTACTGCTCAAAAGGGAAAGGCTAAAGTGGTTTACAATCAACAACCTGCCAAACAAAGAAGAAATTATGCAGCAGAAGTTGCACCCCCAACCAACTTTCGGATACACACTGGACCATCTACAAGTGTACAAGAAGCTAGATAAAAAGGGAACTATGGGAAGGAAAAGATAAAAAAAGAAGCACGAATAGAACAGATCCATTATAGGGTGCAGGTTTTGTGGGAAAAACAATCATATTACTAAATTATATAGATTAAAAAATGGTTGTTATGATGTTAATCCTTGGCCTGAGATGGTTATTAACCCGAGAGGACCCAAATCTGATTAGGTACCCAAACCCACTTGATCTATTTTACAGGTATCCCTTAGATCCATAGTAGATCAACACACTTGGTACATTGATAGTGGATGCTCAAGCCACATGATAGGTGATGAGAAGGCCTTCATCACATTAACCCAAAAGGAGAGACACAAAGTAAGCTTTGGGGACAATAAAAAGGGACAGATCATTGGACATGGAACCATTGGATCTAAATTAAAGATAGAAGATGTCTCACTGGTTAATGGACTAAAATTCAACTTGCTAAGTGTAGCCCAACTCTGTTATAAGGGAAGAAAAGTCACATTTGATTCCGAAGGCTGCTCAATCTATGATAGTAAGTCCAATCAACTCATTCTTTATGCACCTAGAGTTAATAATGTCTATTCTGTTAACATTAAAAATGAGAAAAAGAATATCTGCTTGGTGTCTAAAAAAGAAGAATCATGGCTATGGCGCCGGAGGTTGGGACATGTTAGCATGAACCTCCTGTCCAAACTAGCCAAAAAGGAATTGGTAGTGTGTTTGGCTAAGGTTACTTTTGATAAAGATCATCTATGCACTGCATGCCAATTAGGTAAACAGCATAAGAAAAGTTTCCCTTCCATCTCCTACGTTCCTTCTAAAAGAGTAATTGAGCTCTTGCATATTGATCTCTTTGGTCCAATAAAGCCATTGAGTTCGGGTAGAAGAGAATACACCATAGTCATTGTGGATGATTATTCTCGCTATACATGGGTTCTCTTGCTAGCAAGAAAAGATGAAGCCTTTGACCAATTCTCTAAAACATTCATCCGGATAGAAGTAGAACAGGGCATAAGCATTACACGCATCCGGAGTGATAATGGTGGTGAGTTCAAAAATAAGCACTTTGCTGAATTTTGTGACTCCAAGGGCATTGAGCATAACTTCTCTGCCCCTCGCACACCTCAACATAATGGTGTTGTTGAGAGAAAGAACAAAACCATAGTTGAGATGGCTAGAACAATGCTAAGTGATAATTGTTTGCCAAAGTATTTCTGGGGTGAGGCCGTAAACACAGCATGTTACATCTTAAATAGAGCTCTTATTAGAAAGACCTTAGAAAAGACCCCCTATAAAATCTGGATGGGAAGAAAACCCAAAATTGGGTATTTCAAAGCATTTGGATGTAAATGCTACATCCTAAATGATAGAGAGCAACTAAGAAAATTTGATCCTAAATCTGATGAAGCAATTTTTCTTGGCTACTCAATACATAGTAAGGCTTACAGAGTCTTTAATAAATGAACCCAAACTATTGTAGAGTCTATACATGTAGATTTTTATGAGACTAATCATGCATGAAAGAAAAGTTCCACTCCACAAGAGCCATTTCCTGAAACTGAAAAATCTGGAGAAAAGAAGGAAGCAAAAGTTCCTGATTCATTCCAAATCAAGAAGTACAAAGAGGAAGATGAAGGAATATCTTTTGATCCAGAAGTACAAGAAGTTAATCTCAACCCACAAGAGATTGATTTCAATAAAGGCCAAGATGGAGTGGTTGAAACAAAAGTAGAGCAAGTCCTAGCTCAACATGGAGGCTTACAAAGGGAGATCTAGACTCACAGAAATCATCTGATAGAAGCTATTTTGGATGATGTCTAAAATCCAGTCAGAACCATAGGATAACTCAATAGGATGATGAGCCATGCTCCTTTTATCTCTCTCATTGAGCCAATGAAATTTCAAGATGCTAAGGGAGATGAAAGCTGGATGATGGCAATGCAAGTAGAGCTAGATCAATTCACCAGGAATGATGTATGGGATCTAGTGGCACCTCCAAAGGGAAAGTCAATCATTAGCACTAAATGGGTTTTCTGGAACAAGCTAGATGAATCCGGAGTAGTAGTGAGAAACAAAGCGAGATTGGTTGCCCAAAGCTACAATCAACAGGAAGGGATTGACTTTGAAGAAACCTTTACCCCTGTAGCAAGACTGGAAGCAATCCAGATTCTATGTACTTTTGCATCATTCATGGAATTCACATTGTTCCAAATGGATGTCAAAAGTGCATTTCTAAATGGAGTTATCTAGGAAGAAGTCTATGTGAAGCAGCCATCTGGATTTGAAGATTTAAAGCATTTAGATCATGTCTACAAGCTGAAGAAAGATCTCTATAGACTAAAGTAAGCACCAAGAGCTTGGTATGAGAGACTCACTACATTTCTCATATCCAAGGGATATGTTCAGGGGAAAGAAGATACAAATCTTTTCATCAACAAGAAGAAGAGTGATATTATTCTAGTCCAAATTTATGTGGATGATATCATATTTGGAGCAACAAATGAGAAGATGTGTGAGGAATTTAGCTCTCAAATTAAAAAGGAATTCGAGATGTCCATGATGGGAGAACTAAATTTCTTCCTTGGTTTACAAATCAAGCAAAATCCGAATGGGATTTTCATAAATCAATCCAAGTACACCAAGGAGATCTTGAAGAAATTTGAAATGGACAAAAGCAACCCTATGTCCAATCCAATGGGATTAGATACAGTCCTATCCAAGGATTGTGAAGGAAAAGATGTTGATCAAAAGCTCTATAGAGGGATGATAGGTCCACTTCAATACTTGACAGCTAGTAGGCCTGATATGCACTATACAGTTTGCTACTGTGCAAGGTATCAAGCTAATCCTAAGGATTCTCTTCTCAAGGCAGTAAATAGGATTCTTAGATACCTCCTAGGAACCACCAAAGTTAGGCTATGGTATCCTAGTAATGGAGACTTCACACTCTAAGGCTTCACTCATGCAGATTATAGCAGAGATACTCTTGAAAGAAAGAGCACATCCGGAGGTTGCCATTTCCTTAGAGATTGCTTAGTATCATGGTATAGCAAGAAGGAAACTTAAGTTGCTTTATTTACTACAAAAGTAGAATATATGGAAGTTGGAAGCTCTGTGGCTCAACTCCTTTGGATCAAGCAATAACTAGAAGATTACGGAGTTCAATCCGGATGTGTGGATATTATTTATGACAACAAAAGTGCTATTGATGTGTCAAAGAATCCAGTGCTCCATAGCAGAATGAAGCATGTCAACATAAGGCATCATTTCATCAGGTATCATGTGATAAAGAAGGACATTGCTTTTGTATACATTCTAACCAATGAGCAAAGAGCAGACATCTTTACTAAGCCACTGAGTAAAGATTAATTTAGGAAGCTAAGGGAGTCAATTGGTATGTCTAATCCAATTTGAAGATAATCCGGAAGATAGTCCAAAATCAATTTGGATCCTTGGCAAGATAATTAATCTGGAAGAGAAGAAGCATAGAAGAAAAATCTATTCCTAAAGGGAGAGTGCCACATCAGCAGAAAAGAAAGACAAATGGCAGTAAAAGCGCTTAAAGGTAACTGTTATTTTTTGAATTTCAAACATTTATTGGCCATCACAAGCGCGAGTGAAAATCCAGCCATTTCAAAAATAAACCGTTGATTCTCCAGTTTTAATGCCATATACCTCTCTCCTCTAAAATTAACTGCCATGTCAATAATCTAGTTACCTTTAACTGCGTCCGGATTACTAAAATACCCTTACTTTGAAAATCCTATACAATCCCCTCCAAAATTACCCTTCTTCTTCACGCGAGCGACTAAGTACTGTTACTCTCCTTCAATTTCTTAAATTGCTGCTATCATGACCAATGAAGGACCAAAATTTCTTCCCCAAAAGAACTTCGTTGATGAATCTACTCTCAACAATAAATATTTCACCCTCATCAATTTTAAACCCTCCAACTCTGTAATTCCTACTGATTTCTTGGGAGATAACTTTCTGTTTCAAACTTATCCATACTCCAAACTAATAGAGGATCAAAGCCTAACCAACTTCCTCAAAATTAACTGTCTAATATAGCCTAACTTAGTGAGAGAATTCTACAACAACCTCATAGCCCATTCCTTCCATGATGCCCCGAAGACTGAGGTTCAAGGAAAATTAATAACTATCACTCCTAAATTCTTTGTCAAGTTCCTAAATATGAAAAATGATGGAGTTCAATTAAGAGTTGGAGACGAACAGCAAGTCAAATATGAGCCTAAAATGTGGCTCCATCCCAACTACTTTGGAGACAAATTCTCTGCTTACTTCCTTGAGGTGCCAAGGTTCCTTCAACATGCTTTAGCCAAGCTAGGTCTGATCCAGAAGGGGTCCCTCTCCACTGTATCATCC
Organism: Euphorbia pulcherrima; assembly: GCA_947683365.1. Lineage (NCBI taxonomy): Eukaryota > Viridiplantae > Streptophyta > Magnoliopsida > Malpighiales > Euphorbiaceae > Euphorbia > Euphorbia pulcherrima. The sequence continues at coordinate 30,396,451 of CANTUS010000007.1, forward strand.
TTCTAGCATTGTGTACTATAACACTAGCTAGAAAGTAGAGTAGTAAACATTCAAGTGCTACTGATCAACTTCTTGATGCAGTACAAGAATTCCCATGGTGCCCTGATCATTGTTGTGAATGAAATTAACTTGATCGAATTTCAATCAGTTAATAGGAGGGAAAGCCTGAAGAAGAACTTCAGGAAGCTAAATTTTGGTGAGAAGTGGGATAAGGCAAAAGCAAAGAAGTAAAGGGATGAAAAGAAAAGCAGAGCCAGAAAGTCAACAAATCTAATAGAGGCTCCAATTCCAAAGAAAACCTGAACTATTAAACCAAAGGCAGTAGACCAGTTGGCTCTAGTTCCGGTGAAAGAGATTGATGAGGATGCTCAATCTCTTACCTAGTTATTAAATAAGACCCCAAAAAAGCCTAAGCCAATGGGAAGGCTGATAAAGGTAGCTGACAAAAAGAGAAAAGCTAGTGTCCCCGAAAGTTTGTAATTAATGCTGAAGAAATAGAGGATGAGGCCCCTATGCCAAGGAAGTAATAAAACCGGAAGGGGTCTACTTTTGATGAAGCATTTCAAGCTTAGAAACACCAGAAAAAGAAGGCCAAAAAACCTGCTGGGATTATGATTGATGAAGAAGCTGCCAAGAGGGTAGTACTGGAAGAATTGACTAAGGCCAAAATCACTACAGGGAAGCAGGTGCCCGGATCAAATGAAGATATCCTTCTGGAGGATCCTCAGTAATAGGAAATGATGGCATCAGTTGCAGACAATAACCGAATCAACAAACTGACCATCGAAGGACCTGGAGGATCGTCCGGTACACAGCCAATACTGATTGCTCCTCCGTACTTAGAACATCTTACCACTCGCATTCCAAAAGCTGACTCATATGATTTTGAAGCTAGAATTGGACCACTTCTAAAAAACCTACTGGATCTAGACACTGAAGTTGCCGAAGAAGTAAGTCCTGTAAAGGCAAATGTAGAGGGTGGTGGGGACATTTCCAACACGCCTAGGGAGGATATCAAAAGTTCTGAAAAGGCACATGTAGAGGTGATAGAGGACATTTACTATCATCTGGTGGTTCAGATGAAAGCTAATGACTTAAGAAATGAAGATGCAAACATCCAGATCCAAATGTCAATCACTGAGGTAATTCCTAACCCAGTTAATCTTGATGCTCACATTTCTCCTGCTGATGAAACAGCAAAGGACAACTTGGATGTCCAATCTCCAAATACATCTAAAGAAAATCAGTCCAACCTAGAACACACCATTTCGGAGGAGGGACATGGTCTGGGATCTGAAGGGAACACTTCTAAAGTGGACCACAAGGGCGAGGATAGTCCGGGGGAACGGGTGGAAGAGAAGAAGGATGTGAAGACTGGGGAAGAAGAAGAAGAAGATAGCAGTGAATCTTCCAGATCATTCAAAGATGGTTCTTCTAGCTCTTTAGGGGATAGATTCCCTCTTATTGCAAGTCCAATCAGACTACCAGGACTCAATACAAAAGAGGCAAAAGTAACAGCGTCGCTTAAGCTGCTTAAGGAAGCTACTCTTGAGGAAAATGAGGAAGGGTATATCAAACAAAGTCTCCAAAATATTTGCATTCATCTGAGGTCTATTGAAAAAGAGATGCCGAAACAAGTCTCTGGTCTGGATTTGAAGCAAGAATTGGGAGAAATAAAGCAATCAGTGAAGAAGATAGAAGAAAAAGTTCTAGATTTTCCTTCTCCTCAAACAATTGCTGAAGCTTCTCTTTCTCAAGTCCAGCCAATACTTGAATAATTAAAGACTAATGTTGCTGCAGCAGGAAGATCTGCAAATCAAGCCAACACATTGGCCTTAAATAAGTATGCTACATTCCTTGACAATATTACCTCCTCCTCATCTAAGATATCCAGGTAGATCAGTGATTACATCAATTCTAAGTTTGAAAACTTCTCAAAATTCATGACTGAAAGGGATCTCAAGCCTGCAATCAAGGAACTAGGAGAAGAACATTAAGCTGTCTAGGAGAAGCTTGTACATTTTCTAGATGAAACACTTCCCAAAATCCAAAACAAGTTGATGGATGATATGGGTGATAAGATGGCAGGTCGCTTGGCTGGGATAGAAAAGATAAAAAAAAATGATTGGAAAGCCTCCATCACAAAGGAGCTATCGCTCCAAACAGAATCCATCCATAACATTAGGAGAGGTATTAGAGAAGAGATTACTCTCTTCCAAATAGGAATCAATAAACTATCCTTATCTGATCTTCTTCTGGCCCATCAATTCCTGAAAGCCAACTCCTTCTAGTCTTCCATAATCTGGTCCAAGTCATTGGGGACTCCGGCTTCTTCGGACAAAAAGAGATAACAACACTGCTTAAGGTTCTCTTCCCTTATTTTGATAAGAAGGATCAAGAATTCGTACTACTCATACATCCTACCATAAAACAGACATATGCTCAACTGAAAAAAGCCATCAGCCCCTACTACCTCACTCCAGCTATAGTTGATTATATTATTGATGAGAGGAGCAAAGGTAATGTTGACTACTCCATATACTCTAAAGCTTGGCAAGAAGCCTGGGATAATAGAACCTGTATGGCAATCGATCCCCAAGCTGAAAACAAAAAGGGGGAGAAAAGTCAGCAGAGTCAACCAAAGGAAGGGACCAGCAAAGGCAAGGAAAAGGAGGGCGGCCCTTCTGGTGGGAATTAGACTAGTTATAATTCTGTAATAATTTTTGTAATAGCTAGATTCACTATTATGTATCTCTGTAATCTATAATCCAAAGCTTCATTGATGTTAACCATTGTTAATAACAGAAGTACATATATAGTGAAAATCTAATTCTCAAAAATTGCTTCTAAAGTACAATCTGTAATTGTACTATAAAAATATTGGAAGCTAAAATTCATAAATATTGGGGGAGTAGGGATGCTACAATTATGAGGGAGTAAAATTGTAAATGATTAAGTATCAAGAATCATGCTGAGCTCATATATACTCCTTTCCCTTATGCTTAGTTGTCTTAGTTTTTATTTCCATCAAATAGGGGAGATTGTTGGAAAACAATGATCCGGAACCTCAAATAAATTAAGTTCTCTGGATTAGGTTTGAAAGAAACAAAAATTTAAACAAAGTATCTCCTAAATCCAAATGGAAGCATCCGGGTAAGATCCACCTACAAGGTTATCCATTGAAGACATCAAGTACCTAAGCATATATTGGAATCAACAGGTTAAGGCTTGGAAAGGAAACAAACCTTAACTCTCAAATCTAGCATCCGGAAGAACTTATTGCACTAGCTCCAGAAGAAGAGAGATCTGAAGATTATGAGTCTAAAGACATCTGGAATACTCATGCTTGCAGACAATGGGAAAAGTTTCAAAGATAAATTTTTTCCTCCATCTTTTGGTCTACAAAGTCAAAGATCCTTTCCCCACAAGCAAGACAAAAGAGACAACTTGCACTTTTTCGAAAAAGGACAAAAGGACTAACACCGGACAGAAAAAGCTAACAACCTTTTTCTCCTAGGCCAATAAGGAGGCGCATAGACCCCACACGAAAAAGCTACTGGTATAAAAGTTAGTGTGTCACTAAAATACAAGGAAAACGATCGCTGACATCTTTTCAGCCTCAATCCCAAGGATTCAAATAGGTCAAATTAATATCTAACAAATTGATCAACGGCTCCGAAAGTGCCACATTTTACCTGATCAATGGTGAAGATTGAGTTACAACTAACCAACCCACAATGGCTACATTTATGATCCAAGCCTATAAAAGGGAAGCTTCACAAGTTGAGAAGGTGCTGGTTGACTTGATAAAGCAATTAAAAAAAGAGAATTCACTAAGAGCAATAAGAAATTCATCTCTCCAAGAATCAAACATTTCCAAATTAGTTTGTAAGGATTCCTAAGTGAATTATAAACTTAAGGAAATCCAAACAACAAAACCTTTGACAAAAGTAAAGTGTAAAAAGATCTCCTACTTAAGTGAGTAGTGAAATTAGGATATCGCCTGAAGTAGGTGCTTTGAGTGGGATCTCCCTGTAGGACTCAGCTTAGATTCGGGGTAGAAGTCTAAGTGGTATATCCTGCTAAAGACTAAAGGACTCAGCTAGGAGTTGGTGCTTTTAGTGATATATCTTACATTCGGAAGGGGTTACCATCCGGAGACATTTTGTAATGCTTGATTCCTGCCAGTTGGAAAGGAATCCACTAGTGGATAAGCTCAAAGGAAGGAAACTCCAGGGACTGGATGTAAGCGGGGCCCAACCAGTATAAATCAATATTTTTGATTTTCTTTCCTTTACTTACTGCATTATATTGTCATATTTGCATTATCCGGATCCATCCTCCGGATCATAATCAAACACGCTACACTTGGACTTGTTAAAGTCATTAATTCTGCAAAAAAGGGTCATTCACCCCCTCTGACTTTATATAGATCCTCACAGGGATTAACACCTGTACATACCGATCTTCAGGGTTCATCCCCTGGAACATCATTGGAGATCATGGAATGACCCTATACGCTCTGCCCTTCAAGTTCACCCCCTAGAACATCACTGAAGGTTTTGACATGACCCTGTACATGCTACCCTTTAGGTTCAACCACCATCCACAAAGCCCAAGCCCGACCAAGGGGCAACCGATCCACAAAGCCCAAGCCCGACCAAAGGGTAACCAATCCATAAAGCCCAAGCCCGACCAAGGGGTAACCAATCCTTAAAGTCCAAGCCCGACGAAGTGGTAATCTAATCTCAAAGCTTGACCTCGACCAAGGGGAAAACCAGTCACCAATTTGAGGCATTGACAAGATCAGAATCTTGTCACCCTCCGAGTCCAACCCACCATCCATCAGGTACAATTCCTAACCCTTGCTTTTTTCGTGCGATCATACTGACATGTGGTAGCAGTGATCCCACGAGAGGCAGTCTATGAGCATAGGATTTTACAATCCCTCTCACGAGACGAAGATGACGTATATTCGATTTTATTCCTCATGATAAAAATTCTTTTTTGGAATTTTTATTATCGATATAAAATTCTCTACGAATTTTATTTTCAAAAAAAATTCAGTTCGACGTGTCCGATAACGCGTCCGGTGGTAGCTCAGACTGATGATTTGCACCCAAAAAATAATTTAGTCCAAAATACCTATAAAAAGTCAAAAAGAACCACCAATAATTCTTTTTTCCCGTCAAAATCACTTTTTGCCGGATTTTCTCCCCTTTTCCCCATTTTCTGGCACCAATCATGCTTGCTTTTCAGACCTGTCAGGAAATGAGGCCACCAGCGGCCTCAACGATACCGCCGGCGATATCATCCAAGCCGCCAGTGACATCGTTTTCCTCTACAAAACAGTTGTCTGCATTTTGCTCGATATCTGACGGATAATTGATCAAAGGCCATTTCCAACGGATTTTAGCCTATATAATCAGCATTTCTCAGCCATATCAAGCGTTAGAAATTTTCACCACTCAAAATCTAAAGGAGATTTTGGCCTTTCTAGTTAGTTCTAGTGGGATAAAGTTTAGAAAAGGTAAGAAAAGATGATTCAATTCATTTTTTCTTGGTTTTTTTCTACTAAACTCTCTGATATCTAGGTACAATTTAAGTTTAGAAATCACCAAATTAGGATTTAGAGCCTTAAATCCCCCATTCACCAACCAAATCATCATTTGAGCTACCCGGAAGTGTCATACGGATCACGAAGAGGTGGATTCACGGCCCCAAGGTAAAAATTCTGAGTCTCATAGCTCTTTTGTAAAAATTGATGTCCATTATTACAAGCAAATATGCATAACTCCTCCATTTATATGTATTAACTCATGTAACTTGCAGAGCCGGCCAATAGCACAAGTGAGTGGAGCAACCGCTCAAGGCCTCAGAATTAAGGGTGCCTCTAATGTTCTGAAACTATTTGAATATCAGTGTAAATAAACGTTAGTTAAAAGTAATAAAGCTAAACATTATTACGTGGGAATGGTCTGGTGGTAAGGAGGTGTTTAGTTGATGCTAGGGGCCAGAATCAAACCCTAACATGGCCTTTACTTTTTTTTTACTCATCATTTATTCATTTCTTTTTTTTTTCCTCAGCATTTATTCCCTTAATCCATTTCCTTGTTTTTCCTCACCGTTTATTCACTCAATCCAGTTCTTTTTTCTCCTCCATTTTTTTTTTCTCCTCACCATGTATTCAATCAATGTAAGTCTTTAATTTACTAAAGTATTACATGTTATTAAAATAAAATCAAAAGGTTATGAATTAATTATCATATTGATAATTTTCAAAATAAAAAAATCAATAATATCTATGATAAATTACTTAAGGAAAATTAAATGTTAACTTCTTAAATAATTTTTTTTCAATTTGATATTGATTTCACTTTTTTATTTTTTTTCAAATTTGTGCAGTTATACAAAAAGAATTTCACCTCACTCCGAATATGAATCGATTCTAAGACCTTTTTTTTAAAAAATTGTCTCATATTGGCTTACAATAATAACAAAGGAAAACCTTATCACACCCCGCCTGAGTGTGGACTCGAACCTGTGACCTCTAGAATCACAGCTTCAAAGCTCAACCACTAAACCAAGTTTTTGCCAGTAAAATCGAACCTAAGTCCTTAGATGTTATAAAAATTCATTATCAATACTAGGCCAAAATATTCGCCACCTTATATAAGGTTAGATAAATTTATTAACCACACTTCCAATATATAATTTGTACGTGATATATACTTTGAAAAAGTATAAACTTATCATTTTAAATTTTTCGGATTTTCGGATAAGGCTATGAAACTTTATATGTTTAAGAAATAATATCAAGTTACCTTATGAACATATAATAATGTAGAAAAAAAACAAATTTGGCAAGCAAATATTCAAGAATGCTAAAATATTTTTGTAAAAAAAATTGCACAAATTTGCTTATGGTATTTTAAAATTTTTAAGTAAAATTTAGAGAAGAACACTAACAGACCGATAAGAGCTTCAAATATTTTAGATGTTATAAAAATTCATCATCAATACTAGGCCAAAATATTCGCCACCTTATATAAGGTAAGATAAATTTATTAACCACACTTCCAATATATAATTTGTACGTGATATATACTTTGAAAAAGTATAAACTTATCGTTTTAAATTTTTCGGTTGATTGTAATGTTTTCGTATTTTCGAATAAGGCAATGAAACTTTATATGTTTAATAAATAATATTAAGTTACCTTATGAACATATAATAATGTAGAAAAAAAAATTTGGCAAGCAAATATTCAAGAATGCAAAATTTTTTTTTAAAAAAAATTTCACAAATTCGCTTATATTATTTTAAAATTTTTAAATAAAATTTAGAGAAGTACACTAACAGGCCGATAAGAGCTTCAAATATTTTAGATGTTATAAAAATTCATTATCAATACTAGGCCAAAGTATTCGCCACCTTATTTAAGGTCAGATAAATTTATTAACCATACTTCCAATATATAATTTGTAAGTGATATATACTTTGAAAAAGTATAAACTTATCATTTTAAATTTTTCGGTTGATTGTAATGTTCTCGTATTTTCGAATAAGGCTATGAAACTTTATATGTTTAAGAAATAATATCAAGTTACCTTATGAACATATAATAATGTAGGAAAAAAAACAAATTTGGCAAGCAAATATTCAAGAATGCTAAAATATTTTTTAAAAAAAATTACACAAATTCGCTTATATTATTTTAAAATTTTTAAATAAAATTTAGAGAAGTACACTAACAGACCGATAAGAGTTTCAAATATTTTAGATGTTATAAAAATTCATTATCAATACTAGCCCAAAATTTTTGCCACCTTATATAAGGTTAGATAAATTTATTAACCACACTTCCAATATATAATTTGTAAGTGATATATACTTTGAAAAAGTATAAACTCATCATTTTAAATTTTTCGGTTGATTGTAATGTTCTCGTATTTTCGGATAAGGCTATGAAACTTTATATGTTTAAGAAATAATATCAAGTTACCTTATGAATATATAATAATGTACAAAAAAAACAAATTTGGCAGGCAAATATTCAAGAATGCTAAAATATTTTTAAAAAAAAATTGCACAAATTCGCTTATATTATTTTAAAATTTTTAAATAAAATTTAGAGAACTACACTAACAGACTGATAAGAGTTTCAAATATTTTAGATGTTATAAAAAATTCATTATCAATACTATGCCAAAATATTCGCAAGGTAAGATAAATTTATTCACCACACTTCCAATATATAAATTGTACGTGATATATACTTTGAAAAAGTATAAACTTATCATTTTAAATTTTTCAGTTGATTGTAATGTTCTTGTATTTTCAGATAAGGCTATGAAACTTTATATGTTTAAGAAATAATATCAAGTTACCTTATGAACATATAATAATGTAGAAAAAAAATAAATTTGGCAAGCAAATATTCAAGAATGCTAAAATATTTTTAAAAAAAATTGCACAAATTCGCTTATATTATTTTAAATTTTTAAATAAAATTTAGAGAAGTACACTAATAGACCGATAAGAGCTTCAAATATTTTAGATATTTTAAAAATTCATTATCAATACTAGACCAAAATATTCACCACCTTATATAAGGTTAGATAAATTTATTAACCACACTTCCAATATATAATTTGTAAGTGATATATACTTTGAAAAAGTATAAACTTATCATTTTAAATTTTTCGGTTGATTGTAATGTTCTCGTATTTTTGGATAAGGCTATGAAACTTTATATGTTTAAGAAATAATATCAAGTTACCTTATGAACGTATAATAATGTAAAAAAGACAAATTTGGCAAGCAAATATTCAAGAATGCTAAAATATTTTTTTAACAAAATGCACAAATTCGCTTATATTATTTTAAAATTTTTAAATAAATTTAGAGAAGTACACAAACAGACCGATAAGAGCTTCAAATATTTTAGATGTTATAAAAATTCATTATCAATACTAGGCCAAAATATTCGCTACCTTATATAAGGTTAGATAAATTTATTAACCACACTTCCAATATATAATTTGTAAGTGATATATACTTTGAAAAAGTATAAACTTATCATTTTAATTTTTTCGGTTGATTGTAATGTTCTCGTATTTTCGGATAATGCTATGAAACTTTATATGTTTAAGAAATAATATCAAGTTACCTTATGAACATATAATAATGTAGAAAAAAAATTTGGCAAGCACATATTCAAGAATGCTAAAATATTTTTTAAAAAAATTTTCACAAATTCGCTTATATTATTTTAAATTTTTAAATAAAATTTAGAGAAGTACACTAACAGACCAATAAGAGCTTCAAATATTTTAGATCTTCAAAATTTCTAAAATTTGCTTTTATCAACGAAATATATTATCGATAATTCGATATTATTTCATATGTAATATATTAATACTCAATTAAATTCATCACATAATATGCCCATAAGTTTTATAACAATAATTTTATAGCAAAGTTGGTCGATTATCTGTCGTTATAAAGATTTTTATATCTGATACTAATGAAACATGTTTTGGTCTGTCAGGGCCCATTTTTATATAGCTGCTCAAGGCCTCATAATTTCACAAGACGGCCCTGGTAACTTGTGACCTTACAAGTTTAAGCCTTTTATCTATAAATATATATTGTAAGCTATACATGATGAATAAGATTAATAGAATTATATTGTTTTCTCTCCATCTTTGTTATGCTCTATTTCCTATTGTTTATATTCTTAGTGATTCATATTATTTCTAACATGTTATCAGCATAAATTTGCTCCATTTTCAAATATATATTAAAATTACAGTAAAGAGAATGTATTTCAGTTTCTACACAATCTGTCCTAGTGAGCTTCCGACGGGAATCGCGGAGATCCGAGAGTCGGATCATCCTAAAATTTTGTCACAACATTTTCAACATCTGGGTCTTTTTTTTGACCGTTGGATCGGTTGATCAGAGTTTCAAAAGGGCAGTTCCGTCCAAGGCAGAATGATGGTATTTACTGTGAAGTCTGCTGCTTTTTATGGTATAATCAAACTGGTTTGAAGCATTGTTGAGAGATGCCATATTTCCGATTTCCAAAAGTATCATAATCTGTATTTCCTTCACTTATAAACCAGCTAAGGCCTCTCTTTCAACTTTAACTCATTTATTATGCTTTATTCCAATACATTTTTCAAACGGGTGCAAATGATATATGTTTTTCGGTGAATCTATGTAGCTAGACATTTTTCATCATTACCAAAGTTCTAACCATTAGATCGTCGTGAAATTTGGTCAGAAGGTTCCTAGCATCCGTTTCTTTATTTTTCTCCGTTAGATAGTTGAGAAAACTTCTGAAAGGTAGTTTCTTGTAAGGCAGAATTGGTAAGACTATTTTTGGTATAGTTTTTCTTATTATTATATATGTTAAATTTTGTAATTATTAGCTATTGATGCTACCGAGAAATTTATCTTTTATAAGTGTTGGATATTGATATTCTATTAAATGGATATTGAAAAGTATATATTTATATCAAGATCCTGAAGATGTTTGAATAATGATGCCATGTTAATTTTACTACAAAAGATCCTAAAGATCTTTGAAAAAATTATGAGCATATGAAAGTAATATATCCATCAAAAAGCTCATTTTATGTGGAATACAATTTTTGGACTTTATTTGATATAAACTTATATATGCTCCTGCATCAGTACGTGCTTTTGAAGTAGCACTAAGATAAATAATTAATGATTTTCACATTGATAAATTTTTTGCAAATTAACATATCTCGATGACGAGAAAATTACGATGAATTCGGTGGTGCAGTCCGTTGGAATTACTAACGTAAGTTGGCATTTTGATGAATAGTAAAAATAGTAAGTCAATATTCATTTCCAAAATTTAATTTTTCCATCATTTACTATTCGAGTATACAGTTACTATTTTATACCAATATTATTCATACATATGTATATGATTACTATTTATGGATACGATTACTATTTACGTAAACGATTACTATTTGCCTGAATAGTGAAAATATAATGAATAAAGTTTTTGTTAAAAAGCAATGGACATGTTTTATCAGATCAAATATATTTCCTGAAGTGAATGTGATATATTTCCTGAAGTGAATATTATATCATTATAGAAATTTTAATATTAAATTTATAGTCATTAATATAATTATATAACCACCTGAAGTGGAAAATGAAATTGGACACATAATATACCTAATACTTGTGACAATATGACTATAATGATAGAATATTATGTTTATTAGTCACTAACCTAACATTTATATTTTTGCCTTTATTAACATTTAATTTTAGTTTTATTTTATTTTATTATTATTTACTTGATTTTATTTAAGTTATAAAATATATCATAGTAAGATAGTCGACTACTTAAAGATCTTGTAGATCTTTGTTAAATTATAATATATACATTACCAATCATTTTATATGAGTGTGATAGCAATTTCTACCTGTAGTGGAATATCAAATTGATGATGATAATCACCACTAGAAGTGGAATATCAAATTGAAATTTTTGATCAAAGGAAATGAACATTTCATGGTATTAATTGACGTAAATGCTAATAAAGCAAAATGTTATAATCCGGATATGATTAAAATGAATATTATCGTGATATTGGTAACACAAAATTGTTAGACGCTTCTGAAGAGCCAGTATTAATGTATTAAGGGGATAAAAATTGTTAAAGCTCAAGAAGAAGATGAATATTTTTCTACTCTAAGTATGAGTAATACAAAGTTACCATTATATCTGATATTGCAAATATAATACAAGGCTCAGTAAGAGTTGGCATTATTACAAAGGTGAACAAAAGTTATAATAGAAAATGCATTCTTCGAATTCTCGCAATTTTATTCGTGAAAATTAGTTGTGAAATGAGACATTTAAAGAATGTCTTAAAATCAGGTTTTGTGATCAAAATATATGGATCTACAGACGTGTAAAATTAGATCATCCTAGTATAAAAATGGTGAGATAATTTTGAAAAATGCACATGGGCATCAATTGAAGAACCGGACATTTCTTCAAAGTAATAAATTATTATGTGTTGCTTGTTTGCAATAATTGATAATAAAACCTTCTAAAAGTAAGGTTGGAATTGATCTCTATTTTTACAATGTGATATATGTGGACTAGTTAATCCACAATGTGAATTTTTAGTTATTAAGAACACTTCCCAAAGAAGTAGAAACACAAGTTAAATGAGATGTCACATGTATGCTAGAATATTACATTCCATACTTTTAATGATTTATTTGTAAATTGGGATAAAGGTTAAAACCCAATAGCATATGTTCAAATTTAAAATAATAATATTAGTAAGTTTGGGTGCCAAACTATAGTACACTTATCGACCGATACTTATCACCCATTATTTATGTATAGTTTATCATAAATAAGTGTGCTATCATTTCTAAGTTTGCGTGCCAAACTATAAATAAAACACAAATATATTCTTACAAATGCAACAAAATTTACAAATGCAACTAATGGATATTCTTACAAGTTATTTATATGGCTCACTTAATAACGACATTTACATGAAAATTTCTGAAGGGTTGGAATTTCCAGAAATATATGCAAACAGGAACTTTATTCAATAAAGTTGCAAAGATTTTATATGGATTAAAACAATCTGGCCGTATGTGGTATAATCGCTTTAGTGAATATTTATTGAAAGATGGTTAAAACAATAATCTTATTTGTCCATGTGTTTTTTCATAAGGAATACATAATCTGAATTCACCATCAGCTCAATTTATGTTTATGACTCCTGAAGAGATTCCTTGAAAAAGAGAATTTGAGATGAAAGATCGTGGAAAAATAATATTTTGTCTTGGTTTACAAATTGAGCATCTAGATAAAGGAATTTTGGTAATTATACAGAAGGTGTTGAAACAATTTAATATGGATAAAGCACATCCATTGTGCAATCCAATGGTTGTACGATCACTTGATATGAAAAATGATCTATTTCGTCCTCGAGAAGACGATGAATAAATTCTTGGTTCTAAAGTACCATATCTCAGTGAAATAGGTGCATTTATGTATCTCGCTAACAATACAAGGCCAGATATTACATTTGCTATTAACTTATTATCAAGATATAGTTTTGCTTGCACCAACTCGGAGAAATTGGAATGAGATTGAACAAATAATGTGTTATATTTGAGGAACCGTTGATTTGGGTTTGTTTTATTCATATGAAAATAAACTTGAATTAGTTGAGTATGCTGGTGTGGGTTATTTATCTGGCCCATGTAAGTTATTTATTCACCTATGGAAGTACGACTATATCTTGGCGATCAATGAAGCAAAGTATCGCCACTACTTCCTCAAATCATGTTGAATTAATAGCAATTCATGAGGCTAGTCGTGAATGTGTATGGTTAAGATCATTAATAAAGCATATTCGAGACGCATGTGGAAAATCAACGGCTAAAGAAGATTCGATGACAATATATGAAGACAATGCAATTAAACGAAGGTTACATTAAAGGAGACAAAATTAAACATGTTTCACCGAAATTCTTCTTGACTCGTGACCTTGAAAAGAATGGTGAAATAAGCATTCAACAAATTCACTCATGCAACTATTCAGCAGACTTATTCACCAAAGCATTACCATCGGAACCTTTCAAGAAGTTGGTTTACAACATTGGAATGCATCGTGTCAAGTATCTTCAATATTCTTGCGAACATGGGGAGTAAACACCGTACTCTTTTTTCCTTATCAAGATTTTGTCCCATAGGGTTTTCCTTGGTAAGGTTTTTAACGAGGCAGCGTCCCGTTCGCATAAATGGACATCAAAGGGGGGAGTGTTATAAATATATGTATGTTACATACATTGAATCATATTGATGCCCATTATTACAAGCAAATGTGCGTAACTCCTCCATATATATGTATTAACTCATGTAACTTGTGACCTTAGAAGTTCAAGCCCTTTACCTATAAATATAGGTTATTATAAGCTATACATGATGAATAAGATTAATAAAATTACATTGTTTTCTCTTCATCTTTGTTATGCTCTATTTCCTATTGGTTATATTCTTGTTGATTCATATTATTTCTAACAATCATGTTCTTTTTCATGTATTGTCTTAAAAATAGGGGAAATATATGCAAATACCTCACATTATAGGAATTTTTATTTATTTACACAACTTTCTTTTATTTTTCGTGTTTGCCATATTTTAGGATTCTATTTGTTTTTTTGTCCCCTTTCTCACAACTCATTGTACACAACCTCCTCTCTTATATTTAATTTAATTTTCGCAATTTAAATCGATCCGTTAATTTTTCTAACATGAACCTTTAAAATATTTTGTTCGTCATATTTTTATTTTTAAAACGAAATTCATATTGAATATTTTTTAGCAAAAAAAAAAAGTTTCACAGTCTTATACCAATTTTACCACTTTTTTTGTAAAAGAGAAGGAAATCAAACAGAAAGATATATCCATCGTGAGGGGAGTAGATGTGCTGATATGATGGCGAGCTCTACATTCTTGTAGCCACTGGGGTTCTATACTTTTCAAGAACCTATTCTGGGAATCATATTATTACTAATGGACGGTTTTGTTGGGGTCTCTTTCCCTATATTTTCCTCGCTTGTAGTTTTTTTGCATCTTCTTGTATTTATCAAAAAAATTGAAAAATAAATTATCAAATTATTATCATTAGCAAAGAGAGTAGTATGCTTATGAGCTAATGCCAACTAGCTAGTTGAGCATTTTCTCTTAAAAAACGTACAAATTACAAGCAATGTGATCCCTTCAATTTAAAGAGGAGAACAAAAAAATGGTAAATAATAACATATACTTTGAAAAATGAATCTTCAGTGCTATCAATATCCAGAAGCGAGACACCTTAGCACTTCGTCTGCATACACAAAGGATAGTTTGAAATTTATATAATTAATGTAACACAATAATTTTTGAAAAAAAATTAATAATGAGCAGAGAATGAAAATATTAAATTGCTTTGGCACGCCGTTAAAGCATCACTTTCACAACGTTTCTTTCTTCTTTGAGGTGTTTCGTCTTTATATGCTCTGCTTATGCAATCGTTTGTGGTCAATTTCAAACAGTTGATGCATTCTATGTTTAAATCACTGTTTCGGATCGAAACATTGCGAGTTTCTACTAAATTAGTAACACAAATAATCAACAATACTACAATAATCACTTTTCTCTCCATTTTCTTTGGTGTCAATACCTTCTCTATCACTTGTATATATAGGTATTGATGCATCCACTTTTTTTTATACTATTGATGCATCAACTTAAAATTTTCTATTATTATTGGCTATCCTAGTAAATGGTCCAAGTAATAAATTAGCATTTCTATCGTCAATTAGCTAATAATTAGCTTTGACTACTTCTCATACAAATTAAGGCCATAATTTAAGCTTGTGTAAAAATTTGATTGAGTTTTTATATATGGTATCGGTTATTTAATATCCTTCTTCAATCCAACAGTTGAGTATTCATGATGGATCATTTAATTAAGATGGGATAATAAATAAATACTCTCTCATAAATACTCAATCGTTAGATTTGAGAAGGGTATTAAATACCCAATACCATATATAATTTCCCAATTTGATGAGATAAATACTTTTTTTTGTTTGATGTTGATGAGCTACTGCTTTCCTCACCGTTGCTCTAGGTTGCTACCATTGCCTTCCCCTTGTATTTCTTTCTTTCTTGAGCTTAGGACAAGTTGGTCTGAAGTGTTCTTTTTTACCACATTCGAAGTAGGTTGTATCCCTTTCTTGATTCTGTTTATCTTTCGGATACTTTTTGTACTTGTCTCTTCCGGAGCTTCCTTCATTTCTTCTTTTAGGACTCCTTCTTGACTCTCTTTCTCCTTTTCTCATGAATCTATTAAATTGTCTAGCCATCATATTCATCTCTTCTATGTGGTAAGGATATTCTTGTGAGTTCTTTTGTGATGCGGATGAGACTGATCCGGAGGAATCTGCCTTCAAAGCAATTCCTTTCTTCTTCTCTTCTAGCTCCTTTTCTTGCTGACTATATCTCTCCAGAGACAGCTCCTGAGTTAGGAGGTCGCCAAGGAGTTCATCATAGCTGTAGAATTTCAAGTCACGAGCTTCCTCAATGGTAGTCTTTTTGTTGTCCCATTCTTTGGTGAGACTCCGGAGAATTTTCTTCACCATCTCCTCCTTTGTAATCTCCTTCCCCAGCCTCTTTATCTCGTTTACTAGATTTGTGTATCTAGTGTTCATACTACTGATGGATTCTTTAGGCTCTGTCTTCAATGCTTCAAGTTTTTGCTGGAGGAGATCAATTCTGGCTTCTTTGACCTTGTTGGTTCCTTCATAGGACACTTCAAGTTTTTGCCATATTTCTTGAGCAGCTTTGCAGCCTGAGATCTTATTGAATTCTGCTACACTCAAGGCACAATGAAGCATGTTAATAGCATTTCACGCAACCTTTTATAATCGTTTTCATCCCATTGATGGTTTTCTGGTGGTGACACCTTCAACCTCAATGGTTGGAATATAGGGGCCATCCTTTATGGCCATCCAAGCTATCATGCTTTGAGCTTGAATGAAATTCTTTGCCTATTCTTCCAGAATGTGTAGTGTTCACCGATAAAGAGTGGAGTACCGATAATAGACATACCCTCCGAAAGAAGTTGTGAGTTGTTGAAACTCATCTTGATCTTAGTATCAAGTTTAGACTTTTAGCTCGAGAAGTTGTGAGTTGTTGAAACTCATCTTGATCTTAGTATCAAGTTTGGACTTTTAGCTCGAGATTGTTAAGTCTCTAGTTTTGAGCACTTGCTTTGATACCACTTGTTGGTTCCTGTGCATGTATGTTTAGGGTCAAAGGGGGGTGAATGACCATTTTTATAGAATATTGGATTTTGACAAGTCAAGTTTATCGTGCGAATTATTGTTCTGGAGTTATGTGTTCCGGATGATGCAGGTATTAAATAATGTGCACTTAATGTAAAGATTGAGAGTAAAAGAAAATTAAACACGGTGATTTTATACTAGTTCAGCCCTGCCTACGTCTAGTCCCCGGAGTTTCCTCCTCTAAGCTTAATCCACTAGTGTGATTTCTTTCACGGGCAGAAATCAAGCCTTTACAGTTGTCTCTTAAGATTTCTTCTCCTCTGAATGTAGGATATACCACCAAACTAATCCTATACTAGTTGAGTCCTTTGCAACTTATCTCAGTAGAATCTCCCTTCTTTTGAATGTAGGATATACCACCAAAAGCACCAACTTCTAGCCAAGTCCTTTGCACGTTGTCTCCGAAGGAGGATTTCTCTTCGAGATGCAGGATATACCACCAAAAGCACCAACTTCTAGCTAAGTCCTCTTTCTTTAGCAGGATATACCACTTAAACTACCCAAGTCTAAGCTGAGTCCTATAGGGATATACCACTCAAACTCTCTAGTTTAAGATGAGTCCCAATCTCACTACTCACCAAAGTAGGAGATTTTTACACCTTTATTTTGATAAGGGTTTGGTTTTGAATTCCTCAAGTTTATAATCTCAGTTGGGAATTCTTACAAACAAATATGAATGGTTTGTTCTTGGATGGATTGAGTAACTGATTATTTGGCAATTTCTTGAATATAGTAGCTTCTAAAAACAGTCAGCATCTTCTGACTTTGGTGAAGCTTATCTTTTGTAGGCTTGATTGATAGATGTAGTCGTTGGTTAAGGTTGAATCTTCACCCCTGATCAGGTATGAAGTGGGGCTTCTACAGCCATTGATTGGTTCGTTAGACTCATTGATTGGCCGTTAGATTTTGTTGGGATTGGAGAAATATAGTTGTTAGTCGTCATTTATTTGGCTTTTAGTGCTCAGCCAACTTTTATGCAACTTTGTCCTTTGTGTGTACTCTACGCGCCATTTTATTGATCTAGGAGAAAAAGATAGTTGTCCTTTTCTCTTTCATTTGTGAGCATTTTTGTCCTTTTTCTGATATAGTGCAAGTTGTCACTTTTTCTTTTTCTGAGGCAATTTTGACAAAAGACCATTGTTTGGGGGGGGGGGGGGGGAACAAAATATTTGAGTTTTTCCCTCTTATTTCGAGATGAGTTTTTTGAATGTCTTCAGACTCATTCTAATTCCGGAGGTCTTCAATGGTGATCTATTTCGAATGCAGTCTTCAAGGGGTTAAAAGTTTGTTTCCTTTCCAAACTCTACTAGGATGCTTTTGATCTTGTCTTCCTTAAGCCGGATGAGGTGAGCTAAGGACTTGGAAGTTTTTCTCTTCTAGACTTTGGTCTATATGCTTCTATTTTATACTTGGTGGCTTGTTTTGTTCCATATATAGTCCAGATGCTTCTATTTTGAACAAGATGAAATCTTATGGTTTTTGTTTTCTTCAAAACCTTTAGATTTAGAAGCTTTCTTGAGGTTTTTGCGAAGTCTTCCGGATGATTGATTTCCAACAGGATGTTCATCCTCAGCATTAATTTCATCCATGACCATTCTGGCAATTTGGACAGCTTGTGCCAAATGATCAAGATAAGATGATCAGGTGTACTTCCAATTTATCCATAACTTCTTTCCTGCTCATATTTATTGAGCTCCCTATTTCCACAATGATACGTCTTACAATGTACCCTTCCACTAGGGCCTTCAGCACTAATGGATTTGCATGCAGATTCTTCACTAGACTTTATTTTTGAAAGGCCTAGTAAGTTCGAAGCCTTATTTTGTACTGGATCTTTTGCACTTAGAGTTCTTGGCTCTCTTGAGAGGCCCTTCAAATCCTGGACCGCTTGCAATCACCATTACAAGCCATTTTGACTTCTACGAGGGCTTTTCTTCATTATCCTTCTTTGACTTAGAGCTGCTATCTTTTGTTATTCCTTTCACAAACAGTGAGAACTTGCCTTGTGTGATTAAGGTGTGAACTTCATCTGTGAGGACTTGACACTCATCCGTGTCATTGCCTCTAGACTCGTTAAACTCGTAGTACTTGTGGTTATCTTTTCCTACGAATTGATCAGGAGTAACCCTTGGGTATCTAATGGATCTTCTATCATCGCTCTTCTGAATGGCCACCAAGATGTCACGTAAGGGTGCGTTCAATTCTGGTATGTATATGCTTTGACTTGAGGATTGATCACGGTGACTTCTGCCCTAATTTTTGTTCTTTTGGTGCTCAGGCCTAGTGCTTTTTGATGGCTTATATGGCCTATCAACTTCATCCACCTCAATCAGGTTCTTTGTGATTGTGATCATTTGATCTAGCTTCTGAGGTTGCCTTTGGATAAGTTCCACATAAATTATTTCATTCCTCATGCCTTTAATCATAGTTTCCCTTGTCGTGTTGTAATCCAACTCGCGTACTTGTAGCCAAACTTTGTTAAAGCGCTCAATGTAAGAGCAGAGTGATTCATCTAATTTATTAAAGACTTCAATTAGTATGAATTGTGGTTCCAATCGGGATGGAACCAATGAAATTCGTGCAAAACTCCTGTCTCAAGTCTTCCCAACAATCAATGGACTGGGCTGGTAGTGAGTCAAACCAGTAGGACATAGGGCCTACCAGGTGTTTGAGAAGTTTCTGCATGTCTGAGCTTCAGAGGTAAATGATAGGTCTATCTTATTCTTATAGGTCCTGATGTGAGTCCGAGGATTTGTATTGCCACTATAGTTGTCAATAAAGGGTATCTTGACAAGATGGTTGAGTGGCTCTTCGAGAATCCTTGTGCTGAATGGGGAGTCGGAGGTCTTAATGAGAGACTCATGCATAGAAACAATGTATCCATTAAGTCCTTCCTTGAACATCTTTTGGAACTCAGGATCATCCCAGTACTTGAATTTTTTAGGCTCCATCTACGGATAAAGAGGAGGCGGAGGAGGAGGATGAGTGGATCCTTAGATATTGTAGCTAGGAGTAAGGCCATAGTGTGGCCCTCCTGGGTGGAAGTACCTTGATGAAGTCAGCACATGCGGATAGTGTGCACTAGGTATGGGTCTGTTCTACAAAGCCTACTCCTCATGTCGAGCTTTGGACATGCCAATCAGGTGTCTCCATAAAGGGGCTTCAGGTCCCCCATCAATAATGGATGAGACAAGGTTGTTATTAGGTGGAGCTTGATGAATTGAGAAGGTCATAGCAGTTCAAGATCCAGTTAGATTTTCATTAGCACCATGAGTTATAGCCGGGTAAGGATGAATAGAGAGATCTGTCTAATGAATAGGTTTGCTCACAGTGTGTCCAGCCTTCCCATCTTTCATCATCCTAAACAAGTGGCATCATAGCTGATTCTGGTCTTCAGGGGTGACTTGATACCTTTGAGAAAAAGTTTAAAAGAAATTAGCGCTAGTTTCTGAATATGCTAGAGGTGTGACGGTGTTGTCTATCATAGGGATGGTGGAGGAAGAGGATGTCAATATGGTTGACTGGGAGGCATTCTTCTCTAAGCCTTCAGATATGTTGCTCATTGTTCCGTCAGGATTTTGGTTATCCATCCGGTTGAGGTCTTGTGTTCTTTATGGAAGACAATATTCTTGCTGGAGGAAGTAAGTTTGTCCATGCTCATGATGCCATTGAAAGATTGGTTAAAGAGAGGGTCTTAAGAATAACCTTCAAAATATGAATCAAGGTCAGTCCTTCGCCGGCGCTGATGGCTGCAAGATAGAAAGAGCGTTAGGGCAACTAGCCGTGTGACCGGCATAGCCTCTCTGATGCTTAAGTAACGGTAAGAAAGAGGAGGTAAGAGTTTTTAGGGTTTTAGAATGCGATACCTGATGTTGAGGGTGAGTCCCTATTTATAGAGTGTAGTTTCATGATTAGAGTAATAGTGTGTGTACTTGTTGGCTGTGGGGAGTCCTTGTTAGCTAATGATCCATAATAGGCTTTGTTTCCTCTAAAGGGGGAGCCTTCTTGTTTATCCATTTAGGAAAGGGATAATGTTCCTATTTATCTGAAAGGAAAGGGAGTTGGCGGTGAGCTCTATGACTTATTAAGGCAGTTTGACCTTGACTCTTCACTGGGCAGGCTGGATGGTCAATCGGCTGCGAGACTAGCTGGCACTCAAGTGCGACGTAGTTGTTCGACGCAATATATGATAAATACTAGATTATCATATATATAACAACTCATTTTACCGCAAAACTTTGATTTCTGCTTCAGTTTTAGTAGTTATCCATCTGGAATCATTATATAACAAAATACAACACATTTAATAGACTTATAACACACATCTAATAGACTTATATTAGACTTATAACAAATATATAGCAAACTTACAATAGATTTATAACAAAGTTATAATAGACTTATAAAAGATATATAATATACTTATAGCATATAAGAAAAAGTTTTCAAAAAAATATCATAATGGATGTTGTTTCGAATAAAAAAGAGACGAAAAAGAACTCTAAAGCGGAATGGAAAAAATGAACGGTTTGAGAGATAATTGCAAAATAAGATTAAATAATTAACAAAAAAAATAGGTGAGATATACGTATAAGAGTGGAATCTTAAGTAGAGAGAGGTTTACGGTGGAAAGTAAATTTATAAATATGTAACTTGAAAATGGCATGCATGCTATGAGGCAAAATTTTGAGTTATCAAAACCATATCGGACATTACACTGATGCAGATTTTGGCACACGGTATTATCAGTATAATTAATGGGTTTATCAATTTTTTATTTTTTAAAAAATATATACTATTTAGAAATATTAATTTATATTTGAGTAAAAAATAAATAATTTGGCATATTATAAGTACAATTCTACGTAAATATCTCTAAATCATTGAGTTAAGTTGGTTAGAATAGCTCTAGAATTATTCTAGATCATTTCAGCCCATAGGAGAGACTTTCAGTGGCTATTGCGATTTTTGTGGGTCTTTTGCAATTCTTTTGAGTCTGTTGCGACAGTTTTTGCTCTTTTGTAACACTTCTGAGTGTCACTACATACTTTATTAAAACCATTTTTAGATACCAGCTGGTATGGTACGGTTTTTATAACATTGCCCAAAACCATATTGACTCACTAGCCGCCGTTTGTCTAAATTTTCGCATGTCTTTATAAGGAAATTTTAGGTGAAACCTTATATATTTTGGGCTTCATTTTGGGTCTTATGTTTACAGCATAACACAAAGATCCATTTTCAATTGGCCTTCTTACTCAAATGCTCAAAAAAATCAAAGTAATTTAGTCAGTGACAAAACAATCTACACACAAACTAAAACATGGGAAACTAATTATTTGATTTAAAAGTATTTACAAAGATACTATACTATTAAATGTTTAGTAGATGTCTATTAGATATATACTAGATGCAATTCTTTTATAAATTAATCATCGTAGAAAAGATAATGATCTATTATATATCTACTAAATATATGCAAGATGTCATTAAATTCCATAAAAAAAACTGTTAAAATTAAGATATACTAGATATTTACTAGACATCTAACAGTGATTTACTGGCTATTTACTAGAGATATACTAGATGTTATATTTTATAAAATAATAATTGTAAAAAAGATATAGATCTATTTATAATTCATGAAATCATCATATACATGTTTATTATATATCTATTAAATATATGTTATATGCCATTAGATTCTATAAAAAATGTTAAAATTAAGATATACTAGATATCTAACACTGATATACTAGATAGCTACTAGATAAATACGAGATAAAAAATTTCGAAAATGTCACAGCGAATATCATTTCGAAGATAAAAATAAGACGAACGTAAAACTCTAAAGCGGCATGTCAAAAAAATAAACGGCTTGAGGCCCTGTTCTTTTTAACTGATAAGTAGATGTACTGAGCTGAACTGAACTGATATTGGTATTGAACTCAATTGAACTGTATTGAAACTGAAAAGAATGATACTGAAACTGAACAATACTGAAACTGAACTATAATTAATAATATAAATAATATTTTTAAAATATTAAAATTTATTAACATAATAATAATTAATAACACTTCAAGCTAAAATTTATTAATTGTTACATATAATAATAATAATAATAATAATTAAATATATCAGTAAAAAATTTTATTATTATTATTATTATATTATATTATATTATATTATATTATATTCAATTATTGTTATGAATGTAACCTTGTTATTTTAATTGTTATCTACATTTATAAAATGTTATTACCTTTATTTATTTATTTATTTATTCGTCCTACAAAATTATGTATCGTAAAAATAATAATTAATAATTTTAAAATATTATTATTGGTTACTTTTTCTTTATTGTTATTTATGATTATTAATGTTAATTAATAATATTTATATAATATATAAATAGAAAAGAATTGAAATTGAAATGATTTTATCATTGATATTTATTGCTTTTTATTATTTATGAATAATAATATAAAATAACAATAGTTATATAATGCATAAACTAAAACATAATACTGAATGTTGAATACTGAATAATGAATAATGAAATAGAATTGAACTGAACTGAACTGAATGATATTGGACTAAACTGAACTGAACTGAACAGAAAATAAGTTCAAAAGAACAGGGCCTGAGGTAAATGAAAAATAAGAAAGAAAATCAAAAGAAAAAAGGGGAGAAAGTGGTGGAAGGTGTGGTTTTGTAAATAGATTAAAAAGGTAATGTAGATATGTAATTAATTTAGACTTAATGGTAAATTTATAAATATTTTTGTGAGACATATAGATTATTGACAATTTCCCAATTTAATTTTCGCAAAGTCGAATTTTTAATTTACATGTTAATAATTTTTTGTCTTTTAAATTGTCCATATGCAAATACCTTATTTTATAGGAATTTTTATTTATTTACACAACTTTCTTTTATTTTTCTTGATTGCCATATTTTAGGATTCTATTTGTTTTTTTGTCCCCTTTCTCACAACTCATTGAACACAACATCCTCTCTTATATTTAATTTGATTTTCGCAACTTAAATCGATCCGTTAATTTGTTTGACATGAACCTTTAGAATATTTTGTTCGTCATATTTTTATTTTTAAAACGAAATTCATATTGAACATTTTAGCAAAAAAAAAAATTTCGCAGTCTTATACCAATTTTACCACTTTTTTCGTAAAAGAGAAGGATATCAAACAAAAAGATATATCTATGGTGAGGGGAGTAGATGTGCTGATATGATGACGAGCTCTACATTCTCGTAGCTAGTGGGGTTTTATACTTTTCAAGAACCTGTTTCAGGAATCATATTATTACTAATGGACGGTTTTCTTGGGGTCCCTTTCCCTAGATTTTTATCGCTTGTATTTTTTTTTTGGATCTTCTTATATTTATCAAAAAATTGAAAAAAAAATTATCAAATTATTATCATTAGCAAAGAGAGTAGCATACTTATGAGCTAATGCCAACTAGCTAGTTGAGCATTTTCTCTTAAAAAGCGAACAAACCACGAGGAATATGATCAGAACAAAAAAATGGTAAATAATAACATATACTTTGAAAAGTGAATCTTCAGTGCTATCAATATCCATGAAGCTAGACACCTTAGCACTTCGTCTGCATACACCAAGGATAGTTTGAAATTTATATAATTAATGTAACACAATAAATTTTGAAAAGAATAATAATGAGTAGAGAATGAAAATATTACATCTCTCTTACATGCGCTTAAAGCGTCACTTTCGCAATGTTTCTTTCTTTTTTGAGGTGTTTCGTCTTTATATGCTTTACTTATACAATCGTTTGAGGTCAATTTCAAAAATTTAGTGCATTCTATGTTTAAATCACTATTTCAGATTGGAACATTGCGAGTTTCTACTAAATTAATAAGACAAATAATCAACAATACTACAATAATCACTTTTCTCTCGATTTTATTTGGTGTCAATACCTTCTCTACCACTTTTATATATATATATATATATATATATATATATATATATGATGCATCCGCTTAAAATTTTCTAATATTACTGGTTATCCTAGTAAATCGTCCAAATAATAAATTAGCACTTCTATCATCAATTTGCTAATAATTAGCTTTGACTACT
Source organism: Euphorbia pulcherrima (assembly GCA_947683365.1). Lineage (NCBI taxonomy): Eukaryota > Viridiplantae > Streptophyta > Magnoliopsida > Malpighiales > Euphorbiaceae > Euphorbia > Euphorbia pulcherrima. The sequence goes on from CANTUS010000007.1 coordinate 30,421,502, forward strand.
TCTCATACAAATTAAGGCAATAATTTAAGCTTGTGTAAAAATTTGACGAGGTTTTTATATATGATACCGATTATTTAATATTTTTATTTAATTCAAAGGTTGAGTATTCATGATGAATCATTTAATTAAGATGGGATAATAAATAAATACTCTCTCATAAATATTCAACCGTTAGATTAGAGAAGGGTATTAAATACCCAATATCATATATAATTTCCCAATTTGATGAGATAAATACATTTTTTAAAGAGAAGTTAATGGAAGTAATAATTTAATCCTTTTATTGCATACGCATACACACTTTGGATGCGATTTTTAAAGGCTCTGTGCTCAACATCAATGTGCTCAACAAATACAAGCTGAACTCCTATTACATACGTACTTTTTTCGTGTGAAGTATGCGATTTTCTTGTTAGTATACCAATTTGCCAATCACTTATTGTTAAAGTTTGTATTAGTTTGAATTAGATTAAATTTGGATGTAACTTGAGTTTCATTTTACTTATGTAAGTTCTAAATTCTTCTAATTAAGTAGTAGAAATAGACAATTAAGATGTAATTTTCCTTTGAGTTGAGATTAATAAAATTTAGTTTGTTATTTTTCCTCTCAACTTCCAAATCATCTCTAGTTCAAGATGGTGCTAGAGCATAGATTCAAGGGATTGAGAATATGTTAATTTGAGTCGAAATAGAGAAGAGAAAATACATACCGAAAAGAAAAGAGATCGATAGAAATTCTTAGAAAAGGTTGTAGAAGATATTAAGCTTCAACAACAGTCTTGATCAAAATAAGACAGAGGGAAAGCAGATACTGAGAGGTCTCGCCGGAGAAACAACAGATCATGTAGAGAAAATAGGATGGGAAAACGACACTAGAAGATCAAAAAACAGAGATCATTGATTCACTTAAGCTAGTCGCAGTGAAACTGAAAATAGATAAAATGCATGAAGCTTTGGGAGTTTTGAATCTCTCGAGTTTGCTCCAGAGCCAAACTTCCTAAAAGGTGATGCGAAATTTGGAGAAGATAAGATCGAACAGGGCTGGTCCTGACATTTCAAGGGCCCTATGCGAAATTAGAAATATTGGGCCCTTTTATTATAAAAATTTCATGTAAAATTGAAATATATTCAATAAATACTAAATAAAATCTATTTTAAAGTTTAATTTTAAGTTAATAATTTAATCATCTAAATTTTCTTATTGTTTATATATATACATATACGTGAAAATAAAAAATTATGGGCCCCTTATGGTTGTAGGCCTTAGGCCGTTGCACCTCTGACCTATGCTCAAGGGCCGGCCCTGAGAACGAAGGAATCTGGAAAATTAATCAGTTTTAGCAAAAGTAATATCAGAGAAGCTGTTGGTTTGATCAAAGCGATTTTTACCTTTCTCTGTGCTAATGTTTTCACTATAAAACTTCAATAATGCTTTTGGAAGTAGTTTTCTTCGTTTGTTCTTTCTGTTTAACTGATTTATGAGTTTGAATTCCATGATTTATGGGTGTGTGAAAAAGGAACTGTTGATCTCGCACATGATTTGTAAAATTAAATGCCCAAGGAAGATCATTTCAAGTTTTTTTTTTGCTACCCGCAGAGGTGACCACGAGGATCCGACGAGAAATTTGTGTTGGATATCCCACAATTATTGAGGTTTAAGCATTGTTATACATGTGAGGTAACCCTCACCTTTTGAGTACCTTTTGCAATGGGTTAGGTCATTGTGCACATAGTATCAAAGCTTGGTTATGATGTTGGGTCACCCGTTGATATTTTCTTCTCGCTCCAAATGAATTTAGGCATGTAGGGGGTGTTGGATACCCACCTTGGTTGAGGTCTGAGAATTTTTGCTCCTTATATATGTGAGACAACCCTCACCATTTCAGGTACCTTTTGGAGTGAATTATGCTATTGTTTTTTTTGAAGAATTTTGAAGAGGCTAGGTATTGAATCTAGGACCTCCCACTACTAACATTGAGTGGTGTACCAATTAAGCTAACTTATGCCATTGTTTACAATATGAGTTATGTTGATATGGACTCTGAAATTATTGGAAACAGATTAGGAAGGAAATACTTTTTCAGTGGAGAGTGGCGTGTTTGCTGTTGAAGAAAGGGATTTTGGAAATATTAATATTGTCCGGAGCGAAGGCAAATAAACAATAGAGCTGTGCATCTCTTTTTTAATTTGGTTGAAACACATGGAGAAGAAATTAAAGGATGTTAATCTTTGTGGGGCAGTTTGGCATTGCTATCCCAAACTGCTTATTTTGAAAGCTCTATTTTCAAGCTTTTTCTATAAGCAGCAGATTTGATTTTGAAAAAAACAAGTCAAACAGTTTCTAGTTAATTAGTATGAATGACCCAAAATGTGTTGTTCAAAGCCAAAATATGTATTTCTATTTAAAGTTTGTGAGAGCAACTTATTTTAATAGTAGCTTAATAAGCAATACAAAACTGGCCCGCTATCAGAAAAGAGAATATATTGTACATTTTTTAAGGGACTATCCATTTGCAAAAGCTGAACTTCTGGAGGTCCTTAATGGTTCAAGTTTAGCTTGAGACAGAGGATTCTCTATTTTTCATTCTTAAACTCTATTTTAGAGAATTTATAGTATTTTTGCTCCAACCATCTTCCCTATTTCCCTTATATTATTTTCTCTAAAAATAATAATACATTCTATCATTATTATTATATTAATGCTTCTACGGGTAGGTGCTGGCCCCCTGAGTTTTGATTTATTTCCAAACTATATGTGATTATCACAGTAACAGTGTATAGACTAGTTGGTTGAGCCCCTTGTTTTGAAACCTGACGGGTGTAGGCTCGAATTATAGAACCAGCCATTTTGCAAAAATATAATACCTCCCATGCTAAACGACGTCGTTTTGTTAAAATGAATATTAACATTATGAGATTTGTATGCAGGAGTTCGTACTTCCTCCCATGCTAAATGACGTCGTTTTGTTAAAATGAACATTAACATTACGATATGTGTATGCAGGAGTTCGAACCCGGGTTTTGTAAAGTAGAGTCATATCGCAACGTATGAGCCAACCACTAAGCACTCGGCTCCTCATGCGTGTTGGCTTGAATTTTTTTTTAATTTTTATATATGTTTTATTCTTAACCCCTACAAATAATTGTACATAGAAATATACTATTTTTTATTAAAAATTCAGCAATAGTATTTTCAAATATTATTTTTTATTATAATTTTTATAATTATTTAATTTAAATTAATTTTTGTTATTATATTTACATTATACTATTATATATGTATATAGTTTTTAATTTTGGCATTGTAATTTTTGGCCCCCCTTATCTGTAATCCTGCGTCCGCCCTTACTACTATTCTAATCAACCAACAAAATAATTAAAAAAATAAAAAAGTAAAAATAAATAATAATATAATATTCGTCCCTTAAAATATAGGGAGCCCTATTTTAGGGATATACCATATAGGGAATGGTTTCCCTATATTCATTCCTTATTTTAGGGATTATCCTAAAATAGAAAATGGTTGGATTTGCTCAGAAAAATAAAACAATGGATGGTATATGATAGTATTCAAAGGAGTGAGCTGAACATCAATGATTCATTTTATTTTATTTCTCTGATTGTTAGGATTAAGAACTTTATTAACAGAGAGTAGGAAGTTAAACTGAATTATATCTATCTTAAGGGGAATAGATGTGTTAATATGATGACGAGCTCTGCATTCTCGTTGCCATTGGGGCTTTTTACTTTTGTTTCTTTTGCTAATGATATCATAACTTTACTAATGGACGATCTTGTTTGGGTCTCTTCCCATAAATTTTTGTAGTTTGTAGTTTTTGAGCATCTTTTTATATTTATCAAAAAAAATGAAAGAAAGAATCGAATTATGATAATTAGCAAGTTAATGAAAAGAGAGTAGTATACTTATGAGCTAATGACAATAGCACAGCATTTTCTCTAAAAAAACGTACAGATCACAAGCAACATATATTGTCCCTTCAATTTAAAGAGGAAAACAATAAAATGGTAAATAATAACATATACTTTGAAAAATGAATCTTCAGTGCTATCACTATCCTTGAAGCTAGTCACACTTGAACTGCATACACAAATAATAGTTTGAAATTATATAATACAGTACAATAATTTTTTTTAAAAAATAATAATGAGTAGAGAATAAATATATTACAGTTCTTTGGCATGCCCTTAAAGCGTGTTTATCGCAGCGTTCCTTTCTTTTTTGAGGTGTTTCGTCTTTATAAGGTGGGTCTTTATATGGTGTGATTATGCAATTGTCTGTGGTTAATTTCAAACACATGGTACATTCTGCCTTTTCACCATCAACTGACATCGAAACATTACGAGTTTATACTAAGTTAGTAAAATAAATAATCAATAGTACTACAATAACCCCTTTTCTCTCCATTTTCTTTGTTGTCAATACCTTCTCTACCACTTATGTGTGTGTGTATAGACACACACATATATCGGGTATTGATACATCCACTTAAAGTTTTCTAATATTTTTATTGGTTATCCTAGTAAATCGTCCAAATTAACACTTCTATCACCAATTTGCTAATAATTAGCTTGGACTACATCTCTTACTAGTTAAAGCCATAAGTTAAGCTTATGTAAAAATTTGATGAGATACATACAATATTTTAAAGAGAAGTTATTGGAGTAATTTAATTTAATCCTTTTATTTCATAACAATGATAGACCTTATATTTTTCAAAAATAATCATATTCAACAAGCATGAAAATTTGAGATGAAAATTATTTTAATGGATTAAATAAAGAAACTTACAATTATCTATTAGAATAATTAATGACTCTTTGCTACCCCAAATTAAAAGAATTATATATAAAAAAGCATGTGGAGTACTTAAATAATTGTGAGAGCATGGTTGCCACTCTCATAAAATAGGTTAGACTTTAGTATAGAGATTGTTGGGCTTTGTTTTCCCTTGATCCAGTTGGCAACCCACATAAGAGAGTCGGTTTGCTTTTTGACCAATTTGTCCTTATGACCCTTATGGGACGTGTTTTGTTAATGCCCTATATATAAGCCTTGTTCATCTATTTGGTAACGGCCGGCCTTTAGCAGAAGTGATGTGAGTGACTGTTTAGGGCCCCAAATTTTTAGCGGACTCAAATTATCCCCGGATATTAGATGAATATAAATATAAATGTGTATATATATTATGTAAAAGTGGTTTGCCACTATAAAGCATGGGTGAAGTGGCGAGAGCGGTTGGGTTACTGTGTTGAGACATGCGTTTTGATTCTCTGCTGGGCTGATTTGTATAATCCTCTCTTCTTTTTTTCCATTTTTGAATTATTACAAACCATTTAATTTTTTCTCTTTTGTTATTTTTTACAAAACAAAATTACAATTCTAAAAATATTAAAATAAAAGAGATCTATGATTAAATATTATACTATTTAAATATTAAAATTATAATTCTATATATATATAAAATAATTAAGATTGTCTAACCAAATATTCAATAAAAACTATTAAATAGATTTTAATGAAAAATTGTGTAATTGAAGTGTCATGATAGTTGTTTACGTTAAAGAAACACATTCACTAACATTTAGGACTCCAAGTAATTAAGTGAATGCTATTATGATCTTGTTTTTTAAAAGTAAAAGTTACTTTGTCATTCATTATCATTGGTTTAGTGGTGTAAAATTTTAATCCAATAATAATAGTAATAAAGTAAATAAAATAACAAAGTCACCATAAAATTTACCAATAAAGATCCAAAAATTGCTAACACCACTAAAACTTACTTTTATTGACAATATATTTTGTCTACAATCCAACATCATTTCATCAATAATCTTTTAGTAATCATTTAAAATATACCGCATAACATATCAATAGACTTATAATAAGTTATTTATTGCAAATTGGCTACTATTTTATCGAAATATTAATTTAAAGAAATAAAACCTAATTCTGTTGAAATAAAGAACAATTTTCATTTTCATATAATCTTAAAATTTTTTAAGGGGACATCTAAGTAATAATATTATCAATTTACTAATAAAATATGTATTTGTTGTTGAAAACTTTTGTTCACACTTCTAATCTACAAGAGCCCATATTTTCGTTATCGGTCAGGGCCCTAGAATACTCTAGGGCGACCCTGTATTTGGGGTTAAAAAACCCTGGTTCTTGTTGATGCCTCGTCCTTTTTTGTTTATTCTTTTTCCTCTTTTTTCCAACGCTTGATTTAGCCTCTGAGTTTTGATGGTTCTGATTTCGCTTGAGATTGAATGCGGTTGCAACGCCTTTTTTATGGCTATATATACCTAGATTCTTCTCCTTTTGCAGTCAGAGTCAAGAGGTGATGTTTTAGGATTTCTGGGTTTTTTGCATGTGTTAAGAGCTTAAGATCTTTGGTTGCGAACTGGTTATTTCTTTGAGTTTTCTTTTGTTCGTTGTAATTTGGATTTTGTATCTTTGTCTAGCCTTTTGATTCGCCACCATCTACAATGGTTGCTCTCCTCTTTCACCGATAGACGTACCTTGATAATCGGTCTGCATTATAAATCTAATTATTAAGAATCCTATATTAACATTTTCCTATATGGGATCATTCCTAATCAGTCTAAATTAAGAATAATATCAATAATTAGGATTAATGTTGATTAGGAAGATTATTTATAATTAATTGTATTTATGTTGATTTATTTATTTCCTTTTCTCATAAGTGATTTTGTATACTATAAATATATGTACATGTAGTTGATTATTCACAACTCAATAATACAATTTACAATTTATCAATTCATCTTTTCTTCATATTCATTTTTAACATGGTATCAGAGCATTGTTCCTGTTACTCTTGGAGATCATCGACTATCTATATCAACATCATGGCTTTTTTGGCTCAGCCATGTCCAACTGGTAACAATGACATATATTCTAATGCGTTGGATTTGTTCTCTCGTAGTGCAACTATTAATTCAGTTTTTGCAAAGCCATGGATTCTTGACAGTGGTATAACTGACCACATCATTTCTGATCCTAAATATTTCACACAAAAACTTACACCTTCAGTTACCTCAGTAAATTTACCCAATGGTTCTACTGCTCCTATCACATTCATAGGCACTATTCAATTTAATCACGATATTCGTTTAGAACATGTATTATGCATTCCATCCTTCAATTTAAACCTTATTTCCGCTAGTAAATTGACTAAATCTCTTAATTGTCATATTATTCTCTTACCTGACAGTTGTATCTTGTAGGATTTGGTTACGGGGAGGACGATTGATTTAGGTGAGCAACGGGGTGGTCTATATTACATGTCACCTTCCATTCCAATACTAAACACCTGACAAACTCTTAATTCTTTCGATTTATGGCACATGCGCCTTGAACATCCATCTTTAAAATGCCTAAAAATAACTTCTTCGTTACTTTCATCCAATAATAAAATGTCATTTCAAAATAATTGCAACATTTGTCCAATGGCTAAACAATCTAGACTTCTTTTTTCATCTAGTTCAATAAAAACTAATTCTCCTTTTGATCTTATACATTGCGATATTTGGGGACCACATAAAATTGCAACCCATTCCAATGCCAGATATTTTTTAACAATTGTCAACAATTTTTCTCGGTGTACATGGATTTTTCTTATGCAACAGAAATCAGAAACGCAACATTTTGTCAAATCATTCATTACCTTTATATCTACACAGTTTGATAAATCTGTTTAAAGGATTCGATCTAATAATGGTCCTGAATTCTTTTCCATGTGCCAATTTTTTGGAGAAAAAGGTATCGAGTGCCAGTTTTCTTGTGTTTACACACCCCAACAAAATGGGGTTGTTGAACGGAAACATCGTCATATCATTATTGCCGCTTATTCCTTGTTATTTCAATCAGGACTACCACTTCAGTTTTGGGGCTAAAGTGTTCTAACTGAAGTACACCTCATAGATTAACCACACTTCTTCTTTCTAGCAAAACTCCCTATGAACGTTTGCCTAATAAGCTTTCCTCATATGACCATCTTGGAGTATTTGGGTGCCTATGTTATTCCACTGTTGTACAACCCAAACAAAAGTTTGACGATAGAGCTCGTCAATGCATTTTTGTTGGTTATCAATCTACTCATAAAGGTTATAAGTTATATGACATTGCTTCTTCCACTTTCATCATTAGTCGAGATTTTATTTTTAATGAAACTACATTTCCATATCAACAGCACCATCCTTCACCTACATCTCCACTTTTACCAAATTTCGATTTTGATCTTTCTCCTTCACCCGTTTTGCCAAATTTGGCTCTTGATCTTTCTCCTTCACCAAATCTCAACAATGAGCCCTCAGAAAATTTTCCCTCAACTGAGTCACATCCCATCGATCAATCACATAATGTCGATCAGTCACACCATATTGATCAGTCATACCATATTGATCAGTCGTAACATGTTGACCAATCGCATCCTGTCAACCAATCACCTTCTCCACCTCTGATTCAACAATCTTCCCGAAATCACCAAGCTCTAGTACGGCATAAAGAATACTTTGTTCCTACTCAAGCCAATTAGTCCATCATCATTCCAATGTCCTCTAAAGGTACAAAATATCCTCATTCTAATTTTTCCATCATATTCAAAATTTTCACCAGCACAATGCACTTTCCTTACTAACATCACAGTTCTAAAAGAACCCACTTCTTCTGAACAGGCCAACCTTGATCCTCAATGGTAAAAAGCCATGGCAATAGAATTAAATGCATTAAAAGAGAACAATACTTGGAGCATTGTGTCACTTCCTGCCGGTCATAAACCTATTGGATGTCAATGGGTCAATAAAATCAAATATAGTTCTGATGGGAGTATTGAGCACTACAAGGCGTAACTGGTTGCTAAAGGATATACATAAATGGAAGGTCTTGATTACAATGAAACATTCTCTCCAACCGCCAAACTTATCATATTACAATGTCTCTTAGTGATCGTTGCAACTCGTAATTGGTTCACATGCCAATTAGATGTACAAAATGCATTTTTACGTGGTGATTTACATAAGATGGTTTATATGGATCTTCCTTCTGGTCTTCGCCAACAAGGGGGGAATCAGATATGTCGACTCAATAATTCATTATACGACCTCAAACAAGCCTCTTGGAATTGGTTCTCTACATTTTCTAATGTGATTCGATCAACGGGTTACCAATAGTCTAAAGCAGATTATTCTTTATTCATAAAGCATGAAGGGTTCTCATTCACTGCCATTTTAGTCTATATAGATGATATTCTTTTGATTGGAAATGATCTAAAAGAAATGCAATGCCTCAAAGATTGCTTATTTCGGCATTTCCGCATTGAAGATCTTGGAGATTTGAAATATTTCTTAGGGATTGAGTTTTCTTGTTCCAAAACTAGAATATACATGTCCCAAAGAAAATATGCACTTGATATTTTGTAGGATGCAGGGTTCACAGGTGCTCGTCTAGAAAAATTTCCAATGGAGCAACATTCAATGTTAATTGTAGATGATGGAGAACTATTGAAAGATCCATCCAAGTATAGACTACTTGTAGGAAGGCTAATATACCTTACAGTCACTAGACTTGACATAGTGTTTGTAGTTTAAACATTAAGTCAATTCATGCAATCTCCACGTCAACCACATTGGGCTGCTGCAATTCGTATCCTTAAATACATCAAAGGATCCCCAAGACAAGGCTTATTATTGCCATCCAAAAATAATCTCACACTTAAGGCATATTGTGATTCAGATTGGGCAGGATGTCAAACAACTCAAAGATCAATTTCAGGTTATTGTGTCTTCCTTAGTTCTTCTCTTATTTCGTGGAAGTCAAAGAAACAGACTAATGTATCAAGATCATTAGCAGAAGCAGAATATCGTGCAATGGCTAATGCATGTTTGGAGCTAGTATGGCTATGTTATATATAGCATTGAAAGTCTTGTGTGATGTTCCTACACCACTATTTTATGATAATCAGGTAGCACTACACATTGCAGTAAACCCCATGTTTCATGAGCATACGAAGCACCTTGAGATCGTGTGAGCACGGGATTTTGCAGTCCCTCTCGTGAGACGATGATGACGTATATTCAAACTTTAATTCTCATTATAAATTCTTTGAAATTTTTATTTTCGTTAGAATTTAGTTTAGCGTGTCTGATTACACATACGGTGGAAGCTTGAACAGATGATTCTCACCCAAAATATCCCAAAATATCCTAAAATATCATAAAGTATCTTTAAAAATTCAAAAAATGTGCTTTTGACATGCTTTTCCCTCTTTTTTCAGTTTTTCAAGCTGTAGCCCCCGTTTGGCAGTGTGGTAGCAAGGACCTAAAGCTGCCGGCGGTATGGTACGCTACCGCAGGCTTCAGTTAGGCTGCTAATAGTATGAGCCTCCTGTGGACAGTCTGCAGCTTTTCCACTTTTTCGATATGCGCCGGATAATCGCCTAAAAGTTGGATTTTACTCGTTTTTGGTCCTTAAAAACATAAAAAATGGGGAGAGAAGAAGGAGGACATTAGTAGAAAATATTGGAGAGGCTTTAGAATGAGAAGGAGTGATTTTAGTAAGAGAAAGTGGAGAAAAGGTCAGTAAAGGGATTCTCGTTCGTCTTTTCTTGGTTTTTCTTTGCCAAATCTCTTGGATTACACTTAAAATCAGTAGAAATCGTAGGTTAAAATCAATCTAATAGGATTTTTAGAGACAAACATTGTTCAATCTTTAAATCACTACCCAAATCGTCATTCGAGCTTCCCGAAGGTGTCATTTGGATCACGAAGACGTGGATTCATGGCCCTGAGGTAAATTCCTGAGTCTTTGAGCGCTTTGGCATTATTTATTGTTGTTTGTTGTGTTATTTGGTATTTTGATTTCATTTTTTAGAGTTTTTGATCGTTGCCGACCCTTTGAATATGTTTCTGCAGGTTTAGAAACTACCGACGGTATCATCCATACCTCCAACGGCTCCACTTTTATCGCCGGCACGTGAAGCCGCTGGCGGCCTTGCTTAGGCTACCAGCGACATCATCCATGCCATCAGTGGTATCACCCATGCCGCTGGCAGCTTGAGTTTCCTGGCAGCAGCATTGTTGTTTCCCTTTGACCTAGTTTTCTCGTTTTTTGTATTTTGCATGTTTAGTAACATGTCGGGAATCCTGAATTTCCCAAAATCGGTCCAAACCCCATAACATGTGGCATTTTCACTAATAATTTAGTTAAAATAATAATTGTGTCCAAAATGGACTTTTCCCTAAAATTCGTTCAGGAAATTAATTATTTAAAGGGAACCTTTATTTCAAAATCAAAAATTTTCCAGCTAACCTAGTAGCTCGACCCCAGCTCGAGGCTCTACCCCCGAACCCACCAAGGGCGCTGCCCCTAGGCCCTGCGAGCGGCTACCGCCCCTAGACCCCGTCGGGGGCGCTACCCTTTGACCCCGCAAGAGGCGTTGGCCCTTCGACCCCGCCATCGGGGGTGCTGCCCTCAGACCCCCGCGAGGGTCTGCCGCCCCTTAAGTCTCACTACCGAGGGCGCCACTATTATGTGTAATATACCCTGTATACATGCCGTATCTATGCTAACCTTTTCCTTGTAGGTAGATTTAGGTTAGATGCTTGTTAGGCCTTCGGGTATTTTACTTTCCGTTTTAGAAAAATGTATAGGTTTTGAAAACCTTGTAATTATTATTTTATTTTCCGCATTTCATTTGGGGATGACTGTAATAATTTATTTGTCGGTTTGAATGCTTGATAATGCACTAAACCAATACATAATAAAAAAAACACAATAAATAGGTTGGATTAAAACTGATTAAGAAAGAATGAAACTTTTAACTTGGCCAATGCAACATCATCCGAACTCGGAATCTCTATTTAAGGTATGGTCTACTACCAGGTGGGAAAATCGTACCAAAATTTCTCGGTTGATCTGAATTGGGTGGCGACTATTTTAAATACGGGATTTCGATCTCTTATCTTTTGTACAATAAGAAATGCAAGACCAATTTTATCGCCTTTTTCATCACGCCTAAAATAAGGATCAATCCCCCGGCCCACTTCACAGCGCCAGTTTATTTTCCGCTCTCCTTGATTTTCAAAGGGGGGCGGAAAAGGTCGTTTGCTCACAGATTGATTGCCAAATTGTGCAAGAGAAGCTACAGGCATGAATAACCAGTCCATCATATGTACCAACTCGTCAAAAACTTGCAGACATTTTTACAAAGCCACTGGGGAAGGATCAGTTCTAACACTGCGACATAAGTTGGGAGTTCAGAATATTCACTCACCAACTTGAGGGGGAGTATTAAGAATCCTATATTAACATTTTCCTATATGAGATCATTCCTAATCAGTCTAAATTATGAATAATATCAATAATTAGGATTAATGTTGATTAGGAAGATTATTTACAATTAATTGTATTTGTGTTGATTTATTTGTTTCCTTTTCCCATAGGTGATTTTGTATATTATAAATACATGTACATATAGGTGATTATTCACAAATCAATAATACAATTTTCAATTTATCAATTCATCTTTCCTTCATATTCATTTTTAACACTAATTAGGGAGAATGCCTAAAATATCTTTGTGTGTTGTTTATTTTCTGCAAGTTTAAATTTCTGCTTTTCATGTATGTTCTTGAGTTGTTTAAGGACTGGAAATACATATTTCAAAGCATTACATGTGGTATCATAGCATTTGATTTTCTGATCGAGGGTTTGCATGCGATGAATTTTGAGTTCTTGTGTTCTCATATTTTTCTATTCTTTGTCAGCATGTTCTTTTTTATTTAGGCTTTTACTGATTTTGTCTCTTTTTCAGAAATATGTTTTTGATTACTTGGTTCTTTATAAAATCTAAAATCTAGTTTATGTTTGTATTGTTTTGACATAAACAGTTGGTTGAATCCTTTAATTGTTGTTGTCTCTGAAATTTTTGGATTCTCTTCTTTGATATGTTATTTTCTTAGAAGATCTAATTCCTTGTTTTGTTTGTTTATCTTTGAGGATATTCTGCAACTGCTTTAAAGTGAGAGGCACTATCCAGTAAATATCCAAAGCTGTGAGGTTATTTCTTATCTTTCCTTTTTTTGTGACAATATATCTCTATTAAATAGGACTCTTGAAAGTACAGTCACGGATAACTGTTGCAACTCCACTTCAGGATCAATTGGAAAGTCTCTCGGTAATTACAGAGTTGCGTACACCCGACCCCCTTTACCTAAATTGTGCGGGAGCATTGTTAGACATTGGGGTATGTTGTTATTGATATTGATATCATATCTTTACTAATGGACAAACGTGTTGGGGTCTGTTTCCATAAATTTTTGTAGTTTGTAACTAGTACAAAAAGCTCATTGCGGACGGTTATTTTGGGCCTCTCTGGATGGTTTCAAACCGTCTGCAAAGGTCGCGACGGGAATGATCGGGCTTATTGTGGACGGTTTTGAACCATCCACAATAGTAATACGCTGAGAAATTTCATCCTAGAATATTAACTATTTCGGACGGTCGTAGTAAACAACCGTCCAAAATACTTAGATTTTTTTTAAAATTTTTTTTCAATGCTACATTCACAATCAATAAACCTCTAAAAGGCTGCAGTACCCATAATACAATACAATCGATTTCCAGTAAACCCAACACTATCACAATACATTTATAGCACGATTTCAAGGGCCCTGTTAAATATGCACTTCCAATCTCCCATCTTATAGCATAAGCTTTCTAACTCATAAAACAAGCAAGAAAGGTATGATACCTCTAATTCTGAAGTCTCTAAAAGTGATTTTGCTCAGAGATTGTCATAACTTATAGAAGGTCTAGAGATGATATTCTCTTTTTCAACATCTGGGGCATCAGTTCTAATACGAGCAAGAAATTCATTGACCTATAATAATTAGATACTAAAACTCATTAAAAAATGTAAATAGGAAAAAAAAATGGCAGCAAGTGCAATAACTTAATTAATACAGAATTCGGCATATGATAACAGTCAAAGGGTTGAGAGCTTCAGAATATTTGGTTTTTTTTCTTTCAGATCATTTTCCAATAACAAGTTCACTGAAAATTTCTTACCCTGCTCATTGTAGGTGCACTATTCCCTAACAAACCATCGTCTCCAAGGTTTGCAGCCCAAGCATTTACCAAGTCATCATCAAGTGCATCAGACTCAACATCATGTTTTTTAGATTCATAAATTAGGTCAGAAATTCCAGTCACAACTGCTGGATCACTTAGACCAGTTGATGCACTAATGTTATGCTTTTTACGGTATTTGTCAATAAGTTTTGCACTGCAATTCAATATCCAAACAAAACAAAATATCACCATAAGTCACACTAACATTAAATGAACAATATCATAAAAAAAGGAAAAGCACCAACCTGCACCAATTAAAAACTAAAAACAATTTCCTTCATAGGCAAACTTAGAAAAGTTCTAGAAAGAAGAGCATCGAGTATATAATCATGAAGGGGAATGGCGAACGCACTAACATAATTATATCTTTGTATTATGCTATTAGCCTTAAAATACAATAGTTTCTTCAGGAAAATTCAGTTATTTATAATGAAAAAAAGTACTGAAACAAACTAATATGAATAGGGTAGCTTGCTTAAAATAAGAAAGAGAGAAAGCTGAGCTAAGGAAATGAGTAAAACTTATAGCAGAATACTTTCTCCCTGGGCTTGGCCATAAAGAAAATTTTCTTACATTATGGGGAACTGAAGAAAAAGAGAAAACTATGCACCATCAAGTTGAAATCTCATGCTCAAACAATTTGGTTTTCTTGTAGCATGGCATTTACTTCTACAAAAAAAAACACATGTCTTTCCTAAGTTCTTATATTCTTCCAAGGCTGTGTGTTTCCCATCTGGACCAGCACCAACAAGACATGTCTATGGAAAACATTAAGAACACTACATTTAGCCTTTTTTCATTACGGTTTTTCTTATTGTACGCAGGCTAAGTTGCTAACAAAATATCATCAATGGACACGATATCTAGCATACAATGTAACACTTCCTAATTTACTTTTCGGACCAAAACAATAGAGACAATGATAATAAACACATAATGTAATCAAATAGATATAAATGTACAACCTAGGACCAATAACATTATAAGTTAAGAAAATACTTACTTTCCACAGCAGCTGTAACACATCAGCATCAATCTTCCCTGGAACTTTGGCAGCAAAGATCCTTGCAATTTCTAGCAAAGTGACAACCATATCTGGGGTTGCCTGACAAACCAAAAGAATAAATTACAACGAGCTTATTCAGAAATCCATAGAAAAGCCAAATAATCACTCAAAATTTGCATGAGCTTTCCTAGTTTGATACAGTCAATAAGAACTTGCCTATCTTGAATGTCAGACATGAAAAAATCAGCCAACAAAATATATAAATATGGTAGTCATGTTCCTCAAATACAACATTTAGCAATCAACTGGACTGACTCATTAATACAACAAGGATGAAGGCACTCATATTTTTCGATAAAAGAAGCTCATGTAAATAAGATAGAACATCCTCAAAAAATAAGAGTTCGAGAGATACCAATTATATAAGAACAATTTGGTAATATAAGTTTAAATAAGAATATTCAAATAACAAAACAACGAAATTCCATTAATATTCTCAACCAGTCACAGTAGACACACAGTTCCTCATGATCTTCGTATAATTCCAGAAGCAATAACAAATGAAGAAACCCTTCAGCTTACCATATCTTCTGCTCTTCCCTCTAGATATTGAACCAGTAGTAATTGAAAAAATTATAAACTCTAATTACTGTTAAAGAGCCATATTATTAACCCTAATTTATCAACCCAATCTATCAAGTTATCAAAAATTAAACTGCAGTACTCAAATGAGAAAGAAATGAAATATAATCCCCAATTTAGCTTTCATACCCAAGGAAGCAATCAGTGGAAAATATAGCAAGACTGGAAATAGAGAGAGGATATAAAAGAACACAACTAACCTTGACCAGAGACGGAGGGCGGTTGATATCAATGGCAGCGGCGGCGGCGTGAATTAGTGGGGCGGAGGTTTGGCTGCGAATTCGTCGAAGGTAGGAACTATAATGATCGCAGGAGACAACAGCGAGAAGTAGAAACATAGGCGGCGGGACACGGTGGGGGAGGGGGATGGGTTTTGCGATTTTTGTCAAGGGTTTTGCAGTGAGTTTGGGGGCGGTGGAGGCAGCGGCGAGGGTTTTGCAGTCGTTTGGAGGCGGCGAGACGGCAGCGAGAAGGAGAAAAAGAGGCGGCGCGAGACGGCGGCGGAGCAAAATGATGGAGAGGTTTTGAGGTTTTGCGATTTTGAGATAGACAGAGAATGAGGGTAACCGAGTTTGAGAGACTAGGAGATTTTAAGGCAATTCATACGGTTATTAACTTTTAACCGTCCGTATTGCTCTATTCATTAAAATTATTATTAGTCAATTCGGACGGTTAAAAGTTAATAACCATCCGTATTGTCCATTTTACAATTGCCATTGCACAATACGGATGGTTATTGAATTTTAACCGTCCGTAATGCCTACTCTGTGTTTTTTAAAACACTTTTTCAGACGATTGTTTCATAAACTGACTGAAAAGGTGCGACCCTACAAGTCCTTTTTGTACTAGTGTCGTAGTTTTTGAGCATCTTTTTATATATATAAAAAAATGAACCAAAGAATCGAATTATTATAATCAGTAAGTTATTGAAAAGAGAGTAGTATACTTACGAGCTAAGGACAATATCATAGCATTTTCTGTTAAAAAAACGTACATATCACAAGCAATAATATTGTCCCTTCGGTTTGAAGAGGAAAGCAAAAAAATAAATGGTAACTAATAACATATACTTTGAAAAATGAATCTTCAGTGCTGCTAATATCCATGAGGCTAGACACCTATATATAAGCACCTCATCTGCATACACAAATTGAAATTATATAATACAATAAAATAATTTTTCAAAAAAATAACGATGAATAGAGAATGAATATATTACACTATTTTTGCATGCCCTTAAAGCATTTTTATCGCAACGTTCCTTTCTTTTCGGAGGTGTTTCATCTTTATATAGTGGATCTTTATATGGTCTGGTTATGCAATCGTTTGAGGTCAATTTCAAACACATGATACATTCTTGCTGTTCACCATTAGTTGGGATCGGAGCATTACGAGTTTCTACTAAATTAGTAACACAAATAACTAATAATACTACAATAGTCACTTTTCTCTCCATTTTCTTTATTGTCAATACCTTCTCTACGACTTATATATATATATATATATATATGGGGTATTGATGCATCATCCACTTAAAATTTTCTAATATTATTATTGGTTATCCTAGTAAATTGTCCAAATTAGCACTTCTATAACCAATTTGCTAATAATTAGCTTGGACTACTTCTTATACTAATTAAAGCCACAAGTTAAGCTTATGTAAAAATTTGACCAGATACACACAATTTTTTAAAGAGAAGTTATTGGAGTAATTTAATTTAATCCTTTTATTTCATAACCATGATAGACCTTAGATTTTTCAAAAATATTCTTATTCAACGAGCATAAAAATTTGAGATGAAAATTATTTTAATGGAATAAAGAAATGTACAGTTATCTATTATAATAATTAATTACTCTTTAATGCTCTAAATTAAAAGAATTATATATATATATATATATATATATATATATATATATATATATATATATATATATATATATATATATATATATATATATATATATATATATATATAGACCGGGTGGAGTACTTAAATAGTTATGCGAGCAAGCTTCACATTTGTAACACTAAAATGTAATGGCTTTGGCTTCATAACACCCAAATGCAATAATTGGGGCTAATGCAATGGTAAAGTGCAACAGTTGAGGTTAATGTAATGCCTGATTGCAATATGTAAGGTTAATCAGTAGACCTATCCATCGGGCGGGTTAGATCAGGCTCGGGCCGTGCTTTATCGGACTTTCCATTAAAATTATTAACCCAAATTCAATCCAGCCCATTCTTTAAAATCAAGGGCTCATGCCGGGCTTGGGCAGGCTTAATAAGGCATTACATCCCAAGGCCCGCATGAATAGAACGTATTCACTCTGAATCTCGTCCTCTGTCAGATTTTATTCAATTAAACATCACAACCTTTGCCACCTTTCTACATATAGCCTCTGCTCCAACTTTTTTTCAATTTAAAATTTTAGTCCACTTTCTTTATTAGTTTAATTTGTTGGAAAATGAGTATTTTTATGCTACTTTCAAAAAAATATTTTTTGATATTTTTGTTGAGAAAAATATCTTTGATCAAAATACTTATAAAGACCGTTATTGGTTTTATTTCCTTCATCAAATTAGTTTAAATGCGTTTAATTCTCCAATGATTATATTTTGATTAAGTGTTAGTAACTGTCTAAAGGCTTTTTATTTATTGTTTCATAACAACTCTTTTGATATACCATAAAAAGATGAGCATGTTTTTCTTTTGTGAGGAATCTAATTTTATATACTCTCTTCTTCCTCTATTTTCTGGATATATACATGCATTTCTGATTCTTGTACCCAAGCTCAAATCGAGTTTGAAGGAGTTGTTTAATTCTGGGAGGAACTACGAAGTATCCTTTAAGGACAGAGTCTCCTACTCGACTCTACTCAGTCTAACATTTACTTTTCAAAGTGTTGTTCATTTCAGCTTTAGATTGCTTCCGGGAACATTCAAATTCGACTAATTTATTGCTGAATCCGATGTCCAGAATTTTGGTTTTAAGCAACTGCTTTAGAAGAAAAAGCGTTGCCTTTGGTCCAGCTTCTGAACTTCGGCAACAGATTCAAATCCGGAAGTGTTGCCTCTGATCTAGTATTTAAGCTTTTGCAACAGTTTTCAAAAAAGCGTTGCCTCTATCCAGAAGCAACTCCGGAACTAGCTTCAAAGAACAAATTTTCCAACAATCTTAAAGGATATTCCGTAATGGAAAATTATGTTTCTCCTACGAGAACTCAATCCTTCTAAGACTATAAGAATAGTTGTTCCTCCACTAGCTATTCCATTGTAAGCTAAATCATTTATTAAAAATTCACATATTCAATGGTGGAAATTTTACAAGGAGAAGCTACAAAGATTTTGGAAATCTTTGATTTTCAAATATAATAATATGGATATTGGTGAACAATAGTTTGTCACTGGGGTAGAAGATGTTGATTGGAAAGAGAACAAAATGACCAAAGGGAAGGAGATAGTCTCAAAGGCAAACATCATGAAGACCAATCCTCGCTAAGGAAAAAGGTACGAATTTCTCTATGGTTATATGCTCAAAAGTAATAAAACCTTCAATAATACAAAAGGAGAAATTTTATACATGTGACCACCATGGTCCTAAATAGAGGAAAAGAGTTGTGAAATGTGATAATCCTACTCAAATTATAGTTGAATAGATGATATTATTTTTGTAGTCATTTCACAAGTAAACACGGTGATTGATGTAAATGACTGTGTGGGCACGGTCTTTTTGGTGTCCCGCGCAACAATGACGATGTTTTGCTCGAACCTTTTACAGACTTGTTATTCAATTTTTGTGGAATCGAATCGCGTTTACCACCGTTTCCGAAAATCGGTTTAAGTAGACTCGGGTTATTTGGCCCTTATTTTTTCTTAAAAATATCTTAAAAATAAATACAAATAAAAATTTAAAAAATAAAAATGTTAAAAAAAGATTTTTTTCCGGACACCCTTCTGGAGCGGCAGCGGTCAGTCACCTGACCATTCCACGGGGCGTCAGAACTCGTGTTCTTTGCCCAACTACATTTTTTCCAATTTTTCAGTTGTATTTCGTAATTTTTGAGGGACCAAATGGATTGTCTTCAATGCCTTGGGTTTTGGCCAATTTTTATAAAAAGAATAAGGGTTTATAGAATTTTAGAGAGAGAAAACTAATAAGGTGGTGAAATCTGATTCAATACACATTGTTTTGGGTTTCTAAACATTATTAAGCTTGGCCTTTTAGCTAAAAACAACTTAAAATCAATTTAAAAGCGGATTTTAATAGGTTTTCAGAGACTTTTCTCCCAAATCGCTAAAAATCGTTGCTACTTCCGTCACTATTTTCATCGCTATTTCGTCGGATTTCGTCGCAAATTCGTAACAGGCTTGTTATTTGTCCGGTTCGAGTCTCAAACATGGATTCACAGTCTAAAGGTCACAAAATTGAGTTCTAATCTATTTTAATTCGTTTATTTAATTGTTTGCTTGTTGTTTTGGCTGATTTCGGGGGTGGTTATCCCCTTTACTTTTTTATTTTTGGATGTTTTTTGAGTTTTCCAGTGAAAATCCGGTGACCGCTCCGGTGACACTTACCATGTCCGTCACCGCGGTGGCTTCTACTAGAGTAGCGCCACCGCGATGCTGGCAGCGGTCAGATCGCCGCCACAGCAGTCATATCGATTTTACGGCCTTTTACTGATTCTTTTTCTTCTGGGCTTGAGAAATCAAAGTTATTTTGATATTTTAAGTCCAAATCCACTGAAATAATGTAGGAAACGGCCTAAAATGTTGATTATCTCGAGTTTTCAGGAGAAAAACACCGATTTTAGGACTTTCCGGCAATTTTTCGGCCTAACCACTCCGACGACCAACTGACCACTGAAGTGGTGTCGGCCACTGGTACCATAGCAGCGCCCACTGCTGCTATAGTAGCAGCCACCGCTGCCATGACAGTAGTCACTTTGTCATGACAGTGGTTAGTCCCAAAAAATGACCGAAATGCCCCTGTTTTGTGTTTTTAGGCCCGGATTTGTCATTTTCTCGCGTTTTTTACCCCAAAAAATTTTCTAAATTTTTTTCTAATGTTCTGTAAATATTTTATTTATTTTATTTTTTAGCTTGATTTATTTATTTTGTTTATTATTTAATCATTTAAATGTCCAATAAATGCCTATAAATGTGTTTTTAGCTCTAAAAGTTCCGTAAAAATATTTTTTATTTCTCGATTTAATTCTTTTTCTTCCATGTTATTATTTGTGCATGGTTTGTGAATATTTGTGAGCATTTTTTCATGTTTCAGACCTGATTCGGTGTTAGTAAGTTCGGTTCGGGCCTTTTTTGGCCCGCACTATTTATTTTTCCGCATTAGAAAAATGTATAGGAATTTGAAAGCCTTGTAATAATTATTTTATTTTCTATCTTTTATTATTTATTTGGCTGGATGACTGTAATAATTATTTATCGCTTTTTTATGTTTTGCCGTGTGATGTGTGGATTATTTTAACCGAAAACTCTAAATTAGGAAGGATTTAAATCGCATAAGAAATAACATTCTTTTACTAAAGGTAAATGATTTGATTTACTTAAATGAAGAATAAGTAACATCATCCGATCTCAGAATCTCTGTCTTAAGGTACGGTCCAACCACCTAGTGGGAATATCGTTCCCAAAATTCTAGGTAGAGCTGAACCGGGTGGTGACTCTGTCTTAATACATGGGATTCCGATATTGTGTCTTTTTAACAATTAAATTGGACTTAAAATTCAACTTGAACATTCTTTTCGATTAATATTTCCCTCACTCTTAAAACGGAGGATTTATCTCTTAGCGCGCTTCACAGCGTTCTCTCACCCCTTTCAAAAAAGGGTTAGCCATGTCATAGTGGCGACTCTACTGGCGATGATCCTTTTAACTTTAAATTTGGAAAACTTCTTTTCTTTTCAAAATTGTTAAAGGATTTGATGATGTGGCGAAATCATTTTTAAATCAAAACTTCTTTATTGCTTATGCCTATTTTATCCATCGATTAGCTAGATTCTATGTTAAGGTGCCATTATATCACCCCTATGAAGCTCACTTGTATCACTCATGCCCCCAAGGAATTGGGGATATTTGTGGGTGGAACACTCATTTTAACCAACGCATAATTCCCGCGCACACACTCATTTGAGGAGTGGTTGAGTTACGCGGAATCAAGGGAAATGAGACCCTCCTACAGTATTGTTCTACAATACCAAGCAGTTTGAGACCATAAACCACGTTAGCTTAAACCATAGCAACTTCCCCTTAGGATTCACCAGAATGTGCATGCTTCAGATTTAGGTCGCACACTCTTTTGCTATCCCTTGGCGCTAGAGTTACCCTCAGATTCCAAATTGGCGTTGCACGGGATTCATAAGGTTGGAAGAGGTTTCGTTTATCGCATGCTACTTGTGTTATGCTCATTTATGCTATGTCCATGGCCTATGGACGACCTTTATTTTGGTTTTTCGCTTATCCATACTCTCCCTTTACTTGAGGGGGAATTTAACAATATGCCTAAGATCATTTAAGTCCCCGAGGAACCGTATCTAGTCCATTAGGATTGGCGAAGGATTCAGGCGTCTTATGTGTATTGGGGATAAGCTTCGTATTATGAGTCCTTCTATTCTCTCTCTCTAAGCCAACCCCATGTTTGAGAATTCATCACTTCTAACTGTGTTTTATCATCCATTTCATTCATGGTTCGCTCTTGGGCTGATCATCTTCCCGTTTCTCAGCTAGGTCAAGACATCCTCATTTTCACTGTCCTCTTTGGCTTTAACTCAATCATTGGGTGGTTTGCTAATCAGGGATTTCTATTTCAATTTTAGAATCTACTTAGTCTATCATATCTGATTTACCTCTAGTTAGTCGGATTCTGTCTATTGGAGTTCCTCCTCTTCCTACTCCTCTGGCCAATCAGAATCAGTCACAATTGGGTATCGAGATCGCCAATGCTATGACAATGTTTTTGATAAGTTCCGAGATGTAATTCGGGGGCACCTCCAAGACTCGATCCGTGCAGTTTTGGGAAAAGTTAGGGATATTTAGATGATTCTAGAAATCAGTATTCAAGCTTAGGGACAGCTAGAGGTCACTCAGAATAGGCCAGTTCAGGTTCTGCTAATTCAGATTCAGGCTTCATTGAATCCATTTTAGAATGGTCAGAGTATGGTTCAGCCAATTCATATTCCTCCAAGCCAAAATCTGCCTTCTTTTCATCCAAGTCTGCTTATGTAACAACTTATACAAGATCAGCCGAGTAAGTTTCAAATCAGGCAGAGTTTGACCCTACATTCAATTCTGACATCCCCGTTGGTGTGGGATAGGTGTCGAGACTACCAAAAATAAATCCTTGCACAAAACAAACTTGTAGTTAGCAGTGAGCGGGAGTCAAATCTATAAGGAACGTTAATTAACAACGTTATTCTAAGAAGATGACACACAACATGAACTAGAAGTACTCTCGATGGGTGTTTGTAGATTAAAACTAAATAAAGCAGGAAATAAAACAATGCAAAGCAATGACTCAACCAAAATCGGAACAAGACTGTATATCATGGTGATTATGGGATGAGGGATTAATAGCACCGTAACCTAGACTTAGTTATACTGGTATTGGTGCACCTTACAATACCAACAACCTTTCCTTATAGTGTATAGAGACTGGACTTCGCACCGCGACCTCCTTCTTACTCACTCTATCTCTCAACTTTGGGCCAGAGAGCTTGCCAAAGAATAGCAATAAATAATAGAAAAGCCTAAATCCTAACCGACGGTGTAGTCAAGCACCCCCAACAGGCATAAGATTACCTTTCTCTAGTCTCGATGGAGACTGTTGCCACTATATCTCTTTTCGGGCACAATTAAGGATGCAAGAACTCAGATTGACAATACTCACAAAGACTTACCAAATGGGTGATCAATCCAATAGTGAGACTAAGTGATACTCTTACCATAAAACGCTTTTAAGCACGAGATTGGTAAATAGGTCACCTTGTATATTTCTGTACTCAATTGCGGTCCTCACACCATTTAAACACAACCTTGACCATTATTTGGTCAAGTCATGAATAAATTAGCTAGACATTATTGAAATTAAATATGCGCAAATGTAAAGAGACTAAAAGTAAATCATGCTAAAATATAAAGACTTGAAATTGAAGTATGGCAATTGAACTGAAATTGAACTTGCAATTAAACTTGAATAAATCTGAAATCAAACTTTAAGTAGTACTAGAAACTAAGAATAAAAAGACTAAAAGCTAGACCAAAATGAATTCTATAAAGTAAAGTGATTGATTTGTAGATGAATGGATGATCCCAAATGGTGTACCGGCCTTGGTATTTATAATTGGATTCCTCTCTCATGCTTTCTCTTTTATCACTGAATGGGACTCTCGGCATTTAATTCCTTGGGTTTATTTCCTTCACAGTCTTGGCAGTAAAATCCTTGCCTTGATGAAATAAGGAAAGAGATCGAACTTCCATTTGAGATAGTTCTTCCCAAATAGGATTTGCCCAAATTCGTGATCTTCCAGTTCTAGATACTTATGCTCCGATATTGATGTTGTCTGGATTGTTTTGGAATATTCTGGAATCACCGAGACCTACTATAGTTCCTACTTTCTGCTTCAACATGTTGATATATCATCGGGACCTCGTCAGTCGTGGTGAACACGCCATGATCTCGGTGACTGATACTTTCTCAGCGAGACATCCTCTTTTCATTTCTTCTTGTGTTTTAGGAGGCTCCTAGGTCACTAGGACTAGACTAGTCTCGATGCATCCATTTGGAGTCTCTTAAATTGCTTGTTTTCTGCCCAGAAATGCATTATTTCTCCGAGTTGCCATGAAAGCCTGAAAAGATAGAAAAGGAAGTAATAACGGCCATAAAGACTAATACATGGTCTTAATGATATGGAAATATGTACAAATACATGTGGGAAATACAGCCCATCAAATCTCCTCACACTTATTCCATGCTTTCCCTCAAGTATACATTAAAGATTAGGACGAAGAGAAATTTAAACTATGCAAATAACCTAAATAATTTCACAGATACTATATTCTTTCACTGAGACTTGCATTGAGGCTCTTTATCAACTATCAGAGTTCAACCTTGAGGAATCCTTGAACAAGCATAAGGTCCTTGCTCGAAACTCAGCCCGGGTGTGTTTATCAAATTAAAAGTACAAGTACACGGTTAAAAATTTGGTAAGGTTCAGAATTACCTCAGTTTAGAATCCAGCAGGTCCCGGTAAACATAGGATGACTTCAACTTGAGCCTTATAAAATTAATGCACATTCTCACTTGGTGGAGTCCCTAATATCTCTAGCCATACATATTTTTTTCTTATTTTTTATTTTTTTATTATTATTTTATTAATTGCGAAAAATAAAAAATCTATGAGACAGTCAAGTCCCGGTTGCTAGCTGAACCTTGCTCTCTCTTCTAGCCTCCTATAAAATAGTCACCACCCGGTTATGAGCCGAGCAGTGCTCTTTCTTCTAGTCACCTATAAAATAGTCACCACCCAGTTATGAGCCGAGCAATGCTCTTTCTTCTAGCTAACAAGAAAGTAAACGCAGAAAATAACCACCAAGATTGAAGTTAATAATAGAATAAGGGTCTCGATGAAGATCCTATGATATAGATAGACTAACTAAATACAAACTGAGTCCAGGTTAAAGCATGCAAACAATTAAATCATGTTACATTTTTTTGTATTCACCGGGACTAAGAATCTTACAAAATGACTTTCAGAGATCTAAAATTGGAGCAACAATACTCAAAATAGGTCTCGATGACAACTTACAATTAATCGAAACAGTCAAGTTAGATATTTAAGTAGTTATTTACATAGTATTTCCTATCTTATGTATCCTCATTTCTCAATAATAGGTTAGAGTGCAAACTAGGTCATTGCGGGAAAGAAAAGATAAAAATACAAGTCCTTTTGAAACATGATAAAAAGAAGAAGCAAAAAGGTAAATCCCCTCCCCACACTTGAAATTTGCACTGCCCTCAATGCAAAAGAAAGAAACAAAATAAGAAAAAGAAAAATGAAAATAAAAATAAAAATAAAAGAGATGGCAAAAAGAATGTTACCGTCCTGGTGAAGGGAGAGAGAGACAAAGAGACCCAGGTGGTCTCGCTATGGCCACCACATCATCCACTGTGCATGTACCAAATGCCTGAGTCAGTTCACATCCCTTGTCCACTCAGTCACATATGTGACGCTTTGGGTCATAGAGTCTGTATAGAGACCTAAATCTGCAATAAATGACACATAGAAATCAGTCCTAGTCTAGATACATCTAACAAAAACTAACTAAAGAAAAAGGTAATAAAAGGATAGGAATGCTTGGGCTACCTCCCAAGAGCACTTTGTTTAATGTCGTTGAGCTCGACGCACCATGTTGAGGTCATAGTGTGGTGTCAGGAGTCTCTATAAGAGTGACCTCCTCTGAGTGAGCTTGGAATCCTTTATAGTAGGGCTTAAGACGATGCCCATTGACTTTTAGAACTTTGCCGGCCTCGATACTCTGTATGATGATCGCTCTATATGGGAATACCTTAGTCACGACTTAAGGTCCAACCCATCGAGACCTTAACTTTCCAGGGAATAGCTCGAGTTGAGATTGGAATAGAAGCAATCTCTATCCCAAGTTGAAGACTTTCTTGGAAGCAAAAAGGTCATGCTAACACTTAGTGGTCTCTTTGTAGGCTTTATCCCTCTCATAGACATCATAACGGATCTCATCGAGTTCATATAGCTGTAACTTCCTATATTCATTGGCTGCATTGAGACTGAAGTTGGTCTCTTTGATGGCCCAATATGCTTTATGCTCGATCTCGAGAGGCAAGTGACATGCTTTCCCATAGACAACTCTATAAGGTGACATCCTGATGGGAGCTTTCCATGCTGTACGGACTGCCCAAAGAGCTTTAAAGAGACGGAGACTGCAGTCTTTCCAGATGGGATTGACTATCTTATCCAAGATGAGCTTAACCTCTCTATTGCTCACTTCGGCTTAGCCATTTGTCTGGTGGTGGTATGCCGTGGAAGTCATGTGCTTGACTCCCTATTTCGTTAGTAATGCCGAGATCGTCTTGTTGCAAAAGTGTGTACCACGATTACTGATGAGTAGTCTCGATATCCCATATCTGCAGATGATATTATTCTTGATGAAGTCTGTTACGTTCTTTCCATCATTCTTCCTTGTTGCCTTAGCTTCTATCCACTTCGAGACATAATCAACTTCCAGGAGGATGTACTTGAACCCATAAGAAGGAGGAAAAGGGCCCCATGAAATCAATACCCCAGACATCAAAGATCTTGATGACCAAAATGGGAGTCATCGAGAGTTGATCTAGACATCCAAGATTATCAATTCTTTGACAGTTGTCGCATGTCTTGCAATACATGTAGGAGTCACGGAAGATGTGGGGACAATAAAATATGCACTCAAGGATGCATTGTGTTGTTCTTCTTGGTCCACCTTGACCTCCACAGAATGACATGCTTGCAAGAGTCTCAGTATCTCTTCTATAAAAACACATCTCCTCAAAATTAGATCATTCCCTAATCTCCACAGGTAAGGATTATCCTAGAAGTACCTGCCAGCTTCTCTCTTCATCTTTTCCTTATCATTGTGCGTGAAGTCCTTCGAGAACATCCTGGTGGTAAGAAAGTTGAAAAGGTCTGCATACCATGGGGTCTCGGTGATAGCAAAAAGACTTTTCCTAGGGTACTCGTCTTGTAATTCTTTTAGTTCTTCTGAGATGATCGGCCACTAGGTTCTCTTTCCCTTTTTTTTTATCTCTGATCTCGATGTCAAATTCTTGAAGTAAATGGATCCATTAAATCAGTCTCGGCTTGGCATCTTGCTTGGCCATAAGGTACCTTCTAGCAGTATGATTTGAGAACACAATGATCTTGGGATAGAGAAGATAAGATTGGAACTTTTCTACTGCAAAGATAATAGCAAGGAGCTCTTTTTTAGTTGTGGTGTAGTTCTGCTGAGCTACATTGAGAGTCCAAGAGGCATAATAAATGACATGAGGATCCCTGCCAACTCATTGTCCCAATACTGCTGCTACTACCTTATCACTTGCATTGCACATGATTTTGAAGGGCTGGTCCCAGTTGGGTGCTTAGATAATAGGCACAGAGACCAACTTCTTCTTGATGGTGTCAAAGGATTCTTTACAAGGATCTCCAAACTCAAAATCAACGTCTTTTTGGAGTAGTTTGCATAGGGGCTCGGTGATCTTTGAGAAGTCCTTTATAAACCTACGATAAACACCTTCATGTCTAAGAAAAGACCTAACTTCTCTCCTAGAAGTAGGGTAGGGTAATGACTGAATAACATCAATTTTAGCTTTATCTTCCTCAATGCCTTTCTTGGATATAACATGACCCAATATCATACCTTGGTCCACCATGAAGTGGCATTTTTTTGTAGCTAAGCACTAAATTAGATTCAGTGCAACGTTTAAGAATCTCACCAAGGTTATTGAGGCATGCATCAAAGGAGTCACCATAAACAGTAAATTCATCCATAAATACCTCGATGATGTTTTCCACGTAATCTGGAAAATACTCATCATGCACCTTTGGATAGTAGCGGGGGTATTGCAGAGACCAATGGGCATCCGTTTATAAGCAAAGGTATTAAAGGGACATATCAATGTTGTCTTCTCCTAGTCTTCTGGTGCCACCAGGATATGATAGAATCCTAACATCCTATTGAGACACTAGAAGTGAGATTTACCTGTTAGTCTCTCCAGCATTTGATCAATGAATGGCAGGGGAAAATGGTCCTTCTTAGTCGCGGTGTTGAGCTTGCGGTAGTCAATACAGACTCTTCATCCATTATGTATCATTGTCGGGACCGATTCTCTTACTTCATTCATTATCACCGTGATCCCTGTCTTCTTTTGAACAACTTGTATCGGGCTAACCCACTCACTATCAGAGATAGGGTAAATGGGGTTAGCCTTCATGAGCTGGATCACTTCCTTCTTCACAACCTCCATCATAAGAGGGTTGAGTCTTTATTATGGCTGGTGACAGGTCTTGACATTCTCCTCCAGCTTGATCTTGTGCATGCAAGTGTTAGGAATAATCCCCTTGATATCAGCTATAGTCCGCCAAATTGCCTTCTTATATTGCAAGAGCAAGGAGACTAGTCGCATTTCTTCATCAGGACTCAACTTACTGGAAATAATCACTGGGAGCGTATAATTGTCTCCCAAGAAAGCATACTTATGGTGACTTGGGAGATTTTTGAGTTTAAGTTCTGGTGGTTGAACAATGGAAGGAGTGAGCTTCTGGAAAGGTGGTAGAGTGAGTTTTTGTGTTGGTCTCGGTGCAGGTGTAGATGCATCGAGAATATGGATAGCTTCCTTCAACTTCTCGTCTATATCAATATCATCGAGACTCTCGGTGTCAAGTGCCTCAGTTAGTATGACTAAGTATTCATCTGAGAGGTTGAGCTCAAAGATTTGTTGAATAACAGGATCAAGGCTATCAATACTACATAGGCTCGAATCTTCCTCTGGGGTCTTTATAGCATCATACACATTGAAAGTGGCTATTTGCCCATTGAACTCCATAGTGAGAGAACCATTGTGCACATCAATCTTGGTCTTGGTAGTGCTCAAGAATGGTCTCCCTAGCAATAGATCTGAGTTCCCCTTCCTATCTGTATCACACATATCAAGAACATAAAAGTCAGCGGGAAAACAAAAGCATTTACCTTGACCAATTCGTCTTTTAGAATTCCCTTCGGGTACACAACAAAATAATTTGTGAGTTACAAGACTGTCCTGGTCTCCTTGAGGGGTATGTTGTGGTTGGTTGATACCTGCTGGTAGATAGAGGAAGGAATGCCATTTATAGATGAACCGAGATCATACATAGCCTTTTGAATTCCAACCTGACCTATGGTGCAATTGATTGCAAACATTCCCTAGTCCTTGAGATTAGGGGGTAATTTGCATTAGATCACGACAGATACATTCTCCCCCATAATGACCTTATCCAGGTCTTGATGCTTCTTCTTGTTGGTACATATCTCCTTGAGAAATTTTGCATGCTTGGGTATATGTCTGATCACATCGAGCAATGGGATGTTAATCTCGACTTTCCTCAAGGCCTTAAAGATCTCTTTCTCTTCCTTCAGCTTCTTGGTCTTTTCTAGTCTTTCTAGAAAAGGAGGTCTGGTCTCGGTGGAAATCACTGGTTCCTCAG
Organism: Euphorbia pulcherrima; assembly: GCA_947683365.1. NCBI lineage: Eukaryota > Viridiplantae > Streptophyta > Magnoliopsida > Malpighiales > Euphorbiaceae > Euphorbia > Euphorbia pulcherrima. Next base: position 30,451,595 of record CANTUS010000007.1, read on the forward strand.
GGCCATCAGGAATTACAGTGACCTTGTCTTCTATTTCCGCTTTCGTTGGCTCCGGCTGAGTCTCTTTCTTTTCTCTTAGTGTGATCGCGCTGACATTCTCTCTTGGATTGTCCTCTATTTGGGATGGAAGTCTTCACATGTTCTCGATCTTAGAGAGAGTGCTAGCTATCTGTGCCATCTATTTCTCTAGGTTTGAGAAGTTACCTTTAGTCCTTGTATCCGATCATCTACCAACTCAAACTACTTATTGGAACCTTCAGCGAGAGTGTGAAAAGCTCACAAGGATGTTTTTGTGGCTGCTGAGGTGGGTTGGGCTCGACTGGACTTGTTGAGGAGGTCTTATTACGATTACATTCTATTGATTTCTTACCAAAAGCTGATTCTGTAATCCTTGTGGTTACTAGCGGTCATTATTTCCCTAAGCGAGTGCTGGGCGATATCGCCATCCTATCTGATTCCTCTGTGGTGGTGGTGGAATGTATGGCTGCTTGTTCCCCTGATTAACATAGTTACTATGGTTACCATAATTTCCATAGTTACTATAGTTATTGTAATTGCCATAGTTCCCCATGGCATGGACTTGTTCAAACTCGGGGTCTCCTATGCAAGGGCATTCATTATTAGCATGAGTAGTCTTTTTGCACAGTTCATATTCCTTTGCGACCTCAGTCTGGACAGCTATTTTATGCATAAGTTCGGGGAGTCTTTCTATCTTTTCATTGAGATCATAAGAGTTAATCTCATTTGCAGGTCTTGATGTAAATTTCCCTTCATGATCGCCAAATTGTTGAGCAATTTCTGCCATAGTCTTGATGATTCGCTAAGCTTGAGTTGGGGTCTTGTTGCGCATAGAGAATGGGAGCCCTCTATGGAAAGTTTGGACTAAGGCTTGATCAGTGAATCCATAAGGTGGGCAAGCATCCAAAAGGTGCTTGAACCTTTCATAGTACTCATGGAGACTCTTCATATCTTTCATCTTAGCTGAACAGATTTGCCTCTTCAAAGTACTAACTCTCGATGCTGGAAAGTATTTATCAAGAAAGACTCTAGACATCTATTCCAATGATGTGATTGATCCTAGTTTTTAGTGACAAAACCAGTCGTTGGCTGAGTCCTCAAGAGAGATAGCAAAGGACTTCAATTTCATAAGGTTCTGATCAACCTTGAGCGGCTTCATAGAACACACCGTCAAATAGAATCTCTGCAAGTGTTTGTAAGGGTCATCAATGGCCCTTTCGACAAATTTGGGTAACCTATGGACAAACCCTGATCTCATCTCGAAATCGCTATCTGCAGTTTCATCCGGATAAGTAATGCAAAAAGGTTGTTAGTTCACCGAGACCCTTGCAAGGTCTCAGATTGACTACTCTTGGTTAGCCATGGTCACGATGACTATTTCAGGTTCTGATTCTGAGTCAGTCAAATAGTCAGATAGTCCTTATATAGTGATTTGATTATTGTTGGTTCCGTTTTAAGTCTCTGCCTGATGTTCTGAATCTCTACGCTCTAAGGCTTGCTTAGCATGAGCTCTATTGGATCTTTTAATTTTTGGATCATAGAGGAATTAACTGCCACGACTTGTGGCTCTGGTCATCCATGTTGAATAATAAATTAAACGGAACCATTCCCCGGCATTAGTGCCAAAATTTGATGGGTGTCTAGACCACAAAAAATAAATCCCTGTTCAAAACAAACTTATAGTTAGCAGTGAGCGGGAGTCAAATCCACAAGGAACGGTAATTGACAATGTTATTGTAAGAAGACGAGACACGGTGTGACCTAGAAGTACTCTCGATGGGTGTTTGTAGATTAAAACTAAATAGAGAAGGAAATAAAATAATGCAAAGGAATGAATCAACCAAATTGGAACAAGACTGTATATCATGGTGATCATGGAATGAGGGATTAATAGCACCGTGACCTAGATTTAGTTATACTGGTATTCGTGCACCATACAATACCAGCAACCTTTCCTTACAGTGTATAGAGACTGAACTTCATGCCATGACCTCCTTCTTACTCACTCTGTCTCTCGACTTTGCGCCAGAGAGCTCGCTAATGAATAAGAATAAACAATAGAAAAGCCTAAATCCTTACCGATAGGTAGTGAAGCACTCCTAACAGGCGTAAGATTACCTTTCTCCAGTCTTGATGGAGACTATTGTCACTATATCTCTTTTCGAGCACAATTACATATGCAAGAATTAAGATTGACAATAATCACAAAGACTTACCGAATGGGTGATCAATCCAATGGCGAGACTAAGTGATACTCTTACCATAAAACCCCTTTAAGCACCGAGATTGGTAAATAGGTTACCTTACGTATTTTTGTATTCAATTGCGGTCCTCACGCCATTTAAACACAGCCATGACCATTATTTGCTCAAGTCATGAATAAATTAGCTAGACATTACTGAAATTAAATATGCGCAAATGTAAAGAGACTGAAAGTAAATCATGCTAAAATATAAAGACTTAAAATTGAAGTATAGCAATAGAACTGAAATTGAACTTGCAATTAAACTTGAATAAATCTGAAATCAATCTATAAAAAGTACTAGAAACTAAGAACATAAAGACTAAAAGCTAGACTAAAATGAATTCTAAAAAGTAAAGTGATTGATTTGTAGATGAATGGATGATCACAAATGGTGTGCCGGAGTTGGTATTTATAACTGGATGCCTCTTTCATGCTTCCTCTTTTGTCACTAAATGGGACACTCGACATTTAATTCCTTGGGTTTATTTCCTTCACAGTCTTGGCAGTAAAATCCTTGCCTTGATGAAATAAGGAAAGAGATCGAACTTCGATTTGAGATGGTTCTTCCCAAATAGGATTTGCCCAAATTGGTGATCTTCCAGTTCTGGATACTTATGCTCTAGTATTGATGTTTTCTTGATCATTCTGGAATGCTCTAGAATCACCGGGACCAGGTATCATTCCTACTGTCTACTTCAGCATGTTCTTATATCATCGGGACCTAGTCAGCCGTGGTGAACAAGCCATGATCTCAGTAATTGATACTTTCTCAGCGAGACTTCTTCTTTTCATTTCTTCTTATGTTTTAGGAGGCCCCTAGGTCGCCAGGACCAGACTAGTCTCGATGAGTCCATTAGGAGTCTCCTAAATTGCTTGTTTTCTGCCCAAAAATGCATCTTTTCTCCGAATTGCCATGAAAGCCTGAAAAGATAGAAAAGGAAGTAATAGCGGCCATAAAGAATAAAAAATAGTCTTAATGATATGGAAATATGCACAAATACATGCTGGAAATACAACCCATCAGTGTGGGTCCGCCCAAATCGGCTCTAGTAACCCCAGATAAGTTTCATCTAGCTCAGTTAGTCTAATCCATTCAGCCTCCCCGAGCTTCACTTTTCCAACCCAAGTCGCACGGCCAACTTCTCAAGGCCCATATTTTTCTCCCTTCTCAAGGAATTCCACTCCGTAAATAACCATGCCTTCTAGGGCATCTGAGCCACCCCCGATGCAATCTTCGAGAATGACACCCGAGGTGTAGGCTCTGTTGCCTAAGTTCCTTTTCTTTAGCTTCGAAGGAAGTCAAAAAGCAAAGCTCAAAGAGAGTGAAGGAGTTAGTAAACCGCGTATTATCCCGTCTTGGGCCGAGATGAGGGAAGGCTTTCACTAGCAAGCAAGTCAAATCACGGGTGATCCACTTAGGTTCAGACGATTTCTTAGGAGCCGATCATAGTGGCTCTCATCTAGTTGAAAATAACCTCGAGAATATTAAAAATCCCTGGAAATTACCCCTCAGTGTAATCCTAGCCACTCTAAGGGAGCATGGCCTCCTCAGAACCCTTCTCGAGCATAGACCCCTTAAGGAAGCGGAGAAACATAACTTTTATGCATATCATGTCCAACGAGGCCACCGCAGTAATGAATGTCAGAGATTGATTTAAGACATCCACCGTTTGGTGAAGGAAGGAAAGGTATTTGAGCCAGAATGGGCATATAACCCCATGAACAACCCCTTACTAAAGCTCCACTCTCATCTGTCCAACAAGGGTAATGGACCGCATGAGCTCATCAAGAGCATCTACTCCAAAGCCGAAGAAGTCGACCTGGTAAAAAAATCACCTTTTAACGTCGATAGCTATGAGCTCAAGGGGGAATACTTTGACGATGATGGGGAATCTCTCAATGTAAATGACCTAACTTTTTCTTCTAGGACACCTATCGTTCAGATTATCGTACCAGTAGACGTTATAACCATTCGAGTAACCCCTCATCAGAATGCACTAGTAATTCTATGGAGATTCCCCCTAGGCCTCATATTTGCAGAATTGATGGAAGCAAGAAAGCTCAATTCCCTCCAGGAGTATGGACCTCCAAGTGCTAAAAAATAAGGGAACTTCTATGAGTATCATGTGGAAAGGGGACATAAGACCAATCAGTGTAGGGCCCTAGCCACTATTATTTCTCTCCCGATAGGAGAAGGAAAGATAGAAGAACCCATTCGGAAGCCTGGCACAATGGAGAACCCTTTACCAAAATTTGATTAGAAGATCAGTATGTTTGACTCTGGCCTGTCCGAAGAGTTCATTCTAGGGGCAAATTCTACAAATTTCTTTAAGAAGCATGCTACTGTGGAAAATTGGAAAGACAATGAAGAAGCCAGTTCTAACACCAAAACATCCAAGAATCTCGTGAGGTCTCTAGTGGATAAAGGAGACAGGTCATCAGCCGAATAAGTGAAAGTTCTTTGTCTCGACCTGGATGACATGCCAATGAAAGCTACTGTGGATGCCTAATCTACTAGCAACACACTACCGATCAAGACCCTCCACTTGTGGAGGATGCCTATCTATTTATGTACTTTTTTATTTTATTTTTCTGGTATTTAGATGTGAACATTTCTAATTTTAAGACACTTTATTTCAATGAAGACTTTGCTTTTGCTTATTTGTCTGATGTTTCGCCCGATGTGTCCATGCATTCGTTTTATCATAAGCATAACATGTTTAGGTGTTTCTCTAACTAAAATAAATTTGAGTACAGATGATAACCTAAAATGGTAACCATTTCTAATGACCTAACCACTGAAAGAAAAAGAGAGATAAAAAAGTGCCTAAAGATCTTGATAACGCTTTCGCCTAGGGTTGGTTATCATATCACCAATACTCATATTCCGATTGCTCTGAAGTTCTATCTAGTAGAAGCTCTGCTAGAATGGATAGAAAGGGTGAAATCATTAAGAGTCGCTTTAAGTTCCAAAAAGGTTAAAATAGAGGTTTCCAAGTCAATCGAAGCCAAGCATTTGAAGTTGTAAAATACCTTACTTAGTTAGCTAATATCATCATAGTTGCCAAGAAAGGTGGAAGGGTAAAGGTTCATGTGGATTACCAAGCTTGGACAAGGCTTCGCCAAAGGAAGACTTCCCTCTACCACATATGGGTGTGCCAGTTTACAACGCAACCAAAGGCCACAATGCTCTCGTTCATGGGTGGATTCTCAGGGCATGATCATATTCTGGAAGGTGCAATTGATAAGGTCAGGACTGCTTCTATCATAGAATGATGGGCCTACTGTTTCTGAGTTATTCTATTTGATTTAAAGAATGCTAGGGCAACCTATCAGCGTGTCATCACCACTCTCTTTCAAGATATGGTTCACAAAGAAGTCAAGGTCTACATTGATGGCATATTGGTTAAGTCTGCTATCAGAAGAACACCCTGTAATTTTGGATAGGTTTATGACTCATATCGAGAAATATAACTTATGCCTTAATCTGAAGAAATGTATTTTCGGAGTGGCATCAAGAAAGCTCTTAGGTCATGTGGTTAGTCAGAGAGGAATCGAGATGGATCCCGATAAGAGTAAGGTTATTCAGGATATTCCCACACCCAAGATAGAGAAAGAGCTCAGTCCTTCCTTAGGTTAATTCTGTATGTTAGTCAGTTCATTATTTATCTCTCAACTGTATGCGAACACAATTCTCAAGCTACTAAAGAACCGTCAGCCTATTTTGTGGAACGAGATTTCCAATTTACCTTCGACAAAATTAAGGCTTACCTTTTTTTAGCCCACCCATTCTCAAAATTCCCACCCCGATAAATCATTAATCCTAACCAATATCTTACTTTTCTCTCCTCACTGACCATTCTCAGTGAGGGGGATAAATATGATCGGCAAAATTTTACCTTCATCAATGAATGAACACTGCTTCATCATCGTAGGGTCAGGTTATTTCTCAAATTAGGTGGAAGTCGAGTCTTTCGCCAAAATTACCGCCAAGAGGATGTCCAAGTTCTTCAAGAAATGCATCTTTGCCCACTTAGTCTCAAAAAATGAGTTTCAGTTTCAAGGTGTAGCAATCGATATGGAACGGACCGTTCGAGGGTTTTGCTATACAAATCGCGAGCTAATGAGACAACTAAGACCACAAACTAGTCTACCAAGACGATTCTCTTGAAGGCTATTACCGAGTATGGAGATTAGGTCGATAAACTATCATTTGCTCTTTAGAAGTACTAAACAAGTACACGAACTCCCATAAATTTGACATCTTTCTCCTTGGTCTATGAAATGGAAGTCATGCTACCGACCAAAATGGAGATGAAAGCTTTAAGAGCCATACTAAAATTTTAATTAGAAGAATCTGAATGGATGAAAGAGACGTTTAGACAATCCAACACCATGAACAAAAAACATCTAGAAGCCTCGAATGATCTTCAAATGTGCCATTAACAAAAGGTAAAGGCATACGTCAATCATATCCAAAGTTAGAAATATCCACCGAATTTCAATGGCTTAGTTCCAAAACAAGTGAAGCCTAATGACATTGACCTAAGGGGGAAGTTTAGGCCAAATTGGGAAAGACCTTATGTAATCAAAGAAGTGTTCATCACAAGGGGCATGAAGATTACAATTATGGATGGTAATGAGTTCGTAAACCCTATCAGTTAAAATAGGTGAAAGCATTATCGTATCTAACCAAAAGAACCAAATCCAAAAAAGTGACACATAAAAAAAACAAAATCAATCACCCATCGAGTGGTTCTCTACTACTCTAGAAAAAATTAGGGTGTAACCAGCTATTTGGAATTCTATAAACCATTTAGGAAAAAGTTAGGGTGCAAATAGCCTGCTAGACTGAAAACCCGAAAAGCGCGGTCTAGGCAAAAGTTAGGGAAAAGTAAGCAACGAGAGATGTTGGCTAGAAAAACTTAATAAGCTAGTTAACACCAGAGTTTGGGTAAGTAGAAATGGTTATTATAATTATGTACTCAAATTTAATTCATTTAATGGAAATATCATCTTTACTGAGCTCTTATGTTTATACTTGCATGAATATATTAGGCCCTAAAGGCGAAATGTTGCAAGTAAGTCAAACGTAAGGTTCCGTGCAGTAAACCCGATTCCTCAAAAGAAATGAAAATAACAAAAGGCAAAAATCCTGATAGACTGAAAACATCAAGGTCTATACAAAAGCGGGGAAGGTCTGCTAGATTGAAAACCCAAAAAGGGTGGTCCAGGCAAAAATTAGGACATAACAGCAAAATAAATAAGTCTGATGGTCCCAAACCAGGGTTCGGGTCTATGAGAAAGTTAAGACAATCAAAACAATGACTGCCATCGACCACATCAAGGTACCCATATTATTGTCATCATCATCTTATGACCATGATAACTTCTTCAACTTGATGGACTCAAAGAATTTGAATTCGTCTTTTACACATGTCTACTCCGATCTTGACCATGACCGAGCATATCGAGTCCACAGTGCAATGGGCATATCAACAAGTCTTAATGAACACTCCAGCTTCTCTAGAATCCTGGAAATCTTAACTCAGCACAATATTTAGTCTGACATTCCTCCTCAGACATTTTTTCGGCAAACCTTTCAGTCCGACTTTCCTCCTCAGGCATTTTCGGCAAACCTTTCAGTCTGACATTCCAGTCCAACGTTCCTCCTCAGGCATTTTCGGTAAACCTTTTAGTCTGACATTCTCGACAAATCTTTCAATCCTTTAGAGGCATCTTAATGAAATTCTGAAGACCAGTAGAGCAGCGAATTTCCTCGGATGCTCGAAGATTTCTAACTTAATTTATATGGTACCATCCATTTCTTATTACTTAATTGTACGGGAAAAAATTTTTGTTCTCACAAAATCAATTAAGCAATAAGAAATGTAATTTATCTCAGTTACTAATATGTCAAAAAAATTTCTTGATAGGTCCATTGATGAAGCGTCCTCGTACCTTCAGTAGACAACCGATCTGAGGATTTTATAGTTTATCATTGGAGTTTCTATAATGGAGTAGCGTAATGCCATTTGAGTGGCCGTGTAATCCTCAGTTATATTATGGTGATGTAAGGCAAGCAGCAGTTTATCATTGGAGTTTTTGTAATAGAGCAGCGCAATGCAATTTGACTAGGCGTGTAATCCTCAATTATGTTATGGTGACGTAAGGCAAACAACAGTTTATCATTGGAGTTTCTGTAAAGGAGCTACACGATGCCATTCGACTGGGTATATAATCCTCAGTTATATTATGGTGACATAAGGCAACCAGTAGTTTATAATTAGAGTTTCTATAATCGAGCGACACAATACCATTTGACTTGGCATGTAATCCTCAATTATGTTATGGTGGCATAAGGCAACTAGTAGTTTATCATTGGAGTTTCTGTAATAGAGCAGCGCAATGCCATTCGACTGGGCGTATAATCCTCAGTTATGTTATGGTGATGTAAGCAACCAGCAATTTATCATTGGAGTTTATGTAGTAGAGTGGCACAATGCCATTCGATTGGGCTTGCAATCCTTAGTTATATTATGGTGACGTAAGGCAACCAGCAATTTATCATTGAAGTTTCTGTAATGGAGTGGTGCAATGCCATTCGATTGGGCATGTAATCTTTAGTTATGTTGTGGTGATGTAAGGCAACGAATAGTTTATCATTGGAGTTTCGGTAATGGAGCGGCGCGATGCCATTTGACTAGGCGTGTAATCCTCAGTTATGTTATGGTGACGTAAGGCAACCAGCCGTTTATCATTGGAGTTTCTATAATGGAGCGGCGCAATGCCATTCGACTGGGAGTTTAATCCTCAGTTATGTTATGGTGATGTAAGGAAACCAGCAATTTGTATTTAAGGCATCTCGTAGTCTATCTCAACTCCATTGAGAGGTTGAAGGCAATACCGAATCACAATCTCTAAGTCAACCTGGTTCTTGGTAGGTCTATTGATGGCAACCTCAGTAGACAACCGGCTTAAGGATTCACCCCTCAGGTATAACCTTATATCCCTTGCTCTTTTGTGAGATCACACTTGGCCTGCCAAGTCATAATCTCCCGAGGGACAGCCTATGAGAATGGGCTTTTTTTGTCCCGCAGAATGATGATGACGTTTTGCTCGGACCTTTTGCGGACTTGTTATTCTATTTTTATGGAATCCAATCGCGCTTGGTAAGGGTTTGTCCGGACAAATTTGTGATCGAAGACCGCATACCCTTTTTTTACCACCATTTTTGAAAATCGATTTAAGTAGACTTGGGTTGTTTGGTCCTTATTTTTTCTTAAAAATAACTTGAAAATAAATACAAATAAAATTTTAAAAAAGAAAAATGTTAAAAAAGATTTTTTCCGAGCCCCCCTTATCGGAGCCGCTGCTCCTGCAGCAGCCACCGTGGGGAGGCGCGTGGTTGAAAAGCAGGACCCTCACCGATGCTAGAACAACAGTGGTCGCCACTACGGTGGCGGTGGTCGCTACACCTACAGCGGCCACCGTACGGCCAGGGCATGCTCCCCTTTTCTTAGGGAGCACGCTCCTCACCGCCGCTCCAACCACAGGGAGCGCTGCTCTGGCAGCGGCCACCTTGCTGCTTGCAGCGACAGCCACTACTCTTGTAGCAATCAGTCATTTGACCGCTGTACGGGGCGTCAGAACCCGTGTTCTTTGCCCAACTGGGTTTTTTTTTTGTTTTTTAGTTGAATTTTGTTATTTTTTAGGGGCCAAATGGATTATTTTCAATGCCTTAGATCTATTTAAACCCCTGAAATCCCAGGTTTCAGGACTTTTGGCCAATTTTCATAATTTAATTAAACAATTAGGGTTTATAGAATTTTAAAGAGAGAAAGACTAATAACGTGGTGAAATCCAATTCAATACACATTGTTTTGGCTTTCTAAACTTTATTAAGCTTGACCTTTCAGCTAAAAACAACTTAAATCAATTTTAAAGAGGATTTAAATAGGTTTTTAGGGACTTTTCTGTACGATAAGCTTGATATTTCACACAAATCACTACAAACCGTTGCTACTTCGGTCACTGTTTTCATCCCTATTTCATTGGATTTCGTCTCAAAATCATCACAAGCTTGCCAAAGGACCGATTTGAGTCTCAAACGTGAATTCACGGCCTAAAGGTAACAAAACTGAGTTCCAATCTATTTTAATTCGTTTGTTTAATTGTTTGCTTGTTGTTTTGGATGATTTCGGGGTGGTTATCCCCTTTATTTTTTATTTTTGGACTTTTTTTAGTTTTCCAGCGAAAATCCGGTGGCCGCTCTAGCAAAAATCTCACGGCGCCCGTCACTGCGGTGGCTGCTACCAGAGTAGCGGCCACCACGATGCCGGCAGCGATCAGATCGCCGCCATATCAGTCAGATCAATTTTCCGGCCTTTTGACGATTCTTTTTCTTCTGGGCTTCAAAAATCAAAATCATTTTGATGTTTTAAGTCCAAATCCATTGAAATAATGTGGGAAACGGCATAAATCGTTCATTATCTTGAGTTTTTAGGAGAAACACATCGATTTTGGGACTTTCCGACGATTTTCCAGCCTAACCACTTCGGTGACCAACTGACCACTAAAGTGGCAGCTGCCACCGCTACCATAGTAGTGGCCACCACTTCTATAGCAGCGGCCACCACTGCCATGACAGTGGTCACATGGTCATTTCAGTGGTCAGTCTCGAAAAATTACAGAAATGCCCATATTTTGTGTTTTTCGGCCCGAATTTGTCGTTTTCTCTGCTTTGTGACCCCGAAAATTTTTCTAAATTTTTTTTCCTAATATTCTGCAAATATTTTATTTTATTTTTAGCGTGATTTATTTATTTTATTTATTATTTAATAATTTAAATGTCCAATAAATGCCTAAAAAATGTTTTAGCTCTAAAAATTTCGTAAAAATATTTTTTCTTTCTCAATTTAATTCTTTTCCTTGTTATTATTTGTGCATGGTTTACGAATATTTGGGAACGTTTTGTCTTGATTCGGACCTGATTCGGTGTTGGTAAGTTGGGTCGGGCCTTTTTCGGCTCGCGCTATTTATTTTTCCGCATTACAAAAATGTATAGGAATTTGAAAGCTTTGTAATAATTATTTTATTTTCTATCTTTTATTATTTATTTATGCTGGATGACTGTAATAATTATTTATTGCTTTTGCAAGTTTTGCTGTGTGATGTATGGATTATTTTAACCGAAAACTCTTAATTAGGAAGGATTTAAATCGCATAAGAAATAATGATTCTTTTACTAAATGTAAATGATTTGATTATTTAAATGAAGAATAAGCAACATCAACCGAGCTCGGAATCTCTGTCTTAAGGTACGGTCCAACCATCCGGTGGGAGTATCGTACCCAAAATTCCCGATAGAGCTGAACCGGGTGGCGACTCTATCTTAATACATGGGATTCCGATCTCATGTCTTTTTAACAATTAAATTGGACTTAAAATTCAACTTGAACATTCTTTTCGATTAATATTTCCCTCATGCTTAAAACGGAGGATTTATCCCTTAGCGCGCTTCACCGTGTTCTCTCACCCCTTTCAAAAAAGGGTTCGCCAGCTCATAGAGTGGATTATTGACTATGGAGTAATTAGTCACGTTTGTGAGAGTAAATAAAAATTCTCCATAGTCATGTACACCCAAGTTGAAAGTGGAGAATAAAGGTTCTCCTCAGGCTCACATCTTTAGAACATAATGATGTGCTACTTGATCCCAATATTTGAACCAAATCGGTTTTAGTGATCCTTTTAGGCAAAAATTGGGTGAATGTAACTTTTGAGGCCGACAACGTTGAAATAACCATATATAGTGTGTTGTCGGAATGAGCTATATGAACCATAGAATTTATTTGATGTTTTTGAGATTATTAATTTATGTGTTTGTTCTTCTTTTCCCATTTGGTTGAATCGTGACATTTGCCATGTGATAGATAAAGTTCATAAATTTGAGTAGTTTTGTTTCATAAGTTCATATTTCAAAGTTTTTGGGTTGAATCAAAATTTTTATTTGTTTGAGAAAAAAATGAGGTTTTGATATATTTTATGTGGATCAATATATTTTGAATTAAGTTGTTTTGAGACATCTTGATTTAAAATTTATTGAAGTTTGTTGACAACCTATTTGTGATAAAACTTTTGTTTTATATTTGTTGGAAAATTTTCAGTTTTGAACACTCTTGATTTTTTATGAGTTTTCTTGAGATTTACAACTCCGTTTTGAGTGATTATCATTTTTATGGTTTCATGAGACTTAGATGAAGTTATGTTTAGAAGAAATGTTTCTCAAATTCTTTCGTTTAGTGGGTTGAAATGGTTATTGAAGTTGAGATAAGAATCTCGTTTTTCTGGAATTTCAACTTTGAGCACAGCTGATTGTTTGTGGCATAACTTTAGTTATACAAATCAGTTTTGCGTGTTTTTAGTGGCGTTGGAAACTTAAGAAACATATGTACTTATTCTCAGAAGAAAGTTTTGTCAAATAACGTTTTTTACATGTTCAAAAATTGAGTTCAAGTGGACTCATGAAATCTAGAACTGAGCAGATTTCAGGTTTGCAAAATTGTTAGTAACCATGTGTGGTTATATGAGTATAATTTTGGTGCGTTTATCTTAAAATTTGATATTTTATAATTTCTAGTAAACTTGAGGCACATGAGCGTAGAGAATCCATGGGCTTCAAGAGTGTTGGACTCGATAGGTGAGTGAGTACACAAGTGGGGTTAATTCTATTTAACACAAAACCAATTGGCTTGTGTTAAGGCCCAATCTACTCTACTAATATACCACTCATAATTCTATTATATTTCTAATGTGGGATATCACCTCACATCTCCAACACTCTCCCTCAAGTGCAATTGGGCCTGGACCAGTTGCCACTTGCCAACATTCCTTGGCCTATCATCTCCGAGGTTCAAGGTTAACACCGGGTCTAGCCTTTCTCTGCTAGCCTAAACTCCACCACGGCTTTCACAAACCCAGAATCTTCTGGCCATTGGACCTTTTTCTGCTCTGATACCATGTAGAGAATCTGTGGGCCTCTAAAGTATTGGGCTTGATAGCTTGAGTGAGCAAACAAGTGGGGTTGAGCCCATCTAACACAAAACCAATTGGGCCTATCATACTAATGCGGAGTCACGGGTGGCGCCACTCTGAGTTCAATATGGTATCAGAGCCATGGTTCGGAATTATAAAAAAAGGAGCGGAGTGTAGGGTGGAAGTTCTCAAACTATAGCAAGGATACACGAGTTGTGGTCCTTGGTATAAGGGGGGATGTTGGAAAGTTAAATCCAAATCCCACATTAGAAGATTCAGAGAACTAACACTAAAATATAAGTGTCCACAAAGACTTGCATTAGTTTGAGGCCTTTGGGGGGATGGAGCCCCAAGAACAAAGCTGTGAGGGTTCGGCCCAAAGCAGACAATATCATACTAATGCGGGGTAACGGGTGGCGCCGCTCAGAGTTCAACAATGAGAACATGTTATATATGTATATGAGTAACATATTTAATATGTTAGATATATACTTGAAATATTTGTTGGTAGAACATTCTGTTAAGTTTTCTATACAAATAGAATTTCACATGAGAAACCGATAAGACACTATATGAGAAATGAGAGGATTATCATCCTAATTTGAAATATTCAAAAGTGTGGGGGTGTCTTATTGAGGTTATTATTCTTGAATCTATGAAAAGAGAAATATGTTCAAACTTTTTGTTGGTGTGCTCATAAGTTATGTTAAACATAGTGATGTGCTTGTAAATATTATTTTTTTTAGACAAAGAATACAATTTCTTTATGAATGTTATCAATACAGACTAGAGAGTTTTCCATTTATTAAGTATTGTTCCAGATGTTGACCTGGTTGCACCTATTTTTTAAATTGAGTTTGAAAATGATATTTTGAGGAAATGCAAGAGAACTTTGAAAGAGGAAATATTTTGGTGGAAATTTTTATGAGTGTTAAATATGCTTTCCAAAATTAAGGTTTTTTATTTTTTTTGAATGAAGACACCCAAGAAAGGTCAATGTGACCTGACTCAGGCATTTTTTATTCAACATTGTTAATCAAAAGTTGTGATCAACAAGATCAGTTACATAAAAGGAGTCGCTGAGGATAAGTAAAAATATCTGAAACAACGAAGCCTATAGGACGCTTTTTACATTTAAATAGAAACCAACAAAAATAAATAGACGACACTAATATATCCTCTGTTCCGTTTGTACCCTTAATAATGAGCATGTTTTGGCGTTTCCACAGCATCCGCAAAGTCACTAACCACAATGTGGTAGCAAATTCACGGCTAGGACCTGGGCTGAAATACGAACGCCAAAGTTCCACAAACGCCCCACTGGATGCTGGAATAGTAACTGAAATTCCAAACATTTATAAATAACTGGTGCTACATCCGTAAACTTCCTGAGCGAAAGAACAATACATGGGACTGTGTCTCACATGCACCGCAAAAAGGACAGCTATCATTTTCAATAAACTGTAGCCACGTCGGAGCAAGAATGATCTAGTGGGTAGGTTCCTATGAAATACAAGCCAACCAAAAAAGAGAATTTTCAGTAGAAGAGTCGATTCCCACACCAATTTGAAGTTTAAAGCCAGTACCGACCACTTAGGCTGTCAATAATATAGACGATAAAAGTACCCGGGTGAAAACTAATTCTGCGAGTCCCCCCCATACCATTTTGTCTGCTACCTAAGGAAAAACATACTGCTATTGCTCATCAGTAGCTGAAACCGTCCGAATCTCTTCAAAGTGGCCAGAATACACCATCGTAATCCACCTCCTTAATTGTTGACAATGATCTATCACTGAAATATGTAAGTGTCGCTTCTAAAAAGGTCATCTAAAGGCATCAGACCCAATCAAGAGGTCGCAACCCTATTAAACCGTACAAAATTTCCTATTGTAAAGTGGGAATAAATCCGGGAATAAGACACAAAAGGGTTGATCTACTGTCCAGTTGTCATGCTAAAAGGAAGAATTACATTCATTCCCTACAACCACTCGGGTGTTATGTTTGAATAAATTCCAATATTGATCAACCGAAACACAAGCACGTGCCACACCTTTCCAAATAGGGGATAAATGTCGCACATCATAATTTTTGAAATCTACCCATGACCCAAATCCATACCTACGAACACACAACTCATACCAAATCGACTGCTCATCTACCTTTCGTAATTTCCACAACCATTTTAAGAGCAAACTGCAGTTGACAAGCTTAGAATCCCTTATATACAACCCTCCAAGTTCTTTCAGTAAAGCAATAGTACTCCAATCAACCTTGCATAGGCTCCTTTTGTTAGGATCACCCTTCCATAAGAAGTTCCTCATAAGCCGAGTAAGCCTATCATTGATCTCCGAAGGCAATTTATATAGGGATAATAGATAAATCGGAAGTGAGGCCAGGACAGACTTGATTAAAGTTACCCGGCCACCATATGATAAACAGTTCCCCTTCCAACCCACTAGCTTGTTTTGAAATTTCAACAATAGTGGGTTCTAAGCTTAGGTCGGGAGCCTTTTCCAACTGAAAGGGGCACCTAAGTGAGTAATTGGAATCTTTTCCATCTTGCAACCAATAAAATCCGCACTCGAGCAGAGAACTGAGTCATACACGTTGATGACCATAATCAAGCTCTTATTATAGTTAATCTTTAAGCCTGAAATCAACTCAAAACAAGGAACCACTCTAATAAAAACCAGTAAGATAGATTCATCCGTCGAAAGAAAGCAAATAGTGTCGTCAGCAAATTGAAGCACCTAAACATCCATATTCAAACCTTGAACTCGAAACCCCGGGAGTAGTCCCTCCCTAACACTAGCATCTACCATATGTTTCAAACCTTCAATGGATAATAAAACGACAAAAGGGGATAAAGGATCTCCTTGTTTTACCCCTCTTCATAGTCTAATTTGGTCGCATGGAGTTCCGTTGATAAGGATCAAAGTAGATGAATTCTTTCTACAATTCTATAACCATGCAATCCATTTATTATCAAAACACATTCTCTTCATAACCTTGTCAATATATTTGCATGACACATTGTCATATGCCTTGTGAAAATTCAATTTCAAAATGAAGCTTGACCATCGACTAGAGTGAATTGAATGGACTATTTTTGAAGCAACAATGGAACACTCGTGGATACTCCTTCCTTTCATAAAACCAAATTAGGAATCCGAAATCAATTCTAATAAGCATGGCTATAAGCGGTTGGCTAGAACTTTTGCTACAATTTTATAGACTCCATGGATCAAAGCAATCGGCCTATAATTTGTAAGTGCACACGAGCCTGAAATTATTGAAATTAAGATCAAATAAGACGTCTTAATTGATTCTAGCAACCTGTTCATCTCGTGAAAATTATCAAATAAAAGAGCAAGATCGCCTTTAATTTCTGCCCAGAACCTTTTATAAAAATAAAAATTGAAACCGTCCGGACCCGTTGCCTAGTTTTCTCCACACACACAAAGGGAACTCCAAATTTCCCCCTTCGAGAAAGCACCCGTCAATCTTAAATTAAAGGTCGAGTTAACACACCTGAAATCCATTATACTAAGTGAAAATGGAACACTTTGTCTCTTAGCAAATAAAATTGAATAGAAATTACAAATTTTCGATGTGATTGAATTCGTGTCACTAATCAATTCCCCATCCACCTCCAGTTGGCTAATACAATTGATTCTATCTCTTACTGACGCAGTATGATGAAAAAAGCTCGTATTGTCATCACCCAAAAGTGACCATTTGACTCTCGATTGTTGATGTCTAATACTTTCCAAGTTCCTTCTATAAGCTAACAGTTCAGCTCTCACCTCCTGCAATTCTAATCCCTCTGACCCATCAATTGGTCGCACATAACATTCGACGTAAGGCTGATCAAGCAAGTCTCTAACTCCTTCATTTTGTCCTCCAACAAGCCAAAGTTTGACTTATGCCAAGGTCGAATAGAATCTCTTAGTTTACACAACCATAAGTGAATATCTCAATCTAGAAATGTAGCTGAGATCAAATACCATTCATGTTTTATAAAAGTCGAAAACGTGCTATTCTCCCACCATACATTCAATGATGCAAATGGTTTCTTCTTTGCAATACCATTTGCATTAGACAAGAACAAAATCAGAAAATGATCTGAGAGGGTCGAATCAACCATCGATAAATGCATTAACGACCATCGGTCAAGAACATCACAAGACATGAGCACATGATCAATTCTCGAAAAGGACTATAAATTGGCCCCATGTGTAATCCTTCCCATGTAGTGGTAAGTCATATAGTTCACATCCATCAACAAAATCTCGAAAATCAATCATAGATCTCGTTATACGGTCCCCATGTCTTTCCAAAGCATGAAGAACTTCATTAAAGACCTAACTCTAGCCAAATTTCTCTTCTCGCTTTATCATTAATAGCTGCATAAATATAAATCAAATGTACCTCTATCTGACTCAAGACCAAACAAACGATAAGCCATCTAACAGATTCCTGTATAATCACACCTTAAAATAGTAAAGAGTTCCACGACACTATAATTCCCCCCAAAGACCCATGGTTGGGATACATTGAAATTGAAATTCATTATGTCCCCAAAATTTATGCAAAACCAGGTCTAAAACGCCACTCGACTTTGTCTCAAGAAGTGTAAACGCGTGTAGACTCCATTTATGAATTAGAGATTTAAACAACATTTGTTTCGCCCCGTTATTAAGGCTCCCTCGACAATTCCAACTCAACAAGTTTAAAGACATAAAAATGTATAAAATACCTTGAACAAAACCAATCCCACTCAACTGTTGCACTTCTCCAACACATTTAGAATAAACTTAGCATGTTTACCTTGAAAAACACCCAATTTCTTCCCCACTACAATTGTAGCCATATTTTTCAAATTCTATGAGGGTCTTATTCTAGAATGAGTAATTACCCTATTCATATTAGAGATATCTGGACCAGAAGATTCCGAGGATATAGACTGCCTTCAAGAAGAAACCTGTCTATTTGGTCCCCTAATAGGAATAAAAATTTCTGTAGACAAATGCCTACTCGCTGGTGGCCCTTGACTTGACAAAGAACTCCAACTATTAGAACCCCTCAACGCTACCTAGCCTAAAGACGTAGGCTGAGCAATCGGAATGGCTAGAGAATGCTACATGAAAGAAATTTCAGCCCTATCCTCCTTAGAAGCAGAGACCCAAGAAACTAAAGAAGATTTGTGAGATTCTAAACTCGTAATTGGATCCTTAATCGGGGGTGTATGGGTGGGGACACTATTAGTTAACTCAAAATCAGTACACATTCCTTCACGATATGGGACAGAAAATTCAGCCACATCCCCTATAGAAAGAGGGGAATAGCTGGGGACACTGTTAGTTAACCTAATATCTATACCTTTCCTTCGCGCTGTAAGACATATTTTTCAGCTAAATCCCCATTAGCAAGAGGGGAATAGATGGGGACACTGTTAGTTAACCCAATATCAATACCCTTTCCATTTTATTATTGGATAAAAATTTCAATTACGTCTATAGTAGCATGAGGGTAATAGCCGGGGACATTGTCAGTAAACCTAAAAGTTGAAACCTTGGCTTCACGTTGTACGATAGAAATTTCAGCTTCAAGATTCCTATGAGAAGGAGTGGAGTTAGGGACACTATCATTCAACCCTTTGTCATGCACTTGTGAGCTAGAAATTTCAGCACCTTCCTTACGAACAGTGCCTGAGGCACTGTCAGTCAACCTATTCAGGCACAATGTAGGCCTATTAGTAGAAATTTTAGTCGAATCCTTATTTATGAGAGGAGGATGGTAGGGGACACTATCATTTCAAATTTGGGACAAATTCTAAGGGAATCACAGAGATAGAATAGAAACCTAGTGACCTGAGATGTAATCACTGAGCCCTTTGGTGCAACTAGAGCACCCATCGACCTGCCTGAAATTGGCACGAATCTCATATTGCTTGTCTTCACATGCCAACATAAAAATTTTATTAGAGACTACAATTGGTGTGCTAATCAAACATGAAGCAACATCCATACAATCTAGACTTTGATAGTTAAAGCCATGGGCCACAAAAGAAACAAACACGGAAGCCAATTTCTGAATAAGGTGATTAGTGATCAAACGGGGCGGGAGGCCCAAGAAGTCAATGTAGATGAGACATTCAGTCGGGCTAAATTCCATAGGGAGGTCATTACAATCTGAGAAGATATCCTAAAGGTGGATCCAGTCTTCTTCCATGAAAGCAGTTTTAGCATCATTTATGTGGAACGCTATAATGACTTGATAACCACCAGTAGGAGCTATAAAATTAAAGGAGAACTGCCTTCTCGATACCATCTCATATAGGTCTGGAATATATGATAAGTGCCTAACAGACAAGAGACATGCAAACTAGGATCAGACTGCTCTCAGGAAACCCACTTCCAAACTAACCTTGAGCGATTCTGAAGGTGAAGCCACAACAATGGCATATGACCTATTGTCCCTATCAGAGTCCCAAAAAATGGGTTTAGTCTTAACCTGATAGGTTGTTGTTGCTTACCAAGGTATCATTTAACGGGGGAGGGGTATTTAGCTTTGCAGGCTCACATCTTAACAGTACCAATCATCACAACATTTAGTCTATACAAAACATTGTTCAAAGGGCGAGAGCCATCAATGGTGATAAAACCAAATTTTAGGTTCTTCACATTCCTCATTCTCCCAATGTAAACATCCCCAGAAACTCTAAATTTTTCAAAAATCACCTTTAATATAGCATCATGAAAAGCTAATTGCACCAAATTTAATGAAAGCCGAAGCAAAGAAAACCAACCTGTAACTGGAAGATCAAAGAGGTAGAAAACTTGTAGAAGACGAAGGCGAAGAAGATCAAAGGCCAAGGAGTGGCCGGCGAGCCGGAGAAATGCACGATCTCATAGGCAAATTAAGGTTTTTTTATATGATGCAACATGAGGGGTGTGTAGAGCCTAGACATGAATGGAAAGTTGATTATTTGTATAAAGTTTTTGTATGGCTTAGTAACAAGCACCTAAATAATGAGTTAAGAAGTTTGATCTCTTGAGGTGGATATATGTGTATATACTAAAGTGATTAATGATATATCTGTGATTATATGTGGATGGTATGGCTATCTTTATTCCAAGTATTAATCATGTCAATAGAATAAAGATAATCTTATTATCTATATTTGTCATGAAAGACATAAGAGAAGCCAATGTGGTATTGAGTATGAGAATCATAAGGATGAATGAGAGTGTCTTGTTAACACAAGAACACTGTTTTGAGAAACTTCTTGAGAAGTTTGAGTTTTATGATGTAAATCATGTGAGTATCCCTTATGATTCCATACTTAATAGGAGGAAGATAATGATGATTTAGTGGCTAAATCCAAGTATGCATTTGTACTTGATGGGTTTCACACATTGAGATATAGCATATACTATGTGAGCAAGTATACACATAATCTAATCATTGATTATAGAGAAGCCATATTGAGGCTTAAGAAATATTTGAGAGGAACCATTTAATATGGTATTCTATACAATGAATTTTCCATTGTTCTTGAAAGGAACAATAATGTTGAGTGAATGTTTGATTCATATGAGAAGAAATTCATTAGTAAATTTTCCATTGTTCTTGAGGGGAACAATGACGTTGAATGAATTTTTAATTCGTATGGGAATAATTTCATTAGTGGTTATGTTCTTACATTTGGTAGTAGAACAATAACATAAAAACCAACTAAGCAAGCTATGTTAAGAGTTAGTTGTTAGAGAGTTGGAATAAAATGAGAATAAGTGATAGGAAAAACCTTCTTAGTAAGTGTTACTTTATAAAGTCAACACATGCATTCAATGTATATACATTATTATTATTATCGCAAAATGGCAATATATATTGATATATAAGACCTATAATGGCAAAAATAAAATGTATACGTTTGAGAAATATAATTGAGATGAAATTATATCCATTCAAGTCTAGAGTGATTCTGATAAAATCATCTGACTAATATTTGAGAAATAAATTTTTGAAAAAGAAATTTATTTTTGATAGATCAGAGAGGATGAGACTTAAGCCAATTTGAAATTAATGAAGGGTGGGAACCCAACCTACATGAGTGGAGATCCCATAGAATAGGTTCATATGGGTACTAACAAGCCTTCTATTAGTTCTGCTAGCACTACAAAATATTGTCTCAAATCCTAGATGTGAGAAAAGTGCTATGTTGCATATCTTGAGAGGTTGAATAAAAAGGACTGTTAATGAGATTTCATAGCTCTTATTAGTGGTGTATTAAGTGCAATATACACTTGATGATATCACCTATATGAGTTTGAAGTGGGGCTGCTTCTATGAGATATAATATTGGCAATATCTCTAGAGCACTCATCAAAGACCAAGCATGCGCAGGACCTTTTTGCACAAAATCGCGATGAATAGAAATATACTTGGTATAATGCGATCTCGAAAAATCCCTATCTTACAATAGTGCTAATTTGGTTCACAGAAACTATATGTTTCCCCAAATATTCTGTAAGTTAAATTTCATGTATCAATTTCTAGTTCATAGTCCACAAGACACCAATTCCATGCACTATATGTCAAACTAGAGATATCTAGAAATTTTTTTATTAAAACTTCTTTTGAAAGTTGTGGGGGATTGTTGGAAAAATGAGTATTTTTATACTACTTTCAAAAGAATATTTTGTGATATTTTTATTGAGAAAACTATCTTTGGTCAAAATATTTATGAAGACCGTTATTGGTTTTATTTCCTTTATGAAATCAGTTTAATTGTGTTTAATTCTCCAACAGTTATATTTTAATTAAGTGTTTGTAACTGTCGTCGGTTACGGTTTTAAAGGCTTTTTATTTATTATTTTATAACAACTCTTTTGATATACTATAAAAAGATGAGCATGTTTTTCTTTTATGAGGAATCCAATTTTACATACACTCTTCTTCCTCTATTTTTTGGATATATACATGCATTTCTAATTCCTGTACCCAAGCTCAAATCGAGTTTGAAGGAGTTGTTTAATCTTGCGAGGAACTATGAAATATCCTTTAAGGACAAAGTCTCCTACTCGACTCTAGTCAGTCTAACATTTACTTTTCAAAGTGTTGTTCATTTCAGCTTCAGATTGCTTTCGAGAACATTCAAATTTGACTAATTTATTGCTGAATCCGACGTCTAGATTTTTTGTTTTAAGCAACTGCTTCAGAAGAAAAAGCGTGGCCTTTGGTCCAGCTTATGAGCTTTGGTGACATATTCCGATCCGGGAGTGTTGCCTCTATCCAGAATTTCAGCTTCTGCAACAGTTTTAAGAAAAACATTACCTCTATCTGGAAACAACTCCGAAACTAGCTTCAAAGAGCAAAATTTCCAACATAATCCACATTAGATTTTTCTGAAAGAAAATGTTTTATATTATCTCACATACTCTATTTATTTTGTATATATTCTTCACTTGTCCAAACAACATAGCTACTTTTTAAAAAATTTCCATAGCATTTCAACTATAGTTAGGAGATTGAAAATAATTTAGATATAATTAATACAGTTATTATTATTTTATTTGTCAGGCCAGGTTTGGCTCGGGTAATTATAACTAATGTAATGCTCAATTGTAACTTTTGAGACTAATACAATGCCTAATTGTAACAGTGCTTAATGCAATGGTAAAATATGTTACTATGTTGGTATAATCTATTGCAGAAGTTAAAATTTGAAGCTATTGTGCAATAGTTAAATTTTTTAAGTATTGAAACTATTCTATATGTAATTGAACCTATTATATAATTTCCGGCATAAGAAATTCAAGTTCCCTCCAAAATTTTAACACTCCCTCCCCTCCCTCTTTCCAATTGACGAAAACATTTTATCTAATATTTTCAACTCCACAACCCCTCTAAATTTAATTCACTTTTTTTTAATATTTACAAGTATATTTAGTGAGATAATCTTATTCGGGGCTAAATCTAGTTCACTTAAACATTCCCTCTTTGAAATTATCGTACCCTACTTTAATCTCCTCCTCGAATCCTGTTGAACCATGACTCTCAAATCTTCCTCTCTGAAATTTTGAACCCTAACTGTCTCTCTCTGTTATTGCTCCTTCAATTGAACAAGCTCAACCTTGAAGACAAAAGGATCCCTAAATTACCGGCGAAGTGATTGGATTTCAAATGAAAATTTAACGCGGAGGCCAAGAATGCCTCTGCTCTTGATTGTCAGTCGCCCCATCTCAGGTAAAAAGTCGCTGATGAGTTCTGAATAATTATGTTACAAACATATTGAATCTATGTTGAAGTCTCACTTATTACCTCAATTTTTAATAGTTTGTCTCGTTAATGCATATATACCAACTCATTAATGTGGAACATATTCCCTTTATCCTTATTTTTTTTGTCATATATTGTGAAATCTTGCACTGCTAAATAAAAAGTCTCTTACTACCACATTTGTTGATTGACTATATTGTGAGACACATTTCCAAATAATTCAATAATTGCATTTTCTATCTAATAATTGTAATCTTCCTTCTTATCAGTGAATCATGAAACATGTTAAATTTTATTAATCACACACTTAAAATGGAAATTAGATATCCAGTATTGAAAAAAGTAAATAAAATACTAAGTTGCTGGTGAATTTTTGTGTATATGTTCTTCAAGTGATGTTAGTTGCATTTCTCTTGATATTTTATCGTGTAGGCTTTACATTTGATAGTTTTGGCGTACCAAGTTTTTAGAGATCTTAGAACTTAACAAAGATAGGTAGCAAATGTTAGCATACCAGAGTGTGTTTGTTGTAGAGTATACGTTTTGTAGGGTGGACGTAGTGGAAAGCGGTAAATATTACAAATTGCAGTTCTGATGAGGACATCTTAAGCCCTCCTAGAATGAAGGCGCTTGAAACACTGAGGATGGCTGGAAACACCAATCCAGCTGGAGCACTTAGAAGGGCTGGAAACACCAATTCGACTGGAGCACTTAGGAAGGCTGGAAACACCAATCCAACTGGAGAGCTGAGGATAGCTATAGAACAAGTCTTGACACAAGCATCTAGCTTAGCTTGCGAGACATCTATAGACTGGTTGGAAGAGAGGCTGCCTGGACCAACAACCCTTGTAGGGCACAAGGGAGCTTCAAGCATTGAGAAAGCAAACACATTGAGCAGAGGCTGCCTCGAGCAACATGGACGGCTTGATTAACATCAGTCTTCTCATTTTGAATCTTTGACCACATCAGATATAAGATAACAAGTGGTGATGTGGTTGGCAAAACCAAGTGGAGAAGCTTCCATAATTGTACATTTATATCGGATGTCCAATCATCTTTATCTTATATTATTTAATTGGTCCACTTGGTCTACTTGTATTGTTTTTATTATTTCATATGGGTTTTCACCCTCTTGTATTTGGCTATAAAAGCCACACTTTTGTAAGAGCTGATTATTACTCCAAATTATCAATACAATTCTGAGATTGTTTCTCTCTTTTGGGTTGTCAAAACCTTCAAGTTTCAGCTTGAGAAGTTCTTAGGAAACGCAGTTTCCGGCACCTTTAGCTTGCAAACCTATCTTCTTTGTTGGTTATTGTTAAAACCTTCACCTAGTCTTCTTAATCATTATCTGTTGGTATCAGAGCCCAAAGCTTCCCTTTGAAAATCCTCTTAAACCCATGGTTCAACAATAGGCCATCCAAGAATGAGTAGAGGCATTGGAGACGCAGATGGATGAATTTCGGCAAGAGTTTCAAACTAAAACTCAAAATTTGAGGAGCACTATTAACGACAGTTTTGTTGACTTTTGGCGAGAGCTCTTTAGAATTATTCGTCCCGCTCAATCGAATCTAGGAGGAGGAGATGCCCAAAATGAAGTACCCCCACTAGAGAACATTCTTGTTCGAGGACTTGAAGTTGAATTTTTTCCACCCAATGTTTATCAAAGGAACCCAGATTTCCAGGTGAGGCTTAAAGGTGATCTATGGGCTGATGATGGTGAGAGTAGTGAGGAGGAGTATGTTAACTATGCAAGGAGGAACCCTCCCGAGCGTTTGAGGAGGGAGATAGATGCCCCAATTTATGGTAGGGATGACTATAGGGATGGTGTGAGATGGAGGCCTCAAGGAGTTAGATTTGAGGAGGAGCCGCGTGGAAGAAGATTTGGAGAGGATGATTCTTTCAAAATCACGGTTGACTTGAACTCATATAGTGCGGTCCTTGATATTGAGGGATTCTTAGACTGGCTCATGAAGGTGGAGAGATTCTTTGATTATGCCAATGTGCTTAATCACAAGAAGGAGAAGTTAGTGGCCTACCGGCTAAAAGGAGGAGCATCTGTCTCGTGAGAACAATGTAGTGACCAAAGGAGGAGGAGTGGAAAGGAACCTATAAGATCCTAGCCAAGGATGAAGGTGATGTTGAGGGGAAGGTTTCTGTCGCCTGATTATGAGCAATACATTTATCAGGCTTACAATTGATGTTGTTAAGGAGGGCGGAGTGTGCATGAGTATACGGTTGAGTTTTTAAGACTCTCAACTCGAACAGGTTTATCTGAGACAGAGGTGCAAAGGGCATCCCATTACATTTATGGGTAGTGACCAAACATAAGGGAGAAGATTGGAGTGTAGATAATGTTGAGTGTCCAGGATCAAGAATGTTGGAGAGCTCAGGGTGACTCAAAGGTGCCACGTGCCAATCACAATTATGAGGTACGTTGATGAGATTTATTGTGATGTTGTTGAGATGGACGCATGTCATATTCTATTGGGAAGGCCTTGGCAATTTCATAATGATGTTGTACATTCTGGGAGGAAGAATACTTATTATTTCACCAAGGATAAGGTGAAGTATATGCTGACGCCACTACCAGCTGACCGCCTAGACAGCTTGAAAAGCACCATTGCTATTTGCAACACCAAGAGCCATTTCCTGAAAGAGTGTGAGGAAAGTCAGCAGATCTTTCTGGTTGTTGCAACCGCCTCAAAGCAAATGCTGACAGGAGAAACTAGTGACTCCCCAATTGAGCTGAAAGAGTTGATTGCTGAGTATGGAGATGTCTTTCCTGAGGAACTACCGGCTAGATTACCACCTTTGAGGGATATCCAATATCACATTGATTTGGTTCCAGGCACCAGCCTACCCAACTTACCACACTATAGAATGAGTCCCAAGGAGAATGAGATCTTGAAAGAGCAAGTTGAGAAGTTGCTGAAGAAGGGTCACATCAGGGAGAGTTTGAGCCCGTGTGCCATCCCAGCACTACTAACCCCCAAGAAGGACGGATCTTGGAGGATGTGTGTGGACAGCTGAGCCATCAACAAGATCACCATCTGGTAAAACTTTCCCATACCATGCCTCGATGATATGCTGGACCAATTAACCAGCTCTAAGGTGTTTCCAAAGCTTGATTTGAGAAGGGGTTATCATCAGATTAGAATTTGAGCAAGTGATGAGTGGAAGACTGCTTTTAAGACAAGAGATGGGTTGTATAAGTGGCTTGTGATGCCATTCGGTCTCACCAATACACCCAGTAGTTTCATGCAGTTGATGAACCAAGTGTTGAAACCAGTCATTGGGAAATTTGTTGTTGTCTACTTTCATGACATTCTCATCCACAGCAAGTCCTAAGAGGAACATTGGGAGCATCTCAAGATGTGTTTGAGCTTTTGAGGGGGTATCAGTTGTATGCCCATCCCAAGAAGTGTGAATTTATGATGAGTAGTGTAGTCTTTATTGGCTATGTGGTTAGCAATAATGGGATCCGGGTGGACAACTTGAAAGTTAAGGCCATCGGGGAGTGGCCGGCTCCCTGCAATGTTAGGGAGGTAAGGAGTTTTCATGGGTTAGCAACCTTCTATAGGAGGTTCATTCACAACATTAGCATGACCATGGCTCTACTGACCGAATTTTTAAAGAAGGGGAGAGGCTTCAAGTGGGAGGCTGAGCAAGAAGCAAGTTTTGCTTTGATCAAGGAGAATCTAAGAACTGCACCTATGTTGGCTTATCCTGATTTTGAGAAGTTATTTAAGGTTGAGTGTGATACTAGTGGATTGGGAGTAGGAGCCGTATTGATGCAAGAAAAGAGGTCGATTGCCTACTTTAGTGAGAAGTTGAGTGAAGCCCGACTAAAATGGTTAACTTATGACAAGGAGTTCTATGCGGTGGTGAGAGCTCTCAAGACTTGGGAGCATTACTTGATTGGCCAAGAGTTTTTGTTGTATATCGATCACCAGGCACTCAAGTACTTGAGTATTCAAAAGCAGCTGAGGAGTGCTATGCATGCTAGGTGGTCAACCTTTATTGACAAGTTTCCTTACAAGCTTGTCCACAAGTCTGGGATATAAAACCGGGTGGCTGATGCTTTGAGCCGGCGTGTCAACCTTCTTAAGACTGTCACTCTTAAGGTTGAGACTTTTAAGCATGTGAAGGGTGATTATAAAGGAGATAAAGATTTTGGGGAAGTCTGGAAGGCTTGTCAAGATGGCTCAAATAATGGAGATTACCACCTCTTTGATGGATATCTTTTAAAAGGTGATCAGTTGTGCCTTCCCGCCACATCCATCAGGGAGAAGGTTATTTGAGACTTACACGGAGGAAGTTTGCTGGTCATTTTGGGCGGAACAAAACATTTAAGGCGGTTAGTAGCCGTTACTACTTGCCTAAGATGAGGAAGGACGTCTCGACTGTTGTTGAGAGATGCTTTGTTTCTCAGATAGCCAAGGATGGTTCACACAACACCGGCTTACATATGCCATTACCTTTCCCAAGTACCATATGGGAAGAGTTGTTTATGGATCTTGTGTTGGGGTTACCAAGGACACAAAGAGGGATGGATTCAATCTTTGTGGTGGTTGACCAGTTCTCCAAGATGGCTCATTTTATTGCATGCAGGAAGACGAATAACGCCTCAGCCATTGCTAAGTTGTTCCTTTGAGAGGTAGTCAGGTTGTATGGAGTGCCCAAGAGCATTGTATTAGATAGAGACACCAAGTGCCTAAACCACTTTTGGAGGACTTTTTGGTAATTCATGGGGACAGAACTTAAGTTTAGCACAACTGCTCACTCGTAGACGGACGGCCAGACGGAAGTGGTCAATCGTACCTTGGGAAATTTGTTGAGGAGTATTTGTGAGGAGAAGCCCAAGACATGGGATTTTGGGATTACCCAGGAGAAGTTTGCTTACAATGGGGCAGTTCATTTAGTAACCAGAAGGTCTCCTTTTGAGCTTGTATACACTTGTATTCCTAACCATTCCTTAGATCTGTCTAGCGCACGGACGGCCGGACGCCTCAACTTATCTGCCAAGTGGATGGCTTGAGAAATTGAGGAAGTGCATGCTGATGTGAGGGCTGGAATTGAGAAGAATAATGTTCGGGTGAAAGCGAAGGTGGATGAGCATAGGCCAGAAGGAATAATTTAAGGAGGGAGATTTAGTCCTTGTTTACTTGGGAAAGAAGCGGCTTGCCAATCCTACCAATAGCAAGCTCAGATCGTGGAAGTATGGTCCCTTCCGGATTGTCAAGAAGGTAAGTCCCAATGCTTACACTGTTGAATTGCCTTTTATGGTTAGGCAAAATGTCTACCTCATTCAACATCAAAGATCTGTCTCTCTACAAGGAAGATGCGCCTCTATGTTACCCAGACAAGCCATTGGTGCCCAACTCTTTTAAAGAAGGGGAGAATGATGAGGACATCTTGAGTCCTCCTAAAATGAAGCCGCCTGAAACACTGAGGACGGCTGGAAACACCAATTCGGATGTGTTGGATATGATGTATGCCCTTAAGGCAATTAGGGCGATATATCTTAATTATGTAATAGTACGAATAACTTATTTAATCAATAAAGGCATTTGTTCTTTTATTTATATCAATGTGTTTCTATATATATATTATAGCTGGTTAAAATATATTCATTGATGTATGTATACAAAAGTCCTTGACATATCATAGCATGAAGTCAGAGAAATTATAGTTGGACTCTATTTGGTGGAACCTGCTTTATGTGCAATTATGATTATGTCTAAACTATCCCTAGTCATAGTTTCATAAAGAAAGGATATTGATGAAACAGAAAGACTAGCATGTGGTCGACTTTCTTGGAAAGGGTCCAAGCAGTTAATCTCCTAAAGACTGAAGGTGGTACCTTAAGCTTGACACATGGATATATCTGGGAGATGTATTGGAGACCGCAGCAAGATAAACACTTGGTATAAATATCAATGTGTTAGTGTTTATCTTCATTCAATAAGCTTTGCGAATGTCCTTATACTAGAGATGCTAGTTGCCTTAAGTGGTACTATTGCTATACTTTGGGTCATTACTATACACTAATTTGTTTAAGGTGCTACGGGTGATTACGGGTATAGTGATGACAGCACGTTGGTAAGCTGAGTATGTGTTTACGGGTATAGATCTCGATTACCTGGCCACTTGTTGAAGTGATGATTGCCATAAACCTCTGATCAGAGTATGTGTTTGATAGAAATGGTTTCTAGTCAAACACACTATGGTAAAAAGCAATAGACTTTGGTAACAAGTAAATAACTGGGATAGCTTGGAGCAACCTCGCTATTAGTGGGTTAACACTTTAACCGAACCCAATAAACCAGATGGTACTAATATTAAAGAATGGAAGGAATTTATTGCACTGGATAACTATTGCATTAACCGGGATTAAGTCATAAGCATAAATGACGTTCCGAGTAATGGGGGATGGTAGACCCTTGCTAGAGGCGTACTACAGTCGTTTAAGGTAATTGAGATCTATTCACGGTCTAGAGCATCGAGCCAATGGTTCCATTAGAACAAGGTTTGGTTAAGCCTTAACAGCTCAATACTTTGGGATCCTATAAGGTCACACACATTTGACCTTCATCGGACTAAGTAAAGAACTGATAGATTTATTCTATTAAGAAAATATAACATAAATAATAATTGGATTATTATTTGATTGGTTAAAATTGATTAGATCAATTTTCGATAGACCAAGGAATTCATTTTGACCGGCAACTAATTAATTAGAGTCGTAAATAAATTATAATTGATTAGATTAATTTTTGTTGGACTAAGAAATTTATTTTGAGTGATAACTAATTTATTAGAGTCAGAAATAAATATTTATTTGAAAGGATTTAAAGGGGATTTTGCATTGGCGTGTTAAAACCGAAAAAATATGAAATATTTTGTACAAAGTTTGATTGCGCGGAATACACCGAAAGGTGCGCGAACACTGCTGGGTAGTGTTCGCAGCAGCCCATGTTCATGGGCTGCACAAAGGCAACATGGGCTGCACAAAGGCAACCCATGTTGATGGGTTGCACTAGGCAAGCCCACACATACAACGTTTATGCTGCATGTGAATAATAATACATGTGGGATGAGAGTTTTTCTCCCATCCCACATCGCTGATGGGGAGCAAAACTTTGCTCCCCAAGCCTATAAATAGGCTATCCCCTTTCCTTTCGAAATGTACCAAGCTCAAAGCATAAATCCTAAACGAGATAATTAATCTCTCAGGTAATTGAGCAAGTTATTTTTGTGGAGCCTGAATTTATTCGGGCACCGCTAGTTTATATTTTTTGGGTGAGGCTTCTAGAGTGGTCTAGCAACTACTCGAGGCTTCTTAGTTCTTCCTCTTGGGGAGGTTTTGGTTCGTGGGGTTCGTGTGGATACTGATAGAGGCTATTGTATGATTAGAGGCTTGTGCAAGAAGGTTCTGCAAAAGCACGCTTCAACTGGTAAGTTCTTTTTCTTTCTCTTTTAATTATTAAGTCTTTTTCTTTAAGTGTTTTTAGACTTAATAATTATGCTTAGGTTATTTTTGCATGCTTAGTTTATTTTATGCTTAGGTTATAACTAAGAGTTATAACATGCTTAGTATAAAATAAATATGCTAGGATATAATTTGGAATTATGTTATGCCTAGTCCTTTAGCATGCTAACTTAGGTAGAGAATTATTTAGTTAAGGCTTTATTTAATTTATATGCAACTAATAAGAGTTCCTAGGGACAGGTACAAATTTTTGAATTTCCCCCATGCCTCTTATGCATGTTTAATTTGACTATCAGTTCCCAACAGTGGTATCAGAGCCTGCCTATTTAGTGCATAATTAAGTTAGAAGCAAACTAAATATTATTTTCTAAATAAAATGATTTGTTTATTTAATTGTTTGGAACAATATATATAAACTTGTGCCTTTCATTTCAAGGTTTGAAAATGGTTATGAATAATTTTTAATAAGCCTGCTCAACTTACTGAAATTATACAAGTGTCAATAATTTATTTAAATTACATTGGTTATAGATGCTCCCAATTTACATGAGTTGGAAGAATGAAATTTATTAGTTCAAGAGAATCCATTGGTCTTCAAGTTTGCGCCCGTATTTGTTCTGGCTAAGGATTGGACTTGGTGTCTACTCCTCATAAGGCACCTCTCCTACCTGGGAACCTATATCGGTGCAATTTGAATTGACCAACTAGGGAATTAATATGAACTAATTTATTTCTAGTATATAAGAGGGTGCTTATATATGTTTCTTTAACAAAGTAAAAAATTAAATTTATTGAATAAAAGCTTAAAGGGAATGCAATATAAATATAACAAATAAAAGTGTTAATTATTTTGCATATAATCTGGGTTGATGGAATAATTGTAATAAAGAGCTGAACCCACCTATGGTTAGACCTTATAAATTAATTCTAAAATTCCCTGAATTAATACAAGTTATTATAATTTTGTCCATCTGATAAAATCCTAGATTGGGTGAGACGTTTAATACCAATAAAATCCCAAAGTAAATATATTAAGGCAAGTTGTAGTCTTCCTTACTCAAATTTATAATACGGTCTCTTTGGGCTATCAAAGTGCTACGCAAAGCATTCCTTCTAGTCCACATTGATTGGTTGTGAAGTCTGAGATAGGGTCTACCTTAATAGAGCTGGGGTAGTCCACCATAAAATTGGGGGCTAGGCCCAGATATGAGACATATTCAAGGAGATGCTAATATAAGAGCACACGTCCCTTGGGATTAGGGAACTTCACTGAATTAACAATTGCATGCGATGCAAATGGAATGGGATTCCAACTATGACTTAATATTATGGCTTCACTCATAAAATTGGCGGTTGTAATAGACTAGTTATAGATGCTACCTACTAGGAAATTTAGCTGGGCTAAAATTCACGAATTCAATAGAATGGGTTATTGTAAATTTTGAAGAAAATAGTAGGAAAATGTATTTAATTAAAAAAACTCATATTAAATACATGTACTTAAACTAATATCTAAACACTTTTCTTTTCTTATATCTTAGGTTGTAAATGGGTTCAATTTTAATCTCCATATGTTACTTGACACCAAATTGAATGGCTCGAACTTTTCTGATTGGTTCCGAGCAGTGAGAATAGTTCTCAGATCTAAGGGAATTGCCTATGTCCTAAGTGAAATTTTCCCTGTAGAACTTGATGTTGAGGATCATATGGAACATGATGCCTGGTTGAAGCATAGAAAAGATCGTGAGACTGCCATGTGTATTATGTTGGGGTCTATGAATCCTGAGCTTCAGAAATAACATGAGAACATGCCCTTGGAGGATATGGTTCTCCATCTTGAAGAACTCTTTTCGGAGAGGGAGAGGACAGAGAGGTATGAGCCTCCAAGCTCCTTTTTGAAACCAAGATGCAAGCTGGCACCTCTGCCTCTCAGCATGTACTGAAACTCTTAGGATACCTTGAGAAGTTGAATCGATTAGGATTCGAGATGAATCATAACTTGAGCATTGACCTTGTGTTGATGTCCTTGACAGATAGTTACTCAGGCTTCGTGACTAACTATTACATGAATAGGATTAATTCTACTATCCCTGAATTAATCAAAATGCTAAAAAAAGTAGAACCTCAGATCAAAAAGGATCAGAAACCTCTACTGTTGGTTGTAAAAAGCAAGGCTTCTAAAAAGAAGAAGTAGGCACTGGGTGCTAAGAAAAGAATCAGTAAGAAGAAGAATGAAAAGAAGGCATCTAAGTATATCTGCTTCCAATGTAGGAAACCAGGACATTGGAAGAGGGATTGCCAAGCACCTACTTTCAAGCATTTGAAGAAGAAGCCTACAGAGGCATCTACTTCAGGTATATTTGTAATTGAAAACTTTGCTACTTTCCGTGAGAATTCACTTAGGTATTAGATACTGGTTGTGGGTCTCAGATCTGTACTTCTATGTAGGGACAAAGGAATTGTAGAAAACTTGCAAAAGGGGAGATGGACCTACGCGTGGGAAATGGAGCCAGAGTTGCTGCATTAGCCGTAGGGAGCTTTAGTCTTGTTTTGCCAAGTGGACTTGTTTTAGTTTTGAATAATTGTTACTACATTCCAAGTGTTACTAAGAATATTGTATCTGTTGTGTGTTTAGCAGCAGAGGGATTTGAAATTTTATTTTCAAATAATAATTGTCAAATTCATTTGAATAATATTCTTTATGGTTATGGAATGTTGAAAGGTGGCATTTATATTCTTGATACTAAAACAGAAGTTTTCAATATAAACAATGTGTAGAAAGTTAAATTAGATAATAAGAACTCCTTCTACTTATGGCATTGCCATTCAGGCCACATAAACAAAGATTGCTTAACCAAGTTGCGTAAGTTTGGAGACTTAGGCCTAATAGAGTTAGAGTCTTATGGTGATTGCAAACCTTGTTTAAAAGGAAAAATGACAAAGTTACCCTTTCAAGGAAAGGGTGAGCGGGCCACAAGTACATTGGAACTTATACATACCGATGTATGTGGTCCAATGTGTGTTCAGGCACTAGGAGGATACTCGTATTTCATAACCTTTATTGATGATTACTCACAATACGGTTATTTGTACTTGATAAAGCACAAGTCTGAAAGTTTTGAAAAATTCAAAATATTCAGAGTTAAAGTAGAGAAATAGCTTGAGAAAAATATTAAAACACTTCAATCGGATCGAGGTGGAGAATACTTAAGTCAGGAGTTTTAGGATTATCTAAAGGAAAATGGGATAGTTCCCAAGTGGACCCCTCCTTATACACCCCAACACAATGGAGTGTTAGAAAGGAGGAATCTGAGTTTATTAGATATGGTCAGGTCCATGATGAGCCATGCAGTTCTTAGTAAATCCTTTTGGGGATATGC
This sequence comes from Euphorbia pulcherrima, assembly GCA_947683365.1. NCBI lineage: Eukaryota > Viridiplantae > Streptophyta > Magnoliopsida > Malpighiales > Euphorbiaceae > Euphorbia > Euphorbia pulcherrima. Next base: position 30,486,055 of record CANTUS010000007.1, read on the forward strand.
ACTGGAGAGCGCGATTTATATCTAAATCAATTGATTTTACACCTTATGAAAGATGGTGTAGCAAAAAGCCATCTCTAAGTCACTTAAGAGTATGGGGTTGTCCTGCTATGGTAAAGAGGATAGCTTCAGATAAGCTAAATGCCAAGGCTGACAAATGTCTGTTCATTGGATATCCAAAGGAAGCAATTGGATATCTGTTTTACCAACCCGAAGCACAAAAGGTATTTGTGTCTTGGAATGCTCACTTTTTGGAAAAGGAACACTTACTTGCAAAAGTCAGTGGGAGCAATATTGAATTGGAAGTTCAAGAAAAAGAAATAGACAATCAACTGATTGACCCCATTTTAGATACACAAGAGAGTGTGATCCAAGAACAACCTATCGAAACACAATCATTATGAAGATCAGGTCGTGTTCATAAGGGTCCCGATAGATATGGGTTTATCATCACTAATGATAAGGAACTATATCTTATGGAGGATGATGAACCAAAGACATACGATGAGGCAATGAAAAGCTCAGATTCTGATAAATGACAAAAGGCCAGGAAATCAGAAATGGATTCCAATTACGAGAACCAAGTTTGGAATTTGGTTGATACACCACAAGAGATTAGACCAATTGGGTGCAAAAGGGTCTTCAAGAAGAAGACAGACATGGATGGTAATATAATTACCTATAAAGCAAGGTTGGTTGCGAAAGGTTATAGTCAATGGGAAGGTATTGACTATGATGAAACCTTCTCACCAGTAGCCATGCTTAAATTTATAAGGATACCCCTCGCCATTGCAGCTCATTATGATTATGAGATCTGGCAGATGGATGTAAAAATAACATTCCTGAATGGGGATTTAGACCAGGATGTGTATATGACACAACCTGAGGGTTTTATATCTCAGAATGGCTCAAAGGTATGCAAGCTACAAAAATCCATTTATGGACTTAAGCAGTCATCCAGGAATTGGAATATAAGGTTTGATCAGACAATCCGAGAACTAGATTTCTGCCCAAATGTGAATGAGCCTTGTGTTTACAAGAAGGTTAGTGGGAGTGCATTCGTTTTTCTAGTATTGTATGTTGATGACATTCTACTAATAAGAAACGACATTTCTCTTCTTCAAAACGTTAAAGTATGGTTGTCAAGAAAGTTCTCCATAAAATACCTTGGTGAAGCAGTATTTATACTAGGTATAAAGATATATAGGGATAGATCCAAGAGGCTATTTAGTCTTTCTCAAAGTACATATACAGACAAGGTGTTGAATAGGTTTAACCTTGAGCATTCTAAGAAAGGTTATCTTCCGATGATAAAGGGGATTAACCTATCTAAGGTTGAGTGTTTGAAGACAGCTCAGGAGAGAATTTGCATGAAGGATATACCTTATGCATCCGCGATAGGATCCATCATGTATGCTATGATATGTACTAGGCTGGATGTCTCTCAAGCTTTGAGCTTTATGAGCAGATATCAATCAGATCTAGGTGAAAAGCACTGGATGGCATTCAAGGCAATCCTTAAATACTTGAGAAGGACTAAGGATGAGTTCTTAATTTATGGAGAAGGTGACCTCACTATCAAAGGTTACACTGACGCCAGTTTTCAATCTGATAAGGATGACTTTAAGTCTTAGTCAGGTTTTATGTATGTGTTAAATAGAGGGGCAGTATGCTGGAAGAGTTCTAAGTAAGAAACTACTGCTGATTCAACCACAGAATCTGAATACATTGTTGAATGCAAAGTAGCAAAAGAAGCTATCTGGTTAAAGGGATTTATTGGTGATCTCGGTGCGGTGCCTGAGGCTGTTAATCCAATTACTTTATATAGTCATAACAATGGTGCCATAGCTCAGGCAAAGGAACCACGGTCTCAACAAAAAAATAGACATGTATCCAGAAAGTATCATATAATCAGGGAGATTGTTGATGCTAAGATAATAAGATTAGAATATGTACCCACTAATCAGAACCTCGTGGATGGTCTGATAAAGCCAGTGACTCAAGTCAAACATGACCAGCTTGTTAAAGCATATAGATTAAAACATATGGCTAATTGGCCTTAGTGCAAGTGGGAGTTTGTTGGATATGATGTATGCCCTTAAGGCAATTAGGGCGATATATCTTAATCATGTAATAGTATGGATAATTTATTTAATCAATAAAGGCATTTGTTCTTTTGTTTATATCAATGTGTTTATATATATATATATATATATATATATATATATATATATATATATATATATATATATATATATACATATTATATAGTCAGTTAAAATATATTCATTGATGTATGTATACAAAAGTTCTTGACATATCATAGCATGAAGTCAGAGAAATTGTGGTTAGACTATATTTGGTGGAACCTGCTTCATGTGCAATTATGGTTATGTCTAAACTATCCCTAGTCATAGTTTCATCAAGAAAGGATATTGATGAAACAGAAAGACTAGCATGTGGTCAAATTTCTTGGAAATGGTCCAAGCAGTTAATCTCCTAAAGACTGAAGGTGGTGCCTTAAGCTTGACACATGGATATATTTGGGAGATATATTGGAGATCGCAGCAAGATAAACACTTGGTATAAATATCAATGTGTTAGCGTTTATCTTCATGCAATAAGCTTTACGAATGTCCTCATACTTGAGTTGCTAGTTGCCTTGTGTAGTACTATTGCTATACTTTGGGTCATTACTATACACTAATTTGTTTAAGGTGCTACGGGTGATTACGTGTATAGTGATGACAACACGTTGGTATGCTGAGTAGTCGGAAAGAATCCATCGCTCCGGACATATTAAGGAGTTGTACATGGCCACTTGTTGAAGTGATGATTGCCATAAACCTCTGGTCAGAGTATTTGCTTGATAGAAATGGTTTCTAGTCAAACACACTATGGTAAAAAGCAACATACTTCGGTAACAAGTAAATAACTGCGATAGCTTGGAGCAACCTCGCTATTAGTGGGTTAACACTTTAACCGAACCCAATAAACTAGATGGTACTAATATTAAAGAATGGAAGGAATTTATTGCATGGGATAACTATTGCATTAATCGGGATTAAGTCATAAGCATAAATGACATTCCGAGTAATGGGGGATGGTAGACCCTTGCTAGAGGCGTACTACAGTCGTTTAAGGTAATCGAGTTCTATTCACGGTCTAGAGCAGCTAGCCAATGGTTCCATTAGAACAAGGGTTGGTTAAGCCTTAACAGCTCAATACTTCGGGATCCTATAAGGTCACAGACATTCCACCTTCATCGGACTAAGTAAAGAACTAATAGATTTATTCTATTACGAAAATATAACATAAATAATAATTGGATTATTATTTGATTGGTTGAAATTGAGTATATCAATTTTGGATAGACCAAGGAATTTATTTTAACCGGTAACTAATTAATTAGAGTCATAAATAAATTATAATTGATTAGATCAATTTTTGTTGGACCAAGAAATTTATTTTGACTGATAACTAATTTATTAGAGTCAAAAATAAATATTTATTTGGAAGGATTTAAAGGGGATTTTGCATTGGTGTGTTAAAACCGAAAAAATATGAAATATTTTGTACATAGTTCGATTGCGCCGAATACACAAAAGGAGCGCGAACACTGCTGGGCAGTGTTCGCGGCAGCCCATGTTCATAGGCTGCACAAGGCAAGCCCACACATGCAGCGTGTATGCTACATGTGAATAATAATACATGTGGGATGGGGCATCGCTGATGGGGAGCAAAACTTTGCTCCCCAAGCCTGTAAATAGGCTTTCCCCTTTCCTTTCGAAATGTATCACGCTCAAAGCATAAATCCTAAGCGAGTTAATTAATCTCTCGGGTAATTGAGCAAGTTATTTTTGTGGAGCCTGAATTTATTCGGGCACCGCTAGTTTATATTTTTTGGGTGAGGCTTCTAGAGTGGTCTAGCAACTACTCGAGGCTTCTTAGTTCTTCCTCCTGGGGAGGTTTTGGTTGGTGGGGTTCGTGTGGATACTGATAGAGGCTATCCTACGATTGGAGGCTTGTGCAAAAGCAAGCTTCAACTGGTAAGTTCTTTTTCTTTCTCTTTTAATTGTTAAGTCTTTTTCTTTAAGTGTTTTTAGACTTCATAATTATGCTTAGGTTATTTTTGCATGCTTAGTTTATTTTATGCTTAGGTTATAATTTAGAGTTATAACATGCTTAGTATAAAATAAATATGCTAGGATATAATTTGGAAGTATGGTATGCCTAGTCCTTTAGCATGCTAACTTAGGTAGAGAATTATTTAGTTAAGGTTTTATTTAATTTATATGCAACTAATGGGAGTTCCTGGGGACAGGGACAAAATTTTGAATTTCCACCATGCCTCTTATGCATGTTCAATTTGATTGTCAGTTCCCAACAGGATGGAGCACTGAGGACGGCTGGAAACACCAATCCATCTGGAGAGCTGAGGACGGTTGTAGAACAAGTCTCAACACAAGCATCGAGCTTAGCTTACAAGGTATCCATAGACCGGCTGGAAGAGAGGCCGCCTGGACCATCAACCCTTGTGGAGCACAAGGGAGCTTCAAGCAATGAGAAAGCAAACACGTTGAACAAAGGCCACCTCGAGCAACATGGACGGCACGACTAACATCAGTCTTCTCATTTTGAATCTTTGACCACATCAAAAATAAGATAACAAGTGGGCGATGTGGTTGGCAAAACCAAGTGGAGAAGCTTCCATAATTGTCCATTAATGTCGGATGTCCAATCATCTTTATCTTGTATTATTTAATTGGTCCACTTGGTCCACTTGTATTACTTTTATTATTTCATATGGGTTTTCACCCTCTTGTATTTGGCTATAAAAGCCACACTTTTGAGCTGATTATTACTCCAAATTATCAATACAATTCTGAGATTGTTTCTCTCTTTTGGGTTGTTAAAACCTTCAAGTTTCATCCTGAGAAGTTCTTAGAAAACCCAGTCTCCGGCAAGTTTAGTTTGCAAACCTATCTTCTTTATTGGTTTTGTGGTTAAAACCTACACCCAGCCTTCTTAATCCTTATCAAGTTCATGTGAGAAATATTCCAATGATTCATGAACTTCATTTTGATTTCTCCATAACATTAAGACATTGAATTTTATGGTTTTCTTTATATTTTACACAATTAACATTCTAATATGAGAGGAATGTTAAACTACCATCTAGTTCCCTGTTGACAACAATTTTCATGGATTTTTTTGAAGGGGCTCTCACATTCATCATCTCCGGTTCTCTTTGGATAAAAAATTTACAACCTAACACTAAAAAGGTAAGCCCATCAAACATTTGTTTTAAGTTTGAGTTGTTATAATTGGCATTGCATGAAGTTGAACTTTTTTTATGGTTGTGTCCTAAATATGTATGTTTTTTTAGTCTTCAGATAATATTTTAGGAAAATTACTTAATGGGTAGAATTTTAAGAAGATTGTGAAGAAGAGTAATTATGAAGGCGAACCATTTATCTTAGCATCTCAAGCAAATCTTATTTTTTACCCGCTTCAAGTTCTGGGGAAATTCACGTTTGGGGGAGTGTCAGGAATGATATAAATACTAAGATTGTGCCTTACCTAACAGCTTAAGCTTTTGGGTAAAACGGTTTCATGACATATATGTTTGCATATGATAGTATTTGAAGGAGTGAGCTGAACATCAATGATTTATTTTATTTTATTTCTCTTTTTTTGGAGTTAAGACCTTTATTACTAGAGAGTGGGAAGTTACGCTGAATTATATCTATCTTGAGGAGAATAGATGTTCTGATATATATGATGGCGAGCTCTGCATTCTCGTTTCCATCAGGGTTTTTACTTTGTAATTTTTTTGCTAATGATATCATATTTTTTCTTTGGACCTTTATTTCAACGGGCCAAAGATTCGCCGTTCTTTAGCTTTAGATTATAATCGACTAAAGCAAAATGACTCATTAAACTGTCTGAGCTTCTTTTATTGTGAAATCATGGATAGCTGTTGCAACTCTACTTTATGGTCAATTAGAAACATCCTCCCTGTAATTACAGAGATAAGGTTGGGTAAACCTGACCCCCTTACCCCGCTTTTGCGACAGCCTTGTTAAGAATTGGTAATGTTGTTGTTGTCGATATCATATCTCTACTAATGGACGAACGTGTTGGGGTCTCTTTCCGTAAAATTTTTGTAGTTTGTAGCTTTTGAGCATCTTTTTATATTTATCAAAAAAATGGACCGAAGAATCAAATTATTATAATGAGCAAGTTAATGAAAAGAGGAGTATACTTGTGAGCTAATGGCAATAGTATATAGCATTTTCTCTTAAAAAAACGTACAAATCACAAGCAATAATATTGTCCCTTCAATTTGAAGTGGAAACAAAAAAAATGGTAAATAATAACATATACTTTGAAAAATCAATCTTCGGTGCCATCAATATCCATGAAGCTAGACACAACTGCGCTGCATACACAAAGAATAGGTTGAAATTATAAAATACATAATTTTTGAAAATTACAATAATGAGTAGAGAATGAATATATTACAGTTCTTTGGCATGCCCCTAAAGAGTCTTTATCGCAACGTTCTCTTGTTCTTTGAGGTGTTTGCTGAGTGGTGTTTCTATTATTATGGGATCCACTGATTAAAAAAAAATCAAAAGGAGGTAGGTCGGAAGAACATTTTTCAAAAAGTGCACAGTAAAATTACTGTACAAATAGAGAGATTTCTGCCATAAATGATAGCAGAAGAGTAAGAAAACGCAGATAAAATTATTATCTGTGTAGAGAAACTTAGGAAAAGGGTTCCTAAGAGTTGGGCAAGAGAGAAAATAGTGAGGTTTTGGGAAACACTTGAGTTCCACTATTTTATAATCTCTTGGTGTAGCTACTATTATTTTTATAGTGGAGAATTATTCGGAGTTGGTCCCGTGGTTTTTCCCTAATTCATTTGGGGTTTCCACGTAAAAATCTGCGTGTCTCTTATTCTGCTGATATTATTTTTTCTCGTAATCTATTATTGGGCCTAACAAGTGGTATCAGAGCCGAAGGTTGTTTTATCAGTAAAATCCGTGGATATATTTTTCAAAAATAAATATACCACGACGACGAGAAAATTACGGGGAATCCGGTGGCGCAATCTGTTCGAAAAACCGTCGCTCCTACACAATTTAAGTGAATAGTAAAATGGTAACTTGAGTAATAGTATTCATATATAATAACTATTCATATTCGGCCATCTTTTATGAATAGTATTATGTAAGTATATAGCATACTGTTACTATTTCAATATACAAGTATTATCTCGGTATATGGTACTATTCACATATACAGCACTATTTATGTGAATAGTGAAATTCTTGAATAGTAAAATTTTGCCATTCTTAAATTTTCGACATGGCGAATGACGGCGTAATGATCAAATTGACGGATACAAATTATTCAATGTGGAAATCCAGAATGGAGGACTACCTCAATTGCAAAGATTTGTATGAGCCAATTGAGGGTGACGACGCAAAGCCGAAGGATTTGAAAGATCAGTAGTGGATAAAGTTAAAGAAGCAGACATTGGGTACAGTACGCCAATGGATAGATGCTAGCCTGTACAACCACGTGAGGAATGAAACAGATCCCAAAGTTCTCTGGAAGAAGCTAGAGGATATGTACGAGGCTAAAAATGCTCAAGGAAAAGTGTTCATGATTCGCAAAGTCATGAACTTGAAATTGACAGAGGGACGATCAATCACACAACACCTGAACGACTTTGAAGGATTCATAAGTGAGTTAGCAGTCACTGGTATGTCCTTGGATGATGAGATGCAAGCATGTCTTTTGATGGGAACTCTACCAGATAGCTGGGATACTCTTGTTGTATCACTAAGTAACTCAGCTCCAAATGGTGTGGTAACAATGTCTATGGTAAAGAATAGCCTACTTAATGAAGAACTTCGTAGAAGAGACGTTGCCAGTACTAGTTCACAAGCCCTTGTCACCGAAAATAGGGGCCGAAGCAAGAGTAGAGGACGTGGAAATGGAAAATCCAGAGATAGATCTAAGTCCCGGGAGAAGAGGTCATGCTACCACTGTGGAAAGCAGGGCCATCTCAAAAGGAACTGCCGTTTCTTTAAACAAGAGAATGCAAACCGAAGTCATGATAATGACAAAAATACATCTGCTACAGTCGCAAAAGAAGATGGAGAGATGGCTTTAGTATCTCATGATGCAGATTGTTGTCATGTTGAAGACGCAGATACCGAGTGGATTGTAGATTCTGGTGCCTCATACCACAGTGTTCCAAAAAGGGAATACTTCTTAACATATAAAGCAGGCAATTATGGTACTATTAAAATGGGAAATAATTGTGTCTCGCAAATGGTGGGAATCGGTGATATCTGCGTGAAGACAAGTGTCGGATGCACATTAACACTTAAAAATGTACGACACATTCCAGATCTTCGGTTGAACCTGCTATCTGTTAGTGTATTGGACAAGGAAGGTTATCATAATCATATAGGCAATAGAAATTGGAAACTCACCAAAGGATCATTGGTGGTGGCGAAAGGAAGATTGTGTTGCTCGCTATACAAAATGCACGCAACAATATGTGCGAGTCAACTGAATACAGTTGGAGATGATGCTTCACCAAATTTGTGGCATAGGCGACTGGCGCATGTTAGTGAGAAAGGGTTGAATATACTGGCTAAAAAGTCCCTCATCCCATTAGCCAAAGGAAAAATTAACCCGTGTGATCACTGTTTATTTGGGAAGCAACATCGAGTTTCATTTCAGAAAAGCTCTAGAAGGAGAAATAATAAGTTAGAGTTGGTACACTCTGACGTTTGTGGTCCCATGGATACAGAATCCATTGGAGGAAGAAGATACTTTCTTACCTTCATTGATGATTTTTCAAGGAAGACATGGATTTATATGTTGCGCACAAAGGATGAAGTATTCAAGCACTTTCAGCAATTCCATGCAATGGTGGAAAGGGAGACTGGAGTGCCATTGAAGTGTTTACGCACAGATAATGGTGGTGAGTATATCTCCAAGGAGTTCAAGGATTACTGTAGTCAACATGGTATCAGGCATGAAAAGACAGTTCCTGGTACACCTCAACACAATAGTGTTGCTGAACAAATGAATCGTACCATTGTCGAAAGAGTTATATCCATGCTCAAAATGGCTACCTTACCTAAGTCATTTTGGGGAGAAGCTGTCAATACTACTGTCTATCTTATCAACCGACTACCTTCAGCACCTTTGGATTTTGATATTCCAGAGAGGGTCTGGACAGGAAGAAATATCTCATACTCTCACTTGAGGGTATTTGGCTGCAAGGCATTTATGCATGTTCCTAAAGAGCAAAGGCTAAAGCTTGATGATAAATCAGTTCCTTGCACTTTTGTCGGTTATGGCGATGAAGAGTTTGGCTACAGATTATGGGATCCAGTGAAAAAGAAAATTGTACGGAGCCGAGATGTTGTATTTCAAGAGAATAATATCATCGGTGAAAGATCTACAAGTGACGACGTTATCGATATAACACCAAAGAGCATTCTATCAGATGATGCCACAGAAAGAAGAATGCATCAATCAGAACAAGATGGAGAAGAAGAGCTAGTTGTGAGGGATCAAGATGCAATTGTAGATGAAGATACGAATGAAGAGGGTACTGAGCAGGGGGAACCAGAGAACCCCATTCTACCAGAAGAAGAACCTCAATTAAGGAGGTCAGTTAGAGAATGCCAACCATCTACAAAATACTCCAGTTCTGATTATATTTTAACCACTGATGAGGGGGAGCCTGAAAGCTTCCAAGATGTGCAATCTTGTAAAGATAAAGATTATTGGATGAAGGCCATGCAGGAGGAGATGAATTCTTTAAAGAAGAATGACACGTACGAGCTAGTAAAACTTCCTAAAGGGAAGAGAACACTCAAGAACAAAGGGGTGTATAAGCTAAAGAAAGATGATGGAAACCTAGTGAGATTCAAAGCTCGATTGGTTGTCAAAGGTTTTACTCAAAAGAAAGGTATCGACTTTGACGAGATTTTTTCACCAGTTGTGAAAATGAGTTCCATTCGAGTTGTGCTAGGTCTTGTAGCCAGCTTGAACCTTGAGTTAGAACAGCTTGATGTAAAGACCGCGTTCTTTCATGGGGATTTAGAAGAAGAAATTTATATGAAACAACCAGAAGGTTTCAAGGTCAAGGGAAAGGAGGACATGGTGTGTCGCCTGAAGAAAAGTTTGTATGGGCTAAAACAAGCCCCGCGGCAATGGTATAAAAAGTTTGATTCCTTCATGGTGAATCAAGGATACAAGAGGACAGAAGCTGATCCATGTGTATATGTCCAGAAATTCCCTGATGGAAAATTTATCATTCTTCTCTTATATGTTGATGATATGCTAGTTGTTGGGCCAGATGCCAAAATGATTAGTAAGTTGAAGTGTGATTTGTCTAAGGCGTTTGACATGAAGGATTTGGGACCGGCAAGGCGAATTCTTGGAATGGAGATTACCCGAGATCGAATGTCTAGCAGGCTGTGGTTATCGCAAGAAAAATATATTGAACGGTTACTAGAAAGGTTCAATATGAAGAATGCTAAACCAGTTAGCACTCCACTTGACGCTCATTTCAAGTTGAGTAAGAAATCCTACCCTTCAACAGAGAAAAATAGAGAAGATATGTTAAATGTTCCATATTCTTCAGCGGTCGGAAGTTTGATGTATGCAATGGTGTGTACGAGACCAGACATCGCTCATGCAGTTGGAGTTGTGAGTCGATTTCTGTCAAATCCCCAGAAGACACATTGGGAAGCAGTTAAATGGATCTTTAGATACCTGAGAGGAACTTCAAAGTTATGTTTAACATTTGGAGGTGGAAAGCCAGCACTTGTTGGTTACGCAGATGCAGATATGGCTGGTGACCTTGATGAAAGAAAATCTACATCAGGTTACTTATTTACATTCTCAGGGGGAGCTATTTCATGGCAGTCACGGTTACAAAAGTGTGTTTCATTATCAACAACTGAAGCAGAGTACGTTCCAGCAACAGAAGCAGGAAAGGAAATGCTTTGGTTAAAGCGATTCTTTGAAGAATTGAGTGTGCAACAAGAAGACTACATAGTTTATTGTGATAGTCAAAGTGCACTAGACTTGAGCAAAAATACTATGTATCATGCACGGACGAAACATATTGATGTAAGATATCATCGGCTCAGACTTGCCATTGAAGAAAAAGAGTTCAAGTTGCAGAAGATTCATACAAACAATAATGCTGCTGATATGCTGACAAAGGTTGTACCAAAAGAAAAGCTCGACCAGTGCATTGAAGCAACCGGGATGGAGAGTCCCACAATGTAGTCGGGAGGGGGAGATTTGCTGAGTGGTGTCCCTATTATTGTGGGACCCACTGATTAAAAAAAATCAAAAGGAGGCAAATCGGCAGAACGCTTTTTCAAAAAGTGCACAGTAAAATTACTGTGCAAAATTCGGCCATACGCGTTTGTATTTCCTATAAATAGAGAGATTTCTGCCTTAAATGATAGCAGAAGAGTAAGAAAACACAGATAAAATTATTATCTGTGCAGAGAAACTTAGGAAAAGGGTTCCTAAGAGTTGGGCAAGAGAGAAAATAGTGAGGTTTTGGGAAACACTTGAGTTCCACTATTTTATAATCTCTTGGTGTACCTACTATTATTTTTATAGTGGAGAATTATTCGGAGTTGGTCCCGTGGTTTTTCCCTAATTCATTTGGGGTTTCCACCTAAAAATCTGCGTGTCTCTTATTCTGCTGATATTATTTTTTCTCGTAATCTATTATTGGGCCTAACAGTGTTTCATCTTTAAATGGGAAGGTTACGCAATGGTCTAAGGTCAATTTCACACAAAAGATGCATTCTGCCTTTGCACCATCAATTGGGACTGGAACATTGCGTGTTTCTACTAAATTAGTAGAACAAATAATTAATAATACTTCATTGATCCCTTTTCTCTCCATTTTCTTTGTGGTCAATACCTTCTCTACCACTTATGTATATATACATATATATCGGTATTGATGCATCCACTTAAAATTTTCTAATATTACTATTGGTTATCCTAGTAAATCGTCCAAATAAGCACTTCTATCACCAATTTGCTAATAATTAGCTTGTACTACTTCTCGTACTAATTAAAGCCATAAGTTAAGCTTATGTAAAAATTTGAGTTACACACAATTTTTTAAAGAGAAGTTATTGGAGTAATTTAATTTAATCCTCTTATTTCATAACCATGATAGACCTTAGATTTTTCAAAAATAATCGTATTCAACAAGCATAAAAATTTGAGATGAAAATTATTTAAATGGATTAAATAAAGAAATGTACAATTATCTATTAGAATAATTAATGACTCTTTACTACCCCAAATTAAAAGAATTATATATATAAAAACCGTGTGGAGTACTTAAATAGTTGTGCGAGTAAACTTCACAGTTGTAACACTAAAATGCAAAGGGCTTGGCTTAATAACACCCAAATACAATAATTGTTGCTAACGCAATAGTAAAGTGCAACAGTTGAGGCTAATGTAATACTTGATTGCAACATATAAGACTAATCAGTAGACCTGTTCATCGGACGGATTAGACGGGGCTCAAGCCGGGCTTCATCGGACTTTCCATTAAAATCATTAACCTAAACCCATCCCAACCCATTCTTTAAAACCACGGGCCTGGACCGGGCTTCAACCAGGCTTGATAAAGCATTACCCAGCTCAGCCCAAGGCCCGCATGAATAGAACGTATTCACTCTGAATCTCGTCCTGCGTCTGTCACATTTTATTCAATTAAACATCCCAACCTTTGCCAACTTTCAACATATAGCCTCTGCTCGAACTTAATTTAAATTTAAAATTTTAGCCCACTTTCTTTATTACTTTATTCCACATTAGATTGTTTTGAAAGAAAATGTTTTACATTATCTCACATACTCTATTTATTTTATATATATTCTTCACTTGTCCAAATAACATAGCTATTTTTTAAAAGATTTCCATAGCATTTCAACTATAGTTAGGGGATTAAAAATAATTTAGATATAATTAATAAAATTATTATTATTTTATTTGTCAGGCCGGGCTCGGGTAATTATAACTAATGTAATGCTCAATTGTAACGTTTGAGGCTAATGCAATGCCTAATTGTAACAAGAGTTCTTAATGCAATGGTAAAATATGTTATTGTGTCCGTAAAATCTATCGCTTTGTAGAAGTTAAAATTTGAAGCTATTGTGCAATAGTTAAATTTTTGAAGTATTGAAACAATTCTATATGTAATTAAACCTATTATATAGTTTCCGGCATAAGAAATTCATGCCCCCTCCAAAATTTTAACTCTCCCTCCCCTCTCTCTCTTTCCAATTGATGAAAACATTTTATCTCTCTTAAATATTTTCAACTCCAAGACCCCTCTAAATCTAATTCATTTTTTTAATATTTTACATTCATTGAGATAATTTTGTTCAGGCCTAAATCTAATTCACTTAAACATTCCCTTTTTGAAATTTTCGTACCCTAATCTAATCTCCTTCTCGAATCCTCCTGAACCCTGACTCTCAAATCTTCCTCTCTAAAATTTTGAACCCTGTCTCTCTCCGTTATCGCTCCTTCAATTGAACAAGCTCAACCTTGAAAAAGAAAGGATCCCCAAATTACCGGCGAAGTGATTGGATTTCAAATGAAACTTTAACGCGGAAGCCAACAGCGCCTCTGTTCTTGATTGTCAGTCGCTGAGCTCAGGTAAAAAGTCTCTGATGAATTCTGAATAATTATGTTACAAACATATTGAATCTATGTTGAAGTCTCACTTATTACCTCAATTTTTAACAGTTTCTCTCCTTAATGCTTATATACCAACTCATTGATGTGGAACATATTCCCTTTATCCTTATTTTTGGTCATATATTGTGAATTCTTGCACTGCTAAATATAAAGTCTCACATTTGTTGATTGACTATATTGTGAGACACATTTCCAAATTATTCAATAATTGCATTTTCTATCTAATAATTGTAATCTTCCTTCTTATCAGTGAATCATGAAACGTGTTAAATTTTATAAATCACACACTTAAAATGGAAATTAGATATCCACTATTGTAAAAAGTAAATAAAATACTAAGTTGCAAGTGAATTGTTGTGGATATGTTCTTCAAGTGATGTTAGTTGCATTTCTCTAGATATTTTTATCGGGTAGGCTTTACATTTGATAGTTTTGGGGTATGAAGTTTTTAGAGATCTTAGAGCTTTACAAAGATAGGTAGCAAATGTTCGCGTAATAGAGTGTGTTTGTTGTAGAGTATACGTTTTGTAGGGTGGACTTAGTGGGAAGCGGTAAATATTACAAATTGTAGTTCATGTGAGAAATATTCCAATGATTCATGAACTTCATTTTGATTTCTCCGTGACATTAAGACTTTTGAATTTTATGTTTTGCTTTATATTTTACACAATTAACATTCTGATATGAGAGGAATGTTAAATTGCCATCTAGTTCCCTGTTGACAACAATTTTCATGGATATTTTTAAAGGGGCTCTCACATTCGCCATCTCTGGTTCTCTCCCGATAAAAAATTCACAACCTAGCACTAAAAAGTTATGCCCAACAAACATTTGTTTTAAGTTTGAGTTGTTATAATTGGCATTGCATGAAGTTGAACTTTTTCTTATGGTTGTATCCTAAATATGTATGTTTTTTTGTAGTTTTCAAATAATGGTTTTAAAAAATTACTTAATGGGTAGAATTTGAAGAAGATTATGAAGAAGAGTAATTATGAAGGGGAACCATTTATCTTAGCATCTCAAGCACATCTTGTTTTTTCCCCGCTTTAAGCCCAAGGGCATTCACGTTTGGAGGAGTGTCAGGAATGATATAAATACTAAGATTGGGTCTTACCTAACAGCTTAAGCTTGTGGGTAAAACCGTTTCATGACATATATGTTTGCATATGATAGGATTCAAAGGAGTGAGCTGAACATCCACGATTTTTTTTTATTTTATTTCTCTGATTTTTGGGGTTAAGAACTTTATTACTAGAGAGTGGGAAGTTACGCTAAATTATATCTATCTTGAGGAGAATAGATGTGCTGATATATATGATGGCGAGCTCTGCATTCTCGTTTCCATCAGGGTTTTTACTTTTGTAATTTTTTTGCTATTGATATCATAATTTTTCTTTTGACCTTTATTTCGACAGGGCAAAGATTCGTCATTCTTTAACTTTATATTATAATCGACTAAAGCAAAATGACTCATTAAACTGTCTGAGCTTCTTTTATTGTGAAGTCACGGATAGCTGTTGCAACTCTACTTTATGGTCAATTGGAAACATACTCCCTGTAATTACAGAGATACGGTTGGGTAAACCTGACCCCCTTATCCCTCTTATGCGGGAGCCTTGTTAGGAATTGGGGTAATGTTGCTGTTGTTGATAACATATCTTTACTAATGGACAAACGTGTTGGGGACTCTTTCCGTAAATTTTTGTAGTTTGTAGCTTTTGAGCATCTTTTTATATTTGTCAAAAAAATGAAACGAAGAATCAAATTATTATAATCAGCGAGTTAATGAAAAGAGGAGTATACTTGTGAGCTAATGGCAATAGTACATAGCATTTTCTCTTAAAAAAACGTACAAATCACAAGCAATAATATTGTCCCTTCAATTTGAAGTGGAAACAAAAAATGGTAAATAATAACACATACTTTGAAAAATGAATCTTCGGTGCTATCAATATCCATGAAGCTAGACACACGTGCGTACACAGAATAGTTTGAAATTATATAATACAATACATAATATTTGAAAAATACAATAATGAGTAGAGAATGAATATATTACAGTTGTTTGGCATGCCTCTAAAGAGTCTTTATCGCAATGTTTCCTTGTTCTTTTAGTGTTTCATCTTTAAATGGTTGAGGTTAATTTCACACAGAAGATGCATTCTGCCTATGCACCATCAATGGGATCGGAGTATTACATGTTTCTACTAAATTAGTAGCACAAATAATTAATAATACTACAATAATCCCTTTTCTCTCCATTTTCTTTGTGGTCAATACCTTCTCTACCACTTGTGTATATATACATATATATCGGGAATTGATGCATCCACTTAAAATTTTCTAATATTATTATTGGTTATCCAAGTAAATCGTTTCAAATAAGCACTTCTATCACCAATTTGCTAATAATTAGTTTGTACTACTTCTTGTACTAACTAAAGCCATAAGTTAAGCTTATGTAAAAATTTGAGTTACACACAATTTTTTTAAAGAGAAGTTATTGGAGTAATTTAATTTAATCCTCTTATTTCAGAACCATGCCTTAGATTTTTCAAAAATAATCATATTTAACAAGCATAAAAATTTGAGATGAAAATTATTTTAATGGTTTAAATAAAGAAATGTATAATTATCTATTAGAATAATTAATAACTCTTTACTACCCCAAATTAAAAGAAATATATATATAAAAACCGTGTGGAGTACTTAAATAATTGTGTGAGCAAACTTCACAATTGTAACACTAAAATGCAATGGGTTTGGCTTCATGACACCCAAATGCAATAATTGTAGCTATCGCAATGGTAAAGTGCAACAGTTGAAGCTAATGTAATGCTTGATTGTAACATATAAGACTAATCAATAGACCTGTTCAACGGGCAGGTTAGACCGGGCACAAGCCGGGCTTGATCGGGCTTTCCATTAAAATCATTAACATAAATCCAATCTAGCCCATTCTTCAAAACCACAGGCCCGGGCCGGACTTCGGCCAGGCTTAATAAGGCATTACCCAGCCCAGCCCAAGGGCCCATGAATAGAACGTATTCACTTCTAATCCCGTCCTGTCAGATTTTTTTCAATTAAACATCACAACCTTTGCCAACTTTCAACATTTAGCCTCTACTCCAACTTTTTTTCAATTTTAAATTTTAGCCCACTTTCTTTATTACTTTTATCCACATTAGATTGTTTTGAAAGAAAATGTTTTATATTATCTCACATACTATTTATTTTATATATATATTCTTTACTTGTCCAAATAACATAGCTATTTTTTTAAAAATTTTCCATAGGGATTAAAAATAATTTAGATATAATTAATAAAATTATTATTATTTTATTTTTCAGGTCGAGCTCGGGTAATTATAACTAATGTAATGCTCAAATTGTAACGTTTGAGGCTAATGCAATGCCTAATTGTAACAAGAGTTCTTAATACAATGATAAAATATGTTATTGTGTCGATAAAATCTATTGCTTTGCGGAAGTTAAAATTTGAAGCTATTGTGCAATAGTTAATTTTTTGAAGTATTGAAACAATTCTATATGTAATTAAACCTATTATATAGTTTCCGGCATAGGAAATTCAAGTCCCCTCCAAAATTTTAACTCTCCCTCCCCTCTCCCTCTTTCCAATTGACGAAAACATTTTATCTCTCTTAAATATTTTCAACTCCACAACTCCTCTAAATCTAATTCATTTTTTAATATTTTATATTCATTGAGATTATCTAGTTCGGGCCTAAATCTAATTCACTTAAACATTCCCTTTTGGAAATTATCGTACCCTAATCTAATCTCCTTTTCGAATCCTGCTGAACCCTGACTCTCAAATCTTTCTCTCTGAAATTTTGAACCCTAACTGTCTCTCTCCGTTATCGCTCCTTCAATTGAATAAGCTCAACCTTGAAAAAGAAAGGATCCCCAAATTACCGGCGAAGTGATTGGATTTCAAATGAAACTTTAACGCCGAGGCCAACAGCGCCTCTGTTCTTGATTGTCGGTCGTTGAGCTCAAGTAAAAAGTCTCTGATGAGTTCTGAATAATTATGTTACAAACATATTGAATCTATGTTGAAGTCTCACTTACTACCTCAATGTTTAATAGTTTGTCTCGTTAATGCATATATACCAACTCATTGATGTGGAACATATTCCCTTTATCCTTATTTTTGGTCATATATTGTGAATTCTTGCACTGCTAAATGTAAAGTCTCACATTTGTTGATTGACTATATTGTGAGACACATTTCCAAATTATTCAATAATTGCATTTTCTATCTAATAATTGTAATCTTCCTTCTTATCAGTGAATCAATCGTGAAACGTGTTAAATTTTATAAATCACACACTTAAAATGGAAATTAGATATCCACTATTGAAAAAAGTAAATAAAATACTAAGTTGCAGGTGAATTGTTGTGGACATATTCTTCAAGTGATGTTAGTTGCATTTCTCTAGATATTTTATCGTGTAGGCTTTACATTTGATAGTTTTGGCGTACGAAGTTTTTGGAGATCTTAGAGCTTTACAAAGATAGGTAGCAAATGTTCGCGTAACAGAGTGCGTTTGTTGTAGAGTGTATGTTTTGTAGGTGGGACGTAGTGGAAAGCGGTAAATATTACAAATTGTAGTTCATGTGAGAAATATTCCGTTGATTCATGAACTTCTTTTTTATTTCTCCGTGACATTAAGACTTTTGAATTTTATGGTTTGCTTTATATTTTACAATTAACATTCTAATATGAGAGGAATGTTAAATTGCCATCTAGTTCCCTGCTGACAACAATTTTCAAGGATTTTTTTAAAGGGACTCTCACATTCGCTATCTCTGGTTTTCTTCGGATAAAAAATTCACAACCTAGCACTAAAAAGGTAAGCCCAACAAACATTTGTTTTAAGTTTGAGTTGTTATAATTGGCATTGCATGAAGTTGAACTTTTTCTTATGGTTGTGTCCTAAATATGTATGTTTTTTGTAGTCTTCAAATAATTTTTTGAAAAAATTACTTAATGGGTAGAATTTTAAGAAGATTATGAAGAAGAGTAATTATGAAGGGGAACCATCTATCTTAGCATCTCAAGCAATTCTTGCTTTTTATGTGCGACGAGATCTAATTAGGGATGGTTGGCACTATGTTGTTCATAATCCTTCTTGAGAACTATCGGATGGTAACTGCATATTGTTGCATATGTTTAAATTGTATATTGTTATTTATGTGATATATATCAAATCATTGCATAGCTTTTTATTGTTATTTCTGATGTTGTTTAAGTGCATTACACTTTGATATGGTTCATTGATTCTAAACTAGTTATTTTTGTTTGATGTAAAGATGAAAGGGGGAGAAACATATAGGCTGTTAAGAACTCTCAAATACTCTCAAATGCCTTCTCTCTCTGGTCCCTGTTATGGAAGTTAATTAAGCAAAATATGTTTCAGATTTCTTCTTCTACGCCGTCTTCTATAAAATCCATCTTCAAAATCTCCCCCAAAATCTTCGCTTCCATGCACTAATTGTATCATATATATGCATTTTTTCCTAGCCATCAATGGACACTTTACCAACCTCCATCAAATCAGATAAGCGATTAAGATTTAAGCCTCTCTAGAGCTCCATACCCTCTCTTTCTGGGCCTTCTTCTATTGCGGTCCATGGCTCTATGTTGCTAGAAGGTCTGTTCTTCTCTTTGTTTTGACTTGGTTTGAATGTGTTATATTTCTATTTAATCCGCTGTTTGCAAAAAATAGTTTGAGTCATTTTGGGCGACTTTTTATTTCGTTAATTTTAGTAATTCTGATTATTTCCTTTAATAAATTGTTGATTCTGATCACTTGGAGGTCAATGGAGTGAGGAATCAGTCCACTGGATGTTATGAATTGGTTTTGTTCTCTTTATTTCTTTGCTCTTTTACCAAATAGGCTATGTTGCTATTTAAATTCCGGGATTGATGTTTAAATTCTTTTTGAAATCACCAGGGTAGCTCAAATACTAGCAAACATACAAAAGATACCGAAATATGAAAGAATGCAATTAGAAAAATAAAGACGAATGCAGAAAGGATGGAAGCTCATGGATTCTGCTCATTTGAAAATAAAATTTTACTGGATAAATGTCTGAGATACTCAAACAAGGTACTATTTTGCGATACTATTTATATTTGTTGATGCTACATGACTTGAGATGCTTGCCTGACTTTAGTGCATTTCAGTTTCAATTCGTTTAATTGAACTACTGATGTGGAAATTTAATATATTTTGGTTAGATGATTCATTAGACCTAGGAAATCAGAATATATTGCCTTTTTTTACTATTGAATTTTGATTTTCACTTGAAGAATGTTTTATCTAATACTTGAACTGAATTGTGCATAGGAACATGATGATTCAGATGAAGCCAACCGACAATTGGAATGAAGCACGGAACGGGGATCAATTTAGTCATTTTGTGAATGTATTTCTTTGTTTGATGTATGAAAAATTATGTATTGAAATTTTTTTTATTAAAATTTACCGAGAGAGAGGGAAAAGATAAACGGAGTTTTGAAGCTCCACCACCGTTAAAAACCATTCCCTAGGCTTGTATTATTAAAGAAAAGAAAAAAATACAAAAATAAAAATAAAAGAATGTCAAACAACCATTACGGCATAAAACAAAAACTATCAACTACGGAGAAAACTTCTGTGGAGGTTTGCGCTACCGTTTAGAAAGCTCCATGTGCTCTCATTTTAGCTTGTTCTTTAGCAACAACCGTTACCCTTTGTTTCTTTGGGAATATATCATCTCCCTCTTAGGTCTCATGCCAAAAATTGTCATCGTATGAAGAGAACGAATAACCTTGCCTAACAGGTGTCAACTGTTTGGCCTTGTTTTTCATTTTTGCCTCTTCTTGTTCCGCAGAATCCGCCCAAGAGCCCGAGACACCTCTCTCAGGCTGTGAATAATCTGATTCAAAATCCTCTTGTTCAACCTCAGCCAAAGAAACTTCGGTGATATGGCCATGAATCGGGTTATGAACTTTAGATTCATTATCACCAAGATCCACAATCAAGTTAACTGCCTCCATAGTATTAATTAGATCATTCCCTATCCCAGATGTCTCTAGATTAACCGTAACATGTACCAAATTTTTAGTGAAAGCATTACCCAATTCAATCTGAGGGTTAGCCAACTCTTGAACCGAAATTAAATTTTTCGGCTCCGTTTCAAATGCCTCATTAGTCGCAGCCTCAATTACCGCAATAGCCGTAGCCTCAATCGCCTTAGTAACCATGACGTCAATTTCAGCCTTGGACATCAAGCCAATCATCTTCTCATTTTGAAGCTTTTCCGTAACCTTTCCAATCTCCACGTTATTGTCTACAGTTTTAGCAATTGCCGAAACCGTTCCATCAACCGCTACTAATAGGGCAGTGGCTATATCAGATTTGTTATTCACGGGCATCACCGGCATCTTATCGAACTTCTCAACATTACCCATTGGCGAGGCTTGGTCTCCTGCTTTCTCAAGCACTCAATCAACATTAAATTTTGTTTTTTCTCGAATCAGATCTCCTGCTTTCCCAAGTAATCGATCAGGCCTAGTTAGGATTTTGCCGACAATCCTTCCAAGTATGTCTGATATTGGAGCATAGTTTGCAAAAATCCGGTTTGTTTTCATATCCGACGTCAATCCATAATTGCTTACCCCCTCTCTCCGTACCAACTATGTAAACCAAAGGGTTTGTCAAATCTATATCGATCAAGACCTTAGCGAAGTGTCCAAAATCTCCATCTAAAATGGCTCTATCCATCCTAGAAAATTCCCTAATTCCCTTGACAATACAAGCAAGGATCGCAACATCCAAGTACTCCCATTGGAGACCATGTAATCAAACCTAAACTAGGGGTTTGGTTGTTTTCTGATCCTCTGGTTGGAAATCAGCTTCCCATGGTTGTATTTTAAAGGTGCTAGGCTTCAAGCCAATAGTTCCCCTTGTCCAAATCCTCCGTTTCGTAGCCTGAGAGCCAAGGAAGATGTGGTAATAGCCTTTTCCTAGTGAGATCAGCCTCCATGATTCTTTAATCCCCCATATTATTGTTAAAGAATCGTTAAATTCTGATAATCTGTAGGGTGTGTCCCCTTTCTGAAGAATCAAGCGGCCTATCAAGGAATTGGCACACATCGCCACCCTTTTTTCAAGCAGGCCTTGCAGAATCTTTACAAAATTAAAACCACCCTTAGTGGAGACCTCGGCCATAGCCATGGCCTCTGAAATACATGAATCACTCCCTTAACGATTTGTAAAAGAAGTTTATACCTTTGTGTGGGAATCGATATTGCGCAGATTAGGGTTGTCAGCTCCCTTCAAAATTGTTAAAGCTTTAATGAAACTCTCCCGGCTAAAGAGACTGGATATGTTCCTGCTATAAAATTCCGATGGTTTTGGATGGCCAGAGTGGCCGGCAGCCATTGTGGCAGCCAGTGATCGGCGACGGCTATCCGTTTAGGGTTTCTGCCCTTAAGTTATCGGATTGCAGACAAATTCTTATTCAGTATACAACCTTATATATTGAATTACTTCAATATATTTTAATTTTGTTGAATAATATTTGAATTTTATAAATAAAATCATAATATATGCTATTTCAATTGTGATAATGGTCATATGAATTACCATGGCAAGGATATTGTAATAATTAGTGACAATGATATTCTAACTAAAAGTTACGTCACAATAGCTCAATCTGTTGTAATGGTCATGCAAATTACGTTGCAATAGCTCTGGCTATTATCATTGATATGTAGATTACCATTGCAATAATACATTCTATTGTAACGGGCATGGGAAACACCGTTACAATTACTCAAATTACTGTAACGGTCAAGAGAAATACCGTTGCAATAGCTCCAACTATTTTGTTGTTTTCAGTCCAAAAAGTGCCACTGCAATTGCTTATACTACTATTTCAATTTCGCTATTGTAACGGGATAGTAAAATCATACACAATCGTTGCAATATAGACTAATAACCATTGCAATAGACTTAAGGCAATGTCAATAAAGGTAATGATCATGGTTTGACTATTGTAACAGTAAAATGGTCCATTGCAACAATTTTTACATCTAATGCAACACAAAAACAACTTTTCAATTGTGCATTTATGTTGTAGTGATGGTTGCCACTCTCATAAAATAGGTTAGACTTTAGTAAAGAGATTGTTGGGCTTTGTTGTGCCTTGACCCAGTTGGCAGCCCACATAAGAGAGCCGGTTTGCTGTTTGACCAATTTGTCCTTATGACCCTTATGCGTTGCGTTTTGTTAGTGCCCTGTATATAAGCCTCGTCTGTTTAACGTTTTAAAAAACCATGTTTCTTATGGATGCCTTGTCCTTTTTTCTCTGTTATTTTTGCTCTTTTCTCCAGCACTTAATTTAGCCTCTGAGTTTTGACGGTTCTGATTTTGCTTGAGATTGAATGTGGTTACAATGCCTTTTTTATGGCTATATATACTTGGATTCTTCTCCTTTTACAGTCAGAGTCAAGAGGTGAAGTTTTAAGGTTTCTAGATTTGTGCATATGTTAAGGGCTTAAGATTTTTGGTTAGGAACTGGTTATTTCTTTGAGTTTTCTTTTGCTGGTTGTAATTTGGATCTTGTATCTTTTCTGGCCTTTTGATTTGCCACCATCTGATAATTGCTCTCCTCTTTCATCGGCAGACGTACCTTGATAATCGGTCTAGACTATAAATCTGATTGGGGGAAATGTCTCAAAAATATTTGTGTGTTGTTTACTTTCTACAAGTTTAAAATTTTGCTTTGCATGTATTTTCTTGAGTAGCTTAAGGACTGGAAATGTATGTTTCAAAGCATTACATGAGAAAGATCATTTGATTTTCCGATCTAGGGTTGCATGCGATAAATTTTGAGTTCTTGTGTTCTCATATTTTTCTAATGTTTATCTGCATGTTCTTTTTATTTTAGGCTTTTATCGATTTTGTCACTTTTTCATAAATATGTTTCTAATTATTTGATTCTTTGGAAAATCTTGATAAAATCCAGTTTATGTTTGTATTGTTTTTTCGAAGTTTTGACATAAATAGTTGATATAATCCTTTAATTGTTGTTTCTCTGAAATTTTTGGATTCTCTTCTTTGATATATTATTTTTTTTGTAAGATCTAATTCCTTGTTTTGTTTATCTTTGAGGATATTCTGCAACTGCTTTAAAGCGAGAGGCATTGTCTAGTAAATATCCAAAGCTGCGAGATTATTTCTTATCTTTCCATTTTTTTGTGACAAGATATCTCTATTAAATAAGACTCCTGAAAGTAGTGTAAAACAACAAACTCACTGTAAGTTGTCTCTTTCATCTTTAAATTTTTGTGATAAAATGCGTCAACTTGTGGTAGATTTTTCTAGGTTATTTGATTGTTTCTCTCGTTGGCTGATAATTCTTTTGCTTGTCTAGTAATCCTATTAGGGCTCTACTCTAAACCCCTTTCTTTCTCTTAATCTCAATATTTGAGACTAAGTTTGATTGCTAGTCCTTTGTTTGGTTATCAGTCCTTTTTTTCCTTGTCTTCTTTAAACCTGTTTGTTTCTCTAAATTGATTTAGTTAATTTGTATATTGCAAAAGTCATTTTAGAGAAATTTGATGGTAAGACTAATTATATCATCTGGAAAGATAAACTTACAGCTGTTTTAATGCAATGAAAGTTTCATAAAGCTTTACTTGGTAAAAATAACTTATCTGAAAGATTAACGGAAGAAGAAAAAGAGAAAGCAATGGATAACGCCTACTCTAATATTATCCTTAACCGTACTAACAATGTTCTTAGAAGAGTAAGGAGTTTTAAAACTACACCTGTATGAGAATGGGGTTTTAGCGGTCCCTCTCGCGAAGCGATGGTGAGAGATATATGATGCATTTTTCTACATGTGCTATCTATTTGGAGTGGTTTTGATGATGCCTAGCCAATTTTTGTCAAAACTTTAAGACCTAGAGAGACTTTAGGGAACTATACGGGTCAAACTTGTTCGTACGGGTCCAAAATAGGACCCGTCCGGGTCCACCCACCCACACGAGTGCCAATCACGGCCAATCAGGTGGGTGGACCCGCACGGGTCCTATTTTGCTATCATACCATATCTAACCCATATCATCAATAAGTGATGTGGAGGCTCATTCTAGGCTCTAAATATAGGCCTTTCCCTCACATTTTAAGAGGAGAACACTATTAGAGTGAAACACCACTATATGAAAATAGTTCTAGCAAATTTTTGAGGGTATATGTAGGGTATAGTTGTGGTATAGGAAGGATAAAATAGGGAGAAGGCCTTACGAAACGGTTTTGTCCACATTTTATATAATCCTTGTTGCGTTCTAGGATTACGGAGAGGTCTCAATCACCAAATACTATCCACATACCACCATATAACCTACATCTAATGGCATTGGGATTGTTTCAAAAAGGATTTCCTATATAGAGGTACACTCATGAGTTTCAAAGAGACTCACTAATTTTTTTATTTACTGCAATTTTCTTATATCTTTATGTTTTTGTTGAAAACTATTTTTGGGTCTGGTCCCGACCCGTACGGGTTTCAAAGGACACCCGTATGGCCCAACAGGGGCTGTACGGGTGTAACCTTGATGTACAGGTGAGGAAATCCAAATTTCTGCTTCCTTTTTATCCTGCTTTATTTAATTACTTTTGTCATTCTATTTGGGTCTGGTCTAGGACCATACTGGTTCATTTTATTCATTGGTATGGTCTGTCAAGTGTCGTACGGGTGCTCTCTAGCCGTACGAGTCTAGTAATCTTGGACAAAATGCTATTTTGTGCAAATATGTAAAAATGAACCTAACATCACCTATTTCCATGCAATTAATTTCATTAGTAATCCGATATATCAACCCATAAAAGTTAAAAATGGATTTTTTACAACAAAATACATTGAAAACCTGTTATTTCTCTTCAATCCTAGAAGACGATTGGGCCACTATCGATCGCAAAACCACCACGCTAACTTTAACACATATTTGAAAAGTATTTTACAAAAAGAACTAATTTATTTCTGGGTGTCATAATTATGCTACCTGTGAGTGAGCGAGGCTTTCCGAGTCGGGTCGATCGGGTCGAGGTCGGATGACCTTTTATTGAGGTTAAGCTACTAGAGGGACATAAATTGAGGCATTATATTCCACTGGGTTTTTATATGAAAACAAATTTAAAAAATATCCAAGGACCAAAATCCTTTGATTATAACTCTAAGTCACCACTTGGATCAGCTCTTTCTAGGAAATTTAGTAATAGCATCGTCTCGAAAAGACTAGACTAAATCATAATACATAGATTTAGGTCCGGACAAACCATCTATCCATTACTTAGCCAGATTGAACACAAGTTCTACTACCAACATTCATTTGTTTAACAATAATTATTACCTATGATTGATTAAAGAATGGGATGAGAAAACAGAATTTGACTTAACGGAAAACATACTGCCTTAATATGATCATTGCATCACATTTTATCAACTATAACATGTTTATAGCATATAAAATTAATAAAATACAAAATAGATTGGATCTCGGGCAATTAACCTGCATAACAATGGTTAAAAATAGAAAACTATATTCTGCCTAGAATTAATATTGGCACCATTGTGAGCGGACGATGTTTTTTGCAAAAGGGAAAATGGGACGCAGTGAAGCGTACTAAGGGAAGGCCCTCTTAATTTTAGAGGTGATAAAAATATTTAAAGTGATGTTAAAGTTGATTTAGAGTCCATTTCATGTATCAAAGGAGACAAGATTAGAATCTCGTCCTTAAGATAGAGTTGCCACCTGGTTCAGCTCTACCGGAAATTTGGGGTACAATTTTCCCATTGGGTGCTAGACCGCACCTTGAATAGAGATTTTGAACTCGGATGATGTTATCTACACTTCATTAAGCCAATTCAAATCATTTATTTGTAAAAAATATCGGTCTTTCTCATGCGATTTAGTTCCTCCTAATTAGAATTTTCGATTTATATAGCTCATTCATCATGCGATGATCATTCAAAAGCGAAAAAATAAAAATATTACGGTCATCATACAAATAAAAATGCAGAAATTAGAATTATTACAATGCTTTCATATCCTATACATTTTTCTAAATAAGAAAATAAAATACCCGAAGGCCTAAACATACATCTAACCTAATCTACTTGTAACCACGAGGATTAGCACATATACGACATATAATGAGATATAATCACTGATGGATGTTGAGACCACCAAAAATAAATCCCTTCACAAAATAAACTAGTAGTTAGTAGTGAGCAGAGGTCGATCCTACAAGGAACGGTATTTGACAATGCTATTCTTAACAGATGACACACAGCGTGACCTAAGAATACTCTCAATGGGAATTTGTAGATTAAAACTAAATAAAGCAGGTAATAAATCAATGAAAAGCAATGACTCAACCAAAATAGAGCAAGACTGAACATCATGGTGATCACATGACAAGGAATGAATTGCATCGGAACATAGATTTAGTTATACTAGCACTCATGCACCGTACAGTACTAGCAACTCTTCCTTACAATATACGGAGACTAGACTTCACACCGCGATCTCACTCTTACTCACCATATCTCTTGACTTCGCGCCTAAGAGCTCGCCGATGAATAGCAATATGAATTAGAAAAGCCTAAATCCTTATCGACAGGTAGTGAAGCACTCCCAACAGGCGTAAGATTACCTTTCTCCAGTCTTGATGGAGAGTATTGTTACTTTATCCCTTTTCAGGCACAATTATGAATGCATGAATTAAGATTGATAAATCACAAATACTTACCAGATGGTTGATCAAGCCAAACAACGAGACTAAGTGATATTCTTACCATAGAACCCTTGAAGTACCGAGTTTTGTAAGTAGGTTATAGGGTTGAAAGTAGGGCTTATCGGGGCGGGAAATGAATTCCCCATCCCCATCCCTATCCCCATTAAGGTTTTGGGGATTGTTTTCCCCATTTTCTATCGGGGAATTATCGGGGATTCCCCAACTCCCCATTTCAAAGTTCCATTCAACCAAAAAAAATTATTTCAAAACTTCAAAAGAAAAATTAAAAGATCAAACCAAATTTATTTCAATAATTTCAATACTAAAATTTAAATACTTATCTCCAACATTAAATAAATAATTATAAAAAATAACCTATATATCCAACATTAAATAAATAATTCATATTAACAAATACTTATTATAAAAAATACTATAAATTACTTGATATTTTGGGGAATATTCGGGGATTCCCCAATGGGAATTATCGGGGTCAGGTTCGGGGAATTTTTGAGGTGGGGAATGCATTCCCCATCCCTATCCCCATTAAGGATTCGGGAATGAAAAATTCCCCATCTCCACCCCACAGGGAATTTTATCAGGGATTCCCCGTCCCTATCAGGGCAGATCCCCATCGGGTTCGGGGAATCCCCGCCCAGTTTTCATCCCTAGTAGGTCACCTTGCGGATTTCTATATTGCGGTCCTCACACCATTTAAACACAGCCTTGACCCTTGGTCAAGCCATAAAGAAATTAGGTAGACATGACTAAATTTAAATACAAGATAATGTAAAGAGACTTAAAGTAAATCATGCTGAAAGAATAAAGACTGAAATCAAAATGAAGCTTAAAGGCAATAGAACTGAAAATAAACTTGCAATTTAAATTGAAATGAATTTGAAAATAAGGAATTCAAACTGTAAACTAAAGGCTTGAATCTAAAATACTTGAAATGATAGAGAGCATAAGAACTAATCTAGACTAAAACTGCAATGATGAAGAATGGTTGTATGTAATGTGAATGATCATCCAAATGCGTCGGCCTTGGTATTTATGACCAAATGCCTCTCCCTTTGCTTCCTCTTTTGTAATAGAATGGGACTCTTTGTAATTATCTCATAGGATTTATTTCCTTTGAGCTTTTATCTTCAAACAAAAGTATAATCGCTATCTTTATCTTCTATAAATAGAATTAGGATAGAACTTAAACTCTTTCTTGAATTGGACTCTTCCCAAATAGAATTTACCCAAATTAGGTGATCTTCCAGTTCTGGATCTTTTGTGCTTTGGTATTGATATTGTCTTGGTCGTTCTGGAATGCTCTGAAATCACCGAGATCAGCTATCGCTCCCGCTATCTACTTCAGGTATCGGTGAAAGGCTCTTTTTTCCAAATGTTGCATGTTTTCTCCAAATCTCCTCAAAAACTCGAAAAGATAGAAAAGGAAGTAATAGCGGCTAAAAAGACTAAAAACATGGTCTCAATGATATGGAAATGTGCGCAAATACATGCTAAAAATACAACCCATCAAATCTCCCCACGCTTATCCCATGTTTGCCCTCAAGTATGTATTAAAGATCAGGTAGAAGAGAAATTTAAACTACGCAAACAACCCTAAATAATTTCACACAAATTGATTTCTTTCATCGAGACTTATATTGAGGCTCTTTATCAACTATCGGAGTTCCAATTTGAGAAGTCCTTGAGAAAGCATAGAGACCTTGCTCGAAACTTAGCCCGAGAGTATTTACCAAGTTAAAAGTGAAGGCACACGATTGAAAATTTGTTAAAGTTTAGAATTACCTTAGTTTTAAATTTAGCAGCTCTTGGTATACATAAGATGACTTCATGTTGATCCTCATAAAATTATTTCATATTCTTACTTAGGTTTTTATTTCATAGGTTTTTGTACTGTCTTATAGGTTTTTATTTCATATTCTCACTTAGTGGGGTCCCTAATATTTCTAGCCAAATTTTTTTTTTCATTTTCCAGATTTTTTTTAAAAAATAAAAACCTATAAGACAGTCAAGTCCCGGTTGCTATCCAAGCCTTGCTCCCTCTTCTTGCCTCTATTAAACAATCAGCCCTTGGTTGCGAGCCATGCAGTGCTGTTTCTTCTAGCCAACATGAAAGTAAAAGTAGAAAATAACCACCAAGATCAAGGTCAAGAATAGAATAAGGGTCTCGATGAAAATCTTATGATATAGAGAAACTAACTAAATACAAAACTAAGTCCATGTTAAAGCATGCAAATATTTAAATCATGTTACACTTTTTTGTATTCATCGGGACAAAGGATCTTACAAAGTGACTTTCAGGGATCTAAAATTGGAACAACAATACTCAAATTAGGTCTCAATGATAAGTTTCAGTTAATCGAATCAGTCCTGTTACTTGTTTAATTAGTTATTTTCAAAGTATTTCCTATCTTATATATCCTCATTTCTTTATCAGTAGGTTAGAGAACAAACAAGGTCATTGTGAGAA
Organism: Euphorbia pulcherrima; assembly: GCA_947683365.1. Classification (NCBI taxonomy): domain Eukaryota; kingdom Viridiplantae; phylum Streptophyta; class Magnoliopsida; order Malpighiales; family Euphorbiaceae; genus Euphorbia; species Euphorbia pulcherrima. The sequence continues at coordinate 30,516,163 of CANTUS010000007.1, forward strand.
AAAAAAAAGATAAAACACAAGTCCTCGCAAATCTTTTTCTTGAACAAAATGCATGAAAATATTTACAATGATTCGGAAAAAAAAGAAAGAAAAAGACTAAAAATAAAAACAAAAAGATCAAAGATAAAAAGAAAAGAAGTAAAAAGGATAAATCCCCTCCCCACACTTAAAATCTACATTGCCCTCAATGCAAAACAAAAGGAAAAGAAGAAAAAGAAAATAAAGAAGAAAAAAAAGAGGGCAAAAAGAACATTATTATCCTGGTGGAGGTGAAGAGAGGTGCAGAGACTTGTTGCTGGTCTAGCTAGGGCTTCCGGATCCCTTGATGTTAGATGATGAAGTTCACATTGAGCTCGAGGATGTCATAGCAGATCGGAAGGTTCTCATTTTCACCACCGAGAAGATGCTTTAGAGGAGGTTCTTGTACTAGTTCTCCAGACTATTGTATTTCTGATGGAGCTCGGCGTAGGCGGTGGAAGGAGAAGAGTTATCATGATCTTATTGGTCAGGCTGCTGCTCAGTGGGATTAGGGCTAAGATTGATTTTAGGGGGGCTAGGAGGGCGCGTAATAGTGGTCCTATTGATATTTTCCACAAGCAACATGTTCCCAAGAGTCTCCAAGTCCAAGAGCGAGCTCTCGGGAGCTTTGGTGTATGGGGAAGGATCAAAGTGTTCAATGTCATGTACAATCATCGAGATCATGACGCCTAAGATTGGAGGGCTCTTAGGGTGAGTGAGGACATATTGGAACTACTTGGCCAGCTATGCACCCAGGTGGAGCTTCTTGTTATTTTACATGTACCACAGAATGTGCACTTCCTTTTTGTTCAAGGTCCTGAAGCTCCTATGGCGACCAAAGAAATTAAATGCAAGGATTTTATGGGCATACCTGAGGTAGGGCTCATGGATGTAGCAGTCATGCGAGTCACCGGACTTCCAGCTATTGACTCGAAGATCATTGTTGTAGAGAGATAAGTAGGTCTCTATGGCATTGAAATCAGAGGGAGGAGCATCACACATATTATCAGAGGGGTCAGTCACCCCTAAAGCTTTGTTGAAGTCATCGAGACTCCAACTGACATACTTCCCTTGGAGACAAAAATTGATCAGCCCCTCCTCTTGGTAGCTAGAATAGTCCTGATTGAACTAGAAAGTTGAGTAAAACTCCTACATAAGCTCCTGGTAGGAGGGGAAATAGATGAAGAGCAAGGGCAACCCCGAGATCGCGATGAAGGCATTGGTGACCGCTTTGTTGATTATGAGAGTAGTCATGGTCTCTATGTAGGCGAACTTGTTGGACTTTGAGGATTGGCCCTTAAAGCGAGCATAGGCGGTGCACAGAGTAGGATGATCAAAAGAGCTGTAGATCTTGCACTTTGCACCAAGAGTAGGGGTTTTCTCTTCCTTAGTCACCTTGACCCTTTTTGAACTCTAGCCGCTCTTGGTGGCGCTTCTAGTCTGCATCTTCCTCTTTGGAGGGGGAGGAGGAGAAGTGTATTCGCTCTCCTCACAGGAATCGATCTCGACGAGGTCATCTTGTGGGTTTACCTCCCTCAAGGCAACATGTGCTTCTTTATGGCAGTCTTGCTGAACTCCTTATAATTAGTAGTGGCAAGAAGGATGGTGGAGATAGGGTTGATGGAGAGCAAAGTCTTGCCGGAAGTAGCGGTGGCGCTGTAAGAGGTGGCGGGAGTGGGAACGCTGTGGCTTCATTTTGTCTTAGTATTTTTGTGAGTGACCATGAAGGAGGGAGTAGGAATAGTAGCATGTTATAGAGACGGTGGTAGTAGCGATGATGGAAGGAGCGGGAGTGGAGTCCACTGCGGTGGCAATAATGGTAGTATTGGTGGAAAAAGTGGCTGATGGGATAGCGGTGGTGGGATCAGTGATAATAGGAATGGTGGTGGTGGTGAAAGGAGTGGTATCAACGGGAATAGTGCCGATGAGGATATCGGTGGTTGTTAGGGTTTGGTGGTGGTGTTTTATTGGTTGAAAGCCATTGCGGTGAGTGAGTAGTGGTGGAAAAAGAAAAGTTAGCTGAAGAAGAAGATTTTTGCTTGGGAGAGAAAAAGCTTGAGAGTTTGAAAGTGTGAATGTTAATGGTGAAGGGTGTAGTTTAAATTGGAAAGTGAGCATGAAAGGAGGTGGGTCGTCGGGTAATAATGGGATTAGTAGCAATCATGGCCTCGATTTAGCAAAAACCATCATAAATCTCCACGATCTTTGTATGACTGCCACATCACCCAGTGGTTCATGAATCAAGGCGTGCGAGGCGTTTCTCATCCGTTGTCCCTTCAGTCTTGTCTTTGGCGTGTGACGCTTCGACTCCTAGAGTATATGCAAAGACCTACACTTGTAATAAATTTTAGGGAGAGAAATAAGTCCTAGTCTAAATCCAACTAATAAAAGCTAAAGATACAAACTAAAAATAAATGAGAGAAATAAATAGTCAGAATGCTTTGTTTAACGTCGGTGAGCTTGATGCACCACACAGAGGTCATGGTGTGGTGTCAGGAGTCTCCATAAGGGTGATCTCCTCAGAGTGAGCTTGGAATCCTTCATAGTAGGGCTTGAGGCGATGCTTATTGACTTTTAAAACTTTGCCGGTCACGATGCTCTGAATAACGACCAAAATGAGAGTCATCGGGAGCTGGTCTCAACTTCCAAGATTACCAATTTACTGACAGTTATCGCACGCCTTGTAAAACATATTGGAGTCATGAAAGATGTGGGGCCAATTAAATTTACACTTAAGAATGTGTTGTACTATTTTCCTTGGCATACCATGACCTCCGAAAACCTCAGAATGACATGCTTGTAAGAGTCTCAGTATCACTTCCCCATAAATGCATCTCCTCAAAATCAGATCGTTTCCTTATCTCCATAGAATAGGATTATCCTAAAAGTACTTGCTAGCTTCCCTCTTCATCTTCTCCTTGTCATTGTGGGTGAAATCCTTCAAAAAGATCCCAATGGCCAGAAAGTTAACAAGATCCGCATACCATGGAGTCTCGGTGATAGCAAAGAGACTCTCCCCTAGAACTTCATTCTAGCCTTCCCTTGATTCTTCCAAATTGGTCGGTCTACTAAGATGATCGACCACCAAGTCCTCTGTCCTCTTCTTGACTCTGATCTCGATGTCAAACTCTTGAAGCAAAAGAATCCATCGAATCAGTCTTGGCTTAGCATCCTTCTTGGTCATAAGGTACTCAGGGCGGCATGGTCTGAGTACATAATGACCTTGGAATAGAGAAGACAGGAACAAAATTTCTCCAATGCAAAAGTGATAGCAATGAGCTCATTCTCAGTCATGGTGTAGTTCCTCTGAGTTGCGTTGAGAGTCCAGGAGGCATAGTAAATGATATGAGGTTCTCGGTGAACCCATTTTCCCAACACTGCTCCTACTACTTTATCGCTTACATTGCACATGATCCCAAAAGGCTGGTCCCAATTGGTTGCTTGGATAATAGGCATTGAGACCAGCTTCTCCTTAAGAGTGTCAAAGGCTTCCTTGCAAGGATCTCCAAACTCAAAGTTAGCATTTTTCTAAAGTAAGCTGCATAGGGGCTCAGTGATTTTTGCAAAGTTCTTGATGAACCTGCGATAAAAACCTGCATGCCTAAAAAAAGACCTCGCTTACTTTACAGAAGTAGGTTAAGATAAGGATTGAATAACATCAATTTTAGCTTTATCTACCTCAATAACCTTCTTAGATTCAACATGACCTAATATCATCCCTTAGTCTACCATGAAGTGGCACTTCTTATACCTAAGTACTAAGTCAGACTCAACACAACTGTGAGCACTGGATTTTAACGATCCTTCTTACAAAACTACGATGAGAGCTACATGATGCAATGTCTTTCAGGTGTTGTCCATTAGGGGTGTTCCTACTACTGCAGAGTTGAGTTTGGCCAGAATTTGGAGACCTAGTTTGCCTTAAGGGAATCGTACGGGCACAACCTGGTGGTACAAATCCACCTGGGCACCCTTATGGGTCATACCCTCCATACGCCTTAGGGGGTGACCCATACGGGTCCCCTAGTACCCGTACAGGTGGGGCCCCACTTGTACGGGTACTCTTATTGCCTAAACAGGCTCTTTTGGAAGGATTTACTTTCCAATTTTGGGAAAAGGCAGGTCTTAAACGTGATTTATTGTGTTTAGACCTCCTCTCCCTTATAAATAGGACCCTTCTCTTCACATTTTACACACACACACATTCTTCATACAAAAATTATACCAAAATTCTAGTAATTTCTATAGGTATAGAAAAGTTATAGTGGGGGAATAGGAGGTATAAAATAGGGAGAAAACCCTTCTTTTGAGGTTTTGTCCACATTTTATTCATTCCTAGCTTCTTTTCTTAGGGTTTAGGGGATTCTGCCCACATAAATACTCACCTAAATAGTCCTATTCCATCTACTTTGGTCGGGCTCTCTCAGCAGTAAAGGGATCACCTCAAAGTGGATTCACGTCGAAAAGGTCCGCTCATGAGTTTCAAAAAGACTCACATCTCAGTTATTTCGTTATTATTATTGCTTGTTATTTCTATTACCTTTGTTGCTTTCATTTCTTGTTTTGGGTCTAATCCTAACCCATATGAGCCTTGTTGGCACCATATATTCCAAAGGATATCAATTAGGTGCGCCATACTCATACGGAAGGAAATCCCTCTTTATTTTATTCTTCTACCATCAATCTATTGACCTGAAATCTGTAACCTGACTGAACTGAGTTTGGGACCCATTCAGGTACATCACACCCAAAATGGTCTTCCCTGGTACCCATATGGGTACCCCCCATTCATATAGGTACCGGCCCCCAGGCAGATTCCCAAACTCATTTTTAATCGGTTAAAATCAACCCAACTCACCATTTGCCATGCAACCATTTTCACTAATAATCCGGTAAATCAACCCACAAAAGTTAAAATATGTTTTCACAATAAGATACGTTGAAGTGTTGGTTTATGGTGTGCAATAAACTGTGCTAACATCTATGGATGTAGGGGAATTTATTTTCATTTTGTTTTATAACTTAGAACAAATGTATAGGTTCTCTTTGCAATTTCCCCCATTTTCCCCCAGTTGTAATTTTTATCCCCCTATTTAATGCTTATGCTTTATTGTAATATGTAAATGCATGTAACAAGTGTGAAAGAGTGTAGACATAGGATTTCTGTGATCATTTTCTCAATGATGAAAACTAAAACGGTTTTACACGGTGAATGTAATTTTGAATAAATTAAATGAGAAATAAGTGACTCATCTGATACCCGAATCTCTGATCCAATAGGTATCAGTCTCTCGCCCAGAGGGAACCGTACCAACACTCATTCCCAAGTACACAACTTGGGTGGCGACTCTATCAATTGTATCGCGATTTGGGTCTCGATTCTTTTATTCATTAAAATTGGGTTATTGTGCGAACTTTAACTAAAAATGTTTTGTCACACCTAAATCCAACCAAACCCCCAGTTGGCCCCGCCTCTCAAACAAGCACTAAGGTAGACCCATACGTCATTGATACCTTACAGTGGCGACTTCACTAGGGAAATAATCTTTTAACTTGCAAAATGTCGATAAGCACCGAAAATCATTTGCTTGATTCGACCTATTTTTGTTTTCATCATTTAGGAAAATTATCACACTCTATCTTCTCACCACCTTCTCTCTAGCTAGATGTGCTCTTCTTCTAGCGCTAGGTTAGGGTGCCCTAGAATTTCCGCGATACTTGCAAAGGTGCAACTTATGACCGCCAAGGATATTGGGGAACCTTAGTGGGTGGAGCACTCATTGCTATCTCCCTCCAAAAGAGGCTTGATGCGATCGGAACCTTCAACATCAACTTCCAATATGTCCCTGCACCATTGTTATCAAAAGCCATAGAATTTTACCCTCTAGGTACCCTAATTTCTGTGTGAGATTAGACTAAGGAAGAATACCCTTAAACTCGGTGGGAGGAATAAGGACAGAATCGATCGCTTCATATGTGTTGTGTTATATACCCCTATGATCAACCCCACCATGCACCATTGTAATTTACGCATGCATACTACATCTCATGGATGTACTGATCTCTTGGTTACCCCCTTAGTTAGGGACAAAACCAGCAGTTCCACCCAGTACTCATACCTGTCACTATCATAGCTCAGCTTAGTCAATCAGTTCAACAAGCGAGCCCAATGCCCCCACACAGTTAGTAGTGGGACTTATTCACTCCATTAAGAGGTTATTCTGCAGTTTTGCCATAGCAAGGACCTGAGTCATCTGACGAACTTCATGGTTATGCCAAAAGGGACAATCCTCCCTTATTTCATGGGTTTACCCTATGGCATGACCCACGACCAAGTGGCTTACCCTATGACTATAGATGACATCTCACCTTGGGATACTCCACTTGTGAACCTCTTCAATAAGTTAAGGAAATACCAATTGATTGATCATCTTCGATCGCATGTTTCACCAAAGCCTGAGGAAAGAGGATATTTCTACATATATCATATTAGTTCTGATCATCCAACTAGGACATGTGAGGATCTCCTCAAAGCCATCATGGCACTGATTGGTAAAAGAAAAGTCTGTGAACCCCGAAGGAGAGGGGATAAGGTAGCCATAATCAATTTGAGGTTAGAAGAAAGCTAGGTATGGAAACGCATCATGGAAACCAAGAAGGCAAGGGAAGAACCGTCCATATTTGACCTTATAGCTGTCAAACAATAGTGTGAGGAACGTATCCATGACTACTTTTAGAGGTGGTTAACACTCGCGGTATCCCTTAAAAGGAAACCTCAAGAGAGGGAATTAGCTGACCAGTTCATCCTTGGTTTATCTCCTCACCTCCATAAGATATCATTTGTGGGTGCATACAAAACCATCCCTGGAAGCTATAAAGTAGCCATAGAAGCAGAAAAATGTGCCAAACAAATGGAAGACAGTGACCCATCAAAGATTGAACTAGACAAAGCTATTAACACTCTTACCACTACAATATACACCATCTTATGCTTGGGGGATAAGAAGAAGACACCGATTCAAGAAGCCCTGAAAAGCCTGGCCCAAGCTACAAGGGAAGCTGTAGATGATGTGTTGACTAAAAAACTGTTGCAAGACTTTGATCGCGACCTGACTCACATCCTGATGAATGACAAAGAAGAACCTCTGCGTGTGAAGAATAACAATGTAATTATATGTAATGAAAATGATGTAGCCTTCGGGCATCCTAATGATGATGATAATGATTTCACTTACTTGTTTGATGTTTCGCCTAATGGCACAATGCATTCATCTGAACATATATATAATAGCTTTAGCATTCGTGACACTTCATTGAATGACATTAATTTGGGTACTGAGGAAAATCCAAAAATGGTAACCATATTCAATGATCTAACCCCTATCAAAAAAAGAGAAATGATAAAGGTGATTAGAAAACATGTTAACGCTTTTGCCTGGTCCTACGAAGACATGCCTGAGGTAGATCGCCAAATCGCCGAACATCGTATCCTAATCGATCCCCGGTTTAAACCAGTCAAACAAAAGTTAAGAAGGTTGCATCCTGAATAGGCTGATAAAATCAAGGCTAAAGTTGCTAGGTTATTAGATACTAAGTTTATTGAAGTAATTGAGTACCTGACATGGTTAGCAAATGTTATTCCAGTCCCTAAGAAAGACGGAAAGGATAGAATGTGTGTCAACTTTCGCGATTTGAACAAGGCATCCTCCAAGGATGAGTTTCCATTACCACACATCGACATATTGGTGGACAGCGCCACTAGGGCTGCAGTGTACTCATTCTTAGATGGATTCTCTGGGTATAATCAGATCTTAATGGACATCATCGACAAGGTCAAGATGGCCTTCATCACAGAATGGAAGGTGTACTATTATAAAGTAATGATCTTTGGACTGAAGAATGCAGGGGCAACTTATCAGAGAGCGGTGGCAGCTTTACTACATGACATGATCTATAAAGAGGTTGAGGTTTATGTAGACGACATGCTCGTAAAATCTAATACAAGGGAAGAGCACCCTGGGATTTTGGAGAGGTTTTTGACTAGAATCAAGAAGTACAACCTGCACTTGAACCCAAAGAAGTGTGTATTAGGGATTACATCGGGTAAACTCTTGGGGCGTATTGTTAGTTAGAGGGGAATCGATGTCAACCCTAATAATCTCAGAGCTATTCAAGAAATGCATATTCTTAGAATTGAAAGGGATGTCAGGTCATTCCTTGGATCACTCCAGTATGTGAGTCATTTCATTGCCAAGCTAATGACCGTATGTCAACCATTCTTTAAGTTGTTGAGGAGCAGCAACCGATAGAGTGGAATGAGCAATGCCAGATAGCATTTGACAAGATAAAGGCTTATCTTATGAAACCCCCAGTCTTGAAGCCTCCTATGCCGGTAAGCCATTGATTCTCTATTTGGCCATCGAAGAATCATCTATAGGGGCAATGTTGGTCCAAGAGCAAGAAGATAAGAGCGAGCATGTCATATACTATTTGAGTAAGAAATTATTGGAATATGAGATGAAGTACACGGTAGTAGAAAAGACCTATATGACAATGGTATGGTTGACAAAGAAGTTGAGGCATTACTTCCAGTCCTACAAAATCTAGGCAGTTGCCAAGGTGGATCCAATGAAGTATCTTTATCAGTCTTCCACAATAGCAGGGAAACTCTCTCATTGGTTCCTGTTGCTGTCTGAGTTTGATATCGAGTATGTCATAAAAAAGGTCATTAAGGGAAGAGCAGTGGCTAAATTTTTGGCAAGTCAACCCCTAGAATCTGATTATGTTGAAAATCTAGATTTCCCTAATGAATAGTTATCAGAGGTTAAGGCTGAGAAGAGTCACTCAAGCCATATGTAGAAGTAGTTTTGGACTTGTTAGCACAATTTAATCAATGCTTCTTCTAATATATACCAAGGGATGAAAATCAGATGGCGGATTCTTTAGCTACTCTAACTTCAATGTGGAAAGGACAAGAGGCTCACCCCATTCGCCCGCTTATAGTAGAAATGGCTCGTTCTCCATTTGATGAAAAGGTCTGGGTTATGATTGTAGAGGAGCAAAAGGTCTGTTGGTATGACGATATCAAGTGGATCTTAAAAGAAGGGAAGTAGCTCTCAAAAGATTAGCGACCCAGTTCAGACTAGTCAGTGAAGATCTCTTTAAAAGGTCAGCTAAGGGTTTATTGTTGAGATGTTTGATGGAAGAAGTAGCAGAAGGGGTAATGACTCAGGTGCATTCAGGGGAATGCGGCCCGCATATGAATGGGATGGCTTTAGCTAGAAAGATTCAGAGAATGAGATGTTTTTGGACCACAATGAATGCCGACTGTGTATACAAGGTCAGAAAATGTCATGAATGTTAGATCCATAGGGACATACAACATTTACCTTCTTCCGAACTTCACAATTTGTCTACTCATTAGCCTTTCTCGGCGTGGGGGATAGATATAATGAATGAAATTCGGCCTTCATCAACGAATGGCCATCGATTCATCATAGTCACAGTTGATTATTTTTCAAAATAGGTAGAGGCCGAATCTTACACCAATATTACCTCCAAGAAAATGGCCAAGTTCATAGAGAGGCATATCTTTTCAAGATATGGAATCCCGCACCATGTAGTTTCTGATAATGGAGTTCAATTTCAAGGGGCCATGGCTGAGTTATTTAAGAAATTCAACATTGAGCATCACAGATCTTCTCCATATAAAACACAAGCTAACGGGGCGATTGAGGCTGCCAATAAGTCAATCTCGAAGATTTTGTCCAAAATGGTAGCTACCTACAGAGATTGGGCTGATAAACTTCCATTCGCAGTTTGGGGGTATAGAACCAGTATAAGGACTCCTACCGATCAAACACCTCTCTCCTTGGTATATGGAATGGAAGCTGTGTTGTCTGTTGAAATAGAAGTAAGATCTCTAAGAGTGGCACTTGAATCACAGTGGAAAGAATTAGATTGGGCAAAGGCCATGTTGAATAGTTGAACATGCTAGATGAAAAGTGGCTCAAGGCACTCAACCATGTATAAATGTACCAGCAGTGCATGGCTCGAGCTTACAACAATAGAATCAGATACCTGAAACAACCTCTCAAAGTGGGTTATCTGGTCCTTAAGCAGCTACGCCAAGTCAACACTGATGCTAGGGGCAAGTTCAAGCCTAATTGGGAAGGACCATTCGTCGTGAAGAAAGTTCTTAGTAAAGGTGGAATCAAGCTTATGGATATGGATGGAAATGACTTTGTGAATCCAGTGAATCAAGATAGGCTCAAGCATTATCATGTCTAGGTCAAAATAATTAAATCATAAAAAAGTAGAACAAAGATTAAAATAAATAAAGAATGAAACACCCAACGAGCGGTCATCTACTGCTCAAGCAAAAATTAGGGTGCAGCCCACTGATCGGTTTTTCACAAACTGGTCAGGCAAAAATTAGGGCACTCCAACGTAAATAAAGCCCGCTAGGCTGGAAACCCGAAAAGGGTAGCTCAGGAAAAAGTTAGGGCATCAAGACAAAAATGTCAGTTGCTTTTTGGAAAATCTGTAAAAGACTAGTAGGCAGTAGCGGTTAACCATTGGAAATTGTTACCATTGCCTATGTACTCAAATTAATCTCATCAAATGAACATGTCATGATTTTTCTAAGAATTTTGGTCTTATGAATGCATGTATATCTTTAGGTGAAATAATCGCTGGTATGTGAACATCAATTTTTCTCTACGTGTTAAGCATAATTATATTCATCTTTATAATGCATTTGCAATATTCAGAAAAGCCTACTAGATTAAAATCCCGAAAGGGCGGTCGAGGCAAAAGTTAAGGCAAAAAGAAAAGTCTGTTAAATTGAGCAATCAAGGACAACTTAGGCAAAAATTAAGAAAGCCCGCGAGATTGAAAACCTGAAAGGGCGGTCTCGGCAAAAATTAATGTGAAAAGAAAAAGAAAAAGCTTGCTAGGTTGAAAACCCAAAAGGGCGATCTAGGCAAAAATTAAAGCTAAAAAGAAAAAGGTCCACTGGGTTAAGCCGTCAAGGACACCCCAGGCGTAAATCATGACAAAAAGAAAAGAAAAACAAAATGTTCGATAGGTCATCTCACATTGAATGGCCTATGCAAAAGTTAGTACTCAATTTAGTCGCTTCGCTATGAAATTGACAGATACGAGTTCACAAGGCAATGATACTCAATAATCTCAGTTTAAGAAAAATCCACATGCATAAAAGAAATATCAAAAGTACCAATTAAAAAGTTGACAATCAAAAGCAAGCCACGTAGGGCCCATAAAGTACCTATAAGTTCAGAAGAGATAATCATAACCTAAGCTGCCGGGGGATCCAGTCCCTGGCGACCCTCCTGAGTCAAGTCCTGAGTATCCGTTAGCAGATAATCCACATCTATGGTCATATGGTCGCAAGCCTCACCGGTATCTGCAGTTGGCTGGGCAGGGGCCGTTATCTTTGAGGTCCCTACAGCTGCCCCAAAGGCATCACTCCCCTTACCATGCCGATGTATGCCCCTCTAAGTCACTCGATATACAGAAAGATCATCCCCGGACTCAGCATCAGCACAAACCGACATCTGCCTCTCCTAAGTCATTCTTGTTAACTAACTCCTCAGCATCTTAATCTCGGCACTTGCTCGAGCTGTCTCTGCCCTAGCCTAATCAGCCTCAATAGTGGCTGCCCGCAGTTGCTCGTCTAAAAATCTAGCTCTCTCCTCAGAAGCATCCAAGTCCTGGCAAATCTGCTTCGCTCTATGGCTAGCAAAGTCTACAATAGAAACCATAAGATCAGTACACATATACAAATGTCATAGCATGTATCCATAGTTTGTTGAGATTTGACAGGTAAAAGAAATTTACTGAAGCCAGTACGTCCTAGGCTAACAATAAGTCCCGCACTGAAAAATAACCACGGGCAATCCTCTCGGCCTAAGAAATGGTCACCTAAAAAGAAAGGGTCATATTAGAATGAGACATCTTAAGTAGTGATGGACAAAGGCCAAGGTGAATGATTCCTTACATGGAAGCTGGAAGGAGTAAAACCAATAGGCTGGACCGACTCCTCGAGGTTCTTGATAGCTCGATTCCCCATATGGTCGAGGAGTTGGAAGAAAGTGTCTAGCTTAGCCTGAAGGATGCCCTCTCTTATAGATCCAGAGGTTCAAGACCTCTTCGCCGGTGGCTCAAGGGCAGTGGTAGCAGCTACAGCAACATACCTCTTCCATGTAGAAACGGGTGGCTGTAAGCAATGAAGAATCAGATTCTAAGCCACAGTTAACTATAGAAAGCAATAAAGTATTCACAAAGACTAAGTTAGAGGTATACTTGAGAAGAAGGAGTAGCTGGCAGAGCCGAACCTCGGGCACGCCTAACTATGGATGGGCCCCCGTGGTCACCCCTCGGTCCTCCCTCATAATCATCATCATTATCATCATCATCATCATCATCATACTCATCGCTCCAATGAAACTCCAGGGGCTCATCCTCATGGTGAATCCTCCCGCTTGGAGGAAGAAGGGAAGAATCAATAAACTCAGCATAAGATCCCTCTACAGACAGCACGTGAGCCCCATCACCCAAAAATTACAGCCCCTAATCGATCCCCTGCATAAGGTGAGGCTAGAAGATGCCCGCTGGGATAGAGGGAGGAATTAGTCTCTCCACCATAGCACTAGTCATCCACCCTCAGACCCGCTCACTGAAATATCACTCATAGGAGCGTGGTGACTCTAGGACAAAATGACCACACCGACCCTCATCCACTCGATCACCCCATGCGTGACCAACCTCTCCGATAACCTACATAGGATGAATGCACTGTGAGTATCACAACCTAGTAAATACAGTTTCTAATAATTATTTGTCGAAATGTACAATGCAGGTTCAATAGAGAAGAAGCTTACCCGATTCGAGCGCAATTAGCGTAAGAACTCTCGGTACATACTATGCCATAGTCAAGGGCTGATTCTGTCAAAGCCCTATCCATCTTAATATGATATGCGGTGTCTTAAGCTGCAAGGGTAAACCTGGTCTAGGTATCAATCCGTGCTCAAATGCCCAATTTTGCAAGGCAAAGTGAGGATTAGTTGTAACACAGTTTAGAAAAAGGATTAAAGCACAAAAGATCAGTTAGAGATTTACCAGCAGTATCAGATGGCAGATCTTGAGCTTAGACTGCTCACCCCGAACCCCTACATAGCTATTCTAAATGGCCCGACACCAGTTCTTGTGAGGTATAGCCGTAAGATCCTCCACAGTAAAGAATAGACTATAGTTGAGGTTACCCAAGTAGACAAGAAAGAAGACGGTGGTAAAGAACGTCAGCAGGAAGGATCGAGCATACTGGTTCCTCCTATCAGTCATAATAGGCCTCAGCTGTGCAATCTAGTGAGCGTGTAAGTCCTTGTACTTAAGCTTGTTTGTCCCACCCAGACGAAGCCCCAATAGTCTGAAAATATAGGCCTTCACCTTAGGCTGAGAGTCCCACCGATCGACATAAACATCAAAGTGGACCACGTCTTCGATCCACTCCAGGCACGTCATGGCGCACAGATCCGAGGGAGTAATGGTGACTTCCCCAATAGGTAAATGGAAAGTATGGGTCGTCTCCGACCACCTCTCCATTAGAGCTAAAATGGCACCAGAGGCTCATTTCTTGGGGGCTTGAGGGATGGCCCTGATGATATCGCTAAACCCGAAGGAATCTATGCGGGTCAGTAGCTCCTCATCTCCTGCAGCATAAATCTCCTCGTACCATTTCCTGTAAAAAATCAAAGCCCCTACAAACCTGTACTAGAACTGCAAAGACAAAATTATAGTTTAATAGGGTTAGAATACAGCAGACAAATTAGAAATTAGAAGAGGATTACAGAGATTAAGAAAAACAATATTTTCTCCCTGAGGATAGGACCCATACAGGTAGGACCAACCCATACGGGTCCCTAAGTGGCAGCTGTATCAAAAATGGGACCTATACGAGTCCCCTCTCACCCGTACGAGTCCGTTGTGAGCAGTCCATGTGAGGGAAAAACTCTCAAAAATCCAAATCACACAATCTCAACCAAAATTCATCCAAAACTACCCTAAAAGCATCCTAGGCTAAAGTTACAAGCATCAGGCTCTATTCCAAGGTCTAAAACATCCTAAATCATGCCAAAATCCAAGAGATCGCCAAAAGTTCAAAATTGGAAAATGGAGGATTGAATGAAATTACCTGGAGTTTTCAGGTGTGGGTCTCTGGAGAAGGGACCAGAGGCACTTTGGAAGCAGGAGTAAGCCCAAAAAATGAGTCTCTCTTGCAAAAAGCATACCCGATAGAAACTGGGCATTCCTAAAGCCTCGAATCGCTAACCAGGGGAAAATCCTTAAGTTTGAGGGTGAAATGGCCGGTCTGGGGGATCTTTTGTACATCTTTAGTTGAATTCCGAGAAAACTCCTCTAAAAATGCAAAGTGGGAAGTTTTTGTGTAAGTTAGGAGGTGAGGGGGTCGTCTACATTTTAAACCCTTCCATCAGGGACCCGTATGGGTCCCACCCCACCCGTACGGGTCTCCTCTTTTGAGAACCTTACCCATACGGGTCTGGCCCACCCATACTGGCCCTTTCTTGCCATCTAGAAGCAGATTTTTGCACCAGCATTATAGCAAGCACCAAGAATTCATCCAGTCCAAGTTTGGGCCTAACTCCGCTCCCTCTCAACCTTATATTTCCATTATATTTGGCACAAGTCCCTAAGCTCACCTTGATACTTGATTGAATGGGCAAAAATATTTTTGTTTCCACAAAAGTCAATCAAGAATCAAGGTAAGCCTTTTTTGAATTGATCACTAACAGGGATGATTTTTATATATAGGTCCCTCCTGGCACAGGAAGTCTTCCCCAGCAAATAAATCTTACTAGGGAATTCTTCCCCAGCAGAAGATGTTTTGCTAAAGGATATTACTTCACTTCCTAGTAGCAGAATTAGATCCAGGGGCATCCCCCCACCAATCCAGGGGCACTCCCTACCAATCTAGGGGAATCCCCCCACTTCCTAGTAGCAGAATTAGATCCAAGGGCATTCCCACCACCAATCTAAGGGCATCCACCCACTTCCTAGTAGCGAAATCAGATTTAGGAGCATCCCCCCACCAATCTAGGGGCATCCCCCCACTAATCTAGGGGAATCCCCTCACTTCCCAATAGTAGAATTAGATCTAGGGGCACCCCCCCTCTGACCTGGGGTCACCCACCCTAAGGGCATTCCCCAGCAGCAAAATAAGCAACGATCGAGCCAAACATGTGTGGGAACTCAGTGTTTCCCACACATGGTTTTTGGTTTATCTAATCCACACTTCTTCATTCTTAATTGTAGGGGAAAAATATTTTTGTTTTTACATAAGTCAATTAAGAATAAAGAAGAATCCGCCTTAGGAAAGGGATATATGTTCCCCAGTAGAGTTACGAGGGATATACACGGTAGCAAAAGGAAAGTCATCTGCCTTAGGAAAGGGATATGCATAGTAGCAAAAGGAAAGTCATCCGCCTCAGGAAAGGGATACACATTGGCAATGAAAGTCATCTGCCTCTGTAAAGGGATACATCGGTCAGGAAAGTCATCCATCTCAAGAAAGGGATACGCATTGGCAAGGAAAGTCATCTGCCTCAGGAAAGGGATACATCAGTCAAGAAAGTCATCCACCTCAAGAAAGGGGCCCCTGGGAAAAGAGTTCACCTTGAGAAAGGAACTCGCCCATGCCATCACATCAGGTATAATTTCTAAACCCTGGCTCACATCATGAGATCATACAAATTTGTATCTGCGATGATCCCATGAAGGGTAGTCTTTGACCACTGGATTTTAACGATCCTTCTCTCGAAAATATGATGAGAGCTATATGATGCAATGTCTTTCAGTTGTTATCCATCAGGGGTGTTCCTACTACTACAGAGTTAAGTTTGGCCAGAATTTAGAGACCTAGTCTGCCTTTAGAGACCCATATGGGCACAACCTGGTGGTACAGATCCACCAGGGCACTCGTATGGGTCATCCCCTCCATACGCCTGGTGGGGACACGTACGAGTCCCCTAGTACCCATAAGGGTGGGGGCCTACCCATATGGGTTCTCTTATTGCCTAAACAGGCTATTTTGGAAGGATTTCCTTTCCTATTTTGGGAAAAGGCAGGTCTTAAACGTGATTTATTACATTCAAGCCTCCTCCCCCCTATAACAAGAACACTTCTCTTCACATTTTACACACATACATTCTTCATAAAAAAATTATACTAAAATTCTAGCAATTTCTATAGGTATAGAAAAGTTAAAGAGGGGGTATATGAGATATAAAATAGGGAGAAAACCCTTCTTTTGCGGTTTTATCCACATTTTATTCATTCCTATCTTCTTTTATTAGGGTTTAGGGGAGGTTCTGTCCACACAAATACTCACCTAAATAGTCTTATTCCATCTACTTTGGCCAGGCTCTCTCAACAGTAAAGGGATCACCTCAAAGTGGATACACGTCAAAATGGTAACGCTCCTGAGTTTCAAAGAGACTCGCATCTGAGTTATTTCGTTATTATTATTACTTGTTATTTCTATAACCTTTATTGCTTTCATTTCTTGTTTTAGGTCTGGTCCTAACACGTATGAGCTTTGTTAGCACCACATATCCCCAAGGATATCAATTAGGTGTCCTATACTCATACGGAAGGAAATCCCTCTTTATTTTATTCTTCTGCCATCAATCTATTGATCTGAAATCTGTAACCTGACTGAACTAAAATTTTGCCTGGGAATAGTAAGGACCCATATGGGTATACCGCACCCGTACTAGTCCTCCCTCATACCCGTACGGGTACTCCCCCCCATCCGTATGGGTTCCAGCCCCTAGGCAGAACCCCAAACTCATTTTTAATTAATTAAAATCAACCAAACTCACCATTTGCCATGCGATCATTTTCACTAATAATCTGGTAAATCAATCCACGAAAGTTAAAATGTGTTTTCACAATAAGATACGTTGAAGTGCTGGTTTATAGTGTGCTATAAACTGTGCTAACGTCTGTGGATGCAGGGGAATTTATTTTCATTTTGTTTTATAACTTAGAACAAATGAATAGGTTCTCTTTGCAATTTCCCCCATTTTCCCACGGTTGTAATTTTTATCCCCCTATTTATTACTTGTGCTTTACTGTAATATGTAAATGCATGTAACTAGTGTGGAAGTGTGTAGAAATAGGATTTCTGTGATAATTCCAATGATGAAAAATAAAATAGTTTTATGTGGTGAATGTAATTTTGAATTAATTAAATGAGAAATAAGTGACTCATCCGATACCCGAATCTCTGATCCAATAGATACGAGTCTCCTACCCAGAGGGAACCGTACCAAAACTTTTTACCTAGTAGATAACTTAGGTGGCGACTCTATCAATTGTATCGAGATTTGAGTCTCGATTCTTTTATTCATTAAAATTGGCTTATTTGCGAACTATAACTAAAAATGTTTTGTCACGCTTAAATCTAACTAAACCACTAGTGGGCCCCGACTCTCACACAGGCGCCAAGGGAGACCCATACATCATCGATACCTCACAATAACATTTAAGGACCTTACCAAGGTTATTGGGACATGACTTGAAAGAGTCACCATACACTATAAAATTTTCCATGTAGAGTTCAATGATGCTCTTAACGTAATCAGAAAAAGTACTCACCATACACCTCTAGAATGTAGTGAAAACATTGTAGAGACCAAAAGGCATCCGTCTGTAAGCAAAGGTGCCAAAGGGACACATAAAATTTATCTTCTGTTGATCTTCTAGTGCCACCGGGATCGGATAAAATCCTGATAGTCTATCGAGATAGCAGTAGCATTTGATCGATGAATGGCAGTTGGAAATGGTCCTTCTATATTGTGGCGTTCAGCTTGCGATAATCAATATAGACCCTCCATCAGTTCTGAACTCTCATCAGAACCAGTTCTCCTACTTCATTTATTATCACTGTGATCCTTGTCTTCTTAGGGATAACTTGCACGGTGCTAACCCACTCACTATCAAAGTTAGGGTAAATGAGGTTAGCCTCTATGAGCTTGATCACTTCCATCTTCACAACTTCCATCATAGGAGGATTGAGTCTCCTTTATGGTTATCTACAGGTCTTGGTGTTCTCCGCTAGCTTGATTTTATGCATGTAAGTGGTAGGTATAATCCCCTTAATATCAGCTATAGTCCACCCAATTGCCTTCTTGTGTTGCTGGAGCAATGAGACCAGCTGCTTCCTTCATCGGGACTCAACTTACTAGAAATGATCACTAGGAGCATATCATTGTCCCCCAAGAATGTATACTTGAGGTGACTTGGTAGACTTTTCAGTTCAAGCTCCGGTGGTTGAATAATGGAAGGAGTGAGCTTCTAGAAAGGTGGTAGACTAAGTTTTGGTCCTGGTCTCATTATTGGTTGAGGTGTATCAAGACTGTGGATAGCCTTTTTCACATTCTTGTCAAATTCAGTATCATCGAGACTCTTAGTAGCAAGTGCTTTGTTCAGCGAGTCCAGATACTTGTTTAAGAGATTGAGCCCAAAAATTTATTGAATAACGGGATCATGACTATCAATGCTGCATAGGCTCAAATCTTCTTCTAGGGTCTTCATCATTATATACATTGAATGTGGCTACTTCCCCATTGAATTCTATAGTGAGAGAACCATCGTGTACAACGATCTTGGTCCTCAGTGCTTAAGAATGGTCTCCCTAATAGCAAATTTGAGTCCCCTTCTTATATGCATCACACATATCAAGAACATAATAGTCAGTGTGAAAAACAAAATCATTTACCTTGACCAATACGTCATCCAAAATTCCCTTTAGGCAGACAATAGAGCGATCTACAAGCTGCAAGACTATCCTAGTCTCCTTGAGAGGCATGTTGTGGTTAGCTAATATCTACTGTTAGATAGAGGAAGGCATGACATTCATAGATGCACCTATATCATACATAGCCTTTTGAATTCCAACATGGCCTATGTTGTAGTTGATTGCGAACATTCCCTGGTCCTTCAGTTTATGGGGTAACTTGATTTGGATCACGGTAGAGACATTTTCCCCTATCACGACCTTGTCTAGGTCATGCTACTTCTTTTTTTGGTGAACAACTCCTTTAGGAATTTCATATATTTTAATATCTCCTTGATCACATTGAGTAGTGGGATGTTGATCTCGACTTTCCTCAAGGTCTCAAAGATTTCCTTGTCTTCTCTTATTTTCTTGGACTTAGCTAGTCTCTCTGGAAAAGGAGACCTGGTCTCAGTGGAAACCATTGGTTTATCCTCATCAATAGGGATCTGAATGATTTCCTCTTCTAATTCAGCTCTCGGTGGCTCTAACTGGACCACTTTTTCATTCCTCAGTGTGACCACGCTGACATTCTCCCTGTGATTGTCCTCCATTTGTGATGGAAGTCTCCCCATGTTTTCAATTTTGGAGAGAGTGCTAGCTATCTAGGCCATCTGTTTTTCCATGTTTGAGAAGTTACCTTATAGTCCTTGTATCCAATCGTATACTAGTTCAAACTATTTATTCGAACCCTTAGCAAGAAAGGTGAAAAGCTCAAAGGGATTCTGCTATGGTTTCTGAGGTGGGTTGTGCTGGATCTATTGAGGAGATCTTAATATGACCACGTTCTGCTAATTTCTCAAAACGAGCTGGTTCTTATGGTTGCTAGCGGTCATTATTCCTCTATACGTGTTCTGGTCGATCTCTCCATCCTATCTGATTTCTCTATAGTGGTGGAATATAGGGCTTTTTGGTCACAGGACTACCATAGTTACTATAGTTATCATAGTTTCCATAGTCACCATAGCTCCCCATGTCATTGACTTGTTCAAATTCAGGGTCTCCAATGCGAGGGCATTCTTAAGTGGCATGGGTGGTCTTCTTGCAAAGTTCGCACTCCTTTGCGACCTTGGTATGGATAGCTATCTTATGCTCGAGCTCAATGAGACTCTCTAATTTATCATTGAGATCACAAGAACTGATCCCATTTATTGCTTTTGAAGTAGATCTTCCCTCACGATCACCAAACTGTTGAGTGGTTTCTGCATAGTCCTGATGAGATCCCAAGCTTGGGTTGGGGTTGTCGGTCCCTATACATACGAGTCAATGACTCACTAGGTAAAAATAAAACTTTTTCACGATAAGTAAGAACTCTGGATAAATAGGTTAGCGGACAGAGTAAAACAGAGTTAAGCTTCAACTAAGGCATACACACAAGGATTTATATTAGTTCAACAACCTGTGCCTAATCTAGTCCCAAGAGTGTCTTGGTGCTAATACACTAATCAACTCTATTACCCTAGGTAGAGAAGCCTTTCACAAGAGTGTCCCTATTACAGAAAGTACCCACTAAGCTGTAATCACTCATCCGCTGAGCAGAATACCCTCTTCTACCCGCAGCTCAACAGAGTCTAAACAAGAGTTGGATTCAACTTATAGAAATATTGATCTAGGTACAAATAATTAGATATTACAGTTTTATTGATCTAATTTGTTCTCTCTTATTGTAAAGCTAATTCTCACTGAGTGGTTGATTTCTTTGATTGAATCTCTTTAGAGCTTGTAAATTGACAAAGTTTAGCTTTTTAGAAATTTAGGTGTATTCACCAACTTCTAACACTTGCATTCTTGCTCCTTTTATGGATGAAATCAAGAATGTAGCCATTGAACTTGCTTTGGCATCTTCTGAAATTGACAGCTCATCTATTCACCTGTTGCTTCTTCAAATCGATCTGTTAGAAGATAGAATCACACCGTTGTGAGATAGAAAATAATCCGTTAGGAATAAATTGAGATTCGAGCCTCAATTTGAATTCTTTGATGTTTGATGCCAGTCTTTTGTTAGAGAGAACTTGCGCTGACTTGCTATGTGTCATCTTCCTATTCCTTCTGGTAATCTGATAGTTTGTAGAGCGCGCGATACTATGTTGTTGACCTACAGAAATTCCCAATTTGGCAAATCAATTTTTGTAGCTTGATTCTTGAAGACTTTGTCTTTTTCTTCATAAACTTTAGTCTTGTCAGGGCATTAACTCTTGTTGTCTTCGTCTCATTAATGTTCTCCAAAAAGCAGCACTAATAGCAAAGATTCCATTTTTCCTTAAATGGAAAATTCAGTGCCATTGAGTAAAGTAAAGTAACTCAGCAAAAGATTGAAAATTATGCACAGGTTAAGACAATCTAAACATCAAGTGCTGAATGAACAGTTACTAGTCAGCGACTAAGTAAACATCTCAACTCAAAAATAACTCAGAGTTAAAACCAAATAGCTAGGTCAGTGGAGAATTAACATTCTACCACGAATTCAATTACTCACATATAACCATAGGTTATTTATTTTAACCTTATTATTGATTTAATTAATTATAACTTAATTGATATGATCAAAACTTAGGCACTACTAAGTCATCCACTGAGTTACTCTTCCTTTGTGCTGGGTTCAACAATCTCCCCCATTTTAATCAATGGCAATTAATTGAGCAAGAAATTAAATCAATAAGATATTTAGATCAGAGTTACCTCAATTGAATGTTTGATATATCATTGTTCAGCATCTTTATTTGACTCAGAGTGAATGCTAACTCCCCGAAAATTCTGGATTCCTCTTAGGTCAGCATTCCTCAAAACTTCTTATATTTTTCTGCTAGGTCAGTCACAAATACATATAGCAGAAAATATAAGAAGTTAAGAAGTTCTTAACTTAGAATAGAAAGAGTATCCTTTATATATAAATAGCTTAAGTACAGGTAAGAGATAGTTATGTATACTAAGTTATACAATGAAACTCTAAGGATTACAGGGGTATCCCCCCATTTTCTAGTATTGAAATCAGATCCAGGGGCACTCCCTACCAATCTAGGGGAATCCCCCCACTTCCTAGTAGCAGAATTAGATCCAAGGGCATTCCCCCCACCAATCTAAGGACATCCACCCACTTCCTAGTAGCGAAATTAGATTTAGGAGCATCCCCCCACCAATCTAGGGGCATCCCCCCACTAATCTAGGGGAATCCCCTCACTTCCCATTAGTAGAATTAGATCTAGGGGAACCCCCCCTGTGACCTGGGGTCACCCACCCTAAGGGCATTCCCCAGCAGCAAAATAAGCAACGATCGAGCCAAACATGTGTGGGAACTCGGTGTTTCCCACACATGGTTTTTAGTTTATCTAATCCACACTTCTTCATTCTTAATTGTAGGGGAAAAATATTTTTGTTTTTACATAAGTCAATTAAGAATAAAGAAGAATCCACCTTAGGAAAGGGATATATGTTCCCCAGTAGAGTTATGAGGGATATACACGGTAGCAAAAGGAAAGTCATCTGCCTCAGGAAAGGGATATGCATAGTAGCAAAAGGAAAGTCATCCGCCTCAGGAAAGGGATACACATTGGCAATGAAAGTCATCTGCCTCTGTAAAGGGATACATCGGTCAGGAAAGTCATCCATCTCAAGAAAGGGATACGCATTGGCAGGGAAAGTCATCTGCCTCAGGAAAGGGATACATCAGTCAAGAAAGTCATCCACCTCAAGAAAGGGGCCCCTGGGAAAAGAGTTCACCTTGAGAAAGGAACTCGCCCATGCCATCACATCAAGTATAATTTCTAAACCCTGGCTCACATCATGAGATCATACAAATTCGTATCTGCGATGATCCCAAGAAGGGTAGTCTTTGACCACTGGATTTTAACGATCCTTCTCTCAAAAATATGATGAGAGCTATATGATGCAAAGTCTTTCAGGTGTTATCCATCAGGGGTGTACCTACTACTACAGAGTTAAGTTTGGCCAGAATTTAGAGACCTAGTCTGCCTTTAGGGACCCATATGGGCACAACCTGGTGGTACAGATCCACCAGGGCACTCGTATGGGTCATCCCCTCCCTACGCCTAGTGGGGACACGTACGAGTCCCCTAGTACCCATAAGGGTGGGGGCCTACCCATATGGGTTCTCTTATTGCCTAAACAGGCTATTTTGGAAGGATTTCCTTTCCTATTTTGGGAAAAGGCAGGTCTTAAACGTAATTTATTGCGTTCAGGCCTCCTCCCACCTATAACAAGAACACTTCTCTTCACATTTTACACACATACATTCTTCAGAAAAAAATTATACTAAAATTCTAGCAATTTCTATAGGTATAGAAAAGTTAAAGAGGGGGGGTATAGGAGATATAAAATAGGGAGAAAACCCTTCTTTTGAGGTTTTATCCACATTTTATTCATTCCTATCTTCTTTTATTAGGGTTTAGGGGAGGTTCTGTCCACACAAATACTCACCTAAATAGTCTTATTCCATCTACTTTGGCCAAGCTCTCTCAACAGTAAAGGGATCACCTCAAAGTGGATACACGTCAAAATGGTAACGCTCCTGAGTTTCAAAGAGACTCGCATCTGAGTTATTTCGTTATTATTATTACTTGTTATTTCTATAACCTTTATTACTTTCATTTCTTGTTTTAGGTCTGGTCCTAACACGTATGAGCTTTGTTAGCACCACATATCCCCAAGGATATCAATTAGGTGTCCTATACTCATACGGAAGGAAATCCCTCTTTATTTTATTCTTCTGCCATCAATCTATTGATCTGAAATCTGTAACCTGACTGAACTCAAATTTTGCCTGGGAATAGAAAGGACCCATATAGGTATACTGCACCCGTACTAGTCCTCCCTCATACCCGTACGGGTACTCCCCCCCATCCGTACGGGTTCCAGCCCTCGGCAGAACCCCAAACTCATTTTTAATTAATTAAAATCAACCTAACTCACCATTTGCCATGCGATCATTTTCGCTAATAATCTGGTAAATCAATCCACGAAAGTTAAAGTGTGTTTTCACAACAAGATACGTTGAAGTGCTGGTTTATGGTGTGCTATAAACTGTGCTAACGTCTGTGGATGCAGGGGAATTTATTTTCATTTTGTTTTATAACTTAGAACAAATGTATAGGTTCTCTTTGCAATTTCCCCCATTTTCCCACGGTTGTAATTTTTATCCCCCTATTTATTACTTGTGCTTTATTGTAATATGTAAATGCATGTAACTAGTGTGGAAGAGTGTAGAAATAGGATTTCTGTGATAATTCCAATGATGAAAAATAAAATGGTTTTATGTGGTGAATGTAATTTTAAATCAATTAAATGAGAAATAAGTGACTCATCCGATACCCGAATCTCTGATCCAATAGATACGAGTCTCCTACCCAGAGGGAACCGTACCAAAACTCTTTACCAAGTAGATAACTTAGGTGGCGACTTTATCAATTGTATCGAGATTTGAGTCTCGATTCTTTTATTCATTAAAATTGGCTTATTTGCGAACTATAACTAAAAATGTTTTGTCACGCTTAAATCTAACTAAACCACTAGTGGGCCCTGACTCTCACACAGGCGCCAAGGGAGACCCATACATCATCGATACCTCACAATAACATTTAAGGACCTTACCAAGGTTATTGGGACATTACTTGTAAGAGTCACCATACACTATAAAATTTTCCATGTAGAGTTCAATGATGCTCTTATCGTAATCAGAAAAAATACTCACCATACACCTCTAGAATGTAGCGAAAGCATTGCAGAGACCAAAAGGCATCCGTCTGTAAGCAAAGGTGCCAAAGGGACACATAAAATTTATCTTCTCTTGATCTTCTAGTGCCACCGGGATCGGATAAAATCTTGATAGTCCATCGAGATAGCAGTAGCATTTGATCGATGAACGGCAGTTGGAAATGGTCCTTCTATATTGTGGCGTTCAGCTTGCGATAATCAATATAGACCCTCCATCAGTTCTGTACTCTCATCAGAACCAGTTCTCCTACTTCATTTATTATCACTGTGATCCTTGTCTTCTTAGGGATAACTTGCACGGTGCTAACCCACTCACTATCAGAGTTAGGGTAAATGAGGTTAGCCTCTATGAGCTTGATCACTTCCTTCTTCACAACTTCCATCATAGGAGGATTGAGTCTCCTTTAAGGTTATCTACAGGTCTTGGTGTTCTCCGCTAGCTTGATTTTATGCATGTAAGTGGTAGGTATAATCCCCTTAATATCAGCTATAGTCCACCCAATTGCCTCCTTGTGTTGCTGGAGCAATAAGACCAGCTACTTCCTTCATCGGGACTCAACTTACAGGAAATGATCACTAGGAGCATATCATTATCCCCCAAGAATGTATACTTGAGGTGACTTAGTAGACTTTTCAGTTCAAGCTCCGGTGGTTGAATAATGGAAGGAGTGAGCTTCTAGAAAGGTGGTAGACCAAGTTTTGGTCCTGGTCTCATTGTTGGTTGAGGTGTATCAAGACTGTAGATAGCCTTTTTCACATTCTTGTCAAATTCAGTATCATCGAGACTCTCGGTAGCAAGTGCTTTGTTCAGCGAGTCCAGATACTTGTTTAAGAGATTGAGCCCAAAAATTTATTGAATAACGAGATCAAGACTATCAATGCTGCATAGGCTCAAATCTTCTTCTAGGGTCTTCATAGCACCATATACATTGAATGTGGCTACTTCCCCATTGAATTCTATAGTGAGAGAACCATCGTGTACAACGATCTTGGCCCTCAGTGCTTAAGAATGGTCTCCCTAATAGCAAATTTGAGTCCCCTTCTTATATGCATCACACATATCAAGAACATAATAGTCAGTGTGAAAAATAAAATCATTTACCTTGACCAATACGTCTTCTAAAATTCCCTTTAGGCAGATAATAGAGCGATATGCAAGCTGCAAGACTATCCTAGTCTCCTTGAGAGGCATGTTGTGGTTGGCTAATTTCTACTGGTAGATAGAGGAAGGCATGACATTCATAGATGCACCTATATCACACATAGCCCTTTGAATTCCAACATGGCCTATGTTGTAGTTGATTGCGAACATTCCCCGGTCCTTCAGTTTAAGGGGTAACTTGATTTGGATCACGGTAGGGACATTTTCCCCTATCACGACCTTGTCTAGGTCATGCTACTTCTTTTTTTGGTGAACAACTCTTTGAGGAATTTCGTATATTTTAATATCTCCTTGATCACATTGAGTAGTGGGATGTTGATCTCGACTTTCCTCAAGGTCTCAAAGATTTCCTTGTCTTCTCTTATTTTCTTGGACTTAGCTAGTCTCTCTGGAAAAGGAGACCTGGTCTCAGTGGAAACCACTGGTTTATCCTCATCAATAGGGATCTGAATGATTTCCTCTTCTAATTCAGCTCTCGGTGGCTCTAACTGGACCTCGTTTTCATTCCTCAGTGTGATCACGCTGACATTCTCCCCATGATTGTCCTCCATTTGTGATAGAAGTCTCCCCATGTTTTCAATTTTGGAGAGAGTGCTAGCTATCTAGGCCATCTGTTTTTCCATGTTTGAGAAGTTACCTTATAGTCCTTGTATCCAATCATATACTAGTTCAAACTATTTATTCGAACCCTTAGTAAGAAAGGTGAAAAGCTCAAAGGGATTCTGCTGTGGTTTCTGAGGTGGGTTGTGCTGGATCTATTGAGGAGATCTCAATATGACCATGTTCTGCTAATTTCTCAAAACGAGCTGGTTCTTATGGTTGCTAGCGGTCATTATTCCCCTATACGAGTGCTGGTCGATCTCTCCATCCTATCTGATTTCTCTATAGTGGTGGAATATAGGGCTTTTTGGTCACAGGACTACCATAGTTACTATAGTTATCATAGTTTCCATAGTCACCATAGCTCCATATGTCATTGACTTGTTCAAATTCAGGGTCTCCAATGCGAGGGCATTCTTAAGTGGCATGGGTGGTCTTCTTGCAAAGTTCGCACTCCTTTGCGACCTTGGTATGGATAGCTATCTTATGCACGAGCTCAGTGAGACTCTCTAATTTATCATTGAGATCACAAGAACTGATCCCATTGATTGCTTTTGAAGTAGATCTTCCCTCACGATCACCAAACTATTGAGTGGTTTCTGCATAGTCCTGATGAGATCCCAAGCTTGGGTTGGGGTTATCGGTCCCTATACATACGAGTCAATGACTCACTAGGTAAAAATAAAACTTTTTCATGATAAGTAAGAACTCTGGATAAATAGGTTAGCGGACAGAGTAAACCAGAGTAAAGCTTCAACTAAGGCATACACACAAGGATTTATATTAGTTCGATAACCTGTGCCTAATCTAGTCCCAAGAGTGTCTTGGTGTTAATACACTAATCAACTCTATTACCCTAGATGGAGAAGCCTTTCACAAGAGTATCCCTATTATAGAAAGTACCCTCTAAGCTGTAATCACTCATCCGCTGAGCAGAATACCCTCTTCTACCCGCAGCTCAACAGAGTCTAAACAAGAGTTGGATTCAACTTATAGAAATGTTGATCTAGGTACAAATAATTAGATATTACAATTTTATTGATCTAATTTGTTCTCTCTTATTGTAAAGCTAATTCTCACTGAGTGGTTGATTTCTTTGATTGAATCTCTTTAGAGCTTGTAAATTGACAAAGTTTAGCTTTTTAGAAATTTAGGTGTATTCACCAAGTTCTAACACTTGCATTCTTGCTCCTTTTATGGATGAAATCAAGAATGTAGCCATTAAACTTGCTTTGGCATCTTCTGAAATTGACAGCTCATCTATTCACCTGTTGCTTCTTCAAATCGATCTGTTAGAAGATAGAATCACACCGTTGAGAGATAGAAAATAATCCGTTAGGAACAAATTGAGATTCGAGCCTCAATTTGAATTCTTTGATGTTTGATGCCAGTCTTTTGTTAGAGAGAACTTGCGCTGACTTGCTATGTGTCATCTTCCTATTCCTTCTGGTAATCTGATAGTTTGTAGAGCGCGCGATACTATGTTGTTGACCTACAGAAATTCCCAATTTGGCAAATCAATTTTTGTAGCTTGATTCTTGAAGACTTTGTCTTTTTCTTCATAAACTTGAGTCTTGTCAGGGCATTAATTCTTGTTGTCTTTGTCTCATTAATGTTCGCCAAAAAGCAGCACTAATAGCAAAGATTCAATTTTTCCTTAAATGGAATATTCAGTGCCATTGAGTAAAGTAAAGTAACTCAGCAAAAGATTGAAAATTATGCACAGGTTAAGACAATCTAAACATCAAGTGCTGAATGAACAGTTACTAGTCAGCGACTAAGTAAACATCTCAACTCAAAAATAACTCAGAGTTAAAACTAAATAGCTAGGTCAGTGGAGAATTAACATTCTACCACGAATTCAATTACTCACATATAACCATAGGTTATTTATTTTAACCTTATTATTGATTTAATTAATTATTACTTAATTGATATGATCAAAACTTAAGCACTACTAAGTCATTCACTGAGTTACTCTTCCTTTGTGCTGGGTTCAACAATCTCCCCCATTTTAATCAATGGCAATTAATTGAGCAAGAAATTAAATCAATAAGATATTTAGATCAGAGTTACCTCAATTGAATGTTTGATATATCATTATTCAGCATCTTTATTTGACTCAGAGTGAATGCTAACTCCCCGAAAATTCTGGATTCCTCTTAGGTCAGCATTCCTCAAAACTTCTTATATTTTTCTGCAAGGTCAGTAACAAATATATATAGCAGAAAATATAAGAAGTTAAGAAGTTCTTAACTTAGAATAGAAAGAGTATCCTTTATATATAAATAGCTTAAGTACAGGTAAGAGATAGTTATGTATACTAAGTTATACAATGAAACTCTAAGGATTACAGGGGCATCCCCCCATTTTCTAGTATTGAAATCAGATCCAGGGGCACTCCCTACCAATCTAGGGGAATCCCCCCACTTCCTAGTAGCAGAATTAGATCCAAGGGCATTCCCCCCACCAATCTAAGGGCATCCACCCACTTCCTAGTAGCGAAATCAGATTTAGGAGCATCTCCCCACCAATCTAGGGGCATCCCCCCACTAATCTAGGGGAATCCCCTCACTTCCCAATAGTAGAATTAGATCTAGGGGCACCCCCCCTCTGACCTGGGGTCACCCACCCTAAGGGCATTCCCCAGCAGCAAAATAAGCAACGATCGTGCCAAACATATGTGGGAACTCGGTGTTTCCCACACATGGTTTTTAGTTTATCTAATCCACACTTCTTCATTCTTAATTGTAGGGGAAAAATATTTTTGTTTTTACATAAGTCAATTAAGAATAAAAGAAGAATCCGCCTTAGGAAAGGGATATATGTTCACCGGTAGAGTTACGAGGGATATATACGGTAGCAAAAGGAAAGTCATCTGCCTCAGGAAAGGGATATGCATAGTAGCAAAAGGAAAGTCATCCACCTCAGGAAAGGGATACACATTGGCAATGAAAGTCATCTGCCTCTGTAAAGGGATACATCGGTCAGGAAGGTCATCCATCTCAAGAAAGGGATATGCATTGGCAAGGAAAGTCATCTGCCTCAGGAAAGGGATACATCAGTCAAGAAAGTCATCCACCTCAAGAAAGGGGCCCCTGGGAAAAGAGTTCACCTTGAGAAAGGAACTCGCCCATGCCATCACATCAGGTATAATTTCTAAACCCTGGCTCACATCATGAGATCATACAAATTCGTATCTGCGATGATCCCATGAAGGGTAGTCTTTGACCACTGGATTTTAACGATCCTTCTCTCGAAAATATGATGAGAGCTATATGATGCAATGTCTTTCAGGTGTTATCCATTAGGGGTGTTCCTACTACTACAGAGTTAAGTTTGGCCAGAATTTAGAGACCTAGTCTGCCTTTAGGGACCCATATGGGCACAACCTGGTGGTACAGATCCACCAGGGCACTCGTATGGGTCATCCCCTCCATACGCCTGGTGGGGACACGTACGAGTCCCCTATTACCCATAAGGGTTGGGGCCTACCTATATGGGTTCTCTTATTGCCTAAACAGGCTATTTTGGAAGGATTTCCTTTCCTATTTTAGGAAAAGGCAGGTCTTAAACGTGATTTATTGCGTTCAGGCCTCCTCCCACCTATAACAAGAACACTTCTCTTCACATTTTACACACGTACATTCTTCATAAAAAAATTATACTAAAATTCTAGCAATTTCTATAGGTATAGAAAAGTTAAAGAGGGGGTATAGGAGATATAAAATAGGGAGAAAACCCTTCTTTTGAGGTTTTATCCACATTTTATTCATTCTTATCTTCTTTTATTAGGGTTTAGGGGAGGTTCTGTCCATACAAATACTCACCTAAATAGTCTTATTCCATCTACTTTGGCTAGGCTCTCTCAACAGTAAAGGGATCACCTCAAAGTGGATACACGTCAAAATGGTAACGCTCCTGAGTTTCAAAGAGACTCGCATCTGAGTTATTTCGTTATTATTATTACTTGTTATTTCTATAACCTTTATTGCTTTCATTTCTTGTTTTAGGTCTGGTCCTAACACGTATAAGCTTTGTTAGCACCACATATCCCCAAGGATATCAATTAGGTGTCCTATACTCATACGGAAGGAAATCCCTCTTTATTTTATTCTGCTGGCATCAATCTATTGATCTGAAATCTGTAACCTGACAGAACTAAAATTTTGCCAGGGAATAGAAAGGACCCATATGGGTATACCGCACCCGTACTAGTCCTCCCTCATACCCGTACGGGTACTCCCCCCCATCCGTATGGGTTCCAGCCCCTAGGCAAAACCCCAAACTCATTTTTAATTAATTAAAATCAACCTAACTAACCATTTGCCATGCGATCATTTTCACTAATAATCTGGTAAATCAATCCACGAAAGTTAAAATGTGTTTTCACAACAAGATACGTTGAAGTGCTGGTTTATGGTGTGCTATAAATTGTGCTAACATCTGTGGATGCAGGGGAATTTATTTTCATTTTGTTTTATAACTTAGAACAAATGTATAGGTTCTCTTTGCAATTTCCCCCATTTTCCCACGGTTGTAATTTTTATCCCCCTATTTATTACTTGTGCTTTATTGTAATATGTAAATGCATGTAACTAGTGTGGAAGAGTGTAGAAATAGGATTTCTGTGATAATTCCAACGATGAAAAATAAAATGGTTTTATGTGGTGAATGTAATTTTGAATCAATTAAATGAGAAATAAGTGACTCATCCGATACCCGAATCTCTGATCCAATAGATACGAGTCTCCTACCCAGAGGGAACCGTACCAAAACTCTTTACCAAGTAGATAACTTAGGTGGCGACTCTATCAATTGTATCGAGATTTGAGTCTCGATTCTTTTATTCATCAAAATTGGCTTATTTGCGAACTATAACTAAAAATGTTTTGTCACGCTTAAATCTAACTAAACCACTAGTTGGCCCCGACTCTCACACAGGCGCCAAGGGAGACCCATACATCATCGATACCTCACAATAACATTTAAGGACCTTACCAAGGTTATTGGGACATGACTTGAAAGAGTCACCATACACTATAAAATTTTCCATGTAGAATTCAATGATGCTCTTAACGTAATCAGAAAAAATACTCACCATACACCTCTAGAATGTAGCGAAAGCATTGCAGAGACCAAAAGTCATCCGTCTGTAAGCAAAGGTGCCAAAGGGACACATAAAATTTATCTTCTCTTGATCTTCTAGTGCCACCGGGATCGGATAAAATCCTGATAGTCCATCGAGATAGCAGTAGCAATTGATCGATGAATGGCAGTTGGAAATGGTCCTTCTATATTATGGTGTTCAGCTTGCGATAATCAATATAGACCCTCCATCAGTTCTGTACTCTCATCAGAACCAGTTCTCCTACTTCATTTATTATCACTGTGATCTATGTCTTCTTAGGGATAACTTGCACGGTGCTAACCCACTCACTATCAGAGTTAGGGTAAATGAGGTTAGCCTCTATGAGCTTGATCACTTCCTTCTTCACAACTTCCATCATAGGAGGATTGAGTCTCCTTTATGGTTATCTACAGGTCTTGGTGTTCTCCGCTAGCTTGATTTTATGCATGTAAGTGGTAGGTATAATCCCCTTAATATCAGCTATAGTCCACCCAATTGCCTCCATGTTTTGCTGGAGCAATGAGACCAGCTGCTTCCTTCATCGGGACTCAACTTACTGGAAATGATCACTAGGAGCATATCATTATCCCCCAAGAACGTATACTTGAGGTGACTTGGTAGACTTTCCAGTTCAAGCCCCGGTAGTTGAATAATGGAAGGAGTGAGCTTCTAGAAAGGTGGTAGACCAAGTTTTGGTCCTGGTCTCGTTGTTGGTTGAGGTGTATCAAGACTGTGGATAGCCTTTTTCACATTCTTGTCAAATTCGGTATCATCGAGACTCTCGGTAGTAAGTGCTTTGTTCAGCGAGTCCAGATACTTGTTTAAGAGATTGAGCCCAAAAATTTATTGAATAACGGGATCAAGACTATCAATGCTGCATAGGCTCAAATCTTCTTCTAGGATCTTCATAGCATCATATACATTGAATGTGGCTACTTCCCCATTGAATTCTATAGTGAGAGAACCATTGTGTACAACGATCTTGGTCCTTAGTGCTTAAGAATGGTCTCCCTAATAGCAAATTTGAGCCCCCTTCTTATATGCATCACACATATCAAGAACATAATAGTCAGTGTGAAAAACAAAATCATTTACCTTGACCAATACGTCTTCCAAAATTCCCTTTAGGCAGACAATAGAGCGATCTGCAAGCTGCAAGACTATCCTAGTCTCCTTGAGAGGCATGTTGTGGTTTGCTAATATCTACTGGTAGATAGAGGAAGGCATGACATTCATAGATGCACCTATATCACGCATAGCCCTTTGAATTCCAACATGGCCTATGTTGTAGTTGATTGCGAACATTCCCTGGTCCTTCAGTTTAAGGGGTAACGGTAGAGACATTTTCCCCTATCATGACCTTGTCTAGGTAATGCTACTTCTTTTTTTGGTGAACAACTCTTTGAGGAATTTCATATATTTTAATATCTCCTTGATCAC
Organism: Euphorbia pulcherrima; assembly: GCA_947683365.1. Lineage (NCBI taxonomy): Eukaryota > Viridiplantae > Streptophyta > Magnoliopsida > Malpighiales > Euphorbiaceae > Euphorbia > Euphorbia pulcherrima. Next base: position 30,549,121 of record CANTUS010000007.1, read on the forward strand.
ATTGAGTAGTGGGATGTTGATCTCGACTTTCCTCAAGGTCTCAAAGATTTCCTTGTCTTCTCTTATTTTCTTGGACTTAGCTAGTCTCTCTGGAAAAGGAGACCTGGTCTCAGTGGAAACCACTGGTTTATCCTCATCAATAGGGATCTGAATGATTTCCTCTTCTAATTTAGCTCTCGGTGGCTCTAACTGGACCACTTTTTCATTCCTCAGTGTGATCACGCTGACATTCTCCCTATGATTGTCCTCCATTTGTGATGGAAGTCTCCCCATGTTTTCAATTTTGGAGAGAGTGCTAGCTATCTAGGCCATCTGTTTTTCCATGTTTGAGAAGTTACCTTATAGTCCTTGTATCCAATCGTATACTAGTTCAAACTATTTATTCGAACCCTTAGCAAGAAAGGTGAAAAGCTCAAAGGGATTCTGCTGTGGTTTCTGAGGTGGGTTGTGCTGGATCTATTGAGGAGATCTCAATATGGCCATGTTCTGCTAATTTCTAAAAACGAGCTGGTTCTTATGGTTGCTAGCGGTCATTATTCCCCTAAACGAGTGCTGGTCGATCTCTCCATCCTATCTGATTTCTCTATAGTGGTGTAAAATAGGGCTTTTTGGTCACAGGACTACCATAGTTACTATAGTTATCATAGTTTCCATAGTCACCATAGCTCCCCATGTCATTGACTTGTTCAAATTCAGGGTCTCCAATGCAAGGGCATTCTTAAGTGGCATGGGTGGTCTTCTTGCAAAGTTCGCACTCCTTTTCGACCTTGGTATGGATAGCTATCTTATGCACGAGCTCAGTGAGACTCTCTAATTTATCATTGAGATCACAAGAACTGATCCCATTGATTGCTTTTGAAGTAGATCTTCCCTCACGATCACCAAACTGTTGAGTGGTTTCTGCATAGTCCTAATGAGATCCCAAGCTTGGGTTGGGGTTGTCGGTCCCTATACATACGAGTCAATGACTCACTAGGTAAAAATAAAACTTTTTCACGATAAGTAAGAACTCTGGATAAATAGGTTAGCGGGCAGAGTAAAACAGAGTAAAGCTTCAACTAAGGCATACATACAAGGATTTATATTAGTTCGACAACCTGTGCCTAATCTAGTCCCAAGAGTGTCTTGGTGTTAATACACTAATCAACTCTATTACCCTAGGTGGAGAAGCCTCCACAAGAGTGTCCCTATTACAGAAAGTACCCTCTAAGCTGTAATCACTCATCCACTGAGCAGAGTTGGATTCAACTTATAGAAATGTTGATCTAGGTACAAATAATTAGATATTAAAGTTTTACTGATCTAATTTGTTCTCTCTTATTGTAAAGCTAATTCTCTCTGAGTGGTTGCTTTCTTTGATTGAATCTCTTTAGAGCTTGTAAATTGACAAAGTTTAGCTTTTTAGAAATTTAGGTGTATTCACCAAGTTCTAACACTTGCATTCTTGCTCCTTTTATGGATGAAATCAAGAATGTAGCCATTGAACTTGCTTTGGCATCTTCTGAAATTGACAGCTCATCTATTCACCTGTTGCTTCTTCAAATCGCTCTGTTAGAAGATAGAATCACACCGTTGTGAGATAGAAAATAATCCGTTAGGAATAAATTGAGATTCGAGCCTCAATTTGAATTCTTTGATGTTTGATGCCAGTCTTCTGTTAGAGAGAACTTGCGCTGACTTGCTATGTGTCATCTTCCTATTCCTTCTGGTAATCTGATAGTTTGTAGAGCGTGCGATACTATGTTGTTGACCTACAGAAATTCCCAATTTGGCAAATCAATTTTTGTAGCTTGATTCTTGAAGACTTTGTCTTTTTCTTCATGAACTTGAGTCTTGTCAGGGCATTAATTCTTGTTGTCTTTGTCTCATTAATGTTCTCCAAAAAGCAGTACTAATAGCAAAGATTCCATTTTTCCTTAAATGGAAAATTCAGTGCCATTGAGTAAAGTAAAGTAACTCAGCAAAAGATTGAAAATTATGCACAGGTTAAGACAATCTAAACTTCAAGTGCTGAATGAACAGTTACTAGTCAGCGACTAAGTAAACATCTCAACTCAAAAATAACTCAGAGTTAAAACTAAATAGCTAGGTCAGTGGAGAATTAACATTTTACCACGAATTCAATAACTCACATATAACCATAGGTTATTTATTTTAACCTTATTATTGATTTAATTAATTATAACTTAATTGATATGATCAAAACTTAAGCACTACTAAGTCATCCACTGAGTTACTCTTCCTTTGTGCTGGGTTCAACAATCTCCCCCATTTTAATCAATGGCAATTAATTGAGCAAGAAATTAAATCAATAAGATATTTAGATCAGAGTTACCTCAATTGAATGTTTGATATATCATTGTTCAGCATCTTTATTTTACTCAGAGTGAATGCTAACTCCCCGAAAATTCTGGATTCCTCTTAGGTCAGCATTCCTCAAAACTTCTTATATTTTTCAGCAAGGTCAGTAACAAATACATATAGCAGAAAATAAAAGAAGTTAAGAAGTTCTTAACTTAGAATAGAAAGAGTATCCTTTATAAATAAATAGCTTAAGTACAGGTAAGAGATAGTTATGTATACTAAGTTATACAATGAAACTCTAAGGATTACAAAGCATTCTATTCTATTTTGGCAGGATTGGTCCTTGCAAATTATCATCTTTCTTCTCATATTCTTATTCAGCCCCTCTAGACTTCTTCTGCTTCAATGGCATTGGATCCTTGCCTTTCCTCTTCCTCAGCTCAGCAAATTCTTGTTCAACTCGTATGAGATTCTGGGATAGTTCAAAATTAAATTCAGTGATTCTAGCTTCGCCCTCTCTTACTGCCTGCTCACGCTTCTTACGATATTTCTCCCTCATTGCCATTGAATCCAAAATGGCTTGAGTTTGAACATTGAATGAGTTAATCGCCTTCTCAAACTGCTTCAGTTTTCCAAAGATGTCAGCTTGAAAGTTCTTTACAAGGGATTTATAAAATTTATGTAAAATGAAGTCATGTTCCCTTAGCCAAGAAAAGAGTGCCACAAGGTGCGAGACTAAGACTGATTCACTTTCAATTGCGCATCAAGCCCTCCCTTCAAAATCTATGTTAGGCTTGTTAGAGCTTTGGTTTGATTATTTTCTCACAACACCTTCTCAAGAAATGGTGTGCTTCTGATGTGAGAGGAAATCTGCTTGTGTACTTGATCAATTGCTTGACCATCATTAAAGACATCAATATGAATAGCTTTAATTTGATCTCGGATGTGACCAAGGTTTTGGTGAAGGGTAGGTTCTTGTTCAGCATCTGACACCATGATGTCACTACTCAGAGCGTCAGATATTTTAAGTCATTTAAGTGCATTCAAAATCCCTTCCTCGGAGGCCTTAACTCCCACTAAGATATCTTCCTTCATCTACTTCATCTCCTTGGATTTGCCTTGATTTCGTGTAACAACGGTGATTAGCGCGTTGAGAGCATCAATCACAACATCCATCTTGGTTGTGTTGGTGTCATTCTCCTTGCTTAAAATGTTATTTTCACTGAGCACAGCTTGCATCCCTTGCAAAAGTAGATTTAACTTGTCAATCAAGGAGTTTCTAAATTCCCTCTCCTCATTAACTACTCTGCAGTTGCTTTTATAGATCTTTTCCATTTTTCGCTTCAGCTCAGAAACCTCCATCTTCAAGTAATCAGCCTTCCTACCTGCAATGATTAAGATGGGCAAAGTATGGGACACTATTGACTTTGTCAGTGAGAATGCTATAGGAACTGACTTGAAATGAACCTTCATCTCTTGGACAGCTTCCATGAAACCCTACACTAGCTCAACAGCCTTTGTAATTCTCCTTAGCACTTCCTCAAACAATAATGATTTAGTAATTTCAGCATCAATCTCCTCATTTATCCTCAGTGCTAGAAATCTCTCTCTTCCAAACCTCCTTATATATCCCAAAAGAGCAACTTGGGGGTTGAATTAGGTTGGTTGTTGTGGTGGTTGAGGTGGTTGTTGTACATTAGGTATCTCTTCAAAAGTAGGACCTCTAATGACTGGTCCTTCTATCATTAGTCATTCATGAATAGGAGATCCTATAGGTGAAAGCAATGGGATTACGTTTAAGATGGCTAGTTGGTCAAAGTTTGTGGTTTGGTCAATGGTGGAAGTGGATGGTGTTTGGTTTTTCGAATTAGGTAAAGGTTGCATAGAGATTGGTGTAGGTGAGAGGGGTGTTTCAATGGATAGGTTGGGAATTAGGAATGGTTCTTCTTGGTTCTCTTTAGCCTTCTCCTTCTCAACACCTTTAACAAGTTGCTCACTGACCTGAGCTAAAGGTAACTGCTCAGTCAGCTGACCTTGTTGCACAACTATAGCTTCTTCCTTATCCTCGAGATCTCCAACTTCCTCATCAACCACCACCTTCATTTTCTTGAACAACCTTCTTCTTCTTTCCTTCTTCTCCTCCTTGGCTTCCTCAGCAGTCTAATTGACCTACTGGACTTCTTTATCATTAACATTAAACTCCACCGTCTGCACTTCATCATCTTCTTGTTCATCCTCACTTTCAATCCCTATCCAGAGCCCCAATTATCTCATTTACTACCTCTGGGATGGATTTATTAGAGAGACTGGCAATGCCTTTGTCATAGGCTTTCTCTACTTCTATCTTAGCCTAAGTAGCTGACTCATCAGCTTTCCTCTTCATCTCTCTTTCCAGCTCCTCCTGCTTCTTCCTTATCCTCTCAGCTTCAACTGCCTTTACTTTCTTGCTTCCTCTTCATTTTGGACTACGCTAGTCATTTTTTTACCATGAATTTCTTCATAGGCTGACCAACTTCAGGTACAGATGCTAATGTACCCGTCCATCCTTCAACTTTCTCTGTATATAGCCCTACATCATCACTTTTTCTCTTCTTCAATCTTTTGAGAGGCATCTCCTCCTTGAGCTCTTCTTCAACTTTCTTCTTATCTTTTTCTCCTTGGTAGTCAGCTATCTAGGCTTAACTTTCTTGGTTCCTTTAGAGAGTTTGGACTTTCTACGGATAGGTGTGACCAATGGATTAGAGCTAGCTGAGCTTTCCTTTTTCACTTCCATCTTGGGGTCTCTCTTGACCTCCTTTTTACTTTCCTTCTTCTCTGCATTCTCTCCTTCTTTCTTAGCCCTTAGCTTGGTTATCCTCTAAAGCTCTTTAGCCATAAATGCCTCAAGAGTCTGATCTTCATCCTCTTGCCTGATTGGTTTCATTGTCATTATAGCTTTTGGGTCCTTCACTTTAACCTCTCCCATCTTCAGCTTAATGTACTTGGTGTTCATGGGTCTTTCCCCATATTTTAAGCCATGAAAATGAGCATTACTGAGTATTTTGGATTCAATAACTTTAAGAACAATTCTACTCCTCTATGCCTATCTTTCAAGATCCAGTTGATAAGCCCTACAGATCTCCATAACAAGATGCCCATAAACCATGTGTTTGGACACCTTCAAAAATTTGTGTAGAATGGCCAATGGCTAGTTGATGCTCATTCCTTCCGTGAGAGCATAGACAAATACTCTCTCAAACTTAGAACAGCTTCTAGTAGAGGTAGTTTTTGGCAAAAGTACCTTAGTAACCAGCTTGTGGGCTTGCTATCCCTTCTTCGAGAATATGGAGACTATAAGTTCACCAGCCTTGTAGTCAGCGGGGAACTTCATAGTCCACTGATATATCCACATGTTCTTCATCCTTCACTGCCCGCATTCTCCAGCCTCTTTCTCTCATTTCAAAGAGATTTGTGATAAGTTTATGAGTCACATAATCTTTCCTCCCCATCATTGTTGTGATGAATGTATCCTTGAATCCTTTAACCATGTGGACACTATAGAAGAATCTTTTCATAATCTGCTCATAGCAGCCACTAGGTATTTCGAAAAACCCTCTTAGGCGGTTTTGGCACATCCACTTTCCAAATTGCTCGTCATTGGAGAAGTTTTGTATATCAATGGTGATAGGTTCTTCTGCTTCTACTCCTTCCTTCGTACACAACTCGGTTGATGTGTAAGTAGTTCCTACAGGAATAAATAGGTCTTCCATTTGACTAATTCCCACTCCTATTTATGCAAAATGATCAGCTGTTGTAACCTAACTAGTATTATCTTCATTCCTCATAAAAAGAGGTCTCTCAGAACTGGGTAAAGATGGTCTCCCTGAAGTACTCACCATTGGAATCACTTTGAAAGAAAATTAAAGAATTTGGGGATTTAGGAAGAAGATTACAGGAAAGGAATTTGGTAAAGTAACATCTCCTTCTTTTGTATGTCTCTTTAAATAGCCATAGACCCTTTGCCTGAGCCTACAAAGCTTACATGTATGACTTATAATCCATGGTTATAATTCAACGGTGAGATTTATCAATGGTTACAGTGAGATTAATGATCACACAAAACACGGAGTTTAAACGATTGAATGTGGCCTGCTACCGTTTCTATCAAGCTCAATTTTGAAAAAGAAGTCGGTGATAGTTTTAATGATGTATCCAAAATTCAAGCACAAAAAAGAATTACTTAACCTAATTCACGGAGCTCAGAGTGTGCCTTAGGTCCTTGGTCAGCTCCAGAATTGGTCTGCAGGAAATGAATTTCTTTAAATTGGATTGGACATTCCGATTAACTCCCTTAGAGTGTTGAATTGATCCTTTCCAATAGGCTTTGTGAATATGCCAGCTCACTGTTCTTCATTAGGAATGTACGTGAGCTTTACTTCTCCTTTTAACACATGATCCCTTATAAAGTGATGTCTAATATTGTATAAAGTGATGTCTAATATTGACATGCTTCATCCTGCTTTGTTAAATTGGATTCTTGGATAGGTCAGTTGCACTCTTGTTGTCACACATGACTTCAAGGCACTTAGACTTTATACCATAATCCTCTAATTGCTGCTTGATCCATAGTAGTTGTTCTACACAACTTCCTGTAGCCATGTACTCAGCCTCAGCAGTACTTAGAGCCATAGAAGTTTGGTTCTTGCTATACCAAGTGACTAGACAATCACCAAGGAAATGACATCCTCCAGTGGTGCTTTTCCGTTCTAATTTGTCTCTTCCATAGTCAGCATCAATGTATCATCTCAGATGAAGTCTGCATTACTAGGATACCATAAACCTGCATCTATTGAGCCTAGCAAATACCTGAGGACTCTCTTATTAGCAGCTAAGTGAGATTCTCTGGGGCCAACTTGATATCTAGCACAATAATATACAACATATTGAATGCCAGGCCTACTAGCAGTTATTTAAAGCAAGGAACCAATGATACCTCTATAGAGCTCACTCTCTATAGGTTTACCTTCATCATCTTTACTCAGAACTGTATCAGTGGCCATGGGTGTTGACATTGACTTGGCTTTATCCATGTCAAACTTCTTGAGTACTTCCTTAGCCTACTTAGGTTGCTAATGAAGATCCCATCATCACCTTGCTTAATTTGCAAACCAAGAAAGAAATTAAGCTCTCCTATCATTGACATTTCAAACTCTTTCTTCATCTGCTGGCTAAACTCTTTGCATAGATTCTCATCAGTTTCTCCAAAAATGATGTCATCCATATAGATTTGGACTTGCAACACATCTTGATTCTTCCTCTTGATGAAAAGAGTTGTATATGCTTTTCCTCTGATATAACCTTTGCTGAGTTAAAATTTAGTCAGTCTTTCATACCAGGCTCTCAGAGCTTTCTTCAATCCAAAAAAGCCTTCTTTAACTTGAAGACATGGTGTGGATACTTTGGATCTTCAAAGCCTGGGGGCTGTCAAGCATAGACTTCTTCTTGAATATAACCATTAAGGAATGTACTCTTGACATCCATTTGAAACAATTTAAAGTTCATATGAGATGCAAAAGTACATAGAATTCTTATGGCTTCAAGTCTAGCTATTGGTGTAAAGGTTTCTCTATAGTCAATGCCTTCTTGTTGATTGTAGCCTTGAGCAACTAATCTGGCCTTGTTTCTAACAACATTACCAGCTTCATCTAACTTGTTTTTGAAAACCCACTTGGTGCCAATGATTGACTTGCCTCTAGGTTTTTCCACCAAATATCAAACTTCATTTCTTCTGAATATGTCTAGCGCTTCTTGCATGGCAATCATCCAGTTGTCATCAAACTCAGAATCTTCAAATTTCCTGGGTTCAATCAATGAGACAAATGTTGAATGACTCGTCATTCTATTCAGATGACCTCTGGCTAGCACTAGACTTTGCACAGTGTCAAGGATCTTCTCAATTGGGTGATCTCTTCTTGCTCTAAACTCTTTTGGTAGATCAGGATCAGCTCGCTGAGCTATGGTCATAGCTTGAGCATCATTGTCATCACAAAAGTTGATACATTGGTCCAAGTCAACTTCATAATGTTCTTTGTCTAAAACTGGATCAGGAATAACAATGGGCTGGCTGACTGGTCCGCTGACTTGATCCTTTTCTTTTTCATCATCACTGGCTTCTCTACTTGCATTATTAGTTTCATCTAAATCTACATGCATGGACTCCTCTAAGATGCCAGTTCTCTTGACATACCTTATGTATGCCCTACTGTGTGTCGAGTAACCTAGAAAGATTCCTTCATTAGCCTTGGGATCAAATTTAGCCAATTGGTCTTTAGTATTTAATATAAAGCACCTATAACCAATGGCCTTGAGATGACCAACCTTGGGCTTGCGCCCCTTCCAAAGTTCATAAGGAGTTTTGTTCAAAAATGGGTAAATTAAAACCCTATTTAGAATATAATAAGCTGTGTTAACAGCTTCTCCCCATAAATACTTTGGAAGATTATTATCACTCAGTATAGAATGACCTATCTCCGTAATAGTGCGATTCTTTCTCTCAATAACCCTATTCTGCTAAGGTGTGTGAGGGGCTGAAAAATTATGGTCAATACCATGCTTAGAACAGAATTCCTCAATCTACCTATTTTTTAATTGTCTTCCATGGTCACTACAGATTCTATTAATTTTAAGGTCGCTTTCATTCATTATACGGGTAGCCAACCTAGAGAATGATTCAAATATTTCATCTTTCTGGATAGCAAGATTATCCAAGTGAACCTACTCAGACCATCTACAACCAATAGGGTGTATTTCATTCCACCTAGACTTGTTGGATGAACTGGCCTAAACAAATCCATGTGTAGAAGATCAAGGGGACCAGAAGAGGATATATCACCTAATGATTTAAAGGTCTTCCTAAATTGTTTCCCAAGTTAGGATACTGAGTAGAGACTATCTTTTCCAAAGGCTAAGGTGGGTAAAACCTCAACAAGTTCATTGCTAGCTATATTAGACAGATCGGTCATATTGATATCTCCTAACCTTCTATGCCATAGCCATGAAATATCCTCCTTAGAAACTAAGCATATATTATTGGAGCTAGGAGATAAATCAATCATATAAACATTATTAATTCTAGGATCATAAAGAATAGTTTGGTTAGAGTCACCATCAATGACTGAGCAGCCTACTGAGTTAAAAATCGCCTTTCTACCTTTGTCACACAACTGAGCTATGCTTAGCAAGTCAAACTTTAGGCCTTTCACCAGAGACCCAGTTTTCAATTGAAAGCTTGACTCCTATTGTGCGATTGCCAACAATTTATTCCCTTTTGGTTGTCTCCAAAACTGACACTTCCATTTCTTTTTCGCTCCAATGTGATGAATTTCCTTTCATTGCCTGTCATATGCCTTGAGCATCCACTATCCAAATACCACATTATATTGTCATCAGTGAATCTTAGGCTCTCCTGCAAAACATTTAAGTTTTCTTAGGTACCCATGCCTTTTTTTGGCTAGGTACTCCCTTGTGAGTGGTGGTCATCCTTGACCAGTCATACTCATCATAGTAACCATTTTTGTTTCTACACATGACTATTGCATGTCCTGACTTTCCATAAAAATTACATGTGACCTTAGGATTAGGTCTACTCACTTTACTCTTTTGAGAAACCTTCTCGGAGTGGTGAGTGTGGTTACTCTGAGTATTCTTGTTTTGTTGAGGAGGGACCCGCACCTTTTTCAAAGCTGTTAATTTAGCAGCTAGCTCATTCACTTGCTTTATGAGCTTGCTGTTATATCCTTCAAGGCACTCAGCTCTTTTTATAAGGTACAGGATATCAAGTGATGTAGAGGAATTATAGTCCTCTAAATCATCACACCTCCCCTGGAGTACTTTGATGTATTTAGCTGACTTCTTAGTCATGTTAATAACATCATTAAGTACTACAATAAGTTCATCAGATGTCAAAGGGGGTTCAAAATTTACCTCAAAGTGAGTTCCTTTATCTTTCCTTTGATTACTTGACTGGGTAGCAACAGAAGTAGATGGTTGGTCAGGTAACTCTAAGTTCTTGCCGGGTTGATCATCCTTAGCCATGAGAGACAGATTTGTAGAATCTTGTGCCTCTTCATATGAGGATGATGACTCTTGTTCAGAATCACTCCAGGTAGCAGCAAGAGCCTTCTTATCCCTTTTCTTCTTGAACCTGTCCTTCTTAATTTTGGAACAACTAGACTGGATATGCCCTTTTTCATCACATTCAAAGCACTTAATGTCTTTGCTATGCTCTTTGTTGAATTCTTTGCACGGTCTATCAACTGCTCCCTTCTTATATTTGTTGGGCTTTCTAAACCTCTGAAAGTTCTTATCTTTCTTCAAGAATCTATTAAAATTCTTGGTCAACAGAGCAATCTCTTCCTTTCTATCCTCAGGATATTCTTCCTCTGAAGAATCCTCATCATCGTAGAGAACAACAGCTCCGTTAGAACTTTCTCTTTCTTTATGGTTGTGAGCACTAGATTTTAACAATCCTTTTCGTGAAACTATTATAAGAGCTACATGTTGCAAGGTCTTTCAGGTGTTGTCCATCAGAGGTGTTTCTACTACTGAAAAGTTGAGTTTGGCCAAAATTCGGAGACCTAGTCTGCCTTTAGGGACCCGTACGGGCACAACCTGGTAATAGGGCACCCGAACAAGTCATTCCCTCCATACATTAGGGGGGACCCATACGGGTCCCCTAGTACCCGTATGGGTGGGGCCCCACCCGTACGAATACTCTTATTGCCTAAACAGGCACTTTTGGAAGGATTTCCTCTCCTATTTTGGGAAAAGGCAGGTCTTAAAAGTGATTTATTGCATTCAGACCTCCTCTCCCCTATAAAAAGGGCCTCTCCCCTCGAATTTTATGCTCACACATTCTTCATAAAAAAATTATACTAAAATTCTAGTAATTTCTATAGGTATAGAAAAGGTATAGTGGGGGTATAAGAGGTATAAAATAGGGAGAAAACCCTTCCTTTCAGGTTTTGTCCATATTTTATTCATTCCTAACTTCTTTTATTAGGGTTTAGGGAGCTTTTATCCATACAAATACTCACCTAAATAGTCTTATTCCATCTACTTTGGCCGGGCTCTCTTAACAGTAGAGGGATCACCTCAAAGTGGATTTATGTCGGAAAGGTAACGCTCTTGAGTTTTAAAGAGACTCACATCTAAGTTATTTCGTTATCATTATTGCTTATTACTTCTATTACCTTTGTTGCTTTCATTTCTTGTTTTGGGTCTGGTCCTAACCTGTATGAGCCCTGTTGACTCCATATATCCCCAAGGATATCAATTTGGTGCACCATACTCATACTGAAGGAAATCCCTCTTTATTTTATTCTTTTGCCACCAATCTACTGATCTATAATCTATAACTTAACTGCACCAAGTTTCTTCCTGGGACCAGATAGGACCCGTATGGCTACTCTATGCCCGTACCGGTCCTATATGGTACCCGTATGGGTACCCCCCATCCGTACGGGTACCAGCCCTAAGGCAGAACCCTGAACTCATTTTTAATTGGTTAAAATCGACCCAAGTCACCATTTATCATGCGATCATTTCATTAATAATCCGATAAATCAACCGACAAAAGTTATAATGTGTTTTCACAACAAAATATGTTAAAATACTAATTTATGGTGTACTATAAACTGTGCTAACATCTGTGGATGCAGGGGAATTTATTTTCATTATGTTCTATAACTTAGAACAAATGTATATGTTCTCTTTGCAATTTCCCCCATTTCCTCGGGTTGTAATTTTTATTCCCCTTTTATTGCTTATGCTTTATTGTAATATGTAAACGCATGTAACTAGTGCGAAAGAGTGTAGAAATAGGATTTCTATGATAATTCCCTAAATGATAAAAACTAAAATGGTTTTAAGCGGTTAATGTAATTTTGAATCAACTAAATAAGAAATAAGTGACTCATCTGATACCCGAATCTCTGATCTAATCGGTATGAGTCTCCCACCTAGAGGGAACCATAACAAAACTCTTTCCCAAGTAGACAACTTGGGTGGCGACTCTATCAATTGTATCGAGATTTGGGTCTCGATTCTTTTATTCATTAAAATTGGCTTATTGTGCAAACTTTAACTAAAGAATGTTTTATCAAGCCTAAATCCAACCGAACCCCCCAGTGGGCCCCGCCTCTCACGTAGGTGCCAAGGGAGACCCACACATCATAGATCTCATAGTAGTAACTCTGCTGGGGAAATTAATCTTTTAAGTTGCCAAATGCTAGTCTATTTTAAAAGCTTAAAAGATTAAGATGAGCACGGAAAATCATTTACCTGATTCAACCCGTTTGAGTTTTCATCATTTGGGAAAATTGTCACACTTTACCTTCTCACCTCCTTCTCTCTAGCTAGATGTGCTCTTCTTCTAGCACTAGGATAGGGTGCCCCATTATTTCCACGATACTCACAAAGGTGTAACCCGTGACTGCCAGGGATATTGGGGAACCTTAGTGGGTGGAGCACTCATTGCTATCTGGCTCCAAAAGAGGCTTGATTCGATGGGAACCTTCTACATCAACTACTGATATGCCCCTAAACCATTATTATCAAAAGATATAGAATTTTACCCTCTAGGTACCCTGATTTCTTTGTGAGATTAGACTAAGGAAGAATACCCTCAAACTTGGTGGGAGGAATAAGGACGGAATCGATCGCTTCGCATGTGTTGTGTCACATACCCCTATGACTAACCCCACCATGCATCATTGTAATTTACGCATGCATACTACATCTCATGCATATACTGATCTCTTGGTTACCCCCTCAGTTCGGGACAAAATCAGAAGTTCCACCTTACCCTCTCAGTTCGGGACAAAATCAGAAGTTCCACCCAACACTCATATCAGTCACTATCACGGCTTAGCTTGGTCAGTCAGTTCAACCAATAAACCCAATGCACCGCACAGTTAGTAGTGGAACTCATTTACTCCATCAAGAGGCTATTTTGTAGTTTCACCATAGCAATGACCTGAGTCATCTATCGGACTTCGTGGTTATGCCAAAGGGGACAATCCTCCCTTAATTCATGGGTTTACCCTATGGCATGACCCATGACCAAGTGGTTCACCCTATGACTGTAGATGACATCTCACCTCGGGATACTCCTCTTGTGAACCTCTTTAAGAAGTTAAGGAAATAAAAGTTGATTGATCATCTCCAACCATATGTTCCGTCAAAGCATGAGCAAAGAGGAAATTTCTACATATATCATGTCAGTTCTGATAATCCAACTAGGACATGTGAGGATCTCCTCAAAGCCATCACAACACTAATTCATAAAACAAAGTTTGTGAACCTCGAAGGAAAGGGGATAAGGTATCCATGATCAACTTGGGGTTAGAAGAAAGCAAGGTATGGAAATGCATCATGGAAACCAAGAAGGCAAGGGAAGAACCATCCATATTTGACCTTATGGCTATTCGACAATGGAGTGAGGAACCTATCCATGACTACTTTTAGAGGTGGTTAACACTCGCGGTATCCCTTAAAAGGAAACCTCAAGAGAGGGAATTAGTTGATCGGTTCATCCTCGGTTTATCTCCTCACCTCCGCAAGATAGAGTTTGTAGGTACATACAAGACCATCCCTGAAGGCTATGAAGCATCTATAGAAGCGGAAAAATGTGACAAACAAATGGAAGACAGTGACCCATCAAAGTTTGAAGTAAACAAAGCTTTTGACACTCTTACCACTTCAATATAGACCATCTTGTGCCTGGGGGATAAGAAGAAGACACTGATTCAAGAAGCCCTGAAAAGCCTGGCCCAAGCTAGAAGGGAAGCTATAGACGATGTGTTGACTGAGAAACAGTTGCAAGACCTAGATCGCGACCTGACTCACATCCTGATGAATGACCAAGAAGGCCCTCCGCCTGTGGTGGATTATAATGCAATTACGTGTAATGAAAATTATGTAGCCTTTGGGCATCCTAATGATAATGATAATGATTTTGCTTACTTGTTTGATGTTTTGCCTAACGGCATCATGCATTCATCTGACCATATGCATAACATTTTTAGCATTTATGACGCTTCATTGCATGACATTAATTTGGGTACTGAGGAAAATCCAAAAATGGTAACCATATCCAATTATCTAACCCCTATCGAAAAAAGAGAGATGATAAAAGTGCTTAGAAAACATGTTAACGCTTTTGCCTGGTCCTACGAAGACATGCCTAGGGTAGATCGCCAAATTGCAGAACATCATATCCCAACATATCCCCGGTTCAAACCAGTCAAACAAAAGTTAAGAAGGTTGCGTCCTGAATGGACAGATAAAATCAAGGCTAAAATTTCTAGGTTACTTGAAGCTAAGTTCATTGAAATAATTGAGTACCCGACATGGTTAGCAAATGTTGCTCCAGTCTCTAAGAAATATGGAAAGGTCAGAATGTGTGTCGACTTTCGCGATTTGAACAAGGCATCCATAACGATGACTTTCCATTACCACACATCGATGTATTAGTGGACAGCATCGCCAGGTCTGCAATGTACTCATTCTTAGATGGATTCTCAAAGTATAATCAGATCCTGATGGACATCATCGATAAAGTCAAGACAGCCTTCATCACAGAATAGGGATTGCATTGTTACAAAGTAATGCCCTTTGGGCTGAAGAATGTAGGGGCAACTTATCAGAGAGTAGTGATCGCTTTATTACATGACATGATCTATAAAGAGGTTGAGGTTTTTATAGACGACATGCCAGTAAAATCGAATACAAGGGAAGAGCACCCTGAGATTTTGGAGAGGTTTTTGACTAAAATTGAGAAGTACAACCTACGCTTGAATCTAAAGAAGTGTGTGTTTAGGATTACATTGGGTAAACTCTTGGGTCACATTGTTAGTCAGAGGGGAATCAAGGTCAACCCTAATAAGGTTAGAGCTATTCAAGAAATGACTATTCCTAAAACAGAAAGGGAAGTCAGGTCATTCCTTCGATCGCTCCAGTACATGAGTCATTTCATTGGAAAGCTAATGACCATATGTGAACCAATCTTTAAGTTTCCTGAGAAGGAAGCAACTGATAGAGTGGAATGAGTAATTCCAGATAGCATTTGAAAAGATAAAGGATTATCTTGTGAACCCCCCGGTCTTGAAGCCTCCCATGCCCAGTAAGCCATTGATTCTCTACTTGGCCATAGAAGAATCATCTGTAGGGGCAATGTTTGTCCAAGAGTAAGAGGATAAGAGCAAGCATGCCATACACTACTTGAGTAAGAAGTTATTGGAATATGAGATAAAGTACACAGTAGTAGAAAAGACCTGCATGACAACGGTATGGTTAACTAAGAAGTTGAGGCATTACTTCTAGTCCTACAAAATTCAAGCAGTTGCAAAGGTGGATCCGATGAAGTATCTTTGTCAGACCCCTACATTGGCAGGGAAACTCTCTCGTTGGCTCCTATTACTGTCGTGAGTTCAATATCGAATATATTATGAAAAAGGTCATTAAAGGAAGAGCAGTGGCTAAATTCTTAGCAAGTCAACCCCTCGAATCTGATTATGTTGAAAATTTGGATTTCCCTGATAAGCAGTTAGCAGAGGTTAAGGCTAAGAAGGCTGAATGGATCATGAATTTTAATGGAGCTATGAATCGAAAGGGCGCTGGTCTTGGAGTAATCATCATCACGCCACAAGGTGAGGTTATTCCACTAAGAAAGCGATTGGAATTCCCAGTCATTAACAATGGGGACCGAATATGAAGCTTGCCTCTTTGGTCTTGATGCTCTTTTACAAGTAGGGGCAAAGGAAGTCAAGGTAATGGGAGATTCTGCGTTAGTAATAAAGCATGTCGTTGGGGAGTGGAAGATTAGAGAAGAGCCACTCAGGCCTTATATTGAAGCAGTTTGGGACCTGTTGGCATAGTTTAGTTAATGCTTCCTCCAACATATACCAAGGGACAAAAATTAGATGGCAGATTCTTTGCCTACTCTAGCTTTGATGTGGAAGGGAAATAGGCCCACCCCATCTGCCCGCTTATAGCAGAAATGGCTCGTTCTCCAGTTCATGAAAAGGTTTAGGTTATGATTGTAGAGGAGCAAAAGGTCTGTTGGTACGATGATATTAAAAGGATCTTGAAAGAAGCGAAGTGCCCGAAAGGGTCATCAGGTTCAGATCGCTTGGCTCTCAAAAGATTAGCGACTCAGTTCAGACTAGTCGGTGAAGATCTCTTTCAAAGGTCAGCTGAGGGTTTATTGTTGAGATGTTTGACGAAAGAAGAAGTAGAAAGGGTAATAAATCAGGTGCATTCAGGGAATTGCGGCCTGTATATGCATGGTATGGCTCTAGCTAGAAAGATTCAGAGAATGGGGTATTTTTGGACCACAATGAATGACGACTGCATAGATAAGGTCAGAAAATGTTATAAATGTAAGATTCACGGGGACATACAACATTTTCCTTCTTTTGAACTTCACAGTTTATCTACGCCTTGGCCTTTCTCAGTGTGGGGGATAGATATAATCGATGAAATTTAGCCATCATTAACCAATGCCCATCGATTCATCATAGCTGCAGTTGATTATTTTTCAAAATGGGTAGAGGCCGAATCTTACACCAGCATTACCGCCAATAAAATGGCCAAGTTCATAGAAAGGCATGTTTTTGCAAGATACGAAATCCCACACCATGTAGTTTCTGAAATTGGAGTTCAATTTCAAGGGGCCACAGCTGAGTTATTTGAGAAATTCAACATGGAGCATCACAGATCTTCTCCATATAGACCACAAGCTAACCAGGCGATTGAGGCTACCAATAAGTCAATCAAGAAGATTTTGTTCAAAACGGTAGCTACCTACAGAGATTGGGCTGATAAAATTCCATTCACAGTTTGGGGGTATAGAACCAGTGTAAGGACTATCAAACACCTTTCTCCTTGGAATATGTAATGGAAGCTGTGTTACCGGTTAAAACAAAAGTAAGATCCTCAAGAGTGACACTTGAATCATAGTTGAAAGAATCAGATTGGGCAAGGACCAGGTATAAATAGTTGAATGCGATAGATGAAAAGCGACTCAAGGCACTCGACCATCTTCAGATGTACCAGCAATGCATGGCTTGAGCTTACAATAATAGAATTAGATACCTAAAACAGCCTCTCAAAGTGGGTGAACTGCTTCTCGAGCAGCTACACCAGGCCAACACTGGCGCTAGGGGCAAGTTCGGGCCTAATTGGGAAGGACCATTCGTCGTAAAGAAAGTCCTTGGTAAAAGAGGAATCAAGCTTATGGATATGGATGGAAATGAGTTTGTGAATCCAATGAATCAAGATAGGCTCAAGTGTTATCATGTCTAGGTCAAAAGAATTAAATCATAAAAAAGCAGCACGAAGAATAAAAGAAATACAGAATAAAACACCCAGCGAGCGGTCATCTACTTCTCGGTATTTTGCAAACCGGTCAGGCAAAAATTAGGGCACTCCAATGCAATAAAGCCCGCTAGGCTGAAAACCCAAAAAGGGCGGCTTAGGAAAAAGTTAGGCCATCGAGAGAACAATGTCAGTTGCTTTCTGGAAAATCTATAAAAGGCTAGTAGGCAGTAGGGGTTAACCATTTGAAATTGTTACCAATGCCTATATACTCAAATTAATCTCATCAATGAACATGTTATGATTTTGCTAAGAATCTTGGTCTTATGAATGCATGCATGTCTTTAGGTGAAATAATCGCCGGTATGTGAACATAAATTTTTTCTCTACGTGTTATGCATCATGGTATTCATCTTTATCACACATTTGCAATATTCAGAAAAGCCTGCTAGATTGAAAACCCGAAAGGGCGGTCCAGGCTAAAGTTAAGGTAAAAAGGAAAGTCTCTTGAATTGAGCCATCAAGGACAACTCAGACAAAAATTAAGACAGCCTACGGGATTGAAAACCCGAAAGGGTAGTCTCAGTAAAAGTTAATGCAAAAGCTTGTTAGGTTGAAAACCCGAAAGGGCGGTCTTGGCAAAAATTAAAGCTAAAAAGAAAAAGGTTCCCTAGGCTAAGCAGTCAAGGATAGTTCAGACAAAAATTAGGACAAAAAAAAGAAAATATAAATAAATGTTCGATAGGTCATCTCACATCGAATGGCCTATGCACAAGTTAGAACTTAATTCAGACCCCTCGCTACAAAATTGCTAGGTATGGGTTCACAAGACATCGATACTTAATAATCTCAATTCAAGAAAAATCCACATGCATAAAAGAAATATCACAAGTGCCAATTCAAAAGTTGAC
This sequence comes from Euphorbia pulcherrima, assembly GCA_947683365.1. NCBI lineage: Eukaryota > Viridiplantae > Streptophyta > Magnoliopsida > Malpighiales > Euphorbiaceae > Euphorbia > Euphorbia pulcherrima. The sequence goes on from CANTUS010000007.1 coordinate 30,567,693, forward strand.
AATCAAAAATAAGCCATGCTGGGCCTAAAAAGTACCTACAAGTTTAGAAGAGATAATCATAACCTAAGCTGTCGGGGGATCATGACCCTGGCAACCCTCCTGAGTCTGGTCCTGAGTATCCACCAGTAGATAATCTACATCTATGGTCATATGCTCATCGATGTCACCAATACCAATAGCCGGCTGTGTGGGGTCCCTTATCTCCGAGGCCCCTGCAGCCACCTCAGTGGCATAACTCCTCTCAAAGTGCCGACCTGCGCCCCTTTGAGTCACTCGATACGCAAAAAGATCATCCTCGGACTCATCATCAGAAGGAATCGACTTCTGCCTCTCCTCAGTCATCCTCGCTAGCTGACCCCTCAGTGTCGCAATCTTGGAACTTACCCAAGTGGTCTTGGCCCTAGCCTGATTAGCCTCAGCAGTGGCTACTCGCAGCTGCTCCTCTAAAAATCTAGCTCTCTCCCTAGAAGCATCCAAGTCCTGGGCAAATCTGCTCTACTCCATGGCCAGCAAAATCTACAATAGAAAAAATAAGATCAGTACACATATGTAAATGTCATGGCATGCATGCACAGTTTCTTGAAATTTTACAGGTAAAAGAAACTTACTAAAGCCGGTGCGTCCTGAGCCAACAGCAAATCCCTGACAGAAAAATAACCCCTAGTAATCCTTTCTACCTCAAAAATGGTCACCTGAAAGGAAAAGGTCACATTAGGATAATACATCATAAGCAATCACTGTAATGGACAAAGTTGAAGGTAAAAGATTCCTTACATGGGTTGAGCTGGAAGGAGTGAAACCGATAGGCTGGACTGACTCCTCGAGCTTCTTGATAGCTCGATTCCTGGAATGGTCAAGGAGCTGAAAGAAAGTATCCAACTTAGCCCAAAGGATCCCCTCCCTCACAGATCTGGAGGCTCGAGACCACTTCGCCGATGGCTCAGGGGCGGTAGTAGCAGCGATGGCAGCGGACCTCTTCCGTGTAGAAACAGGAGGTTGTAAGCAATAAAGAATAAAATTCTAGGCCACAGTCAATTACAAAAAGTAGTAAAGTATTCACAAAGACCAAGTTAGAGGTATACCTGAGAAGAAGGAGTAGTTGGCCTAGCCGAACTTCGGGCAAGCCTAACTATGGATGGACCCCCGCGGTCACCCCTCAGTCTTCCCTCCTCCTCCTCATCATCATCATCGCCCTCATTATCGCTCCAATGAAACTCTAAAGGCTCATCATCATGGTGAATCCTCACGCAAGGAGGAAGAAGGGAGGAGTCAATGAACTCAACATAAAGAGCCTTCTACAGATAGCACGCGAGCCCCCTCACCCAACAAGTACAGCCCCTGATTGGTCCCCGGTATGAGATGAGGCCAAAAGATGCCTTCTACGATCAGGGGAGGGATGGGCCTCTCCACCATAGCACTGGTCCTCCACCCCCGTGCCCACTCACTAAAATACCACTCATAGGAGAGTGGTGACTCCAAAACAAAGCGACGGTCATCTACACCGACCCGCATCCTCTTGTTAGCCCTATACGTGACCAACCTCTCCCACAGGTCTTGAATAACCTGCACAAAATGAATGCACTGTGAGTATTACAACCTAGTAAATACAATTTCTACTAATGTTTTGTTAAAATGTACAATGTAGGTTCAATGGGGAACAAGCTTACCCGATCTGATCGTAGCTGGCGTAAGAACTTTTGATACTACACCGTAGTCAAGGGCTGATTCTGCCAAAGCCCCATCCATCTGGATATGATATGCGGTGTCTTAGGATGCATAGGTAATCCTAACCTAGGGATTAACCGGTGCTCGAAAGCCCAAATCTGCAAGACAAAGTAAGGATTAGTTGCAATACAGTTAGACAAAAGGTCGAAGCTTAAGAGATCAATAGGGAATTTACCAGCAGTATCAGATGGTAGATCATGAGCTCAAACAGCTCACCCTAAACCCCTACATCCAATCCATAGTACAGTTGTGCTAGAATGGCTAGGCACTAGTTCTTGTGAGGTACAGTCACAAGATCCTCCACGGTACAGAGCAGACCATAGTTGAGGTTACCTGAGTAGACGGGAAAGAAGACGGTGGTAAGGAACGACAGCAGGAAGGATCGAGCATATTGGTACCTCCTATCAGCCGCAATAGGCCTCGACTGTGCAATCTAGTGAGAGTACAAGTCCCCATGCTTAAGCTTGTTTGTCCCGCCTGGACGAAGCCCAAGTAGTCTGAAAATATAGGCCTTCACCTCTTGCCGTGAGTGCCACCGATCGGCATAAACTTCAAAGTGGACCACGTCCTTGATCCACTCCAAGCCTGTGGTAGCACACACAACCAAAGTAGAAATGGTGACCTCCCCTATAGGTAAATGGAAGGTATGGATCATCTCCAACAATCTCTTTGTCAGATCCAAAATGGCACTGGGAGTTGATGTCTTGGGGGCCTGAGGGATAGCCCTGATGATGCTGCTAAACCCAAATGAATCTATAAGGGCTAGTAGCTCTGTATCCCCTGCGGTATGAATCTCCTAGTACCATTTCCTGTAGAAGCTTAAAGCCCCCACAGTCCTGTATTGAAAGTGCACAAATAGAATTATAGATTAATAGGGTTAGAATATAGCAGAGAAGTCAGAAATTAGAAAAAAGTTACAGAAATTAGAAGAATCAGTATCATGTCCTTAAGGATAGGACCCATATGGATAGGACCCACCCATAAGGGTCCCTGAGTGGCACCTGTATAAAAAAGGGACCCCGTATGGGTCCCCTGCAAGCAGTCCCTATGCGGGCAAAACTCCCAAAAATCCAAAATCGCACAATCTCAACCAAAGTTCATCCAAAACTATCCTAAAAGCATCCTAGGCTAAAGTTAAATGCATCAGGCTCTATTCCAAGGTCTAAAACACCCTAAATCAAGCCAAAATCCAAGAGATCGCCAAAAGTTCAAAATTGGAAAATAGAGGATCGAATGGAATTACCTAGATTTTTTAGGCGTGGGTCTCTAGAGAAGGGGCCAAAGGCACTTCAGAAGCAGGAGTAAGCCTAAAAAATGAGTCTCTCTAGCGAGAAGCATACCCGATAAAAATCAAGCATTCCCGAAGCCTTGAATCGCTAACTGAGGGCAAATCCTCAAGTTTGAGGAAGAAACGGTCGGTCTGTGGGATCTTTTTATACATCTTCAGTTGAGTTTTAGGAAGGATTGCTGAAAAGCGCAAAGTGGGAAGTTTTGGTGTGAGGCAGGAGATGAGGAGGTTGTCTGGCTTTTAAACCCATATGTTAGGGACCCGTACGGGTCCCACCCCACCCATATGGGTTTGGCCCACCCATAAGGGCCCCTTCTTATCATCCAGAGGAGAATTTTTGCATCAACATTACAGCAAGCACCAAAAGTTCATCCAGTCCAAGTTCGGGGCCAACCCCACTCTCTCTCAACCTTATATTTCCATTATATTTGGGACAAGTCCCTAGGCTCACCTTGATCCTTGATTGAAGGGGCAAATATATTTTTTATTTTCACAAAAGTCAATCAAGAATCAAGGTAAGCCATTTTTAATAGATCACTAACAAGGATGGTTTTTCACATACAGCACTGGAATTCTTCCCCAAAAAACAAATCTTACCATGGAATTCTTCCCCAGCATAAGAGGTTTTGCGAAAGGATATTACTTCACTTCCCAGTAGCTGAATTAAATCTAGGGGCATCCCCTACTAATCTAGGGGTATCCCCTACTTCCTAGTAGCGGAATCAGATCTAGGGGCATCCCCCACCAATCTAGGGATATACCCCACTTCCCAGTAGCGAAATCAGATCTAGAGGCATCCCCCCACCAATCTAGGTGCATCATCCCACTTTCGAGTAGCGAAATTAGATCCAAGGGCACCCACCCTAAGGGCATTTCCCAATAGCAAAATGAGCAACGATCGGGCCAAACCCGGTGTTTCCTATACATGGTTTTCAGCTTATCTCATCCATACTTCTTTATTCTTAATTGAAGGGGCAAATATATTTTTGTTTTCACAAAAGTCAATTAAGAATAAAGAAGTGTCTTCTTAGACAATGATTAACTTGGTATTTGATTGTTGTCTCTTTTCAGGTTATTCAAAATTCCCTCAATAGGAGAGTCATCCGCCTTAGAAAAGGGATACACCAGTAGGAGAGTCATCTACCTTAGGAAAGGGATACACCAGTAGGATAGTCATCTGCCCTAAGAAAGGGATATACATATCTTCCCCAGAAAAATCACCGATCAGGAAAGCCGATCTACCTCAATTAAAGGATATATCGGTCAGAAAAGTCATCTGCCTCAGGAAAGGGATACATCAGTTAGGAAAGTCATCCGCTTCAGGAAAGGGATATGCATAGTAGTAAAAGGAAAGTCATCCACCTAAGGAAAGGGATACGCATTGGCAAGGAAAGTCATCCGCCTCAAGAAAGGGATACATCGGTCATGAAAGTCATCTGCCTCCGGAAAAGGGATACACATTGGCAAAGAAAGTCATCAGCCTCGGTTAAGGGACACATCGGTCAGGTAAGTCATTCGCCTCAGGAAAGGGATACATCAGTCAGGAAAGTCATCCACCTCAAGAAAGCCCTAGGAAAAAAGTTCACCTCAAGAAAGGAACTCCCCCATGCCATCACCTCAGGTATAATTTCTAAACACTTGCTCACATCATGAGATCATACAGATCCATATCTGCGATGATCCCACTAGGGGCAGTCTGTGAGCACTGGATTTTAATGATCCTTCTTACGAAACTATGATGAGAGCTATACGATGCAATGTCTTTCTGGTATTGTCCATTAGAGGTGTTCCTCCTACTGCCGAGTTGAGTTTGGCTAGAATTTGGAGACATAGTCTGCCTTCAGAGACCTGTTCGAGCACAACCTGGTGGTACGGATCCACCAGGGTACCCATATGGGTCATTCCCTCCATATGCCTGGGGGGACCCATACGGGTCCTCTAGTACCTGTATGGGTGGGGCCTTACCCGTACGGGTACTCTTATTACCTAAACAGGCTCTTTTGGAAGGATTTCCATTCTTATTTCTGGAAAAGGCAGGTCTTAAATGTGTTTTATTGCATTCAGACCTCCTCTCCCCTATAAAAAGGGCCTCTCCCCTCACATTTTACACACACACATTCTTCATACAAAAATTATTCAAAAATTCTAGCAATTTCTATAGGTATGAAAAGGTATAGTGGGGGTATATGAGGTATAAAATGGGGAGAAAACCCTTCCTTTGAGGTTTTGTCGACATTTTATTCATTCCTAACTTCTTTTATTAGGGTTTAGGGCAGATTTTGTCCATACAAATACTCATCTAAATAGTCCTATTCCATCTACTTTGGCTAGGCTCTCTCAACAGGAAAAGGATCACCTCAAAGTGGATTCACGTCGGAAAGTTAACACTCTTGAGTTTCAAAGAGACACTCACATCTCAGTTATTTAGTTATTATCATTGCTTATTACTTCTATTACCTTTGTTGCTTTCATTTCCTATTTCAGGTCTGGTCCTAACCCCTATGAGCCTTGTTGGCACCATATATCCCCAAGGATATCAATTTGGTGCGCCATACTCATACGGAATGAAATCCCTCTTTATTTTATTCTTTTACCACCAATCTACTTATCTGTAATCTGTAACTTAACTAAACCAAGTTTCTGCCTAGGACCAAACATGACCCGTACGAGTGCTCCATACCCGTACTGGTCCTATATGGTACCTGTATGGGTACCCCCCATCTATACAGGTACCAGCCACCAGGCAGATACCCGAACTCATTTTTAATCGATTAAAATTGACCCAACTCACCATTTATCATGCAATAATTTTCACTAATAATCCGGCAAATTAACCCATAAAAGTTAAAATATGTTTTCACAATAAAATACGTTAAAACACTGATTTATGGTGTGCTATAAACTGGGCTAACATCTGTGGATGCAGGGGAACTCATTTTAATTTTATTTTATAACTTAGAACAAATGTATAGGTTCTCTTTGCAATTTCCCCCATTTCCCCCGGTTGTAATTTTTATTCCCCCTTTTATTGCTTGTACTTTATTATAATATGTAAATGCATGTAACGAGTGTGAAAGAGTGTAGAAATAGGATTTCAGTGATAATTCCCTAAATGATGAAAACTAAAATGATTTTATGCGGTGAATGTAATTTTGTATCAACTAAATGAGAAATAAGTGACTCATTCGATACCCGAATCTCTAATCCAATACGTATGAGACTCCCACCTAGAAGGAATCATACTAAAACTCTTTCCCAAGTAGACAACTTGGGTGGCTACTCTATCGATTGTATCGAGATTTGGGTCTCGATTCTTTTATTCATTAAAATTGGCTTATTGTGCAAATTTAACTAAAGAATGTTTTATCACGCCTAAATCCAACCAAACCCCAAGTAGGCCTCGCTTCTCACGCAGGGGCCAAGGGAGACCCACACGTCATCGACACCTCATAGTGCTTGAACTATTTGGACTCATCTTCATATTGCTTTAATGACATCTCATAAGTCAGGAAGGTTCCCATCAGCTCATCAAACTTGTAAGTCTTCAGATCATGAACTATTTCTATAGCACTCTTCTTTGTATCCTATTCCTGCATCAAGCTTCTCAAAATCTTCTTGACAGTCTCTTCTTCAGTGAAGTTCTTGCCAAGTCTTTTAAGATCATTGACAATATTCATAAATCTGGTGTTCATGTTAAAAACGTCTTCCCTGGGTTGCATATGAAACATCTCATAATCTTTTATAAGGATGTTGATCTTTGACTCTTTGACCTTATTTGTTCCTTCATAAGTTACTTCCAACTTCTTCCAAACTTCTCGAGTAGTTTCACATCCAAATACAGGATTGAATTCACTTGCATCGAGAGAACAATGAAGGTAGTTGATAGCAACTGCATTTTCTTTCAATCTGGCCAAGTCCTGATTGTCCCACTCATCTCAGTACTTATCTACACTTACTCCATTCTTCACAATAGTATGAATAAACGACCCTTCAGTGATAGCCATCTAAGCATGCATACTTTGAGACTGGATGAAATTCTTTATCCTATTTTTCTAGTAAGTATAGTGCTCATTATTGAACACAGAAGGCCTGGTGACTGATATAGCTTTAGGTAGAATGTAGGCTTGGGCCTTTCCACTAGATTCTCCTTTGTACACTATGGTCTTTATCTCAAGATTGTGAGATCTTTAGATTGAGAGCTTGCTTTGATACCACTTATTGTTCCTTATGCGTACGACTCAATGAGTCAGAGGGGGGGGGGGGTGAATGACTCACTAGGTAAAAATGAATTTTTCATAATAAGTGAGAACTCTGGCTGAGTAGGTTAGTGGATAGAGTAAAACAGAGTAAAGCTTCAACTAAGGTAAAGACACAAAGATTTATACTAGTTCGATAGCATGTGCCTACTCTAGTCCCAAGAGTGTGTCTTGGTGCTAATCCACTAATCAACTCCTTTACCCTAGGCGGAGAAGCCTTTCACAAGAGTTTCCCTATTATAGAAAGTACCTTGCAAACTGTAATCACTCATCCGCTGAGTAGAATACCCTCTTCTACCAACAACTCAACAGAGTCTAAACAAGAGTTGGATTCAACTTATAGAAACATTGATCCAGTTACAAATAATTAGATATTATAGTTCTATTATTCTAATCTATTCTCTCTTGTTGTAAAGTTGGTTCTCGCTGAATGGTTGCTTTCTTTGATTGAATCTCTTTAGAGCTTGTAAATTGATAGAGTTTCACTTCTTAGAAATTCAGGTGAATTCACCTAGTTCTAACGCCTGTGTTCTTACTCCTTTTATAGATGAAATCAAGAATGTAGCCGTTGAATTTGCTTTGGAATCTTCTAAAATTGATAGCTCAACTATTCACTTGTTGCTTCTTCACATCGATCCATTAGGAGATAGAATCACACCGTTATGAGATTGAAAACAATCCGTTAGAGACAGATTGAGATTTAAGCCTCAATCTGAATTCTTTGACATTTAAGCCAGTCTTCGATTAGAGAGAACTTGCGCTGACTTGCTATATATCATCTTCTCATTCCTTCTGGTGACCTGACAGTTTGCAGAGTGCGCGATACTATGTTGTTGATCTACAGAAATTCCTAATTTGGCAAATGACTTTTTACAGCTTGATTCTGGAAGACTTTGTCTTTTTCTTCATAAAACGGAGTTTGTGAAGGAATTAATTCTTTTTATCTTTGTCTCATTAATGTTCTGTAAAAAGCAACACTAAAAATAAAGATTCCATTTTTCCTTAAATGGAAAAGTCAGTGTCATTGATTAAAGTAAAGTAACTCAACGAAAGATTCAAAATTATGCACAGTTGAAGACAATCTAAATGTTGAGTGTTGAGTGAACAGTTACTAGTCAGCAACTAAGTAAACAGCTCAAATAAAAAACAACTCATAGTTAAAACTAAATAGCTAGGTCAGTAGAGAATTAACATTCTACCACGAATTCAATAACTCACATATAACCATAGATTATTTATTTTAACCTCATCATTAATTTTATTAATTCTAACTTAACTTAATTTATATGATCAAAACTTAAGCACTACTGAGTCATCCATGGATTCAGTCTTCCTTTGTGATGGGTTCAACACACTTCTTATTTATGAGGGCACCACCAATAGCGGCATCCATGAAGGCTCGCTGAGAGAATGGGATCCCCTCATAGAAGGTTTGGACTAAGGCTTGGTTGGTGAACCCGTGAGGTTGGCAAGCTATTAATAGGCACTAGAATCACTCTCAATACTCACGGAGACTCCACATGTCCTTCATATTGGCAGAACAGATCTGCCTCTTCAAAGTGGTAACTCTCAATGCTGGAAAATACTTGTCAAGAAAGACTCTTGACATCTGGTCCCATGATGTAATGTATCCTGGTTTTAAATGACAAAACCAGTCATTGGGTGAATACTCAAGAGAAAAAGCGAAGGACTTTAATTTTGCAAGGTCTAGATCAACCTTCAGTGGCTTCATTTAACAAACCGTTAAATGAAACTTCTACAAATGTTTGTAAGGGTCATCAGTATCCCTTACGGCAAATTTGGTAAGCTATAGACAAACCCAAATCTCATCTCAAAATTGTTGTCATTGATCTCGGTCGGATAAGTGATGCAAAGTGGTTGTTGATCCACCGGGACTCTACAAGGTCTCGATTGATTGTTCTTGATTATCTCTGGTCACAATTGCTTTTTTCGGTTTAGAATCTAAGTCGTTTGGATCATCAAACAATTCTTCTAGATTGATGGTGTCGTCACTTGCTCCAGATGAAGATTCTACTTGATGTTAAGATTCTCTACAATCTCAAGCTTACTTAGTGCGAGCTCTGTTGGATCTTTCAATTTCTGGACCATAGAATAATTCGTTGCCACGACCTGTGGCTCTGGTCATCCACGTCAAATACCTAGTCAAAAGGGACCATTCCCCGGCAATGGCGCCAAAATTTGATGGATGTCGAGACCACCAAAAATAAATCCTTGAACAAAATAAACTAGTAGCTAGTAGTGAGCAAAGGTCGATCCCACAAGGAACGGTATTTGGCAATGCTACTCTTAACAGATGATACATAGCGTGACCTAAGAATACTCTCGATGGGAATTTGTAGATTAAAACTAAATAAAGCAGGGAATAAATCAATGAAAAGTAATGACTCAACTAAAGTAGAGTAAGACTGAACATCATGGTGATCACATGACAAGTAATTAATTGCACTGGGACCTAGATTTAATTATACTAGTACTCATGCACCGTACAGTACTAAAAACTCTTCCCTACAAAATACGGAGACCAGACTTTGCACCGCAACCTCACTCTTACTCACTGTGTCTCTTGACTTCGCACCTAAGAGCTCGCAGATGAATAGCAATATAAATTATAAAAGCCTAAATCCTTACCAACAGGTAGTGAAGCACTCCCAACAGGCATAAGATTACCTATTTCCAGTCTCGATGAAGACTGTTGTAGCTTTATCCATTTTCAGGCACAATTATGGATGCAAGAATTAAGATTAACGATAATCACAAAGACTTACCAGATGGTTGATCAGGCCAAACAATGAGACTAAGTGATATTCTTACCATAGAACCCTTTGAAGTACCGAGATTGGTAAATAGGTCGCCTTGAGGATTTCTGTATTCAATTGCGGTCCTCACACCATTTAAACTCAGCCTTGACCCTTACTTGGTCAAGTCATGAAGAAATTAGCTAGGCATGACTGAATTTAAATGCAAGAAAATGTAAAGAGACTTAAAGTAAATCATGTTGAAAGAATAAAGACTGAAATGAAAATGGAGCTTGAAGGCGATGGAAGTGAAAATAAACTTGCAATTTGAACTGAAATGATTTGGAAAACAAGGAATTAAAACCATAAACTAAAGGCTTGAATCTAAAATACTTGAAATGAATGAGAGCATAAACCAAGAACTAATCTAAACTAAAATGAAATGATGAAGAACTGTTGTATAGAAGGTGAATGATCGTCCAAATGCGTCGGCCTTGGTATTTATAGCCAAACGCCTCTCCCTTTGCTTCCTCTTTTATGATAGAATGGGACTCTTTATAATTATCTAATAGGATTTATTTCCTTTTAGCCTTTATCTTCAAATGGAAGTATAATCCCTATCTATATCTTCTGTAAATAGAATTAGGATAGAAATTAAACTCTTTCTTGAATTGGACTCTTCTCGAATAGAATTTGCTCTAATTAGGTGATCTTCTAGTTCTGGATCTTTTACGCTTCGGTATTGATGTTGTCTTGATCGTTCTGGAATGCTCTAGAATCACCGGAATCAGCTATCGCTCCCGTTGTCTGCTTCAGGTATCGGTGAAAGGCTCTTTTTGTCCAAATATTGCATGTTTGCTCCAAATAGCCTTAAAAACCTGAAAAGACAAAAAAGGAAGTAATAGCGGCCAAAAAAGACTAATAACATGGTCTTAATGATATGGAAATATGCACAAATACATGCTGCAAATACAACCCATCAATCACCCATTAACTTGCTTGGTTAGTGTACAAAACATGACTCAGTTACTGTGGAATTTTTATTTCGAAGAAAATGCTTAAAAATGAATTTTTCTTAAGAAAATTCATATTTTAGACCCAGTTTCTCAATTTCAATTAATGAAAATGCCACATGCTAAATGTTGGGACTGATTTAAGAAGGTATTGAACCTTCATCGTGTGGGTATAATCCTAAAAAACCAAAAAAATAAAGAACTATGCCAAAGAACTGAAAAGGGGGGGTTTTATTAAAATTTTACCCGCCAACACTGGAGGTGGTTGGCACCACCAGAGCTGCTCCGGCGGCGCCGCCATTCCACCTTCAGTGGTGTAAGGAAAACTTTGAAAAAGGGGAGAAAATGGATATTTTCCACCCGTAATAGTACCACTATGATTTTAAACCGATTTCCTCATTATTACAACGATTATGGGTTTAAAATATCGAAATGGGACTGACTTTACAGATCGGAGGAAAAAAAGAGACCCAAAAACACAAAAATCGCCAGCAAGGCTGTAGATGCTAGGCACCACCGGAGCAGCTTTGGCGGCGCCGCCTGACTGGCGGCGGTGGTGCTAGCAGCTATAGTGGCACTGGCGATTTCGATGTATGCAAGAACAACCAAGAAAAGAAACTGGGCAAAAATGCCCCAAAACACTAAAACAACCAGTAAAACAGCAAGGAAATTAAAGAAAATATAAAGGGAACTCAGAAATTATACCTTTAGGTGGTGAATCCACTCTGTTATACTCGAATCAACCCTTGAAAAGCTCCTTTTTTTATGATTTAGAAACCTAAAAAGTTTATTTTGACATTAGTATTGTTTGAAATACAATTTGGTAATTAAGTATATAAAATTTGTTAAAAGTGTGTATTTCTATTGAATAAAAAAAGTCAGAGTCCCATCAAAATGTAACATAATTTTAAGTGGTGACGATGCTCATTACAAATTGCTCAACCACCAGAACTACAATGAAACAGATACAGTTACATTGAAATTATTTTATGAACTATTCAATTTTTGTTAGTTCAAAAAATGTATAGTTAGGTATGTCATTTTTAATAGGAAATGAAATTTAATCAAACAAATTCATCACAATTTATATTGGTGGGGATACTCTGCCTCGTAAATACAACAAATATCGTATCAATAATTTAAAAGTAGGGCATTGTAACTTTTGTTGTTGAAACTAAAAATAATTATTTAATAATAGTAAATAAACACTTAAAACAATTATAGTTTGATTTCAAAATTGAAGAATGAAACTAAAAAATCCAAACCCCGCGTATTATTGTTTACCAAAATAAATAAATAAAACATAACACTGCACAAGAGAATAATCTTCTGGAAATTGAAAAAATATCATTTCATACAAAAAAAAAAGGTTTCTTCTCAAAAAAAATAAAAAAAGAGGTTTGTTTGATATCAAGTTTTGGGTCTGTAAATGTAGTAAATAGTTTCTATATGGTTTGCCTAATCCATTATTCAATAAAATTAGGCCGAATACTCTATAATACCTCTCAAATTGCGTACTTTTGCCTTAGATATACCATAATTTTTAAGCGGACCTTTAAAGTATCAAAACTTACTAAAAGTGGTCCTATGTGCTACTTGTGTCCGACGTGGCAGGTGAGGTGTCCCCCTTTCACCAAGGGGGCGTGTGGTTGACTTAAGAATTGAGTAAAAAATTAAATAAATTCCATTATTTGTAAAATATCATAAAAATCTTTAAATACTTTTTTTAAGTAAAGGTTGAGCCCGGCAAAAAATCGGTTCCATTTATTGAAAAGGAAAAGAAAAAGCAACAACAAAAAAAGAAAAACAAAGGAAAAGAAAAATAAAAACATCCGTAGGATGTAACCAAGCTAATTGCAACCTAGTGCAATAATAATGAACCAAAGATCTCAATCACAACAGAGTGTTAACCTAATGATCTAAAGATCCATAGTAGAAGTGAACGGCTGGAAGAAGATTACCGTGGTGCACTGTAGTCAATCCCTCGAAGGCTGAGATGATAAGTCCTAACGACAGCAATGATGAATAACATCGCCTAGCAATCACTACTGCTAGAAAAGGCACCACATGTGCAACGCCGCAGGCAACGATGAACGACAAAGGATAGAAAAACCTGATACCCTTGTTTAAAATTGCCGGCCAAACCTCCAGTGAAAGAGAACGAAAGGGGTGGAGCGCCTGGACCCTCCAAGGACTGCCGCAACGACGCCGGTAGAAGAAATACGATAAACAAATCGGGCCTCGAAGCTTATTTCTAATTGCAAATTGACACTCTTCCTCCTTTAGGGTGTGTTTGGAAAGCTCACATTTTCTGAAAAATTCTTCCACCAAATTTATTTTCTTTCTTTCCAGATATTTCATAATTTATTAGGAGTTTTTTATTTTTTACGAAATCGGGCCCCGAAACTTATTTTCACATTTTCGGGATTTTCCATACACATTTTCTGAAAAATTTTTGCACTAAAGTTATTTTCTTTATTTTTCGGATATTTCATAATTTTTTGGGATCTTTCGATTTTTCCCAAAACCGGGCCCCGAAACGTATTTTCACATTTTCGGGCACTTCCAGAAGCATTTTCTGAAAAATTCTTGCACAAAGTTTATCTTCTTTATTTTTCATTATTTTATAACATTTTTGAGATTTTTCGAATTTTTACAAAACCACGCTCTAAGATGTATTTTCACATTTTCGGACCCTTTCATAAAAAATTTCTGAAAAATTCTTGCACCAAATTTATTTTCTTTATTTTCCTGATATTTCATAATTTTTTGGGATTTTTCGATTTTTTACGAAACCGGTCCCCGAAATGTATTTTCTCATTTTCGGGCCCTTCCATAAACATTTTCTGAAAAATTCTTGCACCAAATTTATTTTCTTTATTTTCCGGATATTTCATAATTTTTTGGGATTTTTCAATTTTTTACGAAACCGGGCCCCGAAACGTATTTCACATTTTCGGGCCCTTCCATAAACATTTTCTAAAAAATTCTTGCACCAAATTTATTTTCTTTATTTTTTTGGACATTTCATAATTTTTTGGGATTTTTCACTTTTTTACGAAACCGGGCCCCAAAACGTATTATTTTCATATTTTCGAGTCCTTCCATAAACATTTTCTAAAAATTTCTTGCACCAAATTTATTTTCTTTATATAATAAAATTTATAGGGACATAAATAATTTTTGTCAAAGTTTTTTTTGAAATCCATTATAGAAGATGGTGTTTTTGGTTGAATTAAAATAACAGGGACTTAAAAGAATTTTTTCCAAGGGTTTTTCAATAGTTTATGCCACGTGTTGTTATGTCATTGGTTTGACTTTTCCAAATGTGTGGTGTTTTTTTGTTGAATTAAAATTACAAGGACTTAAAAGAAGTTTTATCAAAGGTTGTTTTTTTGAAATTTTGATAGTATATGCCACGTGTCATTCACTCATTGGTTTAACTTTTCCAAAATTTTCACCTTAGCAACGAGTGTAATACACTCTCCTGGCTGCGACTGGGCAAGTGGGATCGAGGTACCACGGAGGTTCATTTTTTACAAATTTGGGTATTTCGGAGGTCCACTTGAAAATTTGGGTAGTCCAAAAGCGCACAACTTAGAGGTATTAGAGAGCATTTAGCCATTAAATTAATAACAGTTTAATATTTATATTCTATTTTTCGAGTTATGCATCGATTAAAAAATTAAATTGTGAATCATTTTAATATAAGTTGCAGGCTTAATGCAAGTTGTGAAGTCTGTAAATGTTTGATTGTGTTACCAGGTACACTGATCATAATGGATTTTCCAACCAAGCTTTGTCTAGGTAGGAATTTAGACACAATTAATTAAAAATTTGTTTGTTGGTTCCCAATTCAACAACACCATTTCTGTCTCACTTAAAAATTAATTGCTTAAAACCACATATTAATTATATATGTAATAACTATATTACACATCACTATCAAGTGTCAACATTAACATAATTAATTAATTAATTAATCTTACCATATTATTTGAATAGGATATGGATGCATGCATGGAGCAATTGCATGTTGTCCTTCACTCTCAAATTATATGGGAAAGGCCTAACTAAAATGTTGAGCACCTATCTCTTGATTAGGAGAGTTAATGGGTTGGAACGACATCGAGGTAGGAGTTAGGTTTTTCTTTGTAGATTTCTAGTAGGTTTGCTAGGGATCCATCTCATTTTCGCTTAACATATATGTAGTGGTGAACCCGAATTTATTATTCTACGGGATCTAAGTAATATGTTCAAATAAATTTTTATTCAAACATATATAAATAAATATTTGTCGATAGTATAGACAAAAAATTCATAGCTTTTCTCTACAAGCTTTCATACTCTCAAAGTAGTACATAATTTGATCATTGATAACACTATCAAATTCATACTTTTCAAGATATGTTTACTAAACTGTTATTCAACTATTTAATGTAACTGGTAACTTTGCATCAAACTTTTTGATAGAAGTATTTGAATAAGGGTTAATTAGCATGAGGCCCAATAACATTTTGTACGGTGTCCATATATTTATTTATGTATAATATAATATGAATTATTGAAAAAACGAGGTCCATAAAACCCACTTCCTTTTTCGTTGAATAGCCAACACAAATATGGTGGTTCCTCTTGTAGCAATGTAACGACTGGTTCTAGGGAACTTGTCATGGTGACCGTTTGAGTGGTCGGCTTGGCTTGCATAATCCTTCTTCATCCCGCGTGTGGTGACGGCGGTCCTATTATATTTATGCATCATATATACATATTTGAACACAGCATTCTAACACAATGTAATAATAAATCCTAATTCACGAAAGGGAGGGTTATCTCACAAATAGAAAAAACCATATGACCTAGTGAAATGAAAAATGTCAAAAAAAATAAATTGTGAATGATTATTATTATTTTAATTAAGGACATTATGTTTATATATATTTATGAAAAAGTCACATGGTAGCTAGAGCTAAGCCTAGATTAAATGTGATTCAGTTATATAGCTTTGTTTAAAATAAATAATATAGTTAAATAAGAAGGTACAAAAGTGAGTTAGGTTCATGTACTTAAGAGTTGGATGGATGAGTTGACTACAGAAATGAGTCAGAAGGGACAATGAAAATGATGCAAATATGGGAGACACATCCCATCTTTAAACCCATCTTAACAACTGTCATTAACAGAAATTTGTCCTAGTCTATGCATATAACTACAACATTAATTTGTTCTTTCACTATCATTAGTTTGTTCTAAAATTCCTTAAATGTGGCTAGTTTATGTAGATGGACCCTCACCTATTATAATTAGCTAGCAAGCTACCCAGCAAAATTTAAACACTATGTAAATATAGTTAGCGCTAGTTTAATGTTGTTGTTCCTCAATTTTCTGTTAACTTGTTTTTCTAAAAATTATCTGAAAACATGTTTTTAGAAAAGTAGATGGAAACCAAATTTGAGCCGCTCAAAGTAATGCATGCTGGTTACACATAATACTATTTTGTGGTGCATAAACTATGAGTGTGTGTTTATTACAAGTTCCTTGTAAAGTAACACTATTATTTCATGTCTTGTATCATTGTAATGGGCTATTGATAAGCCTTAAAAAGTTACATTTTGGAAGTTCTTTATAACCGTTTTCAAGCTATTTTGAATGAAGTTGGATGCTAACACATACTTATGCTAGAGACGAAGCTTTCCATAATCTCTGCGAATTGGAAACTTATATAAAAGCTACAGATCACCCTAACTGTCGATTTTTAGCTCTGGGTCAATTTGTTTCACAAGACGATATTAGAGCCGTCCGGACGTAGAGATTACGGTTCCAAATTATGACAGCTCCAGTTGTTGGTTGGTTGAACTTCAACTCATGGTGCAGTAAGCTTTTGTTGCATTTGCTTCAAATTCAAAGGTTATTTGCATGCAGTGGTAGTGCCATACGGTAAAAAAAAGATTTTACCGTATTTTCAACGGCTGCATAGGCATATTTGAAAATTTTCAGGGGTTTGTTTGTCAAAAGATGCGTGGGTTGGTGCCAGTGCAAGTTCACTCTTGGCATTGTCCATGTTCGCATGGAGGGTGGAGATTTGGATTCTCTAAAGTTGTACATTTCAATCAATCCTAACCATTCATCGAATTTTAATTGTCCAGATTCAGTTTTAGTGGTTTATGGGGTCCACAGTGCAATAAAATCTGAACCATTAAAACTCAATGGATGGTTGAGATTGACTGAAATGTACAATTTTAGAGAGTTTGAACTTTAGATAATCCAAATCCGCTAGGTAGTATTATGAATAATATAAATGTTGCTATTAAACATTAAATTTATAATTGTATCCACGGAAGTTTATCTATTTAATTGCTTTTCTTTATGATTATTGTAAACAAATGGCTTTGTTGTTTAAGCGATATCGTTTGCTACAATTGGACCCAGATCAATTTTAATGGGCTTTTGATTTAAAATATCAATTTAAGCCTGATCGAACTTTGGACCAGACATGTGCTTACAAGGTCATTTTCAAATCCACGGCTCATAAACAATTTTTTGTTGCAAATTTTTTGGTCAACTAAATAGAAACAAAACCATAAAATTTATACAAATATGTCTGTATTTTATATATGACTATAATATTTACTTGAACTAACCTTTTTTTAAAAAAATTTGTCTCATTGGGCTTACAATAATAATAATGAAAACCTCACCCAACCACACCCGAATGTTGAGTCGAACTTGTGACATCTAAGATCACAGCCTCTGACTCAACCACTAAGCTAATATAATAGAGCTAGCTCATTATAGTTAAATTTAGAAGTCTAATGGTATTTTTTTTTGTCCATCTGATGCACCGGAGCCTTGCTCTAACTATATTCAGATCTAACACAGGTCGCGCACCTGGCTGTGGTAGGTGAGTCTCCCAATCAGGATATTTTGCATTCACTAGAACTCGAACTCGAGACCTTGCTTAAGCGATACCTAGCCGCTTACCACTTGAATCATCCTTTATTGATTAGAAGTCTAATAGTATAAAATATAAAAATTCAAAGTAATTATTAAATACAATGTATAATATATAATAAATAAATTATTATTTATCAGACCGAGCTTGAACCTAACTCGAATATTTTACAAAAGGCAAGTATGATTCATAAAACTTCGGACTACACTATGTAAAAATATAATTGTCAAGGCCTGACGAATTTCGAATTGAAATTAAAGGATCTCCTTTGATTGACTCTTTTATTTCATTGGGATGTTTTACATGGTTGAATAGATCCATTCGAAAATAATTAGATGATGACAAAATTAACAAAGATTGACATTCCTTATTTCTATTCAATAACATACTAATAGTTCCATGATTTTTTTAAATGATTGTTGAATCCTTGTCTTGTAATAACTAGAATAAAAGCGAGCTCGAAGTGAACTCAACAGATTATCCGGTCCGTGAACATGTTTACACACTACACTATAGGCCAAACCGGACATCTACAAGTTGTCCACTTCAGCCTCATAGTAAGGGATGAGATAGAAACCAGACTTACTCGGACCCTCTACATTAATAGCAAGTTTACCATTTCAAAATCCATATTTATTTTTAAAAAAATTCCACCCTAACAATTAGATAACATTACTCACAATGATCCAACAAATGAAATATTACTATGCGCATTTTTACTTGACTGTAAAAATGTTACACAAATCAACTAATATTGAGGGTAAAACAAAATAACATAATCTCACGATAAAGAAATAAGAAAAATTTGTCACATAGATGAAAACCTACCTAAACTTATAATTTTTTACATGCCCGGCTCTAACAATTTGAAGGTTCTAGGCTAAATAATATTAAAAGTAGTAAAATGAGGCTCTTAATAAAAACACATTGCAATAAATACTTACTTTTGTAAAAAGTGGGATTTGAACTCTTTACTTTTTATTAATTTAACTAATGCTCTACCAATTGAACTAACATTTACTAACACTTATTTTTATCTTTTTAATTATAAAACTAAAACTTTAAATGAAAATATATTTTTAAGCCCCTTCTGACAATGAGCCCTAGGGAGTGTTACCTGCCCGCCACCCCTCGGGGCCGGCCCTTCTCCAACCTATATTTTGTTTAATAAATCTTGTTTCTGTCATATGTCTTCTGATTGAAATGGGCGAAACCTAATTAAACTAAACAATACAGGAGATCTTACTACTTAAACTACTCTCATACCTCACGGAGTATTTGTTCATTAGCAGATTTAATTAGTTTTTCCGAAAAATAATTAGACCATATGGAATAAAATATCTAAAATTAAAGATAAAGATAAGATACATCCCGAAATTTTTTTTTGCGTTTTGTTCTTAAATCTAACTTAGATTGAAAAAAATAAAAAATAAAATAAAGAAAAAAAAATTCTGATAGGTCACTGAGTAGTAAGAGAAGAAGCATTTCCAGCAGTAGAAGAAGAAGAGTTCTTATGATTATGCATCCAAACCTTAAAAACTTGTCTACTAATCCCAACTCCTCTGCAAAATCTCTCCACCTCATCTTCTTCCTCTTTCCTCTGCAATTTCCATCCCAATTTCTCTGCAAATTCCAGCATTTTCTCCTTTTGTTCTACCGTAAACTTCGTTCTGAATCTCTTCGCCTTTCTCTGATCTTCTCTCCGGCCGCCGTCGTCTGTGTATTCCGTCATGTCCATTACTTCCGGATGAAAACGGCTGCTGCTCCGGCCACATGTGATTTTCCGGTGGAAGTTGCGGTGGCAGCCGCAGGCGGCGCAGTGGAGTGTGGAAGGAGAGGCGGTGGTGAACTCGCCGCAGCCGTCGGTGGCGTAGCTGCCTAAACTGGCGGCGTGGTTTCTCAGGCATTCTTTGTAGAGATGGTTTGTGTTGTGATCTAGTGATGGCTCCATTGATGAGTGGTTGAAATTTTGTACTAGTTAAGTGTATATATTTCCCATGTATATAATGATACAAAAGAAAGTTAGGTTGTGTATTTATTTTTTTTACCAATAAATTGAATAGTTAGACCTCCCTCAATAAAAAAAAATGTATTTCACTTGCACGAAACATCTTTCTCAAAAAGGATATACTCTGACGTGAATTGTATAAGTCTGGTGTGACGCTATGTGGCAGATTGCTCAACTTAAACTCTTGATATATTAATCATTTGAAGACAACTATATTGTACCTCAAAGACTCTTTCCAAATAATCCGCTGATATCGATGTGGTTGAGTCGCCTTACAAATTTTGGGGTCCTAGACAAAATTATTTAGTTTAATAATTTTAATAATTTTATAGTTCCACTAGAAATTAAAATTCAAAATTACTTTCACGTTTAGTTTATAGCTATTCATAATCTTTAATGATGTTTATTAACTTAATTTACAAACATAAAGAAATTTAAATTAATTTATAATGGAGAAATTTGTTTTTTAAAAAAATAAAAAGAAAATATGATAATAAATTTATATAGTTTGATATTAATGGGGCCTTTATATTTTTTAGACCCTAGGCAGTGACTTTAATGGCTTCTACTGTAAAGCCACCCCTGGATTGACTTGTTTTATTATTATTACTATTATTATTATTATTATTATTATTATTATTATTATTATTATTATTATTATTATTATTATTATTATTATTTCAGAAGATGAATGGATAAAGTGGTAATATGTTGTGAACTAAAGGAATGATAGGGAAGATGCATGGTTAGATGGTCTTGGTTCATGAATGCAAACAACAAACTCATTACTTATTTGTAGATTTATTCTCTTTTATTTATTTTTTATATAAAGAAAATAAGATTATAACTAATTTGAAAAATACAGTGATCAAAGTAGGCATCTCTCTTTGACCAAACTTGCCAATTCGAATAATTTTGTATGTGATATGAGTTGGACTGCCTCCCCTCAATATACATATACATGATGGGCATATTGTATTCTTTTGTCATAATTATTTACAAAGATATAATTATATAATTCAAGTCCTACTACACTAAGTTTAAATATGTACATTTCAATATCTCTATTTGATTCATTACGATAAAAACACATGTAGATCGATATTTGCACAAAATTAGGGCTGGTGGGTACATTATCACCTTGAACTTTTGTTATCTTAATTTTTTTAGCAGCTTGAGTTACCCCTTTTAAACTTGATAAGAGTGTGGCAATTTGCTATTTAAATTTGTCGAATGTGCATTTTAGCTCAATTGACTTAGATAAATTGAACCACTTAAACATAGTTCTCCTACACATAACATACCAAAAGTTATCACAACATCAATCAGGGATAAACTTGTGTACTTTTTTCAAATTTAAGGTGATAACAGAGATGTTTGTAACTTTCAGATGATACATGACAAAAATATATGGCTTATTAACTCACTAGAGTCTATGTAAAGATAATTAATCAGTTCATTTGGGTTTTTATATGTGGTACCGGGTATGAATACCCTTCTCAAATTCAATGGTTGAGTATTCATAAGGGATCATTTAATTAAGATGAAAGAATATATAAATACACTCTCATAAATAATTAACTGTTGAATTAGAGAAGGATATTAAATATCTGGTACCATATATAATTTCCCCACTTCACTGAGAGTTTTAGGGTAATTGTAGTTAATGCTAAGAAGTACAAAAATAAAAATAAAATCACGTTACTATGAAATCATAAATTCTTGATTGTAGCCTTTTTTTAACTTTGGAAGCAAGTCCCAAATATTCCAATGATATTAAGATAATTTTCATATCTTAACCTTAAAATATCTTAATTTGAAGAAATAATTACACCTAACCGTGGATAGTAAAACATCGTATTAAATGATTAATTAATTAGATCAAATTAATAAATAAGAAACACAAATACAGAAATAGAAATGAATATAATATATAGATGTGGACCAGTAAATGGTATGGGGGCTGATCCAATAATTGAGGTCGGGAATGGGAGAAATTGAGAAACAAAAGCTACTCTATTTTGTAATTTTCCATTCTGTATCTTATCATATCTAAACCAATTTATTTTTTTGTACAAGCAATAAATCTAAATTTTTTTATTGCAAATCTTCAAGGTGAGATCTGTAATATTAATATGTATCAGCATGTAATAATATAAAGGTTGCTTTTATGAATTTGTTTGTAATTTAGGAGATGGGTTAATATAGAAATTGTTAGTAGTAAATGAAAGATATAACACTATGAAAAATATTATTATTCAACAAATAAAAGATTTATTTTGAAGACTTGAAACTCAATTTTCTTAAGACAATTATTCAATTGTTACAGATGAATTTATCTCACATGATATAATTGCAATTTTCAGCGAACTTAAGTGAGAAAATAGTGAGGTTTTGGGAAACACTTGAGTGCCACTATTTTTGTAATCTCTTGGTGTACCTACTATTATTTTATAATGGAGAATTATTTGGAATTTGTCGTGTGATTTTTCCCTAATTTATCTAGGGTTTCCATATAAAAATCTGTGTGTCTTTTTATTCTGCTGCTATTATTTTTTTCGTAACTTATTATTGGGCCTAACAAGTGGTACTAGAGCCGAAGGTTATTTTATCAGTAGAATCCGTGGATATATTTTTCAAAAATGAATATACCACGACGATGAGAAAATTACGAAAAATTCGGTGGCGCAATTTGTTTGAAAAACCGTCGCAGATACGCAATTTGAGTGAATAGTAAAACAGTAACTTGAATAATACTATTCATATTTGGGTTATTTTATGAATAGTGTTCATATTGTTATTATTTAGAAGCATACTGTTACTATTCCAGTATATAAGTATTATTTGGGTATATGGTACTATTCACATATACCGTCACTATTTATGTGAATAGTAAAATTCGTGAATAATAAAATTTTGCCATTTTTAAAGTTTCGACATGGCAAATGGCGGTGTGATGATCAAATTGACGGATACAAATTTTTCAATATGGAAATCCAGAAAGGAGGACTACCTTAATTGCACAGATTTGTATGATCCAATTGAGGGTGACGACGCAAAGCCGAAGGATATGAAAGAACAGTAGTGGATAAAGTGGAAGAAGCAGACATTGGGTACAGTACGGCAATGGATAGATGCTAGCCTGTACCCACATGAGGAACGAAACAGATCCCATAGTTCTCTGGAAGAAGCTAGAGGATATGTACGAGGCTAAAAATGCTCAAGGAAAAGTGTTCATGATTCACAAAGTCATGAACTTGAAACTGACAGAGGGACGATCAATCACACAACACCTGAATGACTTTGAAGAATTCATAAGTGAGTTAGCAGCCACCGGTATGTCCTTGGATGATGAGATGCAAGCATGTCTTTTGATGGGAACTTTACCAGATAGCTGGGATACTCTTGTCATATCATTGAGTAACTCAGCTCTAAATGGTGTGGTAACAATGTCTATGGTAAAGAATAGTCTACTTAATGAAGAGCTTCGTAGAAGGGACGTTGCCAGTACTAGTTCACAAGCCCTTGTCACAGAGAATAGGGGCTAAAGCAAGAGTAGAGGTCGTGGGAATGGAAAATCAAAAGATAGATCCAAGTCCCGGGAGAAGAGGTCATGCTACCACTGTGGAAAGCAAGGTCATCTCAAAAGGAACTGCCGTTTCTTTAAACAGGAGAATCCAAACCAAAGTCATCATAATGACAAAAACACATATGCTACAGTCACAATAGAAGAAGGAGAGGTGGCTTTAGTATCTCATGATGCAGATTGTTGTTATGTTGGAGATGCAGATACTGAGTGGAATTGTAGATTCTGGTGCCTCATACCACTGTGTTCCAAAAAGGGAATACTTCTCAACATATAAAGCAAGTGATTTTGGTACTATTAAAATGGGAAATAATAATGTCTCGCAAATGGTGGGAATCGGTGATATCTGCTTGAAGACAAGTGTCGGATGCACATTAACACTTTAAAATGTATGACACATCCTAGATCTTTGGTTGACCCTATTGTTTGTTAGTTTATTGGACAAGGAAGGTTATCACAATCATACAGGCAATGGAAATTGGAAACTCACCAAAGGATCGTTGGTGGTGGCGAAAGGAAGATTGTGTTGCTCGCTATACAAAACGCACGCAACAATATGTGCGAGTCAACTGAATACAGTTGGAGATGATGCTTCACCAAATTTGTGGCATAGGCAACTGGCGCATGTTAGTGAGAAAGGGTTGAATATACTGGCTAAGAAGTCCCTCATCCCATTAGGCAAAGGAAAAATTAACCCATGTGATAACTGTTTATTTGGGAAGCAACATCGAGTTGCACTTCAGAAAAGCTCTAGAAGGAGAAATAATAAGTTAGAGTTGGTACACTCTGACGTTTGTGGTCCCATGGATACAGAATCCATTGGAGGAAGAAGATACTTTCTTACCTTCATTGATGATTTCTCAAGGAAGACATGGATTTATTTGTTGGGCACAAAGGATCAAGTTTTCAACCACTTTCAACAATTCCATGCAATGGTGGAAAGGGAGACTGGAGTTCCATTGAAGTGTATGCGCACAGATAATGGTGGTGAGTATATGTCCAAGGAGTTCAAGGATTATTGTAGTCAACATGGTACCGGGCATGAAAAGATAGTTCCTGGTACACCTCAACACAATGGCGTTGTTAAACAAATGAATCATACCATTGTCAAAAGAGTTAGATCCATGCTCAAAATGGCTAACTTACCTAAGTCATTTTGGGGAGAAGCTGTCAATACTATTGTCTATCTTATCAACCGACTACCTTCAGCACCTTTGGATTTTGATATTCTAGAGAGGGTCTGGGTAGGTAGAAATATCTCATACTCTCACTTGAGGGTATTTGGCTGCAAGGCATTTATGCATGTTCCTAAAGACAAAAGGCTAAAGCTTGATGATAAATCAGTTCCTTGCACTTTTGTCAGTTATGGAGATGAAGAGTTTGGCTATAGATTATGGGATCTAGTGAAAAAGAAAATTATACAGAGCCGAGATGTTGTATTTCATGAGAATGATATCATCGGTGAAAGATCTACAAGTGACGGTGTTATCGATATAACTCTAGAGAGCATTCTATCAGATGATGCCACAGAAAGAAGAAAGCAACAATCAGAACAAGATGGAGAAGAAGAGCCAGTTGTGAGGGATCAAGATACGATTGTGGATGAAAATACGAATGAAGAGGGTATTGAGCAGGGGGAGCCAAAGAACCCCATTCTACCAGAAGAAGAACCTCAATCAAGGAGGTCAATCAGAGAATGCCAACCATCTACAAAATAGTCCAGTTCTGATTATATTTTAATCATTGATTAGGGGGAGCCTGAAAGCTTCCAAGATGTGCAATCTTGTAAAGATAAAGATTGTTGGATGAAGGCCATGCAGGAGGAGATGAATTCTTTGAAGAAGGACACGTACGAGCTAGTGAAACTTCCTAAAGGGAAGAGAACACTTAAGAACAAATGGTGTACAAGCTGAAGAAAGTTGATGGAAACCTAGTGAGATTCAAAGCTCGATTGGTTGTCGAAGGCTTTACTCAAAAGAAAGGTATCGACTTTGACAAGATTTTTTCACCAGTTGTGAAAATGAGTTCCATTCGAGTTGTGCTAGGTGTTGTAGCTAGCTTGAACCTTGAGTTAGAAAAGCTTGATGTAAAGACCGTGTTCTTGCATGGGGATTTAGAAGAAGAAATTTAAATGGAACAACCCGAAGGTTTTAAGGTCAAGGGAAAGGAGGACATAGTTTGTCGCCTGAAGAAAAGTTTGTATGGGTTAAAACAAGCCCCGCGACAATGGTATAAAAAGTTTGATTCCTTCATGGTGAATCAAGGATACAAGAGGACAGAAGCTGATCCATGTGTATATGTCCAGAAATTCTCTGATGGAAAATTTATCATTCTTCTTTTATATGTTAATGATATGCTAATCATTGGGCCAGATGCCAAAATGATTAGTAAGTTGAAGGGTGATTTGTCTAAGGCATTTGACATGAAGGATTTGGGACCGGCAAGGCGAATTCTTGGAATGGAGATTACCCAAGATCGAAGGTCCAACAGGCTGTGGTTATCGTAAGAAAAATATATTAAACGAGTACTAGAAAGATTCAATATGAAGAATGCTAAACCAATTAACACTCCACTTGCCGCTCATTTCAAGTTGAGTAAGAAATCCTACCCATCAATGGAGAAAAATAGAGAAGATATTTCAAATATTCCATATTCTTCAGCGGTCGGAAGTTTGATGTATGCAATGGTGTGAACAAGACCAGACATCGCTCATGCAGTTGGAGTTGTGAGTGATTCCTGTCAAATCCCTAGAAGACACATTGGGAAGCAGTAAAATGGATCTTCAGATACCTGAGAGGAACTTCAAAGTTATGTTTGACTTTTGGAGTTGGAAAATCTGCATTTGTTGGTTACACAGATACAGATATGGCTGGTGACCTTGATGAAAGAAAATCTACATCGGGTTATTTATTTACATTTTTAGGGGGAGCTATTTCATGGAAGTCACGGTTACAAAAATGTATTTCGTTATCAACAACCGAAGTAGAGTATGTTTCAGTAGCGGAAGCAGGAAAGGAAATGCTTTGGTTAAAGCGATTCTTTACCGAATTGGGTGTGCAACAAGAAGAATATGTAGTTTATTGTGATAGTCAAAGTGCATTAGACTTGAGCAAAAATACTATGTACCATGCATGGACGAAACATATTGATGTAAAGTATCATTGACTCAGATTTGCCATTGAAGAAAAAGAGTTCAAGTTGCAGAAGATTCATATCAACAACAATGTTGTTGATATGCTAACGAAGGTCGTACCAAAAGAAAAGTTCGACCAGTGCGTTGAAGCAATCGAGATGGAGAGTCCCACAATATAGTCGAAAGGGGGAGATTTATTGAGTGGTGTCCCTTTACATTGTGGGACCCACTGAAATAATTAAGAAAAAGAAAAGAAATAGAAGAAGAATAAAAAAGGGAGTTGGCAATTATTTGTTGATTGGCGGAAGAAAATAGGAGCGCAATTGAAGGTGTAATTATGTGAGTTTTTTACGCGTTGTTTTCCCCAAAAATTGAGAGGCACTGTCTCATTTCATTGAAAAAATAATAAGAGAAAAATACAGATTAAGAGTATTATATATGTAGAGAAACTTAGGAAAATGGTTCTTAAGAGTTGGGTAAGAGAGAAAATGGTGAGGTTTTGGAAAATACTTGAGTGCCACTATTTTTGTAATCTCTTGGTATACCTACTATTATTTTATAGTGGAGAATTATTTGGAGTTTGTCCCATAATTTTTTCCTAATTTATTTAAAATTTCCACATAAAAATCTATATAACTTTTTATTCTGCTGCTATTATTTTTTTCGTAATTTATTATAGGAATACCTTTTTACCTTATTCTGTTTTTAACTAATTCATTCATTTTTTCTATATCACTTTCTGTCCAGTAAATTCATATTGTTTTTCTGTTCCAGCCCTTTTTTTAATTTATTTTATATTTAAATTGCTCACAAAAATTTTTTTGGCATTTTCAACCTTAATTTCTTTTTTTTTATTATTGTATACGAGTATATTTTTCCATTTTATTGTCATGTAAATTTTTACTACTACTATTATTATTATGCATTGTATTTTAATATTTTTTTCATTTCATTTTAATTTTTTAAATATTTTTAAAATTATAGAATAAGAGGACAGATATTGATCATTTATGATACACACATTAGACGCATTTAAAAAATTGTGGAATATGCATATACATTTAGTCCTTCAAGTTAAAACCACGGCCGACTATTAACAGGAGCAGGGTGATCGATCATTCAGAACCCCAAATTTAAGGTCCTCAAAAATTTTGAATTTATATTAATATATAAGTAAATAAAATAACGTATATATATTTAATTAGCACGAGACCATAATATAAAATTGAACTGCGGGCGTCTCTTTTTCATGAGATCTGGGTTCCACCCCCACGGGTCTTATTTTTTTTATAATGTTTCTTTCTCTCCTTTTTTACATATTATTATTATTATTATTATTCAAAATAATTAATTAGCGGTTTATAAGTACTCATTTTTTCTATCCTTTAAGATATTATCTATTATTTTTTATTTACTAAAATTTATTATTATAGATTTTTAAATAGATGTTATTAAGGTTCAACTAATGGATATAATAATTTTAAAGCAACATTAGAAATATATAATTGTTTCGTAGATAATTATGTATGTATTTTAAAAAAACTATTTGAAATATATATTATCTTTTATTCAAAATAACTAATAAGCTCCATTTTTATGTATTTTTTTCTATCTTTTTACATATTATCTATTATCAAACGATAATCATTCAATATATTTTATGCTTATTCTTTTACATTTATATTTGTTTACATAAAAATTAGACGCTATAGTATCTAGATATTATTTTTTCTTTCTTATTTACTGAATTTATTATTCTATATTTTCAAATAGATGTTAAAGTTCAGCTAATTGATATAGTATTTTAAAAATAACATAAAAAATATATAATAATTTTATAGATAATTATTTATGTATTTCAAAAAAACTATTTGAATTTTTCAATAAATATTCAAATGAAAAATATATATAATTATTTTGAAAATGTTATGAACTCAAATTTCAAAGTAATAGGTAGATTACTTATTCTCGTATTTTCTACATAGAGTTTCAACTTGATTTTACGAGTTCAACTTGATAAACATGCTTAAGAATATATAATATCAAATTAACTAGCATATAATTAAGTGTGTGACATCGGTTATTCAATTATATTGGTTAACAAGAAGTGTTTATCCTAGTGGTTGAGACTTTTCTTGTGACAAGGGAATGTCATGAATTCGAGACGCATGAGGGATGTGGTAAGATTTTTTTTTCAATTTAATGTAAGCGCAATTTTGCAATTTTTGGAAAAAAAGTTTTAAAAATGTCGAACGTAATTTTATTTTACATAGGCCCATATTTTTATTTTACATAGGCCCATATTTCATTTTTCGCTCAGGATCCCGAAATTTTCCGAGACGGCATGGTTAAAACAATGTAAATAGCTTTAATGAATTAAACAATATAATATAACATTATTTTTTTATTCCTATAAAATATTATATTATGTTTCCTTTTAAGTGAAATCCTCAAAACCACGACCCCGTTAATAAAGATTATAATTACTGGTTTTTTTAACCTAAAATTTGCTATTTTCGCTGTCTATCACCACCAGTCAGCTATTGTTGATGCTAAATAATTGAATTTTTGGCCCACCAATACTCAAGTCTTGATTCTACCACTGCTTTGCACAGAACAAAGTAAGAGGATTTGTTGGAAAGTTGTGTGAAAACGAAATTGGTTTCCCTAGTTAATAAGTATATACCAAAGTTACAAAAGGAGAGATTGAATAATATCAAAATATTTAACAAGTATTAAATGTGTTTAAAGGAAATCAATAACATGAAACTATTGGTTTTGTCTTCATGAGAAATTTCTTTCATGATGTATTAAAATACAATTAATCTTGCAAAAAAATCAGTTTGAGAACTCGAAAGAACTATCAAATTGCTTTTGGTCGCAATCAAATTTTGTGAATCCTTTAAGCTAACCACCTGTTCGTGGCCAAAAACGGCATCGTGGTTGTGAAATACAACATCGTGGAAAAACATTTTGCACAAAAACATGGAACTTCAACTTTTCATCAACTTTTAATCTTGTTGGTGCATGTGAGGGTGATTAGGAGTCAGAGAGGGGGGGTGTTGTTGACTCATTTCCGCTAGTGTTAATGATTTAACCAGATTTAATAAAGATAAAGCTTATGAGAAAACTGAACACAAATAAGTAAAAGTTCAGAGTGTAAAAGGAAATCAAATACAACTATTTTATACTGGTTCGAACCTTGCCTACATCCAGTCCATAGAGCGTTTGCTTCTAAGCTTTAATTCACTTTTTATCAACTCCTTCCAAGGCGGAGAAACCTTCACAATTTGGAATTCTTACAGCCAAGAGTACCCTCCTCTTCATGTCTCTAATTCCCTAATTTAAGAGTACCCTCCTCTTGAATTCTTCTAGATCTTAACTTATCCCCAAGCCGTATATAGGATTGAATACCTTAGCAAGCACCTTGCATAATCTTTTGATAACAAGTGGATTGAAAGAGTTTTAGTGATCTTGTACTTTGTTTTCGAGAATCACTTTACAACAGATTTGGAATGTTGGTTGTACTAAGCTTTCAAGATGATGACAAACAAATTTGTGAACTTGTTTTTTGCTTTTCAGATTTGCAGATTAAGAAAGAGAGATTGCAATTGTTAATGAAAGCTTGAATAATTTTTTTCTTGATGGTAGAGGCCTTTATATAGGTAGTCCTCAAAATCTTCCCGTTCTGACTGAGCTTCAAAGTCTAAATCTTGGCTCTTTTCCTTAAGAGCCGTTGGATCTTTCGTTAGACCCATTTACGTTTCCATTATTCTCATTAGCCGGAGTCAACTCTACCAACTTTTGCAAGTTATCGTTCTTTTACACCTTTTAGTCCCATATAGCTTGCTTGTATTAGTTTGTTAGGTGGCTAAAAGTGGTCCTTGCTTTCTTGTTGTCAACTCACTTTTTAAAAATCCTCTTACAACTTTTTATGTTAGGTTGATCACCTTTCTCTTTGGATCATAAAAAGTATAGGTCTATTTTTAGTTCTTGTATTCACATGAGTTTTTTTCTAGGGATTTGAGCTTGTTTGCAGAAGATGCTTTCCTTCTCCTATACACCTGGATAGTCTTTTGAGTTTGCTTAGACTTGTCTTCCGAGATTTTATCCCAAGCTATCTTCCAGTTTGTCTTGCTTCTAAGATTGTCTATCTTTTAAGCATGTTTATCTTCCGAGTGTACAGATTCTGATTTTTGGTTATCTTCAAAACATGGCTTTTAGGTTTCAAAACTTAGCCTTTAAGAATTCTTATTCTGAGCTAAGTTCAAAAATCTCCCCATTTTGATGATAACAAAAATCTGAAAGACAAAGGTTAGCTCCTCCATAGTTTATGTCAATTATGAGTTAAATAAGAGTTGTACAATTTAATCATTGTACTCAGAATCACATATGTATTTATTCACTATATATCTTGAATTTCTAACAATGTGTTAACTTCTATGAAGTTCTGGTTACAAATACATTGAAGAATATACAAAAAATTAAACCATAACAATTGATACAACTAGTTACAAAAATTACAACGAGTTATCACTATCAATTCTTGGCTTCTTGAGCATCTAAGTTATTGTGGTATTATCATCATCATCTTCGTACTTTTTCTCCCCATTATTGTTAGCATCAGAAGGGGGGTCTTCTTCCATAAGAGTTAGCAGTTGTAACATTTACTGAGCCCATGCCTTCCTATAAGACAACATTGTAGACTTGCCTTCTTTCCGAGCTTGAGCGTTGGCTAGAATCATTTCCAAGGGTGGAGCAAAGGGTTCAATGAAGCGATGTAACTCATATGTTGATTCTTCAATTGGTGGTACAACTTACGTGATCCGTTTAACGCAATCCGCTGTGATATAATTGTAGAAACTTCTTTATAAATCTGCAACATCGCGTTGTCCCCAAACAAAATTATGAGCAATCATATTTGCCAACTGCTGTAAGTAGGGAACTATTGTCGACTCATGGACATAGAATGGATTGGAGTCCTGAGATAGATTCTGAAGCTGCTCTGGTAGCTTTCCCAAAAGTGATGATAACTTCTCAAAATTGATTGTGGAGGTTGTGATGACTCTGGACTCAGAGCTATTGATGAGCTTGGTAAGGCTCTCATCAACTTTTTTTATTTCATTCTCCACATCCATGGACACATCAACTAGGTAGTTTTTGTAAGCTTCAAGAAGTTCAACATTCATCTCCTTATTGAGCTTCTCTAGGGCTGAAATAATGCCAGTAACAAAAGCTTAATGTTCCCTCTGGAGATCGTTTATGCTTTATGTGTAGAATTTTCACTCTTCTTGGTGGGAAACAATGATCCGAAAGAACAAATTCCAAGACAATCCGAATCAGGTTTGAAGAAAACAAAAACATTAAGTTTAAAACAACGAGTATTCAATTGTAGAAAACTAAAACAATTGAAGACTTCAGATACCTAAGCATATAAGGAAAGCATCCGGTCAAAGTTTGGAAAGGAAACAAATCCGGATACATATAAAATCTGAAGACATCCAAAAGATTTAATTATCCAAGGCAAAGGGAATGTTTTGAAAGTTACATATCCCTCCAACCATTTTGGTCTACAAGTCAAAGATCCTTTCCCCTTAAAAAAGACAAAATAATAGCTAGAATGCTTTTTAGAAAAGGGAAGAATGACTGACACAAGATAGAAAAGGTAACTACCTTTTCAACCTAGACCAATAGAAAAGGCGCGTGGAGATCATGCACTGGATTACTGGCATAAAAGTTGGTGAATCGCTACATTCCAAGGAAAATGATCACTAACAACTCTTTAGCATTAATCCCAAGGATTCAAACGAGTCAATTACACAGTCTAACGGACTGATCAACGGCTTTGAATGCACCACTTCATACCTGATTAATGGTGAAGATTCAAGATATTTCCAATGGCATTCAACGGCTATATTTATGATATAAAGCCTATAAAAGGGGAGCTTCACACATTGAGAAGGTGCTGGTTGATTCACAAAAGCAAGTAACAAAGAACTTAGCAATTTAATCAGTGATAAAATCCCTTGAAGAACCAAAAAAATCCAATCTATTTGTAAGGACCTTCAAAGTGAAAATATAAACTTGAAGTGTTCAAAAATCAAAACTTTTGATAGAAACAAAGTGTAAAAATCTCATACTTGGTTAAGTATTGAGATCGGGACTCAGCTTAAAGTTGGTGCTTTAAGTGGTATATCCTTGTAGAACTTAGCTTAGGATTGGGTAGATTCTAAGTTGTATATTCTACTAAAGAGAAAGGACTCAACTAGGAGTTGGTGTTTCTAGTGGTATATCCTACATTCGGAAGAAGAGTATGTCTGGAGATAAATTGTAAGGCTTGATTTATGCCAGTTGGAAAGAAATCTCACTAGTGGAAAAAGCTCAGAGGAAGGAAACTCTGAGGACTGGAGTAGGCGAGACCGAACCAGGATAAATAACGGTGTTTAATTTCTTTATCCTTGTTTACATATTTCCATATTTTCATATTGTTACATCATTTGGATCTGATTAATCTGGAACATATCAAACAAGCTACACAAGACTTTTAAAGTCTGTAAATTCCTCGAAAAAGTTTATTCACCCCCCCTTTGACCTTACAAACATAAGCATAGGGACAAACAAATGGTATCAAAGCAAGTGCTGACAACTAGAGATCTAAAAATCTCAAGCTAAAGGTCCATATTTTGATTTACAAATCAAAATGAGTATCAATAACTCAAAGCTTCTTCCCGAGGGTATGTCCATTACCCATCCTCCACTTTTCACTAGTGAACATTGCACGTTTGAGAAAAACTGGATGAATAATTTCATTCAAGCCCAGAGCATGCTAGCTTGGATGGCCATTAAAGATGGTCCATATATTCCAACTGTTGAAGTTGAGGGTGTCACTACCCGAAAGCCGTCTAGTAAGTGGGATGAGAATTATTATAAAAAATTGCCTGAAAATGCAAATGCTATTAATATGCTTCACTATGCTCTTAGTGGAGCACAATTTAATAGGATCTTAGGATATGAGACTGCACAAGAAATCTGGCAAAAGTTTGAGGTAACTTATAAAGGAACCAGCAAAGTCAAGGAAGTGGAATCCTTCAGTTATTACTTATCCTATCCAACTTATCTCTTCCATAATCAGCATTTGTGTATCCACTGAGAGTGAAATCTCCATTGTTAGGATACCATAGTACTACATCAACTGTCCCTAGAAGATATATCAAAACTCTCTTAACTGATGTAAGATGAGATTCTCTTCGATCAGCTTGATATCTTATATAGTAATACATAACATAATGTTTATCTGGTTTACTGGTTGTTAGATAGAGCAAGGATCTGGTGATTCCTCTGTAGAGTTTTTGTTCTACAATCTTTCATTCTGAGTCCTTGCTGAGAATTGTGTTTTATGCCATAGGAGTTGACATAGACTCGCTATTGTCCATATCAAATTTCTTCAGAACCACTCTGGTATATTTTGCTTGGTTGATAAATATTACTTCTGAGCTCTGCTTAATTTAAAGTCCAAGAAAGAAGGTGATTTCTCACATCATTGACATTTCAAATTCATTCTTCATCTGACTGCGGAATTTCTTGCATAGATCTTCATTGGTTTTTCCACAAATAATGTCATCCACGTAGATTTAAACAAGAATAATATGCTTGTTTCTTTTCTTGATAAATAGTATGGTGTCAGTCTTGCCTCTGATGTGACCTTTAGAGATGAGAAAATTTACCAGTCTCTTGTACCACGCTCTAGGAGCCTACTTTAGTCCATAGTGAGCCTTCTTGAGTTTGACAACATGACTTGGAAACTTTGGATCTTCAAATCTAGGTGAATGCTTCACATAGATTTCCTCTGGTATAAATCTATTGAGCAAAACACTTTTTACATCCATTTGAAAAATTTGAAGTTCATATGGGATGCAAAAGCACATAGGATTCCAATTGCTTCTAATCTGGCTACCGAAGTGAAGGTCTCATCGTAATCAATTCCTTCTTATTGATTATATCTTTGTTGCATAAGTCTTGCCTTGTTACCAATGCAAATGCACGTAGGTGAATGCTTATCTCTGAACACCCATTTGGTTCCAATGATGGATTTTTTCCTTGGAGGCACTAGATCCCATACACCATTCCGAGTGAATTGATCTATTTCTTCTTGCATTGCCATCATCATGTCCTCATCATACTCTACTTCTTTAAGCTTCTTTGGCTCCATAATGTAAACAAATTCTGGATGGCTGGTCCTTTTATTAATACGTTCTCGTGTTAAAACTGGACTGTGGATATTATCAATGACTTTATCAAGGGTGTGAACTTTGTGGGTTATGATCTCTTTCTGAATGTTGAGAACTTGAGATTGATCTTGACTCTGCTTAATTTTCTCTTTAGAATTCCCAAAAGAAGTTGTTTGATCATAATTCTTAGCTGCTGCTACTGAGCTATTCTCCTTTTGAGTTATGACTTCATCATCTTCTGAGGGATTTTCTTGGTTTCTTGCAAGGCTAGTCTCATTAAAGTCTATATGTACAGATTCTTCTAGTGTGTCTGTTCTATTGTTATAGACTTTATACGCTTTGCTATGTGTTGAGTAGCCTAAAATTATTGCTTCATTACATTTAGGATCAAAATTTCCTAGATGCTCTTTGGTGTTGGTTGTGAAACACTAACACCCAAATTCTCTAAAGTACCTTATTTTGGGCTTTCTACCTTTCTAGAGTTCATAATAAGTTTTGTCTAGTTTTGGTCTAATGTCTGTTAAGTATATAGCATGCAGTGCTGACAAATTTTCCCAAGAAATACTTAGGAAGATTATTATCACTCAGCATTGTCTGAGCCATTTTGACTATGGTTCCATTCTTCCTCTCAATAACACCATTTTATTGAGGTTTGTGTGGGGAAAAGAAATTATGCGCAAATCCTCTTTCCTCACAGAACTGGGCAAATCGCCAACTCTCAAATTCTCGACCATGATTGCTTCTAATACATGAGATGATTATGTCTTGTTCTACCTTAATGCGAATAAATAGTTTTAGGAAATTATCAAATGCTTCATCCTTGCTACTGAGTAAGATTACCCATGTAAAGCAAGATAAATCATCTATAACAACCATTGTGAATCTACTTCCCCTATGCTTGTTTGTTAAATTGGCCCAAATAGGTCAATATGAAGAAATTCTATGGGCCTTTTAGATGAGAAATCAATTTTAGACTTAAAACTCTTCCAAGTTTGTTTGCCTAACTGACATGTTGTGCATAGATGATCCTTTTCAAAAGCTAAATCGAGGAAACCCTCAACAAGTTTTTGTTTGGCCAATTTGGAAAGAAGATTCATGCTAACATGTCCCAATATTCTATGCCATACCTATGATTCTTCTTCTTCTTTTGACACAAGACATATATTTTTATTTAATTTTCATGATTTATGTATCATGTAGACATTATTTGACCTAGGTGCATAAAGAATGGTAGAATTGGACTTACAGTCAATGATTGAGCAACCATTTGAATCAAATACTACCTTTCTACCTTTGTCGCAAAGTTTTGCAATGCTCAGAAGGTTGAATTTCAGTCCATCTATAAGTGCGCTTCTTCTATAAGGATCTCAGAGCCTATTATTCCGCTTTTGAGAATTTTTCCCTTTTTGTTGTCACTGAAGCTCACACTACCTCCTTTCTTCAAATTTAGTGTGATGAATGAATTTTCATCACTAATTATGTGGCTGAAGCATCCACTATAAATGTACCACATTTTCTTGTTGTCCATGGATCTCAAGCTTATCTGCAAAACAAATTAAAGAAAATTTTAGTAACAGATCCAAATTAGGTCTTTCATTGTTAGGAATTAGATCAGGCCATTGATGCTCATCATCGTATCCATTTTAGAATCTGCAGACACTAGTATTATGATTCTTTCTTCCACAAAATCTTCATTGATTATGATTGCCTTTCTTTTCTTTATATGCACTAATTGGCATATGTCAAAAGGTTCCTATTGCTTCATAAATGACCTCCTATGAGTGTTATCCCTCTTTTAAGGTTAGCCCTTCTCAAAAGGTATTTATCTTCTGAGGTTTCTCTTTTTGAGAACTTGAAGCTTTGTTGCATTGAGACTTCCTTTTATAACGGTGAAACTTCCCTTTTAAGGGTGTTTCCATTATCTGCTAGTTGAGTGATATTTTTCTTAGTGGCTTCATCTACTCGACTTCTTTCATGGTTCTTGATTCTTAAAGTCTCAAGGTTTGTGGCTAGTTGTTCAGAATCTTTTTCAAGATCAGTCACTTTCTTCTGAAGCTCTATGAGTGTTCGTTTGTTTTTCTTGACGAGCTTGTATATGTTCATCAACATTTGCATAACTTCATTAGCTAAAATAGGATGTGAGTTTACCTCATTTTGAAGTTCTGATGCTGATAGTTTTTCTGCACTATGTCCATCTCGGTTGTACGAGCATTCTACTTCAGAATCTGGAATGTTAATTGCCATGAAATATATTTGAGCTATTTTTTGGTTCTTTTCATCTTTTGAGGAGTTTTCTCCTTCACTATTGCTCCATGTGGTAGCTAAGGCTTTCCTTTTATCCTTTCTCAACTTTGTACAGTTTGCTTTGATATGTCTTTGCTGGTTGCATTCAAAGTAGTTAATGTTTTTGTTGTAGTCCTGCTTTCTTATATCTTATGAGGACTTCTAGATAAAATGTCTTATGGATGAGTCTTTCTTTTGGTAGTCTCACTTTTTATAAAAGAGTCATACTTCTTGAAGTTCTTCTAGGGATATTGGCCTCCTCTCCTCATCATCCTTTTAAAGTTTCTTGTGAAAATAATCATTTCTTCATCTTCCATGAGATTTCCTTCTTTCTTCAAATTTTAATTTCTCCTTTCTCTCAAAGGTCTGTATAGAGATCTCATGTGTGATTAGAGATCCTATAAGCTCATCATATCTATAACTAGTGAGATCTTGAGCTTCCTCTATGGCTATCTTCTTTTCCTACCAGTGTTTAGTTAAGCTTCTGAGAATTTTCTTGACTTGCTCTTCTTTTGAGAATTACTTTCCCAGTCTTTTCAGCTTGTTTACAATGTTGGTGAATCTAGCATTCATTCTAGAAATGGATTCATTCTCTTCCATTTCAAAAAGCTCATAATTCTAAGATTTTGATTAATCTTAGATTCTTTTACTTTTTTGGTGCCTTCATAGGTCACTTCAAGTTTTCTCCAAATCTCATGTGTTGTCTGACATCCTGAGATTTTGTTAAAATCATCTGCATCTAAAGCACAATGAAGAATGTTAATAGGATTTGAGTAACTTTTATAATGCTTAACATTAGATTCAGACCATTGATTTTCGGGTTTAGTATGCGATTTTAGTGACGATTGCACTAAAGGGGCCATTGACAATAGCTTGTCAGGCATAGTAGTCTTGAGACTGTATGAAGTTTTTCATACAATTTTTCTAGAATGTATAGTTTTGCCATAGAATAAAGGAGGTCTTGTCATAGAGAGTCCCTTAGGGAGGGTTTGGACAGTCTGCATGTCTCCTCTTGGTAGTTGTCCCAAGCTTCTATCACCCATAGTGATCTTTACTCTTTAGAATGTTAAGTTTGAGCTTTTAGAGTTTGCTCTGTGAGGGTAATTATGAGTTAAAGGGGGGGGGGGTGATTGACTCCTTTTCGCAAGTGTTAACGATTTAAACAAATTTAATAAAGATAAAACTTCTGAGAAAACTAAACACAAATAAATAAAAGTTTAGAGTGTAAAAGGAAATCAAACATAATTATTTTATACAGGTTCGAACCCTGCCTACATCCAGTCCCCAAAGCGTCCACTTCTGATCGTTAATCTACTTTTTATTAACTCCTTTTGAGGCAAAGAAAGCTTCGCAATCTGGAATTATTATAGCCAAGAGTACCCTTCTCTTCATGTCTCTAATTTCCTTATTTAAGAGTACCCCCCTCTTGAATTCTTCTACATCTTGACATATCCCCAAGTTGTATCTAGGATTGAAGACCTCAGCAAGCACCTTGCTAGCCTTTTGATTACAAGTGGATTGAAAGAATTTAAGTGATCTTGTACTTTTTTTTCAAGAATCATTTTATAACATATTTGAAATGTTGGCTGTTCTAAGTTTTCAAGATGATGACAAACAAATTTTTGAACTTGTTGTTTGCTTCTGATTTACAAATTAATAGAGAGAGAGAGAGAGAGAGAGAGAGAGAGAGAGAGAGATTTCAATTGTTAGTGAAATCTTGGATAATTTTCTTCTTGATGGTAGATGCCTTTATATAGGCAGTCTTCAAAATCTTCCCGTACTGACTGTACTTTAGAGTCTGAATCTTGGTCATTGTCTCACAACAGCTCTTTTCTTGAAGAGCAGTTGGATCTTCTGTTAGACCCATTTACTTCTCCATTAGACACATTAGCGGGAGTCAAATCTACCAACTTCTACAAGTTCTCAGTATTTTACACCTTTTAGTCTTACACAGCTTGCTTGTGTCAGTTTGTCAGGTGGCTAAAAGTGGTTCTTGCTTTCTTGTTGTCAACTCACTTTTTGAAAATCCTCTTACCACTTTTTATGTTAGGCTGATCACCTATCTTTTTGGATCATAAAAAGTAGAGGTTTATTTTTCGTACTTGTCTTCACGTGAGTTTTTTCTAGGGATCCGAGTTTATCTGTAGAAGATGCTTTCCTTCTCTTGCACGCTTGGATAGTCTCCTGAGTTTGTTTGGACTTGCCTTCTGAGATTTTATCTCAAGTCATCTTCCAGTTTGTCTTGCTTCTGAGATTGTCTATCTTCTGAGCTTGTTTACCTTCTGAGTACACATATTCTAATTTTTGGTTATATTCAAAACATGACTTCTGGGTTTCGAAACTTAGCCTTTGTGAATTATTCTTTTGAGCTAAGTTCAACAAATCTGTTTTAGACTTATAATATAATGTTGAAAGCACTCTAAGACTAAAATACGATGCATTATTTCTTGTTATTCAATATTTTATTGATATATTCCGACTACAATTTTTTTTATTTGATTTGTGTGAATACTATATGTTCTTTGTAATGGCTCTTCTATGATTTCTCAGAATTTAACCTATCTGGCTTCACATTTTACTATCAAAGATTTGGCATCTTATTCATTATTTCCTTGGCACTGAAGCTCATTAGTGTCAAAATGGGTTGTTTCTACATTAAGAAAAATATGTTTTTGATTTGTTGGAGTGT
Organism: Euphorbia pulcherrima; assembly: GCA_947683365.1. Lineage (NCBI taxonomy): Eukaryota > Viridiplantae > Streptophyta > Magnoliopsida > Malpighiales > Euphorbiaceae > Euphorbia > Euphorbia pulcherrima. The sequence continues at coordinate 30,607,610 of CANTUS010000007.1, forward strand.
CGGCCCTAGGGTAGGCATTCGGTGGGACCGCCCGAGACCTATAGCTGGAAGTGGTCTAAAATTTTTTAGATTTTTTTATGAAAATATAAAAGTAAAATTTAGTATTATTTTTTGTCGGAATATAATCTAATTGCATATGTAATAGACCATAAAATAATTGCCTGAATTGAAATTCTAATTTATTTTTTATGCTTAGTTGGCTTTATTTAGTTGCTTTTTCTCATAAACAATTGTATTACTGTCATCTTTGTTAGAAATATATTATAATCAAAGAGAAAGTGAAGAAATGTAATATCTTTATTATTCATAGTGTGTCTTATAAAGGGAAAATTATCACTAGAATAAATAAGGGAGGCTAATAGTTCATTACATAATGGAGACTGAATGCAAACTTCAATGGACATCAATAAATTACATAAGTACAAATGCACGTTACTTTTCAACCCCAACAACCCCCCAACCCCCCCCCCCCCCCCCCCCCCCCCACGATGTCCATTATTGGAATAAGGCACTGCCTCGTTAAAAACCTTACCAAAGAAAAACCTTGTGGAACAAAAACTTTGGTTAAGAGAAAAAGAGTACAGTGTTTACTCCCCCTGTTCGCAAGAATGTTTAAGATCCTTGAGACGACACATTCCAATGTTGTAAACCAACTTCTTGAAAGTTACAGAAGTTAATGTTTTTGTGAAAAAGTCTGCTAAATTGTTGTAGGATCGAATTTGTTGGATACTTATTTCACCATTCTTTTCAAGGTCACGAGTAAAGAATTTTGGTGAAGTATGTTTAATTTTGTCTCCTTTAATGTAGCCTTCCTTCAGTTGAGCGATACAAGCTGCTTACTCAGATATTCTTTAGCCATTTATTTTCCACATACACCTCGAATATGCTTTGTTAATGATCTTAACCATACACATTCACAACTAGTCTCATGATATGCTATTAATTCAACATGATTTAAAGAAGTAGCGGTGATAGTTTGCTTCATTGATCGCCAAGATATAGTCGTACTTCCATAGCTGAATATATAACTCAATTGAGACCGAACTTTATGTTGGTCAGATAAATAACCCGCATATACATATCTAACTAATTGAGGCTTATTTTCGTATGAATAAAACAAAACTTAAATCAATGGTTCCTCAAAGATTACACGTTATATGTTCAATCCCGTTTCAATGTCTAGAAGTTTGTGCATAGCTATATCTTGATAATAAATTAACAACAAATATAATATCAAGCCTTGTATTGTTAGCAAGATACATTAATGCACCTATCGCCCTAAGATATGGTACTTCAGGACCAAGAATATCTTCATTATCTTCTCGAGGATGAAACAAGGCATTTTTCACATCAAGTGATTGTACAACCATTGGATTGCTCGATGGATGTACTTCGTCCATATTAAATCATTTCAACATGTTTTGTGTATAATCCGATTGATGAACCAAAATTCCTTTATTTAGATGCTCAATTTGTAAACCAAGACAAAACTTTATTTTTCCTAGATCTTTCCTCTCAAATTCTCTTTTCAAGAAATCTACTACTTTTAGAATCTCTTCAGGAGTTATGATGATATTCAAATCATCAACATAAATTGAGGTGATAGTGAATTCATATCATGCTTTCTTTATTAAAACAAATGGATAATAGGATCATTCTTATAACCATCTTTCAATTAATATTCACTGAGATGTTTATACCGCATGCATTCAAACTATTTTAATCTATTTAGAGATCTTTGTTGGGAAACAATGATTCAGAAGAACCAAATTAAGAAAAGATCAGGATCAAGTTTGAAGAAAACAAAAACAAGTAGTTAAGTCCGAAGAAAATAAAAACAAGTATTCAATTGAAGTAAACTAGAACACGATTGAAGACTTAAGACACCTATGCATCTTAAGAAAGCATCTGGTTAAAGTTTGGAAAGGAAAACTTTTAACCCCTCAACGGAACCATCCAAAAGAAGACTGATTGAAGAGCATCCGGGTATATTGAATTTGAAGACATCCAGAAGATTCAATTATCAAGACAAAGGGAATAATTTGAAAATTACATCTCCCTCCACTTTTGGTCTGAAGTTAAAGATCCTTATCCTTGAAGAATGACAAAAGTGGCAACTAGCATGCATTCCAGAGAAGGACAAAAGGACTGATACAGGAAAGAGAAAAAGGTAATAACCTTTTTTATCATAGACTAATAAAAAAGGCGCGTGGAACTTATACAACGGACTACTGGCATAAAAGTTTGTGAATCGCTAAAATAAAAAAGCGATTGCTGATAACTTTTCAGCCTCAATCCTAAGGCTTCAAATGGGACATTCATTCAGTCTAACGGACTAATCAACGGCTCCGGAAGCGCAACATCATACCTGATCAATGGTGAAGATTCAAGATCATGCCAACGTCATTCAATGGCTACATTTATGATACAAAGCCTATAAAAGGGAGGCTTAACAAGTTAAGAAGGTACTGGTTGATTCGACAAAGTAAAAAAATAGCTATTCAATCAGTAATCAAATCCTTTTAAGAACCAAACAATGCTAATCTGTTTGTAAGAACCTTCAAGTGAAATTACAAACTTGAAGTGATCAAAACTAAAACCTTCGATAAAAACAAAGTGTAAAAATCTCATACTTGGGTGAGTATTGAGATAGGGACTCAGCTTAGAGTTGGTACTTTAAGTGGAATATCCTAGTAGGACTAAACTTAGGATTGGGTAGATTCTAAGTGGTATATCCTACTAAAGAGAAAGGACTCAGCTAGAAGTTGGTGGTTATAGTGGTATATCCTACTTCTGGAAGAAGGTATCTATCCAGAGACAAATTGTAAGGCTTGATTTCTGCCAGTTGGAAAGAAATCACACTAGTGGAAAAAGCTCAAAGGAAGGAAACTCTGGGGACTAGAGTAGGTGGGGCCGAACTAGGATAAATTTCTGTGTTTAATTTCTTTAACTCTTTCATTTAATTGCATATTCTTAATATTTTCATCATCCGGATTCATTACATCAGGAACATATCAATCACGCTATATAAGAATTTTTAAAGTTTGTAAATTCTGCAAAAAGGGCCATTCACCCCCCTCTGACTTTATAAACATACATATAGGGACCAACAAGTGGTATCAGAGTAAGTGCTCACAACTAGAGATCTTACAATCTCGAGCTAAAGGTCCATATATTTTGATTTAAAAATCAAAATGGGTTTTAATAACTCACAGCTTCTTCCCGAGGGTATGTCCATTACCCATCCTTAACTCTTCACCGATGAACACTAGACGTTTTGGAAAAATCGGATGAAGAATTTCATTCAGGCCTAAAGCATGAAAGCTTGGATGGCCATTAAAGATGGCCCATATGTTCCAACTATTAAAGTTGCAGGTATCACTACCATGAAGCCCTCAAACCAGTGGGATGAGAATGATTATAAGAAGTTGCATGGAAATGCAAATGCTATTAACATGCTTCATTGTGCTCTTAGTACAATAGAATTCAATAGGATATCAGGATGTTAAACTACACAAGAAATCTGGCAGAAACTTGAGGTGACATATGAAAGAACCACCAAAGTCAAGGAAGCCAAGATAGAATGCATCGAGCAAAAGCTTGAATACTTCAAAATGGAGCCAAAAGATTCAATTAGCAGCATGAACACCAGATACACCAATATGGTCAATGAAATGAAGAGGGTTGGCAAAGAAATCACTGAGACAGACATGGTTAAGAAAGTTCTTAGAAGTCTAACCAAGGAATGGGACAACAAAAAGACAACCATTGAGGAAGCTTATGGCTTGAATTTTTATAGTTACGATGAACTCATTGGTAATCTTCTAACTCAAGAATTATCCTTGGAGAGATACAGCCAACGAGAGAAAAAGCTTGAAGAAAAGAAGAAAGCCATCGCTCTCAAGGCAAAGCCATCCGGATCAGGTTTCTCTGGAATAGAAAAGTATTTAGAAAGATCCTCCTGCTCTAAAGAAGACATGGCCATGCTGGCCAAGTAGTTCAACAAATTCATTAAAAAGGAAGCTAGGAGAGGACCCAAAAGATTTGAATCAGAGAAGAAGGAAGGAAAGCTCCTCTAAGAAGGAGAAGTTCAGAAAAGCTCCAGAGGAAAAGAAGGATCAGGAAAAAGAAGCTTCCTGCTTTAAATGTGGTGAGAAAGGGCATTTCAAATTAAAATATCTTAAGCTTAAGAAGGACAAAAGATATAAGATGATAGCAATGGTGGCCACTTTGAGTGACAGTGAAGAAAGCTATAGCTCATCTTCCATAGAAGAAGAAGAGATTGCCAACTGTGCATTCATGGCAATATCTGATCCGGAAGCTGATAAGTTTGGAAGAAAAACCTCTATACAAGTCGCTGAGTGAATCGAAGAATCAGAGTCTGAAATAGCTAATACTGAGGTAAACTCTCACTCTAATTCTTTATCTAACTTTGATCTTTCTAGAGCTTTACGGATTGTGATCAACAATATGATAAAGAACACAAAGGCTATCAAGTCTCTTAAAAGACAAGTAATGGAGCTAACTGAAGATGTTGAAGCAATGGCTCAAGATATCAACTTGATAAGAGAAACAAAACACATTGATGTTGTTGAATAAAACTTCCTGAAAAATCAAGTTCAGATTCTCAATGCCAATGTGATTGGGCTAGATAGAGAAATAACTCTGACGAAGGAAGCTACCAAAAAGAGTCCAGAACCTAAAGCTCTAAAGAGAGATCATCAGACTTTTACCCAGAAAGGATATCAGAAGCCTTTCAATCCCAGAAAAAGTAATGTGAGCAGATAACCTCAAGCATAGAAGTTTCCAAAGGGAAAATCCTCAAGGGCAAAGACTCATAGCAGCAGAAAAAGTAAAATGAGTAATAAAGGAACCACCTCAAGTGGAAAAATTCCTTCCTGATCCAAATAGAATGGGAGTGAAGATCTACTATCATCCCATGTCCAAACAAAGGAAGAATCATAAGATAGATATCGGTCCTCCTGCCACCTACAAGATCCAAAAGGAGAAAGGAGAGTCATCACTTTCCAAAGCCGGATATTCCGGAGGATATGGAAAAGAAGATCTCCGGAAGATTGAAGAAAAGATCAAATAGAACAGACCCTTCTCCAGATGCAGGTTTTGTGGTAGAAATAACCATATAACAAGAATGTGTAGATTTAAAAATGGTTATTATAATAGTCATCCATGGCCGAAATAGGGTAATAACCTAAGAGGACCCAAATCTGATTGGGGACCCAAACCTACTTAACTTGTTATGTAGGTATGCCTTAGACTTACAGAAGATCAATAAACGTGTTACATTGATAGTGGATGCTCAAGGCACATGACTGGGGATAAAAAAGCCTTCATCACTCTAACCCAGAAGAAAGGTGGGAAAGTCAGCTTTGACAATCAAAAGGGGCAGATCATTTGACATGAAACTGTTAGATCTAAATTAAAGATTAAAGATGTCTCATTCGTTGATGGACTAAAATTCAACCAGCTTAGTGTTGCACAACTATGTGACAAAGGGAGAACAATCACCTTTGATTCAGGAGGTTGCTCAATCATTGATAGTAAGTCAAATCAACTCATTCTTTATGCACATAGAGTAAACAATGTCTATTCTGTAAACATTAAAAATGTGAAAAAGAATATATGCTTGGTGTCTAAAGAAGAAGAATCATGGCTTTGGCACCGAAGGTTGGGATATGTAAGCATGAACCTCCTGTCCAAATTAGCCAAAAAGGAATTGGTTGTGGGTTTGCCTAAGGTTGCTTTTTAAAAAGGATCACATATGTACTGCATGTCAATTAGGTAAACAACATAGGAAAAGTTTCCCTTCTATCCAGTGCACACAATCCGGAAGAGTTCTTGAACTTCTTTATATTGACCTCTTTGGTCCAATCAAACCACTAAGCTTAGGAAGAAGAGAATACACGATGGTCATTATGGATGAGTATTCTCGTTATACCTAGGTACCCTTGCTTGCAAGCAAAGATGATGCTTTTGAACACTTCTCTAAAATATTCATTAGAATAGAAGTAGAACAAGGCATAAGCATAGCACGCATCTAGAGTGATAATGGAGGAAATTCAAAAATAAGCATTTTGCTGAATTCTATGATTCCAAAGGAATTGAGCACAACTTTTCTGCTCCTCATACACCTCAACAAAATGGGGTTGTAAAAAGGAAAAACAGAACTATACTTAAAATGGCTCGCATAATGCTTAGTGAGAATAGTCTGCCTAAGTATTTCTGGGGAGAGGCTGTAAACACAGCATGCTATATTTTGAATAGAGCTCTCATTAGAAAGACTATAGAAAAGACCCCCTATGAAATCTGGAAGGGAAGAAACCTAAAATTGGGTACTGTAGAGCCTTTGGATGTAAATGCTACCTCTTAAATGATAGAGAGCAATTAGGAAAATTTGATCCTAAGTCTCATGAAGCAATTTTCCTTGGCTACTCACTACATACCAAAGCTTACAGAGTCTATAACAAGAGAACTCAAATTGTGATTGAGTCAATACATGTGGATTTCGATGAGACTAACCATGCTGGAAAAAGAAGATCCAATCCAGAAGACTTAACTTCGAAAGTTGAGAATGTGTAAAAAAAGAAGTGCAGATTCCGGATTCCTTTCAAGTCAAACACTACAAAGAAGAAGATGAAGGAATCAAATTCAATGCAGACCTATCACAAGAGAATCTCAATAATCATGAGATTGATTTCAATGATGGTCAATGGGCAAAAATTAAAGTAGCAATAGAACAAACTCAACCTCAATATGAAGGACTTCAAAGAGAGATCCAAACGCACAGAGATCATCCAGTTACTGCCATTTTGGACAATGTTCAAAATCCAATTAAAACTAAAGGCCAAATCAATCGGATGATGAGCCATACTACCTTTGTCTCTCTCATTGAGCTAAAGAAGTTTCAAGATGCAGAAGGGGGTGAAAGTTGGATGATGGCTATGCAAGAAGAACTAGATCAATTTACCAGAAATAATGTTTGGGATTTAGTACCCCTCCCAAAAGAAAAGTCAATCATTTGAACCAAGTGGGTGTTTCAGAACAAGCTTGATGAATCCAGAATTATAGTGAGAAATAAAGCAAGATTGGTTGCTCAAGGATACAACCAACAAGAAGGAATTGACTTTTAAGAAAACTTTGCACTAGTGGCAAGGTTGGAGGCAATCCGAATCCTATGTGCTTTTGCATTATTCATGGGATTCACCTTATTCCAATTGGATGTCAAAAGTGCATTTCTAAAAGGGGTCATTCAAGAAGAAGTCTATGTCAGACAACCAACTGGATTTGAAGACTCAAAGCATCCGGAGCATGTGTACAAGCTGCAAAAGGTCGTCTATGGATTGAAGCAAGCACTAAGAGCTTCGTATGAGAGACTTATCTCATTTTCAATTTCCAAAAGGTACATTCAAGGCAAGGTAGATACAAAACTTTTCATCAAAAAGAAAAAAGTGATGTTGTTCTCGTTCGAATATATGCGAATGAAATCATATTTGGATCTACTGATGAGAAGATGTGTGAAGAATTTAGCACTCGAATGCAGAAGGAATTTAAGATGCCTATGATAGGAGAACTCGATTTTTTCCTTGGCCACCAAATCAGGTAAAGTCCGGATGGGGTTTTCATTCATTAATCTATAGACACCCAGGAGATTTTGAAGAAGTTCTAAATGGACAAGAGTAAGCCTATATCCACTCCTATAGGGTCTGATACAATTTTCTCAAAGGATTGTGAAGGTAAAGATGTTGATCAAAAGCTCTACAGACGGATGATTAGATCTCTGCTATACTTAACAGCTACCGGACTTAACATACATTATGCAGCCTATTACTGTACAAGGTATCAAGCCAATCCAAACGATTCTCATCTTAAGGTTGTGATCAAATAGCAATTAGAAGGTTATGGAGTTCAATCTGGAGGTGTAGATGTAATGTGTGATAACAAAAGTGCAATTGATGTGTCTAAAAATCCAGTGCTATATAGCATGATGAAGCATGCCAATATCAGGTACAATTTCATCAGGGATCGTATCAGGAAGAAGGATGTAACTTTAGTTTACATTCCAACAAATGAGCAAAGGGCGGATATATTTATTAAGCCATTAAGTAAAGATCAATTCAACAAGCTAAGCTTAAGTAAAGATCAATTCAACAAGCTAAGGGAGGCTATTGGAATGTCAAATTCAATTTGAAGGAAGATCCGAAAGATAAAATAACAGTTATATTGATCTTACATAAGTCAAGAAATCTAGAAAATGAAGAAAAGTGATTCAACTCTGGCTCCGGAAGGAATAATGCCATCTCAGCAGACAAGAATGACAAATGGCAGAAAAAGTGCAAAAAGGTAACTACACGCGTGGCAAAAATTCCAATAGTTATTGGTCATTACACGCATGGCAAAAATTCCAATAGCTACAAATGACAAATGACAAATGACAAGAATTTCAAACGTTTATTGGTCATTACACGCGCGGCAAAAATTCCAACAGTTATAAAATTAAACCGTTCCAATTCTCCGATTTAAACGCTATTAAGCTCTCTCATAAATTTTAACTGGCATGGCACTAATCTAGTTAGCTTTAACTATTTCTAGATTACTAAACTACCCTTAACTTATGAATTTTTTAAAAAAGCTCCCAAAATTCCTCTTCTTCTTCACGCGAGAAACTACTCTATTATTACTCTACAATTCTTCTTTCAAAACCCTAAATTCCTAAAATAGACTATCTCAAATAGACTATCTCAAGGATGAGGACTTCTTTCCAATCAAATTCAAAGATACTGATATGGTTACACCATCAGATTATCAGGATGATCAGTACCTCTTCGCAACATATCCCTACACTCAACTCCTTTTGAAAGAAAAATATTTGGAGATCTTTCTCTAGCTAAAAACCCAACCTATCCTAAACTAGTCAAGGAATTTTATGAAAATCTGAAGATCCACAAGCACTATGACGCACTCCGGACCACAGTGCAAGTGAAAGAGATCACCATCACTCTAAAATTTTTTGAGGACCACTTTGAGATGAAAAATAATGGTGTTATCATAAGGAATGATGGAGATGAGCTCACTGTCAAGTATGATCCCAAAATGTGGCTCCCTCTATGGTTCTTTGGAGATAAGACAGCCACTCACTGGCCAGAAATGCCAAGGACCCTCCACTTTGTGATGGCAAGACTAATTCTGGTCTGGAAGGGACCTCTAAACACTACCTCAGCCTTCTAGCATTGTGTTATTCAACACTGGGTTGAAAGTAGAGAAGTAAACATGCCTATGCTGCTAATTCATTACATCAAGCAGCACAAGTACATGCATGGTGCCCTCATCACCAAAATCTTTTGTCAACACCAGGTGAACTCATTTGGTGAAGAAGCTATACTAGGGAAAGCTATTCATGAGAAAAACTTTCTCAAACTGACATTTAATGAGGTCTTTGATGAGGAGAAGCCATTGAAACAGAGGACAGAAAAGCAGGCAAAAAGCAGGGTTCAGAAGACTAGAGATGTAGTTGAAGATGCTCCAGTGGCAAAAAAGGCTAGTGCTACTAGATCTAAAGCTCAGAAAAATTTAGAGCTAGTCTTTGTTAAGGAAGTTATTAAGGATGGAGTGCCAATTTCTCAACTGATGAAGGTAACTCCTATAAAGAGGCCTAGAGGCAAGCTCATCAAAGCTGCTGACAAGAAATAGAAAGCAGTCAATACAAAGGACTTAGAAGCAACTGAAACAATAGCAGTTGCTACTGTTGCTCTAAGATCTAAAAGGGAACATAGACTTAATAATACCCTAGAAGAGATCTTGGCTAATGATGGATCAGACAGTGAAGAAATTGGGGATGAAGCTCTGGAACTAAAGAGAAGATAGTTGGTTAGGAAGGGGTCAACTTTTGATGAAGTTCTGAAAGCATAGAAAGCTAAACAAAAGGCACGCAAGCCACTGCTAGGATTGTAATCAAGGAGCAAGCCTTAAAGCTCCCTAAATAAGAAGAATTAGATAAGGCCTGAAAGTTATAAGGGAAGAATGTGCCCGATGCCACTAAAGCCATCATTTCGGAAGATCCTCAGTTTGATGAGATGATAGAAGTTGTTAAAGATAACCTTAAGGTTAATCAACCCTCAAAGGAAGGACTTGGAGGGTCTTCCAGAGCTATATTGGCCGTTTTAACCTCATCCACAGTCATTTCCCTAAAAACCTTACAACTACTCAAGGAAAGTTAGTATACAGAGGAAGAATTGTATGTGTTCAAGGCCAGAACTGAACTCATTTTAGAGAACCTGCTGAACATCAGTACTGAAACAATAGAAGTTGAAAGTCCTAAAAAGGCAATTGGGGATCATGTTGAGGACACTACCAACATTGCTAAGGGGATAATAACTATAGGTCCTAAAAAGGCACTTGAAGGAGAGAGTGAGGACATTTACATTCTTCCAGAAACTGGTGTAGAAAAGTTAGCTAAGGAACCAGCAGAAAATCTAGAGCTAACCACTGAGATAATCCCTGATCCCATCTCTAATGATATTAATGCTAATGCTATTGTTGTGATGATTATTAATTCAGAAGCTGAAAACCAAGGCAACTTGAATGCAGAAACCCAAACTGCATCTAAGGTAGATGAGCCTAACCCAGAGCACAATGCTCCGGAGGAGGGAATCGGTCTAGGATCTAATGAGAACACTTCTGAAGTAGAATCCATGATCGAGGCCATCTCAGAGGAACAGTTGGAAGAAAAAGAAGAAGAACAGAAGAAAGAAGATGATTAAAAAAATAAGGAAAGTAGCGAGGAAGAGGAAGAAGAAACATCCAACTCCGGAGATATCAGAAGCTCCAGCTCTAAAGAAGAATGATCTTCAGATGGACTACTAAAGCATAAAACCATCAATCCAAAGCCCGCTAGAGTTGAGAAGTTGAGCATTGCCCTCAAGTTGATAGAGGAAGTCGTTGTTGAATGGCACAGTTAAGATAATATCACCAAGACACTTCAGGGAATATGTGCGACATTAACTTCAGTGGAAAAGCTCTTACAAGAGAAATCAGAGGATCAGGAACTAAAGACTGATCTAGGAGAAATTAAAACTACCATAAAGAGTATTAAGGACAAATTCGATCAATTCCCCACACCTACACAAGTTGTTGAGACTTCTCTATTCAAAATCACTCCAAAGATAACCCAACTCACCTCTGCTATCACAACTGCAAACAAAACAGCAACCCAAGCTACAATTGGAGCTAATAATAATTGTGCCTCAATCTTAGGCTAGATTACCCCCTCATCAACAAAGTTAAAGGAGTATATTGACAGCAAGTTTGAAAGCTTGGAAAAATTCATCCCCTAGGCCATAATAGACTCCATAAAGGACATCTATTCTGGTCTCACATTTCTCAATGAAGAACATCAGGCAGCTCAGGAAATCCTCTGCTATTTTCTTGATGATGAACTACCCAAGCTCTTGGCAAAACACATGGAAGATGTTAGTCAAGACTTCCAGAGTGCTCTCTCCAGAATTGAGAAGATCATCAATGAATGGAATGCGAATTTTAACAAGGAGATGAAAGATCTCAACACAAGTCTTCACAACTGCCGAAGGGACATAATCCATGAAGTTGAACAACTCAAGTTCGGCATGTCTCAACTATTACTCTCATCTTTATTTGGAACCTCCCATGTTATTCTAGAAAGCCTTCTCCTCCTCATAGTCTAAGATCTGGTCCAGCACATTGAGGATACCGGATTCTTCAGATATAAGAGCAACCTTACTCTCCTCAAAGCCGTATTTCCCTTCTTTGATAAAGTAGATAGGAAACATGTTCGGAAAATGACTCCAGATCTTGTAAAGTTTTGCAAGCAGCTTTGGAAGATCATCAAACCCCTTCATCTTGTTCCTGCCACTGTTGATACAATCATTGAGAAACGAGTGACAGGTAATATCGATTACTCCATTTACTCTAGAGCCTGGCAAAGAAATTGGGATGGTAGAACCTACGTGCTTATTGACCCCCAAGTTGATGATAATAAAAGGGGGAGAAAGACACAGTGGCGAAAGACACAGAAATGGGGGAGAAGAGCTAAATAGACTAAGGGAGCTCAAAAAACCAAAGTGAAGCTTTTGAGAGAAGAAAGTAGATCATTTTGTATAGAATAGCTATTCTCAATGTAAAAATCTGTAATAGCTAGTTCTATGTTATTTTCACTTATATACATCTGTACTTGTAATCCAAAACTTCATTGATGTTAACTATTATTAACAATAGAAGCATATATAGTGAAAAACATTGCAAAAATTGCTTCTAAGTACAACTATCAATTATACTTCAAAAACTTAGAAGATAGAATGATAAAACATTAGGGGAGTTAGGATGCCTAAATTATGCGGGAGTAAATTGTAAATGACTAAGTAACAAGAATCATACTTAGATCATAAAACCCTCTTACTTATGCTTAGATGCAATTAGGTTTTTGTTTCCATCAAATGGGGGAGATTGTTGGGAAACAATGATCCGGAAGAACCAAATTAAGAAAAGATCTGGATCAAGTTAGAAGAAAACAAAAATAAGTAGTTAAGTCTGAAGAAAATAAAAACAAGTATTCAATTGAAGTAAAGTATAACACAATCGAAGACTTTAAAAACCTAAGCATCTAAAGTAAGCATCTAGTTAAAGTTCGGAAAGAAAATAAACTTTTAACCCCTCAACGGAAGCATTCGGAAGAAGACCGATTGAAGAGCATCTGGATATATTGAATCTGAAGACATCCGAAAGATTCAATTATCAAGAAAAAGGGAATGATTTGAAAATTACATTTCCCTCCACTTTTGGTCTGAAGTCAAAGATCCTTTAACTTGAAGAATGACAAAAGTCACAGCTAGCACGTATTCCAGAAAAGGATAAAAGGACTGATATAGGAAAGAGAAAAAGGTAACAACCTTTTTATCATAGACTAATAGGAAAGGCGCATGGAGCTTACAAAATAGACTACTGGCATAAAAGTTTGTGAATCGCTAAAATCTAAGCAAAATGATCACTGGCAACTTTTCAGCCTCAATCCCAAGGATTCAAACGGGACATTTATTTAGTCTAATGGACTGATCAATGGATCTGAAAGCACCACATCATACATGATCAATGATGAAGATTCAACATCATGCCAGCAGCATTCAAAGGCTACATTTATGATACAAAGCCTATAAAAGGGAAGCTTTACAAGTTGAGAAGGTGCTGGTTGATTCAGGAAAGCAAAAACAAAGAAATTAGCCATTCAATTAGTAATCAAATCCCTCCTAGAACCAAACAATTCCTATCTGTTTATAAGAACCTTCAAGTGAAATTACAAACTTGAAGTGCTCAAAACCAAAACCTTTGATAAAAACAAAGTGTAAAAATCTCATACTTGGGTGAGTATTGAGATAGGGACTCAGCTTAGAGTTGGTGCTTTAAGTGGTACATCCCAGTAGGACTCAGCTTAGGATTAGGTAGATTCTAAGTGGTATATCCTACTAAAGAGAAAGGACTCAACTAGGAGTTGGTGCTTCTGATGGTATATCCTAAATCCGAAAGAAGGGATCTGTCTGGAGATAAATTGTAAGGCTTGATTTCTGCCAATTGGAAAGAAATCACACTAGTGGAAAAAGCTCAGAGGAAGGAAACTCTAGGGACTGGAGTAGGTAGATCCAAACAGGGATAAATTACTATGTTTGATTTCTTTAACTCTATCATTTAATTGTATATTCTTAACATTTGCATCATCCGAATCCATTACATCCGGAACATATCAAACATGATACGCAAGAATTTTTAAGGTCTGTAAATTCCACAAAAAGGGTCATTCCCCCCCCCCCCCCCTTCTGACCTTATGAATATACGCATAAGGACCAAAAATCTTTGTATATGTATTAAATAAAGTTTTCATATTCTATATTTTCCAGCAGTTTTAATCCTTCAAGGACTTTCATGTAAATGTCAAATGTATATTTAAACTTTCTTGCACTGTCTAACTAAAAAAACTTGTGTGTTAAACCTCACTTTATATCTCAGTACTATATATTTCTCATAAAAAATATTTATACTCGAAAGTTTTACCCATTGTGGAATTCGAACAGCACGTCCATAGACTTCTATTTTTTAAGAGAATTCAATTCTACTTGAAAAGCAACATCCCATTTTTGCTAACCACATCTAGTTTAAATTCTTGAACAGACTGTGGTTCATGAATCATATTCTCATTTTCAGTATTCAATGCCACATGACAAGCAAAATATGGTCTATAACCAATTTATTCTCTATCCCATTGTTTTTCAGTACCAATATAATTTATATTTTTTCATTTTCAACAACTTCAGGTGTTTGTGCTTCAGGTGCTCGCACTTCAAGTGCTATTATTTCTACAATAATTGTATTTATGTAAGTACACTTATTTAAATAAAATATGAATATGAATATGCAAGGACATAAATAATAATGATAATAATATACTGAAATGGAAAATAGTTAAATATGTATATTTATATTCAACATGATTATCTTTATTGTTGACAATTTTCTTTTCGAGGATTTTTATTCTTTAACCAACTGGTCATTCATGCTTCAGGCATAACAAAGTGCTTTATTAATTGGTTTGTCATAAAACTCAATATGAGTTAGTGCATTTACTAGTATATGAAAGCTTAATACTCATTTTGGATCCATATGAGAAAGTGATCGAGCATTCCATGTTATTTTCTTTTCCAAAATTACATTTCTATTCTCTCCCCCTAATTTTCAGAAAGTGTTATCAAAATAACAATCTGTAAATCTTGCAGGAAATATATTATCAGTTAATGACTCAATTATATTTAATAATTGAAGGAGAGATTTATAGCCATTTTATATTTCTAATCTCCTTCGTGGACTTATTTTAGTCATTTATGATGAAGCAATAAACACATATATTGCACAACCAAAATCTCTAAGATGAGAAATATTGGGCTTATGACCAAAAGTTAATTGTAATGGGGAAAAATCTTGATAACTGTGAGCAAGGGCTTTTCGGTGACCCTCAGAACGATGACGACTTTTTGCTCTAACCTTTTACAGTCTAGTTGTTCCATTATTTTAGAATTGAATCACATTTGGCAAGCTCCTTTTGATGATTTTGTGACCTTTGACTGCGTTTAAAGTCATTAAAAATAATTAAAATTGCATTTAATGTGAGCATTTGTCTTTCCCTCGTGTGTAGTAATTTGTTTCGGGGTTTATGGAAAATTCGAAGATTTTCAGCGAGTCCGGTTATTTTTCCTAGATTCTAGACTCTTTGAGGTTTCCGAAATGTCAAGAATTACTTTGAATCAGATAACTGTGGTGAAAGTTATGATTTTTTGAAGGTTTACAATTTTTTTCGATCTTGGTCATGCCTCCCCGGAGACCGCCGTATCCGCCGTCGGC
Source organism: Euphorbia pulcherrima (assembly GCA_947683365.1). NCBI lineage: Eukaryota > Viridiplantae > Streptophyta > Magnoliopsida > Malpighiales > Euphorbiaceae > Euphorbia > Euphorbia pulcherrima. The sequence continues at coordinate 30,623,039 of CANTUS010000007.1, forward strand.
GGCCAAAGTTCCGGCAACCGGAGCTATGGTGGCCGGAGCTCCGGTGGCTGCTGCCTTGGTAGCCGCCATATAGGGGCCACTTTACCTTGGAGTGGCATGGCCACTCCAAGGTAAAGTTGGCCGCTTCACATGAAGTGGCCTAGATTTGGCCGCTTCATGTGAAGCGGCCTTCTTTTCGCCGCGTCACTGAAGCAGCCTTGCTTCGGGGTCGGGGGCTGTACTTTCTCATTTTCAATTTTTTTGTGTCAAAAAATTTGAATTTTCAATAGTTTTTTCCACAAAATTCATTTTTTTAAGGGACCAAATGCATTATTTTCATAAATTGGAGCCTGTATAAACCCCCAAAATACTCAAGAAAGGACTTTTTTTGGGCTACTTTTTTTGGCTGATTTTTAGAGAGAAAAATACAAAAACAAGAGAAAAAGCTCAAGAAAAGCTAGAATCCGGGTTTAATCCTCTCTATTCTTGATTCTTAGTTGTTCTTAGGCTTAATCTTATAGCTTAAACACTAAAATCTATTAGAAATCTTAGGTAACAATTGGTTTAAATAGGATTTAGGGACTTTTTCCTCACAAATCACTAAATCCCTTGCTAAACGGTTGTTTTGTCGGGTTTTCATCTAAAATTTATCACAAAGCTTGCCAAGCGTCCGGTTCGAGTCTCGAGAGTGGATTCATGGCCTTTAGGTAACTTTCTGAGTTCCAATCTATTTCTTCTATTATTTATTTTTGCTACTGTGTTTTCGATTATTTTTCCAGTCGTTTGGCCCCTTTATTCGTCCTTTTTATGATTTTCTATCAAAAATCCAGCTGACTATTCCGACAAACGTCAAGCCAACTGAATGTCACCTACCGCTTCGTCCAGTCGGCCTAGGGTCGCTCAAGCGGTCAATCGTCGTTTTGTCGGACTTTCTAGGTTCTTTTCCCTGCAAACTGAAAAACCAGAGTTATTTAAGCATTTTAAGTCTGAATATACTGTAACAGGTAAGAAATGACTTGAAATTTTAGCAATCTTGGGTTTTCAGGCACAAAAAGGTTGATTCCGGCTTGTTTAGACACTTTTTCCGGCAGACCACTTTAGTGGGACGAAGGCCGACTGAGAGTCATCTAGGCCACCTTGTTGAGGTGGCCTACCATGTCGCTGAGTCGGTCTACCACCTCACTGAGTTGACCTACTGGTCAAAACGTCCAAATGGTCCCTGTTTCTTTTATTCTGTTATTTTCGACCCGTTTTGGTCGTTTTTGACCCGATTTTTGTCATTTTAATGTGTTTTCAGCCCCGATTTCAACCTGAAAATTTTCCAAAAATTCCCAAATAATCTGAAACTGTTTTGTATTATTTTATTCTATTTTTACATTTTATTTTTATTTTTATTTAATTTAATATACATTTTAATGACTTAAAAATAGTATTTTTTCTAAATAAATCTAAATAATTTATTTTCCACCAACTAAAAATACTAAAAATATTCTGAACATATTAAATCTTATTTTAGGATGTTCAGTTAATTTATTTCACCCTTTTAGGTTGTTAGATAATTGATTAATGCCCGAAAAATCCAAAAATATCGTTTTCTTCATGCTTTGTGTTTATTTTCCACATTTATATATCCATGGTTTATTTGTGATTACTCTTATATATCTATTGCCTCGTTTGGAGCCGGATTCGAGTCCATAAGCCCAGTTAAGACCCGGTTTCTCCTATTTATTTATTTATCGCTTTATTTATTTTCTTGCACTAGAAAAATGTATAGGTATTCGTAAAGCCTTGTAATAATTTTATTTTCTTGCTTTGTTTATTTATTGCTTTCCGTGTGATGTATGACATATAAACTGAAAACACCGAACAATAATTGGATTAAATCGCATAAGAACTAAGGTCACGTTTATTAAAACATAATCGGCTTGATTTAAAAAATTGAAAAGTAAGCAACATCATCCGAACCTAGAATCTCTATTTTAAGGTACGGTGCGACCACCAGGTTGGAATATCATGCCCAAATTCCCGTGGAGCTTAACCGAGTGGCGACTCTATTTTAAAATACGGGATTCTAAGTCTCGTATTCCCTAACCCATTAATCGGACTAAATTTCAACGTCAACATCGCTTCCATTGTCCATTTTCATCACGCTAAAATAAGGATCATCCCTTAGCCCGCTTCACAGCGCTCGTTGTTTCTCCACCCCACGCTGAAGAGCATTAAAGCTTACCATGTGGATGGGGGGATCGGGGGTCATCGGCTCACTGTGGCGACTCTGCTGGGGATTTTCCTTTAACTTAAAACTTGAAAATTGCTTTCATTTTTAACCTTTGGTTAACGGATTTTGATGATGTGCCTAAATCATTTTTTTAAATCAACGCTTTATTTCTTATGCCTTTTGATCCACTGCTTTAGTTAGATTCTAAGTTATAAGGTGCCATTTTATCGCCCCCGTGAAGCTCACTTGTATACTCATGCCTGCTAGGAATTGGGGATATTTGTGGGTGGAACACTCGTTTCAACCAACATGTAATTCCCGTAGTCGCACTCATTTGAGGAGTGGTTGAGTTACATGGAATCAAGGTAAATGAGACCCTTCTACAGTGTCGTTCCACGACACTAGCAGTTTGAGACTATGAACAACGATAAAACTAGCCATTGCAACTTTCCTTTAGGCTCACCGGAACAACATAGATTTAGGTCACATACTCTCTTGCCGTTTCCTGGCGCTAGAGTTACTCCCAGACTACGAATTGGTGATACCCGGGAGTCATAAGGATGGAAGAGGTTTATTTACTTTTGTGTGCTACTTGTGTTGTGCTCATTCATGCAAAGTTCATGCATAGGTCGCATGTGGCCGATCTTTATTTTCAGTTTTTGCTTTCCTCTACTCTCCCCTAGTTTGAAAGGGGGAATTTCACAAAATGCCTGAGATTGTTTGAGTCCTGACAACTTGTACCTAGCTCGCTAGGCATAGCATGGAATTCATACGTCTCACGTATTTTGGGGATAAGCTTCCCATTATAAGCTCTTATACTCCCTACCTCTCTAAACCACCTGTATGTATAACATTCATCACTTGAATATTTATGTTATCATCCATCTCATTCATGGTTTGATTTGGGCTGATCATCTTCCGGTTTAATTAGTTAGGTCAAGGCATCCTCGCCGCCGAAGCCCTCTTTGGTTGCGACTCAGCTGCCATTTAGTTCGCCATTCGGTGTCAGAATTAGTTATTCCTACCATGTTTGATATTCCTCTATCTAGCGGGTTTGGCTGAGGGCACTCCTCCGCCTGTCTCTTCTCCGCCGGTTGATCAGGGGTAATCTCAATTGGGTTCAAAGTTGGCTGATGCTATGGCTATGTTCCTCTAGTCAGATATGTTTTGGGCCATCATTCAAGAGCAAGTTAGATCCGCTCTTAGGGAGGAAAGGGAGTCTCAGAGGCCAGCAGGACCTATTTTTCAAGCTCTAGGAGAGATAATTCGGTCTCTACCAATCCAGAATTAGTCTTCGATACCACCACTCCCCCCTATTCGTCCTATCCAGTAAAGCCAATTTCAGTTTGGACAGAGCTCTTCTTAGTTACCCTTATCATCTGCTCCACCAATCTTTGGTTTCTATCCCCCGGCGCACTCAAGGCCTGTTCCCCAATCTCCTTTTCTCCCTGCTTTCTCAGGGGAATTTACTCCTCAAATGACAGTCCCCATGAGTGGCTTTGTTGTTCCTCTAATACAGGAGGTTGTTTTACAACCTCTCTACCTAGCTTTGTGCTCACTCCCCACGTGACCACTTACCCTCAAAATCCTTTTTCTCACCCCCAGATTGAAACCCCTGCTCCTCTGCCCTTTCAGTTTGGGTCATCTTCGTGCGACTAGGTCACGCAGCCTCCGGGCGTGACGCCCAAAATGGCCGCTTTCTTTAGGTAATTTCAGAATAGGAGCGAGGATAGGGAGGAAGTAAGAGGTGATGATTGGGTGCTTAAAAATTTCTCAATGCCCCGAATGGATGCTTATTCAGGCGAAGGCCCCCCTAAGTCCCATATAGTTATGTATGATCAAATCATGTGCGTACAAAAGATTAAGGATAAGGTACTGGCTAAATTATTCCCATGTACCCTTTGAGGCCCCACTCTCAAGTGGTACTATTCTGGAGTCCACAATCCTAGATTGGAAAATCCTATCTGAAGCTTTGATTGCCCACTATAGATTTAATTCTACAATGGAGACCACAATTCAGCATCTGGAGGCTGTCAAACAGAAGCCCGATGAAGCTTTCAAATCTTATTTCAATCGATGGACGGCCACTCAGGTCATCTTGAAGCAAAATCTTAGCCTTAAAGAAATGATCTTGAAATTGCTTGATGGAGCTCTCCCACTCCTTCGGAAAGAGATAGAGACCGATTCTTTCGAGTCCTATCAAAAAGTTTTTGAAAAAGTTGAAAAGATCGAGCACCGGGAGGAAAAGGAAAGGGCTAGTAAGCAAAGTGGCAAACCCTGCTTTAAGAGCAACAACTCTTAATCCTTTAAGGTTGCTCCGGGCCCTACAGGGGAGAAGACGCCCGCAGTTCAAGTTGTCGATCCAGGAAGTGTTTTTGCAGTGCAAACTGCACCCGCTCGGGCTCCTGGTCAGAAGGCATTCGTGTCTCTATAGAAGCTCCCTCTTTATATCATATTTGCCAAATTGCAAGAGAAAGGCCTGCTTAGCCCTCTTCGTGAGTACCGTTCTCCTATGCCTGAAGAGAAAGGGAACTTTTGTCGCTATCATGTTCAAAAGGGACACACAACAGATCAATGTAAGCCTTTAGGTATGGCTATTTGGCGCTTTGTAAGAGAAAGAAAAATGGATGAGCCTGCAAGGAAGACCGACACTATAGAGAAGCTATCACCGAGCTCTGATGATGAAGTGAGCGCCATCAATTCCGGTCTCCCTAAGAGTTTTGTGTTAGTAATAGTCTTTTTTGATTCACCTAACTCTATTATGGAAGCCATTCCTGCCGTCGACTCTGACAAGAATCCCACAAGGTCTCTAGCGGATGAAGGAGAAAAGTTATCAACCGAGTAGGCAAAGGTTTTGGACTTCATCCTGAGCGACACCCCAATGGAAGCTACCGAGGATGATTAGCCTACCGGCTCTACCAATCAAGACCCTCCGCCTGTGGAGGATGATATTTCTATGATGTAATTTTCTTTCTTTATATTTGTAGTGTTTTGATGTGAACAATTCTACCTCTAAGGCACTTTAATTTAATGAAAGACTCTCTCTTTTTGCTTATCAGGATGATGTTTCGCCCGATGGGTCCATGCATTCATTTTTGTCATAAGCATAATGTGTTTAGTATTCATAATGTTTCCTTAACTGAAATAAGTTTGAGTACAGATGATAATCTAAAATGGTGACCACTCTCTAATGACCTAACATTTGGAAGAAAATGAGAGATAATGAGTGCTTAAAGATCATGATAACGCTTTCACCTAGTCATCCTAGGCACCCAGGGTTTGTCATCGAATTCCCGAGCATCTCATCTCCATTCCTGAAATAGCAAAAGAAGCTCAGCCCTTCCTTGGATAGATCCAATATGTCAAGCGGTCCATAGCTGGCCTTGCAGCTATATACAAATTATCGAAGAAGTGTTAGCCGATTATGGATGCATCACCGGTCATCTTTGACAGAGTTGTGGCTTATCTTTCCTTCACCCACCCATTCTCAAATTTCCCACCCCCAAGCAATATTGCCTGAACCGGATAACCGTGGTGAAAGTTATGATTTTCTTAATGTTTACAATTTTTTCGGATCTTGGTCGTGCCTCGCCGAAGACCGCCGCTGTCGCCGGCGGCTGCGGCTGGAGCTCTGGCGACCGGAGCTATGGTGGCCAGAGCTCTGGTGGCTATTGCCTTTGCAGCCACCATGTGGGGGCCACTTTACCTTGGAGTAGCCATGCCACTCCAAGGTAAAGTTGGCCGCTTCCCATGAAGTGGCCTAGATTTGGCCGCTTCACATGAAGCGGCCTTCTTTTGGCCGCATCAGCTGATGCAACCCAGACCTGGCCACGTCAGCTGACATGGCCTACCACGTTAGTGACGCGGTCTACCGCGTCACTGAAGCAACCTTGCTTCGGGGGCTATACTTTCTTATTTCTGATTTTTTTTTTGTCAAAAAATTTGAATTTTCACCGATTTTTCCCACAAAATTCATTTTTTTAAGGGACCAAATACATTATTTTCATAAATTGGAGCCTATATAAACCCCTTAAATCACTCAAGAAAGGACTTTTTTTTGGGCTACTTTTTTTGGCTGATTTTTAGAGAGAAAAATACAAAAACAAGAGAGAAAGCTCAAGAAAAGCTAGAATTCAGGTTTAATCCTCTCTAATCTTGATTCTTAGTTGTTTGTAGGCTTAATCTTGTAGCTTAAACACTAAAATCTATTAGAAATCTTAGGTAAAAATTTGTTTAAATAGGATTTAGGGACTTTTTCCTCACAAATCACTAAATCCCTTGCTAAATCGGTTGTTTTGTTGGGTTTTCATCTCAAATCCGTCACAAAGCTTGCCAAGCGCCAGGTTCGAGTCTTGAGAGTGGATTCACGGCCTTTAGGTAACTTTCTGAGTTCCAATCTATTTCTTCTGTTATTTATTTCTGCTGCTGTGTTTTCGGTTATTTTTCAGGACGTTTGGCCCCTTTATTCATCCTTTTTATGATTTTCTGTCAAAATTTCGGCTGGCTGTTCTGGCAAACATCAGGCTGACTGAACGTCACCTAGGCCGCTTCGCTGAGTCGGCCTACCGCTTCGTCCAGTCGGCCTACGGGTCGCTCAAGCGGCCAATCGTCGTTTTATCAGACTTTCTAGGTTCTTTTTCCCCCAAACTGAAAAACCAAAGTTATTTAAGCATTTTAAGTCCGAATCTACTGTAATAGGTAAGAAACGACTAGAAAGTTTAGCGATCTTGGGTTTTCATGCATAAAAAGGTCGATTCCAGCTTGTTTAGAGACTTTTTTTGGTAGGCCACTTCAGTGGGACGAAGGCCGACTGAGAGTCATCTATGCCACCTCGTTTAGGTGGCCTACCAGGTCGCTGAGTTGGCCTACCACCTCACTGAGTTGGCCTACTGGTAAAAACGTCCAAATGGTCCATGTTTGTTTTATTTTGTTATTTTCGGCCCGTTTCAGTGGTTTTTGACCCGATTTTAGTCATTTTAATGCGTTTTCAGTCCCGATTTCAACCCAAAAATTTCCCAAAAATTTCCAAATAATCTGAAACTGTTTTTTATTATTTTACTCTTTTTTTAGATTTTATTTTTATTTTTATTTGATTTAATATGCATTTTAATGGCTTAAAAATAGTGTTTTTGCTAAATAAATCTAAATAATTTGTTTTCCACCAACTAAAAACACCAAAAATATTCAGAACATATTAAATCTTATTTTAGGATGTTTAGTTAATTTATTTCACACTTTTTAGGTTGTTAGATAATTGATTAACACCTGAAAAAAATCCAAAAATATCGTTTTCTTCGTGCTTTGTGTTTATTTTCCACATTTATTTATCCGTGCTTTATTTGTGACTACTCTTATATATCTATTGCCTCGGTTGGAGTTGGATCCAAGTCTGTAAGCCCAGTTAAGACCCGGTTTCACCAATTTATTTATTTATCGCTTTATTTATTTTCTTGTATTAGAAAAATGTATAGGTATTCGTATAATTTTATTTTCTTGCTTTGTTTATTTATTGCTTTCCGTGTGATGTATGGCATATAAACTGAAAATACCAAATAATAATTGGATTAAATCGCATAAGAACTAAGGTCACATTTATTAAAACATAATCGGCTTGATTTAAAAAATTGAGAAGTAAGCAACATCATCCGAACCTAGAATCTCTATTTTAAGGTACGGTCCGACCACCCGGTGGGAATATCGTACCCAAATTCCCGGTGGAGCTTAACCGGGTGATGACTCTATTTTAAAATATGAGATTCTAAGTCTCGTATTCCTTAACCCATTAATCGGACTAAATTTCAACTTCAACATCGCTTCAATTATCCATTTTCATCACGCTAAAATAAGGATCATCCCTTAGCCCGCTTCACAGCGCTCGTTGTTTCTCCGCCCCACGCTGAAGAGCATTAAAGCTTACCGTGCGGACGGGGGGATCGGGGGTCGTCGGCTCACGATAACTTTTTGGTCTTAATCATATTAGATTTGTTGCATGCAATATTGCATAACCCCGAATTGTAGTTGAGATATTAATTCGTGTAATTAATGTTCGTGCAATTAATTGCAGACGTTTAATAAATAATTCTGACAGATCATTTTGAGTTTGAACATATGCTATTGGATTTTCAACTTTTATCCCAATTTATAAACAAATCCCAAAAAGTATGGAATGTAATTCTCCAGCATACATACATCTAACACCTCATTAAACATGGGTTTCCACTTCTTTAGGAAGTGTAATTAATAACTAAAAAAATTCACATTGTAGATTAACTAGTCCACATATATCACATTGTAAGAATAGAGATTAATTCGAACCTTACTTGTGGAAGATTTTATCATCAATTTTCATTATGAACAAGCAAAACATAATAATTTATTAGTTTGAAAAAATGTTTGGTTCTTCAATTGATGCCTATGTGCATTTTCTAAAATTTATCTCATCATTTTCGAATCATGTAGATCTAATTTTACACATGTATAAATTCATATATTTTTATCACAAAATCTGGTTTTAAGACATTCTTTTATTGTTTTCTTTCACAGCTATTTTTCATGAATAAAATTCTGTGAGAATTCAGGGAAAGAGTGCATTTTCTACAATAATTTTGGTTCCCCTTTATAATAAAATATTGACTTTTACGGAGCCTTGTATTATATTTGTAATATCAGATATAATGGTAACTTTTGTATTGCTCATATTTCGAGTAGAAAACTATTTAGCTTCTTCTTGAGCTTTTATCAAATTTTATCCTCTCGATACATTAATACTGGTTCTTCAGGAGCGTTCTATAATTTTGTGTTACCAATATCATAATAATATTCATTTTACTCATATCCGGATTATACATTTGCTTTATTAGCGTTGACGTCAATTAATACCTGGAAATGTTCATTTCCTTCTATCAAAAATTTCAATTTGACATTCCACTTAAGGGTGTTCAAAAACCGAACTTAACCGAAATAACCGACCGAACCGATGAATTTTGCTTTTTTCGATTCGGTTTTTCGGTTTCAACGGTTTGGTTTCGGTTCTTCATTTTATATATTTTCGGTTTATTTAGTCGGTTCGGTTTTAAATGAAAAATAACCGATATAACCGAACCGACCAATTATAAAAAAACTCATACAAAAATATATAAAGTGTAACTTAATCAATATATTTAACAAAGATATATATTAGGATTTATAATATTCCCAAAAGTCCTAAATTAAAATTCAGTAATTCTCAAACTACCAACAATCGTAGCCGGCAAGGCAATTCGAAAATCCTCAAACCACTGAGCAATATAATCCTATTCATGAATTATAGAAAGTAAAAACTGAAATAACTGACCGAACCAACCGAATTTAAATTGATCAGTTCGGTTCGGTTATTTTTTATTTCGGTTTTTATTCATTTTATATTTTTTAAGCTATTCGATTTTCGGTGTATTTAGTGAACACCTCTAATTCCACTTCTAGTGGTGATTATTATCATCAATTTGATATTCCACTACAGGTGAAAATTGCTAGCAGACTCATATAAAATAATTGGTACCATATACCTTTCAAAAGAAATATTTTAATTTTGCCCCTATATATATAAAAGCAAAGAAGTCTTTGCCCTTATACATTTCAATAGAAATATTTCAATTTCAGTATTAAATTCTTTCCCTCTATACATTTCAAAAGAAATATTTCAATTTTATTATTAAATTTATTTATTTTATTACCATATTATTCCAATTTATATTACTATAATAATGGTATTTAAAATTGGTTAATATTTATGCTAATCATAACATTACCAAAATACAAAATCTATATATCTATAAAAGCAAAGAAGTCCTAAAAGACTTATTTGCCCCTATACCTTTCAAAAGAAAATTTTCAATTTTATTATTAAATTTGTTTTATTTTATTACCATATTATTCTAATTTATATTACTATAATAATGGTATTTACAATTGGTTAATATTTATACTAATCATAACCATACCAAAATATAAAATCTATAAGTCCAAAAAGGCTTCTTTGCCCCTATACCTTTCAAAATATAATTTATTTTATTACCATATTATTCCAATTTATATTACTATAATAATGGTATTTAAAATTGATTAATATTCATGTTATTCATAACAACACCAATATATATATATATATATATATATATATATATATATAAGCAATGAAGACCTAAAAGACTTTTTTGCCCTTATACCTTTAAAAAAATTTATCCTTATACTTTTTTATATATACTACTAATTAATGTTACTTACAATGAGCAAATATATAAAAACAATAAAAGCTATATTTCATTTATGAATATATATCATTTATAATCATATTAATCATTTCAATACCAAAATATAAAATTGAAATATATTTGATGAGGAAAAAAATAGTGTCACATTAATTCTTAAATATGATTATAATTATAAAAAATAAAATAATAATAATAATAATAATAACAATAACAACAATAATAATAAAATATATTTGATGAAGAGAAAAGAGTAATGTTAATTCTTAAATAGGATTATAGTCATAAAACATAATAATAATAATAATAAAAATAATAGTAACAACAGCAATAATAATAATAATAATAATAATAATAATAATAATAATCTATATATTTATAAAAGAAATGAAGTCCTAAAAGACTTATTGGCCCTTATACCTTTTAAAAAAATGTTATCCTTATACTTATTAAAATGTTTGTGGCCTTCTTGTATCATTAATAATATTTTAAACATCTGTTTTATTTTTTGTCTTTTAAAATTATTTTAGATGTATGTTGCACTTGGTGAAAACACCTATACCAGTGGAAATGGAGAACATTATAGGAAGAGAAATTATGTTTAAAGTTTCAGTTGTGAGCAACAATGTTATTGCACATAATGAAGTGTATTATGTGGTTACAGAGGTTGAACAACTTCTGAATAAATTTAATCTTTCGCTCCCTCGGAATTCATTGACTATAAGTTTTTTTTAATATATAACTTAAAATTGGTACGTTGTGTTATTTGTATCTTAGTTCATATATATTTTAACTTTAAATTTTTTTTACAGTAGGATCCAAATTTTGATGTTGATCAATTTCCAGATGCAAATGAATATTTCAAGGTACTTCTAACATTTATATTACAAGTACAAATAATTTATTATCTAATATGATTTGAATTAGGTCTTTTATTTATATATATATTTATCTATGTTTGGCATGATTTATTTTACTTTTACTATAAATAGTAACTAATTAAAATTTGTTAATTATAATCATATTTAAGAAAAAAAATTGAATTTATAATGACACTTACTCCTTATGGATAATAATGGAATATTTTTAATTATTTGATCAAGTTGAATAATTAAAAATATTCCATTATTACCACAATAAATATTATATAAAATCACAACAAATTAAATTTTAAAAAATAAATTTAGTAATTAATGTGACTCTTTTTTCTCATCAAATATGTTGTATCATGTATCAAATTAAATTACAAAAAAACCTCTTTATATACAATTATCTTGTGACTTTCTGTCAAAATTTGATGAGGAAAAAGAAGTCACACGGATTTTTAAATGAGAAGGAGTAAGCACTGTTACGAAATTCAAATTTTTTCTTAAATAGGATTATAACCAGCAAAATTAAATAAGATTAATAACAACAAATTAAAATTTAAATAAAAAAATTTAGGAGATATATTAGTTGACTAAATAATTTAAAATATTCCATTATAAGACTAGGAATCATCATAAAATTCAAATTTGTTCATAAACATGTTTATATTTTATACTTTTTTTGCAGTTATACTATGATTTCCTGTCAAATATTTGATGAGGGAAAGCCACATTAATTCTTAAATATGATTATAATCAATAAATTTTAGTTAGTTAGTATTTATAGTAAAAGTGGAATCTTAACTACTTTGATGAGTTTTCCTTATAAATGTCGGTTTGTATATTATTTTAAACGTCAAATAATCACTAATTATTATAATATTTTTGCAATATAATTTTTATTAGCAATTATGAATTATTTTATTCTTCAATTATAGCTTTAATTGGTTGTACGTTTACTTTGCTTTGTTTATATAATAATGGTATTTAAAATTGGTTAATATCCATAATAATCATTACAATACCAAAATATAATTCTGTTGATTCTAATACTATTTAGAATAATTTCATATTTTAAACTTTAATTAAGAATTAAATTAATACACAGATTTTTTGGCAGATATAATTTACAATTTAATATTAAACAGGTTTATAATTTAGAATTAATGTGACTCTATAAGAATTAATGCGACTCCTTTTTCCTCATCAAATATTTTATTATTACTATTGTTCTTCTTGTTATTATTATTACTTTTATTTTATTTTAATTTTATATTTTGGTATTTTTATGATTAGTATGAATATTAACCTATTTTAAATACTCATCAAATATTTTATTATTACTATTGTTTTTATTGTTATTTTAATTTAATTTTAATTTTATATTTTGGTATTGTTATGATTAATATGAATATTAACCAATTTTAAATTCTCATCAAATATTTTATTATTATTATTATTATTTTAATTTTACTTTAATTTGATTTCAATTTTCTATTTTGGTATTGTTATGATTAGTATGAACATTAATCAATTTTAAATACCATTATTATAGTAATATAATTTGGAATAATCACGTAATAAAATAAAATAAAATTAATAATAAAATTGAAATATATATATATATATATGCAAAGAAGTCTTTGACTTCTTTGCCCTTATACCCTTCAAAAGAAATATTTGAATTATATTATTCGATTTGTTTTATTTTAATACCGTATTATTTTAATTTATATTACTATAATAATGGTATTTAAAATTGGTTAATATTTATACTAATCATAACAACACCAAAATATAAAATTTAAATATATATATATATATATATATATATATATATATATATATATATATATATATATATATATATATATATATTGCAAAGGTATCGTAGAAGTGAAAACTATCGTACAAGTTAATATCAACCTATTTAGGGTGCAACTGAAGACAGATTTTATATGTGATATAAATCCAACTAAGATGCAATGGACCCTCAAAGTACGTGTTCTCCACCTTTGGACCATTCTAAAACGCAATAAACCAAATTCAATATTTACTATACAGATGGTTTTGCAAGACGAAAATGTATGTTAATAAATTATTTGTTATTGAGTATTAAAAAATTTATCAGAATAAATGTTTAATAAAATCGCATAAAAATGTTTTACTTTATATTTTACCTAATTTCAGTTTCATATGGTTTGAGTAAAGATTGTTCTCTGTTAGTCAATCGGGCTGTGAAAGAATAACTCAAATATCATCTCAGAATACATACTTTGTGTCTGGAGAGATAGTATGTGAATCAGTAGAAGTGAAGACTATCGTAGAATCGGTGGAATGTAAATATGTAAATACGATGTTTTTCGCAAGCAGATTTGTTTCTAATGAATTAAATATTCTCAATTAAAACTTGGTAAATAATTTCTCTTTTTTTTTTGGGAAATTGTAACTTATTCCTCATTTGGGTAAAATAATTTCATCCCAAGTTTAGCTCAATTACCTAAATGTCCAAACATGTTTTTCAATATCTTTCATACTTCCTCCATAACTTTCATACGCCCTCTATAGCTTTTTTTATGCTCCAGATTGTATTAGGTTTGTAACAGATAAATAACAGCTTTGTAACAGACTTGTAACAGACATGTGTTAGACTTGTATTATGTTTGTAACAGATATATAATAGACTTGTAACAGATTAATGACTGATAAATAATGTCAAATTCAAGGAAATACTTCATTCATATATCCTATCCGATACAATACTGATACAAGTCTGTTACATCCTCATTAAACACTTGTATCAGACTTGAATTTAATCGCCAAAATGAAGTTCAGATTTATCTTACAAACCGGAGAAATCAGAGAAAAGCCAGATCGAAGAAAAGATAAAGAAAGAGATATAGGCAGATCGGAAGTTTTGTTTTGATTGAAAATCGGAAAACATATTTCAATCGGAAAGTAAAAATAGTATAAGATGAAAATCACGATTGCAGATCCTGAGTTTCAACTCGCTAACAATCTAAATGGCTCCAAAATCAAATACAATCTGGTGGCTAGAAACAAAATTGCTTATAGGAATAATAAGTATTAGAGACCTGCGAATAGAAACAAAGTCATCAAAGAAGAAATCTAAAGAAAAACAGAAGCAGAACAAAGACGATCAAGAGATTGAATCTAAAATTGGAGCAAGAATCAAATTCTAAAAGGTGAGGTAAAGTTCGGAGAAGCAAGATTGAATCAATCTTCGATCCAATATTATTCAAGCTTATTGATGCTGATTTTGTGATTTAAATTTCAATTGAAAATAAATTGGTTAAGTAAAGAGGGGAAAGGTATAAAGTACATGATCTGCTACTACTGCTGGGCATGGAACGTATAAAAGTTAGCATCAGGTTAATTAATTCTATTTTGGTTACACTCTTGTTTTTTAGTTCAAATGGATAATTATTTTACAAATCATGATTAGTTAGGTGTTTTATCATTTTTTCCTTCAAATCATGCATAAATAAATCATTCTTCACAATAATTTAATTTGTTGTTCTTAATTATATTTAATTTTATTCTATTGATTATAATGATATTTAAGAATTAATGTGACTGTTTTTTTCTAATCAAATATTTAACAGTGAATCACAAAATAACTGTATAAAAATATAAATTTTAATCCTATTTAAGAAAAAAATTTGATTACAAATGACCTATCCGTGCATCGCACAGGTACTACACTAGTATATTAATGACTACAAATTTATCATTAAAATTTATATAATGATATAATATTCACTTCAGGGAATATATCACATTCACTTTAGGGAATATATTTGATCTAATAAAACATGTCCACTGCTTTTTAACAAAAACTTTATTCATTATATTTTCACTATTCACGAAATTCACTATTCGCATGAATAATAATAATGTGCACATGAATAGTATCATATCCATGAATATTAATTGTATGCGGATGCATGAATAGCATTAGTATACCAAAATAGTAACCGTATACTCAAATAATAAATGATGACAAAATTAAATTCTGGAAATGAATAGTGGTGTTAGCACGGTCCGCTCTGCCCGATGAGAAATAATGCCTATTTCGTTTAGTGGTCAGACAGATGAGCCAAAAAGGACCGAATTGTCATCCAAAATCCGAAATTTAAAAATCCACATTCCAAGGAAGCTCCAATTTAGTATTTCCTACTGAAAAATAAAAAAGTCAAAGTTTGGTCAAACATAGGTAATCAGCCCGCTAGCTATTTACCGATATATAGTAAAAAAATCAAATCTTACAGATATCTGACCAGGATTTACGGGATCTAGAGTAAATCCTGTCAGAGTGGTAACTAGCCCGCCGACTATTTACCCATGAAAATAGCTCGTCGGCTATTTACCGACCCTCTATATAAAGGGGTGTACCCCCCTCATTTTCAACAGGCGGTGAAATCTCTCAAAATCCACACGTCCCAAAATCGTTCCGGGAGTCCTAAAAGCCCAAAAACTCTATCAAAACACTTCCAAATCCGAGCTCTATCTCCGACATCCGGTATAAGCTCATCTTCTTACCTTTTCAGATTAAGATCACATAGTGATCTTCGGTCTAAAAAGTGCTCAATCTCTCAAAAAAAACCCCACGTTTCATATAGAAATAATCCAAGATTATAGCCATAACTTGAATTAAATCTATTTTCCAACCAAGCCATATTTTTCTTAAGCAACTTTGGTCCCACATTGGCTCTTAGGTCATCCTGGACAAACGAAAAGCTAAACGGAGGGTAGTTGGCTCTAAGCCCAACATTCAAATTCATTAGAACACATTTTTATTGCTTTATTATTATATATTGCATTCCATTCCTCTGGTTAAGTGAGCCACTGTTGCCACTTAAACTATAATATGTGTAAATAAGCTCGCAGGTACGGATAAAACATCCAGAACGAGAGGAAACTCTATCCGAGTTTTCGGGCCAAAACCCAAACGCTACCGTTACTCTGCCGAAATCTCGGTAGCAAATTTCTATTTATTAAGCCGTTATAAAGTTTGTTTTATTTCTTGAATTTAATTCTTAAATAAAGCCATTGTAATGCAAAAAAATCACCACAAATTCCAAAATTCTAAAATTAACCCATACAATTTAAACAATATGAGTACCTATTATGTCCAAACTCAGAATCTCATTTTCTTTTCGGTATAAAAATTTCATTGAGGATCAGCATACCAGAATTCCCTATGGCGCTGAACCGGGTGGCGAGTCTATTTTATTTTTAAATAAAGTAATAATGCTTTATTTTAAAAATATCTCTTCTTAATAAAATGTACAAATATATTTCTCAACATAATCACATTTTTTGCCTATAAAAAGCCACGATTTTTACACTCAATAAGTTTACGTGAAAAATATTGAAATAACTTTTCTCTTTAATAAAACCAAGCGTTTTATTACAGAAATGGAATGGCGGTTTCCTCAAACTGCACCAAACCAAATTGCGCTCCCCCCGCGCCCCGCGTGCACAGGCCCGTCCGAAACGTCCGCCCGCTCACAGTGGCGACTCTGCCGGGGAAAGTTATTTTTATAAAAACCTGATTTTTATAAAAATTCTTTTTTGACATAATAATTAAAATATTGTTCAAATTAAATTTTTGGGTTACGGAATTTGTGATAATTTTTGGACTACGCAAATTTTAAGACTACATAGCATTTGCATTCTTTACCCCTAAAACAATTTAGGTGTCTTTTGGTGTAGTATCTCCAAGTTTGCTTAGGGCTTGAGGGATATGGATCTGATCACACCCCTTGCATAACGTACGAGGACCTTGTTCGCTTAAGGGCAAGACTACCTACGTATATTATATGTGGAAAAGTTTCCTTTGGTTCGCTTAGGGCCACTAGGACTCGGTACATAAAGGCGCAGGGTACCCCAAATTGCACCCAATCCTGAGACCGAAACCCACATATAGATGAACCGTAGACACTTTCTCATAGGTCTACCTAGAAACCTTGAGTGCACGCGAGCAGACTTCGCTTAGTCCCCCATTGACTTTAAAGCGAAGTCACCAAATGGAGTTAAAAGGGCGGCAGACACGATCTAACTGTATGCTACATGTGCAGGTTCATTAAATATAAATAAACTAAAAAAATGAACATCATAAGCATCATGATTGCATGGAAACTAACCACATCTTTATGCACCCATGACATTGATGTGTGCCATGTCATTTCATTTCCTTAGTTATAGGAACCCAAGCCGAGACCAATGAGTCCACCTAGGCTCAGCCCATGAGCCGAAATCGATCGAGACCAGTGAGTCCACCTAGGCTTAGCCCATGAGCCAAAATTGACCGAGACTAGTGAGTCCACCTAGGCTCAGCCCATTAGTTGAAATCGATCGATACCAGTGTGTCTACCTAGGCTCAACCCAGTAGCCAGAATAAATGAAGACCAGTGAGTCCACCTAGGCTCAGCCAATGAGTCGAAATCGACCGAGACCAGTGAGTCCACCTAGGCTCAGCCCAGGAGCTGAAATCAACCGAGACTAGTGAGTCCACCTAGGCTCAGCCCATGAGGTAGAATAAACTGAGACCAATGAGCCCTCGTAGGCTCAGCCCATGAGCCAAAATCGACCGAGACCAGTGAGTCCACCTAGGCTCAGCCTATGAGCTAAAATAAACTGAGACTAGTGAGTCCACCTAGGCTTAGCCCATGAGTTGAAAGACAAAAACCCTTTGAGTGACCCTAGAGTCAGCTCACCCCTTGGACCAATGAGTCAAAACCCTTTGAGTGACCCCGTATCAGCTCAACCTTGGACTAATGAGTCAAAACCCTTTGAGTGAGCCTAGTGTCAGCTCAACCTTTGGACCAATGAGTCAAAACCCTTTGAGTGACCCTAGTGTCATCTCAACCCCTTGGACCAGTGAGTCAAAACCCTTTGAGTGACCCTAGTGTCATCTCACCCTTTAGACCAATGAGTCGACCAACTGAGTCAACCTTCGAGTGACCATCGAGTCAACTCAACTATGAGCAACGAGTCAACCCTTCGAGGGACTATCAAGTCAACCACCTTCGACCACTGAGTCATCCTTCGAGCAACCATCAAGTCAACTCACCTTTGACCACCGAGTCAACCTTCGAGTGACCATCGAGTCAACTCACTTTTGACCATCGAGTCAGCCATCGAGTGACCATCGAGTCATCTTACCTTTGACCACCGAGTCAACCTTCGAGTGACCATCGAGTCAACTCACCTTTTGACCACCGAGTCAGCCCTCGAGTGACCAGCGAGTCAACTCACCCTTGAGATAGAGTCAACCCTTCGAGAGACCAGTGAGTCAACTCACCTTTGACCATAGAGCCAGCCTTCGAGTGACCAATGAGCCATCTCACCTCCGACTAATGAGTCAAGCCTTTTAGTGACCATTGACCATCGAGTCAACCTTTGAGTGACTAGTGAGTCAACTTACCATTGACCACCGAGTCAACCTTCTAGTGGCCAGTTAGTCAACTCACCTTTGACTATCGAGTCAACCTTCGGGTGACCAGCGAGTCAACTCACCTGATTATAAGACCAATCCAAACTTGACCAGTGAGTCACCCGAATATTAAAATCATTTCAAAATCTACCAGTGAGTCACCCGACTATTAAAGTCATCTTAAAACCTGACCAGTGAATTACCTAACAATTAAAGTCATTCTAAAACCTTACCAGCGAGTCAATTCGACCGGTGAGTCACTCAACTAATAAAGTCACCTTTAATCCTCGAGTCAATTTAAACCCAACCAATGAGTTGACAAAAATGGGAGTAGTCAGTCACTAAGCCCTAACCAGTGAGTCATCTGATCTCGACCACCAAGTGATCTTTAACCTAACTTCGAGGCCCAAACCTTTTAGCATTCCCTGAATGACCAAAACCAAGGCAACTCCATGATTGCCGAATTAATCCCACAGACTTTTTTGACATCCCCCAAATGACCAAAGCTTTTCCAAGAATTAAGGTGACATAGTGATTACCAAATTAATGTCCAGTGAGACACAATAGCTAAGACATTCCTGTAATGACTTGGCCGAAATACCTAGGGGCATTCTACATGACCCCGACTTTTGTGCATTCCTAGAATGACACAATTTTGAGTTATGCTTTCGACAAAAAAAACTCAGCCAAACCTTGACACTTAAAGTGATTTCTTGACCTAGCTTGATATTCCATGAATATCAAAGACTTACCCCTTTTTGTTACGCATTTCTTGAATGCTTAACTTTTATCAAATATTCCATAAATATTTGACCCCTAGGCAACCCAAAGATTGCTGAAATGATACCCATTGAGATACAAACCTTTTTAGCGTTCCCCGAATGACTAAATCTTATGCAAACCAAGGCCACATAGTGATTGCCAAATTAATGTTCGGTGAGACATAACCCTTTTTGGCATTCCTTGAATGACTGAAATAAGTCCTACCCTAGTGGCATCCTAGATGATCGTAATCTTAGTGCATTCCTTAAATGACACTTCCCTGAGTTGTACTTTCCCTGAAAGACACTCGAATTTCCGCATTCCTTGAATGTGATAAATAACCCAATTAAAACATATCACTATATATGACTACCCAATCCCATTTGATATTCCTTGAATATCGAGATTCATAACCCTGTTCGGTATCCCCAAATACCTGACCACTGTCAAATATTCCCTGAATGCTTGACTAAAACCTATTCAATGTTCCATGAATATTAAATTTCACACATATACATTCATTCATATATGTACATATCATTCATACATTTATAACATCCATTCATCTAATCATTAGAAAAACCATTAGGATCCTTGTAACGTGGGAGGCCCTAATTTTGTTTTTATAAAAAGGTTAGAAATGAGAAAGAAGGAGGCTGAGACGTATCTCAAGCATTCCAAAGGTTAGACCCCCGTCACTAGTTGAGTCCCTTGTCGGATTTTCCTCCAATTCTGAACCTAAAAGGACGATGGCGGATGATGATACTATTACTCGGTCCCTCAAAAGAATCCTGGACACTCCAGAATTCCACAATATCTTGGAAAGCTTGAATGCCTCTAATTCTCAAAAGGTGAAAGAACAAGAAGCTGAATTGGCAGCATTAAAGGCAAAGATCAATGACATGGAGAACTCTTCCCCTAATCCAAGGAAATCCATTGCTTCCTCCATCGTGAAATATATGGATATTGACAAATTCACGCCTAGCAAATCTAAAGCACTCCTAACTAACTTTGTGATTTTATATGTAGCTCGCTACCATGGCACAGGGTCTCCATATGCCCACATCGAGGGTTACCTCTGGATAATGACCAGTATGGTAATCCCCAAGGATCATACTGTCAATCTATTCCAGGCCATACTCCATGGTCCTGCTTCTGAATGGTATATAAGGATGCCGACAGATGCGAAGTCTGATTGGAAAAAGTTATGCTTTTGTTCATAGAGAACTACGCCTTCAATCTGAAGATCAAGAAAATATTGCAAGATCTTGAAGGGTTAAACAATGTCCGAATGAATCCTGTGAGGATTACTATTTGACGTGGATGGCAGTTTGAGTGCTAGTAAGTGGGCCAACTGACCAGGAAGCCTTGATTGTGAAACTAGTAAAAGGTTCCACTCAAAGGTACAAAGCCGAGATGAGAATGGAGAGATTTGAAACCTTCAATGATGTGGTAGATTATGCAAAAAAGCTGGGGAAGTACGACAAGGAGGATCAACTGAAGGGAGACTTACTCAATCAAATGATGTGAAATGAAAGCGCAAATTACGAACAGCTTGATCTTGAGGTACTAGAATTCGAATACCATTCAGATGAAGAAACTCTGGAAGACCAAGATGAAAGCTCAAATTGGGAATAGTATTGTAGGCCCCAACATCTTAGTAGAAGTGGGAGCTAAGCTAAATAATGAATATTGCTCTTTTGTTTTTATCTCTAGTGCTTTCAAACTAAACAATGTAATAAATAATATTATGAATAAATCTGCTTGCATATGCAATGTTTCTGATAATGATTCCATGTGTACATTCCTGCATACATTCAAAATATTCAACACTCATGATGCTTGAATTAAAGAAATAAATTTAGGCACATTTGATAAACCTAGAAATGGTATCTATTTTAAATAACTTGACTCCTAAAAAAGAGAGAAAAAGTAAATAATAAAATCATGTGGCTATTTTTGCCTGGTTCAATCAAGCATGTCCAATCAATAAAATGTCCTCACTACTCGTATGGGCAAATGAAGAAAAGATCATCAGAGAATCTGCTCAAGTCAATGGATAAGTCATGAGATGTATTACAAAAAGGTCACTCAAACCATCCCTCAAAGTAGTCCAAGAGAAATATACTATCTACCACAAAAAAATAGATGGCAAACTTCCAAGCAACTCCAGCATGATGTAGAAAAGATCATCAGAGAATCTACTCAAGTCAACGGACAAGTCACGAGATGTATTACAAAAAAGGTCACTCAAACCATGCCTCAGAGTAGTCCAAGCGAAATCTGCTATGTGCCACACAAAAAAATAGATGGCAAACTCCCAAGCAACTCTAGCATGATGTAGAAAGGACCTCATCGATAACACAATCATAGTAAAAAACCAAACCTACAAATTCGATAAGACTAGTCTCTATAGATTTGCTTTTCCTAATGGCGTGCTACTCAAACAAGAAGCGTGAAAGTCAATAAGGATCTTGCAGAACACACATGAACAAAGTCAAATTATCCAGAAACATCTAGCAAATGGATGTATCCAAATAGTTGTATTAAGATGTCTCAACCTGGGGCATGACATCATTGAAACGCCGTATCCTTCCTTTACCAAAGAGAATTAACTTGAACCAAGCAAACATGTCAAAGTCAAAAAAATGCACCAATGAAAGATGATCAGGACAATAAAAGTAACCGACAGAGTCAAAATCAAGGAAACTAATCCTAAATCAAATGAAAGTAGTGCATGTTGATGCTAGGGGAAAATTTCACCTAAGAGACCCAATATGGTGAAATAGATTCTCATCAAGGGAATGCTACACATTAGGGACATCAGAGGAAACAAGTTCATGAACCCCTCTAACAAGAAAAGGCTCAGGCAATACCACATCAACTAAAAAAATGTGTCTGCTAAAAGCGAGTGAGGGCTTTTAGGCAAAAATAAAGACAAAAGAAAGAGAGAAATTAGGGCATAACCTCTGCATGCAAGCACAAGCAAAGTCACTCATCGCAATGACTCACCAAATGATAACAAGTATAGTCACTCAATCCAAAGCCTTCGCAAAGGAGTAATTTTTTTCATCAACATAAGCGTATAAATCTCCCGCATCTCTAAAATTTGAGAAGACAATCGTCTTACACTCAACTACACAAGAATTCTGAGAACTATTGATGCATGCCATACTATCTGCAATATTAGTCAAAAGAATAAAAGCTAATCTTCATCAGTCCAAGCGACTGAAGTTTACCTGCTCAGTCTAATGCTATATGCCATAAGGGGTAAAAGTTTTTCAACTTGGGAATTCAATGGAGCTGAGAAGGACCTCAAAACTTTCCTTGCTCAAGTAGTCGAGTGCACGGCCAGCCCAACGACCACAGTGAAATGGATGCAAAGTGCACAAAACTAGAATTAAAACAACAAGCTCATCCCTTGAAGCTATGAAGTCTACATCTAGGGCTCCAATCCAAAACCAAATGTTCATCATCACTGAGAATGACAAAAACAAAGAAGCTAGTATTACAAAAGAATACTGTTGAGAACCAAGCAAGCAGACCTCATCCAACAATTGCACAGTTTTATGTTGTAAGAAAAAATTGCATTGCATAAACATAACATGCATTATGCATTACATGCATATTACATTTTTACAGGTGCAAAGGCAAAAAGTTACCAAGTAGACATTGTTAGTCACCAGTAAATGTGACACAATGCAAAATCAGCTCAGAAGCTTTCTAAGATCAAGAGGCATACAAGAAAATGCTTCAACATCAAAATACATTAGTACTAGTCACCAAAATATTGGCTACCCAACGACATAGATAGCAAATCAATCATTCAAGACAAATTCGATAGTTCTCAAAAGAGAGAACTAATCACCAAATTCAATAGTTCCCCTCCCAATAGAGAGAAATGGTCAACAAATTCGATGGTTCTCTTCCTAAAAGAGAGAATTGATCACTGAATTTGACATTTCTCCTCCTAGTAGAGAGAACTGATCACCAAATTTGACGGTTCTCTTCCTAATAGAGAGAACTAATCACCAATTTGACAGTTATCCTCCTAATATAGAGAACTGATTGCTAAGTTCAATAGTTCCCTCCCAAAAGAGAGAACTGATCACCCTATTTGAAAGTACTTCCTCCCAAATGAGAAGGTTGATCACCACATTTGATATTTCCTCAGCAGGGAAAAGCTATTGAGTGATGAATCTTCCTAAATGAAGTAGGGGAAAATGCCAACTTAATGCATCATGCACTTGCACAACTCATCATACATCAGTAAGTGTACTTTATCACATGCACCATTAAATAAGAATGCATAAAACTCTTAGAAAAGACTAAGCTTCATAACCTTAGATCTAGTGAGATCTTTACCCCAACACATCATAGCCGAACCTTTGATCTAGTGAGATCTTTACTAAGCACATCATAGCAAAACCTTAGATCCAGCGAGATCTTCATAATTTATGTTGATGACATGTGGTGTCATCCGTGATTTTAGGTAGTCAGGCGATGCTAGGCGGTTGACCAATTTAGACGGGGCTAGGCGGTCTAAGGCAGGGCTAGACGGTCCTAGGCGGGTTGAGGCGGGGTTTTTGTTTTAAAAATCGGACTAGGCAGGGTACGTAGGCGTGATTTTTCAGAACATAATTTGAAAACACGTTTTGAATTATGTTTTTTTAAATTGTATATTATTATAATTTATTTTTTAGTTGAACTTATATTTTTATATATTAAAAAATATTTAAAAAATAAAAAATACAAATTCGCCTAGATCCCGCCTAGGTTCCGCCTAGGCCCCACCTATGCCCCGCCCATGCATTTTAAAGCCTCGACCGCCCGACTAGTACCTAGTGCTTTTTTAAAACATTGGGTGTCATGTCGATTTATTTCAATAACATGCAGTGCCATGTCAGCTTGTATTTTGTAGGAAATCACAATAATTGCTCAATGGTGGCAAGACAATGCCCAACTCGATGGTGAGATAAACTGCTCAACGGTGGATGACAGTGCCACACTCGATGGTGAGATAAACTGCTCAATGGTGGCTGATAGTGCCACACTCGATGGTGAGATAAATTGCTCAACAGTAGCTAGCAGTGCCATATTCAATGGTGAGATAAACTACTCAACGGTGGCTGATAGTGCCACACTCGATGATGAGACAAGCTGCTCAATGATGGATAACAGTGCCACACTCGATGGTGAGATAAACTGCTTAACGGTGGCTGACAGTGCCATACTTGAGGGTGAGACAAACTGCTCAATGGTGGCTGACATTCCCACACTTGGTGGTGAGACAAACTACTCAACGATGGTTGACAGTCCCATACTCGATGGTGAGACACATTGCTTAACGGTGGCTGATAGTGCCACACTCGATGATGATATAAACTGCTCATCGGTGGCTGACAGTGCAACACTCGATGGTGAGATAAACTGGTCAATGGTGGTAGACAGTGAGTGCCCAACTCCCTAGTGAAAAAAAAGCTACTCAATGGTGGCAAGATAGTGCCCAACTCCCTAGTGAGAAAAACTGCTCAACGGTGGCAGACAGTGCCCCACTCCCTAGTGAGAAAAAAAATTGGTCAATGGTGGCAAGACAGTGCTACACTCCCTGGTAGGAAAACTGCTCGACAGTTGTGGATAGTGCACACTCCCAGAAAAAGGCTCGATGATAGCCGACAATACTCCTCCCGGATGAGAGATTGGTCACCATATTTGACATTTCCTCAGCAGAGAAAATTGATCAAGATGTGGCTGATAGTGCCATCCTCCCTATTGAGAAAACTGATCAAGGCATGGCTGACAATGACATCCTTGCTAATGAGAAAACTAATCAACGGATGCAACACCACAGGTAAGAATGACCCTTCACTTAACTTCTGCATCATGCAAAACTGTGTTTAAAAATGGGTGGACCAAAACTTTCTATGCACTGTTATGGGCATGATGTTTTTCAAACCTGCATTTTCTTTTATCCCCAACATCTTTCCTTTTTACATTTTCTCCCCAATGGATTTGGGTTTAAAGATTTTCATCAACATTCTTAATCGAAGGGGCAAAAATTTTTGCTATTCAAAATTATCGATTAAGAAATGTGATTATTTCCAAAAGGTTTTCATTTCCTTATCATACAAGAACACTAATTTTGACAATCACTCTTTCATCTGTGTACGTGCAATTTTACATTCACGGTAATAATTTTGTACGTGAGGGGAAAACTGTTAGCACGGTTCGCTCGGCCCGATGAGGAATAATTCCTATTTCGTTCAGTGATCAGACAAATGAGCCGAAAAGGACCGAATTGTCATCCAAAGTCCGAAATTCAGAAATCCACATTCCAAGGAAGCTCCGATTTAGCATTTCCTAATAAAAAATAAAAAAGTCAAAGTTTGGTCAAACATAGGTAATCAGCCCGCTGGCTATTTACTGACCCTCTATATAAAGGGGTGCACCCCCCCTCCCCCCAATTCATTTTCAACAGACGGTGAAATCCCTCAAAATCCACACGTCCCAAAATTGTTCTGAGAGTCTTAAAAGCCCCGAAACTCTGTCAAAATACTTCCAAATCCGAGCTCTATCACTAACATCCGGTATAAGCTCATCTTTTTGCCGTTTTAGATCAAGATCTTATAGTGATCTTCGGTCTAAAAATGGCTCAATCTCTCAAAAAAAACTCCCACATTTCCTATAGAAATAATCCAAGATTATAGCCATAACTTGGGTTAAATCTATTTTCCAACCAAACCACGTTTTCTTTAAGCAACTTCGGTCCTACACCGACTCTCAAGTCATCCTGCACAAACGAAAAGGTAAACTGAGGGTAATTGGCTCTAAGCCCAACTTTCAAATTCATTAAAACACATTTTTATTGTTTTATTATTACATATTGCATTCCATTCCTCTGGTTAAGTAAGCCACTGGTGCAACTTAAACTATAATATGTGTAAATAATCTCGCAAGTACGGATAAAACATCCAGAACGAGAGAAAACTCTATCCAAGTTTCCGGCCCAAAACCCAAACGCTGCTGTTACTCTGCCAAAATCTCGGTAGCAAATTTTTATTTATTAAGCCGTTGTAAAGTTTGTTTTATTTCTTGAATTTAATTCTTAAATAAAGCCGTTGTAATGCAGAAATCACTACAAATTCCAAAATTTTAAAATTAACCCAAATGATTTGAACAATATGAGTACCTATTATGTCCGAACTCAGAATCTCATTTTCTTTTCGGTATAAAAATTCCATTGAGGATCAGTGTACCACAATTTTCGGTGGAGCTGAACCAGGTGGCGACTCTATTTTATTTTTAAATAAAGTAAAAATGCTTTATTTTAAAAATATCTCTTCTTAATAAAATGTGCAAATATATTTCTCAATATAATCACATTTTTTGCCTATAAAAGCCACGTTTTTCACACTCAATAAGTTTACGTGGAAATAATTGAAATAACTTTTCTCTTTAATAAAACCAAACGTTTTATTATAGAAATGGAACCGCGGTTTCCTCAAACTGCACCAAACCGAATCGCGCCCCGAGCACCGCACCCCGCGTGCACAAGCCCGTCCGAAACGTCTGCCCGCTCACTAGTGGCGTACTATTTTACTATTCATCAAAATTTTTTGAGAAGTGCAAATATTTATATTAATTAAAATTTTATGATAACTTAAAAAAATCATAACAAAATGAAAAATTTCCGGAAAATACTTAAATCTTGATAAATAATTCACAAATAATACAGTTAAAATATAGAAATATTGAATTTATTGAAATAACTGGTGTAGCATTAACAAAAAAAAGCTAATTTTCAAAAACATACTTTGTGGTTAGTCTTTTGTTGCTAATTTTTGAAACCACGGGCACCCATTTGAAAAAAAAAATTCACAAGGACCTTTTTGCAAAATGACCAAACCTCATGACATTTTTTAAGTTTACCCTAAACTTTTGGTTTATTTTCAGCCTAATGTACAATTAAGTTACTGATCTTTTTCTTAAAAAAACTTACCTCATTGGGCTTACAATAATACTAAAGAAAAAATTCATCACACTCCACCGGTATGTAGACTTCCTGTGAGCTATAGAATCACAGCTTTAAACTCAATCATTAGGCTAACCCTTCACTGAACTTGAAATAAAACTAATTATTTTTTCACTAGATTTGTTTAAAGTGTCTAATAATCATTTTTAACTTAAATAAACAAACTCTATAACTACTTTTATCCTTGATGACAAATTTCAAAATTAGAAGTCCTAACTACCTACGTTACATGGTATAAGGAAATACAATGTAAAGTAAAGTAAATTATTTTGTAAAGGCTACATTTTTATTGACTTTGCATGGAATGAGACTTTGCATGGAATGAGTACAATATAAACATGGTACATTGATAGTGGATGCTCAAGGCATATGACTGGGGATAAAAAAGCCTTCATCACTCTAACCTAGAAGAAAGGTGGGAAAGTAAGCTTTGACAATCAAAAGGGGTAGATCATTTGACATGAAACTGTTGGATCTGAATTAAAGATAGAAGATGTCTCATTAGTTGATGGACTGAAATTCAACCAGCTTAGTGTTGCACAACTCTGTGACAAAGGGAGAACAATCACCTTTGATTCCAGAGGTTGCTCAATCATTGACAGTAAGTCAAATCAACTCATTCTTTATGCACATAGAGTAAACATTGTCTATTCTGTAAACATTAAAAATGTGAAAAAGAATATATGCTTGGTGTCTAAAGAAGAAGAATCATGGCTTTGGCACTGAAGGTTGGGACATGTAAACATGAACCTCCTATCAAAATTAGCCAAAAAGAATTGGTTGTGGGTTTGCCTATGGTTGCTTTTAAAAAGGATCACATATGTACTGCATGTCAATTAGGTAAACTACATAGGAAATGTTTCCCTTCCATCCAGTGCACACAATCCGAAAGAGTTCTTGAACTACTTCATAATGACCTCTTTGGTCCAATCAAACCACTAAGCTTAGGTAGAAGATAATACACAATGGTCATTGTGGATGATTATTCTCATTATACCTGGGTAGCCTTGTTTGCAAGCAAAGATGATGCTTTTGAACACGTCTCTAAAATATTCATTAGAATAGAAGTAGAACAAGGCATAAGCATAGCACGCATCTAGAGTGATAATGGAGGAAATTCAAAAATAAGCATTTTGCTGAATTCTGTGATCCCAAGGGCATTGAGCACAACTTTTTTTCTCCTCATACACCTCAACAAAATGGGGTTATAAAAAGGAAAAACAGAACTATAGTTAAGATGGCTCGCATAATGCTTAGTGAGAATAGTTAGCCTAAGTATTTCTGGGGAGAGGCTGTAAACACAACATGCTATATTTTAAATAGAGCTCTCATTAGAAAGACCATAGAAAAGACCCCCTATAAAATTTGGAAGGGAAGAAAACCCAAAATTGGGTACTTTAGAGCCTTTGGATGCAAATGCTACCTCTTAAATGATAGAGAGCAATTAGGAATTTGATCCTAAGCCTCATGAAGCAATTTTCCTTGGCTACTCACTACATAGAAAAGCTTACAGAGTCTATAACAAGAGAACTCAAACTGTGATTGAGTCAATACATATGGATTTTGATGAGACTGACCATGCAGGAAAAAGAAGCTCCAATCTAGAAGACTTAACTCCGAAAATTGAGAATGTTGTAAAAAAAGAAGTGCAGATTCTGGATTCCTTTCAATTCAAACACTATAAAGAAGAAGATGAAAGAATCAAATTCAATGCAGACCTATGATAAGAGAATCTCAATAATCTTGAGATTGATTTCAATGATGGTCAATGGGCAGAAACTAAAGTAGCAATAGAACAAACTCAACCTTAATATGAAGGACTTCAAAGAGAGATCCAAACACACAGAGATCACCATTTTGGACAAAGTACAAAATCCAATTAGAACCAAAGGCCAAATCAACCGGATGATGAGCCATACTGCCTTTGTCTCTCTTATTGAGCCAAAGAAGTTTCAAGATATAAAAGGGGGTGAAAGTTGGATGATGGCTATGCAAGAAGAACTAGATCAATTTACCAGAAATAATGTTTAGGATCTAGTATCCCTCCCAAAAGAAAAGTCAATCATTGGAACCAAGTGGGTGTCCAAGAACAAGCTTGATGAATCCAGAATTATAGTGAGAAACAAAGCAAGATTGGTTGCTCAAGGATACAACCAACCAGAAGGGATTGACTTTTAAGAAACCTTTGCACCAGTGGCAAAGTTGGAGGCAATCCGAATCCTATGTGCTTTTGCATCATTCATAGGATTCACCTTATTCCAAATGGATATCAAAAGTGCATTTCTAAAAGGGGTCATTCAAGAAGAAGTCTATGTCAGACAACCAACTGGATTTGAAGACTCAAAGCATCTAGAGCATGTGTATAAGCTGAAAAAGGCCGTCTATGGATTGAAGTAAGCACTAAGAACTTGGTATGAGAGACTCACCTCATTTTTGATTTCAAAAAGGTACATTCGAGGCAAGGCAGATACAACACTTTTCATCAGAAAGAAAAAAGTGATGTTGTTCCCATCCAAATATATGCGAATGAAATCATCTTTGGATCTACTGATGAGAAGATGTGTGAAGAATTTAGCACTCGAATGTAGAAAGAATTTAAGATCTCTATGATAGGAGAACTCAATTTTTTTCCTTGGCCTCCAAATCAGGTAAAGTCCGGATGGGATCTTCATCCATTAATCCATAGACACCAAGGAGATTCTAAAGAAGTTCTAAATGGACAAGAGCAAGCCTATGTCCACTCCTATAGGGTCTGATACAATTTTCTTAAAGGATTATGAATGTAAAGATGTTGATCAAAAGCTCTATAGACGGATGATTAGATCTCAGCTATACTTAATAGCTACCAGACTTGACATACATTATGCAGTCTATTACTGTGCAAGGTATCAAGCCAATCCAAAAGATTCTCATCTTAAGGTTGTGATCAAATAGCAATTAGAAGGTTGTGGAGTTTAATCTGGATGTGTGGATGTAATGTGTGATAACAAAAGTGCAATTGATGTTTCTAAAAATCCAGTGCTACATAGCATGATGAAGCATGCCAATATCAGGCACAATTTCATCAGGGATCATGTCAGGAAGAAGGATGTAACTTTAGTTTACGTTCCAACAAATGAGCAAAGGGCAGATATATTTACTAAGCCATTAAGAAAAGATCAATTCAACAAGCTAAGGGAGGCTATTGGAATGTTAAATTCAATTTAAAGGAAGATCTAAAAGATAAAATAACTGTTATATTGATCTTACACAAGTCAAGAAATCTAGAAAATGAATAAAAGTGATTCAACTCTGGATCTAGAAGGAATAATGCCAGCTCAGCAGACAAGAATGACAAATGGCAGAAAAAGCGCAAAAAGGTAACTACACGCATGGCAAAAATTCCAATAGTTATTGGTCATTACACGCATGGCAAAAATTCCAACAGCTACAAATGATAAATGACAAATGACAAGAATTTCATACGTTTATTGGTCATTACACATACGGTACACATACGGCAAAAATTCCGACAGTTATAAAATTAAACCGTTCTGGTTCTCCGGTTTAAACGCCATTAACCCCTCTCATAAATTTTAACTACCATGGCACCAATCTAGTTAACTTTAACTGTTTCTAGATTACTAAACTGCCCTCAACTTGAGAACTTTTAAAAAAAGCTCCCAAAATTCCTCTTCTTCTTCACGCAAGCAACTACTCTATTGTTACTCTACAATTCTTCTTTCAAAACCCTAAATTCCTAAATTCCTTCAAATTTCTAAATGGCCCTAACTAAGAATCAAGTTGCATATCATCCCAAAAACCTACCTTAAATAGACTATCTCAAGGATGAGGACTTCTTTCCAATCAAATTCAAAGATACTGATATGGTTACACCATCAGATTATCAGGATGATGAGTACCTCTTCACAACATATCCCTACACTCAACTCCTTTTGAAAGAAAATATTTGGAGATCTTTCTCTAGCTGAAAAACCCAACCTATCCTATACTAGTTAAAGAATTTTATGAAAATCTGAAGATCCACAAGCACTACGACGCACTCTGGACAACAGTACAGGGGAAAGAGATCACCATCACTCCAAAATTTTTTGAGGACCACTTTGAGATGAAAAATAGTACTGTTATCATGAGGAATGATGGATATGAGCTCATTGTCAAGTATGATCCTAAAATGTGGCTCCCTCCAAGGTTCTTTGGAGATAAGACAGCCACTCACTGGCCAGAAATGCCAAGGACCCTCCACTTTATGATGGCAAGACTAATTCTGGTCCAAAAGGGATCTCTGAACACTACCTCAGCCTTCCAGCATTGTGTTATTCAACACTGGGTTGAAAGTAGAGAAGTAAACATGCCTGTATTGCTAATTCATTACATCAAGCAACATAAGTACTTGCATGGTGCCCTCATCACCAAAATCCTTAGTTAACACCAAGTGAACTCATCCGGAGAAGAAGCTATACTAGGGAAAGTTATTCATGAGAAAAACTTTCTAAAACTGACATTTAATGAGGTCTGTGATGAGGAGAAGGTGTTGAAATAGAGGAGAGAGAAGCAGGCAAAAAGCAGGGTTCAGAAGACTAGAGATGTACTTAAAGATGCTCCAGTGGCAAAAAAGGCTAGTGCTACTAGATCCAAAGCTCAGAAAAAGTTAGAGCTAGTCTCTGTTAAGGAAGTTATTAAGGATGTAGTGCCAATTTCTCAACTGGTGAAGGTAACTCTAGTAAAGAGGCCTAGAGGCAAGCTCATCAAAGCTGCTGATAAGAAAAAGAAAGCAGTCAGTGCAAAGGACTTAGAAGCAACTGAAACAATAATAGTTGCTACTGCTGCTCTAAGATCTGGAAGGGAACATGGACTTAATAATACCCTGGAAGAGATCTTGGCCAATGATGCATCAGACAGTGAAGAAATTGGGGATAAAGCTCTGGAACCAAAGAGAAGACAGTTCATTCGGAAGGGGTCAACTTTTGATGAAGCTTTGAAAGCATAGAAAGATAAACAAAAGGCACGCAAGCCCACTATTAGGATTGTAATCAAGGAGCAAGCCTTAAAGCTCCCTAAATAAGAAGAATTGGATAAGGCCTGAAAGTTATAAGGGAAGAATGTGTCGGGTGCCACTGAAGCCATCATTTCGCAAGATCCTCAGTTTGATGAGATGATGAAAGATGTTAAAGATAACCTTAAGGTTAATCAACCCTCAAAGGAAGGACTCAAAGGGTCTTCTATAGCTATACTGGCCGTTTTAACCTCATCTACAGTCATTTCCCGAAAAACCTTAGAACTACTCAAGGAAAGTTAGTATATAGAGGAAGAACTGTATACCTTCAAGGCCAGAACTGAACTCATTTTGGAGAACCTGTTGAACATCAATACTGAAACAATAGAAGTTGAAAGTCCTGAAAAGGCAATTGGGGAGCATGTTGAGGACACTACCAACATTGCTGAGGGATAATAACTATAGGTCCTAAAAAGGCACTTGAAGGGGAGAATGAGGACATTTACATTCTTCCAGAAACTGGTGTAGAAAAGCTAGCTAAAGAACCAGCAGAAAATCTAGAGCTAACCACTGAGATAATCCCTGATCCCATCTCTAATGATATTAATGTTGATGCTATTACTATTATGATTATTAATTCAGAATCTGAAAACTAAGGCAACTTGGATGCAGAAACCCAAACTGCATCTAAGGTAGATGAGCCTAACCCAAAGCATAATGCTCCGGAGGAGGGAACCGGTCTAAGATCTAATGAGAATGCTTCTAAAGTGGAATCTATAAGCGAGGCCACTCTGGAGGAAAGGTTGGAAGAAAAAGAAGAAGAACAGAAGGAAGATGATAAAAAAAATAAGGAAAGCAGCGAGGAAGAGGAAGAAGAAACATCCAACTCTGGAGATATCGGAAGCCCCTACTCTAAAGAAGAATCATCTTCAGATGGACTACTAAAGCAAAAAACCATCAATCCAAAGCCCGCTAGAGTTAAGAAGTTGAGCATTGCCCTCAAGTTGATAGAGGAAGTCGCTGTTGAAGGGCACATGGAAGATAATATCACCAAGAAACTTCAGGGAGTATGTGCGACATTAACTTCAGTGGAAAAGCTCTTACAAGAGAAATCAGAGGATCAGGAACTAAAGGCTAATCTAGGAGAAATTAAAACTATTGTGAAGAGTATTAAGGAGAAATTTGATCAATTCTCCACACCTACACAAGTTGTTGAGACTTCTCTGTCCAAAATCACTCCAGAGATAACCCAACTCACCTCTGCTATCACAACTGCAACCCAAGCTGCAACTAGAGCTAATAAAAATTGTACCTCAATCTTGGGCCAGATTACCCCCTCATCAACAGAGTTAAAGGAGTATATTGACAGCAAGTTTGAAAGCTTGGAAAAATTAATCCCCTAGGCTATAATAGAATCCACAAAGGACATCTATTCTGGTCTCACATTTCTTAATGAAGAACATCAGGCAGCTCAGGAAATGCTCTATAATTTTCTTGATAATGAGTTACCCAAACTCTTGGCAAAACACATGGAAGATGCTAGTCAAGACTTCTAGAGTGCTCTCTCCGAAACTGAGAAGATCATCAATGAATGGAAGGCAAATTTTAACAAGGAGATGAGAGATCTCAACATAAGTCTTCTCAATTGCCGAAGGGACATAATCCAAGAAGTTGAACAGCTCAAGTTTGGCATGTCTCAACTATCACTCTCATCTTCATTTGGAACCCCCCCCTGTTATTTTGAAAAGCCTTCTCCTTCCCATAGTCTAAGATCTGGTCCAGCACATTGAAGATACAGGATTCTTTAGATATAAAAGCAACCTCACTCTCCTCAAAGCCGTATTTCCCTTCTTCGATGAAGTAGATAGGAAACATGTTCGAAAAATGACTCTAGATCTTGTAAAGTTCTGCAAGCAGCTTTAGAAGATCATCAAACCCCTTCATCTTGTTCCTGCCACTGTTGATACAATCATTGAGAAACAAGCGGTAGGTAATATCGATTACTCCATTCACTCCGGAGCCTGGTAAAGAAACTGGGATGGCAGAACCCACATGCTTATTGACCCCCAAGTTGATGATAATAAAAGGGGGAGAAAGACACAGTGGCAAAAGACACAGAAATGGGGGAGAAGAGCTAAATAGACCAAGGGGACTCAAAAAACCAAAGTGAAGCTTTTGAGAGAAGAAAGTAGATCATTTTGTATAGAATAGCTATTCTCAATGTAAAAATCTGTAATAGCTAGTTCTATGTTATTTTCGCTTATATACATCTGTACATGTAATCCAAAACTTCATTGATGTTAACTATTATTAACAGCAGAAGTATATATAGTGAAAAACATTTACAAAAATTGCTTCTAAGTACAACTATCAATTGTACTTCAAAAACTTAGAAGATAGAATGATAAAACATTAGGGGAGTTAGGATGCTTAAATTATGGGGGAGTAAATTGTAAATGACTAAGTATCAAGAATCATACTTAGATCATAAAACCCTCTTACTTATGCTTAAATGCAATTAGGTTTTTGTTTCCATCAAATAGGGGAGATTGTTGGGAAACAATGATCCGGAAGAACCAAATTAAGAAAAGATCTGGATCAGATTTGAAGAAAACAAAAATAAGTAGTTAAGTTTGAAGAAAATAAAAACCAGTATTCAATTGAAGTAAAGTAGAACACAATTGAAGACTTAAAAAACCTAACCATCTAAAGTAAGCATCTACTTAAAGTTTGGAAAGAAAATAAACTTTTAACCCCTCAATGGAAGCAATCGGAAGAAGACTGATTGAAGAGCATCCGGATATATTGAATCTGAAGACATCTGGAAGATTCAATTATCAAGAAAAAGGGAATGATTTGAAAATTACATTTCCCTCCACTTTTGATCTGAAGTCAAAGATCCTTTCCCTTGAAGAATGAAAAAAGTGACAGCTAGTACGCATTCCAGAAAAGGATAAAAGGACTGATATAGGAAAGAGAAAAAGCTAACAACCTTTTTATCATAGACCAATAGGAAACGTGCATGGAACTTACAAAACGGACTACTAGCATAAAAGTTTATGAATCGCTAAAATCCAAGCAAAATGATCACTGACAACTTTTCAGCCTCAATCCTAAGGATTCAAACAAGACATTTATTTAGTCTAATGGACTGATCAATGGATCCAAAAGCGCCACATCATACATGATCAATGATGAAGATTCAACATTATGCCAGCGGCATTCAAAGTCCACATTTATGATACAAAGCCTATAAAAGGGAAGCTTCACAAGTTGAGAAGGTGCTGGGTGATTCAGGAAAGCAAAAACAAAGAAATTAGCTATTCAATCAGCAATCAAATCCCTCCAAGAACCAAACAATTCCAATCTATTTATAAGAACCTTCAAGTGAAATTACAAACTTGAAGTGCTCAAAACCAAAATGTTTGATAAAAGCAAAGTGTAAAAATCACATACTTGGGTGAGTATTGAGATAGGGACTCAGCTTAGAGTTGGTGCTTTAAATGGTACATCCCAGTAGGACTCAGCTTAGGATTGGTTAAATTCTAAGTGGTATATCCTACTAAAGAGAAAGGACTCAACTAGGAGTTGGTGCTTCTGGTGGTATATCCTAAATTCGGAAGAAGGGATCTGTCCGGAGATAAATTGTAAGGCTTGATTTCTGCCAATTAGAAAGAAATCACACTAGTGGAAAAAGCTCAGAGGAAGAAAACTCTAGGGACTGGAGTAGATAGATCTGAACCAGGATAAATTACTATGTTTGATTTCTTTAACTCTTTCATTCAATTGCATATTCTTAATATTTGCATCATCCGAATCCATTACATCCGGAACATATCAAACATGCTACGCAAGACTTTTTAAGGTCTGTAAATTCCACAAAAAGGGTCATTCACCCCCCTTCTAACCTTATGAATATACACACAAAGACCAACAACCTTTGTATATGTATTAAATAAAGTTTTCATATTCTATATTTTCCAGCAGTTTTAACCCTTCAGAGACTTTCATGTAAATGTCAAATGTATATTTAAACTTTCTTGCACTATCTAACTAAAAAAACTTGTGCGTTAAACCTCACTTTATATCTCAATACTATATATTTCTCACAAAAAATATTTATACTCAAAAGTTTTACCTGTTGTGGCATTCGAATAGCACGTCCATAGACTTTTATTTTTTAAGAGAAATCAATTATACTTGAAAAGCAACTTCCCAATTTTGCTAACCACATCTAGTTTAAATTCTTGAATAGACTGTGGTTCATGAATCATATTCTCATTTTCAGTATTCAATGCCACATGACAGGCAAAATTTGGTCTATAACCAATTTATTCTCTATCCCATTGTTTTTCAGTACCAATATAATTTATATTTTTTCATTTTCAACAACTTTAGGTGTTTGTACTTCAGGTGCTCGCACTTCAAGTGTTATTATTTCTACAAGAATTGTATTTATGTTAGTAAACTTATTTAAATAAAATATGAATATGAATATGCAAGAACATAAATATTAATGATAATAATATACTGAAATGGAAAATAGTTAAATATATATTTATATTCAACATGATTATCTTTATTGTCGACAATTTTCTTTTCGAGGATTTTTATTCTTTAACCAACTGGTCATTCAAGCTTCAGGCATGACAAAGCGCTTTATTAATTGGTTTGTCATAAAACTCAATATGAGTTAATGCATTTACTAGTATATGAAAGCTCAATACTTATTTTGGATCCGTATGAGAAAGTGATCGAGCATTACATGTTATTTTCTTTTCCAAAATTACATTTCTATTCTCTCCCCCTAATTTTCGAAAAGTGTTATCAAAATGACAATCTGCAAATCATGCAGTAAATATATTATCAGTTAATGACTCAATTATATTTAATAATTGAAGGAGAGATTTATAGTCATTTTATATTTCTAATCTCCTTCGTGGACTTATTTTAGTCATTTATGATGAAGCAATAAACACATATATTGCACAACCAAAATCTCTAAGATGAGAAATATTGGGCTTATGACCAAAATTTAATTGTAATGGGGAAAAAATCTTGATAACTGTGAGCACGGGCTTTTTGGTGACCCTCGGAACAATGATGACTTTTTGCTCTAACCTTTTACGGTCTAGTTGTTCCATTATTTTAGAATCGAATCGCATTTGGCAAACTCCTTTTGACGATTTTGTGACCTTTGACCGCGCTTAAAGTCATTAAAAATAATTAAAATTGCATTTAATGTGAGCATTTGTCTTTCCCTCACGTGCAGTAATTTATTTTGGGGTTTTATGGAAAATCCGAACATTTTGAGCGAGTCTGGTTATTTTTCCTAGATTTTAAACTCTTTGAGGTTTCTGAAATGTCAAGAATTGCTTTGAATCGGATAACCGTGGTGAAAGTTATGATTTTTTTAAGGTTTACGATTTTTTTGGATCTTGGTCGTGCCTCGCTGAAGACCGCCGCATCCACCGGTGGCGGCCGGAGCTCCAGCAACCGGAGCTATGGTGGCCAGAGCTCCGATGGCTGGAGCTCTGGTGGCTGCTGCCTTGGCAGCCACCATGTAGGGGCCACTTTACCTTGGAGTGGCATGGGCACTCCAAGGTAAAGTTGGCCGCTGCACATGAAGTGGCCTAGATTTGGCTGATTCATGTGAAGCGGCCTTCTTTTGGCCGCGTCAGGTGATGCGACCCAGATCTGGCCGCGTCAGTGACGCGGTCTACCGCGTCACTGAAGTGGCCTTGCTTCGGGGGCTATACTTTCTCATTTCCAATTTTTTTGTGTCAAAAATTTTGAATTTTCACCGGTTTTTTCCAAAAAATTCATTTTTTTAAGGGACCAAATGCATTATTTTCATAAATTGGAGCCTATATATACCCCCAAAATCACTCAAGAAAGGACTTTTTTTTGGGGCTA
Organism: Euphorbia pulcherrima; assembly: GCA_947683365.1. Classification (NCBI taxonomy): domain Eukaryota; kingdom Viridiplantae; phylum Streptophyta; class Magnoliopsida; order Malpighiales; family Euphorbiaceae; genus Euphorbia; species Euphorbia pulcherrima. The sequence continues at coordinate 30,661,516 of CANTUS010000007.1, forward strand.
CTCTTTTTGGCTGATTTTTAGAGAGAAAAATACAAAAACAAGAGAGAAAGCTCAAGAAAAGCTAGAATCCGGGTTTAATCCTCTCTAATCTTGATTCTTAGTTGTTCTTAGGCTTAAACTTGTAGCTTAAACACTAAAATCTATTAGAAATCTTAGGTAAAAATTGGTTTAAATAGGATTTAGGGACTTTTTCCTCACAAATCGCTAAATCCCTTGCTAAATGGTTGTTTTGTCGGGTTTTCATCTGAAATCCATCACAAAGCTTGCCAAGCGTCCAGTTCAAGTCTCGAGAGTGGATTCACGGTCTTTAGGTAACTTTCTGAGTTCCAATCTATTTCTTCTGTTATTTATTTTTGCTGCTATGTTTTTGGTTGTTTTTTCGGGCGTTTGGCCCCTTTATTCGTCCTTTTTGTGACTTTCTGTCAAACATCCGGCTGACTATTCTGACGAACGTCAGGCCGGCTAAACGTCACCTAGCCCGCTTTGCTGAGTCGGCCTACCGCTTCATCCAGTCGGCCTACGGGTCGCTTAAGCGGCCAATCGTTGTTTTATCGGACTTTCTAGATTCTTTTCCCCCCAAACTGAAAAACCTAAGTTATTTAAGCATTTTAAGTCCGAATCTACTATAACAGGTAAGAAATGACTTGAAATTTTAGCAATCTTGGGTTTTCAGGCACAAAAAGGTCGATTCCGGCTTGTTTAGACACTTTTTCCGACAGGCCACTTCAGTGGGACGAAGCCCGACTGAGAGTCATCTAGGCCACCTCGTTGAGGCGGCCTACCATGTCGCTGAGTCGGCCTACTGGTAAAAATGTCCAAATGGTCCCTGTTTGTTTTATTCTATAATTTTCGGCCCATTTTGGTCTTTTTTACCCCATTTTTGTCATTTTAATGCGTTTTCAGTCCCGATTTCAACCCGAAAAATTTCCAAATAATCTGAAACTGTTTTTTTATTATTTTATTCTATTTTTAGATTTTATTTTTATTTTTATTTGACTTAATATGCATTTTAATGGCTTAAAAATAGTGTTTTTGCTAAATAAATATAAATAATTTGTTTTCCACCAATTAAAAGTACCAAAAATATTCTGAACATATTAAATCTTATTTTAGGATGTTTAGTGAATTTATTTCACCCTTTTTAGGTTGTTAGATAATGGATTAACGCCCGAAAATTTTGTTTTTGTCCCAAAAAATCCAAAAATATCGTTTTCTTCATGCTTTGTGTTTATTTTCCACATTTATTTATCCATGCACCCTTTTTTATTACTCTTATATATCTATTGCCTCGTTTGGAGCCGAATCCGAGTCCGTAAGCCCAGTTAAGATCCAGTTTCACCTATTTATTTATTTATCACTTTATTTATTTTCTTGCATTATAAAAATGTATAGGTATTCGTAAAGCCTTGTAATAGTTTTATTTTCTTGCTTTGTTTATTTATTGCTTTCCGTGTGATGTATGGCATATAAACTGAAAACAGCAAACAATAATTGGATTAAATCGCATAAGAACTAAGGTCACATTTATTAAAACATAATCAGCTTGATTTAAAAAAATTGAAAAGTAAGCAACATCATTAGAACCTAGAATCTCTATTTTAAGGTACGGTCCGACCACCAGGTGGGAATATCGTACCCAAATTCCCGGTGGAGCTTAACTGGGTGGCGACTTTATTTTAAAATACGGGATTCTAAGTCTCATATTCCTTACCCCATTAATCGGACTAAATTTCAGCTTCAACATCGCTTCCATTATCCATTTTCATCACGCTAAAATAAGGATCATCCCTTAGCCCGCTTCACAGCGCTCGTTGTTTCTCCGCCCCACACCGAAGAGCATTAAAGCTTATCGTGCGGACAGGGGGATCGGGGGTCATCGGCTCACAGTGGTGACTCTGTTGGGGATTTTCCTTTAACTTAAAACTTGAAAATTGCTTTCAATTTCAACCTTTGGTTAACGGATTTTGATGATGTGCCTAAATCATTTTTTTAAATCAACACTTTATTTCTTATGCCTTTTGATCCACCGCTTTAGTTAGATTCTAAGTTATAAGGTGCCATTTTATCACCCCCCTGAAGCTCACTTGTATACCTCATGCCCGCTAGGAATTGGGGATATTTGTGGGTGGAACACTAGTTTTAACCAACATGTAATTCCCATGGTCGCACTCATTTGAGGAGTGGTTGAGTTACACGGAATCAAGGAAAACGAGACCCATCTACAGTGTTGTTCCATGACACCAGCAGTTTGAGACTATAAACCACGATAAAACTAGCTATAGCAACTTCCCTTTAGGCTTATCGGAATAATATAGATTTCGGTCGCATACTCTCTTACCGTTTCCTGCGCAAGAGTTACCCCCAGACTATAAATTGGTGATAGGTGGGAGTCATAAGGTTAGAAGAGGTTTATTTACTTTCGTATGCTACTTGTGTTGTGCTCATTCATCCAAAGCTCATGCATAGGCCGCTTGTGACCGACCTTTATTTTCGGTTTTTGCTTTCGTCTACTCTCCCCTCATTTGAAAGGGGGAATTTCACAAAATGCCTGAGATCGTTTGAGTCCCGACAACCTGTACCTAGCTCGTTTGGCATAGCAAGGAATTCATACGTCTCACGTATTTTGGGGATAAGCTTCGCATCATAAGATCTTCTCTTCCCTACCTCTCTAAACCACCCGTATGTATATCATTCATCACTTGAATATTTATGTTATCATCCATCTCATTCATGGTTTGATTAGGGCTGATCATCTTCCGATTTAATTATTTAGGTCAAGGCATCCTCACCACCGAAGTCCTCTTTAGTTGCGACTTGGCTGCCGTTTAGTTCGCCGCTCGGTGTCAGAATTATTTATTCCTACCATGTCTGATATTCCTCTATCTAGCGAGTTTTTAGCTGAGGAAACTCCTCCGCCTGTCTCTTCTCCACCAGTTTATCAGGGGCAATCTCAGTTGGGTTCAGAGTTGGCTAATGCTATGGCTATGTTCCTCTAGCCAGATATGTTTTAGGCCACCATTCAAGATCAAGTTAGATCCACTCTCAGGGAGGAAAGGGAGTCTCAAAGGCCAGCAGGACCTATTTTTCAAGCTCTAAGAGAGATAATTCGATCTTCACCAATCCAGAATCAGTCTTCGGTATCGCCACTCCCCCCTGTTTGTCTCTAATCTCCTATTCTACCTGCTTTCTCAAGGGGATTTACTCATCAAATGACAGTCCCCTTGAGTGGCTTTATTGTTCCTCTAGTACAGCTAGCTATTTTACAACCTCTCCACCTAGCTTTGAGGTCACTCCTCACAAGACCACTTACCCTCAAAATCCTTTTTCTCGCCCCCAGATTGAAACCCCTGCTCCTCCGCCCTTTCAGTTCGGGTCATCTTCATGCGACTAGGTCACGCAGCCTCCCGGCGTGACTCCCGAAATGGCAGCTTTCTTCAGGAAATTTCTGATCAGGAGCGAGGACAGGGAGGAAGTAAGAGGTGATGATTGGGTGCCTGAAAATTTCTCAATGCCCCGAATGGATGCTTATTCAAGCAAAGGTCCCCCTATGTCCCATATAGTTATGTATGAGCGAATCATGTGTGTGCAAAAGATTAGGGATAAGGTACTGGCCAAATTATTCCCATGTACCCTTTCAAGCCCCACTCTTGAGTGGTAATACTCTTCCAGAGTCCACAATCCTAGATTGGAAACTCCTATCTGAAGCTTTGATTGCCCCACTATAGATTTAATTCTACAATGGAGACCACAATTCAGCATCTGGAGGCAGTCAAACAAAAGCCCAATGAAGCTTTCAAATCTTATTTCAATCGATGGATGGCCACACAGGTCCTCTTGAAGCAAAAGCTCAGCCTTAAAGAATTGATCCCGAAATTGCTTGATGGAGCCCTCCCACTCCTTCAGAAAGAGATGGAGACTGATTCTTTCGAGTCCTATCAAAAAGTTTTTGAAAAACCTGAAAAGATCGAGCGCCGAGAGGAAAAGGAAAGGGCTAGCAAGCCAAGTGGCAAACCCTGGTTTAAGAGCAACAACTCTCAATCCTTTGAGGTTGCTCCGGGTCCAATAGGGGAGAAGACACCCGCAGTTTAAGTTGTCGATCAAGGAAGTGTTTTCACAATGCAAATTACACCCGCTCGGGCTCCTAGTCAGAAGGCATTCGTGTCTCCATGGAAGCTCCCTCTTCATTTCATATTTGCCAAATTGCGAGAGAAAGGCATGCTTAGCCCTCTTTGTGAGTACCGTTCTCCTACGCCCGAAGAGAAAGGGAACTTTTATCACTATCATGTTCAAAAGGGACATGCAACAGATCAATGTAAGCCTTTAGGTATGGCTATTTGGCGCTTGGTAAGAGAAAGAAAAATGGATGAGCCTGCAAGGAAGACCGACACTGAGGAGAAGCCATCACCGAGCTTTGATGATGAAGTGAGCGCCATCGATTCCAGTCTCCCTGATAGTTTTGTGTTAGCAATGGTCTTTTCTGATTCACCCAACTCCGTTATGGAAGCCATTCCCGCCATCGACTCTGACAAGAATCCCACAAGGTCTCTAGCGGATGAAGGAGAAAAGTTATCAGCCGAGCGGGCAAAGGTTTTGGACTTCATCCTAAGCGACACCCCAATGGAAGTTATCGAGGATGATTAGCCTACCACGCCAAAGAGCATTAAAGCTTACCGTGCGGACGGGGGGATCGGGGGTCATCGGCTCACAATAACTTTTTGGTCTTAAACATATTAGATTTGTTGCATGCAATATTGCATAACCCCGAACTGTAGTTGCGATATTAATTCGTGTAATTAACGTTCGTGCAATTAATTGCAGACATTTAATAAATAATTCTGATAGATCATTTTGAGTTTGAACGTATGCTATTGGATTTTCAACTTTTATCCCAATTTATAAACAAATCACTAAAAGTATGGAATGTAATTCTCCAGCATATATACATCTGACATCTCATTAAACATGGGTTTCCACTTCTTTAGGAAGTGTACTTAATGACTAAAAAAATTCACATTGTAGATTAACTAGTCCACATATATCACATTGTAAGAATATAGATTAATTCCAACCTTACTTTTGGAATATTTTATCATCAATTTTCATTGTGAACAAGCAAAACATAATAATTTATTAGTTTGAAAAAATGTTTGGTTCTTCAATTCATGCCTATGTGCATTTTCTAAAATTTATTTCATCATTTTCGAATCATGTAGATCTAATTTTACACGTGTATAAATTTATATATTTTTTTTCACAAAATCTGGTTTTAAGACATTCTTTTAAAGTCTTCTTTCACAGCTAATTTTCATGAATAAAATTCTGTGAGAATTCAGGGAAAGAATGCATATTCTACAATAATTTTGGTTCCCCTTTATAATAAAATATTGACTTTTATGGAGTCTTGTATTATATTTATAATCTCAGATATAATGGTAATTTTGTATTACTCATATTTCGAGTAGAAAAATATTTAGCTTCTTCTTGAGCTTTTATCAAATTTTATCCTCTCGATACATTAATACTGGTTCTTCAGGAGCGTTCTCTAATTTTGTGTTACCAATATCATAATAATATTCATTTTACTCATATCCGGATTATACATTTGCTTTATTAGCATTGACGTCAATTAATACCTGGAAATGTTCATTTTCTTTTATCAAAAATTTCAATTTGATATTCCACTTAAGGGTGTTCAAAAACCGAACTTAACCGAAATAACCGATCGAACCGATGAATTTCGGTTTTTTCAGTTCGGTTTTTCGGTTTTAACGGTTCGATTTCAATTCTTCATTTTATATATTTTTGGTTTATTTGGTCGGTTCGGTTTTAAATGAAAAATAACCGATAAAACCAAACCGACCAATTATAAAAAAACTCATACAAAAATACATAAAGTGTAACTTAATCAATATATTTAACAAAGATATATATTAGGGTTTATAATATTCCCAAAAGTCCTAAATTAAAATTCAGTAATTCTCAAACTACCAACAATCGTAGCCGGCAAGGCAATTCGAAAATCCTCAAACCACTGAGCAATGTAATCCTAGTCACTCACAAATAATTGTTATAAAATGATTTAAATAATAATTCATGCATTATGAAATGCATTTCATTTTATTAATTTTAAATAATAATTCATGCATTATAGAAAGTAAAAACCGAAATAATTCACCGAACCAACCGAACTTAAATTGATCAGTTCTGTTCGGTTATTTTTTATTTCGGTTTTTTATTCAGTTTATATTTTTTAAGCTATTCGGTTTTCGGTGTATTCAGTGAACACCCCTAATTCCACTTCTAGTGGTGATTATTATCATCAATTTGATATACCACTACATGTGGAAATTGCTAGCGGACTCATATAAAATAATTGGTACCATATACCTTTCAAAAGAAATATTTTAATTTTGCCCCTATATATATAAAAGCAAAGAAGTCTTAAAAGACTTCTTTGCCCCTATAACTTTCAAAAGAAATATTTAAATTTCAGTATTAAATTCTTTGCCTCTATACATTTCAAAAAAAATATTTTAATTTTATTGTTAAATTTATTTATTTTATTACCATATTATTCCAATTTATATTACTATAATAATGATATTTAAAATTGGTTAATATTCATGCTAATCATAACATTACCAAAATACAAAATCTATATATCTATAAAAGCAAAGAAGTCCTAAAAGACTTCTTTGCCCCTATACCTTTGAAAAGAAAATTTTTAATTTTATTATTAAATTTGTTTTATTTTATTACCATATTATTCCAATTTATGTTACTATAATAATGGTATTTAAAATTTGTTAATATTTATACTAATCATAACAATACCAAAATATAAAATCTATAAGTCCAAAAAGACTTCTTTGCCCCTATACCTTTCAAAATTTATTTTATTTTATTACCATATTATTCCAATTTATATTACTATAATAATGGTATTTAAAATTGGTTAATATATATATATATATATATATATATATATATATATATATATATATATATATATATATATATATATATATAAGCAATGAAGACCTAAAAGACTTTTTTGCCCTTATACATTAAAAAATATTATCCTTATACTTTTTTTATATATATTACTAATTAATGTTACTTACCATGAACAAATATATAAAAACAATAAAAGCTATATTTCATTTATGAATATATATCATTTATATTCATACTAATCATTTCAATACCAAAATACAAAATTGAAATATATTTGATGAGGAAAAAAAGAGTGTCACATTAATTCTTAAATATGATTATAATCATAAAAAGATAAAATAATAATAATAATAACATTAACAACAATAATAATAAAATATATTTGATGAAGAGAAAAGAGTAATGTTAATTCTTAAATAGGATTATAGTCATAAAACATAAAAAATAATAAAAATAATAATAACAACAGCAACAACAACAATAATAATAATAATAATAATAATAATAATAATAATAATAATAATATTTATAAAAGAAATAAAGTCCTAAAAGACTTATTTGCCCTTATACCTTTAAAAAAAATGTTATCCTTATACTTATTAAAATGTTTGTGGCCTACTTGTACCATTAATAATGTTTTAAACATCTATTTTATTTTTTGTCTTTTAAAATTATTTTAGATGTATGTTGCACTTGGTGAAAACACATATACTAGTGGAATTGGAGAACATTATGGGAAGGGAAATTATGTTTAAAGTTTCAGTTAAGAGCAACAATGTTATTGCACATAATGAAGTGTATTATGTGGTTACAGAGGTTGAACAACTTCTGAATAAATATAATCTTTCGCTCCCTCGAAATTCATTGGCTGTAAATTTTTTAATATATAACTTCAAATTGGTACGTTGTATTATTTGTATTTTAGTTCATATATATTTTAACTACGTTGTATTATTTGTATTTTAGTTCATATATATTTTAACTTTAAATTTTATTTACAGTAGGATCCAAATTTTGATGTTGATCAATTTTCAGATGCAAATGAATATTTTAAGGTACTTCTAACATTTATATTACAAGTACAAATGATTTATTATCTAATATGATTTGAATTAGGTCTTTTATTTATATATATATTTATTTATGTTTGGCATGATTTATTTTACTTTTACTATATATAGTAACTAATTAAAATTTGTTAATTATAATCCTATTTAAGAAAAAAAATTGAATTTATAATGGTACTTACTCCTTATGGATAATAATGGAATATTTTTAATTATTTGATCAAGTGAAATAATTAAAAATATTCCATTATTACCACAATAAATATTATATAAAATCACAACAAATTAAATTTTAAAAAATAGATTTAGTAATTAATGTGACTCTTTTTTCTCATCAAATATGTTGTATCATACAATTATCTTGTGACTTTCTGTCAAAATTTGATGAGGAAAAAGGAGTCACACGGATTTTTAAATGAGAAGGAGTAAGTACTGTTACAAAATTCAAATTTTTTCTTAAATAGGATTATAACCAACAAAATTAAATAAGATTAAAAACAACAAATTAAAATTTAAATAACAAAAATTAGGAGATTAATTAGTTGACCAAATAATTTAAAATATTCCATTATAACACTAGGTACCATCATAAAATTCAAATTTTTTCTTAAAAGGTTTATATTTTATACTTTTTTGTAGTTAAATTATGATTTTCAGTCAAATATTTTGATGAGAAAAAGTCACATTAATTATTAAATATGATTATAATCAATAAATTTTAGTTAGTATTTATAGTAAAAGTGGAATCTTAACTACTTTGATGAGTTTTCCTTATATGTGTCCGTTTGTATATTATTTTAAACGTCAAATAATCATTAATTACTATAATATTTTTGCAATATAATTTTTATTGGCAATTATGAATTATTTTATTCTTCAATTATAGCTTTAATTGGTTATATGTTTACTTTGATTTGTTTATATAATAATGATATTTAAAACTGGTTAATATCCATAATAATCATTGCAATACCAAAATATAATTCTGTTGATTCTAATACTATTTAGAAAAAATTTCATATTTTAAACTTTAATTAACAATTAATTAAATACACGGATTTTTTGACAGATATAATTTACAATTTATTATTAAACAGGTTTGTAATTTAAAATTAATATGGCTCTATAAGAATTAATGTGACTCCTTTTTCCTCATCAAATATTTAATTATTACTATTGATGTTGTTGTTATTATTATTATTTTTTTATTTTATTTCAATTTTATATTTTGGTATTTTTATGATTAGTATGAATATTAACCTATTTTAAATACTCATCAAATATTTTATTATTATTATTGTTGTTATTATTATTTTAATTTTTTTATTTTTGTATTGTTATGATCAGTATGAATATTAACCAATTTTAAATACTCATCAAATATTTTATTATTAATATTGTTGTTATTATTATTATTTTAATTTTATTTTAATTTGATTTCATTTTTCTATTTTGATAGTTTTATGATTAGTATGAACATTAACCAATTTTAAATACTATTATTATAGTAATATAATTTGTAATAATCATGTAATAAAATAAAATAAATTTACTAATAAAATTGAAATATTTTTTTAATAAATAAAACAAATATTTTTTAGCTTTAATATTTTCTATTATATATATATATATATATGCAACGAAGTCAAGACTTCTTTGCCCTTATACCCTTCAAAAGAAATATTTGAATTTTATTATTAAATTTGTTTTATTTTAATACCGTATTATTTCAATTTATATTACTATAATAATGGTATTTAAAATTGGTTAATATTTATATTAATCATAACAATACCAAATCATAAAATTTAAATATATATATAAAAGCAAAGGTATCGTAGAAGTGAAAACTATCGTACAAGTTAATATCAACCTATTTAGGGTGCAACTGAAAACAGATTTTATATGCGATATAAATCCAACTAAGATGCAATGGACCCTCAAAGTATGTGTTCTCCGCCTTTAGACCATTCTAAAATGCAATAAACCAAATTCAAGATTTACTATTGAGATGGTTTTCCAAGATAAAAATGTATGTTAATAAATTATTTGTTATTGAGTATTAAAAAATTTATCACAATAAATGTTTAATAAAATCGCATAAAAATGTTTTACTTTATATTTTCCCTAATTTCAGTTTCATATGGTTTGAGTAAAGATTGCTCTCTGTTAGTCAATCGGGCTGAGAAAGAATAACTCAAATATCATTTCAGAATGCATACTTTGTGTCTGAAGAGATAGTAAGTGAATAGGTAGAAGTGAAGACTATCATAGAATTGGTGGAATATAAATATGTAAGTACGATATTTTTTGCAAGCAGATTTGTTTCTAATGAATTAAATATTCTCAATTAAAACTTGGTAAATAATTTCTCTTTTTTTGTGAAATTGTCACTTGTTCCTTATTTGGGTAAAATAATTTCATCCCAAGTTTAGCTCAATTACCTAAATGTCCAAACATGTTTTTCAATATCCTTCGTTCGCTCTACATAACTTTGATACGCCCTCTATAGCTTTTTTACACTCCAGATTATATTAGGTTTGTAACATATAAATAACAGCTTTGTAACAGACTTGTAACAGACATGTATTAGACTTGTATTTAGGTTTGTAACAGATATATGATAGACTTGTAACAGATTAATGACTCATAAATAATGTCAAATTCAAGGAAATACTTCATTCATATATCCTATTCGATACAATACTGATACAAGTCTGTTACATCCTTATTAAACACTTGTATCAGACTTGAATTTAATCACCAAAATGAAGTTTAGATTTATCTTACAAACAGGAGAAATTAGAGAAAAGCCAGATCGAAGAAAAGATAAGGAAAGATATATAGGCAGATCGGAAGTTTTGTTTTGATTGAAAATCGGAAAACATATTTCAATCGGAAAGCAAAAATACTATAAGATGAAAATCACGATCGGAAAATTGGCCGGAGTTCTGCAGATCCTGTGTTTCAACTCGCTAACAATCTACATGGCTCCAAAATCAAACACGATCTGGTGGCTAGAAACAAAATTGCTTATAGGAATAATCAAGTATGAGACCTGCGAACAGAAACAAAGTCATCAAAGAAGAAATCTAAAGAAAAACAGAAGCAGAACAGAGACGATCAAGAGATTGAATCTAAAATTGGAGCAAGAATCAAATTCTAAAAGGTGAAGTGAAGTTCGGAGAAGCAAGATTGAATCGATCTTCGATCTAAAAGTATTCAAGCTTATTGATGCTGATTTTGTGATTTCAATTTCAACTGAAAATAAATTGGTTAAGCAAAGAAGGAGAAAGGTATAAAGTACACGATCTACTGCTACTGCTGGGCATGGAGCGTATAAAAGTTAGCATCAGGTTAATTAATTCTATTTTGGTTACACGCTAGTTTTTGGGTCAAATGGATAATTATTTTACAAATCATGATTAGTTAGGTGTTTTACCCTTTTTTCCCTTCAAATCATGCATAAATAAATCATTCTTCACAATAATTTAATTTGCCGTTCTTAATTATATTTAATTTTATTCTATTGATCATAATCATATTTAAGAATTAATGTAACTATTTTTTCCTAATCAAATATTTGACAGTGAATCACAAGATAACTGTATAAAAATATAAATTTTAATCCTATTTAAGAAAAAAATTTGATTACAAATGACCTATCCGTACATCGCACAAGTACTACACTAGTATATTAATGACTACAAATTTATCATTAAAATTTCTATAATGATATAATATTCACTTCAGGAAATATATCACATTCACTTTAGGGAATATATTTGATCTAATAAAATATGTCCATTGCTTTTTAACAAAAACTTTATTCATTATATTTTCACTATTCACAAAATTCACTTTTCACGTGAATAATAAATGTATACATAAATAGTATCGTATCCACGAATATTAATCGTATGCGGATGCATGAATAGCATTAGTATACCAAAATAGTAACTGTATACTCAAATAGTAAAAGATGACAAAATTAAATTCTGGAAATGAATAGTGGTGTTAGCACGGTCTGCTCTGCCCGATGAGAAATAATGCCTATTTCGTTCAGTGATCAGACAGATGACCCGAAAAGGACTGAATTGTCATCCAAAATCCAAAATTTAAAAATCCACATTCCAAGGAAGCTCCAATTTAGCATTTCCTACTGAAAAATCAAAAAGTCAAAGTTTGGTCAAACATAGGTAATCAGTCCGCCAGCTATTTACCGATCTACAATAAAAAAAATTCAAATCTTACCAAGATCAAACTAGGATTTACGGGATCTGGAGTAAATCCTTTTAGAGTAGTAAATAGCTTGTCGGCTATTTACCGACCCTCTATATAAAGGGTGTACCTCCCTCATTTTCAATAGACGGTGAAATCTCTCAAAATCCACACGTCCCAAAATCGTTCCGGGAGTCCTAAAAGCCCAAGAACTCTATCAAAACACTTCCAAATCATAGCTCTATCACCGACATCCGGTATAAGCTCATCTTTTTGCCTTTTTAGATTAATATCACACAGTGATCTTCGGTCTAAAAAGTGCTCAATCTCTCAAAACAAACCCCATGTTTCCTATAGAAATAATCCAAGATTATAGCCATAACTTGAGTTAAATCTATTTTCCAACCAAACCATGTTTTCCTTAAGCAACTTTGGTCCCGTATCGGCTCTCAGGTCATCCTGGACAAACGAAAAGGTAAACGGAGGGTAATTGGCTCTAAGCCCAACATTCAAATTCATTAGAACACATTTTTATTGCTTTATTATTACATATTGCATTCCATTCCTCTGGTTAAGTGAGCTACTATTGCCACTTAAACTATAATATGTGTAAATAAGCTTGCAGGTACGGATAAAACATCCAGAACGAGAGGAAACTCTATCCGAGTTTCTGGGCCAAAACCCAAACGCTGCCGTTACTCTGCCAAAATCTCGGTAGCAAATTTCTATTTATTAAGCCGTTATAATGCCTGTTTTATTTCTTGAATTTAATTCTTAAATAAATTCCTTGTAATGCAGAAATCACCACAAATTCCATAATTCTAAAATTAACCCAAACAATTTGAACAATATGAGTACCTATTATGTCCGAACTCTGAATCTCATTTTCTTTTCAGTATAAAAATCCCATTGAGGATCAGCATACCACAATTCCCTGTGGAGCTGAACCGGGTGGCGACTCTATTTTATTTTTAAATAAAGTAAAAATGCTTTATTTTAAAAATATCTCTTCTTAATAAAATGTGCAAATATATTTCTCAATATAATCACATTTTTTGGCTATAAAAAGCCACGATTTTCACACTCAATAAGTTTACGTGAAAAATATTGAAATAACTTTTCTCTTTAATAAAACCAAACGTTTTATTATAGAAATGGAACCGCGGTTTCCTCAAACTGCACCAAACTAAATTGCGCCCCGGGCCCCGCATGCACAGGCCCGTCCGAAACGTCCGCCCGCTCACAGTGGCAACTCTGCTGGGGAAAATTATTTTTATAAAAACCTGATTCTTATAAAAATTCATTTTTGACATAATAATTAAAATATTGTTCAAATTAAATTTTTGAGTTACGGAATTTGTGATAATTTTTGCACTACGCAAATTTTAAGACTACATAGCATTTGCATTCTTTACCCCTAAAACAATTTAGGTGTCTTTTGGTGAAGTATCTCCAAGTTCACTTAGGGCTTGAGAGATAAGGATCTGATCACACCCCTTGCATAACGTACGAGGACCTTGTTCGCTTAAGGGCAAGACTACCTACGTATATTATATGTGGAAAAGTTTCCTTTGGTTCGCTTAGAGCCACTGGGACTCTGTACACAAAGGCGCAGGGTACCCCAAATCGCACCCAATCTTGAGTCCAAAACCCACATATAGATGAACCGTAGACACTTTCTTATAGGTCTACCTAGAAACCTTGAGTGTATGTGAGTAGACTTCGCTAAGTCCCCTATTGACTTTAAAGCGAAGTCACCAAATGGAGTTAAAAGGGCGGTAGACACGATCTAACCGTTTGGTGCTTGTGCAGGTTCATTAAATATAAATAAACTGAAAAATGAACGTCATAAGCATAATGATTGCATGGAAACTAACCACATCTTTATGCAGCCATGACATTGATGTGTGCCATGTCATTTCATTTCCTTAGTTATAGGAACCCAAGCCGAGACCAGTGAGTCCACCTAGTCTCACCCCGTGAGCCGAAATCGATCAAGACCAGTGAGTCCACCTAGGCTTAGCCCATGAGCCAAAATTGACCGAGACCAGTGAGTCCACCTAGGCTCAGCCCATGAGTCGAAATTGATCGATACTAGTGAGTCCACCTAGGCTCAGCCCATGAGCCAGAATAAACCAAGACCAGTGAGTCCACCTAGGCTCACCCCATGAGCCAAAAACGACCAAGACTAGTGGGTCCACCTAGGCTCAACGCATGAGCTGAAATCGACCAAGACTAGTGAGTCCACCTAGGCTCAGCCCATGAGCCAAATTTGATTATGACTAGTGAGTCCACCTAGGCTCTACCTATGAGCTAGAATAAACTGAGACCAATGAGTCCTCCTAGGCTCAGCCCATGAGTCGAAATCGATCGAGACCAGTGAGTCCACCTAGGCTCAGCCCATGAGCCAGAATAAACCGAGACTACTGAGTCCACCTAGGCTTAGCCCACGAGCTGAAAGACAAAAACCCTTTGAGTGACCCTAGAGTCAGCTCACCCCTTGAACCAATGAGTCAATACCCTTTGAGTGACCCCCGTGCCACCTCAACCCTTGGACCAATGAGTCAAAACCCTTTGAGTGACCCTAGTGTTATCTCAACCCCTTGGACCAGTGAGTAAAAACCCTTTAAGTGACCCTAGTGTCATCTCACCCTTTGGACCAATGAGTCGACCAACCGAGTTAACCTTCGAGTGACCATCGAGTCAACTCACCTTTGATCACCAAGTCTACCTTCGAGTGACCATCAAGTTAACTTAACTTTGACCATCGAGTCAACCCCTTGAGTGACTATCAAGTCAACTCACCTTCGACCAACGAGTCATCCTTCCAGCAACCATCGAGTCAACTCACCTTTGACCATAGAGTCAACCTTCGAGTGACCATCGAGTTAACTCACTTTTGACCATCGAGTTAGCCATCGAGTGACCATCGAGTCATCTTACCTTTGACCACCGAGTCAACCTTTGAGAGAACATCAAGTCAACTTACCTTTTGACCACTGAGTCAGCCCTCGAGTGACCAGCGAGTCAATTCACCCTTTATCATAAAGTCAATCGTTCGAGTGACTAGTGAGTCAACACACCTTTGACCATAGAGCCAGCCTTCGAGTGACCAATGAGTCATCTCACCTCCGACCAATGAGTCAAGCCTTTCAATGACCATTGACCACCGAGTCAACCTTTGAGTGACTAGTGAGTCAACTCACCTTTGACCACCGAGTTAACCTTCGAGTGGCCAGTGAGTCAACTCACCTTTGACTATCGAGTCAACCTTCAGGTGACCAGCGAGTCAACTCACTTAATCATAAGACCAATCTAAACTTGACCAGTGAGTCACCCGACTATTAAAATCATTTCAAAATCTACTAGTGAGTCACCCGACTATTAAAGTCATCTTAAAACCTGACCAATGAATTACCTAACTATTAAAGTCATTCCAAAACCTAACCAGTGAGTCAATTTGACCAGTGAGTCACTCGACTAATAAAGTCACCTTCAATCCTCGAGTCAATTCAAACTCGACCAATTAGTTGACAAAAATGGGAGTAGTAAGTCCCCAAGCCCTAACTAGTGAGTCATCTAATCCTGACTAGTGAGTCATCTAATCCCAACCAGCGAGTCATCTAATCTCGACCACCAAGTGATCTTTAACCTGACTCTAAGGCCCAAACCTTTTGGCATTCCCTGAATGACCAAAACCAAGGCAACTCCATGATTGCCAAAATAATCCCACAGACTTCTTTGACATTCCCCAAATGACTAAAGCTTTTCCAAGAATTAAGGTGACATAGTGATTACCCAATTAATGTCAAGCGAGACACAATAGCTAAGACATCCCTGTAATAACTTGGCCAAAATACCTAGGGGCATTCTACATGACCCCAACTTTTGTGCGTTCCTAGAATGACGCAATTTTGAGTTATGCTTTCGACAAAAAAACTCAGCCAAACCTTGACACTTAAAGTGATTTCTTGACCCAGCTTGATATTCCACGAATATCAAATACTTACACCTTTTTGTTACACATTTCTTGAATCCTTAACTTGTATCAAATATTCCATAAATATTTGACCCCTAGGCAACCCAATGATTGCTGAAATGATACCCATCGAGATACAAACCTTTTTGGCATTCCCTAAATGACCAAATCTTACGCAAACCAAGGCCACATAGCGATTGCCAAATTAATGTCCAGTGAGACACAACCTTTTTTTGCATTCCTTGAATGACTGAAATAAGTCCTACCATAGGGGCATCCTAAATGATCCTAATCTTAGTGCATTCCTTAAATGACACTTCCTTGAGTTGTACTTTCCCAGAAAGACACTCGAATTTTTGCTTTCCTTGAATGTGACAAATAACCCAATTAAAACTCGTCACTATATGTGACCACCCGATCCCATTTGATATTTCTTAAATATCTAGATTCATAACCATGTTCGGTATTCCCAAATACCTGACCATTGTCAAATATTCCCTGAATGCTTGACCAAAACCTATTCAATGTTCCATGAATATTAAATTTCACACATATACATTCATTCATATATGTACATATCATTCATACATTTATAACATCCATTCATCTAATCATTAGAAAAACCATTAGGATCCTTGTAACGTGGGAGGCCTTAATTTTGTTTTTATAAAAAGGTTAGAAATGAGAAAGAAGCAAGCTAAGATGTATCGCAACCATTCCAAAGGTTAGACCCCGTCACTAGTTGAGTCACTATTACTCGGTCCCTTAAAAGAATCCTGGACACTCCAGAATTCCATAATATCTTAGAAAGCTTGAATACCTCTAATTCTCAAAAGGTGTAAGAACAAGAAGCTGAATTGGCAGCATTAAAGGCAAAGATCAATGACATAGAGAACTCTTCCCCTAATCCAAGGAAATCCACTACTTCCTCTATCGAGAAATATATGGATATCAACAAATTCATGCCTAGTGAATCTAAAGCATTCCCAACTAACTTCGTGATTCTAAACGTAGCTCCCTACCATGGCACAGGGTCTCCACATGCCCACATCGAGGGTTACCTCTAGATAATGACCAGTATGGCAATCCCCAAGGATTATATCGTCAATCTATTCTAGGCCATACTCCATGGTCCTACTTCTGAATGGTATATAAGGATGTCGACAGATGCAAAGTTTGATTGGAAAAAGTTATGCTCTTCATTCATAGAGAACTACGCCTTCAATCTGAAGATCAGGACAAGATTATAAGATCTTGAAAGGGTTAAACAATGTCCGAATGAATCTTATGAGGATTACTATTTGAGGTGGATGGCAGTCTGAGTGCTAGTAAGTGGGCCACCTGACCAGGAAGCCTTGATTATGAAACTAGTAAAGGGTTCCAATCAAAGGTACAAAGACGAGATGAGAATGGAGAGATTTGAAACCTTCAATGATGTGGTAGATTATGCGAAAAAGCTGGAGAAGTACCAAAAGGAGGATCAACTGAAGGGAGACCAACTTAATCAAATGATGTGAAATGAAAGTGCAAATTATGAACAGCTCGATCTTGAGGAACCAGAATTCAAATATCATTCAGTTGAAGAAACTCTGGAAGACCAAGATGAAAGCTCAAATTGGGAATAGTATGGTAGGCCCCAACATCTCAGTAGAAGTGGGAGAAGCTAAATAATGAATATTGCTCTTTTGTTTTTATCTCTAGTGCTTTCAAACTAAACACTGTAATAAATAATATTATGAATAAATCTGCTTGCATATGCAATGTTTCTGATAATGATTCCATGTGTTCATTCTGGCTTACATTCGACATATTCAACACTCATGATGCTCGAATTAAAGAAATAAATTTAGGCACATTTGATAAACCTAGAAATGGTATCTATTTCAAATAACTTGACTCCTAAAAAAGAGAGAAAAAGTAAATAATAAAATCATGTGGCTGTTTTGCCTAGTTCAATCAAGCATGTCCAATCAATAAAATGTCCTCACTACTCGTAGGGGTAAATGAAGAAAAGATCATCAGGGAATCTGCTCAAGTCAACGGACAAGTCACGAGACGTATTACGAAAAGGTCACTCAAACCATGCCTCAAAGTAGTCCAAGAGAAATCTACTATCTACCATAAAAAAACAGATGGCAAACTTCCAAGCAACTCCAACATGATGTAGAAAAGATCATCAGAGAATGAAGAAAAGATCATCAAAGAATCTACTCAAGTCAACGGACAAGTCACGAGACGTATTTCAAAAAAGGTCACTCAAACCATGCCTCAAAGTCGTCCAAGCGAAATCTACTATGTGCAACACAAAAAAATAGATGGCAAACTCCCAAGCAACTCCAGCATGATGTAGAAAGGACCTCATCGATAACATAATCATAGTAAAAAACCAAACCTACAAATTTGACAAGACTAGTCTCTATAGATTTGTTTTTCCTAATGGCGTGGTACTCAAACAAGAAGCATGAAAGTCAACAAGGATCTTGCAGAACAAACATGAACAACGTCAAATTAGCCAGGAACATCTAGCAAATGGATGTATCTAAATAGTTGTATGAAGATGTCTCAACCTGGGGCATGACATCATTGAAACGCCATATCCTTCCTTTACCAAAGAGAATTGACATGAACCAAGCAAACATGTCAAAGTAAAAAAATGCAATAATGAAAGATGATCAGGACAACAAAAGTAACCGACAGAGTCAAAATCAAGGAAACTAATCCTAAATCAAATAAAGTAGTGCATGTTGATGCTAGGGGAAAATTTCACCCAAGAGACCCAATATGGTGAAATAGATTCTCATCAAGGGAATGCTACACATTAGGGACATCAGAGGAAACAAGTTCGTGAACCCCTCAAACAAGAAAAGGCTCAGGCAATACCACGTCAACTAAAAAAATGTGTCTGCTAAAAGCAAGTGAGGGCTTTTAGGCAAAAATAAAGACAAAAGAAAGAGAGAAATCAATCAGTAAAATCTAAAAGGAACTGTTGATAATTGGAGAAAAAGTTCTTGGGAATAGATACCAAACTTTTGTGCCAAAAAATATTTCTTTCACTGATGTGGCATTTTGCTGAATTATTAAATGTCTGCACTAAATGAATACATAGAAATGTTAAAAGAAACATTCATGTAAGCTCACTTGTTCATACAGTGCATGCATACAAATAAAAAATACAAAAAAGAAGCCTGCTGGATTGAAAACCTGAAAGGGCGATCTAGGCAAAAGTTAAGGCGACCCGATAAATTGAAAACCTGGAAAGGCAATTTATGTAAAAATTAGGGAAAAAAAAGACCAAAAAAAATACAAAGCTCACTATGCTTTGGTTCAGGAAAAAATTAGGGCATAACCTCTGCATGCAAGCACAAGCAAAGTCACTCATCGCAATGACTCACCAAATGATAACAAGCACAGTCACTCAATCCAAAGCCTTCGCAAAGGAGCAATTTTCTTCATCAACATAAGCGTATGAATCTCCCATATCTCCAAAATTTGAGAAGAAAATCTTCTTGCACTCAACTACACAAGAATTCTGAGAACTATTGATGCATGCGATACTATTTGCATGATTAGTCAAAAGAATAAAAGCTAATCTTCGTCAGTCCAAGCGACTGGAGTTTACCTGCTCAGTCTCATACTATATGCCACAAGGGGCAAAAGTTTTTCAACTCGGGAATTCATTAGAGCTGAGAAGGACCTAAAAACTTTCTTTGTTCAAGTAGTCGAGTGCATGGCCAGGCCAACAACTATAGTGAAATGGATGCAAAGCTCACACAACTACAATGAAAACAACAAGCTCATCCCTTGAAGCTATGAAGCCTGCATCTAGGACTTCAATCCAAAATCAAATGTTCATCATCACTGAGAATGACAAAAACTAAGAAGCTAGTAGTACAAAAGAATATTATTGAGAACCAAGCAAGCAGACCTCATCCAACAATTGTACAGTTTTATCTTGTAAGAACAAACTGCATTACATAAACATAACATGCATTATGAATTACATGCATATTACATTTTTACAAGTGCAAAGGCAAAAAGTTACCAAGTGGACATTGTTAGTCACCAATAAATGTGACACAATGCAAAATCAGCTCAGAAGCTTTCTAAGATCAAGAGGCATATGAGAAAACGCATCAACATCAAAATACAGTAGTACTAGTCACCAAAATATTGGCTACCAAATGACATAGATAACAAATCAATCATTCAAGACAAATCTGATAGTTCTCAAAAGAGAGAACTAATCACCAAATTCAACAGTTCTCTTCCCAAAAGAGAGAACTGATCATTGAATTTGACAGTTCTCCTCCTAGTGGAGAGAAATGATCACCAAATTCGATGGTTCTCTTCCTAAAAGAGAGAATTGATCACCGAATTTGACATTTCTCCTCCTAGTAGAGAGAACTGATCACCAAATTTGACGGTTCTCTTCCCAATAGAGAGAACTAATCACCGATTTGACAGTTATCCTCCCAATAGAGAGAATTGATTGCTAAATTCAATAGTTCCCTCCCAAAAGAGAGAACTAATTACCCTATTTGACAGTACTTCCTCCTAGATGAGAAGGTTGATCACCACATTCGACATTTCCTCAGCAGGGAAAAGCTACTGAGTGATGCATTTTCCCAATTTGAGCAGGGGAAAATGCCAACTTAATGCATCATGCACTTGAACAACTCATCATACATCAGTAAATGTACTTTATCACATGCATCATTAAACAAGAATGCATAAAACTCTTACAAAAGATTAAGCTTCATCACCTTAAATCCAGTGAGATCTTTACCCCGACACATCATAGCCGAACCTTTGATCCAGTGAGATCTAGCCAAACCTTAGATCCAGCGAGATCTTCATAATTTATGTTGATGACATGTGGTGTCATCAGTGTTTTAAAAATTGGGCTAGGCGGCGCCTAGGCAGGATTTTTCATAACATCACTGTGATTTTAGGTAGTCGGGTGGTTCTAGGCGATTGACCGATTTAGGTGGGGCTAGGCAGTCTAAGACGGGGCTAGACGGTCCTAGGCGGGTTTAGGCGGGGTTTTTGTTTTAAAAATCGGCCTAGGCAGGCTGTCTAGGCGGGGTACGTAGGCGTGATTTTTCAAAACATTAATTTGAAAACATGTTTCAAATTATGTTTTTTTAAATTATATATTATTATAATTTATTTTTTAGTTGAACTTATATTTTTATATATTAAAAAATATTTAAAAAAATGAAAAATACAAATCTGCCTAGATCCCGCCTAGGTTCCACCAAGGCCCCACCCATGTTCCGCCTAGGCATTTTGAAGCCTCAACTACCCGACTAGCGCCTAGCACTTTTTAAAAACATTGGGTGTCATGTCGATTTATTTCAATAACATGCAGTGCCATTTCAGCTTGTATTTTACTGGAAATCATAATAACTACTGAATGGTGGCAAGACGGTGCCCAACTCGATGGTGAGATAAACTTCTCAATGGTGGCTGACAGTGCCACACTCGATGGAGAGATAAACTGCTCAACGGTGGTTGACAGTGCCACACTCGATGGTGAGATAAACTGCTCAACGGTGGCTGACAGTGCCACACTCAATGGTGAGACAAGCTGCTCAAAGGTGGCTTATAGTGCCACACTTGATGGTGAGATAAACTGCTCAACGGTGGCTGACAGTGCCACACTCGATGGTGAGATAAACTGCTCAATGGTGGCTAACAGTGCCACATTCGATGGTGAGACAAACTGCTCAACGGTGGTTGACAGTGCCACACTCGATGGTGAGACATACTGCTTATCGGTGGCCGACAGTGCCACACTCGATGATGATATAAACTGCTCAACGCTGGCTGACAGTGCAACACTCGATGGTGAGATAAACTGGTCAATGGTGGCAGATAGTGAGTCCCCAACTCCCTAGTGAAAAAAAAACTGCTCAATGATGGCAAGATAGTGCCCAACTCCCTAGTGAGAAAAACTGCTCAACGGTGGCAGACACTGCCCCACTCCTTAGTGAGAAAACAAATTGCTCAATGGTGGCAAGACAGTGCCACACTCCCTAGTGGAAAAACTGCTCGATAGTTGTGAATAGTGCAGCACTCCCTGTGGAGAAAAATGCTCGATGATAGCCGACAATACTCCTCCCGGATGAGAGATTGATCACCATATTTGACATTTCCTCAGCAGAGAAAATTGATCAAGATGTGGCTGACAGTGCCATCCTCCCTGATGAGAAAACTGATCAAGGCATGGCTGACAGTGACATCCTTGCTAATAAGAAAACTTATCAATGAATGTAACACCACACGTAAGAATGACCCTTCACTTATCTTCTGCATCATGCAAAACCGTGTTTTAAAATGGGTGGACCAAAACTTTCTATGCACAGTTATGGGCATGATGTTTTTCAAACCTACATTTTCTTCTATCCCCAACATCTTTCCTTTTTACATTTGCTCCCCAATGGATTTTGGTTTAAAGATTTTCATCAACATTCTTAATCGAAGGGAAAAAATTTTTGCTATTCAAAATTATCGATTAAGAAATGTGATTATTTCCAAAAGGTTTTCATGTCCTTATCATACAAGAACACTAATTTCGACAGTCACTCTTTCATCTGCGTTTGTGCAATTTTACCTTCTCGGTAATAATTTTGTACGCAAGGGGAAAACTGTTAGCACGGTTCGCTCGGCCCGATGAGAAATAATGCCTATTTCATTTAGTGATCAGACAAATGAGCCGAAAAGGACCGAATTGTCATCCAAAGTCCAAAATTCAAAAATCCAGATTCCAAGGAAGCTCCGATTTAGCATTTCCTATTGAAAAATCAAAAAGTCAAAGTTTGGTCAAACATAGGTAATCAGCCTGCTGGCTATTTACGATATATAGTAAAAAAATCAAATCTTGCCAGGATCTGGAGTAAATCCTGCTAGAGTGGTATTGAGCCCGTCAGCTGTTTACCCATGTAAATAGCCCGCCGGCTATTTACTGACCCTTTATATAAAGGGGTGCACCCCCCCTCATTTTCAACAGATGATGAAATCCCTCAAAATCCACACGTCCCAAAATTGTTCCAGGAGTCCTAAAAGCCCCGAAACTCTGTCAAAACACTTCTAAATCCGAGCTCTATCACCAACATCCTGTATAAGCTCATCTTTTTGCCTTTTAAATCAAGATCTTATAGTGATCTTCGGTCTAAAAATGGCTCAATCTCTCAAAAAAAACTCCCACGTTTCCTATAGAAATAATTCAAGATTATAGCCATAACTTGGGTTAAATCTATTTTCCAACCAAACCACGTTTTCTTTAAGCAACTTCGGTCCTACACCGACTCTAAAGTCATCCTACACAAACGAAAAGGTAAAATGAGGGTAATTGGCTCTAAGCCCAACTTTCAAATTCATTAAAACACATTTTTATTGTTTTATTATTACATATTGTATTCCATTCCTCTGGTTAAGTGAGCCACTGGTGCCACTTAAACTATAATATGTGTAAATAAGCTCGCAGGTACGGATAAAACATCCAGAACGAGAGGAAACTCTATCCGAGTTTCCGGGCCAAAACCCAAATGTTGCCATTACTCTGCCAAAATCTCGGTAGCAAATTTCTATTTATTAAGCCGTTATAATGCTTGTTTTATTTCTTGAATTTAATTCTTAAATAAAGCCGTTGTAATGCAGAAATCACTACAAATTCCAAAATTCCAAAATTAACCCAAACGATTTGAACAATATGAGTACCTATTATGCCGGAACTCAGAATGTCATTTTCTTTTCGGTGTAAAAATCCAGTATACCACAATTCCCGGTGGAGCTGAACCAGGTGGCGACTCTATTTTATTTTTAAATAAAGTAAAAATGCTTTATTTTAAAAATATCTCTTCTTAATAAAATGTGCAAATATATTTCTCAATATAATCACATTTTTTGCCTATAAAAAACCACGTTTTTCACACTCAATAAGTTAACGTGGAAATAATTGAAATAACTTTTCTCTGTAATAAAACGAAACGTTTTATTATAGAAATGGAACCGCGGTTTCCTCAAACTGCACCAAACCGAATCGCGCCCCGAGCACAAGCCCGTCTGAAACGTCTGCCCTCTCACAAGTGGCGTACTATTCTACTATTCATAAAATTTTTTGAGAAGTGCAAATATTTATATTAATTAAAATTTTATGATAACTTTAAAAAAATCGTAACAAAATAAAAAATTTCCGGAACATACTTAAATCTTGATAAATAATTCACAAATAATACAGTTAAAATATAGAAATATTGAATTTATTGAAATAACTGGTGTAGTATTAAGAAAAAAAGCTAATTTTCAAAAACATACTTTGTGGTTAGTCTTTTGTTGCTAACTTTTGAAACCACGGGCACCCATTTGAAAAAAAATTCACAAGGACCTTTTTGTAAAATAGCCAAACCACATGACATATTTTTTAAGTTTACCCTAAACTTTTGGTTTATTTTTCAGCCTAATGCACAATTAAGTTACTGATTTTTTTCTTAAAAAAAATTACCTCATTGGGCTTACAATAATAATAAAGAAAAAATTCATCACACTCCACCGGTATGTGAACTTCCTGTGAGCTATAGGATTATAACTTTAAACTTAATCACTAAGCTAAGCCTTTACTGAACTTGAAATAAAACTAATTAATTTTTCACTAGATTTGTTTAAAGTGTCTAATAATCATTTTTAACTTAAATAAACAAACTCTATAACTACTTTTATCCTTGACCACATATTTCAAAATTAGAAGTCCTAACTACCTACGTTACATGGTATAAGGAAATAGAATGTAAAGTAAAGTAAATTAATTGAAAAGGCTACATTTTTATTGACTTTGCATGGAATGAGTACAATATAAGTAACCTTGACATTAATATTCGAATGATCTCTGAATGTATAAAATGTGTAGATGCCCTTGAACTTGACAAAATTTCACCGTTTCACCTATTGGAACTGACGTGATGACTTTATATTTGTTATTATTCAAGTTAAAAATGATTATTAGAGGCTTTAAACAAATCTAGTGAAAAAATAATTAGTTTTATTTCAGGTTTAGTAAAGGCTTGCTTAGTGGATGAGTTTAAAGTTGTGATCCTAGAGCTCACAGGAAGTCCACATATGGGTGGGGTGGGATGAGTTTTTGCTTTATTATTATTGTAAGTCCAATGAGGTTAAGTTTTTTTAAGAAAAAGATTAGCAACTTAATTGTGCATTAGGCTGAAAAATAAACCAAAAGTATAGGGTAAACTTAAAAAATATGTCATGTGGTTTAGCTGTTTTGCAAAAAGTCCTTGTGAATTTTTTTTCAAATGGGTGCTCGTGGTTTCAAAAGTTAGCATCAAAAGGCTAACCACAAAGTATGTTTTTAAAAATTAGCTTTTCTTATCAATGTTATACCAGTTATTTCAATAAATTCAATATTTATATATTTTAACTATATTATTTGTGGATTATTTATCAATATTTGAGTATGTTCCGGAAATATTTTATTTTGTTATGATTTTTTAAAGTTATCATCAAATTTTAATTAATATAAAAATTTGTACTTCTAAAAAAATTCTAAAATTTATCACTATTGTGTATTGTATTTTTACAAACAAAGGTGTGAAATTTCATTTCAAAATGGACAAGATAACCCTTCCTAATGTGGTTTCAAAATTTGAGAATTCTTTTCTCTAACTTTTGAAACCACGTGCACCCATTTGAAAAATATTCCACAAGGTCTTTTTTGTAAAACAGTCAAACCGCATGATATGTTTTTTAAGTTTACCCAAAAATTTAATCATGAAGCTTTTAACCAATGTAATTTTCAAGTAGTATATTAAGTTTTTTTAATTGAAGGCCGAACTTGGCAAACACCGGAATATTAAGTTTAAAATTAGATTATAGTGAAAAATTAGTATTTGAATTTGAACCAATTGGAATTGGATTTTCCAATCTCTAGGAAATGAGTAAATAAAGAGGGAGGGGTATGTGTATTTGTACTTAACTGTTTTGGCCTTTTGTTTGCTTTTTTGTGGTTCTCTCGGAGTCGTACCCCTTCAGTTCTGCCATTTTAATACATTACTCACATGCACTTCTAATCTACTGTAACACTGCAATTGGAGTATTGGACCTACACTTTCACCCAACAACAAAATGAAGTGACAGGATAACTAATATTTGGTCCTTATACTTGCTCTTAATTTTCAATTTTAGCTCTGAATTTTACTTTCAATACATTTAGTCCATGTGCATTAGCACTACTAGTCAAGTGTTCAATTTCCAATGTAGAAGAAATTTTAATTTTGTTGTTGAAACTGTTCGACTATGGAATATTTTAGCTAGGTTCAAGTCACGTAGGAAATAGAGTAGCATGATTTTTTATATCTAATATAGATAATACTACGCAAATTTATTTTTATAAAATTAATCATTTTATTTTAAGAGATATAGTGCGAGGAAGGAAAAAAGAGAGGGGCAATAGTGACAACTATAATGGCTTTGCCAATTACATGGCCGTAAGGGGCACTACCACACAATGTTAATCACCGCCTCAACTTAGGAGATAATATTATATATAATATAGGAACCTCGAGGTGAGGTATGCCATCGATAACTTACAAACTAAAGCCTCGGGTTGATAAAGACATCCGACACCATTGTGCTAATTGACAACATTTTACATAGCAAGTGAAATTACAACATCAAACGCATTAGTGAATCCATGCTATTGGATGTGGGGTATGTGGATCCCACATTTTTGAAATAAATAGTATTATATTACATGATATTGAAAATATGGACACTATAAAAATATGTAATTGGACTCCACGATTAAAATCTATAAAAAAGACTTCTACAAGAAAATTTTGTAGTATTCAATAGTGAATTTTATCAATCAAATTCAATGATTTTTCATATTTCTTTACCTACTGTCTAAACTTTCTCATTTCCCATATTTCGTTTATTAAATTTTAGCTTCTTATTGGGAGAGAAAAAGGTAAATGAGTTTTTTATATCAATTTTATTTATTAGACTATTATTTACATATGCTTAAAAGTAAAATTTATTTGTATTAAAACACGAACCCATAAAAAATGAAGTCTAAATTCGCCACCAATCACACGCCAACCGCCATTCAAAATTAAAGGCAGCAAAAAGAAACCCCTTCACAAACTCTACATGATGAGATGTACCCGCATATATCAACCACAAATTAATAGACTTGGGTTGATGAAGACATCTGAGATTGAAGAGCTAATGGTTCGTTTATTACAAGTGAACAAGAACCAAGTGAAATAAATACCCGAGACACTAAGGCCTTGTTTGGATCATGATTTTTTCATAGTTCATTGTAGTATGATATGGTTTTAATTAAAAATCTCTTGTTTGGTTGCATGGTTCTTTTTTTAAGTATGGTTTTCCATAGTTATTTTGTGGTTCAAATAAACATGAAAATAGAACCACCAATTTGGTGGTTCACCATGATTTTCATTTAAATTAAACTAAAATCTTTAGAAAACCATTAAATACCATAACATCTATCCAAACAAGAGCTTTTAAGAAACTATACCATACTATATTGTACCATACTGTACGATATCATACCATACTTTAATGAACCATTAGCCAAAGTACCGCCATAAGGACCAAGCAATAACAAACCAAAGGGAACAAGCGAAATCTTGATGTAAACTTGGTCTGAACAAGGACCTCCAAAGCCGGAAAAAACGACGGTGAGGTTGAGGGAGTAGTAATCGGAATACCGATCCACACAAAGAGCCCAAACCATGTGTCGTAAGATCTCTTACAAAACATTATATCGTGCTCAATCGATTCCACTTCCAAGAAAAAAGGACAAATGTCATCCGAGACCTGAGAAAATGCCATTGGAACAGAAATGCCCGGGTTGATAACCTTTGGTAAAATAGCAACTAACTCAAAAACTTAATTTTAGGAAGCACGGATGAGCACTAAATCAGTTTGAATGGAGCAGAAGGTTCCAAAAAATTCCACGAACAATAAAAGCTTTGCAAAAGGAAGAGGCAGAAAAGGATAGATTGTTGTCAAGCTCCCATCTAAAACAGTCCTAAATTAGATAATATCGGGCTGCCATTTGTAGAACTTGTTGCGGAAACAACTAGCAAATTAAAACTACAGCTAAAACCGACTAATAATGAAATAACACCAAAATCATTTTACGAGGTTCGAGCAATTTTACTTACGTCCCCGGACACTACCCAAATGATATTGCACTAATAGAAAATATTACAAAAGAAAAGAGATAAAAGAACAATTGCCTTAGAGAATATAGAAGGCTAATTGTTGGGCTGAGTTACAAGTGAAGGCCTTAAGGCCTATTTATACAAAGCCAAAGCCGAATCCCTGCCATTTCAACCGATGTAGGATTTGGCTCTCCTAATTAATTTGCCCTATGTTGGACTTTTCACCCTTTTAACTACAAATCTCTACCTTGATAAGTTCCACATCTTATCTTGTGTAGTGTCTTCCACAACAGTCATCAACTTTTGACAGTATTGATCAAGTGTAAACAATATTGGAACTTGATCGGGTTTACTGCCTTTGTCAACATATCAGCTAGATTCTCAGTATTACGAATCTTCCAGATTACAACTCCACCTTCTTCGAGAACCTCTCGTATAATGTGGTAACCAACATCGATATGCTTCGTCCTTGAATGGTAAACTTGATTCTTTGCTAACATTATAGCACTCTGACTATCACAATGCACCTTTACGTGCTTTTGTTGAATACCCAATTTGCCAAGTAACCCTTGAAGCAAAATTGCCTCCTTTACAACCTCTGTAAATGCCGTATGTGAACGGGCGAGGGTTTTGACGGGCAAGCACGTGAATTGTAGTGCGCGGGGCATGTTCGATGCAGTTTGAAGAAACTGCGATGTCGTTATTATAATAAAACGTTTGGTCTTATTAAAGAGAAAGTTAATTTTATTATTTTTCACGAAAACTTATTGAATGTGAAACACATGGCTTTTTATAAGCCAAACATGTGATTATATTGAGGAATATATTAACACATTTTTTGAAGAAGATATTTTTAAAATAAAGCATTTTTACTTTATTTAAAAATGAAATAGAGTCGCCACCTGGTTCAGCTCCACCGGGAATTGTGGTATACTGATCCAAATGGGTTTTTTTATATCGAAAAGAAAACGGACATGATAAGTACTCATATTGTTCAAATTATTTGGATTAATTTTGGAATTTTTGTTTTATGTGGTAATTTATGCATTACAATGGCTTTATTTAAGAAATAAATTCAAGAAATAAAACGGGCATTATAAGGGCTTAATAAATTGATATTTTCTACCAAAATTTTGGCAGGGTAACGGCAGTACTTGGGTTTTGGCTCAGAAACTCGGATAGAGTTTCCTCACATTCTGGATGTTTTATCCGTACCTGCACTCTTTTTTACACATATTATAGTTTAAGTGGCATCAGTGGCTCACTTAACCAAAGAAATGAAATGCAATGTGCAATAATAAAAGTAATAAAAATGAATTTTAATGAATTTTAAAGGTGCGCTTAGAGCCAATTACCCTCAGTTTGTTGGGAAACAATGATCCGGAACACAAATAAACCGGATCAGGTTCAAAGCAAACAAAACCTTAGTACAATACCTTAATCCAGATAACTAAATCAAACAGGACCTAAGTACAAAAAGACTTAAGTCTCTGCATCCGGACAAGCAAACAAAACTCTTAAGTCCTAGACATTCATCAAAGTCAAAACTAGTACCTGAGCATAAAAGGAAAGCATTTGGTTAGAGTTTGGATAGGAAACAAACTGCTAACTCCATCTACAACAGCATCCGGAGGAAAGATTGGTTGAAGATACATCCAGATTAAATTAAACTTGAAGGCAATCAGGAAGATTCAATTCAAGACAAAGGGAATGATTTAGATACCAATAGTTCCTCTAATTGGTCTAGCTGTCAAAGATGCCTTTCCCATGTGCAAGACAAAATAACAGCTAGAACATCTTTTTAGATTAGTACAAAAAGATGACAATAGGAAACAGAAAAAGAAACCAACCTTTTCTAACTAGACCAATCACAATGGTGCGTGGAGAACATGGTTTTGACCACTGGCTAAAAGTTGTTGCATCACTAACAAATAAGGAAAATGATCACTGACAAATTTCCAACTTCAATCCTTAGGATTCAAACGGGTCAAAAATTGCAATCTAACAGGTTCATCAATGGCTCCAGAAGTGCCACATACAACCTGATCAACGGCAAAGATTTAAAGCTTTTCAACGGCTACATTTATAACAAAAGCTTATAAAAGGGAAGCTCTCTACATTGAGAAGGCAGGCTGGTTGATTTACTAAAGCAAGTAACAAAGAGGAAAGCATTCAATCAATGATCAATCCCCCCAAGAACCAAACAACTCAAATCTGTTTGTAAGAACCTTCAAAGTAAATTATAAAATTGAAGTGTTAGAAAACCAACCCTTTGATAAATCAAAGTTGTAAAAGCTCAATACTTGAGTGAGTATTGAGTGTGGGACTTAGCTAGAAGAGGATTCTTTTAGTGGTATATCCCAGAAGAACTTAGCTTAGAATCAGGGTAAATTTTAAGTGGTATATTCTGCTAAAGCCAAAGGACTTAGCTTCAAGTGGACTCTTCAAGTGGTATATCCTACTTCCGGATGGATTCACCATCTGGAGACAAGTGTAGAGGACTTAGCTAAGAGTTGGTGCTTCTAGTGGTATATCCTACATCCGAGAGAAGAAAAAATCTCCAGAGACAGCTATAAGGCTTGATTTCTGCCCGTTGGAAAGAAATCACACTAGTGGAAAGCTCAAAGGAAGGAACCTTTAGGGACTGAACATAGGTAGGGTTGAACTAGTACAATTTGCTTGTGTTTGAATCCTCTTAACTCTGCTTTTACTTCATTGCATTTTTAGTTAGTTTGCATCATCTCGATCAAGACTATCCAGAACATTCAAACACGCTACACAAAACTTTTTAAAGTCTCCTAATTCCGTAAAAAAGGTCATTCACCCCCCCTCAGACCTTATTTACATAAGCATAGAGATCAACAAGTGGTATTAGAGCGAGTGCTCAAATATAGAGATCTAACAATCTCGACTATAGGTCCAAATTTTGATCCAAGTATCAAAATGCGTTTCCAAAACTCACAACTCCTTCCCGAGGGTATGTCCATTACCCGTCCTCCACTCTTCACCAATGAACACTACACGTTTTGGGAAAATCGAATGAAGAACTTCATCCAAGCACATAGCATGCAAGCATGGTTGGTCATTAAAGATGGCACATATGAGCCTACCCATGATGTAGAGGGTATAACTACCTGAAAACATTCAAGCTTTTGGGATGAGAATGATTTTAAAAAATTGCGTGAAAATGCAAATGGTATTAAGATGCTTCATTGTACTCTTAGTGTAGCCAAATTTAACAGGATATCCAGATGTGAGACTGCATAGGAGATTTGGCAAAAGCTAGAGGTAACCTATAAAGGAACCAATAAAGTAACAGAAGCCAAGCTTGATCTACTCTAGCAAAAACTTAAATCCTTCAAGATGGAGCCAAAAGAATCAATCAGCACTATGAACACTAGATATACTAATCTAGTAAATAAGATGAAAAGGCTCAGTAAGGAAATCTCTAAAGTAGAGATGGTAAAGAAGGTGCTCCGGAGTCTCACCAAGGAATGGGACAACAAGAAGACTACCATTGAGGAAGCTCATGACTTAAATTTCTATAGTTATGATGAGCTCATTGGCAACCTCCTTACTTAAGAGCTATCCCTGGAAAGATATAGCCAATAGGAGAAGATGCCTGAAGAAAAGAAGAAGGCCATTGCCCTCAAAGTAGAGTCATCGAGATCAAAATCGCCTGGATCTATAAAGTGCACAAAAAGGTTATCTTACTCAAAGGAATATGAATATAAGAAAGAGTAGATGGCTATGATAGCTAAGCAATTAAACAGATGCTTGAGAAAGAAGGAAAGAAAAAGCTCTGAAAGATATAAATCCAGAAGAAGGAATGAAAGCTCTTCAAAGAGAGAAAAATTTAGAAAAGCACTGGAAGAAAAGAAGGATCTAGAAAAAGATGCAGGAAGCTTTGAATGTAGAGACAAAGGGCACTTCAAAGCCAAATGTCCTAAGCTCAAGAAGGATAAGAAATACAAGAAGAAAGCTATGGTTGCCACTTGGAGTGATAGTGAAGGAAGTTATAGCTCATCCTCAATAAAAGAGGAAGAAGTTGCCCATTGTGCATTTATGGCAAAAACATATCCAAAGGGAGAACAATCCAGAAGAAAGCCATTCGTTCAAACCATAAAGCAAATTGAAGAGTCAGAATTTAAAACCACAGAAACTGAGGTAAACACTCACTCTAACTCTTTATCTAACTTTGAACTTGCTAGAGTCATAGGGATTGTAATAAACAATGTGAGAAAGAACATAAAGGCCATCAAATCCCTCGAAAGAGCTGTAATGGAGCTAACTAAAGATGCTGAAGTAATGCCTCAAGACATTAACCTGATAAGAGAAATAAAGCACATTGATGTTATTGAGGAGAACTTTCTGAAGATTCAGGTCTAGATCCTTAATGCCAATGTGATGGGGTTGGATAGAGAAATCACCCTACTAAAGGATGCTTCTAGAAAGAGGCCGGAAGCAAAAGCTCTAAGAAGAGATCATCATCCTCCTGCTCAAAAAAGACCTCAAAAGCCTTTTAATCCCTGAGAGAGGAATATTAGGAGGCAACCTAAAGCATAGAAGGTTCCAATCCTTTAAAAGGAACAACCTCAAAAGAGAAAGTTTACAAGGGAAGAAAAAGGAAATGGAGTGATGAAGGATCCACCCATGGTGGAAAAATCTCTTCCTGATCCAAATGGGACTGGAATAAAGATATACTACCATCCTATAGGTAAGCCAAGAAAGAACTATAGAGCTGAAGTTACCCCTCCTGCTAGATTCTGGACTCAAAGGAAGCAGGATGATACATCTCTCTCCAAAGCTGGATATTCCAAAGGATATGGAAAGAAGGACCTTAGAAAGATTGAAGTAAAGCAGAGGCAAAACATACCAACTTATGGATGCAGGTTTTGTTGTAGAAATAATCATGCAACTAAAATGTGTAGATTTTAAAAATGGTTATTATAACAGCCACCCATGGCTGGAATAGGGTAATAATCCGAGAGGACCAAAGTTTGATTGGGTGCCCAATCCCACTTAATCTATTTTTCAGCTATGCCTTAGATCCACAGAAGATCAACAAATGTGGTACATTGATAGTGGATGCTTAAGGCACAAGGCTAGGGATGAAAAAGCCTTCATCACTTTAACCCGGAAGAAAGGCAGAAATGTAAGCTTTGGAGGAAATCAAAAGTAAAGATCATTGGACATGGAACCATAGGTTCTGACCTAAAAATAGAAGATGTTTCATTGGTTGATGGACTGAACTTCAACTTACTAAGTGTTGCTCAACTCTGCAAAAATGGAAGAAAAGTCACCTTTGACTCCGGAGGTCGCTCCATCACTGATAGTAAGTCAAATCAACTAATTTTTTGTACACCTAGAGTAAATAATGTCTACTATGTAAACATTAAAAATAAGAAAAAGAATATATGCTTGGTGTCTAAAGAAGATGAATCCTGGCTATAGCACCGGAGGTTGGGGCATGTAAGCTTGAACCTCCTATCTAAACTAGCGAAAAAGGAATTGGTTGTGAGTCTGCCTAAGGTTGCTTTTGACAAGGATCACATATGCACTGCATGTCAATTAGCTAAACAACATAGAAAAAGTTTCCCTTCCATTCAATACACACCTTCCAGGAGAGTTCTTGAACTCCTACAAATTGACCTTTTTGGTCCAATTAAGCCACTTAGCTTAGGTGGTAGAGAATACACAATGGTACTTATGAATGATTATTCTTGATATACCTGGGTAGCCTTGCTTACAAGCAAAGATGAGGCCTTTTAACACTTCACTAAAATATTCATTAGAATAGAAGTAGAACACGACATAGCATTGCACGCATCCGGAGTGATAATGAAGGAGAATTAAAAAATAAGCACTTTGCTGAATTCTGTGCATCCAAGGGCATTAAGCACAACTTTTTTGCTCCTTACACACCGGAACAAAATGGGTTTTTTGAAAGGAAAAATAGAACAATGGTTTAAATGGCTCGCACAATGCTAAGGGAGAATAAATTACCTAATTATTTCCTGGGAGAGGCTATAAACACTGCATGCTACATTCTAAATAGAGCTCTCATTGTCAAGAACTTAGAAAAGACCCCCTATAAAACCTGGAAGGGAAAAAAAGCCAAAATCGGTTATTTAAAAGCATTCGGATGTAAATGTTATATTTTGAATGATAGAGAGCAACTAGGAAAGTTTGATCCTAAATCTGATGTAGCAATATTCCTTGGCTACTCACTACATAGCAAGGCTTACAGAGTCAATACATGTAGATTTTGATGAGACTAACCACGCAGGTAAAAGAGACTCTAACTCGGAAGATCCAACTCCGAAGGCTGAAATGTTAGATATGATGTATGCCTTTAAGGTAATTAAGTCTATATATCTTAATTATGTAATAGTATGAATAATTTGTTTAATTAATAAAGGCATTTAATCTTTTGTTTATATCAATGTTCTTGCAAATATATTATGGCTGGTTAAAATATATTCATTGATGTATGTATACAAAAGTCCTTGACATATCATAGCATGAAGTCAAAGAAATTATAGTTGAACTATATTTAGTGAGACCTGCTTCATGTGCAATTATGATTATGTATAAACTATCCCTAGTCATAGTTTCATCAAGAAAGGATATTGATGAAGCAGAAAGACTAGCATGTGGTCAACTTTCTTAGAAAGGGACCAAGCAGTCAATCTCCTAAGGACTGAAGGTGGTGCCTTAAGATTGACAGATGGATATATCTGAGAGATATATTGGAGACCACCGTAAGATAAACACTTGGTGAATATATCAATGTGTTAGTGTTTATCTTCATGCAATAAGCTTTGCGAATTTCCTCATACTTGAGATACTAGTTACCTTGTGTGGTACTATCGCTATACTTTGGGTCATTCCCACACACTCATTAATTTAGGGTGTCACTGGTGATTACGAGTATAGTAATAACAATACGTTGGTAAGGTATGTAGTCGAAAAGAATCCATCACTCCGGATATATTAAGGAGTTGTACCTGACCACTTGTTGAAGTGATGATTGCTAAAAACCTCAGATTAGAGTATGTGTTTGATAGAAATAGTTTCTTGTCAAACACATTATGGTAAAAGGCAATATACTTCAGTATCAAGTAAATAACTGGGATAGCTTAGATCAACTTTGCTATTAGTGGGTTAACACTTTAACCGAGGCCAATAAACCAGATGGTACTATTATTAAAGAATGGAAGGAATTTATCGCATTGGACAACTATTGAATTAACCAGGATTAAGTCATAAGCACAAATAAAGTTCCGAGTAGTGGGGATGGTAGACCCTTGCGAGAGGCGTACTACAGTCGTTTAAGGTAATCCAAATCTATTAACGGTCTAGAACCTCAAGCCAATGGTTCCACTAGAACAAGGGTTGGTTAAGCCTTAGCAACTCAATAATTCAGGATCCTATAAGGTCACACACATTGGACCTTCATCGGACTAAGTAAAGATCTAATAGATTTAATCTATTACAAAAATATAACATAATAATAATTGGATTATTATTTAATTGTTAAGAGGTGATTGAATCATTTTGGATAACCAAGGAATTAATTTTTGACCGGTAACTAATTTATTAGGGTCATAAAATAAATTAATAATTGAAAGAGGGGCCAAATTAGGAATTTTCCAATCGTAGTAGTGTGGTCAGACCCTACGGAAATGGGGCCCATATTTTGGGGGCCCCATATAGTGGCTGAAGGACTATGGGCTCGACACTTGACCAAGCCCACATACTGGGTCACACCAGCGCTGCTGGGCAGTGTTGGGTGTGTCTAGCTTGGCCCAACCCACAAGTTGGGCTTATGGGGAAAAGCCCACAAGCCCGGCTTATGGGTGCAAGGCAGGCTGTTATAGCTTGCCTTGCATTGGCCATGTGCAGCATGCTTTGTACGCTACATGCGGGTTAGAACCGTGGGGCACCATGCTCCGCAGGTCAAACCCATATGGGATTGGGCATTTTTTGCCCAATCCCACATTGGAAAATGGGGAAGCAATTTTATTCCCCAAGCCTATAAATATGCACCCTTTCTCTTCATTTTAGCTTGCACCAAGCTCAAGCATAAATCCCAAGTTGAGATTTGCAACGATAAATCTCTCGGGTATTTGAGCAAGTTCTTTTTGAGGAGTCTGAATTCATTTGGGCACCTCTAGTATATATTTTTAGGTGGGGCTTTTGGAGTGGTCTAGCAACTACTCAAGGCTCCTTAGTTCTTCATGTCGGGGAGGTTTTTGTTGGTGGGGTTCGTGTGGATACTCATGGAGGCTTGTGCAAGGAGATTCTGCTAAAGCATGCTTCAATTGGTAAGTTTTCTTTCTTTCTCTTTTAATTATTAGGTCTTTTTATTTAACTGTTTTTAGACTTAATAATTATGCTTAGGTTGTTTTGCATGCTTAGTTTATTTTATGCTTAGGTTATAGCTTAGAGTTATAACATGCTTAGGTTATAGCTTAGAGTTACAACATGCTTAGTAAAAAATATATATGCTAGGATATAATTTAGAATTATGATATGCCTAGTCTTTGCATGCTAGCCTAGTCTTTGCATGCTAGCCTAAGTACAGAATTTATTTAGTTAAGGCTTTTTTTAATTTATATGCAACTGATAGGAGTTCCTGGGGACAGGGACTAAATTTTTAATTTCCCTTGTTATGCATGTTCAAATTGACTGTCAGTTCCCAATAGTCGTATCAGAGCCTGCCTATTTAGTGCGTAATTATGTTAGAAGCAAACTAAATTTTATTTTCTATATGAAATGATTTATTTTTTATTGAATTGTTTGGAACAATATATATAAGCTTGTGTTTTCATTTTAAGGTAAGAAAATGGTTGTGAATTATTTTGAATAAGCTTTCTCAACTTAATTTATTTAAGACTCAATAAATTATATAAATTACAAAGGGTTATAGATACTTTCAATTTATGTGGATTGTAAGAATGAAATTTATTAGTTCAAAAGGATCCATAGTCTTCAAGTCTGTGCCCGTATTTGTTCTGGCTAAGGATTGGACTTGGTGTCTACTCACTTTAAGGGCACCTCTCCTACCTAGGAAACTATATCGATGAACTCGAATTGACTTGGGAGATTAAAATGAACTAATTAATTTCTAGTATATAAGATGGTGCTTATATATATTTCTATAACAAACTAATAATTAAATTATTGAATAAAAGCTTAAAGGAAATGCAATATAAATGTAACAAATAAAAGTTT
Organism: Euphorbia pulcherrima; assembly: GCA_947683365.1. Lineage (NCBI taxonomy): Eukaryota > Viridiplantae > Streptophyta > Magnoliopsida > Malpighiales > Euphorbiaceae > Euphorbia > Euphorbia pulcherrima. The sequence goes on from CANTUS010000007.1 coordinate 30,699,186, forward strand.
TAATTATTTTGCATATAATCTAGGTCGATGGAATAATTATAATAAAGAGCTTAAACCCACCTAAGGTTGGACCTTATAAATTAATTCTAAAATTCCCTGAATTAATATAAATCATTATAAATATGTCCATCTGACAAAATCCTAGATTGTGTGAAACGTTTAAACACCAATAAAACCCCAAAGTAAATTTATTAAGGCAAGTTACAGTCTTCCTTACTCAAGTTTATAATACGGTCTATTTGGACTATGAAAGTGTTGCGCAAAGCGTTCCTTCTAGTCCACATTGATTGGTTATAAAATCGGGATAAGGTCTTCCTTATCGGTACTTGGGTAGTCCACCATAAAATTGGGGGCTAGCTTCAAAATTGAGACAAATTCAAGGAGTTGCTAAAATAAGAGCACACATCCCTTTGAATTAGGGAACTTGAATGGATTAGTAATTCCATACGATGCAAATGGAATGGGATTCCAACTATAACTTACTAATATGGCTTGACTTATAAAATTGGGGGTCATATTAGACTTGTAATAGATGCTACCTACTAGGAAATTAACAGAGCTAAATTTCCCGAATTCAATAGAATGGGCTATTGTAATTTTCGAAGAAAATAGTTGGACAAATGTATTTATTTAAAAGACCTTATAGTAAATACATGTACTAAAACTAATATCTGAACAATTTTATTTTTTCTTATATCTTAGGTTGAAAATAACTTCCAACGTTAATCTCCGTCTGTTACTTGACACAAAACTGAATGGTTCAAAATTTTCTGATTGGTTCCGAGCTGTGAGAATAACTCTCATATCAGAGGGAATTGCCAATGTTCTAGATGAAATTTTCCTTGTTGAACCTGATGTTGAGGATCTTGTGGAACATGATGCCTGGTTGAAGCATAGGAAATATCGTGAGACTACAATATGCATAATGTTGGGGTCCATGAATCCTGAGCTTCAGAAACAACATGAGAATATGACCTTAGAGGACATGGTTCTCAATCTTTAGGAGCTCTTTGCTGAGTGGGATAGGATAGAGAGGTATGGGACCTCCAAGCTCCTTTTTGGAACGAAGATCCAGGCTGGAGCCTCAGCCTCCCAGTATGTACTAAAACTCTTGGGATACCTTGAGAAGCTGAATTGATTAGGATTCGAGATGAATCATGACTTAAGCATTGACCTTGTGTTGATGTCCTTAACAGATAGTTACTCAGGCTTCATGACTAACTAGTACATGTACAAGATTAATTCTACTATTCTAGAATTAATCAACATGTTGAAGATAGTAGAACCTTAGATCAAGAAAGATCGAAAACCACTACTGTTGATCGAGAAAGGCAAGGCTTCTAAGAAAAGGAAGCAGGCACTGGGTGCTAAGATAAGGATCAGTAAAAAGAAGAAAGAAAAGAAGACATCCAAGTGTGTCTACTTCTAGTACGGGAAATCGAGACATTGGAAGAGGGATTGCAAAGCTCCTGCTTCCGAACATTTGAAGAAGAAGTCTGCAGAGGCATCTACTTCAGGTATGTTTGTAATTGAAAACTATGCTAGTTTTCCTCATGAATCCACTTAAGTATTAGATACTGGTTGTGGTTCTCATATCTGTACTTCTGTGCAAGGAATAAGGAACAATAGAAGACTTGCAAAAGGGGAGATGGACCTATGCATGGGAAATGGAGCTCGAGTTGCTGTATTAGCCGTAGGAAGCTATAATCTTATTTTGCCAAGTGGTTTAGTTTTGGTTTTGAATAATTGTTACTACATTCTGAGGCTACTCATAATATTGAATCTGTTGCATGTTCAGTAGCAGAGGGATTTAAAATTTTATTTTCAAATAATAATTGTTAGATACATTTGAATAATGTTCTCTATGGTTATGGAATGTTGAAAGGTGGCATTTATATACTTGATACTGAAACAGTAGTTTTTAATATAAACAAATGAAGAAAGTTAAATTTGATAATGAGAATCCCTTCTACTTATTGAATTGTCATTTAGGCAATATAAACAAAGATCGCTTAACCAAGTTGCAAAAGCGGGGATACTTGGGCCCAATAGATGTAGAGTCTTATGGTGATTACGAACCTTGTTTAAAAGAAAAAGGATGAAGTTACCCTTTAAAGGAAATGGTGAAAGAGCCATAAGTACATTGGAGATTATACATACTGATGTGTGCGTTCTAATGAGTTTTCAGGCACTAGCAGGATACTCCTACTTCATAACCTTTATTGATGATTACTCACGATATGGTTATTTGTACTTAATGAAGCACAAGTCTAAAAGTTTTGATAAATTCAAGATATTCAGAAATGAAGTAGAGAAACAACTTGAGAAAAGTATGAAAGCACTTTGATCTGATCAAGGTGGAGAATACTTGAGTCAGGAGTTTCAGGATTATCTAAAAGAAAATGAGATAGTTCCCCAGCGGACACCTCCTTATACACCCCAACACAATGGAGTGACTAAGAGGGGGAATTAGACTTTATTAGATATGGTTTAGTCCATGATGAGCCATGCAAATCTCAATAAATCCTTTTAGGGATATGCACTAGAGAGCACGGTTTATATATTAAATAGAGTGCCCTCTAAATCAGTTGAGTCTACACTTTACAAAAGATGGTGTAATAAAAGGCCATCTCTAAGCCACCTAAGAGTATGGGGCTATCCTGCTATGGTAAAGAGGATAGCGACAGATAAGCTAAGCCCTAAATCTGATAAATGTCCGTTCATTGGATATCCAAAGGAAACCATTGGGTATTTATTCTACCAACCTGAAGTGCAAAAGGTATTTGTACCTTAAAATGCTCATTTTCTTGAAAAAGAACACTTGCTTGCAAAAGTCAATGGGAGCAATTTTGAACTGGAAGTTCAAGAGGAAGAAACAGATAATCAACTAATTGACCCCATTCTAGATACATAAGAAAGTGTGATTCAAGAACAACCTATCTAAACACAAACATTGTGAAGATCGGGTCATGTTCATAAAGGTCCTAATGGATATGGATTCATTATCGCTGATGATAAGGAATTATATCTAATGGAGGATAATGAACCAAGGACCTACGATGAAGCAATGAAAAGCTCAAACTCTAATAAATGGCTTAAGTCTATGAAATCAGAAATGGATCCCATGTATGAGAGCTAAGTTTGGAATATGGTAGATACACCAAAAGAGGTTAAACCTATCGGGTGCAAATGGGTCTTCAAGAAAAAGAATGACATGGATGGTAATGTAATTACCTATAAGGCAAGGCTGGTTGCAAAAGGTTATAGTCAATAAGAAGGTATTGACTATGATGAAACTTTCTCATTGTTAGCCATTTTTAAATCTATACGGATACTCCTCGCCATTGCTACTCATTATGATGATGAGATCTGGCAGATAGATGTTAAAATAGTATTCCTTAATAGTCATTTGGACAGGGATGTGTATATGGCACAACCTAAGGGTTTTACATCTCAGAATGGTTCGAAGGAATGCAAATGACAAAGGTCTATCTATCGACTTAAGCAAACATCCAGGAGTTAGAATAAAAGGTTTGATCAGACAATCTATGAACTGGATTTCTGTCCAAACATTAATGAACCTTGTGTTTACAATAAGGTTAGTGGGAGTGCAATCATTTTCTTAGTATTATATGTCGATGATATTCTACTAATAGGAAATGACATTTCTCTTTTTCAAAATATTAAAGTATGGTTGTCAAGAAAATTCTCCATGAAAGAACTTGGAGAAGCAACATTTATGCTAGGTATAAAGATCTATAGGGATAGATCAAGGAGGTTGTTAGGTCTTTGTCATAGTACATATATAGACAAGGTATCGAATAGGTGTAACCTTGAGCATTCAAAGAAAGGTTATCTCCCAATGACAAAGGGGATTAACCTATCTAAGGTTGAGTGTCCGAAGATAGCTCAGGATAGAATGCACATGAAGGATGTAGCATATGTATCCGCAATTGGATCCATCATCTATGCTATGATATGTACCAGGGCAGATGTCTCTGAAGCCTTGAGCTTTACTAGTAGATATCAAGCAGATCTAGGTGAAAAGCACTGGATGGCCATCAAGGAAATTCTTAAGTACTTGAGAAGGACTAAAGAGGAGTTCCTGATTTATGGGGATGGTGACCTCACAATTAGAGGTTACATTGACGGGAGTTTTCAATCTGATAAGGACAACTTTAAGTCTTAGTCAGGATTTGTGTATGTTAAATGGAGGGGCGGTATGCTGGAAGAGTTCTAAGCTAGAAACTACTGCAGATTCAACCACGGAATCTGAATACATTGCTGCATGTGAAGTAGCAAAAGAAGCTATCTTGTTAAAGGGATTTATTGGTGATCTCGGTATGGTGCCTGAGACTGTTGATCCAATTACTTTGTATTGTGATAACAATGGTGCTATTGCTCAGGCAAAGGAACTACGGTCTCACCAGAAAAATAGACATTTATCCAGAAAATATCATATAATCAGGGAGATTGTTGATGCTAAGATAATAAGACTAAAATATGTACCCACTGACTCAAGTCAAACATGACCAACATGTTAAAGCATATGGATTAAGAAATTTGGCTAATTGGCCTTAGTGCAAGTGGGAGTTTGTTAGATATGATGTATGCCCTTAAGGCAATTAGGGCAATATATCTTAAATATGTAATAGTACGAATAATTTGTTTAATTAATAAATGCGTTTAATCTTTTGTTTATATCGATGTGCTTACAAATATATTATGGCTGGTTAGAATATATTCATTGATGTATGTATACAAAAGTCCTTGACATATCATAGTATGAAGTCAGAGAAATTATAGTTGAACTATATTTAGTGAGACCTGCTTCATGTGCAATTATGATTATGTATAAGCTATCCCTAGTCATAGTTTCATCAAGAAAGGATATTGATGAAGCAGAAAGACTAGCATGCAGTCAACTTTCTTGGAAAGGGTCCAAGCAGTCAATCTCCTAAGGACTGAAGGTGGTCCCTTAAGATTGACACATGGATATATCTGGGAGATATATTGGAGACCGCTACAAGATAAACACTTGGTGAATATATCAATGTGTTAGTGTTTATCTTCATACAATGAGTTTTGTAAATTTCCTCATACTTGAAATACTAGTTACCTTATGTGGTACTATCGCTATACTTTGGGTCATTCCCACTCACTCATTAATTTAGGGTGACATGGGTGATTATCGGTGTATTAATAATAGCACATTGCTAAGCTATGTAGTCAAAAAGAATCCATCGCTCCAGATATATTAAGGAGTTGTACTTGGCCGCTTATTGAAGTGATGATTGCCATAAACCTCTGATCAAAGTATGTGTTTGATAGAAATAGTTTCTAGTCAAACACATTATGGTAAAAGGCAATATACTTTGGTAACAAGTAAATAACTGGGATAGCTTGGAGCAACCTTGCTATTAGTGGGTTAACACTTTAACCGAGCCCAATAAACCAGATGGTACTATTATTAAAGAATGGAAAGAATTTATCGCATTGGATAACTATTGCATTAACCATGATTAAGCCATAAGCACAATTGACGTTCTGAGTAGTGGGGATGGTGGACCCTTGCTAGAGGCGTACTACAGTCATTTAAGATAATCAAGTTCTATTAGTGGTCTAGAACCTCGAGCCAATGGTTCCATTAGAACAAGGGTTAGTTAAGCCTTAACAGCTCAATACTTCGGGATCCTACAAGGTCACACATATTGGACCTTAATCAGACTAAGTAAAGAACTAATAGATTTATTCTATTATGAAAATATAACATAATAATAATTGGATTATTATTTAACTAGTTAAAAGATGATTGGATCATTTTGGATAAGCCAAGGAATTTATTTTTGACCAGTAACTAATTGATTAGGGTCATAAAATAAATTATTAATTGAAAGAGGGACCAAATGAAGAATTTTCCAATCATAGTAGTAAGGTCGGACCCTACAGAAATAGGGCTCACATTTTAGGGGCCCCATATAGTGGTTGGAGGGTTGTGGGCTCGGCACTTGACCGAGCCCACACGCTGGGTCATACCAGCGTTATAGGGTGTGCCCAGCATGGCTCGCCCCACAAGTTGGGCTTGTGGGGAAAAGCCTACAACCTCCTTATGGGTGCAAGGCAAGCTATTATGGCCTGCCTTGCGTTGGCCATGTGCAGCATGCTTTGCATGCTACATGCGGGTCAGACCTGCGGGGCACCATGATCTGCGGGTCAAACCCATATGGCATTAGTCATTTTTTTCCCAATCCCACATTGGAAAATGGGGAAGCATTTTGCTTCCCCAAGCCTATAAATAGGCACCCTTTCTCTTCATTTTAACTTGCACCAAGCTCAAGCATAAATCCCAAGTTGAGATTCGCAAAGATAAATCTCTCGGGTATTTGAGCAAGTTCTTTTTAAGGAGCCTGAATTTATTCGGGCAACTCTAGTATATATTTTTGGTGGGGCTTTTAGAGTGGTCTAGCAACTACTCAAGGTTCCTTAGTTCTTCTTCTCGGGGAGGTTTTGGTTGGTGGGGTTCATGTGGATACTCATAGAGGCTATCATACGCTTGGAGGCTTGTGCAAGGAGGTTCTGCTAAAGCACGCTTCAACTTGTAAGTTTTCTTTCTTTCTCTTTTAATTATTAGGTCTTTTTCTTTAAGGTTTTTTAAACTTAATAATTATGCTTAGGTTGTTTTGCATGCTTAGTTTATTTTACGTTTAGGTTATAGCTTAGAGTTGTAACATGCTTAGTATAAAATAATTATGCTAGGATATAATTTAGAATTATGGTATTCCTAGTCTTTGCATTCTAGCCTAAGTAGATAATTTAGTTAGTTAAGACTTTATTTAATTTATATGCAATTGATAGGAGTTCCTGGGGACATGGACTAAATTTTGAATTTTTCGTCGAGCCTGTTATGCATGTTCAAATTAACTGTTAGTTCCCAACATGAAAAAGATGTACAAATTCTTGATACATTCCAAATCAAAGAGGAAGAGGTTGGAATCAACTTCAACACAGAACCATCTCAAGAGAATCTCAATAATCCTGAGATCAATTTTAATGATGGTCAAGAAGTTGAAACTGAAGCGACCATAGAACAAGCTTAACTCAACATAAAGGACTCCAAAGGGAGATCCAGACCCATAGAAATGATCCAGTCACAGCAATCCTACATAATGTTCAAAATCCAGTGAGAACCAAAGGATAGCTTGACCGGATGATAAGCCATGCTGCTTTTGTCTCTCTTATTGAGTCTAAGAAATTCCAGGATGCAGAAGGAGATGAAAGATAGATGATGGTCATGCAAGAAGAATTGGATCAATTCACCAGAAATGATGTCTGGGATCTAGTTCCACTTCCAAAGGGCACGTTAATCATCGGTACCAAATGGGTATTTTGGAACAAGCTTGATGAATCTAGAGTATTTGTGAGAAACAAGGCAAGATTGGTTGCTCAAGGCTATAATCAACAAGAAGGCACTGACTTTGAAGAAACCTTTGCACCAGTAGCAAGGTTGGAAGCGATCCGAATATTATGTGCCTTTGCGTCATTCATGGGGTTCACACTATACCAAATGGATGCCAAAAGTGCATTTCTAAATGGAGTTATCTAAGAGGAAGTATATGTCAAACAACAACCCGGATTTGGAGACTCAAAGCATCCGAATCATGTTGAAGAAGGCTCTCTATGGATTCGAAGCAAGCTCCAGGAGCCTGGTATGGGAGACTTACTTCTTTTCTCATATCTAAGGGATATATTCGAGGGAAAGCAGACACCACACTCTTCCTGAAGAAGAAAAAGGATGATGTTATCCTTGTCCAAATCTATGTGGATGATATAATTTTTAGAGAAATCTATGATAAGATATGTAAGGAATTTAGCACTCAAATGCAAAAGGAATTTGAGATGTCTATGATGGGAGAACTCAAATTCTTCCTTGGTCTGCAAATTAAGCAAATTTTGGATGGGATCTTCATCAACCAATCCAAGTACACAAAGGAGATTTTGAAGAAGTTTGAAATGGAAAAGAGCAAGATAATGTCCACTCCTATGGGTATCAAAGGATTGTGAAGGAGAGGATGTTGATTAAAAGCTATATAGAGGAATGATTAGATCCTTGCTATATCTAACAGCTAGCAGACCTGACATACATTATGCAGACTATTACTGTGGAAGGTATCAAGCCAATCCAAAGGATTCTTATCTCAAAGCTGTCTAGAGAATTCTTAGATATTTGCTAGGCGTAACTAAAGTTGGATTATGGTGTCCTAGTAATGGGAATTATGCCTCGCAAGGGTTCACATATGCTGATTATGGAAAAGACACTCTTAAAAGAAAAAGTACATCCAGAGGCTATCATTTCCTAGGAGATTGCCTAGTATCTTAGTACAGGAAGAAGCAAACTTCAGTAGCACTATTAACCACTAAAGCATAATATATGGCTGTAGGAAGCTGTGTTGCTAAACTCCTATGGATCAAACAATAGCTTGAAGATTATGGAGTTCAATTCAGATGTGTGGAGGTTATATGTGACAATAAAAGTGCTATTGATGTATCTAAGAATCTAGTGCTACATAGTAGGATAAAGCATGTTGATATTAGGCATCACTTCATTAGAGATCATGTCATGAAGAAGGATGTGACTCTTGTCTACATCTCCACCAATGAGCAAAGGGAAGATAGCTTTACTAAGCCATTAAGTAAAGATCAATTCAACAAGCTAAGGGAATTAATTGGAATGTCTAATCCAATTTGAAGAATGATCAGGAAGATAAGCAATTGCTATCTTAATCCCCTTCCAGTCAAGGAATCCATAAGTTGAAGAAAGTTAAGTTAACTCTAGATCCGGAAGATGAATTGAAAGCTCATTAGATAGGAATGACAAATGGCAGTAAAAGTGTGTAAAGGTAACTGTAAAAGTTTTGAATTTCAAATGTCTATTGGAATTTACGTGCGTGAGTGAAAATCCAGCTGTTTCAAATTTAAACCGTTCCCCTTCTTTGGTTTAAACGACATCTACTTCTCTCCTCCAAAATTAGCTGCCATGTAATCGATCCAATTAACTTTAATTGTGTTTGGATTACCATAATACCCTCACCTTGAAAATCCTATATAAACCCCCAAAATTACCCTTCCTCTTCACGCGAGCAACAATTCTCTACTGTTACTCTGCAATTTTCTAAACTCAAACCCTAAATTCTTCAAACCTATAAAATGGCAGCCATAATGACAAGCGAAGGGATCCAAATGCTTCCTACTAAAAACATCTTTGCAGAGCTCGATCTTAAAGATGAAGATTTTAAACCCCTAATGCTAAAAGCCAACGATTCTATCATTCCCACCGATTATCTGGGAGACAATTTTCTGTTTGAGACAGAACCTTACCTTCAACTCATCAAAGATCAACACCTTAGAGATTTTTTAAAGATCAATTGTCCAACCTATCTAGACTTGGTGCGAGTTCTATGAAAATTTGAGGGCTCACAAGCACTTTGATGCCCTTAGAACCAAGGTACAAGGGAAGGACATCATTATAACATCAGAATTTTTTGAGAAGCATCATAATATGAAGAATTAAGGAATTCTATTAAGAACTAATAGAGATGAATTGGAGGTACAATATGATCCTAAATTGTTACATCCCGATAATTTTGGTGATAAATTCTTAACATATTTCCCGGAAGCTCTAGATTCCTTCAACATGTTCTTGTGAAGCTTATTCTCATCCAGAAGGGATCCCTAACCACAATGTCTGCTTTCCAACACTGTATGTTACAACACTGGATAGGATGCAAGGAAGTGAACATGCCAGTGCTGATTATTCATTATCTAAGGCAATACAGGAACACTCGTGGAGCCTTAATCACAAGGATCTTCCAAGCCAACGAGATTAACTTCTCCGAATTTCAAGCTGTTAATGGGAAAGAAATCCCTGAAAAGAACTTTAGGAAGCTAATTTTTAGGGAAACCTGGAACAAGGAGAAGGCTATAAAGCAAAGGGATGAGAAAAAGAGCAAGGCCTGAAAGGCAGCTAATCCGGAAGAAAGTGCCCATGTTCCCAAGAAGGCTAGAACTAGCAAACCTAAGGCTCCAAAGCAGCTTGCCTTAGTTCTGGTTGAGGAAATGGATGAAGATGCCCAAACCATCACCCAACTATTGAACAAGTTACCTGAGCAGCCTAAGAAGAGGGGAAGGCTCATCAAAGCAGCAGCCAAAAAGGGGAGGAATGTAGAAACCCCTAAAGTGATGTTGGGGGATCAGCCTCCAAAGGTGGTCAAGGCTATGATGGCTGGAAAAAGGAAAGCTGGAAAAACCCTAGAAAAAATCCAGGCTGATCTTGAGAATGATGAGAAAACTGGAGATGAAGCTCCAGAACCTAAGAGAAGGCAATTCACCCAGAATGGGTGTACATTTGATGAGGCTATGGAAGCCCAAAAGAGCAGAGCAAAGAAGCCAACAAGGATTGTAATTGATGAGGAGGCAAGGAAGGAGGTGGAAGTAGTTAAATTTGCCAAGGCTAAGGTATCAAAGGGCAAAAATGTACCCAAATGCACTATGCAAGTCAACTTGGATGACCCCCAGTATTGTGTTATCCAAGAAGCCATTAAGGATAATGACCGGATAAACAAGCTCATAAAGGAAGGACCCGAAGCAACTTCTGATGCTCAAGCTATTTTTATTGCACCAATTGATCCGGTGATTCTTGAGAATCAAATTCTGGAAGCAAACTTATCCATGTTCCAACCACACACAGGACCACTTCCGGAAAACTTGCTCATCCTAGAAGAAAACGTGTTTGATAGAGAAAGTCCTATAAAGGGATGTGGAGAGGGTGTTGAGGATATTACCAACTCGCTCGAGGAAATGGTTAAAAGTCCTAAAAATGCATTAAAAGGGGAGATTGAGGACACTACCAATCTTTCAGAGGTTGAGATCGAAAGAACAAGAGAAGCAACAGAAATTTTGAATCAACACATCAATAAGGTAATTCCTGACACAATTTCCTTTGATATTAATGCTGACGCTGCTGATGTTGATGAACTAGTAGTTGAAATAAAGGATAACTTAGCTACACATTTTCAAGATGTATCTAAAGAGACAGAGCCTAACCGGGACCAAATCATTCTGGAGGAGAGACTAAGTTTGAGACCTAATGATAACGCTTCTAAAGCGGGATCAAAAGGCAAGGCCAGTCCAGAGGATAGGTTGGAGTAGAGGAATAATGAACAAAGAGAGCGGAATAACTTGAACAATGAGGAAGATCAAGGAAAATCCTCAAGCTCTACACCATCCAGGAAGAGCTCAAGTACCAAAGAGACCTCATCCTCCTCTTTCGGCCATCTGCAAAATCCCAAAACCATTAATCCCCAGCCTACCAGGCATGAGAAGCTGAGAGTGGGTCTAAGAACCTAGCTCGTTCCTTTAAAGTATCCAAGTCCTGGGCGGACTTGTCATGCTCCAAAGCTAGCAAAGTCTGCATAAAAATTGAGAGATCAGTACATATGTATAAATTTATAGTATAAATCATGCATAGTTTGTTGAAATTTTGCTAGAAACTAAAGATCACCGAGGCGAGGGCATCCTGAGCTAACAACAGATCCCGAATAGAGAAGAAACCCCTCGCAATCTTCGCCTCCCCGATCACAGTCACTTGAAAAGAAAATGAAATTAGCATCGAGATATTATAAGCAGCAATCATAGAAGTGGGTCTAATAGGCCAAAGGCTCCTTACATGAGTAGAGCTAGATAGAGTGAAGCCAATAGGTTGGACCGACACCTCGAGCACCTTGACAACTCTCTTCCCTGAATTATGGAGAAGTCGGAAGAAGGTGTCCAACTCTATCTGGAGAACACCCTCCCTCACGCCCCCAATAGTGCAAGACCGCTTGGATGGCGGCTCTTGGTTAGTAAGGGAAGCAGCAGCATTAGTGGATCTCTTCCGCATTGTGGCAGATGCCTACATCGATAAAAAATTCGGGCTCAGTATCATAATCATTTTTAGAAAGCAGTAAAGGAATTCACAAGAATGGGTTAAGGATTACCTGAGAGGTAGGAGTAGCAGATCTGGCTGAACCCTCAGTACTCTTGACCACGAAAGGGCCCATACAGTCACCTCTCAGTCCACCCTCATTATCATCACCCTCATAATCACTATCAATATCTCTCCAATGGAACTCTAGGGGATGGTCATCATAATGTAGCCTCTCATAGGGAGGAAGAAGGGAAAATAGAATGAATATGGGATAACCGCCGTCCACTGACATTACTCGGGCCCCCTCACCTAGCATATACAACCCTTGGTCTGTCCCATGCATCAGATGCAACTAGTACACCCTTATAGGGATCGGGGGAGGAATCGGTCTCTCAACTACCATCCCTGTCCTCCAGCCACAAATCCTCTTGTCAAAATACCACTCGAAGGAAAATGGGGACTCTAATACAAAGTGGCGATCATCTACACCCGCTTGCATCAGCTTGATATCACCATCAATGGCCATACCCTCCCACGGGTCCTGGATAATCTGTATAGAGTACATGCACTGTAAGTATTCTGAATTTGTAAATATAGTTTCTACTAATGATTTATGGAAATGTAAAACATAGGTAAGGCACAAGGAAAGCTTACCTGATTAAAGTACAGCTAATGGAGGAACTCCCGGTACATAGCTATAGTCCCAGCCTGCTTCTGCTAAGGTCCCATCCACCTCGAAATAATATAAGGCATCTCAGGCTGACTAGATAAGCCTGGTTGGGGAATGAAATAATAGTTGAAAGCCGAAATCTGCAAAGCATATTGAAGTCAATCGCAAGATAGTTTAAGTGAAAAGTTAAAGCACTAAAGATAAGGTTTCAGAATTACCAGCAGGATCAGGTGGTAAATATTGAGGTCAGACTGATGGCCTCAAAAACCAATGTGTAGCCTATAAAACAGCTGTGCTAGTATAGCCCGACAATAGTTCTTAGCGGGCACTGCGGTAAGATCCTTGATGGTAGATAACAATCCGTAGTTGAGACAGCCGGAATAAACGGGGAAGAAAATAGTGGTAAGGAAGGACAATAGGAAAGACCTAGCATATTGGTCCCTCCTCTCAGCAGTGACAGGGCTCAACTACCTAATCCAGTAATCGTGGAGCTCCCTATAATTGAGCTTATCCTTCCCTCTAGGATAAAGCCTATGCAATCTCTCCACATGACTCTTCACCTCGTCCCGGGAATGCCAACGATCGGTATAGACGTCAAAATGTATGATATCTTCTCTCCACCTTAACCCGGTCATTGCACACACATCGAAGGGAGTCATGGTAACCTCCCTAATCTGCAAGTGGACGGTGTCGGTCGTCTCCGACCACCTCTCTATTAGAGGAAAAATGGCACTTGGGGCAAATGTCTTCAACCCCTATGGAATAGCTCAGACAATGTCTGTAAAGCCGATGGAATCGATGTAGGCTAGCAGATTGGTATCCTCGATAGTCTAAATCTCCTCCTACCACCTCCTACATAAGCTTAAAGCTATTACGATCCTATTTAGGAACTGTTAGGATGAAACACAATTTAACAGGGTTAGAATACATTGGAACAACCAAAAATCATAAAGGAATTGGAGAAAATAAGGATTTGCACTTTCTATCCTTGGAAGAGGGACCCGTACGGGTCCATCAGCCCCTCCCGTATAAATAACTAGACCCATATGGGTCCTACCCCACCCATACGGGTCCCCTACAAACAGTCCCTTGACGAAAAGAATTCCTTAAAATCTGCAATCATCCAATTTCAACCAAAGCTCAATCAAAATTACCCTAAAAGCATCATAGACTAAAGTTACATGCATTAGGTTCTATTTCAAGGTCTAAAACATCCTAAATCATACCAAAAATCAAAATATTCCAGAAAACTCCTAAAAATAAAAAAATGAGAATCAAGCAAATACCTGGAGTTTGGAGGCATGGGTGTCAGGAGAGGGGATTAGGGGCATTTCAAAAGTGAGAGTGAAGCCAAGAAAGGGATCTCCTTCATGAAAAGCATACCCAATGGAAACCGGGCATTCCTGAAGCTCTGAATCACCTATCGGAGGCAAATCTTCATGTCTAAGGGAGAAACGACCATCCTTGGGAACTTTCTTGAACATTTTGATAAAGTTTTGAATAAGAATCACTGGAATTTTTAGTATAGGAAGTTTTGGTTTAAGGCTGGACTTGAGGGGTCTTTTTCAGTTTTAAAACCCCCCGACTATGGTTCCCACCCCTCCCGTACGAGTCCTATTTATTCTAATCTCCACTCGTATGGGTCCTCTTGTGCCATGTAAGGGCAGTTTTGTTTTGAGCCAAGGCATCGGGGCACATCTAGTGCAGATTAAAGGGCCAATCCCGCTTCTCAAACCTCGTTCTTTTAAATAAACTAGGGGACCCTTAGCTCACCTTGATCCTTGATTGAAGGGGCAAATTTTTTTGTTTTCAACAAAATCAATCAAAAATCAAGTTAAGCCAGCTCAAGCCATTTACTAAAAAAAATAATTTTTGTGCAGGTTCGCACAAGTGCGGGAATCTTCCCTAATAAGAAGCTATTATAAGGGGATACTTCCCTAGTAGAAGGGAATCTATCAAAGGATATCACCCCATTCCCTAGTAGTGAACCAGTCTAGGGGCACCTTCCTAAGGGCATTCCCCCCATCCTTTGGTATCCTAGGGGCATTCACACTAAGGGTACTCCCCAACAGTAGGAGCTTGTCTAGGGGCATCCCCTCAAGGGGCATCCCCCCCAACAGGAACCATCCCAAAGGCATCCCCCCTGCCCTTAAACACCTTAGGGGTATCCAGCCTAGGGACGTTTCCCTAGTAGAAGAATCAATCATAGGGCAATCTCTTATCTCCCTAGGGGCATAGCCCATAAGGCCGTTCAGTCAAAATGATTTGGCCAAACTCGACATTTTTCAAACTCTGTTTTTAGTTCATTCGGGGATTATTCCCCACCCACACATCTTCATTCTTAATTTAAGGGGAAAAATATTTTTGTTTACCAACAAAGTTAAACAAGAATTAAGATGTGTCATTTAAAGTAGTGACTAACATAGTATTTTTATTGTATTTTGACAGGTTATTTAAAATCCCTAGCAGGAGAGTCACCCACCTTAGGAAAGGGATACATCATTCAGGAGAGTCATCCACCTTAGGAAAGAGATACACGGTATAGGAAAGTAGATCTGCCTTTTCAAAAGGATACAACATTTAGGAAAGTCGATCCGTCTTAGGAAAGGGATTCAACATTTAGGAGAGTCATCCGTCTTAGGAAAGGGAAACACACATCTTCCCCATCAAAGTCATCAACATTATCTCGGAGAGTCATCCGCCTTAGGAAAGGGATACAACATTTAGGAGAGTCATCTGCCTTAGGAAAGGGATATACTGGTACAGGAAAGTTGATTCATCTTAGGAAAGGGATACAACATTCAGGAAAGTCGATCCGCCTTAGGAAAGGGATACAACATTCAAGAAAATCGATCCACCTTAGGAAAAGGATACATCACCCAGGAAAGTCATCCGCCTTAAGAAATGGATACATATAGAAAAGGAAGCGAGTTCACCTCAAGAAAGGAACCCGCCTGTAGCATCATCTCAGGTATGATTTCTGAACCCTTGCTCATATCATGAGATCATAGAGATTTGTATCTGCAATGATCCCACGAGGGTAGTCTGTGAGCACTAGATTTTAACGGTCCTTTTCATAAAGCGATGATGAGAGTTAGATAATGTAATCCCTTATTGGTGTTATCCATTAGAAGTGTTCCTACTACAGTAGAGTTGAGTTTATCCAAAGTTAGGAGACCTAGTCTGCCCTTAGGGACACGTACGGGTGGCATCTGGTGGTACAGGTCCATTATTTAACCCATAGGGTCGATTTCCCTCTAGTATTTGGAAAGGACCCGTACGGGTCCACCGAACCGGTACGGGCCTTCTAAGACTCGTACGGGTCCACTAGAAATGGTACGGGTCCCTTTAATGCCTGATTAGTTCATATGGCAAGGGATTTCTACCTTATTCGGGAAAAGGCAGGTTTTTATTGTATTTAGGCCTAATTCTCCCCTATAAATATGCCCCTTTTTCACATAAACAACAGACAACATACAATAGCAAAGTTAATATACAAAAATTCTAGCAGTTTCTATAGGTATAGAAAGAGTATAGTTGAGGTATAAAATAGGGAGAAAACCCATTCCTAAAGGTTTTGTCCACATTTTATTCATTTCTAGCTTCTTTTATTAGGATTTAGGGGAGGTTCTATCCATACAAATACTCACCTAAAATCTTCAATCAACATCTACTTCAGCTAAGCTCTCTCTCAGCATAGGGATCGCTTCAAAGTGGATTCACAGCGTAAAGGTAACACTCCTGATTTTCAAAGAGACTCACATTTCAGTTATTTTTATTATTATTCTCTGCCTCTTCTATTATATCTGTTTTTTTATTCTTGTTTTGGGGTATGGTCCTAACCTATATGACCCTTATGTCCTTAGGGATATTAAACTAGTGTGCCATACAAGGAAATCCCATTTTTATTTCATTTCTCCTTCATTAATTTGCACAATAAATTAAATTGAGTTTCTGCCCGACACTATACATGACCCGTACGGGTCTAAACCCACCTATATGGATACTAGCCCCCAGGCAGAATGGACAGTTTCTCTTTTAATCAGTAAAATCAATCAACTCACCATTTTCCATGCGATCATTTTCACTAATAACTAGTAAATTAATCCACCAAATGTTAAAATGTGTTTTCATAACAAACTACGTTGAATACCTATTATTTCATTCCAATCCTAGAAGCCTCCCGGGCACTATCGATCATAAAGCCACCATGCTAACATAATCACATTTTTTCTAATGAAATAATGACTTATGATGTGCTATAAACTGTGCTAATCTTTGTGGATGCAGACGAATTTATTTATTTTCTTTTATAACTTAGAACAAATGTATAGGTTCTCTTATAATTCCCTCATTTATTATTTGTGCTCTGTTTTAAACTATTGAATGCATGAATCGAGTGTGAAAGAGTGTAGAAAATAGGATTTCAGTAATAATTACCCAAATGATGAAAATAATGCGGTTTTACACGGTGAATGTAATTTTGAATTAGCTAAATAAGAAATAAGTGACACATCCGATACCCGAATCTCTAATCCAAAAGGTACGAGTCTCCCTCCCATGGGAACCGTACCACCACTCTTTCCCAAGTAGAAATCTTGGGTGGTAAATCTATCATTTGTGTCGAGATTCTTTTATTCATTAAAAATGTCTTATTGGGCAAACTTGAACTAAACTGGTTTCATCATGCCTAAACATAACAAACACCCCAGTGGGCCCCGCTTTCCCAAATAACGTGCTAATGGAGACCCATACATTGTCGACACATCACATCGTGCCTACCGCCTTTTTAACTCCAATGGGTTTCTTCTCTTTAAAGCCAATGGGGGACTTAGCGAAGTCTGCTTGCGTGCACCCTTGGTTTTTGGGTAAACCTATGAGAAAGTGTCTATGGATCATCTATATGTGGGTTTTGGTCTCAGGATTAGGTGCGATTGGGTACCCTGCGCCTTTATGTACCGAGTCCCAATGACCTTAACAGAACCAAAGGAAAGTTTTCCACATACAATATACTCGGGTAGTCTTTACCTTAAGCGAGCAAGGTCCTCGTACGTTATGTAAGGGGTGTGATCAGATCCATAGCCCTCAAGCCCTAAGCAAACTTGAAGATACTTCACTGAAAGACACCTAAATTGGTTTTCGGGGGTAAAGAATGCAGATGCTATGCAACCCTAAAACTTGTGTAATTTAAAGTTACCATATATTCCGTAATTCCAAATTTAATTTGAACAATATTTTAATTATCATGTCCAAAAACAATTTCTATAAAAATCGGGTTTTTATAAAAATAATTACTCCCCAACGAAGTTGCCACTGTGACCGAGTGAGGGTTTTGACGGGTTAGCACGCCGGGTGCGTGCACGGGGCATGTTCAGTGCAGTTTAAGGAAACTGCGTTGTCGTTCTTATAATAAAACATTGGGTCTCATTAAAGAGAAAGTTAATTTTCTTATTTTTCACGTAAAATTATTGATTGTGAAAAACATGGCTTTTTATAAGCAAAAAATGTGATTATATTGAGGAATATATTTACACATTTTATTAAGAAAATATATTTTTAAAATAAAGCATTTTTATTCTATTTAAAAATAAAATAGAGTCGTCACCCGATTCAGCTCCACCGGGAATTGTGGTATATTGATCCAAAATGGGATTTTTATACCGAAAAGAAAATGAGATTTTGAGTCGAAACATGATAGGTACTCATATTGTTCAAATTATTTGGATTAATTTTAGAATTTTTGTTTTATATGGTAATTTCTGCATTATAACAACTTTATTTAAGAAATAAAACAGACATTATAACGGCTTAATAAATTGATATTTTCTACCGAAATTTCGGCAAAGTAACGGCAGTACTTAAGTTTTGGCTCGGAAACTCGGATAGAGTTTCCCCACATTTTGGATGTTTTATCCGTACCTGCACGCTTATTTATACATATTATAGTTTAAGTGGCACCGGTGGCTCACTTAACCAGAGAAATGAAATGCAATGTGCAATAATAAAAGTAATAAAAATTAATTTTAATGAATTTTTAAGGTGGGCTTAGAGCTAATTACCCTTAGTTTACCTTTTCGTCTGTCCAGGATGACTTGAGAGCCGATACAGGACCGAAGTTGTCAGAGATTGTGATTTGGTTGGAAAATAGGTTTAACCCAAGTTATGGCTATAATCTTGGATTATTTCTATAGAAAATGTGGGGTTTTTGAGAAAGTGAGTCATTTTTAGACTGAAGATCACTTTGAGATCTAGATCTAAAAAGACCAGAAAGTTTATACCAAAGATCAGTGATAAAGCTCAGATTTAGAAGTGTTTTGGCAGAGTTTCAGGGCTTTTAGGACTCCCGGAACAAAAATGGAAATGATAGTTTATGTATGATTTTCACTTTTTTCTCGAAATGGAAAGTTTGGCCTGCTATTTATAGCAATGAGCCCGTGGGCTCGAAGCCTAGGTAATGAGCCCGTGGGCTCATCGTGCAATTGAGTGTAAATCTGATTTGAGTCTGTCAGTAAATCTCGCAAATATTTACCAAGATTTGATATGATCTTTTCATTGTAGAGGCAATGAGCCCGCGGGATCAAAGCCCATTTTGACCAAAATTTAACTTTTTTTATTTTTCACTAGAAAATGTTAAATCGAGGCTTCCATGGAATGTGGATTTTTTAATTTATGATTTTTGGATGACAATTCGGTCCCTTTTGGCTCCCTTGTCTGATCACTAAATAAAATAGGTATCATTCCTCATCTGGCTGGAATGGACCTGTGCTAACACCATATATTATGCCTATGTAGTAGACAAATAAACTATCGACTGTATAGTTGACCTCCAATATACTGGCGCTTTTGCTAAAGTGAGCACATAACCAGTAGTTGATCGACGTTTATCCTGATCACCAACATATTTGGAATCAAAATATCCAACCACATAATGTCCTCCTTTGTCCTGCTAACATACAAATCCAACATCTACGGTGTTCAAAATATATTTTATAATCCATTTCACAACTTGCCAATGCTCCTTTTCGGGATTATGCATATATCTTCTCACAACCCAGCTGCATGTGAAATGTTGGGCCTTGTACACACCATAGCATACATTAAGTTGCCAATTGCACTTGCATATGGCACTTTTGACATATATGCTTTCTTTGCTGCATCCTTTGGAGATAATGTTGCACTAGGCTTGAAATGAGAAGCAAGTGGTGTACTGACCGATTTTTACTACTCATTTGTGCCAAAACGCTTTAGTACTCTTCTTAGATATTCCTTTTGAGTCAAACAAAGTCTTCCCAGTTTTCTATCTTTGCTTATCTCCAGACCAAGAATCTTCTTTACTTCACTAAGATCCTTCATTTTGAGTTCCTTATTTAATTGAGAATTTAATTTCTCAATTTCCTCATAGTTCGTGGAAACTATCAATATATCATCAACATAAATAAGAAGATATATAAAATATAAACGGGGGATAATTTGGATGAATCAGACACAACAACATCAAACTAAGAACTAAAACCATGTCGGTGAACACAATAAGAAAATTGGAGAGAAGATTGATTAGGATGTCGTAACTTCCACAGCAATTTTATAAGGAGGCTGTTAATTCACCAAATTAAAGTCTCGAATAGCCAAACTTCCTAATTCTTTTGGCAGTGTTATTGTTGCCCAACTTACTTTACATAGACAATTAGCATCTGAAACACCTCTCTACAGGAAATTTCTCCTGCGTCGGACCAGTACCTCATTAATTGATACATGCAACTTGAAAAGGGAGAGTAGATAGACCGGCAAAGAGGAGAGAACGGATTTTATAAGGACCAATTGACCAGTATACAAAAGGAAATTTCCTTTCCAATTAGCCAAACAATACTTGAATTTTGAAACTAGTGGCTCTCAACTATTTTTTTCATAGCCTTTTACTGCTTAGAAGTGCACCAAGATAAGAAAAAAGGAAATTCTCAATTTGGTAGCCCAAAATATTTGCAAAAGATTGGAACAAAGAGTTGGGTACATGAATACCAAGAAGCCAACTCTTTTGGAAAATAATCTTCAATCCCGATATTAGTTTAAAACAACAGAAAATACGATCAAAGGAATAGATCACGCTCTTGTCCGTCAACAAAAAGCAAAGCGTATCATCCATAAATGGCAACAAGAAATGTCAGGAATAGAATCATCAAGTTCAAAACCCAAAATGAGCCCCTCAAGAATGCATGTGTCCACTAGTCTTTTCAATCCCTCTACCACTAAGATAAATATAAAAGGTGACAATAGGTCCCCTTGCTTAAAACCCTTATGCAATCGAATTGGTTCAGAAGGAGAACCATTAATAAGAATCAACGTAGTTTAATTTTTACGGCAACTAGATAGCCAAGAAACCCATTTACTAGCAAACACCATTTTAGCACCAAATTTATATAAAATATGACACACTATCAACTGCCTGATGAAAGCCAAGCTTTAAAATAAGACAAGAGCGGCGATGGGCATAGAGATCATGTATTACTTAATTTGCAAAAAAGGAACATTCGTAAATATTCCTATCCCTGACAAAGGCAAACTAATTGCTCGAAATAACCAAGGGTACAACAGCTTGAAGGCGAAGAGCTAACAACTATGCAACAATTTTATAAATTTCGTGAATAAGTGCAATATGACTAAAATTATTCAAAATAGAGGACCCCAAACCTTAGGAATAAGAACTGTGAAAGGGGTCTTAATAGAATTCAGAAGAAATGAGTTGAATGAAATCGATGAAGTTGGGAAATAATTTTTGGCTTAAGACAATCCCAGAACCTCCTGTAGAAATAAATATTGAACATATCAGGACCAGGCACCTTATATTCACCACAAGTTAAAAGGGCTTTCCAAACCTTGTCTTCAGAGAAAGGGACTATAAGTTGTTCATTGCTTGAGCCGTCTACCAAGCTAAAATTTAATTTCCTTAAAGAGAAAGGAAAAAACTCAGCCTCTGAAAAAAAGCTATGAAAAATAGTCCCTAATAGCTGGCTTAATTCTCTCTATGTCCAATATAGTGTGTCCATCAATCTCTATTTGGTTAATATGATAATTCAAAAACATCGCTGAAGTAGTGTGATGAAAAAATGTCATGTTCTCATCACCCAAGAGAGTCCATTTAACTTAAGATTGCTGATGTCAAATGGATTCCAACACATGCCTTTTAGAATGTGGGGAACATCGAGTATGTTGCAACTTCTAAATATGCATATGGGACATTAGTCGTGCAAGCCTATTTGATGAAAGAGATAAAACCAAAGCCTCCAAACCTTCAATTTCTCGGTCAATGTTGCCAAAATTTTCCCTATGCCATGGTTTAATAGCATTGTGGAGCATCCTGAGTCTAAATGTTAAATTGTTTGAAGAGTGCAGCGAAACAATCTCCAACTATTTGGATTGAATGAAAGAAGAGGAATCCAGATGATCCTACCAATAGTTCAACTGTCTAAAAGATTTAGGGCCCCAATTGGAGGTGACATGTGATCTAAGTAATATATGGAAGTGGTTCGAATGTGTGGTGTTGATGGTAGAAATTGATAGAGATAGCCATGTACCAGAGACTATAGAAAATCCGTGGACTTGAAGAGTGTTGGGCTTGATAGGTGAGTGAGCATACAAGTTGGGTTGAGCCCATCTAACAAAAAACCAATTGGATTGTGTTAAGGCCCAATCTTCTCCACTTATATACCACTCATAATTCTAATATATTTCCAATGTGGGATATCACCTCACATCTCCAACACTCTCCCTCAAGTGCAACTGGGCCTTGCCAACATTCCTTAGCCTATCACCTCTAAGGATCAAGGACAATACCAGGTCTAGCCTTTCTCTGCTAGCCCAAAATCCACCAGGAATTTTAACACGAACTTAGGATCTTTTGGTCGTTGGGCCTTTTTCGCTCTGATACCATGTAGAGAATCTGTGTGCCTAGAGAGTGTTGAGTATGATAGCTTGAGTGAGCATACAAGTGGGGTTAGGCACATCTAACACAAAACCAATTGGCTTGTGTTAAGGCCCAATCTACTCCACTTATATACCACTCACAATTCTAATATATTTCCAATGTAGGATATCACCTCACATCTCCAATAGAGTCAACACACGAAACAAGGACGCGATCAATTCGCAAAAAGGATTAACTATTGTACCAAGTATATTATCTGCCATGGAGGGGAAGGTCTAAAAATTCACATTCCATAACAAAATCTTGAAAATGAGACATAAAGGTAGTCGCCAGTCCACTAAAACGTTCTAAAGCCAACAATGTTTCATTAAAATTTCCACACAACAACACCTTATTGAAACCTTGAACAATAGGAAACAAATCCTAACATAATTAGACCTAATCAGCCAAATTGTGTATCCTTAAATAGAAATCACATGAACATCAAATTGGCTCGTGCTAAAGTGGATAATTAACCATCGCATGGAAGAGGAAATCACACTACCCTACAACAAAACTGAGTTCCATGTAACAATCAATCCACCAGAAAACCGATTGTAGGAATACATGAGAAGGAAAAATTATGTCCCCAAAGTTTTCTAATAATGCGATCCATCAACAAAAAAATTGCAAGTTATGCTTCCTTATACATGAACGAAAAAAAGATAGTTTGGCACTATTACTAGTACCATCTCGACAATTGTAACTAATAAAGGAAAAAGACATAGGAAAGGAAGGATAGAGCGTTGTAAAACTTAATACTTAAGTGGCGATATTAGTACAGGTCCATTCCGGCCCGTTGAGGAATAGTGCCTATTTTGTCCAATGATCAGACAAATGAGCCAAAAGGGACCAAATTGTTATCCAAAATCTGAAATTAAAAAATCCACATTCCAAGGAAGCTTCAATTTTGCATTTCCTACTAAAAAGTAAAAGAGTCAAAATTCAGTCAAACTTGGTAATTATCCTGCCGGTTAATCGCCAATCTACAGTAAAAAAATCAAATCTTACCTAGACTATGCCCAGGATCTACGGGATCTAGTAAAATCTTGTCAGAAGTTGTAATTAGCCTGTCGGCTATTTACCCATGTAAATAGCCAGCCGCCTAATTACCACCCCATTATAAATAGAAGTGCAACCCCCCATTTTCCAACAGAGACATGAAAATTTATAAAATCCAGAAATTACCTTTGTGTCCTTTTTCAGTTACAAGAGTCCTAAAAGCCTCGAAACTCTGCCAAAATACTCCTAAACCCGAGTTCTATCACCGACATTTGGTATGAGCCCATTTTTTTGTCTTTTTAGATCAAGATCTCATAGTGATCTACGGTCTACAAATGACTCAATTACCAAAAACACCCACATCCCCACAGAAATAATTCGAGATTACAGTCATTACTCGGGTTAAATCTATTTTCCAAACAAATCACAACCTTCTTCAAGCAACTTCAGTCCCGTACCGGCTCTCAAGTCATCTTGGACAAACAAAAAGGCAAACTGAGGGTAATTGGCTCTGAGCCCAATTTTCAAATCCATTTCTATTATTTATTATTGCATATTGAATTCCATTTTACTGGTTAAGTGAGCGACTGGAGCCTCTTAAACTGTAATATGTGTAAATAAGCTCGCAAGTACAGATAAAACATCCAGAATGTGAGGAAACTCTATCCGAGTTTCCGGGTCCAGACCCAGACGCTGTCATTACTCTGCCAAAATTTCGGTAGGAAATTTTTATTTATTAAGCCGTTATAATGCCCATTTTATTTCTTGAATTTTATTCTTAAATAAAGTCGTTGTAACGCAGAAATCGCTACAAATTCCAAAATTCCAAAATTCATCCAAATAATTTGAACAATATGAGTAACTATTATGTCCGAATTCAGAATCTCATCTTTTCGGTATGAGAACCCCATTGAGGATCAATATACCATGATTCCCGGTGGAGCTGAACCGGGTGGCGATTCTATTCTATTTTTAAATAAAGTAAAAACGCTTTACTTCAAAAATATCATTTCCTAATAAAATGTGTATACGTGTTCCTCAAAATAATTACATTTTTGGCCTACAAAACCACCGCTTTTAAGCAAACTGGATTTTCTCAAACTAGATCAAACACCGAAGTTTCCTCAAAATCACACCGAACCCAAAATGCGCCCCACGCACCGCACCCTGCATGCAAGGCCTGTACGAAAACTTTTGGCCGCTCACAGTGGCGAATTTACTGGGGATGATTATTTTTATAAAAATCTAATTCTTATAAAAATTATTTTTTGATATAATAATTAAAATATTGTTCAAATTAAATTTTGGAATTACGGAATTTGTGATAATATCTGCATTACGCAAATTTTAGGATCCCATAGCATTTGCATTCTTCACCCCTAAAACAATTTAGGTATCTTTTGGTGAAGTATCTCCAAGTTTGCTCAGGGCTTGAGGGATATGGATTTGATCACACCCCTTACGAGGACCTTGTTCGCTAAAGGGCAAGACTACCAATGTATATTGTATGTGGAAAAGTTTCCTTTGGTTCGCTTAGGGCCATTGGGACTCGGTACACAAAGGCTCAGGGTACCCCAAATCGCACCCAATCCTGAGACCGAAACCCACATATAGATGAACCATAGACACTTTCTTATAGGTCTATCCAAAAACCTTGAGTGCACGTGAGCAGTCCCCCGTTGGCTTTAAATTGAAGTATCCAAATGGAGTTAACAGGGTAGTAGGCACGATCTAATCGTTTGTTACATGTGCAGGTTTATTAAATATAAAATAAACTAAAAAATGAACATCATAAGAATCATGATTGCGTGGAAACTAACCACATCTTTATGCAGCCATGACATTAATGTGTGTCATATCATTTCACTTCCTTAGTTATAGGAACCCTAAATAAACCGAGACTAGTGAATCCACCTAGGCTTAGCCCATGAGCCAAAAATCAACCAAGACTAGTGAGTCCACCTAGGCTCAGCCCATGAGCCAAATCAACCGAGACTAGTGAATCCTCCTAAGCTCAACCCATGAGCCAAAATCAACCGAGACCAGTGAGTCCACCTAGGTACAACCTATGAACCCGAAATTAATCGAGACCAGCAAGTCCACCTAGGCTTAGCCCTTGAGCTAAAATAAACCAAAATACATGAAAAAAAACCTCTCGAGTGACCCCCCTGTCAGCTCAACCCTTGGATTAGTGAGTCAAAAACCCTTTGAGTGACCAGCGAGTTAACTCAACCCTTGAACCACTGAGTCAAAACCCCTTGAGTGACCAGCGAGTTAGCTCAACCCTTGGACCAGTGAGTCAAAGCCCCTTGAGTGACCAGCGAGTCAGCTCACCTCTTGGACCAATGATTCAAAACCTCTTGAGTGACCCCCACATCAGCTCAACCCTTGGACTAGTGAGTCAAAACTCCTTGAGTGACCAGCGAGTCAGCTCACCCCTTGGACTAATGAGTCAAAGCCTCACAAGTGACCCCTATGTCAGCTCAACCCTTGGACCAGTGAGTCAAAACCCCTTGAGTGACCAGCAAGTCAGATCACCCCTTGGACCAATCAGTCAAAACCTCTCGAGTGACCCCCATTTTAGCTCAACCCTTTATCCAGTGAGCCAAAACCCTTGAGTGACCCTAGTGTTAGCTCATGTTTGGACCATTGAGTCAACCCACCTTTGACTAGCAAGTCAATTTGCCCCCAGGCTATCGAGTCTAACTTAACTCAGGCCTACAACCTTTTGTTTACGGTATTCCACTAATATCGCAAGCTGTCCATTGTCCCTTAGGCAATCGACATATGCCCAAACCTTCATACATCTCCATCATTCATTCATCTACCCACAAGTAAGGTGAGAAAGGCCTGAAGCCATGCCCAATACGCTTACTAACACTTGATTTGTTGACCTTTCAGGTTAGAAGGGAGAGAAAAGAAGGTTCAGACACATTACGGCCAGTCCCTCTAGAGAATTCTAGACGCTCTAGGATTCTGTAATATTTGGGAAAGGCTGAGGGCTGCTAGTACTCAAAAGACCCAAGAATAAGAAGCTGAAATAGCCACATGCAAAGTGCAAATGGTAGAATTATCTCCAATAAAAGACAAATTTGCTCCTCCCTTTATAGAGCAATATATGGATATCGACCAATTCCTGCCTAAGGAGTCGAAAGCCCTTCCGGCTAAATTTGTGATGCCTAACATGGCCCCATATACTGGCACTGGACCTCTGCACGCACACATGGAAGGTAACCTCAGAATTATGACTAGTATGAACATCCCTAAGGTTCCTATAGTCAATCTATTTCAAGTGACTCTTCGCGAACCTGCCTTTGAGTTGTATATGAGGCTGCCAACCGATGTAAAATCTGATTGGAAGAAGCTGTGCTCCACATTCCTTAAAAATTATGCCTTTAATCTAAAGGTTAAAACCACTTTACGATATCTTGAGAGGGTTAAGCAACGACCAAATGAGTCCTTTGAGGAATTCTATCTAAGATGGATGGTTGTTCGTGTGCTTGTAAATGGGGCACCCGACCAAGATGCTCTAATAGTGAAACTTATTGAAGGCTCTAGTCAAAAGTATCGAGACAAAATGAAGATGAAGAGATTCAACACCATCAATGATATGGTAGATTATACCAAAAAGCTCGAGAAGTACGAAGAAGAGGACCGAGCAAAGAAGCAAGAACAACAGGCTTACACTAAGCCTCGATATTGGGAGAAAAGCGATTCCTCTAGACAAGGCTCCTTTGAATCCTCGAAAGCTACTCCCAAAATAGCAATTGTTACTCAAGTGTAGACCTATCAATCCATCTCTCCATGGGTGGAATTGCTGACTCAGATATTTACCTAGCTTAGGAAGTCCAACTAGCTCCGGAGCATCAAGCCGTTTACCCCCCTATAGCGGTAGATTGGGATAATTTCTATGCCTACCAAGTGACCAAGGGCATCGTACCAATGAATGCACTTAACTGTTGAAAGATTTGCAATAAATGATAGCTGATGGGAGAATGAAAGAGCCTAAAAAGAAGCCAAGCACTTAGAGTAATCCTTTGCTGGAATTCCAAACCATAGTGAATGCTATCAGTATCCATATGGCGGCCAACAAATATGGGATCGATACCACTGACAACTTTCGGCATGACCCAGGATGGGGAGATAACATGATCTTTAACAATGTGGATATCATCTACATGCTAAATCAGTATGTCCTGAGGATGAGTAGGGAAGGGCTGGATTAGTATCTCTTGTCGGTATATCTTATATACCATAGAAATTTAGATCCAAATGAACATGTGGAGGAATTCCTCCAGTTTATTCATGAATAAGAAATAACCTTGATGGGTTTCGCGCCATAATTTCCTCGATTCTTGGAAGGCCTGGCAATAGACTGGTTTAATTCAATGCCACTGGAAGGCCATTAAAACTCGTACTTCATGGAAAGATCCCTTCTCCACCACTTTAGGGTATCTCAGCCATACCCAGATGAGCTTTACTAGTGGTTGGCACCACAAGTAGACCGGCAGAATGCTGGCTGGCATGATGTTCCTCCTCCATAACCTACCATATACACCTACTTGGATCATCTGAGTCCCAATTATGTTGGGATGAGCTTGTTCAAATTTGAGAGCTCTTCTGGGGAAACACAGTTATAAGACCCAAAATTGTACGAACTAGAACAAGCATGGAATAATCATAGAGACCAATAGAGGTATCTTGGCCTAGACCTAAATGGATTATCACAGGACCCATTTAGAAAAATCGGTACCGACATTACAACATATGGCGCCCGTATGGGGGAAATCTTTTCTAGCATACAACCATGATATCTGAATTCTGCATAGCCATAGAAGATCCCGAAGAGGACCCAGAGGAAGATCCCAAAGAGGACCTGAAGGAAGATCCCGAAGACGCAAACCCGGAAGAAAGCTCTGATGAAGAATCCGATAATGATGCTCCTATATAGCAATCGCCAAATTGGGCCTATGAACCACCACCTTTCCAATATTCGGATAAAGATATAGAAGAATTTGAAGACTTCAGTAAATCAAGTAATTAGAATGAAAGCAAAGTGAACAACCTGGGGTATCAATCTGAAGAATCATATCTAGGGTTCACACCTGATTAGCCAAGTGATTTTGAATATAAACCTCCCTTCCCTAATCGCCCAACAGTTAACTATAATGGCTCCAAAAGTTATGCGTCAGCTTTAGAACAAACTTCCTCAGATAATGCCTAGTCGGCTTTAAGTTTCGACTCCGGAGAGCTCACAGACTTTGACTCAGAGAGCGAGCACATTATCAACATAATCCAAGAAAAAGGACAGGAACCTTTTTGAGAATACATCATAGAGAGGATTTAAGCTAAAAATGGGTTGGCATGATATAGCGATCGCATATGGAATCTAAACCTGAGGGGAATCTACCCTATATTCTACTCATCTATGAGTTCATATAGATGATGAATGATGGGTACATCCACTATGCCCATTGGCCTGAAAAATTTCGCTAGACTCTCTGAGAGAAGGTAGTTGTTTGGTATAAAGGGCTAACACTATACCAGAGATCATTCTAGAATATCCTAGCAAAATAATTCTTTGATTACTTCTCATGGGTAGATCCGCTTGAAGACACAACCCCTGAACTAGACAAGCATGGGAATCCCTTGCTGTACTAGGAGTGAGAGTCCATGGTATACCAACCGCCTGCCCGACAACGATGGAATCGGGCAGAGAATATCCATGGTATACCAATAAGTACGATGACACGCCAGTCCCTCATGATGATATATTGGATCTGTTTGGGGAAGATAAACCAGTTGATAAAGCCTCTCCATCCATCTGCACGATCATACAAGAATCCAATCCTGTCCTGTGCCAGATATTACAAGAGAACCCCGACGTTCCAAAGAAGCAGCTAGAGATGGTTTCCTTCATGCAATGGCCCTTTGTTACAAAGGCACCAGTCCCCGCAAACAAGCCAATCGACTTAGCAAAAATACCCCTCGATGCAAATTTTGATGAATTCAAAGTCTTCGAAGCAATGAGCTCACCAACCCAAGTGGTTAGTCCTATTACTAGGGTATGGAAAGTCACTAGATCAATAGCCCCAATTGCACCAAGAGCTGAGCCCCCAGCACCTCCCACTTTTGTAAAATCCTCAGAACAAGTAGAAAGCCCAATCGCGGACCAGCTAAAGGCCATTATGACCAAAATGAGTATCTGGGACCTGCTTAGAGGCTCTCATGATCACAGACTCACCATCATTTAGAAATTGATGGAAATTGAAACCTCTCCTCTAGCATCTCACGTACAAGTTTGTGCGCTACTAAACATCAAAACTAGCACTGTTATCCCAAACATTGTCTTCTCAAGCTCGGATCTGCCAGATGAGGGCATCCGCCGTAACAAAGCTCTTTACTTAAAGGCCAGTGTCTTTGGGTGCATCATGCCCTATGCAATGATCGACGATGGCTCATTGCTGAATGTCTATCCCAATGATATCCTACCAATCCTAGGGCTGGCTGAACAAGACCTAAAGAAATCCTCAACAGTCATCAAAACCTACGACAACTCAAAGAGGACTGTCATTGGCACCTTTGAAGCTTAAGTTACTATCGCCGAAATTTCATCCATCATGCTCTTTACAGTGATAGATAACCCAACAACTTTCTCCATACTGCTTGGGAGACCGTGGTTCCATGCCTTGGGAAGAGTCCCATACACCTTGCACCAGAAGATCAAAATCCCATTCTGCGGGAAGATTATTACGCTGGAAGCTGATGAAGCCTTAGTAGTTGCAGCGCTAAAAATGGAAGAAAGCAAGTTTACCATGGCCACTATCGATCAAGGAACAACCAAGCAACCAGAAGTACACTAGGGCCCAAGGATCCAAGAGTACATGCAGAAGCACCATACGACTGAAAAAGGACTAGGTGCCCTTGAGTAGGGAATGCTAACCTTTAACATAGGGGCAGAAGAATGGAAACCAGTGGGACTTGGTTACATGAACTTTCAAAGGATCGTTCACAGGACAACTTTCTAGACGAAGCTACAACAGCCTTACAAAGGAACCCCCGAGCCGGTCACTCATCAAGGGAGGACTGTTTCAGGGTTTGAGATTTTCTTAGATATAATCAACTATGGCAAAGATGGCAAAAGTTCCATAACCTATATAGAGGAGGCCAGACTCCAGTCAGATAAAGGGGTAATCCCGAGTCAGGTTGGGACTGACAAACAGGTACACCCAGAGAAGATATGAAGTTGAACATAGAGGAAGAAATCCTCAACACCGTGACCAAACACCTCCAGGCACAACTCATGATAGTGGAGAAGGCAAGGAACAAGGGGGATAGCATGAACCAAGCCATTGTGAACATGTTCATAGCTATAAAAGGCAAGGCAAAGGTGCAAGAAGAAGCTGATGAGGAGAACCTGTTGAGGAGCTATACCGGGTGGCGACTCTGTTCTATTTTTAAATAAAGTAAAAACGCTTTATTTCAAAAATATCCTTTCCTAATAAAATGTGTATACGTGTTCCTCAATGTAATCATATTTTTGGCCTATAAAGCCACTGCTTTTAAACAAACTGGATTTTCTCAAACTAGATCAACCACCGCGGTTTCCTCAATATCGCACCGAACCCAAAATATGCCCCATGCACCGTACCCCACTTGCAAGGCCTATATAAAAATGTCAGCCCGCTCACAGGCGATCAAGCCCTCAAGAATTATGATAGACTTCTCTTTATGTCTTTGTCTAAATAACCCTGATTTATTTCCCACTCCCTAGGTTAATTCTGCTTCATCCAATGAAATATAAGAACCATGCTAGCCTTGAGAACATGATTGGTTGCTCATATTTAGAAGGCCATTATTAGAACCATGTGAGATAATAAAACTCGTTATTCTAGTAGTAGTGAAGCCATGGTTAGATAAGGAATTCGAGACATGGCTTGGGTTTTCCTCAAAAGCTTTAACCGAGACCTGATGAGATTTATCACTTGTGGTAGGTAGAGGGGAAATTGGAAATTGTGGGTGCTCAGAAACTACAGCACTAGAGATTAGGTTCACATGATGGGAAACATTAGCTATCTCCATTGATGAAGTTGTTGAAATGGAGTGATTATTGTTCGCTGCTTTTCCGCACACTATAAATAAGTTCTTAGAATGAATAGGCATTGTTAGTGCCGCTAGTACAAAAGTAGAAAAGAGGAAACCGCAAGTATATGTTTGCGATGTAGTTTGAAAAGATTATCGATCCCATAAGGAAAGAAATGAACTTAATTCAACTAAAATTAATATAAAAATGGAGAAATGATAGGTACGTGATTTGGGGATAGATTAGAGACAAACCCAATGAAGAGCAGAGAATCACAAAGTAATTAGGAAACTAAGTTATTCTAGTTCAACACTTTTATTTGTTTTATTAATTGATGCAAATATATCACATATGTTCTATTGTACGATCTAGAGTTAATTTATAGTTATGCATGCGAACAAAAATACCTTATGTTTTATGCTCAGTAAGGATGACTCTTGCATAAACTATAATCATGCAAGAAAAGATGAATATATCCAGTTAGGACTATAACCGAACTAGACTAACAAGATTATGAAAAAAAAACCGATGTAAAGTTACTTGAATTCATAATAGAATGTCCCTGCTTGTAACGCAAGACCAGTACCACATATTCTATTCGAACTCACAAACATAACAATAAACAAACTCAAAATGAAAAGCACGACATATCATGAACTTCAATCGTAAAATGTATTAAACGCAAGTAAAGAGGAAATGTGCTATGAATGAATAAGAATTAAGAATGATATAGTAAACAAAATTAATGAATAATTGGATCAAGTCACCTTCTTAGATGGGTTGTCTATAGTCGATCATGGTCCTTCTTCTACTCGAATATTCAAATGCACTAATCTTCCGAGTAGGGCAAATTATAGATAATAAAATAGAATAATTGGTGAAGTATGATGAATTTTATTTGTAAGTGTTTTTCAAGTACACTATAAAATGACACTCTCGAGAATAACATAGAAACCTAAGAACAATGTATATTTCGCTCTCTCATTTTTTCTCTCTATCTATGGCTTAATGAATGAAAATTATGAATAAGATCATCCCCTCTTTCTTCTAGCCAAAATTACCTTTATATAGAGGATGAAAAGTTGCATCTCTTCATGTAATTGATTGATGAAAGGGTGCCTTATCCACTTGGTAGTTAACGACGGTTGAAATGACATTTGGAAAGAAATATGCGCAGCCATAGTTTAGGCATGTCGCGATCGTGATTTTAATGTCGTGCTTGTGGCTTGATCTTGAAAAAAAAAATTTCTTCGAGGTTGTACATCTCACGATCGTGTATATGTGTCGAACCTGTGAAAAGTCCTTTTTGCTTGAATCTTCACATTGACTTTGACTTTATTCCATGCATCCAATACTTAGCCAATTTTGTATCAAAATAAGTCCATTGCTGTGAACTTTTTGTATTTTTAATCAAAAACCCTTTTCCAAGAAAATTCATTATAAGATTCACCTAATTCCCTAAAATGCATCTAAAACAACAACATACCACGTAAAATCTTATAAATGCAATAATAAAAACTAAATAAATGTTCATAATTGAGAATTGTTTAGCCACATGATAATTGTAGTTTTAACACTTATCAATTTCATCATAACAACGTTGGCAACCAATGCCTTAGCGGAGGTTTGTGAACACAATTACTTCAAATTCACCAAAAGTTTATTTAAATGTTTGATTAGAAGTTCCTAATGGCACTGATAATAGACAAGAAATGACGTCCAGCTGATTCGATCTCTCAAAATCACAGTCAAAAGAAATGATCCTCCTAAAACGAGAAGTAATTTCCTTGATCAAAAGTTTAGAGATAATTGAAGGCGTAAGACAGACGAAGTCTACATACATAATGCATTTGGAAGGCACAAAATTTCAAGGGTAAGGGTCTAATTCATAGAAAATGTCATTCAATGAAAGCCAATCTCCATCAAGGAAACCCTTCATGGTGTCCTCAGAGAAAAATGAGATGATCATATAGTCACCTCCAACTGGTGCAGCAAAGTGGATTGTAAACTGACGAGATTGCATAATATCGAAATATATTGGATCTTTGAAACATCAAATAATCTGGCCAAATAAGACATAGGTTGGAAAATCTAAAGGGCTACATTTTGACTAACTCTTGATTAAAACGTAAAACCTGTCCACTCACAATCAAAGCTTTATCCAAGAGTAACACCCTTACACACACGCGAGTGCGCGTGTGCACACACACTCACACATAGACTTTGATTTTTATAAATGCAAATATTAACTCTATATATAGAGTTTCAAGACACTTTATACAAACTAAATCCAAATATCCAAATATTAATTTTTTGTTCACAACCTGAAAAACTTATTTTTCTTTAATGTAACTTTTATCTATTTTAAAACTCGTGTCTTTAGTTTCATTTACATGCCTATTTACTTTTCTTTTCTTATCACTTTGTAATTAATTTTAAAATTTATGTTTACATAACAAAAGTCCCCCATAAACTTAAATGTTTGTATTATCTTTCATGCCGAGCAACTTTTTACAATTTTCGAGAAGTATCATTGGTAGCGGTTTTATGAAAATATTAGCTGCTTGGTTTCGAATGACTTGCCATGTGCACTAAGTAAACATTTCCTTCTTCATTATCTTCATATGTACAATTTCTACCAAAAGTCGCAAACACTAAAATGCCTTCTCACGAAATGCGTATCATATTCGAACTAATTAAGTTTAATAATCCAACAATCTCTCTTTTTATTCCCAATGGTGCTTTTAAATACAAACAATACAACAACAACTTGTCACATACAAAACTAATGGCAAGGGAGATGTAGCTAGAGAGTCAATGAACTTTAGAAATCACCAATCTACTACAGAAAGGCTCACACCATAGATCTTTAAATGCTGCTCCTTTAGTATTCTACTCTGAACTCACGTAGAGTACTACAACTGGCAGTTCAAAGGGGAACTTCTTTTTTTAACTATTTGCCACAAATCTTGCTCCACACTTTGGCATATACAAAAAATGATACTACAAGTAGTTGTATTTCCATTGTATCACAAATTTATACTAATTAAACCTCAATCTCACAAATATCATTATTAAAAACAATTCTTATTATTTAAACTCAACTCAATAGAACTGAAAAAAAAAATTCAACTCAAACATAAGACATTTTTTGTTACAAAATAAGAAACACTCATAATTGTTAGATTTAGACCCGATCCACCAGTATCAACATAAGAATCGACTAAATTGATGTTAGCTTTAGACCCGTTACACCCGTATTAATACGTGTGTGGTCTAAAGTAGTTTGCTCGTATAAGTACATGTTGACCCGAATAAAAAGGTGAGAGACTAAAAGCCATAGCTTATTATACGTGGGACAAACCACGTATAATTATTGGAGGGATCAGCTGCATGTGAGCAGCTAGAGATAAGGTCCCCAATTTATTGTATGGGGCATTATGTCCATATAATAATATGTATATATACATGCATATAATGCATGTATAGGAGGTGTAATAAACAATTTCTTCTTCTCCAGAAATTGAAGTTAAGGTTTTCCATTGGCTTTCCATTACAACTATTAATCTTTGTTCTCCCAAATACTCATAAGTTCCATCTCTAGGCGCTTTAGTTCGTGGCTAGTGCAATTTCCTCCCTAACGGCGTAGGAAATTACCGATCAGTAATACACGGTACCGGTTGATATTCTTCTGCTATGTTCATTGATGTGGGTTCTGCGCTATAAGAGGTAACCCGATATCCTGTATTTTTTTGATATAGTTCAAGTATTATTTCCAACAATGGTACCAGAGCCGATGTATTGTGTATTCTATCGAATTTGTTACTAATTGACCATGAACTAAATTTATTAAAGAGTTAGTTATATTATTTTTATGAAAATAATAGTTCCAAGACTTAATTTCTGAATTTGTCGGACTAATTTTGGCAAAAGTCGGTATATATTCACCTAAAAGTACTAATGATTAAATGTGTTTAATCAGAGTATTTGAAGTTATGTGTTAAACTTATGCTAAAATATTTTCTTATGATTGTCAAACGGAGAAAAAGAACTCTATCAGCGTGATTGGAACACTTGAAAATTCTAAACAAGTCAGAATCCCGTCGTAGGGAAAAGTCCCGAAGGTGGTGCATGTGGCGTCCCTAATGGAATTTGTTATCGTTATTTCCGGCAATTTATGTTTCTACATATTTGTATTATCAATAATGTTTAATTTTTGGATGATCAATATATGTTATGATCATTATAATGTGTATATGTGCAATATTGAAGCATAATTTTATTTTTGTAAGTGAGTCACGGAAATAAAATTAATTTGACCAACATATTGTTCTTTATTGTGATGAAGACATAATTATGAGTGTTGGGACATTCATTAAATATGATGGACTAGATTTGTCTCGTCTACTAAAGTTCCTATAAATTTTAGTTATTAATATAAATGAACATATTATTATTATTGGAACCTTTCAAATAATGTTTGGTCCTTATTAGTATGCACCCTGATAAATCATACGATTTTTCTTATGGTTTGTTGTAGACCAGAAATTAGGGATACTCATATTTGAAAGTTAAATTGATGCAATATTTATTTTATTTAAGATTGAAATAAATAATGCTTAATAATGATATTTATTGATAAATTGTGTATAACCAAATTTTATGAAATAATTAAATTCATAATAAAAACATGAGTGTTATGTTGATATTAAGAATGAGTTCTTAATTAATATAAACATATTTTAGTCAAGTTAATAACAACATGAGAATAAGTTTCTATGTAAAAAAGTTAAGAATAAGTTCTTACTTAAAAATAAATATTTGAGGATATTAATTAATTTTACAATTTATTATATGAGTATAATAAATTATAAGTACTTAAGATGTAAGTACTGATATATGTGAATTGGTATCTCTATTTGTTAAATTATTAAGAAAGTTCTTAATTTAAAATAAATATTCAAGAATATTTATTGATTTTTATAAATTTATTATATGTGTATAAAATATTGCAGGTACTTTTAGACGAAGTACCATATGAAAAATTTTGGATAAGTTCAAAATCCATGTAATAAATATTTCTTAATATTTATATAGTTAACTTTGTCATTGTACAATTTATTGTATGAACTTAATAAATTGTAAATATTATAAGTGATAGTATTGATAAATTTTTTATTCTTATAATAAGTTATAAGAATATTGATATTAAATATGCATATATATAAATTCGGCAAATTTGTTCATTAGAAAAGAGAGGGTGATTAGAACCTTTGAGGTTTCTTTTTCAAATTGAATTCTAATGAAATTTTTGCTCTATTTTATTGGTTGTATATTAAATACTCGTGTATTATCAAATTCATATTAAATCGTGCTTATAAACGAAAATTGTAAGAATAAGTCCATACAATATAATTATAATTAATATCAACTGTGGTTGAATAAAGAGCATTAAATTATTATGTTGAGAAGAACATGTTCTAAAATATTGAACCATAGTTATGACTAAGTTCAAAGAGGGATCAAACGTTTAGTATAAATTGGACAGAGGTCCATATGGGCTAACAAAAGGAAAATTAATGGTGTTATTTATTCTTTGCTAATATCTTAAAAACAAATAGATGCTCATAAATAGTATCAAAATAAGGTTGAGGGTAAGAGTCTAATATTGATTATTATGTCAATAATGAGACATTTTTATGTATTTATTGGAAATAGTTTCAATAACCATGAATAAAGGCATTAATGCTTTTATTAATAATAAAGCAAAAAGGTGGTTTATGATTAAATAACATTTGACATGAAAGAAATAGATATATATTTCAACAGTAAAATATTTTAAATTCTAATTAAGATTGTGAATTTAATGTCATGATATATTAACTCAAATGTGAGTAAATTTGTATCTTAAATATATCAAACCAAATACAATTTATTGTGAATTGTTGATTCAAATGTCGTCATCTAGTGAAGGAGCGAGGATCCTTAATATTACTTCAAGTAATCCTGTATAGATAGAAGTAACTATGTAGAAATCAACTTAAGAGTTGAAATCAGAGGAATTGATGCATTGTTATGTCTATAAAGTTAGATGTACAATAATTATACATGATGTCCTATTTCTTTCGAGATTTTAAGGAATCTCCTTGCTTACAATTATGTTGAATATAAGATTCAACTTGTACTTTAAAAATAACAATTCAAAGTTGTGTTGGGACATATTTTGAATGATTAAAAAAATTTTTTTGGATATTGATCAAAAAAGAAATAATAAAGACATATTTTCAATTATTTCAACTTCTATATGTGATTTAAATAGTAATACACTTTAATGACTTATTACATTAAAATATGTTGACTTAATTTGAATGTGTCGAATAAGTCAAAGAATGTTTAACTCTAAATTCAAATAAGTTTGAAGTATTTAATTTTTTTATCATTTATAAGAAAATATGTAAATATCATTCAAAAGGCAAATGATTTCCTTTTGTAATTAATCCATTAGTGATCTGATTAGAAGTGAAGGCAAAAAGGCATGTGGCCTATTATATTTCATCACTCTCACTAAATATTGTATAATGTATGGTCTTGATTAATTGATATCTCACAAGATTGGAACTTTGTACTGCTTCAAAAGGTTTATGAACCTTGTTGAGAATCAATTAGTTTAAAACTAAAACTTTGAGAACTGACCGTGGTCAAATATATTTTACTGCGATAAAATTCAAGCTTTATGTGATGAAAAGAAAATTGAACATAAGTATTCAATTTCTTTTACTCAACACAAAGGTGTTATTAAGAGAAGAATATGATTCTTCTCAGTGTGGTTAAATAATTGGTGGTTGTAATAGAATTATTTATCTCCTACTGAGGAGATATCCTAATTAACAACCACATAAAATCTTAACCAGGTGCCTTCTAAATTGTCACGTCCACTACTTATGAGTTGTGGACATGTCAAACACCTGATTTTTGTAACCATAACCAGGGAGGTTACAAAATTTTTCACACAGGATATATTGAGCAAGTATTAGTTACTACAATCAAGATGCAATAGTGCATCTTTTCTAAAGTATCATAACATGTCATAAGGATATAGCACAGTGGGAGAGACAGAAAGTGACAAAGTTTAGATCAAGTATTGTTGTCTTCTTAGAGAATAAGTTCACTAAGTTGAACCATTATTTAGTTTACCATTTCAGTTAAACCTGAAAAGTTTTGGATCTCTCCATTCTAGTGGGAGAAATTTTGAGATACATGAAAATATTCAAAAACCTCAAAAACGTTACGAATGATCGAGATCATGGTCTTGACAAATTTTCTATGTTTTTTGGTAACTAGATAGATCCAAGCTTCAGTGGGAGTATGGAACATGGTTCAAGTGGGAGTATATAGAATTTTGAAAAATGTATGAAATATTTAACAAAATTTGGAACTACTGAAAAATAGTTGAATATCATCGATTGATGTATTGATGACATGACTATTTTGCTTCATTTGTTCAGTTCATGAAATGGCGATGAGAGAAAGAGACTCTCTCATTCCCACACAAGATTAATGGATTAATACTGTGAAATAATATTGGCTTCGTGAAATCCAACAAAGATTATGAACTCATTGATTAGTCATAGGGAAGAAGGCTATAAAGAACAAGTGGGTTCTCAAGCATTAGGTTGATGACAATATCAATGGATATTAAGTTCCCCTAATTGCAAAAGTACTATACATAATCCATTAGATGATCCATGCTATTATAACAATTCAAGATCTAGAACTACATCAAGTGGATGTTAAGACTATTTTTTTCTTCTCTATTGTGAGAAGTGTTGGGAATTGACAGTCAGATTGAACATGCATAACAGGCACGACGGAAATTCAAAATATTGTCCCTATTCTAAGGAACTCATGTTAGTTGCATAACATTAAATAAAGCCTTAACTAAATCAATTCTCTACTTAGGCTAGCATGCATAGACTAGGCATACCATAATTCTAAATTATATCCTAGCACAAATATTTCATACTACGCATTTTATAACACTAAGCTATAACCTAAGCATGTTATAAATCAAAGCTATAACCTAAGCATGTTATAACTCTAAGCTATAACATAGGCATAAAATAAACTAAGCATGCAAAACAACCTAAGCATAATTATTAACTCTAAAAATGCTTAAAGAAAAAGACCTAATAATTAAAAGATACAGAAAGAAAACTTACCAGTTGAAGCGTGCTTTAGCAGCACCTCCTTGCACAAGCCTCCAAGCATAGGATAGCCTCAATGAGTATCCACACGAACCCCTCAAACAAAAACCTCCCTGAGAGGAAGAACTGAGGAGCTTTGAGTAGTTGCTAGACCATTCCAAAAGCCCCACCCAAAAATATTAAACTAGAGATGCCCGAATAAATTCATAC
This sequence comes from Euphorbia pulcherrima, assembly GCA_947683365.1. Lineage (NCBI taxonomy): Eukaryota > Viridiplantae > Streptophyta > Magnoliopsida > Malpighiales > Euphorbiaceae > Euphorbia > Euphorbia pulcherrima. The sequence goes on from CANTUS010000007.1 coordinate 30,739,275, forward strand.
TCCTAAAAAATAACTAGTTTAAATACCTCATTTGTAAGAATTACTATTGAACTTGGTACAATTGAAAAGAGGGGAAGTGAGTGCCTATACATAGGCTTGTGGGAGCAACATTGCTCCCCCTTTTTCCGATGTACGTACCATACGTGGGTTTGACCGGAGGGGTTGGAACCCCGCGGGTTCTACCCGCGTGCACAACATGCGGCGAACGCTGCATATCTCACAAGCCCACCTTGCGAGATATCTCGCGCTGGGCAAGCCCAGCGCTGCCAAAGGCACACTGGTGAGCCCAGCCTCGTGGGCCTCACGAGTGGCGCAATACGGAATGTACAAGCCCACGGTGCGGAATTTCGCGCACCGAATGTGACGCGAATCCCGCAGCCCATTTTGCAGTCCAAAAATTATCTAACAACTTTCCTACCGGGTCCTACCCATTTGAAAAAATTCCCTTTAAATCATTTCAAATAAATATTTATTTTTTGACCCTAATAAATTAGTTACTAGTCAAAATAAATTCCTTGGTCTATCCAAAATTGATCTAATCAATTTTAACCAATTCCTGAATTGATTTATGACCCTAATCAATTAGTTACTGGTCAAAATAAATCTTTGGCTCAACCAAATAATAATCCAATTATTATCATGTTATATTTTCATAATAGAATAAATCTATTAGTTCTTTACTTAGTCCAATGAAGGTCTAATGTGTGTGACCTTATAGGATCCCGAAGTATTGAGCTATTAAGGCTTAACCAACCCTTATTCTAATAGAACCATTGGCTCGATGTTCTAGACCGTTAATAGAACTCGATTACCTTAAACGACTATAGTGTGCCTCTAACAAGGGTCTACCATCACCCATTACTCAGAATGTCATTTGTGCTTATGACTTAATCTCTGTTAATACAATAGTTATCCAATACGTTAAATTCCTTCCATTCTTTAATATTAGTACCATCTGGTTTACTGGGTTTGGTCAAAGTGTTAACCCACTAATAGCGAGGTTACTCCAAGCTTTCCCAGTTATTTACTTATTACCGAAGTATGTTGCCTGTTACCATAGTGTGCTTGACTAGAATCTATTTCTATCTAACATATAGTCTGATCGGAGGTTTATGGCAATTATAACTTCCACAAGTGGCCAGGTACAATCCCTTAATATATTCAGAGCGATGGATTCTTTCCGACCTTATAGCTTACCAATGAGTAGTCATTACTATGTTCGTAATCACCCATGACACCCTAAATTAATGAGTGCATGAAGATAAACACTAACACATTGATATATATATATATATGTATATAGACACACACACACACACACACACACACACACACACACCAAGTGTTTATCTTATTGCGGTCTCTAATATATCTCCGAGATATATCCATATGTTTAACTTAGGGCACCACCTTTAGTCTTTAGGAGATTGACTTCTTGGACCCTTTCTAAGAAAGTTGACCACATGCTAATCTTTCCGTTTCATCAATATCCATATTTCTTGATGAAACTATGACTAGGGATAGTTTAGACATAATCATAATTGCACATGAATCAGGTTCCCAATATAGTCCAACTATAACTTCTCTGACTTCATGCTATGATATGTCAAGAACTTTTTTATACATATATCAACAAATATATTTTAACCAGCCATAATATATAAAACAGACAAATTGATATAAACAAAAGATCAAATACCTTTATTCATTAATCGAACAATTATTCGTACTTATAACATAATTAAGATATATCGCCCTAATTTCCTTAAGGGCATACATCATATCCAACAAATTCCCACTTGCACTAAGGCCAATTAGCCATATGTCTTAATCTATATAGTTTCACATGCTGGTCATGTTTGACTTGAGTCAATGGCTTTGTCAGACCTTCCGCGAGGTTCTGATCAGTGGGTACATAATCTAATTTTATCACCATATCATCAATAATCTCCCTGATTATGTGATATTTTCTGGATATATGTCTATTTTTCTAATGAGACCGTGGTTCCTTTGCCTGAGCTATAGCACTATTGTTATCACAATACAAAGTAACCGGATTAATAGACTCAGGCACCACTCCGAGATCACCAATGAATCCCTTTAACTAGAAAGCTTCTTTTACTACTTCGCTTGCAGCAATGTATTAAAATTCCAAGGTTGAATCAGCAGTAGTTTCTTGCTTGGAACTCTTTTAGCATACTGCCCCTCCGTCTAACACATATATAAATCCTGACTATGACTTAAAGTCATCCCTGTCAGTTTCAAAACTTACACCAGCGTAACCTCTAATTTTGAGGTCACTGTCCCCTTATATCAAGAACTCGTCTTTAGTCCTTCTCAAGTACTTCAGAATTGCCTTGACTGCAATCCAGTGCTTTTCACCTGGATCTGCTTGATATCTACTTGTAAAGATCAAAGCTTGAGAGTCATTTGACCTAGTACATATCATAGCATACATGATGGATCCTATTGCGGATGCATAGGGCACATCCTTCATGCACATTCTTTCTTAAGCTGTCTTCGGACACTCAGTCTTAGATAGGTTAATCCCCTTTGTCATCGGGAGATAACCTTTCTTTGAATGCTTAAGGTTGAATCTATTCAATACCTTATCTATATATGTGCTTTGTGAAAGGCCTAACAGCTTATTGGATCTATCACTATAGATCTTTATACCTAGTATAAATGCTGCTTCTCTAAGGTCTTTTATGGAGAACTTTCTTGACAACCATACTTTAACATTTTGAAGAAAAGAATTTTGTTTCCTATTAGTAGAATGTCATCAACATACAATACCAAAAAAAAACTACACTCCCATTGACCTTCTTGTAAACATAAGGCTCATAAGCTTTTGGACAGAAATCCAGTTCGTGGATTATCTAATCAAACCTTTTATTCCAACTCCTGGATGCCTGCTTAAGTCAATAAATGGATCTTTGCAGTTTACATACCTTCGAGTCATTCTGAGATGTAAAACCCTCAAGTTATGTCATATACACATCCCAGTCCAAATCTCCATTTAGGAATGCCATTTTAACATCCATCTGCCAGATCTCATAATCATAATGATTAGTTATGGCGAGGAGTATTCTTATAGATTTAAACATGGCTACCGGTGAATAGGTTTCATCATAGTCAACACCTTCTCACTGACTATAACCTTTTGCTACCAACCTTACTTTATAGGTATTACATTACCGTCCATGTCAGTCTTCTTCTTGAAGACCTACTTACATCCGATAGGTCTAACCTCTTGTGGTGCATCAACAAAATTCCAAACTTGGTTCTCATATATGGAATCCATTTCTGACTTCATGGCCTTTAGCCATTTATTAGATTCTAAGCTTTTCATTGCTTCATGGGTTCTTGGCTCATTGTCCTCCATTAGATACAATTCCTTATTATCAGTGATAATAAATCTATATCTATCAGGACCTTTATAAGCACAACATGATCTTCGCACTGTTTGTATTTTGACAGGTTGTTCTTAAATCACACATTCTTGTGTATCTAGAACGGGGTTAATCAGTTGATTGTCTATTTCTTCCTCTTGAACTTCCAGTTCAAGATCACTCCCAGTGCCTTTTGTAAGCAAGTGCTCATTTTCTAAAAAGTGACCATTTCGAGACACAAATACCTTCTGTTCTTCGGGTTGATAAAATAGATATCCAACAATTTCCTTTGAGTATTCGATGAATAGACACTTGTCAGATTTAGTGCTTCGCTTATCTATTGTTATCCTCTTTACCATAGCAGGACAACCCCATACTCTTAGATGTCTTAGAGATGGCCTTTTGCTACACCACCTTTTGTAGGGTGTAGAATCAAATGAGTTAAAGGGCACTCTATTTAATACATAAACCACGCTCTTTAGTGTATATCCCTAAAAGGATTTGCTGGGATTTGCATTACTCATCAAGGACCAAACCATATATAATAAAGCTTGATTCCTCTTCTCAGATACTCCATTATGTTGAGGTGTATAAGGAGGGGTCCATTGGGGAACTATCCCATTTTCCTTTAGATAATCCTGAAACCCCTGACTCAAGTATTCTCCACCTCGATCTGATCAAAGTACTTTAATACTTTTCTCAAGATATTTCTCTACTTCAGCTCTGAATAGTTTGAACTTTTCAAAACTTTTAGACTTGTGCTTCATTAAGTACAAATAACCATATCGTGTGTAATCATCGATAAAGGTTATGAAGTAAGAGTATCCTCCTAGTGCCTGAACACTCATTGGACCACATACATCAGTATGTATAATCTCCAATGTACTCATGGCCCTTTCACCCTTTCCATTAATTGGTAACTTTGTCATTTTTCCTTTTAAACAAGATTCGCAATCACCATAAGACTCTTTGTCTATTGGCCTATGTCTCCCTACTTTAGCAACTTAGTTAAGCGATTATTTATATTAAAAACTCCAGTTTTAGTATCAAGTATATAAATGCCACCTTTCAACATTCCATAACCATAAAGAATATTATTCAAACATATCTGACAATTATTATTTGAAAATAAAATTTCAAATCCCTCTGTTGCTAAACATGCAATAGATACAATATTCTTAGTAACACTTGGAATGTAGTAACAATTATTTAAAACTAAAACAAGTCCACTTGGCAAAATAAGATTAAAGCTTCCTACGGCTAATGCAGCAACTCGGCCACCATTTCCCACATGCAGGTTCATCTCCCCTTTAGCAAGTCTTTTATTGTTCTTTAGTCCCTACACAGAAGTACATATATGAGAACCACAATCAGTATCTAGTACCCAAGTGGATTCATGAGGAAAAGTACCAAATTTTTCAATTACAAATATACCTGAAGTAGATGCCTCTGTAGGCTTCTTCTTCAAATGCTCAGAAGCAGGAGCTTTGCAATCCCTCTTCCAGTACCTTGTTTTCCCCCATTGGAAGCATACATTCTTAGATATCCTCTTTTCTTTCTTCATTTTAAACCCTTTAACTACTTCTTTGGTGACAATATTCTTAGGGCCATTTTCTGAAGAATACTTATTCGTAGACTTTCTTGAAAATTTCTTGATTTTGGCATCGAATTTTCTCAATGCATCAATCAATTCTAGAAAAGTACAGTCATGACCTTTAGAGCTATGTTCCCTTACAAAATCAGCATAGCTAATGGGTAAAAAATCCAACAAGATGTCCACTCCCACAGATTGACTGATCCCATATCCTAGTGATTCCAATTTCACCATAAAATCTCTAATCTTGTTGATGTGTGCTACAACACTTGTCCCTTCCTTTATCTTAGAGTTTAAAAGTTCATTAAACAACTTGAACCTTTCATAACTCGCCTTTTCAGGAAAACCCTTCAGATGGATCAACATGGTTCCTAGACTCATGCAATCGCATTATGCACGTATCATAGGATTCATAGTGTCTAACAGTAAGCATGACACATGAAACGAATCATTTAGATATTGCAACCATGCCTGCTTAATAATAGTCGGTGCATCAGTGCTAGGAATTTTTGTGAATGGATTATCAAGAACATATGCCAATTTATAATCTTTAAGGATGTTCCTTACATCCTTAATCCATTTATGGTAGTTAATTTCTGTTAAAACTTGGATGTAAGATTGTCCATATTCAACCTAAGATGTAAGATAAGAAAAAGTTTAGATATTAGTTTAAGTACATGCATTTAATATAAGGACTTTTAATTAAACACATATGTCATACTATTTTCATCGATATTTACAATAGTCCATTGTATTGAATTCAAGAATTTTAGCCTAGCTAAATTTCCTAGTAGGTAGCATCCATAACTAGTGTAATATGACCCCTAATTTTATGAGTCAAGCCATACTAGTAAGTCATAATTGGAATCCCATTCAATTTGCATCCCATGCAATTGCTAATATATTTAAGTTCCCTTTTACCAAAGAACGTGTGCTCTTATTTTAGCATCTCCTTGAATATGTCTCAGACCTGGACCTAGCCCCCAATTTTATGGTGTACTACCCCAGTTCCATTAAGGTAGACCCTATCCTAAACTTTACAACCAATCAATGTGGACTAGAAGGAGCACTTTGCGCAACACTTGATAGTCCAAATAGACCGTATTATAAATTAGGGAAAGGAAGACTATAGCTTGCCTTAATATATTTACTTTGTGATTTTATTGGTGTTATTCGTCTCACCCAATCTAGGAATTTATGAGATGGACATATTTATAATAACTTGTATTAATTTAAGGAATTTTAGAATTAATTTACAAGGTCCAACCTTGGGGGTTCAAACTCTTTATTATAAACATTCCACCAACCTAGATTAAATACAAAATAATTAACACTTTTACTTGTTATATTTATATTGCATTTCCTTTAAGCTTTTATTCAATAATTTAATTATTACTTTATTATAGAAACATATATGGGCACCATCTTATATACTAGAAGTTAATTAGTTCAATTTGATCTCCCAAGTTAATTCAAGTTGCACCGATATAGGTTTCCAAGTAGGAGAGGTGCCCTTGAAGTGAGTAGACTCCAATTTCAATCCTTACCCAGAACAAATACGGGCACAAACTTGAAAGACAATGGATCCTTTTGAACTAATAAATTTCATTCTTTTAACTCATGTAAATTGAAAGCTTCTATAACCCTTTGCAATTTATATAACTTATTGAGTCTTAAATAAATTGAGTAAGTTGAGCAAGCTTATTCAAAATATTCACAACCATTTTCTAACCTCGAAATGAAAGTAGAGCTTCACATGTATTGTTCTAAACAATTCAATAAACAATAAATCATTTCATATAGAAAATAAAATTTAGTTTGCTTTTAACTTAATTAAGCACTAAATAGGCAAGCTCTGATACCACTGTTGGGAACTGACAGTCAGATTGAACATGCATAATAGCCACGACAGAAATTTGAAATTTTGTCCCCGTTCCCAGGAACTTCTATCAATTGCATATAATTAAATAAAGCCTTAACTGAATCAATTCTCTACTTAGGCTAGCATGCGTAGACTAGGCATACCATAATTCTAAATTGTATCCTAGCACAAATATTTTATACTAAGCATGTTATAATTCTAATCTATAGCCTAAGCATGTTATAACTCTAAGCTATAACCTAAGCATGTAAAACAACCTAACATAATTATTAAGTCTAAAGACGCTTAAAGAAAAAGACCTAATAATTAAAAGAGAAAGAAAGAAAACTTACCAATTGAAGTGTGTTTTAGCAAAACCTCCTTGCACAAGCCTCCAAGCATAGGATAGCCTCATGAGTATCCACACGAACCCCTCAAACAAAAACCTCGCCGAGAGGAAGAACTGAGGAGCTTTGAGTAGTTGCTAGACCACTCCAAAAGACCCACCCAAAAATATTAAACTAGAGGGGCCCGAATAAATTCAGGCTCTAAAAAATAACTAGTTCAAATACCTCAATCGTAGGAATTACTATTGAACTTGGTACAATTGAAAAGAGGGGACGTGAGTGCCTATATATAGGCTTGGGGGAGCAAAATTGCTCCCCCTTTTTCTGATGTTTGCACATCCCACACACGGGTTTGACCTAAGGGGTTGGAGCCCCGCGGGTTGTGCCCGTGTGCACAGCATGTGGCGCACGCTGTGCATCTCACAAGCTGGGCTTGCGAGATTTCTCGCAAGCCTAGCTTGCAAGATATCTTGCGCTAGGTAAGCCCAGCACTGCCAAATGCAGTGCTGGCGTGCCCAGCCTCATGGGCCTCCGTGAGTGCCGTAATATGACACTTGCGAGCCCACGGTGCAGGATTTTGTGCACCAAATATGATGCGAATCCTGCAGTCCTTTTTGCAGTCCAAAAATTGTCTAACAAATTTTCTAACAGATCCTATCCATTTTGAAAAATTCCCTTTAAATCCTTCTAAATAAATATTTATTTCTTGACCCCAATAAATTAGTTACCGGTCAAAATAAATTTCTTCGTCTCTCCAAAATTGATCTAGTCAATTTTAACCAATTCCTCAATTTATTTATGACCCTAATTAATTATTTATTGGTCAAAATAAATCTTTGGTCCTAAAAAATAATAATCCAATTATTATCATGTTATATTTTCATAATAGAATAAATCTATTAGTTCTTTGCTTAGTCCGATGAAGGTCCAATGTATGTGACCTTATACGATCCAGAAGTATTGAGCTGTTAAGGCTTAACCAACCCTTGTTCTAATAGAACCATTTGCTCGATGTTCTAAACCGTTAATAAAACTCGATTACCTTGAACGACTGTGGTACGCCTCTAGCAAGGGTCTACCATCCTCCATTACTCGGAACATCATTTGTTCTTATGACTTAATCCTTGTTAATGCAATAGTTTTTAATGTAATAAATTCCTTCCATTCTTTAGTATTAGTACCATCTAGTTTATTGTGTTCGGTCAAAGTTTTAACTCACTAATAGCGAGGATGCTCCAAGCTATCCTAGTTATTTACTTGTTACTGAAGTATATTGCCTTCTACCATAGTGTGTTTAACTAGAAACTATTTCTATCAAACACATACTCTGATCAGAGGTTTATGGCAATCATAACTTCCACAAATGGCCAGGTACAACTCCTTAATATGTCCGGAGTGATAAATTCTTTCTGACTGTATAGCTTACCAGCGAGTAGTCATTATTATACCCGTAATCACCTGTGACACCCTAAATTAATGAGTGCATAGGAATGAACCAAGGTACAGCAATGGATCTATACAAGGAAACTAAGCTTATTGCATGAAGATAGACACTAACACATTGATATATATATATATATATATATATATATATATATATATATATATATATATATATATATATATATATATATATATATATATATATATATATATATATATACCAAGTGTTTATCTTACTGCGGTCTCCAATATATCTCCCAAATATATCCATGTGTCTAACTTAAGGCACCACCTTTTATCTTTAGGAGATTGACTGCTTAGACCCTTTCCAAGAAGGTTGACCAAATGCTAATTTTTTTGTTTCATCAATATCCCTATTTCTTGATGAAACTATGACTAGGGATAGTTTAGACATAATTATAATTGCACATGAATCAGGTTCCCAATATAGTCCAACTATAACTTCTCTAACTTCATGCTATGATATGTCAACGACTTTTGTTATAAATATATCAACAAATATATTCTAACCAGCCATAATATATAAAACAAACAAATTGATATAAACAAAAGATCAAATGTCTTTATTCATTAATCGAACAATTATTCGTACTTATTACATAATTAAGATATATCGCCCTAATTACTTTAAGGGCATACATCATATCAAACAAGAAGATAAATAAATTTACAAGGAAAGACCTATAGATTTGTAACTAAGGCACAAACAAAATGTCTGTATGTTGAAATGATCAATTTATTACCTCAAATAGTCTTGCAAGATCAAGAAATATTCGGTTTTATAATAAGATCGAATAGATTTGTTAGTACATGTAGATTTGTTAGTATATGTCAATGATGTTTTGATAGCTGGAAATGAGATGGAATGTGTGGACTAGATCAAAGCTTGTTAGCTTCAAGTTTTGAGATATTATAGGTGATATTGCTTATATTCTTAGAATAAAGATCCCAAGAGATTACTCAATGAAATTGTTAACCTTGTCTTAAGAGACATAAACCAACAATGTTTTGATTTTTAAATTTGAGCAATCTCAAACCAATATGTATAGCTAAATTGCTAAGGACCTGAATGGACCCTAGCACTAACATGTGTCTCATAACACAAATGAGAAAAATGAACGAATGAAATTTTCCTTATATGAGAGCTTTGTGAAGCCTCATATACACATTATAATGTGTATACAATTTGATATTTGTAATGCAGTTATCATTATAAGCATATATCAACCAAATCCAAGAAAAGCACATTAAAAATTGCGAAAAGGATACTGACAAGGTCGGTCTTACAAAATTTGAGGCCTTAAACGAAAGACACACATCTTTAAACTATGGTGGCCTAATTGAAAATTATACATTTTAAAATATACTAAAAATATATTATTATCACATTCGATGCTTTTTAATTAGCTTTAATCTATATACAAATTATAAAAAGGTAGTTAAGTTGAAAAATTAAATTGCATATTGAAATAAAATATAAGTATAATATAATATATTAATACTTTAGGGGCCCCTAATATTTAGGGGCCCTAGGCAATCGCCTCACTTACCTCTAATGTAAGGCCGGCCCTTGATATTGAGGTGCCTTAAATTTGTTGTAGGCTATTTTTTGTGGTATTAGTTTGCAATAATATGCAATTAAAAGGATGCACAAATGGCGATTGGGTTAGAGACATGGATAAAAGAAGATCCATATTTAGTTTTGTTTTGCTAATTGACAATAGTGTCATGTTATGAAGTAGCAAGAAATAGACTTATGTCGCCCCATCCACCATGAAGGAGAGTGTACGTGATACTCGTATTTAGCCTAAGAAGCTAATTAATTAAGAAGGATACTAAACCATCTTTATATTACTTCTATAAATGCTTAAGTTGTAATAATAGTAAAAAAATGATAGTCAATCTAATATAACCTTTTCTTCGGAATTGAGGTTCCATTTCAAGTTAAAGCATATAAAGATTAAGTGTCATTTTTTTTCTATATAGCACATAAAAAGTTCAACATGAAAGATGTTTATGTTGAACATGCTAGATCTGAGAATTTATACCAAATCAAGGTCATATGTTTAAGAATATATTATTCAATAGAGTTTGAATTTTACAATACACGAGTGCAAATATTATTTAATAATATTTGCTATCATTTCAAATACATATAAGGCAGAAAAATAGCTCACTCACATGAGCATTTTGTTTTCCCTTGTTCGGTTATCATATAACAGATGAGAAGGATGAGACTGGTTTTTGAACAAACGAGAGCTTGTTCAATAATGGAAGTCATTTTGCTTAAAATATGAAAAGATTTTTCATTAAAGTGCAAGATAAATATTTTTGCAACATGTAAGAGATTATGTGTAATCTGGTAAATGGACTTGTTTACGAGTAACATAAGATGGAAAAGTAATGATATCAACTTTTCCTAGTGTGAGACTCATGCAACAAAACTATGATTTTATTAGTGTGCTATCCTCAAGACCCTAACTTATTCTGAAAAGTATAGTCTAATATGGTTATTTTAGAAGGAGACTCTGAGAAGGTCAAGTATGATTCGATCTTGGATGAGCCGGACTGGACAAGCGAGTTAAATTATGATGGAAGGAATACAATATAAGGGGAAGATTACCATGTGTTCACATCTTGAGTTTCTATACTTCACATCTCGGGTGGTTATGAATATGTTCATAGCTGTGATGATGGAAATCTATAGAGATCAAAGAATTATAGTGGATGTGATATGGAATCTAGGATAATGCATACAACGCTTCTGTATTTTTCTACGAGCTGCTTTATATCTCGAACAAGTGTATAGCATTAGAGCTCTCAAGGTAAGCTAGTCACACGAACTATTTACGAGTATGAAAGAGATGGAGTATTATATCTGTTATGTTACGTGCCAGTGGAAGATGTTAGATTTAGACCCGATCCGCCAGTATCAATACAAGAGTGGTCTAAATTTATGTTAGCTTTAGACCCGTTACACGGTACCCGTATTAGTGCGTGTGTAGTCTAAAGTAGTCTACTTGTATAAGTACATGTTGACCCGAATAAAAAGGTGAGAGACTAAAAGCCATAGCTTATTATACATGGTACAAACCACGTATAATTATTGGACGGAGCAGCTGCATGTGAGCAGCTAGATAAGGCTCCCAATTTATTGTATGGGCATTATGTCCATACAATAATATGTATATATACATGCATATAATGCATGTATAGGAGGTACAATAAACAATTTCTTCTTCTCTAGAAATTGAAGCTAAGGTTTTCCATTTCAACTCTTAATCTTTGTTCTCCCAAATACTAATAACTTCCATCTCTAGTCGCTTTAGTTCATGGCTAGTGCGATTTCCTCCCTAACGGGTGTAGGAAATTGCCGATCAGTAATACATGGTACCGGTTGATATTCTTCCATTGTGTTCATCGATGTGGATTCTGCGCTTTAAGAGGTAACCCGATATCCCGTATTTTTTTTGATATATTCAAGTATTATTTCCAACAATAATAAATTAACAAAGAAACTTGCACTTTTTTCTTTATTTTTCATTTTTTTACCAAAATTAATATACTAAAAAAACAAAAAAAAACCAAGAACGAGTCAGGCTCTCAGACCATGTTGGAAAATATAAAGGACTATATTTTAACTAACACTCGATTAAACCATAGAACCCATAAATTCACAATCAGAGCTTTACACACACACACAAACACATACATGTATATACTTTGATTTTATAAATGCAAATATCAACTCTTTATATAGAGTTTCAAGACACATTATACAAACTGAAACCATAAATACAAATATTAATTTTGCATTTTTTTCTTTCTTTTTCATTTTTTTATCAAAACCAATATACTAAAAAAACATGAAAAAAATTACCCAGAACGAGTCAAGCTCTGAGACAATGTTGGAAAATGTAAAGGGCTACATTTTGACTAACTCTTGATTAAACCATAAAACTTGTAAAATCACAATCAAAGCTTTATTTAAGAGTAGCGCGCGCGCGCACACACACACATACTTTGATTTTTATAAATGCAAATATCAACTCTTTATATAGAGTTTGAAGACACATTATAAAAACCAAAACCATAAGTACAAATATTAATTTTTTGTTTACAACCTGGAAAACTTATTTATGAAATGTAACTATTATCTATTTCGAAACCCATGTCTTTAGTTTCATTTACATGTTTGTTTGCTTTTCTTCTCTTATCACTTTGTAATTTATTTCCTTTTAAAATTTAAGTTTATTTAACAGCCACCTCCACAGAGAGCTTAATTGGTGCAAAATTATTGTTTTTTCTTGTATGAGAAGAATCATATGCCACCATAGTGGCATAGGATCATGAATATAGGTTAGATTCCTGGAACAAAGGGCGGGGCTGCAACTAATTCTTTTCCTAGATTGGTTTTCAGATGGTCGGCAAAATCGAGTGGAAGTATTTAGCCTTGAAAGCTTGGAGGTGGACATTACCAATCACAATAATATTTAGTCTTGAGAGAGCTTGTTAGATGTTGCCATTTGGTTCCTACTTACAAGCTGCCATATTTTTTCTATTATTTCAATTAACCTTCTTGGTTATTCAAGTCCTATTTTACAGCTTTAGACTTGGTAAAAAGTTACTGTTAGTGGCTTAAATTAGTTGCTAAATTTCAGGATATGTCTATTGATTATCTTGTATTTAAATTCACTTGCAACGATGAAATTGAATAATTACTTTTTCCACAACATAAGTTTCTTTTCTACTTTTTTTTCAACAAATTGTTATATTTCTTATATTAGTATGCTTAATGTCCATATCATGCTACAATAGTGGTATCAGAGCAATCTTCTCATGGGACTTGTATACTTCAGCCGAAGAAATTATAACACAAATAGAAGTGCGCCATGACGATGCAACAAGAGTATAAAGATATAACAAGAGGATGAGCTTTTCGTTCGAAGCTCAGGCCGCATAACCATGACCAATGCCCATGACCAATAACCAATGCCCATAACCATGCCTATGACCCATATCTAATACATAAATCAATAACCCATATCCATATCCCAAAAATATGCATGATTCTGAATAAATTTAAAGCTTCAAAGCCAAGGAGGAGTTTTTTTAACTACTCACCATGCGCATAACCATAACAATGCCATAACCATAACCATATCCATATCCATGCCCATGATCATAACCATATTCATAATTATATTTCTAAATAAAATTTCATTCAGGCTAAGTTTGATATTTGTCACCCAAATGCCAAGGAGGAGTGTTAGATGTTGCCATTTGGTTCCTACTTACAAGCTGCCATATTTTTTCTATTATTTCAATTAATCTTCTTGGTTATTCAAGTCCTAGTTTACAGCATTAGACTTCGTAAAAAGTTACTGTTAGTGGCTTAAATTAGTTGCTGAATTTTAGGATATTTCTGCTGATTATCTCGTATTTAAATTCACTTGCAACAATGAAATTGAATAATTACTTTTTCCATAGCACAAGTTTCTTTTCTACTTTTTTTCATCAGATTGTTATATTTCTTATAATAGTATGCTCAATATCCATATCATGCTACATCAGGGCTTCATTCATCGAACCATGTAGCGTGAAAAATCCAAAGTTTAGTTTCTTCTTATTCCTTTTCCTAGCAACATATGTTTTTCCAAATATGCGATACTTTGCAAAAACTAATTGCATGGCAGCCGAGTTATGGGAGTTAGGAAAGTTTTCAAGCTAGATTTTCTACACCAGTATCTGATGTTGAGAGGATGAAAAGCTAGGGTTCTTGGGATAAGTGGTAAGGAGGGGTAGGACGATGGCTAGGGCGATGGTGGTGGCTGCTGGGAAACATGGCGGTTAGAGTTTTTGCTCTTTTTTTTACAATAATTCTTTACTTAAAAAAATCATATACTCTATTTGGGACGTTTACTTTCAATTCAATGCCCATCTTGATAAGAAGTAGACAAAAGTATGTGGAGGTAGACTTATTTTGTCCTATCTACGAAGATTGTCACAAAGGTGCATTTCATGCTTTATTGGGTTGGTGTGAGTACGAAATTTTACTCGCAAGATCATGCCTGACATTTTAAGAGCCCCAGGCAAAATTAGAAATATGGGCCCATTTTAGTAAATTTTTAATATAAAAATCATATATATGTATATATACACTCACACACGCACTTTCTTTTCTAGTTGAGAGTTTAAAAGCAAAGGAAATATAAATGAAAGCAAGTAACTTAAAAGAATATATACCCCTTGTTGAGCAAGAATGTAACAGTATTGATTTAAAACATCCAGCCTCTTCATCTTTCGAAGCTCCGAGAATGCCCTAAGCATCACTTATTTCAGAGGAAAACCAAGCAATTGATTCATTAAAAAAGGAAAGATATATTGAAATAAACTAACAGCATAAAAAAACCTAGCCATGCCCTGATACCCCAGCCCTCCCATCACCAGCGATCACCGCTGCCGCCACTCATTCTCCCATGACCACCATCGTCACCACCCCTCCCTAAACAACCAAACCTTACCTGCTTTTTGCACCACTGATCAAAACCTTCAAAAAAACTTTATTCAGACCTAGGTCCCAAAATCTATTTTGAGAACTACCCAAACTCTCACCTGGATGCAGCTGCTATGAAGGTAGTATTTCTCAAATATGGTGTCACTGGAAGTGTTTATACGGTACAAAAATGCAATGCAAAAAACCTAAACTTTGGTTTCCTCACCATTGATGGATCTCTCCCCTTGCACGAGGTTCTATATCGTATAAACTCAGTGATTATTGGGTCTGTTCATCTTCGAGCATATAAGTCCAGGTTGTCTAATCCGATTGGTTCTGCTAAGAAACAGCAAAGGCCACTGACCCCAATTATACCAAATCGGAAAAGAGAATTAAGGGATTCCCTGAGAGATAACAGAAGTTTTGCGGATGTGGTAGCTCCAAACCTTAAACCGCTAGAGGTGTCTATTGATAATAATATTGAGAAGGCACAGTGGATAACATATTCTTGCGTAGCAAAGGTTTCTAACTTAACACATATACCTGTCCTTTATGATATGGTTTGAACTAGGAATTTTGCAATTAAATCAATGGCTCTAGCTGGTGGTCATTTTATTGTTCTCTCTTTTTTCCATGATGCTTTGAATGGGTTTATTGAAAGTGATTGGTTGCCGTTACAAGATATATTTTCTGAAGTTTTGAGGTTTCTTATTGACTTTACCCCATCCAAAATCCTGGTATTTATGGATTTCTTGGGAATACCACCTGCAACTTTTTCTGAAAAGCTTATATGCCATCTAGCTTCTTTACTCGGAAAGCTAGTTTCTCTTGAATTTAACTTTGACAGCTCCGATCGCTTAGATGTGGTCACATGTATCATCTCAGTCCCCATTGGTATGATGACCAAAGATTAATCTATCTTTTGGTGACATTGTCATATTGATTCTTGCAAAATTCAGACAATTAGTTGCTTGCAAAAATTGTCCTAAGTACGATTCATCAAGTGCAGGTAGCTTAAAATCTGACTCAGATTCAGCAGGTCAAGCTAAACAATTATATTGTTTAAGGATTGTTACAGTTCATCAGTGTCACACGATGTAATAGGCAGCCCTGAATCTAGTCAGAATGTCTCCCAACCGAACTCGTAGCAATCTTAACCCCAAATTGCTCGGTTATCTTCCTCGGTTATGGCAGAAACATAGTAAACTTCTTCTTTCTCCGAGCTAGATATAGCCAACAGGAATAGATAAATTTTATTATCACAATCCAGGAATCTGAATGAGACTTTATAAACGTGGGATGATGGTTTCAACCTTGGCCTATTCAAAGAGAAGTCCAAGTCCATAATTTGAGAGGATATTGAGTCTCATATTGCAAGTTGATTGTTGACTTTGTATCTCGAGGCTTATTTTTTTCCACGTTTCTATCTTTTGTATGTTGGAATTGTCGAGGTGGTATGGGTAACTCGGTAAAGTAAGTTTTTATTCGTTCTTTGATTCGTAAGTATAATCTTTGATTCTTCATTTTTTTGGAAACTAAAGTTGCAGTGGTCTCAAAATTTTTTGGTCCGTAAATTCTAGGGTCATAATAATTTCAGCTCAGGGTGCATTGCTTCCACAGGATTGTCAGGGAGCATGCTTATTTCGTGGAATTCGGTGCTTATTCAGGGGACAGTAATTGCATCTTCAAACCAATGGATAATTGTTCATCTTATTTCCAATAGCTTTGATATTCATATTGTGGGTGTGTATGGGTCTACAAAATGGTCTGAAAGGGTCCAAATGTATCCGGAGCTTAGTTCTATCATTTACCAGTTGTATAATGTTGTGATTTGTGCTGATTTTAATGATGTTTTACACCCCTCCGAGCGTTCAAAGGTGTTGTCCAATCCTTCTAGCATAGGCTTTCAAGACTTTATTAATGACTGCGAACTCATGGACATTCCATTGAATGGTTGGGACTATACTTGGAGTAACAGCCAATAATTTTCACGGATCGATAGAATGTTTACTTCTTGTACAATCCAAGATCGTTGGCCTTCACTCTCTATCTCTACTATTGATTCTACTCTCTCAGATCATTTCCATATTCTATTTCAGTCGCATGCTAGATCCAATTTTGGGCCTAAACCTTTTCAATCACTTAATTGTTGGTGGGATAACCGGGACTTTCTACAGTTTGTGAGGACTAAATGGGTTTTCATTTATTCATCTTATGTACCAAGAGACATTGCTTTCAAACTTCGTATGTTGAGGAATGTAATCAATTCGTGGCACCTTGAACATTTTGGGAACTTAGAACTGAGAATTAATGAGCTTGGAATGAGAATTTTGGGTTTAACATCAAGCATGGCAGCCCGACCATTGTCTGATTTAAATATTTCAGATTTTCGTGCGGCTCAGAGTTCATTGATTTAGCTTAGGGGAAGCATGGAAAAAATTCGACATTAACATTCTCGAGTAACTTGGACTCTCTTATGTGACAATAACGCTTCATTCTTTTATAGGACGGCCTCTGCAAAATATAGAAATAACAGAATCACTACTCTCAAGATAGATGGGAATTTCGTTCATGAGGCTGACGTCATTAAATCGGCCACTAATGCCTACTATGGTCAATTATTCTCTGCTGCCCCATCTATTCCTATATCACTCAGGAAATTGAACTTCAATAAAGTCTCGAATACTGAGAATTTGTAGCTTGTTTCCCCTTTCTCTGAAGAAGGAGTATTGTCTGCAATTTTGGCTTGTAATGAAAATAAGGCCCCAGGTCCTGATGGTTTCAATTTTTTCTTTTATAAGTGTGGTTGGGAGTTCATGAAATCTAAAATTATGGAGATCTTTAATTGTTTCTACAAGTCCTCATATCTACCCAATTCGATAGAAACTTCATTTACTATTCTAATTCCAAAGGTTGCAGGTTCTTGTTTGTTAAGTAATTATAGGCCGATTGCACTGATACAAGGAATATATAAGATTGTTTCATAGGTTCTTTCCTCTCCTCTTCAACGATCCTTACCAAAATAGTCTCGGGGAACCAATTTGCTTTTGTCAAGGATCAAAGCATCCATGAATGTTCATTCTTAGCCTCTGAGATGATTCGTTCTATCCATCTTAGAAGGTGTTCCTGTATGATTCTGAAGTTAGATTTCCAAAAAGCTTTTGATAGTATTTCATGGACTTATACTGATACGGTTCTACATAAGATGGGTTTCATAAAAAGTGGTTTTCATGGATAGCGGGTTGCAGGAGGGATTCGATAACTTCCATTTTGATAAACGGCTCACCTAGTAATCCTATTCGTCTCTCTAAAGGGGTCAAGCAAGGGGATCTGATCTGCCCTTTTCTTTTCATGTTGGCTATTGAGGGGTTGAAATAGCTTATGGATACTAGCATCAGAGAGGGAATTTTACCCGGTTTCAAGCTTGAGGACTCACTATCGGATATCTCCCTTCTCCAATTTGCGGATGATACTATTTGTTTCTTGCCACTGGAAGAATGATTGATTTCAAACTTAATTAGAGTACTGCATTGTTTGAGTTAATTTCTGGTCTCCGAATCAATTATCATAAGAGCTCTTTGTTAGGAATTAATATTGAAGATTCATTGCTTTGCTCATATGCTTCTTGAGTTGGTTATCGATTAGAAAAATTTCCAATTCAATATCTTGGAGCCCCACTCCATTATAAATGATTAAATGTCAATAGTTGGGATCCGTTGGTGGCAAAATTCAAGACTCTCTTGGCAAGTTGGAAGGGACAGTGCCTATCGTATGCTGGACGTGAAGTTCTTATAAAATCGGTTCTTTCATCATGATTGATATATCTATTATCTCTTTATAAGCAGCCGAAATCAGTCAATTCATAGCTCATTTGCTTTAAGAGAAACTTTTTATGGTGAGGTGATTCAGAGAGTTCGGGTAGATGGAAGGTGAGTTGGAGCACTAATAATTTTCCTAAAAACCTCGGGGTCTATTCATTAGAGATTTTCATTTAGTCAATTGTAGCCTTCTCCTCAAATGGCTTTAGAGGCTGAAGTCATCTAACACGCACTCCCTATGGCTTTCTTACTGTGTTCAAAGGCATGGATTCAACACTTGGTGGGATGTGGTAAACTCGGATCAATCAAAATTATCTCCAATTTGGTCGAATGTGATTTCTTACTGCTTCAAAAATGATGGATTCTGGGATTTTTTAGAATAGATTGTCATATGAGGGTGGGAGACAGTACTGCCTCAACTTTTTAGCTGGATAATTGGTCTACAAACGAATCAATTAAATCGCTCTTTCCGGATCTCGATGGGTTATGCAACAACAAAAGAGCAACCATTAGAGAGGCATGTGACGCAATTTATGGTAGTTTGTTATTTGGGCCTCCATTTTAGCGAAGAAGGGTACAACTTACGGAGCAAACGCGACACACAGAGTTGAAACGATGGATTACATTAGCATGCCTAACTCTTTTCCCGACAAATTTAGGTAACGATTCTCTTGCCCAACCACTTTCGTTGCACTTCAGCTCGAATTCGGATCGAATTTAATGGGATATCAGGAAAAGGAAGTTATTCTCTACCTCGTCATTTTGTTATGGATACTATCAAACAAGTACTTGGACCCAACATAATTACGTGATTGAACTGATTTGGAAGACTCCGATGTTGCCAAGGATTCAGTTTTCTGGTTGTCTCCTTTTCCATAAACGAATTCCAACTGGAATCTTCCTCTATCATCGTGGCTGCCCGTTAGTTAATGATGCCACCTGTCCTTTTTGTATCGAAATTGAGAATTCAGATCATGCTCTATTACTTTGCCAACATAGTTGGGTAGTATGGTTCAATTTATTCGAATGGTTGGGCAATAGTGTAGCTATTCCATCAAATAGCTTGGGGCAGTGGAAGGAAAGAAACAAGTTCATTTTTGAAGTCACTCAGTCATTGGATGATTTATTTCTAGCTAGTATTCATTCATGTTGGTCTTTTTTCAATTCTAGAAAGGAATCAGTATCGATAGCGGTGTCGGACCTTTTTATTCCTTCGAGCATCATCCTTTGTAATTGATTGTACATTTTCACACACTTAATTTAGAATGGGGTGAGGGTTTTTTAGAGTAGGTTTGTGCCTAGGCTATGCACCTCGCTAGCCTAGGAACCCCTACTCAGGAACCCCTACTCTTTTTCCCTCACTCACATCTTTTCAAAAAAAATAAACATAAAATATAAAATATTTTAACTTTTTTTGTTCTTTTAACTTCATATTTAAACTCTAAAAATTTCTTAAAGTTTATATATATATATATATATATATATATATAGTTAAAAATTATGGGCCCTTTTGTCATAAGCCTTAGGTCATCGCACCTTTAGTCTACGGTTAGGGTCGGCCTTATTTGCTCGATCTCGATGATAAGATCTATATGAGTATTTTTTATTTAAATTTCTTTAGGTATCAGTCTAAGAAGCTAAATTTGATTTAAGGAGCCTTGAATCAACCAAAATTGATATAAGACAATAACTTAATAATCCCCTGCCCCAATTATGTTAAGTTAGTAATTAGTAGACATAATTTAAAATAAGATAATAAAGAACTAAAAAAAGAAAAAGAAGGAAGGGAAGACGTGTCATGCTTACATAGGGCACAAATCAAATAAGAGAAGGATATGAATTTTATATCTAACTTTAGAGTAAAATTAATTTAGAGAGTTCTAATTGGCATTTTAAGAGTGGGATAAGTTAATAAAAAAAAGGAAAGAAAGGAGAAGGTCTCGGTCAAAACAGCAAAAGTAGAAAAGATTGAAGGCTCGTGAAAGTTTAAGGCTAAGTTGTTTTTAATTTTTTAAGAGCTGAAATGAACTGAATTGTAATGGATTGAATTAAATGAGTTGAATTGAACTTAATTTTATATAAATTTATAATTACATATAACTGAATTGAACTGCAGTAAACTGAACTTAACTTAATTGTACTAAAATAATTTAAACTGAACTGAAGTAATATAAATTTTAGTCCAAAAGAGTAGACCTTAAGGCTCTACCAAATATAGAATAAAGTTAATGCATCCCAGCCATATATTTCAAAATGCATGGCCGTGCTCTTTTAAATAAAAATAATTAACTATATTTTGAAAAACCCATTTGAAAATTGATGGTCATGGTTAGAAAAAAGGACAAAAATGAAAAAGGGCTTGAGTTCATACAATCGATCAATCCAATCACAACAAAACAAAGTTGTCCCCTTTTTAGTTTTCCTATATAGTCTAACCTTTTCCACCTGTCTGTTCTTTGCCATCATCTTCTTAACCATTTGTCACAAATACACCAAAATTCGTTCACAAATAGAGAGATAAAGTAAAACCTATAGAGAGAGAAAGAGTCTTTCAAAAACTCAAAATGTGAATGATACCTCTAGCCAAATACTGCTGGAGATCGGAAACATGGATTATTTTTTGTTGAATTAATGTGCGATCCATTGAATTTGTGCTATTAAAATTATGTGTAAAAAATTAACATTTTGTGATGAAAATTTAATTTTAATGGAGATCTCTATAGGTCTCAGGAATTTACTGAAGGAACGAGAACTTCTGCCTTATTGCCGAAAAATGATGGAAAAAGTGCAGTCTTCACTGAAGATCTCCATGTTTTATAAGATATTGTCGAAAAGAAAAAAACTCTTGCTATTTCGGGAAGAAGACTGAAAATGATGGGAAAACTCCCTACAAAAATTAGTAATCAAGTGCAAAGTGTAAGTTGAGAGTGATTGATGTGACGTGTGGTACAAAGTGGGTGAAAAAGTAGACTTTTGATTCCTTTTTATAATTCCAGTTTTGCCCCTTTCTAGAAGGCTTTTAGCCAGTTGGATTATTTTAGTAATTCTTAAGCTAAAATATCTAGATATTTTCCATGGTTTTGAAACCCAGACAGGACTGGCCGGTGAGGTCGAGTTCGACTAAAACCCGTGCCTAGTCCGGTCCGATTTTATTAGACTCTTGACATAGTCAAGAATCGGTCAATGACCGGTTGAATCGACTGGTTCGATCGGAAATCAACCAATCCAATCGGTGACCGGTTTCTAGTTCACGTAAATTATTTTTTTAAATTGTAGTTGGTGAGAATTGAACAAAAAAACCTCTAATATGTATTTCAATACATGCTCTATCAACCGAGCTACCACACACAAGTTGTAATATCTTCTCCTTATATACTTTTATATTATATATTGTTAATTTTTAAATTGTTTTAATGATATTTTATTGTAAAAAAACCGCAATAAATATTTTTTTATTTCAAATACTACACATTTTATTATATTTGAAATATTTCTTTCAATTACAATTTTGAATATTTTTCATAACAAAATAACATGTAAATTTTTTATATAACATTACTTTAAGTTTCATGTTTAAACTTATATTAAATGGATATATAATTTTTTTATTTTACATATATTTTGTATAAATTTTAATTCTTTTAATGCGTAATTTTTATGTATAATAAATTAAATTTATTAACTTTTTTAATCCAATCTATATAATATAGAATTCAGTTTGCATTCTTTCACTATATTATATTAGTTATTATCTTGTATTTTATTTTTATTTGAAATATAACTTTGAATTATATAATATTTTATTTCACATCATTAATTGTCATAGGAGTATAACTTATATTACATGTTTAATATTATATTATATAAAATATTTAGTATTTTTACATGTTTTAAGAAAATCTGGTTCGAGCACTGATTTAATTCGGTTGAACCTTAAATCCATGAACCACTTCCTACACTGGTTTAGTGGCCGGTTTGGGTTTGAAAACTATGATATTTTCTATTAAGTTGTAATATTTTATTGTTAGATATTTCATCTCACTTCTTTGGATTGGGGCCTACATATTTTCTTTCTTCCCCATTGGAGAGGAAATTACAAATTCTGTAAATATTTCCTCCATTAAAGAAAGTTTTAGTTTCTTCATTTTTCATGAGCGAGTAGTCTTCTTCCGTGCAAGTCTGTCTAGGCAAGCAGTCGCAGGAGATCTCATGAATAGCAGTGTAATGTATCTCTTCTTTTAAGCTTTATGTTTCTTGTTGTGTTTGAGTGCTTAATCCGTATGGATGATGGCCTAATTCATCTTTAGTTATATTACTGATATCTAGCGGAGATGTAATGTAGCAGAACACAAACACAGAGATATGGTGCATGAGTCCTAGAGGAGATTGGACATATGCCTAGGGTTTTAGATTTATCTAAATGCTTGACTATACCTAATACAAGTTATTGTTAGCATATGATGGACTTAATGGCAAAGTAAGTTAACATAGCTTACTATTCAAGATGGCCGAGAGGAATGCTTGATGACCTTGGTTGAAATAATTAGGAGATTTACATATTGCTTGATGTTTTGATGTGTTATGCTTGTTGTTGGAGAACACATTGACTGTTGAAATAGGTTGATAAGCCTGGGCCTTTTATTATTGTTTAATTATCTTCACATTTCTATTTTTTTATTTTATGTTCTTTATTACTGTTATAATAAGATCTCCACCCCTAAAATACAGAAGAACCTTTAGCCCATTTACAAGAGAGAATTCTAGGCTTTTTAGATGCTCCTTATGGATATGACACTTGTCTTGCCACTATACACATATTTGATCCTAGTGAACTTGCTAGGCATCCAATTCTAGTACAATAAGTTTTTTTGTCGTTGCCGTGGAGCGTCGCTAAGTAGCTTTAGAATTTTACTGTAAATAGGTGCTTTTCACCCTTTTTTATATTTGTGAGTACTTCAAGAACAAGTTATCTACAAAGACCCCTTCGAAAAATGGAGCAACGAATGCTACATGCTAGAAATCTGGATGGAGCAGATATTTATTCAAATCCCAACCTGGAGAAATTCATAAGTACAGGAGAGGAAAAGTATGAGATTAACGCTCATGTTAGGACGAGAACTCTTCAGACTTATTTGAAACCTTACTTAGTGGGAAACTCGTAGTGTAATGTGATAACTCAAGAAAGGGATGATACGTTCGAGGAAAACCCTCCATGATTCACATGTACCCCAACGCTCACGAACAAGTACCAAGAACTTCAAAATTACAAGCTATAAAAGAGCTCTTTAGCAAAGTTGACACCATTTTGCAACATCTCACTAAAAATAACTTGTCTGCAACCACAAGTTATTGGCCTAGTTATTGTGATCATAGAAGCTCAAAATGTGATGTGGTTCTCGAGCAATTCAATTTCATCCAACAAAACCAAAGAGGAGGAGATTTTTTCTCCAATAATTACAATCCAGGATGGAGATCTCATTCCATTCCTTTCTCGAGATCTCCTCTACAACAACCTCAAATTCAATAACAAAGCTATTTCAACAACCTTAACACAACCAATGCAATCAATAGGAAGGACTTTTGCATTTTGCTAAAAACTCAAAACTTGAAGAGATGAGAGAGATTATGAACCAATATATGAAACAAAACCAAGCTCATAGAAAGATCTTGGAAACTCAAATTAGAACTAAAAGAAAGGAAAGAAAAATAAATAAACAAAAGAAAAATAAAAGTAAATGTTTGATAGGTCATCTCACACTGAATGGTCTATGGAAAAACTAGAACTCAATTAAAAAAAACCATTATTTTGCGCTTATTTTATTTTCAAACATCATTTGTATTTCGCCACTTCACAGCTGGGATCCTTTGAACCAGGTTCCCCCCTATAGAGTCGCACGATGGCAAACGCAAAGTGCTAATCTCAACCAACCAGCCTTGGTAATACTTGTTACTATAAATTGGGTTAGTTTCATCCTAATCATAAACTCCGAGTGTTCAATGGTTACCCCACTTGTCCATATGGTGCTCTAACCATTCCTGTTGTAATTTGTCATCATGAGGACAACACGAGTCAATAAGCAACATCATTCAGTACTTTCAGTATAGAAAAGGAAAGTTTGGACAGTTATGAAGTAAAGCAGCAATATTTGTGTAAGTAGTATTAGTGTTTGTACAAAAGTAAGCCACTTAGGGCTGAAAATATCCAAAAAGAAAGTAGGAAAAGGCCTAGTCTAAGCTGCCGAAGGATCCTAATCCTGAGGTAAGCCCTGGTCTGGTCTTGAGCATTAGAGAATATATCCGATACATCAAACATCATTTGCTCATCCGCCTTAGTAGCACCCTCAATAACAATAGCACCAGTTGCCTCGGTAGTAGTGGCAGGAGCAGTCAATTCAGTACTCTCAACCTAGACCCCAGTTAGATCCTTAATTTGCTGCCTGACCAACTCCGCTCCCAATTGGTCCTCCACCTCATCCTTAGCAGGATCATCCACTCGCTCCTCTACCTATTTTTCAGCCTCATCCTCCTCTACTCTAGCTACTTGGGCCACAATAGGCACCATATGATACATCCAGCCGTTATCCTCCAACAAAGAGTCATGCTACTCCAGTGATCCCCTGCTCTTTGTCAATCGAGTTAGCTATCCTCGGAACACCTCAGCCTCCACTCTCGCCCGAGCAGCCTTTGCTCTTGCCCTCTCTAACTCCTTTAATGGCCTAACCTAGTTGGCCTCTATAATAGTCGCTCATAACTGCTGCTCCAAAAACCTCGCCCGATCCTCGAAAGAGTCCATATCCTGGGTGGATCTATCACGCTCCATGGTCAGAAGAGTTTGCAAGAAAATCAAGGATCAATATACAAATGTAAATATCATGGCATGCATCATGCATAGTTTGTTAAATTTTATGGGTTACTAAAACTTACCGAAGCTAGAGCATCCTATGCCAGCAGCAACTCCCTAACAGAGCAGAAGCCCCTCGTAATCCTCTCTACCTCAGCCACAGTCACCTGAAAAGAAAATCACATCAATTCAAACTAGACATTTCAGGAAGTTATTGTAAAATAAAGTTTTAGAATTGATAATTCCTTACGTGTGTGGTTCTAGAAGGAGCGAAGTGAATGGTGTGGACTAACTCCTCGAGCTCCCTAACAGCTTTCTTCCCTGAATGATAGAGGAGTTGGAAGGAAGTGTCTAGGTCCATTCAGAGGAGCCCCTCTCATACCTCCCTAGAAGCACTAAACCACTTCGTCGATAGCTCAAGGTCAGCAGGGCCAGTAGCAGCAGGCCTCTTCCACTTATGAACGGAAGGCTACAACAAAATTCATACCAACTCAGTTTCTCACAAAATTTTAGAAAATGATAAAGGAATTCACAATCTAAGTTCAAAGGAATACTTGAGAAGATGAGCTAGCAGGCCTAACTGGGCCATTAGTCCCTCAGACTATGAACGGACCAATATCGTCGAGATGGATCCTCTCATAGGGAGGGAGGAGTGAGGACTCAATGAACTCTATATAAGAGCCATTGATCGGCTCCACCCAGGCACCCTCGTTCAATAGATATGTATCCAGGTCTGCCTCAGTCATCAGATGAAGCTAGTAGACCCTGACAAGAATAGAGGGGAATCGGCCTCTCCACCACCACGCTCGTCCGCTAGTCAAGAACTCACTCACTAAAGTACCACTCAAAGAAAAGTGGTGACTCTAGTATGAATCGGGGGTCATCTATGCCCTCCCTCATCTTTGTAACATCATCATGGATGACCATCCTCTCCCATGGGTCTCGAATGACCTGCAAAAAGCCAATGCACTATAAACACTCTAACTTTGTAAATACAGTTTCCTACTAACAAGTTGTTGAAATGAAATGCAAAGGTTTGAAGACATGGAAGCTTACCCGATCGAAGTACAACTAGAGAAGAAACTCTAGCTTCTGCTGCTAGGGCCCCATCCATCGAGCGATGTTGTGAGGAGTCTCGGTCTATCTAGATAGACCCAATCTAGGAATGAATTGGTGCTCAAAGACTCAAATCTATAAAAACATGTCGAAGTCAGACGCCAAATAGTTCAAATAAAGAATTAAAGCACAAAAGAGGATTCAAGAATTACCAATAGGAGTAGGTGGTTGAGCTTGAGCTCAGCTTACTGGCCTTGGACCCTTACGTCCAATACATAATACAACTACGCCAGGATGGCCCGACACCAGTTCTTGCCTGGCATAGCAGCAAGATCCTCTAAAGTTGAGAGAAAGCCATAGTTGAGGCTGCTCAAATACACTGGGAAGAGGACGATGGAGAGGAAGGTCAGCTCGAAAGACTGGGCGTACTAGCCCCTCCTCCCCTCAATAATAGGGCTTGGCTACCCGATCTAATAGCTATACAGCTCCCCATACTTAAGCTTTTCCTTCCCCCCAGGATGAAGCCCAAATAACTGCTCCATATAGGCCTTCACCTCAGGCCGGGAGTGCCATCGATTGAAATAAACATTGAAATGGAGGATGTCTCCTTCCCAGCTCAGTCCTGTGAGTGCGCACATATCCGAGGGAGTGATGGTGACCTCCCCGATTGGCAGGTGGAATGTATGGGTCATATCCAATGACCTCTCAGTGAAAGAAGATATAGCAGCAGGGGCAAGGATCTTTGGTGCCTCCGGAATGGCCCGAACAATGTCAGAAAAACCTGAGCGAGTCAATGCGAGCTAGCAATTCGGCGTCCCCCATGGTGCAGATCTCCTCGTACCACTTCCTATAGAAGCTCAGAGCTCCCATAGTCTTTATACGGGAACTGCAAAGACAAAACAACAGTTCAACAGGGTTAAACTATAGTGAATAAGTCAAAAACCAGAAAAGAACTGTAGAATTAGGAGAAGTGGACACTCAATCTAGGATTGAGGTACTCGTACGGGTGCCCTAGACTGTGCGGGTGCTGCAAGTGCACCTGTGGGAAGAATGGTACCCGTACGGGTCATCCCTGCCCATACGGGTCCCCTAAAAATATTTTGCTTGCCAAAAATTACCAGATAGCCAAAATTTGTCCAAATCCAATCAAAACTCAATCCAAACTGTCCTAAAAAGCATCCTAGACTAAATTTTCATGCATTAAGCTCAGTTCAAGGCTCTAAAACACCCTAAATTCATGCAAAATTGAAGAAATTCGAGAAATCACGAATTTAGAAAAAAATGGAAAATTGAGATGCTTGCTTGAAATTTGAATGTGCAGGTTGAGGAAGAGGGGATCAATGGAAATTTTGAGGTAGGAGTGAGTCCGAGGAATGAGTTTCGAGCCTAAAAAGTGTACCTCACTAAAATCGGGCATTCTCGAAACTCCAAACTACCCACCTTTGGCAATTCTTCAAGTTTAAGATGGAAACGGCTGCCATCAGGAATTTTCTTATACATTTTTGAAGTCAAAAGGTGAAAAATCACCAAAGTTTGTAGGAAATGGGGAATGTTTGGTAAAGAGGGAATGGGAAGAGTCTGCCATTTTTAAAGTTAACCCCTGACACCACCCATACAGGTCCATTGTAGGCGTATAGGTCCTCCCTTAGCACAACCCCACCCATACGGGGTCCCCCTCGCCTGTACGGGTCCTAACTTAAGGACCATAACAAATTTTTCTAAAGGAACCCTTTCAAGCAGCAAGGGCACATCAAATACAAACTTAGGGCCGACCACACCCCTCTTAAACTCCACAATTTTAGTTAATTAGGGGCACAACCCCTAGCTCACCTTGATCTTTGACTGTAGGGGAAAACAATTTTGTTTGCACAAAATCAATCAAGAATCGAGGTAAGGCATGTCAAAATAGTTACTAACATGGATAATTTTCTTGTGTAGGTTCATTCAAGGGAAAGATATCCCTAGCAGACAAATCATCTAAGAGGACGCCTCCCCTGTAAGGAAGTCAACCAAAGGACATCCCCCCGTTTCCCCTGCAATGGAATCAGTCAAGGGGCTTCTCCCCCATATTCAAACATATTAAGGGCACCCACCTTAGGGACACACCCTAAGGGGCATTCTAGCTCAAAATAGTTGGTGAAACCTAACATATCTAAACCCAGTTTACAATTTACTCCGGGACCAATTCTTATCTACAGATCTTCATTCTTGATTGTACAGGAAAAAATTTTTGTTTACCACAAAGTCAATCAAGAGTCAATGTGTGTCATCTCAGGCAGTAACTAAGGCAATATTTTTTATTGTCTTTCAATAGGTTATTCCAAATCCCTAGTAGGAAAGTCAATCCGCCTTAAGAAAGGGATACGAAGTGAAGTCATTTGCCTTAAAAAAGGGATACACCACCATCAATAGGAGAAGTCATCCTTCTTAAGAAAAGGATACACCACCATATGAGGAGAAGTCATCTGCCTTAGGAAAGGTATACACCATCATTAAGAAATTCGATCCCCTTAAGAAAGGGATACAATAACATGAGTCTAAGGAAAGTCATCCACCTTAAGGAAGTGATATGCACATCAAAGGAAAGTCGTCTACCTCAGGAAAGGGCACCAAGGAGAGAAGTTCACCATAAGAAAGGAACTCACCCATATCATCACCTCAGGAATTCTAAACCCTCGCTCATATCGTGAGATCATATAGATTCGTATCTGTAGTGATCATGTTGGATATGATGCATGCCCTTAAGGAAATTAGGGCAATATATCTTAATTATGTAACAGTATGAATAATTTGTTTAAATTAATAAAGGCATTTGATCTTTTATTTATATCGATGTGTTTATAAATATATATTATGACTAGTTAAAATATATTCATTGATGTATGTATACAAAAGTCCTTGACGTATCATAGCATGGAGAAAGAGAAATTATAGTTAGACTATATTTGGTGAGACCTGCTTCATGTGCAATTATGATTATGTCTAAACTATCCGTAGTCATAGTTTCATCAAGAAAGGATACTGATAAAGCAGAAAGACTAGCATGTGGTCAAATTTCTTGGAAAGGGTCCAAGCAGTCTATCTCCTAAAGACTGAAGGTGGTGTCTTAAGTTAGACACATGGATATATTTGGGAGATATATTGGAGACAATAGTAAGATAATCACTTGGTATATATTGTTGAAAATGTTGGTGTGCCCTAGTTCCTAGACATTGGTTCTTACAGTATATACATACTAATGGTATCACATTATATAGGCAATAATCGACTGCATATATATCTTGTGCTATAATATGAGTAGAGTATCCATTGATTGATAATCATATATGTCCCAAGTGTATTTTAATCATGGGAATGAATAAAATGAAAAGCTTACAGTCTATGGGTGAATCCCATTGCCAACATATGGATAGACCCAAAGGATCGTGCACTTAGAACTACTAATCTGAGATTCCTTGTACATGCAATGTTACAAGACTAGATGAAGAATTGATTATTAATTAATTAACATGTCAAGCCAATGTAATTGAATAATCTATGTGACTCCAAGAAATTAATTTAGTTAATGACATAATATAATGTAGTTTATATTATTCATTAAAGTTAAATTAAGTTGATTAAATGTATTTGCATATGGTACTTATTTAATTAGGAATTAAATAAATTCATATGTTAAATAATTTAATTGAATAATTTAATTATAAAGTATTGCATACTAAAATAATTAATTAACTAAAGTTTAGTTAATTAAATTAGTTTGCAGTATAACAATTTATTTGATTAGATTATGACTTTTATTTTGTCTATGGGTTAATTTGTGAATTATGAAAGTTTGCAATTAACTTTGTTTAAGGAATTAAACTATGGGGTTTAATTATTAAGCTTAAAATTTATTGGGCTAAATTCATAATTAAATTAATCCTAACCCTAATGGACTAATTAGGCTACAAATAGAAAAACAAAAACAAAAATAAATCCTTATTCTTCTACTGACCAAAATGTGAGCAGCCACTTTTATGGGCAATATGTTTGCATCATTGGGAATATGGTACTTAGAGTTTTCTTAGTTGTTCTTCATCCATACGGCTAGCATCGGTCTCGATCGAGAGTAGTTCGTGCACGTGAGATTGGAGAGCTTCCACTTGCGAGCTTCATAGCATCCGTCTCTCAAGGAGACTTTACAAGAAAGTTTGTAATTGTTAAAATAAAATCATTTTGAAACTCTATCAACCGTTCTTGAAAGGATCCTTTTCCAAATTCGAGAAAATTTTGACCGGTAACTCCGCTCTCGCGGTTATTTTTTCGATCGTAATTCCCTTCATATATATCAATGTGTTAGTGTTTATCTTCATGCAATAAGCTTTGCGAATATCCTCATACTTGAAATGCTAGTTACCTTGTGTGGATCCATTGCTGTACTTTGGGTCATTCCTATACACTCATTAATTTAGGGTGTCACAGGTGATTACGGGTATAGTAATGACTACTCATTTTTAAGCTATATAGTCGGAAAGAATCCATCGCTCCGGATATATTAAGGAGTTGTACCTGGCCACTTGTGGAAGTGATGATTGGTATAAACTTCTAATCATAGTATGTATTCGATAGAAATAGTTTCTAGTCAAACACACTATGATATAAGGCAATATACTTCGGTAACAAGTTAATAACTGGGATAGCTTGGAGCAACCTCGCTATTAGTGGGTTAAAACTTTGACCGAACCCAGTAAATCAGATGGTACTAATATTAAAGAATGGAAGGAGTTTATCGTATTGGATACCTATTGCATAAAATCCAGATTAAGTCATAAGCACAAATGGCGTTCCGAGTAATGGGGGATGGTAGACCCTTGATAGAGGCATACTATAGTCGTTTAAGGTAATCCAATTCTACTAACGGTCTAGAACCTCGAGCCAATGGTTCCATTAGAACAAGGGTTGGTTAAGCCTTAACAGCTCAATACTTCGGGATCCTATAAGGGCACATACATTGGACCTTCATCGGACTGAGTAAAGAGTTAATAGATTTATTCTATTATGAAATTATAACATTTTAATAATTGGATTATTATTTGATTGGAATGAGAGTTTTTATTTATTAACCGGTAACTAATTCATTAGGGTCATTAAATAAAATATTAATCTATTAAGGAGAGCCAAAAATCGGATTGCCAAAGCGACAGTTGGACCCTATGCATATGGGCCCCGCAATACCAAAAGGATTTATACAGGAAAACCTACGAGGCCAAGCTAGCGGGGCAAGGCAGGCGATACTGCCTTGTGTGGCAAGATGACCCGGCTTGCTATGCAAGCCGGATCAGCGTGGAAAGCACGCGGATCCACTAGGATCCACGTGTTTCTCTAGGGCGGGATGGGTATTTTTCCATCCCACATTATTTAGGTGGAGCCTTTGCCCCACCTATAAATAGGGGCTCCTTTCTTCATTCAAACTCGCACCAATTCAAGTGGAACTTGAATAATTTAGTTTATAATTTTGGGTGGGAATTTTGGAGTGGTCTAGCAACTACTCAAGGTTCTTCGGTTCTTCCTCATTGGGAGGTTTTGGTTAGTGGGATTCGTGTGGATACCCACAGAGAATATCCTATACTTGGAGGCTTGTGTAACAAGGTTCTACTAAAGCACACTTCAACTGATAAGTCTTTTAATTTCTCTTTTAATTATTAAGTCTTTTTGTTTAAGTGTTTTTGAACTTAATAATTATGCTTAGGTTATAACGCATGCTTAATTTATTTATATTTAAATTATAACTTTGAGTTATAACATGTTTAATACAAAATATTATTGCTAGGATATAATTTAGAACTATGGTATGCCTAGTCTATGCATGCTAACCTAGGTAGAGAATTATTTAGTTAAGGCTTTATTTAATTTATATGTAACTAATAGGAGTTCCTGGGGATAGGGACAAAATTTTGAATTTCTGCCGTGCCTGTTATGGATGTTAAAATTGACTGTCAGTTTCCAATAGTGGTATCAGAGCCTGCCTATTTAGTGCATAATTAAAGTAAAAGCAAACTAAATTTATTTTCTAAATGAAATGATTTATTGTTTATTGAATTATTTGGAACAATATATATGAACTTGTATTTTCATTTCAAGGTTAGAAAATAGTTGTGAATTATTTTGAATAAGCTTGCTCAAATTACTTAATTTATTTAAGACTCAATAAATTATATACATTACAAAGGGTTATAAATGCTTTCAATTTACATGAATTGATTGAATGAAATTTATTAGTTCAAAAGGATCCATAGTCTTCAAGTTTGTGCCCGTATTTGTTCTGGTTAAGGATTGGACAATGTGTCTACTCACTTCAGGGGCACCTCTCCTACCTGGGAACCTATATCGGTGCAGCTCGAATTGACTTGGGAGATTAAAATGAACTAATTAATTTTTCGTATATAAGATGGTGCTTATATATGTTTCTATAACAAAGTAATAATTAAATTATTGAATAAAAGCTTAAAGGAAATACAATATAAATATAACAAATAAAAGTGTTAATTATTTTGCATATAATCTAGGTCGATGAAATAATTATAATTAAGAGCTTAAACCCCCCTAAGAACGGACCTTATAAATTAATTCTAAAATTCCCTTCATTAATATAAATTATTATAATTTTATCCATATGATAAAATCCTAGATTGGGTGAGACGTTTAACACCAATAAAATCCCAAAGCAAATATGTTAAGGCATGTTATAGTCTTCCTTACCCAAATTTATACTACGGTCCATTTGGATTATTAAAGTGTTGCGCAAAGCATTCACTCTAGTCCACATTGATTGGTTACAAAAATTAGGATAGGGTCTGCCTTAATCGTACTGGTGTAGTCCACCATAAAATTGGGGGCTAGCTTCAGAACTGAGACAAAATTCAATGAGATGAAAATATAAGAGCACACATCCCTTGGTAAAAGGGAACTTGAATATATTAGCAATTGCACACAATGCAAATGGAATGGAATTCTAACTATAACTTACTAATATGGCTTGACTCATAAAATTGGGGGTCGTATTAGACTAGTAATAGATGCTATCTACTAGGAAATTTAGCTAGGCTAAAATTCCTGAATTCAATAGAATAGGCTATTGTAAATTTCAAAGAAAATAGTAGGAAAAATGTATTTATTTAAAAGACCTTATAGTAAATACATGTACTTTACTAATATCTGAACAATTTTATTTTTTCTTATATCTTAGGTTGAAAATGACTTCCAACATTAATCTCTGTCTATTACTTGACACAAAATTGAATGGCTCAAACTTTTCTAATTGGTTCCGAGCTATGAGAATAACTCTCAAATCCGAGGGGATCGCCTATGTTGTAGATGAAATTTTTCATGTTGAACCTGATGTTGAGGATCTTGTGGAACATGAGGCCTGATTGAAGCATAGGAAAGATCGTGAGACTACATTATGCATAATGTTGGGGTCAATGAATCTTGAGCTTTAGAAATAACAAGAGAACATGACCTTAGAGGATATGCTTCTCCATCTTCAGGAGCTCTTTGTTAAGCTGGAAAGGATAGTGAGGTATGAGACCTCCAAACTCCTTTTCAGATCGAAGATGCAGCTGGAACTTCAGCCTCTCAACATGTATTAAAACTCTTAGGTTACCTTGAGAAGCTGAATCGATTGGGATTTGAAATGAATCATGATTTGAGCATTGACCTTTTGTTGATGTCCTTAATAGATAGTTACTCAGGCTTTGTGACTAACTATTACATGAACAAGATTAACTCTACTATTCCAGAGTTAATCGACATGCTAAAAATAGTAGAACCTCATATCAACAAAGATCAGAAATCACTACTATTGATCTAAAAGGACAAGGCTTCTAAGAAAAAGAAGCAGGCACTAGGTGCCAAAGAAAGAATCAGTAAGAAGAAAAAATAAAAGAAGACATCTAAGTATGTTTGCTTCCATCGCGGGAAACCAGGACTTTAGAAGAGGGATTGTAAAACTCCTGCTTTTAATCATTTGAAGAAGAAGCCGGCAGAGGCATCTACTTTAGGTATGTTTGTAATTGAAAACTATGCTACTTTTCCTTGTGGATCCACTTGGGTATTAGATATTCGTTGTGGTTCTCATATCTATACTTCTGCGCAGGGACTAAGGAATAGTAGAGGACTTGCAAAAGGGGAGATGGGCCTACATGTGGGAAATGGATTTTGAGTTGCTGCATAGCCGTAGCAAGCTATAATCTTATTTTGGCAAGTGGTTTAGTTTTGGTTTTGAATAATTGTTACTACATTTCGAATGTTACTAAGAATATTGTATCTGTTGCATGTTTAGCAGCAGAGGGATTTGAAATTTTATTTTTGAATAATAATTATCAGATACATTTGAATAATATTCTTTATGGTTATGAAATGTTGAAAAGTGGCATTTATATTCTTGATACTAAAAAAGGTTTTTAATATAAATAATGCGAAGAAAGTTAAATTAGATAATGAGAATTCCTTCTACTTATGGCATTGTCATTTAGGGCACATAAACAAAGATCGCTTGACCAAGTTGCCAAAGTAGGGAGACTTGGGCCTAATAGACGAAGAGTCTTATGGTGATTGTGAATCTTATTTAAAAGGAAACATAACGAAGTTGCCCTTTAAAGGAAAGGGTGAGAGACCCATGAGTACATTGGAGATTATACATACTGATGTGTGTGGTCCAATGAGTGTTCAAGCACTAGGAGGACACTCCTACTTCATAACCTTTATTGATGATTACTCACTATATGGTTATCTGTACTTAATGAAGCACAAGTCTGAAAGTTTTGAAAAGTTCAAAATATTTAGAACTGAAGTAGACAAACAACTTAAGAAAAGTATTAAAGCACTTCAATCTGAATTAGGTGGAAAATACTTTGTTGGTCTCTGTGTGAGTATTTGTAAGGTCAGCGGGGGGTGAATGGCCCTATTTCGTGAAATTTATAGACTTAGAAAAAGTCTTTGTGTAGCGTGTTTGATTTTGATCTAGAAGATGGGTTCGGATGATGAATATGATCCGGAGTATGGATTTGGATGATGCAATATGAGTGCAATAAAGTAAATGTGAAAGAAAATCAAACAGAAGTATTTTATACTGTTCGGCCCCGCCTACGTCCAATCCCTAGAATTTCCTTCTTCTGAGCTTATCTACTAGGGATTCCTTTTCAACTAGCAGGAATCAAGCCTTATAGATTTGTCTCTAGATGGTGACCCCTTCCTAAAGTAGGATATACCACTGGAAGGACCAACTCCTAGCTGAGTCCTCTTATCTTTAGTAGGATATACCACTTAGCCTTCTACCTTAAATCTAAGCTGAGTCCTATAGGGAGATCTCACTCAAAGCACCTACTTCAAGCTATATCCCAATCTCCCAACTCACCAGAGTTAGAGATTCTTACTCTTTTGGTTTATAACAATGGGTTGGTTTTTGGAGTTCCTCAAGTTTATAGTTTCACTTGGGAATCCTTACAAACAGATTTTGAATCAAGGGTTCTTGGAGGGATTATCTTAACTGATTGAATGTGTGTTGCTTTATCATTTGCTTTTGTAAGTCAATCAGTTGTTTTTTTCAATTTGGTAAAGAGCTCTTTTTATAGGCTTTGATCGTAAATGTAGCCGTTTGTGGTTAGTAAGCTTTCATTCAATCTTCAACCTTGATCAGGTTATGATGTGGAGCTTCCGGATTCATTGATTAGTCCATTAGACTATATTTTGATCCATTTGAATTCTTGGGATTGATGATAGAAAGTTGTCAGTGATTGTTTTATTTGTCATTTTGTGATACACTAACTTTCATACCAATTGTCATATACTGTGAGCTCCATGCGCGCCTTTATTGGTCTAGGAGAAAAAGTAGGCTGCTTTTCTCTGTCCGGTGTCAGAGCCTTTTGACTTTTCTTTGAATCATGCAAGCTGTCTTTTTGTCTTTGTCTTGGGAAAGTGATCTTTGACCTTTTAGACCAAAGAGGCAGAAGGAAAGGTATGTTTCAGTCTTTCCTTAGTTTTCAGATATAGGTCTTCCCGGATGTCTTTTGGACCTATATGCTCCAGATCTTTCTTCCGGAGATAGCTTCAATCAGTTCTTCCGAATGTAAGTCTTGGGGGATAGAAGTTTGTTTCCTTTCCAAACTTTGTCCGGATGATTTCCTCCATTGCTTACGTTTCTGA
Source organism: Euphorbia pulcherrima (assembly GCA_947683365.1). Lineage (NCBI taxonomy): Eukaryota > Viridiplantae > Streptophyta > Magnoliopsida > Malpighiales > Euphorbiaceae > Euphorbia > Euphorbia pulcherrima. Next base: position 30,776,326 of record CANTUS010000007.1, read on the forward strand.
TTTTGTCCAATAAGTGTTCTTAGCTTTGTCCGGATGCTTCCATTTGGATTTAAGAGAATTACTTACATTCATTTTTGTTTCTTTCAAACTTGATCTGGATGGATTTTAGATTTTATTATCCGAATCATTATTTTCCAACAATCTCCCCCATTTGATGGAAACAAAAACTTAAGACATTTAACTTTTAAGTTACTCCCCTATGATTTTAGTATCCAGGCTCCCCCATAATTTTATGACTTCTACTTCTAAGTTTGTTGTAGTACAATTATAGATTGTACTTTAGAAGCGTTTATTTTGACTAGTTAAGAATTTTTTCCTTTATATATACTTCTGCTGTTAACAATGGTTAACATCATGAAGTTCAGTGTTACAAGATACAGAAATACATATAAAGAGAATCTAGCTATTACAATTTTATCTAGCTAGCTTAACTATCTCTCTGGATGGACCACTCTTCCGGACTTGCAGTGTTTTTCCTTTCCCCCTTCCGTCTCCTTGCTGAATTTGATCTTCTTCCCCCCCCCCCCTTTTTGCTTCCATCAAGGGGGTCAATGACCATATAGGTACATTTATCCCAAGATTTCTACCAAGTAGAGGAGTAGACAGAGTAGTCTTTATTACCTATTGATCCTCCATCAATGATATGGTTTACTATAGGCGGAGTCAAGTAGTAAGGATGAAGGGACCTCCAGAGCTAATCATAGGATTGGGAGACTTGAGCAAGGATGCTCAGAATTTGCTCTTGGTCCTTGGGATCAAAGTAAGGGAACATTGCCTTTGTGAGTATAGTTAAACCTTTTTGGCTCATGAACCCTGAATCCCCTATAACTTGAACTAGATTGTGTAGGATAGGAATGAGCTGGCATTCTCGAGTATCCAGAGAAGAGGAGGGTCCGGAGATAGACAACTTATTTATTCTGGTTTGAAGAAGGGTGATTTCATTACTAAGCCCCTTCCAGATGTTATGGATAGACTCCGTCTGATCTTTAATTTCTTTAGAGATGATTTTCTTCCATTCAGTGATTACTTGCTCTACACCAGAATTTCTTGCTTACATCTCATCACCCATATCATCTAGGATTTTTTCTGTGAGCTTGGGGATAGTTTTATCGATGAAGTTTGCAAGCATTTCTTGAGTAACTTGTTAATCAGTCTCCATATTCAGTAGAGTCAGTTTTGAATCCCTATCCTCCATGAATTTTGACAAGTTTTCAATCTTGGTGTCAATGTAGTCCTTGAGTTCTATGGATAGGTTAGTGGTAGAGGAGGACATCCTTTCGAGCACTATTGTATAGTTATCAAAGGCCAAGGTATTGGCTTGACTAGCGTTGCGATTTAATTGAGAGGTGATTTCCTTTATCTCATTGAGGAGAGGCTTAATCTCAGAAAGGGAAGCTGCCACCAAAGCTCTTGGTGTTGGGAAGTTCATGACCTGTTGCTCAATTTTGAGGAGGCACTGCAACCTTTCTTTGATTTCACCTAAATCCTTTCGGACTTCTTGATTCAACTTTTGTCTGATCAACTCCTTCTCCACAGCTTTGAGATGGGTGCATATGGTCAGGAGGCTCTTCTTGATAAAACCCTCTTCATGACGCTCAAGAGTTACCTCCTAAAGGAGTTTGAGAGCGGCACTAAATTTGGATCCTTTGGAGTTTTCATCAGGGAGAGTCATTGATTTTGTGTGAGGAGGGAAGTGTGGGGAGGTTCCGGATGAGCTGGATTCATCTCCGGAGCTTGAACTGCTTCCGGAGGGGCTATCATCTTCTGAACTCGAGCCTCCAATTGCTCCTTTCTCTTCTCCACCCTTGCTCATTTCCCTTTCCTGTGGAGTAGCCTCACCCACAGGATCCACTTTAGAAGTGTGCCCTTTAGAGCTCAGACTATCTCCCTCCTTCGGAGCTGTTGCATCCGGGTTTGGCACTATGTCCTTAGCTACATTATGAGAGATTGTAACTAAGTTACACTTTTCATTATCAGATGAGAGATGAAGAAGATTAGGGGTTACCTCAGTTGTTTGTTATGTCTGATCCTCATCCCTTCTTTCTTCTTCCGGCCTTTCCTTCGGATGGTTGGAACTGTCCTCAACCACCCCTACAGTTGCCTCTTCAGGACTTTCTTTTTCTCCTTCAGGCATGTTGGTATTTTCCTCAATAGCCTTCTCTAATGCCTTTTCAGGACTTTCAAGATTAATGACTGTATTGCTGAATCCAAGTAGATTCTCCGAAAGTGATCCTATTCTTCCAGCAAATATGAATTCATATGCTTTTAGAATCTTTGATAGAGTTTCCATGTCCTTTGGATGAATAAGAATTAGAGGAAGTTGAGATGATTCACTAGGTAATTCGGTTGTTTTCACCTGATTTATTTCATTGTTTTCTTTGATAGCGGCCTGAATTTCAGCATATTGCTCATCATCTTATCCTACAAATTCTGTTGCGCCGGGAACGTTTTTCCTTTTGCTGGACTATGCTTTCTCTAAAGCGGCTCTCTCCCTATACTACCTTGCTTCCTCATTTAGTATGATCCCAGCAAGCCTCTTACCTTCACTAGCTCTCTTTTCTTGAGCAGCGAGAGCTTCATCAAATGTTAACCCTTTTCTCTGGAGCTGCTTTTGAGGTGGAGCCTAATCCCCTGTTTCCTCATCATCAATCTCTTCTTCCATTTCAGCAAAAGTTCTCTTGGCTTTCCTTCTTCCAGCCTCAATCGCCTTGTAGCGATTTTAGGTAGACCCGCAGTAAGCCCATGCTTTCCCTTCTTGGCTGTGGCTTTGATCAGTTTACCCCTGGGTTTTGGCTATTTTGAGTTTAAAATTTGAGTGAGGGGCAGAGTGTCCTCTTTAATCTCTTTCGGAACCATTTCCATTTGCCTTTTGGGCTTGGTTTTTGTGGTTCTAGGCCTTTTGGGAACAGGGGCCTCTACTTTAGGATCAACTGCTTTCCTGGATTTAATTTTGTGCTCATCCCTTTTTAGCTTCACCTTCTCTTCATTCCATTCTTTATCAAAGTGGAGGTTTAGGAAATTCTTCTCTAAGATGGGCTTTCTATAGATCCCTTCAAATCCGGTTAGATCCACTTCTACCTCTTGGAGAATTCTTGTAATCAAGGCGTCATATGAGTTTACATAGATCTTGAGATAATGGATGATCAAGACTGGCCAATTTACTTCCACACTGCTAACCCAGTGCTGTAGAATGCAATGCTAGAGGGAAAAAACTATAGTCAATAAACCCTTCCTTATCAGAATAAGCTTTGCCAGAGCATGCTGTAGGAACCTAGGCATTATGGGGAAGTATGTTGAGAATTTGTCGCCAAAGTAGTTCTAGTGAAGCCATAGCTTGGAGTCATACTTAACTCCAGTCTCATCCCTATCTTTCCTCAATAGTACTCTGGAGTTGTTCATGTTCAGATTCTTCTCAAAGAATTTTGGTGTTAGAAGAATGACTTTCCCTTGTACCTCAGTGTGTAGGGCATCAAAATGATTTGCACACTTAGATTTGAGAAGAATTCTTTCCCTAGCTTGGGATAGGTTGGGAAATTTATTTTGAGAAGATCACCCAGATTTTGATCTTCGATTAGGGTGAAGAAAGGTGGAGGTTTGAATAGATAGTCATCTCCTAGATGATCAGTAGGGATGACAAAATTGGAAGTTTTTAGATTTAAGGGTTCAAAATTTGCATCTTTCAAGTCAAATACTTGGAAGAGGTTTTTGCTTGGTAGGATTTCGAGGGTGTTTGAGGTGTTTTTGGCTACCATTTTTGAGTATTTCAGAGATGGTGTTTTAGGTTTGAATTTTTGCAGAGTAACAGTGAGTTTGTTGCTCGTGTGAAGAAGAGAAGGGATTTTGAGGGGGTTTATATAGAATTTTTAAAGTGAGGGTATAATTGTAATCCGGACTTTGCTGGTTTTGACTGGATTGATTATATGGCAATTGGATTTTTTAGGAGAGAGGTGAATTCAGTTTAACCGGAGAATGGGAATGATTTATTTTTGAATTAATTGTTGTATTTGCAGCGCGTGTAACAGCCAATGGACTTTTAAAATTCAAAAAGTAACAGTTACCTTTATGGGCTTTTACTGCCATACATCATTGCTTTCGGCTGATGTGGCAATCTTCCAGAATATACCTTTCCAACTCTTCTTTTCTTCTGGAGTGAGAATTTTATCTTAGGATCCGGCTTGGTTTTAGATGCTATCTTCCGGAGTTTTTCTAAATTGGATTTGACATTCCAATTGATTCCCTTAGTTTCGCAAATTGATCTTTACTTAGTGGTTTAGTAAAGATATCAGCTCTCTGTTCATTGGTTGGAATATACACCAATGCAACATCCTTTTTCATTACATGATCTCGGATGAAGTGATGCCTTATGTTGGCATACTTCATCCTGCTGTGAAGCACCAAATTCTTTGATACATCAATAGCACTTTTGTTGTCATATAATACATCCACACATCCAGATTAAACTCCATAATCTTCAAGTTGTTGTTTGATCCATAGGAGTTGAGCAACACAACTTCTAGCTGCCATATATTCTGCTTCTGTGGTAGATAAGGCAACTGAAGTTTGTTTCTTGCTATACCATGAGACTAAGCAGTCCCTGAGGAAATGACATCCTCCAGATGTAATCTTTCTCTCAAGAGTATCTTTGCCATAGTCTGTATCTGTGAAACCCTAGAGTTTGAAGTCTCTATTACTAGGATACCATAACCCAACTTCAGTGGTTCCTAGGAGATATCTAAGTATCCTTTTGACAGCCTTAAGATGAGAATCCTTAGGATTGGCTTGAAACCTTGCACAGTAGCATACTGCATAGTGTATGTTAGGTCTGCTAGCTGTTAAGTATAGGAGTGAGCCAATCATTCCCCTATATAGCTTCTGATTAGCATCCTCTCCTTCACAGTCCCTGGATAAGACTTTGTCTGAATTCATTGGAGTAGACATTGGTTTCCTACTGTCCATTTCAAACTTTTTTAGGATCTCCTTGGTGTATTTTGATTGATTTATGAAAATCCCATCTAGACTTTGTTTGATTTATAGACTAAGGAAGAAGTTGAGCTCTCCCATCATGGACATCTCAAATTCCTTCTGCATTTAAGAGTTGAATTCTTTGCACATCTTTTCATCAGTGGCGCCAAAAATGATATCATCCACATAGATCTGTACTAGAATAATATCATTTTTCTTCTTCTTGATGACGAGTGTGGTATCTGCCCTGCCTCAAGTATATTCTTTGGATATAAGGAATGAGGTTAATCTTTCATAAAAGGCTCTTGGTGCCTGCTTTAATCTATAGAGAGCTTTCTTTAGTCTATAGACATGATCCGGATGCTTCGGATCTTCAAATCCAGGTGGTTTCTTGACATATACTTCTTCTTGAATGACACCATTTAGAAATGCACTTTTGAAATCCATTTGGTATAATGTGAACCCCATGAATGATGCAAAAGCATATAGGATTCGGATTGCTTCCAGTCTTGCTACAGGAGCGAATGTTTCTTCGAAATCAATTCCTTCTTGTTGATTGTAGCCTTGAGCTACTAGTCTTGTCTTATTTCTCACTACTGCTCCGGATTCATCAAGTTTATTCTGGAACACCATTTAGTGCCTATAATTGATTTTCCTTTAGGAGAGGGCACAAGATCCCATACAACATTCCTGATGAATTGATCTAGCTCTTCCTGTATCGCCATAATCCAACTTTCATCCCCTCCAGGTTCATGAAATTTATTTGCCACTATGAGAAAGATAAATGCGGCATGGCTCATCATCCAGTTGAGCTGACCTCTGGTTCTAACTGGGTTGTAAACATCATCTAGAATATTCTCTATGGAATGATCTTTGTGGGTCCGGATCTCCCTTTCTAGGCCTTCATGTTTAATTTGAACTTGCTCTACTTCAGTTTCATCTACTCCTTCATTAAAGTCAAATCCTTGTTGATTAAGATTGACTTGTTGTATTTCTGGATCAAAAGACATTCCTTCAGCTTCCTCTTTGTACCTCTTGATTTAAAATGAGTCAGGAATTGCTCTTTTCTTCTTTTCTTCAGATTGTTCAGCTTCCGGAACTTGATCTTCCGGAGTATAGCTTTTCTTTCCTGCAGTGTTAGTCTCTTCGAAATCTACATGTATAGACTCTACTACAGTTTGAGTTCGTATATTGAAGACTCTATAAGCCTTACTATGTGATGAGTAGCCGAGGAAATTTGCTTCATCAGATTTAGGATCAAATTTTCCTAATTGCTCTTTATCATTGAGGATGTAGCATTTACATCCAAATGCTTTGAAGTATCCAATTTTTGGTTTTCTTCCCTTCTAGATTTCATATGGGGTCTTTTCTATAGTTTTTCTAATGAGAGCTCTATTTAAGATGTAGCATGCTTTGTTTACGGCCTCACCCTAGAAATATTTCAGCAAACAATTTTCACTTAGCATCGGTCTAGCCATTTCTACTATGGTCCAATTATTTCTCTCAACCACTCCATTCTGTTGAGGAGTGTGAGGGGCAGAGAAGTTGTGTTCAATGCCCTTGGAGTCGCAAAAATTAGCAAAATGCTTATTTTTGAATTCTCCACCATTATCGCTCTGCATGCGTACAATGTGTATGCCTTGTTCTACTTCTATCCAAATGAATGTTTTGGAGAATTGGTCAAATGCTTCATCCTTGTGTTTTAGCAGGAGAACCCAGGTATATCGAGAATAGTTATCTACAATGACCATGGTGTATTCTCTTCTACCTAAACTTAGTGGCTTAATTGGACCAAAAAGATCAATGTGTAAGAGCTCAAGTACTCTTTTGGAAGGAATGTATGATATGGAAGGGGAACTTTTCTTATGTTGTTTACCTAGTTGACATGCAGTGCATAGATGATCTTTATCAAAAGCAACCTTAGGCAAACCCTCAACTAATTCCTTTTTGGCTAATTTGGACAGGAGGTTCATGCTTACATGTCCCAACCTCCTGTGCCATAGCCATGATTCTTCTTCTTTACACACCAGGCATGTATTCTTCTTATCATTTTTAATGTTTTCATAATAGACATTATTTACTCTAGGTGCATAAAGAATAAGTTGATTGGACTTATTATCATAAATTGAGCAGCCTCCGGAGTCAAATGTGACTTTTCTTCCTTTATCACATAATTGAGCCATACTTAGTAGGTTGAATTGCAGTCCATTAACTTGTGAGACATCTTCAATCTTTAATTCAGATTCAATGGTTCCATGACCAATGATCTGACCCTTTTGATTGTCTCCAAAGCTCACTTTGCCTCCCTTCTTCCGGGTTAGTGTGATGAAGGCCTTCTTATCACCTGTCATGTGCCTTGAGCATCCACTATCAATGGGCCAAGTGTGCTAATCTATTGTGGATCTAAGGCATACCTCAGTGTTTGCAGAATCTAATTTTGATTCTTCAATTTGCACTATTTCTTGCCTCGCGGCATTCCTTCCATATTGCTCTACTTCTGGTTTAGTTAGAGCCATGAATAGCAGTTTCCTCTTCTTCTGTTGAAGATGAGCTGCTACTCTCTTCATTGTTGCTCTTGGTAGCAACCATTGCCTTCTTTTTGAATTTCTTAGCTCCCTTGATCTTGGGACATTTTGTTCTAAAGTGGCCTTTTTTGCCACATTCGAAATAGGCGGCGTCTTTCTCCGGATCTTTCTTTTCTTCGAGATTCCTTCTGTGCTTACTTCTTTCGGGGGTGCCTTCTCTTGGTCTCCGAGATTCCTACCTTCTTGATTTCCTCCTATCCTTCTTTTGTATGAATCAATTTAGCCTTTTGGTCAATAGAGCGAGTTGATCTTTAGTACTCATTGACTCATCTATTTGCTCTTCCTCTCCGAATGAGCCCGATCCGGTGGATTCTGCCTTAAGAGCAATGACCTTCTTTCATTCCTTAGGTTTCTATTCTTATTGGCTATATCTCTCTAAGGACAATTCTTGAGTTACAAGATTACCAATGAGTTCATCATAACTGTAAAAATTTAAGTCATGAGCTTCCTCAATAGTAGTCTTTTTATTGTCCCATTCCTTGGTGAGACTCTGGAGCACTTTCTTGACCATTTATACTTCTGGAATCTCATTCCTTAGCCTTTTCATTTCATTTACTAGATTTTTTGTATCTAGTGTTCATGCTGCTGATTGATTCTTTAGGCTCCATTTTAAAAGATTCAAAATTTTGTTGAAGTAGATCAAGTTTAGCCTATCCTACTTTGGTAGTTCCTTCATAGGTTACTTCTAGCTTCTCCCATATCTCTTTGCAGTCTCACATCCGGATATCCTGTTGAATTTTGTTGCACTAAGAGCACAATGAAGCATGTTAATAGCATTTGTGTTTTCACACAATTTTTAAAAGTCATTATCATCCTGCATGCTTGATGGCTTTCAGATAGTTATACCCTCTACTTCGTAAGTAGGTTCATACGGCCATCTATAATAACTAACTATGCTTGTATACCTTGTGACTGGATGAAGTTCTTCATCCGATTTTTCCAGAACATGTAGTATTTAGCAGTGAAGAGTGGAGGACGGGTAACAGACATACCCTCCTGAATGAGTTATGAGTTGTGGAAACTCATATTGATTTACGAATCAAAATATGTGGACCTTTAGCTTGAGATTATTAGATCTCTAGTGTGAGCACAGGCTCTGATACCACTTATTAGTTCCTGTGTGAGTATTTATAAGGGTAGAAGGGGGTGAATGGCCCTTTTTCATGGAATTTATAGACTTAGAAAAAGTCTCAGTGTAGCGTGTTTGATTTTGATCCGGAAGATGGGTCCGGATGATGAATATGATCCGGAGGATGGATCCGGATGATGCAATATGAGTGCAATAAAGTAAATGGGAAAGTAAATCAAACACAAGTATTTTATACTAGTTCGACCCCGCCTATATCCAGTCCCCAGAATTTCCTTCTTTCGAGCTTATCCACTAGTGGATTCCTTTTCAACTGGCAGGAATCAAGCCTTATAGATTTGTCTCCGGATGGTGAACCCTTCTGGAAGTAGGATATACCACTAGTAGCACCAACTCCTAGCTAAGTCCTCTTATCTTTAGTAGGATATACCACTTAGCCTTCTACCTTGAATCTTAGCTGAGTCCTACAGGGAGATATCACTCAAAGCACCCACTTCAAGCTATATCCTAATCTCCTAACTCACCCAAGTTAGAGATTCTTACTCTTTTAGTTTATAACAAAGGGTTAGTTTTTGGAGTTCCTCAAGTTTATAGTTACACTTAGGAATCCTTACAAACAGATTTTGAATCAAGGTTTCTTGAAGGGATTATCTTGACTGATTGAATATGTGTTGATTTGTTATTTGCTTTTGTAAGTCAATCGGTTGTTTTTTTTTAAATTTGGTGAAGAGCTCTTTTTATAGGCTTTGATTATAAATGTAGCCGTTTGTGGTTGGTAAGCTTTCATTCAATCTTCACCCTTGATCAGGTTGTGATGTGGAGCTTCGGGATCCATTGATCAGTCTGTTAGACTATATTTTGATCCGTTTGAATTCTTGGGATTGATGCCGAAAAGTTGTCAGTGATCATTTTGTTTGTCATTTTGTGATACACCAACTTTTATACCAATTATCATATACTCTGAGCTTCACGCACGCCTTTATTGGTCTAGGAGAAAAAGTAGGTTGCTTTTCTCTGTCCAGTGTCAGACCCTTTTGACTTTTCTCTGAATCATGCAAAGCTATCTTTTTGTCTTTGTCTTGGGAAAGGGATCTTTGACTTTTGTAGCCCAAAGAGGCAAAAGGAAAGGTATGTTTCAATCTTTCCTTTGTTTTCAGATATAGGTCTTCCCGGATGTCTGTTGGACCTACATGCTCCAGATCTTTCTTCCAAAGATAGCTTCAATCAGTTCTGCCAGATGTAAGTCTTGGGGGATAGAAGTTTGTTTCCTTTCCAAACTTTGTTCGGAAGATTTCCTCCATTACTTAGGTTTCTGATTTTGTCCAATAAGTGTTCTTAGTTTTGTCCAGATGCTTCCATTTGGATTTAAAAGAATTACTTACATTCATTTTTGTTTCTTTCAAACTTGATCCGGATGGATTTTAGATTTTATTATCCGGATCATTGTTTTCCAACATACTTATGTCAGGAATTTCAGGATTATCTAAAGGAAAATGGGATAGTTCCCTAGTGGACTCCTCCTTATCCGCCTCAACACAATGGTGTGTTTGAGAGGAGGAATCAAACTCTATTAGATATGGTTCGGTCTATGATAAGCCATGTAAATCTCAGCAAATCCTTTTGGGGTATGCACTAGAGAGCGCGATTCATGTATTAAATAGAGTGCCCTCTAAATTAGTTGACTCTACACCCTATGAAAGGTGGTGTAGCAAAAAGCCATCTCTAAGTCATCTAAGCATGTGGGGTTATCCTACTATGGTAAAGAGGATAGCGACAGATAAGCTAAGCACTAAATCTGATAAGTGTCCATTCATTGGATATCCAAAGGAAACCATTGGGTATTTGTTCTACCAACCCAAAATGCAAAAGCTATTTGTATCTAGGAATGCTCATTTTTTCAAAAAAGGAACACTTGCTTACAAAAGGCTGTAGGACTGATATTGAACTGGAAGTTCAAGAGGAAGAAATGGGCAATCAACTGATTGACCCCGTTCTAGATACACAAGAAAGTGTGATTTAAGAACAATTTATCGAAACACAAACATTGCAAAGATTAGTTCGTGCTCATAAAGGTCCCAAACAATATGGATTCATCATCACTGATAATAAGGAATTATATCTAATGGAGGATGATGAACCAAGGATATATGATGAAGCAATGAAAAGCTTTGAATCTGATAAATGGCTTAAGGCTATAAAATCAGAAATGGATTCCATGTATGAAAACCAAGTTTGGAATTTGGTAGACACTCCAGAAGAGGTTAGACCTACCGAGTGCAAATAGGTCTTCAAGAAAAAGATTGACATGGATGGTAATGTAATTACCTATAAGGCAAGTTTAGTTACAAAAGGTTATAGTCAATGAGAAGGTATTAACTATGATGAAACTTTCTCACCGGTAGCCATGCTTAAATCCATAATAATACTCCTCACCATTGCTGTTCATTATGATTATGAGATCTGGCAGATGGATGTTAAAAGGAACATTCCTAAATAGGGATTTGGACCGGGATGTGTATATGACACAACCTGAGGGTTTTACATCACAGAATTGCTCAAAGGTATCCAAACTGCAAAGATCCATTTATGGACTTAAATAGGCATCCAAGAGTTGGAGTAAAAGATTTGATCAGACAATATGTGAACTGGATTTCTGTCCAAACATTAATGAGCCCTGTGGTTAAAAGAAGATTAGTGGGAGTGTAGTCATTTTCCTAGTATTATATGTCGATGACATTCTACTAATAGGAAACGACATTTCTCTTCTTCAAAATACTAAAGTATGGTTATCGAGAAAGTTCTCCACGAAAGACCTTAGAGAAGCAGCATTTATAATAGGTAGAAAAATCTATAGGGATAGATCCAAGAGGCCATTAGGTCTTTCTCAAAGTACATATATAGACAAGGTATTGTATAGGTTCAACCATGAGCATTCGAAGAAAGGTTATATCCTAATGAGAAAGGGGATTAACTTGTCTAAGACTGAGTGTCTGAAGATAGCTCAAGAAAGAATGTGCATGAAGGAAGTACCCTATGCATCCATAATAGGATCCATCATGTATGCTATGATATGTACTAGGCTAGATGTCTCTTAAGCTTTAAGCTTTAGGAGTAGATATGAAGCAGATCTAGGTGAAAAGCACTGGATGGGCGTCTAGGCAATTCTTAAGTACTTGAGAAGGACTGAAGATAAGTTATTGATATATGGGGACATTATGTGTATGTGTTAAATGGAGGGGCAGTATGCTGGAAGAGTTCCAAGCAAGAAACTACTACTGATTCAACCACAGAATCAGAATACATTGATGAATGTGAAGCAGCAAAAGAAGTTGTCTGGTTAAAGGGATTTATTGGTGATCTCGGAGTGGTGCCTGAGTTTGTTGATCCTATTACTTTATGTTGTGATAACAATGGTGCTATAGCTAAGGCAAAGGAACCACAATTTCATTAGAAAAACAGACAAGTATCCAGAATATATCATATAATCAAGGAGATTGTTGATAATAAGGTAATAAGATTAGATTATATACCCACTAATCAGAACCTCACAGATGGTTTGACTAAGCCATTGACTCAAGTTAAACATGACCAGCATGTTAAAGCATATGGATTAAGACATATAGCAGTTGGCGTTAGTGCAAGTAGGTGTTTGTTGGATATGATTTATCCCCTTAAGGCAATGAGGACAATATATCTTAATTATGTAACAGTATGAATAATTTGTTTAAATTAATAAAGGCATTTGATCTTTTGTTTATATCGATGTGTTTATAAATATATAATTTGACTGGTTAAAATATATTCATTGATGTATGTATATAGAAGTCCTTGACGTATCATAGCATGGAGTCAGAGAAATTATAGTTGGACTATATTTGGTGAGACCTGCTTCATGTACAATTATGATCATGTCTAAACTATCCGTAGTAATAGTTTCATTAAGAAAGGATATTGATGTTGGAGAAACAATAGCATATGGTCAACTTTCTTGGAAAGGATCCAAGCAGTCAATCTCCTAAAGACTGAAGGTGGTGCCTTAAGTTAGACACATGGATATATCTGGGAGATATATTGGAGACCGTAGTAAGATAAACACTTGGTATATATATCAATGTGTTAGTGTTTATCTTCATGCAATAAGCTTTGCGAAGATCCTTATACTTGATATGCTAGTTACCTTGTGTTGATCCATTGTCGTACTTTGGGTCATTCCTATACAATCATTAATTTAGGGTGTCACGGGTGATTACGGGTATAGTAATGAGTGCTCGTTGGTGAGCTATCGGAAAGAATCCATCGCTTCGGATATGTTAGGGAGTTGTACCTGGCCACTTGTGGAAGTGATGATTGCTATAAACCTTTAATCAGAGTATGTATTTGATAGAAATAGTTTCTAGTCAAACACACTATGGTATAAGGCAATATACTTTGGTAATAAGTTAATAACTGGGATAGCTTAGAGCAAAATCGCTATTAGTAGGTCAAAACTTTGACCGAACCTAATAAAACACAAGGGTATTAAAGAATGGAAGGAGTTTATTGCATTGGATAACTATTGCATAAATCTGGATTAAGTTATAAGCACAAATAACGTACCGAGTAATGGGGGATGGTAGACCCTTGCTAGAGGCGTACTATAGCCGTTTAAGGTAATCGAGTTCTATTAACGGCCTAGAACCTTGAGCCAATGGTTCTATTAGAACAAGGATTGATTAAGCCTTAACAGATCAATACTTCGGGATCCTATAAGATCGCACACATTGGACCTTCATTAGACTAAGTAAAGAATTAATAGATTCGATCTATTACGAAATTATAAAATTTTAATAATTGGATTACTATTTAAAATGAACAAGAGTTTTTATTTATTGACCGGTGACTAATTTATTAGGGGCATTATATAAAATATTAATTTATTAAGGAGAGCTAAAGAGCGGATTGCCAAAGCGAGGGTTGGACCCTGCGCATATGGGCCCCACAAGACGAAAAGGAATTGTGGGGTCTATAACAAAAAGGCCACACGATTGCAATAGTGCATTTATGGGTTGCATGCAACACAAGCCCAACTTGCATAGGCATGCAGCCTATGCTTAGCAAGCACCCTACAAGTAGCGCTTGCATAGCCCATTTAGGCCTCCACAAGTTGGGCTCGCGGGAAAACCTGCGAGGCCCAGCTCACTGGACAAGGAAGTCTCTACTACCTTATGTGGGAAGATGACCCGACTTGCTGTGAAAGCCGGGTTAGCATAGAGAGCACATGGATCCACTATGATCCACATGTTTCTCAAAGGTGGGATGGGTATTTACCCATCCCGCATTAATTAGGTGGAGCCTTTGCTCCACCTATAAAAGGGGGCTCCTTTCTTCATTCCAACTTGCACCAATTCAAGTGGAACTTGAATATTTTAGTTTATAATTTTGGGTGAGAATTTCGGAGTGGTCTTGCAACTACTCAAGGTTCTTCAGTTCTTCCTCATTGAGAGTTTTGGTTGGTGGGGTTCGTGTGCATACTTATAGAGGTTATCCTATACTTGAAGGCTTATGTAACGAGCTTTTGCTAAAGCACGCTTCAACTGGTAAGTCTTTTAATTTCTCTTTTAATTATTAAGTTTTTTCTTTAAGTGTTTTTTGACTTAATAATTATGTTTAGGTTATAATGTATGCTTAATTTATTTATATTTAAATTATAACTTAGAGTTATAACATGTTTAATACAAATTGTTATTGCTAGGATATAATTTGGAATAATGGCACGCCTAGCCTATGCATGCTAACCTAGGTAGAGAATTATTTAGTTAAGGCTTTATTTAATTTATATCTAACTAATAGGAGTTCCTAGGGACAGGGACAAAATTTTGAATTTCTGCCGTGCCTGTTGTGAGCACTGGATTTCAACGATCCTTCTGATAAAATGATAATGAGAGCTATACAATCCAATACCTTACAAATTATTGTCCACTCAAGGTGTTCCTACAGCTGTAGATTTGAGTTTGGCCGTTTTAGGAGACCTAGTCTGCCCATATGGACTCGTAAGGATGCTGTCTGGTGGTATAGGACCACCGGTGGCACCCATATGGGTGAAGCCTTCCATACGACTGGAGAGGACCTGTACGGGTCCCCAGGCACTAGTACGGGTAGGGCCCCACCTGTACAGGTCCAGTTTATGCCTCAACAGGCTCGCTTGGAAGTTAAGCACGACCAATTTCATGAATGGCAGGTTTTGAATGCGGATTTATGCATTCAAACTCCATTTCCCCTATAAATAGGCCCTTTCCCCTTCATTTTACAACACATAACTCTTAAGTACAAAAACTATAGAGAAATTATAGTTCTAAAGGTATAGAATAGTTATATTGGAGGTATAGGAAGTATAAAATTGGGAGAAAACCAATTTCTTGAGGTTTTGTCCACATTTTATTTATTTCTGACTTCATTTCGTGCAATTTGGCCAAACTCTCTCAACAGTTAAGGGATCACCTCAAAGTGGATTCACGCTGCCCAGGTAATGCTCCTGAGTTTCAAAGAGACTCATACCTCTTTTTATTTAATCGTTATTCTTTACTTTTGTCATTTTCTGTTCCTACTATTATTCTGGGTCTGATCCTAACCCTTATAAGTATTGTTGGCATCATTCATCTTCAGGGATATTATATCGGTGCGCCAACCTCATAAGAAGGGAAATCCCATTTGTTTATACTGTTATTTCTATTATTAATATTGTTATTTATTATATTTGCCTTGTTATTCTTTTTGGTCCGATCCCGATTACTGTGAGCCTTGTTGGTACCTAATATACCATTTTAGTGATTGCCTTGGTACTCCATACTTATATAAAGGGAAATCCCATTTTCTCCATTTTGCCTGATTCTATCTCGGCCCTATCAGGCCCGTATGGCTATCCCATACCCGTACGAGTCCCCCCCATAGCCATACGGGTACCCCTTAGCCGTACTAGTAAGGTCCCCAGAGATAGACTCCAGATTTTCTGTATTTTCTTATTTCTTCTATAAAATGAACCTGAAATCACCTTTTGCCATGCGGTCATTTTCAGTAATAATCCGGTAAATCAACTCACATAAATAAATCAAGTTTTTCCTAACAAAATGATTGTTTATGAAGTGCCATACTTGTGCTAACCTTTGTGGATGTAGGCGAATTTATTTATTTATTTTTTAACTTTGAACAAATATGTAGGTTCCCTTGTAATCCCTCACATTCCCCCTGGTTGTAATAATTTTTATCCCCTATTTACTTATTTGCGCTTTATTATGAACTGTTGCAATGCTTGAATTGAGTGTGAAAGAGAGTAGAATAATAGGCTTTCTGTGATAATTCCCCAAATGATGATAAAAACATGGTTTTACGTGATGAATGTAATTTGAATTAACTAAATGAGAAATAATTGACTCAACCGATACCCGAATCTCTGATCCAAAAGGTATAGTCTCTCATCCACAGGAACCATACCACCATTCTTTCCCAAGTAGATAACTTGGGTGGCGACTCTATCATTTGTATCGAGATTTGGGTCTCGATTCTTTTATTCATTAAAATTGGTTATTTGTGCAAACTTAAACTAAAACAGTTTTATCATGCCTAAGTATAACCAACCCCCAGTGGGCCCCGCCTCTCATATTGGCACCAAGGGAGACCCATAGGTCATCGACACCTCACAGTGGCGACTCTACTAGGGAATTAATCTTTTAACTTACAAAATGTTTTTGTTTTAAAATCTTAATAGATTAAGATAAGCACAAAAAATCATTTACTTAATTCAACCCATCTTATTCATCATCATTTGGGAAAATTATCACACTCTATCTTATCATCTCCTTCTCTCTGAGTATTAAACACGCACTTCTTCTAGCGCTAGTATAGGATGCCCTGATTATTTTTGCGATATTCTCGAAAGATGTTACTCTGACTTGCCAAAGATCGGGTGCATCCTAGGGGCGGAGCACTCACTGTTACCTCCCTCCCAAAAGAGGCTTTGTACAGTGGGAACCTTCTACATCAACTTTTGGTTACGTCCCCAAGCCATTCTTATGAAAGCCATAGAATTTTACCCTTTAGGTACCCATTTCTATGTGAGATTAGATTAGGTCGCCCTTTAATATCCTCGTGGTAATCAAAGGAAAATACCTTTAGAATCACGGGAGGAATAAGGTTGGAGGACACTTTTTGCATGTGTTGTGTTATATTCCCTTGTGCTTAAGCCACCATGCATTGATTATGCTCATGCACAAAAAGCACCTCATACATCTACTATTCTTTTGGTTACCACCTCAGCTTGAGTCAAAGCTTGGCAACGTTCTCAAGTCCATTTGGTTCACATCCCTGCTCAACCTCCACCCTTTCTAGTTCAGTTAAGGGTTAAGGAACAATCCCCATCTCAGAATAGTTCATTAGGCAGTCAATTTAGTCTTTCTCTTCTCAACATTAGTCATCAGTTTATGGAGATGTCTCATTTTTCGAATTTAGAGGGATTGATCAATGTTAAGGTTGGAAATGCTCAGTATATGGAGAGGCAAATGCATCGAGGGCCCCTATTGGGTCGGAGATTGTGAATGCCATCTCACAGTATTTGGGAAGTGACCAGTTTCTCGATCATATTAATGACAGAATGATGACGTCTATAAGGAAAATCTTATAGCCGAAGAGAGGGTAGCCCAAGTCTCTCAAGGCACGCCCGCCAGAGTTCAACCCATTAGAACAGTGGTTAGTAAGTAGCCTACTCCTCCTAGGGTTGCCCATAACCCATTGTTTAATGACCTTCCAGATGGTTCTTCCAGCCAATTTGGTCCATTTGGTTTGGTTGGTCGATTTGGCTTTTCCAGTCAACCATTTTAGTTAGTGGATACTTTAGTACCACCAGCCATCAGTTAGTTTGCTCAGCCTAGTCAGGGGTTTGTTTCGCCGGTATTTTAGTTTGGGGTATCCGAGCCTGTCCCTAATTTTGTAGTCACTCTTAGGGGAACAACCTTTCCTTAATCAACAGGTTTTCCCCTAGGTGGAACTGCTCAGCTAGATAGATCGTCTTTATCTATAGAATTGCATGACTTACTAAAGAAGCTGCTCACCACTAATCCACCCGGTCAACCACTAGTACTTTAAGTTCAAGCCAATAGAGATGAGGACTGGGTCCCCAAAAACTTTAGTATGCCTAGCATAGTGAAGTATACGAGAATTATTCCGCGTTAGTCTCACATCACCACTTATTAGAGAGTGATGAGGATAAGGAAGTTAAGTGACAAGATCCAAGCCGATATGTTTCCTTGTACATTAGAGGGTTCTGCTATTGAATGGTACAACACCTTGTCTGATGAAGTAACCAAGGATTGGAAAGCTTTATCCAAAGCCTTCATTGGGCAATACAGTTTCATCTCCACCATTAAGACCACCATTTAGAACTTGGAAGCCACCAAATAAGCCCCTAACGAGAAATTCAAAGCCTACTTTGAAAGGTGGATGGCCACCCAAGTCTTATTGAAAGATAGCTTGAGTCTTCTTGAGATGATAGTAAAACTTATAGATGGAGCCCTACCAGTATACCATAAGATCCTTGGGATGGACAACTTCCCTAGCTACATGACGGTTTTTGAGAAAGCTGAGAAATGGGCAAGAATTGAGGAGTTAGAAAAGGCGAGTGTACCGGCCAAGCCTTGGTTTAAGAAAAATGATCCATCAGTCCCTGCTTCAACAGCCAAGCAAAGATCTAGTTTAGCCCCTGTGGCTGCAACAACCCAAGAAGATGTAGTCGTTGTCTGTACTTATGAGGATGGCATTTCTCTATAGAAGGCTTCACTACCCACAATCTTCACTAAGTTATCAAAGCGTTAAACCTTATGTCCCACCGAAGCCCAAACACAAGGACAACTTCTGCGCTTACCATGTTGTTAAGGGGCACTGCACGGGAGTTTGTAGAGACTTATTAGAGGCTATCTGTGGTCTTATCAAGGAAAAGAATATGCATAAACCCGAGCTGAAACCTAGTGTAAAAAAAATCCCCTTACTAGTCTTCGAAAACCAAGTCACAGTTATTAGGATGGGGCTCCCACCCAGCCATGTCTTTAGCTTGATCTCTCAGGCCAATCCTATGGTTCATTCAGTGGTAGCCATAGCCAGTGAATATACTCTAATTGACAATGATGCTTATAAGTTGAAAGGAACTTATGATGACGAGAGCATGATAGTCAAATTTAAACTAGTGGATATTGATGCATATATGTTAAAGAGGGGGAACATCGGAGGATTAGCCTTATTAGTAAAAACCCCTATAGAAAGGAGTTACGTTCAAGATGGTGTGCTACATGTCACCCGAAGTGGAAGGGTAGCTCCACTTGCCCTCCTAAAGAAGAGAAGGGGTAGGGACGTTGACATCCAGGTCATCCCTGCTAGTGACCAAGGTCCAACATTTATGCCTACCACCATAACCTAGGTCTCATTCAATAATGAGAATGTAAGTTCAAAGATCGCTCCTTTGATTCAACAGCTACAAACCACTCAAGCTAAGTACATTATCTGGCAGCTTCTTATCGACTTCAAGGAGCATCACAAAGGTCTGATTGAAAAATTGATAAGTATAGAGGCAACACCATCTACTTCGTTAGTTGATATGTTCTCGGTCATTGGGGAAACTTCCCTTCCCCATAATAAATCCATCACGTTCGGTCCATCCGATCTCCCAGCTGAAGGGAACAAACAGAACAAGGCACTTTTCATTAAGGTGCAAATATTTGACCATTCAATCCCGTGTATCATGGTAGATGATGGCTTCGCCCTTAATATTTGTCCTTTCAAGATCCTTCCTCACTTAGGGTTAGATGAATCCATGTTGGAAAAATCCAATACTATTATAAGGGCATATGACGATACGAAGCGTAGTGTGATCGAAATTTTTGAAACAGAAGTAACAATTGGGGAGGTGAAGTCCAAGGTTTTATTCACTATCCTGGATATCTCGGTCACTTACTCATTGCTGCTAGGCTGACCTTGGTTCCATACGTTAGGGGTAGTTCCTTCCACAGTCCATCAGAAAATCAAACTAATTCACAATGACAATCTCATGACTAATGAAGCTGACGAACCATTTGTTGTAGCAGCTATGGAAGCTGAAGAAGAAGAGTTAATGGTGGCTGTAGCTCCTTAAAATCAAAAATATCCTGAGGAAACAGGGTAATATGAAGGGAAAAGGACTTACGAAGAATCTTCAGGGCATGCCAGAACCCCTCATACCCACACCTTGGCCTTATACGATTTTCTTGGGTAATCATCCCGAAGTTGTAAAAACCAAACCTTAGGCATGTCTAATGATAAGGATTGAGATTAAGAAGAAGACCTATGTGGGGGAAAAAGAACCTATCGAGGTAGGGTAAGATACCATTCTTGGTTTTGAGATCTTCAATGATGCATATGATTTTAAGAATGGTTGTATGATGGAATCCACAGAATCTATAGAAATATGAGGGAATATAGGAAATGAAAAAATGAATGAGGCAGTCGACTCTATCACCAAATCTTTGTCTACACTCATGAAGCAAAACTGGAAAGGAGACAAGAAAGGTAATCCTTTCAGTAAGGCTATAAAGAACCTGGCAAGGGTTGTGACTGACTAAGCTTGCAAGAAGTCACTGGATGAGACTACTAGCCTGACCACATGTGACCAAGAAGGCCCTCCGCCTATGGAGGATGATTTAAATGATATAATTTTTAATGCTGCAAATATTTTTTATGCAAACAATGTAGCCTATAAGGCATATCATGCATAATTGATGCATAATATCATGAATAAAAGCTGATGCATTTCATATACTTGTTTGAGCATTTCATCCTTAAATACATGCACATAATTATAACATCAATATTCTTTAGCCAACATCATCATATTTGTTGAAGAGAATAAGCTTGAGTATATCGCAGTGGCATTAAAATCCATTGGTCAAAACCTACCACTAAAAATGAGAGATAATAAAAGTGCTTAGTAAACATGATAGCAATAAAATCTTGGTCAGTCTTTCTTTATGAGGGGGAGAAAGTAATAAAGTGGTCACATCATTAAGAAAGAAGAATAAGAGCACCAATAACAAACTAGCCATCAATAATAAGAAAAGAGAAACTCTAACAGAAGAGGACCAAATCCCAAACAAGAAAATGGCCAAGCTCATAGAAGGGCACATTTTTTTTTGCTTAATAAAGAGTACAGTTTCAAGAGGCTACTACAAAGTTATTGAGAAGTTCAACATAGAACATCATTGATCCTCTCCAAACAAACCACACGCCAATGGGGCAGTTAATGTAGCCAACAAGTCGATTAAAAAGATCTTATCCAAGATAGTGGCTACCTATAGAGATTGGGCTGATAAACTTCCATTTGCAGTTTGGGGATACAAAACCAGAGTAAGAAGCCCCACTAATCAGACACCACTCACCCTGGTATATGGGATGGAAGCTGTATTACCTGTGGAAACAGAAGTAAGATCTTTGTGAGTGGCACTTGAAGTCAAGTTGAAAGAATCAGATTGGGCAAAGGCTAGATATGAATAGTTGAACATGATTGATGAAAAGTTGCTCAAAGCACTTGACCACCTGTAGATGTACCAACGGTGCATGGCCCGTGCTTACAACAACAGAGTTAGATAACCAAAACAACCTCTCAAGGTGGGTGATCTAGTTCTCAAACAATTGCGCTAGGTCCACACTGATGCTAGGGGCAAGTTCAGGCCTATTGGGAAGGACCGTTTGTGATCAAGAAAATTCTCGGTAAAGGAGGAATCAAGCTTATGGATATAGATAGAAATGAGTTTATGAATCCAATCAATCAGGATAGACTCAAGTGTTATCATGTCTAGGATTATAAGAAATAAATCATAAAAAAGCAGCACACTGAATAAAAGAAATAAAATAAATCACCCATCGAGTGATTATCTACTGTTGGGGCAAAAATTAGGGTGCAACCCGCTAATTGGTATTCTGCAAAACAGTTAGGCAAAAATTAGGGAATTCAAATAAAGCCCGCTGAGTTAAAAAACCGCAAAGGGCGACTTAGGCAAAAGTTAGGGCATCGAGAGAAAAAGGTCAGTTGCTTTCTAGAAAATCTATAAAAAGACCAGTAGGCAGTAGGGGTTAACCATTGGAAATTATTACCATTGCCTATGTACTCAAATTAATCTCATCAATGAACATGTTATGATTTCGTTAAGAATATTGGTCTTATGAATGCATGCATGTCATTAGGTGAAATAATCACAAGTACGTGAATATCGGTTTCTTTTTCTACATATTATGCATCTTTGTTGTTTTCTTTGTAAATTGCGCATAAATATTATTCAAAAAAGACAAAAACACCAATGGATCACAAAAGAAATTAGACCCATGCAAAAGTCAGAAAAGCCTGCTGGGTTGAAAACCTAAAACGGCGGCCCAGGCAAAAATTAAGGTAAATAGCTCGATGGATTGAAAACCTGAAAGGGCGGCCTAGGGAAAAATTAGAGGAAAAGAAAGAAAAAGTCTACTGGGCTAATCCAACAAGGATAGCTCAGGCAAAAATTAGGACACTAAAAATAAATGTTCGATGGGACGTCCTACACTAGGGTGGCCTATCTAAAAATTAGAACAACACCTGAACTCTTAGCTACAAAAATCATCTGGAAATAAATAACTTGGGTTTATAAAGTATCAATACTTATTAGTCTCAGTTCAGAAAAGAAATTCATATAAAAGTCGAAAGTACCAATCCAAAGTTCACAAACCAAACCAAGCCACGCAAGGTCCAAAAGTATCAAAAGTATGTCAAAGTGATCAAATCTAAGAAACCGGGCAATCTCGTCCTCAGCCACCCTCCTGGGTCTGGTCTTGGGTGTCCCTCAGTAGATCTTCCATATCTATAGTCATATACTCCTCGGTCCCATCGACATCAGCAGCTTACTGGATAGAGACCCTAGTCCCTGAAGTCCCAACAATGGTAGCATCCTCCCCCTCAATAGGCTGAACCCTCCTCTCTAAGCCATTCGGTATGCAGAGACATCCTCCTCGGACTCCATATCAAAAGGGATCGATGTCTATCTATCCTCAGTTATCATCGCTAGCTGGCCCCTCCGCACCTTGATATCGGCCCTTACCTAAGTAGTCTCAGCCCTAGCCTGATCAGCCTTAGTAGTAGCCGCCCTCAGTTACTCCTCTAAGAATCTAGCTCTCTCCTCTGAAGCATCCAGGTCCCTGACAGATTTGATAAGCTCCATGGCCAATAGGGTCTGCATAGGAATCATAAGATCCATACATATATATGTTATAGCATGCATGCATAGTTTGTTGAATTTTGTATGTTAAACTTACCGATGCTAGCACGTCCTACGCCAGCAACAGGTCTCTCACTAAAAAGTACCCCCTGGCAATCATCTCTACCACAACAATAGTCACCTATAAATGGAAGCTCACATCAGGATACAACATTCCAAGCAATGACTATAATAGATAAGGTTAAAAGTGAGAGCTCCTTACATGGGTAGAACTGGGAGGAGTGAAACCGATAGGCTGAACCGACTCCTCGAGCTCCTTGATAGCTTGCTTCCCCGAAAAATCAATGAGTCGGAAGAAGGTGTCTAGCTCAACGTGAAGGACCCCCTCCCTCATGGATCTCGAGGTATGAGAATGCTTCACCGGCGGCTTAAGGACAACAGTAGCAGCTGGTCTCTTCCGAGTAGGGGCAGAAGGCTATAGTAATAAGACAACGCATTCAATATACTAGATAATCATAGAAAATCCCACAGTATTCACTAAGGTTTTAAGTTGAGGGAATACCTAAGAAGAAGGGGTGGCAGAGCTAGCAGATCCCCCAACACCCCAAGCCACGAATGGGCCCCTATGGTTATCCCTCAGCCCATCCTCATCATCATCATCATACTTGTCATCACTCTAGTGGAACTTAATAGGAATGTCCTCATGGTGAATGCTCTCGCAGGGATGGAGAGGCGAGGAATCAATGAAATCACTATAACCTTCTCAGATAGCATGCGAGCCCCCTCGCCTAGCAGATAGAACTCTTGATTAGTCCCCGGTGTGAGATGAGGCCAAAAGATGCCTGCTGGAATTAGGGGAGGAATCGATCTCTCTACCACTATGTTGGTCCTCCACTCTTAGACTCGCTCTCCAAAATACCACTCGTTGGAGAGTGAAGACTCTGGAACAAAACAACGGTGATCCACGCTAGCCCACATCAGCTCAATGTCCCCATACATGTCCCACCTTTACCAGGGGTCTCGAATGACCTACATCAAAGTCAATGTACTGTAAGCATCTCCACCTAGTAAATACAGTTTCTACTAATGGTTTGTTGAAATGCAAAATACAGGTTAAATGGAAAATAAGTTTACCCAATATAAGCGTAGCTGACGTAAGAACTCTCTGTATCATGCCACGCTCAAAGACTGGTCCTACCAGAATCTCATCCACTTGGTGATGATATGCGATGTCTCAGGCTGCGTGGGCAAGCCCGGCTTGGGGATGAACCTATGCTCAACGGCCCAAATATGCAAAACAAAGGGGTTAGTCACAACACAGTTTAAAGAGAAAGTTAAAGCAATAGAGATGAGTTTTCATAATTACCAGTAAGATCAGATGATAGATCTTGAGCTCATACGACCCCAAACTCCTACATCCAGTCCGAAATACAATTATGCTAGAATAGCTCGGCACCAGTTCTTGTCAGGCATAACATTAAGATCCTCTATAGCAAAAATTAGACCATAGTTGAGGTTACCCGAGTAGACCGAGAAGAAGACGGTAGTAAGGAACGATAGTAGGAAGGACCTAGCATACTGATCCCTCCTGTCAGCCACGATAGGTCTCGACTTCCTAATCTAATAAGAGTGTAGCTCTCTGTACTTATTGAGCTTGTTGTTCCCTCCCGGATGAAGCCCAAGTAGTCTAGCAATATAGGCCTTGAACTTAGGCCGAGAGTGCCACTTGTCAGCAAATACATCAAAGTTGACAATCTCCCCGGTCCATTGTAGTCCTATAGTCGCGTAGATGACGGATGGAATAATGGTAGCCTCCCTGATTAGAAGGTTGAATGTATGGGTCATCTCCGACCAACTCTTAGTAAGAGCAGAAACGGCCCCCGAAACCAATGTCTTAGGAGCCTCTAGGATGGCCCTAATAATGTCACTGAAGCTAAAAGAATCTATGCGGGCTAGTAGCTCGGTATCCCCTACTGTGCGTATCTCCTCGTACCACTTCCTGCAGAAGCACAAGGCTCCCACCATCCTATACTAAAACTGCAAGATAGAATTATAGTTTAATAGGGTTAGAGTACAACAATCATGTCAAAAATTAGAAGAGCATCGTAGAATTTGAAGGGAAAGGCATTCTGTCCCTGAGAGCTGGACCCGTAAGGGCAGCCTTTACCCCGTATGGGTACGGTCCCCACACCTATACCAGTATTGGGACCCGTACGAGTATCCCCTCACCCGTAAGGGTCCCCTGCGAGCAGTTTCACATATAAAATCTATCAAAAATCCAAATCATCCAAACAACAACCAAAGCTCATCCAAACCTATTCTAAAAGCATCCTAGGCTAAAGTTATATACATTAGGCTCTATTTTAAGGTCTAAAACACCCTAGATCAGGCCTTTTTTTGAAGAATTACCGAAAGTTCAAAAATGGAAAATGGAGAGTTAAAGGAGATTACATGGGTTCTAGAGGCGTGGGTCTCAAGGGAAGGGATTAGAGGCACTTCAGAAGTCGGAGTGAGCCCAAGAAAAGAGTCTCCTTCCCAGAAAGCATATCCAATGGAATCCTGCAGCCCCAAATCACCCACCAAGGGAAAACCTTCAAGTCTAACTGAGAAACGGCAGAATTGTAGGATCTTTTGGTACATCGTGGTTGGATTTTGGATGAAAACCGCTAAGAATTGGGAAATGGGAAGTTTTAGTGTGAGGCAGGATGTGAGGAGTCTAATCAGCTTTCAAACTCCTTTGACTAGCACCCGTATGGGTACCCCCTCACTCGTACGGGTGCCAGTCACCCAGCAACCCACCCATATGGGCACCACCCACCCATGTAGGTCCCCCATCACCACCCAAGGGCAGATTTCCACCTTAGTAAATGCTAACGACTCATCCAATCTGAATCTGGGGCCAACCCCGCTTTCTTTCCTCACTTTATCCTAAATCTACTAGGGCCAAAGAACCATAATCAGTCTTTTTAAGTTGTATTACTAATAAAAAATAGTTCTTTTCGCAGGTTTACACCAAAATGGAGAAAACACTTGCCCCAATAGACAGGAATTTCTTCCAAAGAAATTTCCCCCATTCCCCAATAGTAGAACCAGTTAAGGGGCATTACTTGAGTATCCTAGGGGCATTCCCCCGAAGGTACCCCTCAGTAGTAGGACCAGCCCAGGGGCATCCCTCATCTCTATACACCTTAGGGGCATCTAGCCTAGGGACATTTCCCCAACAGTGGAATTAATCGAGCGGCATCCCCCCATCCTTCTTTATTCTTTATAAAGCTTTCAGACAAAGCAACCGGGCCAAACCCAGCATTTCTCAAACTCTGTTTTCAGTTTATCCAGGGATCATTCCCCACTCATATATCTCCATTCTTCATTGAAGGGAAAAAATATTTTTGTTTACCAACAAAGTCAATCAAGAATGAAGATGCGTCATTTAAAGCAGTAACTAACACGATGTTTTTTTATTGCCTTTTTTCTAACAGGATATTTAAAATCACCAGCTAGGAGAGTGATCTGCCTTAGGAAAGGGATACACCAGCTAGGAGAGTCATCTGCCTTAGGAAAGGGATACACCAGCCAGGAGAGTCAACCACCTTAGGAAAGGGATACACCAGCCAGGAAAGTCGATTTGCCTTAGGAAAGGGATACACGCTTCTTCCCCAGTGAAGTTGCTAGGTACAAAAGAGTCATCCGCCTTAGGAAAGGGATACACCCGCTAGGAAAGTCGATCCGCCTTAGGAAAGGGATACACACTTGTTTCTCAGTGAAGTTGCTGGATACAAGATAGCTGTTTGCCTCAGGAAAGAAACACAGAGCAAAGTCGATCCTCCTTACCAAAGGGATACACGCTTCTTCCCTGGTGAAGTTTCTAGTTATAGGAGAGCTATTTGCCTCTGGAAAGGAATGCAAAGGAAAGTTGATCCACCTTGGGAAAGGGATACATGCTTCTTCCCTAGCAAAGTTACTAGTTGTAAGAGAGTTGTTGACCTTAAGAAAGGAATGCAAAGGAGAGCTGTTCGCCTCAGGACAGAAACGCAAAGGAGAGCTATTTGCCTTAGGAAAGGAACGCAAAGGAGAGCTGTTTGCCTCAGGAAAGGAATGCAAAGGAAGGAAGTTCGCCTCAGGAACGGAACCCATCTAAATCAACACTTTAGGTATAATCCTAAACCCTTGCTCATATCATGAGATCATACAGATCTATATATGTCATGATCCCACGAGGGGCGGTCTGTGAGCATTGGATTTAAATGATCCTTCTCACAAAACGATGATGAGAGCTATACAATGCAATACCTTACAAAGTATTGTTCATTTGAGGTGTTCCTACAGTTGTGGAGTTGATTTTGGCCATTTTAGGAGACCTTGCCTGCCCTAAGGGACCTGTATGGATGTTGTCTGGTGGTACAGGACCACTGGTGGCACCCGTATAGGTGAAGCCTTCCATACGGCTAGAAGGGACCCATACGGGACCCCAGGCACCGGTACGGGTGGGGCCTCACCTATATAGGGTTCAGTTTATGCCTAAACAGGCTCACTTGGAAGTTAAGCATAGTGAATTTCGGGAATGGCAGGTTTTGAATGCGGATTAATGCATTCAGACTCTATTTCCCCCATAAATAAGCCCTTTCCCCTTCATTTTACAATACACAACTCTTAAGTACAAAAACTATAGAGAAATTATAGTTCTGAAGGTATAGAATAGTTATATTGGGGGTATAGGAAGTATAAAATTGGGACAAAACCCATTTCTTAAGGTTTTGTCCAAATTTTATTCATTCCTGACTTCATTTCGTGCACTTTGGCCAAACTCTCTCAATAGTAAAGGGATCGCCTCAAAGTGGATTCACGCTAAAACGGTAACGCTCCTGAGTTTCAAAGAGACTGACACATATTTTTATTTAATCATTATTCTTTATGTTTGCCATTTTCTATTCCTACAATTTTTCTCGGTCTGGTCCTAACCCTTATATGTATTGTTCGCACTATTCATTCTTAGGGTTATTATATCGGTGCGCCAAACTCATTAGGAGGGAAATCCCATTTGTTTATACTGTTATTTCTATTAGTGATATTTTTATTTATTATATTTGCCTTATTATTCTTTTGTGTCCGATCCCGATTACTCTGAGCCTTGCTGGTACCTAATATACCATTTTAGTGGTTGCCTTGGTACTCCATACTCATATAAAGGGAAATCCCATTTTCTTCATTTTGCCTGATTCTATCTTGGCCCTATCAGGCCCATATGGGTGTCCCATGCCTATACGGGTCCCTCCATAACCGTATGGGTTCCCCTTAATTCTACGGGTATGGGCACCAAAGACAGACTCTGAATTTTCTGTATTTTCTCGTTTCCTCTAAAAAATGAACCTAAAATCACCTTTTGCCATGTGGTCATTTTCACTAATAATCCGATAAATAAACTCACATAAATAAATCAAGTTTTCCCAACAAAATGATTGTTTATGAAGTGCCGTACTTGTGTTAACCATTGTAGATGCAGGCGAATTTATTTATTTATTTTATAACTTAGAAAAAATGTATAGGTTCCCTTGCAATCCCCCACATTCCCCCTGGTTGTAATAATTTTTATCCCTTATTCACTTATTTGTGCTTTATTATAAACTGTTGAGATGCTTGAATCGAGTGTGAAAGAGAGTAGAATAATAGGCTTTCCGTGATAATTCCCCAAATGATGATAATAACATGGTCTTATGTGATGAATGTAATTTTGAATTAACTAAATGAGAAATAAGTGACTCATCTGATACTCGATTCTCTAACCCAAAAGGTATAGTCTCTCACCCATGGGAACCATACCACCACTCTTTCCTAAGTAGACAAGTTGGGTGGCGACTCTATTATTTGTATTGAGATTTGGGTCTCGATTCTTTTATTCATTAAAATTGGTTATTTGTGCAAACTTGAATTAAAACAGTTTTATCACGCCTAAGTATAACCAACCCCCAGTGGGCCCTGCCTCTCACATAGGATCCAAGGGAGACACATACGTCATCGACACCTCACACCTATTATGCATGTTAAAATTGACTGTCAGTTCCCAATTGATCCCATGATGGGCAGTTAGTGAGCACTGGATTTTGACGGTCCTTCTCATGAAACGTTGATGAGAGATAGATAATGTAGTCTCTTATAGGTGTTATCCATAAGAGGTGTTCCTACAACAACAGAGCTGAGTTTGGCCGAAGTTTGGAGACCTAGACTACCTTTAGGGACCCGTACGGGTCACACTTAGGGTATAGGTGCATGGGTTGATCGGTACGGTCCCATTGCCATCATACGCCCCTGAGGGACCCATACGAGTCCCACCTAGATTGGTACGGGTGGTGCTTGCAACCATATAGGCTAGGTTTATTACAATAATGCCATGTATGGTTTCATTTAGCCATAAATGGCATTTACTGAGTTCAAACCCGTAGTTTTCTTATAAATAGTGGCCTTTTCCTTAGTTTAAAAGGAGGACAAGATTGCAAATAATTCAAGATCAAAGCTATACTTAATTCTAGTCATTTTCCAATAGTTTCTTAGGTAAAAATAGGGAGAAACCCTTTCTATATAGGTTTTGTCCACATTTTATCTTGTTTTAGTTTCATAATAGGATTGGGGGAAGGTTTTGACCACATAAACACCTACCAAAACAGTCCTACAACCATTATTTCCTAATCTACTGCTTTGGCTAAACACTCTCTCAGCATTGGGATCATTTCAAAGTGGATTTGAGGCGAAAAGGTACGTTCCTGAGTTTCAAAGAGACTCACCTTTTACTTAATTCACTATTATTTTCATTCTTTTTGTTTCTTTTATAAGATTTATTTAAATAATTAAAAAGGAGGTTATGTTTGGGTCCAAATATGACCCATATAGGTCCCCGTAGTAGCTGTACAGGCTCTCCTTACCGTATGGGTGCTGGAACCCCGGGTAGCTTTTTTCCATGTAAAATGTAAAATGAACCTAACATCACCATTTGCCATGTAATTATTTTCATTAATAATCTAGTAAATCAGTCCATGAAAAGTAAAAATGTGTTTTCAAAATAAAATACATTGAAGATCCGTTATTTCTTTTTGATCCTAGAAGCCGCTCGTGCACTATCGATCACAAAACCGCCACGCTTATACAATCAAGTTTTCCTAATAAAATGCTGACTTATGATGTGCTGTAATTGTACTAATGCTTTTGTGCAAGTGAATTTATTTATTTTTGTTTTATAACTTAGAACAAATGGATAGGTTCCCTTGCAATTCCCCTTTTTTCCTCGGTTGTAATTTTATTCCCCCTTTTATCGTTTGTGCTTTATTATAAACTATTTATTGCATAAATCGTGTGTGGAAGAGTGTAAAAAATAGGTTTTCTGCAATAATTCCCCAAATGATGAAAAGAAAATGGTTTTATGCAGCGAATATAATTTTTAAATTAACTAAATGAGAAATAACTGACTCATCCGATACCAAAATCTCTGATCTAAAAGGTATGAATCTCCCGCCCAGTCGAAATCATACCAAAACTCTTTCCCAAGTAGAAAACTTGGGTGGTGACTCTATCTTTTAAATAGGGATTTGGGTTTCGATTCTTTTATTCATTAAAATTAGCTAAACATATAAACTAAGACTGGTTTTCATCACGCTTAAATAAGAACCAACCCCGAATGGACCCCGCCGCAAGGTGCCTAAGGAAATCCAAATATTTTTGTCCAACTCAAAACAACGTCCCCAAATCTATCATCCTAAGGTATGATTTGTTGTTGACCTTTTGTTCATCTTTCATTACTTTCCTAAGTCTTGTTATCTTTAAACATAGGCTCCTTCATCTAAGGAGAAGGGTGATTCCTCTACTGCTATGTGGTCTCCACCTAAGCCTGCTCTGGAAAACTTTATGGTGGAGACTTTCCCAAGAGAGCCCTATATGGATCTTCTGAGCGGGCAAATGTTTTTGTCATAAGCTTGGTTTGGGTTTGGGTAGTTTGAGGAAACTGTGACATTTGGTCCGGTTTGAGAAAATCCAGTTTGCTTAAAAAATGGTGGCTTTGTAGGAAAAAAATGTAATTATATTGAGAAATATATTTGCACATTTTATTAAGAAAAGATATTTTTTAAATAAAGCATTTTATTTTATTTAAAAATAAAATAAAGTCGCCACCCGATTCAGCTCCACCGGGAATTATGGTATACTGATCCTCAATGGAATTTTCATACCGAAAAGTGAGATTCTAAGTTCGGACATAATAGTTACTCATACTGTTCAAATTGTTTGGATTAATTTTGGAATTTTGGAATTTGGGGTGAGTTCTGTGTTACAACGGCTTTATTTAAGAAATAAATTCAAGAAATAAAACGGGCATTATAACGGCTTAATAAATGGATATTTTCTACTGAATTTTTTACAGAGTAACGGCAGCATCTAGGTCTGGGCCCGGAAACTCGGATAGAGTTTCCTCACATTCAGGATGTTGTATCCGAACCTGCAAGCTTATTTACACATATTATAGTTTAAGTGGCTCCAGTGGCTCCCTTAACCAGCAAAATCGAATGCAATGTGCAATAATAAATAACGAAAATAAATTTTAAAGTTGGGTTTAGAGACAATTACCCTCGATTTACCTTTTCATTTGTCTAAGATGACTTAAGAGCCGGTGTAAGACCAAAGTTGCTTGAAGATCGTGATTTGGTTGGAAAATAGATTTAACCCGAGTTATGGCTACAATATCGAATTATTTCCGTGGGGATTTGTGGATATTTTAACAGATCTGGTCATTTTTAGACCAAAGATCACTATGAGATCTTGATCTAAAAAAGACAGAGGAATGAGTTTATACCGAATGTTGGTAATAGAGCTCGGGTTTAGGAGTATTTTGACAGAGTTTCGAGGCTTTTAGGACTCTCGGAACTGAAAAAGGATGTAAAGGTAATTTTGAGAATTTTAAAAAAATCACCATCTGTTGAAAATGAGGGGGGGTTCGCCCCTTTATATAATATGGTGGTAATTAGGCAGGGGGCTATTTACATAGGTAAATAGCCCGCGGGCTAATTACCACTCTGAGAGGATTTTTACCGCATCTCGTAAATCCTGGGCGCGATCTCGGTAAGATTTGATTTTTTTACTGTTCATTGGTAAATAGCCGGCGGGCTAATTACCAACTTTGACAAAAACTTTGGCTTTTTTGACTTTTCAGCAGGAAATGCTAAATCGAAGCTTCCCCGAAATGTGGATTTTTGAATTTCGGATTTTGGATAACAATTCGGTCCCTTTTGGATCATTTGTCTAATCACTGGATGAAATAGGAATTATTCCTCATTTGGCCGGAACGGACCTGTGCTAACAATTTGCCCCTCGCATATGTAAACTTCGTGCTAGAAATTTTGTCGTATGCGAAACAAACAAAACATTGTGTGTGGAATCCAATGAGTGAAAATATTTTTAATCGACAAATTTTGAAACAAAATATATTTTGCCCCTTTGATTAAAAATTTATTAATGAGTTGCATGATAAAATAAATTTGACCAGGGGTCGAAATAAATATTTTGGATGCTTAAAGCATGTGTGACTGTGTAAAAACAGCTTTTAGGCCTGCTCGTTTTGGAAAGGATGCAGCAAATGGATGAAAAATGCAAAATTGCAAAAAACTTAAAAATGCACGTAATTAATTACTTATGTAATGATAACTTTTATAGTCATTAGCCGTTAATGCGTGGAATGCGTAAGCGCGTGACAGCTGGATAGGTAAATAGCTGGTGGGCTATTTACTTAGGTAAATAGCTAGCGGGCTAATTACCAACTGACTATAAAAACAGCAGTTTGGCTCCCATTTCATTCACATCGAAAATTCTATCTTCTCTCTTCTTGCATTTTTTGCTAGCTTCTTTCGAGATTTTTCACCTCCGAGATATTTTTGACGATGATTTCTTTCATCTTCTTTCCTTTTCTGCCCCTTCTCTTCTGATTTTTTAGGGTTTCTATGTGGTTCAAGCTTTACAACATTCGTCAGGATCTTCTGATCGTGCAAGTGACTACTCACAATATGGTCATCGATGGCCAAGAAGTGGTACTTTCTAAGGTTCTTGCCGCGGCTTTGTACAAGCTCCCTCCGAATTGAGGATATCACAGAGTTCCCCCCAGGGATCCTATTCTGATTTCTTTGAAGCCTTCCGATCATCTTTTTCGGATCTTCGTAAGCCTTATTGCTGTTTTATTCGTGCAAAGACCTATCCATTTTATTATTTTTATTTTTTTCTCTTATTTCTTATTTATTCCTTTAATGTAATAATTTATATTTAATGCAATAAGTTTATTATTATTGTTATTTTTGTCATGTTATGTGATACATGTGTGTGCTTAATTTAGGTCACCGCATGATGGGGGTAGCGTTATCCACTTCCATAGGTGGTACAAGGAGCTATCTCCTGGTCATAAGAAGATAGTTGACGGGACTTCTTTGGGAAGGATGGTCAGGAACTGCAATTACGTCAGGCATCACAAGTATCCCTACATTCCAGCTAGTACTTCCACTTATATTTTGAGTAGATGGCCTGATACTACCCACACCTTCCATTTCGATTGCGAGGAGTGCACCAATACTCTATTGGATTACTGTGCCATGACAGGTCTACCCTTCTGCGGTAATGTGGTTCACTTCAATGCTTGCTTTACCTACAATCGTTTTAATGTGGACATTATTGAGTCCTTGATAAGCCAAGGCAGATTTCTTGTGAGCAGCTTATGACCTTCTGGACCAATGGGGATAGGACCTATCTGACCACTGCTTGTGAGGTGAGGGCTTTTATGGCCGCTACCTTATTGTGGCTATTCTTCCCTATCGGGGGTTCAATTGTGAACCTCCACATTTTGCCATCCTTGATAGACCTAACTAATTTTGATGAGTATGCCTCGGGTCGATCTACGTTGGGTCACCTGTATCAAGCCTTGGATCAGTGTGTGAGGAATAGGATTGACAAGTTCGAGTCCCATCTTTAGATTGTTTATGTAAGGATTCGATTCTTATCTCTTTCCTTTGCGAGTGTCTCACCTACTCTTTGGTGCGCTGATTTTTGTGTTTGCCTTGTTTACAGATCTATTTTTTAAGATGGGCATTCTCCCACACCTTAAGCTGGTGCCAGGCGGTTTTTCATACTTTCCACGGTTGACTTATTACTTCTGCGGTTGGGATATGGAGTCTGGTCCTGCTATTTCGGCTTGTCTTCTTGGCCTTACTTCGGCGAAGGTATACCTTGTGACTTTCTTGGTTCATTTTTAGTTGCCTTTTATTACAACTGCTGCTCTAATTTTTGGGTTTCCTTTTACAGAATAAGACACAACCATGGGGGCCTGTCTTTCGCTGGTCGAAGGCCATGAGATTGGTTGGGGAGCTTACGAGTACCCATTTGATCATAGAGACTCCTTTCTCCTTAGAGTGGTACTTGGAAGATTGTATCCAAGGTTTGCACCTTCCTCCCTGGTCACATTCCATTCCTCCTGAGGTGCCTCGATGGGTCTTCTAGGTTCACAGCTCGCCAGACTTTGCTCGACTGAGTGCAGAGCATATACCTAGTGCTTTCCTAGAGCGAGTTAAGGCATATGAGGAGTTCTACCACTCACAGCTGCTTGAATGGCCAGAGCTAGATCCTATTCCCATTCTGCCTCATCCTGATAAGCATAACCCTCCTAAGGGCGGTGATCCTTTAGCCTCTGCCTTTGGGGCTCCTACTCCTTCGACCTCAGTCCTAAGTGGTCAGGCTGGATCTGGTTCATTTGGGGGGTGTCCAGATGATGGTACGTCTCCCTTCCATTAGTTTCTTTTCCTTTATAGTTATTGTTGTTTCGCCTACTGTGTTGAGCTAGACTGACTTAACCTTTGATTTATTGTCCTTGTAGGATCATCAGGGTAGGAAGAGACCTGCGACTGCTTCCACCCATGTGGGCAGTTCTTCGGGATCATCCATCCCTCCTCAGGACCAAATGATAGTGAAGGGGCATTGAGGATTCGAGTACCAGCTTCCTACATCCATGATGTATCATTCTGACTCAAATACTTATACCCCGGTGATTCATCCCTATCAGGATCCTGACTTTCCAGTGGCTTACTTTCCGGTTGGCACCACTCATGTGAGTACTTCTTCACCTCTTCTTTTTTAATTCTGGGTTTTAATGGCTCTAACCCACTCTGATTTTGATCTTTTCAGGTGCCGATTGCTTATAGTATCTCCAATTAGGGATACATGTAGGGACAACAGCGGTTCAGGATGAACATAAACTTCGATATGGTGGTATGTTTGTATTTATTTGTTATGTTAATGATGATGCATGGTATGTCATTAAACGTATATGAATGACTTGTGTCGAATCATTGCAGCTGGAGATCTAACAGCTTCAGGATCTGCTAGGGATAACCCACATAGATGACCAACAACAGCAGGGTAATCCTCCCGGATTCTTCCAGCAAGGTGACCATTCTCCTCCGCAGCCTTAGGCTTTTGATTTTCATTTTTTTCTTTCTTTTCTTTTTTTTTGTTTGGGCCATTTGTGGGCCTCTTTTGTACAAGCATTTTTAATAAATAAAATTTTCTTTTATTATTTTTTTTTTGCTTTTTGCATTTCCTTTTTCTGTTGATCGAGTTTATCGGGTAATCTACCAGATTTTGAAAGATTTCCTAATAAACTATGTATAGTAAACTACTACTCTTTTTGTGAAGCATTACGATGGCAGACTATATCAGCTTTCGTGCAATTTTAGGCATTTATTTGAAGGATTTTGATGGTTGGGACCATCTTGGGGTCTATGGCTTAGCGCACATGAAGGAGTACTGCCTTGTCTTTATCAAGGATAATGTAATCCAAGCTGCTATAAGGTTCTGGGATCCTCTCGACAGTGTGTTTTTATTTGGGGATCATGAGCTATGTCCCATGTATGAGGATTTCTGTAGGCTTCTCTGGTCTTCCACTGATATGCCTTCAGTTATTCCGACGCATTGTCCTGAGTTTTCTGACTTGCTGATGAATCATTTTCAGCTTCAACGATCTAATAGGCATCGATTGATCTATGGCGAGGACCTGAGGCTAGATGTGGCATTTGACTTAGTTAGGAGCCTTTGTTTGACGATGTGGGCTGGCTGACGCTTATATGCTTGCTTTTATTGGGAGTTTTCCTCTGTGATGTTCCTTCTTTAGTTTGCAATTTTACCTTTTTGAGTGTCGATGATGAGTTGTTGGAGGCAAAGTCTCCAATCATAGTCAGTTTAGCTGAAACACTGATCTTTGTCCGTTCTTCCCAAAACGGGACTGAAGCTACTACCAGGGGCGACATGCTCCTTCTTTAGGTAACTTTTATTTAAGCCCTACATTTTGCATGAACCGTCCTTTTAGGTTTTTGGCTCATCGAGCTTGCCTTTATTTTTGCCCGGACTGCCCTTTCGGGTTTTCAATCTAGTAGGCTATTTTTCCTCTGTTTTTCTTTTTTTTTTCTTTTTTTAATAATTTCCCTTTATTTTTGCTCTTGTAGCTTTAACTCTGGGTCAAGCTTTCTGTGATGTCTGTCCCTACGAGTATGGATTACTATTTAAGGGACTACTAGGTGCGACGCTCTATAGTTCATATTGGTAATCAGCTCTACAGAGATTTCACGATCGAGGAGTGGGTTGACTTCAAGGGGAGTTGGGTTGTCAAGGATATCTGCTGGGTTTGCCCTTGGTAGGAGATCAAGCATGTGACTACTGACGGTGCTAGGGACTATGTGG
Source organism: Euphorbia pulcherrima (assembly GCA_947683365.1). Lineage (NCBI taxonomy): Eukaryota > Viridiplantae > Streptophyta > Magnoliopsida > Malpighiales > Euphorbiaceae > Euphorbia > Euphorbia pulcherrima. The sequence goes on from CANTUS010000007.1 coordinate 30,812,937, forward strand.
TCCTCATTGGCCAGTCTGAGATTATTACTTATTCTCCCGGTTGCTTGTGTAGGCAGTATGGCCCATCTTAGGGATTTCCCACATTTCTATATACCCTTATTTGTTCAGAGCTTTCTTACACCTAGGTTTACCATCATGATGTGAGATGGATTAGTCGTACTCAGGTAGAGGTGAGCTATTCTGCCCCATTTGGCGTTTGTCCTTCTGAGGCTTATTGCGTTTGGGCTGCGAGTGTTCGTGGGCTGGCTACTCTTAAAGAGAGGCTTAGCGAGACTAGGAGACTTCATAGCTTTCTTAGGGTTGAGTGAGTTCATCACTATGTGTCTTTTGTTCCCGTGAGAGAATAAAGGCATTAGGCCTCATTGCTTGTATTTTTCGTTTCATTTCCTGCTTGTAATGCATTTTTATGTGCAATAAGGATGAAAAGATGTTTGTTTGAATGCATGTTTCTTTAAATAATTCACAGCTTCCATTTAGTGTATTCATGTAGTATTTTTAACATGAACATGTTACTACAAAAGATATTATTTATTATGGAAGGCAAGTGGTATTTCATTCCCCAGAATTGCCCACCGTTGCCTAAGGTTCCAGATGGATTTTACCCAAGGCTTTGCTCTTTTATTTTGGAGTCTTATTTTTTCCCAAGAGCCCACACCAGCTCCTGATAGACTTTATCATTTTCATTTTTTCTTCTCTTTTTTTAACACGTGATAGCGCTTTAGCTTGTCGCGATTGACTGGGTTTGTAAATTCGTTGCCGTCCAGGTCTGAGATTTTAATTGCCCCTTTATTGAGAACCTTTTTTACCATGCATGGTCCTTCCCAGTTTGGTTGGAATTTTCCTCGAGCATCTGTGTATGTTTTACGAGATTGCTTCAAGACTAAATCTCCCATTTTCAAGGGTTGGCTCTACCTTTTGACTTTACGATTGTAAGCTCTGGCCATACGTTGTTGGTATAGCTGTAGATTTTCCAATACGGCTAATCACTTTGCATCGACCAAGGTCAACTCTTGATGCCTTGCTTTTTCCCATTCATCTTCAGGAAGTCTGGCTTTAAGAGCCACACATAAGGACTTAATTTCCTTTTCAATGGGGAATACTGCCTCCATCCTATAGACAAGGGAGAAGGGAGTTTGACTCGTAGGACTTTTGACACTGGTTCTATATCCCCACAAGGCATTGGACAAGTGATCGGCCCAATCTCAGTAGTTGGAAATCATCTTGGAGAGGATTTTCTTGATTACTTTGTTGGGTGCTTCTATGGCTCCATTAGCTTGAGGTCAATAAGGCAAAGAGTGATGATGCTCAATCCTGTGTTTTTCCATAGGAACGGTTGTTTCTCCTTAGAACTGCACACCATTGTCACTCTCCAAATGATGGGGAATGCCGTATCTGGCAAAGATGTGTTGCTGAACAAACTGAGCCATCTTTTTAGTTGTGATGTCTGTGTATGATTCTGCTTCAACCTATTCGAAAAAGTAGTCTACTGCTACTATAATAAAGCGATGACCGTTGGTCGAGGAAGGTCTTATTTTGCCAATGATGTCAATGCCATAGGCTGAAAATGGGCAAGGCATTATTAAGTTCTATAATGTTGTCATGGCTTACATCTTTGTATATCTGACAGGACTGGCATGTCTTTGCTTCTTGAATACAGTCAGCCAGTATAGTTAGCTAGAAGTATCCCATTCTTTGGATCTTCTTTGCCATCATGATGCCATTCATATGTGGACTGCAATCTTTGAGTCCACTTCTTTCATCACCTTTTCAGCTTCTTATTGTGTTAGGCATTTTAGCAGTAAGTCGTCAGAGGACCTTTTGAATAAATCCCCTTTGATCAGGCAGAATTGTATGACAAGTCTTCTCAGCGTATTCCTATCAGAATCCATAGCCTTAGTTAGAAATTCACTATTTTCAAGGAGTTTGACAATATCAAAATACCTGGGGGTTTCTTCCTCCATGATATCTTCTATTGTATGGATGTAGTATGGTGATCGAGTTATCTCCATAACTAGAGGCTTGATCGGTTGCTTTTAGGGTCCTTCCCACATGGAGGCTAGAGTAGCCAATGCATCTGCCATCTGATTTTCCTCACAGGGTGGGTGGATAAATTCACATTTGCTAAAAATGGCGGGTTTCCTTCATACGGCCTCTAGATAAGGCCTAAGCGATTCTTCTTTCAATTCCCAGTCTCCTGTGACATATCTAATGGCCAGAGCTGAATCACCAATGATTTTGACCTTGTCTACTCTGAGAGTAATCAGGGTAGATATCCCAAAATAAGCAGGCTTCATATTCTTCCCCATTATCCGTGGTGGGAAACTCTAAGCATTTTAATAATGGTATGAGAGCCCCATCTAGATAAAGAAAATAACTCCCAATCCAGCTCCTCATTTGTTAATAGTGCTATCGAAGAATATGGTCCATTTTTTGATGTTTTCCGTGGTGGTTGCGAGGCATTCATCAGGAAATTCCAAGTTCTCCCGCTCCCATTCCTTGAGCGGTTGATTGGGTAGGAATTCGGCCACTGCCCTACCCTTGATAGCCTTCTTTGTCATGTATTCAATATCAAATTCTGACAGTAATAATAGCCACCTTGTCAGTTTCCTGATTAGTGAGGGAGTCTGATGCAAATACTTCTTTGGATCTACCTTTGCAACCGCTCTGATTCTGTACGATTGAAAGTAATATCTGAGCTTTCTGGTGAGCTAGACCATTGCGAAACAAGTCTTTTCCATAATGGTGTATCAGGTTTCATACTCTAGCAGCTTTTTACTAAAGTAATAAACCAATTATTCCTTTTTATCTTCATGTTCTTGAACTAGCATGGCTCCCACGGACGTTTTATCTACTGCTAAGTAGAGAATGAGTGGTTTCCCAAGGATCGGCAGTTTCAGTACTAAAGGGTTTACCAGGTAAGTTTTAATTCTGTCAAAATCTTCCTAACATTGATCGTTTTAGTCTATTGGTTGTTGTTTCCTTAAGAGCTTGAAGATAGGCTCACATATGGTAGTTAATCGATCTATAAAGCGACTAACGTACTGTATAGATCCCAAGAAACTCCTTATTTCCTTCTCAGTATTTGGCACCTGCATTTCCCTGATGGCATTGGTTTTATCAGGACCCATCTCTAACACTCTTTGGCTGACTACGTATCCCAGTAATTTGCCTAGCGCGACACTGAATATGCACTTCTTTGGGTTTAAGCAAAGGTTGTACTTTTCAATCCTTATGAGGAACCGTTCTAAAATTGCCAGATGTTCTTTGCGCATGACGGATTTTACAAGCATATTGTCTACATAGACCTCGACTTCTCTATGGAACAAATCATGTAGTAATGTCATGACTACTCGCTGGTAGATTGCCCCTATGTTCTTGAGTCCAACAGGCATTACTCTTAAACAGTAAGTCCCCCATTCTGAGATGAAATGGTCTAAAACTTGTCTACTACATTCACAAGGATTCGGTGATATCTCGAGAATCCATCCATAAAGGATTAAATGGCTGCTCTTTCCGTATTGTATACCAATACATCGATGTGAGGTAGCAGGAAATCTTTCTTCATGGTAGCTCTATTCAAGTATCTGAAGTCAATGCAGACTCAGATATCACCATTTTTCTTAGGTACCGGGACCACAATGGACCTTTTTGGCCCATTCTAGACACATTCTCCTCATTTTCTATTTTATCGGATGGATTTTTGATTCTGTAGGGATCTTGTGCTCGACAATGTGTTGGTCAAGTCAAGCTTGTCTTCGTGGGACCAAACGAAGGCTAACACGTGGGTTTTTAAGACTTTTATCAATTCTCTCTCTTGTTTAATGGGCAATTGATTGGAAATGTATACCACTTTGGGGTTATCTTCTGTGTTTAAGTTAATTTCTTTTATAATATCGTTATTAATGTTAAAGATGTTGGATGAATGCTGGAATGGATGCATGGAATCGTAATCAGAAACACAATCCAAATAAGCAAAGTTCTTCATCTTATTATCATCATAAAGTACATTATTCATTTCAAACAAGCTCAAAAAGGAAATAAAAGACTCATCCTGATCAATGGCATCCAGCTTTGTCATGGATAATTCCCCTATAGCAGTTGGCTTCAACAGGATTTCTTCATCGTCTTCTATTTGCACCTTTGCTTTTCCTTTCATGGCTGTGAACATGTCCATGATGGTTTGGTTTAAGCTACCTCCCTTTTTCCCTGCTTCCTCTACTATTTTGAGTTGCGCCTAAAGGTGCTTGGTCAGGGTGTCAAGGATTTCTTCCTCACTGCTCAATTTTGTAATCTTTTTTCGTGTACCTGTTTGTCATTCTCAGCCTGACTCAGAATTACCGCTAGATAGGTTATGAGAATCTTACCTTCTTGGCCGTAGCTAACTATGTATAAGAAAATTTCAAATCCCAAAATAGTCCTCCCTCGATGAGTGAAAGGCTCGGGGGCTCCTTTGTAAGGTTGTTGTGGCTCTTCTTGAGAGGTCGCACTATGGATGATCCTTCGAGAGCCCGTATAACCAAGTCCTGAGGGCCTCCATTCTTCCACCCCTATATTGAAGGTTGGCATTCCTTGCTCATGGGCTCCTAGTCCTTTTCCAGGAGTGTGGTGCTTTTGCATGTACCCCTGAATCCATGGGTCCTAGTGTGCTTATGGTTGCTCATTCGTCCCTTGACCAATGGTGGTCGTGGTAAACCCTTTTGGGTTGCTTTCTTCCATTTTTAGTGTTGCCACTACTGAGGTTTCATCAGCTTCCAGGGTAATAATTTTCTTATGGAATGGAATCTTGATCTTTTGGTGCAAGGTGGATGGGACTCCTCCCAAGGCATGGAACCAGGGTCTCCTAAGTAGCATGGAGAAAGTTACTGGGATGTCTATTACTGTGAAGAGCAAGATAGATGAGGTTTCTTCGACAATAACTTCAGCTTCAAATGTGCCGATGACAGTCCTCTTTGAGTTATCATAGGCCTTGATGACTGTTGTGGATTTTTTAAGTCCTTTTGAGTCAATCCTAGGATTAGTAGGATGTCCTTGGGGCAGACATTGAGCGATGAGCCGTCGTCAATCATTATGCATGGCATGATTTGTCCGAAGACACTGGCTTTCAAGTAGAGAGCCTTGTTGTGGTGAATTCCTTCATAAGGTAGATCCGAGCTTAAGAAGACAATGTCTGGAATAATAGTGATAGTCTCACTATTGAGTAGTGCACATACCTATTCTGAGATGCTAGGGGAGATGTTTTGATTTCCATTAGCTTTTTGACAACGGTGAGCTTGTGAATTTGAGAACCTCTGAGTAAGTCCCAAATACTTATCTTGGTTGTTGTGGTCTTTAGTTGATCTATAATCGGGCTTTCTACCTGTTATGAGGATTTGAGAAAAGTGGGAGGTGCCGGGGGCTCGACCCTTGGCTCAGTTGGAGCTATCGATCTAGTGACCTTCCCTCCCTTGGTAATAGGACTGACTACCTGGATCAGTGAGCTTGTAGCTTCAAAGACTTCAAATTCATCAAATTTCTAGTCAAGAGGTATCTCTACTAAGTCGATCGGCTTGTTTGTGGGAACCGATGTGTTGGCGGCAAAGGGCCTTTGCATGAAGGGGGCCTTTTTAGGCTGTTTTCCTGAATGACGGGGTTCTCTTATAAAATCCTTGATAGGATGGGATTGTGTTCCTACCAAATATGGTTGAGGAAGTTTCATCAGCCGAGTCACTTTCACCGAATGGCTATAACACATTGTTGCGAAGCACTCGTGAATTATTGTACTTATTGGCATACCACAAGTATTCTCTAGCCGACTCCATCAATGTAGAACATGCAAAATTAGTTACCTCCCATTCCCAATACAGCAAGGGGTTCCTATGCTTGTCCACTTCAGGGGTTATATCTTCTAGTGCATCAACCCAGGTGAAGTAGTCGATGAATTGCTTGGCCAGGACATTCTAGAATGACCTATAGTATAGTGCTAATCCTTCATACCAAATGACTGCCTTCTCTCGAAGAGTCCAACAGTATCTTTTGGGCCAATGGGCATAGTGGATGTACCCATCATTCATCATTTGTACGAATTCACGGGTGTAAGGGAGTGGCCTTGTGTTGCCATTGTAAAATATACGGTAGACTTCCCTTAGATCTGGACTCTGAATGTGGTTGCTATATCGGGCTAATTCATTTTTAGCTCGAATCCTTTCCATAATGTATTCTAGGGAAGGTTCTTGCCCCTCTCCTCGGATCATGTTGATAATGTGCTCACTTCCTGAGTCGAAGGCCGTGAGCTCTCCGGAGTCAAAACTTGCGGCTGACCAGGCATAATCCGAGGAGGTGTGTTCCAAGGATGAGGCATAACTTTCTGCACCATCATAGTTGACTGTTGTGCCATTAGGGAAGGGAGGCTCATATTCGAAATCACCCAGCCAATTAGGTGCAAATCCTAGATCTGATTCTTTTAATTAATACCCTAGGTTATCTAGCTCATTATCTTTCTCATATCTAATTCACTGAAGTCTTTGAACTCTTCTATATCTTCATCTGAAACTTGGAAAGGTGGTGGTTCAACGACCCAATTTGGTGCCTGTTGTATAGGAGCATCATTGTTGGCCTCTTCATTAGTGATTTCTTCTAGGTTTTCTTTGGGATCTTCTTCTAGGTCCTCCTCGGGATCTTATTCTAGGTCCTCCTTAGGATCTTCTTCCGGGTCCTCCTCGGGGATCTTCCTCTAGGTCTTCCTTAGGATCTTCTATGGCTACGTAGAACTCCGATATGATAGTTTGTATGCTTGCAAATGTCTCTCCCATATGATTACCATATATTGTAATATTAGGACAGATTTCTCTGAATTGATTGCCCATTTAGGTTTAAGCTAAGATACCTCTGTTGGTCCCCATAATTATTCCATGCCTGCTCAAGGTCATATAACTGTAGGTTGTCTGACTGTGTTGCCCCAAAAGAGCTCCTAAATTCGAATAGATTTGTTTCGACGTAATTGGGACATATGGGGTCTAGGTGAGTGTACATAGGAGGTTATGGGGAAGGAACATCATGCCAGCCAGCATTCTGTGGGTCTACTTGTGGTCCCAACAACTAGCAAAGCTCATCTAGGTATGGTGAGATGCCCTAAAGTGGTGGAGAAAGGATCTTTCTATAAAGTACCAGTTCCAACTCCCTTCCGGTGGCAATGAGTTATACCAATCCATTGCCGGGGCTTCCAAGAACTGAGGAAATTATGGTACAAAACCCATCATGGCTATTTCTTGTTTATGCATAAATTGGAAATTCCTCTACATGTTCATTCGGATCTGAATTCCTATGATATATGAGATGTGGTGGTACAAGGTCCTGATCCAGCCCCTCTCTACTCATTCTCAGGACATACTGATCTACCATGTTGATGATATCTATGTTGTCAAAGATCATATGGTCTCCCCATCCTAGGTCATGCCGAAAGTTATCGGTCGTATTGATTCCATACTCGTCAGCCTCTACATGGATATTAATGGCATTTACTATGGCTTGGAATTCCGGTAATGGATTAGTCTGGATGCTTAGCTTCTTTTCTGGTTCTTTCATCCTCCCATCAGCTATCATCTGCTGTAGATCTTTTAATAGTTTTATGAATACATTATTTTTATGCCCCTTAGTAACACGATAGGCACAGAAATTGTCTCTGTCTATTACTGTAAGTGGGGTGAATGGCGTGATGGTCTGAATTGGCGAGACTTCCTCAACTTGGTGAATATCTGGGATAGTGATTTTACCTTTGGAGAGATAGACTGATAGGTCTGTACTTGAGCAACTGTCGGGACGTTAGGAGCAGATTTTGAGGATTCAGAGAAGCCTTGTCTGGAGGAGCCATTATTCTCCCAATACCAAGGTTTAGTGTAAGCCTTCTATTCTTGCTTCTTTGCTCAATCTTCTTCTTTATATTTTTTGAGCTTCTTCGCATAGTCTACCACATCATTAAAGGTGTCAAACCTCTTCATCTTCATTTTGTCTCAGTACTTCTAACTAGAGCCCTCAATAAGCTTAACTATTAGGGCATCTTAGTTGGGTGCCCCCGTTACAAGCATGCGGACGGCCATCCATCTCTGATAGAATTCCTCAAAGGACTCATTCGGCCGCTGTTTAACCCTCTCGAGATCTTGTAGAGTGGTTTTCACCTTCTGATTAAAGGCATAGTTCTCAAGGAATGTAGAGCACAGCTTTTTCCAATACAATTTTACATCAGTCAGTAGCCTCATATACCATTTAGAGGCGGGTCCCTGAAGAGTTTCTTGGAACAGATTAACTATATGAACCTTGGTTATGTTCTTACTAGTCATAATTCTGAGATAACCTTCCACATGTCCATGAGGAGGTCCAGTGCTAGCATACGAGGCCATGTAGGGCATCACAAAGTTATCCGGAAGGGCTTCTAATTCCTTATGCAGGAATCGATCGATATTCACACACTACTCCACTGAGGGAGGAGCAAACTTATCCTTTACCAGAGATAGTTCCACCATCTGTGCTTTGATTGTGGCTATTTCAACTTCTTTTTCTTGGGTCTTATGAGCACTAGGCATGCTCATCCTTTCCTAAATATCATAGAATCGTAGGGCATCAAGCATTCTCCTAAGGGACTGGCCAATTGCAGCATTGTCAGCCATTGTAGGTTCGAGTTCTAGATCTGATAAAACCTAGCTAGAGATTTAATCGGTGGTGGGGATGTGACTTTTGGACTATCTGTAATGCATCTCAACCTTCGTTTCTCTCACTTCCAACCTAACAGGTCAAGAGATCAAGTATTCATAAGTGTATTGGGTAGGGCTCTAGGCCTTTCTTACCTCATTGGTGGTGAATAAATGTATGCATAAGTGACCGAATGCATGTATGAATGATGGAGATGTGTAAAAAGCTTGGGTATGTGTCAACTGTCTTGAGGGACAAATGACAGTCCGTTATATTCATGGGATATCGCAAGCATATAATTTTAGGACTATAGACTTAATTTTGATTAGGCTTAAGAGCTCGGAATGAATTGACTCACTTGTCAAAGGTGAATTGACTCATTGGTCCAAGGGTGAGCTGACTCACTGATCACTTAGGGTTTTGACTCATTGGTCCAAGGGTGAGCTGACTCGCTGGTCACTCAAAAGGGTTTTGACTCATTGGTCCAAGCATGAGCTGACTCGCTGGTCACTCGGGGTTTTGACTCATTGGTCTAAGGTGAGTTGACTTTCTAGTCACTCAAAAGGGTTTTGACTCATTGGTCCAAGGGTGAGCTGACTTACTAGTCACTTGAAAGGGTTTTGACTCATTAGTCTAAGGGTGAGCTGACTCGGTGGTCACTCGAAAGGGTTTTGACTCATTGGACCAAGGGTGAGCTGACTTACTGGTCACTCGGGGTTTTGACTCATTGGTCACTCGAAAGGGTTTTGACTCATTGGTCCGAAGTGAGTTGACTCAACGGTCACTCAAAGGTTGACTCTATGGTCGAGGGTGAGTTGACTCGCTGGTCACTCGAGGGTTGACTCCGTGGTCGAAAGTGAGTTGACTGGATGATCACTCGAAGGTTGACTCTATGGTCGAGGGTGAGTTGACTCGCTGGTCACTCGAGGGTTGACTCGATGGTCAAGGTGAGTTAACTCGCTGGTCACTCGGGGTTTATGCATTTCGGCTTAAGAGTGAAGCCCGGGTGGGCTTATTAGCCTTGGTTTATTCTGGCTCATGGGCTAAGCCTCGGTGTACTCACTAGTCTCGGTTTATTCTGGCTCATGGGTTGAACCTAGGTGGACTCACTAGTCTCGGTTTATTTTGGCTCATGGGTTGAACCTAGGTGGACTCATCGGTCTCAGTTTATTCTAGCTCACAGGCTAAGCCTAGGTGGACTCGCGGGTCTCATTTTTTTTCGGCTCATAGGCTGAGCCTAGGTGGACTCACTGGTCTCCTTTTTTTTGGCTCATGGGTTGAGCCTAGGTGGACTCACTGGTTTCAGTTTATTTTTTTGGCTTATGGGATGACCCTAAGTGGACTCACTGGTCTCGATTTTTTTCTGGCTCATGGGCTAATCCTAGGTGGATTCACTGGTCTCGGTTTGTTTCAGGTTCCTTTAATTTGAGGAATAAAATAACATGGCACACATTAATGTCATGGCTGCATAAAGATGTGGTTAGTTTCCACACAATCATGATGCTTATGATGTTCATTTTTAGTTCATTTAGATTTAATGAACCTGCAAATGTAGCAAACGGTTAGATCGTGCCTACCGCCCTTTTAACTCCAATTGGTTACTGCGCTTTAAAGTCAACGGGGGACTTAGCAAAGTCTGCTTGCATGAACTCAAGGTTTTTAGGTAAACCTATGAGAAAGTGTATACAGTTCATCCATATATAGGTTTTGGTCTTAGGATTGGGTGCAATTCGGGGTACCCTACGCCTGTGTACCGAGTCCCAGTGGCCCTAAGCAAACCAAAGGAAACATTTCCACATATAATATACATAGGTAGTCTTGCCCTTAAGCGAATAAGGTCCTTGTACGTTACGCAAGGGCTGTGAGTGGATCCATACCCCTCAAGCCCTAAGCGAACTTAGAGATACTTCACCAAAAGACACCTAAATTGTTTTAGAGGTAAAGAATACAAATGCTATGAGATCCTAAAATTTGCATAACGCAGAAATTATCACAAATTCCGTAATTCCAAAATTTAATTTGAACAATATTTTAATTATTATGTCAAAAAAGAATTTTTATAAAAAATTAGGTTTTTATAAAAATATATCCCCAGCGGAGTGGCCACTGTGAGCGGGCAGACATTTTCATGACGGGGCTTGGTTCTGCACGTGGGGTGCGGTGCGCGGGGCGCGTTTTGGGTTTGGTGCATTTTGAGGAAAATGCGACATTTGGTCGGGTTTGAGAAAATCTAGTTTGCTTTTAAAAACGGTGGCTTTGTAGGAAAAAAATGTGATTATATTGAGAAATATATTTGCACATTTTATTAAGAAAAGATATCTTTAAAATAAAGCATTTTACTTTATTTAAAAATAAAATTGAGTCGCCTCCCGGTTCAGCTCCACCGGGAATTGTGGTATACTGATCCTCAATGGGAATTTCATACCGAAAAAATAAGATTCTGAGTTCGGAAATAATAGTTACTCATAATGTTCAAATTGTTTGGATTAATTTTGGAATTTTGGAATTTGTGGTGATGTCGGCGTTACAACGGCTTTATTTAAGAAATAAATTCAAGAAATAAACGGCTGTTATAACGGCTTAATAAATGGATATTTTCTACCAAATTTTTGGCAGAGTAACAGCAACGTCTAGGTCTGGGCCCGGAAACTCGGATAGAGTTTCCTCATTCTGGATGTTTTATCCAAATGTGCAAGCTTATTTACACATATTATAGTTTAAGTGGCTCCAGTGGCTCACTTAACCATCAAAATGGAATGCAATGTGCAATAGTAAATAACGGAAATAAATTTTAAAGTTGGGCTTTAGAGCCAGTTACCCTTATTTTACCTTTTTGTTTATCTAAGATGACTTGAGAGTCGGTGTAGGACCGAAGTTGCTTGAAGATCATGATTTGGTTGGAAAATAGATTTAACCCGAGTTATGGCTATAATCTCGAATTATTTCCGTGGAGATTTGTGGATATTTTGAGATATCTGGTCATTTTTAGACCGAAGATCACTGTGAGATCTTGATCTAAAAAAGATAGAGGAATGAGTTTGTACCAAATGTTGTGATAGAGCTCGGGTTTGGGAGTATTTTGACAAAGTTTCGAGGCTTTTAGGACTCTCGGAACTGAAAAAAGATGTGAAGGTAATTTTAGGAATTTAAAAAAATCACTGTCTGTTGAAAATGAGGGGGGTGCGCCCCTTTTTATAATATGGTGGTAATTAGGCGGCGGGCTAATTACCACTCTGACAGAATTTTTACCGCATCCCATAAATCCTGGGCGCGATCTCGGTAAGATTTGATTTTTACTATTAATTGGTAAATAATCGGCGGGCTAATTACCAACTTTGACCAAAACTTTGACTTTTTGACTTTTCAGTTGAAAATGCTAAATCGAAGCTTTGCCGGAATGTGGATTTTTAAATTTCAGATTTTAGATAACAATTCGATCCCTTTTGGCTCATTTGTCTGATCACTGGATGAAATAGGCATTATTCCTCATCGGGCTGGAACGGACCTGTGCTAACAGATCTGCTGTGCAGTCAACTTTACAAGGCGTCCTTCCCTTTGCCGGTAGATGTTTGGTACGTCAATGAGCCTACTACTCTACCTCCACTCTCGTATTCCAGGATTTATTAAGGTATAGCTATTACTTCTTGCTTTGCATGGTTTAGCTTTGGCCTTTAAGTTTTTTCTAAGATTTTTCATTCATCTTTCAGGCCTTTTCACTCGGCTCAGAGCTCATCTAGAGGGCTTGTACCGAGACCAAGCTTAAGGGTCAGCTTAATGCTATGGACACGGAGCTCTCAAAGCTTACCCTCTTAGAGAAGAGCCGTGTGGTAGCTGAAGAGTAGAGGAATATGGCTAAGAAGGCCCAGATGGAAGCATGGAGTAAGATCGCCATCCTAGAAGCGGATCTATTAGCAGCACATCTGTAGCATTTGACATGAAGGTAAAGATCAAGGCAATCAAGGATAAGCCGGGTGATTGCGGCTTTCTTTATAGCGAGCCCATATTGCAGGTTGTAGGCTCACTACCCTAATTTGTAAGACAAGATCTGGGATGAGGTTGACTTCCCTTCTTAAACCGATCTTACTACTCATAAGGCCACCGAGGCGGAAGCTATTGAGGCGAAAGATTCAAAAGAAGGTGATTCTTGTTAGGCGGATGCTACTTGAGAGACCGATCAAAGAGGTGATAAGGATTTTCCTAGGGATGATTCTCGTAATACTGAGGTAGCCCTGAAGAAGAGTGAGGGTGGTTAGGAGACTGGGACAAAGGATGGTGGCGTACAGCCTAATGGAGAGCTCCTTTCTTGAATTTTTCTTTTTAAGCCTTCGGGCTTTATAAATTAAGTACAATTTCCATTTTATGGCTTTTAATATATTCATATTTTCATTTGTATGTTCACTGAATGATATGGCTTGGGATTCTTTCTCATTGTATTTTTATGATTTGTGCCCTTCATCCAAATGGCTAGGATTTATCCCAAGCGTTTTCAGTCAGTTGTTCAGATGAACATCTAAGTCTGTATCTATGCTAGCCTTTTAATCAAGTTTTATAGATGGATGATTTGACTTAGATAGTTTTTAGAGTTGCCTTAAGTCTTATTGTTTTGCTCTCGTCTTTTGGATGCCTGAGGGCTTATGTTTGCCTAGGTCTTTAAATACACCTAAGGGCTTATATTTACCTTGATCTTTAAGCAGGCATGAGGCATTATGTTTGCCTGGCTCTTTTTTTAGAGCTGGTTGCGCTGTTTCGGCCTAGCTAGGCCAGTTTGGGCAATGAGGTGAGTTCTTAAGAGAGTTTGATCGGAACTTCTAAAAATGCATGAGTGTTTGATATAAAATAAATATTTATTTATTAAAAAATTGAAGATTACAAGATCTAGGCTTATAATGTAGTGTCGGATGAAGGCTCGCTTAGGGGGCATTTCCTCGTTAAAACCTTGCTATAGAAAAACCCTAGTGGGAAAAAAGTTTATATTAATGGAGAAAGAGTGCAACCACTTAGCATGTAAGGGTTTTCAGCTACAAAGTACTGTCTAAGGCTATCTATATTCCATCTCCTGGGGAGTTTTTCTTCATCCATCATGTTAGGTCGGTAGGTAGTGGATCCTATGACTTGAGTGATTTTGTAAGGTCTTTCCCAAATGGCTCCAAGATTGCCTTTGCCTTATTAATTTTTCTATATCACATCATCTAAGTCTAATACCATAAGTACCTAATGGTATCCGACTTTATTGTTCGATAGTGAATAGGTCCCATCTCCAACTATTGTGAAGTCTACGTACATTTGCCGTGCCCCATTGGCATCCTTCGCAAATATCATGCGGGCTATCCATTATGGGAAGTGCACCAGTAGAGTGTAATTAGGGTTCAACAATTGCAGGGTTTTCGCCTTAATATCTACAAGTGATACTTTTGTTGAGCCTTACGTCATCTAGGAGAAAGTGCATCGTTCCTCAATTGGTACTCAGCTTATGGTGGTTCTTGCAAGCTTTGGGAGATGGGTGGCAATTTATATTGGTCCATTAGGCTCGGCCATCAGCGTTTCAAATATGTTGATTAGCTGTACAGCCCCTGTTTCTTCTGTTCTATGAAATCTTCACATGTCTTTAGTGACGTCAGATATGTTTCCTAGGCTACCTTTAGATTTCTGACTATGACTGCCACCCCTTCTATGGTAGGGATCTCCATGACTAGGTGTTTGACAGAAATAACTACATTTGACCCGACTAGAAAGGGTCTACCCAGGATGATGCTATATCCAATCGGGGTGTCTGCTATCAAGAACTCCAGTTTTGCTCGCCATTTAGACTTCTGGTCTTTAAGTTCAATTTCAATCTTGAGTTTTCCAAGTGTAGGAACCGAATGGCCACTCAGCCTTACGAGTGGTGTGTGAGCCAGTAGCATCCGACTATGGTGCACTTAAAGGTTATCAAGGGATGCCTTTCTTATTAGATTGATTGAGCTTCCTGTATCCATAATAATATGTCGAACTGTATATCCTTCACCAAAGGCTTTTAGGCTCCTCGTTGGAAACGACATGTTGAGTGCTAAACCTTCCTTTGTGTTAGGGATCTTATAACTAGATTTTTTTGGTTTTATTAATGGACCCTTCTAGGCCAAGGCCATCAACTATCACCATCATGAGTCCTCTAGATTTATTTGAGGACTTGTCCTTATTGTCCTTCTTAGCTTTCGTAGTGTTCCCCATTATGGTCCTTTTAACAAATTAGGAAAGTTTTCCCTACTCAATCAAAGTGTGTATCTCATCTTCTTGGACTCGACATGCTTCAGTGTCGTGGCCTCTGGATTCATGGAACTCGCAATACTTATGGGTATCTTTTCTTAGATTTTCATTAGATGTGACTCTTGGATATTCGAGGGATTTTTTGTCACCACTCATCACCAAGATTTCTTGAAAAGGAGCATTTAATTCTAGTTTATATTTGGTCTGGCTTGAGGACTGCTCACGATGGCTCTCTCCCCTCTTTCTTCTTTTTTGGTCTTCATCCGATTTGAGGTAGCGCTATCAGAAGGCTTCTAGGGTCTATTAGCTTCATCAACCTCAACCAGGCTCTTGGCAATGGGGATCAACGGTCAAGTTTCTTTGGCTATCTTTGAATCAGCTCTGCTTGAAGTCTTTCATTCCTTGTGCCTTTCATCATTGCCTCTCTAGTAGTGCTATAATTGAGATCTTATACTTGGAAGCAAGCTTTGTTAAAGCGCTCGATGTAGGAGCAGAGTGATTCATCCAGCCTTTGTATACAAGTGGTGGTTCTTGCTAGGATGTAGCCTATGAACTGCGTGTAAAACTTCTCCCTTAGATCTTCCCAATAATCAATTGATTATATAGTTAAGGCGTCAAACCAGTAGAATGATGGTCCAAGAAGGGAATTTGGGAAACTTCTACATGTGTGGGCTTCCAAAGAGTATGCAAGGTCCATTTTGTTCTTGTATGTCCGGATGTGGGTGTAAGGATCTGTATCACCACTATAGTTATCAATGAATGGCAGTTTGATGTAAGGGTTCAGTGGCTCAGCTAAGATTCTCGCTGTGAAAGGAGAGTCAAATGTCTCAATGAGGGATTCTTGTAGAGAAATAGTGTACCCGTTGGGTCATTCTTTGAACATCTCCTTGAACTCTGGATCATCATAGCATCTGAATTTCTTTAGATTTCCCCACATCGGGAGGGGTGGAGGATGTGGAGGATGAGTGCTAACCTTTAAGTCATAATTATGCGGTGGGGGAAAATAAGTTCCTCCTAGATGGAAAGAGCGAGATAGAGTAGGTCCTCAAGGAAAATGGACACCGCCTGAAGGCTTTGCTTGTACGATATTCCACTATTCATTTTTCACTCTTTACACATTTTGATGAGATCTATCTAAGATGGGATTTCTAAAGTCCCATCTGGCGTAGATGAGTCAAGAATGTTGTTTTGGGGCATGAGTTCCAGCTGAGTGTATTGGTCCTCTTGTGGTGTGTTCGGCCATTCCCTCCTTCATCATACCAAGTAGAATTCTGTGAAGCTAGTTCTGGTCCTTAGGAGTGACATGATACCTTTGAGCGAAACTTTCGAAGAATGTCAACCCACTTGTTGAAAAAGTGCGCAAGTCCTATTGTTGTCCACCACTTAGATGGCGGAGTTGGTTGAAGCCATGGTTGGCTGAGATTTCGTCGCCTTCTTAGGACCATTAGGGTCGTCGTTGCCCGTCTGGTCTTAGCTTGAACTGTTGTCCATCTAGTTAAGGGTTTTGTGTTCATTGAAAGACAAAATTCTTTTCAGAGCAAGTGAATTTGTCCACGCTCACCGCACCACTAAAAGATTAGTTAAAGAGAGGATTCTTACAACAAACCTTCAAAATATGAATCATAATATTTCTTTGTTGTAGGGGGTTACTGCAAGATGAAAACAGTGTCATGGCAACTAGCCTTGTGAGCGTTGTAGCCTCTCTGATGCTTAAGTCAGCTACGGTAAAAGAGTAGGCAAGAGTATTTAGGGTATAGAATGTGATACCTGAGCATATGTAGTTATCCTATGTTTATAATGTGGTTCTTCCTAATTAGATTAGGATTATTCTTTCCATTTAGCATGTGGAATCCTTGTTGGCCAAGGATCCTTTTTATGCGTAACTTCCTCTATAGGAGGATTCTCCTTAGTTATCAGATCGGAAAAGAGATACATTTCCTTTTTATCTAAACAAGAAAGGAGTTGTAGATGGGCTCTATCACTAATCCTAGGTCGATTCAGCTTGGGTGTTCCACTCAGCTAGTCAGATGATCATATGACTTTGAGGCCAGCTAGTGATCAGGTGCCATGTTGTTCTTCCATGTGCTATCTGTGAAATACCGGATTATCAAGTGCTCTTAACAGCCAAAATTTTTTTATAAGGAGTTAATGTAGGAAGAAAGGGATTAATAACTTACTTGTGCTCTAACATAGGGGATAGGAAAGCTCTTTTCCAAAATAGATTCGATTTGGGTAGTATGGTTGTTAACAGAGTTGTGGGAAGTGAAGAGGTTGTTACAAAGATTAAGGACATAAGAAGAAGGAGGTGGGGGAGGAAAAAGGAGAATAAGAGGATCCATTTCCATCTTTTAGGGTTTGGACCCTATTGTGAGTGTCGATGACGAATGGCTCTCCCTTGGCGCCTGTGTGAGAGACGGGGCCCACGGGGGGTTGTTATATTTAGGCGTGATAAAACTGTTTTAGTTCAAGTTTGCACAAATAACCAATTTTAATGAATAAAAGAATCGAGACCCAAATCTCGATACAAATGATAGAGTCGCCACCCAAGTTGTGTACTTGGGAAAGAGTGGTGGTATGGCTCCTATGGTTGAGAGACTATACCTTTTGGAACAGAGATTCGGGTATCGGATGAGTCACTTATTTCTCATTTAGTTAATTCAAAATTACATTCATCACGTAAAACCATGTTATTATCATCATTTGGGGAATTATCATAGAAAGCCTATTATTCTACTCTCTTCCACACTCGATTCAAGCATTACAACAGTTTATAACAAAAAGCGCAAATAAGTAAATGAGGGATAAAAATTATTACAACCCGGGGGAATGTGGGGGATTGCAAGGGAACATATACCTTTGTTCTAAGTTATAAAATAAAAAAATAAATTTGCCTGCTTCCACAAAGGTTAGCACAAGTACGACACTTCATAAATAATCATTTTCTTGGGAAAAACTTGATTTACTTATGTGAGTTGATTTACGGATTATTAGTGAAAATGACCGCATCGCAAAAGGTGATTTCAGGTTCATTTTATAGAGGAAATAAGAAAATAAAGAAAATTTGAAGTCTGTTTCTGGGGCCAATACCGGAACGACTAAGGGGATACCCGTACAGGTATGGAGCACCCGTATGGGCCTGATAGGGTCGAGATAGAATCAGGCAAAATGGAGAAAATGGGATTTCCCTTTATATAAGTATGGCGTACTAAGGCAACCACTAAAATGATATATTAGGTACCGACAAGGCTTATAGTAATCGGGATCGGACCCAACAGAATAACATGGAAAATATAGTAAACAATAATTTAAAAAAATGGGATTTCCCTCCTTATGAGTTTGGCGCACTGATATAATATCCCTGAGGATGAATGGTGCCAACAATACTTATAAGGGTTAAGACAAGACCTAGGATAATAGTTGAAACGGAAAATGACAAAAGTAAAGAATAACGATTAAATAAAAAGAGGAGTGAGTCTCTTTGAAACTCAGGAGCATTACCTTTGTGGCTTAAATCCACTTTGAGGCGATCATTTTACTGTTAAGAGAGTTTGGCCAAAGTGCACGAAATGAAGTCAGGAATGAATAAAATATGGACAAAACCTCAAGAAATGGGTTGTCTCCTAATTTTATACTTCCTATATGCCCAATATAACTATTCTATACCTTTAGAAATATAATTTCTCTATAGATTTTGTACTTAAGAGTTGTGTCTGTTGTAAATGAAGGGGAAAGGGCCTATTTATAGGGGAAATAGAGTCTGAATGCATTAATCTGCATTCAAAACATGCCATTCCCAAAATTGGTCATGCTTAAGTTCTAAGCGAGCCTATTTAGGCACAAACTGGACCCGTACGGGTAGAGCCCCACCCGTATGGTTGCCTGGGGACCCATACAGGTCCCCTCTAGCTTTATAGAAGGCTTCACCTATCGGGGTGCCACTAGTGGTCCTGTACCACTAGATAGCATCTGTACGGGTCCCTAAGGGCAGACTAGGTCTCCTAAAATGGCCAAACTCAACTTTGCAGCTGTAGGAACACCTCGAATGGACAATACTTTGTAAGGTATTGCATTGTATAGGTCTCATCATCATTTCATAAGAAGGATCATTGAAATCCAGTACTCACAGATAGCCTCTCGTGGTATCACGACAAATATAGATCTGTATGATCTCACGATATGAGCAAGGGTTTAGGAATTACACCTGAAGTGGTGATTTAAGTGGGTTCCTTTCTTGAGGTGAACTACCTTCCTTTGCATTCCTTTCCTAAGGCTAACAGCTTACCTTTGCGTTCCTTTCCTGAGGTAAACAACTTTCCTTTGTGTTCCTTTCCTGAGGCGAACAACTCTCCTTTGCATTCCTTTCCTGAGGCGAACAACTCTCCTTTAACTAGCAACTTTGTTGGGTAAGAAGCGTGTATCCCTTTCCTAAGGTGGATCCACTTTTCTCTATATTCCTTTCCTGAGGTGAACAACTCTCCTATAACTAGCAACTTTGCTGGGGAAGAAGCGTGTATCCCTTTCCTAAGGTAGATTGACTTTCCTCTATGTTCCTTTCCTAAGGGGAACAACTCTCCGGTAACTTTACTAGGGAAGAAGCGTGTATCTCTTTCCTAAGGTAGATCGATTTTCCTCTGCGTTCCTTTCCTGAGGTGAACAACTATCCTATAACTAACAACTTCGCCGGTAAAGAAGCATGTATCCCTTTCCTAAGACGGATCGACTTTCCTCTATGTTCCTTTCTTGAGGTGACAGCTCTCTTGTAACTAGCAACTTCACTGGGGAAGAAGCATGTATCCCTTTTCTAAGGCAGATTGACTTTCCTGGTAGGTGTATCCCTTTCCTAAGGCGGATGACTCTCCTATGACTAGCAACTTTACTAGGGAAGAAGTGAGTATCCCTTTCCTAAGGCGGATCAACTTTCCTGGTGGGTGTATCCCTTTCCTAAGGCAGATGACCCTCCTGGCTGGTGATTTTGAATATCGTGTCAGAAAAAAGGCAATAAAAAACATAGTGTTAATTATTGCTTTAAATGACGCATCTTAATTCTTGATTGACTTTATTGGTAACAAAAATATTTTTGCCCCTTCAATCAAGAATGAAGATGTGTGGGTGGGGAATAATCCCCAAATAAACCAAAAATTGAGTTTGAGAAATGCCAGGTTTGGCCCAATTGCTTTGTCTGAAAGCTTTATGAAGAATGCTCCTATGTTGGATGCCCCTAGGGTAAAGAAGGATAGGGTGATGCCCCTTGATTGATTCCACTACTGAGGAAATGTCCCTAGGCTAGATGCCCCAAGGATGTATGGAGGTGTGGGGATTCCCCTAGACTGGTCCTGCTGCTGAGGGGTACCTTTGGGGGAATGCCCCTAGGATACTCAAGTAATGCCTCTTGACTGGTTCTACTACTGGGGAATGGAGCAATGTCTTTGGAAGAAGATCTCAACTACTGGGGAAAGTGTTTTCTCCATTCTGGTGTAAACCTATGGAAAGAACTATTTTTTATTATTAATCCGACTAAAAAAGACTCATTATAGGTCTTTGCCCCTAGTAGATTTAGGATAAGGTGAGGAAAGAAAGTGGGGTTGGCCCCGGATCCGGATTGGATGAGTTGTTAGCAGTTACTGAGGTAGAAATCTGCCCCTGGGTAGTAATAGGGGACTCGTACGATTGGGTGGTGCCTATATGGGTTGGTTGTTGGGGGACTGGCACCGGTACGGGTGAGGGGGTACCTGTACGGGTGTTAGTCGAGGGAGTTTAAAAGCTGATCAGACTCCTCACCTCCTGCCTCACACAAAACTTCCCATTTTAGCAATTCTAAGCAATTTTCACCCAAAACCCGATCAAAATGTTCAAAAAGATCCCGCAAGCAGGCCGTTTCTCTCTTAGACTCGAAGATTTGCCCCCGGTGGGTGATTTAGGGCTCCGGGAATGCCCAATTTCTGTTTGATATGCTTTCCAGGAAGGAGACTCTTTTCTTGGGCTCACACCGACTTCTGAAGTGCCTCTGATCCCTTCCCTTAAAACCCACGCCTGTACAGCCCAGGTAATCTCCTTTAACTCTCCATTTTCCATTTTTGAACTTTCGGTAATTCTTCAAAATTGGGCATGATCTAGGGTGTTTTAGACCTTGAAATAGAGCCTAATGTATGTAAATTTAGCCTAGGCTACTTTTAGGTTAGTTTTTTATGAGCTTTTGTTGTTGTTTAGATGATTTGGATTTTTTGGAGAAACTCGTACATGGAACTGCTTGCAGGGGACCCCGTACGGGTAAGGGGTACCCATATGGGTTCCATTTCTGATACGGGTGTAGGGACCGTACCCATACGGGTAAGGCTTGCCCGTAAGGGTTCTATCCCCTAGGATAGAATGCTTTTTCCTTCAATTTCTACCATGCTTCACTAGTTTCTGATATGATTGTTGTATCGTGACCCTGTATAACTATCATTCTATATTACAGTTTCAGTATAGGACTATAGGAGCCTTGTGCTTCTGTAGGAAGTGGTACGAGGAGATACACAATAGGGGGACACCGAGCTGCTGGCCCGCATTGATTCTTTTGGCTTTAGTGACATTATTAGGGCCATCCTAGAGGCTCCTAAGACATTAGCCCTAGGGGCCATTTCTGCTCTTATGGAGAGGTGGTCGGAGATGATCCATACTTTCCATCTTCCGACCCGCGAAGTTACAATCACTCCCTCAGATATTTGTGCTATTACGGGACTGCAGTGGAGCGGGGAGATCATCCACTTTGACATATTTATCGATAAAATGGCACTCTCGGCATGAGGTCAAGGCCTATATTGCTAGATTACTTGGGCTTCATCTGAGAGGGCACAACAAGCTCAAGTATGAAGAGCTGCACACTTACTAGATTGGGCAGTCGAGACTTGTGGCGGCTGACAGGAGAGATCAGTACGCTAGGTCCTTCTTACTATCATTCCTTACTACCGTCTTCTTCCCGGTCTGCTCCAGCAACCTCAACTATGGCCTTCTTTTTATTGTAGAAGACCTTGATGCCATGCCTGGCAAGAATTGGTACCAGGATATTCTCACACAGTTGTACTATAGGCTAGATGTCGAAGTTCGAGGTCGACAGTCCGAGCTTAAGATCTGTTATCTTATTCTACTGGTAACCTTGAAAACTCATTTCTAGTGATTTGACTTTTTCCTTTGAACTGTGTTGTGACTAACCCCTTGGTTTTGCTTTTCAGATTTGGGCCTTTGAGCACTGGTTCATTCCCAGGCCAGGCTTGCCCACACAGCCTGAGACACTGCATATTATCTCTAGGTGGATGGGATTCTAGCAGGACTAGCCTTTGATCATGGTACGGTACAGAGAGTTCTTATGCCAGCTGCACTTACAATAGGTAAATTCTTTTCTTGTTAACCTACATTTTACATTTTAACAAACCATTAGTAGAAACTGTATTTACTAGTGTTTAGATACTCACAGTGCATTGACTTTTGTGTAGATCATTTGAGACCCTTAGGAGATGTTGGATATGTACGGGGCCATTGATCTAATGTAGGCTAGTTTGGATGACCACCACTCTATTCTGGAGTCCCCACTCTCCTATAAGTTGTATTTTAGTGAGCGAGTCTAAGAGTGGAGGACCAGCGTGATGGTAGAGAGACAGGTCTCTCCCCCGATCCTAGTGGGCATCTATTTGCCTCATCTTATGCCAGGGATCGTTCAAGGGCTCTATCTGCTAGGCGAGGGGGCTCACATGTTGTCTAAGGAGGGATCTTATAGTGATTTCATCAATTCCTCGCTTCTCCCTCCCTGTGAGAGGATTCACCATGAGGACGTTCCTATTGAGTTCCACTAGAGTGATGACGAGGATGATGATGATAATGAGGATGAGGACGAGCTGGGGGGTCACTATAGGGGCCCATTTATTGCTCGGGCTGCTGGGGGATCTGCTAGGTCTACCACTCTTTCTTCTTAGGTATTCCCTTAACTTAAAGCTTAGTGAATACTATGTCATTTTTCTATGATTGTCTGGTATTTTGATTGTGTTGTCTTATTACTACAGCCTTCTGCCACCTAAGCGAAAGAGACCTACTGCTACTGTTACTGTTGCCCCTAAGCCGCCATCAAAGTGCTCTCGTACCTCGAGATCCATGAGAGAGGGGGTCCTTTACGCTGAGCTAGACACCTTCTTCTAACTCCTCGATCATTCGGGGAAGCGAGCTGTCAAGGAGCTCGAGGAGCCAGTCTGGCCTATCGGTTTCACTCTTCCCAGTTCTACCCATGTAAGGAGCTCTCACTTTTCACCTTATCTATTATAGTCATTGCTTGGAATGTTGTGTCCTGATGTGAGATTCCATTTACAGGTGACTATTGCTGAGGTAGAGAGGATTGCTAGGGGGTACTTTTCAGTGAGAGACCTGTTGCTGGGGCACGACGCGCTAGCCTTGATAGGTTTAACCTATAAAATTCAACAAACTATGCATGCATGCTATGATGTATATGTGTACTGATCTTATGATCATAATGAGACCCTGTTCGCCATGGAGCGCAGCAGATCTTCCAGGGAGTTAGATGCTTCAGAGGAGAGAGCTAGATTAGAAGAGTAGCTGAGGGCGGCTACTGCTGAGGCTGATAAAGCTAGGGCTGAGACTACTCAAGCGAGGGCCGAGATCGAGGTGCTGAGGGGCCAGCTGGCGATGATGATTAAGGATAGCCAGACACCGGTCCCTTCTGATGTGGAGTCCGAGGAGGATGTCTCTGCATACCAAGTGGCTCAGAGAGAAGGGGTACCATCGCTAGGACTTTAGAGACTAGGGCCCATATCCAGCCAGCTACTAATGCCAATGGGACTGAGGAGCATATGACTATAGATATGGATGATCTGCTAGCAGGCACCTAGGATCAAATTCAGGAGGGAGGTTGAGGATAGGATCCTCGGCGTCTTAGACTTGATACTTTTAGGCCCTGCGTGGCTTGTTTTGATTTGTGAACTTTAGATTGGTACTTTTGACTTTTATTTGAATTTCTTTTTTTAATTGAGACTGATAAGTATTGATGCTTTATGAACCCAAGTTATTCCTTTCTAGATGATTTTCATAGCTAAGAGACTAGGTGGTATTCTAATTTTTACATAGGCCATCCTAGTGTAGGATGACCCATCGAACATTTACTTTTTAGTGCCCTAATTTTTGCCTGAGCTATCCTTGACGGCTTAGCCCAGCGGACTTTTTAGTTTCTTTTGCTCTAATTTTTGCCTAGATCGCCCTTTTAGGTTTTCAATCAATCGAGCTATTTACCTTAATTTTTGCTTGGGCCGCCCTTTCAGGTTTTCAACCCAGTAGGCTTTTCTAAGTTTTGCACGGGTCTAATTTCTTTTGTGACCCATCGTTATTTTTTTCTTTTGTTGAATAATATTTATGCGCAATTTACAAAGAAAACAAAGATGCATAATATGTGTAAAAAGAAGCCAATGTTTCACATACTTGCGTTTATTTCAACTAAAGACATGCATGCATTCATAAGACCAATATTTTTAGCAAAATAATAACATGTTCATTGGTGAGATTAATTTGAGTACATAGGCAATGGTAACAATTTCCAATGGTTAACCCCTGCTGCCTATTGGTCTTTTTGCAAATTTTCCAGAAAGCAACTGACATTTTTCTCTCCATGCCCTAACTTTTGCCTAAGTCGCCCTTTTCGGGTTTTCAACTCAGCAGGCTTTATTCGAATTCCCTAATTTTTGCCTGACTTGCAGAATACCAATCAGCGGGTTGCACCCTAATTTTTGCCCGAGTAGTAGATGACCACTTGACGGGTGATTTATTTTATTTCTTTTATTCAGTGTGCTTCTTTTTTATGATTTATTTCTTTTAATCCTAGACATGATAATGCTTGAGTCTGTCCTGATTGATTGGATTCACAAACTCACTTTCATCAATATCCATAAGGTTGATTCCTCATTTGCCGAGAATTTTCTTGATCACAAACGGTCCTTCCCAATTAGGCCTGAACTTGCCCCTAGCATCAGTGTGAACCTAGCGCAACTATTTGAGAACCAGATCACCCACCTTGAGAGGCTATTTTGGGTATCTAACTCTATTGTTGTAAGTGAGAGCCATGCCATGTTGGTACATCTGTAGGTGGTCAAGTACTTTGGGTCGCTTTTCATCTATCATGTTCAACTATTTATATCTAGCCTTTGCCTAATCTGATTCTTTGAACTTGGCTTTAAGTGCCACTTGCAGAGATCTTAATTTTGTTTCTACAGGTAACACAATTTCTATCCCATATACCAGGGCAAATGGTGTCTGATCAGTGGGGGTTCGTACACTGGTTATGTATCCCCAAGCTATAAATGAAAGTTTATCAGCCCAATCTCTATAGGTAGCCACTATCTTGGATAAGATCTTTTTAATTGACTTGTTGGGTGCTTCAACTGCCCTATTGACTTGTGGTCTATATGGAGAGGATCTATGATGTTCTATATTGAACTTCTCTAGTAATTCGGCAGCAGCCTCTTGGTGCGGAACCCTATATCGAGCAAAAATGTACCCCTCTATGAACTTAGCCATTTTCTTGGTGTTGATGCTGGTGTATGACTCGGCCTCAACCCTTTTTGAAAAGTAATCAACTGCAACTATGATAAATCGATGCCCATTAGTTGATGATGGTCGCCTTTCACCAATTATATCTATCCCCCATATCGAGAAAGGCCAATGAGTAGATAAATTACGAAGATCTGAGGAGGGTAGATGCTGGATATCCCCATGAATCTGACATTCATGGCATTTCTATACTTTGTCAACACAATCGGCATTCATGGTAGACTAAAAGTACCCC
The DNA here is from genome assembly GCA_947683365.1 of Euphorbia pulcherrima. Lineage (NCBI taxonomy): Eukaryota > Viridiplantae > Streptophyta > Magnoliopsida > Malpighiales > Euphorbiaceae > Euphorbia > Euphorbia pulcherrima. Next base: position 30,838,657 of record CANTUS010000007.1, read on the forward strand.
ATTCTCTAAATAATCCTAGCCAAAGCCATCCTATTCATATGAGGGCCACAGTCTCCCGAGTGTATTTGGGTCATCACTTTCCCTGCTTTTGCTTTTGTTAAACATCTCAACAACAAGCCTTCCACCGTTCTCTTGAAGAGATCCTCATCTACTAACCTGAATTATGTCGGCAATTTTCTAATAGTCATGCGGTTTGAACGATATGATCCTTCGGGATACTTCCCTTGTTTCAGGAATCTCTTAATATCATCGTACCAGTAAGCTCGATGTTCTTCTACTGTCATAACCTAAAGTTTCTCGTGAAATAGGGATCGAGAGGTTTCCATTACCAATGGAAGAAATGGTTGGGCCTCTTCTCCTTCCCATATAGATGGTAACGTTGCTAGGGAGTCAGCGATCTAATTCTTAGCCCTGAGCACATGTTGAAAGAGACACTGACTGAATTGAACTAACAGATTCCAAACCACTTCCACATATGGCCTCAGTGACTCCTCCTTGATCTCCCACTCCCCCAACAACTTGCTTTATTATGAGCACGAAATCTCCTACTACCTTTGCTTCTTTTTCCCCCACCTTTAATAGGGCATTGAGACCAAATAAACAAACCTCATACTCAGCCCCGTTGTTGGTGACTAGGAATTCTAATCATTTGCTTAATGGGATAACCTCGCCTTGAGGTGTGATGATGATCACCATAAGACCAGCACCCCTTTGGTTTATAGCTCCATCAAAGTACATGTTCCATTCAGCTTTTCTTACTTCCACTTCCACTGAAGCTAACTCCTCATCGGGGAAATCTAGATTTTCCAAATAGTTAGATTCTATAGGCTGGTTTGCTAAGAATTCTGCCACCGCTCTTCCCTTGATCACCTTCTTTGTGACATACTCTATATCAGATTCAGATAATAGGAGGAGCCAATAAGAGAGCTTCCCTACTAATGTGGGGGATTGGTAGAGATACTTCATCGAATCCACTTTGGCGACTGCTAGAAATTGATACAATTGGAAATAGTAGCTTAACTTCTTAGTCAACCACACCATCGCAGTACAAGTCTTTTCCACTATAGTGTACTTCGTCTCATGTTCTAATAACTTCTTACTCAAATAATAGATGGCATGCTGGCTCTTATCGTCTTGCTCTTGAGCCAACATAGCACCCATAGATGATTCCTCCAAAGCTAGATAGAGAATGAGTGGTCTACCAGGCATTAGGGGTTTTAAGACGGGTGGGTTCATGAGATAAGCCTTGACCTTGTCGAAAGCTTTCTGACATCGTTCATCCCACTCTATCAGTTGTTTTCTCTTTAATAATTAAAAGATTGATTCATAACCTGTCATCAACTTGGCTATGAATGGACTTACATAATGAAGCAATCCAAGAAATATCCTGACTTCCTTTTCAGCTTTAGGAATAAGCATTTCCTGGATAGCCCGAACTTTATCGGGGTTGATTTCTATTCCTCTCTGGCTAATAATGTATCCCAGTAGTTTGCCAGATGCTACACCAAACATACACTTCTTTAGATTTAGATGGAGGTTATACTTCTCAATCCTTATCAAGAATTGGTCTAATACTTCGGGATGTTCTTCTCTCATGTTAGACTTAATGAGCATGTCATCCACATAAACCTCAACTTCCTTATGGATCATGTCATGTAGCTATTATAGCCCTCTGATAAGTTTCCCCTACATTCTTTAACCCAAAAAGCATTAACTTATAACAATGCACACCCCACTCGGTGATGAATGTCGTTTTTAATTTATTAATGATGTCAATGAAGATCTGGTTATACCCTAAAAATCCACACAAGAATGAATACATGGCGGAACTAGAAGCACTATCTATGAGCACGTCGATGTGTTGTAGCGTAAAGTCATCTTTAAGAGATGCTCTATTTAGATCGCGGAAGCCAACACATATTCTAACCTTTCCATCCTTCTTTGGCACCAGAACCACATTTGCTATCCACGTCGGATATTTAATTACTTCAACAAACTTGGGTTCAAGTAGTTTAGAGACTTCAACCTTAATCTTATTGGCCCATTATGCATGTAGTCTTCTTAACTTTTGTTTGACTGGTTTGAACTTGGGATTGGTCGGGATACGATGTTCTGCGATTTGGCGATCTACCCCAGGCATATCCGGGTAAGACCAAGCAAAAGCATTAACATGTTTTCTAAGCACTTTTATTATCTATCTCTTTTTGATAGGGGTCAAGTCATTGGCTATTATTACCATTTTTGGATTTTCCGTAGTACCCAAGTTAATATCATACAATGAAGAATTATGAATGCTATAAATGTTATGTGTATGGTCTAATGAATGCATGGTGCCATTGGGTGAAACATCAAACAAGTAAGCAAAATATGCCCATAGGCTACACTTTTATTACATACAGTTGCTTTTTCATCCTCCATAGGCGGAGGGTCTTCGTGATTGTCCATAAGGAGATAGGTCAAGTTACGATCCAAGTTCTGCGGTTGAGATACGCTTCCATACTTCTTCTTCTTCCAAACCGGTATTAATCGTGGCTACCTTCTCCTCTCTTCTCCTAGGCTCGCATACCTTTCCTTTATCTATCAGAGCCGTGATTGCCTTGAGGAGGTCTTTACAAGTTTTTGTTGGGTGGTCTGGACTGACATGATATATGCAAAAATGTCCCCTTTCCTCAGGCTTAGGGGAAGTAAACGACCGGAGATGACCGATCAACCCATATTCTCTTATCTTTTTGAAAAGCTTTGAAAGTGGCGTCGCCCAAGGTGATATGTCATCAAGAATGGATGGGTAAAGCCTCTGGTCATGATTTCTGCCGAAGGGTAGGCCCTTAAAATAGGGAAGGATTGTCCCCTTTGGCATAACCATGAAATCAAGATCCTCGGTAGATTCTTTTACTTCGTGATATCTGAGATGCGGCTTTCTGATGAAAAGAATGAGTCTTGTTACTAACTACACAACGTGTTAGGCTCACTGGCTGAATTGACTGACCAAATTGACCCATGATTTGGACCAAAGCGGCGATTAATGAGGTAATCACTAGATCTTAGCTTACATTCGAGTAGTAACTGAAAGATCAGTACATGCATAAGATTGGTTTTGTACATGAGCATAAAAATGCATGGTGGGGTTAAGTGCAAGGGAATATAACACAGCACATGCAAAATGTGTCCTCCAACCTTATTCCTCCGGCAATTCTGAAGGTATTTTCCTTTAATTACCATGAGGATAATAAAGGGCGACCTAATCTAATCCCATACAAAATTAGGTACGTAGAGGGTAAAATTCTATGGCTTTGATAAGAATGGCTTGGGGATATAACTAGAAATTGATGTAGAAGGTTCCCACCATACCAAGCCTCTTTTAGAGGGAGGTAACAGTGAGTGCTCCACCCCTAGGATGCTCCCGATCTCTGGTGAGTCAGAGTAACATCTTTCGAGAATATCGCAGAAATAATTAGGGAATACGATACTAGCGCTAGAAGAAGAGCGCATCTAATACTCAGAGAGAAGGAGATGAGAAGATAGAGTGTGATAATTTTCCCAAATGATGATGAATAAGATGGGTTGAATTAAGTAAATGATTTTCAATGCTCATCTTAATCTTTTAAGCTTTTAAAACAGAAACATTTTCCAATTTAAAATATTATGTCCCCAGCAAAGTCGCCACTGTGAGGTGTCTACGTCGTATGGGTCTCCCTTGGCGCTTATCTGAGAGGTGGGGCCAATTGGGGGTTTGTTATATTTAGGCGTGATAAAACTGTTTTAGTTCAAGTATGCACAAATAACCAATTTTAATGAATAAAAGAATTGAGACCCAAATCTCGATACAAATGATAGAGTCGCAACCCAAGTTGTCTACTTGGGAAAGAGTGGTGGTATGGTTCCAATGGGCGAGAGACTATACCTTTTGGATCAGAGATTTGGGTATCAGATGAGTCACTTATTTCTCATTTAGTTAATTCAAAATTACATTCATCTCGTAAAACCATGTTATTATCATCATTTGGGGGATTATCACAGAAAGCCTATTATTCTACTCTCTTTCACACACGATTCAAGCATTACAATAGTTCATAATAAAGTGCAGATAAGTAAATGGGGGATAAAAATTATTACAACCAAGGGGAATGTGGGGGATTGCAATGGAACCTATACCTTTTTTCTAAGTTATAAAATAAATAAATAAATTCATCTGCATCCACAAAGGTGGGCACAAGTACGGCACTTCATAAACAATCATTTTGTTGGGAAAAACTTGATTTATTTATCTGAGTTGATTTGCCGGATTATTAGTGAAAATGACCACATGGCAAAAGGTGATTTCAGGTTCATTTTATAAAGGAAACAGGAAAATAAAGAAAATCCGGAGTCTATCTCTGGGGCCTACACCGGTACGGCTAAGGGGGTACCCACACGGGTATGGGGGGACCCGTACTAGTATGCAACACCCGTACGGGCTTGATAGGGCCGAGACAGAATTAGGCAAAATGGAGAAAATGGGATTTCCCTTTGTATCAGTATGGCGTACCAAGGCAACCACTAAAATGGTATATTAGGTACCAACAAGGCTCACAATAATCGGGATCGGATATAAAAGAATAATAAGGCCAATATAATAAACAACAATATAAACAAATGGGATTTCCCTCCATATGAGTTTGGCGTATCGATATAATACCCCTAAGGATGAATGGTGCCAACAATACTTATAAGGGTTAGGACCAGACCCAGGATAATAGTAGAAATATAAAATAACAAAAGTAGAGAATAACGATTATATAAAAAGAGGTGTGAGTCTCTTCGAAACTTAGGAGCGTTACTTTGAGCCCGGGGTGTCCATGCCTGATGATGTCCAAGACCTTTTTCAGGAGATGGCAAGCTAGTACTGACAATAGACTGCGTTTTGTTCAAACTACAAATCCCTCTGAATAAAAAAGATCCTGAAGATCGGTGTCGATCGACACATGTAATGCCCGGCATTGCGTCGATCGACGCAATCATATAGTGATGATCGTTGCTGCCACGTGTCAGTTTCTCTATTGACTCATCAAACCTAGGAATATGACTCAACAGGGCTATCACTGCCCTAATTACGTCGATTGACACTTCCAGTTGCGGCGATCGACACTCATAGGGGAATCTAGGCCTGATGACTCAGCAAAGCTATTCTGATAACCATTGTGTTGATCGATACTGCCAATTGTGTTGATCCACACTCTCAAAGTTTCTATAAAAGGAAAGAGCCCCCGCCCATTTCCAACAACGATCAAGATTCGAATCACCAACTATCAAGCTTCTAATTTCGAAATTATAAGTCTCTCAAACTCTTTTTGTCCTCTAAGGATATCAAGCCTATACCAAAACTATACCAAGGTATAGAGACCCCTCCTCAAAATAGCTTTTAGTCAAAAAGCTACCCACACATATCAAAAACACTCAGAAAGTCCTCCTGCCTAATTTCCCTAGGTGAGCCCTGCAGAAACCTTGAGGAATTCCCCAAAGAAACACGGTCCTAGTCAGTACCGGGCCTTCCAGTAATCCTGAAGCAAACAAAAGGTGACTGAGGGTCAAGAATATTACTTTCCATCATGCATTAGTCCAGTCATGTTGGGCCAATGCTGTAAGGGCTAGGCCCGTAAAGGTCATATCTCTCCAACTCATATCTTTGCTTATTAAAATGAGAAGATTTTTCAAAATACGATTTGTCCAAATTCAAATGATAAGTAACTATTTCATCTAGAACCAGAATCTCTTTTATCGGTGTAGGAATCCAACCCTGATATACTATACCACCAATTTCCTGGAAGAGCTGATATGGGTGGTGAGTCTTATATCATATAAAACAGGGACCCTGCTCCCGTATGTAATAAGGGCTAATCCCCAACGTAGTCCTGGACCCCTTTTGCCAGGTTGGTAATGCCAAGTGTGTTCACACATGCAACGAGCCTCATAGACACCCAGGAGTCCTACATTGGCCATGCCAATCCGACCGGTGACCCGGAAGGGTCCAGCCATAGAAAAGTCCGCCCGCTTATAGTGGCGACTCTACTAGGGATGAATTCTTCTTAAAAAGATGAAATAATGAAAATCGTTTGAATTTGGAATTATTAGGGTTTACTGCATGACATCTGTATATACCCTAAAACCTCGGTGGCCTCAATAGCGTGTCTTTAGAACTTACTCAAGTTCATATAGGGCCACGAGGTTGGGATTCCCCAGCTGTGCATAGTACAATATGATCTAGTTGACTTGATTAAGGTCACTAGATTTGAGTATATTAAACGTGAAAAAGGGCTCTTGAACTCGATTAGGGTTCCTGGGCCTAAGTAAATAATGCAAGATCTCCATTAACCGTCACCCTGTCAGACTCAACCCAGCATATAACAGTGCAACCTTAGAAACTTCCCCTAGGGACACCCAATGATTTTCTTAAAAATCACGAGAGAGAATACATCCTCACCTACCCCAGGTTGGTAATAGAGGAAAGAACCCCCCACCTGGGAAAGATACTCACCACGATGGAGTAATATGGTCAGAAGGGAGAGATAAAAAAGTACACGTTCTAAAAACTTACCTGTTCAAACATCCCATGCTCCACTAACCACGATTTTCGTGTAGCCATAACATCAAATAACCATATCATATAAATGCACTATTGCACATACCCTCAGTATTGAGTGATACAACCTTAGGAAAAGCCGCTCCTAGAGCGTACCATGGTGCATACCCTCAGTATTAAGCGATACAACCCTAGGAAAAGTCGCTCCTAAAGCGCACCAACGCTTATACCCTTGGTATTAAGAGATATCACCTCAGAAAAGTCGCGCCTAGAGCACACCATTGCCATACCCTTGGTATTAAGTGATACAACCTCAAAAAAGCCACTCCTAGAGTGCACCATCGCGCATACCCTCAATATTAAGCTATACCACCTCAAAAAAGTCGCTCCTAGAGCGCACCATTGTGCATAAACTCGGTATTAAGCTATACGACCTCAGAAAAAATGCTCCTAGAGCACACCATCGCACGTACCCCTAATACAAAGAGAAAAGAAAAGCCACTGCTAGAAGTGCACAATTGCGCATACCCTCGGTATTAAGCGATACCCACTTAGGAGAAGCCGCTCCTAGAGTGCACCATCACGCATACCCTCAGTATTAAGTGATACCACCTCAGAAAAGCCGCTCCTAGAGTGCACCATCGCGCATACCCTTGAGCAATACCACCTTAAAAAATCTACTCCTAGAGCACACCATCGGACAGACCCTTGCTATTATGGGATACAACCTCAGAAAAGCCGCTCCAAAAGCACACCATCACATATACCCTTGGTATTAAGCGATACCACTTTAGAAAAGCCGCTCATAGAGCGCACCATACGACCTCACAAAAACCGCTCCTAGAGCACACCATCGTACGCACCCCTGGTATAAAATAAAAAGAAAAGCCACCCCTAAAAGTGCACCATCGCACGCAATGCCAATACTAAACGAAAACCCTAGAGTCGCCACTCCTACGGTACACCATGCACCATCATTTAGCATTCGCACATCATACACTTCATAAAATATAATAAAAACCTGTAGGTCCATACATCATACACAAAGGCATGAGCTAATCCATGCTCATTTCAGCTTGCAAATCCAAAGTCTCCTAGGGCAATTCCACTAGCACCTAAGAAGAAGCAACCACGGAGAAGAGTTCCTGAGGAATCAGATTCCGATGATTCTACGCTCATAGAACAAAGCAACGAAATGGCTGACAATCATAAGGTGACTCTAAAAGCAGCACATGACATGATCCTTTCTAAGGATTTTGTTAGGAAATTCGAAACCGTTATCAATAACATGAGAGCTGCCAAAATTTTAGGTTCCGAATCGAACTACAAAGTGGCAAAAATTGAGAAGAAATTCTCAGATTTTGAGGAAATGCTCCCAAAACTAAAACGCACTGCGAGGCCTTTTAGTGCCAAGTATACAGATTCAGAAAATTTCGAACTCATAATACTAGAACCACTACCCGTAAACTTCGTCATGCCTTATATCCCGCCATTTGACAGTATAGGGTCCCCTGAAGCACACATCAAGGGATACCTACGCATCATGATGAGCATGGGCATTCTCAAAGTCCATCAGGTAAATCTATTCCAAACCACGTTGCGTGGCCCTGCAACCGATTTGTACATAAGAATGTCGAGTCAAGTAAAATCGAACTGGAAGTTACTCAGTATGGCCTTTATCAAAAACTATACCTACAATGTCAGGGTAGAAATAACCTTATAGGATCTGGAAAGGGTGCGCTAGGGCATCAACAAACCTTTTGAGGCTTATTACCGCTGATGGGTTACAGTCTAGTAACTGGTTGACGGAGCCCCAAAAATGGATGCTCTTGTCATCAAACTAGTGGAGTGATGTAACCCGAAATTTCGGGAAGAAATGAAGATGAAAAATTCCTCACTTTTGGGGATGTTATGGAATATGCCAAGAGAATTGAAAAATATAATGAAGAGGAACACATCCGACAAGAGGAAGCTACCTATTATGCAAAAAAAACAAGCTATATAATAGGGTGGCTCCTCTGAAGTCTTACCAGCCAAAGCCCTCCTACACTAAAAGGGAGGAAAAGAAAATAGAAGTCATCACTATCGCGATCACTCTGACTCCACCTCAGCCAATATCACCATGGATGGAATCCTTGTCCCAAATCTTCACCAAAATAAGGAAGACTGGGGCCATGCAGAGCCCAAAACCATTCGTACCTCTGTCACCGGTCGATCGAGATAATTTTTGCGCATATCATGTGATGAAAGGACATAGGATAAACGAGTGTGTCTGATTACTACGTTACCTGCAAAAGATGATCCAAGAAGGAAATGTAGAAGAGCCGGATCGAAAGTTGAGTACTCAAAATAACCCAGAATGATAACGGAGAAAGAGATAATACCCAATTCGACCCAGGATTTGGGGAAAATGATATAGGATGGGCACTCACAGAAATAGATCCGGTGGATGCCTGAGCAAGAGAATTGTGGAGGTCAAGAAAACTCTCAACTTTAGCTATGGAAGAACTCCAATATAGATAGGATACGGATGTAGTCATATTTTTGGACCACTTCTAAGATCTCCTAGTAAAATATGATATACGGCCTCACGGCATAGTCATCGCATTCCCCATACTTCTCAGAGAAGATGTGGTAGATTGGTACCATACCTTATCACCTCGACAATTATGGGATTGGGTAGACCTGGAGCATCAATTCTTGGAGGCTTTCTATAGCAACAGGATCAGGATCTTCCAAGAATCCCTTGATGCGACTAGTCAGACAATATACCTTATTGAGCTCGAAGAAGCTCCATCCCCTAAATGGTGGTAATGGAACGATGTTCCAGTCTGCCTGACTAACCTAAGGACCACAGGCCTTATAGACATCAAAGATAATAGGATTGAGGTAGCGCCTGACCTGGTTGGCCTCTTCAATTCATTCAGCCAAGTCACTAATTCTGCTGCCCTCGTTTCGCTAGCTACTTTCCTAGATGACCGAGTCCGTAATTGGTACTATGGGTTGCCAACTGAGCGGTATTGGGATCTTTCCAATGTAAATGCTAGCCTAGCATGTACCTTTGCAAGATGCAATTCTTGGAATGTAGCACGGAGCCATGAATCAACCATTAGGAGCAAGGCGACATCCCGACCTTAGGAGGATAAGGTAGAATCAAAATTTTATGACACTTTGTTCATTAATGTTATATCACTTAAGAAGGACGAAGAAGAATGGGGGTTTGATAATCAAGATGAGGACCCCTGCTTCAATGATAACCCCATATTTGATGAAATGTACATGATCGTGAGGGTATCAGCTTGTGAGGAGGAGCTCCGAGCACATAGGCTCTTTAATATAGCAAATTAGGAAAGAATTGGACTCAGATTTTCAGGAGATGCCAATCCCATCAGATTCCTAGAATGGTTCCTCCAAACCTTTGAACTATGCAATATTAGTGTCTTGGGAGCGCCAAATCTATTTCTGACATTCTTGATTGATCGAGCCCCAAGTTTGGTACTCCCGAATTTACCCCACCGATGATGGGATTGGCCACTGATGTGCCAAAAGTTTGTTCAGGCATTTGCCCCACACATGCCATTCTTCAAAAAGGATGATGGGTCTTCCTCTTGGATCCTTCTGCTTGCTCCTAAAAGCATATGCTTCGGACCCATTTATGAAAGATACATAAACATGGCAGGAGACGGGGATGACCCATGTAATCCGTTGCACCATAATCACCACATGCAAAGAGATACAAGATCCATGGGAATTCAGGGGGCATGTTCCTTACTAGAACCCTCATGTTGAGATAGGAGAAAGCAGTTAATCCAATGGGGTAGGCCGGTCAAATATTGGCCCATCAAATGAAAGAATCGCACCACCTTATGCTATTAGATTCACTTACTCGCTACCAGAGAATATTCCTGGAAGCACCGCCTACCCTGGCATAATGCTAAGTAGGCCAGCACCATACCCTATGCCTACTGAGGAGCCAATGCCAACCAGTTATGTTAGAATGATCCTTGTAAAACCTTAATTAGGAGCCTGAGAATTGGTACTCTTCTGGAACCCCCCACTAAAAGGACTTATAGATCCCCAACAATCGGCTAACCATAAGCCCCCTCTCTCTAGATTAATAAGAAAAGAGTTACGGGGAATCATGGATGGACTGCCTATAGAAATCAACATGATAGGGGCGGGATGCCTCACTAAGAGACTGGTTCTCCAAAGAATCCAATAGGAGAATAGGAGACTCCCTTGACGGAGAAGACATCAGTCTAATGCTATGATTAGCCCAATAGCATTTGCAAGTATCCAAGATGACCAGAGATTCTACAGAAGGCTCCATACAGCCTATGAATCTACAATCACTTGGGAAGATACCCACGGGACCATGCTTTTCCCTAAGTTACCTCTAGAACTCAGACATAATGGGAGTGGACACCCTCAAATCTACCTTGCCATATTCACCAAGGTGATGAACTCGAGGGACGAACATTACCACCGTTGGCCAAAAATCTTTGGCACCACTCTTGAAGGAAGGTCACCGGAGTGGTATAACCAGACATGGAATAATCCAACCACTCATTATTATTGCTTCTTTTGGGGCATCCTCAGCCAGGCATTCCTCTACCATTTTACCATGGAGGAACCGGATGAAGGACCAAGAGGTGATCCACCCAAGATGGAGCCACACCTAAGGGATGGGCCAGTAGCCCGGGCTTTCCCTTTGTTTACAATAGTCCCTCATCCAAAAATTATAAAAACACCGGATAATCTCGTCTTGGTATATTCTGATGTTATCAACAAGATCAGAGGAAATGAACCATAGGCCTATGTAATGAATGAAATCATTCAGGCAAACCCCGCCATAGCTTTGTTGACTGACATACATTGCGAGCCAAAGAACATAAAGCTTTTAGTCCCTCGTGCTTCTAGGCCCGTACGGTTGCAAGACATCCTTCTAGAAGAAAACTTCGACGAATTTGAGGTGTTCGAACCCGAAAATGCCCCTAAAGGCCCCCCTCGAACTCGTCAACCATATTACTAAGAGTGGGAGGATTTACCAACCCCAAATCTAGGTCAAGCCTAGCTCCGTTGGTACCCTACAAACAGGCAGCCCAACAAAAGGAGTTGGCATCCCTGTAATTAAACAGCTAATAAATACACCCTTTAAAATGAGCATTTGGGATCTCCTACGAGGATCTCAAGCACACAAAAGGGTTATCATGCAAAAATTGATGGAAATGGAATCACCATTGCTGGCCTCACCGGCAGAAGTGTGCGCTTCAACAGATCGTGGAATCTCTGCCGGATTTCCAGACATTATCTTCTCCTCCTATTAGTCCCTCATGCTTTAATGTAGACCTAACAGATGATGGGCTGTAACACAGCCGAGCCCTATACTCGAAGGTCGAAGTACTAGACCAATGAATGCCATGTGTCATGGTAGATAACTGCTCTACACTCAACGTCTGCCCTCGAAAGATCTTGTCTATCTTGGGACTAAATGAAGGGATGCTCAAGAAATCTGGAATAATCATTAAACCATATGATAACTCCAAAAGGTCCATCTTAGGATCCTTCAAAACGACTAGTAAAAGCAAGTGAGATAGAGTCCCTCAGCACCTTCACTATATGGACATTCCTATCACATTTTCCATCTTGCTCGGCCGGCCATGGTTCCATGAACTAGGAGGCGTCCCTTCCACTCTGCACCAGAAGTTGAAAATACCCTATAAAGGGAAGATTGTAACCCTTGAGGCAGACAAGGAGTCAACTATGGATGCTATACGTGCCGCTCCAGAATGAGTAGGCGGATTTCTCATGGCCACCATAAGAAAACACGAAAAACTCCCTTAATGGTCTGAATGGGTGAAGACCTACATGGTCCAATGCCTTACCCCGGGAGCAGGCCTTGGAGCACAAGAGACGGAAGATGATGAACCAGTCGTGCATAGAAGAATTGACCATGAGATTGGGTAAGCTAATGGAAGCCCATCCGTAGAAAGGAAGATCAAAGTAAAGGCATGAGGAGGAGAACCTTCATAAGAAGGAATGGACAAGATAATCTCTGAATTAGCCCAGCTTATGATTAAGGGAAAATCCAATGTTGGAGACACCGTCGCCAGTAGCAGCATGGAAAGTCCGGACAAAGAGACCCTCGAGCCTGATGAAGACATTTCAATCTCTGATATTTTTGAACTAAACGGCTTGTCCCGTGAGAATAATAATAGCAATAAATTGATTGACTTTGCTTACTTGTGTGATGCTTTTGATTACATGCATTCATCTCATCATATGTCAAACATTTTTAGTATTCATGATAATCTTACAAAAGAAACAAATTTGGGACAAGGAAATGATCCTAAAATGGTAATGATCTCTAATGACCTTGATCCCGAGCTAGAGGCAAAATTGGTAGAAATACTCAAATCACATGTGAAGGCATTCACTTAGTCCTATGATGACATGCCCAAAGTCGATAGAACTGTTGTAGAGCATAGGATCCCCATCGACCTAAAGATACAATCAGTCAAGCAAAAATTGTAAAGACTAAGACCCGAATGGGTCAAAAAAGTCAAAGAAGAAATAGCTAAACAAATGAAAACCAAATTCCTAGAAGTCATGGAATTCCCGAAATGGTTGGCGAATGTAGTACCAGTCACAAAGAAAAATGGCAGGGTCTGAGTCTGTATCGATTTTTGAGATCTCAATAAAGCCTTGCCTAAAGATGACTTCCCTTTGCCCCATATAGATGTGCTCATAGACAGTGTAGATAGATCAGCCATGTATTCATTCATGGACGGTTTCTCAGGATATAACCAAATATTGATGAATGTCATCGACAAATTGAAGACATCCTTCATTATAAAGTGGGGAGTATATTATTACAAAGTGATAACATTCAGACTGAAAAACGCTCGAGCAACCTATTAAAGGGCAGTCACCACTTTGCTTTATGACATGATACATAAAGAAGTTGAGGTATATGTGGATGACATGTTGGTAAAATCACCCACTCCTGAGGAGCATCCAGTTATGCTTGATCGCTTCCTTACTCGAGTAGAGAGGTACAACCTACTACTCAACCCGAAATAGTGTGTCTTTAGAGTAACCTCAGGGAAGTTACTAGGCCACATTGTTAGCCAATGAGGCATAGAAATTGACCCTGATAAGGTAAAGGTGATCCTCAATATACCTCCGCCAAAAACTGAAAAGGAAGTTCAAACCTTCCTTGGATTATTATAGTACATCGGTGTTTTTATCTCCAAATTAACCAAAATTTGTGAGCCTATATTCAAGCTTCTTAGGAAGCAATAACCCCTTGAATGGAATCCGCAATGTCAAAAAGCCTTCGATAAAATTAATGCTCACTTATCTAGCCCACCAGTGTTATAACCGCCCACATTAGGAATGCCTCTCACCTTATACTTAGCCATTGAAAAAGTCTCCGTAGGGGTAATATTGGTACAAAGCATGAAGACAAGAAAGAACACGCCATTTACTATCTCAGCAAGAAACTCTTGGAATATGAAACTCGATACACTATAGTCGAAAAGACCTGTGCCGCTATGGTCTGGTTAACAAAGAAGGTACGATATTACTTCCAGTCCTACAAAATCCAGGCTGTGTTGAAGGTAGATCCCATGAAATACCTTTGCCAAGTGACCTCCTTGGCTGGGAAACTATCTCGCTGGTTGTTGCTCCTTTCGAAATTCGACATCAGGTACGTCACCTGAAAAGTCATCAAAGGATGAGCCATGGCAGAATTTCTTGCCAACCAACCCTTAGAATCCAACTACATAAAAAACCTTGAATTCCTAGATGAATAGTTGGCCACAATATCAAAGGGTCCCCAGAAGTGGACCATGTACTTCGACAGGGCGGTGAACCACAAGAGAGTTGGTTTAGGAGTCATAATTGTATCCCCCGAGGAAGGGCTAATCCCACTCTCTAAAAGGTTAGAATTCTCAGTAACCAACAATGGTGCTGAATATGAAGCATGTCTATTTGGCTTAAACTCACTACTTACATTAGGAGCAGAAGAAGTGGAAGTCATCGGGGACTCCACTCTAGTCATCAGACAAGTAGTAGGAGATTGGAAATAAAGGATGAATCACTTCACCCATATTTAGAGTCAGTATAGGCTAGAGTATCCCTCTTTAAAAAATGGTAATTCCATCACATATTGAGAGAAGAAAGTTAGATGGCAGACTCGTTAGCCACTCTGGCATCAATGTGGGAAAACCTAGAACAATAACCCATGAGACCAATAGTAGTGGAAGTAGCGAACAATCCATGCTACCTTGCCTCAGTTGCACAGTTCTATGCTGAACCTACACCTTGGTACAATGATATACTCCAATACCTCAAAAATGGGATGTTCCCCGCAGAAACTATCGATAGAATAACCTTACCGAGGCTATCAGTTAACTTTAGACTCATCAACGGGGAGATTGTTTTGGATATCTTCTAATGGAATCCTCCTTGAATGCCTTGGACAAGTAGAAGCTGACAAAGTCATGCGAGAGATACATGCAGGGACATATGGTCCCTATATGAATGGAATAATGTTAGCTAAAAAGGTACAACGAATGGGGTACTTTTGGCAAACCATGATAGTCGATTGTACTAACCTAGTTAGGAAGTGCTATGAATGTCAGATTCATCATAATATCATTCACCTACCGCCAATCAAACTCTAGCACCTAGCTACACCCTGATTTCATAAGGGGAATTAGACCATCCTCGATCAATGGATACAAGTTCATCATAGTAGTGGTAGACTACTTTTCAAAATGGGTCAAAGTTGAATCCTACATAGGAATCACTGCCACGAAGATGGCAAAATTCATTCAGAGGCATATCTTTGCACGATACAGTGTACCCCACCCCGTGGTATCTTACAATGGAGTGCAATTCCAGGGAGAGACCACCCACCTACTAGAATGGCATAACATTGAACATCATCGCTTGTCACCATATCGCCCTCAAGCCAAAGGGGTAGTGGTGGCGGCCAATAAGGCCATAAAGAAATTCTGTCGAAAATGGTGGTTACCCATCGAGACTGGGCCGATCATCTACCTTATGTGCTTTGGGGCTATTACACTAATGTTAAGACCTCGACAGGTCAATTCTATGGAATAGAGGCGGTTCTCCCTATCGATAAAAGATGTCTAGAAGCCCTTGATAGTTTGAGGATGTATCAACAGCGAATGGCCCAAGCCTACAATAATTAAGTAAGAAAGGTTGACATGCCTCTTAAAACAGGCGACCTTGTGCTAAAGCAAGTCAAAGCCATCCATACCAACCCTAGGGGGAAATTCTGCCCCAATTGGGAAGGTCCGTACGTGATAAAACGAGTCCTTAGCAAAGGAGCTGTAAAAATCTTGGATATGGAGGGAAACAAGTTCACAAACCCAATCAATCGGGATAAGCTGAAGTTATATTATGTTTGAAGGTTAGTGTGGAACAGAGGAAAATCACGTTGAAAAGTCGATGTTATCCCATAATTTGTATCTTTTGGAAAATCATGAACATTAAAAGTTTATGTTGTAAGATGAAATGAAATGCATTAAAAAGAAGTACGCATACATTACATTTATGCCTGAAATAAATTCGAGGCTTTATTATACAAGTTTGTAAAAACACAATTTAGTGGCTAAGACTTACCACATGATGACTGTAGCAGCGAGTGATCGCCAACCTTTCTACTCCAGAAGGTGCTACCTTGATGGTAGAGAGCCACTCCACATACACTTCATCAAGGAATGTATTACACGGCAACTCCTAATTCATGACGGTCAGCGTACGGCTCTCCCATTTGGTTCGAATATGGGCCGGCCACATAGGTCCCCAAGGTCTCGCGGGCGAAGCATGAACTACTCAAGCACATACTGAGAACGACCATATTATTTCCTTATGCATTATAGGAAATAAAATGATATTTGCTCTAGGCCTAACAATTGAATGCCTTAAGCCAATGTGTTGGTAATCACCTCATTGATCTTCCACCAGGGGCAGGTCCACCTGATATCCCTCTCAGTTAACCTCTGTAAAAAATACAGCCATTCGCATAAGGACTGACCTATATAGTACCCACGTTGTGTTCCCCGACCCTAAAAGTCTTTCGGGACATAGGAGTCTAGTGGTCCCGTTGGTGCCCTAATCATCTGCAAATGCTCCATCAGCCATACCTGCAATCAGATAACCTCGTCAATAAGGCATTACAGATGAAAGACCATAACAAGTGACCAACGAGAAAATGATTAGCATACCTGAAGAAGAAAACTACTTCCTCCCACCATTACATCATCTCCAGAGGGAATTGAGTCTATGTAAATAAAAGTTTTTGCTAAGACCACAGCCATGGGAGACAATCCCTCTAAAGTTTTGTGGACCATGGAGATCAACCAGGGGCTACATATCCCATTGTCTGATTCACAAAGAAAGCCCCCCATTAACAGCTCAACCATAAGAGGAACCCAACTTCAGTGACTAGTAGTGATGGAGGAATAAATCTCTAAGGCTACACCTAGAATTAGCCTGGGATGCTCGGGATTGGTTGACACAATTCTACCCCTTTGACAGTTTGAAAGTTTTAGGAAACTCATATTTTATTGCCCCATGGCGGCCCCATAGTCGGGCAATGCAATATCCCGATTGTAGGGGATGTCCATTATTGCACAGAACTCTTTATAGAGAGGACACAACTCTTGATTGTTGAATCAAAATACATGGTCCAGTGGATCCCACAGACTTATTGCTCTCTGGAGAAGCGCGCCATCCAAGATGATGCTGCAGTAACATCGCATGTTGAAAAGGCGCTCAACCTGAAGCTAATCCTAATCAGCCAAACTCAGAGTCTGAAGGTAGCCTGCCAGTTGTGTTTTGAATCTATCCATGTTGACTTAATCATCGCTCGATAAAGGCAAGAATGGACCGCAAGATCATTACCAACTACATGAAAAGAAATTCGTTCTTCGAAAAGAATATTAAAAATGGATTTAGCACGTCATAGCAACAAAGAGAACTCATCCATCCAGAAAATAAATAGGGCTTTAAAGGACCCACCAATACACAAAAAGAAAAAAAATATAAAGGGGCAAAGACACGCCCAATCCAATAATTGAATGTACTAGATAAAATTGCCGTGTAGGGCCCACAAAACAATATATGTATTGCACTGAACTAAAATTAAAGAATATTATCCGCTTGAGTGGAGAGGGGCGTCAAAATATGGATGCCGTACCTCAGCACTCCCTCCTGCCCCTTCTTGCTCCCCTTTGGCTCGGCAGAACCTAAAGATGCAGAACAACAAATGGAGGAGTCGGTGGAAACTAGGAACTC
This sequence comes from Euphorbia pulcherrima, assembly GCA_947683365.1. Lineage (NCBI taxonomy): Eukaryota > Viridiplantae > Streptophyta > Magnoliopsida > Malpighiales > Euphorbiaceae > Euphorbia > Euphorbia pulcherrima. The sequence goes on from CANTUS010000007.1 coordinate 30,856,547, forward strand.
GCCCCTAGGAAACCAGCCTGGGTTGGATAGCCAGGCATATGACTCTACACTCCATAACTAGATGGGTGCGATGCATACGCTGAAGGATGAGCCTGCCCATACTGACCATAGCCTGAGGATCTCATTGGTGGAGGCGCCCTGTAACTGGCTCTGAGCTGGTCCAACTTCACGTTCTGCACCTGAATTCTTCCCTGCAAACATTTCATGCATAAGCACTCATCCATGCATATTTATTAGAAAAGAAAGGAACAAGATTAGTAAGACTTACCGCCATCTCAAAGTTGTTCCCCAACATGATGTTCTGAAAGTCAAAGAGCAAGCGTCCATCTCTCTCGCTATCCTCTCTCGCCACCTATCAGACAAACCACATTTAGCATAAAAACAAAAACAATTCATATAGCCGAATGTCAAAACTTACGTGACTTGTATGAGGAGGTTTAAAGTTCATGTCTACCCTGGTCGAGTCACCCGTGCTAAAAGGGGGGAAGTATACTGATAAATCAGGTCGATAGATGTGCAACCATGTAGGAACCTAATAATAATAAAATGACCTGTGTCATGGGAAGTAGCTCGCCTGACATGTGTGGACCCCTTGACCTTTTGCCCAGCAAAACAAAATGGGGTCAGTACTCGAAGAAACAGCATAGATAGACATTAAAACACAGAAACGTACCCCTTGTAGTGCGACCTGATCCTCCAGGGACCAACCAAGTAAACACTCCATAACAAAATCAAGATAATAGCTGGCCTTGCCATATAACTCCACCATCTCACCCTTTCCCTTCAAGATGTCGAGAGTCTCCTCTGCCAACTCTGGCCAGTACAACCACCTCGGGAGCTCGGGTGGCACCAGTCTCTCCCTTGGAGACTTGTCACATTGCACCACCCATTCCCTTAAATACCACTCAAGGGAAGAAGTACTCTCTAAAATTAGCCGCTTTGGCACCATTTACCAGCAGCAGTCATAACCCTACTCCAGCTGGAAGGGTTCTCCCACAGAGCATGATTGATCTACAAACAAGCATTATCAGTACATGCTAAAAGTGAAACAATAAAAACATACACGCGAAGCTTACCTCATTAAAATAAAGATTCTTGATTTGTCTTTTGGCCTTGGTAGAATCCAGGTTCCCCCAGGCGACCAACCAGGATGGGATCCGAGGAAAGTAGGTAATGTCTTTACGAATCTTGGCCTTTATCGACCAAGGAAGAATTCCCTTCTCAAAACCCCAAATCTGTAAAAGGGGAAAATATTAGTCAATCCACGACACAAGTACATACACACATATATATATATATATAATAGATTTCATGACAAGTTACCTCGAGAACTAGCTTAGATGACTGCAGCTCCAAAGTGTGCTTCCTCGCGCAATGGTCTAGATATAGCTATCCGAGTAGAGCTCTACCCCAAGCCAACTCCTTAAACTTCCCCAAAGTCACTAGGCAACCCTAAAGGTTCAGGTTGAGTGCCGAGTTACCAATAGGGAATAGGGTATTGGTCAAATCACATAGCATGAAAGAACGAGCGGGCCTTATCATCAGTAGGGGCCCTATTTCCTAGAGCCGACCAAAAGTCATATAGATCATTGGCGGGAATTTCTTTGTTTACACTAGAAAATCCGAATAGTTTCTACACAAGTATGGGGTCTTAGTTGCCCATATTCATGGCACAGTTAAATTAGATAATCTCCCCTTTAAATTGCAAATCGGTAATGGTGGCAAAATCTAACGGTGTGATGGTATACTCCCCGCATGGCAAGTGAAATGTCTGAGTCGAGTCTGTCCATCTCCTCAAAATTGATAGCAAGACCACATGGGAGTACCAAACTAGCTTCATCGGAATAAATATCTCAATAAAAGCACTAAAACCCACATCCTCAAGGATCCTCTTCATTGCAGGAGAAAGAACTCCCCATCAGGTGACAAGGTCATGGAAGTTACCGGCACCATGATGCTCGAGCCTCTGCAAGGACACAACACCATATCAAGGGGCCACTTATAGAAATTAAGCTCCCAAAGATCCATGAACTTATAGCCATCAATCATGAACATCCAAAACAAGCTAAGTACGGGAATTTCTAAGGCATTACAAGGCTTATAGTCATAAAGTTAACCTAAAAGTCCCCGAATTTTATGAAACAGCAGCAACATATGCATAACAAAACATCACAGATTATTTCATGGACTATAGAAAGCTCCAAAACACTCAAAATTGCAAAAAAAAGCTTCCAAAGATAAAAGTGTCGATCGACACAAAGGAGCATCGATCGACTCATCCTGAAGAATTAGAAGAGTTGATCGACGCTAAAGGCAAAAATCCTAAAATTATAGAAGGTCATACAGGCAGTTTACAGCAAAACAGGAACAACAATGCATTCAATAGAACATGTACCATAAAAGAGGTTCGTTAAAACATGCCAATTCTAGAAAAATTGTAATAGAGAGATAAGAATTTACCGAAACGCGAGAGAGGAGTCGTTCGGGTTTAAGAAAGAGGTGAATAGCGTTGCCTCTGTCCATGCCTTGAAAAATCTTCCTCGAAGGAAGCCCATAATTATCCTCCATGGCAACGAACGGAATTTGGACTATCTCACTATGAATAGTTACCTCTAGCACTGAGGTAGGGGCGCAACATCATAATAGATGAAAACTGAATGATGATCGAAAGGAAAGAGAGTATGAAAAGCCCTAACAAAGCTTCTGTTGCCGAGAGAAAATGAAAGACGAGAGGTTTTTTTGTGTGAGAAGTGTTTTGTTTGTAGAAAAACTGCGAAATTTATAGGATTTTAGATTGCGACGATCAACGTAATCCATATATGTCGATCAATGTAATCCTCAACACGTCTTTTCATGTCTGCGACCGCTAGAAATCAAACGATCAAAATTCAAAGAGTTCCATCGATCGAAGCAACCCCTATACGTCGATCGATGCATATTAAAAAATGGCCTGTTCTGCCTTTTTTATGAGCAAATTGCAGTGCTAATTAAAACCTGAGGATTTTAGAAAATTGCATGTTCCATGAAAATCATTTTCTAAAATACTGGCGAACCCAAAAATTTTGAACTAAACAAACACTGTGAGAATCTTAAAAAGGGTTTTATTTTTTAAAACTAGTCAAACATTAATTGATCGAAGGGGCAAAAATACTTTTTCAAAATTTAGTTAACTAAATAATGTTGACTATATTCTCGTAAGAGCACGCGCACTTTCTTTTACTCACCGCGCTCACTTCGCATATGCAAAAACTTTACCTCTACGGTATGAGTTATTGTACGTGAGGGGCAGCCTGTGAGCACGGTCCATCCAGGCCTGATGATGTCCAAGACCTTTTTCAGGAGATGGGAAGCCAGTAAAACCATGTTATTATCATCATTTAGGGGATTATCACAGAAAGCCTATTATTCTACTCTCTTTCACACTCGATCCAAGCATTACAACAGTTTAAAATAAAGTGCAAATAAGTAAATGGGGGATAAAAATTATTACAACCAGGGGGAATGTGGGGGAATGCAAGGGAACCTATACATTTGTTCTGAGTTATAAAATAAATAAATAAATTCGTCTGCATCCACAAAGGTTGGCACAAGTATGGCACTTCATAAACAAGCATTTTGTTAGGAAAAACTTGATTTATTTATGTGATTTGATTTGCCGAATTATTAGTGACAATGACCATATGGCAAAAGGTGATTTGAGGTTCATTTTACAGAGGACACAGGAAAATGAAGAAAATCTGAGAGTCTGTCTCGGAGGCCTGCACCCATATGGCTAAGGGGGTACCTATACGGGTATGGGGGGACCCGTACGGGTATACAGCACTCATACGAGCCTGATAGGATTGATATAAAATCAGATAAAATGGAGAAAATTGTATTTCCCTTTATATGAGTATGGCGTACCAAGGCAACCACTAAAATGGTATATTAGGTACCAAAAAGGCTCACAGTAATCAGGATCGGACCCAAAAGAATAACAAGGAAAATATAATAAACAACAATATAAAAAAATGGGATTTCCCTCCTTATAAGTTTGGCGCACCGATAACATATCCCTAAGGATGAATGGTGCCAACAATACTTATAAGGGTTAGGACCAGAAATAGGATAATAGTAGAAATAGAAAATGACAAAAGTAAAGAATAACGATTAAATAGAAAGAGGTGTGAGTATTTTTAAAACACAGGAGCATTACTGTGAGCATAGTCTGTCCATGCGTGATGATTTCCTAGACCCTTTTCAGGAGATGGCAAGCCAGTACTAACAAAAGACGGCGTTTTGTACAAACTACAAATTCCTCTGAATAGACAAGATCCTGAAGATCGATGTCGATCGATACATGTAATGCCCAACATTATGTCGATCGATGCAATCATATAGTGACGATCGATGATGCCACGTGTCAGGTTCTCTAATGACTCATCAAACCTATGAACATGACTTAGTAGGGCTATCACCGCCCTGATTGCTTTGATAGCCACTCCCAGTTACGTCGATCAACGCTCATAGGGGAATCCAAACCTGGTGACATAGTGAAGCTATTCTGATAGCCACTATGTCGATCAACACTGCCAATTGTGTCGATCGACTCTCTCAAAGTTTCTATAAAAGGAAAGCACCCCGGCCATTTCCAATAACAATCAAGATTCAAATAACCAACCATTAAGCTTCTAATTTTGAAATTAGAAATCTCTCAAACTCTTTTCGTCCTCTGAGGATATCAAGCCTATACCAAGCCTATACCAAGGTATAGACACCCCTCCTCAAAATGGCTTTTAGTTAAAAAGCTCCCGCACATATCAAAAACCGTCAAAAATCCTCCTGCCTAATTTCCTGAGGTAATCCCTGCAAAAACCTTGAGGAATTCCCCACAGAAACACAGTCCTAGTTAGTACCGGGCCTTCCAGCAATCCTGAATCAAACAAAAGGTAATTGAGGGTCAAGAATATTACTTTCCTGTTGGATATGATGTATGCCCTTAAGGCAATTAGGGCGATATATCTTAATTATGTAATAGTACGAATAATTTGTTTAATCAATAAAGGCATTTGTTCTTTTGTTTATATCAATGTATTTTTATACATATATATTATAGCTGGTTAAAATATATTCATTGATGTATGTATACAAAAGTCCTTGACATATCATAGCATGAAGTCAGAGAAATTATAGTTGGACTATATTTGGTGGAACCTACTTCATGTGCAATTATGATTATGACTAAACTATCCCTAGTCACAGTGTCATCAAGAAAGGATATTGATGAAACGGAAAGACTAGCATGTGGTCAACTTTCTTGGAAAGGGTCCAAGCAGTTAATCTCCTAAATACTGAAGGTGGTGCCTTAAGCTTGACACATGGATATATCTGGGAGATATATTGGAGACCGCAGCAAGATAAACACTTGGTATAAATATCAATGTGTTAGTGTTTATCTTCATGCAATAAGCTTTACGAATGTCCTCATACTTAAGATGCTAGTTGCCTTGTGTGGTACTATTGCTATTCTTTGGGTCATTGCTATGCACTCAGAATTTAGGATGCTACGGGTGATTACGGGTATAGTGATAACAACACGTTGGTAGACTGAGTAGTCGGAAAGAATCCATCACTCCGGATATATTAAGGAGTTGTACCTGGCCACTTGTTGAAGTGATGATTGCCATAAACCTCTGATCAGAGTATGTGTTTGATAGAAATGGTTTCTAGTCAAACACACTATGGTAAAAGGCAATATACTTCGGTAACAAGTAAATAACTGGGATAGCTTGGAGCAACCTTGCTATTAGTGGGTTAACACTTTAACCGAACCCAATAAACCAGATGGTACTAATATTAAGGAATGGAAGGGATTTATCGCACTAGATAACTATTGCATTAACCGGGATTAAGTCATAAGCATAAATGACATTCCAAGTAATAGGGGATGGTAGACCCTTGCTAGAGGTGTACTACAGTCGTTTAAGGTAATCGAGTTCTATTTACGGTCTAGAGCATCGAGCCAATGGTTCCATTAGAACAAGGGTTGGTTAAGCCTTAACAGCTCAATACTTCGGGATCCTATAAGGTCACACACATTGGACCTTCATCGGACCAAGTAAAGAACTAATAGATTTATTCTATTACAAGAATATAACATAAATAATAATTGGATTATTATTTGATTGGTTAAAATTGATTAAATCAATTTTTGATAGACCAAGGAATTTATTTTGACCGATAACTAATTAATTAGAGTCATAAATAAATTATAATTGATTAGATCAATTTTGGTTGGACCAAGAAATTTATTTTGACTGATAACTAATTTATTAGAGTCAAAAATAAATATTTATTTGAAAGGATTTAAAGGGGATTGTGCATTGGCGAGTTAAAACCGAAAAGTATAAAATATTTTGTACAATATTCGGTTGCGCGAAATACACCAAAAGGTGCACGAACATTGCTGGGCGGTGTTCGCGGTGGCCCATATTCATGGGCTGCACAAAGGCAGCCCATGAATACCACATGCAGCACGTGCATGTGGCATGTGTGGGATGGGAGTTTTACTCCCATCCCACATCGTTAATTGGGGAGCAAATTTTTGCTCCCCAAGCCTATATATAGGCTATCTCTTCTCCTTTCAAAATGTACCAAGCTCAAAGCATAAATCCTAAGCGAGATAATTAATCTCTCGGGTACTTGAGCAAGTTATTTTTGTGGAGCCTGAATTTATTCGGGCACCGCTAGTTTATATTTTTGGGTGAGGCTTCTAGAGTGGTCTAGCAACTACTCGAGGCTTCTTAGTTCTTCCTCCTGGGGAGGTTTTGGTTGGTGGGGTTCGTGTGGATACTGATAGAGGCTATCCTACGATTGGAGGCTTGTGCAAGAAGGTCCTGCAAAAGCACGCTTCAACTGGTAAGTTCTTTTTCTTTCTCTTTTAATTATTAAGTCTTTTTCTTTAAGTGTTTTTAGACTTAATAATTATGCTTAGGTTATTTTTGCATGCTTAGTTTATTTTATGCTTAGGTTATAACTCAGAGTTATAACATGCTTAGTATAAAATAAATATGCTAGGATATAATTTGGAATTATGGTATGCCTAGTCCTTTAGCATGCTAACCTAGGTAGAGAATTATTTAGTTAAGGCTTTATTTAATTTATATGCAATTAATAGGAGTTCCTGGGACGGGGACAAAATTTTGAATTTCCGTCATGCCTCTTATGCATGTTCAATTTGACTGTCAGTTCCCAACAGTGGTATCAGAGCCTGCCTATTTAGTGCATAATTAAGCTAGAAGCAAACTAAATATTATTTTCTAAATGAAATGATTTGTTTATTTAATTGTTTGGAACAATATATATAAACTTCTGCCTTTCATTTCAAGGTTAGAAATTGGTTAATAATAATTTTGAATAAGCTTGCTCAACTTACTCAAATTATACAAGTGTCAATGATTTATTTAAATTACATGGGTTATAGATGCTCCCAATTTACATGAATTGGAAGAATGAAATTTATTAGTTCAAGAGAATCCATTGGTCTTCAAGTTTGTGCCCGTATTTGTTCTGGCTAAGGATTGGACTTGGTGTCGACTCCTCATAGGGCACCTCTCCTACCTGGGAACCTATATCGGTGCAATTTGAATTGACCAATTGGGGGATTAATATGAACTAATTTATTTCTAGTATATAAGATGGTGCTTATATGTGTTTCTATAACAAAGTAAAAAAATTAAAATTATTGAATAAAAGCTTAAAGGAAATGCAATATAAATATAACAAATTAAAGCATTAATTATTTTGCATATAATCTAGGTTGATGGAATAATTATAATAAAGAGCTGAACCCACCTAAGGTTAGACCTTATAAATTAATTCTAAAATTTCCTAAATTAATACAAGTAATTATAATTTTGTCCATCTGATAAAATCCTAGATTGGGTGAGACGTTTAACACCAATAAAATCCCAAAGTAAATATATTAAGGCAAGTTATAGTCTTCCTTACTCAAATTTATAATACGGTCTTTTTGGGCTATCAAAGTGCTACGCAAAGCGTTCCTTCTAGTCCACATTGATTGGTTGTAAAGTTTGAGATAGGGTCTGCCTGAACAGAGCTGGGGTAGTCCACCATAAAATTGGGGGCTAGGCCCAGATCTGAGACATATTCAAGGAGATGCTAATATAAGAGCACACGTCCCTTGGGATTGGGGAACTTGAATGAATTAGCAATTGCATGCGATGCAAATGGAATGGGATTCCAACTATGAATTACTATTATGACTTGACTCATAAAATTGGGGGTTGTAATAGACTAGTTATAGATGCTACCTACTAGGAAATTTAGCTGGGCTAAAATTCACGAATTTAATAGAATGGGCTATTGTAAATTTCGAAGAAAATAGTAGGAAAATGTATTTAATTAAAAGTCCTCATATTAAATACATGTACTTAACTAATATCTAAACACTTTTCTTTTCTTATGTCTTAGGTTGAAAATGGCTTCCAATTTTAATCTCCATATATTACTTGACACCAAATTGAATGGCTCGAACTTTTCTGATTGGTTCCGAGCAGTGAGAATAGTTCTCAGATCTGAGGGAATTGCCTATGTCCTAAGTGAAATTTTCCCTATAGAACCTGATGTTGAGGATCATGTGGAACATGATGCCTGGTTGAAGCACAGGAAAGATCGTGAGACTGCCATGTGTATTATGTTGGGGTCCATGAATCCTGAGCTTCAGAAACAACATGAGAACATGCCCTTGGAGGATATAGTTCTCCATCTTGAAGAACTCTTTTCGGAGAGGGAGAGGACAGAGAGGTATGAGACCTCCAAGCTCCTTTTTGGGACTAAGATGCAGGCTGGCACCTCTGCCTCTCAGCATGTACTAAAACTCTTGGGATACCTTGAGAAGTTGAATCGATTGGGATTCGAGATGAATCATGACTTGAGCATTGACCTTGTGTTGATGTCCTTGACAGATAGTTACTCAGGCTTCATAACTAACTATTACATGAATAGGATTAATTCAACTATCCCTGAATTAATTAACATGCTGAAAACCGTAGAACCTCAGATCAAGAAAGATCAGAAACCTCTACTGTTGGTTGAAAAAGGCAAGGCTTCTAAGAAGAAGAAGTAGGCACTGGGTGCCAAGAAAAGAATCAGTAAGAAGAAGAATGAAAAGAAGGCATCTAAGTATGTCTGCTTCCAATGTGGGAAACCGGGACATTGGAAGAGGGATTGCAAAGCTCCTACTTCTGAGGATTTGAAGAAGAAGCCTACAGAGGCATCTACTTCAGGTATATTTGTAATTGAAAACTTTGCTACTTTTCCGCAAGAATCCACTTGGGTATTAGATACTGGTTGTGGTTCTCATATCTGTACTTCTGTGCAGGGACTAAGGAACTGTAGAAAACTTGCAAAAGGGGAGATGGACCTACGAGTGGGAAATGGAGCCAGAGTTGCTGCATTAGCCGTAGGGAGCTTTAGTCTTGTTTTGCCAATTGGACTTGTTTTAGTTTTGAATAATTGTTATTACATTCCAAGTATTACTAAGAATATTGTATCTGTTGCGTGTTTAGCAATAAAGGGATTTGAAATTTTATTTTCGAATAATAATTGTCAGATTCGTTTGAATAATATTCTTTATGGTTATGGAATGTTGAAAGGTGGCATTTATATTCTTAATACTAAAACAGAAGTTTTCAATATAAACAATGTGAAGAAAGTTAAATTAGATAATGAGAATTCCTTTTACTTATGGCATTGCCGTTTAGGCCACATAAACAAAGATCGCTTAACCAAGTTGCATAAGCGTGGAGACTTGGGCTCAATAGACTTAGAGTCTTATGGTGATTGCGAACCTTGTTTAAAAGGAAAAATGACAAAGTTACCCTTTAAAGGAAAGGGTGAACGAGCCACGAGTACATTGGAACTTATACACACTGATGTGTGTGGTCCAATGAGTGTTCAGGCACTAGGAGGATACTCCTACTTCATAACCTTTATTGATGATTACTCACGATACGGTTATTTGTACTTGATGAAGCACAAGTCTGAAAGTTTTGAAAAATTCGAAATATTCAAAGCTGAAGTAGAGAAACAGCTTGAGAAAAGTATTAAAACACTTCGATCGGATCGAGGTGGAGAATACTTGAGTCAGGAGTTTCAGGATTATCTAAAGGAAATTAGGATAGTTCCCCAGTGGACCCCTCCTTATACACCCCAACATAATGGAGTGTCAGAAAGAAGGAATCGGACTTTATTAGATATGGTCAGGTCCATGATGAGCCATGCAGTTCTTAGTAAATCCTTTTGGGGATATGCACTTGAGAGCGCGGTTTATGTCTTAAATAGAGTGCCCTCTAAATCAGTTGATTTTACACCTTATGAAAGATGGTGTAACAAAAAGCCATCTCTAAATCACTTAAGAGTATGGGGTTGTCCTACAATGGTAAAGAGGATAGCGTCAGATAAGCTAAATGCCAAGGCTGACAAATTTCTGTTCATTGGATATCTAAAGGAAACAATTGGGTATCTATTTTACCAACCCGAAGCACAAAAGGTATTTGTGTCTCAGAATGCTCACTTTTTGGAAAAGGAACACTTACTTGAAAAGGTCAGTGGGAGCAATATTGAACTGGAAGTTCAAGAGGAAGAAACAGACGATCAACTGATTGACCCCATTCTAGATACACAAGAGAGTGTGATCCAAGAACAAACTGTCGAAACACAATCATTGCGAAGATCAAGTCGTGTTCATAAGGGTCCCGATAGATATGGGTTTATCATCACTAATGATAAGGAACTATATCTTGTGGAGGATGATGAACCAAGGACATATGATGAGGCAATAAAAGGCTCAGATTCTGATAAATGGCAAAAGGCCATGAAATCAGAAATGGATTCCATGTACGAGAACCAAGTTTGGAATTTGGTTGATGCACCGCAAGAGGTTAGACCAATTGGGTGCAAATGGGTCTTCAAGAAGAAGACAGACATGGATGGTAATGTAATTACCTATAAAGCAAGGTTGGTTGCGAAAGGTTATAGTCAACGGGAAGGTATTGACTATGATGAAACCTTCTCACCGGTAGCCATGCTCAAATCCATAAGGATACTCCTCGCCATTGCTGCTCATTACGATTATGAGATCTGGCAGATGGATGTAAAAACAGCATTCCTCAATGGGGATTTAGACCGGGATGTGTATATGACACAACCTGAGGGTTTTACATCTCAGAATGGCTCGAAGGTATGCAAACTACAAAGATCCATTTATGGACTTAAGCAGGCATCAAGGAGTTGGAATATAAGGTTTGATCAGACAATCTAGGAACTGGATTTCTGCCCAAAAGCAAATGAGCCTTGTGTTTACAAGAAGGTTAGTGGGAGTGCAGTCGTTTTTCTAGTATTGTATGTTGATGACATTCTACTAATAGGAAATGACATTTCTCTTCTTCAAAACGTTAAAGTATGGTTGTCAAGAAAGTTCTCCATGAAAGACCTTGGTGAAGCAGCATTTATACTAGGTATAAAGATCTACAGGGATAGATCCAAGAGGCTGTTAGGTCTTTCTCAAAGTACATATATAGACAAGGTGTTGAATAGGTTCAACCTTGAGCATTCTAAGAAATGTTATCTCCCAATGACAAAGGGGATTAACCTATCAAAAGCTGAGTGTCCGAAGACAGCTCAAGAGAGAATGCGCATGAAGGATATAACCTATGCATCCACGATAGGATCCATCATGTATGCTATGATATGTACTAGGCCGGATGTCTCTTAAGCTTTGAGCTTTACGAGCAGATATCAGTCAGATCCAGGTGAAAAGCACTGGATGGCCGTCAAGGCAATCCTTAAGTACTTGAGAAGGACTAAGGATGAGTTCTTGATTTATGGAGAAGGTGATCTCACTATCAAAGGTTACACTGACGTAAGCTTTCAATCTGACAAGGATGACTTTAAGTCTCAGTCAGGTTTTGTGTATGTGTTAAATAGAGGGGCAGTATGCTGGAAGAGTTCCAAGCAAGAAACTACTGCTGATTCAACCACGGAATCTGAATACATTGCTGCATGTGAAGCAGCAAAAGAAGCTGTCTGGTTAAAGGGATTTATTGGTGATCTCGGTGTGGTGCCTGAGGCTATTGATCCAATTACTTTATATTGTGATAACAATGGTGCCATAGCTCAGGCAAAGGAACCACGGTCTCATCAGAAAAACAGACATGTATCCAGAAAGTATCATATAATCAGGGAGATTGTTGATGCTAAGATAATAAGATTAGAAAATGTACCCACTGATCAGAACCACGCGGATGGTCTGACAAAGCCATTGACTCAAGTCAAACATGACCAGCATGTTAAAGCATATGGATTAAATCATATGGCTAATTGGCCTTAGTGCAAGTGGGAGTTTGTTGGATATGATGTATGCCCTTAAGGCAATTAGGGCGATATATCTTAATTATGTAATAGTACGAATAATTTGTTTAATCAATAAAGGCATTTGTTCTTTTGTTTATATCAATGTATTTTTATACATATATATTATAGCTGGTTAAAATATATTCATTGATGTATGTATACAAAAGTCCTTGACATATCATAGCATGAAGTCAGAGAAATTATAGTTGGACTATATTTGGTGGAACCTACTTCATGTGCAATTATGATTATGTCTAAACTATCCCTAGTCACAGTGTCATCAAGAAAGGATATTGATGAAACGGAAAGACTAGCATGTGGTCAACTTTCTTGGAAAGGGTCCAAGTAGTTAATCTCCTAAATACTGAAGGTGGTGCCTTAAGCTTGACACATGGATATATCTGGGAGATATATTGGAGACCGCAACAAGATAAACACTTGGTATAAATATCAATGTGTTAGTGTTTATCTTCATGCAATAAGCTTTGCGAATGTCCTCATACTTAAGATGCTAGTTGCCTTGTGTGGTACTATTGCTATACTTTGGGTCATTGCTATGCACTCATTAATTTAGGATGCTACGGGTGATTACGGGTATAGTGATAACAACACGTTGGTAGACTGAGTAGTCGGAAAGAATCCATCGCTCCGGATATATTAAGGAGTTGTACCTGGCCACTTGTTGAAGTGATGATTGCCATAAACCTCTGATCAGAGTATGTGTTTGATAGAAATGGTTTCTAGTCAAACACACTATGGTAAAAGGCAATATACTTCGGTAACAAGTAAATAACTGGGATAGCTTGGAGCAACCTTGCTATTAGTGGGTTAACACTTTAACCGAACCCAATAAACCAGATGGTACTAATATTAAAGAATGGAAGGAATTTATCGCACTGGATAACTATTGCATTAACCGGGATTAAGTCATAAGCATAAATGACGTTCCAAGTAATAGGGGATGGTAGACCCTTGCTAGAGGTGTACTACAGTCGTTTAAGGTAATCGAGTTCTATTTACGGTCTAGAGCATCGAGCCAACGTTCCATTAGAACAAGGGTTGGTTAAGCCTTAACAACTCAATACTTCGGGATCCTATAAGGTCACACACATTGGACCTTCATCGGACCAAGTAAAGAACTAAAAGATTTATTCTATTACAAGAATATAACATAAATAATAATTGGATTATTATTTGATTGGTTAAAATTGATTAAATCAATTTTTGATAGACCAAGGAATTTATTTTGACCGATAACTAATTAATTAGAGTCATAAATAAATTATAATTGATTAGATCAATTTTGGTTGGACCAAGAAATTTATTTTGACTGATAACTAATTTATTAGAGTCAAAAATAAATATTTATTTGAAAGGATTTAAAGGGGATTTTGCATTGGCGAGTTAAAACCGAAAAGTATAAAATATTTTGTACAATATTCGGTTGCGCGAAATACACCAAAAGGTGCGTGAACATTGCTGGGCGGTGTTCGCGGTGGCCCATATTCATGGGCTGCACAAAGGCAGCCCATGAATACCACATGCAGCACGTGCATGTGGCATGTGTGGGATGGGAGTTTTACTCCCATCCCACATCATTAATTGGGGAGCAAATTTTTGCTCCCCAAGCCCATATATAGGCTATCCCTTCTCCTTTCAAAATGTACCAAGCTCAAAGCATAAATCCTAAGCGAGATAATTAATCTCTCGGGTACTTGAGCAAGTTATTTTTGTGGAGCCTGAATTTATTCGGGCACCGCTAGTTTATATTTTTGGGTGAGGCTTCTAGAGTGGTCTAGCAACTACTCGAGGCTTCTTAGTTCTTCCTCCTGGGGAGGTTTTGGTTGGTGGGGTTCGTGTGGATACTGATAGAGGCTATCCTACGATTGGAGGCTTTTGCAAGAAGGTCCTGCAAAAGCACGCTTTAACTGGTAAGTTCTTTTTCTTTCTCTTTTAATTATTAAGTCTTTTTCTTTAAGTGTTTTTAGACTTAATAATTATGCTTAGGTTATTTTTGCATGCTTAGTTTATTTTAAGATTAGGTTATAACTCAGAGTTATAACATGCTTAGTATAAAATAAATATGCTAGGATATAATTTGGAATTATGGTATGCCTAGTCCTTTAGCATGCTAACCTAGGTAGAGAATTATTTAGTTAAGGCTTTATTTAATTTATATGCAATTAATAGGAGTTCCTGGGACAGGGACAAAATTTTGAATTTCCGTCATGCCTCTTATGCATGTTCAATTTGACTGTCAGTTCCCAACATTTCCGTCATGCATTAATCCAGTCATGCTGGGCCCACGCTCCAAGGGCTAGGCCCGAAAAAGTCGTATCTCTCCAACTCATATCTTTGCTTATTAAAATAACAAGATTTTTCAAAATATGATTTGTCCAAAGTCAAATGATAAGTAATTATTTCATCCGGAACCAGAATCTATCTTTTATTGATATAGGAATCCAACCCGGATTAGCTATACCACCAATTTCCTAGAAGAGCTTATCTGGGTAGCGACTCTTATATTATATAAAATAGGGACCCTACTCCCACATCCAACAAGGGCTAATCCCCAAGGGAGTCCTCGATCCCTTTTGCTTAGTTGGTAATGCCAAGTATGTTCACACATATAATGAGCCTCGCGCTCTAACGGCGACTCCTTACATACACACCCAGGAGTCCCGCATTGGCCACACCAATCTAACTGGCTACTCGGAAGGGTCCAGCCATAGAAAAGTCTACTCGCTCCCAGTTACCTTTGCGGGGTGAGAACACTTTGAGGCGATCCCTTTATTGTTGAGAGAGTTTGGCCAAAGTGCACGAAATAAAGTCAGGAATGAATAAAATGTGGACAAAACCACAAGAAATGGGTTTTCTCCCAATTTTATACTTCCCATACCCCTAATACAACTATTCTATACCTTTAGAACTATAATTTTTCTATATTTTTTGTACTTAAGTGTTGTGTTTGTTGTAAAATGAAGGGGAAAGGGCATATTTATAGGGGAAATGGAGTCTGGATGCATTAATACGCATTCAAAACCTGCCATTCCCGAAATTGGTCATGCTTAACTTCCAAGTGGGTCTGTTTAGGCACAAACTAGACCCGTACGGGTGGGGCCCCACCCGTACCAGTGCCTTAGGACTGGTACGGGTCCCCTCCAACTGTATAGAAGGCTTCACCCTTACAGGTGCCACCAGTGGTCCTGTACCACCAGACAGCATCCGTACGGGACCCTAAGGGTAGACTAGTCTCCTAAAATGGCCAAACTCAACTCCGTAGCTGTAATAACACCTTAAACGGACAATATTGTAAGGTATTGCATTGTATAGCTCTCATCATCGTTTCGTGAGAAGGATCGTTGAAATCTAGTGCTCACACCTATCATTTCAGATTTAACGGATTTGAGCCGGATTTGCATCTTAAAAAATATGGAACCAGTATAATGTTATTTTAAAGACCTGGATCCATTTATATATATATATATATATATATATATATATATATATATATATATATATATATACATACATATATATATATATATATATATATATATATATATATATATATATTGTCTGCTAAAAGAGTGTGATCTAGCAAGTGCACTAGGTCATGATCAATAGTAAGTGGCAAGTACAAGGTTGTATTCCACAGGGAGCAAGGGAAATACTTTAAATTAAATGCAAATCAGTGAGTCTAAATTCAATGTTAAAAGAGTGAATCTTAATGAAAAATCTAATAAGTGAAATAAAAGAGGGAAAGCAAAAATGGTCACGGTGAATGATTACTACCAACAAATATATAACAAGGCAAGCATAACTAGTAAGCACGCAGATACATGAATGGTTATCCTTCCTTTATTTTTAAATATTAGCACCTAATGATCTAGGTTTCTTGCATGTCTTATGTACTAGCCGTAGTTTCCCGTTGTCTAGTTATTTAAAGTTTAGTTGTCTGATTTCTCCGAGCAAATAAAACCTTAAGAATTATGATTCATGCAAGCATTCTTCTAAAGAAACTTCCTAGCATATCTAATTCACTTTTCAGATCCTCTTAGACATGTGTTTTATATTTTATTCGGTGCTACAATTCACCTTTTAGTTCCTCTTGTTACCCTCAATATAAGCTAAACCTTACTTAGTTTTAGTATACAATTCACCTTTTAGTTCCTCTTGTTACACTTTAACATAAATTAGGCCTTACTTATAAGAATCAAGTTTAACACAAAGAAATCCACAATAAATAATGCTAAATAAAGGAATTAGGAAGATCATACCATGAAATCTGCTTTCTTATCGGCTAAGCTTGCTAAGAACTTAGTTACAGATAAAAAATGGAGGTAAAACCCAAAAGAATTCTGGAGAAGATGAACATAATGCATATATAATAATAAAGTTTTTATGAAAAAGTTAGCCAATGGGAAAGGCTTAACCAAAGTAGTGTCTCAAAAGAGAGACTTTTGTCCAATTTATAGTGTGAGGTGGAAGGATCTAGATATGCCACCTTGCACTTCAAAATAAATCAAAACAATAATCCAACCAATCACAAAATAGCCTCTAGAAGATCTGAGTTCAGTTAATTAAGCAAAATACGACTGAAGGGGCAGAAGTTGCGTGTGTCATTTCTCCACCGCCAAAAGATTCTATCCACCACCATCCACTTGCACTTCACTACTCAAGTAAAAGACCTTCTAGAAGGATGGTTCTCTGGTTATTTTCCCTCCATTTACTGGGTTTGGGTATCTTTGTCTTCATGCGATCCAGTCTTTTGTTCACTCTGTCCAGCTTTCTACTCCCTTTGCCCAGTTTTCTACTCACTCAATTCAGTTTCTAGTTCCTTGGCAGTGATCATTGCTGCATCTAGTAGTGATCTAAAATTTCATCAAAAATAGCAATAAATCATACAAATCTACTACAAATATAGTGATTTCATGGTAGTTTTACTAGTATTTACATGGCAGAAATACTACTTATTAAATTCCCCCACACTTAGTTAATTGCTTGTCCTCAAGCAAAAAAACAAGGATATAAAAATTCAAAACAAGTTAAAAGGAGGAGAAAAGAGGACTGAGATAAAACAAAGGTGGCAATTAACAATCAATTCTATCTTAGGAAGATTTAGTAATCTATTCAAAGTACAAAGTTTAAGGTTAAGGACGAATATCCCCACACTTAGCATGTAACTTAATCTCAAAAACAGGTTAAGACAACAATTCAAAGGTAATTCATCAATAACTAATTTTAGGATAAAATCAACCTTCCTCGCCAAAGATTTCACTGAATTCACTCCAAGTGTTTAAGGTTGAGTTTTGAGAAATCACTCATCAACTTCACATAGCAAACATTAAGTCCATAGACTTGATTATCGGTCTCATCTCCATCACTTAAAAATATTGATCACAACTTAATCAAAAGGTCTTTTGGTGGGTTGTAATCTAGGCTTAGGATTGGGGTGTGTTAAAAAAGCTTTTTGTGTATGAAATGATTTTACTAAGTAAACATGAATGGTTACACAGCAAGTTCCATGATCACTAACTTGTATTTGGAAATTATGTTCAGGTCTCAAGGGAATCAAATAGGAGTAGTCATGTATCAATTAGAGGCAAATATTCCAGCAAGAAGATCAAGTAATCAGGCATAGCAAGCTTCTGTGTGAAGAAGATCAGAAAATTTGTCTTGCTTTTTCAGTTATGAAAAATGATTTGTTTTGTTTCTTTTTCTTTTCATTTTCTCATTTTCTTTGAAGTACATGGCTAGAATATAAATTGTTTGAAGAAAGCTTATTAAAGTTTCCTTCGAGATGAATTTTGAGAAAACAAGTTAGTAACCATTAATAGTTCAGGTTTTTGCTGTTTTAAGAATTTCTTGGTATAATCTAGGGTGAAATACAAAGGGAAAGTAAAAAGAAAAAGGCTATGGGGTTTAACTTGTGAGTTTATGAAGAAAAGGATAACGCTCAAAGGGGCTAATCTAGAGGATATGTTATGTTAAGGGTGGTTTTTTTGGGTAAAAGTGGTGAAATCCAAGTGCCTTAATCATTTTATGTAGTGATCAATAATGTGGTCTCAATAAGTACTATATCCAAATTCTCCTAAATCAAGTTCTAGCCTTAAGTTACTTATGTAAGCCCTCTCAACAAGAAATTCAAACATTTTTAAAGAGAGAAATGATTTTAGAATTGATTTGAAGATTTAGTAAGGAAGAATTTAGTAATTTAAGCACTTTTCGTATCAGAAAAGGATTTAACTTTTAAAACAGATACAAGCATTGATTTAGTAAATGATGAATCAAAAATTTAGGCTCAATTCCTCACTAAACAATAGGCTTTATTTGATTAGCCTAGTTTTAATTATTGAAAAATAGTCTCAAATTGTGTCTAACTTGCTTAATCAATCTTGTCATCATGCAAATTATTGTTTTACCATCATTAACCAAACCCTAGGTATTTTACCTAGACTACAAATCTCTAAAATATAGTTTCTCATGCCAATTGCCAAAATAGAGAACAAAATCATTGAAAAAGTTAACAATTTCAAGGAATTCAAAAGAGAAGTGAAGCTATTACAATCAACATGATTAAAAACACAGAATCAGGAATAAAAACAATTTGAACAATACTTGAGGTCAAAACAAGTGTCCTCAATAGGGGAGTAATCATAAGTAGCAATTTCAACTAGAGTGAACATATCAATATCCAGCAAATCAAAGCAGTGATCATTAAGCACAATTATGAGGCAGCAAGCATGCAAAATGTTCAATTCTTACCCTCACCCCCACATTTACTCAATACTTTGTCCTCAAAGTATAAAATAATTAAAAAGCAAAGCTAAAGAGCAGGTGCAAAATATTACCTCAGTAGTAGTATTCATAAAATTTAAAATCAAAAGGGTAGAGGAAATTTACTCAAATCCCTTTGGGGGATTCTAGTCTACCACTTCCTCTTGCTATTTCTTACTCTCAATTGGGTCCTCCTTAAATACTGAAGCTGAAATCACATGTAGATTAAGCCTAGCAGCAAATTCTTCACTTGGGGTACTCCTAACAAATTCAGGGATAAAGTTCAATCCTTCTATCTCAAGTCTCATCAACCTCCTCTCAACTTCAATTTTCCAGTCAACTAACTCATCATTGATAGGCAAGAGAGATTTCATAGTCATGCCAGCACATCTATCCAAAAATTCCATCTTCTTATCATCAGCCAACTACTTCCTTAGGTCTGCTATTGATACTTTTAAAGTGGTCTTTCTCCTTTTACAAGCAGGAATAGGTGTTTCCTCTTTCATAACCTTTCTTTTCAGCTTCTTAGCTTCTAAGATATCCACCCCATGCTACAACTACCCATTTCTTGTTCCACAGGTTACAAATTGCAAATTTGTTCATGTTATTGAATTCCATTGGCTTGAGGTAACTAGCTTTTGTCAGTCCATGAGCAGAAAAGGAGGTGAGCATGTTCTTGGCAAATTTGTTGACGTAAGTGTGAGCACGATCCATCCTAGGCCTAATGATGTCCAAGACTTTTCTTTCAGGAAATGATAAACCGGTACTGACAAAGACCATGTTTCACTCCAAACTACAAACCCCTCCGAGGAAATAGGATTCTGACATCCTAAAAAGTCAGTGTTGATCGACGCTAGCCATGCCCCAAATTGTGATGATCTACAGCACCCCATAGCGTTGATCGACACTACCATGTGCTAATTTCCCTGATGACTCATCAAACCTACAACCACGACTTAGCAAGGCTATCACATGCCCAAATTGCATTGATCGACGCTAGCTTCATGTGTCGATCGACGCTGTTAGGGGAATCTAGGCTTGATGACTCAACAAAGCTACCCTAGCAGCTATTGCATCAATCAACGCTCCTAGTAGCTTCAATTTTTATAAAAGGAAAGCACCCCCTGCCATTTCCAACGATAATCAACATTCAATTTCCAAAAATAGAAGCATAAGCATACTCTGAGCCTTTTCCCTCCATAAAAACTCGTAGCATCAAGCCTATACCGAAACCATACCAAGGTATAGATACCCCTCCTTAAAATTGCTTTTAGCTAAAAAGCAATCCACATATCCCCAAAATACCCAAAAGACCTCCCTACATAATTTCCCAAGGTTATCCCCGCAGAAGCCCTGAGAAATTCCAAGCAGAAATGCGGTTCTAGTCAGTACTGGGCCTTCTAGTCATCCTAAATCAAACAAAGGTAACTGAGGGTCAAAATATGATATTTCTAGGATGCATTAATCCAGTCATGCTAGGCCCATGCTCCAAGGGCTAGGCCCATAAAGGTTGTATCTCTCTGGCTCATCTCTTTTGATTATTAGAAGTGACTAAAGATTTTTCAAATATAATTTATCCAAATTCAAATGGCAAGTAACTATTTCATCCAGAACCAAAATCTCTCTTTTACCAGTATAGGGATCCAACCTAGATCAGCTATACCACCAATTTCCTGGAGGAGCTGATCCGAGTTGTGACTCTCATAATTGTATAAAATAAGGACCCTGCTCCCGCACTTGAAGAGGACTAATCCCCACAGGAGTCCTCAATCCCTTTGTCTAGTTGGAAATACCAAGTATGTTCACCCATACTATGAGCCCCGTGCTCTAGCGGTGACTTCCCGTATTAAAACCCAGAGGTCCTATATTGGCTGTACCAATCGAATTACTAATCCTACCATGACACAAAAACTTCGCCTGCTCACAGTGGTGACTTTGCTGGGAACTATATTCTTCTTAAAAAAATGAAATAATGAAAATTGTTTGAATTTGGATTTATTAAGGTTTACTGCATAACATCTGCATATACCCTAAAACCCCCAGTGGCCTCTATAGCGTATCTCTAGAACTTACTCAAGTTCGTATAGGGGCACAAGGTTGGGATACACCAGCCGTGAGTAGTATAATATAATCTAGTCGGCTTGATTAAGGTCACTAGATTTGAGTATATTAAATGTGGAAAACAGACTCTTGAACTTGATTAGGGTTCCTAGGCCTAAGTACATAATGCACGGTTACCATCAACCATAATCCTGTCAGACTCAGCCCAGCATATAGCAATGCAACCCTAGAAACTACCCTTAGGGATACCCAACAAATTTCTCAAAATCATAAAAGAGAGTACATCCTCACATACCCTAGGTTTGTAATAGAGGAAAAGCCCCCCACCTAGGAGAGATACTCACCACGGTAGAGTAATAAGGTCAAAAGGGAGAGTAAAAAAAATGTACATGTTTGCCTGCTCAAACATCACAACACACATGCACCTTTAACCACGATTTGCGTGCAGCAACAACATGAAATAATCATGCCATACAAACACACCATCGCACGTACCCTAGGTACAAAGCAAAAAAAAATAAAACCTTACAAAAGTCGCCCCTAGAGCGCACCATTGCATGTACCCCTGGTACAAAGTGAAAAGACCACAAAAAGTTTCCCCTAGAGTGCACCATCGCACGTACCCCTGGTACAAAGCATAAAGACATTAGAAAAGCCACCCCTAGAGTGCACCCTTGCACGTACCCTCGGTACAAAACAAAAAGACCTTAGAAAAGCCACCTCTAGAGTGCACTATCGCACGTACCCCTAGTACAAAGCAAAATAAAACTTAGAAAAGCCATTCCTAGAGCACACCAATATGCGTACCCCTGGTACAAAGCAAAATAAACCGTAGAAAAGCTGCTTCTAGAGCGCACCATCACGTGCACCCCCAATACTAAGCAAAGACCCTAGAGTCACCACTCCTACGGCACACCATGCACCATCATTCAACATTCTCACATCATACACTTCATGAATCATACTAAAAGCCCATAGGCCCATGCATCATACACGAAGGCATAGCTAATCCATTCTTCTTTCAGCTTGCAAAGCCAAAAATCACCCAGACCAATTCCACTGGCACCCAAGGAGAAGCAACCTCAGGGAAGAGTTCCTGAGGAATCAGATTCCAACTATCCCACACTCAAAGAACAGAGCAATGAAATGGCCGATAACCAGAAAGTGACTCTTGAAGAAGTACATGACATGATACTTTCTCAGGATTTTATTAGGAAATTTCAAACCGGTATCAGCAACATGAGAGCCACCAGAACTTCAGGTTCTGACTCTAATGATAAGGTGGATGAAATTGAAAAGAAATTCTTAAATTTCGAGGAAATGCTCCCAAAGCTAAAACACATTGCGGGACATTCCAGTGCCAAGTATACAGATCCAGAAAAATTCAAACTCATAATACCAGAATCGTTACCCGTAAACTTTGTCATGCTTTATGTCCCGTCATTTTATGGCATAGGGTCCCCTAACGCCCACATCGAGGGATACCTGCCATCATGATGAGCATGGGCATTCCCAAGGTCCATCGAGTAAATCTATTCCGAACCACATTGCGTGGCCCCACCACCGATTGGTATATGAGGATGTCTAGTCAAGTGAAATTGAATTGGGAGTTACTCAGTACGGCCTTTATTGAAAACTACGCCTACAATGTCAGGGTGGAAACAACCTTGCAGGATCTGGAGAGATTTGGCTAGGGCATCAATGAACCTTTTGAGACCTACTACCGCAGATGGGTCGCGGTCCAAGCACTAGTTGACGGAGCCCCAAAAATGGATGCTCTTGTTATCAAACTGGTGGATGGATGCAATCTGAAATTTTAAAGATGAAAATATTCCACACTTTTAGGGATGTTATGGAGTATGCCAAGAGAATTGAGAAATATGATGAGGAGGAATACATCCGATAAGAAGAAGCAGCCTACTATGTGAAAAATAAACCGTATGATAAGGTGGCTCCTCTGAAATCTTACCAGCCAAAATCCTCCTACACAAAAAGGGAGGAAAAGAAAATAGAAGCTATCATCGCTGCCATCACTCTAACTCCACCTCAGCCAATATCACCATGGACTGAATCCATGTCCCAAATCTTCACCAAACTCAGGAAGACTAGAGCCCTGCTGAGCCTAAAGTAGTTCGTACCTCCAACGCCGGCCGATCGAGATAATTTTTGCGTATACCATGTGATGAAAGGGCACCAAACTAACGAATGTGTCCGGTTACTAAAGGATATACAGAAAATGATCCAGGAAGGGAATTTGGAAGAATCGAAACAAAAACTGAGTACTAAGAATACCCCGCTTCCAAATTTTAACTCTACGGTTAATGTCGTCCTCCTGCACGAGTATGCTAATGATGGAAGAGATAATTCTCAGTTTGATCCCAGCTTCAGGATTAATAGCATTAAATGGGAACTTGTAGAACTGGATCTAGTGGATACATGCGCTAGGGAATTATGGAAATCCGACGTACTTATAGCTCTAACAACAAACGAGCCTAAGTATAAAGGGGATTCAGATGTGGCCACATTCTTGGATCTCTTTTATGATCTCCTAGTAAAATATGACATCCCACCCCATGGGATGGTCATAACTTTTCTGATTCTCCTCAAAGGAGATACGATGAACTGGTATCTGTCTTTACCCTCCAATATGCTGTGGAACTGGATGGAATTGGAACACTAATTCCTCGATGATTTCCCAAGTGATCGAATTAGACTCTTCCAAGAATCTCTCACCTTAGGGGATCATGTGATATACCTCATTAAACGGGCAGAACCTCTATTGCCTAAATGATGGCAATCAAATGATGCTCCAGCCCATCTGGCTGACTTCAGGGCTATTATGCTCATAGACATCAAAGGTGATGGAATCAAGGTAGAACCTGACCTGACCAACCTCTTTAACTCATTCTGGTAGCTTGGCAACTCTCCAGCTCCCATTCCGCTAGCCACTTTCTTGGACTACCAACTCCATAACTGGTACTATAGGTTGTCGATCGAATGATATTGGGACCTTTCTGGCATGGACGCCAGTCTAGGACGTACTTTTGTGAGGTACGATTCTTGGAACGCAATTTTGAGTCGAGAATCAGCCTTTAAAAGTACGGCCGCTTCCCAACCCTAGGAGGTTGAGGCTGAATCTAAGTTTTGCGATACGGTATTCATTAATGCCATATCACTTTATGAAAATGAGGAAGAATGGGGATTGGATAATCAGTAAGAAGATCCCTATTTCGATGATAATCCCATATTTGAGGAGATGCATATGATCAAAAGAGTATCGGCTTATAAGGAGGAACTTAGGGCATGCAGACTCCTCAATATAGCAAATTGGGAAGGAAATGAGGTCAGATTCTCTGGAGATTTCGATCCAATCAGATTCTTAGAATGGTTCCTCCATACCCTGGAGCTAAATGACATCAATGTCTTAGGAGCACCAACCTTATTTCCGACATTCTTGATTGGTCAAGCCCGATTTTGGTATTTCTGGATTCTGCCTCATCAATGATGGGACTGGCCACTAATGTGCTAGAAGTTTATCCAAGCATTTGCCCCACACCTACCATTTTTTAGAAATAGCGACCGATCTTACTCCTGGATCCTTCCACCTTCTCCCAAAAGCATATGCTTTGGGCCTGTTTATGAGAGATACGTAAGAATGCCTGAAGATGGGACAACGCACGTAATTTGTCACACCACTATTACCGCACTCACAAGGTGTGAGGAGATACCTGATCCACATGAATTCAGGGAACATGTACCCTACTGAAATCCTCGATTTGAAGTAGGAGAAAGTAGCAGGTCCAACGAGGTCTGACCTTCAAGTGAAAGGAGCGCTCCACCCTATATCCCAAGAATTTCTTATCCACTACCAGAAAGCATTCTCGGAAATTCAAATTACCCTGACATAATGATGAGCAGGCCATCACTGCATCCCATGCCTACCATGAAAATAGGACAAGACAGTAACTATTCAAACAACTTCCAATATGGGTAAATGTCAACCGGTTATATCAAGACAATCCATGCAAACCCTCAATTAGGGGCCCCAGAACCGATACACTTCTGGGATCCACCACCAGAAGGGCTTATAGACACATAACCATCGCTAGACCCTGAGTCCCTGCATTCTCAATCTATATGGGAAGAGTTGTAATGGATAATGGATGGTGCTCCTACAAATCTCAATATGATTGGAACTGGGAGCTTGATTGAACAGCTGGTTCTCCAGATGATATAGCAAGAAAATAGGAGACTCCTATAGCGTAGAAGACATCAGGGTATGCTCTCATCAAACTAATGACATTCACAAGCATTCAGGATGACCAAAGGTTCTACCGATGGCTCAATGCGACTTGTGAGGCTGTAATTGCTTAGGAGGCAACTCACGGGACGATGCTTTTTCCCGAATTGCCACCTAAATTGGGATATGATGGGAGTGGACATCCTTAGATCTATCTTGCTATATTTACTGAGGTGATGAACTCGAGAGATGAGCATTATCACCGCTGGCCCAAAACTTTAGACACCACCCTCAGTAGGAGGGCACTGGAATGGTATAATCGGACCTGGAATAATCCAACCACTCATCGCTTTTGCTTTTGCTAGGGCATCCTCAGTCAAGTGTTTCTCTATCATTTTACCATGGAGGAACCGGACGAACGACCAAGGGGTGATCCACCCAGGATGGACCAGCAGCCTAGGCTTACCCCTTCTTTATAACGGTCCCTCGCCCAGAAATAATAGAAATATTTGATAATTTGGTTTTGGCATGCTCTAACGTCATTAACATGATCAGGGGAAATGAGCCACCAGAACATATAATAGATGAAATCGTTCGGGCAACCCCGCCATAGCTTTGCTGACCGACGTGCATTACAATCCAAAGAACACAAAGCTTCCGGGCTCTCATACTTCCAAGCCCATACGGTTGCAAGACATTCCCCTAGAATAAAACTTTGACGAATTCGAGGTGTTCAAACCCAAAAGCACTGCCAAAGATTTCCTCAAACTCGTCGATCATGTTACCAGGAGGGGGAGGATTTACCAACCCTAAATCCAGGTTAAGCCTAGGACCGTTGGTACCCTACCGATAGATAGCCCAACAAAATAAGTTGGTATCCCTATAGTCAAATAGTTGATGAATACAATGAGTATCTAGGATCTCCTATGAGGGTCTCAAGCATACAGAAGGGCTATCATGAAGAAGTTAATGGAAATGGAAGCACCATCATTGGCCTCCCTGATAGAAGTGTGTGCTTTGATCGATCGCCGAACCTCTACTAGGTTTCCAAACATTATCTTCTCCAATGCAAATCTACCAGATGATGAGCTACAACACAACCAAGCTCTACACCTAAAAATTGAAGTTCTAGACCGAGTGATGCCATGTATCATGGTAGATGATGGCTCCGCACTCAACGTCTGCCGTTGAAAGATCCTGCCTATCTTGGGACTAAATGAAGGGATGCTCAAGAAATTCGGAATCGTCATTAAAGCATGTGATAACTTTAAAAGGTCTATCCTAGGGACCTTCGAGACAATGGTAAAAGTAGGAGAGATAGAATCCCTCACAACTTTCACCGTTATAGACATTCCTATCACATTTTCCCTCTCGGTCGGCCGACTGTGGTTCTATACACTAGGAGGCATCCTTTCCACTATGCCCTAGAAGGAGAAAATACCCTATAAAGGGAAGGTTGTGACCCTTGAAGCAGATGAAGAATTGACTGTGGCTACTATACACACCGCTCTAGAACGTATAGGCAGATTACTCATGGCCACCATAAGAAAAGACAAAAAGACCACCTCAGTGGTCTGAATGGTTAAAGAGCTACATGGCTTAACACCTTACCCCAGGAGTCGGCCTAGAGGCACAAGAGCAAGGCCCTTCAGAATTCAAGTTTTCAATAGGAACTTACAATCCCTCTGGACTCAGCTATTGGGGCAGAAACTGATAAAAGACATGGTCCAGGAGATGCCAAATGTCAGAGATATTTATTCGACCTAGGGAAATCCTTTATCAGGGCAAGCCTGAACCAATCAAAACCAAAAAGGGAGAAGTGCCTAGCTTTAAAATGTTCTCCGATGTTGTGAACTTTGGAAACCCCGCTTCCTCAACCAATCATGAGAGGCAGATGGAAAAGAGAAAAACCCCACCCGAAGAGGAGACTACCAAGAGATAGAAGATGATGAACCAGTCAAACATAGAAGAATTGACTATGAGATTGGCTAGCCTAATGGAAGCCCATCCAGAGGATAGGAAGAAGCAATAGCACGAAGAAAAGAACGTTCAAAGAAGGAATGAACAAGATAATCTCCAAATTAGCCCAGCTTATGATCAAGGGAAAATCCAAGGTGGCAGACACCGTTGCTAGTAGCAGCACGGAAAGCCCGGGGAAGGAAGCCCCTAAGCCTGATGAAGAAGACATTTTAATTTTTGATGTTTTTGAACTAAATGACATGTATCATGAGAATGATAATAGCAATAAAGTGAATGACTTTGCTCACTTGTATGATGCCTTCGATTACATGCATTCATCTCATCATACATCAAACATTTTCATTATTCATGATAATCTTACAAAAGAAACAAATTTGGGACAAGAAGGTGATCCTAGAGTGGTAATGATTTCCACCGACCTTGATCCCGAGCTAGAGATAAAATTGATAGAAGTACTCAAATCATGTGAAGGCATTCACTTGGCCCTATGATGACATTTCCTGAGTCGATAGAACTATTGCAGAACATAGGATCCCCACTAACCCAAAAATACGACCGGTCAAGCAAAAATTGTGAAGACTGAGACCCAAATGGGCCAAAAAAGTCAAAGAAGAATTAGCTAAACAAATCAAAGACAAATTCCAGGAAGTCATATAATACCTAGAATGGCTGGCGAATGTGGTGCCAGTGGCAAAGAAAGATGGCAGGGTCCGAGTCTATGTTGATTTTTGAGATCTCAACAAAGCCTCACCTAAAGATGACTTCCCTTTGCCCTATATGATTGTGTTAATTGACAATGCAGCTAGAGGGTATTCATTCATGGATGGTTTCTCAGGATATAACAAAATATTGATTCATCAACAAATTCTAGACATCCTTCACTACAGAATGGGGAGTATACTATTACAAAGTTATGCCATTCAGACTAAAAAACACTGGGGCAACCTATCAAAGGGCAGTCAACACTTTGCTTCATGAGATGATACACAAAGAAGTCGAGGTATGTGTAGATGACTTATTGGTAAAATCACCCACTCCTGAGGAGCACCTAGCTGTGCTCGATCACTTCCTTATCCGGGTAGAGAAGTACAACCTATGGCTCAACCCAAAAAAGTTTGTTTTGGAGTAACCTCAAGGAAATTACTAGGCCACATCATTAGCCAACAAGGTATAGAAATCGACCCTGATAAGGTAAAGGCAATCCTGGATATGCCTCTGCCAAAAACAGAAAGGGAGGTCCGGAGCTTCCTTGGGTCATTACAGTACGTTAGCAAATTTATTGCCAAATTAACCATAATTTGTGAGCCTATATTCAAACTTCTCAGGAAGCAACAGCCCATCGAATGGAACCCGCAATGTCAAGAAGCCTTCGATAAGATCAAGGTTTCTATCTAGCCCGCCGGTGTTAAAACCACCCACACCAGGAAAGCCTCTCACCTTATACCTAGCCATTGAGGAAACCTCTGTAGGGGCAATGCTGGTACAAGAACATGAAGACAAGAAAGAGCATGCCATCTATTACCTCAGCAAGAAATTCTTAGAGTACGAAACCCAATACACCATAGTTAAGAAGACCTACGCCGCCATGGTATGGTTAACCAAAAAACTTAGGCATTACATTCAATCCTATAAAATCCAAGATGTTGTAAAAGTGAATACAATGAAGTACCGCTACCAAGTACCCTCCTTAGCCGGAAATTATCTCGTTGGTTGTTGCTCCTATCAGAATTCAACATCGAGTACATGACCCAAAAAGTGATTAAGGGTCGGGCTGTGGCCGAATTTTTAGCCAGCCAACCCTTAGAATTTGATCATATGGAGAACCTTGAATTCCCAGATGAATAGCTAGCCATGATATCCAATGAACCTCGGAGATGGGCCATGTTCTTCGATGGGCCAGTAAACCGCAAGGGAGCCGGCCTAGGGTTCATAATTGTATCCCTCGAAAGAGGGATCATCCCACTATCTAAAAGATTAGAATTTCCAGTAACCAACAATGGTATTGAATATGAAGCATGTTTGTTCGGCCTAAACTCACTGCTCACACTGGGGGTAGAAGAAGTGGAAGTCATTGGAGACTCCGCTCTAGTTATCAAACAAGTGGTGGGCGACTGGGAACTGAAAGAAGAATTACTCCAACCATACCTCGAATCTATGTGGACCAAGGCATCCCTCTCCTGAAAATGCAAATTCCATCATGTGTTAAGAGAAGAAAACCAAGTGGCAGACTCCTTACCCACCTTAGCCTCCATGTGGGAAAGCCCATAGCAATAACCTATCAGATCGATAATAGTGGAAGTCACGGATGCTCCATACTATCTTACCTCGGTCACACAAATCTCTACTGAACCAACACCTTAGTACAGCGATATACTCCAATTCCTTGAAAATGGAACATTCCCCGCAGAAGCTATCGATGCCGATAGAATAACCTTGCGGAAGCTGTCAGTTAACTTTAGACTCATCAAAGGGAAATTATTTTGGATATCCTCTGATGGAATCCTCCTTAAATGCCTTAGACAATCAGAAGCTGACAAAGTCATGCAAGAGATACATGCAGGGGCATGTGTTCCCTATATGAACGGAGTATTGTTGGCTAAAATGATACTATGAATGGGGTACTTTTGCCAAACCATGATATTTGATTGTATGAACCTAGTCAAGAAGTGCCATGAATGCCATATTCATGGTAATATCAGTCACCTACCGCCAGTTAACTCTAGCACCTGGCTATGGCCTGGCTCTTCTTAGCCTGGGGCATCGATATTATAGGAGAAATCAGACCATTCTCGACTAATGGATACAAGTTCATCATAGTAGGTGTAGATAACTTTTCAAAATGGTTCGAAGCTGAATCCTACACAGGAATCACAGCCAGGAAGATGGCAAAGTTCAATCAGAAGCATATCTTTGCACGATACGGCGTGCCTCACCAAGTAGTATCCGATAATAGAGTGCAATTCCAGGGAGAAACCGCAAGCCTGCTAGAATGACACAACATCAAACACCATCGCTCGTCACCATATCGCCCACAAGCCAATGGGCAGTGGAGGCGACCAATAAAGCCATGAAGAAAATTTTGTCCAAAATGGTGGTTACCTATCGAGATTGGGCTGACCATCTGCCTTACGAACTTTGGGGCTATCACACCAGTATCAAGACCCCGATAGGACAAACACCGTTATCCTTGGTATATGGAATGGTAGTAGTTCTCCCTATAGAAATGGAAGTCCAATTACTTCATTGGCACTCAAGCCAAATTTGCACAAAGATGAATGGGCAAGATACCGCTATAACACACTTAACGCCATCAGTGAAAGGTGTCTGGAAGCCCTTGATAGCTTGAGAATGTATCAACAGCGAATGGCCTAAGCCTACAATAATCAAGTAAGGAAGGTCGACACGCCTCTTAAAGCTGGCGACCTTGTACTGAAATAAGTCAAAGCAGCCTATACCGACCCTAGGGGAAAATTTCACCCCAATTGGGAAGGTCCGTACATAATAAAATGAGTCCTTAGTAAAGGGGCCCCGAAGATCATGGACATGGATGGAAATGAGTTAACAAATCCCATTAATCGAGATAAGCTCAAGTTATACCATGTTTGAAGGTCAGTGTGAGGTAGAGCAAAATCACATTGAAAAGTCGTTACCACAGCCAATATCATCCCACAATTTGTATCTTTGTAAAATCATGGATATTAAGAGTGAATGTAGTAAGATGAAATGGAATGCATTAAAAAGAAGTACGCATACATTACATTTATGCCCAAAAACAAAATCGAGGCTTTATTACACAAATTTGTAAAACCACAATCTAATGGCTAGGACCTGCCAAATAATGACTAGAGTATCGAGTGATCGCCAGCCTTTCTGCTCTAGAAGGCGCTACTTTGATGGCAGAGAGCCACTCCACATATGCTTCATCAAGTGATATGTTGAATGGCAACTCATAATTCATGATGGTCAACGTATAGTTCTCCTACTTAGTTCGAACATGGGCCGGCCATAAAGGTCCCCAAGGTCTCCTAAGTGAAGCATGGACATGCTCAGGTACATACTAAGGACGGCCATATTATCGCCTTACACATTCGGGAAAATAAAATGATATCCGCTCTAGGCCCAATAGTTGAACGTCTTGAGCCACTATGTGGGTAATCACCTCATCAATCTTCCACTAGGGGCAGATCCACCTAAAATCCCTTTCGATTAACCTCTACAAAAAATACAGACATTCACGCAAGGATTGACCTCTATGGTACCCAGGCTGTATTCCCCGACCCCAAAAATCTTTTGGGGCATAGGAGTCCAATGGTCCCATTGGTGCCCTAATCATCTGTAAATGCTCCGTCAACCACAACTGCAATAAGATAATCCCATGAATAGGCTATTGTCCATGAAAGATCATGACAAATGGCCGATAAGAAAATGGTTAGCATACCTGAAGGAGCAACATGATTCCTGCCACCGTCACATCATCACCTGAGTGAGTTGAGTCCATATGAATAAAAGTTTCTGCTAAGACCACGGCCATGGGAGACAATCCCTCTAAAGTTTTGTAGACCGCAGAAATTAACCTGGGGCTGCATATCCCCCAGTCTGATTCACATAAAAAACCCACAATCAACAGCACAACCATGAGAGGTAACCAACTTCAGTGACTAGTAGGGATGGAGGAACAAATCTCTAAGGCCACGACTAGAATTAGCCTGGACTGCTCGAGATTGGTGGACACGATTCTATCCCTTTGATGATCTGAAAGTCTAAGGAAACTCACGTCTTGTTGGTCCATGGCAGCCTCGTAGTTAGGCACTGCGATATCTTAATTGCAATAGCAGTCCATTATGGCATAGAACTCTTCATAGACAGGACACAACTCTTGATTGTTGAAGCAAAATATGTGGTCTAGTGAATCCCACAAACTTATTGCACTTTGCAGAAGCGCATCATCCAGAATGATGTTGTAGTAATATCGCATATTGAAAAAGAGCTCAACCTAAAGCTGATCCCAATCAGCCTGGCTTAGAGTCCTTAGGTAGCTTACTAGTCGTGTTTTAAATCTATCCATGCCGACTTGATCGTCGCTCGATATAGGCAAAACTAGACCGCAAGATCAATACAAACTACACGAAAAGAAATTCATTCTCAGAAAAAGAACAACAAAAAATGGATTTAGCATGTCAGAGCAACAAAAAGAAGTCATCCATCTAGAAACTAAATAGGGTCTCGAAGGACCCACTAATCCATAAAAAGAAAAAAATAAAGGGGCAAAGACACGGCCAATCCAACCATCGAATGTACTGGATAAAATTGCCACACAGGGTCTACAAAAAAATATGTATGTGCTAAACTAAAATCTACCTATCATATCCGCCTAAGAAGATAGGAGCGTCAAAATTTGCCTGTGGTACCTCGCTATTGTCTCTAGCCCCCTCTTGCCTCCTTTGGCCTGGCAAGGCTTGGAGAGGCCGTTCGAAAGGAGCCACCGGTACGAACGAAGGAGTCGGCAGAAACTGAGAAGATACCCCCACAAAACTAGCCAGGGATGGGTAGCTAGACATGTAGCCCTGAGCTCCATAACTAGACGGGTGCGACGCGTACGCTAAAGGAGGGGCTTGCCTGTATTGACTATAGCCTAAAGGTCCCGACGTGGAGGCACCCTATAACCGGCTCTATGCTGATCCAGCTCTGCATTCAGCTCTTGGATTCTACCCCACAAACATTTCATGCATACATAAGCATATGACCATGCGCATTCAATAAGAATAAAAAGGTTTACCAAAATCCTAGCGCCATCACAAAGTTGTTCTCAAGCGTAATGTTTTGGAAGTCAAAAAGCAGGCATCCATCCCTCTCACAGTCTTCTCTTGGCACCTGTCAAGAAAGGTAAGTCACAAAAGTGCAAGCCAAAATAATAATCCATGCAACCTAATGGCAAAACTTACATGGGTCGCATTAGAAGGCGTGAAGGTCATATCTACTCTGGTTGAATCGCCCGCGCCAAAGGGAGGGAAGTACACCGACAAATCATGCTAATAAAGGTGTAGCACTGTAGGAACTTGATAATCCTGATGCCCAGTGATATAAGAGGTGGCCTCACCTGATGTATGCGGACTCCTGGTCCTCTTATTCTGCAAAAAAGCAAAAGAGAATCAGTATTGAGAAAAGTCACAAAGCAGTTACTAAAGGAGCGAGTACCCACCCCCTAGGAAGCGATATGCTCCTCCAGAGGAAAACGAAGCAAGCACTTGATCAAAAAATCGGGATAAAAGCTGGCCTCGGTGAGAAGCTCCACAACTTCACCATCTTTCTTTAAAACATCAAGGGTCTCCTCGGCTAATTTCGGCCAGAACAACCACCTTGGTAGCTCAGGCGGTATCAACCTCTCCTCCGGAGATCTATCGTACTACAACACCCATTCTCCCAAGTACCACTCAAGGGAGGAAGGGCTCTCCAGAATTAGCTGTTTTGGCACCATTTTTCCGACAGCTGTCCTAACTCTGCTCCAGGTTGTAGCTTCCCCCCACGGGTTTTAGATCACCTATTAACACACATACCATTAATAAATACTTGAATGAAACAAGGGAACCTACACATCATGGAATACAAAAATTTATCTGATCAAAAGAAAGGTTTCTGATCCTCTTATCAGCCTCCTTGGAATCCAAGTTCCCCAAAAAAACAACCAAGTAGGGAGACGTAGAAGGTAAGGGATATCTTTTTGAAGCTTGACTCTCTTCAGCCAAAGAAGGATTCCCTTCTCAAAACACCAGATCCGTAAAAAAGACAAAATTAATACTTGACACAAATAAGCGTATAAAAATAAATTTCTTGAGTAGTTACCTCGGAGACCAATTTCGAAGATTTCAGCTCCACAGTGTTTTTCTCGCGCAATGGTCTAAGGCCAGATACATCTATCCCAGTGTCGCTCTGCCCCACGCCATTTCCTTAAACTTTTGTAGCCAAACCAAGGATCCCAAAAGATTCAAATTCAGGCACGAATTCCTCGTAGGAAACAAAGTATTGGTTAAAGCATACAACATGAAAGAACGAGCACATTGCTCCCGACCTCATCACTAGCAAGGGACCTGTTCCCCAGAGTCGACCAAAAAGTTTGCAAATCATTGGCAGGAATTTCCTTATTTGCACTGGTATAGCCCAGCAATTTCAACACCAGTGCAGCATCACAGTTACCCATGTTCATGGCATAGTTGAAATGAATAATCTCTCCATCAAAATGAAGACCAGTAATGGCAGTAAAATCTAATGGGGTAACAGTAAACTCCCCGCACGGCAAATGGAAAGTATGGGTCGAGTCAGACCACCTCCTCAAAATGGATGCCAAAATTGTACTAGAGTATCGAACAACCAGCACCGGGATAAATCTCTCGATAAACACGCTAAAACCCAAATTCTCTAAAATTCTCTTCACATTAAGAGAGAGAATGCTCCACCTGTTAACAAGATCCAAGAAATTACCCACACATCGGTCCTCAAGCCTCTGCAAAAATAAGACACAATGCCATGTCAAAAAGCCTCTTCTAGCAATCTTCCTACACAAGGCTTATAGTCATTAAAAGTTCTCAAATTTTACAAACAGCAGCATACCCACCAACAGAACATGACAAATTATTTTCAATGAACTACAGAAAATTCCATAACACTAAAAATCATGAAAAAATAAGCTTTTAGAAAATAAGTGTCGATCAACACTAAGGAGCATTGATCGACGCATCTTGACGAATCAGAAGCGTCGATTGACGCTAAGCCTAAAAATTTTAGAATTACAAAATGTCATATGGGAAATTTGTAGCGATATAGAACCAATAGTAAATATAGAACCAACAATAGATTCAACAGGACATTTATTATCAACAAAGTTCCTAAAGGGCATGCTAACTCTAAAGTCAAAGGACGAAAAGTTAGGGACTTACCTGAATGTGGGAAAGATGTTCCTCTGGCTTGAGAACCAGAGGGATAGCATTGCCTCAACCTACGCCATGAAATATTCTTCTCGAAGGAAGCCCATAACTGTCCTCCGTAGCGACATACGGAATTTGAACCAACTACCCGTGGATGGTTACCTCTAGCACTAAAACAGGAGCACGGATCCGATCCCTGGACATCACAATCTTCATCCATATCATAATGGACTAAAACCGAATGAGAATTGGAAGAAAAGAAATTATGAAAAGTTCAAACGTAGCTTTTGTCGACAAAATTAAATGCAGTAAGAAGGAGTTTCAGTATGGGATGTGTTCTGTCTGTAAAGAAATCGTGAAATTTATAGAATTCTCATTAGCGACAATCGATGCTACCATATACATCGATCGATGCTGAGCTCAGCACGTCTTTTAATAGCGGTAACTGTTAGAATTCAAACATTCAAAATTCAAAAGGTTGCATCGATCGACATAGGCCCTATGTGTCGATCGATATATACTAAAAACGACCATGTTTCTGCCTTTTCGGGATTAAAATTGCAGTGCAAATTAAGTCCAAAAATTTTGAAAATTGCATTTTTCATGAAAATCATTTTCCAAAATACTGGCGGACCCAAAACCGAAAGTTTCGAGACACTACGTGAATCCAAATGATTTTCCCAAAGGTCTTTCAAACCAGTCAAACATTGATTGATCAAACGGGCAAAAATATTTTTTTTCAAAAATTTAGTCAATCAAATAATGTTGACTATATTCTCGCAAAATCACATACACTTTTAACTCACCGCGTTCATTTCGCGTATGTAAAAACTTTGCCTCTACGGTATAAGTTATTGTACGCGAGGGGTAGTATGTGAACATGGTCCGTCCCATGCATGTTGATATCTAAGACGTTTTCTTTTAGGAAATGACAAACCTGTACTGACAAAGACCACGTTTCATCCAAACTACAAACCCCTCCGAGGAAATAGGATTCTGACATCCTAAAAAATATGTGTCGATCGACGCTGGCCATGACCCAAATTATGACGATCGACGGTACCCTATAGCGTTGATTGACGCTGCCACATGTCAATTTCCCTGATGACTTATCAAACCTATAACCATTACTCAGCAAGGCTATCACCGCCCAAATTGCATCATTTGATGCTACCTTCATTGTTGATCGATGCTGATAGGGGAATCTAGGCTTCATAACACAGCAAAGCTACCCTAGCAGCTATTGCATCGATCAATGCTCCCAGTAGCATCGATCGACACTCCTAAAATTTCTATAAAAGGAAAGTGCCCCTGGCCATTTCCAACGGAAATCAACATTCAATTTCTAAAAATAGAAGCATAAGCATACTCTGAGCCTTTTCCCTCCATAAAAACACCTTGTAGCATCAAGCTTATACCTAAACCATACCAAGGTACAGATACCTCTCCTTAAAACGCTTTTAGCTAAAAATCCATCCATACATCCCTAAAATACCTAAAAGACCTCCCTACATAATTTCCCAAGGTTATCCCCGTAGAAACCCAGAGAAACTCTCAGCAAAAATACAGTTTTAGTCAGTACCGGGCCTTCCAATCATCTTGAAGCAAACAAAAGGTAATCGAGTGTCAAAATATTATTTTTCCACCATGCATTAGTTCAGTCACGCTCGGTTAGCGCTCCAAGAGCTAGGCCCGTAAAGGTCGTATCTCTCTGACTCATCTCTTTTGCTTATTAGAAGTGACCACAGATTTTTCAAATATAATTTATCCAAATTCAAATGGTAAGTAGCTATTTCATCCGGAACTAGAATCTCTCTTTTATCGATATAGGGATCCAACCCGGATCAGCTATACCATTAATTTCCCATAGGAGCGAATCTGGGTGGCGACTCTTGTAATTATATAAAACAGCGACCCTGCTCCCGCATTTGAAGAGGACTAATCCCCAAAGGAGTCTTTGACCCCTTTATCCAGTTGGAAATGCCATGTCTGTTCACACATACCACGAGCCCCGTGCTCTAGCAGTGACTTCCCGCATTAAAACCCGGAAGTCCCATATTAGCCATACCATTCCAATTACTAATCCTACCACGAGACAAAAAGTTTGCTCGCTTATAGTAAGAACCCACCAAAATGTGCTTCTTTCCCTTGTTTGGAAGGCCAATGATGTAATCAATAAAGAAACTACCAACAATCTTTTCACCTCTTTCCGGACTGTATAACACAAAAAGATCATCACCACTCAAGGTGGACTGATTGAAATAGCCAAACAAGGTGCCTGCTAGGAATTTATGGATTATCTTGCGCTTGTATTACCTAAGATGCTTAGAGCACTTTTCCTTCTCATATGTCCTTCCAGTGAGCTCCATCCAAAAGTTGTCCTTGTTAAAATCCTCTGGAATTCGTTGGTGAGTATTCTGATACTCACTAGTCAGCAAAGTTTCTTCTGGAATGCCAAGGAATTTATTGAGGTCATCAAGAGACACCCCTCTCTTTCTACCAAAAAGGCGCACGGTGTACTTGTTAAAATCATCGCTCTTCAAATCCCCCTCTCTCTCCATAAGAGTATAGAGAAATTCCATAGTTAACTCTTTATATATAGGCTCTTCATTCTTCGAAAAATCTTCCATTCTAGCCCTTTTTAGCATGAGCGAGATCTCGTTGGCCAGTCTGAGTTCTTTTAGGCATTCCCAACTGAAAGCTCTTGAAGGATAGAACTCATCATCTTTGAAGTACTCATAGTGCTCTTGCTCATATTTTTCCTTAAATTCCTTCATCTTTTGTAAAATTAGGTCAAAATTGGGCCGAGAAATATCATCAGAGATGTTGATTGACACCGGCGGTGAGGATTTTGCCAGAGTACTAGAAGATGCTCGTTGTTTAAGGGTTGAAACCACGGTGATTTTGAAAAAATAAAGTGAAAGGAAAGAAGATGAACAGTGGGTGGTTTAAAGCCGGGGAAATTTTGGAGAGAGAAGAAGTGGGTTTGAAATTTGGAAGGTTTTAAAAATATTTGCTTTTTCAAACCGTCATTTTCACTTGATGAGAGAGAAAAGTTCAGTTAGTTGAATTGGGTTTTAAAAATTGAAAAGGGATTTGAATCATCCAATAAGAATTCATGCATGTAATAAATAATAATGATGAAACAGTATGTTAATTTTTTATGGTAACAACTCATCAATTACTTTCCTTCACCATTTGCCACGTCATTCTTACATACAAAAACCCATTTTTACTTTTTTTTATTTTTGTACAAAAATCAGAGGAGAGAGAAAAATCAGTGGTGATTAAAAGACTAATAATCGTGGTAAGCATTCTTGAAACCATTTTTTCAAAAGTTGAATTTTCCAAAGACGTTGAGCAATATGACAGGAATCATGGGTAGGTAAAATGACCATAAATGAAAAGAATAAAGTTTAAGTAGGAAAATCAATAAGAAGATAAATGAATGGTCACTTGGTGTTTCCTTCCCCACTTAGTCAAATTGGACCTACAAGAGAGAGAAATAGAAACATTAAAAAGGTACATAATACGAAAAACAAACTAATATTTACAAAGTTAAGAAATTGAGCTTGTGCTCAATGTTTGCTCCAATTAGTGTTTGGAGCGGACACCAATAGGGATTGCCATCAAGGTGGGTGTAATTGTTGTGTTTCCACAGCAAAGCTTCCTCCAGGCAAGTAATGTTTCAATATTTTCCCATTAACTTTAGATATCTCCCATGTCTAGTTTATGATTTCCACGGCACCATGGGGATAGACTTTGTACAACTCTTTCCACCTTGATTTGAGCTTTCCCATGAATAATTTTAATCGTGAGTTAAACTAAAGTACTTGCTGCCCGGGTTGAAAGTCTTTGTTTTGAATCCTTTGATTATGCCATTTCTTGGTCTTTTCTTTGTAGTTCATGGCATCATAGCTAAATAGCCTAAATTCTTCTAATTCATTGAGTTGCAACCTTCTTTTCTCTCCAACTACATTCCTGTCAAAATTTAACAAAGTTAGTGCACATAATGCTTTAAACTCTAAATGGGGACATTCTAATGGGGGTCTTATAAGCAGTTCTATAAGCCCATAATGCATTGTCAAGCTTATTTGCCCAATCCTTTCTAGCATTACTGATAGTTTCTCTAGGATTCTTTTGATTTCCCTATTCGAAATTTCAGCTTAAGGAGTGGCAATTTTATGAGTAACCCTATATTTGTTAAGTAACCTTTCAAACTGATTATTGTAAAAATGAATTCCTTGGTCACTAATGATTGCCCTAGGTACTCCAAAATGCGTAAACAACTTTTTCAAGAATTTGACCACTACCCTAGCATCATTTGTGGGACTAGCATTGCCTTCTACCCATTTACTCATATAATAAATAGCAAGAAGAATATATTTGTTACCATATGAATTTGGAAATGGGCCCATGAAATTAATGCCCCAAACATAAAAAATTTCATATACTACAATATTGTTAAAGGGCATGGCATTCTTGGCTGAGATATTACCTATCCTTTGACACTCATTACACTCCATAACAAACCTTTGGCAACATTTAAAGATAGTTGGCCAATAAAAGCCACATTCAAGCACTTTTGTTATAGTTCTACTCGCTCTAAAATGTCCACATGCTTCCTTGCTATGACACATTACTATGATTGTTGGGACTTCTTCTTCAGGAACACACCTTCTTATGATTTGATCTACACATAGCTTAAAAGGAAATAGTTCTTCCTAAAAATAGTATCTTAAGTCAGTAAAGAACTTTTTCTTTTGAGCATAAGGTAAATGAGGATTAATTCTATAAGCAATAAAAGTTAGCAAAGTTAGCAGACCAAGGGAGTGATCTCACCGCGAGTAAATGCTCATCAGGAAATGATTCAGTGATCTTGGCTTACTCCAAATGGTTGCCTTCAGGAATTCTTGATAAGTGATCAGCTGCAACATTTTCTGTTCCCTTCTTATCTTGGATTTTCAAATCAAATTTTTGTAGGAGGAGTAACCATTTGATTAGCTTTGGTTTGGCATCTATCTTTGCTAACAAGTATTTTAAGGTTGCATGATCAGTGAAAATAGTGACCTTTGATAAGGTCAAGTAGGATATGAACTTGTCAAATGTATATAATACAGTAAGAAACTCTTTTTCAGTGACAGTGTAGTTTTATTAAGTTTCAGTCAAGGTTTTGCTTGCATAGGATAAGGGTCTGTAATTCTTGTATATCCTTTGGCCTTGAACAACTCCAATGCAACCATGTCTTGCATCACATAGCAACTCAAATGGTTTCTCCCAGTTAGGAGCAATCAAAATGGGTGCTTTCACTAATCTTGCTTTCAGTTCATTGAATGCCTTTAAGCATGTTTCATCAAATTTGAACTCAATATCTTTGAGGAGAAGTGTTGTTAATGGTAGAGCTATCTTTGAGAAGTCTTTGATGAATCTCCTATAAAATCCAGCATGTCCAAGAAAGCTTCTGACTTTCTTGACTAATTTGGGGGCAACAAGCCTTTCAATGATCTCTACCTTGGCTTGGTCTACTTCAATGTCGTTCTCTGAAATTTTATGGGTAAGAACAATGCCTTCACTGACCATAAAGTGGCATTTTTCCCAATTCAAGACCAAATTGGTCTCTTTGCATCTCATTAAAACAGCTTCAAGGTTGCTTAGGCAAGAGTGAAAGGTTGCTCCATAGATTGAAAAGTCATCCATGAAGATGTTAATTGTTTTCTCCACCATGTTATGAAAGATAGCCATCATGCATCTTTGAATAATTGTTGGAGCATTGCAAAGCCCAAATGGCATCCTCCTATAAGCAAAGACACCACAGGGATAAGTAAAAGCTGTATTCTCCTAATCCAAAGGATGGATCACAATTTGATTATAACCTAAATAGCCATCAAGGAAATAATAGAACTTGTAACCAGCCAATCTTTCTAACATTTGATCAATGAAAGGGAGTGGAAAGTGATCTTTTTTGGTTGCCTCATTGAGCTTGCGGTAATCAATGTAAACTATCCACCCAGTCACTGTTCTTGTTAGAATGAGTTCATTCTTCTCATTTTGCACCACTGTCATGCCTCCATTCTTTGGAACTACTTGGATAGGACTAGTCTAAACACTATCTGAAATGGGATGAATGATTCCTGCGTCAAGGAGTTTGATCACCTCCTTCCTTACTTTTGGGAACTGACAGTCAGATTGAAACATGCATAACAGGTACGGCGGAAATTGAAAATTTTGTCCCTATTCCTAGGTTCTCCTATCAGTTGCATATAATTAAATAAAGCCTTAACTAAATCCATTCTCTACTTAGGCTAGCATGCAAAGACTAGGCATACCATAATTCTAAATTATATCCTAGCACAAATATTTTATACTAATCATGTTATAACTCTAAGTTATAACCTAAGCATGTTATAACTTTAAGCTATAACCTAAGCATGAAATAAACTAAGCATGCAAAACAACCTAAGCATAATTACTAAGTCTAAAAATGCTTACAGAAAAAGACTTAATAATTAAAAGAGAAAGAAAGAAATCTTACCAGTTGAAGCGTGCTTTAGCAGAACCACTTTGCACAAGGCTCCAACTGTAGGATAGCCTCTATGAGTATCCACACAAATCCCACGAACAAAAACCTCCCCAAGAGGAAGAATTGAGGA
Source organism: Euphorbia pulcherrima (assembly GCA_947683365.1). Taxonomy (NCBI): domain Eukaryota; kingdom Viridiplantae; phylum Streptophyta; class Magnoliopsida; order Malpighiales; family Euphorbiaceae; genus Euphorbia; species Euphorbia pulcherrima. The sequence goes on from CANTUS010000007.1 coordinate 30,898,591, forward strand.
GCTTTGAGTTGATGCTAGTCCACTCCAAAAGCCCCACCCGAAAATATTAAACTAGAGGTGCCCGAATAAATTCAGGCTCCTTAAAAATAACTAGCTCGAATACCCGAGAGAGATTAATCTTTTTATACCTCACTTAGGATTTGACTCGAGGTTTGGTGCATTAAGAAAGGGAGAAGGGACAACCTATATATAGGCTTGGGGAGCAGAATTTGCTCCCCTTATTTTGATGTGGGATGTATAAAAATTGCACATCCCATGTGGGTCACACACACAGATCCAAGAGGATCCACGTGTTTGCCCACCACACAGAGTACTTTGCGCGCTGTCTGTGCCACAAGGTAGGCTCTTACGAGCCTGCCTTGTTCACGAGCTGGGCCTCACAGCTCATGCCACAAGCCCAACTCGCGGCTCACCTAATGGGCTGCGCCATTAAGCTGCGTACCTTTTGGTGCACTTCTGTGCGCCTAAGCTTGAACAAAATACTTTTGTACCATCAGTCCATTTTAACTCGCTAAGGTAAAAACCCCTTTTAATCCCTTTTAAATAAACATTTATTTCTTGACCCTAATAAATTAGTTACCGGTCAAAATAAATTCCTTAGTCTATCCAAAATTGATCCAACCAATTTTAACCAATTCCTTAATTTATTTATGACCCTAATGAATTAGTTACTGGTCAAAATAAATCCTTGGTCCAACCAAATAATAATCTAATTAGTATCATGTTATATTTTCATAATAGAATAAATCTATTAGTTCTTTACTTAGTCCGATGAAGGTCCAATGTGTGTGACCTTATAGGATCCTGAAGTATTGAGCTGTTAAGGCTTGACCAACCCTTGTTCTAATAGGACCATTGGCGCAATGTTCTAGACCGTTAATGGAACTCAATTACCTTAATCGACTGTAGTACGCATCTAGCAAGGGTCTACCATCCCCCATTACTCGGAATATCATTTGTGCTTATGACTTAATCCCGGTTAATGCAATAGTTATCCAATGCGATAAATTCCTTCCATTCTTTAATATTAGTACCATCTAGTTCACTGGGTTCGATCAACGTGTTAACCCGCCAATAGTGAGGTTGCTCCAAGCTATCCTAGTTATTTACTTGTTACCAAAGTATATTACCTTATACCATAGTTTGTTTGACTAGATACTACTTCTATCAAACACATACTCTGATCGGAGGTTTATGGCAATAATCACTTCCATAAGTGGCCAGGTACAACTCCTTAATATATCCAGAGCGAGGGATCCTTTCCGACTATATAGGTTACCAACGAGCAATCATCACTATACCCGTAATCACCTGTGACACCCTAAATTCATGAGTGTATAGGAATGACCCAAATTACAGTAATAGATCGACACAAGGTAACTATCATCTTAAGTATGAGGATATTCCTAAAGCTTATTGCATGAAGATAAACACTAGCACATTGATATATATACCAAGTGTTTATCTTACTGCAGTCTCCAATATATCTCCCAGATATAACCATGTGTCTAACTTAAGGCACCACCTTCAGTCTTTGGGAGATTGACTGCTTGGACCCTTTCTAAGAAAGTTGACCACACGCTAATCTTTCTATTTCATCTAATCCCTATTTCTTGATGAAACTATGACTAGGGATAGTTTAGACATAATCATAATTGCACATGAATCAGATTCCCAATATAGTCCAACTATAACTTCTCTGACTTCATGCTATGATATGTCAAGGACTTTTGTTATACATATATCAACAAATATATTTTAACCGACCATAATATATATATATATATATATATAAAACAAACAAATTGATATAAAAAAAAGTTCAAATGCCTTTAATCATTAATCAAATATCCATTCGTACTTATTACATAATTAAGATATATCGCCCTAATTGCCTTAAGGGCATACATCATATTCAACAAACTCCCACTTGCACTAAGGCTAATTTGCCATATGTCTTAATCCATATGCTTTCACATGCTGATCATGTTTGACATGAGTCAATGGCTTTGTCAGACCATCTGCGAGGTTTGGATTAGTGGGTACATAATCTAATCTTATCACCTTATCATCAAAAATCTCCCTGATTATACAATTTTTTTTGGATACATGTCTGTTTTTCTGATGAGACCGTGGTTCCTTTGCCTGAGCTATAGCACCATTATTATCACAATACAATGTAATTGGATCAATAGACTCAGACACCACTCCGAGATCACCAATGAATCCCTTAAACCAGACAGCTTCTTTCGCTGCTTCACTTGTAGCAATGTATTCAGATTCTGTGGTTGAATCAAATGTAGTTTCTTGCTTGGAACTCTTCCAGCATACTGCCCCTCCATTTAACACATATATAAATCCTAGTGTGACTTAAATTCATCCCTATCAGTCTGAAAACTCACGTTAGTGTAACCTCTAATTTTGAGGTCACTATCCCCATATATCAAGAACTCATCTTTAGTCCTTCTCAAGTACTTAAGGATTGCCTTGACGGCCATCCAAGGCTTTTCACCTAGATTTGCTTGATATCTACTCGTAAAGCTTAAAGCTTGAGAGACATCTAGCCTAGTACATATTATAGCATACATGATGGATCCTATTACAGATGCATAGGGCACATCCTTCATGCGCATTCTTTCGTAAGCTATCTTCAGACACTCAGTCTTAGATAGGTTAATCCCCTATGTCATCAGGAGATAACCTTTCTTCAAATGCTCACGGTTGAATCTATTCAATACCTTGTCTATATATGTACTTTGAGAAAGACCTAACAGCTTCTTAGATCTATCCCTATAGATCTTTATACCTAGTATAAATGTTGTTTCTCCAAGGTCTTTCATGGAGAACTTTCTTGACAACCATACTTTAACATTTTATGGAAGAGAAATGTTATTTCCTATCAGTAGAATGTCATCGACATATAATACCAAGAAAATGACTACACTCCCACTGACCTTCTTGTAAACACAAGGCTCATTAATGTTTGGACAAAAATCCAGTTCACGGATTGTCTAATCAAACCTTTTATTCAAACTCCTGGATGCCTGCTTAAGTCCATAAATGGATCTTTGTAATTTGCATACCTTCGAGCCATTATGAGATGTAAAACCCTCAGGTTGTGTCATATACACATCCCGGTCTAGATCCCCATTTAGGAATGCGGTTTTAACATCCATCTACCAAATCTTATAATCATAATGAGCAGCAATAGCAAGGAGTATCCTTATGGATTTAAGCATGGCTACCGGTGACAAAGTTTCATCATAGTCAATACCTTCTCATTCACTGTAACCTTTTGCTACCAAGCTTGCCTTATAGGTAATAACATTACCATCCATATCAGTCTTCTTCTTGAAGACCCACTTGCAATCGATAGGTCTAACCTCTTGCGGTGCATCAACCAATTTCCAAACTTGGTTCTCATACATGGAATGCATTTCTGAATTCATGGCCTTTAGCCATTTATCAGATTCTGAGCTTTTCATTGCCTCATCAAAGGTTCTTGGTTCATCATCCTCCATTAGATACAATTCCTTATTATCAGTGATAATGAGTCCATATCTATTAGTACCTTTATGAGCATGACTTGATCTTCGAAATGTTTGTGTTTCGACAGGTTGTTCTTGAATCACACTCTCTTGTGTATCATGAATTTGGTCAATCAGTCGATTATCTGTTTCTTCCTCTTAAACTTTTGGTTCAAGATCGCTCCCACTGCCTTTTGTAAGCAAGTGTTCCTTTTCCAAAAAGTGAGCATTCCAAGACACAAATACCTTTTGTGCTTTGGGTTGATAAAATAGATATCCAACAATTTCCTTCAGCTCTGAATAGTTTGAACTTTTCAAAACTTTCAGACTTGTGCTTCATTAAGTACAAATAACCATATCATGAGTAATCATCGATAAAGGTTATGAAGTAGGAGTATCCTCCTAGTGCTTGAACACTCATTGGACCACATACATCAATATGTATAATCTCCAATGTACTCATGGCCCTTTCACCCTTTCCTTTAAAGGGTAACTTTGTCATTTTTCCTTTTAAACAAGATTCGCAATCACCATAAGACTCTTCGTCTATTGGGCCCAAGTCTCCCCGCTTTATCAACTTGGTTAAGCGATCTTTGTTTTTGTGGCCTAAACAACAATGCCATAAGTAGAAGGAATTCTCATTATCTTGTTTAACTTTCTTTGCATTGTTTACATTAAAAACTTTAGTTTTAGTATCAAGAATACAAATGCCACCTTTCAACATTCCATAACTATAAAGAATATTATTCAAACATATCTGACAATTATTATTCAAAAATAAAATTTCAAATCCCTCTGATGGGAATCAGGCAAGATTCAAGTGGTATATTCTTCTAAAGATTGAAGGACTCAACTTGGAGTGGACTCTTCAAGTGGTATATCCTACATCCGGATGTGGGCGCAATCCGAAGACAAGTTCAGAGGACTCAGCTAGGAGTGGACTCTCTTAGTGGTATATCCTTGTATATCCTACTTCCGGGGAGAAGAACAAATCTCTAGAGATAAGTTGTAAGGCTTAATTCCTACCAGTTGAAAAGGAATTCACTAGTGGAACTCTCAAGCCAAGGAAGCTTTGGGGAGTGGAGTAGGCAGGGCTGAACCAGTATAATATCTTTGTGTTTGATTTCCTTTTCCTTTGCTCTTATATTTACTGCTTTTAATATAACTGCATCATCCGGAACCACATCCATCTGGATCATCAAACACACTACACAGACTTTTTCAAAGTCTACTAATTCCGCGAAAATAGGTCATTCACCCCCCCCCCCTTGACCTTAATCTAAACTAAAAGGGACCAACAAATGGTATCAGAGTAAGTGCTCAAAACTAGAGATCTAAAAATCTCGAGCTGAAGGTCCAATCACTACAAGAAATTTAGCATCTTATGACGCATAAAAATTGTCATGTAAACATGTTTTTTCGTCACCGTAAATAATTCGTGACGAAAAAACATCAGCACATGCTTCGTCATAGTATTTCCATCCTATTTTATCATTGTGACAATGTTTTACTTCGTCACGGAAATTTTGCTTTTATGTGACAAAAAACCATGTGTCACTAACTATTTTGATTCTGTGACAATTATTTTGTCATCTTTTAATTTTTTTGTCACTCTATAATACCTTTTGTCACTAAAAATAAATATTAAAATGACAAATCTCTTATTTTGTCATCTGAAATTCTAGTTATGGTGACAAATTCCAATTGAATATGAAATATATAAAATTTAGTGACATTACAATTGTCATAAATAATGCAAAGTTTTGTCACAATAATATAAGTTGTGACAATAAGGACCCGTCATTATATGAAACTTGTTGTGACATTTTTGTAAATCATTAAATGTACAATATTGCCATGATAGTATATACTTATGACGGTTTTTTTGTCATAAAAGTTTAACTTTAAGGACAAAGACAAAAATATATATATGCAAATTCATATAAAACATCGTTTACATATATTTCATGGAAATTTAATGTCATAACAATTATTATAATGACAATTTAAGTGTTAATCTACTACTAAAATAATAATCCAAGTCATGTGACAAGATTCAGTACTACACCACAAATCAAAGCTCTCTAAACATTTACATATCCTAAATAACCCTATCTAATAAACATAAAACAACAAAGCCAGATAATTATGTGTATGTCTAACAACTTTATTGTTCCATTGAAGAAATCTTCTTGCTTAATTATTAGCTCCCAACCCCATCACTAATCATCGATCTCCTGAAAAGAGAATTACGACAAAAATATATATAAATCTATAATTATCAATGAATATATAATAACATCTACAACATAGTCATACAAAGAAAAGCTATTTTAAATAGCCCCTCAAGCAAAAACTATAACAAACCTGAACAATAATTTGAATTTAATCTACACGAACATTGTTGTCCTATTGTAATCTACGCGAACGTTGTTGTCCTATTGTCATTTAATAGAGTTGACTACTAAAAACACACCTTACAGGGCCATATTAGCCATGACTTAGCTTTGTTTTTTGAATTTCAAATAACTTAAGAACTGTGAATGCTTCTAATCATCAACAACACCCAAACCACGCATGGAAAAAAGGAACCATCTGCTATTTTAAAGTACTATTCATGAAATGGCAAAAACACTCATAATTTGTTACCATTCTCTAAGATAGAATGGTAAATTGATTCATCTAATCCTACAGAGTTTCTTATGCATTTTGTGCAGCCATATTCAAACAGAAAAAGGAAAAATCAAGCATCAAACACATAGAGAAATATACCTCTAGACATTTTGCAATTTTCGTTTGACATGACATCCTAAAGAAACTAATATAATGAATAAGAAAGTCAGTTTACCAATTATCGACAACTTGGGCAAATGCAGCATGAAGACATGCAAGTAATGATCACATGGCTGCAGAGATGGTTTATAGATATCAATTGACAATAAATCTCCTTAAAGTAGAATAACTAACAAATTCGAATCCATTATCAACATGTAACTAAAAGAATATTCAGGTCATCCCCTCCTAAAACCATATTAACAAGAAAAGTTGCAATCACAAGTCCTAGCTAGATTCACAACTTTTAAACAATTAGAATCTCAGAAATTAAAAACCATCATTATAAAATCATATAACATTTAGAAGCAAACAACTTAAAGGAAAAGACAGTGGCCTATTGAGCAGTCCATCACAAGCTAGTTTCACAGAGAACATAAATTTTGAAAATCAAATGCAATATCACAATTAACGACTCATTAAGCAAATTTACAAAAAATTATAAACTCGTTAATTGCTCTGCACAATATTCTAATATCAATTCCATAATCAAACACGAAAATGAAAAGAAACATCAAACACATATAGTAGAATATACCAAGATATTCTGGAGACTCGTGTTGTTCCTTGAAAGGATTATTGAGGACCTCTTCAAATTCATTTCCGTTAGACCTAAACTGAAGGAATATTTGGATTATTAATGAGTGGAGGCTTGATATGATAAAATCAAAGCAAAAACAATAAAAAAATGAGACAGTTCGATGACAAGGAGAGAAAAAAAATACTTGCTAAGATGAGCAAAGCACGCGTAGTCCATTCCAGTTCCTCATGTTTCCTGCCGTTGCTCGCTTCTCTGGTGGTTCAGTGAAAGGAAAATACAGAAGAGAGTAGACGAGAAGATTGAAGGCACGACGGTGTTGAGATTAAAACACTTAAATGAACAACTTTTATTAAACTCGAAGATATTACAAGAACACTCTCATTCAAAATACAAAACAACAAGTCACTCTTTACTTCTTTTCTCTCTAAAGAAGTTCTTATTTTTGTTGATGAAAAACAACTAAACAACTCACCTATTTATAGGTGAATTATACAACTCTCAACTAACACAATTACTCACCACCACCTCCAACTAATACAATTAATAGCCAACTTATTTAGTTAATTTAATGGCCTCCAAATTGGTTGTAGTTAATAGTCTCCAATTTAGTTATCACACACAAAAATCTGCATACTTAAAATACCTAATAAACTTACTACATTTTGGATTTGTGGGCTTAGACTCCAATTGATTGGATTTGGATTTTGGTTTCCATTGATATGGATCAAGTTTATAATCCAACACACCTCCCCCCCCCCCCCCCCCCCCCTAAACTTGATCTTGTCATTCCAAGTGAACTTCTCAATCTGATGTAGTTTTCGCTTGTGAGCGGCTTGGTGAAGACATTCGCAATTTGATCTTGTGTCTTCACGTATTCAACTTGTACTTCCTTTCTTGCAACACACTCTCTTATGTAATGGTAGCGGATGTCGATGTGTTTGCTTCGATCATGGAATACAGGATTCTTTGCTAAGGCAATGGCTGAGTTGTTGTCAACACGGATCTCAGTCGGCTCCTCTTGCACTAACCCAATCTCCTTTAATAAATTTCTAAGCCAAATTGCATGACAGACGCACGAGGTTGCTGCAACATATTCTACTTCACATGTAGACAAAGTTACAATCGGTTGTTTCTTTGACATCCATGTGAAACTAGTGTCTCCCATGAAAAACACGAATCCATTAGTGCTTCTTCGGTTATCTACGTCTCCACCCCAATCGCTATTGTTATATCCAATAAGCTTCTAATCATTAGATACCGAATAAAACAAGCCAAAGTCAGTTGTACCTTTCAAATAGCAAAGAATTCTCGTAGCGGCTTTGAAATGGGTGGTTATTGGTGACTCCATATAGCGGCTTACTAATCCATCTGTATGAAGGATATCTGGCCTCGTGCATGTAAGATAGCGTAGACTTCCAAACAAACTTTTGAAAAATGTTGGATCTACACTTTCCCCTTCTTCATATTTGGACATCTTGATCCCGTACTCCACCGGTGTGCTTATCAGCATGCAGTTATCCATCTTAAACTTTTTCAAGATCTCCTTCGCATAGCTTTCTTGTGAAATGAAAATTCCATCCTTTTGTTGCTTTACTTCTATGCTGAGGAAGTATGCCATGAGTCCTATGTCTGTCATCTCGAACTCATTCGTCATCATTTTCTTGAATTCATCGAACATTCTTTGGTTGCTTCCGGTGAAGATCAAATCATCCACATAGAGGCACACGATCAAAATATCTCCATCTTTACTCTTGATATACAAAGTGTGCTCATATGGACATTTATTAAAACCATTTTCTCAGAAGTATTCCATGCCATTGGTGCTTGTTTTAGCCCATAAAGAGCCTTCTTCAACTTCAACACCTTGTCTTTATAATCTTTGGCTTCGTAACTTGGTGGTTGCTGAATGTAGACTTCCTCTTCAAGAACTCCATTTAGGAAGGCGGATTTTACATCCATTTGATGAATTCTCCATTTGTTTTGAGCCGCTAAATAAATTATTAGTCTGACAGTTTCCAATCAAGCGACTGGAGCGAATACCTCATCGTAGTCAATTCCACCCTTTTGACAATAGCCTTTTGCAACAAGCCTTGCCTTGTGTCTTTCGATCTCTCCCTTAGCATTCCGCTTTGTTTTGTACACCCATTTAACACCTATCGCCTTGTGTCCTTTGGGAAGTGAAGTGAGTTCCCATGTATCATTCTTCTCAATGGCCTTGATATCTTCATCCATTGCATCTCTCCATTTTTTTCTCTTGTGCAGCTTCTTGAAATGTCACCGGCTAGCAATCAACAAATAGATAAAATAATGTAAGATTATCTAGTTGTTCAGTCACCTCATAGAGTTCTCGAAGACTTCTCGTATGATGCACTTCTCTTTCATCTTCAGTCCCGCTTAAGGATGGAGATGATGATGATGATAATGATGACCCATCTCTCTAAGTAGGACAAGTTGGTGGAGTTGTGAGGCTTTGTTGAAGTTATCTTGGTTGTTCAGGTGTTGTCTGCTCATCTTCCTTGAATGGGGAAAAGTTGTAGTCTTCCGTTTGAGAATCAAAGTTCCATTCTCCTTCTTCATCAAATATCACATCTCGACTATTCACAAACTTCTTATCATTTGGATTGTATAGCCTATAGCCCTTTGAGCTTAAGTCATAACTGATGAAAATAAAACTTTTGCTTTTGTCATCAAGCTTGGTTCGATTCTCATCTAGTACATGAACATGAGCTACGCTCCCAAAGACTCGAAGGTGGGAAATTTTGGGCTTTCTTCCGCTCCATGCTTCTTATGATGTCTTTCCCCGCACACTTCTTGTAGGAGAATGATTTAATAGGTAGACTGCACATGCCACTACTTTCGCCCAAAACTCCTTGGGTAGTTTCTTGCTTTTGAGCATACTCCATGTCATGTCAAGAAATGTTCTATTCTTCCTTTCTGCCATACCATTTTGCTAAGGGGATCTAGGAACCGTTAAGGGTCGACGAATACCATGTGCTGCACAAAACTCATTGAATTCATTGGATGTAAATTCTCCTCCTCGATTATATCTCATGGCTTTGATCTTATGACCGCTCTCCTCTTCCATGACTGCTTTAAACTTCTGAAACACTCCAAAGACTTCTGATTTCTGCTTCAAGAAATATACCCAAGTTTTTCTTGAATAATCGTCAATGAAGAGAAGGAAGTAGTTACTATTAGCGAGAGAACTTGGCTTAATAGGACCACACACATCAGTGTGGATGCGCTCGAGCGGCTTCTTGGTTCTATAGTCTGACTCCTTTGGAAAGCTTCTTCTAAATTCCTTCCCTTGTAGACATCCTTCGCACAATTAATCGGGATTATTGATACATGGTAAACCTCTAACCATTCCCTTCTTGGATAACAGCTCCAATCCTCCAAAGTTTAGATGCCCAAATCGAAGATGCCATAGCCACGATGCATCTTTGTAACAAGTCTTAAGACACTTTGCAATATCATTTCTGATATTCAAAGGGAACATTCTATTCTTGGACATCCGTACCTTGGCGAATAGATTCCCGTTGCCATCTCTTATAAAAAGACTACAATCTTTCATATGAATATCATAGCCTTTTTCTAAGAGTTGGTCCAAACTAAAAATGTTGCATTTCATACCAGGCACATAGTAGACATTTGAAATCATTTAGTGGCTATCATCTTTTGCTCTAAAAAGGACGTTACCTCTTTCCTTCACTAATATCTTGCTATCATCTCTAAATGAGACATCATCGCTTACTACTTCATTGAGCTCCACAAACATGTTCTTTCTTCCACGTATGTGGTTGCTTGCACCGGTGTCGAGATACCATGTGTTGTCTTAATGATCATTATTGTTGTTATATGCTAGTAATAACGTTTCTTTCTCCTCGATCTTCTCCTCCATGAAATTCACCTTCTCCTCAACTTGATTGTTTGGAGTTCTACATTCTGAAGCGTAATGCCCAACTTTTGACAATTATAGCACCGGACTTGAGATTTGTCATACCTTGCGTTCAAATTGCCTCTTCCGCCACCTAGTGTGAAACTTTCTCCTTTCTCGTAGTTATCGCTGGAATTGTTGTTGTAATTCCAACTTCGTCAATGACCATGGCTACCACCATATCCACGGCCTCGTCCTCTGCCTTTGCCTCTTCCATAGTTGTTTCTACCATTGCCTTGACCTTCACTCGTATCCTTGTGTTGTAGCTTGAGGAGTTGCTCAAAGATACCTTATTTCTTCTTGTGCTTTTCTTCATAGGGTTGTAGTGATCCTTAGAGTTCCTCGATCATCATTTCCTCTAATTCTTTGGTTTCTTCAATCATCACCATGATGTGCTCAAATTTGGGATCCAATGAGCAAAGTATCTTCTCTATTATTCTTACATCTTCTAACTTCTCACCTTTTCTTTTCAATTGATTAGAAACGGCTGCTACTCTAGAAAAGTATTCAGAGATAGACTCGGATGGTTTCATGTGCAAGGATTCAAACTCACCTCTTAGTGTTTGGAGACGGACCTTCTTCACCTTTTCGACTCCTTTGTAAGAGGTTTGTAGATTCTCCCATGCTTTCTTGGAGGAAGTTGCACTTGAAATCTTTTCAAAACCGTTATCATCTAATGCTTGATAGATGAGGAAGAGAGCTTTCTTGTCTCTCTTTCGGGAATCCTTCAAAGTTATAGCTTGATCTGGCATGAGAGAGGCTTCATTTTTGGGCTCCTTGAAACCTTTCTCTACGATATCCCAGACATCATGTGCACCAAGAAGAGCCTTCATCTTGGTACTCCAATTGTCATAGTTGTTGTTGTTGAGTGTTGGAACTTGAAACGATGCCACGCTATTTGCCATCTTACTCAAATAGCTTTTCTAGACGTACAGGGGCTGTTGCGACACTTTCTGGAATCTTTTGCAACACACTGGACATATTGCAACGCTTTTGGAAGTCTACTGCGACACTTTCTGGGTTTTTTAGCTGCTGAAACGCCTTGGCAGTTTCAACTCAATTTTTTCGCACTCGGAAAAAAATTCTTTTTAGGAGGAGGACTCGAGCTCTCAACCTAGCTCTGGTACCACTTTGTTGGAATCAAAACACTCAAATGAACAATTTTTATAAAACTCGAAGATATTACAAGAACACTCTCACTCTAAATACAAAACTACAAGTCACTCTTTACTTCTTTTCTCTCTAAAGAAGTTCTTATTTTTGTTGATGAAAAACAACTAAACAACTCACCTATTTATGGGTGAATTATACAACTCTCAACTAACACAATTACTCACCACCACCTCCAACTAATACAAGTAATAGCCAACTTATTTAGTTAATTTAATGGCCTCCAAATTGGTTGTAGTTAGTAGCCTCCAATTTAGTTAGCACACACAAAAATCTGCATATTTAAAATACCTAAACAAATTTAATACATTTTGGATTGTGGGCTTGGACTCTAATTGATTGGATTTGAATTTTGGACTTTATTGATATGGATCAAGTTTATAATCCAACAGACGGAAGCAGAGGCGAACAACAGCAATAACAACACGATTAATCAGCTTTAGGGTTTCATTAGAAAGAGGGGAGGGCAGAGAGGGAAGATTGAAAAGTGGTGGAGAACGTGTTATTTGTTCTTAATATTAATGGTTTATAATTTTTATTTATTGATTACTTTTTGCATTTTATAAATTGTAAACCAATTTTACCTCAAAAGTTTTTTTTACAGTTACTTTATTTTTTGCATCATCCCATTAGATTATATTTATTTCACTAATTCAATAGTGATGAAGTCAAAAGTAACGTCTACTTTGTAAAAAATAAATTCGCAATAACATTTACCTTAACTCATGTATGTACGTATGTATATGAAATATATAATATACTCTGATCATACTATGTAAGATTTAGAAAATATTAAAATATAACAGTAAATTTAAAAGATGCACTAAACTCAATGACATACATCAATAAAATCGTTCTAAATCAAAAAATCATTCTAAATCAATGTATGAGTTATTATACAAAAGAAAATTTTACAAAAATCGTGGAATAGAAACATTGGTGATGATGAAAATTTTAAATAATTGGCTATTCATAAGTTTTTTTTCTATTTTTCCTTAAAAAATACTAATTGGTATATAGTTCGAAAAAACCGATAATCAATATATAAATTTAATAGATATAAATATAAGGTTTGTCAATTTTTTATATTTTAATATTAATGAAGTGCTGGAACACTCAATAAAATTTTAAACTACGGTTGAAAAGTTTTGAATATATGACACAATTAATGTTTATCATTTTATTTGTCCTGTGAAAAAATCAATAAGAATAGGGTTGTGGGTTCAAACCCCATAATCAATAAATTTGATAAAAACACCCCATATTATTAAAGAAACCCACAAAATATAGGTAATCATAAAAGTTATAAGAAAACTGAGTATATGTGATCATGTTCAGTTTATAACTATGGCATATATTATATACATGAAATACATAAATTATCATAATTACAAAATGAAAATGCATTTAAAAAATTGAATGTCATGTTATTAATTTATTTTTAAATCATGACATTTATATGCCGTATCATCACAAATACTATGACAAATAATGATGATATATATATCCGTCATTTATTAACGTTATAGTGACATTAATTATATATCGACTCAATATACACTAAAATACATAACAATTTGTAAGTATTGTCGCTTTAAAATAAATATATATGACAAAATCAAAATTGTCACGGTCTTTTTTTATTGAATAATGACATACAAAAATCATTATAAATGGTATTTTATACAATGACAAATAAAATCGTCATTAATTGACATATTTGTGACAAGTACTATATATATTGTCATAATAATGTAATAAATATATGATAAAAACTTAATAGTGTCGCTATAAAATAATTATATGACAAATTTTAATTTGTCATATTATTATTCAACAAATAATGACAAATTTGAAATGTCATTGAAGTTGTCATTATTTAAGTTTACATTGTCATGGTAAAATTTTCCCCCCTAAATTTTCTTAAAAAAAATTCCGCCAAATTAATAAGTGACTATAATATTTTTATCGTCACAAAAATTTACATAATGGTGACAAAATTGTATAATAATAGAGACACATATTGATTTTGTCACTATAAAATAAAAAGAATGACGAAATGTAAATGTCGTCACAATAAAGCTACTACTTATGACAAAATTCTATGCGCTGCGAAAAAACCGTCATAATATGCCAATTTTTTGTAGTGAATTTTGATCCAAGAATCAAAATGAGTTCTTTCAACTCACAGCTGCTTCTGGAGGGTATGACATTTACCCGTCCTCCATTCTTCACCAGTGAACACTACACGTTCTAGAAGAATCGGATGAAGAATTTCATTCAATCACAAAGCATGCAAGCATGGCTAGTCATTAAAGACGGCCCATATGAACCCACGCATGAAGTAAATGGTACGCAAGTCCGAAAGCCATCAAATAAGTGGGATGATAATGATCTTAAAAAGATGCGTGAAAACGCAAATGCTATTAACATGCTTCATTGTGCTCTTAGTGCAGCTGAATTCAACAGGATCTCTGGATATGAGACGGCAAAGGAAATCTGGCAGAAGCTGGAAGTTACCTACGAAGGTACAAACAAAGTAAAGGAGGCCAAGATAGATCTCCTACAGCAAAAAATGGAGTCCTTCAAAATGGAGCCCAAAGAATCAATCAGTGACATGAATACTAGATACACCAATCTGGTTAATGAATTGAAGAGACTAGGAAAGGAGATTTCTAAAGTTGATATGGTCAAGAAGATCCTTCGGAGTCTTACCAAGGAATGGGAACCAAAGAAGACTGCCATTGAAGAGGCTCATGATCTAAATGAGTATAGCTATAATGAGCTCATTGGTAATCTCCTCACCCAAGAGCTATCCTTGGAAAGATATAGCCAGCTAGAGAAAAAGCCAAAGGAAAGGAAGAAGGGTATTGCTCTCAAAGCAGAATCATTCGGAGAGGAATCACCCAGATCTGAATGATATTCGAGAAGATCCTCTCGCTCAAAGGAACCTGAACATGACAAAGAATAGATGGCCATGCTAGCCAAATAATTTGGCAGATTCATGGGAAGGAAAGAGAGAAGAAGTTCTGGAAGATATGAATCCAGAAGAAAAGGAGAAAGCTCTTCAAAGAAGGACAGATTCAGAAAAGCTTCGGAAGAGAAGAAAGATCAGGAGAAGGATGCTGGATGTTTTAAATGTGGAGACAAAGGACACTTCAAAGCCAAATGTCCTAAACTAAAAAAGGACAGAAAGTTCAAGAAGAAAGCAATGGTAGCCACCTGGAGCGACAGTGAAGGAAGTTCCAACTCATCATCATTAGAGGAAGAAGAGGCTACTTACTGTGCTTTTGTAGCAACAATAAATCCGGAAGAAGAGCAATCCTAGAAGGAATCCTTTGTGCAAATCACTGAGCAAGTGGAAGAGTCTGAATCAGAATCATATAATAGTGAGGTAAACGCTCAATCTCTTTCTGTTTCTAACCATGAACTTGTTAGGGCTTTAGGGATTGTGATCAACAATGTAAGAAGGAACACAAAAGCCATCAAATCCCTCAAAAGAGCTATGTTAGAGCTAGCAGAAGATGTTGAAGCCATGAGCCAAGATATCAAATTGCTAAGAATAGAAAAGCATGTTGAAGTGGTTGAGGAAAACTTCCTGAAGGAACATATCCGGATCCTAAATATGGAATGTAATAGGATTAGATAAGGAAATCACCCTAACAATGGAAGCTTTCAGGGTGAGACCAGAAGCAAGAGCTCTAAGGAGAAACGTTCCTCCACCTGGATAGAAAAGACCTCAAAGACTTGGTAATCCCAGTAACAGGAAAGTCCAGATGTAACCACAAGCTCAAAGAAACCCAGTCCCTCAAAAGCAACAACCTCAAAGAAGGAGGTTCATAAGAGAAGAGAAAGGAAAGGGAGTAATACAGGATTCACCCTTGGATAAGTCTGTACCGGATCCCAATGGAATGGGACATAGATTCTATCATCATCCTATGAGCAAACCAAAGAAGAAATACAAAGCTAAAGTTGATCCTCCTGCCAGTTTTTGGATTCAAAGGAAGGAGGACAATGAATCTCTTCTCAAGGATGAACACTCTGGAAGATACTCCAGAAAGGATATCCGGAGGATCCAGGAAAAATAGAGGCTAAAAATCCCTCTATATGGATGCAGGTTTTGTAATAGAAATAACCATGCTACTGTTATGTGTAGATTTAAAAATGGTTATTATAACAGCCATCCATGGCCAGATCAAGGTAATAATCCGAGAGGACCTAAGTCTAATTGGATACCCAATTCCACTTAATCTGTTTTGTAGGTATGCCTTAGATCCACAGAAGATCAACATACGTGGTACATTGATAGTGGATCTCAAGGCAAATGACTGGGGATGAAAAAGCCTTCATCAATTTAGCCCGGAAGAAAGGTGGAAATGTAAGCTTTGGAGGCAATCAAAAGGGCAAGATCATTAGGTATGGAACCATTTGATTAGACCTGAAGATTGAAGATGACGCCCTAGTTGATGGACTGAAGTTCAATCTATTGAGTGTAGCATAACTCTATGACAAAGGAAGAAAAGTCACCTTTGACTCCGGAGGATGCACAATGACTGATAGTAAGTCTAATCAACTCATTATTTATGCACCTAGAGTAAATAATGTCTATCGTGTGAACATTAAAACTGAATAAAAAAATATATGCTTGGTGTCTAAAGAAGATGAATCCTAGCTATGGCACCAGAGATTGGGACATGATAGCATGAATCTCCTATCAAAAGTTGCCAAAAAGGAATTAGTTGTGGGTTTGCATAAGGTAGCTTTTGATAAGGATCAAATTTGCACTGCATGTCAACTAGGTAAACAACACAGAAAAAGTTTCCCTTCCATGCAATACACACCTTCCAATAGAGTTCTAGAACTCCTTCATATTAACCTTTTTGGTCCAATCAAACCACTAAGCTTGGGTGGTAGAGAATACACAATGGTTATTGTGGATGACCATTCTCGATATACCTGGATTGCCTTGCTTACAAGCAAAGACGAGGCCTTTGATCACTTCACTAAAATATCCATTAGAGTAGAAGTAGAATATGGCATAAGCATAGTACGCATCCGGAGTGATAATGGAGGAGAATTCAAAAACAGGCATTTTGCTGAATTCTATGAATCCAAAGGCATTGAGCACAACTTTTCTGCTCCTCACGCACCTCAATAAAATGGGGTTGTTGAAAGGAAAAACAGAACCATAGTTGAAATGGCTCGGACAATGCTAAGTGAGAATAACTTGCCTAAGTACTTTTGGGGAGAGGCAATGAACACAACATGTTATATTCTGAATAGAGCTCTCATAGTCAAAAACTAAAGAAAAGACCCCCTATGAAACCTGGAAGGGAAGAAAACCCAAAATTGGGTATTTTAAAGGATTCAGATGCAAATGGTTCATCCTGAATGATAGAGAGCAATTAGGAAAGTTTGATCCTAAATCTAATGAAGCTATATTCATTGGCTACTCACTACATAGCAAAGCTTATAGAGACTATAACAAATGAACTCAAACTGTGGTAGAGTCAGTACATGTAGACTTTGATGAGACTAACCATGCAGATAAATAAGACTCTAACCCGGAAGAACAAACTCCGGAAACTGAAAAAAAAATACAAACTCTTGATCAAATCAAAATCAAGAAATACAAAGAAGAGGATGAAATCAACTTCAATCCGAAGCCATCACTAATCAATCCTGAGATCAACTTTAATGATGGACATGAGGACGGAGTAGAGGCTACAGTAAAGCAGGACCAACCTCATCATAATGGAATCGAGAGAGAGATCTAGACTCACAGAGATCATTCAATAGACAACATTCTGGATGATGTTAAGAATCCAGTAAGAACCAAAGGCTAACTCAACCAGCCTTCGTCTCTCTCATTGAGTCAAAGAAGTTTCAAGATGCAGAAGGAGATAAAAGCTGAATGATGGCAATGCAAGAGGAACTGGAACAATTCACCAAAAATTATGTCTGCGATCTTGTTCCACCACTTAAGGGAAAATCCATTATTGGCACCAAATGGGTATTCCGAAACAAGCTGAGTGAATCAGGAGTGGTGATGAGAAACAAAGCAAGACTGGTTGCTCAAGGCTAGAACCAGCAGGAAGGAATTGATTTTGAAGAAACCTTTGCTCCAGTTGCAAGGTTGGAAGCTATCCAGATCTTATGCTCTTTTGCATCATTCATGGGGTTCACACTATTCCAAACGGATGTCAAAAGTGCATTTCTCAATGGAGTTATCTAGGAAGAGATGTATGTTAAGCAACCACCCGGATTTGCAGATTCAAAGCATCCGGATCATGTCTACAAGTTGAAGAAAGCTCTCTATGGATTGAAGCAAGCACCTAGAGCTTGGTATGAGAGATTGATATTCTTTCTCATATCCAAGGGATACAATAGAGGAAGAGCAAACACCATACTCTTCATCAAGAAGAAAAATGGTATCATCCTAGTCCAAATCTATATGGATGATATTATCTTTAGAGCAACTGACCAGAAGATGTGTGAGGAATTTAGCACTCAAATGCAAAAGGAATTTGAGATGTCTATGATAGGAGAACTTAATTTCTTCCTTGGTCTACAAATCAAGCAAAGTCCGAATGGTGTCTTCATCAACCAATCTAAATACACCATGGATTAGAGCAAACCTATGTCCACTCCTATGGGAACTGATACAGGCCTATCCAAGGATTGTGAAGGAGAAGATGTTGACCAGAAGTTATATAGGGGAATGATTGGATCACTACTATACTTGACAGCTAACGGACCTGACATACACTATACAGTCTGTTACTATACAAGATATCAATCCAATCAAAAAGATTCTTATCTAAAGGCAGTAAAGAAGATTCCTAGATGCTTGCTAGGAACAACAGAAGTTGGTCTGTGGTATCCTATTAATGGAGATTTTGGGTTAAATGGATTCACTGATGCTGACTATAGAAGAGATACTCTTAAAAGGAAGAGTACATTCGGAGGTTGTTATTTTCTAGGAGACTGCCTAGTATCCTAGTACAGCAAGAAGCAAACTTTAGTAGCTCTATCAACTACTGAAGCAAAATACATGGCTACTGGAAGCTATGTTGCTCAACTCCTTTAGATCAAACAACAGTTTGCAGATTTTGGAGTTCAATTGGGATGTGTGGATGTGATGTGCGACAACAAGAGTGCCATTGATGTTTCAAGGAATCCAGTACTGCATGGAAGAATGGAGCATGTTGATATAAGGAATCATTTCATCTGAGATCATGTTACGAAGAAGGATGTTTCTCTTGTCTACATTTCCACAAATGAACAAAGAACTAATATCTTTACTAAGCCATTGAGTAAAGATCAATTCAACAAGCTTAGGGAAGCAATTGGGATGTCAAATCCAATTTGAAGATAACTCCGAAAAATCTACAAGAAACATCTAGAATCTCATCCAGGCAGAAGATCTAGAAGTCAAGAAAATGGAGTTAACTCTGGAAAGAAAATGCCATGTCAGCAAATCATAAAGACAAATGGCGATAAAGGCAGGATAAAGTAACTGCGCCATTTTTTAATTTCAAGCGTCTATTGGCTATTACATGCACGCATAGATACCCAACAAAATTCAAAATAAACTGATACACTTCTCCGGTTTAAATGCCATCTACCTCTCTCCTCAAAACCACCTGCCAGGTCACCAATCCGGTTAAGTCTTACGGAATCTGGATTACTAAAATGCCATCGCTTTGCCCATCCTATAAAAACCCCCAAATCTTCCCCTTCTTCCCTACGTGAGCAACTACTCTACTATTACTCTGCAAAAATCTCTTCTCAAAACCTAAATTCCCAAATTCATTCAAATGGCTTCCTCAAACACCCAAGAAATCCTACCATCCAAAATTTTCTTTCAGGTATCTGACTTAAAAGATGAGGATTTTGAGCATTTGGAGTTGAAATCAAAGTCAGTGACACCCACTAATCATCTGGGTGATGCTTATTTGTTCAGAACCATCCCCTTCTTTCTCCTCATTAACAATCAAAACTTAGAGGAATTTCTGAAAATTAATTCCCCAACCTATCCTACCCTCATCAAGGAATTCTATGAAAATCTAAGCGCCCATACCTACTATGATGCGTTGAAGACTACAGTCAAAGGGAAGAGATACAGATTACACCAGAGACCTTTGAAAAACTGTTCAAGATGAAGAACTCGGGAGTCTTATTAAGAAAAGATGGAGATGAGAATGGAGTTGCCTACACTCTGAAGCTCTGGCTTCATGAGAATTACTTTGGGAACAAATTCTCCGCCTACTTCCCAAGAACACTGAGATTTCTACAACACGCACTGGCAAACCTGATCATAATCCAAAAAGGATCCCTCACTACTATATCTTCCTTCCAACATTACGTTTTGCAGTACTGGGTTGGAAGCACTAAAATAAATTGGCCAGTATTGCTTATCCACTTCTTAAAAACTCATGTACATTCCTATGGAGCTTTAATTACCAAAATTTTGGAAGCAGCCGGAGTTGATTTTACTAGATTTGAAGGAGAGACTAGAAAGCCCATCTTGAAGAAGAACTTCCTCAACCTCCGCTATGATGAGGAATGAGATGAAGTCAAAGTAAATCAGAAAAGGGATAAAAAGAGAACCAAAGCCCGAAAGAATGCTTATCTGGAGGAAAATGCTTTGGCTCACAAAAAGGCTAGAACTATTAAAGTTAAGGCTAAGGAGAAGCCGAAAGAAGTCTTGGAATAAGAGGCTGAGAATGAGGATGCACTGACCATCAGCCAAATCATCAAAGCTAGCCCTCGAAAGCCAAAGGGCAAGGAAAAGTTCATAAAGAAGGCGGCTAAGAAGGGAATAGCAGCAGATTTGCCCCCATTTGCTCCTACAGCTATTGAAATTGGAAGATAGAGCGCAAAAAGAACTCTTGCTAAAATGCAAGCTGATAATGAGGATGAAGAGATGGAGGATGAGGCCCCTCTACAAAACAAATTTGTTAGGAAGGGGTTGACCTATGATGAAGCTGTGGCTGCTCAGGTTAAGATAGCTAAGGAAAGAAGGAAGATGGCAGGAATTATTCTAAATATAGAGGCAAAATAGAAGAGGGAGAAGATTGCCCTAGAAAAGGCAAAACTGACCAAAGGGAAGAATGTCCCGGGAGTAACAGAAATCATAAGGGAAGATGATGAGCAATATAAAACTATGAAAGTTGCCATCAAGGACAATGCTAAAACCAACTGAGAAACGACAGAAGGTCTAGGTGCTACTTCCAGAGTACTTCCAACCCTGGTACCTCTCATTGTAGTCAATCTGGAAGAAATGGACACTCTGTCCAAAATTCCTGAAATAGACTCCTATATTTTTTCATCCCATAAGGAAGAACTTCCAGAAAACCTGCTCGGATCCAGTACTCAAATCATTGACCTTGAAAGTCTTGCAAAGGCACTGGAGAAGGGTGTTGAGGAAAATGCCAACACTCTTGGGAGAGAACCAGTGGAAGAAAGTCCTGGAAAGGCACTAAAAGTGGAAGTTGAGGAAAATTCCAACTTGCTTGAGGAGACAATGTTAAATCCTGAAAAGGCATTTGAAGGGATGGCAAAGGATAGTTCTAGCCATCCAAAGGAATAGTTGGAAGAGTAGAGGGAAGCAGTGGAAGCTCAGATCAATTCGAATCAGATCCTACAAAACCATGAGGTAACTTTTACTCTTCTTCAATTTGATTCTGATCCAAAAGATGCTCAAGAAACAGAGCACAACTTAGTTGTAAACTCTGAAGTAGCTTAGAAAGCAGTGTCAAACCCAGATGAAATAACTCCAAATGAGGTAACGGGTATGAGATCCGAGGAAAATGCTTCTAAAGTAGATTCCCATGATGAGGCTCTTCCGGAGGAAATGGAAGGCGAAAAGAAAGAAGGTGATGAGGGAGAGAGAGAAGAGCAGACTAAGGACAGAGATGGAGATGGTAAAAATAACAAAGAAGGGAGTGAAGAAGAGGAGGATGAAGATGAGGAGGAGGAGGAAACCTCATCCGGATCTACTGAGGAGGAATCCAAATCCCCTCCATACAAACTTGCTCCTATAAATAGACTAGTTCCTTCTCTTATTTGCAAAGTCACCACTGCCATAAGGCTACTCAAAGAAGCTCACTTTGAGCAGTATGAAGAGAGCCACATTAAGAAGAGTCTTGCACTAATCTGTACTCTTCAGGGGATTGAGAAGGAAATGATGGTAAGGGGATCTGATAAGGGAGTGAAATAGGGGTTGCACGACATCAAGGAGAGCTTGAAGTGCCTCCCACTAATTGAAAAGCAAGTAATGGAGTTCCCCACTCCGGGTGCTTTAGTTGAAGCTTCACTATCAAAAATCCTACCCTTGATGAATGAGCTAAAAGACAGTGTGGCAGAAGTAAGGCAGAATACTGATCAGGCAAACGCACTAGCCTCAAACAACTGTGGGTCCATCATGGACAGGATAACTTCTTCCTCCACTGATTTATCAACTGAGCTTAAAGAATATATTGACTCCAAGTTTGAAAACTTGACAAAATTCATCCAAGAAAAAGACACTAGCTCAAGACTCTCTCAGTTGGATGAACAACAGAAATAGCTTCTGGACACACTTGTCAAATTCATTAATGATGAGCTCCCAAAGAGATTCCTAAAACAAATAAGAGATATCTCCGAGCAAATGGCTGGTCAATTAAACAGCCAGGATAATGAATTTGAAAAATTGAAGGAAGAGTTGAGCAAGGACTAGAAGATGGTCAATACAAGTATCCATAATGTCAAAAAGGGCCTTAGTGAAGAAATCACCATACTTCAAATAGGAGTAAACAAGCTATCTATCTCCGAACCTTCTTCTCCTCCAGCTATCCCTGAGAGCCAAATCACTCTGATCCTTCACAACTTGGTCCAGGCTATTGGAGACTCTAGATTCTTCAGCCAGGTTGGTGTGACTACACTAATAAAAGCTTTGTTTCCATACTTTTACAAGAAGGACCAGGACCATATTTTGACAATTCTTCCTTAAGTCTCCCACTCATATGATCAGCTAAGGAAAGCTCTTCGCCCATACTAATTAACTCCTCCGATTGTGGATTAGATCATTAAAGAGCGTGCAAAGGGCAACAAGCACTACTCTATCTACTCTTCATCCTGGCAGCAATCATGGGATAAGAGGACCTATATGGAAATCAACCCCCATAATGGAAGCAAAAAGGGGTAGAGCAGTCAGAGTCAACCACCAGAAGGAAAAGGGAAGACTATAACTGTGGTAACAGATTCTGGAGAAATAGTTAAGCTAGCTAAATGACATCTTATTGTAATATTTTTTTAATAGCTAGATTCACTTATATGTATTTCTGTATCTTGTAAACCTGAACTTCATTATATTAACAATTGTTAACAGGAGAAGTATATATAAAGTGAATATCTTAACTATCAAAAGAACTGCTTCTAGAGTACAATCTGTAATTGTACTAAAACACACTTAGAAGCTAGAATTATAAAAGTATGGGGGAGTGAAGGGAGTTAGGATGCTAGAATTATGGGGAAGCATTGTAAATGACTAAGTATCAAGAATTATACTTAGATCATAAAACCGCTTATCCTTATGCTTAGTTGACTTAGGTTTTTATTTCCATCAAATGGGGGAGATTGTTGGAAACAATGATCTGAAACTCTAAATTAACCGGATCAGGTTTGAAGTAAACAAAACCTAAGTGTTTTATTATCTGGATCAATATAAACAAAAGTACAACTTGCATCCGGATGAGGAAGTCAACTTCATCAAGTCCAAAGTCAAGCACTCAAGACAGAACAAGCACCTAAGCATAAAGGAATCATCCTGTTATAGTCTGGAAAGGAAATAGACTAATAACCCTCAAGGCAAGCATCTAAGGGAATTGATTAAAGCTACATCGGAAGAAGACAGTTCGAGATATTATAAGTCTGAAGACATCCGGAAGACTCATACAACAGACAATGGGAAAAGTAAAAAATATAACTTTCCCTCCATTCCTTTGGTCATCGCTTTTCCAGATACACCTACCCCAAGTGAAGACAAAAGTGACAGCTTGCATTTTCAGAGAAAGGACAAAACCTGACACTGGAAAAGCTGTAAAAGGTAACAAAATTTTACACCACGACCAATACGAAGGTGCGTCGAGCCCACCTCCAAAAAGCACCGGTCGAAACGTTTGTGATCACTGAAATCCAAGGAAAACGATCACTGACACCTTTTAGCATCAATCCCAAGAATTCAAACGGGTCAAAACCTATGTCAAACGGATTGATCAACGGCTCCGGAAGTGCCACCTACAACATGATCAACGGTGAAGATATAGCAACAGCTCACCAACTATAGTGGCTACATTTATGATTGAAGCCTATAAAAGGGAGCTCTCCACCATTGAAGAAGGTTGGTTGATTGAATCACACAAGCAAGTAACAAAGCTCAAGCATTCAAATCAATTCACAAAATCACTCCCAGAACCAAACGATATTCAAATCTATTTTGTAAGGATTCCTAAGTAAGCTATAAACTTAAGGAACTCCATAAACACAAATCTTTGTGAAAACAAAGTGAGAAGTTAGGACTCAGCTAGTGGTGGAATCTGCTAGTGGTATATCCTTGAAGAACTCACTTGGAATCGGGCAAGATTCAAGTGGTATATTCTTCTAAAGATTGAAGGACTCAGCTTGGAGTGAACTCTCCAAGTGGTATATCCTACTTCCAGACGTGGGACCGATCCGGAGACAAGCTCAGAGGACTCAGGTAGGAGTGGACTCTCTTGTGGTATATCCTACTTCCGGGAGAAGAACAAATCTCCGGAGACAAGTTGTGAGGCTTAATTCCTGCCAGTTGAAAAGGAATTCACTAGTGGAACTCTCAAGGCAAGGAAGCTTTGCGGACTGGAGTAGGCGGGGCCAAACCAGTATAATATCTTTGTGTTTGATTTCCTTTTCCTTTGCTCTTATATTTAGTGCTTTTAATATAACTGCATCATTCGGAACCACATCCATACGGATCATCAAACACACTACACAGACTTTTTCAAAGTCTACTAATTCCGCGAAAAGAGGTAATTCACCCCCCTCTGACCTTAATCTAAACTAAAAGGGACCAACATGTGTGTGTGTGTTTGTGTGTGTTTCCATATAAATATTACTATATACATATTCCAGAATCTCTAGCAGAATTAATCTGATTATTTATACATTATTTAGTATATCCCTAGTGAAATTAATCTTATTGTTGTGAATCCTTTAAAGAAGTTAATTTCACAGTCTAGTAATTAAAACTGAACTTCTAATCTTTATAGGTCTTAGGTTCGAATCACATCCAAAGTTGATAATAATTTTTCTTTCCAACAATTACAATTTTAAACAGGGATTAAATATACTTTCTGTAAAAAAAATATGTTTGTGGTAGTTTTAATTTCAGTTCGGTTCATATTTAATGTGGATAAATATATAAGAATGTAAGCGGAGCAATATTATTAAATAAAACGTTTTAAAAATATCCTAATAAAACTGAATGATTAATGAACTTAAATTTCTTTCTGTTTTATCATACACATTTATAAAACTTTGTTCAAAATAAAATATACTTGTACTAGTTGAAATATTTGAGGAATTTCAGCCATATAATTTGCATAAGGGTATATTATAAGTTCATATCTGTATATGCGTACATGCGTAATTATGGTGTGTATTAGCTAGCTACAACAAACACAAACAATTATGAACCGTACACAATTCATTGGATAAAAGTAGAGATTGATGTATTTGATTGACATTAAATGGTATAATGAAATAAATTAAAAAAAACAACGGGTTATGAAATTTTTTGTTTCAGAGAAACAAAATGGTCAAAGTATTTTGCCCTAATGAATCTTAACTTGGTACTTCTAATCCTTTAAATTAGAAAGTGTACCAGTTTATTTTCTGAATACATGTTAGCTTTTAGTTGGAGAAATAAATGTTTCGAACATAACTTCTTTAAAAGGGCAAACCAACTAAAAGCTTGTTGTTGTATTCAAAGGTAAACCAATGCACTATTGCGCAATGCAAGGGATTAAAATATACAAGTGAAATTTCCAATGTTATCAATACCGTACCGTATCGGTTGGTTCGACCAGTTTTATTGTGAACATATCACGGCTAAGGTACGATATGTATAGAAACAGGTTTTAATAGAAAATTGGCGAAAACCGGGTTGAACCGGTAAACCGGTGTACTAGTTCAAACCGGTTTTCTCAAAATACTTTTGGCTACAAATACAAGTGTTGCTAAAGATACAGAAAAGCGTTGCTAAAGATAAAAACGCGTTGCTAAGACATAGAAAAGCGTTGCTAAAGACTTAAAAGCGTTGCTAAAGTCCCAGAAAGGCGTTGCAATAGCTACTGAAAACCCTAAATAATATATATTTCTTTCAGAAATTCTATGGCAACATGCAGAAGCGTTGCAATAACCACTGAAAACTATAAATAATATATATTCTTTAAAAATAAAAAACTGGTAAAAACACTAAAAATACTGATTATACCACATACCACTAACCCCGTCGATATATGGCCCGATACGATACTGATAACATCGAAAAATTCAAAGCAGCGGTTGGCAAATAGTGTCGATTTCAAAGAGGAAAACATGAATTATACCTTAATGATTGTCTAGTCATCATGTCTCAAATGAGATATAGTTTGCTCATTTTATTCAAATATTTAATTCAAGCAAAAAAAATTAAAATAAATTTGTATCTACTTGTTGTATGTGATTTTGATGTAAAATTTGTAAGTTGTTTCGACAATTTTGGGCAAGAAAAGAAAGTTGGGGATTGTATAAGCAATTTTGAACAAGAATTATAGATTTTTGTTATATTTATACGTAGTAAACATTTTCACTTACCAATAATAAATTTATTACATCATTACAATGATTAACTTGTATTATACTACTTTATTATCAATTTTTTTTTCTTAATTACTAGTAGACCTAAACATGGACTCGATCGGATTTGGACATTGTTTAGTCAGTTTTAGCTAAATGGGATTGTTTTTTATACGGGACATGAGATAGAGCAGAGCAAAATATCGTAACTAATAATTTGTGAACAAAAATAACACAGAATTGATGTGGAACATTTATATGGGTTCATTTGGCTCCTTCGGTCAAAGACGCTTTATTTATTAGGTCTCGTATATTAATTCGGTAGCAAGGTGATATGTATTAACTAAAATAGACGTTACAACGAGTATAAAAATAAATAAAGCAATAGAGAGACACAAAGATTTACGTGGAAAACCCTTTAAAAGAGAAAAACCACGGGCACCAAAAATAACTTCACTAATAAATAATGGGAATACAACTATAAAGCCTCTCTCAAGTATACCCAAACTCGATGTATAAACTAATTTTTAGGAGATAGTTGGAACCCCAATTTTACTCGTAGTGTAAAATTACTCAACTCCCCCTCTCACACTCTCTTATTGGAATAATGCTCTACAAGAGGAAAAACTCTCAAATTATTTCTCTACTTGTGGATTTCACTTTCTGCTTGAATGATTTTGGATTGTAGGGAGTATGCCTTTTATAGGCAAGTTTGCTTCACCTATCAATTATAGAATTGGTGTAAATACTTTGATTGGGTTGGCAAATATTGCAACTCCGTGTTGACTTATTTGGACATGTAATTATTAGTCCAACAATTGATGTTTGGACCCATCAATTCTCCCCCTTCAGACTTAAGAGGTATCAAGTTAGCTCCTAGTTGGAGCTAATGCCGATCAACTCATTGCACAACTCAAACTTCTCTCAAGGAATTACTTTGGTCAGCATATCTGAAGGGTTCTCTTTTGTTGAAATTTTCTCTAGATGAAAAACTCCTTGTTCTAGTTGTTCTCATATCCAATGATATCGAATGTCAATGTGCTTAGTTAGAGAATGATACATAGTGTTCTTGCTCAAGTCTATGTTCTTGCTCAAGTCTATAGCACTTTGACTGTCGCAATACAATATGCAGTCAGCTTGTTTTTGACCCAACTCTTTAAAAAATTTCTTTAACCAAATCATCTCTTTTCCTGCTTCAGTAGTTGAAATGTACTCTGCTTCGGTCATAGAAAGTGCAACACATTTCTGTAATTTAGATTGCCAAGAAATTACTCCCCCGAAAAATGTAAATATGTATCCTGAAGTTGACTTTCTATGATCGAGATCTCATGCCATGTCAACATCAATGAAGCCTTCTAGGATTGGTTTAGATCCACCATAACATAAGCACTTCTTTGAACTTACCTTCAAATATTTGAGAATACATTTTACTACTTCCTAGTGTTTGTCTTCCTAGATTATCTAAGAATCTGCTTACAACTCCAATAGCATATGCAATGTCTGACCTTGTGCAAACCATCCCGTACATCAAACTTCCCACTGTGGAGGAATATGGAATCCTTCTCTTGTCTTCCTTCTCTTCTTTGGTTGTAGGACAAGATTCCTTACTCAGCTTTAGATGTCCGACAAGAGGAACGCTAACTAGTTTAGTATTCAACATGTTGAAACGTTGTAGCATACGTTCAACATATTTTTCTTGTGATAGCCACAACCTGTTGTTGCTTCGATCACGAACAATCCTCATGCCCAAAATCTATTGTGTTGGACCCAAGTCCTTCATGTCAAAGGACTATGCTAATTTTTCTTTCAATTTACGAATTAAAGAAACATCTTGTCCCACGATCAACATATCATCAACATATAACAATAGTATGATGAAGTTGTTATCAGAGAATCTTTTGAAGTAGACACATGGATCTGCCTGAGTCTTCTTGTAGCCATGACTACTCATGAAAGAGTCAAACTTCAGATGCCATTGCTTGGGTGCTTGTTTCAACCCATACAGACTCTTTTATAGCTTACAAACTATGTGCTCTTTTCCTTTCACTTCAAAGCCTTTTGGTTGCACCATGTAGATTTCTTCCTCTAGGTAGCCATAAAGGAAGGTAGTTTTCACATCTAACTGCTCAAGATCAAGATTCAAACTTGCTACCAAGCTTAGAACTGCTCGAATAGAAGTCATTTTAACCACATGAGAAAAGATCTTATCAAAATCAATTCCCTTCTGTTTTTGGAAACCTTTCACCACTAGACGAGTTTTATACTTCAGTAGCTTTCCATCACCATCTCTTTTGAGCTTGAAAAGTCATTTGTTCTTCAAGGTTTTTCTTCCCCTAGGAAGTTCAACTAACTCATATGTGTTGTTTTTCTACAAGGAGTTCATCTCATCTTGCATCTCCTCCAGCCAAGATTCTTTATCTGTATGAGTTAGAACTTCTTGAAAATTCTCCGCCCCCCCCCCCCCCCCCCCCCTCATTAGTAAGGAGAATATACTCAGAACTAGGATACTTTGATGTTGGTTGGTAATCCCTAGTAGATCTTCTAAGCTGTTGTTCAGCCTTACCTTGTTAGGTGGGTTGCTCCCCCTGCTCATCAACATCTTCTTACTTGTGATCCTCCATTAGCTCTAGAATTTCATCGTTGTTTTGAACTTGTTCCTCATCTCCCCCAATGGTACTGTTTGCCAATGAAGGAACATGGCTGGAAATGATGTCAACCACAAGCCGTGACTTGCCATTTTTCTTAAAGCTTTCTATAGTCTCATTTCTCGAAAGACTACATCTCTGCTTCTAATGGTCTTCTTCTTCTCTGGGTCCCACAATTTATTCCCAAACTCTTCATCTCCATATCCAAGGAAGATACATGGAGTTGATTTGTCATCAAGCTATGATCGTTGCTCTTTAGGCACATACACAAATGCCTTATAACCGAACACCTTCAGATGAGAGTACTAAACATCTTTTCCTATCCATACTCTTTTTGGAATATCAAAATCTAAAGTAGTAGATGGTGACCTATTAATGAGATAGTAGGTTGTGTGTGCTGCTTCTCCCCAAAATGACTTTGGCAAGTTAGCCATTTTGAGCTTACATCTAACCTTCTCAACGATAGTGTGATTCATCCTTTCTGCTACACCATTGTGTTGTGGGGTTTTAGGTACAGTCTTTTCATGTCGAATTCCATGTTTAGAATAGTAGTTCTCAAACTCGTGTGATGTGTATTCACCTCTATTATAGGATTAGAGACATTTTAATTTCTTGTTTTTCTCTCTTTCCACCATAACATGAAATTTTTGGAATGATTGTAATACCTAATCTTTTGTTCTTAGTCAGTACATCCATAGCTTCTGTGATGCATCGTCAATGAAAGTAACAAAATACTCCCAAGGTCTCATATTCAAAGGGGCCACAAACATCTGAGTGCACCAAGTCGAAAACACTTGACTTTATGCTTGATGACTTACTGAATGACACTCTATATTGCTTGCCGAATAGGTAATAGTCATATGGAGATAGTGGTGTACCATTAGCTGAAGGTACAAACGCCTTCTTGGTTAGAATCTACAACCCTTTCTCACTGATGTGAGCCAATTTTCTATGCCACAAGTCTGGTGAAGACTCTTCTTCAACAGCATGCAATCAATCTTTACAAAAGACTGCATTTGTTTTGTATAGTGTACAACACATGGCACCTTTCGCAATCACCAAGGAATTCCTAGTAAGGTTCCATTTCCTACTCCCGAAGAAATTCTCCAAGCCTTCACGATCTAGGGCACCACAAGATATTAAGTTGAGTCTCAAATCAGGAACATGTCTAACTTCTTTGAGGATGAGTGTGTAGCCAGTGTTCGTCTTGATACAAATGCAACCAATTCCAATGATTTTGGAATGGCCAGTATTGCCCATCTTCACCACACCAAAATTTTCTTCTTTGTATGTGGTAAAGTACTCCTTGTTGGGAGTGGGGTGATAAGATGTTGCAGTGTCGATCACCTATTTCATATCATCTTGGCTTAAGACTTGTAGATATTGTTCTTCATGGCTAAAAAAAAAAGAATAACAATCTCCTCAGTTGTTGCAGTGGTGTTCTTGTCTTCCTCTTGGTCATTTCCATCCTTCTGCTCTCTCTCCAGCTTTCGACAATTCCTCTTCAGATGACCTTCTAGTCCACAGTGGTAGCATTTAACTCTACCCCTTGACTTAGATCTGCCTCTGAACTTGTCACCTCCTTAGGATTTGTCAGGATTGTTGGGATCTCGATTTTTGCTTCGACCTCTGTATTATATGACAAGAGCTTGACTTCTTTCAGTAATAAAACTTTCCTCTCAATTTCCTTGTTGAGCAGAGTGCTAACAACGTGGTTCCAGGAAAGTTTTCCATTAGGAGCGGAATTGGTCACAGATACCACCAAGGTTTCCCTACTCTCTAGTAAAGAATTGAGCAACAATAAGGATTGTACCTAATCTTCAAGTGTGATTTTCATAGAAGATAACTGATTAATAACACTATGAAATTCATTTAGAAATTCGGCAATAGGAGTTCCCTTCTTATATTTCATGTTGACAAGTTTCCTTATTAGAGACGACTTGTTTCCAGTAGTTTTCCGATCATAAAGATCTTGCAACTTCTTCCATAATTCATGGGCAGAAGTTTCCTTCGATACATGGCCTAACATGTTGAAATCTAGCCACTGGTGAATGGTACCAATGACCTTTCTATTCAACTTGCTCCAATCTAGATCTTTCATGTCTTTCAGCTTTGCGGTATCTCCTTCGATCATGGGCTTCCAAATTGACCAGTTCAAACCGTTCAATTTGATCATGGATGTGGAAGTACCTTCCATTTTAATTAACACAACCACTTTTATGGAACCAACAATTTTGATACCACTTGTTAGGTCTCGTATATCAATTTGGTAGTAAGGTGATATATATTAACTAAAATAGACGTTGCAACAACGAGTATAAAAATAAATAAAGCAATAGAGAGACACAAATATTTACGTGGAAAACCCTTTAAAAGGGAAAACCATGGGGCACCAAAAATAACTCCACTAATAAATAATAGGAATGCAACAATAAAGCCTCTCTCGAGTATATCCAAACTTGAGGTATAAACTAATTTTTAGGAGACGGTTGGAACCCCAATTTTACCCAATTCCCCCTCTCACACTCTCTTGTAGGAATAATTCTCTACGAGAGGAAAAACTCTCAAATTATTTCCCTACTTAAGGATTTCACTTTGTGCTTGAATGATTTTGAATTGCAGGCAGTATGGCTTTTAGATGCAAGTTTGCTTTACCTACCAATTAAAAAATTGGTGTAAACACTTTGATTGGTTTGGCAAATATTGCACCTCGTTGTTGCACTAGTTGACTTGTTTGGACATGCAATTATTAGTCCAACAATTGATGTCTATACCCATCATTATCGTGGATAAAGAACATAAATTACACACATATTGTTATTGAAACCGATAATAAGTTATTGTTTGGTCCCTTATTTAATCTTGAAATCGGGTCTTCACATGTTTTTCTATTGTCTATGATTGCAAAACTCTTTCCCGTCTTTTTATTTATTGTCTGTATACTTGGGCTAAACATGAATTGAACTATATGTTACTCATACTTTAGCTAAAGTCATTTATTTAGATGAGGTATCAAGGATTTGGACTAAGACACAAATAAGATTATTTCAATAAATATATTTATAAATATTAAAAAAAAGGAATATTAACTGATTTTCCTATCGATTGTGTTGCTTATATCCTTTGATATTAACGAAATCCTTTTTTTTTAAAAGAAAAATATATACCACAAGACAACTCAACATTTTCAGTACCTTAATTAAATTATTTCACTTTCATTCAAACAATGCAATCCCACCAAAAATGGATTCATTAAAGAGCTAGAAAAGAAGAGGAAAGTAAGGATTTAATATTTTGACCAATAATTGAAAAGCAAAATGATTAATTCTAAATATTAGAGTAGAGCATTTATTCATGTAAATGAAACAAAATTGCAGGCAAGTCTTCAGAGCCGATTACAACTCCCCAAAAAACAGTGAATGATTAAAAAAAAAGAGAAAAAATGAGATAATAAAAAAATACTCATTTCCAACTTCCTATAACTGATATGAGACTTTGCCATTATAAAATTTAAATATAACAATCTAACAGCCTTTGCCATTATAAAAGACTTCGACCTACCTTTTTTTAATAGTTTATTATATTAATTTAATAGTATCGTTTTGTATGCCACGCTTTGCATGATCATATATTGCACTAATACCTTCCTTTTTTTTTATAACTATACATTCCTTTTAATTAGTATCTCATTTCCATCTTATTTGCCTTTAGGAAGTGGTGAATTATTAAAAAAAAGAAAGGAAGTCGTGATCGTAGAGATGTGTAGGGTTGTGATCGAGTTGAGCGGTTTGCGAGCAGTTCGAGATCGGATTGATCAAAGTTCAGTTAAAGCTCGGGTTGATAAGGTTTGATTCGCGTTCGAGATTGGCTCGAAATATAACGAGTCAAGCCGAGCTTTTTAAGGTTCAGTTTGAAAGCTCGTGAGCAGGTTCGTATAAGTTTTTAATTACTTTATAATATTATTAAATTCCTATATATATTTATAAATATGGTAGGTTAGTTTTAATTTTAAATATTCTAATTAAGAAAAATGTGTGTATCATATTCTTAGTTAGTTCTAAATAACTTAAACAAGTTGTTTTGCTATTCTAATTCTATCACTTCTCAAAAAACCTTAATCTAATCATCTAATATAAAAAAGGTATGTCTCTTTGAATATCAGGCCATGTTCTCTTGGACTACAAATCAGACCACTTCAGTTCAGTTCAGACCACTTCAATTCAGTTCAGTTCAGTCCACTGTAGTTCACTTCAGCCAACTTCACTTCAGTTTAGTTTAGTTTAGTTCAGCTCTCAATAGTTGAAAAGAATACGGTCTTAGTGGAGCAAAAAGTGTGTATTTAGAAAATAATAAGCAAGTGATTGATTGGATAAATAAGGCTAGTTTAGGCTCGTAAGCTCGCAAACTCGAGCCAAGTTTGTCCATGAGTTCGAGCTGAGCTAAAATATTTAAGCCTCGACGAGTTACAAGCCGAGCCGATCTCAATCATTTTATTTTCAAGCCAGGCCGAATTTAAATAGGTTCGATCTTGGTTCGGCTCATTTGCATCCCTAAAGATATGAACCAAAAATGAGATTTTTTTCCATTAAGTTACTTATCAATATAACCACATTCGCTTCATTTTGATACTAATGGCTAACGGTTTCCTCAAATTTAAATTGTACTTATGAGAACTCTCAATTTAATAAAAGTGCATTCGCGGCTCAACTTAGTAATAGTGCACTTTAGAGCCACCTCATGCTAACATGCGTCTCTATGGAGCAAACTGTGCATTACACTTGTTGACTTGGACAACATCAATTTACAATTAACAACAATATTTTACATTTTAAAAGTGTTATTGTTTTATAATATGGAGATTTTGAAGGAATCAATGTTTGATCCTTGTATTAACTCATCATAAGTTGACACCCAATAAGGGGGTTAGTTGGAACTTTTGAGAGTTCAGGATGACATCTCTAAAGTTGTACATTTCAGTTAATCTCAACCATTCATTTATTTTAATGGTCAAAACTTTATTACATTGTGGATCATAAAACCTGAATCTGGACTATTAAAACTCAATGAATAGTTGAGATTGATTGAAATTTTCAAACCCCAAACTTTAGAAAATCCAAATCCGAACTGATATGGTAACTAATATTTGGTCCTCATACTTGCTCAAAATTTACAATTTCGAATTTGAATTTTACTTTCAATGCATTTAGTCCATGTGCTTTAGCACAACTAATCATGTACATAACGTGATCCAATGTAGCAGAAATTTTAATTTTTTAGTTGAAACTCTTTGACTATGGAAAATTTTAGCTAGGTTGGAGTCACTTAGGAAATAGAGTATCATTATTCTTTGTATCTAATATGAATACAACTAAGCAAATTTATTTTCAAAAAATTAATCATATACACCATTTGGGACATGTGAGCACGGATTTTTTTATCCAAGGTATGATGAATCAATATTTATATTGTTACCCTGGCATAATACATTTTCAGGTTAAAGAAAAATTGAGGTATAGAGTGAAGCCTTGCCAACTAAGCGAATGGGGTTTCTGGGTCCATTATAGACGTCTCCGGGTAGTTTTCTCTTTAATTATGTTTCATGACTGCCGCTACCAAGCGCTTATGTGTCACTTTTAAATTATATTATTCCATTTCTTTAGATTTTATTTTTGAAAATATTGTGAGATAAAAATCAGGTATGATTAATATCAAAGGTCTTTTAAAGAGTGCTTTTTTCAAGGATTGAATTTTTGGCCTTTGAAGTTTAATTAGTCATTTTTTACTACTAGAACCAACACCTGTCAATTAGGTGTAGTTCAATTAATACACTACTCAATATTAATAATGGGAGGTCATAAACTCAATAGCTAGCCTCTACAAAAACTCTTAAAAAACACCAACACCCTTTGATTCTATTTCTTTGGATATTTCATACATATTTTATCCTTAATATTCTACTTTTCGGTTTGGGCTCACAAGCCAGCCCAGACCCATTTCTTTTTAACCCAATCATGTGGCCCATTTCATAACCCAATTCTCATAGTTTATAAGGGCTTATTTTCAGCCATTTTGAGGGGGAGATATTTTAGAGAGACAAACTTATTTGGGGAGAGAGATAGGATTTATATGGTTTTTTTGATAGTATCTTGTATTTTTCATCATCTTCTACTTGTTTTCTGCCAAAACTCGAATAATTAAAGTTGTTAGTCTCTTCAATACCTTCGATTTGATACTAATTTTGTCAAATTCCGAGCTGGTTTGGGAGAAATCACTTTGTTCTTCATTTTTTATGCTTTTTATGAGTTTTTTTAATCTTGTTCTTGACTTTTAAGGACTTCCTAGGAGATTTCTACTTAAATCTCATTTACTAATCTTTCTTCTCACATTCTAATGGTGAGTTCTAACTAAAGATTAAGTGATTTAGTTGAATATTGAGAAAAACACATTTTCTTCTCTTTTTATTCAAGTTTCCTTGTGGTTTGGGTTATGAGTGGACTTTGATCCAAAATGCCTTTCATGTTGCTTCATTTTGTGTTTTTAAATTTTTTTTGGCTACTGACTCTGAGTTTTAAGTCATTAAACTTCATTTATACTTTTTTTCCTTACACTATACCCAATCTATGCTTTTTTACATTCGTATCTTTTTTGAGTTGTTTTATATTTCAAGTTTACTTCTATAGCACATAATAATCATTTTTGTTGCCTCTTGGTTTTGGTTCGATTTGGAGTTGACTTGAGTTTAAAGTTGGTGTTTCGTGCTCAAATACTTTGTTCTCTTTAGCCCCGGATTTACCCTCCAAAGGTAATTTTCTGAAGCCCAAAATTATGCTTCAATCTTTGTTGTATTGTTGTAATTTATTTGGTGTTTTTCGTTTCGCATTTTCTTTGTATTTCAAGCATTGTTGCGATTTCTGTCACAGATCTCGCTGTTTTGAAATCTGTTATTGATTTTGTAATTCCTTTTGGTTTCTAGACTTCTTGGGCTTTCCAAAACATTAAAAATCATCTACATCGGTTTAGTATACAGTAAGTTATTATTTTTCAAACTTTCATGTAGAAAATTGTTCGCAGAATACGTTTTAATTTCAGGTATTGACTCGAGGTTTTCCAGTAGTTCTAGTAATTTTTCCAAAAAACTAGACATTCTAAGGTTTCTGAAACATTAAAGATTTTTTAAAATGACTTCTGGATTAAGATTTTTCAAAATTTCTGGTTTTGAGGGCACCGTTGCTTATTTTGTGCTCGTTTTCTTCATTCTTGTTCTCGTTTCTCATGTTCTTATGCTTTAACATGTTTAGAACCTAGATTAATATGATTTGCATGTTTTAGGACCCTGTAAACAATCGGAAATACGCTTTCCATGACCTTTGATTTTAGATTTCAAATTTTACGTATTCTGAAGATTTGTATGATTGAAAAAATAGTCCTTTGAAATTAATATTTGTTTCTCTATGATACATATGAAAATCAAGCTGTCATTTTAGTAGCAGAAGCTTTAATATTATCGAGGAAAAATAAACATTTTTTACATTTTTTAAGCGAAATGGACGAAGAAGAAGATGATGCAGATCTGCTCAACATTTGGCATTAGCATTATTGGCATGAGTGGTGTTGGTAAGTTTTCATCTATTGGATTCTTCGTAACAGACGGTGTAAACTCGTGGTATGGCGGTGGAAAGATTGGGGATAAATGCACTGTTTTGGCGAGACCACCGCCATAAACGAGGCACTGAAGGTTGGGAAGATGAGCATGATTTTCCGTCTAAATATCAAGACAGACAATGACTGCTACTCCATCATCAAAGAAATCAAAGTCCTAAAGAAAAACTACATGAAGGAAAGAGGAGGTTGCATGATAGAGCGGACCAACGGGGATGATATGAAGGCTGCATGATAGAGCATACCAACAGGGATGATATGAAGGCTGCATGATAGAGCGGACCAACGGGGATGATATGAAGGCTGCATGATAGAGCGGACTGTAAACAATTTTATAATCCCATAATGATTTCGATTATGAAATCTATACCAACTGTAAGCCATACAAATTTAATCAGGATAAAATCCCAAGACCAACTTGTCTAGAATTGATTGATAAACTATAAACAAGTATATTAGCGGAAGGGTACCTTAATACGTTTTGAATCATAACGAAGAGACTGAACCGTTCTTTCTCTTCTACTTTTCACAATTGATCACTTGATGATGAGAGAAACAAAGGATTTGATTTAATAAAATTGGAACAAAGCAATTCAACTGAGGAATAAAACATATGTACATTCATATTTCTTTAATGTAATTGAATAGCATATATATAGACAAAAACAATGGAATAAGTTACTCTGATCATTATAGCAACGTCTCCCTAATTCATTTGTAGAGTAAATATGTAATATTGTAATTTATGTTCTACCAAAAAAAATATTGTAATTTATGTATAAGGGTGTTACTCTTTAATATAGTTTTTATATATTGTGATTTAAATGTTATTTATGTTTTACTCAAGATTTAGTCAGAATATAGTCCGTATCTGATTTCTAACAATGCTAACTTTGAAGAGTGGTCGTATCCTGCGAATGACATCATAGTGTGGAAAGAAGCGCCAACCTAGAAAATCGGAGAAGCAGCGATATCCGACTTATGCATCAGGTACACCCTAATGAGGAAAGGGTGGTGATTTTAGTTTTTTGCTTTGTGAGTAATTTGCCATTGAAGCTGGTTAAGACTTTAAAACTTTTGGTTTTGTTGGGAAGGGAAAATTAGTTGGATTTAGTATAGTAAATTGGATGAATACACAGGTTTAGGGTTTTTGAGAGCTTATACAATGAGTAAGGAAAAGGCACCAACAGCTTTTGGTATATGTTATTTTGGCCATAGCTTTATCTTCTTTTGGTGTCTTTATTTATTCAGTTTACAGTTGTTTTGGTAACACAAGTTCTTCATTTCTATATCTATAAGCTTATATTAGTTCTACATAAGTTTAATATTTTTGTTTTTAAAAATGTTGAAGACTTAGGGCTATTTTGTAGAGCTCGAAATTGGTCAAATCGAGCTTCAGTTTGGTCAAACTAAACTCGAGATGAGCTATGAGCTCGGTTCAAATTGAGCTTTGTCGAACTTTAGTTGACCCTTGATATGTTCCTTAAATTTTCAACAAGCTTGAGTCACGTTTCAATTTTGATTTGAGTACGAGTTTAAATTTTTATTTACAAACGAACTCAATTATTAACGAATCCATCTTGAATGATCTTTTATCGAGTCAAGCATCGAACAACTCACAAGTAGCTTGGTTTGTTATCAACGCTGGCTATAGTCTCATCTTGACATAAATGTGTCAATTACCGGCAATGACGATACGGTAAACAAACATTGAGCAAAAATAAATATATTAGGAGGTAATTATGTAAGCTAAGCAATTAAATTAATTGTAACCTTTTAAAAAAATATTTTAATAAAATTAATGCTTAATCAAGCCAAAATTCATATATTTATACTTGTTTATCAAACTTTGTTCAAATT
Source organism: Euphorbia pulcherrima (assembly GCA_947683365.1). Lineage (NCBI taxonomy): Eukaryota > Viridiplantae > Streptophyta > Magnoliopsida > Malpighiales > Euphorbiaceae > Euphorbia > Euphorbia pulcherrima. The sequence goes on from CANTUS010000007.1 coordinate 30,937,621, forward strand.
AAAATGTACATGTAATAGTTGAAAAAAGTTATGAAAGTTCAATATAAATTTATTGCAAAGCATATGTAATCATTACACGAAAACTACTCAAATCCACATACGTCACATCAAATATTTTCAAATTTATAAATTTAAACTACTATTGACTCTTAAATCTAAATAAATTAAAATTTAAGTCATGCATAAAATATGTCTTTAAGTTTTGATTATTTTTAAAAAGAGGATTACAAAACTTTTTATTTCAAAATGAGGACCAAGAATAGTCATATTTTGTGCACTTTTTATAAATTTACCATCAAGTCAAATTATTTACAAATACACATTCCTTTCAATTCTATTTACATACCATGTCATCCACTTGTTTCTCCCATTTTTTTTTGATTTTTTTTCTTATTTTTCATTTATCTCTCAAACTATTTATTTTTTCGACATGCCGCTTCAGAGTTTTTTGTTCGTCTTATCTTTATCTTCGAAATAACATCCACTATCACATTTTCAAATTTTTTGAACCAGTAGACATCTGATAGATGTCCAATAGACATGTGATAGAAGTACGGTAGTCATATGGTATATATTAGTTTTTTATGGTTTTTTATGGAATCGTTATGTTAGTTTATGCAAATCTTGAAATCAAACCACCAGCTAAACAATGGTAAATTAGTGGCGAAAATCAAACAAATAACAAGAAGAGAGGAGAATCGAGATACGATTTCCATATCAAGAAAAGAAGGCAAGAATAGATACAAAAGAGATAAAGTAAAGTATACAGATCATAAGAGAAAAAAGGCTAACGAAAAAAATAGATTCCACACATTTACCAAACTTCTATCACATGTCTATTAGACTTCTATAACATGTCAACCAGGCATCTACCACATGTCTATCATTTGAAAAAAATCGAAAAAGCCACAATGGATGCCGTTTCGAAGATAAAAAAGAGACGAATAAAAAATTTTAAAGCGCCATATCGAAAAAATGAACGGTTTGAAAAATAAATTCAAAAGAAAGTAAAAAAACCCATGAATAGTAGCATGTGGAATGGGGGGAACGTGTAGTAATTAATTTGTCTTTTGGTCCAAATTATTTTATGAAGAGATGTACTCTTTGTAAGAGCCCCAAAACTTTAGTCCACAACTTTTTTACACAAAACAAGGGGAAAGCACAGCGTTTGTACATTCCTTTCACATTCAACAACTTTTTTACATTCTTGTATTTTGCTGGTATAATGATGGTATACATGTGTTTTTTGTTTGATTGAGATTTTGTTTAGCCGCACCTAGTATAATGCTAGTATAATGCCGGTATAAAAGTTTTTTTTGTTCTGCTGGTATAAACCTGGTATAATGCTAGTATAAATGTATTATTTGTTTGATTACTATTTTGTTTAATTACGCATGATATAAACATAGTAAAATGATGATATAAGTGTTGTTTTTGTTTGATTTCTTTCATAAAATGCAAGTTTATGGGTTATTTTCATCAATGTTATCGACACCGTACCGGGCCACATACCGGTGAGGCTAGTGGTACGTGGTATAACCGGTATTATTAGTGGTTTTATCGGTTTTTATTTTTTAAAGAATATATATTATTTATGTTTTCAGTGGTTATTGCAACGTTTTTTAGGTCTTTTGCAACGCTTCTGCATGTTGCCATAGAAGTTTTGGAAAGAAATATATATTATTCAGGGGTTTTAGTGGCAATTGCAACGCCTTTCTGGGTCTTTAGTAACGATTTTGTGTCATTAGCAACGCTTGTTTATGTCTTTAGCAACACTTTTAAGTCTTTAGCAATGCTTTCTATGTCTTTAGCAACGCTTTTAAGTCTAGCAACGCTTTTCTATATCTTTAGCAACACTTTTCTATGTCTTTAGCAACACTTTTATTTGTTGCCAAAAGTATTTTGAGAAAACCGATTTGAACCGGCACGCCGGTTTACCGGTTCAACTCGGTTTTCTCTGGTTTTCTATTAAAACCGGTATCTACACATACCATGCCGTAGTCGTGACCGGTTCACCATAAAATCGCTCGAACCGCCCGTTACGGTACGGTATTGATAACATGGTTTTACATTACACCTAGTATTTTGCTGGTATTAACTGGTTTTTATATGATTTCTTTCATAAAAACATGATTGTGTTTGATTTCAATTTTCAGAACTGGTATAAATCTGGTATGAAGTGGTTTTTATTTGATTTCTTCATAAAATGCAATAGTTTATGGGTTATTTTCATCACACCTAGTATTTTGCTTGTATAAACTGGTTTTTGTATAATTTCTTTCATAAAAACATGCTTATATTTGGTTTCAATTTTCTAAAGCTGATATTTTGCCGGTATGAGGTGGTTTTTGTTTAATTACTTTCATAGAATGCAAGTTTATTATTTTATTTCTTCACACCTAGTTTTTTTCTGGTATAAACTGGTTTTTGTATGATTTCTTTCATAAAATCATGTTTATGTTTGGTTTTAATTTTCTAGAAATGATATTTTGCTAGTATAAATCTAGTATGAAGTGGTTTTCGTTTGATTTCTTCATAAAATGCAAGTTTATGGGTTATTTTCATCACACCTAGTATTTTACTGGTATAAACTAGTTTTTGTATCACTTCTTTCGTAAAAACATGGTTATGTTTGGTTTCAATTTTTCAGAATTGGTATTTTGCTAGTATGAGGTGGTTTTTGTTTGACTTCTTTCATAGAATGCATGTTTATTAGCTTATTTCTTCACACCTAGTATTTTTTTTGGTATAAACTAGTTTTTGTATGATTTATTTCATAAGAACATGCTTCTGTTTGGTTTTAATTTTCCTGGTATTTTGCTGGTATAATATTTTTTTTCTTTGGTTTCTTTCATAAAATAGATGTATATAACACCTGGTATAATGGTGGTATAATGTTGGTAAAATTGATATATCATTTGTTACAAAACTTCGAAAATAAAAACTCGGAAAAAGTATATCATCATGATCTACTTTCGAAGATAAAAACGAGACAAATAAAAAAATCTAGAGCGACATATCGAAAAAATCAATGATTTGCGAGATAAATGCAAAACAAAGTAAAAAAATGTAAAAAAGGAAGGTTTTGGTTCTTGCAGATCCTGCCCAAGAATGTATGGGAAAAAAACAAATTTAAAAACTGACCAAAAAAGTTAATTATAAAAGTATAAGGTAATTGTGTAAATATTTTATCCAACCCCTACATTCCTTAAAATTTCCCTTGAGAAACCTGTTGGATAATTTAGAGTATTAGGAAAAATGTGTATGTTCTTTAGACATTTAATCATGGAGTTGGTGTTTTGATTTAAATGTCGAAAGATGTATATTTGAAGTATTTACATGAAAAGTTGGTTTGTGAAAATACACGTTGTTTCATGGAAAGACATAGTGGTTCATGAAAAGACATTATGTTTCGTGAAAGTACATAATGGTTCGTGGAAAGACACGTTGTTTGATGAATAGTCATCTCTTTTCTTGTAGAGACATGTTGTTTCATGTCTAGGGACATAATGGTTCATGATAAGTCATATTGTTTCATGAAGAGTCATATTGATTCATGAAGAGTCATGTTGTTTCACGAAAAGAAGTGATGTTTCATGAGAAGACATATTGTTTCATGAAGAGACTTGTCATTTCATGAACCATCATTCCAACTCTATAAATAGGGTTCATTTGTGCTTTTGATACAAAACAAAATTCACATGTAATTTCTGAAATTTTAGAGGAAGCATTAAGACGTTGTTTCCTAACTTTACATACAAAAGTTCTCATCCTACAATAAATGTATTACAGTTGATTCACATAAGAAAGCAGGTACATGAATTGATATCTCCATTGTATCTCATAAGCAAATTTCTGGTACATTCCCACTGCTTTGTAGGGAGGAAATATTGCTTAAAGGAAAATGATTAGCATGCCTTGGAGTTTAGGTTTAGATTAGTAATATTTGTTGTGATCAAGATTGAAACAGATTATTCCCTACATTTGTAATCGGTTCCTTCCTAGCATCCCTACTGTCTCAATATTATCCATTGCTAGTTTGAAGGAAAGAAGAAGATGTCAGGTTTAGACGTTTCGTCATTTTAGAAATGGAAGAGAAAGATCATCAATAATCAAATGGTAATATTTTGATTAGTTTATCATATGCTTAAGTTGCAAGGTATGAATTTTACCTATTTTTTAAGTATGTGTTCAATATTTTAATAAGTATATGTATATATGATTATTCTTGTTAATAGAATATGAAGTGGTTGTCATATGAAATTACAAAATCACTTGAAATGTCTAGAAAATTTATTATTTGGTGTACTATCAAATTTTTAAACAATTTTATTACTTTTGTTCTTCATGAAAATTTATTGTCACTACAAGAATATTCGAATCTGTGACGGCAAATTTCATCACAATAATACAACATTCTGTCACAAACGTAGAATGGTGACGGAAACTGTGATGGACAACCTATTGTCTGTGTCATAAATTGTTGAATTATATTATGTTATGACGGAAAAGTGATGGAAACTGAGACAAAGTTAATGGTGACGGACATTCCGTCAGGAAATAATGGGAAAGAGTTTTATCACTAATTTTTGTCACTAAAAAGTTGTTTTCTTGGTGAGCATGAATTGTGTAAATAATTTCAAACTGGCATACATCAAAATGATATTAAAATATCATGTGATTGATGAGATTATTGATGAAGAAAGGCTTATGCTTCATGTAAATATTAAAGATGCAAGTTTGATGAAGTTGATCATTATACGGATTAAAATCCATGGAAGATGGAACAAGTTTGATAAGGTGAATTTTATCAAATGATTATAAATATAATGGAGTTGGAAAATGCAATTATTTTACTGTAGAAGTTGAAACAACATAATGGTAGTACATATAAAAAATAGTTAAGTTTAACTAGACTTGAAATGCAATAGTCATTTTGCAACACATTTATGTTAATAGTTGAAACCCAATGAAATGACTTATGATTTTTCGGAGGAACAAAGTTATTCTCTAATTTGTTATGGGTCTCTTTCAGTATTTGAAAGAGAGGATGATACTAGTTGCATTTACTAGTACAAAGGAAATGATAAGTTAATGCCTAGACATACGAAGAGATATATTTGGTGAAAGATATTATTTGATATAAAGTTGTTATCACAGGTTATTGCCGAACATACACTTTGTCCTATGATAATAAAAAGACATTTCAAGTTTATTACATTGGTGTGCCATTTTTTTTGAAAGTAATCTGTGGGTTATGGTTTGATCTGCTACGGTAAATTGTAATGTTACATTAGCAAAAGCTTATAGCCAAGTTTTAATGGTAAGTCAAGGCATCTGGTTGAGACATAATTATATCCAACGACTTATCATTGATGGGATCACAATAGTAGGCTATATGTGTACTAAGTCAAACATTGTTTATTGCTTTACTAAAGCATTAAGCTGACATTCTATTGATGATATTTCAAATAGAATGAGTTTATGGCCTTATTAAACATATCTAAGGGAACCTTAACTTATGCTCATAAACATCGGGTCCTAAGTTCAATAAGGATAAATCTCTTACATGATGTTTGGAAACCATTTCATATGATCCAAGTATAGTTTCAGTACTGTAATAGTTTTGAGAGGTTGGTTAAATTCTTAATAAGTGTCTTAGAGATGCTAGTCACAGGGCACGTTTTAGAGAAACTTACCTATGTAAGTGTGAAGTGAGCCGCTTTGAAAAGTCACTAAGGAATGACTTTGAAACACTTATGAATAGATACGAGTGCATGACTATTAAAAGTACCAGTTTAACTGTTAATATGAAGGACTTGATTTATGTGTATAACATCTCTGGCTAATCGCTATGTTCTTTTGGTTCAATCCTTTCTAACACCAATCAAATATGATTATTTGAAATGTGTGTTATACCAGGTGGAAGTTCAATCCTAGTGACACTTTCACTGAAGCATAAATTGCAGAATTTTTGTATGTAGTATTTTGGTTCCTAAAAATAATCTAAATGGGGGAGGATTGTTGGATAATTTAGAGTATTAGGAATAATGTGTATGTTCTTAAGACATTTAATCATGGAGTTTGGTGTTTTGATTTAAAAGTCATAAGATGTATATTTGAAGTATTTATATGAAAAGACGTGTTGGTTTGTGAAAATACACATTGTTTAATAGAAAGACATGGTGGTTCATAAAAAGACATTATGTTTTGTGAAAGTACGTAATGGTTCGTAGAAAGACACATTGTTTGATGAACAGTCATCTCTTTTCATGTAGAGACATGCTGTTTCATGTCAAGGGACATAATGGTTCATGATAAGTCATATTGTTTCATGAAGAGTCATATTGATTCATGAAGAGTCCCGTTGTTTCATGAAAAGAAGTGATGTTTCATGAGAAGAAATATTGTTTCATGAAGGGACTTGTCATTTCATGAACCATCATTCCAACTCTATAAATAAAGTTTATTTGTGCCTTTGATACACAATGAAATTCACATGTAATTTCTGAAATTTTAGAGGAAACATCAAGATGTTGTTGTTTCCTAACTTTATATACAAAAGTTCTTATCCTACAACAAATGTATTACAGTTGATTCACATAAGAAAGCTGGTACGTGAATTGATAGCTCCATTGTATCTTATAAGAAAATTTCTGGTACATTCCCGCTGCTTTGTAGGGAGGAAATATTGCTTAAAGGAAAATGATTAGCATGCCTTGGAGATTAGGTTAGATTAGTAATATTTGTTGTGATCAAGATTGCAACAAATTATTCCCTACATTTGTAATCGGTTCCTTCCTAGCATCCCTATTGCCCCAATTATTTATTATTTTCCTACAAAAACTGAGGAATTTCAGCCATATAATTTGCATAAGCGTATATTGAAAGTTCATATCAGTATATGCGTACATGCTTAATTGTGGTGTGTATTAGCTAGCTACGACAAACACAAACAATTATGAATTGCACACAATTCGTTGGATAAAAGTAGAGATTGATGTATTTTGTTGACATTAAATGGTAATAATGAAATAAATTCAAAAAAATACAACTGGTTATCAAATTTTTTGTTTTTTTTGAAGAAAATAAGGGGACAAGAATAAAAGTGCGAGGGTGAAATTACATCCTCAATGATCTACCACTTATATTAGCTTATTCAGAGGGAGCAGACATGATGAACCACCATGGGGACACCGCCCTTTCCCCCTCCTCTAACCCCCCCCCCCCTAAGGAAAGTATATTAAACACGTACTCTTGATCTCAAGATGAGAGCAAGAGCAAAAAGTTCAGTTACAAGAGAGTAACAAATGTGGGTAATTAAATACATCCGAAACCAAAAACCCTAGATTCTGCTTCCTACATTTAAACACATGCCAGCAAAAATAAATACTCGCATATAAGTGATCCTTTGAGCTACTAACACCATCAAAGATAACTTTGTTCTGACGCTTCCATAAGGTCCAAGCAATTATAAACCACAACGAAGTACCAAAGTCTCTACATGGGCCTGGTGAAAAATATAGCCGCCAAGCTTGCAAGAAGTCATAACCCAAACTAGGCATTGTAAAAGCAATACCAAATAAGCCAAAAAGATCTTTCCACACCCAAGAACTTCCTGCACAATGAAATAAGGTGTGATCAACAGTTTCATCAGCCGCAAAAAAAGGGCAAGACCTATATGAAATAGCCTGACAACCATAGTGAAAAAGGAACACCTTCATAGGCAACCGTCCATGGAATAAAAGCCATCCAAAAAACTACACTTTAGGTAATAAACACGCCTTCCATATCATCATAAAATCAACATTCTGTTTAGACCATTGGGGTGTCTTGTAGAAACCGACACAAAAAGTCACAGCCGAATAGGAACCATGATCCTTAATGACCCACTGATAACGATCCATTTCCTGAGAAAACTGAACATGAGCCTTGGTCACCCCACCATGGTCAGAGAATAACATTGGGCATGCTTGAACTATCTAATAACAGAGCTGATTGCATCATTCCCTACTTGAGAATCTCATACTCTTTTTCCACCATCGTCTCGAATACGCGTCTATCCCGAAAAGGGCGGTAAACCCCTGCTAAATTGAGCAAGCTTTGCTATTACAAAGATAAAAAAGATCAAGGAATAAGGAAGAAAGAGATTGTTAGCAGTCCAATTATCCTGCCAAGAGGAGTTGACCATCTCATTCCTAACCGACACACATATATTAGACCGAAACCATTCCTAATAGCCCGAATTCCTAACACAATAGGATATAATGTCCCGCCAAGTCAGTGATAGTTTCCTACAATCATATGTCTCTAGCGCTGCCCAAGACAAAAAACCATATGGTTTAACACAAATTTCATACGACCACGATTCCTGATTCGGAATTTTAAGCTTCCAAATCCACTTCAATAAAAGACTACAATTGACAGGATTAAAATCCCGAATGTATAACCCTCCTAGATCTTCTAAAAGGTTAATAGTTTTCCAACTCACCTTACTAATTCCCTCGATTTAGCTTCCCCCCTCCAAAGAAAATTATGCATCAATTGAACAAGCCTAATGTTTACTAAATTTGGCATTTTATTTAGAGAAAGCAAATAAAGAAGGAGTGATGATAGGACCAATTTTACTAGAATAACCCGCCCACTATACGATAGACAATTACCCTTCCAACTAGCTAATCTATTTTGGAATTTACCAATCAACACATTCTAATAATACACTGGTACTCTTTTCATGCTAAGGGGTGAACCTAAATATGTGATTGGGAAATTTTTGATCTTAAACCCTAATATCCCATCACAAACAAGCAAAAAAGTCTCTTGAATACGAACACCCATTATAGAGCTCTGATTATAATTAATGCAAAAACCAGAAATCAACTCAAAACATCGTAAAATATGAATAAAAATAGGTAAAAGAGACTCATATGAGGGGAGAAAGCAAAATGTGTCGTCCGCAATCTGAAGGAGAGAAATATCCAAATCAGACCCCTCGATGCGAAAGCCCAGGAAAAGGCCTTTCCGAACACTTGCATCGAATCATTTGTTTCGATCCTTCAATTGCCAGTACAAAAATAAATGGTGAAATGGTATCCCCTTTCTTGACCCCTCTCATAACCTGAATCGGTTCACACAGACTTCCATTAATTAGAATAGAAGTCATAGAATTATCTCTATAACCTGCCATCCACCTTACCCATGTGTCATTAGAACCCATCCTCCTAAACACCGCATCGATATATGACCCCGAAAAGCTATCATAGGCCTTATGGAAATCTACCTTCAACACCAAGCAAGGACGCCTACCCTTATTAAGAGTATGGATTACCTCCAAAGCAATGAAGGAGCACTCATGAATATTACGCCCCTTCACAAAACCGAACCAATTTTCAGATATCAAAACAGGAAGTAGAGGTTGTAACCAATTCGTAAGGACCTTAGATAACAATCTATATACCCCATGAATAAGGGCTATAGGTCAAAAGTTACTCATAGACAAAGATCCATATACCTTAGGGTTTAATACCATAGAAGACGACTTGATTGAGTCCGGTAGATGAGCCGAGTCATGAAACTTATGAAATAACTCAAAAAATTTAGATTTCAATTCTTCCCAAATTCTTTTATAAAAATAGAAGTTGAAACCATCCGAACCTGGTGCTTTCCCCTCGTTAATTGAACACAACCCTACCTAAATCTCGTCCTCCCTAAAAGGTTTAACTAACCTTTGATTTAAATCATTTTCCACACTTAAAAAATCTAGCCCATCTAACGAAAAGGGTACTGAGTGCCTCTCCAAAAATAGGTCCACATAAAAGTTCCTAAGTGCCAAAGATATCGTAGTTGGGTCGTTCGTGAGTACCCCATCAATCTCAAGTTGGCTAATCTTATCCCCCCACGATCATGCAGAAGCAATCCTAAGAAAATAAGTCATATTATTATCCCATAAAACCATCCAATTCACTCTAGATTGTTGATGCTGAACTTTTTCTACACTTCGTCGACATTCTATTAGGGAGGATCATGCCAATTATAAATCGGACCCAACCGTAGTATCTATCAATCTCGCAACATCCCTCGCGGTAAGTGATACTACTTTCCTTTCCAAATATGAAATTCTTTTCTCTAGTCTCCTAAAATTTATTGAATGCCATGGCTGAATAAACTTATTTAATCATCTCAATTTAGAGTCCATGTTAGTGCCAACCCTATCCTCACATATCACACGCCATTTGTCCTTCAAAAATGGTAAAAAATCAACGTTATCCTTCCAACAATTTAATGAACTAAAAATGTGGCTTCCAAACCTCTTCGTTTCATGTGAAGAAAAGACAATTGGGAAATGGTCTCAAAGGATGGACTGAATCATAGATAGGTTCAATCTCGGCCATAAATCAATAATATCACAAGAGATAAAAACTCGATCAATTCTCAAAAAATCTTGACTATTAAACCACATGTAATCCCTCCCATATAAAGGTAGGTTGTATAGTGAGCAATCGTTCACAAATTCCTAAAATTACACCATGAATTCTGTTAAACCAAGCACAAGTTAGGCTGACTCAGCGGATGACTCAGTAGTGATTTAGGTTTTGATCATTTTAATTATGTCAAGTTGAGATAATTAAATTGATAATGAAGTTTTAATAAATAGTCTGTGGTTATAAGTGAGTATTTGAATTCAAGGATAGAATTCCTAATCTTCGCTAACCTAGATATTTAGTTTGACTCTGAGTTATTTCGAGATGAGCTATGTATTTGGCTTCGCTGACTAAGTAATGTTCACTCAACACTTGATATTTAGATTTTATTTTCAACTATGTAGTTATTTATGATCTTTCGTTGAGTTACTTTCTGTTAGTCAAAGGCACTGATCTTTTCATTTGAAGAAAAATGGAATCTTTCCTTTTTAGTCTCACTTTTTGCAGATATTAATAAAAGAAAGATAAAAAGAATTAATGCCTTGACCAGACAACCGCTTCATGAAGAAAAGTCAATCTCTTCAGTAATCAAGTTGCAAAAGGTCATTACTAGATTCAGAAATGTTGCAGACCTACCAACCTAGTATCTCAAACTGTGCAAAGCTGTCAGATTACCAAAACAATGGAAAGATGCCATGTAGCAAGTCAGCACAAGTTCTCTCCAATGGAAGACTACATCAAATGACAAAAAGAATTCAAATTGAAGCTCGAAATTCAATCTATCTATAACGAATTTAATTGCATTTCGCAACAGTGCGATTCTATCTCTAAACGGATCGATTTGAAGAAGTAATGGATGAATTGTTGAGCTGTCAATTACATAAAAGGCCAAAGCAAGTTCAACGGCTACTTTCTTGATTCCAACTATAAAAGGAGCAAGAAGGCAAGAGTTAGAAATTGGTGATTACACCTGAATTTCAAAGAAGCTAAACTCTGTCAAATTCTAACCTTTAAAGAGATTCAACCAAAGAAAGCAACCACTCAGCGAAGAATTACTTTAGAACAAGAGAGAATAGATTAGATGAATTAAATTGTAATACTAGATCATTGTAACTAGATCAACGTTTCTATAAGTTGAATCTAGCTCTTGTTTAGAATTTGTTGAGTTACTGATATAAGACGGTATTGTAGTCAGGGGGTGAGTGATTACAGTTTGGAGGGTACTTTCTGTAGCTGGGACTCTTTTGTGAAAGGCTTCTCCGCCTAGGGTAAAGGAGTTGAGATTAGTAGATTAAAGCCAAGACACTCTCTTGAGACCGGATGTAAGCACAGGTTGCTGAACTAGTATAAAATCTCTGTGTTCTTTACTTTAAGGAAAAAAAGGCTTGGTCGAGGGAATTTGACTAAATGAAAGATAACAATGGAATGAGGGGCTAGGGAATTCCTTTAAGAATAATAGGGAGAAGGGACTTAAGTTCATACAATTAGCTCTAGTTTTCATCTTAAAATTCTTAGGGCATGTTGTTGTTACCATAGTTGTCAAGGCGCTAGGCAGCCCAGGCGCCACGGGGGTAGGCCCGCCTCAAGCCGAGGCGCTAAAAAGGCGCACGCCTAAGGTACACTAAGCGCACAAAATTTGTAAAAAAATTTTCTTGAAAAGTGAAGTTAAATGCAATAACGATACTAGAAAAAGAACTAAGAGAATTGTTAGATATACACATGTATATAAATTTTACATATTGCATTAAGAATATCTAGCTTTGAGTTAATATAGCCTTAATAAATATTGAATTGGGAACATAGAGCCTTAAATTATTGTTAAAATTCTTAAAAATAGGTGGACAATACATATTAAAGAAAGTTAATACTTTGAAAAATAAAAGTGTACTAGAGGCGCACCTGAGGCGCACAAGGCACACCGAGGCGCACCTGAGGCGCACAAGGCACACCGAGGCGCACACCAAAAGGCGCGCGCCTAAGGTACGCTACCTCGCCTAGCGTATGCAAGGTGCAGGACCCTGTGCCCTGTGTGAGGCGCGCCTTTAACAACTATGGTTGTTACGAAAAGTTCCTCTTACAAACTTTTAATAGAAAATATATTTTGACATTGGATAAAAGATTTTGACTCTTAATACTAATAAATTTTTGTTATTGATTTCCAGAACTTTTCATGACAGTAGCTTGGAAAAAGCTTGAAAATTGAACTTTTTGAAAAAGCAGCCTAAGAAAGCAATCCCAAACTGGCCCTCAGCTCATTTCATCAAACCGTGTTCAAACTCATGTAAGTTTCATTCAAACAAACACCAAACACAGAACAAAATCACTTTAAAGGATCACTTTAAATTTTACGAAAAGTTCTTTATCCTTCCATTTTCTTATTAGTTTGCAACATTTCTAGAAAATCCAATCAATTGTTTTTTAGTTGTTAAGAAAAACAAGATTGATAACACAAGGTAGCATTTGGCATAGGGCCGTCTCGGAAATTTTTGAGGTCATGAGCGAAAAAGATATATGGGCCCACGTATAAAAAAAATATGTTCGACACTTTCAATAACACGTTTTTCGAAAATTTGTAGAGTTGGGCTTACGTTAAATATGAAGGAAAATCTTACTTCATTCCTCATGCGACTCAAACTCATGATATCCCATAGTCGCAAGAAGAATCTCAAGTATTAGTCTAAGACATTGCCATTAACTAATGTAGTTAGATAACCCGTTTCATATACATTATAATTATTATATGTTACCTAATTATATAAATTGTTATAATATATTTTTAAACATATATATCATTTCCGAAAACTTTGTTTGGAAAATATAAGAAATACAACCAACTCATTGCTATATATATATATAATGACATTGAATATATATACTGAAACAATCAAATTGTTTTTTTTTAAATACATATGAACTATTATATATTTCTTAATGTTTTATAAATTATCATATCAATATGATTAATTTAAAAAATCATCAATTTAAATATATCGTCTCTTTAATTTCAAAATTTAAAATAGTAAATTTAGTAAAAAGAAATTTAGATGGTATAGGGCCTTAATTTTATGTAAGCTATATGTAAAAAAATAAATTAAATATTTTTGAATGATTTATCTTTTTATAGACAATTTTAAAAGGAGAAAACAAAAAAAAAACAAAAATTAAGTAATATATCAATAATTATTAACTTTCATAACATTGATTTTACAAATAGCAAATTTAATAAATAAAAAGAGAAAATATAATTAGATAACATAAAATCTAACTTTTTTTACAAATATCAATAATTATTAACTTTAATAACATTGATTTTACAAATAGCAAATTTAATAAATAAAAAGAGAAAATATAATTAGATAACATAAAATCTAACTTTTTTTTTAATTGAAGATATATGTATATATAAAATAAATTGAAAAGGTTTTGAATAATTATCATTAACTATATACTAGAGAAGATCTAAAAAGCAGAGAAAAAGAACTCAAAAAGGGCCCATATTAGATAATATATGTAAGAAAAACCCAAAAAGAAGGGAAAACTAAAAAAGTGCATGCCCTGAGGACCGAACCCTGGACCAACTGAGAAGAAAAGCGCGCTGTTACAACCAATCCACCTCTGTTATTATGATCTTTGTTCCTTCTTTCTATTTTTATATATTTACACTTTGTTTTCACGCAAACTCGAAAAATTTCAGGCTCCTTGAAATTCGGGGCCCTGAGCGATCACTCACCCTGCTCCTATTAATGGCCGACCTTGATTTGACGCTTGTTTTTAATTTTCTTATTTTACTTCGTCCTTCTAGTGCTGCTTATTTGGGTAAAAGCTGGTTTTCTTACCCAAAAATACAAAATTTATTTAGGTGAGCAAGTTTGCTTCTTTCTTTGTCCAATTAGAGTGCATTGTTTTCTTTATTTCATAAATTTGAATCATAATTATTAAAGACGCAATAGGGCTAGGCTAACAAATTGTTTGAATTAGAAACAAACCAAGTCTATAATGAGTTAAATTTAAGATTAGAGCCAAATTAATGAACGATCTAATGAATTGCAGCTACTAAGTCTTCAATATATGGTCGTTTCTTTTTTATTAGTCATCTTCCGTTGGTTTGTTTGCTACCATACATTAATTTTCAGCTTTATAATGCTTTGAAACTATTTCAATTTGTTTTAGTATTTAGTTTATTTATAGGATAATAATATGTTATCTGGTTTTCAATTGGTATTTTGAAAATTAAAACATTGAGTTACTGAATTCTTAGGAAAGTCCGAACTTCAAATTTCAATTTTTAATAAAGGGAAAAGATGACAATTAAGGTAGAAAATCACTCCATATTTGAATTTCAAAGATATAGATTATAGGGAAATAGAGAAAACTACCCTTAGTAAAATCATAACAAGAAAACCAAGAGAACTACATTAATTATAAAAGAAATGTATTGAATGGTCAACTCAAAAGGGAAATATTAAAATATTAAATGGGTATAGGGGTTTAAGTGGGTAGAAAACCAAAAGTTTGAATTCTCCATTGTTTTCTTTGGTCTCCAGAATTTCAACCAGACTGATTATTTACAAAATCATAAATTTAAATCATCTCCCCTTCCTCATCAGAGTATACCTATAGCGAAAGTCTGATAATGTTGCAACTTCAATTTCTTTGGTAGGTGCTTTGTTCCATGCTATGATGTTGTTCTCCGGTTACTCCTAATCTTTACCGTTGGCCAATCTCACGATATTATCTGCTACACTCGTGTTGTTTCTGTTGATCCTTTCAATCATGCAGCCACCCCTATCTTTCATCTATGAGTGCTTCGGGCTTTGGAGAAGCATTTGTGATCCTTGTGAATCCTGTTAGGTCTTATAGCCCATTCCCATGCATTCTCGCAGTCAGTCTTGCTATTGAGCTTGAAAACCATGTTCTTCATCCCAACCTCCAAGACTTCCTTTATGGCAGTTGTCTTACCATAGATGGTGTTCTTCTCCCCAATTTTCGCACCCCCATACAATGAGTTTATATCGTCTGTCATGAAAAACTCAATGGCAGTTCTAATCTTTTCTTCAGGTTTTGATTCCCTCTTCTTTAGGGGAAGAGGAATGGTTCAAGCATCATTGTGGGCTATGGTGCAACCCACAACTTTATCAAAGATCATTGCATGTTCTTTGTAATAATGATCTGAAACGACACTTTTTACCACCTTGTAGTGAAGGGTGGGGGTTGTATAAACAAGTTCATCTCTTTCAGTGATTATGTTTCGGAAAATTTTTCTAGGGTAGAGGGAGTGCTTTCTTTATCAAATGGAAAATATATTTCATAATGAATTGAATACGAAAATTTGCTTCTAATAGAAAAAGACGATGGAAAGAAACGTTTAAGTTTTGTAGAGAATATTTTGAAATGTTTGCAACAAATCTATAACGTTTCCTTCCCTCCTCTTTTTTTGTTCGAAGAAAATTTTCATATTCACTTAATTATGAGAGGTATTTCCCATTTGATAAAAAAACCCACTTCCTATACCCTAGCAGAATTTACCAAAAAATACTATGAAATCATTGTAAGAGATGAGCTTGTTTACACACATCCCACCCTTCACTATAAGGTGAACAAAAGTGTTGTTTTAGAACATTATTAATCTGGGCCATTCATCTTAATCTCGGGTTTCTAAAATCTTTTGCCGTCATTTGTTCTCACTAAGCTTTCATTGCCATCATCTTCGTTTTCATCCTCAAAATGTTTACAACATCTCTCAAACGCTTCCTTCCCCCTTCCCTCTTCATTCGAACCAAGTTTCTTATTCCCTCAACTATGAGAGGGACTTCCCGGTTGAAAAGAAACCCCATACCCTGGAAGAATTTACCCAACTTAACTTTGCCATCACCATAAACGATGAGGTTGTTTACACGCATCCAATGCCCCATTATAAAATTTTCAAAAATGATGTTAATCAACTCTATTACAGAGAATAGGCGTTTATCTTCCATGATGCGGTGAGATGCACCATCGGCCACATCGATGCTTCTACCCTCCTATGTCAAAAAGGAACGGAAATGATTTGGGAGAGAAGCATGGTCTTTCGCAAGACCACGGCCATAAACGAGACATTGAAGGTCGGGAAGATGAGCATGATTTTCTGGAAAATATCAAAATAGACATTGAGAAAGTGTGGAATCAGGCTATCAAGCCTGATTTGCTTCACAAAGAGCATGAGCACTACTTCATCATTAAAGAAATTCAAGACCTCAAGAACTACATGGAGGAAAGGAGAGGTTGCATGATAGAGAGGACCTGAGTTGCTTTCAAATTTATCCTCTATATCATGCAGCCTCCCCTTTCATCCATGTAGTTCTTCTTGAGCTCTTAGATTTCTTTGATGATGGAGTAGCACTCATGCTCTTTGCGAAGTAAATCAGGCTTGATAGCCCAGTTTCACACTTTCACATTGTCTGTTTTGATATTTTGCCGAAAAAACATGCTCATTTTCCTGACCTTCAATGCCTCGTTTATGGTCGTGGTTTCACCAAAGACCGTCTCTTCTCCCCAATCATTTCCATTCTTTTCACCGGGGAGGGTAGAAGCATCGGTGTGGCCGATGGTGCATCCCACCGCATCATGGAAGATAAATGCTTGCTCTCTATAATATTATTGATTATCAGTACTTTTGAAAATTTTATAATGGAGCGTTGGATGCGTGTAAAACAACTCATCATGTACGGTGATTGTAAAGTGTAGTTGGGTAAATTCTTCTAGGGTATGGGGTTTTTTTTCAACCGGGACGTACCTCCCATAGTTGAGGGAATAAGAAAACTTGGTTAGAAGGGTAGGGGGAAGGAAACATTTGAGAGTTGTTGTAAATAGTTCGAGGAATAGAGAGGATAAAAACGAAGATGACGGCAAAAGACCACTACAAGAAATTTAGCATTTTATGATGGTTTTTTTCGCTACGCATGTGATTTCGTCATAATTGGAAGCTTTATTATGACAAAATAAATATTTTGTAATTATTTTAATTTTTTCTTGATAAATTTAATATGTGTCATTATGAATATAAACTTTTGTCACATATGTATAATTATTATGATAATAAAGAAGATATTGTTACTTACTAATTTGGAGGGAAAAATTTTGGAGGGAAAAATTTAACATGACAAGAAAAAGTTTTTTTGTGACAAACTCATCACCACTATAAAAACCGTTGGTCCCCTTTGGTTTAGATTAAGGTCGGGGGGGGGGGGGTGAATGACCTCTTTTCGAGGAATTAGTAGACTTTGAAAAAGTCTGTGTGGTGTGTTTGATGATCCGGATGGATGTGGTTCCAGATGATGCAGTTATATTAAAAGTAGTAAATATAAGAGTAAAGGAAAAGGAAATCAAACACAAAGATATTATATTGGTTCGGCCCCGCCTTCTCCAGTCCCCATGGCTTCCTTGCTTTGAGAGTTCCATTAGTGAATTCCTTTTCAACTGGCAAGAATTAAGCCTTACAACTTATCTCCAGAGATTTGTTCTTCTCCCGAAAGTAGGATATACCACTAAGAGAGTCCACTCCTAGCTGAGTCCTCTGAGCTTGTCTCCGGATCGCGTCCATGTTCGGATGTAGGATATACCTCTTGAAGAGTCCTCTCCAAGCTGAGTCCTTTGATCTTTAGAAGAATATAGCACTTGAGTCTGGCCCGATTCCAAGCTGAGTTCTTCAAGGATATACCACTAGCAGATTCCACCACTAGTTGAGTCGTAACTTCTCACTTTATTTTTACAAAGATTTGGGTTTTTGGAGTTCCTTAAGTTTATAGCTTACTTAGGAGTCCTTACAAAACAGATTTGAATATTGTTTGGTTCTGGGAGTGATTTTGTGAATTGATTTGAATGTTTAAGCTTTGTTACTTGCTTACGTGATTCAATCAACCAACCTTCTTCAATGGTAGAGTGCTCCCTTTTATAGGCTTTGATCATAAATATAGCTGTTAGAGTTGGTGAGCTGTTGCTATATCTTCACCGTTGATTAGGTTGTAGGTAGCACTTCCAGAGTCGTTGATCAATCCATTAGACACAAGTTTTGACCCATTTGAATTCTTGGGATTGATGCCAAAAGGTGTCAGTGATTGTTTTCCTTGGATTTTAGTGATCACACACATTTTAACCGGTGCCTTTTGGAGGTGGGCTCAATGCGCCTTCCTATTGGTCGAGGTGTAAAAGGTTGTTACGTTTTTCTGCTTTTCTGATGTCACCTTTTGTCCTTTTTCTGATAATGCAAGCTATCACTTTTGTCTCTTCTGGGGTAGGTGTATCTTGGGAAAAAGCGATGACAAAAGGTATGGAGGGAAAGTTATATTTTGAACTTTTCCCATTGTCTGTTGTATGAGTCTTCTGGATGTCTTCAGACTCATAATATCCGGATGTGCCTTCTTCCGGTGTAGCTTTAATCAATTCTTCCCGATGCTTGCCTTGAGGGTTATTAGTTTGTTTCCTTTCCAGATTGAAACCGAATGATTCCTTTATGCTTAGGTGCTTATTCTGTCTTGAGTGCTTGACTTTGGATTTGATGAAGTTAGCTTCCTTATCTGGATTGAGTTTTGTTATACTGGTCTTAAAAATGAATACTTAGGTTTTGGTTTACTTCAAACTTGATCCGGATATGTTTGAGTTTTGGATCATTGTTTCCAGCAATCTCCCTCATTTGATGGAAACAAAAACCTAAGTCAACTAAGCATAAGGATAAGGGGTTTTACGATCTAAGTATGATTCTTGATACTTAGCCATTTACAATGCTCCCCCACAATTCTAGCATCCTAATTCCCTTAACTCCCTTATACTTTTATAATTCTAGCTTCTAAGTCTATTTTAGTACAATTACAGATTGTACTTTAGAAGCAGTTCTTTTGATAGTTAAGATATTCACTATAAATATACTTCTGTTGTTAACAATTGTTAACATCATGAAGTTCGGGTTTACAAGATACAGAAATACATATAAGTGAATCTAGCTATTACAAAAATATTACAAAAAGTTCTCATTTACCTAGCTTAACTATTTTTCTAGAATCTGTTACCACAGTTACAGTCTTCCCTTTTCCTTCTAGAGGTTGACTCTAATTGCTCTCCCACTTTTTGCTTCCATCATGGGGGTTGATTTCCATATAGGTCCTCTTATCCCATGATTGCTGCCAGGCGGAAGAGCAGATAGAGTAGTCCTTGTTGCCCTTTGCATGCTCTTTAATGATCTGATCCACGATCGGAGGAGTAAGATAGTAAGGGCGGGGAGCTTTCCTCAATTGATCATATGGGTGGGAGACTTGAAGAATTCCTGGTCCTTCTTATCAAAGTATGGAAACAGAGCCTTTATTAGTGTAGTCACACCAATCTGGCTGAAGAATCCGGAGTCCCCAATAGCCTAACCAAGTTGTGAAGGACCGGAATTATTTGGCTCTTAGGAATAGCTGGAGGAGAAGAAGGTCCGAAGAAAGATAACTTGTTTATTCCTGTTTAAAGTAAGGAGATTTCTTCACTAAGGCCCTTTTTGACCTTATGGATACTTGTATTGACCATCTTCAAGTCCTTGCTCAACCCTTCCTTCAATTTTTGAAATTCACTATCCTGGCTGTTGAATTGACTAGCCATTTGCTCGGAGATATCTCTTATTTGTTTCAGGAATCTCTTTGGGAGCTCATCATTAATGAATTTGACAAGTGTGTCCAGGAGCTATTTCTATTGTTCATCCAACTGAGAGAGTCTTGAGCTAGTGTCTTGTCTTGAATGAATTTGGTCAAGTTTTCAAACTTGGTGTTAATATATTCTTTAAGCTCAGTTGATAAATTAGTGAAGGAAGAGGTTATCCTATCCATGATGGAACCACAATTATTTGTGGCTAGTGTATTTACCTGATCAGCATTTCGGCTTACTGCTGCCATGCTCTCCTTCATTTCATTTAGCAGTGGCTGGATCTCAGAAAGTGCAGCCTTAGTAATTAGGCCAGGAGTGGGGAAATCCATAACCTTCTTTTCAATTTTCAGGAGGCATTTCAAGCTCTCCTTGTTTTCTTCTAGTCCTTTTGTCATTGCCTTATCAGATCCCTGCCCTAACATCTTTTTCTTAATCCCTTGAATTTGATTACAAATTAACTCTAGGCTTTTCTTAATGTAGCTACCTTCATATTTCTCGAAATGAGCTTCTTTAAGCAGTCTCATAGAAGTGGACACTTTGCACACTAGAGGAGCAGCTGTTGGGAACTGACAGTCCAATTGAACATGCATAACGGGCATGGCAAAAATTCAAAATTTTGTCCCTGTCCCTAGGAACACCTATTGGTTGCATATAAATTAAATAAAGCCTTAACAAAATAATTCTCTACCTAGGTTAGCATCCAAAAGGACTAGGCATACCATAATTCCAAATTATATCCTAGCACATTTATTTTATACTAAGCATGTTATAACTCTAAGCTATAACCTAAGCATAAAATAAACTAAGCATGCAAAACAACCTAAGCATAATTATGAAGTCTAAAAACGCTTAAAGAAAAAGACCTAATAATTAAAAGAGAAAGAAAAAGAACTTACCAATTGAAGCGTGCTTTTGCAGAACCTTCTTGCACAAGCCTCCAACCGTAGGATCGCCTCTATCAGTATCCACACGAACCTACGAACCAAAAGCTCACCAAGAGGTAGAACTGAGAAGCCTCGAGTTATTACTAGAATACTTCAGAAGCCTCACTCGAAAATATATACTAGAGATGCTTAAATAAATTTAAGCTCCTCAAAAATAGCTTGCTCGACTACCCGAGAGATTAATCTTTGTGAATCTCAACTTGGGATTTATACTTGAGCTTGGTGCACTTGAAACAAGAGAAGGGGAAGCCTATATATAGGTTTGGGGAGCAAAAAATTGCTCCCCAAAAGCAATGTGGGATGGGAGTAAAACTCGCATCCCACGCAGGTTGCTCACTCGCTGATCCAAAGGATCCGCGTGTGACCCGCCCCACATGTAGCATGCGTAAGCCATTTTCATGGGTTGCCGTGAGCAATGCCCAGAATTGCTCGCGTACCTTTCGGTGTATTCCCGCGCGGCTAAGCATGTAAAAACTACTTTTGTACTCTCGATCCAATTTAACTCGCCAATGCAAAATTTCCCTTTTAATCCTTTTCAAATAAATATTTATTTTCAACCCTAATAAATTAGTTATCAGTCAAAATAAATTTTCTTGGTCCAAACAAAATTGATCTAATCAATTATAATTTATTTTTGACTCTAATTAATTAGTTACTGATCAAAATAAATTCCTTGGTCTATCCAAAATTGATCTAATCAATTTTAACCAATCAAATAATAATCCAAGTATTATTTATATTATATTTTCGTAATAGAATAAATCTATTATTTCTTTACTTAGTCCGATGAAGGTCCAATGTGTGTGTCCTTATAGGATCCCGAAGTATTGAGTGGTTAAGGCTTAACCAACCCTTGTTTTAATGGAACCATTGGCTCGATGCTCTAGACTATGAATAGAACTCGATTACCTTAAACGAATATAGTACGCCTCTAGCAAGGGTCTACCGTCCCCCATTACTCGCAATGTCATTTATGCTTATGACTTAATCCTGGTTAATGCAATAGTTATCTAGTGTGATAAATTCCTTCCATTCTTTAATATTAGTACCTTCTGGTTTATAGGGTTCGGTTAAAGTGTTAACCCACTAATAGCGAGGTTGCTCCAAGCTATCCCAGTAGTTTACTTGTTACCGAAGTATATTGCCTTTTACCATAGTGTGTTTGACTAGAAGCCATTTCTATCAAACACATACTCTGATCAGAGGTTTATGGCAATCATCACTTCAACTAGTGGCCAGGTACAACTCCTTAATATATCCAGAGCGATGGATTCTTTCCAACTACTCAGCTTACCAAAGTGTTGTCATCACTATACCCGTAATCACCCGTAGCACCCTAAATTAATGAGTGTATAGTAATGACCGAAAGTATAGTAATAGTACCACAAAAGGTAACTTGCATCTCAAGTACGAGGACATCCGCAAAGCTTATTGCATAAAGATAAACACTAACACATTGATATATATACCAAGTGTTTATCTTACTGTGGTCTCCAATATATCTCCCAGATATATCCATGTGTCAAACTTAAGGCACCACCTTCAGTCCTTAGGAGATTGATTGCTTAGACCCTTTCCAAGAAAGTTGACCACATGCTAGTCTTTCTGCTTCATCAGTATCCTTTCTTGATGAAACTATGACTAGGGATAGTTTAAACATAATCATAATTGTACATGAAGCAGGTTCTACCAGATATAGTCCAACTATAATTTCTCTGAATTATGCTATGATGTGTCAAGGACTTTTGTATACATACATCAATGAATATATTTAACCAGTTCTAATATATATACATAGAAACTCATTGATATAAAGAAAAGAACAAATGCCTTCATTGATTAAACAAATTATTCGTACTATTACATAATTAAGATATATAGCCCTAATTGCCTTAAGGGCACACATCATACCCAATAGTAGCTGGTCTATTTGCTGGAGCAGGTTTATGTGGAGGGGATTCGGATTCCTCCTCACTAGATTCGGATGAGGTTTCCTCCTCTTCCTCATCTTCATCCTCCTTTTCTTCACTCTCTTCTTCGTTGTTCTGACCATCCCCATCTCTGTCCCCAGTCATCTCTTCTTTCTCTCCCTTATCACCTTCTTTCTCTTTGCCTTCAGTTTCCTCTAGAAGAGCCTCATCCTTGGAATCTGCTTTAGAAGCATTTTCCTCAGATCTCAGACCTGTTCCCTCCTTCGGAGTTATTTCATTCGGGTTTAGCACTCTTTCCTTAGCTACTTGAGAGTTTGTAGCTAAGTTATGCTCTGTTTCTTAAGCAGCTTTTAGATTAGAATCAAATTGAAGAAGAGTAGAAGTTACCTCATTGTTTTGTAGGCTCTAATTTAGATTGATCTCAGCTTCCACTGCTTCCCTCTTCTCTTCCAATAGTTCCTCCGGATGGCCAAAATTGTCCTTGGCCATCCCTCCAATTGCCTTTTTAGGACTTAATTCCTTCTCTCCAAGCTCATTGGTAGTGTCCTTAACAGCTCCTTCGAATGCCTTTACTGGACTTACCTCCACTATTTCTCCCCCAAGGGTGTTAGCATTATCCTCAACACCCTTCTCTAGTTCCTTTTCAGGACTTTTGAGGTTTATGATTTGAGTGTTGGATCCGAGTAG
Source organism: Euphorbia pulcherrima (assembly GCA_947683365.1). NCBI lineage: Eukaryota > Viridiplantae > Streptophyta > Magnoliopsida > Malpighiales > Euphorbiaceae > Euphorbia > Euphorbia pulcherrima. The sequence continues at coordinate 30,961,255 of CANTUS010000007.1, forward strand.
GTTTTCTGGATGTTCTTCCTTGTGGGATGCAAAAATATAGGAGTTTGCATCAAGATTTTGGACAGAGTGTCCATTTCTTCTAGATTGACTACAATGGGAGGTACCAGGGCTGGAAGTACTCCGGAAGTAGCACATGGACCTTGTATTCTTTCTCGGTTTGTTTTGGCATTGTCCTTGATGGTAGCTTGCATAGTTTCATACTGATCATCATCTTCTCTTATAATTTCTATTGCTCCCAGGACATTCTTCCCTTTGGTTAGTTTTGCCTTTTCTAGGGCAATCTTCTCCCTGTTCTATTTTACCTCTACATTTGGAATAGTTTTGGTCATCTTCCTCCCCTCCTCAGCTTTCGTAGCCTGAGCAGCCACAGCTTTATCATAGGTCAACCCCTTCCTGACAAATTTCTTTTGTAGAAGGGCCTCATCCTTCGTCTCTTCATCCTCATTATCAGGATACATCCTAGTAAGAGTTCTTTTTGCACTATTTCTTCCAATTTCAATGGCCGTAGCAGCAAATGGGGGTAAATCTGCTGTTATTCCCTTCTTAGCCGCATTCTTTATGAACTTTTCCTTGCCCTTTGGCTTTTGACGATTTAGCTGATGGTCAATGCATCCTCATTCTCAGCCTCTTATTCTGGAACTTCTTCCGGCTTCTTCTTAGCCTTAGCTTTAATAGTTCTAGCCTTTTTGGAAGCTAGAGCATTTTCCTCTGGATTAGCATTCTTCCGGGCTTCGTTTCTCTTTTCATCCCTTTTCTGATTGTCTTTGACTTCATCCCATTCCTCATCATAGTGAAGGTTGAGGAAGTTCTTCTTCAAGATGGGCTTTCTAATCTCTCCTTCAAATATAGTAAAGTCAACTCTGGCTGCTTCTAGAATCTTAGTAATTAAAGCTCCATGAGAATCCACACGAGTTTTTAAGAAGTGGGTGAGCAATACTGGCCAATTTACTTCAGTGCTTCCAACCCAGTACTATAGAACGCAGTGTTGGAAGGAAGATACAGTAGTGAGGGATCCTTTTCTGTCTATGATACGCTTTGCTAATGCATTTAGCCGAAATCACAGAGTTCTCGGGAAGTAGGTGGAGAATTTATCTCCAAAGTAATTTTCATTAAGCTAGATCTTCGGAGTGTAGGCAAGTCCATTCTCATCTCCATCTTTTCTTAATCGAAGTTCTTCATCTTGAACAAGTTTTCAAAGGTATGTGGGGTAATTAGTATCACTTTCCCCTGGACCATAGTCATCAACGCATCATAGTAGGTATGAGTGCTTAGATTCATATAGAATTCCTTGACGAGGGCAGGATAGGTTGGGGAATTGATTTTCAGAAATTCTTCTAAGTTTTGATCATTGATGAGGAGGAAGAAGGGGCTGGTTTTGAACAAATAGGCATCACCCAGGTGATCAGTGGGTATTACTGATTTTGATTTCAACTCCAGATGCTCAAAATCCTCGTCTTTCAAGTCAGATACCTTAAAGAAATTTTAGGAAGGTAGGATTTCCTGGGTGTTTGAGGAAGCCATTTGAATGAATTTGCGAATTTAGGGTTTGAGAAGAGATTTTTGCAGAGTAACAGTAGAGTAGTTGCTCGCGTAGGGAAGAAGGGGAAAATTTGACGGTTTTTATAGGATGGGCAAAGTAAGGACATTTTGGTAATCCGGATTCCATTAGACTTAACCTAATTAGTGACTTGGTAGGTGGTTTTGAGGAGAGAGGTGGATGGCGTTTAAACCAGAGAAGTGCATCATTTTATTTTGAATTTGGTTGGGTTTCTATGCGCGCGTCTAATAGCTAATAGAGGCTTGAAATTAAAAAATGACACAGTTACTTTATCCTGCCTTTATCGCCATTTATCATTATTGTCTGCTGACATGGCATTTTCTTCCGGATCCAGCGTTAATTTTATTTTTCGTGACTTCTAGATCTTTTACCTGGATTAGATTCCGGTTATTTCTTGTAAATTCTCCGGATCTTCCATTAAATTGGATTTGACATTCTAGTTGCTTCTCTTAGCTTGTTATTGATCTTTACTCAAAGGTTTAGTAAAGATATCAGCTCTTTGTTCATTTATGGATATGTAAATGAGAGAAACATCCTTCTTCATTACATGATCTCGGATGAAATGATGCCTTATATCAACATGGTTCATTCTTCCATGTAGTACTGGATTCTTTGAAACATCTATGGCACTCTTGTTGTTACACATCACATCTATACATAAGGATTGAACTCCATAATCTTCCAACTATTGTTTGATCTAAAGGAGTTGAGCAAGACAGCTTCCAGCAGCCATGTATTCTGCTTTAGTGGTTGATAGAGCTAATAAAGTTTGCTTCTTGCTGTACCAGGATACTAGGCAATCTCCTAGAAAATGATAGCCTCCGGATTTACTCTTTCTTTTAAGAGTATCTCTTCTATAGTCAGCATCAGTAAATCCCTTTAAGCCAAAATCTCCATTACTAGGACACCATAGACCAACTTCTGTTGTTCCCAGCAAGTATCTGAGAATTCTCTTTACTGCCTTTAGATGAGATTCTTTTAGATTGGATTGATATCTTGCACAGTAACAAACTGCATAATGTATGTCAGGTCTACTAGCTGTCAAGTATATCAATGATCTAATCGTTCCCCTATAAGGCTTCTGGTCAACATTTCTCCTTGATAATCCTTGGATAGGACTGTATCAGTTCCCATGGGAGTGGACATAGGCTTTCTCTTGTCCATCTCAAATTTCATTAGAAGCTCCTTGGTGTATTTAGATCGATTGATGAAGATACCATCCAGACTTTGCTTGATTTGTAGAGCAAGGAAGAAATTGAGTTCTCCCATCATAGACATCTCAAATTCCTTCTACATTTGAGTGCTAAATTCCTCACACATCTTCTAGTCAATTGCTTTAAAGATAATATCATCCATATAGATATGGACTAGGATGATATCATTTTTCTTCTTCTTGATAAAGAGTGTGGTGTCTGTTCTTCCTCTATTATATCCCTTGTATATGAGAGAGGATGTCAATCTCTCATACCAAGCTCTAGGTGCTTGCTTCAATCTATAGAGAGCTTTCTTCAACTTGTAGACATGATCCGGATGCTTTGAATCTTCAAATCCGGGTGGTTGCTTGACATACACCTCTTCCTAGATAACTCCATTGAGAAATGCACTTTTGACATCCATTTGGTATAGTGTGAACTCCATGAATGATGCAAAAGAGCATAAGATCCGAATAGCTTCCAACCTTGCAAGTGGAGCAAGGGTTTCTTCAAAATCAATTCCTTCCTGTTGGTTATAGCCTTGAGCAACCAATCTTGCCTTGTTTCTTACCACAACTCCTGATTCATCCAGCTTGTTCCAGAACACCCATTTGGTGCCAATAATGGATTTGCCCTTAGGTAGTGGAACAAGATCCCAGACACCATTTTTGGTGAACTGATCCAGTTCCTCTTCCATAGCCATCATCCAGCTTTCATCTCCTTCTTCATCTTGAAATTTCTTTGGCTCAATGAGAGAGATAAAGGCTGCATGACTCATCATCCGGTTGAGTTGGCCTCTGGTTCTTACTAAATTCTGAACATTATCCAGAATGTTGTCTATCGAATGATCTCTATGAGTTCGGATTTCTCTCAGAATTCTATCATGTTGAGGTTGGTCCAGCTCTAGTGTAGCTTCTGCTCCATCCTCAAGTCCATCATTAAAGTTGATCTCAGGATTGATTGGATTGATCAGTGATGGCTCCAGATTGAAGTTGATTTCATCCTCTTCTTTGTATTTCTTTATTTTGATTGGATCAAGAGTTTTTATTTCCTTTTCAACTTCTAGAGTTTGTTCTTCTGGGTTAGAGTCTCTTTTACCTGTATGGTTAGTTTCATCGAAATCTACATGTACTGACTCTACCAAAGTTTGAGTTCATTTGTTATAGACTCTATAAGCTTTGCTATGTAGTGAGTAGCCAAAGAATATAGCTTCATTAGATTTAGGATCAAACTTTCCTAATTGCTCTCTATCATTCAGGATAAAGCATTTATATCCAAATGCTTTAAAATACCCAATTTTGGGTTTTCTTCCCTTCCAGGTTTCATAGGGGGTCTTTTCTAAGTTCTTGACTATGAGAGCTCTATTTAGAATATAACATATTGTGTTTACTGCCTCTCCCCAAAAGTACTTAGGCAAGTTATTCTCACTTAGTATTGTTCGATCTATTTCAACTATGGATCTGTTTTTCCTTTCAACAACCCCATATTATTGAGGTGTGTGAGGAGTAGAAAAGTTATGCTCAATGCCTTTGGATTCACAAAATTCAGCAAAATGCCTATTTTTGAATTCTCCTCCATTATCACTTCGGATGCATGCTATGCTTGTGCCATGTTCTACTTTTACTCTAATGAATATTTTAGTGAAGTGATCAAAGGCCTCATCTTTGCTTGCAAGCAAGGCAATCCAGGTATATCGAGAATAATCATCCACAATAACCATTGTGTATTCTCTACCACCCAAGCTTAGTGGTTTGATTGGACCAAAAAGGTCAATATAAAGAAGTTCTAGAACTCTCCTGGAAGGTGTGTATTGTATAGAAGGGAAACTTTTTCTGTGTTGTTTACCTAGTTAACATGCAGTGCAAATTTGATCCTTATCAAAAGCTACCTTAGGGAAACCCACAACTAATTCCTTTTTGGTTAGTTTGGATAGGAGATTCATGCTAACATGTCCCAATCTCCGGTGCTATAGCCAGGATTCATCTTCTTTGGACACCAAGCATATATTTTTCTTTTTAGTTTTAATGTTCCCATAGTAGAAATTATTCACTCTAGGTGCATAAAGAATGAGTTGATTATTTTTACTATCAGTGATTGTGCATCCTCCGGAGTCAAAGGTGACTTTTCTTCCTTTATCACAGAGTTGTGATATACTCAACAGATTGAACTTCAGTCCATCAACTAGGGCGACATCTTCAATCTTCAGATCACATCCAATGGTTCCACACCCAATGATCTTGCCCTTTTGATTTCCTCCAAAGCTTATATTTCCACCTTTTTTCTGGGTTAAGTTAATGAATCCTTTCTCATCCCCAATCATGTGCCTTGAGCATCCACTATCAATGTACCATGTATGTTGATCTTCTATGGATCTAAGGCATACCTGTAAAATAAGTTAAGTGGGATTGGGTACCTAATCAGACTTGGGTCCTCTCGGATTATTACCCTGTTCCGGCCATGGATGGCTGTTATAATAACCATTTTTAAATCTACACATAATAGTAGCATGGTTATTTCTACCATAAAACCTGCATCCATATGGAGGTATGTGTAGTCTTTGTTTTGCTTCAATCCTCCGGATAACTTTTTTGGTATATCTTCCTGAGTGTTATTTATTCTGCTTTCTTTGAATTCAAAAACTAGCAGGAGGAGCAACTTCAGCTCTGTAGCTCTTCTTTGGTTTGCTTATAGGATGATGATAGAACCTATGTCCCGTTCCATTTGGATCCAGAAGAGGCTTGTCCGAGGGTGGATCCTGTATTACTCCCTTTCCTTTCTCTTCACTTGTGAACCTCCTTCTTTGAGGTTGTTGCTTTTAAGGGACTGGGATTCTTTGAGCTTGAGGTTGCTTTTGGACTTTCCTTTTGCTGGGATTGGTAGGCCTTTGGACTCTATTCTGAGTAGGTAGGGGATCATTCCTTCTTAGGGGTCTTACATCCAGTCTCTACCTGGATGCTTCCTTCATCAGGGTGAGTTCCCTATCCAGTCCGATCACATTTTCGTTTAGGATCCTGATCTATTCGTTCATGAAGTTTTCCTCAACCACTTCAACATGCTTTTCTATTCTTTGTAGGTTGATATCTTGGCTCATGGCTTCAGCATCTTCTGCTAGCTCTAACATAGCTCTTTTTAGGGATTTGATGGCTTTTGTGTTCCTTCTTACATTATTGATCACAATCCATAAAGCCCTAGCAAGTTTATGGTTAGAAACAGAAAAAGATTGAGGGTTTACCTCACTATTGTGTGATTTTGATTCTGACTCTTCCACTTGCTTAGTGATTTGGATAGAGGATTCCTTCTGGGAATGCTCTTCTTTCGGATTTATTGTTGCTATAAAAGCACAGTGAGCAACCTTTTCTTCCTCCGATGAGGATGAGCTAGAACTTCCTTCACTGATGCTCCAGGTGGCTACCATTGCTTTCTTCTTGAACTTTTTGTCCTTTTTGAGCTTAGGATATTTAGCTTTGAAGTGTCCTTTATCTCTACATTCAAAGCATCCTACTTCTTTCTCTAGATCCTTCTTATCTTCTAGAGCTCTTCTGAACTTGTCCTTCTTTGAAGAGCTTTCACCTTTTCTTCTAGATTCATATCTTCTAGAGCCTCTTCTTTCTTTCCTTCTGATAAATCTACCAAATTGTTTAGCTAGCATGGCAATCTGATCTTTGTCATATTTAGCTTCCCTTAAGCAAGAGGATCTTCTCGAATATCTTTCAGATCTGGGTGATTCCTCTTCTGATGATTCTGCTTTAAGAGTAATAGCCTTCTTCTTTTCTTCTAGTTTTTTTATCTTGTTGGCTGTATCTTTCCAAAGATAGCTCTTAGGTGAGGAGATTACCTGTGAGCTTATCATAGCTGTACTCATTTAGATCATGAGCTTCTTCAATGGCAGTCTTCTTTCTTTCCCATTCCTTGGTAAGACTCTGGAAGATCTTCTTGACCATGTCAACTTTAGAAATCTCCTTTCCCAGTCTCTTCAGTTCATTAACTAGATTGGTGTATCTAGTATTCATGTCACTGATTGATTCTTTGGACTCCATTTTGAAGGACTCAAACTTTTGCTGTAGGAGATCTATCTTGGCCTCCTTTACTTTTTTTGTACCTTCATAGGTAACTTCCAGCTTTTGCTAGATTTTCTTTGCAGTCTCACATCCAGAGATCCTGTTGAATTCAGCTGCACTAAGAGCACAATAAAGTATGTTAATAGCATTTGCATTTTCATGCATCTTTTTAAGATCATTATCATCCCACTTATTTGATGGCTTACGGACTTGTATACCATTTACTTCAAGTATGGGTTCATATGGGCCGTCTTTAATGACTAGCCATGCTTGCATGCTTTGTGATTGAATGAAATTCTTCATCCGGTTCTTCTAGAACAAGTAGTGTTCACCGGTAAAGAGTGGAGGACGGGTAATTGACATACCCTCCAAAAGCAGTTGTGAGTTGAAAGAACTCATTTTGATTCTTGGATCAAAATTGGACCTTTAGCTCGAGATTGTTAGATCTTTAGTTTTGAGCACTTGCTCTAATACCACTTGTTGGTCCCTTTTAGTTTAGATTAAGGTTAAAGGGGGCATGAATGACCTCTTTTTTTGGAATTAGTAAACTTTGAAAAAGTCTGTGTGGTGTGTTTGATGATCCAGATGGATGTGGTTCCGGATGATGCAGTTATATTAAAAGTAGTAAATATAATAGCAAAGGAAAAGGAAATCAAACACAAAGATATTATATTAGTTCGGCCCTGCCTACTCCAGTCCCCAAATCTTCCTTGCTTTGAGAGTTCCACTAGTGAATTCCTTTTCAACTGGAAGGCATTAAGCCTTACAACTTATCTCCAGAGATTTGTTCTTCTCCCGGAAGTAGGATATACCACTAAGAGAGTCCACTCCTAGCTGACTCCTATGACCCTATCTCCAGATCGCACCTACATCTGGATGTAGGATATACCACTTGAACCACTTGAATCTGGCCCAGTTCCAAGCTAAGTACTTTAAGGATATACCACTAGCAGATTCCACCACTAGATGAGTCCTAACTTCTCACTTTGTTTTTACAAAGATTTTGGTTTTTGGAGTTCCTTAAGTTTATAACTTACTTAGGAATCCTTACAAAACAGATTTGAATATTGTTTGGTTCTGTGAGTGATTTTGTGAATTGATTTCAATTCCTGAGCTTTGTTACTTGCTTGTGTGATTCAATCAACCATCCTTCTTCAATGGTGGAGAGCTCCCTTTTATAGGCTTCGATTATAAATGTAGCCATTGTAATTGGTGAGCTGTTGCTATATCTTCATCGTTGATCAGGTTGTAGGTGGCACTTCCGGAGCCGTTGATCAATCCGTTAGACATAAGTTTTGACCCGTTTGAATTCTTAGGATTGATGCCAAAAGGTGTCTGATCTTTTCCCTTGGATTTTAGTGATCACACCATTTCAATCGGTGCCTTTTGGAGGTGGGCTCAATGCGCCTTCCTATTGGTCGAGGTGTAAAAGGTTGTTACCTTTTTCAGCTTTTCCGGTGTCAGCTTTTGTCCTTTTTCTGATAATGCAAGCTGTCACTTTTGTCTCTTTTGGGGTAGGTGTATCTAGGAAAAGCGATGACCAAAGGAATGGAGGGAAAATTATATTTTGAACTTTTCCCATTGTCTGTTGTATGAATCTTCCGGATGTCTTCAGACTTATAATATCCGGAAGTGTCTTCTTCAGGTATAGCTTTACTAGATTCTTGTGGATGCTTGCCTTTATGGTTATTAGTCTGTTTCCTTTCCAGACTATAACTGAATGATTCCTTTATGCTTAGGTGCTTGTTCTGTCTTGAGTGCTTGACTTTGGATTTGATGAAGTTGACTTCCTTATCCGGATTAAGTTTTGTTATACTGGTCCTGATAATGAATACTTAGGTTTTGGTTTACTTCAAACCTGATCCAGATATGTTTGAGTTCTGGATCATTGTTTCCAACAAAAACCAATTATTATGACGGCTAAGATTCGTCATTACTTATAAAAAATAAAATGACAAATGAAAATTGTCATGTACTTTATTTTTTTGTGACACTACTAAGTTTTTGTCATATATTCTAATGCATTATTATGAAGATATAAAATAATTGTGACGATAAAATAAATATTGTCACTTATTATTTTGGAGATAAAAAATTTAGAAGGAAAATTTTTTTATCATGACAAGAAAATGTTTACAAGTGACAACTTCATTGTTACGGTAAAAACAAATTGTTATGACGTTTCAGATATTCGTCATTATCTTATAAACAATAAAATGACAAATTAAAATTTGTCATGTATTTAAAATTTAGTGACACTATTAAGTTTTTGTCATATAGTTAAATGTGCTATTATGATGATATTAAAAAATCGTCACAATTATATTATCTAAAGATAACTTAATTCTGTTATGTGTATAATATTTCTTATGATACTTTTTTGTCGAAATCAATAAAAAGAACATGTTAATTTTAATTTTGTTATATATCTTGATTTCGTCGTATCTTTATTCTTTTTTGGTCATATATTGTCCTTTTTAGTGTATTTTGTGATGATTTATAATGTATATGTCCCTTAAATGTTAACAAGTACAATATATTATGTTATTTATGATTTTTTTATTACACATACAACCGATTAATTAATTTCAAAAATATTTTCTATTTTTCTTTCAAATTTTTGTATGAGAGCCGAATATATAGTGTTATGCCATTGAAATTAGGGATATTCTATGGTTATTTAAAGTGACATTTACTTTGTGTCCATCACCATTGGATGAGTGGACGATATTTTGATCCAATGGTGATAAGTGTCAAAGTAATGTTTACTTTGTTAAAACTAAAAATAATCATAGCATACACCTTGAAATTATTTAAAACTAAAAGGGAGTTGACAGTTTTCAATTTGGTAAGCAATAAAAAATATTCTCCTTATGTTAATGTAAAGTTCTAAAAAATGAAAAATTTTCTATCAATGTATTATTGGGGAATATCTTAAACTAAATAGTTTGAAATAACTCATATTTTCTCAAACCATTTAGATATTCTTGTTGCAAAACAAATTAAATTGGTGTAGTGAAGTAATCTAAAAAAATTCAACAAAAGAAAATTACCCGTTTAGAAGACGGATAATATGGAAATAATTAAATTAAGGAATTTTATATAATTATTTTATTTTGTTCACGGTAAAAAGCTCATAGAGTATATGGAAGTAAAATATGTTAGATCATGGTAGTAAATTATTATTATATTCTAAATATCTTTCATTAATTAAATTGTTAGTCTGTAAGGGATGAAACGTGATTAGTGGGTGTGGAAGTTATCAAAATAGTGTTTAAAATCAGATAGAGTTTATCATTTCCTCACTATCAACCAATTTCAATTTCAGTTATCAAATAAACCTCGATTTGTGAAGATTTCCCTTTGGCGCTAGTTGTTTGGAGACAATGACACAAAAATGCTTCTTTTGGCTGATAGCATATTGAGCGAAAAAGAGCATGTGTAGAAGATTAAGAGGAGAATAGCATGAGAATATCTGAACGAAAGATGTATAGACAAGAACTAACTATCTTGCTTCGCCTCCTCTAGTAATTTTGGATATTTAAGGAAGATTTATCCTTTTCAAGGTGAATATGACTTTGAAATATTCAAAATGATGATTTGCTTTACTATTATACAAACTATTGTCAATGCTTGAGACATTCTCATGATAGTTTGTAATTTTAGGTTATTTACAATACTTGCAATTTAGTCTTTTGAAAATGATAATCTTTCTATATTGTTATACTAATATATATTTTGGATTGTAGGAACAAAGGGCTCTTGGATGCATTTGGTTTAAGAAAATGAGAAAAGAAGTCTCTAATTATGCTTACTTGTCGTTCTCCATTTACAAGAGAGCTCCAAATTTGTGTAAAGATTGTTTTGTGGTTGTGCTGTAATTTGTAAGACATTGAATTCATATTTTAGTTATTGTCATTCTCCATTGAGAAAGCTTCAAATTAATGTAAAAATTGCTTTATGACATTAATATTGTCTCAATTTGTAAAACAATGGTTTCATACTATTTCACAAAATTTTATAATACAACTATAATTTATTGACAAACAATGTTTATGATTGTCACTATTTTATCTTTTAGATGACATAAATTTTTTTGTCATATTTTTATTTAATGACAATTTATATTTTTGTCATAAATGTTAATTTACGACTATAAAAATTGCCCATTATTAGGTAACTATGATGATGAAATTGTACATTTCATGATGTAAAAAATTGTCACAACAAATATTTATACAATGACGATAATATTTTATCAAATATTTATACAATGACGATAACATTTTATCACGAATTAATAGTTTTTAGTGACAACTTACTTGTTATTGCAACAAATACGTGCATTATTTATGATAATTGCAACGTCATTGTAATCTTATACATTTACTATTTACTTGTAATTCGTCACCATAACTGAAATTTTAGATGACGAAATGCATGATTTGTCATTTAATTTCTCAACTTTAGTGACAATAGGGGATATAAAGTGACAACAAAATTTTAATAAAATGACAAAATAAGTGTCAAGTAAACAAATAAATTGTAGTGAAATATGTAATTTTTTGTCGTATAAACACACAATTTTGATGACGAATTATAAGATTGTCACATTAACAAAATACGACGGACATATTGCAACGAAGCCTACGACGATAATTTTTTGTCACTTTTTATCTATCGTGACGAAATAACATGTTTTCGTGACGATTTCAGTGCATCGTAAAATGTCAAATTTCTTGTAGTGGACCCTAATAAAAAATTAGGGTTTTTAGAAACTTGACATTAAGATGAATGGAATTTGGGCCGTTAACACTCAAGATTAAGATGAACCACCCAGATTCGAAGTTTGAATCTGGGCTGTTCATAGTTTTTTAAGTTTATTTACAAAAAACTGTCATTAAAACAGAGAACTTCATTAACAAAAAATCTGGGTCGTTCATATTACTTTGAATTCGGGTCGTTCTTATTTTTGTTTGGTGATTGGACTAAATTTAAATTTCTGTATTTGTGAAAAAAAAGGCTCTTCTACTTGATATTAAACGTTTAATATAGTGCTTAGTTAAGAGATAGTAATTATTAGTCCATAATCGAGTCAATTGGTATTTGAATTAGTTATGCCGGCCACCCCCTTCGTAGGAACTTTGAGACCCCCACTTTGATATTTCCCTTGCGTTCCACTGCCATTGTTGCCCCTGGTTTCTTTGTCAGCAACTTTTGGTCTATCGAATCCTTTCGTTGCTCTGATTCAATTTTATAAACAAAAATGACCTCATTTTGGTTAAATTTGTTGGATGGAAGAGGAAAATAATCAAGAAAAAATGCTCAAAACATAAAAATGAGTAATTCACACTAATTTTATTATAATACACTCATAAACTCTTATTATTTTTCACTCTCTTACCCTCTTTAAAATAGCAAATTACATTGCCTTATATAGGCATTTGATGAATTCTGCAATGGCCCTATCGTTTTCTCAATAATTCAATCTATTACAAAATTCAAATTTAGGTTTAACAACTTACTTTAATTTTCCACAAAATCCAACTAACAAATCCTACAAAGTCTAAGTCTCCTAATAATCCAAGTTTCCTAACAACATAACAATGCTTACCAATTTTTTTCAAAGTCCAACTTAGGTGGCTGGCTATTTTTGACCTTTTTTCATTATTTTTATTAAATTAAGTTTAATAATTTTAACATTCCCCCGTAAACTTAATTATTTAATTATTCCTAATAACGCTCGCAATTGATTAAACACATTATACTTCAATGGCTTTGTAAAAATGTCCGCTATATGATCTTGTGTTTTGACATACTTCAATGTGACTTCCTTCTGCTCTATACACTCTCGAATGAAATGGTACCTTGTATCGATGTGTTTGCTTCGATCATGGAAGACAGAATTTTTTGCCAACGCCAACGCTGATTTGTTATCAACAAAAATATCTGTTGGGTCATATTGTGTCATTTGAAGCTCCTTCAACAATCTTCTCAGCCATATTGCATGACACACACATGATGCTACAACAACATATTCAGCTTCACACGTTGACAACGTCACAATTGGTTGCTTCTTTGAACTCCTTGTGAACACGGCGTCACCAAGAAAAAATACGAATCCGCAGGTGCTTTTCCGGTCATTTTTATCTCCGGCCCAATCACTATCGCTGTAGCCAACTAATTTGAATTCGTCAGATTTTGAATAATGCAACCAAAATTAGTTGTACCTTTAACATAGCGGAGTATTCTTTTGGCTGCATTCTAGTGAGACTCCTTCGGTTCTTCCATGTATCTACTCACTAGTTCAACTGCATACAGATTATCTGGCCTTGTGCACGTCAGGTATCTGAGACTCCCGATCAAACTTCAAAAGATTATCGGGTTGACCCTAACTCCATTTTCATCCTTGGTTAATTTCAAACTGCATTCGGTCGGAGTGTTGAAAGGGTTGCAATTTTCCATCTTAAATTTCCTCAAGATCTCTTTCGCGAAGCCACTTTGACAAATAAAAATTCCATCATCACTTTGCTTCACTTCAATTCCAAGATAGTACGACATCAGGCCAATATCAGTCATTTCGAATTCACGAGTCATCGTCTTCTTAAAATCATTAAACATTTGAGGATTGTTCCTGGTAAATATGAGATCGTCCACATATAAGCAAACAAGCAATATGTCTCCACCTCTCACTTTCACGTACAAGGCATACTCGTATGGGCACTTGGCAAATCCATTCTCGCAAAAGTATTTGTCGATGCGGCTGTTCCAAGCTCTCGGTGCTTGCTTAAGTCCATACAACACCTTCTTCAGCTTCAACACTTTTCGTTCATGACCTTTGACAATGTAACCAGGTGGTTGTTGGACATAGATCTCTTCCTCCAAGTATCCATTCAGAAATGCTGACTTTACATCCATTTGGTGGATCTTCCATCCATTTTGGGTAGCGACTGAGATCTCCAGTTTGATAGTCTCCATTCTTACTACTGGTGCAAATACTTCATCATAGTCAATACTGGGTTTTTGACTATATCCCTTTGCGACTAGCCTCGCTTTATGTCGAACGATTTCTCCATTTGCATCCTTCTTTCCCTTGAATACCCTTTTGACTCCAATGGGCTTTTTGTCAGCTGGAAGTTTGGTCAACTCCCACGTCTTGTTTTTCTCAATTGAATTGATCTCCTCCTCTATGGCTTTTCTCCATTTCTCATCTTTTATGGCTTCTTCAGCATCAATAGGTTCACTATCAATAAGATGACAGTAAAGAGTCAATTCTTCATTGAGCTCTCTAGTTGAATCGTAAAGATCTTCAACAAGATGAAATTTTCTAGGTCTCTCTCTTAGACTTTGACTTTCTTCATCATCGTGTCATGGAGATGCAATTGGAATGGGACTATATGACGTCGATGCTTTGCCTGGCTCCTCCACATCTCGATCATTGTTTTCATACATGGTGAAAGGATAAAAACTGTAATTCTTCTGCTTGTCATTATTCCATTCCCAAATTGCTTCCTCGTTAATAGTCATATCCCTAGTGATGATAGTCTTTCTAGTATCAGGATCAAACATCTTGTAACCTTTGGAAAATTCTGAGTAACCAACGAACAAGTATTTTTTGCTTTTGTCATCTAACTTTCTTCTTTCTTCATCAGCAACATGAACATGTGCAACACTTCCAAAAACATGAAAATGAGAGATATTAGGCTTTCTCCCACTCCATGCTTCTTGGGGTGTCATATCCGACACACTTGTTATTGGAGATCGGTTCAAGATGTACTCAGTATAATCAACAACTTCTACCCATAACTCTTTGGGCAAATTTTTGCTCTTTAACATGCTCCTCACCATATCTGTCACGGTTCTATTCTTTCGTTCAACAACACCATTTTGCTGAGGCGATCTCGGGACTGACAAGAAATGACGGATTCCTTGATGCTCGCAGAATCTTTTGAATTCATTTGACAAGAATTCTCCCCCTCGGTTGGATCTTAAAGCTTTGATGTAATAGCCACTTTCTTTTTCCACCATAGCTTTAAACTTTTTAAATGCTTCAAAAACTTCTGATTTTTCTTTCAGAAAATAAACCCACGTCTTTCTGCTATAATCATCAATAAATAGCACGAAATATTTGTTGCCTCCCAATGATACTGGTGTCATTGGTCTGCAGACATTGGCATGAATAAGCTCAAGAGGAGCCTTTGCTCTTGACATGGACTCTTTTGGAAAACTAGTTCTGGAATGTTTTCCAACAAGACAACCTTCACAAAGCCGATGGGGTTTATTAATCAGCGGAAGACCATGCATCATCTTCTTCTGGCTTAGCAATTTCAACCCTCCAAAATTGAGATGACAAAATCTCAAATGCCAAAGCCAATCAGATTCTTTCACGCAAGCTTTTAAGCATCTTGCTTCATCCGTCTTGATGTTAAGAGTGAACATTCTATTTTTTGACATTGGTATACTAGCTAGCAGCTCCTTCTTTTTGTTTGACAGCACAAACTTTCGGTTCACCATGTGAATTTGGTAATTTTTCTCCAGCAGTTGTCCCGAACTTAAAATGTTGCTTTTCATGTTTGGAACGTAATAAACATTGCTGATATTCTTTAAATGAATAAGAATAGTTCCTTTTCCTTAAATAGGAACTCTTGAGGAATCCCTAAAAACAACATTACCACTGAATGACTGGTCCAGCTCTACGAACATTTTCTTATCTCCACATGTATGGTTACTTGCACCATTATCAAGATACCATATGTTATTTTCTTGACTGTATTCACCTGCACGGGTTAGTATTACCATGTTGGTTACGTCCTCTTCTTGAATGTTGTTCACCATTTCCGCTATTTGCTTTGGTGGGCTCCGACATTCTACTGCATAGTGGCCATATCTGGAGCAATTGTAGCATTAAACATTGGACTTGTCACGTCCGTCATTATGCCTCTAGTTTCCTCCTCCTCATCCACGTCCATGACCATGACCTCTGCCTCGTATGGACTGATTATCTCCATTATTATTTTGACCTCTACCGAATGGTTGATTTCTGCCACGTCCTCTTCCTCTTCCATTTCCTCCATGGCCTCTACCACATCCTCGTCCGTAATGGCTAGAATCCTAGCTACTTTCTCCTTTGACTGAAACCTTTGCTACCAAGACTTATTCTACAGACTCTTCTCTTTGTCTATTTTGTCTCTCCTTACGTGCTTGTAATGAGCCAACTACTTCATCGACGCTCATTTTACTTATATCCCGAGATTCTTCTATTGCCATTACTACGTAGTCAAACTTTGGTAGTAGTGACCTTAGAAGTTTTTCAACAACCCTGGATTCTTCAAGCTTTTCTCCATATTGCCGCATTTGGTTAGCGACAGATTTTAATCGTGAGGAGTAATCTACAATCACTTATGTCTCCTTCATCTTTATCATCTCAAACTCTCCTCTCAACATTTGGAGCAGAACTTTTTGTACTTTCTCCTCTCCTTGAAGAGAAACTCGTAGTATATCCCAAGCTTGCTTGGAGGTGGTCGCTTCTGCCACCTTCTCAAACATAACATCATCTAACCCTTGATGGATGATACTAAGAGCCTTCTGGTCATTACGACGACTCTTATGCAAATTGTCCTTTCCGGCTTGCGACTGTTGTGCATCTGCAGCTGGGTATTCATAGCCTTTTTGAACAATATCCCAAACATCTTGGGATCCTAGAATGGCTTTCATCTTGATACACCAAATTTTGTAATTGGTTTTTGTAAGTTGAGGGAAAATGAAGGAAACACCGTTGAGATTCATTTCTGTAGGGGAAATTTTTTTCAAAGAGTATAGGGGTTATTGCAACGCTTTTGAGTCTATGGCGACACTTTGGTGCGTCGCTATAGCTCCTGACAGATTTTGCAAGGAGAACAACAAGGGAAAATATTTCCTTGCAATTTTAGATGAACTTGAAAAATTTTCCAGAAAGGATGTACAGAGGCTATTGCAACTTTTTTGAGTATTGGCGACACTTATGCTAACTGCGACACTTTCTGTAGTTTGTTTGCAACACTTCTGACAGACTATTGCAACACTTTCTGGGCTGCTTCTGAAACTCTTTAAACTCGACTTTTTTACTCGGGGTTTTTTGGAAAGAGTATTGGATACGAAATGACTCTGTACCACTTTGTTGGATGGAAGAGGAAAATAATCAAGCAAAAAAATGCTCAAAACATAAAAATGAGTAATTCACACTAATTTTATTACAATACACTAATAAACTCTTATTATTTTTCACTCTCTTACACTCTTTAAAATAGCAAATTACATTGCCTTATATAGGCATTTGATGAATTCTGCAATGGCCCTATTATTTTCTCAATAATTCAATTTATTACAAAATTCAAATTTAGGTTTAACAACTTACTTTAATTTTTCACAAAATCCAACTAACAAATCCTACAAAGTCTAAGTCTTCTAATAATCCAAGTTTCCTAACAACATAATAATGCTTACCAAAATTTTTTAAAGTCCAATTTAGGTAGCTGGCTGTTTTTGACCTTTTTTTCATTATTTTTATCAAATTAAGTTTAATAATTTTAACAAAATTATAGCTCAAAAATGCCCAACTCTAACTCTAGCCCCTACAAAATTTCACCGTTGCTGGGTTGGGCAGTTGGCCAACAGGGCCGGCCCTTGGCCGGAATAAGGTGAGCGACCGCTTACGGCCCCAAAAATTAAGGAGCCTCAACATCTCCGGCGAGACGGTGTTCGAAATTCAGATCAAAATTTGCTGGTTATTTTTCTGTGAAAAATGGTGATTAAAGGAAGAAGAAGAAACAAGGGCCCACTTTTCCGAAGTTCATTAATTAAATGTGGTAGAGCTTATTCATAAGAAAGTTCATTTTTATTTTTTAATTGTGGCCATCATAATGAAAAACTAACAACTGAGTAAAATTTTTTTGCTTGATTTAAGAACGGTAAATTTTGTATGTTGTTTAGTTTTAATCACTATTTTATTATGAGTGTTGTTATTTACCACCTATAAATTTATAGTTACTGCCCCCAAAATTATTTAAATACCCTCTTAATAATAAAAAAAGTTAATTAAATATATTTTTAATAATAATAAAGAACTAATAACGGCAAAAACCAACCATCAGCGGAGCATAAAATGATTTTGCATAACGAGTTGGGAAAAAAACCAATTTGTCCAACAACCTTTAGCTAAGAAAAAAAGCTTTTGGTCAACTAGTGGCCAGACAAAATGAGATTTTTTTGACTAATGGTGAGGCGAAATCAAATTTTACCTAACTAATTGGTTGGGCGAAAATTAATTTTGTCCAACCAATCTGTTAAATAATATTTATATTTTACATGTGTATTATATTTTTTTAGTTATTTATAAATATAAAAATAAATTATATATTGAATTTTAAATAATAAAAAATAATTAAGATCATAACTATATAATTACTTGTAATTTTAGTTTCTGCCAATTTAGGAATAACTAATTTCTGCCTGGCCAAAAGGGTGGATAAATAATCTCTTCACCCAACCAAGGCTAAGTAATAGTGAATTTTGCCCAGCCTTATGGATGAGTAATTTTTTTATATTCGGAAATTATAAATTTTATCAATTTGGGTGAAACTGATTTTACAGGGCTAGCAAAACTGATTTTTGCCGAACCAACAAGCTGCCAATTTGGGCAAAATTGATTTTTACAAGGTTGGGCAAAAACTGATTTTTATCGAACCAAATGGCTGCCAATTTAGGCGAAATTGATTTTTACAAGGCTGAGTAAAAACTGATTTTTGCCAAATCAAAGGGTTGGGCAAATTTCATTATTGGCTAGCCAAAAGGATGGGTGAATAATCTTTTCACCCAACTAAAAAGCTAAGTAACAATTAATTTTGTCTAGCTTTATGGATGTGTAATTTTTTTTAAATTAAATTATAAAAATAAAAATAAATTTTATTTTATTGTGAAAGGCTATTTTTTACATTGAAGGGAGCGGTAAGTGGAGATTTAAGGCGGTAAATAGCAATTCAGATTCGGATTCCTGATGTGACACTATTTAGAATTTAGGGTAAACTTTAAAAAAGTACAATGTGGTTTCACTCATTTGCAGAACGGTATCTGAGAATTTTTTTTGCAAAATGGGGTCAGTAAAATTGACAAAAAGATGATAAAAATAATTTTTTTGTTCAGAATAGTGATATTAGAGATAATATTTTAATCAATTCAAGATTATCATAATTAACATTACTATTTAAAAATTATACGTACTAGTTGAGTAAGTTTTCATTTGTTATGATTTTTTAAAGTTTATTATTAAAAAAATATTTTCACTATAAAAAATTTCAAAAATTATCATTGAAGTATTTATATTTTAACTAGTTCTCAAAATTTCAGATGAAAACGAACAAGATTATATATTGTTATGATATAATTTAATATTGAGAATCCTCTTTTTGCCAATTTTTTTAAACCATAAACCCCATTTTGACATAAAAATTTTCTCAGACCTCATTTTGCAAATGAGTGAAACCACATGATACTTTTTTATGTTTGCCTTAGAATTTGAGACTAAAATATGATTCACTCATTGACTGCTAATATCGTGATTTAATTTATTTTTTCAGATGAAATAGATAGGATTTGAACACTTGAAGTATTTAGAGCATCTTTAGTAGATAGTCCATTCCAACAATAGTCTTGCCACATATGCAAGAATAGTTAGACTAGAAAAATGTTCTACACTAGCTTGTCTATTATCTCTTTCTTATATGATGTGGCATAATAAATGTTGGACATTGTCTATTTGATCTTCTACATATAGACAACCAAATGGACTACCAACTCATGAAATTAATTAATATTTTAATCTTTAACATTGAAACAAACTTGTAATTGAGTATTTTTTATTATTTAATTACACAATTCTAGATGAAATAGACAATATGGTGTAGCTCTTTTTTGTAGACATTGTCTATTTTTAAAATAATTGACATATCATCAATGTGAACTTCTATTTCACATGCCACATAATCATGGAATCCACTATCTACTAATGATGCTCTTAGTGAGACTTTTCACAAGCGACCACAATGAGGCTACAATTCACAAATATGGTGAATTTTAAATACATCAATTCCATAATTCAATACAATTTCGCTGATGAAAAAATACCTAATTAATTTAAATGAAAAATAAGAGTTCTAAATGATTTTTTTAAAGTTGACACATTTCTATCAAATTTAATTAATAAAACAGATAACTATAATGGAGATAATTCCTTAATTCAGAAAATAAATGATTATTATTGTAACGAATCGAAATTTCTAAAATTTGCTTATAATAAATTACTATAGTATTAAAATATCATGAAAATTATTTTTTATTGTTATTATTGTTATTGGATATAAAACATGAGGAAATAAGAGCTAATTAAGTAAGAGGGATGAATTGGGCATTTAATTATTTGTCCAAGGGCAATAGTGGAAATTGAAAAAAAAAGAAAATCAATACATACACCATCCATCATCTTCTCTTCTTCACTTTCATTCTTCTTCTTCTTCTACACATTACATTTATCCCTTACAAAAAATTTTCCCTAATCCAAAAACTTCCGATTTCTTCGATTTAACTTCGAATTCTTGTTAGAAATCGATCCTTAAGCCCTCTATCATCATCAATTTCAATCAATCAAGACTAGAAGAGGAGGATTTCAGATATTAAGATTCGGATGAATAGTAACCCGAGTTTGAGGTGAGTGATTTTTGGTGAAATTAAAGCTTAATTAGTAGAATTCATGGTAGATTAAGCATATTTATGGTATTAGGAAGTTTATTTATGCAATATCTTGATAGAATTATATATGGCTGTTGTAGAGAAAGCTATTGCAAGTAAATCAAAGGCAAAAGAGGTAGAAGAGAGCTAAAAAGAGCATAGAAAAAGGTTTGTGTCCCGAATTTCGATTTCTCGATTTTTCGGAAAATTTTCCAGATTGTGTACCTGTTTTGTTTTAATGTTTTCTCTCATTATATAAATCCGATTTGAACTATTCTTGATTCTATTGATATCTACAGAAAGTAAAGAATATATGTTCAGAAGAAACCTTGTTGAATTTCGTTCGTTTTCAATGTGAATTTTCGTTTGAAGTTGAGTCACTAAATCTGTTTTTGGAAAATCTCAGCTTGGTACACTGTTTAGTATTTTGATCATAACTTTGGTTATAAAATTTGGACTTCTGTGATTCCGGTGGTTTTAGAAAGCTGAGACATGTGGCTAATTATGTTTAGAAGAAAGTTTTTCGATTGGATGATGTTTCGATAGTGAAAAATGCAGGTAAAGTCAGGTTATGAAACCTGGAAAAATTCTGGAAAGTATGATATTGATTTTATTGAGTTTTAATTGAAGTTTGATGCTTAAAAATTTGGGATTTGGATTTCTTAATTACTGAAGTTATGTTGAATTATGATTGATGGTTTATACTGAAATTTTTAAGATGTTACTTTGATTTATTGCCCTTATTAAACGAGTAGAATACGGGTCAGGGTAGATTGGCGCCAATAAAGGGGGGTACAGTACTGTACAAACAATTGAAGTTTTGGCTTCGGGCTTTGGCCAATATTATGATATATATATTGATATTGAAGCTTCGGCTTCGGGCTTGACCGATATATTGATTTTGAAGCTTCGGCTTCGGGCTTGACTGATATATTGATTTTGAAGCTTCGGCTTCGGGCTTGTCCGCTCCCGTATCCATTTTACCGTTATTCATGACTTGTTTACTTTGGGCAATATGTGGTTAAAGTGTTTGGAAAAATTGGATACAAATTTGATTGTGCTTTGAAAGGATTACTATATAAGTTTTGTGATTTGGTTCCATAAAGTTGGTTAATTTGTTTTTGACTAATGAAAAATCTTGGTTTCTATTTTGAAGTGTTAAAAATATTCAAAGTTGTTATATTTTTTTATGGACACCACTAAGCAAATTGCTTAGCGTGTAGTTTTTTTTCTACATGTAGGTGGAGAACTTGTAGATAGCTTGGACCAAAGTGGTACAGGTGGATCAGCTTAAAGAGCAAATAAGGAAAGACTCGAGGTGGATTTGTAAATTAATGTAATATTATGGTTTGTAGAATAATGGCATGTACTAGATAGTGTGAGAAATACAAAGTAGCATTGAGAAATAATTTGGAGTTGGAAACGCTATATTTGTATTTGTACATATGAAATCTATAAGTATTGAACTCTATATAGTAGAGTAGAGTTGTTTATTGGGTGATTATTGTTACCATGACGCTCTCAACATAATCACATTTTTGGCCTACAAAGCCACTGCTTTTAAGCAAACTGAATTTTCTCAAACCAGACCAAATGCCACGGTTTCCTCAAACTGCACCAAACCGAATCGCAGCCCGCGCACCGTACCCTGCGTCCAAACTAGTAAAAATTCTACCCGCTCACAGTGGCGACTCCTCTGGGGAATTATTTTTATAAAAACCTAATTTTTATGAAAAAAATTTTGACATAATAATTAAAATATTATTCAAATTAAATTTTGGAATTACGGAATTTGTGGTAATTTTTGCATTACGCAAATTTTAGGACCGCATAGCATTTGCATTCTTTACCCCTAAAACAATTTAGGTGTATTTTGTTGAAGTATATCTAAGTCCGCTTAGGGCTTGAGGGGTATGGATCCAATCACGCCCCTTGCGTAACATACGAGGACCTTGTTCGCTTGAGGGCAAGACTACCTACGTATATTATATGTGGAAAAGTTTCCTTTGGTTTGCTTAGGGCCACTAGGACTCAGGACACAAAGCCGCAGGGTACCCCAAATTGCACCCAATCCTAAGACCGAAACCTACATATAGATGAATCGTAGACACTTTCTCATAGGTATACCCGAAAACCTTGAGTGCACGCGAGCGGAATTCGCTAAGTCCCCCGTTGGCTTTAAAGCGAAGTTACCAGATGGAGTTAAAAGGGCGGTAGGCAAGATCTAACCGTTTGCTACATGTGCAGGTTTATTAAATACAAATAAACTGAAAATGAACATTATACGCATCATGATTGTGTGAAAACTAACAACACCTTTATGCAGCCATGATATTAATGTGTGCCATGCTATTTCATTTCCCTAGTGAAAGGAACCCAAAATCAACCGAGACTTGTGAGTCCACCTAGGCTCAGCCCATGAGCTAGAATAAATCGAGACCAGTCAGTCCACCAAGATTTGACATATGAACCCAAAAATAAACCAAGACCAATGAGTCACCCTAGGTTCGAAATAGGAACCTCAAAATAAACCGAGACTAGTGAGTGCATCTAGGCTCAGCCTATAAGCCAAAATCAACTTAGACCAATGGGTCCACCTTT
The DNA here is from genome assembly GCA_947683365.1 of Euphorbia pulcherrima. Classification (NCBI taxonomy): domain Eukaryota; kingdom Viridiplantae; phylum Streptophyta; class Magnoliopsida; order Malpighiales; family Euphorbiaceae; genus Euphorbia; species Euphorbia pulcherrima. The sequence continues at coordinate 30,984,423 of CANTUS010000007.1, forward strand.
AACCCATGAGCCAAAATTAACCAAGACCAGCTAGTCCACTTAGACTTAAATCGCAAGCCAAAATAAACCGAATTATACAAAAACCCTCGAGTGACCCCTCGAGTCAGCTCACCCTTAGACCAATGAGTCAAAATCTTTGAGTGACCACTAAGTTAGCTCACTCTTGGACCAATGAGTAAAAAAACCTTCGAGTGACCCTCGAGTCAGCTCACCCTTGGACCAATGAGTAAAGACCCCTCGAGTGAACCCTGTGTCAGCTCACCCTTAGACCAATGAGTCAAAACCCTTCGACTGACTCCCGAGTCAGATCACCCTTAGACTAGTGAGTCAAAACCCTCAAGTGACCCTGAGTCAGCTCGACCCTTGGACCAATGAGTAAAAAATCTTTGAGTGACCACCGAGTCTACTCAACCCTTGGACCAGTGAGTCAGTACCCTCGAGTGACCCTTGAGTAAGCTCGACCCTTGGTCCAATGAGTCGACCCACCCTTGACCAACAAGTCAATTTGCCCTCGGGCTTTCAAGTCTGATCTGAATCAGGCCTTTGATCTTTGGATCATGTGTTTGCTATATTCCATGAATATCATGAGCTGTCAATTGTCCCTCAAATAATTGACACATGCCCAAGCCTTTTTACACATCCATCATTCATTCATGCATATAATCACTTATACATTCATCCATTCACCCACAAATAAGGTGAGAAAGGTCTAGAGCCGTACCTGATGCACTTACTAACACTTGATCTCTTACCCTTTCAGGTTGGAAGAGAGAGAGAAGCAGGTTAAAATGCATCACGGACAGCCCGAAAGTCACACCCCCGCCATCGGTTGAGTCTTTGGCTGGATTCTTCTCTAATCAAGAAACCAAAACTATAATGGTAGATGATGATGCAGTTGGTTAGTCCCTTAGGAGGATGGTTGATGCCCCAAAATTCCGTGATATTTAGGAAAGGCTGAGCGCTGCTAGTGCTCAGAAGACCAAAGAACAAGAAGTCAAAATAGCCGCATTCAAAGCAAAAATGGCAGAAATATCTCTGGCAAAGGACATATTCGCTTCTCCCTCTGTGGAACAATATGTGGATATTGACCAATTCCTGTCGAAGGAGTTAGAAGCCCTTCCGGCTAACTTTGTAATGTCCTATATGGCCCCATATGATGGCACTGGACCTCCCCATGCACACATGGAGTTTATCGCAGAATTATGACTAGCATGAACATTCCTAAGGTTCATATAGTCAATCTATTTCAAGCAACTCTTCACGGATTTGCCTTTGAGTGGTATATGAGGTTGCCAACTGATGTAAAATCCAATTGGAAAAAGCTGTGCTCCGCATTCCTTAAAAAATATGCCTTTAACCTAAAGGTCAAAACTACTTTGTAAGATCTTGAAAGAGTTAAGCAAAGGCTGAATGAGTCCTTTGAATAATTATACTGGATGGTTGTCCGTGTGCTTGTGGCTGGGGCACCTGACCAAGACGCTCTGATAATTAAGCTTGTTGAAGGCTCTAGTCAAAAGTATCGAGACGAAATGAGGATGAAGAGGTTCGAAACCTTCAACGGCATGGTAGGCTATACCAAAAAGCTCAAAGAGTATGAAGAAGAAGATCGGGCAAAGAAGCAAGAACAATAGGCTTACACTAAAACTCGGTGTAAGGAAAGAGGCGGCTCCTCCAAATAAGGCTCCTCCAAACCCTCAAAAGCTACTCCTAAAGTTGCAGCAGTCACTCAGGTGCAGACCCATCAGTCTATCTCTCCATGGGTGGAATTGCTATCCCAAATATTCACCAAGCTGAAGAAGTCCAACTAGTTCTAGAGCATTAAACCATTTACTCCACCAACGACAGCGGACAGAGACAATTTCTATGCCTATCATGCAACCAAGGGGCACCATACTAATGAATGCACCCGGTTGCTAAAGGATCTACAGCAAATGATAGCTGATGGGAGGATGAAGGAACCTAAGAAGAAGCCAAGCACTCAGACTAATTCATTTCTAAAATTCCAAGCTACGGTAAATGCCATCAATATCTAGGTAGAAGCCGAAGAATACAGGATTGATGTGATTGATAACTTTTAGCACAACCTAGGGTGGGGGGACAATATGATCTTCGACAATATAGATATTATCTACATGGTAGACTAGTACGTCCTGAGCATGATTATATGGACTAATATCACATACCACCACATCTCATATACTATAGAATCTCAGATCCAGATGAACATGTGGAGGAATTCAGTTTATGCACAAATAAGGGATAGCCATGATGGGTTTTGCACCATAATTTCCCCGATTCTTAGAAGGTCCGACAATGGATTGGTAGAGCGCAATGCCACTAGAAGGACCTTGGAACTAGTACTATATGGAGAGATCCTTCCTTCACCACTTCAGGACATCCCAACCATACTCGGATGAGTTTTGCTGGTGGTTGGCACCATAGGTAGACCGACACAATACTGGCTGGCAGGATATCCCTCCTGCACAACCCCCCATGTACACCCACTTGGATCACATGAGTCTGAATTATGTCTGAACAAATCTATTTGAATTTAGGAGCTCTTCTGGAGCAACACATTCGGAAGACCTAGAATTGTACGATCTAGAGCAGGCATGGAACAACCATGAAGACCAATAAAGGTATCTCGATCTGGATCTATATGAAGGATCACAAGACCCATTTGGGGAAATCCGTACCAACATTACAACATATGGCTCTCATATGGGGGAAACATTCGCCAGCATACAAACCATAATATCTGAGTTCCATATAGCCATAGAAGATTCAAAGGAAGATCCAAAGGAGGACCTAGAGGAAGATCCAGAGGAGGACCCAGACGAAGATCTAGAGGAGGACCCATAGGAAGATCCAGAGGAGGACCCTGAGGAAGACCCATAGGAAGATCTAAAGGAAGATCCAAAGGAGAACCCAGGAGGAAGCTCTAATAAAGAAGCCGACAATGATGTTCCTATACGGCAAGCGCCAAATTGGGTCTTTAAGCCACAACGTTTTGAAGACTCAGATGAAGTAGTAGAAGAATTCGAAGACTTCAGCGAATCAGACAATGAAAACAAAAGTGAAGTGGACAACATTGGGTATCAATATAAAGAATCTGATCTCGGGTTTGTGCCTGATTGGCCTGGGGATTTTGAATATGAACCTTCGTTCCCTAATGGCATAACAGTTGACTATAACGGCGCGGAAAGTCACGCCTTATCTCTGGAACATGCTTCCTTAGAAAATCTCTGGTCGGCCGCAAGCAATGACTCCAAAGAACTCACGGACTTTGATTTAGAAAGCAAAGATATTATCAACATGATTCGAGAAGAGAGACAAGAGCCCTCCCGTGAACACATTATGGAAAGGATTCAAGCTGAGAATAAGCTAGCTGGTATAGCTACCGTATTCAGAGTTCGGACCTGAGGGAAGTCTACCCTATATTCTACAATGGCAATACAAGGCCACTATCTCACATCCGTGAATTCCTGTGAATGATAAATAATAGGTACATCCACTATGCCCATTGGCCCAAAAAGTTTTGCTGGACTCTTTGAGAAAAGGCAGTCATTTGGTATGAAGGGCTAACATTGTACCAAAAGTCATTCTGGAATGTTCTGGCAAACCAGTTCATCGACTACTTTACATAGGTTGATCTACCAGAAGACATAACCCCTGAACTAGACAAGCACGGGAACCCCTTGCTATACCGTGAATGGGAGGCAACCAATGTTGCATGTCTAACATCTATAGAATCAGCTAGGAAGTACCCATGGTATACCAACAAATACCACAACACGCCAGTCCTTTATGATGATATGCTAGACCTATTTGGCAAAGATAAACCAATTGATGGAGCTTCCTCATCTATCTACATGATCAGACAGGAACCCAATCCTGTCCTGTGCCAGATTTTACAAGAGAACAACGTCATTCCTGAAAAGAAGCCTAAGAAGGTTCCCTTCATACAATGGCCCTTTGCCGCCAAGGCACTAGTTTTCGTGAACAAGCTAATTGGCCTAGGAGAGATACCCTTCGATGAGGATTTCGACAAGTTTAAGGTCTTCGAAGTGACAAGCTCACTAGTCTAGGTAGTCAGTCCTATAACTAGAGGAGGAAAAGTCACTAGACCAGTAACACGGGCTATGCCAAGAATTGAGCACCCGGTACCTCCCACTTTTATCAAATCTTCAAAATAGGTGGAAAGCCTGATCATGGACCAACTAAAGGCCACTACAGCTAAGATGAGTATCTGGGACCTGCTTAGAGGCCCTCAAGATCACTGACTCGCCATTGTTAAGAAACTGATGGAAATCAAGACATCTCCTCTGGCATCCCCAAAATAGGTCTGCGCGCTACTCAACAATGAGACTAGCGCTGTCATCCCAAACATTGTCTTCTCATGCTCAAATCTACCTGATGAAGGCATTCAACACAATAAGGCTCTCTACCAAAAGGCTAGTGTCTTTGGGTGTATCATGCCCTGCATAATGATCGATAATGGCTCATCACTAAATGTCTATCCCAAAGATATCCTGCTAATCCTAGGAGTGACTGAAAAAGACCTAAAGAAATCCTCAACAGTGATCAAAGCCTATGACAACTCAAAGAGGACCGTCATCGACACGTTCGAGGCTGAAGTTACTCTCGGAGAAATCTCATCTATAGTACTCTTCACAGCCATAGATATCCCGATGACTTTCTCCATGCTACTTGGGAGACCATGGTTCCATGCCTTGGGAGGAGTCCCATACACTCTGCACCAGAAGACCAAAATCCCGTTCCGTGGGAAAATCGTTACCTTAAAAGCTGATAAAGCCTTAATAGTAGCAGCATTAAAAATGGAAGAAAGAAACCTAAAAGGGTTTATCACGGCCATTATCGGCCAGGAGACAAGCAAGCAACCAAAAGTGTACTAGGGCTTGTGGATTAAGGGATACATGCAGAAGCACCACACTCCTAGAAAAGGACTAGATGCCCATGAACAGGGTATATCAACCTTAAATATACCGGACTTGGTTACACAAGCTCTTGAAGGATTGTTCACAGGATGACCTTTCAAAAGAGGCTGCAACAGCCGTACAACGAAACCCCTGACCTTGTTATTCATCAAAGGAAAACCATTTTGGGATTCTAGATCTTCTCAGACATAGTCAACTACAACAAAAATGGCAAAAGCTCTATAACTTGTGTAGAAAAGGCCAGTCACCAGCCAGATCAAGGGGCAATCCTAAGTCAGACCAAGGATGATGAACAGGTACACCTGAAGAAGGTCAAGAAGCTGAGTAAGGAAGAAAAAATCCTCCATACCCTAACTAAGCACCTTCAGGCACAACTCAAGATAGTGGAAGAAGCGAGGAACAAGGGAGGTAGCTTGAACCAAGCCATCATAGACATGCTCACAACTATAAAGGGCAAAGCGAAAGTACAAGAGGAATATAATGGAGACATCTTGCTAAAGCCAACGGCCATAGGGGAATCATCCATGACAAAGCCAAATGCTACTGATCAGGATGAGTCTTTTATTTCCATTTCTAGCCTGTTTGAAATGAATAATGTACTTTATGATGATAATAAGATGAAGAACTTTGCTTATTTGGATTGTGTTTCTGATTACGATTCCATGCATCCATTCCAGCATTCATCCAGCATCTTTACCATCAATAATGATATTACGAAAGATATTAACTTAAACACGGAAGATGATCCAAAAGTGGTATACATTTCCAATCAATTGCCCATCGAACAAGAGAGAGAATTAATAAAAGTATTAAAAAACAATGTTTTAGCCTTCGCTTAGTCTCACGAGGATAAGTCTAGACTTGACCGGCACATCGCCGAGCACAAGATCCCCACGGACCCAAGAATTTGGCTAGTGAAATAGAAAATGAGAAGGATGCATCCAGAGTGGGCTGAAAAGGTCAAGTCAGAAGTGGTAAAGCAAATCAAGGCAAATTTCATTGAAGTTGTCGAATATCCCACTTAGCTATCCAATGTGGTCCCCGTACCTAAGAAAAACAGTGATGTCCGAGTCTGCGTCGACTTCAGGGACTTAAATAAAGGCTACCCCTAAGGATTATTTCCCCTACCGCACATTGATGTTCTGGTAGACAGCACGATAAGAGCAGCCATGTATACCTTTATGGATGGATTCTCGGGATACCACCAAATCCTCATGAATGTAGCAGACAGGTTCAAAACTGCTTTCATTTCAGAATGGGGGACTTATTGTTTCAAAGTAATGCCTTTTAGGCTCAAGAACATAGAGGCAACCTACCAACGAGTAGTCACGAACTTACTACATGACTTGATCCACAAAGGAGTCAAGGTTTATGTAGATGACATACTTGTGAAATCCGTTATGCCCGAAGAACATCTAGCAGTGCTAGAGCGATTCCTCACAAGGATTGAGAAGTACAACCTTCGCTTAAACCCATAAAAGTGCATATTCGGTGTTATGTAAGCCAAACTGCTGGGACACGTGGTCAACCAAAGAGCGATAGAGATGGATCCTGATAAAGCCAATGCCATCAGGGAAATGCCCGTGCCAAAAACTAAGAAAGAAGTGAGAAGTTTCTTAGGATCTATACAGTACGTCAGTCGCTTTATAGCATAGTTAACCATCACTTATGAGCCTATCTTCAAACTCTTGAGGAAACAACAGCCAATAGAGTGGAACAATTAGTGCTAAAAAGCCTTTGATAGAATTAAAGCTTACCTGATGAGTTCTCCAGTACTAAAGCCACCGATTCTTAGAAAGCCACTTATTCTCTACTTAGCAGTAGAAGAAACATCTGTGGGGGCCATGCTAGTCCAAGAACACGAAGACAAGAGGGAACACGCGGTTTATTACCTCAGCAAGAAACTGCTAGAATATAAGACCTGATACACCATCGTGGAAAATACTTGTTCCGCAATGGTCTGGCTCAATAGGAAGCTCAGGCATTACTTCCAATCATACAGAATCCAAGCAGTTATAAAAGTAGACCCGATGAAGTACTTATGTCAAACTCTTCCATTAACTAAGAAGCTGCAAGTTGGCTCTTGTTGTTGTCAGAATTTGATATGGAGTACATGATGAATAAGACTATCAAAGGTAGAGTAATGGCCGGATTTCTAGCAAATCAAGCACTCGGAGAAGGGGAACAGGAGAACCTGGAATTTCTTAATGAATGTCTTGCAACCACAGCAAAGAATTCTAAAAAATGGGTTATGTTCTTTGACAGCGCCGTTAACAAATGAGGAGCCGGTTCGGGGGTTATCATCTTTACACCAGATAGGGCACTCACACCTCTATCGAAATACTTAGAGTTTCCCACCACGAACAATAGGGCAGAATATGAAGCCTGTTTATTTGAGATAAACACCTTGATTACTCTCAGGGCAGACAAAGTCAAAATTATCGGCAATTTAGCTATGGTCATCAAGCATGTCACAGGGGACTGGAAACTAAAGGAAGAATCCCTTAGGCCTTACTTAGAAGCTATATGAAGGAAAGCCACGATGTTCAATGAGTGCAAATTTAGTCACATGTCCCACAAGGAAAATCATATGGCGGATGCATTGGCCACTCTAGACTCCATATGGGAAGGACCCTAAAAACAACAAATCAGACCTCTTATTATGGAGACGACCCGATCTCCTTACTATGTTCACTCAATAAAGGACACCGCGGAGGAGGAAGCCCCCTGGTATTCTGACATTATCGAGTTCTTTGAAAATGGTGAATTTCTAGCTGAAGCTTCAGATTTCAATAGAAATACACTAAAAAGGCTTACGGCACAATTCTGCCTGGCTAAAGGAGATTTGTTCAAAAGGTCCTCTGATGACTTACTGCTAAAATCCCTGACACAACAAGAAGCTGAAAGGGTAATGAAAGAAGTACATTCGGCAGATTAGGGTCCACACATGAATGATATCATGATGGCAAAGAAAATCTAGAGAATAGGATACTTTTGGCTGACTATGCTGGTCGACTGTGTTCAAGAAGCGAGGACTTGCCACGCCTGTCAGATATACGGGGACATGAGCCATTTACCTCAAATAAACTTGCAAAGCTTAACAATGCCTTGGCCATTCTCAGCTTAGGGCATCGACATTATTGGTAAAATAAGGCCTTCTTCGACCAATAGTCACCGCTTCATTATAGTGGCAATCGATTTTCCAAGTGGGTTAAAGCGGAGTCATACACAAGCATCACGGCCAAAAAGATGGCTCGATTTATTCGACAACACATCTTCGCCAGATATGGCATCCCTCATCATATGGTAAGCGACAATGGTGTACAGTTCCAAGGAGAAATAACCGATCTCATAGAAAAGCATGGGATTGAGCATCAACGCTCTTCACCCTATCGCCCTCAACATAATAGAGCTGTAGAAGTAGCTAACAAGGCAATCAAGAAAATTCTCTCCAAAATGGTCTCTAACTACCAAGATTGGGTCGACCACCTACCCTATGCCCTATGGGGATATAGAACGAGTGTCAAAACTCCTATGGGTAAAACTCCTTTCTCCCTCATCTATGGGATGGAGGTGGTATTGCTTTTTGAAATAGAAATCAAGTCCTTACGTATAGCCCTTGAAGCCAGACTTCTTGAAGTTAAATAGGTGAAAGCAAGGCATGAAGAATTAACCTTGATCAATGAAAAGTGATTAGCTGAATTGGAAAATCTGTAGTTATACCAATAGCGTATGGCCAGGGCCTATAACTGCAAAGTCAAAGGGCAGAACCAACCTTTGAAAATGGGTGATCTTGTCTTGAAGCAATCTCATAAAATGCAAATAGATGCTCGAGGGAAATTCTAACCAAACTGGGAAGGACCATACGTGATCAAGAAGACTCTCTTTAAAGGGGCGGTCAAAATCTCAGATCTGTACATCAATGAATTCGTGAATCCGGTTAATCGTGATAAGCTGAAGCACTATCTCGTGTAAAAAAAGAGAGAGAGAAGAAAAAATAAAATAATAAAGTCTGTCAAGAGTTGGAGAGGGCTCTTGAGCAAAAATAAAGACTCTAAAATAAAAGAGTGAAGCTTTGGGTAAAATCCGTTAGGAACCTTAGGCAACAGTGGGCATTTCTTGGGAATAATTACCATTTGTCTTCTGTAAAAAATAATATCTTTTGTAGTAATATGTTCATGTTAAAAATACTGCATGAATATATTAAATGGAAGCTGCGAATTGTTTAAAGAAATACGCATTCAAACAAACATCTATTCATCCTTATTATACATAAAAGTGCATTACAAATAGGAAATAAAATGACAAAGAGAAACGATGAGGCCTATTGCCTTTATTCTCTCACGGGAACGAAAGACACATAATGACAAGCTCGCTAAACCCTAAGGAAGATTTAAAGCCTCCTAGTCTCACTAAGTCTCTCCTCGAGAGTAGCTAGTCCACGAATACTTGTGGCCCAGAAATAATAAGCCTCAGAGGGATGGATGTCAAATGGGACAGAGTAGTTCACCTCCACCTGAGTACGACTGATCCACCTCACGTCATGACGATAGTCCCGAGTGTAGGAGAGCTCCGAACTAATAAAGTTGCATAGGGATGTAGGAAATCCCTGAGATCGACTATACTGCCCGCATAAACAACTAGGAGAATAAGTAATGATCTCAGAAAGGCCAATGAGGACCACACCATCTCTAGCAATGTCAGTAGTCACATACGTGATTCCCCTCTAAGGGCAAACCCAGCAAATGTCCTCAGTAGTTTGACTCCCTATAAATTCAACCCACTCCTCAATGGTGAAATCTCTATGGGGGTGGTTATCAATGTGGACTGTGGAACGTCGCGCCCAGTAGTCCCTCAGATAATAGTCCATACTCGTAGATACAGACATCACAGAAAGCTTATCCCAGAGCCAAAGCTATGAAAGTGAAAAAAAAGTCAGTACAAAAAAAATAACAAAAAAAGTCAATATGAAAAAAGAAGAAAAGAAAAAAAAAGAGAAAAAGGGGCTTGCTGGATTGAAAACCCAAAAGGGCAGTCCAAGCAAAAATTAAGGCAAGCTTGATGATTCGAAAACTCAAAAGGGCAGTTCATGCAAAAAGAAAGGCTCAATTAAATTTACCTGAAGGAGGAGCCTGCTGCCCCTGGTAGTAGCTTCAGTCCCATTTCTGGAAGAACAAGCAAAGATCAATGTTTTGGCTAAGCTCACTGCAACAAGAGACTTTACCTCCAACATCTGATCGATGATGCTAAAAAAGGCAATGTTATAGACCAAAGATAGGACCTCGTAGAGGAAAACTCCCAAAAAAAGCAAGCATATGAGTGGCAGCCAGCTTGCATCATTAGAACAAAGACTCCTAACTATGTCAAATGCCATATCTAACCTTAGTCCCTCGCCATAGATCAATCAAAGCCTATTAGATCGCCGAATCTGAAAATGATTCATCAATAAATCGAAAAATTTAGGGCAATGTGTCGAAATAACTGGAGGCATATCGGCAGAAGACTGAAGAATCCTACAGAACTCCTCATACAAGGGACATAGCTCATAATCCCCAAACCAGAACACGCTGTCAATGAGATCCCAAAACAAGTTAACAGCTTGGATAACATTGTCTTTCATAAAGACATGATAGTACTCCTTCATTTACGCTAAGCCATAAACCCCGAGGTGGTCCCAACCATCGGAGTTCTTCCAATAAATGCTTAGATTTGCACGGAAGTTGATGTAGTCCTCCATGGCAATGTTTCACAAGAATAGCAGTTCGCTATACGTAGTTTATGGGGCAATCTGCCAACATCTGGCAAATTACCACTATATACTTGACCAATGGTGCAAGAAAAGACACAAAAGCAGAGGAATTAAAGAAATTTTATTCATACAATATGTATGTTCATACAAAAGAGACCCCCAAATGGCCCAACAAAAAAAACAGCAAAAAAGAAAAGAGAAGAGAAAACAAAAAGCCTAAGGCTGCAGAGGAGGATGATTGCCTTGTTGGAAGAACCCGGGAGAATCGCCCTGCTGCTGCTATTGATGGTCATCCACGTGAACCATCCCTAGGATGTCTCGGAAGTGCCGAATCTCCAATTGCAATGATTTGACACAAGTCATTCGTATGCATTTCATAACATGCCATACATCATCATTAACAAAATAAAAAAATACCACCATGTCAAAGTTCATATTCATCATAAATCACTGTTGTCCCAATATGTACCCCCAGTTGGAGACACTATTAGTAACAGGCACCTGTAAAGATAAAAATTAAAGAAAGTCAGAGCCCTCGAAATCTAAAATTGGGAGGCAAAAAGAAGAAAAGACAATGAAGACTATATGAGTAGTGCCAGCCGGATGAAATGTCACCGGGTACCCAAGATCCTGATAGGGATGGGTCACTAGGATGTAAGTACTCAAGTCAGGACCATATATCATGGATGTAGGAGGCTAGTACGTGAATCATCGATGCCCCTCCATCGTCGTCACACCATGAGGCAGGATGGATGATGCCGAGGAACTGCCCATATGAGTGGAAGCAGTCATAGGTCTCTTCCTGCCCTAATGATCCTACGTGGACAACAAACCAAAGGCAAGTTAGTCTAACAGAGCGCGATAAGCGAAACAATGATGACTATAAAGAAAGGAAAGAAAAAGCTAGCAAAGGGGAGAAGTACCGTCATCCAGACACCCCCAGACGAACCCAATCTGGCCTAACCACTTGGGATAGAAGTCAAAGGCACAAAAGCACCAAAGGCAGAAGCCGAAGGATCAGCACCCTTAGGTGGGTTATGCTCATCAGGATGAGGTGCGATGGGAATAGGATCTACCTCCGGCCGTCCAAGTAGCTGCGAGGCACAAAACTCTGCACATCACCCAACCCCATACTGGGAAAGCACTCGAGATCCCCTTGGAAGCTAATCGAGAAAAGTTAGGCGAGTTGTGAGGCTAGAAGACCCATCAAGGTAGCTTAGGTGGAATAGAATGTGACCTGGGAGGAAGATGCCAACCCTAAATGCGATCTCCCAGGTACCACTCTAAAGAAAAAGGGGTCTCTATGATCAGTCGAGTATCTATGAGCTCCCCAACCAATATCAGGTACTCTGCCATAATGAAGAGTGGGCCCCAAGGTTGTGTCGTAATCTGTGAAAAGAAAGCCAAACATTAGCACAACCGTTGTAGCTAAAGCGAAGGCTGAAATAAATTAAGAAAACTATAGGATATGCCCCCTCTGGGATAAGGCCGTAAAGACAGACAAAAATAGTAGAGCCAGACTCCATCTCCCAACCACGAAAGTAATGAGGCAATCATGGAAAATGTGGGAAATCTCCCAGCATGAGCTTAGGGCTTGGAAGGATGCCCATCTCGAAGAACCAAATCTACAAACAGTCAGGGAAAAATCAGAACACCAAGAATGAGCAAGAAACTCATAAAGGAAAGGGATAAGAATCAAATTCTTATATAAACAATCTGAAGGTAGGACTTGAACTTGTCAATCCTATTCCTCATACACTGATCAAGGGCCCAATACAGGTGACCTAACACAGCTTGACCCTAGGCATACTCGTCAAAGAGAGTTGGGTCTATCAAATTTGGCAAAACATGAAGGTTCACGATTGAATCCCCGGTAGGGAAGCACAACCACAACAAGGTAGCGGCCAAAAAAGCCAACGCGTCACAGACAGTAGTCAAATATCTCCTATCCCCGGTAGTCCAGAAGCTCATAAGCTTCTCATAAGAAATTCCCCCCGGCTTGTCTCCAGAATATCCAATCAAAGCCTCAATGGTATCCATATCAAAGTTATCATAAGTAAAGCAGGCATTGAAGTGGATCACATTACCACAGAAAGGTAAACCTATATTTGTGCAGTAGTCCAGCGGAGTAATGGTGTATTCCCGCTAATCAAAGTGGAAAGTGTGGGTAGTATCAGACCATCTACTCAAGATATAGGCAGAAGTACCGGTAGGGATGTATAGGTACTTACGATACCTCACGTACTTGTAATCCTTGACCTTCCTCCTTAGAGATGTCCTATCGACTATGGCCTTGGCTCTAGGGGATAGCGCCTTATACCACTTATGGAAGTGGGTAAAGCTAGGACCATCGAGCTTGGTGACCTAAATAAAGCACACACTTATGTCACATAACGATTTTCGATAAATCATTCGATTAACCATATAATAACATAATAAAAATCACGATACTAGATTATCACATTAAATAAATCATGGCATAAAATAAATAAACAATAATGGGTATGTCTTTGCGTGAATAAAAATAGTAGTAATTCTTATCAGAATCTAAGAAAGATGATCGATAGGCTTCAAAGAAGGCGGAATAAAATTCCCAGGAGCAATCCCGTGGTACTTCCAATTCAGAGGAAGCCTATACAGATCCGCGGCCGAAACCTCAGAAAGTTCCACTTCTTCACCGTCGATAAGCACGTTGCGAGTAGTCACTTGCACGGCTGGTAAGTCCCGACAGATATTATAAAGCTTAAACCACATGGAAACCCTACAAAATCTAAAAAGAAGGGGCAGAAGAGGGAAAAGATGAAGGAAATCATTATCGAAAAATTGCTCTAGAGCAGAAAATTTCGAAAGATAGAAGCAGAAAATGCTAAGAAGGGAAGAGAGGATTTTCGGTGTGAAGAAAATGGGAACCAAGCTACTATTTTTATAGCCCGTTGGTAATTAGCCCGTCGACAATTTACCTGTGTAAATAGCCCGTCGACTATTTACCAGTGTAAATAGCCCGCCGGCTAATTACCTATCCAGCTGTATCCCACGCGTTAATGCGTAACGACTATAAAAGTTACCATTACATAGGTAATTAGCCCACCGGCTAATTACGTGTGTTTTTAAAATTTTTGCAATTTTGCATTTTTCATCCATCTGTTGCATCGTTTCCAAAACGAGCGGACCTAAAAGCTGATTTTACACGGTCATACATGCATCAAGCATCCAAAATATTTTTTTCGACCCTCGGTCAAATTTATTTTCCCATGCAACTCATTAATAAATTTTTAATCGAAGCGGAAAAATATATTTTGTTTCAAAATTTGTAGATTAAAAATATTCTAACTCATTGCATTCCACACACAACATTTTGATTGTTTCGAATACGACAAAATTTCTAGCACGAAATTTGTATATGCGAGGGGCAAACTGTTAGCACAGGTCCGTTCTGGCCCAATGAGGAATAATGCCTATTTCGTTCAATGATCAGACAAATGATCCAAAAGGGACCAAATTGTCGTCCAAAATCAGAAATTCAAAAATCCACATTTCAGGGAAGCTTCGATTTAGCATTTCGTACTAAAAAGTTAAAAAGTCAAAGTTTGATCAAAATTGGTAATTAGCCCACCAACTATTTACCAATCTATAGTAAAAAAATTAAATCTTACCGAGATTGCGCCCAGGATTTACGGGATCCAATAAAAATTCTGTCAGAGTGGTAAATAGCCCACCGGCTATTTACCTGTGTAAATAGCCCGCCGCTTATTTACCACCCCACTACAAATAGAGATGCAACCCCCCCTCCCCCATTTCAACAGACGGTTATTTTTTAGAAATTCCAAAATTACCATTACATCCTTTTTCATTTCGAGAGTCCCAAAAGCATTGAAAGTCTGTCAAAATACTTCCAAACCCGAGCTCTATCGCAGATATTTGGTATAAGCTCACTACTCTGTCTTTTTAGATCAAGATCTCACATTGATCTTCGGCCTAAAAACGACTCAATCTCTCCAAAACACTCACATTCATCATAGAAATAATTCGAGATTATAGTCATAACTCGGGTTAAATCTATTTTTCAAATAAATCACAGCCTTCTTCAAGTAACTTCAGTCCAGCACCGGCTCTTAAGTCATCCTGGACAAACGAAAAGGTAAACTGAGGATAATCGGCTCTAATCCCAACTTTAAAACTCATTTTTATTACTTTATTATTGCACATTGCATTCTCATTACATTGTTTAAGTGAGCCACTCGTGCGACTTAAACTATAATATGTGTAAATAAGCTCGCAGGTACGGATGAAATATCCAGAATACGAGGAAACTCTATCCGAGTTTCTGAGCCCAGACCCAGACGCTGTTGTTACTCTGCCAAAAAATCGGTAGAAAATGTCCATTTATTAAGACGTTATAATGCCCGTTTTATTTCTTGAATTTATTCTTAAATAAAACTGTTGTAACGCAGAAATCACCACAAATTCCAAAATTCCAAAATTAATCCAAAAAATGTGAACAATATGAGTAACTATTATGTCCGAACTCAGAATCTCATTTTCTTTTTGGTATGAAAATTCTATTGATGATCAGTATGCCATAATTCCCGGTGGAGCTGAACCGGGTGGCGACTCTATTTTATTTTTAAATAAAGTATAAATGATTAATTTTAAAAATATATTTTCCTAATAAAATGTGAATATATTTCTCAATATAATCGCATTTTTAGCCTACAAAGCCACCGCTTTAAGCAAACTAAAATTTCTCAAACCAGACCAAACGCCGCGGTTTCCTCAAACTATACCAAACAAAATTGTGCCTCGTGCGCCGCACCCCACATGAAAACTAGAAAAAATTCCGTCCGCTCACAATTATGCCCTTAACTGCTCGGCCCGTGGAGACGTAAGGGAGTTTAAGACCAGGCCCTTGTGGATTCAGATGAGCGATTGTACCCAACTGAAAACATCTCAAATCTTTGAGGTTTAGTGATGCATTGACGGTTTGCCATTCTTTTTACAGGTATGGGCATACGAGCACCGAGTTGTTCCCCCAGCAGGTTTAGACAGTCTGCGCCCAGATGGTTTACAGTACATAGCTCGATGGATGGTAGGATGGAAGGACAAGGACATGCATGATCATGCTTGGTGCAGAGAGTACTTAAGGAAGCTCCGCCGACACTGGGTAATGAAAATTCTTTTCCTGCACATTTATTTCAAACTATTAGTTCAAAACTGTACGGACAAAGGAGAGACACTTACAGCGATTTGTGTCAATTTTCAGTTGATCGTGGATCCTTGGAGGGGGTTACCGAGATTCGACAAAGAGTAGATGGTTTCCACTTCATGCTCGAGTGCCTCTAGAGCTAGGAGTGGTATTTCGGGGAGCACATCCAAAGGTGGAGGACAAGCATTACCGCCTGATCGGTACCTTTTGGCATTACCTCATGACCGTGCGAGATCGCACTCTATATATGGAAGGTGACTAGGAGAGGGTTTTACAGTCGGGAGAGATTACACCGCTCACTTGGATTGTCTTATTCCTTCCTAAGCACATTGATTTTGGGGCTAACGGTATGGTGACTGATGATTCCGATGGATATGGAAGTGGTGATAATGATGGTGATGAGCCCCCCTCGGATGGAGATGGCGGTGGTATGGATCATGATAGCATGCCCTTTAACACCGAGGATCTTTTCAGCGATGCTGGTTCGGGAGCTTTCTTGCCATGACTAAGGAAGGTATACTCTTAGACCACCTACTATTTTACTTTGATTTTATGGTGATAGGATGTTATTATTCAACTAATTTGACTAATTTTTGATTTGTTTTATTTTAGGCAACTCGTAAGAAGAGAGAGGGACTGCAGGCGCTAGCTATAGCAGACTGGGAGAGTCATCACAGGGGGTGTGATCTGGACCTGAGGCTATTCCTTTTGAGATTCCTTACTCTTGGGGGATTCCACACCAAGGGGTTATTGAGGGAGTCATGGGAACCCTATAGAGCGAGAGCTATAAGTCTTGATCTGGGTAGGAGAGTGTGTTGAAAAGCGCATTGAGGAGACTACCGTGCCCATCTTTTTCACTCCTCATGATACTACCCATGTGAATGCCTTTTAACTTTACCCATTCTGGTTGTTATGTGGCTGTTTTTATTATTCTGCCGTGGTGGTTGGCCTGATATTATTCTTGATTCATAGGTACTTATTTTTTAGGCTGAGCGTATAGCTTGAGGATTTTTTTTGATGAGAGACTTGGTGGTGTCTCAAGATTCCATATATGGGGTAAGTGTCTGCTTATTTCCTGCAAAATTTGAAATAAACCATAATATATATATTATGAATGTATGCATGATGCATGATATAGTGGGCTGATCATTTTCCTTGATGCCACTGGTTTGCACAAGCTTTTATCACTTTAGAGCAGGATCCAGCTCAGACAAGCGAGGAGGGTAGGCTCTAGGCCAAGAGAGAGTTGGCAGATTATTAGAGCTAAAAGGCACTAGAGAGAGCCTGATATACAGATGAGAGGGCTCGATATGTAGATGAGAGGGCTTAATACGTAGATGAGAGGCCTACCTATGCTCAGGAGGTGTCACAGCTTAGCGATCAGGCACAAAGCCTACGGATACAGAGAGATGATTTCAAGGCTCAGCTCAGGGGGCAGAGATGAGGTAGGGATCGGGCTGATAGAGGTGGCAGTCAGGGCTTCATGGATGATATAAGGCAATCCGGTGCCTCTGGTCCTGCTCACGTAAAGACTAGTGCCTTGAATGTATTTTTCACGAGATCTGAGGTTCCCCCTAAACCATTTTGGACAGATGTCAACTCCTGCTCTCATAGATGAGGACATAGAGGATGGTACTAAGGATGGGGGGAGTGAGGATGATGACGGGGATGTGCTACCTCATATCTGATGTAGAGGAGGAGGGGAGTGAGGATGATTGAGTCTTGTTTGACTATCCATTTAGATACTTAGATTCTTTTGATACTTGTTCCCTTGATATGGATGATGTGACTAATTGCCCTAATTGCTTTGATTGCCTTATTTAATTGCTTTGATTGCTAGGTGTATGCTAGGCATGGTAGGTGCTTGATTAGGAACAACTTGATTTCAAATGTACTTGAGATTGCTAGGATTAATAGAAGCATAAATTTATTTGACAAGTGATTAGCGAGTAGAGATTATCGATGGCAACCCACAATGCTTGATTGAGGTAGCTTTTGAGGACTTTAAGGGCTTCTGATTGGATGAGATTAGAGGTCTTCGGATTGGCGGTACTTAGATACATTACTAGCAGGCCAGTTGATGTGTCCTTTCTTCACGCATTATTTATGTATTTGGATCTAATAGATCACGTGTTCTATTTCTCGGACTTTAATCTATGCCCATTGGTGGAGGAGTTCCATACCATTCTCGGGATGACATGTCCCCTTGAGATACGGTTCGCCATACCAAAGGTGATTTTTAGGGTTGAGGATCATCTGACTGGGTTATGGAACCTGGATTCCCATGGGACATTCCTCTCTCAGATTCAAGGATTGTTAGGGTTTGACCTTAGCAGGCTTAACTGGTGCATAGCTGCCCGTAGGTCTCACATCTTCTTTCCTTTTATAGTGGCCTTAATACTAATGGCTGAGTTCATTTACGGAGTTAGTGTTGTCACTCCTTTTCAGTTGATTTCGGTCATCAGGCCCATATCTAGAGGCCTTTCTTCGTTGTTCATAGGACTGGCTTAGACACTGACTCATTTGGATAGGGCTAGCGGCGATCCTAATCTTATTGAGGATCACTTCTCCGTACTATAGGTATTCCCATAATTGAATTCTAAAACTGAAATAGAAACCGAGTCTAAATTTGAAACTAATTCTGAATCTGAAATTGAGATTAATCTAAAACGAAGTCTAAAATTGAAACTGAACCTGAAACTGAGTCTGAAACTGAGTCTGAAACTGAGTCTGAAAATGAAACTAAAACTGAAACTGAAACTAAAACTGAAACTCAAAACTGAAACTGAGTTTGAAGCTGAATCTGATACTGAGTTTAAAACTAAAAATAAATCTGAAATTGAATCTAAAACTAAGTCTAAAATTGACATCAAAATGCAGGTTTGGCTTTTGGAGAAGCTGGCTTTGGTTCAGGAGCCTCAGGGTGTTCTAAGTAGGTATGGGCCTAGGCATTATCACGAGAGGGCCCATGTCCATTCTAACTTGACGCCCGAGGCCTAGATAGGGGTCAAAGAGGGCATATTAAGTGGGTTTGTCACTGGTGGAGGATCACGTATGTTCTGGTGGATAGCAGTGGTAGTGGCTACATTCAGCTTATGGGATTGATAATGTTTACACATTATACCATTTATGCCGGCAGTGGGGGGCATGACAGGGGGTTCTATGGGACCTGACTAGTTATGATTCCTTGCCATTCTCAGCCAGCTTCCTTGTCCATGCTAGAGGGGTATGGAGATGCTGAGCGATATACGAGACCTTGGATTATGATCGACTGGGCTCTATCACTATCGATGGTACCTCTAAATATCGAGTGTTAAGAGAATACAATTAAGTTAGCAACTTAAGTTGTTATTCAGCTCAAACAACTCAGAGTTAGAATAAATAGCTATGTCAGCGAAGACTTGAAATTCTACCTTTTGAATTACCATCTCCATTTATAACCATAGACTATTTATTTTGACATCATTATTGATTTAATTTACCCATTCTTAACTTAATTGTTATGATCAAAACTTAAGCACAACTGAGTCAGCCACTGAGTCAGTTCAAACTCGTGCTTGGCCCAACAGTACTTAAGAGTTATGTGTCCTATGAAATAAAGGGGAAAGGCCCTATTTATAGGGAAAATAGGGTCTGAATGCATTAACCAGCATTTCAAACCTTCCATTCTCGAAATAGATAAGGCTTACCTTCTAAGCGAGCCTAAATAGGCAAAGACTGGACCCGTATGGGTGGGGCCCTACCCGTATGGGTACAAGGGACTCATATGGGTCCGCTCCAGCTGTATGGAAGGCTATACTCATATGGGTACCGCCAGTTGATCTGTACCACCAAGCAGTGCCCGTACGGGTCCCTAAGGGCAGACTAGGTCTCCTAATATGGCCAAACTCAACTCTGCAGTAGTAGGAACACCTTTGATAGATAACACCTGTAAGACATTGCATTATACAACTCTCGTCATCATTTTGTGTGAAGGATTGTTGAAATCCAGTGCTCACAGACTACCCCTCGTAGGATCACGGTAGATATTAATTTGTATGATCTCACGATATGAGCGAGGGTTTAGGGATTATACCTGAAGTCGTGATGTAGGTGGGTTCTTTTCCTGTGGTAAACTTCTTTCCTTTATGCTCCTTTCCTGAGGCAAACTATTCTCCTATAACTAGCGACTTGACTAGGGAAGAAGGGTGTACCTTTTCTTAAGGCAGATCGGCTTTCTTGAATGACGTATCCCTTTCCTAAGGCGGATGAATCTCTTAGATGATGTATCCCTTTCCTAAGCCGGTTGACTCTCCTAGATGTTGTATCCCTTTCTTAAGGGGGATGACTTTACTGTAACAAGCAACTTCATTGGGGAAGAAGCGTGTATCCCTTTCCTAAGGCGTATTAACTTTCCTGAATGACGTATAGCTTTCCGATGGTGGATGACTCTCCTGGATGTTGTATCCCTTTCCTAAGGTGGATGACTTTCCTGGCTGATGCTTTTGAATAACCTATCAAAAGATAATAAAAACATTGTGTTAGTTACTGCTTTAAATGACACAGCCTAATTCTTGATTGACTTTGTTGGTAAATAAAAATATTTTTTCCCCTTCAATCAAGAATCAAGTTGTGTGGGTGGGGAATGATCCCCGAATGAACTGAGAACTGAGTTTGAGAAATGTAGAGTTTTGGCCTAATCATTTTGACTGAAAGCCGTTAAGGAGAATGCCCCTAGAGTGATGGGTGTTGGGGGATTGCCCCTTGATCGATTCCACTACTGGGGAAATGTCGCTAAGCTAGATGACCCTAGGGTGCTAGGTAGGAGGGGATGCCACTGGGATAGTTCCTATAAGAAGGGAATGCCCCTAAATAGGCCCTGCTACCGAGGATTTCCTTCCGGGGAATGCCCCTAGGACACTTATATAATGCCCCTTGATCGATTTTGCTGTTGGGGAATGAGGCAGTGTCCTTTTGAAAACTTTCCACCCGTTGGGAAAAGTGTTTCCTTTCACTTGGGTAAGCCTGCAAAAAGAATTGCTTTTGTTAGTAACCATCTTGAACTGACTAAGGGTCTTTGCCCCTAATTAATTTAAGATATGTATAAAAAGATCCCACAATCCAACCATTTCTCCCTTGGGGTTAAAGATTTACCCCCGATGGGTGATTTAGGGCTCCGAGAATGCCTAATTTCTGTTGGGTGCGCTTTTCATGAAGGGGGTTCCTTCCTGGGGCTCATACTGGCTTATAAAGTACCTTTGATCCCTTCCTCCGAGACTCATGCTTCTAGAGCCCAGGTAATTTCACTTAATTTTCCATTTTCCATTTTTGTACTTTTGAAATTCCTTCAAAATTTGGCATGATCTAGAGCGTTTTAGACCTTGAGATAGAGCCTAATGCATGTAACTTTAGCCTAGGATGCTTTGAGGATAGCTTTGGATGAGTTTTGGTTGATATTTGGATGATTTGGATTTTTTGGGAGAATTTTTCGGGTGGAACTGCTTGTAGGGGACCCGTATGGGTCCTAATTCTGGTACGGGTACCCTTGATGTACCCGTATGGGTAGGGCTTGCCCTTATAGGTATTAGTCCAAGGGACAGAATGTCATCTTCCTTGATTTCTGTATGCTTTTTTTATTTCTGACATGTTTGTTGTATTCTAACCCTGTTGAACTATAATTCTATCTTTGTAGTTTCAATATAGGACTATGGGAGCCTTAAGATTCTGCAGAAAGTGGTACAAGGAGATTCGTGAGGCGGGGGAACCAAGCTGATGACCTACATCAACTCCTTTGGCTTTAGTAATATTATTAAGGCTATCCCGCTGGTTCCAAAGACACTGGCTCTGGGGGCTATTTATGCTTTAATTGAGAGGTGCTCAGAGATGACTCATACCTTCCATCTGCCAATCAGAGAGGCCACTATTTCTCCTTCCGATATCTGTGCTGTTACTGGGCTAGAGTGGAGCGGGGAGATTGTCCACTTTGATGTGTTTGCTGATAGGTGGCATTCTCGGCCTGATGTCAAGGCCTATATAGCTAGATTACTTGGGCTTCATCCGGGCGGGATGAACAAGCTTAAGTATGAAGATTTACACTCTTACTAGATTAGGCAACTGAGGCCTATTGCAGCTGACAGAAGGGATCAGTATACTAGGTCCTTCCTACTAACGTTCCTTATTATCGTCTTCTTCCTAGTTTACTCAGGCAACCTCAACTACAGTTTGCTCATTGCTGTAGAGGATCTTGTCGTCTGCCTGGCAAGAACTGGTGCCGGGCCATCCTGACGCAGCTATACTATAGGCTGGATGTCAGAGTTTGAGATTGATAGTCTGAGCTCAAGATCTGTCATCTGATTTTACTGGTAATTCTAAAAGCTGATCTCTAGTGCTTTAACTTTTCCTTTGAACTGCGTTGTAACTAACCCCTTTTTTTTGCTTTTCAGATTTTGGCCTTTGAGCACCGGTTCATCCCCAAGTTAGGCTTACCCCTGCAGCGTGAGACACTACACATCATCTCCTAGTGGATGGGATTTTGGCAGGACCAACCTCTGAGTACTGTGTGGCACAGAGAGTTCCTATGCTAGTTACGCTCGCATCGGGTAAACTTCTTTCCCACTAAACCTGCATTTTACATTTTAACAAACCATTAGTAGAAACTGTATTTACCAGGTTGAGACGCTTACAGTGCATTAACTTTGTGTAGGTCATTCAATACCCAGGGGAGATACTGGATATGTAGGGGCTATTGAGCTTATGCGGGTCGGTGTTGATGATCGCCGCTTTGTCTTAGAGCCCCCACTCTCCTAAGAGTGGTACTTTGGTGAGCGGTCCGAGAGTAGAGGACCAGTGCAGTGGTGGAGAGACCGATCCCTCCCTCGATCCAAGTGGGCGTATTCTGGCCTCACCTCATACCAGGGACTGACTAGGGGCTCTATCTACTAGGTGAGGCGGCTCGATTGTTGTTTGAGGAGGGATCTTATAGAGATTTTATTGATTCATCGCTCCTCTCTCCCTGCGTAAGGATTCACCATGAGTACGTCCCTATCGAGTTTCATAAGAGTGATGAGAAGGATGATGATGGCGATGATGATAATGAGGATGGGCCGGGGTGACCATAAGGGCCCATTCGTGGCTCAGGGTACCAGGGGCTCAGCTAGGTCTGCCACCCCTTCTTCTTAGGTATTTTCTCAACTTAAGCCTTTTGCGAATACTTTATGATTTTTCTATAAGTGTCTAGTATCCTGATAGATCATGTCTTATTATTATAGCCTTCTGCCCCCACGTGGAAGAGATCTACTGCCACTGCTGCTGTTGCCCCTAAGCCACCAGTGAAGCAGTCTCAAGCTTTTGGATCCGTGAGAGAGGGGGCCCTTCGTGCTGAGCTAGAAACCTTCTTCCGACTCCTTGATCATTCAGGGAAGTGAGCTGTCAAGGAGCTCGTGGAGTCGGTTCAGCCTATAGGTTTTATCACCTCCAGCTCTACCCATGTAAGGAATTCCTTGCTTTTAACCTTGTCCATTATAGTGATTACTTAGAACGTTCCATCCTAATATGGCCTTTTATTTCTAGGTGACCATTTCTGAGGTAGAGAGGATTGACAGGGGGTATTTTTCGGTGAGAGACCTACTACTAGCGTAGGATGCGCTAGCCTCAGTGAGTTTTACCTATAAAATTCAACAACTATGCATGCATGCTATGACATATATGTGTATTGATATCGTGATTCTAATGCAGACCCTATTGACCATGGAGCACAGCCGATCTATCTGAGACCTGGATGCTTCAGAGGAGAGGGCTAGATTTATGGAGGAGCAGCTGAGGGCAGCTACTGCAGAGGCTAACTAGGCTAGGGCTGAGACTGCTTGAGTGAGGGCTGATATCGAGGTGCTGCGGGGCCAGCTGGCAATGATGACCAAGGATAGATAGACATCGGTCCCTTCTGATGCGGAGTCCGATAAGGATGTCTCTGCGTACCGAGTGGCTCAGAGAGGAGGAGGCCAGCCTACTGATGGGGGGATGCTACCATTACGGAACCTCAGAGATTAGGGCCCCTATCCAGCCAGCTACTGATGACTTACTGACGGATACCCAGGATCAGCCTCAAGAGGGTGGCCGAGGATAGGATCCCCCAATGTCTTAGATCCGATCATCCTGACTGACATTAGATACTTTTTGGGCCCTGTGTGGCTTATTTTGGTTGTAAACTTTGAATCGATACTTTTGACTTTTAACTTTTATGCACTTGAATTTCTTTTCTGAACCAAGACCGTTGGATATTACTGCTTTTACGAACCCAAGTTATTTCTTTCCAGATGATTTTCCAGTGAAGGGATTAGGTGGTGTTCTAATTTTTACATAGGCCTCCCTAGTGTAGGATGGCCTATCAAACATTTTATTTTTGTGTCCTAATTTTTGCCTAAGTTGTCCTTGACGGTTCAGCCCAGCAGACTTTTTATTTTCTTTTGCTCTAATTTTTTCCTAGACCGCCCTTTTGGGTTTTCAATCCATCGAGCTACTTACCTTAATTTTTGCCTGGGCTGGCCTTTCAGGTTTCCAACCCAACAGGATTTTCTGACTTTTTCATGGGTCTAATTTCTTTTGTGACCCATCGGTATTTTTGTCTTTTGTTGAATAATACTTATGCGCAATTTACAAAGAAAACAACAAAGACGCATAATATGTAAAAAAAGAAACCGATGTTCACATACTTGCGATTATTTCACCTAAAGATATGCATGCATTCAAAAGGCCAAGATTCTTAGCAAAATCATAACATGTTCATTGATGAGATGAACTTGAGTATAAAGGCAATGGTAATAATCTCCAATGGTTAACCCCTACTGCCTACTGGTCTTTTACAGATCTTTCAGAAAGCAACTGACATTTTTCTCTCGATGCCCTAACTTTTGCCTAAGCCACCCTTTTTGGGTTTTCAACTTAGCGGCCTTTATTTAAATTCCCTAATTTTTGCCTGACTGGTTTGCAGGATACCAATCAATGGGTTGCGCCCTAAATTTTGCCCGAACAGTAGACGACCACTCGATGGGTAATTTTTTTTTATTTAGTGTGCTGCTTTTTATAATTTATTTCTTTTAACTGAGACATGATAATGCTTGAGTCTATCCTGATTGATTGGATTCACGAACGCATTTCTATCCATATCCATAAGCTTGATTCCTCCTTTGCCGAGAATTTTCTTGATCACAAATGGTCCTTCCCAATTAGGCCTGAACTTGCCCCTAGCATCAATGTGGACCTGACGTAACCATTTGAGAACTAGATCACCCACTTTGAGAGGTTGTTTTGGATATCTAACTCTATTGCTGTAAGCACGGGCCATGCATTGTTAGTACATCTGCAAGTGCTCGAGTGCTTTGAGCCACTTCTCATCTATCATGTTCAACCACTCATATCTAGATTTCACCCAATATGATTCCTTCAACCTGGCTTCAGGTTCCACTCATAGAGATCTCACCTTTGTTTCTATAGGTAACACAGCTTCCATCCCATATACCAAGCCAAACGATGTCTGATCAGTGGGAGTTCTTACGCTAGTCCTGTACCCCTAAACTACAAATAGAAGTTAATCATCCCAATCCCTATAGGTAGCCACTATCTTTGATAAGATCTTTTTAATTGACTTGTTGGCTGCTTTAACTACTCCATTGGCTTGTGGTCTATATGGAGAGGACCTATGTGTTCAATGTTCAATTTTTCTAGTAACTCGATAGTAGCCCCTTGAAACTGTACCCCGTTGTCAGAAACCACATGATGTGGAATCCTATATCGAGCAAAAATGTGTGTCATTATAAACTTGGCCATTTTCTTGGCGTTGATACTGGTGTATGATTCGGCTTCCTCCCATTTAGAAAAGTAATCAACTGTAACTATGATGAACCGATGTCCATTGGTCGATGATGGCAGAATTTCACTAATTAAATCTATCCCACATGCTAAGAAAGGCTAAGGAGTAGACAAATTATGAAGTTCTGAAGATGGTAGATGTTGAATAGCCCCGTGAATCTGACATTCATGACATTTATTAACCTTGTCGATACAACTGCCTTTCATGGTGGTCCAGAAGTACCCCATTCTCTTTCTCCTGGATAAAGCCATTCCATTCATATGTGGGCCACAGTCTCCTGAGTGCACTTGGGTCATTACTTTCTCTACTTCCTCTTCCATCAAGCATCTCAACAATAGGCCTTCCGCTGTTCTTTTGAAGAGCTCATCATCTATTAACCTGAACTATGTTGCCAAGCTTCTAATAGTTATGTGATCTGAACCGAATCATCCTTCAAAACACTTCCCTTCCCTCAGGAATCTCTTAATATCATCATACCAACAAGCCCAATGTTCTTCTACCATCATAACCTGAACTCTCTCATGAAAAGGGGAACTAGAAGTTTCCATTATTAATAGTCAAAAGGGTTGAGCCTCTTCACTTTCCCACATAGATGCTAATGTTGCTAAGGAATCGGCTATCTGATTCTCATCCCTAAGCACATGTTGAAAGAGACACTGATTGAACCGAACTGATAGATCTCAAACTGCTTCTATATATGGCCTGAGTGACTCCTCTTTAATCTCCCACTCCCCCACAACTTGCTTTATCACAAGTATGGAATAGCCGACCACCTTTGCTTCTTTTTCCCCCACCTTCAATAGGGCATTGAGGCTAAATAAACAAGCTTCATACTCGGCCCCATTGTTGGTGACTAGGAATTCTAGGTGCTTGCCTAATGGGATAACCTTGCCTTAAGGTGTGACGATGATCACACCAAGACTGGCACCCCTTCGGTTTATAGCTCCATTAAAATACATGATCCATTCAGCCTTCTCTATTTCTGCTTCTACTGATGCTAACTATTCGTTAGGGAAATCTAGATTCTCCACCTAATCGGATTCTATAGGTTGACTTGCTAAGAACTCAGTCACTGCTCTTCCCTTAATCACCTTCTTTATAACATCCTCTATATCGAACTCAGATAATAAGAGAAGCCAACGAGAGAGCTTCCCTGCCAATGTGGGCGATTGACAAAGATACTACATTGGGACTACTTTAACGACTGCCTAAATTCAATACGATTGGAAATAATGTCTCAACTTCTTGGTCAACCACACCATCGCAGTAGAGGTCTTTTCCACTATAGTGTACCTTGTCTCATGTTCTAGTAACTTCTTACTCAAATAATAGATGACATGCTCTCTCATGTCATCCTGTTCTTGGACCAATATAGAACCCACAGATGATTCTTCTAAAGCTAGATAGAGAATGAGTGGTCTACTAGGCACAGGGGGTTTTAAGACCAGTGGGTTCATGAGATAAGCCTTGACCTTGTCAAAATCTACTTGACATGGTCCATCCCACTCTATCGGTTGCTTCCTTTTCAACAATTTAAATATTGGTTCACAAACTGTCATCAACTTGGCTATGAATCGACTCACATATTGAAGAGATCCAAGAAATGACCTGACTTCCTTTTCAGTTTTAGGAATAGGCATTTCCTGGATAGCCCTAACTTTGTCTGGGTCAACTTCTATTCCTCTCTGGCTAACAATGTGGCCCAGCAGTTTGCCAAATGTTACCCCAAGCATACACTTCTTTGGATTTAGATGGAGGTTATACTTTTTGATCCTTATCAGGAATCGGTCTTATACTTCAGGGTATTCTTCTCTCATGTTGGACTTAATGAGCATGTTGTCCACATAAACCTCAACTTCCTTATGGATCATGTCATGCAATAGAGCCATTACTTCCCTCTGATACGTTGCCCTTGCATTCTTTAACCCGAAGGGCATTAACTTATAATAAAACACACCCCACTTGGTGATGAATGACATCTTTACTTTGTCAACGATGTCCATGAAGATCTGATTATACCCCAAAAATCCATCTAAGAATGAATACATTGCAGCCCTAGCAGCACTATCTATGAGCATGTCAATGTGTGGTAGTAGAAAATCATCTTTTGGAGAGGCTCTGTTTAAATTGTGGATGTTGACACACATTCTATCCTTTCCATCTTTCATTGGTATCGGAATCACATTTGCTAACCATGTTGGATATTCAATCACTTCAATGAACTTGGCTTTGAGTAGTTTAGAAACTTTAGCCTTAATCTTATTAGCCCACTCGGGATGCAGTCTTCTTAACTTTAGTTTGATAGGTTTGAACTTGGGATCGATTGGGATATGATGTTCAGCGATTTGGCAATCTACCCCAGGCATATTCGTGTAAGACCAAGCGAAAGCATTGACATATTTTCTAAGAACTTTCATCATCTCTCTTTTTTTATATGGGTTAAGTCATTAGCTATTGTTACCATTTTCGGATTTTCCATAGTACCCAATATATTTCATGAAATGAAAAATTATGAATGCTAAAAATGTTATGTGTATGGTCCGATGAATGCATTGTACCGTATGGCAAAACATCAAACAAGTAAGCAAAATCATTATTATTAATATCACTATACCCATAGGCTACATCACTTTTATTACATGTAATTGCATTTTCGTCCTCCACAGGCAAAGGGTCTTCTTTATCGTCTATAAAGAGATAGGTCAGGTCATGATCCTAGCTTCATAGTTGTTCTTCGATTAATACATCGACCATGGTAATTGTTGTAACTTGGGCCAGATCTTTGAGGGCTTCTTGGATGGGTGTCTTTTTATTGTCTCCCGGGCTCAGTATGGTGTACATGGCAGTAGTAAGCGTATCAATGGCTTTGTCTACTTCAACCTTTGAGGGGTTGTTAGCCTTTAACATTTTATGACGTCTTTCTGCTTCCACGACTGCTTCATATCACTCGGGGATAGTCTTCCAGGAACCCAGGAATGCTATCTTGTGGATAGGAGGTCATAATATAAAGATGAACTGGTCAGCCAACTCTTTCTCACTAGGTCTCTTCTTGAGGCCTAACACAACGGTCATCCACCTTTGGAAGTAATCGTGAACGGGCTCCCCGGTCCATTGTTTGAGAGCTAGCAAGTCAAAGATGAGGGGTTCTTCTTTGGTCTCCTTAATTTTTGAGATATGCTTCCACACTTCTTCTTCTTCTAAACCGGAGTTGATCATGGCCACCTTCTCCTCTCTTCTCCTAGGCTCGCATACCTTTCCTTTATCAATTAGAGCAGTGATCGCCTTGAGGAGGTCTTTACAAGTCTTTGTTGGTTGGTCTGGGCTGACATGTTATATGCAAAAACGTCCCCTTTCCTCAGGCTTAGGGGGAGTAAATGGCCGGAGATGATCAATCAACCTATATTCCCTTATCTTCCTAAAAAGCTTCGATAGCGGAGTCACCCAAGGTGATATGTCATCAAGAGTGGATGGGTGAAGCCTCTGGTCATGATTCATGCCATAGGGTAGGCCCTTGAAATAGGGAAGGACCGTCCCTTTTGGCATAACCATGAAATTTAGATCCATGGTGGAGTCTTTACTATACAATATTTGAGAGGCGGCCTCCTAACAAAGTAAATGAGTCTTATTACTGACCATATGGAGTGTTGGGTTCGCTGGCTGAATTGACTGACCAAACTGACCCTTGATACGGACCGAGGTAGTGATTGGCGATGGTGACCACTGAATCTTGGCTTGCACTGAGGTAGTAACGAAGAGATCAGTACATGCATGAGATGGGTTTTATGCATGATCATAATAATGCATGGTGAGGTTAAGCACAAGGGAATACAACACAGCATATGCGGACCGTGTCCTCCAACCTTATTCCTCCTGCAATTTTGAAGGTATTTTCCTTTAATTGTCATGAGGATAATAAAGGGAGACCTAATCTAATCTCACACATAAATGGGTATCTAAAAGGTAAAATTCTATGGCTTTGATAAGAATGGCTTGGGGACGTAACTGGAATTTGATGTAGAAGGTTCCCACCGTACCAAGCCACTTTGGAGGGAGGTAACAGTGAGTGCTCCCCCCTTGGACGCACCCAATTCTTTGCAAAACTGGGTAATATCTTTTAAGAGTGTCACAGAAAAATTAGGGCACCCTATCCTAGCGCTAGAAGAAGAGCGCATTTAATACTAGAGAAAGGGAGATGAGAAGATAGAGTGGGATAATTTTCCCAAATAATGATGAATAAGACGGGTTGAATTAAGTAAATGACTTTCAACGCTCATCCTAATCTTTTAAGCTTTAAAACAGAAACCAACATTTTGCAAGTTTAAAAGATTAAAATCACCAGCAGAGTCGCTACTATAAGGTGTTGATGACATATGGGTCTCCCTTGGCGCCTATGTGAGAGGCAAGGCCCATTGGGGGTTGGTTATATTTAGGCATGATAAAACTAATTTAGTTGAAGTTTGCACAAATAACCAATTTTAATGAATAAAAGAATCGAGACCCAAATCTCAATACAAATGATAGAGTTGCCACCTAATTTATCTGCTTAGGAAAGAGTGGTGATATGGTTCCCATGGGCGGGAGACTATACCTTTTGGATCAGAGATTCAGGTATCGGATGAGTCACTTATTTCTCATTTAATTAATTCAAAATTACATTCACCGCATAAAACCATGTTATTATCATCATTTGGGGAATTATCACAGATAACCTATTATTCTACTCTCTTTCACACACAATGCAAGTATTACAACAGTTCATAATAAAGCGCAAATAAGTAAATGGGGGAATAAAATTATTACAACTAGGGGGAAATGTGGGGATTGCAAGGAAACCTATACATTTGTTAAAAGTTATAAAATAAACAAATAAATTCGCGTGCATCCACAAAGGTTAGCACAAGTACAACACTTTATAAACAATCATTCTACTGAAAAGAACTTGAATTATTTATGTGACTAGATTTACCAGATTATTAGCGAAAATGACCGCATGGTAAATGGTGATTTCGGATTCATTTTATAGAGAAAATAGAGAAAATTTAGATCCTGTCTCTAGGGCCCAAACCCATGTGGTCAAGGGGTACACGTACGGGTATGGGCAGACCCATATAGGTATGGAGGAATCGTACGAGCCTGAGAAGGCCAAGATAAAATCAGCAATATGATGAAATAGGATTTCCCTTTATATGAGTATGGTGCACCAAGACCACCACTAAAATGGCATATTTGGTACCAACAAGGCTCATAGTAATCGGGATTAGACCCAAAATAATAATAAGGCAAATATAACAAATAACAATACCAATAATAGAAATAACAATATAAACAAGCGGGATTTCCCTCCTTATGAGCTTGGCGCACCAATATAATATCCCTAAGGATGTATGGTGCCAACAATGCTTATAAGGGTTAGGACCAGACCCGGAATAACAATAGATATAGAAATGACAAAAGTGGAGGATAATAATGAAATAAAAGAGGTGTGAGTCTCTTTGAAACTCAGGAGCATTACCTTTGCGGCGTGAATCCACTTTGAGGCAATCCCTTGATTGCTGAGAGAGCTTGGCCAAAGTGCACGGAATGAAGTCAGTAATGAATAAAATATGGACAAAACCTCAAGGAATGGGTTTTCTCTCAATTTTATACTTCCTATACCCCCCACTATACCTTTTCTATACTACTAAAACTATAATTTCTCTATAGTTTTTGTACTTAAGAGTTGTGTGTCCTGTGAAATGGAGGGGAAAGGCCCTATTTATAAGGGAAATGGGGTCTGAATGCAGTAACCAGCATTCAAAACCTGCCATTCCCGAAACAGATAAGGCTTACCTTCAAAGCGAGCCTAAACAGGCAAAGACTGGACTCGTATGATTGGGCCCCACCCATACGGGTACTGGGGACTCCTATCCTGCCGTATGGAAGGGTATACCCGTACGGGTACCGCCAGTGGATCTGTACCACCAAGTAATGCCCGTACAGGTCCCTAAGGGTAGACTATGTCTCCTAATATGGCCAAACTTAAGTCTGCAGTAGTAGGAACACCTCTGATTGACAATACCTATAAGACATTACATTGTACAGCTCTCATCATTATTTTATGAGAAGGATCATTGAAATCCAGTGCTTACAGTGACCCATCAGTGTTTTTGTCTTTTATTGAATAAAACTTATACGCAGTTAGTAAAATTAACAACAAAGATGCACAATATGTAGAAAAAGAAACCGATGTTCACATACTTGCGATCATTTCACCTAAAGACATGCATACATTCACAAGACCAAGATTCTTAGCAAAATCATAACATGTTCATTGATGAGATTAATTTGAGTACATAGGCAATGGTAACAATTTCCAATGGTTAACCCCTACTGCCTACTGGTCTTTTACAGATTTTCCCAAAAGTAACTAACATTTTTCTCTCGATGCCCTAACTTTTGTCTAAGTTGCCCTTTTTGGTTTTCACTCAGCGGGTTTTTTTTGAATTCCCTAATTTCTGCCTGACTGGTTTGCAGATTACCAATCCTTCGGTTGCACCCTAATTTTTGCCCGAGCAGTAAATGACCACTCGATGGGTGATTTATTTTATTTCTTCTATTCAGTGTGCTGGTTTTTTTATGATTTATTTCTTTTAACCTAGACATGATAATGCTTGAGTCTGTCCTGATTGATTGGATTCACGAACTCATTTCCATTTATATCTATAAGCTTGATTCATCCTTTGCCAAGGACTTTCTTGATTACAAATGGTCCTTCCCAATTAGGTCTGACCTTGCCCCTAGCATCAGTGTAAACCTGTTGTAACTGTTTGAGAACTAGATCATCCACCTTGAGAGGTTGTTTCAAGTATCTAACTCTGTTATTGTAAGCATGAGCCATGCATTGTTGGTACATCTGCAGGTGGTCGAGTGCTTTGAGCCGCTTTTCATCTATCATATTCAATTGTTCATATCTAGCCTTTGCCCAATCTGATTCTTTCAACCTGGCTTCAAGTGCCACTCATAGAGATCTCACTTTTGTTTCTATAGGTAACACATCTTCCATCCCATATACTATGGTGAATGGTGTCTGATTAGTGGGAGTCCTTACACTAGTCCTGTACCCCTAAACTGCAAATGGAAGTTTATCAGTGGATCTTTTTAATCGACTTGTTGGCTACTTCAACTGCCCCATTGGCTTGTGGTCTATATGGAGAGAACCTATGATGCTCGATGTTGAATTTTTCTAGTAACTTGGTAGTATCCCCTTGAAATTGTACCTCGTTATCAGAAACCACATGGTGCAAAATCCTAAATTGAGCAAAAATGTGTGTCATTATGAACTTGGCCATTTTCTTAGTGTTGATACTAGTGTATGATTCGGCCTCTACCCATTTCAAAAATTAATCAATTGCGACTATGATAAACCGATGTCAATTGGTCGATGATGGCCAAATTTCACCAATTATATCTATCCCCCAAGCCGAGAAAGGACAAGGAGCAGACAAATTGTGAAGCTCTGATGAGGGTAGATGCTGAATATCCCCATGAATCTGAAATTCATGACATTTCTTAACCTTGTCGATACAATTGGCGTTTATGATGGTCCAGAAGTACCCCATTCTCTGAATTTTCCTAGCTAAATCAATCCCATTCATATGTGGGCCACAATCCCTTGAGTGTACTTGAGTCATCACTTTCTCCGCTTTCTCTTCCGTTAAGCATCTCAATAACAAACCTTCCACTATTCTTTTGAAGAGATCCTTTTCTATTAGCCTAAACTGTGTCGCCAACCTTCTGATAGTCATGAGATCTGAACCGGATGATCCTTCAAAACATTTTCCTTCCCTTAGGAATCTTTTAATATCGTAGCACCAACAAGCCCGATGCTCTTCTACTGTCATAACCTAAACTCTCTCATGAAATGGGGAATTAGAAGTTTCCATCACCAGCAGTCGAAAGAGTTGAGCCTCTTCCCCTTACCACATAGATGCTAATGTTGCTAAAGAATCATCCATTGGGTTTTCATCCCTGAGCACATGCTGAAAGAGATATCGATTGAAATGAACTGATAATTCCCAAATTGTTTCCATATATGGCCTGAGTGGCTCCTACTTGATCTCTCACTCCCCTACAGGGCTTCTTTTACCCCTACCATCGATAAGGCATCGAGACCAAATAGAAAAACTTCATACTCGGCCCCGTTGTTGGTGACTGAGAATTCCAGGCATTTACTTAGTGGGATAACCATGCCTTGAGATGTGACGATGAGCACCCTAAGACCAGCACCTCTCCGATTTATAGCTCCATCAAAGTACATGATCCATTCAGTCTTCTCTACTTCTTCTTCTACTAATGCTAACTGTTTCTCAGGAAAATCCAGATTCTCCACATAGTCAGATTCTATAGGTTGGCCGACTAGGAATTCAGCCACTACTCTTCCCTTAATCACCTTCTTCATAACATACTCTATATCGAACTTAGATAACAAGAGAAGCCAACGAGAGAGCTTCCCTGCCAATTGACAAAGATACTTCATTGGTTCTACTTTAGCGACTGCCTAAATTCGATATGATTGGAAATAATGTCTCAACTTCTTAGTCAACTACACCATTATAGTACACGTCTTTTCCATAATACTGTACTTGGTCTCATGTTCCACTAACTTCTTACTTAAATAATAGATGGCATGCTCACTCGTAGCATCTTGTTCTGGAACTAACATAGCACCCACGGATGATTCTTCTAAAGCCAGATAGAGAATGAGTGGTTTACCAGGAATCGGGGGTTTTAAGACCGACGGGCTCATGAGGTAAGCCTTGACCTTGTCAAAAGCTTCTTGACATTGTTCATCCCACTCTATTGGTTTCTTCCTTTTGAACAATTTAAATATTGGTTTGCAAATTGTCATCAACTTGGCTATGAATTGACTCACATATTGAAGCGATCCAAGAAATGACCTGACTTCCTTTTCGATTTTAGGAATAGGCATTTCCTGGATAATCCTAACTTTGTCTGGGTTGACTTCTATTCCTTTCTGGCTAATAACGTGGCCCAGTAGTTTGCTAGATGTTACCCCAAATATACACTTCTTTGGATTCAGATGGGGATTATATTTTTCAATCCTTGTTAGGAATCTGTCTAATACTTTGGGGTGTTCTTCTCTTGTTTTAGACTTAATGAGAATTTCATCCATATAAACCTCAACTTCCTTATGGATCATGTCATGTAGCAGAGCCATTACAGCCCTTTGATAGGTTGCCCCTGCATTCTTTAACCTGAAGGGCATTACCTTATAACAATACACACCCCCACTTGGTAATGAATGTCGTTTTTACTTTGTCAATGATGTCCATGAAAATTTGGTCATACCCTAAAAAACCATCCAAGAATGATTACATCGCAGCCTTGGCAGCACTATCTATGAGCACGTCAATATGTGGCAATGGAAAGTCATCTTTTGCAAATTCACTGTTTAAATCACGAAAACCAACACACATTTGCTAACCATGATGGATACTCAATTACCTCAACGAACTTAGCTTTGAGTAGCTTAAAACTTTAGCCTTAATCTTATCAGCCCACTCAGGATGTAGCCTTCTCAGCTTTTGTTTAACTGGTTTGAACTTGGGTTCAGTCGGGATACGGTACTCAGCAATTTGACGATCTACCCCAGGCATATCCGCGTAAGACCAAACGAAAGCGTTAACATGATTTCTAAGCACTTTTACCAACTCTCTTTTTTCGATAGGGGTTAAGTCCTTGGCTATTGTTGCAATTTTTTGATTTTTTGTTGTACCCAAGTTAATGTCATGCAATGAAGAATTATGAACGCTAAAAACATTATATGTATGGTCCGATGAATGCATGGTGTTGTCAGGCAAAACATCAAATAAGTAAGCAAAATCTTTATCATTATTATCACTATGCCCATAGGCTACATCATTTTCATTACATACAATTGCATTTTCATCCTCCACAGACGAAGGGTCTTCGTGATCATTCATCATGAGATAGGTAAGGTCATGATCCAAACTTTACAGTTGTTCTTCGATTAACACATCATCCATGGTAATTCTTGTGACCTGGGCCAAATCTTTGAGGGCTTCTTGGATAGGTGTCTTCTTCTTGTCTCCCAGGCTTAGTATAGTGTACATGGCTGTGGTAAGCATATCAATGGCTTTGTCTACCTCAACCTTTGAAAGGTAGTCGGCTCTTAGCATTTTGAGACGTTTCTCTACTTCTGCAACTGCTTCATAACACTCGGGAATAGTCTTTTAGGAACCCAGGAATGTTATCTTGTGGATTGTAGGACATAATCCAAAGATCAACTGGTCGGCCAACTCTTTCTCACTAGGTCTCTTCTTAAGGCCTAACACAACGGTCATCCATCTTTGAAAGTAATCATGAATGGGCTCCCCAGTCCATTATTTGAGAGCCAGCAAGTCGAAGATGAGGGGTTCTTCTTTAGTCTTCTTAATTTCTGAGATACATTTCCATACTTCTTCTTCTTCTAAGCCGGATTTGATTATGGCCACCCTCTTCTCTCTTCTCCTAGGCTCGCACACCTTTCCTTTATTGATTAGAACAGTGATCACCTTGAGGAGGTCTTCACAAGTCTTTGTCGAGTGATCTGAGCTGACATGGTATATGCGAAAATGTCCCCTTTCCTCAAGCTTAGGGGGGGTGAATGGCCGAAGATGATCTATCAACCCGTATTCTATTATCTTCTTGAGAAGCTTTGAAAGTAGAGTCCCCCAAGGTGATATGTCATCAAGAGTGGATGGGTAAAGCCTCTGGTCATGATTTATGCCATAGGGTAGGCCCTTAAAATGAGGAAGGATCATTCCCTTTAGCATAACCATGAAATTGAGATCCATGGTGGAGTCTTTACTGTGTAATACCTGAGAGGCGGCCTCCTGAAGAAGCAAACGAGTCCCATTACAAACCACATAGAGCGTTGAGTTTGCTGGTTGAATTGACTGTCCAAACTGAGCCATGATACGGACTTAGGTGGTGATTAGCAATGCGATCACTGAATCTTGGCTTGCATTGAGGTAGTAACTAAAAGATCAGTACATGCATGAGATGGGTTTCGTGCATGAGCATAACAATTCATGGTGAGGTTAAACAAAACACAGCACATGTGAAACGTGTCCTCCAACCTTATTCCTCCTGCGATTCTAAAGGTATTTTCCCTTAATTACCGAGGATAATAAAGGGCGACCTAATCTAATCTCACACAGAAATGGGTGCCAAGAAGGTAAAATTCTATGGCTTTGATAAGAATGGCTTAGGCACGTAATAGAAAGTTGATGTAGAAGGTTCCCACCGTACCAAGCCTCTTTGGAAGGAGGTAACAATGAGTGCTCCACCCCTTGGATGCACCTAATTCC
This sequence comes from Euphorbia pulcherrima, assembly GCA_947683365.1. Classification (NCBI taxonomy): domain Eukaryota; kingdom Viridiplantae; phylum Streptophyta; class Magnoliopsida; order Malpighiales; family Euphorbiaceae; genus Euphorbia; species Euphorbia pulcherrima. The sequence goes on from CANTUS010000007.1 coordinate 31,021,549, forward strand.
TGGCAAAACTGGGTAACATCTTTCGAAAGTGTCGCGGAAAAATCAGGGCATCCTTTCCTAGCGCTAGAAGAAGAGCGCATTTAATACTAGAGAGAAGGAGATGTGAAGATAGAGTGTGATAATTTTCCCAAATGATGATGAATAAGACAGGTTGAATTAAAATGATTTTCGGTGCTCATCTTAATCTTTTAAGCTTTTAAAATAGAAACCAATATTTTCCAAGTTAAGAGATTATAACCCTAGTGGAGTCGCCACTATAAGGTGTAGATGATGTGTGGGTCTCCCCTGGCGCCTGGGTGAGAGGCGGGTCCCACTAAAGGTTGGTTGTATTTAGGCGTGACAAAACTGATTTAGTTCAAGTTTACACAAATAACTAATTTTAATGAATAAAAGAATCGAGACCCAAATCTCGATATAAATGATAGTGTTGCCACTGAAGTTGTCTACTTGCGAAAGAGTGGCGGTACAGTTCCCATAGGTGGGAGACTCATTCCTTTTGGATCAAAGATTCGGGTGTTGGATGAGTCACTTATTTCTCATTTAGTTAATTCAAAATTACATTCACCATGTAAAACTATATTATTATCATCATTTGGGGAATTATCACAGAAAACATATTATTCTACTCTCTTCCACACTCGATTCAGGCATTACAACAGTTCATAATAAAGCAAAAATAAGTAAATGAGGGAATAAAAAATTACTACCAAGGGAAAATGAGGGGAATCGCAAGGGAACCTATACATTTGTTCTAAGTTATAAAACAAAATAAATAAATTTGCTTGCATTCACAAAGGTTAGCACAGATACGACACTTTATAAACCATCATTCTTTTGGAGAAAAACTTTGATTTATTTGTGTGAGTTGATTTATAGGATTATTAGTGAAAATGACTGAATGGCAATTGGTGATTTCAGGTTCATTTTATAGATAAAAGGAGAAAATAAAGAAAACAATTGTGTTGTCCCTGGGGCCTGGACCCGTACGACCGGGAGAGTACCCATACGGGTATGGGGGACCCTTAAAGGTCTGGAGAGGCCGAGACAGAATCAAGCTTCATACAAATCCAAAAATACGATAGACTAGGAGAAAATGGGATTTCCTTTTATACGAGTATGGCATACCAATATAACCGCTAAAATGGCATATTAGGTACCAACAAGGCTCATATTAATCAGGACCGGACCCAAAAGAATGATAAGATAAATATACCGAATAGTAATGCAAATAATAGAAAGAACTGCATAACGAAGCGGGATGTCCCTCCATATGAGTTTAGCTCACCGATATAATATCCCTAGGGATGTATGGTGCCAACAGTACTTATAAGGGTTAGGACCAGACCCAAAACAATAGGAGAAACATAAATAACAGAAGTAGAAAATAATAATGAAATAAAGGAGATGTGAGTCTCTTTGAAACTCAGGAGAGTTACCTTTACGGTGTGAATCCACTTTGAGGCGGTCCCTAGACTATTAAGAGAGCTTGGCCAAAGTGAATGGAATGAAGTCAGGAATGAATAAAATGTGGGTAAAACCTCAAGGAATGGGTTTTCTCCCTATTTTATACTTCCTATCCCCCCCCCCCCCCCCACTATAACTTTTCTATACCTCTAGAACTCTAATTTCGCTATAGCTCTTCTTCTAAAGAGTTGTGTGTTGTGAAATGAAGGGGAAAGGCCCTATTTATAGGGGAAAGGGGGGTCTGAACGCATTAACCAGCATTTATAACCTGCCTTTCCCCGAAATAGGTAATGCTTACCTTCTAAGCAAGCCTGAATGGGCAACAACTACACCCCGTATAGGTGAGACCCCACCCTTATGGGTACATGGAGACCCATATGGGTCCCCTCCAGCTATACAAAAGGACATTTCCCATACGGGTACCACCAGTTGATTTGAACCACCAGGTAGCACCCGTACGGGTCCCTAAGGGCAGACTAGGTCTCCTAATCATGGCCAAACTCCACTCTACAGTAGTAGGAACACCTCTAATGGACAATACCTATAATATATTGCATTATATAGCTCTCGTCATTATTTCGTGAGAAGGATCATTAAAATCCAGTCCTCACAACAGGATTAGTGACATGGCAGTTAACTTTTATAAGAGAAGTAAATGGCATTAAAACTGGAGAATTTGAATGGTTTAATTTTTGTAACAGTTGTGTTTTTGCCCATACGTGTAATGACCAACAAATATTTGAAATTCAAAATGTGTACAGTTACTTTTTCGTGCTTTTACTGCCATTTGTCACTCTTGTCTGCTTAGCTGGAAATTTTCCTTCCGTATCCAGAGTTGAGTTATTTTTCTTCATTTTATGGATTTCTTGACTTTTGCAAGACCAAGATAACAACTACTTCTCTTCTGGGTCTTCCATCAAATTGGATTTGACATTCCAATTGCGTCCCTTAGTTTGTTGAATTGATCTTTACTTAGTAGCTTAGTAAAGATATCAGCCCTCTACTCATTTGTTGAGATGTAGAAAAGAGCTACGTCCTTCTTCATGACATGATCCCTGATGAAATGGTGCCTGATGTCAACATGCTTCATCCTGCTATTTAGTACTGGATTTTTAGACACATCAATAGCATTCTTGTTGTCACACATTACATCTACACATCCGGATTGAACTCCGTAATCTTCTAGCTACTGTTTGATCCATAGGAGTTGAGCAACACAGCTTCCTACTGCCATGTATTCTATTTTAGTAGTTGATAATGCTACTGAAGTTTTCTTCTTGCTGTATCAAGATACTAAGCAATCTCCAAGGAAATGACAGCCTTCGGATGTACTTTTCCTCTCAAGAGTATCTCTTCCAAAGTCTGCTTTAGTGTACCCTTGCAATGCAAAATCCCCATCACTAGGATACAATAGCCCAACTTCATTTGTCCGTAGCAAGTATCTAGAGATTCTCTTGACTGCCTTGAGATGAGAATCCTTTGAATTGGCTTAATACGTTGCACAGTAATAGACTACAAAGTGTATGTCAAGTCTGCTAGCTGTTAGATATAGCAAGGATCCAATCGTTCCTCTGTAGAGCTTTTGATCAGCATCTTCTCCTTCACAATCCTTTAAGAGAACTGTATTAGTCCCCATAGGAGCGGATATAGGCTTGCTTTTTTCCGTCTTAACCTTCTTTAGGATCTCTTTGGTGTATTTGGATCGATTTATGAAAATCCCATCCGAACTCTGCTTGATTTGAAGACCAAGGAAGAAGTTAAGTTCTCCCATCATAGACATCTCAAATTCCTTCTGAATTTAAGTGTTGAATTCCTTACACATCTTATCATCAGTTGCTCTAAAGATGATGTCATCTACATAGATTTAGACTAGAATAACATTATCCTTTTTCTTCTTGATGAAGAGTGTAGTATCTGCTTTGCCCCGAATGTATCCCTTGGATATGAGAAATGAGGTGAGTCTCTCGTACCAGGCTCTAGGAGCTTGCTTTAATCCATAGAGGGCCTTTTTCAACTTGTACACATAATACGGGTGCTTTGAGTCTTCAAACCCAGGTGGTTGCTTGACATAGACTTCCTCTTGAATGTCTCCATTTAGAAAGGCACTCTTTATATCCATTTAGTATAGGGTGAATCCTATAAAGGATGCAAAAGAACATAAAATCCGAATTGCCTCCAACCTTGCCACTGGTACAAAAGTTTCTTCAAATTCAATGCCTTCTTGCTGGTCCTTGAGCTACCAATCTTGCCTTATTTCTCAATACTACTCTGGTTTCATCAAGCTTGTTCCGGAACACCCACTTGGTGCCAATGATTGCCCTGCCCTTGGAAAGTGGCACTAGATCCCATACATCATTTCTTGTGAATTGATCCAGTTCTTCTTGCATAGCCATCATCCAAATTTCATCTGCTTTAGCATCTTGAAACTTCTTTGGTTCAATGAGTGAGACAAATGCAACATGACTCATCATCTGATTGATTTTACGTCTTATTCTTACTGGATTTTGGACATTGTCCAAAATGGCATCAACTGGATGATTTCTGTGAGTCAGGATCTCCCTTTGAAGTCCTTCATGTTGAGGTTGAGCTTGTTCTATGGTAGCTTCAATTTCTACTTCTTGGCCATCATTGAAATCGATTTGTTGGGTGTTGAGATTCTCTTGAGGTGCCTCTTCTTTGAAGTTGATTCCTTCTTCTTCCTCTTTATATTTCTTGATCTGTAAGGAATTCGAATTTTCCACTTCTTTTTCTACAGCATTCTCAACTTTCGAAGTTAAGTCTTCCGGATTGGGACTTCTTCTTCCTGCGTGGTTAGTCTCATCGTAATCTACATGTATTGATTCTACCACAGTTTGGGTTCTTTTGTTAAAGACTATGTAAGCTTTGCTATGTAGTGAGTAGCCAAGGAATATTGCTTCATCAGATTTAGGATCAAAATTTCCTAATTTCTCTCTATCATTCAAGATGTAGCAATTGCATCCGAATGCCTTAAAATACACAATTTTAGGTTTTCTTCCCTTCCAGATTTCATAGGGGGTCTTTTCTAAGGTATTTCTAATGAGAGCTCTATTGAGAATCTAACATGTAGTGTTAACGGCTTATCCCCAAAAATACTTTGGTAGACTATTCTTACTTAGCATTATGCGAGCCATGTCAACTATTGTTCTGTTTTTCCTTTCAACAACCCCATTTTGTTGAGGTGTGTGAGAAGCAGAAAAGTTGTGATAAATGCCCTTGGATTCATAGAATTCAGCAAAATGCTTTTTTTGAATTCTCCTCCATTATCACTCCAGATGCGTCCAATGCTTATGCCTTGTTCTACTTCTATTCTAATAAATATTTTTAAAAAATATTCAAAGGCCTCATCTTTCCTTGCAAGCAAAGCTATCCAGGTATAGCGAGAATAATCATCCAAAATGACCATTGTGTATTCTCTACCACCCAAACTAAGTGGTTTGATTGGACCAAAGAGGTCAACATGAAGTAGTTCAAGAACTCTTCCGGATGGTGTGTAATGAATGGAAGGAAAACTTTTCTTATGTTGTTTACCTCATTGACATGCAATGCATATGTGATCCTTATCAAAAGCAACCTTAGGCAAACCCACAACCAATTCCTCTTTTACTAATTTCTACAGGAGGTTCATGCTTACATGTCCCAACCTTCGGGGCCAGAGCCGTGATCCTACTTCTTTAGAAACCAAGCATATATTCTTCTTTTCATTTGTAATGTTCACAGCATAAACATTATTTCTCTAGGTGCAAAAAAACGAGTTGATTTGATTGACTATCAATGATTGAGCAACCTTCGGAGTCAAAGGTGTCTTTTCTTCCTTTGTCACAGAGTTGTGCAATGCTTAGTAAGTTAAACTTCAGTCCATCAACTAGTGGGACATCCTCTATTTGGAGTTCAGATCCAATGGTTCCATACCCAATTATCTATCCCTTTTGATTGCCTCTAAAGCTTACTTTTCCACCTTTCTTCGAGGTTAGAGTGATGAAGGCTTTTCCATCCCCATTCATGTGCCTTGAGCATCCACTATCAACGTACCAAGTGTGTTGATTGTTTGTGGATCTAAGTCATACCTGTAAAACAGATTAGGTGCGTTTGGATACCCAATCAGTTTTGGGTCCTCTCGGGTTATTACCCTCTTTAGGCCATTGATGACTATTATAATAACCATTTCTAAATCTAAACATTCTAGTTATATGGTTATTTCTACAACAAAACCTGCATCCAAAAGGTGGTATGTTTTGCCTAAGTTTTGCTTCAATCTTCAAAAGATCCTCTTTTCCATATCCTCCAGAATATCTAGCTTTGGAGAACGATGAATCTCCCAATTTCTTTTGAATCTGGTATCTAGCAAGAGGGGCAAGTTTAGCTTTGTAGTTCTTTCTTGGCTTGCCCATAGGATGATAGTAGGTCTTTGTTCTAGTTCCATTTAGATTAGGAAGAACTTTGTCCATTTGATGAGATTCCTTCATTACTCATTTTCCTTTTTTAGCTCTTGTGAATCTTCTTCCTTAAGGCTCTTTCTTTTGAGAAGCATGAAAATTCTATGCTTGAGGCTGTCTGCTCATGTTTCTGTTTCTTGGATTGAAAGGCTTTTGATGTCCTTTCTGAGCAGGAGTCGGATGATCTCTCCTTGGGGCTTTTGCTTTCGGCCTCTTTCTGACAGCTTCCTTCATCAGAGAAATTTCTCTTTCTAGCCCAATTATGTTGGCATTGAGAATCTAGACTTGACTCTTCAGGAAGTTTTCTTCAACAACATCAATGTGCTTTGTTGCTCTTATTAGATTAATGTCTTGTGACATTGCTTCTGCATCTTCTGCTAGCTCCATCACTTGCCTTTTGAGGGATTTGATAGCTTTTGTGTTCTTTCTCACATTGTTGATCACAATCCCTAGAGCTCTAGCAAGTTCAAAGTTAGATAAAGAGTTAGAGTTAGATATTACCTCCGTATCAGTAGTTTCAGACTCTGACTCTTCTATTTTCTCAATGGTTTGCAAAGAGGTCTTTCTTCCAGACTTACCAGCTTCCAGATCTGAGATTGCCATGAATGCACAGTTGGCAATTTCTTCTTCTTCTTCTTCTTCTGTGGAAGATGAACTACAGCTTTCTTCACTATCACTCCAAGTTGCCACCATAATTTTCTTCTTGTATCTTTTGTCCTTTTTGAGCTTGGGAAATTTTGATTTGAAATGTCCTTTCTCACCACATTCAAAGCAACCTATATCTTTTTCCGGATCCTTCTTTTCTTTCGGAGCTTTTATGAATTTCTCTTTCTTGGAAGAGCTTTCCTTCCTTCTTCTAGAGTCATATCTTTTAGATCCTCTCCTAGCTTCCTTTTTCATGAATATGTTGAACTGCTTGGCTAACATGGCCATGTCTTCTTTTGAGCAAGAGGATCTTTTGAGCATTTTTCTCGTCCAAAGGATTCTGATCCAGATGACTCTACTTTGAGAGCGATAACCTTCTTCTTAAAATTACCAATGAGCTCATCATAACTGTAGAAGTTTAAGTCACAAGATTCTTCTATGGCTATCTTTTTTCTATCCCACTTTTTGGTGAGACTCTAGGGCACCTTCTTAACCATATCCACTTCAGAGATCTTCTTTCTAAGCCTTTTCATCTAATTCACTAGATTAGTGTATCTAGTGTTTATGCTGGTGATGGATTCTTTGGGCTCCAGGTTAAAGGATTCTAGCTTTTGCTGAAGAAGATCTATCTTGGTTTCCTTGACCTTGTTTGTTCCTTTGTAGGTTACTCCCAGTTTCTGCCAAATCTTTTGTGCAGTTTCACATCTGGATATCCTGTTGAATTCTGCTGCACTAAGAGCACAATGAAGCATATTAATAGCATTTGCGTTTTCACGCAATTTTTTGTAATCATTTTCATTCTATGCATTTGAGGGCTTGCGGGTTGTTGTACCCTCTACTTCGTAAGTAGGATCATACGGGCCATTTTCAATGGCCATCCATGCCATCATACTTTGTGCCGGAATGAAGTTCTTCGTCCGGTTCTTCCAGAATGTATAGTGTTCACCGGTGAAGAGTGGAGGTTGGTAATAGATATACCCTCTAGAAGGAGTTGTAAGTTTTGGAAACTCATTTTGACTCTTGGATCAAAATATGGACCTTTAGCTCGAGATTGTTAGATCTCTAGTTTTGAGCACTCGCTCTAATACCACTTATTGGTCCATGTGCTTATGTTAATAAGGTCAGAGGGGTGAATGAACCTTTTCATGGAATTTACAGACTTTAAAATGTCTTGTGTAGCGTGTTTAAATGTTTTGGATGGACAGGATCCGGATGATGCACAAATATAAAATTAATGCAAATAAGTAAATAAGGTTAAGAAAATTCAAAAACAACAATTTATACTGATTCGGCCTCGCCTACTCCAGTCCCCAAAGTTTCTTTCCTCTAAGCTTTTCCATTAGTGTAATATCTTTCCAACTAGCAGAAATCTAGCCTTACAATTTATCTCTAGATGGTAACCCCGCTTCCAGATGTAGGATATACCACTAGAAGCACCAACTCTTAGCCGAGTCCTTTTCTTTAGTAGGATATACCACTTAAGATCTACCCAATCCTAAGCTGAGTCCTACAAGGATATACCACTAAAAGCTCTAACTTCTAACTATGTCTCATTCTCGATACTCACCCAAGTACGAGATGCTTAAGTATGAGATGCTTACACTTTGTTTTTCTCAAAGGTTTTAGTTTTGAACACTTCAAGTTTACAATATCACTTTGAAGGTTCTTACAAACATATTTGGATTTGTTTGACTCTTGGAGGGATTTGATTACTGAGTGAATTCGTAAGTTCTTTATTAGTTGCTTGTGTAAATCAACCAGCACCTTCTCAATGTGTGAAGCTTCCTATTTATTGGCTTTGTATCATAACTGTAGCCGTTGGCATAGACTTGAATCTTCACCATTGATTAGGTAATATGTGGCACTTCCAGAGCCATTGATCAATCCGTTAGACTAAGTAATTATCCTGTATGAACTCTTGGGACTGAGGCCAATAGGTTATCAGTGATCATTTTCCTTGTATTTTAGTGATTCACCAACTTTTATGCTAGTAGTCCGGTGTGTGAGCTCCATGCACCTCTCTTATTGGTCTAGGTTAAAAAGGTTGTTACCTTTTCTCTTTTCTGTGTCAGTCCTTCTATCCTTTTCTGAAAAGCGTGCTAGCTGTAACTTGTCTTTCTAAAGGGGAAGGGACCTTTGATAGTTTAGACCAAGTAGATGGAGGGAAATGAATTATTTAAATCATTCCCTTTGTCTTGATAATTAAATCTTCTGGATTTCTTCATATTTAATGTATCTGGATTCTTCTTCAATCAGTCTTCCCCCGGATGCTGTTGTAGGAGTTAGCAGTTTGTTTCCTTTCCAAACTCTAACCTGATTCCTTATGTGCTTAGGTATATTCTTGACTCTAGTATATGTTCAGATGCATTCTTCTTGAACTTAGGTGTTTTGTTTGTTTATCCGGATGTAATCTTTTTAGACTTAGGTGTATTTGTTTACTTCAAACCTGATCCGGATAGTTTTTGGATTTAATTATTCCGAATCATTGTTTCCCAACACTTCGAGTGATGATCGAGTCAACTCACCTTTGACCACCGAGTCAACCATTGAGTGAGCAGCGAGTCAACTCACCTTCGACCACCGAGTCAACCTTTGACTGACCAGCGAGTCTACTCACCTTCGACCAATAAGTCAACCTTCGAGTGACCATTGAGTCAACTCACCTTTGACCATTGAGTCAACCTTCGAGTGACCAGCGAGTTAACTCACCTTCGACCATAGAGTCGGCCTTCGAGTGACCAGCAAATCTGTTCACCCGATCATCTAGCTTGACCAACCCGGCCAGTGAGCCACCCAACTATTAAAAGTCATCATAAGTCCAACCAACCATCGGGCCAAACCCGATTCGATTCGAGACCCCGATCTTTAAACCACATGTGATTAACATTCCATGAATGTTACAAACTAACCCTAGCCAATTGTTCCCTGAATAGTTAGCATGCATTCAATACCCCCAAAACTTGTATATATGCTCATTCATTCATCCATTCGTTTATTCATTCATTCATCCATTTTAACAAATGGAGGTAAATAAGACTCAAAACTATACCAAATATACAAAATAACACTTGATCTCTTACATTTTGAGTTGGAAGCGAAAGAGAAAGAGGTTAAGACGCATCACAGGTAGCCCAAAAGTCAAGCCTCCACCACCAGTCGAATCCCTAGCTGGATTTTTCTACAACCCAGAACCTGAAATGGCGATGGTGAATGATGATGTAGTCGGTTAATCCCTTAGGAGGATCTTGGATGCCCTAGCATTCTGCAATGTATGGGAACGATTGAGCGCTCCTAGCTCACTCAGGGCCCAAGAACAAGAAGTAGAAATAGCATCCCCGAAGGCAAAAATGGAGGACATGGAAAAGCTATCCCCGATGAAAGACAAGTCCATTGGTTCCTCGATCGAGCAATATGTGGACATTATCAATTTCTCACCAAAGGAATTTGAAGCCCTCTCGGCTAATTTTGTGATGCCTTATGTAGCTCCGTACGCCAACACTGGGTCTCCTCATGTACATGTGGAAAGTTATCTTCGTATTATAATTAGTATGAAAATCCCTAAAGTCCATATAGTCAATTTATTTCAGGCCACCCTTCTTGGTCCAGCTTCTGAATGATATATGAGGATGCCGATAGATGTGAAGTTTGATTGGAAGAAGTTGTGCTCTGTATTCCTAGAGAACTATGCCTTTAATCTAAAAGTCAAAACCACTTTGCAAGATCTTAAAAGCTTCAGACAACGCCTAAATGAGTCTTTCAAAGAATATTATCTAAGGTGGATGGATGTTCGTGTATTAGTAACTGGGGCACCGGATCAGGAAGCTTGAATAGTTATGCTTGTTGAGGAGTCAAATCAGAGGTACCGAGATGAGATGAAGATGCAAAGATTTGACACTTTTAATGATGTAGTCGACTATATGAAGAAGTTAGAAAAGTATGATGAAGAAGACCGATTGAAGAAGCATAAATAATAGGCTTACACTAAGCTTAGATATTAGGAGAAGGGAGGCTTATCAATCCATCAAAAGCTCCATCCAAGGTTATTACTATAACCCAAGTGCAGACTCATCAATCCATCTCCCCGTGGGTGGAATCCGTATCTCAAATATTCACCAAATTGAGGAAGTCTAATCATCTTCAGAGCATCAAGCCATTTGTCCCACCTGCTGTAGTTGATAGGGATAATTTATGTGCCAACCATGTGATAAAGGGGAATCACACTAATGGATGCACCGGGCAGTTAAAAGATTAGAAGTAAATGATAGCCGATAGGAGAATGAAAGAACCTGAAAAAAGCCAAGCACACAGACTAATCATTTGCCTAACTTTGAGGCCATGGTGAATGCTATCAATGTTCATGTACAGGCAGACGACCATAGTATTGATGTGACAGATAATTTCCGTCATGACCCAGGATGGGGAGATAATATGATCTTCAATAACATGGACATTATTCACTTGGTTGATCAATACGTACTGACCATGAGGAGGGAAGGACTTGACCAGTATTAGGTGCCGCCACACCTCATATTCTGAGGTGACTCTGACCCAAACGACCACTTGGAAAGGTTCCTCCAATTTATGCATGAGTGAGGAATCGTAATGATGGGTTTCACACCCCAATTTCCCTATATCTTAGAAGGGCCATCCATGGATTGGTACAATGCGTTGCTAATGGAAGGGCACTGGAATTGGTATTACATGGAAAAATCCTTTGTTCACTACTTCATGGCTTCCCAATCCCACCCATCTGCACTATTTTGGTGGTTGGCACCTCAAGTGGACCAATACAATGCTGGTTAGGAGGAAGTTCCTCCTGAATAGCCTCCTATCTAAACTCTTCCAGATTATGTGAGCCCCAATTATATCGGGGGAGATCTATTTAAATTTGGAAGTTCTTCTGGCATGACCCATCTTAGAGATCAAGAGCTATACAACCCAAAGTAGGTATAGAGCAATCATGAAGATTGGCAGAGATACCTCGACCTAAATCCAATAACGTAATATCCTTTCACAGAACTCCATGCTAATGGGCCGGTAGAAGTAGATCAAAGGAACCAGGTTAGTATAGAACAATGTGATCTGTTTAAGGAATTCACACACACATTACAGCATATAGTGCTTAGATGGAGCAAACTTTTGCTGGTATACAAGGGATGATCTCTGATTTTTGTACGGTCATTGAAGGAATCAAGGTTGAGGTAAACTTATCCGAGAATGTAATCGAAGAAGATCCTAAGGAAGACCCTGAGGAGGATCTAGAAGAGGATCCAAGAAGATCCAGAGAAGGATCCTGAGGAAGAAACATATGATGATATGCTGATTCAGCAAGCACTGAATTGGGTTTTTAAGCTAATGAATGAACAATAACCCTTTAAGGATTCAGATGAGGAAGTCAAAGAGTTTGAGAACACCGGCGAATCAAAACATAAAGACAAAAGCGAAGTGGATAGCCTGGGATATGAATCTAAGGTCTTTACAGATGATGAATAGAACCATTGACCTGGAGAATTTGAATATAGCCCACCATACATTCCTCAAGAGCTGACAGTTGATTATGACGGCACCGACAGCTATGGAACTTCTGTAGAACACAATGCAATAAATGATGATTGATCTACTGGAAGTCAAGACTCTAGAGAGTTCATAGACTTTGATTCTGTCAGTGAACACTTTATCAACAAGATCTGAGACGAGGGGCAGGTACCTTCTCGGAATACATCATGGAAAGAATCAAAGCAGATAATGAGCTAGCCTAGGCCAGCTACCGTATTTGAAACCCTGACTTTGGGGAGATCTATCCCATATACTATGATGGGACTAGAAGACCTTGACCTTACGTCTATAAGTTCGTCAACATGATAAATAAAGGTCATGTCCATTATGCTCATTGGCCGGATAGGTTTAGTGAATGCTTGTAGGCAAAGCCAAAGTCTGGTACGAGGGGCTTATGCTCTACTAGAAATCATTTTGGAATGTTTTCGCCAAGGAATTCATCAAGAATTACACTTGGGTAGATCCACCAAAGACCCAACTCTTGAAAGAGACAAAGATGAGCAACCTTTTACCTACTGGTAGTGGGAGGTCGACAAAGAATACCCTTGGTATATGATATAATGTACAATGAAGTCTGAAAACTTACACACCGACGATAATATGCTTGAAAAGGAGGAACCAACTAGAGGAGCTTCCTGGTCCATTCACATGATCAAGCAAGACTTCAATCCTATTATATGCCAAATCCTCCAAGAAAACACCATTGCCACTGGAGGACAATATGAAAAGGCACCCTTTTATGCAATGGCCCTTTGCCACCAAGGAACCATCTATAGTGAATAAACCAATTGACTTGGGAGAGAAACCTCTTGATGAAGATTTCGATGAATTTGAAGTCTTTGAAACAACAAAATTGCCTACTCAGACTATCATCCCCGTTACCAAAGGCGAAAAGATCACTGGTTTGATAGCCCTATAGTACCAAGGGTGGAGCCCCCGGCACCCCCTACCTTTGTCAAGACTTCAGAACAGATAGAAATTTTGATTGTGGACCAGTTAAAGGCCACCACTACCAAAATGAGCATCTGGGACCTCTCCTTGGTTCTCAAGATCACCGACTTGCCGTTGTGAAAAAGTTGATGCAGGTTGAAACATCTCCCCTAGCATCACCAGAACAAGTTTGCGCACTGCTCAACTCTGAAACCAGCACGATAATTCCCGACATTATTTTCTTAAGCTCAGATCTACTAGATGAAGGCATCTGACATAACAAGGCTCTCTATCTGAAGGCGAGTGTCTTTGGGCGTATCATGCCATGTGTGATGGTGGATGATGGCTCAGCCCTGAATGTCTGTCCTAAGGATATTTTCCCAATCCTAGGATTAATAAAGAAGGATATAAAGAAATTGATAATAATCATAAAAGCCTACAACAACTCTAAAAGGGATGTCATTGGCACTTTTGAGGCTGAGGTCACTATCAGAGAAATCTCCTCTATTGTACTCTTTACATTCATTGACATCCCTGTAACTTTCTCTATGTTACTTGGTCGGCCATGGTTCCATGCCCTCGGAGGAGTCCCACCTACTCTTCACAAAAAGGTTAAAATCCCATTTCAAGGAAAAATTATCACCCTCGAGGAAGATGAGGCATCCATTGTAGCTGATTTAAAGATAGAAGAGACCAACATGAAAGGATTCACCACAGCCACAATCAATCATGGATTAAATAAGCAACCAGAAGTACATTGGGGTCCTTGGATCCAAGGATATATACAGAAACACCATACTCTTGGAAAAGGACTAGGTGCCCATGGGAAGGGAATGTTAACCTTCAATATAGGGGCAGGAGAATGGAAGCCTACAGGACTCGGTTATACATGTGCCAGAAGAACCACCAACAAAATGATCTTTCAAAGGCAGTCGAACCAACCATACAGCGGAGCACCTGAACATGACACTTATCAGTGGAAGACTATTCTTGGATTTGAGATCTTCTCAGATGTGGTTGACTATATCAAATATGGTAAAGGCCGTGTCACCTATATAATAAGGGAAAAGGCAGACTCTCAAGATGTTGGGGTATTTCTCGATCGAATCAAGCTCATTGAATAGGCACATCTAAAGAAATTAAAAAGAAGCAAAGAAGAAGAGATCATTGATACTTTGACTGAGTACTTCCAAACTCATCTCAAGATAGTGGAGGAGGCAAAAAGCAAGGGAGGTTGTCTAAGCCCAGCTGTCATGAACATGGTCAAAATCATGAAAGGCAAAGCAAAAATAGAAGAGGAAGACGATGAGGGCATCCTGCTAAAGCCAGCTGCTACGGGAGAGCCATCCACTTTAGAACAGATGCCCACTAATCAGGATGAGTCTTTCATTTCTATTTCCAATATGTTTAAAATGAATAATGTATTTTATGGTGATAATAAGATGAAGAACTTTGCTTATTTAAACTGTGTTTCTGATTACAATTCGATTCATCCATTCAAGCATTTATCTAGCATTTTTAACATTAATAATGATATTACAAAAGAAATTAACTTAAACATGAAGGATAATCCTAAAATGGTATACATTTCCAATCAATTGCCCATTGAACAAGAGAGAAAATTAATAAAAACATTAAAAAAAATCACGTCTTAGCCTTCGCTTGGTCTCACAAAGACATGCTTGGACTTTATCGGCACATCGTTGAACACAAGATCCCCATGGAGCCAAGGATCTATCCTATGAAGGAAAAGATGAGAAGAATGCGTACAGAATGGGCTGAGAAGGTCAAAGGAGAAGTAGCCAAGCAGATCAAGGCCAATTTCATGGAAGTCGTTGAGTATCCCACTTGGCTATCTAATGCAGTTCATGTCCCTAAGAAGAACGACGATGTTAGAGTCTGTGTCGACTTTGGAGATCTGAACAAAGCCACCCCTAAAGATGATTTCCCGCTACCGCACATCGACGTGTTAGTATATAACGCAGCCTGAGCTGCCATGTACTCCTTTATGGACGGGTTCTCTGGATATCATCAAATCCTCATGAATGTGATAGACAAGTTCAAAATTGCATTTATCTCAGAATGGGGAACATATTGCTTTAGGGTAATGCCTTTCAGACTCAAGAATGTAGGGGTAACCTACTAGCAAGTAGTCACAATGTTACTATATGATTTGATCCTTAAAGAGGTTAAGGTTTACGTAGATGACATGCTTTTGAAATCTGCTATGCCAGAAGACATTCTAGTAGTACTAGAATGAATCCTCAGAAGGATCGAGTAGTATAATCTTCAACTCAACCCGAAGAAGTGCATATTTGGTGTCACGTCAGGCAAGTTGCAGGGACACATGGTTAGCAAAAGAGGCATAGAGATAGACATAATAAAGCCAAGGTTATCAGGGAAATACTTGTGCCAAAAATTGAAAAAGAAGTGAGAAGCTTCTTGGGATCCATATAGTATGTTAGTCGCTTTATAGCTAGGTTGAGTACCATATGTGAGCCCATCTTCAAGCTTTTAAGAAAGCAGTAATCGATAGAGTGGAATGATCAATGTCAAGAAGCCTTTGACAGGATTAAGGCTTACCTAATTAATCTTGTTGTGCTTAAACCACCGATTCTTGGGAAGCCATTAATTCTCTATCTGGCAATCAAAGAAATTTCTATAAGGCCATACTGGTTCAAGAGCATGAAGACAACAGAGAGTATACGGTCTATTATCTCAGTAAGAAGTTGCTGGAATACGAGACTCGATACACCATCGTGGAGAAAACTTGTGCCACAATGGTCTGGCTCACCAAGAAGCTCAGACATTACTTCTAATCTGACCGAATCAAGGTAGTTGTGAAGGTAGATCCGATGAAGCATCTATGTCAGACCCCATCGCTAATCAGAAAGCCGGCAAGGTGGCTCTTGTTACTGCTAGAATTTGACATTGAATATATGACTAAAAAGACCATCAAAGGGAGAGCAGTGGCCGAATTTCTAACAAACCAACCACTAGAAGACGGAGAACTAGAAAATTTAGAGTTCCCTAACGAATGCCTGACAACGATAACAAAGGATCCAAAGAAGTGGACAATGTTCTTTGACGGCGCTGTTAACAAGCGAGGAGTCGATTTGGGGGTTATCATTGTTATGCTAGGTGGAGCACTCATACCTCTATCAAAATGACTAGAATTTCCCACAGTGAATAACGGATCAGAATATGAGGTCTATTTGTTTGGGATGTCCGCTCTAGTCACTCTAAGAGCAAAGCAAGTCAAGATTATTGGCAATTCAGCTTTGGTCATCAAACACTTCATAGGTGATTGGGAGTTGAAAGAAGAATCTCTCAGACCTTACCTAGAGGCCATATGTAGAAAAGCCTCTATGTTTAACGAATTTGAGTTTTGTCACATGCCACGAGAAGAGAATCAGATGGCAGATGCATTGGCCACTCTCCTTAATGTGGGAAGGGCCTCAGAGGCAACCAATCAAGCCACTTATTATGGAGATAACCCAATCCCCGTATTATGTCTGTGCGATAGAAAGCTCTATCGACGTGGAAAACCTAGTACTCTGACATTGTGAAGTTCCTTGAAAATGGAGATTTTCCGATTGAAGCTACAGATTCTGATAGGAGTACGCTGAGGAAGCTCGTTGTATAATTCTGCTTGATCATGGGAGATCTATTCAAAAGGTCATTCGATGGTTTACTACTAAAGTGTCTAACTCAGCAAGAAGCAAAGAAATTAATAAAAGAAGTGCGTTCAGCCAACTGTGGCCCATATATGAATAGCATCATAATGGCAAAGAAAATCCAAAGAATGAGATACTTTTGACTAACCATGTTGGCTGATTGTATTCAAGAAGCGAAGACTAGCCATGCCTGTCAAATATATGGAGATGTGAGTCATTTTCCTCTAACGGCATTGCAAAACCTAATGACGCATTGGGCGTTCTCAGCTTGGGACATCGACATTATCGGCGAAATAAGTCCATCCCTGACAAACGGTCATCGCTTCATTATAGTGGCCGTAGATTACTTTTCCAAATAGGTTGAAGCAGAGTCATATACAAGCATCACGGCTAAGAAAATAGCTCGGTTTATCCAATGATACATGATTAATGGGCTTGCATCTATATCAGGACAGTTCTTATTCACTCTCAAACCCTAACTTCATATCTCACCTCTAAACCATTGCCGCCACATTCATCTCCCACCTTCCATTTGTATTTTCCCCCTTCTATTACTTACAGGTCTGATCCCTTTCATCTCTTTTCCTCTCTATTGCTGAGTTTTCTTACTTCACTCTTGAATAAAGCTGCTCTAGCATCTCCTTTTGATAAAACATCTGTTAATTCTCGAACACAAGTAAGTTTATTCATTATTTTCTTTAGATCTGGTTTTTGATGATATATTGCATTGACTATTATTTTAATTAACTCACATTATGTTGGAAAATCCAGAAACTCAAAAGTAAAAGATAATTCCTCTGAAGCGACACTTTCCTTAGAAGCAGAAACGCTTTTCTAATAAGCTGGTTATGGTGTATATAAAATCGTAACCGAAAGGGAGTTACAAACATTAATCAAAATAACCGTTAGAGTATTAAACTCACTTTTATGAGGGAAATAAAGTTTATAACTTCCACAATTAAAATTTTGACTAAGTATAGTTTTCTCAATAAAAAATATCACAAAATATTTTTTTTGAAAGTAACTCAAAATACATATTTTCCAACACATTATTCTCATTATTACCGTCTCTGTGTCCTTAATATCAATGGGTGTGTTTGGAAAGCTCAATTTTGAGGGAATTCAATTCAATTGAATTCATTTTATCAAATTCCCTTGTTTGCAACAAAAAAAATATCAATAGAATTCAAATCATGCAAGATTTGATTTCTTGTGACTGTATGGAATAGAAATATTGGCAAAAATTGCATGATTTTGATGGAATTCATTTGAGCTAAGCTTTTGAATATTGTTTTTATCATATATCCTTCAAATGAGTGAACGACATGTGGCATAAACTAACAAATTCAAAAAAATCTTGACAAAACTTCTTTAAAGTCCTTGAAATTTTAATTCAACCAAAACACAATCTTCTACAATAGAATTCAAGAAAACCTTGACAAAGTTCATTTAAGTCCCTGTAACTTTTATTACATAAAGAAAATAAATTTGATGCAAGAAATTTTTAGAAAATGTTTATGGAAGGGCCCGAAAATGTAAAAATACGTTTCGGGGTCCGAATTCGTAAAAAATCGAAAAATCCCAAAAATTTATGAAATATCCGGAAAATAAAGAAAATAAATTTGTTGTAAGAATTTTTCAGAAAATGTTTATGGAATGGTCTGAAAATGTGAAAATACGTTTCGGGGCCCGGTTTCATAAAAAATCGAAAAATCTCAAAACATTATGAAATATCTAAAAAATAAAGAAAATAAATTTGGTGCAAGAATTTTTCAGAAAAAGTTTCTAAAATGGGCCGAAAATGAGGAACTATGTTTCGAGGCCGGATTTCATAAAAAATCCAAAAATGCCAAAAAAATTATTATCCGGAAAATAAATTTGGTGCAAGAATTTTTTAAAAAATGTTTCCGAAAGGGCCCGAAAATGTGAAAATACGTTTCGAGGCCCGGTTTAGTAAAAAATCAAA
This sequence comes from Euphorbia pulcherrima, assembly GCA_947683365.1. Classification (NCBI taxonomy): domain Eukaryota; kingdom Viridiplantae; phylum Streptophyta; class Magnoliopsida; order Malpighiales; family Euphorbiaceae; genus Euphorbia; species Euphorbia pulcherrima. The sequence continues at coordinate 31,040,241 of CANTUS010000007.1, forward strand.
AAATCCCAAAAAAAATTATTAAAAATCAGGAAAAAAAGGAAAATAAATTTGGTGCAAGAATTTTTTAAAAAATGTTACTTGAATGGCCCGAAAATGTATTTCAGGGCCCGGTTTCGTAAAAATTTGAAAAATCTCAAAAAATTACGAAATGTCCGAAAAGTAAAGAAAATAAATTAGTGCAAGAATTTTCCAGAAAAATAAATTTTGTGCTAGAATTTTTCAGAAAATGTTTCTGGAAGGGCCCGAAAAAGTGAAAATACGTTTCGGGGTTCGGTTTCGTAAAAATTCGAAAAATCCCAAGAAATTATGGAATGTCCGAAAAATAAAGAAAATAAATTTGGTGCAAGAATTTTTTAGAAAATATTTATGGAAGGGCTTGAAAATGTGAAAATACGTTTAGGGACCCGATTTCTTAAGAAATTGAAAACTCCAAAAAAATTATGAAATATCCAGAAAATGAAGAAAATAAATTTGGTGCAAAGAATTTTTTAGAAAATGTGAGCATTCTAAACACACCCTAAAGGAGAAAAGATGGTCATTTTGCAATTAGAAATGTATTTGGGGATTTTTTATGAATTTTTTTTACAAATTATTGAGTTTATCTGATTTTTTTACTCAACTGAAAGTCAACCAAACGCCCCCTTGATCAAAGCAAACACCTCAGCTGCCACATAGGACTGAGATAGCACAGAGGTTTACTTTTTACAAGTTTGGGTGCTTCGGAGGTCCACTTAAAAGTTAGGGGTATCTAAGACAAAAATGCTTAATTTGGAGGGTCTTAAAGAGCATTCAGCCTTTAATTAAACATTTTAGAACATTTGTTGTAGAAAAATGACAATTTTAGAAATACTTTAGCACAAATTCTTTCAAAATCAATTGAACTCCTTTATGTACAATAAGTTTTCAAATAAAGAATTTAAAAGGCTTAATGCATCAACAACATCCTCAACTTGGCCCCAAAATTCCACTGCCTCCCTGAACTTTGAAAGTATCCTCGCAACTACCTCAACTTTCAAAAAGTGCACCACTTTGCTCCTGAATGCCACATGTCAGCTTCTGGTTGGTTTTACTTTTCAAAGATATTATTTTTTAAGATTTTCTCTCTCCAATCAAAAGCTAATATGTGGCATTTAGGGAGCAAAGTGGTGAACTTTTTAAAAGTTAAGGTAGCTGCGGGGACACTTTCAAAGTTCAGGGATGCAACGGGATTTTGGAGCCAAATTGAAGATGTTATTAATGCATTAGGCCAATTTAAAATGAGAAATTGATTTCATTTGAATTGTATCAAAGAATTCAATTCAATTCTTTTCATTTCCCTCAAGGAATTAATTCCAAACACACCCATCATCATGTAATATAAGAAATAATTTTGCTTTTTCTTATGCTTTGATTATTAATGTGTATATTTATGCTCGTTGCAGGTTTATCAAACAAAAATTGGATGGTGAAATAAGAAACATGCAGAAATAAATGGATTTTTTTGTTGTTTTTGTCAGCCCGATAAATTACAAGTGAATGTAGAATGGCCTACGGATCGGGCTTGGAAATAACTTAATACGCAGACCTGAGCCCGAGTTTTAAAAATATGGGCTAGGCCGGGCTTGGGCTAATACTTTTAGTAGAAAGCCTGATGAGCTCCGGCTCGAACTCGACCCAGCCCGCTCGATGAACATGTCTATACCACAATCACTGCCATGAAATGACAGAGTTCGGCGAAAATTAATGCCGTCCAAAGTTTAGGTTCATTGTCGATTCCGATTCCAATTGATACTCCGACTATTTAATTTGGCACTTGTAGCAGCAAAGTATATATTATAGTCTATGGATGACCATTCCATAAAGCTGGTTTACATGCCACGTACAACCGAGAAATAAGCACAAGGATCGCACCATGCCAATTTTTCCAAACCAAAGATAAATCCTCCCCTTGTAAGCATAAACGCCAAGGAACATCGGCAACTTTCCGCTTTTCAATAGAATGAAATTTCTCATAGCCTCTTTCCAATGTCTCAATTATGGATGTTAACGAGCCGAACCGAGACCGAACCTGCCAGAGCTCGGCTTGGCTCGAAGCTCGTCGAGCTCATAATATTTTAGTTCGGTTCGAGCTCGTGAAAAGCTCGACTCGATTTGCGAGCTCGCGAGTCTAAACGAGCATCCTTTAATCGGGTTAAATTTTTTACTATTATTTTCTAAATACAACATTTTTACAAATTAAAAATTTTAATAAATATAAAATATCAAACTAAGGTATGAAATAAAAAAACATATAAATAATTTTCTTTTTCAGATTATCTAGTAAAACAATGTATATAAGAAAATAGTAATTATATATAGTACATATAAATATTATACGAACTTTTGAGCCGAAGCTTAGAAAGTTTGGTTTGGCTTGTCAATATCTCGAGCCGATCTCGAACTCTATCAAGCCGAACTCTAGCTGAGCTTTGACCGAACCGAAACTCGAACTGTTTGCGAGCTTCTGAGCTTGTTAACATCCCTAGTCTCAATGATACTCATAGGCCATTTGTAAATAGCAAAAGAATATTCTCCTCATATTTAGACGGTTTAGGATTCTCTAAATTTGAGAATTACTATCTATTGAATTTTAATGGTTGATATATATTTTTGTGGCTCCAACAAAACAACTAAAATCAAATCTCAACTTCATGGCAATTAAACATTACTATATGAATTACAACAAAACTATTACACATGTAGGAGTGAATCTTGTCGGGTGTGTCCGCCTTATTGAGATTTTGTACCTCCACCTTGCATAAAAATAAATGTAATCATTAGAAAATAATAAAGAAATATAATCGAAATTATAGACAAGTTAAAGGAACGTGAACACCGATAAGTTGAGTCTTCAAGAATATTTGTAGTTCATTTTAGGATTAAAAGCTTCTTCAATAGGTTGGAATAGAAACAAAAATGGGTATATATATATATATATATATCCAAAACTCACTAGCTCAATTGGTACACCACTCAATATAGTGGGGGGAGGTCCTAGGTTCAATACCTAGCCTTTTCAAAATCTATAATTATTCCAAAACAAAAATCCAAAACTCACTAATTAGAAGACACAACAAAGCGTTTCTAAACTCATATCAATAACTTTATACAACTATTGTGAAAAGGGTCTATCTTTAACTCACAAAATAGCCGAATACATAGGAGATTGGGTTACGAAATTACTAAAGAAAATTAGATTAAATCGTGCCCTGATAATGGTCGAACCCAATACTTTAATTTGTTAAATGAATCAGATGGTTGATTCCATTTCAAAACAGATTTAGTATCTCATGTAATTAATTAAGATTTGAAAATATTTTCATATTTTCAAAAATTGGCACTAAATTACTCAAAATCAAAATAAAAAATTTTGTGACATGAAACAATTTATCTTGAGTTTATTGTTTTTCATTCTTAGATTATTATAGGATATTGCCCCATTTTGTTATTGATTTTATATTCGTTTTGCAATAACCAGGCAAATGCTAGGCACAAAAACTCTCCATTTGAAACCTTTCATGTTGCCGAACCTGTTGGAGAGAGTGGATTCATCCAATTCTCTATTTACAAATGTTATTAAAACCGTTCCATGGCTACAGCACGGTTTGACTAAAATACGATTGTTTTAAAAAAGGCTATGGCGACACTTAAAGAAAATGTTGCAATAGACAAATAAAGTGTCGAAATAGACCCTGTAAAAACCCTGCATTGCAAAAGACCCAGAGAGCGATACTACATACCCAGGAAGCAATGCAATAAAACCAAGCGGTGCAAAAGACCAATAATATTCTTTTAAAAATAAAAAAACCAGTAAAACCACTAATTATATCAGTTATATTGTGCACCAAAATATTCACCGGTATTGTGTCCAATATGATTTTGATAACATTACTATTTACAAATTAATATTAAATCAGTAAAAATAAAATTTTCACTTTCTAAAATCACAAAATATAGATTTAATTTAATTCTGTAAGATATGAAAGCTAGCTAATTAATTAATATAAAATAAATTAACATGTAATCATGCCACTAAAAGCCACTTGTTAACTAAATGTGGTCGCCCGCAGCAACTTGAATATGAATGCCACAATATATTACTCCATCCATCTTTTTAAAATAGGTATTTTAGTCTAAAATTAAATTACCAAAATACTTATCATTTATTCTTTTTTAGGTGTTTTTTCATTATTCTTCCAACTATATCCTTAGCATTAATTGCACTTGTGTTGAAAAATTAAGGCATTAATTGGAAATACAAGGGTAAAGTAGTATTTTCATATCATTAATAAATGATTTTATTAAAAAGAATGAAACTTATAGGAAGATAAGTAAAAAATAATGGAGGGAGTATTAACTAAATATGTAGTAAAGGCACATAAATAACACATTTAAATAATTAATGTATAAAACAGATAAAAAAACTAAAACTAAAAGAAAAAGAAAAAATTTAACATAACAATTTAATTGATTTTACTTGTTTAGCTGTAAATTATTTAGGACTGAACGGGTTATCGCTATTAACAATAAAGATATGTTTTGAATCTGGATCCGTTTGATAGTAATCTTAATAAAGCGTATTTGAATTTTTAATATAAAAATGGATTTAGGCCGGATCTACCCATATTAGAACCATTGCCATCCTTAACTCTGCTACTGTTTCATTTCATTTGAATTCTGGTACCTTGAAAAAAGATCTGCAAAATTTTATTAAGGAATTAAAATCATAAAATATCTTATGTCAAAATAATTTTTTTCAGTTAATATAATAAAAGAATTCCAAGTATGGACCCATATCATCCGAGAAAGGAGGGGGGGACACAATCCACCAATTTGTATTGGTGACGGCTTTGAGCCATCTCTCTCATCAGAGCCGTTTCTAAGGGCATGTAATATGGGCAACCGCCCAGGGCCCAGAATAGGAAGCGGTCTCGAAATAAAATTTGTTAACTTTTTAATTTATCATTTGAAATGTAAACATTAATTGAATTTAGATCAAATGATTTTTCTCCCACTAAATTTGGTTAAATGTTGTAAGTTCAGTTTGTAGCTTCTTCTATTAATATTTTATTATAATGTTCTAAATTAAAGGTCTTATTACTACTTTTCATATTTATTTATCTAGTGCCCTAAAATGTTAAGACCGAGCCTTCTAATAAAAAGGACTCTAATTTTTATTTCGCCCATAAGGCCCCCAATTAGTAAAAAAGGGACCAATCTCTCAAGTGCTCGAGAGTCTACATGATCCCTCTCTCAACTTACAAGTTTATATGGAATATCTCAATATAAACTTAAAAATTCACTTGTTGAAACCCCATGTGGGATAAGTGTTCTTCTGAAAGTGACTAAAACTCAACTTTTTCCAACATCAACCCTAACATTTGGCTTTCTTTGATCTTCTCCTCTTCGCCTGGAAGTTTCAAGTTTAGTGTATCTACATAGAAAATATGTCCTTGTTGTAAACCGTCTTTTTGGGATTTCGATTTTTTTTCAATGAATTTCTTTCTTGATCTTATCATAGAAAGGAAAAACTCATTGCATCGAGTAATTCTATCGTTAAGCTCATTCCAAAGTCTTGAGAACAAGAACTTGCCGATCTGCGACATGATGAAGAAAACCCTAATCCTTTGATTGCAAGAGAATCTTTCTTTATGTGTAGCTTCAATTATCTTCATTTGATCATCATCAATATCATCTCCAAAGCACAAAAGAGCCACAAAGGAGAATACCGCTCTCGACGAAAATGATCCGCCTCAAAAATAGCCTCTTCATTGTAGCCTTTTGAGGCCTTTTGGACGTGAGAAATATGATTCTCTAAAACCCTTTTGCCACCATTAGACGGACTAGGAACACCACCGGTGATATTGCGCTGAAGGCTATGCCAAGTGGGTCAGCAACTAGTGTTAATGAAAAGTGAATTTGAACCAATATATTTGTTGATGAAATCGGGTAGACCCGCGAAATTCGCACTGTTTTGTATAAGAGCTTGGTGGGCATGAACATTATCCAAGATGGACAGTTACGAGAGGTCCATATTTTTTGCTTAGTTTAGAAATTATAGGACCATATTCCAAGTGTGATTTTCTAAGCAAAATCAATCTGGCCAAGAAGCTAAATCTTGAGGGTCCAGGGGGAAGTTTTGTCGGTTGATTTCGAAGTTAAAAGAGGGAGAATTACAAGAGGAGTGAAAAGAGAGAGAGAGATTATGGTAAAGAGGTCCATATCTTTTTAGTTAATATGGATATGATTGTGTTGTTGTAATCCGATCTTAGCATCAATTTATACAAGTATACGTGTTTTATGTACTGTCATCATACAACAGTTTTCACATGTTAAATTTTTTATTGCATACATATTTGGGTCCTATTCATGAAATGATTTAGATTATGTATGCCCATCATGTTGTATATTTTGTAACTAAAATGAGATTGTTATTATTGTTTTTTTATATATATATTTCACATCTGAACCACATCTAACACATGAGATAATTTTGATTATGTATGCGCATCCTTTATTTTTCATCGTAATGTATGTTGCTTCCTTTTTGGTCAATACTCATAAATTTGGTCAAATCAGAAACTCAGCGAGGGACGGAGTGCCGAGCTTGCTTTAGACAATCTAGGTGGTTTTGAAGGATACGTGACTACACCACCAAAAGTGGACAATAGTTAAATAAGCATCACATCTGAGCTTTCATACCCAGTGCCCCCAAACTGTTTTATGACTGCTTTATAGCCACATTTTTAAATTTAGAAACAAATAACCCTCTCTGTAATCTTGATTGAATTTAGTGCGGAAATGAAGAACTCAATTAGAGAAGAAGAGAATTGAGAGAAACTTTTTCATTGATTATCAAAAGTTGAGTTACAGAGTGTTTATTATATCTCTATATATACAGTGAAGCTCTGTTCTATTATTCAAGCTCAATAACCGTTTTGTAACAGCCTAGCTGAGCCGGCAGCAGTTGTTATGGTGTGTTGATCCTAGGCTTCGCAGTGTATTGAGTTGGAATAAGCTTGCTGCTGTGTACTATTCATCAACCCCCCTCACAATAAGCCTTCTGTGAATTGTGGAGCAGAGGTAGGAAATTCATCTTGGTCAAAGCAGGTGCCATGTATGCAGCAGATAATGGCTTTGTGAATAATTCAGCAACTTGATTCCCTGAGCATACAGACTTTGGTAAGAGAAAACCAGATTCCAGTTTGGACCTGACCAAATGGCAGTCTATTGCAATATGCTTGGTCCTCTCATAGAAGACAGGATTTCTGGCAATGGCAATGCAGCCTGGCTATCGCAATGGAGAAGAATAGGTAGTGGAATTGTGACATTGAGATCCTGCAGGATGTAATGAATCCATTGCAATTCACATGTTGCCTGGCCCATACTTCTGTATTTCAATTCTGCTGTGGATCGACTAACTGTTGATTGCTTTTTGGTCTTCCATGAAACTAAGGAGTTGCCAAAGAAGACACAGTAACCTGTCAAGGATTTCCTTGTGATCTTGCATTTTCCCCAATCAGCATCACAATAAGCAGTTAGTGTTGAAGTAGAGCTTGAAGGGTAAAATAGGCCATAGTTGAGGGTGCCTTTGATGTACTTTAGGAGATGAATGACAACCTAGAAGTGGACATCACAAGGACTCTGCATGAATTGGGAAAGCTGTTGCGAGGCACATGATATATCTGGCCTTGTAAAGCCAAGATATAATATTTTCCCAATGATTCTTCTGTATTGCTCAGGGTTCGGTAATGTAGTGCTTTGTTGAGATAAACTTAGGCCATGTGGCAGTGGACTAGATGTGCGAGAAGCATCAAGTAAGTCTGCATAAGGTAAGATATCCTTTGCATATTTAGTATGAGCAATAGAAATCCCTTGGGATGTTCTTGCTATCTCCAATCCCAGAAAGTATGAGGCTTCTCCCCTGTCCTTGATGGTGAAGAGAGAATGCAGATGGGCTTTGATGTCATCAATATCTTTAGGATTCGAGCCACTTATTAGTATGTCTTCCACATAAATCACTAGAACCAGGGTTGAATGGTTTGTGACTTTAGTGAACATGCAGTAGTCATGGCTAGATCTTTTGAACCCATAGGATAGCAATTTTGTAGACAACTCTTTATGCCATTGTCTGCCAGCTTGCTCTATGCCATATAGGGACTTGTCTAATTTGCAGACTTGGCCTATAGATGCTTTTGTGTAACCTTGTGGAGGTATCATATAAATGTCTTCGTCCAAATACCCATGGAGATAAGCATTGTTAATGTCAATTTGGAGTTTCCATTTGTTTGTTGCAACTAGTGCAATGATGAGTCTGACAGTGACTGCCCTAGCAACTGGGCTAAAACTCTCATGAAAGTCAATGCCAAACTGCTGGTTGTATTCCTTGGCTACCAACCTTGTCTTGTATTTGTCAACAGAGCCATTTGGGATGTGTTTGGTCCTATACACCCACTTTGAAGCTATAGGCCACTTTCCTGGTGTTATGATACTAAGATGCCAAGTTTTGTTAGCTTCTAGTGCTGTTATTTTAGCATTTATGGCTGTGGTCCAGTTTCTATCTTTAGCAGCTTCAGTGTAGTTCTTTGGCTCTTTGGTGGTGTTGATTTTGCTCATGAGAGCAGTGTGGATAGATGGCAGGGCAATAGCATTTATAATGTAGTCATTCAATCAGGCTGGCCTTTGCAATGGCCTTTGTGACCTGGAAGTTTGGATTTCTTTATTCACAGTAGTAACTTCAGTTGATTTTGGAACCACTTCTGCTATATGTTGTTGAATTGACCTGATGGGGCCTTCACTGTGATCTCTTGTTAAAAATGGAAAAATATCCTCTTAAAAGGAAACATCCCTCGAAGTAATCACTTTATTGGATTCAAGATCAAGTAATTTCCATCCCTTGTTCCCTGGTGTGAACCCCAGGAAAACTACTTTGCTTCCTCTTTCTGCGAATTTTTCTTTATGTGGCAGAGTGTTGGTGTAATGGCATTGACAACCAAACACCTTGAATTTACTATAATCTGGCTCAGCGCTATATAGGGCTGAATGGGGGTGATTTCCACTATTAAATCCTGCTTGGTAGAACGTTTATAGTGGCAGCAGCCATCAGAATAATCTCTCCCTAATATTCATGAGGCATTTTTGACTGGTATAGGAATGACCTAGCAATATTCAGTAAATGTTTGTGCTTTCTCTCTACAATCCCATTTTCTTGGGGTGTGTAGGCACAACTTCTCTGATGTGTTATACCCTTTGACTGAAAATAGGATTCACAGGCAAGATTGGTGAATTCAGTTCCATTATCACTTCAAACAATATGGATCTTTGTTTGGAATTGGTTTTTAGTGTTTAACACAAAAATTTGTAATGCATGAAAAGCCTGTGATTTGTTTTGCAACAAAATAATCCAAGTGGCCCTTGACTAATCATCCACTATAGTCAAAAAATACTTTGCACCAGTTAAAGACTGTAATCCATAGGGTCCCCACAAATCAACATGTATTAACTGCAAAACCTTTACTATCTTAATAGAACTCCTTGGAAAAGGGAGTCTACTTTGTTTAGCAACATGGCAAATATTACAATTTGCTTTATTACAATTGAAATCTATACTAGTAATATGGGAAAGTATTTCTCCAGATGCATGGCCTAGCCTTCTGTGCCAAATGCATAGTTCCTGTGATTGACTGCTCAAGCAAAATGACTTTTTTTGTAAATAGTCTTTATTGTAAGATTACTAATTTAACTTGTATAACCCATCAGTCTTCAAGGCTATTGCCAAAATCCCTAGAGTGGATTGGTCCTGTAGATTACAATAATCATGCCTGAAATGTATTGCAAATTTTGAATCTGATAATAATTTCCCCATGGATAGTAGATTGAATTGAAACTGTTTAATGTAAAGCACATTTTTAAGTATTAGTGAGTCTGACAATCTGACATCACCTAGCTTAGTAACTAACTGTCTTGTTCCATCAGGTAGAATCACTATGTGATTAGAATTTGAGATTCTGATATTCTCAAAGAGCTTTAAGTTTGAGCTCATGTAGGATGTGGCTCCACTATCCACTATCCATTTTGTTTGGTTCATAAAACAGTTTTGAGTTAGGATTTTACCTGAAAATCTGGCAAAAGCAGTAAAATCCTCCTTCTGATTATAGCTAGTTGGGATTTCCATAACACTCTTACCCTTCATTAGTTTGTAAACTTCTTGAGCAAGAACATTCAATTGCTGTGAAGTAATTTCAGCATTTGATTGAATCTTATTTTCACCAGCTATATGTAGTTATTCTTCTGTGTCATCATTCACAGCATTAGCCTGTTGTGGTCTAGTTCTTCTCTTCTCCATAGGAAACCAGTCTGGATAACCTATGAGATGAAAACACCTACCTTTGGTGTGGTTGGTGTTGTTATAGTAAGTACACTTCCTTTCTTCCTTCTTTAAGAATTTTCCTTCTGGTTTGCCATGATTACTTGTGTATTTAGGCTGGTATTTGGCAAAGTAATTGGATATCTCCAGTGGTTGCTCCAAATGAACTTCTCTTTGTTTTTCAATTCTCTGTAGCATTGCATATGTCTTGTTAATGGTTGGAAAGGGATCCATTAGCGAGATTTGGCTTCTAGCAGCATCATAGCCCTCATTCAGCCCATAAGAAACTGCATTAACCTATCTTCTTCATTCAATTCTTTTGTTCTTTTGACCATGTTACAATTGCAAGTTTCAGCAGCACCACATGTACATAAAGGCACTTTCCTTAATAGATCAAGCTCATCCCATAGTTTTTTCATTTGCGTATAGTAAATCATTATAGAAATGTTACCTTGCACCAATGAGTTGATCTCTCTCTTGGTTTGGTACAATCATGGCCCATTACTACCTCCAAATTTGTCCTCAAGTTTCTTGCCACAGATTTCTTGAGTTTTCAGCATAGAGAAAGGCTTCAGCAAACTCTTTTGTCATAGAGATCAAAATCCAAGAAGTAACTAAACAATCGCATTTATGCCATTGATTGTAATTCTGAGAATTTTCTGCAGGAATCGGATTTGTTCCATTGATGAAATCTAGTTTATCTTTGGCTATTAAGGCTCTTTGAATAGATCTAGTCCAAGGCAGGTAGTTTTCACCATTGAAGAGAGTTAGAACTAGTATCACACCTAGATTATTGGATTTCGAAAGCGCCAACCTTCCTTCTGCTTGATTTTCTTCTTCTTCGACTGGAAATCCAGATTCTCTTTGCAAAGAATTGAATCTGTTTCCTTTTCTATCAATTAAAGCTCTGATACCATGTAATCGTGAATGATTTTAGTGCAGAAATGAAGAACTCAATTAGAGAAGAAGAGAATTGAGAGAAACTTTTTCATTGATTATCAAAAGTTGAGTTACAGAGTGTTTATTATACCTCTATATATACAGTGAAGCTCTGTTCTACTATTCTAGCTCAATAACCGTTTTGTAACAGCCTAGCTGAGCTGGCAGCAGCTGTTATGGTGTGTTGATTCTGTGCTTCGCAGTGTATTGAGTTGGAATAGGCTTGTTGTTTTGTATTGTTCATCACTCTATCATCCCCTCTTAAATAATATATTAAGTCATGTGAAAATTGTGTACGCATTCACCTTTATCAACCATGCACTACATTTTGTCAAAATACTAGTTAATTTTAACAGACATAGACCCCATGAAATATATTGCAAGAATCATTAAAAAAAAGAACCAATGTTAAAGGAGGGTGGATAATACTAATAGTAAAGCTTCATTCAGAAGTAGACATTAACCTGACAAAAATTTGGATATATGTATTATGTAATAAATCTTGCTGACTTCATATTAAGTTAGATAGTTAGATACATAGTTGCAAAATATATGTGTTTGACATGAAACTAATCCTATAAATAAAATCAGAAACTAATAAAGAAAAATATTTTCTACTTCTGACATTCTGATTCCATTGATATATTGAAATCTCACGCTTACACATTTAAACCATAATTCTATATAAAGTAGCAAAAACATAGGCTAATTAGGCTGAATTCAATTATTTACCGTTTCAGGAAACAAAGACAAAAGCTGAACTTGGGTTTTATAGTTGGATAAAAATTTAATACGTTTTATAGTTTGTCATTTATGTTGGAAAAATGAGAATTTTATTTTACTTTCAAAATAATATTTTGTGATTTTTTTTAGTGAGAAAAATATCTTGCGGTCAAAGTAGTTTATGGTGGGAGTTGCTCTTTTGACTTGTGTTTTAATGCCAAAATAAATCACCAACGGTGTGTATTTGTTTTAAATGTTTTGTAACATCAAAATATTAATTTGGTTTTAATTGTGTGTGACATAAAAATGGTTTTAATGAGTAACGGCTCTTAATCTTACCTATAAAAGGTTGACGGGTTTTCCATTTTTAGTAAAAAAAATCCAATGTTTAATCTCTTCTCTCTCCTTCTTTTCTGGATATGATAAGCATTTCTGATTCATGTACCCAAACTCAAATCGAGTTTGAAGGAGTTGTTTAATCCTGGGAGGAACTACGAAGTATCCTTTAAGGATAGAGTCTCCTACTCGACTCAACTCATCTCAACGCTTATAATTTTTTTGGATGTTCCGGTGATGTTCCAAACAATTAAAATGGTTATCTATCAGTTTCTGAAAATCATTATTAATTTCAGCATAAAGTGTTGCCATTCCAAGTAAACCGTTGCCTAAGTCGTGCATCTGGATCTACTGCAACAGATTCTGAACAACAAAGCATCGCCTGAGATCCAGTTCTTGAGCTACTGCAACAATTGTTATAAAAGCATTGCCTTTGGTCCAGCTTCTAAGCTTCTGCACCAGATTCAGATCCGTAAGTGTTGCCTCTGTTCCAGTATTTGAGCTTCTGCAACAGTTTTCAAAAAAGCGTTGCCTTTGTCCGGAAGTAACTCCGAAATAAACTTTAAAGAGCATATTTTTCAACAATCTTAAAGGATATTCCGTAATGGAAAATTATGCTACTCCAACGGGACCCAATTCTTTCGAGACTATGAGAATGGTTGTTCCTCCACTATAAGCTAAGTTGTTTATTTACAAAAATTGAAATTGGTGCTATTTTTCGAAAGTTGAAACTATTGAAATTTGTGAATCTTTGATTTTCAAATACAATTATGAGGGTGCTCGTAAGTAAAAATTGTTATTGGGATAAGGAAAGTCAATTGGAAGGAGATCCGGATAACTAAAGGGAATGAGATAGTCTCAAAGGCAAAGATTTTTGGAGACCAATCCTCGCTAAGGAAAAAGGGACGAATTTCTCTATAGTTATATGCTCAAAGTAATAAAACCTTCAATAATATAAAAGGGGAAATTTTATACATGTGACCACTACGCTCCTAAATAGAGGAAAAGAGTTGTGAAATGTGACAATCCTACTCAACTTAGAAATAATCTAGTTGATGTAGATGATATCATTTTTGTAGTCATTTCACAAGTCAACATGGTGATTGATGTGAATGAGTGTATTATTGACTATGGAGTAACGAGTCACGTTTGTGAGAGTAAATAAAAATTCTCCATAGTCATATACACCCAAGTTGAAAGTGGAGAATAAAAGTTCTCCTCAAGATCACATCTTTAGCACATAATGAGGTGCTACTTGTTCCCAATATTTGAACCAAATTGGTTTTAGTGAACCTTTTAGACGAAAATTGAGTGACGGTAATTTTTGAGTCCGACAAGGTTGAAATGACCAAATATATTGTGTTGTCGGAATGAGCTATATGAACCATAGAATATTTTTGAGATTATTATTATATATTTGCTCTTCTTTGCCAATTTGGTTGAATTGTGAGACTTGCCATGTGATAGATAAGGTTTTGAATTTGGGTAGTTTTATTTCATAAGTTTGAACTTTCAAGTTTTGAAAAGGGTGAAAATAGTGTTGAATCAAAATGTTTATTTGTTGAGAAATAAATGAGGTTTTGATATGTTTTATGTGGATCAATATATTTTGAATTAAGTTGTCTTGGGACATCTTGATTTCAAGTTTATTGGAGTTTGTTGAAAGCCTATTTGTGATAAAACTTTTGTTTTATGTTTGTTGGAAATTTTGCAGCCTTGAACACCCTTGGTTGTTTATGGGTTTTCTTGAGTTATAAAACTCGGTTTTGAGAAATTCTTGTTTCTATGGTTTCATGAGACATAGATGAAGATATGTTTTGAAGGAATATTTTTCAAATTCTTTCATTTAGTGGTTTGAAAAATTTGTTGAAATTAAGATAAGAATCTCGTTTTTCTGGGATTTCTGCTTTGAGCGCAGCTGATTTTTTGTGACATAACTTGAGATGTACAAATTGGTTTTATGTATTTTTAGTGCCGTTGGAAACATAAGACATATATATTTTTTTGAGTAGAAGAAAGTTTTGTCAAATAACTTTGTTTGCATGTTCGAATCTTGGGTTGAAGTGGACTCTTCAAATCTGGAACTGAGCAGATTTCAGTTTTACAAAAATTGTTAACTCTGTGTTTAAATGAATATATTTTGGTGCGTTTATCTTGAAATTTGATGGTTCTTAATTTCTAGTAAATTTGAGGCACATGAGAACATGTTGTGAGTTATTATTAAGTATATATGTGAGTTTCATATTTAATATGTTAGATATATACTTGAGATATTTGTTGGTGAAACTATTTGCTAAGTTTTCTATACAAATAGAATTTCACATGAAAGACCAATAAGACACCATATGAGAAAATGAGAGGATTATCATCCTAATTTGAAATATTCAAAAGTGTGGGGGTAACTTATTGAGGTTATTATTCTTGAACTATACAAAGAGACAGGTACAAAATTTTATGTTTGTATGTTCATAGATTTTGTTGAACATAGTGATGTGCTTGGAAATAATATCTTTGAGATAAAGAAAACAAATTCTTTGTAAATGTTTTCAATAAAGACTAGAAAGCTTTCCATTTTTAAGTATTGTTCCGGATGTTGACCCGGTTGCACCTATTTTTCAAATTGAGTTTGAAAACAATATTTTGAGGAAATGCAAGAGAACTTTGAAAAGAAAGTTTTGGTGAAAATTTTTATGAGTGTTTGATTATGGAACTATTTCATCTTCTGAATCAAAGTGTTTGCAAGAAGCTTTTTATTTTGAGTTTGTTTCTATTCTTTGGAATAAAAAACTTGTGTTTTAGCTTATGATCCTCCGAAGCTAAATCCGTTGGATACAAGTGGTGTTTAGTTTCTACAAGAAAATCTTTGGTTTTATGTTCCGAAAAATAAGTTTCTTCTATATTTATGCTATAGCTTCTTTTACAATTGAGTTCACCACTTGGGTGTTAAAATTGTCTTTCGAAATAAAGTTTTTATATGGTGCAACATAAGGGGTATGTAGAGCCTGGACATGGATAGAAAGGTGATTAAGTTCTTGTGTGTTTTATTGACAAGCACCTAAATAATGAATTGATAAGTTTGATCTTTTGAGGTGGATATATGTGTATATACTAAAGTGATTAATGATATATGTGTGATTATATGTGGATGATATGGCTATATTTATTCCGAGTATTGAGTTTGTTAATAGAATAAAGATAATCTTATTATCAATATTTGTCATGAAAGACATAAGAGAAGCCAATGTGATATTGAGTATGTGAATCATAAGGATGAATGAGAGTGTCTTGTTAACACAAGAACACTATGTTGAAAAACTTCTTGAGAAGTTTGAGTTTTATGATGTAAATCATGTGAGTATCCCTTATGATTCCTTACTTAATAAGAGGAAGATAATGATGATCTAGTGGCTAAATCTAAGTATGCATTTGTACTTGATGAGTTTCACACATTGAGACATAGGATATGCTATGTGAGTAAATATACACATAATCCAAATGTTGATAATTGAGAAGCCATATTGGGGCTTATGAAATATTTGAGAGGAATAATGAAATATGGTATTCTATATAATGAATTTCCCATTGTTCTTGAGAGGAACAATGATGTTGAGTGAATCTATGATTCATATGAGAGGAAATTCATTAGTGAATTTCCCATTGTTCTTGAGGGGAACAATGTCGTTGAGTGAATTTTTAATTCATATGGGAATAATTGCATTAGTGGTAACAATAACATGAAAACCAACTATAAGCAAGCTATGTTAAGAGTTAGTTGCTTGAGAGTTGGAATATAAAATGAGACTAAGTGGTTGGAAAAACTTTCTTAGTAAGTGTTATAACACATGCAATGTATTGAGATTGCAAAATAAATTGAGAATGCACAAATGCAATATATATTTTGAGAAATAAGACCTATAATTGTAAAAGTATACGTATACATTTTAGACATATTATTGAGGTGGAATTTTATTCATATAAGTCTAGAGTGATTCTGATCAAATCACCTGACTAATATTTGAGAAATAAATTTTTAAAAAAGAAATTTATTTTTGATACATCCGAGAGAATGGTACTTAAGCCAATTAGAAATTAATAAAGGGTGGGAACCCAACCTACATGAGTGGAGATCCCACGATATAGGTTCATATGGGTAACAACAAGCCTTCCGTTAGTTCTGCTAGCACTATAAATATTGTCTTAAATCCTAGATGTGAGAAAAGTGTTATGTTGCATATCTTGAGAGGTTGAGTCAAAAGGACTCTTAATGAGATTTCATAGCTCTTATGAGTAATGTATAAAGTGCACTATACACTTGATGATATCACCTATGTGAGTGTGAAGTGGAGCCGCTTCTATGAGATATAGTATTGGCAATATCTCTAGAGCACTCATCAAAGATCAGGCACGCGCACGGCCTATTTGCGCAAAACCATGATGAACAGAAACGTACTTGGCATAATGCGATATGGTAAAATCCCTCTGTTACAATAGTGTTTATTTGGTTCATAAAAACTATATGTTTCACCGAATATTCCGTAAGTTAAATTTTATCTATCAAGTTCTGGTTCATAGTCCACAAGACACCAGTTCCATGAATTATATATCAAACTCGAGATATCCAAAAAATTCTTTTTATTTAAAATTTCTTTTGAAATTTGGGGGGGATTGTTGGAAAAATGAGAATTTTATGTTACTTTCAAAAGAATATTTAGTGATTTTTTTAATGAGAAAAATATCTTGTGGTCAAAATAGTTTATGGTGGGAGTTACTCTTTTGACTTGTGTTTTAATGCCAAAATAAATCACCAACGGTTATATTAGTGTTAAATGTTTTGTAACATCAAAACGTTTATTTGGTTTTAATTGTGTGACATAAAAATGGTCTTAATGAGTAACAGCTCTTTTTCTTACCTATAAAAGGT
Organism: Euphorbia pulcherrima; assembly: GCA_947683365.1. Taxonomy (NCBI): domain Eukaryota; kingdom Viridiplantae; phylum Streptophyta; class Magnoliopsida; order Malpighiales; family Euphorbiaceae; genus Euphorbia; species Euphorbia pulcherrima. Next base: position 31,057,544 of record CANTUS010000007.1, read on the forward strand.
TGACGGGTTTTCCATTTTTAATAAAAAAAAATCCAATGTTGACTCTCTTCTCTCTCCCTCTATTCTGAATATGATAAGCATTTCTGATTCCTGTATCCAAACTCAAATCGAGATTGAATGAATTGTTTAATCCTGGGAGGAACTACGAAGTATCATTTAAGGACAGAGCAGAGTCTCCTACTCGACTCAACTCATCCTAACACTTATAATTTTGTTCGTGATGTTTCAGTGATGTTCCAAGCAATTAAAATGGTTATCTATCAGCTTCTGAAAATCATTATCAATTTCAGCAGAACGTGTTGCCCATTACGTATAAAGAGTTGCCTAAGTCGTGCATCTTGATCTACTGCAACAGATTCTGAACAACAAAGCGTCGCCTGAATTCCAGTTCCTGAGGTACTGCAACAATTGTTATAAAATCGTTGCCTTTTGTCCAGCTTCTGAGCTTCTGCATCAGATTCAGATCCAAAATTGTTGCCTCTGATCCAGTATTTGAGCTTCTGCAATAGTTTTCAGAAGTGTTGCCTTTGTCCTGAAGCAACTACGGAATTAGCTTTAAAGAGCATATTTTCCAATAATTTACCGTTCTGGATTGTTAATATACAACACTAATGCTTAAGAAATTTGGGTAAGTTTTCTAAAATTGATGTAAAATCAAATTATTAATACTAATTTTTTTCATAATCTCTTTAGGAGTTTTATATAGTTATAAGATTCGTTGATATACATATATATAAATTATAATCAACATATGCAAGTAATATTTTTGAGAATATGTTCGGTATACGTATTGCAACGCATTCAATTCTCAAAGACATGGACAATGGCTGCCAAAAGAATTTAGTATTTTCGCCATTATCTCTTCATATTGCTTTCTAACTGCCGGCACAAAAGGTCAGACTTAGGATCAACTACTTCGCTTTCTTGATTTGGAAAATATTACCCAACTCAATGCTCAATCTTCCCTTCTTATGGACCTTGCTACTGGCGATGGACCAATCATGTCGTTAGTTAATGGCATATGGGTGGATGAGCGTTTGTCTTTGAAGCATTCTTTCAAACTATTGGCGGAAGATATTTACACAGCAAAATCTCAATCTGTTGATTTTAATCAGGTACGTTAAATTATTAATTATCAATTGTCTGGCTTTATAGAAAAGAAATCATCCAAGTTTATAGAAGTCATTTTTCTTTCGTTTTTAAATTCAGTCGTGATTTTAAATAGAGATTTAAGGAATTAGACATTGCTTTGTGCAGACTGAGAAAATTGCAAAAAAATATCAATATATGGGCAAAAGAAGCCTCGAAAGGGCACATTAATAAGCTTGTTTCTGCTCAATGCTTACAAGATTCAATTCTTGTACTTGCAAGTGCACTCTACTATAAGGGATCATGGCTTCGAAAATTCAATGCTAGGTTTACTGGCGATGAAGATTTCCATCTACTCGATGGAAAACGAGTTAGGGTTTCATTCATGAAGAAAAGTGATACTTATGAATTCTTCAAATCAATCGAGGGTTTTAAGCTACGGAAGATGGGATATAAAAATGGTCAAGACAATAAAGAGTATGCCATATATATATCTTCCTACTACCTGATCAGAACGACGGACTACAAGCGTTACCCTTCTTCTTCTTCTTTATTGAAACGGAATTACTTGTTTTCTTTATGGAAAACTTTTTGGGTTTGCTCCGAATCCACGTCCACAGAGGAGTCAACCTTGCTATTAGAGACGTCTCTACTAGCGATCCCCCGCATGGCCAAATAGGTTTTTTTATCCTTTTTTTTTCTTGTTGATTTTTCCACTTTTATCACTGAATTATGCTGTGTTTATTCGGATTACTGATAATCTCAATCAGTTTTTATTCTTAATTTGATTTTCTTGCTTCGGTAATTTAATAATTTGTTCCTTTAGACTTTTAAATTGCTCTTTCAATTTCATGTTTATGTTTATTACTCTTTAACATGTTGGATAGAAGAGGAAAATAATCAAGCAAAAAATGCTCAAAATATAAAAATGAGTAATTCACACTAATTTTATTACAATACACTCATAAACTTTTATTATTTTTTCACTCTCTTACACTCTTTAAAATAGCAAATTACATTGCCTTATATAGGCATTTGATGAATTCTGCAATGGACCTATCATTTTCTCAATAATTCAATGTATTACAAAATTCAAATTTAGGTTTAACAACTTACATTAATTTTCCACAAAATCCAACAAACAAATCCTACAAAGTCTAAGTCTCCTAATAATCCAAGTTTCCTAACAACGTAACAATGTTTACCAATTTTTTTTCAAAGTCCAATTTAGGTGGCCGCCTATTTTTGACCTTTTTTTCATTATTTTTATCAAATTAAGTTTAATAATTTTAACATTCCCCCGTAAACTTAATTATCTGTTATTCCCAATAACGCTCGCAATTAATTGAACACTTTATACTTCAATGGCTTTGTAAAGATGTCTGCTATCTGATCTTGTGTTTTGACATACTTCAATGTGACTTCCTTCTGCTCAATACACTCTCGAATGAAATGATACCTTGTATCGATGTGTTTGCTTCGATCATGGAAGACAGGATTTTTTACCAACGCCAATGCCGATTTGTTATCGACAAAAATATTCTTTGGATCATGTTGCGTCATTTGAAGTTCCGTTAATAGTCTTCTAAGCCATATTGCATGACACACACATGATGTTGCAGCAACATATCCAGCTTCACATGTTGACAACGTTACTATAGGTTGCTTCTTTGAACTCCAAGTAAATGCCATGTTACCGAGAAAAAATACAAACCCGCTTGTACTTTTTCGGTCATTTTTATCACTAGCCCAATCACTATCGCTATAGCCAACTAATTTGAATTCGTCAGATTTGGAATAATGCAATCCAAAATTAGTTGTACTCATAACATAGCGGAGTATTCTTTTCGTAGCATTCCAATGAGACTCCTTCGGTTCTTCCATGTATCTGCTCACTAGTCCAACTGCATACAGAATATCTGGCCTTGTGCACGTCAGGTATCTGAGACTCCCGATCAAACTTCAAAAAATTGTCGGGTTCACCCTGACTCCATTTTCAACCTTGGTCAATTTGAAACTGCATTCGGCCGGAGTGCTGACAGGGTTGCAATTTCCATCTTAAATTTCCTGAAGATCTCTTTGGCGAAGCCACTTTGACAAATAAAAATTCCATCATCACTTTGCTTCACTTCAATGCCAAGATAGTACGACATCAGGCCAATATCAGTCATTTTGAATTCACGAGTCATCGTCTTCTTGAAATCATTAAACATTTGAGGATTGTTTCCGGTAAATATGAGATCGTCCACATATAAGCAAACAAGCAATATGTCTTCACCTTTCACTTTCAAGTACAAGGCATACTCGTGTGGGCACTTGACAAATCCATTCTCGCAAAAGTATTTGTCGATGCAACTGTTCCAAGCTCTCGGTGCTTGCTTAAGTCCGTACAATGCCTTCTTTAGCTTCAACACTTTTCGTTCATGACCTTTGACAATGTAACCAGGTGGTTGTTGGACATAGATCTCTTCCTCCAAGTATCCATTCAAAAATGCTGACTTTACATCCATTTGGTGGATCTTCCATCCATTTTAGCCAGCGACTGAGATCGCTAGCCTGATAGTCTCCATTCTTGCTACTGGTGCAAATACTTCATCATAGTCAATAACGGGTTTTTGACTATATCCCTTTGCGACTAGCCTCGCTTTATGTCGAACGATTTCTCCATTTGCATCCTTCTTTGCCTTGAACACCCATTTGACTCTAATAGGCTTTTTGTCAGCTGGAAGTTTGGTCAACTCCCACGTCTTGTTTTTCTCAATTGAATTGATCTCCTCCTCCATGGCTTTTCTCCATTTCTCATCTTTCATGGCTTCTTCAGCATCAATAGGTTCAATATCAATAAGATGACAATAAAGAGTCAATTCTTCATTGAGCTCTCTAGTTGCATCATAAAGATCTTCAACAAGATGAAATTTTCTAGGACTTTCTCTCGGTCTTTGACTTTCATCATCATCGTGTCCTGGAGATGCAATTGGAATGGGACTATATAACGTCGATGCTTTGCCTGGCTCCTCCACATCTCGATCATTGTTTTCATCCATGGTGAAAGGATAACAACTGTAATTCTTCTGCTTGTCATTATTCCATTCCCAAATTGCTTCCTCATCAATAGTCACATCCCTACTGATGATCGCCTTCCTTGTGTCAGGATCAAACATTTTATAACCTTTTGAAAATTCTGAATATCTCACGAACAAGTATTTTTTGCTTTTGTCATCTAGCTTTCTCCTTTCTTCATCCGCAACATGAACATGTGCAACACTCCTAAAAACACAAAAATGAGAGATATTAGGCTTTCTCCCACTCCATGCTTCTTGGGGTGTCATATCCGACACACTTGTTGTTGGAGATTGGTTCAAGATGTAGACAACATAATCAACAGCTTCTGCCCATAACTCTTTGGGCAAATTCTTCCTCTTTAACATGCTCCTCACCATATCCATCACGGTTCTATTCTTTCACTCAACAATACCATTTTGCTGAGGCGATCTTGGGACTGACAAGAAATGACGGCTTCCTTGATGCTCGCAGAATCTTTTGAATTCATTTGACGTGAGTTCCCCCCCTCTATCGGATCTTAAAGCTTTGATGTAATAGCCACTTTCTTTTTCCACCATAGCTTTAAACTTTTTAAATGCTTCAAAAACTTCTGATTTCTCTTTCAGAAAATAAAACCACGTCTTTCTGCTATAATCATCAATGAATAGCAAGAAATATTTGTTGCCTCCCAATGATACTAGTGTCATTGGTCCGCAGACATCGGCATGAATAAGCTCAAGGGGAGACTTTGCTCTTGACATGACTCTTTTGGAAAACTAGTTCTAGAATGTTTTCCAACAAGACATCCTTCACAAAGCTGATAGGGTTTATTAATCAGTGGAAGACCATGCACCATCTTCTTCTGACTTAGCAATTTCAATCCTCCAAAATTGAGATGACCGAATCTCAAATGCCAAAGCCAATCAGATTCTTTCACGCAAGCTTTTAAGCTTCTTGCTACATCTGTCTTGATTTTGAGAGTGAACATTCTATTTTATGACATTGGTACACTAGCTAGCAGCTCCTTCTTTTCGTTTAACAGCACCAACTTTCGGATCACCATGTGAATTTGGTAATTTTTCTCCAACAGTTGTCCCAAACTTAAAATGTTGCTTTTCATGTTTGGAACGTAATAAACATTGCTGATGAATTGGTGCTCTCCATTCTTTAAACGAATAAGAATAGTTCCTTTTCCTTAAATAGGAACTCTTGAGGAATCCCCAAAAACAACATTACCACTGAATGGCTGGTCCAGCTCTATGAACATTTTCTTATCTCCACACATATGGTTACTCGCACCATTGTCAAGATACCATATGTTGTTTTCTTGACTGTATTCACCTTCACGGGTTACTAATACCGTGTTGATTACGTCCTCTTCTTGAATGTTGTTTGTCGTTTCCTTTGTTTGCTTTGGTGGGCTCTGACATTCTGCTGCATAGTGGCCATATCTGGAGCAATTGTAGCATTGAACATTGGACTTGTCACGTCCATCATTATGCCTCCAGTTTCCTCTTCCTCGTCCTTATCCATGACCACAACCTCTACCTTGTATGGACTGATTATCTCCATTACTATTTTCACCTCTACCGAATGGTTGATTTCTGCCACGTCCTCTTCCTCTTCCATTTCCGCCACGGCCTCTACCACGTCCTCGTCCATAATGGCTAGAATCCTGGCTACTTTCACCTTTGACTGAAACCTTTGCTGCCAAGACTTGTTCTACAGACTCTTCTCTTTGTCTGTTTAGTCTCTCCTCACGTGCTTGTGATGAGCAAACTACTTCATCAACGGTCATTTTACTTATATCCCGAGATTCTTCTATTGCCACTACTACGTAGTCAAACTTTGGTAGTAGTGACCTTAGAAGTTTTTCAACAACCCTGGATTCTTCAAGCTTTTCACCATATTGCCGCATTTGGTTAGCGACAGATTTTAATCGTGAGTAGTAAACTACAATCACTTCTATCTCCTTCATCTTCATCATCTCGAACTCTCCTCTCCACATTTGGAGCCGAACTATTTGTACTTTCTCCTCTCCTTGAAGAGAAACTCGTAGTATATCCCAAGCTTGCTTGGAGGTGGTCGCTTCTGCCACCTTCTCAAACATAACATCATCTAACCCTTGATGGATGATACTAAGAGCCTTCTGGTTATTACGACGACTCTTATGCAAACTGTCCTTTTCGGCTTGCGACCGTTGTGCATCTGCAGCTGGGACTTCATAACCTTTTTCAACAACATCCTAAACATCTTAGGATCCTAGAATGGCTTTCATCTTGATACACCAATTTTTGTAATTGGTTTTTGTAAGTTGAGGGAAAATGAAGGAAACACCGCTGAGATTCATTTCTATAGAGGAAATTTTTTTTCAAAGAGTATAGGGGTTGTCGCAACGCTTTTGAGTCTATTGCGACACTTTGGTGCGTCGCTATAGCTCCAGACAGATTTTGCAAGGAGAACAGCAAGGGAAAATATTTCCTTGCAATTTTAGATAACTTGAAAACTTTCAAGAAAGGAAGTACAGAGGTTATTGCAACTTTTTTTAATATTGGCGACACTTTATGTTAAGTGCGACACTTTCTACATTTTTTTGCAACACTTCTAATAGTCTATTGCAACACTTTATGGTCTGCTTCTGAAACTCTTTAAACTCGACTTTTTTACTCGGGGATTTTTGGGAAGAGGATTGGATACAAAATGGCTCTGGTACCACTTTGTTGGATGGAAGAGGAAAATAATCAAGCAAAAAATGCACAAAATATAAAAATGAGTAATTCACACTAATTTTATTACAATAAACTCATAAACTCTTATTATTTTTTCACTCTCTTACACTCTTTAAAATAGCAAATTACGTTGCCTTACATAGGCATTTGATGAATTCTGCAATGGCCCTGTCATTTTCTCAATAATTCAATCTATTACAAAATTCAAATTTAGGTTTAACAACTTACTTTAATTTTCCACAAAATCCAACTAACAAATCCTACAAAGTCCAAGTCTCATAATAATCCAAGTTTCCTAACAACATAACAATGCTTACCAATTTTTTTTCAAAGTCTAATTTAGGTGGTCGCCTATTTTTGACTTTTTTTTCATTATTTATATCAAATTAACTTTAATAATTTTAACATAACATTGATTTCGCAATTTTCTGTATGTTCTTAATTTTTAATTATTTGGTTTTGTTTGACTCTAGAGAGTTCTGAATTCAATTGATTACAAGAAAATTTGCAGAAACTGAAAACCAGAGCAGTGAAGAAAGCTACCAATACTGAGCGGAATGAGGACTTGACTCTTTCCATTGATAATCCTATTATCCCTATCAGGACAGTCATAAGGCATGCATTTGTCTCCTTATATTTAGACAGGCTTAGGATATATATTGCATTGTGGTCCAACGAACAACTAAAATCAAATCTCAACTTCACCGCACTTAAACATTACTGTAAACTAATACACGTTGAAGGTAAACTATAGAATATACCTATGCAAATTAAGGAAATCGGGAAAATAAAAGTATCTTGAGTGGGATTTTGTTTTGAGTGTTTTAATTTTATGTGAACCACCAAGAGATTTGTAGAGGAATATTAATTTAACACTTATCTCACTATATCGGTAGGATCTAATATGCTAGAGGTAGATTTCCTTGAAATTCCTTCTCTGACTTTGTTTTTTTTCTATTGTTGTGATTGTCTAATGCATTGCATGCACGATTTAGCAGAGGGTGGGAGGCGGGTGCGACCGCCTATAGCCGGAACGACTCTAAAAATTTTATTTTTTTTTAAAGATTTAGTTGTTATTATTTAAAAGATACTCCATCCATTCCAAAATAACAGGCGTTTTAGCACTCTGCACAGGAATTAAGAAGTGATTAATTAGGGGTATAAAAAGACCAAATTAACCTTTCTAATATTTATCCCAAACATTAATTGAACAATACAAGTTTCTCTCCTCTTAAAAACTACTCCATTTCCTAAGATAGAAGTCTAATTAATCTTAATTACATATTCCTAATATCTAAGCAATAATTAACGTAAACCTCTTTGTTATCTATACTTAGTTCATTACTCAAATTTTAATTTATCAATGAAAACATGATTATTGGCGCAATAATTTTTCTTTCAACCCGTTTCTCTGTAAAAATAATTTGCCAAATTTTCGATTCAAAATTTTCGTAAATTCAAATTTCAGTAATTTAAGTTTTTTCAATTCAAATTTATGGAGTATTTAAAGATTACCAAGGATGAGATAAACTCACAAGTCACAATGCTATGGAATCCGATTTTGAATTTGATGATCCTCATAACACAGATGTTGAAGATGGTGCTCATAATACCAGCACTGAAGGTGATTTTCATATTATTCCATTGGATGAAGAAGGATTACAACAAGGAACAACAGACAATGGTAAGTTTTTCATTGATCATTTTGCTGATAAAAATCCTTTTCATTATTTATAAATATGACTGATAAGTTGTTAGCTTAGTTGTGGGAGTAAGAATGATTCTTTTAAATTTGATAATCAAACTTATAAGTATTTGAATTTCGTAGTGAAAACTGGAGTATTTTGATTTTTGTACCTGTTGTCTTCATACTCTATTAATATTCCTATTTGTATAACCTTCAAATGATCAACCAATGCATTCAAATTATCACTCCATACATACAGCCCCATGAATAAATTTAGAAACATGAATGCCTTATGTGTAATGCGTATAATTTCTTATCTTGAAATATGTGTTGCAGGTTTTATTTGTTTATAGTGCTTTGCATTAACTAATTTGTATATCAATCTGTTGGATTGAAGAGGAAAATAATCAAGCAAAAAATGCTCAAAATATAAAAATGAGTAATTCACATTAATTTTATTACAATACACTCATAAACTCTTATTATTTTTTCACTCTCTCACACTCTTTAAAAAAAACAAATTACATTGCCTTATATAGGCATTTGATGAATTCTGCGATGGCCCTATCATTTTCTCAATAATTCAATCTATTACAAAATCCAAATTTAGGTTTAACAACTTACTTTAATTTTCCACAAAATCCAACTAACAAATCCTACAAATACCAATTTTTTTTCAAAGTCTAATTTAGGTGGCTGGCTATTTTTGACCCTTTTTCCATTATTTTTTATCACATTAAGTTTAATAATTTAAACATTCCCCCATAAACTTAATCATCCGTTATTCCCAATAACGCTCGCAATTGATTGAACACGTTATACTTCAATGGCTTTGTAAAGATGTCCGCTATCTGATCTTGTGTTTTGACACACTTCAATGTGACTTCCTTCTGCTCAATACACTCTCGAATGAAATGATACCTTGTATCGATGTGTTTGCTTCGATCATGGAAGACAGGATTTTTAGCCAACGCCAATGCCGATTTGTTATCGACAAAAATATTCGTTGGATCATGTTGCATCATTTGAAGTTCCGTTAATAGTCTTCTCAGCCATATTGCATGACACACACATGATGTTGCAGCAACATATTCAACTTCACATGTTGACAACGTCACTATAGGTTGCTTCTTTGAACTCCAAGTAAATGCCGTGTTACCGAGAAAAAATACAAACCCGCTTGTACTTTTTCGGTCATTTGTATCGCCAGCCCAATCACTATCGCTGTAGCCAACTAATTTGAATTCGTCAGATTTTGAATAATGCAATCTAAAATTAGTTGTACCTTTAACATAGCGGATTATTCTTTTCGCTACATTCCAATGAGACTCCTTCGGCTCTTCCATGTATCTGCTCACTAGTCCAACTGCATACAGAATATTTGGCCTTGAGGACGTCAGGTATCTGAGACTCCCGATCAAACTTCGAAAAATTGTTGGGTTCACCCTGACTCCATTTTCATCCTTGGTCAATTTCAAACTGCATTCGGCCGGAGTGCTGACATAGTTGCAATTTTCCATCTTAAATTTCCTCAAGATCTCTTTGGCGAAGCCACTTTGACAAATAAAAATTCCATCATTACTTTGCTTCACTTCAATGCCAAGATAGTACGACATCAGGCCAATATCAGTCATTTCGAATTCACGAGTCATCGTCTTGTTGAAATCATTAAACATTTTAGGATTGTTCCCGGTAAATATGAGATCGTCCACATATAAGCAAACAAGTAATATGTCTCCACCTTTCACTTTCACATATAAGGCATACTCGTGTGGGCACTTGATAAATCCATTCTCGTAAAAGTATTTGTCGATGCAACTGTACCAAGCTCTCGGTGCTTGATTAAGTCCGTGCAACGCCTTTTTCAGCTTCAACACTTCTCGTTCATGACCTTTGACAATGTAACAAGGTGGTTGTTGGACATATATCTCTTCCTCCAAGTATCCATTCAGAAATGCTGACTTTACATCCATTTGGTGGATCTTCCATCCATTTTGGGCAGCAACTGAGATCACTAGTCTGATAGTCTCCATTCTTGCTACTGGTGCAAATACTTCATCATAGTCAATATCGGGTTTTTGACTATATCCCTTTGCGACTAGCCTCGCTTTATGTCGAACGATTTCTCCATTTGCATCCTTCTTTGCCTTGAACACCCATTTGACTCCAATGGGCTTTTTGTCAGCTGGAAGTTTGGTCAACTCCCACGTCTTGTTTTTCTCAATTGAATTGATCTCCTCCTCCATGGCTTTTCTCCATTTCTCATCTTTCATGGCTTCTTTAGCATCAATAGGTTCACTATCAATAAGATGACAATAAAGAGTCAATTCTTCATTGAGCTCTCTAGTTGCATCATAAAGATCTTCAATAAGACAAAATTTTCTAGGTCTTTCTCTTGGACTTTGACTTTCATCATCATCGTGTCCTGGAGATGCAATTGGAATGGGACTATATGACGTCGAAGCTTTCCCTGACTCCTCCACATCTTGATCATTGTTTTCATCCATGGTGAAAGGATAAAAATTGTAATTCTTCTGCTTATCATTATTCCATTCCCAAATTACTTCCTCGTCAATAGTCACATCCCTATTGATGATCATCTTCCTTGTGTCAGGATCAAACATCTTATAACCTTTTGAAAATTCTGAATATCCTACAAACAAGTATTTTTTGCTTTTGTCGTCCAGCTTTCTCCTTTCTTCATCTGCAACATGAATATGTGCAACACTCCTAAAAACACAAAAATGAGAGATATTAGGCTTTCTTCCACTCCATGCTTCTTGGGGTGTCATATCCGACACACTTGTTGTTGGAGATCGGTTCAAGATGTAGACAGCACAATCAACAGCTTCTGCCCACAACTCTTTGGGCAAATTCTTGCTCTTTAACATGCTCCTCACCATATCCATCACGGTTCTATTCTTTCATTCAACAACACCATTTTACTGAGGCGATCTTGGGACTGACAAGAAATGACGGATTCCTTGATGCTCGCAGAATCTGTTGAATTCATTTGACGTGAATTCTCCCCCTCTATCGGATCGTAAAGCTTTGATGTAATAGCCACTTTCTTTTTCCACCATAGCTTTAAACTTTTTAAATGCTTCAAAAACTTCTGATTTCTCTTTTAGAAAATAAACCCACGTCTTTCTGCTATAATCATCAATGAATAGCAAGAAATATTTGTTGCCTCCCAATGATATTGTTGTCATTGGTCCGCAGACATCGACATGAATAAGCTCAATGGGAGCCTATGCTCTTGACATGGACTCTTTTGGAAAACTAGTTCTAGAATGTTTTCCAACAAGACATCCTTCACAAAGCTGATGGGGTTTATTAATCAGCGGAAGACCATGCACCATCTTCTTCTGGCTTAGCAATTTCAACCCTCCAAAATTGAGATGACCGAATCTCAAATGCCAAAGCCAGTCAGATTCTTTCATGCAAGCTTTTAAGCATCTTGCTACATCCGTCTTGAGGTTGAGAGTGAACATTCTATTTTTTGACATTGGTACACTAGCTAGCAGCTCCTTCTTTTCATTTAACAGCACCAACTTTCGGTTCATAATGTGAATTTGGTAATTTTTCTCCAGCAGTTGTCCCAAACTTAAAATGTTGTTTTTCATGTTTGGAACGTAATAAACATTGTTGATGAATTGGTGCTCTCCATTCTTTAAATGAATAAGAATAGTTCCTTTTTCTTGAATAGGAACTCTTGAGGAATCCCCAAAAGCAACATTACTAGTGAATGACTGGTCCAGCTCTACGAACATTTTCTTATCTCCACACATATGGTTGCTTGCACCATTATCAAGATACCATATGTTGTTTTCTTGACTGTATTCACCTTCACAGGTTAGTAATACCGTGTTGGTTACGTCCTCTTCTAGAATGTTGTTCGTCGTTTCCTCTATTTGCTTTGGTGGGCTCCGACATTCTGCTGCATAGTGGCCATATCTGGAGCAATTGCAGCATTGAACATTGGACTTGTCAAGTCCATCATTATGCCTCCAGTTTCCTCTTCCTCGTCCACGTCCATGACTGCGACCTCTGCCTCGAATGGACTGATTATCTCCATTATTATTTTCACCTCTACCGAATGGTTGATTTCTGCCACGTCCTCTTCCTCTTCCATTTTCTCCACGGCCTCTACCACGTCCTCGTCCGTAATGGCTAGAATCCTGGCTACTTTCACCTTTGACTGAAACCTTTACTGCCAAGACTTGTTCTACAGACTCTTCTCTTTGTCTGTTTAGTCTCTCCTCACGTGCTTGTAATGAGCCAACCACTTCATCGATGGTCATTTTACTTATATCCCGAGATTCTTCTATTGCCACTACTACATAGTCAAACTTTGGTAGTAGTGACCTTAGAAGTTTTTCAACAACCCTTGATTCTTCAAGCTTTTCTCCATATTGTCGCATTTGGTTAGCGATAGATTTTAATCGTGAGGAGTAATCTACAATCACTTCTGTTTCCTTCATCTTCATCATCTCGAACTCTCCTCTCAACATTTAGAGCCGAACTTTTTGTACTTTCTCCTCTCCTTGAAGAGAAACTCGTAGTATATCCCAAGCTTGCTTGGAGGTGGTCGCTTCTGCCACCTTCTCAAACATAACATCATCTAACCCTTGATGGATGATACTAAGAGCCTTCTGGTCATTGCGACGACTCTTATGCAAACTTTCCTTTTCGGCTTGCGACAGTTGTGCATCTGCAGCTGGGACTCTATGGCCTTTTTCAACAATATCTCAAACATCTTGGGATCCTAGAATGGCTTTCATCTTGATACACCAATTTTTGTAATTGGTTTTTGTAAGTTGAGGAAAAACGAAGGAAACACCGTTGAGATTCATTTTTGTAAAGGAAAATTTGTTTCAAAGAGTACAGGGGTTATTGCAACGCTTTTGAGTCTATTGCGACACTTTGGTACGTCGCTATAGCTTCAGACAGATTTTGCAAGGAGAACAGCAAGGGAAAATATTTCCTTGCAATTTTAGGTGAACTTGGAAATTTTCCAGAAAGGAAGAACAGAGGCTATTGCAACTTTTTTGAGTATTGTCAACACTTTATGCTAACTGCGACACTTTCTGAAATTTGTTGCAACACTTCTGACAGCCTATTGCAACACTTTCTGGGTTGCTTCTGAAACTCTTTAAACTCGACTTTTTTACTCGGGGATTTTTGGGAAAATGATTGGATACGAAATGGCTCTGGTACCACTTTGTTGGATTGAAGAGGAAAATAATCAAGCAAAAAATGCTCAAAATATAAAAATGAGTAATTCACACTAATTTTATTACAATACACTCATAAACTCTTATTATTTTTTCACAATCTTACACTCTTTAAAATAGCAAATTACATTGCCTTATATAGGCATTTGATGAATTCTGCAATGGCCCTATCATTTTCTCAATAATTCAATCTATTACAAAATTCAAATTTAGGCTTAACAACTTACTTTAATTTTCCACAAAATCCAACTAACAAATCCTACAAATACCAATTTTTTTCAAAGTCTAATTTAGGTGGCTGGCTATTTTTGACCCTTTTTCCATTATTTTTTATCACATTAAGTTTAATAATTTGAACACAATCATGAAGCCATTTTTGCTAAATTTTCATATTTGTAGGATGTAATGGCTACAAAACTAAATGACATATTTTCTCTTGATTATGACTATATATCAGTTTGCGGAGATAGATTCATGAATCAGTTTGTGGTGTAATAATTTTGCAATTTCTTTTCTTTATGTTAGTTTCAATTGGTTAGCTCTACAATGCAAAAAAATTTAGTTAGTTTTCTTAGATTCATCATCTGCGCACATCTCCTGATGGAGTAATTTTTTTAAAAAAATGTCTTATGTATAGGGAGTCAAGTCAATATGAAAAGCAGAAATCTGAGCAACGAATGAACGAAAAGCTATGTATGAGATGTTTCTTAAAAAAAGTGTTAACGGGATTATCAAGAAAACAACGTCAAGGGAAGTTGCATCATCTTTTTCAATTAGTATGCGTACCATTCAACGAATTTGGAAAAGAGGGAAAGAGTCTCAAAATGGTGATGTTTCAAATAAAAGAAAAAATTGTGGTAAAAAAAAAGCAGAACTTGACGTTGATGAGTTTCGTGCGCTAACTAAAGATAAACGAACTACTCTTGAGTCTATAGCTTGTTCGTTAGATATCAGCAAAAGTTCACTCTTTAGACGGTTGGATGAAGGAGTTATAAGGCGACATTCGAATCCTATTAGACCATTCCTCAAAGAAAAAAACAAAATATCACGACTACAATTTTGTTTGCGCATGCTTGAAGAACACAGTGTACCTCGCAATCCAGTTTTTAAAAGCATGTATAATGTGATTCATATCGATGAGAGATGGTTTTACATGAAAAAAAGGAAAGAGAATTACTACCTATTGCCCGATGAAGAAGAACCTTCGCGTACATGTAAAAGCAAAAAATTTATCGGAAAGGTCATGTTTTTAGCTACCGTAGCTCGTCCAAGATTCGATGTACACGGAAATGAAACATTTGTTATGCCTAATAATAGATTACGAGAAAAAAATAATATCAGCAGAATAAAGGACACGCAGATTTTTACGTGGAAACCCCAAATGAATTAGGGAAAAACCACGGGACCAACTCCGAATAATTCTTCCACTATAAAGTAATAGTAGGTACACCAAGAGATTACAAAATAGTGGCACTCAAGTGTTTCCCAAAACCTCACTATTTTCTCTCTTACCCTCTTAGGAACCCTTTTCCTAAAGCTTTCTACACAGATTACATTTTTATCTGTGTTTCTTCTCTATTACTCTCTGCGTTGGTCTGCTCTTCAAATCAGCAAAACACTCCTCTATTTATAGGAGATTCAAAACGCGTATAGCCGAATTATGCACAGTAATTTTACTGTGCACTTTATGAAAATCTTTCCTGCCGACCTGCCTCCTCTTTTTTTAATTAATTTTTTTAATTAATCAGTGGGTCCCACAATTAGAGGGACACCACTCAACAAATCTCCCCCTACCGACTACATTGTGGGACTCTCCATTCCGGTTGATTCAACGCACTGGTCGAACTTTTCTTTTGGTACAACCTTCGTCAGCATATTAGCAACATTTTTATTTGTATGAATCTTCTACAACTTGAACTCTTTTTCTTCAATGGCAAGTCTGAGCCAATGATATCTTACATCAATATGTTTCGTCCGTGCATGATACATAGTATTTTTGCTCAAGTCTAGTGCACTTTGACTATCACAATAAACTATGTAGTCTTCTTGCTTTACACCCAATTCTTCAAAGAATTGCTTTAACCAAAGCATTTCCTTTCCTGCTTCCACTGCTGCAACATACTCTGCTTCGGTTGTTGATAAAGAAACATATTTTTGTAACCGTGACTGCCATAAAATAGCTCCCCCTGAGAATGTAAATAAGTAACCCGATGTACATTTTCTTTCATCAAGGTCACCAGCCATATCTGCATCCGTGTAACCAGCAAGTGCAGATTTTTCAACTCCAAAAGTTAAACATAACTTTGAAGTTCCTCTCATGTATCTGAAGATCCATTTAACTGCTTCCCAATGTGTCTTCTGGGGATTAGACAGGAATCTACTCACAACTCCAACTGCATGAGCGATGTCTGGTCTCATACACACCATTGCATACATCAAACTACCGACCGCTGAAGAATATGGAACTTTTGACATATCTTCTCTATTTTTCTTTGTTGAAGGGTAGGATTTCTTACTCAACTTGAAATGAGCGGCAAGTGGAGTGCTAACTTGTTTAGCATTCTTCATATTGAACCTTTTTAGTACTCGTTCAATATATTTTTCTTGTGATAACCATAGCCTGCTGGACCTTCGATCTCGGGTAATCTCCATTCCAAGAATTCGCCATGCCGGTCCCAAATCCTTCATGTCAAACGCCTTAGACAAATCACACTTCAACTTACTAATCATTTTGGCATCTGGTCCAACGATTAGCATATCATCAACATATAGGAGAGGAATGATAAATTTTCCATCAGGGAATTTCTGGACATATACACATGGATCAGCTTCTGTCCTCTTGTATCCTTGATTCACCATGAAGGAATCAAACTTTTTATACCATTGTCGCGGGGCTTGTTTTAGGCCAAACAAACTTTTCTTCAGGCGACACACCATGTCCTCCTTTCCCTTGACCTTGAAACCTTCTGGTTGTTCCATATAAATTTCTTCTTCTAAATCCCCATGCAAGAATGCGGTCTTTACATCAAGCTGTTCTAACTCAAGGTTCAAGCTGGCTACAAGACCTAGCACAACTCGAATGGAACTCATTTTCACAACTGGTGAAAAAATCTTGTCAAAGTTGATACCTTTCTTTTGAGTAAAGCCTTTGACAACCAATCGAGGTTTGAATCTCTCTAGGTTTCCATCATCTTTCTTTAGCTTGTACACCCATTTGTTCTTGAGTGCTCTTTTACCTTTAGGAAGTTTTACCAGCTCGTACGTATCATTCTTCTTTAAAGAATTCATCTCCTCTTGCATGGCCTTCATCCAACAATCTTTATCGTTACAAGATTGCACATCTTGGAAGCTTTCAGGCTCCCCCTCATCAGTGATTAAAATATAATCAGAACTGGAGTATTTTGTAGATGGTTGGCGTTCTCTGATTGACCTCCTTAATTGAGGTTCTTCTTCTGGTAGAATGGGGTTCTCTGGCTCCCCCTGCTCAATACCCTCTTCATTCGTATCTTCATCTACAATCGTATCTTGATCCCTCACAACTGGCTCTTCTTCTCCATCTTGTTCTGATTGATGCATTCTTTTTTCTATGGCATCATCTGATAGAATGCTCTCTGGTGTAATATCGATAACACCATCACTTGTAGATCTTTCACTGATGATATCATTCTCATGAAATACAAGAAAGTATCTTCTTCTTCCAATGGATTCTGTATCCATGGGACCACAAATGTCAGAGTGTACCAACTCTAACTTATTATGTCTCCTTCTAGAGCTTTTCTGAAATGAAACTCGATGTTGCTTCCCACATAAATAGTGATCACACGGGTTAATTTTTCCTTTGGCTAATGGGATGAGGGACTTCTTAGCCAGTATATTCAACCCTTTCTCACTAACATGCGCCAGTCGCCTATGCCACAAATTTGGTGAAGCATCATCTCTAACTATATTCAGTTGACCCGCACATACTATTGCTTGTGTTTTGTATAGCGAGCAACACAATCTTCCTTTTGCCACCACCAACGATCCTTTGGTGCGTTTCCAATTTTCATTGCCTGTATGATTGTGATAACCTTCCTTGTCCAATACACTAACAGACAACAAGTTCAACCGAAGATCTGGAACGTGTCGCACATTTTTAAGTGTTAATGTGCATCCGACACTTGTCTTCACGCAGATATCGCCGATTCCCACCATTTGCGAGACACTATTATTTCCCATTTTAATAGTACCATAATCGCCCGCTTTATAGGTTGAGAAGTATTCCCTTTATGGAACACAGTGGTATGAGGCACCATAATCTACAATCCACTCGGTATCTGCATCTCCAACATGACAACAATCTGCATCATGAGATACTAAAGCCACCTCTCCATCTTGTATTGTGACTGCAGCAGATGTGTTTTTGTCATCATCATGACTTCGGTTTGCATTCTCTCGTTTAAGAAAACGGCAGTTCCTTTTGAGATGACCCTGCTTTCCACAGTGGTAGCATGACCTCTTCTCTCGGGACTTGGATCTATCTTTCGATTTTCCATTCCCATAACCTCTACTCTTGCTTCGGCCCCTATTCTCTGTGACAAGGGCTTGTGAACTGGTATTGGCAACTTCCCTTCTATGAAGCTCTACATTAAGTAGACTATTCTTTACCATAGACATTGTTACCACACCATTTGGAGCTGAGTTACTCAGTGATACAACAAGAGTATCCCAGCTATCTGGTAGAGTTCCCATCAAAAGACTTGCTTGCATCTCATCATCCAAGGACATACCAGTGACTGCTAACTCACTTATGAATTCTTCAAAGTCGTTCAGGTGTTGTGTGATTGATCGTCCCTCTGTCAATTTCAAGTTCATGACTTTGCGAATCATGAACACTTTTCCTTGAGCATTTTTAGCCTCGTACATATCCTCTAGCTTCTTCCAGAGAACTTTGGGATCTGTTTCGTTCCTCGCGTGGTTGTACAGGCTAGCATCTATCCATTGGCGTATTGTACCAAATGTCTGCTTCTTCAACTTTATCCACTGTTGATCTTTCATATCCTCCGGCTTTGCGTCGTCACCCTCTATTGGATCGTACAAATCTTTGCAATGGAGGTAGTCCTCCATTCTGGATTTCCACATTGAATAATTTGTATCCGTCAATTTCATCATTACACCGTCATTCGCCATGTCGAAACTTTAAAAATGGCAAAATTTTACTATTCACGAATTTCACTATTCACAAAAATAGTGACTGTATATGTGAATAGTACCGTATACCCAAATAATACTTGTATATTGGAATAGTAACAGTATGCCCGTATACTTACATAATACTATTCATAAAAGATGGCCGAATATGAATAGTTATTATATATGAATACTATTACTCAAGTTACTATTTTACTATTCATCCAGATTGCCTATGTGCGACGGTTTTTCGAACGGATTGCGCCACCGGATTCCCCGTAATTTTCTCGTCATCTTGGTATATTTATTTTTGAAAAATATATCCACGGATTTTACTGATAAAACAACCTTCAGCTCTGATACCACTTGTTATGCCCAATAATAGATTACGAGAAAAAAATAATATCAGCAGAATAAAGGACACGTAGATTTTTACGTGGAAACCCCAAATGAATTAGGGAAAAACCACGGGACCAACTCCGAATAATTCTTCCACTATAAAATAATAGTAGGTAAACCAAGAGATTACAAAATAGTGGCACTCAAGTGTTTCCCAAAACCTCACTATTTTCTCTCTTACCCAGCTCTTAGGAACCTTTTTCCTAAAGCTTTCTACACATATTACATTTTTATCTGTGTTTCTTCTCTATTACTCTCTGCGTTGGTCTGCTCTTCAAATCACCAAAATACTCCTCTATTTATAGGAGATTCAAAACGCGCCGCACAGTCTGTGCATTGAAAATCTTTCCTGCCGACATGCCTCCTTTTTTTAAATTAATTTTTTTTAATTAATCAGTGGGTCCCACAATTAGAGGGACACCACTCAACAACATTCTCAGGAAAAATTGGTTTATTTCCATTTGTAAAATGAGAAGCAGCCATAAGAAGTAGTGCTAATAGAGTTGCAGGTACAATGGAAACCAACCCGATCAATTCAGTGAAAAGAGAAGATATTAGGTCTTACTTGATTTAGAAAGTGATACCTGCTATCAAAGAAAAATGGCCAAGGGAAGATACTAGGCATCCGATATTTATTCAACAAGACAATGCAAGGACTCACGTTGACCCGAATGATTATGCTTTTTGTGAAGCGGCTAAAAAAGAGGGATTTGATATACGACTAACATGTCAACCTCCGAACTCTCCAGATTTAAATGTTTTGGACCTTGGTTTTTTTTGTGCTATTCAATCCTTGCACCATAAGGAGAGTCCTAAAATAGTGGATGAACTTCTGAATGCTGTTGTGAAATCCTTTGAAGAGTTTTCTACCATCAAGTCTAATCGTATTTTTTTGACATTACAACAATGCATGATCGAAATTATGAAAATAAAAGGTGGGCATGATTACAAAATGCAACATATTAATAAAGCAAAGTTGGAGCGTGAAGGCAGGATTCCAATTCAACTCCAATGTGATGCTTCCTTAGTACAAGATGTTATGCAGTTTCTAAGTTAAAGTAGTTATCAGTAGACAAATTTTTGTTTTCTGCCTATTTTGTTTGAATTACTCCTATTCGACAACTACAGAAGTATTGTTATTTTTTCCTGTTATTAATACAATGAAATTTTGTCATACAATGTTGCTAATTGACATCTTAACTTTTGAAGCCTTACTAGAATTGAAGAAATGATAAATCATTTTGTATGCTCATTTGCTAATAAACCACTTGCCTTAATTTTACTCCATAAAAATGGTTATATTGTTATTGATGATCAACAAAAACAATACAGAGAAAATGTACTCCATAATTGCAGAGAAAAATATTCATTTGAAAAGTCATTCTTTTTTAGACTTGTAGAATCTACTTGTATAAGGCACTTGTGCTACTATTTACAGTCTAAAGCATTAGAAGCTACTTTAACATTAATTTGAATTATGCAACTTGCAGCTACCAGTCCTTATTCAACACACGTTCTTAGTGGTTCTAGAATTACAGAAATGCCTACATATATTACTGAACTTGTAACACTTAGGAATAGCCTAATTATTCAAAATTTAAATTCACCACCAAATATTTTACTTACGAAAATTCTATCATGAATTATTTTCCAGAATTTTTTTACATTCTTCACCAAAAAAGTACACAAATTTACCAAATAAAATTTCAACTAATGAACGAAAATTAACTCAACGATCACTACTGAAAATTTGTAAGCACCAAACCCATCATAACCAAAATCAACATAAGGACAAATTTTCTTATTTCCCATAACCAAACAAACACCTGAATATGAACTTTTATTAAGATCAGATAACATAATAATTGGTCCAACAAAAAGAGAGTTTAAAACAACTGAACATAAACACTACTTTCTTCACCATCCATATAAATGACACTACTGTCTGACAAAATGAAAAGACTTTTTCAATTGAAATGAATAGTCTTCATATAGAGAAGCTGTGTTCTTGTAGTAACATAGGAATTTAACTATAGATACCAATTGAAATGCAAACTAAACAACTTACACACTGTCGGCTCTTAATTAAAAAATTTGGGTAAATAGATTTTCAGCATCGCCATTATCATTTTCTTAATCTCGTTCCCCTTGAAATCCTTTTCAACTTCTTCGACCTTTGGAAACTTATTCAAATCGAATTGATAATCCGCCATAAGATTTAGGTCAATTTGCATATCCGTTGAACGAACCTTCTTCTACACACAGCTCTTTTACTTGTGGATTTCGCTTTCATTTGGCTCAGTTTAGCTCTTCAATTCTTTCATTTTTCTCCGGTTTGAATCTCAATAAAAAATTTCCTAGATTAAATAGAGGATTGTAGAAACTCTTCATCGATTATTGGAATGGAAATTTGGTTATCTGATATTATTGGAAATT
Source organism: Euphorbia pulcherrima (assembly GCA_947683365.1). NCBI lineage: Eukaryota > Viridiplantae > Streptophyta > Magnoliopsida > Malpighiales > Euphorbiaceae > Euphorbia > Euphorbia pulcherrima. Next base: position 31,079,332 of record CANTUS010000007.1, read on the forward strand.
GAGTAGTTATTAGTATGGGTCAAGATGGAAGAAAGAAGGCAAAGTATTATAGGAAGAAGAGAAAGTCTATTAAATGGAAAATAAAAGAGCTCCTAAAACACCTGTTATTTTGGAATTGAGGGAGTAAAAATAGACATTAATTAGTGTTAATATAGTTGATAAAGCGTTTAATAAAGTTGTGAAATGGCAATAGTTCAATTCCTAGTGTTTACAAAGAGTAAGTTTTCATTACATTATGTTTTTTTAAGGCTCCGTGTTATTGCTTTTAATGTTAATTTGTCTAGGGTCCCCAAATTGTCAGAGCGGACCTGCCATTTAGCTTAAGATTTTAGGGAATTTCTGAAAAATGAGTTGTATTTTGTTTGTTAATAATCTGTTAATCGTTTAGGGTTAAAAAGTTTGACTCCAATGTTTTTTGGGCAAACACAGATACATGCATGGATTTTTCTTATTTACAAAGGCTTTTCTAATTTTGGGGGACACTAAAGCAACGAGAGAAAAGAAGCAGATCACCTTTATATGAGGCCAAATCCTCCTCCTTTCTCTCTTAGTGCTAACTGTTTTAGTTTCTACCACCTCGCTTCTTGTACTTTTATTTAGCTTCTAAACTTTTATTCTCAGGTTCACCTGAATTTGGTTTCTCTAAATACCCGAATTTGTGATTGTTTGACATAAAGTTTGGTTAAACATGTAGTCTATTCCAGAATGTTTGTTAATTTACTGAGCAACTAAGGCTCACTTACCTTTTATAATTAATAGACCAACAATCATAAAGATTTGCCTATATTTTAACCCTTTAGGAACCACAACCATAACATGATTGTGCCTTGGTAGTCAGGGTCACTTGCATTTACCCGTATTTTATCCTTTTAGGAACCAAAATCATACCATGATTGTGGCTTGATATTCAGGTTTACTTGCACTTACTCTAATCTGGTCTTTATTTAAATGGAAGTGTTTTTTATTAAGGACTCGAGAGACTGAAAGAGGTTTACAGCAAATTTAAGTAAGAGAAGATCACTAGATCCATTGAAAATTTACCATTTGTAAGGTAACGGTCATAAATTCGTCTTCTAGTTTGGAGTTCAATTTACGGGTGGAATGGTTATAGCAGTATGTGTTGGGGAATTCCGGTAGAATGAAGCTTAGATAATTCTGAAGTCGTGACGGACACTTTCAGATTGAATCTTATTTGGCGGTTCTACCAAATAGATCAATCGGATAAAATCAGAAGTGACAAGAACTTAAAATGAATTTTTGTTGTGAAGAAAAGTGAACCAAAATTGCAAAGAACGTTGCAAAAAACTCTTTCTATAAGTGTTGACAATGCCATGTTCTATAGACCTGATACGAACAGTTGCAACTCTTCAGAACAGAAGTGTTGCGAAAAGACATGTCCATTCGAGCAGCTGCAACAGTTCATAACAGAAGTGCTGCGAAAGGTAGCTCCCGGACCCTCGTAAGCTAAGTATCGTAATAGAACTCAAACAAACGTACACTCCGCACTCTCCTAACTTGTTCGATGAAATATTACGACTGCATTGGTCAACTAGTTGATCCAATTACACTAAAATACCAACAACATGCATAGCCAAAAATAGGGAAAAGTGATTGATAGCTTTTAATACCATTTGAAGCTTAAGCAGAATCATAACATGACTCCACTTTTGTTACTTTTACATACCGATTTCTCTAAGAACAAAAGAATGGAATGACCCATAGTTGTTAAAGGTGCACCTCACGCAGGGCGTGGGATCCTGTGCCTTGCCATAACTCAAGTGAGGCAGCGTACCTCAAACGCACGCCTTCTGGCCTAGGCGCACCTTTTGGTGTGCACCTAGGCGCTCCTCGAGGACACTTTTTTCAAGGCTTAAACTTACTTTAATATGTGTTTTTCATTGATTCCACCTATTATGACTTAAATTAATTGAAGACTTGGTATTCCAAGGGCAATATTTTTAAGTTCATAAGTCACATAAACCATCCATTTTAAGATAGGGAATAGCTACCAAATCAAAAACCTAAATCAGCCTATCGAGAAATACCCACTTGCAGGTATACGAAATGAAGGCAGGAGTCTTCCTAAAACCAGTCAACCAGATAAATCTCATAGGGTCAGCTATATGGATCTTATGATTCTATGAAGCTATCAAAAGCCAAATGCTCATCCATGTTAAGCAAACTCATATCCTTCGAATTAGCTTCTCTCCAAGTAACCTAAGGTCCACCTTTCCCTCTAAACTTAGGTGGCGTTTAGTTTGCACAATGCCCATTCCGTAGAATAAAAGACGTCAAATGTGACACATTATTTCTCATAAAATGGAATAGCTGATCTTAGTTATTATGCATCTCATCGAATAGTTATAACATCATTTCAAATATGAGATGTATAATAACTAGGAATAGCTATTCTAGCCGTTGGCGGATTCCAGAACAATAATCTAGCATAATAGATATCATTCGATTCAATTTATTCTATTACCCGGAATAGGCATTTCACGGGCCAAACAAGCACTTACTATGTATCCTTGGATTCTCACATTTCCTGAAAGGAGCATCTATGGGTTTTCGTAGCACATAGTCATACCAACTTAGTCGTCCTTCTCTCAACATGAGCCAACAACAACACTGGCCTTCCTAACGACAGAATTATCCTTAAATTAGTATATAGAACTAAATAATGCATGAATTCAAAACATTATCTAACCGTAGAATAAAAGTTCGACAAACATGATGAAAGTGCATACAAGATTATCTAAACTTGCCGAGGCCTACAACGAAATTAGGGATGTGTACCATAAAGGCATAAACTATCAGAACCACTTCAATACCCAGATGACATCTATTTCAGGCATCTATGCTTTCGTTATTCTTTTTCTTCTTCAAAAGATTGAAGAGCCTTCTTATCGTACTCATAGAGATCAATTTCGAGTCGAGAAATTCCTCCAAACACCTTAAGGGGCTATTACAACTCTCGCAGGAAAAACAAAAAGAAACATGAGTTAGCTTGTGATGTACATACATAATCTCGTAAAAAATGCCAGTGAATTTTCACAATATTTGATGTACCTTATTTTGACAAACTGAACAATCAACGTTTCGGGTCCAGCAATAATATCAAACTGCATTTTCCAAGAGGCTCTATAAAGATCGGTATGCATTTTATAACATGGATTACCATTTATGAGTTGATAAGATTTCAAATCAACGGAAACTTCAACTTTCTCATCTTTGTCCTGCCTTACAAGCACCAGTCTAGAAACATTGTTTCGAATAGCGAATGGAAATCCATCAGGGATAGGCAATGGTGGCGGCTGAGGCAAGAAAGAATAAAAAAAGGAGTTTGAGTTAAAGAAGACAAAAGAAAGGACAAATCTACAACCAAGCACAAGCAAGGAAATTTCTCTGCAATATAAGCAGTCTATAAACAGTAGTAGAGCCATTGAATAAACAAGATATTTTTTTCGTTTCTATGGACTTTCTTATAAATCAAAAACTATTTGCAAGAAAACAAAACTTTAGACAAAAATAAGTGGGAAATAACTTATAAATTAAAAATAAGTAATAAATAATAAATTGTAAGTTTGAAAAAATACGCTGCTATGGAGGAGTGGATCTACCTTATAAAGGGCATGGACCCTTTTTTAAAAAATACTTTAAAAATATATATATAATATAAAGTGGACTCATAAAGATATAAAAGTGGACCCAACCTTAAGAATTACTATAATCTCTTATTCAAAATTTTCACTTTTTTTTCTGAAGTTAATGTTAGAGTTATTGGATTATAAACTTGATCCATATTAATGGAAACCCAAAATCCAAATCCAATCAATTGGAGTCCAAGCCCACAAATCCAAAATGTAATAAAATTATTTTGGTATTTTAAGTATGTAGATTTTTGTGTGATAACCAAATTGGAGGCTATTAACTACAATAAATTTGGAGGCCATTAAATTACCTAAATAAGTTGGCTATTAATTGTATTAGTTAGAGGTGGTTGTGAGTAATTGTGTTAGTTAAGAGTTGTGGTTATTAATTGTGGGAGTTGGGAGTTGTATAATTCACCTATAAATAGGTGAGTTCTTTAGTTGTTTTTAATCAACAAAAATAAGAACTTCTTTAGAGAGAAAAGAAGTAAAGAGTGAGTTGAGTGTGAGTGCTCTTGTAATGTTTTTGAGTTTAATAAAAGTTGTTCATTTGAGTGTTTTAATTCCAAAAAATTAGTACCAGAGCTAGGTTGAAAGCTCGAGTCCTCCTCTCGAAAAGAATTTTTTTTCCCAAGTGCGGAAAAATCGAGTTGAAACTGCCCAGGCGTTGCAGTAGCTAAAAAGCCCATAAAGTGTTGCAGTAGACTGCCAAAAGCGTTGCAATACGTCCAGTGTGTTGCAAAAGACTCCAGAAGTGTCGCAGTAGACTCCAGAAGTGTCGCAGCAGACTCCATAAGTGTCACAGCAGACTCCAAAAAGTGTCGCAATAGCTCCTGTACGTCTAGAAAAGCTATTTGAGTAAGATGGCGAATAACATGGCATTCTTTCAAGTTCCAACACTCAACAACAACAATTATGACAATTGGAGTATCAAAATGAAGGCTCTTCTCGGTGCTCATGATGTTTGGGATATCGTAGAGAAAGGATTCAAGGAGCCCGAAAATGAAGCCTCTCTCACGCCAGATCAAGCTACAACTTTGAAGGATTCCCGAAAGAGAGACAAGAAAGCTCTCTTCCTCATCTATCAAGCATTAGATGATGACGGTTTTGAAAAGATTTTAAGTGCAACTTCCGCCAAGCAAGCATGGGAGAAGCTATAAACCTCTTATAAAGGAGTCGAAAAGGTGAAGAAGGTCCGTCTCCAAACACTAAGAGGTGAGTTAGAATCCTTGCACATAAAACCATCCGAGTCTATCTCTGATTACTTTTCAAGAGTAGCAGTCGTTTCTAATCAATTGAAAAGAAATGGTGAGAAGTTAGAAGATGTAAGAATAATAGAGAAGATACTCCGCTCATTGGATCCCAAATTTGAGCACATCGTGGTGACGATTGAAGAAACCAAAGACTTGGAGGAGATGACGATTGAAGAACTCCAAGGATCACTACAAGCCTATGAAGAAAAGCATAAGAAGAAGCAAGGTATATCTGAGCAACTCCTCAAGTTACAACTTAAGGATACGAGTGAAGGCCAAGGCAATGGTAGAAACAACCTTGGCAGAGGCAGAGGTAGAGGACGAGGCCACGGGCGAGAAGGAACTCATGGTCATGGACGGAGTTGGAATTACAACAAAAATTCCAACAATAACTATGAGAAAGGAGAAAGCTCTATGCAAGGTTGTGGAAAAGGAAACTCAAACGCGAGGTATGATAAATCTCAAGTCCGATGCTATAATTGTCAAAAGTTTGGGCATTACGCTTCAGAATGTAGAGCTCGTAATGATCAAGTTGTAGAGAAGGCAAATTTCATGGAGGAGAAGATCGAGGAGAAAGAAACATTATTATTAGCTTACAACAACAACAGTGATCATCAAGACAACACATGGTATCTCGACACCGGTGCAAGCAACCACATGTCCGAAAAAAGAAGCTTATTTGTGGAGCTGACTGAAGAAGTAAGTGGCAATGTCTCATTTGGAGATGACAACAAGATATCGGTGAAGGGGAAAGGTAACATCCTCTTTCGTGCTAAAGATGGTAGCCACCAATTAATTTCAAATGTCTACTATGTGCCTAATATGAAGTGCAACATTCTAAGTTTGGGCCAACTCTTAGAAAAAGGCTATGATATTCACATGAAAGATTGTAGTCTTTTAATAAGAGATGGCAAAGGAGATCTGATTGCTAAAGTACAAATGTCAAAGAATAGAATGTTTCCTTTGAACATTCAACACGATGTTGCGAAGTGTTTGAAGGCGTGTTACAAAGACGCATCATGGCTATGGCATCTTCGATTTGGACATCTCAACTTTGGAGGATTGGAGTTGTTATCCAAGAAGGGAATGGTCAGAGGTTTACCATGTATCAATAATCCTAATCAATTATTCGAAGGATGTTTACAAGGGAAGCAATTCAGGAGAAGCTTTCCAAAGGAGTCAGTTTCTAGAGCCAAGAAGCCGCTCGAGCTCATCCACACAGACGTGTGTGGTCCTTTTAAGCCAAGCTCTTTCGGTAATAAAAATTACTTCCTCCTCTTCATTGATGATTTTTCAAGAAAAACATGGGTGTACTTCTTACAACAAAAATCAGAAGTCTTCAAAGTATTCAAGAAGTTCAAAGTAGCCGTCGAAAAGGAGAGTGGTCATAAAATCAAAGCCATGAGATTAGATCGAGGAGGAGAATTCACGTCCAAGGCATTCAACGAGTTCTGTGAAGCACATGGAATCCGTCGCCCCCTAATAATCCCTAGATCCCCCTAACAAATGGTGTGGCAAAAAGGAAGAATAGAACAATCCTCGACATGGCAAGAAGTATGCTTAAAAGCAAGAAACTACCCAAGGAGTTTTGGGCAGAAGTAGTGGCATATGCAGTCTACTTGTCAAATCGTTCTCCTACAAGAAGTGTATGGGGAAAGACACCACAAGAAGCATAGAGCGGAAGAAAGCCCGGAATTTCCTATTCGAGTCTTTGGGAGCGTAGCTCATGTTCATGTACCAGATGAGAATCGAACCAAGCTTGATGATAAAAGCAAAAGTTTTATTTTCATTGGTTATGACTCAAGCTCAAAAGGCTACAGGCTATACAATCTGAATGATAAGAAGTTTTTGATCAGTCGAGATGTGATATTTGATGAAGAAGGTAAATGGAACTTTAATTCTCAAACGGAGGACTTTAATTTTTTTCCCATTCGAGAAAGATGAGCAGACAACACTTGAGCAACCAAGATAACTTTAACAAGGCCTCACAACTCCACCAAATTCTCTTACTCATGGAGACAGGTCATCATCATCGCATTCTCCATCCTCAAGTGAGACTGAAGATGAAAGAGAAGTGCATCATATGAGAAGTCTTCTAGAACTCTATGAGGTGACTGAACAATTAGACAATCTTACATTATTCTGTCTATTTATTGATTATGAGCCGGTGACATTTCAAGAAGCTGCACAAGAGAAACAATGGAGAGATGCAATGGACGAAGAAATCAAGGCCATTGAGAAGAACGACACATGGGAACTCACTTCACTTCCCAAAGGACACAAGGCAATAGGTGTCAAATGGGTGTACAAAACAAAGTGAAATGCCAAGGTAGAGATCGAAAGACATAAGGCAAGGCTTGTTGCAAAAGGCTACTATCAAAAGGCTAGAATCGACTACGATGAGGTGTTCGCTCCAGTTGCTCGATTGGAAACTGTAAGACAAATCATATCTTTAGTGGCTCAAAACAAATGAAGGATTCATCAAATGGATGTAAAATCGGCCTTCCTAAATGGAGTCCTTGAAGAGGAAGTCTACATTCAACAACCACCTGGCTACGAAGCAAAAGGCCATGAAGGCAAGGTGTTAAAGTTGAAGAAGGCTCTTTATGGGCTAAAACAAGCACCAAGGGCATGGAATAGTAAAATTGACAAGTACTTCCGAGAAAATGGCTTCAACAAATTTCCCTATGAGCACGCTTTATACATCAAGATCAAAGATGGAGATATTTTGATTGTGTGCCTCTACGTGGATGATTTGATCTTCACTGGAAGCAATCAAAGAATGTTCAATGAATTCAAAAAAGTGATGATGAAGGAGTTCGAGATGACAGATATGGGGCTCATGGCGTATTACCTTTGCATAGAAGTAAAGCAACAAACGGATGGAATTTTAATTTCACAAGAAAGCTATGCGAAGGAGATCTTGAAAAAGTTCAAGATGGATAACTGCAAGCCGATAAGCACACCGGTGGAGTTCGGGATCAAGATGTCCAAACATGAAGAAGGGGAAAGTGTAGATCCAACATTTTTCAAAAGTTTGGTTGGAAGTCTACGCTATCTTACATGCACGAGGCCAGATATCCTTCATGCAGTTGGATTAGTAAGCCGCTATAAGGAGTCACCAACAACCACCCATTTCAAAGCCGCTAAGAGAATTCTTCGCTATTTGAAAGGTACAACAGACTTTGGCTTGTTTTATTCGGTACCTAATGATTACAAGCTTGTTGGATATAGCGATAGCGATTGGGGTGAAGACGTAGATAACCGAAGAAGCACTAGTGGATACGTGTTTTTATGGGAGACACTGCTTTTACATGGATGTCAAAGAAATAACCAATTGTAACTTTGTCTACATGTGAAGCAGAATATGTTGCAGCAACCTCGTGCATATGTCATGCAATTTGGCTTAGAAATTTATTGAAGGAGATTGGGTTAATGCAAGAAGAGCCGACTGAGATCCGTGTTGACAACAAGTCAGCCATTACCTTAGCAAAGAATCTTGTATTCCATGATCAGAGCAAACACATCGACATCCGCTACCATTACATAAGAGAGTGTGTTGCAAGAAAGGAAGTACAAGTTGAACACGTGAAGACACAAGATCAAATTGCGGATATCTTCACTAAGCCGCTCACAAGTGAAAACTACATCAGATTGAGAAGCTCACTCGGAATGACAAGATCAAGTTTAAGGGGGGTGTTGGATTATAAACTTGATTCATATCAATGGAAACCCAAAATCCAAATCCAATCAATTGGAGTCCAAGCCCACAAATCCAAAATGTAGTAAATTTATTTTTGTATTTTAAGTATGTAGATTTTTGTGTGATAACCAAATTGGAGGCTATTAACTACAACAAATTTGGAGCCCATTAAATTACCTAAATAAGTTGGCTATTAATTGTATTAGTTGGAGGTGGTGGTGAGTAATTGTGTTAGTTAAGAGTTGTGGTTATTAATTGTGGGAGTTGGGAGTTGTATAATTCACCCATAAATAGGTGAGAGTGAGTCGAGTGTGAGTGCTCTTGTAATATTTTTGAATTTAATAAAAGTTGTTCATTTAAGTGTTTTAATTCCAACAAGAATGACTTATTTATATAAAGAAATAGGATATTGTTTTGAATATTAAAGCCTATTTGATATAGTGATAACTATTTATAGTTAATGATAATATTTTGTTTCAAAATTATTTGAAAATAATTATAACTTAATCACCTTATATCAAATAATCACGAATGATTGAAGTAAAATTTCCATTCAAACTAATAAAAAAATATATAGAAAAAAACAATGAATAAATTGTGTTCCATTTGCAGTAGTAAAATATTTATTTTCATAAATTAAAAACTAATTTTCATTTTTATTAATGCTTGGAACCCACGGCAAAAAGTTCTAGAATCGCCACTGCCGCTTTGAACAGCCAAACAAATTTTGATAATAGGAAGAAACGGATTAATAACTTGTGCTCTGACATGGAAACAAGGGGGGCTCTTTTCCAAAATAGATTTGATTTGGGTAGTATGGTCGTAAGCAGAGCTGCGGGAAGTGAAGAGGCGGTTGTGAAGATGAACAAGAGAAGAAGATCCAGGTGGGCTGATTGCAAGGGGAATTGGAGAAGAAGATAAAGATCGGGGAATTAAAGGAGTGGAGGCTCCACGGAGAACAAGTGCCGCCATATTGGTTAGGGTTGCATTTAGGTTTCTCTAATCCACCCTTTTATAGCCAAGCCACATCTCTTTCCAACCCTTGGTTCTTTTTCCAATATTTCATTCCGCTCCTCCTCCTTTCTTTAGTCACCCACATGTTCATCTCATCTCTCCAACCCTTTTCAATTGAGTCCACTTCCCTATTCGCGGGCCCGGCTTGAACACTCCATTTTCTATTATACCCGACCTGAGTTCGGATAAGCCCCGAAGTTTTATAGCTCGGTATTAGTATAAATATCCGAGCCGGTCCAAGCAATAAAGTAACTTAGTTTTAGCTTGATATTACGTTGTTAATGTATATATTGCTCATAGTTATTTTTTTTGTGAATCCACCAGTTCTTTTTGACCTGGCGGTACAATTGAATGCAAATGCTTTATTTACTCCAGTGTTGTTTCTCCCATCTTTATGCTTGTGTTTTGATTTTGGTTTCTGTTCTTTTTTTCATAAGTTTTCTCACTGTGTTTTCTATTTCTGGTCCTAGTGGATTCTTTTTTCATTTTTTCCTTTTTGTTTTGTTGCTGTGCTTTCATTTTTTTTTTGTAAGAAAAGTCTTTTTTTAAGGAGTCTGGTGATACTCTTGATTGATTTCTTGATAATTATGCATTCTTTAGTTACAAATTCATTATGAGTTTTTTTTTCATGTTAGTGAAATATGTTTTACAGATTACATGGATTATATAATATTATAAGTCCGGCCAGAACCAGACTCACGAATAGTATGACTGGATCGGGTTTGGGTTGCGGTTTTAGTTAAAAATCCGATGAGGTCCTACCCGCACGATAAACAGGTGTGCTGCCGCTCCTCATTTTGAAGTTGTGATTGTTGTAACTCCAATTTTGAAGTTGTTACTTTATATCATTTACTTTATAATTTTATAATTTAGTAAAATGATTTACAAAAACAAACATGCGAATACTTATATTTTTTGGATAAACTTAAAAAATATGTCATTTAATTTCACTCATCGTTAAAAAGAAAATTGTGTTATTTTTTTAAAAATGAAATTCTGTTATTTCAAACCTTTTCAAAAAGAGGAATTTTTAACTCACGGGGCAAAATCGGAAATCCCTATTTTCCCCTATAAGATCCCTAACAACGCAAAAATCCATTTCAAAACAACGCAGAAATCCATTTCAAACTCTCTCTCTCTACGTCCTCTTCACCTCTGCTCCTTCTCCTTCTCCTTCTCTCTGTAACCCTAACATATTAACCTTAACTCCACCTTCTCTGTAACTCTAATTCCTTCTCCTTCTCTATAACCCTTTTAATCTGTAACATCCATTTCCAAAAGGTTTAAAAAAATCAGAAATCCCTTAAAAATGAGCTCACCGAGTTCACAATATTCAGCTTCAAACTCGCAACACAGAATATTCAGATGTCGATGCGGACTCATCTCTCCAATGCGAAATGCTGGGACGGATCGGAACTTTGGGATGGGTGTCCAAAATACGGAGAAGAAGGGGCATGCGATTTCTTCTATTGGTTTGACCTACCAATCTGTAAACGGGGAAGGGAAATAGCAGAAAAATTAAAGAATTGCGTAGTGGAGTTGGCGAATTTAGAGTTGGAATTACGCAATGCCTTGGATTTATCGAAGAAGATGGAGGAAGAAATTAGGCATTTGAAGCATGTAGTAGAAGTGAAGAGCAAGCAGAAAATCAACTTCAGTGGTTCATTTGTAAAGATTTATTAATGCCATATTTGTCTTGTTTTGGCTAGTTTTTAGGTATATGAATATGTTCAATGAAAATGGAGTTGTTGGTAGAAATTTAGGTTTGCCATGATTTGATTGGGTTTGTAATCGTAATTAGTAAGGGTTATTTTTGAAATAGAAAGACATGTTAATTGTCAAAATAGAAATTTGTAGAGTCGGTTTCATGTGTTGTGAATTGGTAATTGATGAAATGAAAGTGTTCAAATGAACATTTGTTGGTGTGATAAAAGAAATCAATTTAATAGACATAAAGGCACTCATCATTGCCTCAAATCAACATGTTGCTCTCAAAGGCACAATGAAGCACTAGATGGGCACAAAAATGAGAATGCTCAAAATTGACACAAGAGAGAAAATTCCAATATGACTTCATTTTAACCCATCATGTCTTCACAAAATGACACAAAATGCCTAATACCTAAGAATCCCAAATTGTCAGTTTTTATTGCAAGCAAAAAATAGGTGAATCATGGCCAATTAACACATGCTGGCAAAGTTAACTTGTACATACCCAAATAACATATACAAAATATTCCCCTACTTAGCAAATTAGTACTTGGTATTTCTTTCCTTGATGTTCCCCATTCGAACGGCCAATGCTTCTAAATTAGCTACTCTAGAGGGATTTCTATGACCACCACACCAGTTGATGACACTAAACGAGGAGGCTCGTGTTTTCTCTTTGAAGCAACAGCCACTGTGTCAGCAACATATGAGGGTTGAGGAGGTCTTGGAGGCCTAGATGAAGGAGGTGTCATCATGGGTGCATCAACATTAGTGGTAGTTTGTGTTGCAGGTACATTTCTGGCAGTTGGTGTTGCGGGTACATTGCTGGAAGTTTGTGTTGCATATACATTTGTAGCAGTTGGTGTGCCATTTGTTGCAGCAGCTGCAGCTAATGACCTTCTAACCCATTCTTCTACCCCTTGTTGCAGCCATTTCAACATTTGGTTGTGTTTGAGGCTGTAACATAAATAAACTCGAATGATAGTAATTAAAATTGACAATGATCAACCTAAGTACCCTAATAACTGAGTTTAAGAAGTTAATAAAATACATTCGGCAACAATACATGAAGAGTTTACTAACCAAGATTGATTGTAAAAATTACATTTGCATTCACATTCATATTCATGTACTAATGACTCTGTTTTTGAATTATTGGATAACCCAATTCTTAAATATATTAAGGGCAGAGATAAAATATTATGATGCCATTTGTAACACCAGTGAAACAAAAAAAACATACATTAAACACAATAAAATGCAATTTTCAAATGTTCCAACCACTTAAACCCAACAAATTGCAAAAGCTTTCAAGTTTTTCTCCAGATATTAACTAAATAACACCAATAACCCAGCTGAATATCACTTTGCAATCAGCGATAGAAATTCTAACTTTATGACATTGCACAAAAACAATAAAACAATGATGCAACAACTTAAATTTAACTATATTTTCTTTCAATTAGTAACATTTTCCTTCCTACAGGGACACATTGTTATGTTCATTCTTAATTCTATTTCAGAACTGTCAAAACACTGGACTGACAATTTTCAAAATCCGTACTCATTTGACGAATATGAAGAGTAAAATCGAAAAGAAAAGTGTTTACCTTGCATCTCTATCTATTTCGTTGGAGTTTTGAAGAACAAAACGAGTTTTACTTCCAGCCCTCATTGGTTTCGTGAATACTGGATTGGCATTACTCTGGAGGAGAGATATGACGAAATCTACTCAAATGGGTTTGAATTTGGAGATGAAGTTTACGGGTTACAGGGGTTTTCAGTTTGCATGAATCAATGAAGAAGGTGAAGAGGATGAAGAGAGAGTTTCTGCGTTTGTGGGGTTTTTAGGGGGAAAATAGGGATATCCGATTTCACCCCTGACATTAACGGTGTAAGTTAAAAAGTCCCCTTTTTTTATAACGTTTGAAACCAGAACTCAATTTGAAAAATAAAATAACAGTCCTCTTTTTTATAAACACTGAAATCATAAGACATATTTTTTAAGTTTACCTTCTATTTTAAGTGGCTACATTAACATGTATATTAAAGTATGGCCAGGTGTGCAACCCCGAGCTAAACTCCAGTGAACTAGATGGACAAAAAAAAGTAGCAACACCATAAATGGAGTGAATAATTACAGAAATCGAAACTGTAGCACACCGAATTACTTGCAATCGCAGCTTCTTTTTTCTTTCTACGTCAATTTTTCAATAGTTGATCCTATTCTTCCCTAAACCTCGCCTGATCTTTCTTAATTAAGGTGAGGATGGCATGTGCTTTCCAAAATCCATTTCACCGGGTTTTCACTCAAACTCCTTCTTCATTGAACCCGGATGGGAAAGTGACTCCCCTAAGGCGTAAGTTTTACTCAGGTAAGACTTCTTCCTTCTCTCCTTCCTCCACCAGATGCGGATGAAAGAGCTGCTTCTCTTAAAGAGTCCTAACCGAGAGAATGGAATCCAGACCAGATCGGAATAAATAAGATAAGGGGAAATGTCGGCATAACCACTGCTATTTCATCTGCAGCTCTTGCCATTGAAAGAATAAGTGTTGCTTTGGCTTGATTGCTTGAACCAGGTCTAGCTAGGCTGGGAGTCGATTAGCCCCTCCTTTTACTTTCTCAATAATAAGGCCTTTGACCTTTTTATTCGTTCGCCAAATCTTGTTCGATTCCATCCAAGCTCGGTTTTGTCTGAATCTTCGTGGAAGAAGAAGAAGGGGTTCACAGCCACTAAATCTGTGGATCCCACCAAATCATTAAAACTGGCAGTTGCTCGCTCTTTGATCATTGATTCACCGGCCACTAGATCGATGAAGAAAGTCGGAGTAAAAAATGAGGTGTAGGGTTGGAGATGCCTTACAAGGGGATACTATAGAAAGTTGTGACTGGAAAGCAACACGAGCCATAAAATCAGCACAATTATTTCTCGGCAGTAATGTAAAACCTCTACATAACAAATCTTTAAAATTAGGATATAGGAATTGACTCAAAAAGATGAGACCGCCAAAATTTCCACTGAAGAAGATTTATTGAGTAATTTTTCTTTGCATAAAGAGCAGATGGGAGACTAAGGATGAGACGGTGATGGTTATAGTCAAAACTACCATTTCAAACAATAAGAATAAGAATAAATAATTGGTCCAATTCCAAAGTCATTTGATTACATTCATCATGATAATCTAACACAGCTTCGACATATATTAAGGCCCTACAAAATTCAAAACGCAAATTGTTTCAATGGGTACAGCAAAATGTTCGTATTTTAGTGTAATTGGATCAACTAGTTGACCAATGTAGTCGTAATATTTCATCGAACAAGTTAGGAGAGTGCGGAGTGCACGCTCGTTCAAGTTCTATTACGATAGTTAGCTTACGAGGGTCCGGGAGCTGCCTTTCGCAACACTTCTGTTATGAACTGTTACAGCTGCTCGAATGGACATGTCTTTTCGCAACACTTCTGTTCTGAAGAGTTGCAACTGTTCATAACAGGTCTATAAAACATGGCATAGGCAACACTTACAGAGAAAGGGTTTTTTTTGCAGCGATTTCTGCAATTTTTGGTTCACTTTTCTTCACAACAAAAATTCATTTTAAGTTCTTGTCGTTTCTGATTTTATCCGATTGATCTATTTGGTAGAACCACCAAATAAGATTCAATCTAAAAGTGTTCGTCACGACTTCAGAATTATTCATGCATCATTTTATTAGATTTCTTCAACAAAGATTGAGAGACGTTTTTTACAGACATTCAAGGCTTCATTCTACCGGAATTCCCCAACAAAGATTGAATCTTATTTTGTTGCTTGAAGCCTGAGTTTTTCACCGAAAAGGTACGAATTCGATCCGTTCTCTTGCGATGATTGTTTGTGTCTCTAATTTCGATTTCTCGATTTTTCGAAAAACTTCCAGATTTTGCCCTTGTTTTATTTTGATGTTTTCTCTTGTTATATAAATCCGATTTGAATGATTCTTGATTCTATTAATATCTATAGAATCTAAGAAATATATGTTTAGAAGAAACCTTATTTGATTTCATTCGTTTTCAATGTGAAATTTTTGTTTGAAGTTGAGTCATAAAATCTGTTTTCGGAAAATCTCAGCTTTGTGCACTGTTTAGTGTCTTGATCATAACTTTGGTTATACAATTTGGATTTCTATGATTCTAGTGGATTTAGAAAGCTAAGACATGTGGCTAATTATGTTTAGAACAAAATTTTTCGATTTCATGATATTTTAATACAGAAAATGCAGGGGAAGTCAGGTCATGAAATCTGGAAAATTCTAAAAAATATGAATGTTGATTTAATTGTGTTTCAATTGAAGTTTGATGCTTTAAAATTTAGGATTTGAATTTCTTAATTATTGAAGTTATGTTGAATTATGTTTGATGGCCATTTTTGTTTTCGGTTGTTCATGCCGGTATAGATATTCTTTTTCTCAAAAAAAAAAACTTGATTCTCAAGTCGTTTCGTGTAAACGACTTGTTTAGGTCAATTTTTTCATAAAAAGAACAGTGCCATTAGACTCGGGATGTCGAAAAACCTAAGGAGGGGTATTGCTGGTGGCCGGAATTGATTTTGAAATGATTTAAAATCTCAATTCGTTTTTTTGCAGTTTGCAAGGGATTCTGAATCCGTTGCAAAATTCGTTGCAAAATGAAAAGTTGCGATGGTTCATTTGCGACAATTGTTTTTCGCGGCAGTTCATGGTTCATTGTGACGGTTTGTGAGGGATTATGATTCCTTCAGAGATTCCGCCACAAAAGGAAAAGTCAATGGATAGTTTATTTTGACGGTTTCTGAATGCGACGGTTAGGTTATTTGTGTGGGATTCTGCAACCGTCAGAAATTCCGTCACAAAATGAGTTTTTGTGACAACTGTTTGTGACAGTTCATGATATGTGGTGATGCTTCAAGTAGCATTTTTGGCAACGCTTTTGTGATCTATTGTGACGCTGTTAGAAGTGTTGCCAGAAACAAGGCTACTGGTTGATATGGTAACGATTTTCAGAGCGTTGCCAGAATTTTTTTTTATGTCGCAAGAAAGAATGGAAGTGAAGCAGTTTTGGCAACACTTTAGTGAAATTAAGCGTTGCCAAAAACTTGTCCTTATCCAACTTTCACCGTCATCTGATGTGGCATTAGTTTAACTTTTGGAGTTAACATGTCAATGGTTGACTGACACGTGTCAGTCAAAAGTCAAAGTTGACGGGTCAACATAATGCCACATGGCGCGTTTCTAATGGCTTCCTTCGGTTTTAGAAGGTTAGTTGGATACAAGTTATTTTTCTTATGAGGAGTATAGTTCTTCCGCAAGTGGATGAGTGTTTCTTCTTGGGGGAGGTGCTACTTCTTGGGTGTCTAAGAATCAAACTTGTGTGAGTGATTCGACAATGGAGTCTGACTTTGTAAAAACTGAGCATAATTTAGCCGATCATATAACCAAAGGGTTGAGGAAAGATCTTGTGCAAAAGTCGGCTATGGGGATGAAATTAAAGTCCATCTAAAATCTCTCATGTTAAGATACCCAATTCCCACCTAATATGACGTTAGGTGCTGAATTCAATGAGGAAAGCTTAACATCTAGAGATTGGAACGCACTGATTAAAATATCCCAAGGTGTGTGTTCAGAAGTAAAGGAGGTTGAAGTTTAACTTCTTAATAGCCTTTTTGAAAAATTGCATACGCAATTGCAAGAGTAAAAAGGCTACCTAGATAAGCATGAAGTTTAGCCACTTCAAGAAGCTTGGACTTGGCTTTGATATGCTTATGAAGGATAGGGACACAAGGCTAGTAAAAGATAGTGTCAAGTAAGAACATGTTAGAATGTTAACTTATGTGTATATTATCTTCGAGTATTCAAGATGGATAACTAAGGTTCAATTCATAGTGACACCTTTAGTTATTCAAATACTTGGAATGTGTAATATACTAAGATGAAATTCAATCATCACGATATTTCATTTATGCATAAGTTTGTTATTTGTAGTGATTTTGTTTAGTTAATCATGGATTACACTAAAATGGGGGAGGATTGTTGGTATTTTAGTGTAATTGGATCAACTAGTTGACCAATGCAGTCATAATATTTCATCGAACAAGTTAGGAGAGTGCGGAGTGCACGCTCGTTCAAGTTCTATTACGATAGTTAGCTTACGAGGGTCCGAGAGCTGCCTTTCGCAACACTTCTGTTATGAACTGTTACGGCTGCTCGAATGGACATGTCTTTTCGCAACACTTCTGTTCTGAAAAGTTGCAACTATTCATATCAGGTCTATAAAACATAGCATTGGCAACACTTACAGAAAGGGTTTTTTTTGCAGCGATTTCTGCAATTTTTGGTTCAATTTTCTTCACAACAAAAATTCATTCTAAGTTCTTGTCGTTTCTGATTTTATCCGATTGATCTATTTGGTAGAACTGCTAAATAAGATTCAATCTGAAAGTGTTCGTCACAACTTCAGAATTATCCATGCATCATTTTATTAGATTTCTTCAACAAAGATTGAGAGTCGTTTTTTACAGACATTCAAGGCTTCATTCTACCAGAATTCCCCATCACAAAACACTTGTCCATCATATCGAATCTTCATGAGTGTGCATCCTTTGGCTTAAATCCTAGAAGGTTGTATAGAAAGCTTATTGTCTTAGGCGTTATCCCTTTGGTCTAAATATATTCCATATAATCGCCAATATTTCCATCCACATCGCTGGCAACAAAAAATTTGTGTCAAACTAGAAATTTACTTAACAATTTACAATATGCATTGGCAACATATCGAATACCTCACAGTTACTTGATGGATATCGAGCTGATCCGGCTTAGTAGTCATCACAGATGACATATAAACAGTGTTTGTTTGGATAATTAAACGTGATTGAATCGATGGATCTCAGCATTAATTTTAATGGTAAGGACCTCTTTCCCGTACCTTCCTGTCATAAGAAATTCTTTTGATCCAGGTGAAGCTCTTAGTACAAATGGAAACCCACTTAGTATAGGTGGTAGCCCCTGCGAGATGATTCGAAATGAAAAGGCATATCAGTCTAACAAATCAATGGCAAATCATTCTCTAAATTTGAGAATTAGTAAAGTTGGGTTGAGATTAAGGGCTCGTTTGGTTCATGTAGCTGCTATTCCGTGGAATAGAAGAAAAATGAATGAGAAATAGTTAAAAATAGTAGTATATTTGCCTAGAATCCACCATCGGACGAAATAGCTTTTCCTAGGCAATACATATCTCATGGAAAAGCTATTCTATTTGAAATGAAGGAATAGCTTTTCCATGAAAATTGTATTAGCCAGTATTCCGTCCGATGGCGGATTGTAAAAAAAAACTCTATCATTTTTAACCATATTTCCTTTATTTTTTGAATATTCCATAGAGTAGCACTTCCGCGAACCAAAAGCCACCTAATAGTTGTGATTATAATTTTAGTTGATAAATCTCAACCAGCTTGGGGTAATATCAACTTTACCAATTCACCTCCTACAATGTGAGGTCGGAACAAAATTCATATGGGATGCCAACTACTAGTCTACCCTATCAAGAAATTAAGCATTATTACCCATCATATTCTAGATTACTAATCATGTCCCTCATCTAAACTGATCTCATAAAAGTAATGTAAAACAGAGCCCCCTTAGTACCTTAGTATGAAATAAGGGTAAAAGAAGTAAATTTCGAGTGAAAAGAACCCATTAAAGGCACATATAGGAATCGAAAAATAAGAGAAAGGATAACTCACATTAGAGTAGCTGGAAAATTCGTTGTCAATTTTTTCAACAATATTGTGGTAAGAAACTGTAGGGGATTTATCGGAAGTTACTAGAGCAGGACTGGTGGCGAATGGTGACGCGAAGAGGTGGTTGCGAAGATGAAGGACAGAAGAAGAAGAAGAAGAAGGGGGAGGAGGAGGGCTGACTGCAAGGGGAATTAGTGAACAAGAAGAAGATCCAGGTGAATGGGTGGCGAGGGGAATTAGAGAAGAAGATCTATGAGTAGCGATGGGAATTACAGTAGAAGAAGCTCTGCGAATAAGAAGAACAAGTGCGGCCATATTGTTAGTATGGAGACTTCAATTTAGGTTTTCTTTTCCACCCAGGTCTTTCTGAAACCCTCCTTCATTGATCAATGTTCATTCCACTCCTTCTCTCTTCACCTATTTATATGTTTATCCCTTTCATCTCTTCCCATATTTTCTTCTGCCCCCTTACTTTCCATAATATCAATTTATTTCCCCAAAAATTTACAATATTATCTGTTTCATCTATCATATTCCCCTTTTACTCATATGTTCTTTCCTAGCTTGCCTCCTTTAGCTCTAAGGCTCTGCATTTTGCATCCATACATGTCACTCATCCATACATATCAATGAAAATACACAATTAAACTAGCAAAATATAAATTAAGGCCTTATTCTTTTTGACTTCTTGCAGCTGAACTGAACAGAAGTTGGTTGAATTGAACAGAATGTGAGTTGATCGAAATTTTTCCAGACGTGAAGTGGACTAAATTGAAGTGATCTGAACTAAACTGCATTTAATTTTAGTATAAGAGAACAGGGCCTAAAAGCATACAGATAAGAAAAAAAACTAAAGTATCAACATATAAAGGAACACAAGCAAAGTGGAAGAACTCACCTTATTGAACTTTTTGGGTGTGGCTGAAGATGCTTCATTCCATTTACAAAATTTGGCGGAAAGAGATTTGTTGGAAGTTTCTAGAGCAGGACTGTTGGCAGAGGTGGTCGAGAATGGTAGAAAATGACAGTTGCAAATATGAAGGAAAGAAGAAGAAGAAGATCCAAGTGAACAGGTAGCGAGGGGAATTACATAAGAAGAAGCTCTGCGGAGAAGAAGAACAAGTGCAGCCATGTTGTTAGATATGGGGACTTTAGTTTAGGTTTTCTTCCCACCCTTATATAGCCAGGTCTTTTTGAGTTTATCAATATTGGTTTAGGATTATGAAGTTGAAAATTGGTAAAGTTCTACATTTCAGTTAATTTTGGTTATAGAGTTTTAACGGTTCAGATTTAGTTTTAGGGTCCATAGTACAATAACAAGTAAATGTAGCCCATGCTCATCGCACCACTAAAAATATTGTACCTTAGAAGCCGATATTTCAGAATTGATCTTCTAGAGTTGTAGCTTCAATCTTCAGTTGAGATTCCTACAAAACATATACATACTTGGGGACGATCGGGGTTGCCCCTAAGGTTTGATTGGGAGCAAGTTTTGTAAGAATTATAAAGGAAAGGAAACTAAAGGATGGAAACATAAGGGATGTTATTTGATAGAAACACAAGGATTGTCTATTATTGTGTTTGGGAGGAAGGGATGATTTTTTAAAGTAAAGTAAATATCAAGTTACTTAAATACCCTAGATATAAAAATATTTGTAGATAAAACTAAAATATAGGGCTAAAGGAGTAATTTTATAACACCTTACCTTCAAATCCCACCAAATTGTTGGGATTGAATTTGGCTATAATGGTTGTAAATGAAAGGAGGCTCTTCCTTTAATTTTCAATAAGATTTCGTGGCTTCCTCCTCCGAAGCAGGTGAAATGCTTTCCTCTCCCTTACTCTCCCCTTGAGTTTTGCCTCCCAAGCAAAGTCTAAGGGGACTCTCATATGCTTAAGTTAGTGAAGGTTTAGAGAGATAATAAGTTTAGAGAGAATTTAAATATTTAGAATGATGTACCTTTGATCTGACATAAGAGGCCTTTATACAGGAGTTATGTTCCTAATTAGATACATATTAGGAGTCCTTATTTGATTAGGATTGAAACTCCTATTTGGGCATTGTCCTTGTTTGGTAA
Source organism: Euphorbia pulcherrima (assembly GCA_947683365.1). Classification (NCBI taxonomy): domain Eukaryota; kingdom Viridiplantae; phylum Streptophyta; class Magnoliopsida; order Malpighiales; family Euphorbiaceae; genus Euphorbia; species Euphorbia pulcherrima. Next base: position 31,100,489 of record CANTUS010000007.1, read on the forward strand.
GCATAATTATTTTGGAAGATATTTATCCCGAGTAGGATGGGCTTATTAGAATTAGAGTCCAAGTAAAATTATGATTGAGCCTCTTCTAGAGGTGAAGATCTAGGCATTAGAATCCTATCTAGCTTCTGCCTAGGTGGCGAGACGGGCTAGATTCTAGTTGGTTAATGTCCGACTCGGGCTTGAATTCCATGCTGGTGTGAGTTTGCTAGGTGGTCTAGATTGATCCGATCTCACCGACTAAAATTAAGTTAGACGTTAGGTCCTTAAATAGCTATTTTTATTGGCCTACTTGGCCAGCCGGCATTAGTTGACCTAGTCCTCACTATGAGGACGGGCTAACTATAAAGGCTTCTCTGCCGAGGTTAAAGGAGTTAAAGATTAATATATTAAAGCCCAAACACTCTATGGGGACTGGAGTAGGCACAAGTTGCTGAACCGATATAAAATCACCGTGTTTTTCCTTTTCTACTGACCTCGGCGCAATATTTATTTTCTTACTCAGCACAAAGAGAAATTGTCCTCTCAAAAGATTTCCTAAGTTCCGAAGAAAGAGTGATTCACCCCATGTGACGTGACTCAATTTAAACCATCTAAGGGACCAACAATATTTGTGTATTTCATCTAGTTTAATATCTGATATAAATCAATCATGCAAGATCATATAAAGTCATATCTTATTAGACTAAAATATTAAACATAGTGCTATCTCATAGCTTAAAAACATATCTTTGTCACCATCTAGTTTTCACTTGACTCTTACGTCACCCTCAACAGGGACCAACAATCTTTACTAAATTTATAGTTTTTAGAGATTGTACTCGAAAAACAGTTTTAGAGATTTAAATAAATTTGAAGTTTGAAAATAATTAATAATTTCGATTGAGCTTAAAGTTAGTTCTGGATATTGAAATTCCTAACAAATATTTTTCTTGTTTATTGTTAAACTGCGTGCACTCGTGTATATTTTTGTGGCGGGATGCCGCTAAAAAATCGTTTCCAATAGTGTTTCGTCCCAAAAAATTAATGTTTGTGATTATTAAGATTCAACAACACTAAAAATAAGTTTCCTATAAACAGGAGCTCAACTTTTCGTTTAAAAAAGCTTTAAACACTTAGTAAACCTAATAAATTTGAAAGGTATGAGATTTTTTCAAACGATTTCCCAAGAAAGCAAAAACTAGTTTTTAAATCTTTTATTCAAAAAAAATTTCAAAATTTCCGATGATTCAATCCTAGAAAATATAGAGACAAGAAGAAGAAATATCAGTAGTCAAAAACCCACCAAGTAATTGAAGAAGTTGCAATTTGTCACACAAAAAGTTACTCCCTCCAGTTCCTTTTAATTGTCCATTTAACATTTCAATCTAAATTAACAAATATAAAAGAAGCAAAATAAAAATAATAAAGCCACAGGTAAGAAGTAGAAGTGCTGCAACTTGAATGAATAACTAAGACAATCGATGAGTCTGTGAAAACACATTGAAAATCAAACTATAATAATCAGTGCAGCAGCTCCATTGAATGAGTGCAAAACTACTCGCCCAGTAATTTGTTATATGAGAGCAAGAATAATTGTAACACAAATTTAGAAAAGCTTGAGATAAAGAAGAAGAATAGTGGTGAGAATTAGAGGATAACAGAGAGCATTATATTAGCAAAATGGCTCGACACAATGGGGCAACTATAAATACCAACAAAGTAGCAAAACACAAGTTGACCCCCTAGACTAGACATGCCTTTAGAAACTAAATTGACTACCAAAAACTGCATAAACTGGTAAATATATATATATATATATATATATATATATATATATATATATATATATATATATATATATATATATATATATGTCAATAATAGTCAAGACTCAGATTCACAATCCAAACGCACTTCTAATTGATTTTTAGTGTTTCGGCGTATTTGACCAAAAAGTCTAAATTACTACGGTTGAACCCTCTTTTCTCTAGCAAGCCTTCAAACTCCTCCATATGTGTTCTCAACGGCTCCCACACCGGTCTATTAACACTGCCAAAACAAAAAATTACATGATAATTTACGCTTAGGCATACATGCTTTCTTGAGCTTCTATCTATGACTCGAAAATTGATTTATTTCTATGTATATTTATATTTACTCATAGCTGATGTGAACTCAACTTGTTTTTTATCAAGTCCCTGAGAATATGGCCTTAATTTCATTGGTAAACCGCAAACTGATATTACAAATTACTTAATATTAATAATATAGATAAATTTCCTAATAATATTTTTATGTTATATAGTTATTTGAAAAATGTTGTGTTGACAATATGGGGCAGAAAATTATCCTAATTTGCCTTAATGGATAGGCATTCGGAATCCAATTAAGGTCCGAGCATCGACATTCAACCAGCCCCATTGACTCGTTTAAAATAAACGTATTTCGAATACCTCATTCTCACATTTTGAATAGCAATCTGACCCTCGTCATCAGCAACGCCAACCCTTAGGGTCCTACTAAATTTATCCCCGTAGAAAAATGATATCCACATCTCAAAACCATAGGTCTCTGGATCATAGGCTTGAATTTCAATTTTCTCGTCTTCGGTTGCCCTATATAGAGTCAACTTTTCAGATACAGGAAATTCATCGTGGACCTGAGAAACCAATAGACCAAAAGGAGTTTAGTTTCAATGTCGTGACTTAGAGAAAATGCACAGATTGCGTGCTTTCTTTGAGAGACTATAAGCTTTAAGGTGAAAAAATTTCCCTGTCAAGTGATTCTACTTGACACATGTAAGCCAACATACGGAGCATATTGCCCCTTTAAAAGATATCGTTTTCTTAGTTTATTTAGTAAACTAACAAAATCAGGACATAAAAACTGTTGGAAATTAAAACACTCAAACAAACAACTTTTATTAAACTCAAAAATATTACAAGAACACTCTCACTCAAAATACAATACTACAACTCACTCTTTACTTCTTTTCTCTCTAAAGAAGTTCTTATTTTTGTTGATGAAAAACAACTAAAGAACTCCCCTATTTATAGGTGAATTATACAACTCCCAACTCCCAACTCCCACAATTAATAACCACAATTCTTAACTAACACAATTACTTACCACCACCTCCAACTAATACAATTAATAGTCAACTTATTTAGTTAATTTAATGGCCTCCAAATTGGTTGTAGTTAATAGCCTCCAATTTGGTTATCACACACAAAAATCTACATACTTAAAATACCTAAATAAATTTACTACATTTTGGATTTGTGGGCTTGGACTCCAATTGATTGGATTTGGATTTTGGGTTTCCATTGATATGGATGAAGTTTATAATCCAACACCCCCCCTTAAACTTGATCTTGTCATTCCGAGTGAGCTTCTCAATTTGACGTAGTTTTCGCTTGCGAGCGGCTTAGTGAATATATCCGCAATTTGATCTTGTGTCTTCACGTATTCAACTTGTACTTCCATTCTTGCAACACACTCTCTTATGTAATGGTAGCGGATGTCGATGTGTTTGCTTCGATCATGGAATACAGGATTCTTTGTCGAGGCAATGGCTGACTTGTTGTCAACACGAATCTCAGTCGGCTCTTCTTGCATTAATCCAATCTCCTTCAACAAATTTCTAAGCCAAATTGCATGACATACGCACGAGGTTGCTGCAACATATTCTGCTTCACATGTAGACAAAGTTACAATTGGTTGTTTCTTTGACATCCATGTGAAAGCAGTGTCTCCCATGAAAAACACGAATCCACTAGTGCTTCTTCGGTTATCTACGTCTCCACCCCAATCGCTATCGCTATATCCAACAAGCTTGTAATCATTAGATACCGAATAAAACAAGCCAAAGTCTGTTGTACCTTTCAAATAGCGAAGAATTCTCTTAGCGGCTTTGAAATGGGTGGTTGTTGGTGACTCTATATAGGGGCTTACTAATCCGACTGAATGAAGGATATCTGGCCTCGTGCATGTAAGATAGCGTAGACTTCCAACCAAACTTTTGAAAAATGTTGGATCTACACTTTCCCCTTCTTCATGTTTGGACATCTTAATCCCGTACTCCACCGGTGTGCTTATCGGCTTGCAGTTATCCATCTTGAACTTTTTCAAGATCTCCTTCGCATAGCTTTCTTGTGAAATGAATATTCCATCCTTTTGTTGCTTTACTTCTATGCCGAGGTAGTGCGCCATGAGCCCCATGTCTGTCATCTCAAACTCCTTCGTCATCACTTTCTTGAATTCATCGAACATTCTTTGGTTGCTTCCAGTGAATATCAAATCGTCCACGTAGAGGCACACGATCAAAATATCTCCATCTTTGATCTTAATGTACAAAGCGTGCTCAAAGGGGCATTTGTTGAAGCCATTTTCTCGGAAGTACTTGTCAATTCTGCTATTCCATGCCCTTGGTGCTTGTTTTAGCCCATAAAGGGCCTTCTTCAATTTCAACACCTTGTCGTCATGGCCTTTGACTTCATAACCTGGTGGTTGTTGGATGTAAACTTCTTCTTCAAGAACTCCATTTAGGAACGCCGATTTTACATCCATTTGATGAATTCTCCACTTGTTTTGAGCAGCTAAAGAAATTATTAGTCTGATAGTTTCCAATCGAGCAACTGGAGCGAATACCTCATCGTAGTCAATTCCAGCCTTTTGACAATAGCCTTTTGCAACAAGCCTTGCCTTGTGTCTTTCGATCTCTCCCTTGGCATTTCGCTTTGTTTTGTACACCCATTTGACACCTATCGCCTTGTGTCCTTTAGGAAGTGAAGTGAGTTCCCATGTATAATTCTTCTCAATGGCCTTGATTTCTTCGTCCATAGCATCTCTCCACTTTTTCTCTTTTGCAGCTTCTTGAAATGTCACTGGCTCGCAGTCAACAAGTAGACAAAATAATGTAAGATTGTCTAGTTGTTCAGTCACCTCATAGAGTTCTCGAAGACTTCTCGTACGATGCACTTCTCTTTCATCTTCAGTCTCGCTTGAGGATGGAGATGATATTGATGATGATGATGATGACCTATCTCTATGAGTAGGAGAAGTTGGTGGAGTTGTGAGGCCTTGCTGAAGTTGTCTTGGTTGCTCAGGCGTTGTCGGCTCATATTCCTCAAATGGAGAAAAGTTGAAGTCTTCCGTTTGAGAATCAAAGTTCCATTCTCCTTCTTCATCAAATATCACATCTCGGCTGATCATAAATTTCTTCTCATTCGGATTGTATAGCTTATAGCCTTTTGAGCTTGAGTCATAACCGATGAAAATAAAACTTTTGCTTTTATCATCAAGCTTGGTTCGATTCTCATCTGGTACATGAACATGAGCTACACTCCCGAAGACTCGAAGATGGGAAATTCCGGGCTTTCTTCCACTCCATGCTTCTTGTGGTGTCTTCCCCCACACGCTTCTTGTAGGAGAACGATTTAATAGGTAGATTGCACATGCCACTGCTTCCGCCCAAAACTCCTTGGGTAGTTTCTTGCTTTTGAGCATACTCCGGGCCATGTCAAGAATTGTTCTATTCTTCCTTTCTGCCACACCATTTTGTTGGGGGGATCTAGGAACCGTTAAGGGTCGACGGATTCCATGTGCTGCACAAAACTCGTTGAATTCATTGGATGTGAATTCTCCTCCTCGATCAGATCTCATGGCTTTTATCTTATGACCACTCTCCTTTTCCACAACTGCTTTGAACTTCTGAAACACTCCAAAGACTTCTGATTTCTGCTTCAAGAAATATACCTATGTTTTTCTTGAGTAATCATCAATGAAAAGAAGGAAGTAGTTACTATTAGCGAGAGAACTTGGCTTGATAGGACCACACACGTCGGTATGGATGAGTACGAGCGGTTTCTTGGCTCTATAGTCTAACTCCTTTGGAAAGCTTCTTCTAAATTGCTTCCCTTGTAAACATCCTTCGCACAATTGATCAGGATTGTTGATACATGGTAAGCCTCTAACCATTCCTTTCTTCGATAGTAGCTCTAATCCTCCGAAGTTGAGATGACCAAATCGAAGATGCCATAGCCACGATGCGTCTTTGTAACACACCTTCAAACACTTTGCAACATCATGTTGAATGTTCAAAGGAAACATTCGATTCTTTGACATTTGTACTTTTGCAATCAGATCTCCTTTGCCATCTCTTATTAAAAGACTACAATCTTTCATGTGAATATCATAGCCTTTTTCTAAGAGTTGGCCCAAACTTAGAATGTTGCACTTCATATTAGGCACATAGTAGACATTTAAAATTAATTGGTGGCTACCATCTTTAGCACGAAAGAGGATGTTACCTTTCCCCTTCACCGATATCTTGCTGTCATCTCCAAATGAGACATCGCCACTTACTTCTTCAGTCAGCTCCACGAATAAGCTTCTTTTTCCGCACATGTGGTTGCTTGCACCGGTGTCAAGATACCATGTGTTGTCTTGATGATCACTGTTGTTGTTGTATGCTAATAATAGCGTTTCTTTCTCCTCAATCTTCTCCTCCATGAAATTTGCCTTCTCTACAACTTGATCATTTCGAGCTCTACATTCTGAAGCGTAATGCCCAAACTTTTGACAATTATAGCATCGGACTTGAGATTTGTCATACCTCGAGTTCGAATTTCCTTTTCCACGACCTTGCGTGGAGCTTTCTCCTTTCTCATAGTTGTTGTTGGAATTGTTATTGTAATTCCAACTCCGTCCACAACCACGGCTTCCTCCTCGTCCGCGGCCTTGTCCTCTGCCTCTGCCTCTGCCTCTGCCATGGTTGTTTCTACCATTGCCTTGGCCTTCACTCGTATCCTTAAGTTGTAGCTTGAGGAGTTGCTCAGAGATACCTTGTTTCTTCTTATGCTTTTCTTCATAGGCTTGTAGTGATCCTTGGAGTTCTTCAATCGTCACCACGATGTGCTCAAATTTGTGATCCAATGAGCAGAGTATCTTCTCTATTATTCTTACATCTTCTAACTTCTCACGTTTCTTTTCAATTGATTAGAAATGACTGCTACTCTTGAAAAGTAGTTGGAGATAGACTCGGATGGTTTCATGTGCAAGGATTCAAACTCACCTCTTAGTGTTTGGAGACGGACCTTCTTCACCTTTTCGGCTCCTTTGTAAGAGATTTGTAGCTTCTCCCATGCTTGCTTGGCGGAAGTTGCACTTGAAATCTTTTCAAAACCGTCATCATCTAATGCTTGATAGATGAGGAAGAGAGCTTTGTTGTCTCTCTTTCGGGAATCCTTCAAAGTTGTAGCTTGATCTGGCGTGAGAGAGGCTTCATTTTCGGGCTCCTTGAATCCTTTCTCTACGATATCCCAAACATCATGAGCACCGAGAAGAGCCTTCATCTTGATACTCCAATTGTCGTAGTTGTTGTTGTTGAGTGTTGGAACTTGAAAGGATGCCATGTTATTCGCCATCTTACTCAAATAGCTTTTCTAGACTACAAGAGCTATTGCGACACTTTCTGGAGTCTACTGCGACACTTCTGGATTCTACTGCGACACTTCTGGAGTCTTTTGCAACATACTGGACGTATTGCAACGCTTTTGGCAATCAACTGCTACACTTTCTGGGCTTTTTAGCTACTGCAACGCCTGGGCAGTTTCAACTTTTTCCGCACTCGGAAAAAAAATCCTTTTCGGGAGGAGGACTCGAGATTTCAACCTAGCTCTGGTACCACTTTGTTGGAAATTAAAACACTCAAACAAACAACTTTTATTAAACTCAAAAATATTACAAGAACACTCTCACTCAAAATACAATACTACAACTCACTCTTTACTTCTTTTCTCTCTAAAGAAGTTCTTATTTTTGTTGATGAAAAACAACTAAAGAACTCCCCTATTTATAGGTGAATTATACAACTCCCAACTCCCAACTCCCACAATTAATAACCACAATTCTTAACTAACACAATTACTTACCACCACCTCCAACTAATACAATTAATAGCCAACTTATTTAGTTAATTTAATGGCCTCCAAATTGGTTGTAGTTAATAGCCTCCAATTTGGTTATCACACACAAAAATCTACATACTTAAAATACCTAAATAAATTTACTACATTTTGGATTTGTGGGCTTGGACTCCAATTGATTGGATTTGGATTTTGGGTTTCCATTGATATGGATCAAGTTTATAATCCAACAAAAACATCCAAGACAATTACGTAGCAGTGGTATAGTAGGGAAAAGTGCAATACCCAATGATAATACCATGAAAAGTATCAAGAGAGACTTTGGATAAAGACAATCAAGCCAATCGAACAGTGACTTTATAAGAAAACAGTACACCATGAATCTATAGTACATTGTCAAGCACACAGTCAGTTCATTTTAATGGCTCATGTTTGTTGGCGAATAAAGCAAAGTTCAAAGATACTCAATCCCTGTCACGGTAACTAATTCAATAATTGTTGAGACTCACAGATTCACCATTCGATTCTACGCAATTCTTTATTTCTTTTACTTTTTCAGCGCATTTGACCACAAAGTCTAATTTACTATGGTTGTTGTCTAACAAGCCTTCAAACTCGTCCACATGTACTTGAATGTACTCTCGGATATGATCATCACCAACACTGCCAAAATGAAAATTAAAAAAGAAGAAATGTGAAATTTAAAAAATTACATGATAATTTAAACTTAGGCAGACATGCTTTCTTGAGCTTGACAAAACTTATTTCTATGTAAATTTATATTTATTCAGAGCTGAAGTGAACTAACCTTTTTTTAATGAAGTCCATGAGAACATTGTTATCAAAAGCGCTCGCTTTTGTGCTTGAAGCGCACTCTTTGCACTTTTGTTGAGAAAAAGCACAAGGGTAAAAAAAGCGAGTGCTTTTGTCAAAAAAAGCGCGCTCTCAGGGAAAAAAAAGCGCAACATGTGATATTTTTAATGACTTTTGAATTTAAATGACTTATTTCTTGTTGTGGACTATTGTAACATGTGATATTTATCATAGTTGTTGAGAGCGCAAAGCGCACTCATAGCTCAAGGATCTTGCTTCTCACTTCAACACACAGCGCAATAGAAGCGCTCGCTTCAGGAAAAAAAAGCGCACTATTATAAATTTCAAAAAATATTATAGATTTAGAAAATGTATAGAGTATAGCTACTTAAAACTAATAAATATTAAAAACATCATGTGTTACAATAGTCCACAACAAAAAACAAGTCTTTAAAATCCAAAAGTCATTAGAAATATTGCATATTGCGCTTTTTTCTTCCTAAGCGCGCGCTTTTTTGCGCTCTTTGGCCATGTGCTTTTTCTCAACAAAAGTTCGTTGCGCTTGAAGCGCAAAAGCGAGCGCTTTTGACAACTATAATATTTATAATATGTATTAGTTAATATAAATTAATAATGTTGGGACCAAGATATTTAATTAATTTAGCGAGATATCATTATATCGATAAATTAATAATTTATTAATTTAAAGAGGTTTTACGTATGACCTTTAAATTTCTAAGTCGAATGTACATTCACAAATTAATTGAATTTGTCAAGTTCATTATTTTTGAATAAGTAAAAAGTTAGTTCATGGTACCCAAAAATAAATTACAAAAACAACTTTCAAGGCACATTTCTTCTCCATGTACATTAAACATGGTTAGAAATTTATCACTATAAAATGTCCATTGAACTCAATATAGATTTGAAGTTCAACAAAAAAACAAGTGACTATAGATTCATTTTTTACTAGACAATCTTAGAATTTGGAATCTTTTAGTAATTATTAATTTATAGTTTCATTGAGACCAATATATATACACTGGGATTTCAAAAAAGTTATTATCTTATTATTTTATCGATTGCGGTCCAATCTTGTACTGGTCCAAAGTTGGGACAGGACAAATTATTAATTTTATCGAGGTTATTAATTTATCGAGTATTAATTTATAGAGGTTTTACTGTACCTATATTTTATACATTTTCTAAACCTATATTTTTTTTTCTGAAATTCATAATAACATGCTTTTTTGCGCTTTGTGTTGAAGTGAGAAGCGAGACCCTTGCGCTACGAATGCGCTTTGCGCTCTCGATAACTATGATGAGAACAGGGCCTTAATTTCATTGTTAAACCGCAAATTGATTTAAAAAAAAAAAATTACTCCACTTGATATTAATAATTTGGATAGATATCCGAACGTTATTTTTATGTTATATAGTTACTTGAAAATATTGTGTTAATTAAATGGGGCAAGGATACCCTTCAGAAAATCATAGGGCCTATAAGGCGAAAATAAGAATAAATTATCCCAATATACCTTAATGGATAGGTATTTGGAATCCAACTAAGTTTAAGGTCCGAGATGGTAGTGGAGTATCGCATTCACTTTCAACCAATCCCATTGACTCGTTTAAAATGAACTTATTTCGAATACCTCATTTTCACATTTTGAATAGCAATCTGACCCTCGTCATCAGCAACGTCAGATTCGACGTGCCTACTAAAATTACCCCTGTGAGGAATTTGATGTGCATCTTATGACAATGCTCCTCATCATCAGTCTCTGAATAATCATGCTGTAATTTTTCATTGACTTGAATTTCAGTTTTCCCATCTTTGGTTTCCCAAAGAAGAATTAAACTTTCAGATTTAGGAAATTCAGCATGTGCCTGAGAAACCAATAAAAGCAAGAGGAGTTTAGTTTCAAAGTAGTGACAATGACAGAAGAAATGCACATATTGTATGATTTCTTTGAAAAACAATAAGCTAAGAACTTAAGCATTAAGGTGAAAGAGATTTATCTGTCAAGTGATTTTACTTGGCACATGTAGCCATATTGAGCATGTTGCCCCTTTGAAAGATATTGTTTTTGTGCTTTATTTAGTAAACTAACTAAATCCGGACATAAAAACATCTAAGACAGTTATATAACAGCGGAATAATAGGGGAAAGTGCAATAACCAAAAACAATACCGTGAAAAGTATCGAGACACACTTTGGATAATGACAATCAAGCCAATGAGCCAATCAAACAGTGACTTTATAAGAAAATAGTACACCATGAATCCATGTTGTCAAGCACACAGTCAAAGTTCATTTTAATGGCTCATGTTTGCTGGTGAATAAAGCAAAGTTGAAAGATTTAATACATGCTTGCAAATGATTTACAGAACTATAGTAAACTAGATGTTATTAGGATAGGTTTACCCTACGTTAAGAAACATTCTTATACAAGAAATTCAATTCATTTAAAAGGCTTTAGATGGTAAATAGTATCCCTGGGTAAATAGTATTGAACATTCCCATACACAAAAATATATAAAGTGAAGGCTTTAGATGGTATAAATTATTATCCAAATATAAATTATTCTGAAATAGCAAACATCAATGAAAATACACAATTATACAACCAAAATAGAAATTAAGAGCATACAAATAAGAAAAAAAACTGATTGAGGAACACGAGCAAAGAGGAAGAACCCACCTTATTGAACTTTTCGGGCGTGGCAGAAGGTGCTTCATTCCATTCACAATATGGCAAAGAAGAAGAAGAAGAAGAAGAAGAAGAAGAAGAAGAAGAAGAAGAAGAAGAATTAGTGAATAAGATGAAGATCCAGGCGAACGGGTGGCGAGGGGAATTAGAGAAGAAGATCCATGAGTAGCAATGAGAATTACAGTAGAAGAAGCTCTGCGAACAAGAAGAACAAGTGCGGCCATATTGTTAGTATGGAGATTTCAATTTAGGTTTTCTTTTCCACCCAGGTCTTTCTGAAACCCTCCTTCATTGATCAATGTTTCATCCCACTCCTTCTCTCTTCACCTATTTATATGTCTATCCCTTTCATCTCTTCCCATATTTTCTTCTGCCCCCTTACTTTCCATAATATCAATTTATTTCCCCAAAAATTTACAATATTATCTGTTTCGGCACCCGGGTGTAGTGACAAGTGGGCAAGGGGTTCCATCTTATCGCCGCCTGGATAAGATGGAGTATGAGCAAGGGTTCCCGCATCATGGACGGGTGTGGGTAAAGAAGTTAGTCCCTCCACATCGACGCCCGGATGTGGTGTTAGATAGGAAAGGGTTCTCGCATCATGGACGGGTGCGAGTAAAGAAGCTAGTCCATCATGAGAAGATTAGGATAGGGAGTTGGAACATTGGGTCCCTTACAGGAAAGACTATGGAGTTAGTAGATACTATGAAGAGAAGAAAGGTGGAGATAGTTTGCTTGCAGGAAACTAGATGGACGGGAGATAAGGCGAGAGAAATAGGTAATACTGGTTATAAACTATGGTACTCTGGAGGAAATAAAGGTTTAAGCGGAGTTGGAATAATGGTAGCACCAAGTATAAAGGATAATGTGGTGGAAGTTAAGAGATTTGGAGATAGGATTATTATGTTAAGACTCGTACTTGGAAAAGCTACCTTGAATTTAGTTAGTGTGTATGCCCCCCAAGTTGGATTAGATAGAAGTATAAAGGACAAGTTTTGGGAGGACATAGATGTAGTGACTCAACATGTACCAAATTAACACGAGCTTGTCATTGGTGGAGATCTAAATGGACATGTGGGGAATAATAGGGAAGACTATGAGCGAGTGCATGGAGGCTTTGGGTACGGCACTAGGAACGAGGAAGGCAATACAATTTTGGATTTTACACTAGCTCATGATTTGGTTATAGCAAAAACTTAGTTCAAAAAGCGAGATTCTCACTTGATTACCTACAAGAGTGGGGGTAACCAAAGCCAAATAGATTTTCTGCTTACTAGAAGTAGAAATAAGGCTTTGTGTAAAGACTGTAAGGTTATTCCGGGAGAAGCGCTAACATCTCAACATAGGCTATTAGTCTTGGACATCAAGAAAATGGATATTTGGAGAAAGAGAAAAGAATATAGGGAATCGAAGATTAGATGGTGGGCCCTTAAGGGTATCAAGATGTTGGAGTTTAAGAAAAAGGTATTAGATGGAGGATTTGGAGATATGGAAATCGACACAAACTCAATATGGAAAGTAATGGGAGAACGTGTAAGGAAAGTAGCAGGTGAAGTGTTAGGGATTTCTAAGGGACAAGGACCTCGCCCTCAGAATGCATGGTGGTGGAGTGAGGAGGTTCAAAATGTTATAAAGGAGAAGAGGTATTGGTATAAGATGTTACCAAAAGCAACTGATGGTGAGGCTTTTGAGAAATACAAGAGGGCTAAGAAAGAAGCTAAGAAGGCTGTTAGTCAAGCACGAGGTAAATACTTTGAAGGCTTGTACCAAAAGCTAGGAACACGTGAAGGAGAGAGAGACATATACAAGCTAGCTCGATTGAGGGATAAGAAGGCAAAGGATTTGAATGGAGTCAAATGCATTAAAGATGAAACACAAAGAGTCTTGTCAGGAGATAGAGAGATCAAAGAGAGATGGAGAAACTACTTTGGTCGGTTATTCAATGATGGAAAGGAAGATGACATTGTAGGATTGGAGGTAAGCGGAGTTGAGAAAAACCTAAATTACACAAGAAGAATTACGCATAGTGAAGTGAGGAAGCTCTGAAAAGGATGAAGGTAGGGAAAGCATGTGGGCCAGATAACATACCGATTGAGGCTTAGAAATGCCTTGGAGATGAGGAAATAGTTTGGTTAACCAAACTATTTAACTCTATATATAGGGAGAGGAAAATGCCGGACTAGTGGAGAAGAAGCACCCTTATACCTATATTTAAGAACAAATGAGATATACAAGACTGCTCTAATTATCGAGGTATTAAACTAATGAGTCATACAATGAAACTTTGGGAGAGAGTGATCGAACACCGTCTTAGGATGATCGCTAAGGTTTCCGCAAACCAATTTGGTTTTATGCCTGGTAGGTCCACGACTGAAGCTATTTTTCTTCTGAGAAATCTAATGGAGATATATAGGGGGAAGAAGGACATTCATATAGTTTTCATTGACTTAGAAAAAACATATGATAGAGTGCCGAGGAAAGTACTTTGGTGGGCATTGGAGAAAAAAGGTATTCACGTAAAGTACATAAACTTAATAAAGGACATGTATGAAGGGGTGGTAACAAGTGTTAAAACTGGACAAGGAGTGACAGAGGAGTTTCCCATCATGATTGGATTGCATCAAGGATCATCTCTAAGCCCATTTTTATTTGCCCTAGTTATGGATGAGTTGACCACCAAAATACAAGATGACATCCCATGGTGTATGTTGTTTGCGGATGACATCGTATTGGTTGATGAATCAAGGGAAGGGGTTAACAAGAAGCTAGAAGTGTGGAGAAATGCGTTAGAGAGTAAAGGTTTTAAGTTAAGTAGAAGTAAGACGGAGTATTTGCACACCAAGTTCAGCTTACGGAAAGGACACGATGGAGAATTAAAACTAGGAGATACAATCATTCCAAAATGTAAACGATTTAGGTATTTGGGCTCTATCTTCCACGAGGAGGGGATGATTGATGATGATGTAACTCATAGAATTAATGTAGGATGGATGAAATGGAGAAGTGCTACCGGAGTCTTATGTGACAAAAAGATACCTTTGAAAGTGAAAGGTAAATTCTACAGAATGGTGGTTAGGCCAGCCATGACATATGGGAGTGAATGTTGGGCTATTAAGACGCAACATATTTAAAGGATGAATGTGGCGGAAATGAGGATGCTTAGGTGGATAAGTGGGCATAAAAGGATGGATCAAATTAGAAATGAGTGCATCCGCCAAAAGACCGGTGTGGCACATATTGAGAATAAACTGAGAGAAGGACGACTAAGGTGGTATGGACATGCGCTACGTAGACCAATAGATGCTCCAGTTAGAAAATGTGAGAACTTATGGACAGAGAGTAAGGGTAGAGGGAGAGGTAGACCTAAGATTACTTGGAGGGAAACCATTTCTAAGGATATGCGTTTACTCGGTATGGATGAAAATTTGGCTTTGGATAGAGCTTCATAGCGTCGGAAGATCCATATAGTCGACCCCACCTAGCGTGGGATTTAAGGCTTGGTTGGTTGGTTGGTTGGTTTGTATCTGTTTCATCTATCATATTCCCCTTTTACTCGTATGTTCTTTCCTAGCTTGCCTCCTTATCTCTAAGGCTCTGCTTTTTACATCCATACATGTCACTCACCACATAAATCTTTTTTTTGAACTTTTCCTCAAAAGAAAGGCTCTCGGAATAAAAATGTTTTCAAGATAACAAAAGATATCAAGGTTCAAAAGGCAAGAAATGGTTATAAGATAATATGATCCTAGAAGCCACAAATAGCCCTCGGAAAGAGAAACCAAACAAAGCTACAAATATTCATTGGGGAAGCAAATATAAAAATAACCAATTTCCAATATTGCTTTCACACAGTATAGCACCCCATCAACAGCAAACACATCAAAGGCTTCCAACTACACTTGGATGTTGAGATGGCAGATCAAATTTCAAATGCGACATGTAGTCTTACCCCAGAATTGCTCACATCCTTGCTAATCAAGGGGAGCTTTTGGCGACGACCTAAGTGCAAGAAATCCATCATGGGATCAGAAAAGCGCAAAGGTCGGGAATATTGATCTCGCAATTACACGGAATGCACATTATGGCACTAAAATCTTCAAACAAGGGGCATACCTCATGGTTTCTGAAGCGAAACACATTATCTATCAGGTCTTAGCGGCTTACTGTAGCTTGCAACAGATTGTCATAGATGAAAACTCCGAAGTAAACTTTCATACTCCGTAGCCCACAATTCTCCAGACGCTTTCAGCCGTCTTCTGAAAGAGTGTTCAAATATCTCCTCAGGTCAACCCGTACCCTATCCATGATGAAGGAAAAGAGGAAAGGAAAATGCACCTTCCGAACAAACCTGCTACTTGACAGAAATTCACAGCTTACCGGAGCAAGCGTTTATCTAAACTATAAGTAAAATCCCTGAAAGTAGTTGCTCAACAGAATGATCTGGAAAACCCGTTGTTAGCACAGGTTCGTTCCGGCCCGATGAAGAATTATGTCTATTTCAATCAGTGATCAAACAAGAGAGCCAAAAGGACCAAATTGTCGTTCAAAAATCTGAAATTCAAAAATTCACATTCCAAGGAAGCTTCGATTTAGCATTTTCTACCCAAAAATCAAAAAGTAAAAATTTGGTCAAACCATACATAATTAGTCGGCCGGCTAATTACCTATCTACATTAAAAAAAAATTCCGGTAAGATTTACTGAAATCTTGGATAAGATTTTCAAGTAATTAGTCCAACAGCTAATTACATGCCTTCTATAAATAGGGGTGCGCCCCTTTCCATTTGAAGCAGCAGAATCCATTTTCTGATCAGAGCAAATATACGCCACTTTTTCATTCTTCTATTCACAAAGCCCAGAAGCTCTGTTCGAAAATCTTCCGAATTTGATTTTTATCACCTACAATAAGTATAAACTCAGTTCGAATTCTTTTTATATTCTTTTGGATTAGATTTTCAAAATAAATCTCAGTCCGAATACAATTCAAAACACCCGATTCCAAATCTAAGATTATAGTCATAACTTGGGATAAACCTATTTTCCAACCAAATCACATTTTTCTTTTGACAACTTCGGTCCCACACCAACTCCCAAATCATCCTGGACAAACGAAAAGGTAAACTGAGGGTAATTGGCTCAAAGTCCAACTTTAAATTCATTATTAATTCATTTTTCCATTATCCTAACCCTATAAACCAGATGGTACATATTTAAAGAATGGAAGGAGTTCATCACATTGGTTAACTATTGCATAATCGAAATCAAGTCACAAGCACGTAACATTCCGAATATCGGGGGATTGTGGAACCTTGCTAGAGGATCACTTCAATCGTTCAGAGTCATCAAGTTATATTAACGGTCTAGAACAATAAGCCAAATAAAGTACTAATATAAGGATTGAGGTTTGGTTAAGCTCTGGCGGCTCTATACTACCGGATCCTATAAGGTCACACACATTGGACCTTTCATCGGACTGAGTACAGAATTGTTTAGACTATGTCTATACCAAAATTATACTAAGTAATGGTTGGACCATTATTTGATTAGACTTTAAATTTATTTTGACCGATAACTAATTTAATTAGGGTCATAAATAAATTTGAAAAGAATTTAAAAGGGGATTTTGTCCGTCAAAATAAAATTTAGGGTGGGACCTTAAAAGGATTGGGCCACAAAATTTTTGTAAAGGCATAAGTGCCCAAGCCATGCACTGCGGGTGCACAAGCACTGTAGGATAGCGCCTATGCTATCCCGTTAGGGGCTGGCCACGAGTTAGGCTCGCAGCATGGGCCACGAATCCAAGCTCATAGACAAGGGCTTTCCTTGTGCGGCACACAGTGCGTTGCACGCTGTGTGCACGTGGGTTAAGCCCGCGGATGTACGGATTGCACATCCTACATCAGAAATGGGGGAGCCTTTTGGCTCCCCCTCGCCTATAAATAGGCCCCTCTGCTCCCTCTCTAAATCACCTCAAGTAGAGTTCTTTAAGCTATTTTTTGAGCTTCTTCGGAGATGTTTCTTGAGTCAGCACAGAAGGACATTCTGATCCGTTTGGATCAGAGATTGAGAATCTTGAGTTAGTTTTTAATTCGAGGATCTCAAAGTAGTATTTTCAGGTTGGGTTACGAGGTTGTCTAACAGCTACCTGTTCCTTAGCAGTTCTTCATTCCTCAGCAATTCTTCCTCTACAAGGAGGTTTTTGTCAGTGGGGTTTGTGTGGATACTCTTAGAGGTTGTCCTACACTTGGAGACTAATGCTGAAGGGATCACTTTGGCTATAGGGTCATCTTGCCAGAAGTGAAAGCACACTTTAACTGGTACGTTTTAATTACTAGGTCCTTTCTATAAGCGTTTTAGACCTAAGTGATTAGACCTTAGATAGGATATGCATATTACAGGTTATACTTGGATATAACTTTATACAAGTTATAGTATGCTTAGTATGAGAGAATAAATGTATGATAACCTATATAGGGATGAGATTTAGCTAAGGCTTTATTTAGTCACATGATGAATATGAGTTCCCGGGGATAAGGGATAAAATTTTGAATTTCTGTTGTGCCTATTATGCATGTTCAATTTGTTTATCGATCCCGACAAGCTGGTCATAGCTTGGAGGCTGCAGGGTTGATGTAGTCACTTGGGGGACATAGCAGGTCACCTGCTAGATCATTCCAGTAGTAGGTGTCACGAAAGGATGCGGTTGAGTCAAGGAGTTAAATTGTGAAAGGAGATTTTGGTTTACCAAATTCGCCGGATGAGGCTGGTAGCTCGACGCTAGTGCTTCCTTCTGCGAGTTGTCCATGCTCTTTGTAGTGTTGTACGACATATCGACTTATTTGGTTCTGCTCTTTAGCTATTAAGTTACACTTCTTTGGAATCGCGATGAACGGATTCAACGTTGGGGTGGTTGCTTCCACAGTAGAGGTGACCACAACAACAGTAGGGGTTTCCTCATGGATTTCTCTAGTTCCAAGGGTAGAGCTACTATTTGTTAGATATGATGTATTCCCTTAAGGCAATTAGGGCGATATATCTTAATTATGTATTAGAACGAATAATTTGTTTAATTAATAAAGGCATTTATCTTCTGTTTATATCGATGTGTTCATATATATTATGACTGGTTAAAATATATTCATTGATATCTCTGTACAAAAGTCCTTGACATATCATAGCATGAAGAGAGATCATAGTTGGACTATATTTAGTGAGATCTGCTTCATGTGCAATTATGATTATGTATAAATTATCCCTAGTCATAGTTTAGAAAGGATATTAATGAAGCAGTAAGACTAGCATGTGGTTGACTTTCTTGGAATGGGTCCATACAGTTAATCTCCTAAGACTGAAGGTGGTGCTTAAAGTTGACACATGGATATATCTGGTAGATATATTAGAGACCACAATAAGATAAACACTTGGTAAATATATCATAGTGTTAGTGTTTATCTTTATGCAGTAACTTTGTAAATATCCTCATGCATGAGATACTAGTTGCCTTGTGTGGTACTATCGCTATGCTTTGGGTCATACCTGATCACTCATTAATTTAGGGTGCCATGGATGATTACAAGTATAGTGATGACATCACGTTGGTAAGCAATGTAGTCAGAAAGAATCCATCACTCCTGATATATATGGGAGTTGGACCTGGCCACTTGTTAAAGTGATGATTGCTATAAACCTCTGATCAAAGTATGTGTTTGGTAGAAATAGTTTCTAGTCAAACACATTGTAAGCACTGAATTTTAATGGTCCTATTAATAAATCAATGATGAGAGCTAGATAATGCAATCTTTTACAGGTGTTATCAATTAGAGGTGTTCCTACTGCAGCAGAGATGAGTTTTAGCCAAAGTTGAAGACCTAGACTGCCTTTAGGGACCCGTAAGGGTCACACCTAGTAGTACGGGGTCCTACCCCACCCGTACGGGTCCCGTGCGCACCTAAACAAGCAGAAAGGATAGTAAATCATGCCATTTTCGGAAGAAATCAGCCATAAATGCAATTTATTGTGTTCAAACCCGATTTCCTCCTATAAATAGAGGCATTTTGCCTCACTTTTAGAGGGAGCCAATTAGAAAAGAAATTAGACGCTATAATTTATGATTTTTAGCCATTTTGCAAGTATTAGAAAGGGTATAAAAGAGGTATAAAAGTGATGAAATAGGGAGAAAATCATTCCTCTTTGGTTTTGTACACATTTTATTTCATTCTAACTTCATTATTAGGATTGGGGGAAAATTCTGTGCACATAAACACTCACCAAGATCCTAAATCCATCATTTCATCATCTACTTTGGCTAGACTATCTCTCAGCATAGAGATTGGTTCAAAGTGGATTCACAGCGCAAAGGTATGCTCCTGAGTTTCAAAGAGACTCACATTTTATTCATTTCATTGTAGTTTTCATTTACTTGGTTTGATCTATTCTTTAATCTTGCTTTGGGTCTGGTCCTGACCCATATGGGTCTTGTTAGCACCTACATGTCCCTATGGTGACAAAACTGGTGCGTCATACCCATATGGAAGGAAATTCCATTTTTATTCAATTCTTTCTCTATAAATCTGCTTTATTTTAATCTGAGTTAAGGTTCTATTTGGGGTCCAAACAGGACCAGTACGGGTACTAGGGAGTACCCGTATGGGTACCACCAATCCGTACTCGGCAGAATGTTACTTTCTCTTTCAATCTGTAAAATAAATCCAATATCACCATTTGCCATACGATTAGCTTCACTAATAATTTGGTAAATCAACCCAAAAAAAATTGATTAATTGGGTATAAGTTATTCACTGGGTAGCTCAGCTTGATTTATGTTATAGCTTTCCGATGAGTGCCTTTATTTCACTGCGTTGACCTTGGGTTAAGGACATAATATTTTTTTTATCAAATGGATAATCATTTGGTGCTTGATCTAGTATAAGTCTAAAAGTTATTAAAGTCGAGTCAACAATAAGCGTATAGTTGTGTTTTCTATAAGGATAACTTAGGATCATTTAATTGGTAATCATTTAATCCAAAATATTATCTGTTGTTTCAAAGTTAATAAAAATAAGATTTTTAATTTTTAATTACGTCATGAAATAGGATAATTTTATCTATTTTAAGGTAAAATTTTTTAGTTTAATAATAAAATTAGAGTACACCTTAGTGATAAATTTTTTGAGAAGTACAAATTTCTTTTTAAATTAAAATAGACGATAACTTTAACAAAAAAAATTATTATAAAGTGAAAATTTTTCAAAAAAGTACTCAAATTTTGATGTACAATTCTTAAATAATAGGGTAAACTTTAAATCATGTCATGCGGTTTGATTATTTTGCAAAAAAGCCCCTCCAGATATAGTTTTTCAAATGGGTGCATGTGGTTTCAAATTTAGCAAAAAATTATATTTTCAAAATTTTGAAACCACATTTTGAAGCGTAATCTTTTCCAATTTAAAGTGAAATTTTACAGCTTAATTAATAAAATGCAATACATTCTAGTAATAAATTTTAGAAATTTTGAAAAGTAGAAATATTTTTATTAATTGAAATTTGATGACAACTTCACAAAATCATCACAAAATGAAGAAATTACGAAACTTATTCAAATGAGTCAAATCTTAATATCTAATTCTTAAATAATATATTTAAAATATGAAAATGTTAAATTTATTAAAAGAACTGATGTAGGGTTAGTTTAGCTGTGCTTTCCCAAGCTACTTTTCTAAAAAGCTCAATTTTCAAGTTTTTCCTAGAAGCGGTATAGTTGATTTTGGAAAAAACTACTTAGACAGCTCCTAATAAATTAATATGAAAGACCAAAATATATAGTTCCATAAGAGCAACTTATTGAAATAACAACTTAAAAAACAATACCAACCATGCTTGTAGCACTGACAAAGAAAGCTAATTTTCCAAATCAAATTCTGTGTTTTTCCTTTATTAGCTAACTTTTAAAATTACAGACACTCATTTAAAAAAAATGAAATCTTTTAAAAAACGATTAAATCACATGGTTTTCAAAAAAAACGATTAAATCACATAGGATATTTTTAAAGTTTATGTTAAAATGTATTTTTATACTTATTTTGACTTTAATTTATGTTTAAATGATCCATTATTTTTTTAAAATTTAGTTCAGTATATTTTATTTTTATTAAGAAAAAGTCAAATTAAAGAAAATGCTTGAAAATCAGAAAGTGCAAGATATATGAAGTTGTTGGAGTTGAATTTGTCAAAGCAGAGATTCTACGAGGATGATTTTGTCGTTACTTGAATTTGATTTTCATCAACTTCAAAGAAGATGAGGTGGACAATTTGTAGGCTGAGCAACGTGGGCAATTCCAAAGTAGTTAAGTACTTGGATGATTCAACTCACAATGTGGACTCCATTTTCCTCTTTTCAACGTGCTCCATATTTGACAGTAATGGGATAGTTGGAACAGTTAATTAGTTTTTTATTTTTGCTTATTTAAGTCCTTTGTTTTTACTGATACGCTTTGTAAGTCCTTTGTTTTTACTGATACGCTTTGTAAGTCCTTTAACTCTCAGCTACAGACATACTAGTATACTTAGCTTAATTTCAATTTCAGCTTATATCTTGATTATGTTTTATTAATTTTATTTATCTAATTAAAAGTTAATTTTATTTTTATTTATTTTCACTTGTGAAGTTTAAATATTTTTTTATCTTTTTTATCAATTTTATTATTTATTTATTTATTTATTTATTTCGGTTCATAAAGTTTACTTTGATTCTTTTAATTATTGCAAAAAGTCGACGTTGTTTCAATCGAAAAAATTTATTGTAGACATATAAAGCGATTTGATCTGTAATTGTCATATCTTTTTATATAATGTTAAATTAAGATTTTTCAATCTTAAAGAATAAACTTAAACGAGTCAAGCATCTTGCAAATTGATTTGAATCAGGTTCTCCTAATTCGTAAAGCAATTACTAAGTTAAAACTGAGGAACGTTTCCAAAGTACTATAATTTAGTTAGGGTCAATCATAGAATGTCTCGTGATTGATTTAAAATTAAGGGAGAATTGGTTGTTAGAGGCGTCTCTCAATACCTATAACTGATTTAGTAAAATACGATTTAAAATTATCTTTGAGCCAATGATCAAGTAAAATTATAAGAGTACGAAGTACACCTTTAGTTGAATATTTTTATTCAATTGTTTTACATATAACATATTTTTTTAATCTCTTATAATCAACAACTTTCAAAACCCCCTCTTTTTATTTTAAAGTATTTTTTTTCAATTTTTCATTCCACAAAAATTTTTTACAAAGTTATATTACTCCTGTGAGATTGACCCTACTTCCATTTGTTACAAATCCGAGTAGGTTAATTTAACTTGACAAATTCGATACTTGCCAGCTTATCCTGATTAAAATATAAAAATGTTTAATTGGTTGAAATATCTTCTATAATATTTTATTTTTAATAAAAAAAATTTTCCTTTTATTTTGCTAATTTTGAACCCATAATTATCATTTTGTAAAAAAAATTTCTCCAAAACTTTTTGACAAAATAGTCAAACCACAACCTACATTTTTCAAGTTATTCTATATTTTAATAATTGTTTAGGAATTTTTTTTTATATATTTTATCAATTGAACTTTTGAACTTGGGTACATAAGTTTATACTAAGATTTAAACTTAATTGTTTAACTTTACCTTTTATATTATTAGATGTACTGACAGTCAAATCCAGCAACAACCATGACATATACTCCCTTCATCTATTTTTTATTATTCATTTAACCGAATCATCAATATCAATAAAATATTTATTATATTGTTAAAATAATTAATTTATCCCTTACACTTTATATAAATATTTACTTTCTTTTTAATTACCAACTTATAATTTTCATTCATACACAATCTCTCTCATTATTAATACAAGGGCAAATTAGAGAAAAAAAATGGTAAAAAATGCATTGAAAATATAAGTTGATAACTAAAAAGAAAACTAAAAAATGAGTTAAAAAGATAATAAAAACTAGATAGAGGGAGTATAAGAAAAAGCAATTCTTTTTAAAAGAAATGATTAAATTAAATTGTTAGAATGAATTTTTTAATTTGAAAGTAATAACCAGCAGCTACCTGGGCACGGTACTTTATAAATTGAATTTGGATAAATTATTTATTATATAAATTTAGTCAAATTTAAATTTATAGTAATCTAATTAATATATAAGTTAAATTTAATTTTTACATTAAAATTTAAGTCCGATCCATCATCCTGATATAAAATAATAAAAAAATTATATTTTTTTATTTATAATAAAATGAATTGAAGAGTCCGGTCATAAAAGTACCAGCACGAATATAATTAATAGGTAATTAATTAACTATGCAAATTACCAATGTATATTACTCATATATTCGTATCTATTAAATAAAAACTCAATTATCTCATATTTCAAAGCTATTTTTTTAACTTCTCATTTATTTTTCATCCACTGAATTAATCCCTCTTGTTGCTCTTCCATTCACCAACTCAAGATTACCAACCATCCTTTCTTCTTATCTTTTTGTTTTAGCTCAGAACCACCTTCTTATATGTTAAGCTTCGAATTTTTTTTTTTTAAAATTATGAATGTAAAATACAGTTAAACAATTAGAATTTCTTAAAAAAAATAATTTTATTAAGGCCCGGCCTGACCCGGCCCAAACCCGAATGAAATTATATACAAGTTGGATTGGGCTTGGATTATTAGTTTTTTAGCTAGGCCCGGCCCGAATCCAGTCCATGGCCAGGTCTACCAGCAGCTAATGTTTAAAATAATTGTTTCTTAAATATCCTAGTTTTCGAGTTACGATAAATGTCTGACTTTCCAACAATTAACGGCACAAAAATGGACAAAATTTAAAACATGTAGAGCAGCTCATGGTTCCCCTTAGACTCAAATCAGTGGGATCAATTGGATCCAGTCCTAGTATTGTAGATCCGTAGAAATGGATATGGATCCGGGTCAATCAGGATCCAGTCTATATTGGACAAGTTGTCGTCATCAGTAACAAACTCACAAAACAGGGAATAAATGAGGCAAAAAGAGTACATTTCTTATTTGTTTGTCTAGTTATAAGCTAAAACACAAGATGTTACACGTCACAAACTGTCCAATTAGAGACCGACCAAGCCATACCGTAAGTTACGCAAGGACTTTCTTAATCTTTTTTAACTTCACTTTGTTTCTGGATGAAATCGAGCAAAAAGTTGAAATTACACGGTTCAACGCCTCTTTCCTAAAAAAAATCTTCGAACTCATTCTAATGTTTTCGACCGACCTTCTCACTGCAAAAAGGAAAATGATAATGAATCAATGAGACAAGCAAGATATTACCAACTTGGCAATATGAGACACTGGACATTTAGTGAATGGCTCATGTTATCTGCAAACAGGCCTAACCAACCCGCACAGTAACGAATAAAAAAGTACGATATATTTCGAGTACCTGTTTTCCGCGCATCGAATAGAAATTTCATCAATAGCAAACCGATTATCACGGGAAGCACGGCAGGAAGCTTTGAAGCACCTGTTAAAATTATTCCCGTAAAGGATTTTGACACCCAATGATAGAGGAGGAACATAATGAACATCAACATCCTTCTCTGATACTTTGGCGCGAATTTCAATAATCTCATCTTCGGTTTTCCTTCTAATACACATTCATTTTCACGATCCTTCTCAACTGAATCAAAAGGCAGTCCATCAAGCTGAGAAACCAATGGAAACAAAACTAGTTCAGTTTCAAATTTTCAATGAAGTACGGATTGCTCTTGTGTAACAATGGCCTAACTCACCCCAAAAAGTACCTCAAAGGGTGAGGGGTGCCTCACGCATATAAGAAGCAACATTGCTCAAGCCACAACCACAATGTGGAATATCTAACACCCCCTCACACCCAAATTCATTTGGAGCATGGAGCTATCAATGGATGACGCAACATGATAACCGGGCTTTGATACCATTTGGAACAATGGTCTAACTCACCCCCCAAAGCCACCTCTAAGGAAGAGGGTTGCCTCATACATATAAAGAGCAACATTGCTCAAGCCACAACACAAATTGCTTTGTGGATGAAGCTCAAGCTTGTTTATACTCTTGTTTACAAGAAAAATATAAAGCAGACAGGTAAAATCTTAAAAAGAAATAAGTATATGTGTGTGTTCATTCTTAGTGCTATAAAGAATGGATTTTTTTTTTTCTTACTTTCATAAAAGGAGATAGCAACTCAACTTCAAATCCATAAACAAACGACATTCATTTTTATCTATAAAATTTGAGCAAAACGGGCTAAGGCATGAATAATACATAGATAATTACAAGCAACTCTATGTATTCATTATTAACAAAACATGTAATACATATCACTCAATCGGCATAGAATTAATATATGGTAAACTATATACATACATATACAATTATATATGGCAAACTGTATACAATTTGCATAACGAAAAACAGAGGCCATCAAAATCAGAATCAAGACTGTGAGCACATGGCATGATGTTAAAACCAATATACATCAATATATAACCAAAAGCAAAAAAATTATACATATTTGTTTTTTTTAAAAAGGAATTTAGATAGTATAAATCATTCATCTGTTAAATTAAACAATTATTTTTTAGTTTTCATCCGGGGTATCGGGCATGACTGACCAGGTTAAATTAAACAATTATTGAAAATACACAATTAAACAAGCAAAATATAAATTAAGAGCATTTAACATATGGAGGAACACTATCACCTAAAAAAGACATATGGAGGAACACAAGCAAAGAGGAAGCAGTCACATTATTGAACTCGGCGGCTGTTGCAAAAGGTGCTGGTTTCCAATCACGAAATTCGGAAACGGCAGAGGGTTTATCGGAAGTTTCTTGAAAATGAGTGTTAGCAGAGCTGGTTGATGATGACAGATGACGGGAAGCGAAAGATGAAGAAGATACAGGTCGAAGGATGGCAAGGGGAATTAGACAAGTAGAAGCTCTGCGGAGTGACGTCATATTGTTTATAAATCAAATTAGGTTTTCGTTTCCACCATTTTATAACCTGGATTATTATTTATGAAACCCTCCTTCTATTCCCAATATTTCATTCCACTCCTCGTTTTCTTTTCACCCCCCTATCTATCCCTTGTCGAGTATAATCTTTCAATTGAGTGTTTTTTCTGGACACAACATACTCCAGAAGACACCTGAAAGGGCACATGTAAGAAATATTATTCAAGCCACATCCAATATGAATATCTAATAAACACCAAGTTGAAACTAGACGAACAAATACATGAAATCAAACACGGGAAGAACGGGGTATGCATCAGTATTGCTGTTAATATTGACAAATATAGGGCACTATTCCGAAGGATGCCGTGATTTTGAAACTAATTCAAAACTTATGGTTGTTTGTCAAGTCAACTGGCCTTATTTTGACAGAAAAAATAATAGTAAAGCACCTAATTATTAAGGTTTGCAAAATAATTACCATGACCCGAAAAGTAGGGACCTCCTATTCTAAAATTTTTAATTTTTTGAATATTTGATAACTCTATAAAACTCATCGCTCCTCTTGTTCTTCCCCTGTTTTTTTCTCTGGTACAATTTTTCGTTCCATTTCCTTTGATTTTTCCCTATGGAATTTTGTACTCTGTTGATTTAGTCGTGTTCTTTTTGTTGATTTGTTTGCGATAAATTATTGGCTGGTGTTGAAGGAGATTGAAGATTTGTTTTGTTGATTTGTTTGCGATAAATTATTGGCTGGTGTTGAAGGAGATTGAAGATTTGTGCCGGAATTCATCTGTGGTTTCGCAGGGGTTGAATTATATGAATGGGATCAGAAAAAGTTTCGGCGGAAATTTCAGTTTTCAAGAGAGGATTTCTTATTTTCATCGCGTCAATGATAATGTGGCGATTCCTTGCGGATTCTTTACACGATTTCCTGTCAGTGATTCTGGTTAGTTTTATTTGCCTGTTCAATTCCTGAGAATTCATTCATTTTCCTCGCTTTTCCTTTTTTTTTGTCAATTAGACTTCATCCAGAACCGAATTTCAAAATTTGAGATGATTGAAATTTGAAATCAGGTTTTCTTCATTGCGTGTATAATCAGATCATGGCAATGCAGACCTGAATTTGTTTAATTCCATGCTTTTCGTGTTTGTTTGGCATTTAATTTCCATTTTCTCTTAGCGAAACTGAGATTGGATGATTGAATTTTTTCATTGTGGGCATAATCTAGATAGGTCAAATGGCAATGGAGAACTTGAATTCGTTTTTTCATTGTTTTAAATGTAAAAAATGCATATCTAAATCATTTTGATCATTATTAAGAAGTTTCATATGTTCTTTAGCCTACTTATTATATATCTGTTATAGATCTGTTACATATCTCATATAACTTACAAAAAAATGTTTCATTTACCTTCTACAGTACAAGAAGGGAGTAGCAGCCCCGAGAGAGATAGTCTACTCTAAAGAGAATACGATCCTTCAACTCCTGATGTCGAGGAATCATGGATTGATGATCATTCTTTCTATAGATCAATGACATTTGTAATAAACAGCTTGAAAGTTTATAATGAATTTGAAACATGATTCCAGAATCATTCTAATAGATATTTATGGGAAATCTGAAAGAATGTGTGGTGTTCGAATGTTGTGTTTTGTGAATTTCTCCTAAGTAATAGCTTATATATCTGCTTCAAGTCTAATACAATGAGGATGTAACAGACTTGTATCAGTATTGTATCAGATAGGAAATATAAATAAAGTATTTCCTTAAATTTGTTACATATCTACTACAGACCTGTTACAAAGTCTGTTACATAGCTATTTTATATCTGTTACTGGTGTTTGATGAATAAAATAATAAATTTTCATTAGTTTTAATTTATATTTGATTCTTATTGAAGTGTTTGACATTATTTGTCAGTCATTAATCTGTTACAAGTCTATTATATATCTGTTACAAACCTAATACAAGTCTAATACATGCCTGTTACAAGGCTGTTATGTATCTGTTACAAACCTGTTACAAACCTAATACAATCTAGAGTATAAAAAAGTTATGGAAGACGTATGAAGGATATTGAAAACACATGCTAGAACCTTTAGGTAATTAAGATAAACTTGGGATGAAATTATTTTATCCAAACGAGGCATAAGTGACAATTTCCCAAAAAACAAGGGGTTCTTACAAAATTCTTATAATAAACAAAATTAATTTGGTAGTTTAAAAAAACAGGGGAAAATATTTACATAAATACGATGTAATATTTATCTGGTAAATATCTAGTAATTGTCTAGTAGTTATCTAGTAAATCATAACTTCAAATAAATTTCTAAATCATACATAACATATGGCATCTAGTATTTATTAGTATTTATTATCACTACTAGATATCTAGTTATTATCTAATATGTCTTAATTTGATAGTTTTTTACGGATCTAATGACACCTAACATATATATGTAATATATGATAATTTCATAACATATGACATCTAGTATTTATCTAGTAGATGGCTATTAGATATCTAGTTATTCATCTAGTATGTCTTAATTTTGAGAGTTTTTTTTATGGATCTAATGACACCTAACATATATATAATATATGACAATTTCATACCAATATTTACTAGATAACTACAAGAAAATTACTAGATGAATACTAGATATTTACCAGATAAATACTAGACCGTATCCATGTAAATATTTTCTCCTATTTTTATTAATTTGTAAATTATTTTTTTTTTGTATATATATAATTCGTTTGACTTAATGATAAATTTTATAAATATTTTAATAAGATTGACAATTTCTTAAAAAAAATTGGATCCATAAATGTTCCCTTTTTCTTAAAAAGAAAAAGATTGACAGTGACCATTTACAAATTTTTTCATCGTTGTAAAAATCTCCTCTAGCTGGGGGCAAACAATATTTTCAGGCCCCGTATTATAATTAGTTTACCTTTTTAATCTCTCTATTATATATATTACCTTTTTGGTCCTCATGATATCAATTCCATTATCCCATTGGTCCTTTTTTTAAAGGTGTTACAATTATCACGCAACACAGGATCCCGTGACCAAAAAAATTGATTTGGCCAACCACAAATGTAAAAACAAATTTAATCGAAGGACTAAATTTAGAATAGACATATTGATATAATTTAAATAAGAAAAAACAGAATCTCATCTTTCCACCCTTCTTCCTCAATCGATTCATTATTTAAAGAAAATCCTAAATTTTCAATTCTAGAATGACGTCTGATTTTTGGATTAGAAAAATGAAATTATTGGACTCAGATTCTATTAAAATCATTAAAACACGCAAAACAAAATAGATCTAAAAGCGCTTAAAATGTTAGCAAAATCTTCTTCCTTTGTAAACACCTATCTGTACTCGGTAGCGTTTTATGAGAAATCATGGAAGCTGTGTTTGAATGAATAGCTTTAAGCTTTCTAGTCATTGTTTACAAGTTTAATTGTTAAATATGATTACGTTTTGTTTTTCATAATTACAAATGTAGCGTGAAGGTCTGAAGATGGAAGAAATTGAATTTAGTTGAAGAACTTGCAAAAGGATTCCCCAAATGAAATTAAGGAGTTTATTGTTTTAGGCTTTTAATTTATTAGTTTATAATGTGATGGAGGCCATATAAGATGGTCACTGTAATTAGTTTTTTTTATGCTTGTTCATGTTTGAAAAGAGATCGAAGAAGACCAATAGAGATGAGATCTTTTTCTTATTTTTATACCAATATGCATATTCTTCTTAATTTAGTCCTTTGATTGAGTTTATTGTTTTATTTTAAATCCAAGTGGTCCACCTAATCATTTTTTTACCAAGTAGATCTTATGTAGCATGTCAATTGTAACTCCATTAAATAAAAGATTAAAAGGATAGTGGAATTGATACCATATGGACCAAAAGGATAATGTGTATAGCAGAGTAATCAAAAGGATAAATTATTTATAGCACGGGGCCTGAAAAGGTGGTTTGACCTATTTTTGGGCTTGTCGCTTGACTTTTTATTCATCGGGCGTTATCAGGCGTTAGAACGATATATTGTTGCCTAGGCACCGCCTAATCTGACTTTTTTCGCCTAAAACCGAGAAATGTATAATACGCTATAAACCATAAAAAATTTGTGAGGATATGCAGTTTTAAGGAATTGATTTTAGTGTTGATGCGTTTTTATGTAAAAATCAATTAAGACTTATGTTATCATATGTTAAACTATATTTTTATAATATATTATTACATTATAATTTTATTTTTAGTTGAATTTATATTTTATCAATTGATAAACATTAAATTGTAAAAAAGTCACATACCCCCGCCTAGGCCCAACCCAGGTGCTGGATGTCCTGGCCGCCGGACCAGCGGATAACGCTTTTTAAGACATGAGGTTCTTAAAAGAATCCCACAAAAAACTAAAATAATGTGATGGTACCATAAATAATTTACAAGTTTACAAAAATAGGGATAAATAATTACAAAAATACGGTCTGATTTTTATCTACTAAATATATAGTAATCGTTTGGTATTTATCTGATAAATATCTAGTAATCGTCTAATAATCGTCTAGTAGTTATCTGGTCAGACCGTATTCATGTAATTATTTTCTCTTGTTTTTATTAATTTGTAAATTGTTTATGGTTGGACAGTGAATATATAAATAGTTTAACATAATAATCAATTTTATAAATATTTTAATAGGATACGTATATTTTTGACAATTTTCCTTAATACATTGATTTTTTTAGCCTCTTTCCAAGACTTTTTTCAACAATTTAGAAAAGTTATTTCACTAAAAAAAATTACAGATTAGTTTACTTTGTTAAAACAATTGTGCATTGAATCTCAAATTTTACATAATTTTGTGATGCAAATTAGTCTCAGTAATAAAGGATGACACACATTCCCTTCCTTTAAAATTCACCAAAAAATCTGAGAAATCCGTAAGGTTTTTTCACGGGGCTTCACCGCCGCCGGGTTCCGCTTTCTCCTGGGGCTTCGCCGTTGTCGGGTTCTGTTATTTCCCAGGGCTCTTAGTCACTAGTTTTTATTATCCTCAAGAGTTAGTCGTTGATTTTTTGTCCTTTTATGCTCTTATAATTGGTTTGTCCTCCCTATTGCGTTTTATGCCGTCTCTATTCTGTGTGTCCCACATTCAATGAGTTGTATTAGCTGGAATTGTTATGGTTTAGGACCCTCAGAAACAGTTCAGGATCTAAAGGCTCTGGTTGCCCGATTTCGTCCTATTTTGATTTTTCTGTCGGAAGTTCGTTGTTCTAAGAAGCGTGTTGAGGAGTTGGGTTGACAAATGAGTTATTTTAATGGTTTTACTGTTCGAGGAGATAACTTGGGTGGTGGTTTGGCACTGATTTGGGATTCCAATACAGATGTAACTTTGCAAAGTTATACTATTTCCCATATTGATGTTGATGTAACGTTTAATGGCTTATGCTGGAGATTCACAGGTTTTTATGGTAATCCAAAGCGAAATTTGAGGCACCTATCCTGGGCCCTACTTAGACAATTGGCAATGGCGGAGGTTAAACCATGGGCATTTGTTGAAGATTTTAACAAAATATTGAGTGTTGAGGAACAGCAAGGGGGCCTTCAGCATCCACCGAATCTAATTCAAAATTTCCAAGACGCACTTGTTGATTGTTCATTGTCGGATATGGGATTTTGAGGCTTTCCTTTTACATGGGAGAGACCGAGGAATGGTGAGATCATAATGCGGGAAAGGGAGATAGAGGCATAGCTAATGAGCTGTGGTTTTCGATGTTTCCAAACTATGTGGTTAGACATAAGCTGATGTGAGGGAGTGATCATGATGCCATCCTTTTATGCCTTGATAATGAAAACAGGGGAAAAACAACAAGGTTTCGTTTCAGCAATGAATGGAAGCAAAAACCTATGTGTCGGGAACTAATTTTGTCAGCTTGGAATTTGACCAGCAGCGACGCGATAGGGCTGAAGTTACAGCAGGTTTCAACAGCTCTTAGTGACTGGCATAGGGGATACAATGAGGAATTTTAGCAGAGAATTAAGGATTGCAAATAGAGAGTTATCAGTAATAAACAGTTTTTTGATCTAGAGTCTACTAGGTGATATATGCAGGCTAAGATTGTTTTGGCGGCCCTACGTGGGGAAAGGGAGGTCTTTTGGCATTAGAGAGCTAAAATTAATTGGCTTTAAAATAGAGATGGCAACACCAAGTATTTTCATGATTATGCCTCGTCTCGCAGAAGGAAAAACAGAATTGACTTTTTAGTAGACTAGTCAGGCAACAAGCTAAAATGGGGAAAGGGCCTGCAGGAGCATATTCTTGATTTTTATAGCTCTCTCTTTTCTCGTTCGACTAACCTGGATTTATCTTTTGTGAATCACATTGGGAGCCGTGTTTCTACCGAGCAGAATGTGGAGCTTACCAAGCCATTGTCAAAAGATGAAGTCAAGGCGGCACTTTTCGCTATGCATCCTGATAAAGCTCCGGGACCTGACGGCTTCAATCCAGGTTTTTATCAGTTCTATTAGGATATTATTGGCGATGATGTTTTTCTATTTGTGCATAATGTGTTGGATACTGGTGCGATTCCTTCTGATATGCATTCCACTAATATCATTCTGATTCCTAAATGTAAAAATGCCAAGTCCATTTCTGATTACAGGCTTATTGCATTATGTAGTGTTTTGTATTGTATCTTGGCCAAAGTGCTAGCAAATAGGTTGAAATGCATCTTGCATGATGTGGTTTCTGAGAATCAGAGTGCGTTTATCCCCGGTAGATTGATAACTGACAATGTCCTGATAGCTTATGAGGTAGGGCACTGTTTACACCGAAAGAAATTAGGCAATGATGGCTTTGTTGCAATGAAACTTGATATGGCGAAAGCCTATGACCGTATTGAATGGGAGTATGTTAGATTAGTTATGACTCAAATGGGTTTCTCCCCTATTTGGATCTCTTGGATGTTAACGTGCATTTCCTCTGTTAGTTACTTTTTCTACTCTAATGGATAGCCTTTTGGATCCATTCTACCTGAAAGAGGCCTTAGTCAAAGGGATCCCTTATCCCCTTACCTATTCATTCTTTGTGTGCAAGGATTATCTGCAGCCCTATCTCGGTTAGAATTATAGGGGCTTATTCAAGGATGTCAAGTGGCAAGAAATGCTCCTTTTATTTCTCTCCTTTTTTTGGCTGACGATTCTTATTCATTTTTTCGATCTTATCTATCTGAATGTAAGTTGATTCAAGATTGTTTGTCTGCTTATGAAAAAGCATCTAGCCAGAAAGTCAATTTGCACAAATCATCCTTGTCTTTTAGCTCAAATCTCGATCCTTGTAAGCAGCTGATATGCAATTTTTTGAACATATCTATGTCTGAGGCCCACTCTATGTATCTTGGAATGCCTATGGCTGTGGGGAGGAGTAAGATTTCCTCTTTTGGCTTTATTCAGGATAAGATTTGGAAACGTATTAACTCATGGAGAAATAAGTTTTTGAGTTGGGGAGGACGTGAAATCATGATTAAATCTGTGCTTCAATCTATCCCAACTTACCTTATGTCACTCTTCCAATTGCCTCCCTCACTTTGTGATTCCATTCACAAAATGCTTAACTCATATTGGTGGGCTTTAAGTAATGGGGATCGTCGGGGAATTCACTAGCAACGATGGGATCTCTTATGTTGACCAAACAAAAATGGCGGTATGGGATTTTGAAACCTTATGGATTTCAACACCGCACTCTTGGCAAAACAACTATGGAGATTTCTCTTATATCCTAACTCACTTGTCAGCTGCATATATGGGTCTCGGTATTTTTAGAATGGTTCGGTTTTAGATGCTGGCTTATCCTCGTCTCCTAGTTATGTCTGGAGAACCATACATTCGGCTCTAAACTTTTTTAAAAATCAGGTCAGATGGAGTGTAGGGGATGGGCATAGAATTAAAATTACCCATGATGCCTGGGTGAGAACGTTGACCGTACTTTAGTGAATGGGTGGGAGGGGGCTGATATTAATAACAGATTTGTTGACTCTCTTATTGTTAATAATAGCTGGAATACTAATTTGATCTATGCATTATTTCCTCCTAATAAAGCCGAGCTGATTCTTCAAACACCTATTCCAACACCATCTCGCAGTGATAATCCTTTTTGGCCTCTTGAGAATAGAGGATCTTATTCAGTCAAATCAGCCTATAGAAATTTATCCTTAGCTAGATCTAATGCTTTGCCGATTCAGAATCTGCTATGGAACATACTCTGGCAATTACGGCTTCCATTAAAATTTCGTACCTTCATTAGGAGATGTTTGAATGATGTGCTTCCGGTTCGGTTGAATTTATTACAATGCCATGTTGTAGATCATGCTCATTGCCCAAATTGTAATATGCAAAGAGAATCTACATGTCATGTGCTCTTTACATACTCCTATGCGTGAAATGTTTGGAAGCTATTTGATCCACATCTTGAAGTGCCAGTGTGTGATTCTTTTGCTGAAATTTTTAATGAATGGTTAAGGGATGAACCTATGACATTTATGCAGCAAACTACTTATCTGATGTGGGCTTTATCGACAGCAAGGAACAAATTTTTATGGCAACAAACACATATGCAACCTCGGTCCGTTGTGAGAATGGCTATGGCGACATGGTGTCAATGGATTGCTGTGACAAATGGCTCGTTTTCAGCAGGTCGCCCAAGGCAGCAGTAGGCGCGGGGTCAGGCGCAAGAGTTAGGCGCAGGTATTGTGGTTTCTGATCAACAGGATGTGACCTTCGCGATCCAATCCGTTTGGGAGCCAGCTCACATTCCATACATCAAATGTAATTCTGATGCTGCCATTTTCCAAGAGGGACACTCTGTATGTTATGGCCTTGTGGTTCGAAATGCAGATGGTTTTTTTATTCGTGCTAAAACTGGAAATCTACCACCTCTAATCTCGGTGCTTGAGGTTGAAGCGCTATCAGTTTTAGAGGCTCTGTCTTGGCTGCAGAGTATAGGCTATAGTCATGTTATTATCGAAGTGGACAACTCACTTCTTTTCGATGCGCTAGTTAATCTTGATAGTGGTCTTTCTTATTTTGATTCTATTGTCTTTGAGTGTAGAGCAATGTCTTGATTATTTGATTCTTGTGTTTTTAGTTTGGTCTCTAGAACCGTGAATACGATTGCTCAATCTTTAGCTTGTAGTGTTTATTTTGATGAGGTAACAGGGGTTTGGAACTCACTACCTCTTTGTATTGTCCATCTTTTTGAGATTTAATCTATACACTCCATTTTCCTTAAAAAAGGATGACACAAAATTTTTTGGGATAAGAATGCACGTTCATAAAAGAAATTACAAAGCATATAAGGATGAGTGGGTAAAAATGCCGTATAAGCTATTAATATAACAATGTATACCAACACTGATATTTTCCAACGCCCACAATTCGTTGTTTATTTCGAATTGTAATTCAGCTAGCATAAGTAGCTATTCCCTGTACAAGTTTACTTCAGTAACCAATTAAAAAGATATTTTCCTCTAGTTTGACATGGCTCCAATATTTTATACTATACATTAGATAATATGGGTAAAGAATGTAACGATAAGGAAAATTTGAATATATTTGTATAAACTTTGTATTTTGTATTTTTATACGTTCTCTTTAACTATAATTCAATTTTTACTCCATTCATAAGCCTTATCCAAGTTTGAAGTTTTAAATAACATTTTATTATTATTATTATTATTATTATTATTATTATTATTATTATTATTATTATTATTATTATTATTATTATTATTACATTAAAACCCCTCTGAACTTGTAACAAAAGACCTATTTACCCCATGAATTTTTAAATATCTCAATTAACCCATTAGACTTGTTTAAAGTGAACCACATTACCCCCTTATACAGATTCCACCAGTCACACTAAAGAGGGTGTAGTACACTCGCGCCGCGTGTCAATATTTAAAAAGTCAAACTAATATCACCTTGACACGTAGCATTATTTTTTAAAAAGTCAAAATATTTAATATAGTTTTATGCATCCCTTCTCTTTCAAAAATTCCCCGGTTCCCAACTCCTCCACTGGACATCCCTTCTCCACCTATTATTTCCATTTCAATGCATTATATAAATTAAACTAATCTACTCTCTGTCACCACAAGTGAAGCCTTATAATTGTTTAGTTTGCAATGGATTCTGGAATGGAACATGTTTTCCTTGTAAAACACAGAAAAGCATATTTTCGATTTTGCTTGAACCATCGTGAAAAACGGTTGTCACAACAAACTGTCACAATTTTTCATTCTACAATATATTCTGCAACGGATTCAGAATCCCTTGCAAACGCAGAAAAATGACTTCTGCTTTTAAATCGTTCCGAAAACGATTCCGGTCTCCGACCAGTCCCCTCCTAAGGTTTTTCAAAGTCCCGAGTCCAATGGATTCGTTTTTTTTTTACTAAAAAAACAAACATAAACTCGCCATTACCCAAAATAATACGAAAAACGCAACCTTTTTTCAGTGAAAATAACGTGAAAATACCCAAAATCGAACATAATAATTCATATGCGACTTTGAACATAAAAATTACAAAATTTCGTTCAATTATTGACCAGATTACAGAATCATGGCCAAAACGCTCCAAAAAACACGAGTTTTACACTATTTTACATACTTTAACCTTAAATTCGACAAAAAATTCACAGAAAATCATTTCGAACAAAAATTTAAGAATTTCCAGAAAAAGGAGAAAGAGAATTTACGTAAAAAACACAGAAAAGCATAGCAAAAATCTTTCCTTTGATATCAAAGAAGTAATTCGAATAAGAACGGATCGAATTGTGTACCTATTCGGTGCCCGAGATAAAAAAAATGTCATTGTAACACCGTTTGTATGCAAAAAATGAGATTGAATCACCAATATTTTGAATATCAATAGATTTCCACGACTTCTTTGACAGATTCTCCGTTCGTCATTTTCAAAAAATTTAGTTTCAATCTTTGAAACTAAGTAGACTTCAAAATGAATTAGTTTCAATCTTTTTTGTTAGAGAAATTCTTGAAAGTAACATGGTGTAGCGTGTTTGATTATATTCCGGATTGATGGATCTGGATGATGCAAATGTATAATATAGTGCAAAAACTAAAGAGTTAGAAAATCAAACACAAGAGTTTTATCCTGGTTCGGTCCTGCTTACTCCAGTCCCCGGAGTTTACTTCCTCCGAGCTTTTCCACTAGTGGATTCCTTTCCAATTGACAGGAATCAAGCCTTACAATTTTTCTCTAAATGGTAACCCCTTCCGGATGTAGGATATACCACTAGAAGCACCAACTCCTAGCTGAGTCCTTTATTCTTCAGCAGGATATACCACTTAGATTTCTACCCAAACTTAAGCTGAGTCCTATAGGGAGATCCCACTCAAAGCACCTACTTCAAGCTGTATCCCAATCTCTCTACTTACATAAGTAGGAGATCTTTACACTTTGGTTTTCTCAAAGGTTTTGGTTTTGGACTTCCTCAAGTTTATAACTTCACGTGGGAATCCTTACAAAATAGATTTTAAATGGTTTGGTTCTTGTAGGGATTTATAAACTGATTACTTTCTTGCAAATTCTCTTGTATATGCTTTCTTGAAATCAACTAGCACCTTCTCAACTTGTGAAGCTTCCCTTTTATAGGCTTCCATCATAAATGTAGCCAATGTAGGTTGTTGAGCTGTAATCAAATCTTCACCATTGATCAGTTAATATGTGGCACTTTCGAAACCGTTGATCACTTCGTTAGACATAGATCTTGACCCGTTTGAATTCTTGGGATTGAGGCTGAATAATTGTAAGTGATCATTTTCCTTGTATTTTAATGACTCACCAACTTTTACGCCAGTACCTTTTTGGTGTGAGTTCCACGCGCCTTTCTCATAGGTCTAGGTGAAAAAGGTTGTTACCTTTTTCTCTTTCCTATGTCAGTCCTTTGTCCTTTCTCTGAAAAGTGCTAGTTGTCATTTTTGTCTTGCTTTAGGGGAAAAGATCTGTGACTTGTAGACCAGATAGAATGAAGGGAATTTAATATTTTGAATTATTCCCTTTGTCTTGATATTAAGGTCTTTCGAATGTCTTCAGACTTAATATCTCTGGATCTGTCTTCTTCGGGATGTTAGTGCAATCAGTTCTTCCAGATGCTATTTTGGGTGGTTCAAAGTTTGTTTCCTTTCCAAACTTTGACAAGATGCTTCCATTTATGCTTAGGTAATTGTTTTCACTTAGCTTGGACTTTAGATGTCTTAGTTATAAGTTCAGATGCAGTGACTTAGGTCTTTTTGTACTTAGGTATTTCGTTTACTTCAAACCTGATCCAGATTATTTGTTGTTTCGGATCATTGTTTCCAACAATCACCCCCATTTGATGGAAATAAAAACCTAATACTTTTAAGCATAAGGAAATTTATGATCTAAGTATGATTCTTGATACTTAGTCATTTACAAAATTTTTACTCCCCCTTAATTTTGGCATCCCTAACTCCCCCAACATTTTTCAATTCTAGCTTCTAAGGTTTTTCTAATACAATATCAGATTGTACTTTCAGAAGCAACTTTTTGTAATAAATTTTTCACTATATATACTTTTGCTATTAACAATAGTTAACATCAATGAAGTTCCAAAATTACATGTTGGTCCCTGTGCTTATGTTATTAAGGTCAGAGGGGGAGTGAATGACCTTTTTCGCAGAAATATTAGACTTTTAAAAAGTCTTGTGTAGCGTGTTTGAATGTTCCAGATGTTTCAGAGTTCGGATGATGCAAGTAATATAAATTGCAATAAATTAGAGACAGAGTAAGGAAAATTCAAACACATTAGATTTATACTGGTTTGGCCCCGCCTACGTCCAGTCCCCAAACGTTCCTTCCTTTGAGCTTTTCCACTGGTGTGATTTCTTTCCAACTAGCAAAAATCAAGCTTCACAGTTGTCTCCTGATGGTACCCCCTTTTGAATGTAGGATATATCACTAGAAGCACCAACTCCTAGTTGAGTCCTCTTCTCTTTTGTAGGATATATCACTTAGATTTCTACCCAAACCTAAGCTGAGTCCTACAGGGAGTTCCACTTAAAGCGCCCACTCTAAGCTAGTTTCCAATCTCAATACTCACCCAAGTATGAGATATTACACTTTGTTTTTCTCAAAGATTATGGTTTTAGATATCCTCAAGTTTATAACTTCACTTGGAAATCTTTACAAACTAATTTAGAAATGTTTGACTCTTAGAGGGATGTGTTTTTTGATTGCTTTAGTGAGTTCTCTTATTAATTGTTTTCTTAAAATCAACTAGCACCTTCTCAACATATGAAGCTTCCCTTTATAGGCTTTGATCATAAATGTAGCCAGTGTGGGTTGGTGAGCTGTAATTAAATCTTCACCGTTGATCAGGTAAGATGTGGAGCTTTCGGAGCCGTTGATTAATCCGTTAGATAGAGATTTTGACCCTTTTGAAACCTTGGGATTAAGGCATCATTTCATCCAGGACCATATGATGAAGAAGGATGTTGCATTGGTATACATTCTAACCAATGAGCAAGGAGCAGACATCTTTACTAAGCCCTTAAGTAAAGATCAATTTGGGAAACTAAGAGAGTCAATTGGGATGTCTAATCCAATTTGAAGAAAATCCGGAAGACAGTCCAAGGTTAAGTTGGATCCTTGGCAAGACAATGAATCTGGAAGAGAAGAAGAAGTGCAAACAAGTCTACTCCGGAGGGAATTTTGCCACGTCAGCAAACTGAAAGGACACATGGTAGTAAAGATGGTGAAAGTGACTGTTCCTTTTTGAATTTCAAACATCTATTGGGAGTTACACGCGCGCAAAAGTTAAAAGGAGGATTCAAAAATAAACTGTTCCCATTCTCTGGTTAAACACCATTCATCTATATCTTAAATATTTAACTGCCACGTTATCAACACAGTTAAACTTAATGAAAACTAGATTACCAAAATACCCTCACTCTAGAAATTCTATATAAAGCCCACAAAAATCCCTTTCTTCCTCACGTAAGTAATTATCTACTGTTACTCTGCAAAAATTGAAACTCAGAACCCTAAATCCCCAAAATTCTTCCAAACCTTCAAATGGCACCCATAAAATCTCTACCCAAAGTCATCCTTCCCTCAAAGAATGTCTTCAAAATGGAGGACCTTGTTGACTCCGTTTTCATTCTAGTAAAGAAAACTGCCTCAGATACAGTCGTTCCTTCTGACTTTCTGGGAGATAACTAATTATTTTCGACTGACCCATTCAACTAGCCTCCTAGGGATCAGGGATTGGAAACCTTTCTCACTATGCATAATCCCACCTATCCGGTGTTCATAAAGCAGTTTTACAACAATCTATGAAATCATAACTACTATGATGCCCTTCAAACCATGGTGGATAGAAAGGTAATCACTCTAACTCCGGAGTTCTTTGTCACTCATCTCAAGATGAAGAATGATGGAGTAATTTTGAGATCAGACGGAGATGAGCAAAAAGTTAAGTATGAGCCATTGGAGTGGCTGTCACCAAGGTACTTTAGAGATAAATGCTCCACCTATTAGCTAAAGGTTCTAAGATATCTGTAATTTATGCTAGCAAAGTTTGTGCTTATCCGGAAGGGATCCCTCACTATAGTCTCTTCATTTCAGCACTGTGTTCTCCAGCACTAGACTGATAGCACTATAGTTAGCATGCTAGTACTTCTGATTCATTTCATAGGCAGGACTAATATAGCCATGGAGGACTCATTACTAAGATTTTCTGGAAAATGGGGTTGATGTCTCCAAGGAGGAATCCATGGATAGGAAGGCTATTTTGGAGAAAAACTTCAAAAATATATCTTTTGGAGAAAAATGGGATGAGCAAAAGGCAATTAGACAAAGGGATAAGAAGAAGCAAAAAGGCAAGGCTAGAAAGGGTAAAGCTAAGAAAGAACCAGAAGCCAAGAAAACAAAAATCACAAAGCCCAGAGCTCAAAAGAAACCCAATATCCGGCCAGAAGTTAATGATCATAATGAGGATACCTTATCCTTAACCCAATTAATGGCCAAATCTCTAGCCAAAAAGCCAAGAGGAAGGCTAATTAAAGCCACTGATAAACTAAAGAAACTAGTATGTGAGCTGGAAGCAACAAAAACTATTGCAATGGCTGCTGCTGCAATTAGAGAAGGCTATAAGAAGGGGCAGAAGAGAAGCATAAGAGATATGCTAATAGAGGAGCATAGGTCTGATAGTGAAGAGATCGGAGATGGGGAACCAACCCCCAAAAGGCAACTTCGGAAGAGGGGGTTAACGTTCATAGAAGCTCTAAAGGCTGATAAAGCAAGAGCCAAATACCCCATTAAGAAACTTGTTGCCGGTATAACCATTAGGGAACCAACTTCCAAAATCCCCACTCTAGTTGAATCCGAGAAAGGGAAGAAAATTAAATAAAGGCTAACATCTATAGACAATATATTTCCAGAAGATCCTCAATTCGATGAAATGATGTCTGCTGTGCAAGACAATCAATAAGTAAATCGTTTGACCAAAGAGGGACCTGGAGGCTCATTCGGTGTAGCAGGATCAAATAGCCCACCAGTCCTTATAGCATCGAAGGATCTGGAGCTTCTTAAAGAAGCCAAGTACTAGGATGAGGACTTATTTAATTTTCAAGATAGATCAAGGTCTCTTCTTGAGAATCTGCTAAATATTGATCCAGAGGTGGTGGAGCTAAAGAGTCTTGAAAAGGAAATTGAAGGGAATGGTAAGGATAATTCCACCATTTCAGGACTAGAAATGATCATGGTTGCAAGTCCTTTACAGGCATTGGGAGCGGAGACTGAGGATAGTAGCAGTCTGTCGGATGAAGAGGTACATGAGTCGAATAAGGAAGCAAATATCAATCCTCAAACAAATCCTCAAACAAACTATCAGGTAATCATTCTTCCACCTATTCCTTCTACTGATGATATTTCGGCTGGTGATACCATTGAAATACAAGACAACTTGGATGCACACACCCAAACTGCATTTGGGGATAACCAGTCTAACCCGAAACTTAAAGTTCTGGAGGAGAGACATAGTTTGGGTTTCCAAGAGCACACTCCTAGAGTAGACTCACGAGGTAAGGCTACTCCGGGGGAACGGTTGGATGAAGAGAAGGAAAATAAAGAATAGGAATTAGTTAAAACAGAAAAATCTGGATCCGATGACACTAGTAGTAGCTCCAGATCTGAGACTCCAATTGCAAGCCCAATAAGAAAACCATCTTCAAGTGTCAACCCAACAAGAGCTAAAAAGATTTCCATAGCACTCAAGATTCTTCAAGAAGCTACTCATGAGGAACATGAGGAGAGCTATATTAAACAAAGCCTCTAGAACATATGTAAACACTTGAAACCTGTGGAAAAGGTACTCCTTAAAGAATTGTTGCCTCTAGATTCGAAAGGGGAAATTGGGGTGATTAAGGGGAGTGTAAAGAAAATAGAAGAAAGAGTGGAGGACTTTCCCACTGCTGATCTTATAACTGAAGTCTCACTAGCTAAAGTAACTCCCGTCCTGAATGTTTTAAAAGCAGATGTTGCAGTAATAAGCAGATCCACAGACCAAGCCAACAGAATGGCTACTAACAACTGCACTACAGTTATGGATAAGATCACCTCCTCTTCCATATATCTGACCATAGAGCTTAAAGAGTACATTGATAACAAGTTTGAAAGCTTGATAAAATTCATTCTGGAAGCTGTTACAAAAGGGGAAAAGGATATTGCTTTTGCACCTATGCTGTTAAATGAGCAGCATCAAGCTGCACAAGAAATGCGCACAAACTACCTTGATGAGGCTCTTCCAGATCTACTAAAGAAGCAGGTGGATTATATAAGTGATGACAGTGGAAGCCATTCATCTAGAACAAATGACTTGATTAAAGCTCTTCAGGAGGCTTCCCACATGGATCTCACTACTCTCAACAACAATATCCACAATTTCCGGAGAGATATCTATAATGATATTGAAACCTTAAAGTTAGGCATGGCTAATCTATCACTCTCTTCATCCGGATCTTCCTCCTCAACCCATGACAGTCTTGTCCTTTGAATTGTTAATGATCTTGTCAAACACATAGGCGATACTGGATTTTTTAGGTACAAGTGTATGTTAACTCTCCTTAAGTGCATGTTTTCATATTTTGATAAAGATGATCAAGCCCATGCACTAAGGATGATTCCAAACATGACCAAATCCTATAAAGAGATCCGGGCATTTCTAAAGCCCTACTGTTGAAACCATAATTGAGAAGTGCTCATTAGGAAATGTAGACTATTCAACCTACTCAGAAGCGTGACAGAAAAGATGGGACAAGTGCTCATACATGGTGATTGGCCCCCAATCAGATGAAAATAATAAGTGGGAGAAGAGCAGAACCAGCAAAGGAGGCGAGGATATGGAAATAGATAGGTAAATGTGTAGTTAGCTATTGATATTATGGAAAAATCTGGTAATAGCTAGCTTTGAAAATTTTCACTTATATGTACTCTATATCTATAATCCGGAACCTCATTGATGTTAACCATTGGTTACAGCAGAAGTATATATACAGTGAATCATATTTATATAAAAATGCTTCTAAGTACAATCTGTAATTGTACTTAAAAAATATAGAAGCCAAAAATGCAAAAATATTGGGGGAGTTAGGATGCTTAGATTATGGGGGAGTAAATGTTGTAAATGACTAAGTATCAAAAATCATACTTAGATCATATTCCCTTTTGCTTAATTGTGCTTAGTTTTTGTTTCCTTCAAATGGGGGAGATTGTTGGAAAACAATTATCCGGAAGAACAAATAAAAATCTGTCTAGATCAAGTTTGAAGAAAACAAAAACTTATAAGGAAAACAAAACTTGTAAGTATATGTAATCACTTAAATCCAAGAAGAGCCTAAGCACGTAAAAGGAAGCATCCGATTAAAGTTTGGAAAGGAAACAAACT
The DNA here is from genome assembly GCA_947683365.1 of Euphorbia pulcherrima. NCBI lineage: Eukaryota > Viridiplantae > Streptophyta > Magnoliopsida > Malpighiales > Euphorbiaceae > Euphorbia > Euphorbia pulcherrima. The sequence goes on from CANTUS010000007.1 coordinate 31,144,948, forward strand.
CTGAACCGTCCAAAACAGCATTCGGAAGAACTGATTGCAGAAGCACCCGGAAAAAGACAAATCCGGATATATTAAGCCTGAAGACATCTAGAAGACTTAATATTTCAGACAAAGGGAATGATTCAAAAATTCCATTCCCACCATTCTTTTGGTCTCCAAGTTAAAGATCATTTTCCCTAAACCAAGACAAAAGTGATAGCTAGCACTTTTCAGAAAAAGGACAAAGGACTGGCACCCAACAGAGAAAAAGGCAATAACCTTTTCACCTAGACCAATAAGAAGGCGCGTGGAGCTCACACCAAAAAGCTACTGGTGTAAAAGTTAGTGTATCACTTAAATACAAGGAAAACGATCACTGACAACTTTTTAGCCTCAATCCCAAGGTTTCAATCGGGTCAAAATCTCTATCTAATGGATTGATCAATAGCTCCGGAAGCTCCACATCTTACCTGATCAACGGTGAAGATTTAATTACAGCTCACCAACCCACAATGGCTACATTTATAATCAAAGCCTATAAAAGGGAAGCTTCACATGTTGAGAAGGTGCTGGTTGATTTTAAGAAAGCAATTAACTGGAGAACTCGCTAAAGCAATAAAAAACACATCCCTCCAAGAATCAAACATTTCCAAATCAGTTTGTAAATATTCCCAAGTGAAGTTATAAACTTGAGGATATATAAAACCAAAATCTTTGAGAAAAACAAAGTGTAATATATCATACATGAGTGAGTATTGAGATTGGGAACTAGATTAGAGTGTGCGCTTTAAGTGGAGCTCCATGTAGGACTTAGCATAGGTTTGGGTAGAAATCTAAGTGGTATATCCTGCAAAAGACAAGAGGACTCAGCTAGGAGTTGGTGCTTCTAGTGGTATATCCTATATTCGGAAGGGGTACCATCCAGAGACAACTATAAGGCTTGATTTCTGCCAGTTGGAAAGAAATCATAGTAGTAGAAAAGCTTAAAGGAATGAACCTTTAGGGACTAGACGTAGGCGGGGCCGAACCAGTATAAATCTCTTGTGTTTGAATTTTCCTTACTCTGTCTTTAATTTATTACAATTTATATTACTTGCATAATCCGGAATCTGAAACATCCGAAACATTCAAACATGCTACACAAGACTTTTTAAAAGTCTAATATTTTCGCGAAAAAGGTCATTCAGCCCCCTCTGACCTTATTAACATAAGCAGAGGGACCACTAAGTAGTATCAGAGCTCGTGCTCAAAAACTAGTGATCTAACAATTTCGAGCTAAAGGTCCAAAAATTCTGATTCAAATATCAAAATGAGTTTCCAAAACTCACAACTCCTTCCTGAGGGTATGTCCATTACCCATCCTCTACTCTTCACCGGTGAACACTACACGTTTTGGAAAAACCGGATGAAGAACTTCAAGCACAAAGCATGCAAGCATGCAAGCATGGTTGCTCATTAAAGATGGCCCGTATAAGCCTACTCATGAAGTAGAGGGTATGATCACCTGAAAGCCCTCACGTTTATGGGATGAGAATGATTTTAAAAAGTTGCATGAAAATGCAAATGCTATTAACATGCTTCACTGTGCTCTTAGTGCAACATAATTTAATAGGATATTCAAATGTGAGACTATAAAAGAGATTTGGCAAAAGCTGGAGGTAACCTATAAAGGAACAAATAAAGTTAAAGAAGGAAAGATTGATCTACTCCAGCAAAAACTTGAATCCTTCAAGATGGAGATAAAGGAATCTATCAGCAGCATGAAGACTAGATATACCAATCTAGTGAATGAGATGAAAAGGCTCGGAAAGGAAGTATCTAAAGTAGAGATGGTGAAGAAGGTGTTCCCGAGTCTCACCAAGGAGTGGGATAGTAAGAAGAATGTCATTAAGGAAGCTCATGACTCAAACTTCTATAGTTATGATGAGCTCATTAGTAATCTTTTGACTTAAGAATTATCCTTCGAGAGATATAGCCAACAAGAGAAGAATTGGGAAGAAAAGAAGAAGGCCACTGCTCTTCAGGCAGACTCTACCGGATCAGCTTCTTCTGGATCAGAAAAGTAGCCAAAAGAATCAAAGTATAGTGAAGAAGATATGGCTATGCTAGCCAAATACTTTGATAAATTCCTAAAGAAAAAGGATAAAAGAAGATCCAGAAGATTCGAATCTAGAAGGCCTAAGGAAGGTACCTCAAGAAGGGATAAGCTAAGAAGGGCTTTGGAAGAAAAGAAAGATCCAGGAAAGGATGCTGCCTGCTTCGAATGTGGGGGAAAAGGGGCATTTCAAAACCAAATTTCCTAAGCTAAGAAAATAAAAGAAGTATAAGAAGAAAGCTACGGTGGTCACATGGAGCAAAAGTGAAGAAAGCTGTATCTCATCTTCTATAGAGGAAGAAGACATTGCTCATTGTGCATTCATGGCACTGACAGATCCGAAGGCAGAGCAATATGTAAGAAAGTCATCCAAGCAAGACACTAAGCAAATGGAGGATTCAAAATCAGAATTAGCAAACACTGAGGTAACCTCTCATTCAAATTTTGTTTCTAACATTGATCTTGCTAGAGCTTTAAAGGTGGTGATCCACAATGTGAGAAAGAACACCAAAGCCATAAAATACATACAATGACAAATTTTGGAATTGGCTAAAGATGCTGAAGTTATGTCACAAGACATCAACCTAATGAGAACCACTAAGCACATGGATGTGGTGGAGGAAAACTTCCTAAAAAGTCAAGTTCAAATCTTAAGAGCTAATTTGACAGGGTTAGATATGGAGCTAACTCTGATGAAGGAAGCATCCAGAAGGAGATCCAGAACCTTATAACTAAGAGGAAATACAAAGCAAGCTGCCAAGAAAATTCCAAAGCCTTCCAACAAGAAGGAGAAAGAGGTTGGAAGGCAACCTCAAGCTCAAAGATACACTGCTGCGTAAAAAGGAAAAGCTAAGGTAGTGTGCACTCAGTAACCTAGCAAACAAAGAAGGAATTATGCAGTAGAAATTGCACCCCCAACCAGCTTCTGGATACACACCGAACCAGTATAAATCTCTTGTATTTGAATTTTCCTTACTATGTCTTTAATTTATTACAATTTATATTACTTGCATCATCCGGACTCTGAAACATCCGGAACATTCAAACACACTACATAAGACTTTTTGAAAGTCTAATATTTCCATAAAAAAGGTCATTCACTCCCCCTCTAACCTTATTAACATAAGCACGGGGACCAACATTATAGATACAAAAATATATAAGTGAAAAAAATGAAGCTAGCTATTACATATTTTACATTTCATAGCTATCCATTACAAGTTTATTTCTTTCCAAATGCTTCTCCCTTCTTCTCCCTTCCTTTGCTCTTCTCCCCCTTATCAGTTTCAGCTTTCCCATCTTTATTCTTGCCCTTTTTGTTTGCATCAGCTTAGGGGTCTATCACCATATTGGTTTTACCATCCCAGCTTTGCTGCCTAGCCTTTGAGTAGATGGAATATTCCACATTTCCTTTTCTTTTACTGTCTATAATTGTATCCACAGTGGCTGGAGCTAGATAAAGGGGCTAGAAGACCTTCCAAAGCTGGGTATAAGATTTAGTGATGTAAGGATGCATTTGGAGTACAAAATCGGGATCCTTTTCATCAAAATAGGGGAAGAGAGCTTTGAGAAGAGTGGCAATCCCCTTATGGCCAAAGAAGCCAATATCCCTTATATGCTATACAAGATCTTGGAGAATTGGAAGGAGTTGGCTTTCCAGAATAGAAGCTGAGGAAGATCCATATATGGATATATTGGACATATTTGAGAGCACTTTCTCAATTTCCTTCCCCATGTCTATCCAGCAGTTGTGGACACTATCATTTATAATCGTAATGCCCTTATGAACTTCCTCTTTGGCATTATTTATGACTTTATCTTGCCCATTCATTTGACCTGCAACCTCCTGTGCAATATTCTCCATGTGTTTTACAAACAGCTTGGGCAGATCTTCCTCAATAAATTTTGTCAGCTTATTCAATATTGCTTGCTGATTTTCAGTTAGGTTGGAGAGTGTAGATTTCTCTTCGTTTTCAGTGATAAATTTTGACAAGTTTTAAAACTTAGAATCCAGGTATGCCTTTATTTCTATGGATATATCAGAGGAGGAGGAAGGATCTTATCCATGATTGTTGCACAATTATTGGTAGCCCCTGTGTTAGCTTGATATGTAGTGTGATTTGCTGATGTAAGGCTTGTTTTGAGCTCATTTAGTACTGGAGTAACCTTTGCAAGTGATACCTCAGCCACTAAATCGGTAGTAGGGAAGTCCTCCACTTTCTGCTCTATCTTCTTGACACTCCTTTTCAGCTCCCCTATTTCAGTCTTTAAATCTAGAGGTGAGAATTATTGAATTAATACTTTCTCCATGGATTTGAGATACTTACAGATGTTTCGGAGACTCTGTTCTCGTGCTCCTCATGGGTAGCCTCTTATAGGATTTTTAGCAATGTCGTTATCTTTTTGGCCTTGGCTTGATTTATACTGGTCCTTGGTATTCTGATTGGACTAGCATAGGGGGTTTTAGATCCAAAGCTACTTCCGATTTCATCTGATCCAAAAGATTCTTCTTTAATGGATTCCTCTTCTTCTTCTTCTCCTTTCTTCTCTTCCATCCATCCTCCCGGACTGGCCTCGCCTTTTGAGTCCACTCTAGGAGTGTTCTCGTTGGGTCTTAGATCATGTCCCTCCTCTAAAATGGTGTGTTCTGGGTTGGACTCTTGTTCGTTAAATACACTTGAAGCATGTGTATCTAAGTTATCCTCTTTATCATATGTTATTTTAACAGCAGTAGAAGTGTCAGCATTAACCTTAAAGGTAACTAAGTTAGGAATTACCTCATTGATTGGTGTTTCATCCTGAGCAGCTCCTTCTTATCTTCTTTCTTCCACCTTCATAACCCGGACGACTGGCAATGTCCTCAGTCTCCCCTACATTTGCCTTTACAAGAATTTGAATAACTCCCCTAGGTGTGTTGGTAATGTCCTCAACACCCTCTCCATTTGACTTTTTAGGTCTTGCTTCATCAGTGGTCTCAGCTTTTGGAGTGAGTAAATTCTCCGAAAGTGGTCCGGTACTGGGCATGAATGGAAAATGATCAGCTTCCGAATCTTAGGCTAGAGTGGCCATATCTGTTGGATCAATAAGAATAGCCTGGGCTCCAGAAGATTTTCGAGTCCTTCTGTTATGAGTTTGTTGATCCTGTTGTTGTCATAGATGACTTCTCTTATTTCTTCATTTTGAGGGTCATCTGAAGTGACCTTCTCATTGGATCTGGGCACATTCTTGCCCTTAGTTCTCCTAGCCTTAGCCCATTTCTCCTCTTTAGTCCTTTTTGCTGCTCTTTCATTAATTGTTATTTCGGTAGGCTTCTTAGTTTTGCTCTTTTGGCCTGCTACTACCTCATCAAATATGCAGCCCTTCTGGTGAGCTGCCCCCTTTTTGGTACTAGATTTTCTTCTTCTATTTCCTCATCATCCACTACTACTTTCGGGATTTTTACAGCTTTTCTTTTCTTATCTGCCGCTTTTATCAATCTGCTCCCCAGCTTAGGCTTCCCCGGGCTCTTCTTTAGTAGTTGAGTGAGGGTTTAAGTGTCCTCATCAACTTCTTCCACCGGAACCAAGGCAAGATCTGGTTGTGCCTTTGGCTTAGTGGTTTTAGCCTTCTTTGGAACAGGGGCATTTTCTACTGGATCAACTGCCTTCCTACCCCTAGTCTTCTTCTCATCCCTTAGCTTTTTGGATTTTTCCTCATTCCAGGTCTCTCCGAAACTCAGCTTCTTGAAATTCTTTTCAAGAATCTCTTTTCCATTTACATCTTAGAATCCGGATACATTTACTTCATTGGCGATGAGGATTCTAGTGATCAGGGCACCATGAGAGTTTCTGTGCTGCCTGAGATAATGGATGATCAGCACCGACATGTTTACAACTCTACTTTCCACCCAATATTATAACACGCAGTGCTAGAAAGAGGATACTATGGTTAGAGAGCCCTTCTAGATTAGAATCAGCTTGGAAAGAGCATGCTGGAGAAATCTTGGAACTTCCGGGAAGCAAGTTGAGAATTTGTCGCCAAAGTAATTCAGATGCAGCCACATCCTGGGGTTATATTTCACTTGCAGTTCATCTACATCATTTCTAAACTGTATGCCATCATTTTTTATATTAAAAATTTTTTCAAAAAATTCTGGCGTAATGGTGATTACCTTTCCCTGAACCTAGGTTCTTAAAGCATCATGATAGGAGTGAGCATTCAGATTGTCGTAAAATTCGTGCACTAAGTCCGGATAAGTTGGGCATTTGATTTTGAGGAAATTAGTTAGATGTTGATCCTCAATTAGCTTGGAGAAAGGTTCTGTTTCGAAAATGAAGTTGTCACCCAAGTAGTCAGTAGGAACTACTGAGTCTAAGGGCTTTAGGTTGATGGGTGTGAAGTCTTCATCTTTGAGAGCAGATTCTTCAAAGATGTTCTTTTGGGGAAGAATGTGAATTTTGTTATTCAACATAATGCCTGCCATTTGAGATGTTGAAAGAAGTTAGGAAATTTAGGGTTTTGAGTTTTTATAGAGTAATAGTAGTAAGTTGCTCGCGTGAGGAAGAAGCGGAAATTTAGGGGGTTTATATAGAATTTCCAAGGTGAGGGTGTAATGGTAATCCGGAAGACATTAACTTTGGCTGGATTGATGACATGGTAGGTTAAATTTTTGGAGAGGTAAATTCCGTTTAATCGGAGAATTGAAAAGGTTTATTTTTAAAACCAGTTATTGAATTTACTGCGCGTGTAACTCCCAATAGAATTTTAAAATTAAAAAAGGAACAATTACCTTTACGCACTTTTACTACCATATGTCATTCTTGTCTGCTTATGTGGCAATATTCTCTCCGGAGTAGAGTTAACTTCATTTCTTCTTTACTTCCGGATTCCTTGTCTTGCCAGAAATCCAAGTTAACTTTATACTGTCTTCCAGATTTTCTTCAAATTGGATTAGACATTCCAATTGACTCCCTTAGCTTCATATATTGATCTTTACTTAATGGCTTAGTAAAGATGTTGGCCTTTTGCTCATTGGTTGGTATGTAGACCAATGCAACATCCTTCTTCATCACATGATCCCTGATGAAATGATGCTTGATGTTAACATGTTTCATCCTACTATACAGTACTAGATTTTTTGACATATCAATGGCACTTTTATTGTCACACATTACATACACACATCCGAATTTTACTCCATAATCTTTTAGTTGTTGCTTGATCCATAGGAGTTGAGCTACACAACTTTCTGCTACCATGTATTCTGCTTCTGTGGTCGATAAGGCAACTGAAGTTTGCTTTTTGCTCTACCATGATACTAAACAATCTCCAAGGAAATGACAACCTCCTGATGTACTCTTCTTCTCTAGAGTATCTCTGCCATAATCTGCATTAGTGAAGCCTTGGAGTGTGAATTCTCCATTACTAGGATACCATAACCCAACTTCAGTGGTTCCTAGGAGGTATCTAAGGATCCTTTTCACTGCCTTTAGATGTGATTCCTTAGGATTGGCTTGATATCTTGCGTAGTAGTAAACTGAATAATGTATGTCAGGTCTACTAGCTGTCAAGTATAGAAGTTATCCAATCATTCCTCTATATAGCTTCTGATCAACCTCTTCTCCTTCACAATCCTTGGATAGGACTGTAACTGAACCCATTAGAGTGGACATAGGCTTGCTTTTGTCCATTTCAAACTTCTTCAAAATCTCCTTGGTGTACTTGGATTGGTTTATGAAAATCCCATTCGGACTCTGCTTTATTTGCAAACCATGGAAGAAATTAAGTTCTCCCATCATGGACATCTTAAATTCCTTCTACATTTAAGTGCTGAATTCTTCACACATCTTCTCATCTGTTACTCTAAAGATGATGTCATCAATATAGATTTGAACTAGAATAATGTCATCCTTCTTCTTCTTGATGAAAACAGTTGTATCTGCTTTACCCCAGATATATCCCTTAGATATGAGAAATGTAGTGAGTCTCTCATACCAAGCTCTTGGTGCTTGCTTCAATCCATAGAGAGCCTTCTTTAGTTTGTACACATGATTCGGATGCTTTGAGTCTTGAAATCTAGGTGTTGCTTCACATAGAATTCTTCCTGGATAACTCCATTAAGGAATGCACTTTTGACATCCATTTGGAATAGTGTAAATCCCATGAATGATGCAAAAGCACATAGAATCTGGATTGCCTCCAATCTTGGTACAGGGGCAAAAGTTTCTTCAAAGTCAATTCCTTCCTATTGATTGTAGCCTTGGGCAACCAATCTTGCCTTGTTTCTCACCACTACTCATCTGGCTTGTTTCAGAATACCCATTTGGTGCTAATGATTGACTTTCCTTTTGGAGGTGCCACTAGATCCCATACATCATTCATGGTGAATTGATCTAAGTTTTCTTGTATAGCCATCATCCTGCTTTCACCTCCTTCTACATCTCAGAATTTCTTTGGCTCAATAAGAGAGACAAAGGCAGCATGACTTATCATCCTATTAATTTGTCCTCTGATTCTAACTGGATTTTGGACATTATCTAAAATGGCTGCAATCAGATGATCCCTGCAAGTCCGGACTTCTCTTGGTAGGTCTTCATGTTGGATACAATCTTGTTACACTTCCTTCTCAACTTCCTCTCCTTGATCATCATTGAAGTTTATCTCATGTAGGTTAAGATCAGCTTATGGTCCTTCTGGATCAAGGGATATACCTTCATCTTTGTCTTTGTACTTCTTAATTTGGAAGGAATCAGAAATTTGGACTTCCTTATTTTCTCCAGTGTTTTCAGCTTCCAAAATTGGATCTTCCAGAGTGGAACTTCTTTTGTCTTCATTATCAGTCTCATCGAAATCTATATGTATTGACTCTACCATAGTTTTGGTTCGTTTGTTATAGACTCTGTAAGCTTTGCTATATGTTGAGTAGCCAAAGAAAATTGCTTTATCAGACTTAGGATCAAAATTTCCTAATTGCTCTCTATCATTAAGAAGGTAGCATTTACACCCAAAGGCTTTGAAATACCCAATTTTGGGTTTCCCTCCCTTCCAGATTTCATAGGGGGTATTTTCTAAGGTCTTTCTAATGAGAGCTTTATTCAGAATATAGCATGCTGTGTTTACGGCCTCACCCCAGAAATACTTTGGTAAACAATTCTCACTTAACATTGTTCTAGCCATCTCAACTATGGTCCTATTTTTCCTTTCAACAACTCCATTTTGTTAAGGGGTATGAGGGGCAGAGAAGTTATGTTCAATCCCCTTGGAGTCACAAAATTTAGCAAAGTGCATATTTTTTAACTCACCACCATTATCACTCTGGATGCGTGCAATGCTTATGCCCTGTTCTACTTCTATCCGGATGAATATTTTTGAGAATTGGTCAAAGGCTTCATCTTTGCTAGCTAGCAAAGCAACCCAGGTATAGCAAGAACAATCATCCATAATGACCATGGTGTATTCGCTTCTACTTAAACTCAATGGTTTGATTGGACCAAAGAGATCATTGTGTAAGAGTTCAAGAACTCTCTTGGAAGGTATGTATGAGATGAAAGGGAAGCTTTTCTTATGCTGTTTACCTAATTGGCATACAGTGCATATATGATCCTTATCAAAAGTGACCTTATGTAAACCCACAACCAATTCCTTCTTGACTAATTTGGACAGGAGGTTCATGCTAACATGTCCCAACCTCTGGTGCCATAGCCATGATCCTTCTTCTATAGACACCAAGCATATATTCTTTTTATCGTTTTTAATGTTAACACAACAAACATTATTTACTCTAGGTGCATAAAGAATGAGTTGATTAGACTTACTATCATAGATTGAGCATCCTCAGGAGTCAAAGGTGACTTTTTTCCTTTATCATAGAGTTGTGCTACACTAAGTAAGTTGAACTTTAGTCCATCAAGTAGAGTGACATCTTCTATTTGTATTTCAAATCCAATGGTTCCATGCCCAATGATCTGCCCCTTTTGATTATCTCCAAAGCTTACTTTGCCTCCTCTTTTTCGGACTAAAGTGATGAAGGCCTTCTCATAACCTGTCATGTGCCTTGAGCATCCACTATCAATGTACCATGTGTGTTGATCTTCTGTGGATGTAAGGCATACCTGCAAAATAGATCAAGTGGGTTTGGGTACCCAATCAGATTTGGGTCCTCTCGGGTTATCAACCATTTCAGGCCAAGGATAAACATCATAAAAACCATTTTTTAATCTACATAATTTAGTAATATGGTTGTTCTTCCCATAAAACCTGCACCCTGAAATGGGTCTGTTCTACTACTTCTTTTCGATCTTTTCAAGATCCTCCTTCCCATAGTTCCCTCTATATCTAGCTTCTTGTATGCTTGTTTCTAGTCCGGTGTGTATCCGGAAGCTGGTTGGGGGTATAACTTCTGCTCCAAGATTTCTTCTTTATTTGGCAGGTTGGTTGTTATAGACTACTTTAGCTTTTCCTTTTTGGGTAGCTATGTATCTCTGTGCTTGAGGTTGCCTCTGAGGTTTCTTCTCTTTTTGATTTGAGGGTCGTGGATCCCTTTTAGCACTAGAGTTTTGATTTCTTTGTGTTCCCTGCCTTTGATTCCTTCTTGGTTGAGAAGAACCTGGTTTCCTTCCGGATGCTTCCTTCATCAGAGTTAGCTCCCTATCTAACCCTATTAAGTTGGCACTTAGGATTTGCACTAGTTTCTCAGGAAGTTTTCTTCAACCACATCAATGTGCTTGGTAGCTCTTATCAGGCTAACATCTCGTGCCAATGCTTCAATATCTTCAGTAAGCTCCATCCCTTGTTTTCGTAGGGATTTGATAGCCTTTATGTTCTTTCTCACATTCTTGATCACAATCCCTAAAGCTCTAGCAAGTTCAAAGTTAGAAACAAAATTTAAATGAGAGTGAACCTCAGTGTTGGATGTTTCTGATTATGATTCTTCAATTTGTACAGTTTCTTGCTTGGATGGAGTTCTTCTAGATTGTTCTACTTCCAGATCAGTCAGTGCCATGAATGCATAGTTGGCTGTCTCTTCTTCTTCTGTTGAAGATGAATAGCTGCTTTCCTCACTGCTACTCCAAGTAGCCACCATTGCCTTCTTTTTATATTTCTTACTTATTTTAAGCTTGGGGCATTTGGTTCTGAAGTGGCCTTTCTCTCCATATTCAAAACATGCAGGTTCTTTCTTCGGATCCTTCTTTTCTTCTGAATTCTTTCTGGGCCTATCTCTTCTAGAGGTTCCTTCCCTTGATCTTTTGGATTCATATTTTCTAGAATTCCTCCTTCCTTTCTTTTGCAGGAATCTATTGAACTATCTAGCTAACAAAGCCATTTGCTCCTTGTGGCTTTCAGATTCCTTGAGTTGCTTTTCCTCTCTAGATGAAGCTGGTTCGGGGGATTCTGCCTTGAGAGCAATAGCTTTCTTTATTTGTTCAGGCTTCTTCTCTTGCTGGCTATATCTCTCTAAGGATAATTCTTGAGTCCAGAGATTGCCAATGAGCTCATCATAACTATAGAAGAGCTCATCATAACTATAGAAGTTTAAGTCATGAGCTTCCTCAATGGCAATCTTCTTATTTTCCCATTCCTTGGTGAGACTCTGGAGTACTTTCTTGACCATGTCCACTTCTAAAATTTCCTTCCCTAGCCTCTTTAAATCATTTACTAGATTGGTGTATCCAGTATTCATACTGCTGATGGATTCTTTGGGCTCCATCTTAAAGGATTCAGGCTTTTGTTATAGTAGGTCGATCTTGGCTTCCTTGACCTTGCTTGTTCCTTCATAGGTCGCTTCTAGCTTCTGCCATATTTCTTATGCAGTCTCGCATCCGGATATCCTATTAAATTCTGCTGCACTAAGAGCACAATGAAGCATGTTAATAGCATTTGCATTTTCACGCAATTTTTAAAAATCATTCTAATCCCATAAACTTGAGGGCTTTTGGGTTGTAAGGCCCTCTACTTTGTGAGTAGGCTCATATGGGCCATCTTTAATGACCAACCATGCTTGTATGATTTGTGCTTGAATAAAATTCTTCATCTGATTTTTCTAGAACATGTAGTGTTCACAGGTGAAGAGTGGAGGACGGGGTAATGGACATAACCTCGGGAAGGAGTTGTCAGTTTTGAAAACTTATTTTGATACTTGGGTCAAAATTTGGACTTTTAGCTTGAGATTGTTAGATCTCTAGTTTGAGCACTTGCTCTGATACCACTTGTTGATCCCTGTGAGGGTCTAATCAAGGTCAGAGGGGGGGGGGGTGAATGACCCTTTTTTGCGGAATAGATAGACTTTGAAAAGTCTTAGTGCAACGTGTTTCATTATATTCCGGATTGATAGATCCAGATGATGCAAATGTATAATATAGTGCAAAAAGTAAAGAGTTAAAAAATCAAACACAAGAGTTTTATCCTGGTTCGGCCCCACCTACTCCAGCCCTAAGAGTTTCCTTCCTCCTAGCTTTTCCAATAGTGGATTCCTTTCCAACTGGCAGGAATGAAGCCTTACAATTTTTCTCCGGATGTTAACCCCTTCTGGATGTAGGATATACCACTAGAAGCACCAACTCCTAGCTGAGTCCTTTAGTCCTTAGCAGGATATACCACTTAAATTTCTACCCAAACCTAAGCTGTGTCCTATTGGGAGATCCCACTCAAAGCACCTACTTTAAGCTGTATCCCAATCGCTCTACTTACCCAAGTAGGAGATCTTTACACTTTGGTTTTCTCAGAGGTTTTGGTTTTGGACTTCCTCAAGTTTGTAACTTCACTTGGGAATCCTTACAAAACAGATTTTAAATGGTTTGGTTCTTGGAGGGATTTATAAACTAATTGCTTTCTAATGAATTCCCTCGTATATGCTTTCTTGAAATCAACCAGCACCTTCTCAACTTGTGAAGCTTTCCTTTTATAGGCTTCCACCATAAATGTAGACATTATGCTGTAGTAAAATCTTCACCGTTGATCAGGTAATATGTGGTGCTTCCAAAACTGTTGATCAATTCGTTAGACAAAGATTTTGACCCGTTTGAATCCTTGGGATTGAGGCTGAAAAGTTATCAGTAATCATTTTCCTTGTATTTTAGTGACTCACAAACTTTTACGCCAGTACCTTTTTGGTGTGAGTTCCACGCGCCTTTCTCATAGGTCTAGGTGAAAAAGATTGTTACCTTTTTCTCTTTCTTATGTCAGTCCTTTGTCCTTTCTCTAAAAAGTGCTAGCTGTCATTTTTGTCTTGCTTTAGGGGAAAGAATCTTTGACTTGCAGACCAAACAGAATGGAGGGCATTTAATATTTTGAATTATTCCCTTTCTCTAGATATTAAGGTCTTTCAGATGTGCTTACAAAGAAAGGTCTTTCAGATATCTTCAGACTTAATATCTCCGGATCTGCCTTCTTTCGGATGCTAGTGCAATAAGTTCTTTCGGATGCTATTTTGGGCGGTCCAAAGTTTGTTTCCTTTCAAACTTTGATCGGATACTTCCATTTATGCTTAGGTAATTGTATTCACTTGACTTGGACTTTGGATGTCTTGGTTATAAGTCCTGATGCAGTGACTTAGGCCTTTTTGTACTTAGGTGTTTTGTTTACTTCAAACCTGATCCAGATTATTTGCTGTTCCTGATCATTGTTTCCAATAAATCTCTGAAGTCGTGTAAACACTTTCAGATTGAAACTAATTTGGTGGTTCTCCCAAAATTTTCAATCGGATAAAATCAGAAAAAAAATCAAGAGCTTAGAATGATTATTCAATGTGAAGAAAAATTGAACCGGCCATAAGCGTTGCCAAAAACCACATGTAAGTGTTGCCAGTGCCAGGTTTTTTTAAACCTGAAACGAGCAGTTGCAATGCTTCAAAGATAAAGCGTTGCCAAAAGTCATTCCATTCGAGCAGTTACATCTGTTCAGAATAGAAGCGTTGCGAAAATACGTGTCCATTCGAGCAGCTGCAACATTTCATAACAGAAGTGTAGCGAAAGGTAGCTCCCGGACCCTCGTAGGCTAAGTATCGTAATAGAAGTCGAACAAGCGTGCACTCCACACTCTCCTGACTTGTTCGCTGAAGTATTATGATCGCATTGGTCAACTAGTTGATCCAATTACACTAAAATACCAACAATGGGGGTGCGATCATACCGGTACTAATACAATGGATCCTATTAAAACTCCGAAATTAAACGTGCTTGGGCGAGAGTAGTACTAAGATGGGTGACCTCTTGGGAAGTCCTCGTGTTTCACCCTCATTGTTGGTATTTTAGTGTAATTGGATGAACTAGTTGACTAATGCGATCGTAATATTTCATCGAACAAGTCAGGAGAGTCCGGAGTGCACGCTTGTTCGAGTTCTATTATGATACTTAGCTTACGAGGGTCTGGGAGCTACCTTTCGCAACACTTCTTTTATGAACTGTTGTAGCTGCTCGAATGAACACGTCTTTTCGCAACACTTCTATTCTAAACAGATGTAACTACTCGAATGGACATGACTTTTAGCAACGCTTTGTCTTTGAAGCGTTGGAACTGCTCGTTTCAGGTTTATAAAAACCTGGAATTGGCAACACTTACAGGTGGTTTTTTTGGCAACGCTTTTGGCTAGTTCACTTTTTCTTCACTACGAATAATCATTATAAGTTCTTGATGTTGTCTCTAATTTTATCCGATTGAAAAATTTGGGAGAACAACCAAATTAGTTTCAATCTGAAAGTGTTATCACGACTTCAAAGATTATCCAAGCTATTTTCAGGAATTTCCCCAACACTCTCTTATAACTTTCATTTCATATTATTCAAAATAAAATAATTTTAGGTATGAAAAAAGCTTAAGAACAAAGCATGGAATTTACAATTTGCCAAATCTCAGGAACCTTCCGACCTGTGCCAAAGGAGGTAGAGCATAAAATTGAACAAATTAGTTCAATTTATTTTGAATCGAATGAATAATGGTCATGGAATGATTTAATAGCTCACTGAATCCATCAATGACTGAACAAATGCTAAAAGAAATTGCTAAGATCATTAAAAAGTAGCATGAAAGTTAAAAGAAGTGAGAGGTGAAAAGAAGAAAGGGAAGAGAAACGAAACCTTGAATTTGAAATTGAAGCAGTAGGAAAGTTAGAGGTGGACAGGTAAAACAACTGAAGAAGGGGAGAAAAAACGGAAAGGAACGTTAGAGATGCACAGGTTCGTTTCTTCCTATCTTTTTACCTAAAGTCACAACAAGGGAGGAAATTCGACGACGGTGGCAAGAAATATCGACGGTGGTGGCCGGGGACAGAGGAGTAGTACCGGAGAAGGAGGGGTTGTTGGCGGTACTCAAAGAAGAAGAGGGATTTTATTACTTTTAACATTATTTTTTATTTCCAAACAAAAACTACTTGCATCACCTTTCAACTCTTGCCGCATCCTTTGCCACGTCAGAATGAGGCGGTTATGAGGTGCACGTTAAATAAGTTAGAGGAGGTAATTGAAACAGTTAAAAGTTTATAGGGTAAATAGACTTTTTGGGATAAGTTTAGACGGGTTTTGATATATTAAGCCTTATTATTATTATTATTATTATTATTCTTATTATTATTATTATTATTATTATTATTATTATTATTATTATCTTATTTTCTATTCAAACTTATTTGTATAAAATTTTTGTTTTTTTTATATTTAGTCAAAAAAATGTAAAATGAAATTATTAATTTTGTTATTATCTTAAAAAAATTGGGCATTGAGATTTTTCTAGTCTCAACCAGTTTCCGGATTTGCTACCATTTAATAATTTAAGTTACTAATTTATCTTGTATTTGATTTAAGAGAAATTAAACCTGATAGGATTTTGGGTTGTCATGGAGTTATTATATTCTTACTACTTAATAGAATGAAACAAAAGGTAGAAGCTAAACCTTTTTTGTTCAATCCCATCATAATCTCAATAAGTTCACACTTCCTTTTCCTAAATCTCCTCACTCTCGCAAGCAAATTTAATTATTCTAAAATTAGAAAAATCCAATAATTTGTAATCTTAGGTATTTCTTTCTCTGCTACTTACTGTCAGTATACTCATATTTAATGCATAAAATGAGAGAAGTATTGTAATGCGAATGTTGATTAAGGCATTAAGCATCTAATTTTGGCATATTAAAATTTTAGAAAGCACAGTCATATGGAAAACAAAAGCAACTGCATATGTAATCTCTTTGCCAACGACAATATCTTCATGTCAAATATGCATGATATGTCGGGCGCTTCAAAATTGTTAGAATGTTAAGTAGATTATATAGTTTAGGTAGATTTAAATAGTTTGTGGGTTATTAGTATGTGTTGAACTTCATTAACAAGTATGAATTTATTAACAATGTAGTTTCTTAATTTAACACATCATGTTGCAACCTTTGAGACATACATTCCTTGGACAATGGTAACTTGCCTCAATACAAGTTTATCACCCTAATTATGAACTTCCATCATTCATTGTTCTTCCAAATTCACTTTATTGCCAAAACAAGGCAAAAATTATCAATTGTCAAATACATTAATCGACCCATATGTTAATAAGAAGGTCACCATACCCCTTAACTTTCTGAAGCATCGTTTAGAGATAATTTTTTACTATATTTGACTGATTCGTCTAGGTTAAAACACATGAAAATGTAAGGTGGAAAAGTCAACAATATCTACTTCGGTAAGAGATAGTATTTGATAATAGGATTTAGATTCTCTAAAGTTTAAACTCTCTAAAATTGTATATTTCAGTCAATTTTAGCCATTCATTGAGTTTTAATGGTCCAGAATGGATGGTTGGGATTGACTGAAATGTACAACTTTAGAGAATTTGAACTTTAGAGAATCCAATACTTGATAATAATACAGTTTAAGAACTTGACCTTAGGTTCTATGTATTAAACTTCATCCTAAAGGCTAAAAGAATGAAAAAACCATCTAGATTTCTATAAACGAAACCAGAGAAAGTAGCAAAGTCCTGGTAACTATAGGTAAATATTCTTGATAAATAAATAAAATTGGCAGTAGATGCTAGACCAATACAAATAACACATAGAAGGTACCTCATCCCCCTTTGGCATTGCAAGAGGTATCTTGGCAGGTGGACAATCACCTGGAAACGAGGTAGTTCCTGGAACCGTTAATCAACCGAAACATCTAATAACCCCCCTCTTGGTTTTGTAAAGACAAGTTACAACATGAAGGGGTGCATAACTTTCATAATAAAATCACTACTCAACTCATTGACTCGCAATCTAAGCAGCTAAGAAAGACAAACAATGAACAAGTGTGTGGACCAAATACGAACTGTATTACAGATGATACTGCAATTTTTTGACACATCACAAGGGAATTAGACCCGCAGTGGAACGAAATATATTAATTTAGGCGAATATGACAACAACGAAATAGGAGAAATAATTGGCGAAAGGAGAAAATAAATAATCCACTAGTGATACTAAAGAAATGGAGAAATAAAACACTCTAACCCTTAACTCAATTACACCCAAACTCACAAATATTATAATTAAAGAATATACTCTCTCAAAAGACAATTGCTTGTCGAATTCTCTTATCCTATTTTTCGGATGCTGCATACAATCCAGGACATAGCTATGTATAGTGGAGGACATGCATAATTTGTCAAACATTTAGGTGGAAATTTAATATGAATACAATAACAAAAAAATGTGGTGACCGTCAATCATGGAGACTCTGGAGAGGGTATACAAAACATTGAATTAATAAGTGGGGCTTTGAGTTGCAAAGAAATGGCCGTTGGTGTATGAATTCAAAACACCATTCACAAATCTCCACCTTATTTTGAATTTTAATGAACAGTTGTACCTTCGTTGAAATTACCTTTTCGGGCAAACTCAATAGTCGCAAACACCAATGAAGTTCAAACAATGTTTGAATTTACTGGTCGAAAGAGGCTTCGTCATCATGTCGGCTAAATTATCCACTATACCAATTTTAGTAATACCGATATTTCCCTCAGAAATAACATCTCGAATAAAATAGTACTTTACATCAATGTGCTTCGTTCTTTTATGAAACATCTGATCTTTAGATAGACAAATAGCACTTTGACTATCACAATGGACAACAATCT
This sequence comes from Euphorbia pulcherrima, assembly GCA_947683365.1. NCBI lineage: Eukaryota > Viridiplantae > Streptophyta > Magnoliopsida > Malpighiales > Euphorbiaceae > Euphorbia > Euphorbia pulcherrima. The sequence goes on from CANTUS010000007.1 coordinate 31,163,096, forward strand.
TCTGTAAATTTGAATTGATTTCGCCGACCAATCCTCTTAGCCAAATAGCTTCTTTTACAGCTTCAACTACCTCCATGTATTCTGCTTCGGTAGTGGATAATGCAACTGTAGGCTGTAAAGTAGCTTTCCAACTGATAGCGCTACTACCAAGGGTAAATACATAACCTGTGATCAATCTTCGCTTGTCAAGATCACCTGCATAATCTGGATCAACATAGCCAACCACCATGTTCTTACTTTTTCAAATTTCTAACAAGCTTTAATAGTACCCCTTAAATATCTCAAAATTCATTTCACAGCATGCCAATGTTCTTTGCCAGAATTAGACATATATCTACTAACAACACTGATTGCATGCGATATGTTAGGACGAGTGCAAACTATAGCATACATGATACTACCAACAACACTAGAGTAAGGAACATGTGACATATGATCAATATCTTTTTCAGATTGAGGACAGAGCAGCAGAAAGTCGAAAATGAGCAGCAAGTGGAGTACTTACAGGCTTGGCATATTTCATGCCAAAACGCTCCAACACTTTCTCAACAAAACTTCTCTGAGTTAAATAAAGCTTTCCTATAGGTCTATCTCTTTGGATCTCCATGCCAAGAATCTTCTTAGCAGCTCCCAAATCTTTAATCTCAAATTCACTGCTAAGCTCTACTTTCAATCTGTTGATATCAGACATATCCTTGGCAGCAATAAGCATGTCATCAACATAAAGCAACAAATAAACAAATGAGCCATTCGCAAGTTTTCTAAAGTATACACAACTATCATATTGGCTCCTTGAATAGCCATATCCAACCATAAAGAAATCAAACTGCTTATACCACTGTCGAGGCGACTACTTCAATATATATAGTGATTTTTGCAACAAGCAAACATGGTCTTCTTTGCCTTCAACTTTAAAACCATCTAGTTATTTCATATAGATCTGCTCCTCTAGTTCTCCATGCAAGAAAGCAGTCCTGACATCAAGTTGCTCTAACTCCAAATCATGTATAGCAACCAAGGTAAGCCAAACATGAATAGAGCTATGTTTAACAACAGGAGAAAACACATCATTGAAATCAACTCCTTGTACATGACTATAGCCCTTAGCGACTAATCGTTCCTTATATCTGGCATCCTTAACTCCTGGAATGCCATCTTTCCTTTTGAAGACCCATTTACAACCAACAATCTTCTTATCCTTAGGCGGTTTCACCAACTCCCATATTCTATTCTTGTGCAAAGATTCAATATCCTCTTGCATAGCTATTAGCCATTTTATCGAATCATCACGAGAAATGGCTTCTAAATTTATGAAAGGTCGCCAACTCCCTCTATTTTTTGTGCAGCTACAAAGGCATAAGTAAGATAATCTACAAACTTTACAAGAATTCTTCTTTCTCTATTAAGTCTGCTTTCAACAATAGGATGCTTCACCTATTCGACGGTAGTAGTTTCTTCTACTTCTATAGGGTTTAACAATTGTTCTGAAATTTGCTCCTTTGTAGCGTCGGACGGAGCAAATGATTCCTCCACCTTGAATGGAACCTCCACGTGCTTATTAGAATTCTGTATATTGGTGCCAGTTTCAACTGAGGACTCTTTTCTTAGATGCACCATAGTAGGTTCATCGAATACAACATTTTTGCTAATTATAGACTTTGGTGAGTTGGGATCAAGAAGCTAAACTTTATATCCCTTAACACCAATAGGATAACCAAGAAAAATGCCCCTTTTAGCTCTAGGCTCCAGTTTTCCATCTCTGACATGGACATAAACAGGACAACCGAAAATCCTTATATCAAAATAATTAGAAGGTTTACCAGACCATAACTTCTCAAGAGTTTTACAATTGATAGAAGCAAAGTGATTCATCAAATGAGCAGCTATTGCAGCTGCTTCAACCTAGAAAGCCTGAGACAAACCATAATTTGACAACATCAATCGAACTTTCTCCAACAGAGTTCTGTTCATTCTCTCAGGTACACTATTCTATTGTGGTATTTTCGGAACTATAAGAGGCCTCGAGATGCCTATATTTTTCAAAACATGTCAAACTCTACATTATAGAACTCTAAACCATTATGTGTTTGGAGATGTTTGATCTTTCTTGTAGTTTGATTCTCCACTAATGATTTCCACTGCTTAAAAGTGGCAAAGACATCATTCTTATATTTTAAGAAATAAGTCCACACCTTCTGAGAGTAGTCATTAATAAAGGTGAGCATGTAAAGAGTGCCACCTTTTGAAGAACATGAGCAGGCCCCAAAGGTCTGAATGGATATAATCCAAAGTACCCTTTGTTCTATGAACACCACCACTGAAGCTAACTCTTTTGTGTTTGCTGAAAATGTAGTGCTCACAAAAATCCAACTTGGAATTACTTTGTCCGCAAAGTAGACCCATTTTACTAAGCATAGACAAGCCTTTATCACTCATATGGCCAAGCCTCATATGCCACAATTTTCTAAGTCTGAATCTGACATGGAAGATTAAAATACCTATAGCAGTTGATTCTTGCAACATGTACAATCTCCAAACTTTTTCAGCTTTCATCACAATGAGGGCACCTTTCAAAACTTTCAAAACTCCACCTCCACCAAAAAATCTGCAATTGTTGTCGTCTAAAGCAGATAATAAGATCAAGTTCTTCTTCATGTCTAGAACATGCCACACATCTTTTAGAGTTCTAACAATACCATCATGCATCTTGATTTTAAAAGTGCCGATTCCAACAACTTTACAAGGATGATCATTTCCCATTAACTCGACTCCTCTATATACAAGTTCGTAAGAGGGAAACCAATCTCTGTGGAAACAGATATAGAATGAATAAGCTGATTTTAAGATCCATCCTTGTCCAGATCTGGCACCATCATTAAACACAGCAAAGACTTCAGCATCTACCTCATCTTCTGCAAGACTGACTTCGGCTGGCTTATCATCTCTTGGAGTCTTTTCTATATTCTTTCTCTGAAGCTTGTAACATTTAGCTTTAATATGCCCTTTCTTCTTACAGTAACTGCACGTCAAATTACTGCAACGAGATCTTGATTTAGATCTGGATCGGTTGTTGCTGCTGCCGTTGGTCCCTATGCGTATGTATTTAGGGTCAGAGGGGGTGAACGACCCTTTTTGCAGATTATTTAGACTTTAAAAAGTCTTGTATAGCTTGTTTGACTTTACTCCAGAGTCAATGAATCTGGATGATATAGATATGAAATATAATGCAATAAAGTAAAAAATTTAAATAAAATCAAACACAAGGATTTTATACTAGCTCGGCCTCGGCTTCGTCCAGTCCCCGGAGTATCCTCCTCCGAGCTAAAGTCCACTAGTGGAATTCCTTTCATAGGCGTAAATTCAAGCCTTCACACTTTTCTCCTGAAATTTATTCTCCTTCAGATGTAGGATATACCACTAAAGACACCAATCTTCAGCTGAGTCCTTTAGCGTTATCTCTAGAAGATGAACTTTCTTCCAGAAGTAGGATATACCACCAAAAGCACCAACTTCTAGCTGAGTCCTCTCTCTTTAGTAGAATATACCACTTAAACTACCCAAGTCTAAGCTGAGTCCTACAGGCATACACCACTCAAACTCTCTAGTTCAAGCTGAGTCCCAATCTTATTACTCACCCAAGAAGGAGATCTTTTACACTTTGTTTTATCAAAGGTTTGGGGTTTTGGATTCTTCAAGTTTGTAATGTCACTTGAGAATCCTTACAAACATATTTGAGTGATTATTTCTTGGAGTGATTAAGGTTACTGATTGAATATCTTGAATTTTCAATGTAATAGCTTGTGTGAAATCAACCAACATCTTCTCAACTTGTGAAGCTTCCCTTTTATAGGCTTTGATCATAAATGTAGCCGTTGTGTACCGTTAGAATAGTGTTAGATCTTCACCATTGATCATATATGAGATGGTGCTTCTGGAGTCGTTGATTTTTCCATTAGACTCATTCATTGGCCCGTTTGAATTATTGGGATTAGCAAAACAAAGGTGTCAGTCATCTTTTATTTGGAATTTTATGTACTTCCAAATTTTAGGTAGCTTTGTCAGTTGTTTGAGCTCCACGTGCCATACAATTGGTCTAGGTTAAAAAGGTTGTTACCTTTTTCTCTCTCCATGTCAGTCCCTTTGTCCTTTTATAATTTGCGTGCAAGCTATCACTTTCTCTCTTTCCAAGGCAAAAGGGGTTGTTGACTTCAAACCAAAGTTGGAAGTAATCTGAATATTTGGAAATTCCCTTTATCTTGAGAATTAGTCTTCCGGATGACTTTAGGCTCAATCTTATTTCAGATGCTATTCAATGATGATTTATTCTGGATGCTATCTTTAAGGGGTTAGAAGTTTGTTTCCTTCTAAACTTTAACCGGATGCTCTCTTCTTAGACTTAGGGATTTTTGGTCTTCAATATCTTATCCGATCTTCAGTATATTTTTCGGATGGTTGGTTTGAGTTACTTTCGGATCATTATTTCACAACAATCTCCCTCATTTGATGGAAACAAAAACCTAAGTACAATGAGCATGAACTAGGGAATATGAGCTAAGTAAGATTCTTGATACTTAGTCATTTACAGATTAACTCCCCCATAATCTAGCATCCTAGCTCCCCTAATGTTTTTTCTTTATTGCTTCTAGGTTTTTCTAGTACAATTAATGGTTGTACTTAGAAGCAATTTTTGAATGAGATATTTTTCACTATATAACTTCTGCTATTAACAATGGTTAATATCAATGAAGTGCAAGATTACAAGGTACAAAAATTATAAGTGAAAAATACAATAGCCAGCTATTACATATGTTTTCAAAATTAAACTAGCTTTTATTTGTCTCCATATCCTCTTACTTTGTGACTTCTTGCTCGTTGAATTCCTTCTCCCTGTTTTTATTTGTATCTTCTAGGGGGTCACTTACCATATAGGTCCTTTTCTTCCATTTGTTCTCCCAGGCTCCAGATAGAATGGTATAATCCTAATTCCCAGCCAAGCGCTACTTAATAATTTTTTCCACTGTAGCAAGTGTAAGGTGGATTGGTTTGATGAGTTTCTGGAGCTAATCATAGGACTTGGTTAGGTTGGGATGTATGGACAAGGTGTATTCTTGATCCTCTTTTTCAAAGAATGAAAGTAACCCCCGAAGCAAAGTAAGTGAGCATTGATAATCGTTAAAGCCCGTGTCCCCATTACTCTAGACAAGTTGTTGAAAGAGGGGAAGAAGTTGACTTTTTGGTATGGCCAGAGGAGGAGTAGAAGTAGAAGTAGAGGTAGAAAGAGCAGCGAGACTCAATTTCTTCATACTAGTGTTGAGCAGCTTGATTTCATCTATGACAGTTTTAGTTCCATTGTGGATGCTGGAGTTGATATACCTGAGTTCAATATCAAAGGTTTCCTTACAGGTGCCAATGAGCTCAGAAATAGAGATGAGTTGGGTTTGGTAATCACTGCTCATATAATCCACAACTTTTACAAGGAGATTTGGCAATTCCTTTTTGAGAAACTCCTTGAGCTGCTCCTTGAATGCATTCTTCTCATCAGTGGGGGAGGTTATTCTGGAGGAGATGTCCTTTGAGGATTCAGTAAGAGCAGTGGGGATGAATTTTTGCAAGTTTTCAAACTTGTTATCCAGATACTCCTTCATTTCTGTTTTAAGTTAGTGTTGGTAGAGGTGATATGTCCCAAGATATTTGTGCATTGATTTTCTGCTCCAGTAGTAGCCTGAGTAATATACCTATTTTCCTCTGTTATTTTCAAAGTGAGCTGATTTATAACCGGCGTGATTTTTAAGAGGGAGGTTTCTGTAACTTGATCAACATTTGGAAATTGATTCACCCACTTTTCGATATTCTCTACTGTGCTCTTTATCCCTCCCAACTAAGCCTTTAGGTCTAGAGCCATGGATTTATCTTTCATTAATTTCACCACTGAAATTAATTTTATGCATATATCTTGGAGCGTAGGCTTGAATTCATCATTTTTCTGCCCTTCAAGGGTGGCTTGCTCTAATAGATTTAGTGTCATGCGCACTTTTTCAGTTTTGGTGGTGGAGAAGTTTGGTGGAATCTTCTCTTTAGTGATTTTCCTCATTGCCTCACTATTTGTTGAAGTCTCTTCTTCAGATCTAGAACTGCTTCCGGTTTCCTTAGAGCTGGAGGTTTCTTCTTCCTCATCATCCTTCTTTTCTTCTCTCTTTTCCTTCAACCTAACCTCTGAAGTTGCCTCGCCCTGTGAGTCCACTATATTAGTGTGCTCAATGGTCCTCAGACCTTCTCCCTCCTCCAGTACATTTAGCACCAGGTTAGGCTCAACTACCTTGGATGTACTTAGAGTGTAAGTAGTATCCAAGTGGCCTTGATTTTTAATGGCATCACGAGCCACAACAGCAATAATTTTTTAGTTAAGGTCATGAGTTACCTTAATGTTTAGTTGTTCTATAGTCTCTACCACTTCTTCAGTTTCCTTTTCCACCTCAACTTCTGGAAGATTGGTATTTTCCTCAATCTCCCCTTCAAATGCCTTTTTAGGACTTTTCTCTCCTTCTGCAGTCACTTTTCAGGACTTTCAACATTTATTGCCTCAACCTCAGCTGCTTCCTAACTAAGGAGTGATTCTGGAATGGGGTCTGTGCATGGATGGAATGGTTGTAGCTATTCCTCATTATATCCTCCTCTAACTAGGGAAATAAGGATTTGTTAAGAGGAGATTACAGGAAGAATCGCTAGGCTTGTTGTTCTAGATAAGCCTCTGGGTCCTTCTTTTGTAAGCTGATTGGCCTTCAGATTTTCTTTAACGGCTAGCATCATCTCATTATATCCTGGATCCTCCGAATGAAGGGTAGTGGCAGTTATCTCCACGTGCTTTTCCTTGCTCATCTTGGCCTTAGCTATTATCTCTACCTAAGTGGCTTCATGAGCAGGTTCCCTAATGGAGATTTTGGATATTGGCTTTTTTGGTTCTTGCTTGGATCTTTTTGATCTTAGGGCCTGAGTGAAAGTTGGCCCCTTCCATAACCACTACTTTCTTTTTAGCACAATCTCTTCCTCCTCAATGCCACTACTTTCAATAGTAGCGTCCTCTTCAAGGATATTTTCTAAGGTTAGAGCAACACCCTTTTATTTTCTAGCAAGAATTGAATCTGCTACTTCCAGAAGTTGATTTTCAATCATCACTTCTGGAGTCTCAATACTCCTCCCCTTCTTTACAGTAGCTTTAATGAGCCTCCTTCTAAGCTTAGGTTGCTCCGGAGCTTGTGTTATGATCTGGGTAAGGGTCATTGTATCCTCATCAATTTCCTCCACTTCTTCCACCTCATGCTTTAAATTTATCTTTCTCTAAGCCTTAGGTTTTGTGATCCTAGCCCTTTTTGGTACCAGAACTTTCTCTCTAGTGCTTCCGGCTTTCCGGACCTACTCTTCTCTTGCTTTTCTTTCCTCTGCCTCGGGGCCCTCTTCTCAACCCAAGTCTCACTAAATGTCAATTTTTGGAAGTTCTTTTGTAGAATTGTCTTGCCTTGCGCTAATTCATCTTCAGTGAGATTTATCCCATTTTAAACAAAGATTCTGGTGATCAGGCCTCTATGTGAGTACTTGTGCTGCCTAATGTAGTGGATGAGCAACATGAGCATATTTAGAACTCTGATTTCCACCCAATGTTGAAGAACACAGTGCTAAAAGAGGAAGTAGTGTTTAGCGAGCCTCTCTGAATTAGGAAAAATTTTGCCGAAATAAACTAAAGTAGTCTTGGGGTTTTGGGCCATAGAGTTGAACACTTGTCCCCAAAGAATCTCTCTGGAAGCCATAAATTTGGATCATATTTGACAGTTTTCTCATCACCATCAGTCCTCTTCATCACTCCCTCATTCTTCATGCCAACATGAGTGACAAAGAATTCCAAAGTTAGAGTTACAACTTTTCCTTCTACTATAGTCCGGAGAGCATCATAGTAGGTGTGGGTTTTGAGATTCTCATAAAACTGTTTTATGAGAACATAGTAAGTTGTGTTTTCTATCTTGAGGAAGACCTTTAGATGCTGGTCTTTTAGAGTTGGGCATAGGGTTCGGTGGAGAAAAAAATGTCATCACCACGGGATGAAATATGAGGGAATGATTATGTCGAAGCATACTCTTTCGATAGGAATGAAATCTGTGTCACGTCATCCTTTGGGTCATCTTGGGTCATCGCCCATTGAAAGTTAATAGAAGGTTTTGATGTAGTTAGTGTACACGTCATCCTTTGGTCACCGCCTGTTGAAAGTTAATAAAAGGTTGTGATGTAGTCAGTGTACACGTCATCCTTTGGGTCACCACCAGTTGAAAGTCAATAGAAGTTCATGATGTAGTTAGTGTATACGTCATCCTTTGGGTCAACATCCATTGAAGGTCAATAGAAGGTCATAATGTAGTCAGTGTACACGTCATCCTTTGGGTCAGCATCTGATGAGGGTCAATAGAAGGTCATGATGTAGTCAGTGTACATGTCATCCTTTGGGTTAACATCCATTGAAGGTCAATAAAAGGTCATGATGTAGTTAGTGTACATGTCATCCTTTGGGTCAGCATTTGTCGAAAGTCAATAGAAGGTTATGATGTAGTCAGTGTACACGTCATCCTTTGGGTCAGCATCCGTTGAAAGTCAACAGAAGGTCATGATGTAGTCAGTGTACAAGTCATCCTTTAGGTTATCACCCGTTGAAAGTCAATAGAAGGTCGTGATGTAGTCAGTGTACACGTCATTCTTTGGGTCATCGCCCATTTAGAATCAACTAGAGGTCGTGATGGAGTCAGCTCTGTTAGGAACTGACAGTCAATTTGAACATGCATAACAGGCACGATGAAAATTCAAACTTTTGTCCTTGTCCCCAGGAACTCCTCTTAGTTGCATATAAATTAAATAAAGCCTTAACTAAATAATTCTCTATCTAGGTTAGCATGCAAAGGGCTAGGCATGCTATAATTTTAAATTAATCCTAGCACATATATTTTATTCTAAGCATGTTATAACTCTTAGCTATAATCTAAGCATGTTATGACTCTAAGCTATAACCTAAGCATGTTATAACTCTAAGCTATAACCTAACCATAAAATAAACTAAGCATGCAAAACAACCTAAGCATAGTTATTTAGTCTAAAAACGCTTAAAGAAAATGACCTAATAATTAAAAGAGAAAGAAAGAAAACTTACCAGTTGAAGCGTGCTTTAGCAGAACTTCCTTGCACAACCCTCCAAGCATAGGATAGCCTCTATGAGTATCCACACGAACCCCACCAACCAAAACCTCCTCAAGAGGAAGAACTAAGGAGCCTCGAGTAGTTGCTAGACCGCTCCAGAAGCCCCACCCACAAATATAAACTAGAGGTACTCGAATAAAATCAAGCTCCTCAAAATATAACTTCTTAAAATAACCTTTATCGTAGGAATTACTATTTAAACTTGGTACACTTTAAAAGGGGTGAGGGAAAGCCTATATATAGGCTTGTGGAGCAAAATATAGCTCCCCAAAAACCAATGTGGGATAGGGTGAAAAACCTTATCCCACGCAGGTCATACACGCGGATCCAAAGGATCCACGTATTGACCCGGCCATACACAGTGTACAGCGCATGCTGTGTGCTGCAAAGCGTGACCTGGGCCTCGCGGCCCATGCCGTGAGCCCAGCTCTCGGTGCCCCTCATGGGCTACATTTATGCAGCCCATTTTCATGGGCTACCGCGAACACTGCCCAACAGTGTTCGAGCACCTTTTGGTGTACTCCATGCAACCGAACCTGTACAAAATATATTTCGTATTTTTCAGTTTAACTCGCCAAAGAAAAATTCCCTTTTAATCCCTTTTAAATAAATATTTATTTTTCGACCCTAATAAATTAGTTACCGGTCAAAAATAAATTCCTTGCTCTATCAAAATGATCTAATTATTTTTAATTGATTAAATAATAATCCAATTATTATTTATATTTTATTTTTGTAATAGAATAAATCTGATGAAGGTCCAAAGTGTGTGACCTTATAGGATCCCGATGTATTGAGTTGTTAAGGCTTAACCAACCCTTGTTCTAATGGAACCATTGGCTCGAGGTTCTAGACTGTGAATAGAACTCGATTACCTTAAGCGACTGTAGTACACCTTTAGCTAGGGTCTACCATCCCCCATTAATCGGAACATCATTTATGCTTATGTCTTAATCCCGGTTAATGCAATAGTTGTCCAATGCAATGAACTCCTTCCATTCTTTAATATTAGTACCATCTGGTTTATAGGGTTTGGTTAAGTTGTTAACCCACTAATAGCAAGGTTGCTCTAGGCTATACCAGTTATTAACTTGTTACCGAAGTATATTACCTTTAACCATAGTGTGTTTGACTAGAAACCATTTCTATCAAACACATACTCTGATCAGAGGTTCATGGCAATCATCACTTCAACAAGGGGCCAGGTACAACTCCTTAATATATCCAGAGCGATGGATTCTTTCTGACTTCTCAGCTTATCAACGTATTGTCATCACTATACCCGTAATCACCCGTAAGACCCTAAATTAATGAGTGTGTAGGAATGACCCAAATTATAGCAATAGTACCACACAAGGTAACTAGTATCTCAAGTATGAGGATATTCACAAAGCTTAATGCATGAAGATAAACACTAACACATTGATATATACACCAAGTGTTTATCTTACTGCGATCTCCAATATATCTCCCAAATATATCCATGTGTAAAACTTAAGGCAAAACCTTCAGTCCTTAGGAGATTTGACTGCTTGGACCCTTTCCAAGAAAGTTGACCACATGCTAGCCTTTCAGCTTCATCAATATCCTTTCTTGATGAAACTATGACTAGGGATAGTTTAGACATAATCATAATTGCATATAAAGCAGGTCGCACTAAATAGTCTAACTATAATTTCTCTGACTTCATGCTATGATATATCAAGGACTTTTGCATACATACATCAATGAATATATTTTAACCAGCTATAATATATATAGAAGCACATCGATATAAACAAAAGATTAAATGCCTTTATTATTTAAACAAAATATTCATATTATTACATAATTAAGATATATCTTCCTCATTGCCTTAAGGGCATACATCATATCCAACAAACTCCCACTTGCACTAAGGCCAATTAGCCATATGTCTTAATCCATATGCTTTAACATGCTAGTCATGTTTGACTGGAGTCAATGGCTTTGTCAGACCATCCACGAGGTTCTGATCAGTGGGAACATATTCAAGTCTTATAATCTTAGCATCCATAATCTCTCTGATTACATGATTCTTTCTGGATACATGTCTAATTTTCTGATGAGACCATGGTTCCTTTACCTAAGCTATAGAACCATTGTTATCACAGTATAAAGTAATTGGATCAATAGTCTCAGACACCACATCGAGATCACCAATGAATCCCTTTAACCAGACAACTTCTTTTGCTTCTTCGCATGCAACAATGTATTTAGATTCTATGGTTGAATCAACATTATTTTCTTGCTTAGAACTGTTCCATCATACCGCCCCTCCATTAAACACATACATAAAACCTAACTGAGACTTAAAGTCATCCTTATTAGATTGAAAACTTGAGTCAGTGTAACCTCTAATTGTGGGGTCACCTTCCCCATAAATCAAGAACTCATCTTTAGTCCTTCTCAAGTATTTAAGAATTACGTTGACAACCATCCAGTGCTTTTCACCTGGACCTGACTGATATCTGCTGGTAAAGCTCAAAGCCTGAGAGACAGCTGGCCTAGTACATATCATAGCATACATGATGGATCCTATCGAGGATGCATAGGGTATATCCTTCATGTGCATTCTCTCCTGAGCTATCTTCGGACACTCAGCCTTAGATAGGTTGATCCCCTTTATCATTGGGAGATAACCGTTCTTCGAATGCTTAAGGTTGAACCTATTCAATACCTTGTCTATATATGTACTTTGAGAAAGACCTAACAGCTTCTTTGATCTATCCCTATAGATCTTTATACCTAGTATAAATGCTGCTTCATTTCATGGAGAATTTTCTTGACAACCATACTTTAACATTTTGAAGAAGAGAAATATCATTTCTGATTAGCAGAATATCAACAACATACAATACTGAGAAAATGATTACACTCCCACTAACCGTCTTGTAAACACAAGGCTCATTAATGTTTGGATAGAAATCCAGTTCATGGATTGTCTGATCAAACCTTATATTCCAACTTCTGGATGCCTGGTTAAGTCCATAAATGGTTCTTTGTAGCTTACATACCTTTGAGCCATTCTGAGATGCAAAACCCTCAGGTTGTGTCATATACATATCCCGATCTGAATCCCTATTTAGGAATGTTGTTTTAACATCCATCTGCCAGATCTCTTAATCATGATGAACAACAATGGCTAGGAGTACCCTGATGGATTTAAGCATGACTACCGGTGAGAAAGTTTCACCATGGTCGATATCTTTTCGTTGACTATAACCTTTTGCAACCAACCTCACTTTATAGGTAATTACATTGTCGTTTATGTCAGTCTTCTTCTTGAAGACCCACTTGCACCCAATCGATCTAACCTCTTGAGATGCATTAACCAAATTCCAAACATGGTTCTCATACAAGGAATCCATTTCTGATTTCAGGGCTTTTAGCCATTTATCAGAATCTGAGCTTTTCATTGGCTCATCATATGTCCTTAGTTCATCATCCTCCATGAGATATAGTTCTTTATCATCAGTGATGATAAAACCATATCTATCGGGGCCTTTATAAACACGACCTGATCTTCACAATGATTGTGTTTCGACAGGCTGTTCTTGGATCACACTTTCTTATGTATCTAGAACGGGGTCAATCAACTGATTGTCTGTTTCTTCCTCCTGAACTTCCAGTTCAATACTGATCCCACTAACTTTTGCAAGTAAGTGTTCCTTTTCCAAAAAGTAAGCATTCCGCGACACAAATACTTTCTGTGCTTCGGATTGGTAAAATAGATATCCAATAGTTTCCTTTGGATATCCAATGAATAGACACTTGTCAGATTTGTCGTTCAACTTATCTGGCGCTATCCTTTTTACTATAGTAGGAAAGCTCCATACTCTTAAGTGACCTGGAGATGGCTTTTTATTACACCATCTTTTGTAAGGTGTGAAATCAACTAATTTAGAGGGCACTCTGTTTAATACACAAACTACGCTCTCTAGTGCATATCCCCAAAAGGATTTACTGAGATCTGCATGGCTCATCATGGACTGAATCATATCTAATAAAGTCCGATTCTGACACTCCATTATGTTAGGGCATATAAAAAGGGGTCCACTGGGGAACTATCCCAATTTCCTTTAGATAATCCTAAAACTCCTGACTTAAGTATTGTCTACCTCGATCTGATCAAAGTGTCTTAATACTTTTCTCAAGCTGTTTCTCTACTTCAGCTCTGAATAGTTTGAACTTTTCAAAACTTTTAGACTTGTGCTTCATTAAGTACACGTAACCGTATCGTGAATAATCATAAATAAAGGTTATGAAGTAAGAGTATCCTCCTAGTGCCTGAACACTCATTGGACCACACACATCAGTAAGTTCCAATGTACTCGTGGCCTGTTCACCCTTTCCTTGAAAGGGTAACTTTGTCATATTTCCTCTTAAACAAGGTTCACAATCACCATAAGACTCCAAGTCTATTAGGCCCAAGTCTCCACGCTTATACAACTTGGTTAAGTGATCTTTGTTTATGTGGCCTAAACGACAATGCCATAAGTAGAAGGAATTCTCTTTATCTAATTTAACTTTCTTCACATTCTCTATATTAAAAACTTCTGTTTTAGTATCAAGAACATAAATGCCACCATTCAACATCCTATAACCATAAGGAACATTATTTAAACGAACCTGACAATTATTAATCGAAAATAAAATTTCAAATCCTTCTGCTGCTAAACACTCAATAGATACAATATTCTTAGTAACACTCGTAATGTAGTGACAATTATTCAAAACTAAAACAAGTCCACTTAGCAATAATACCACACAAGGTAACTATATCAAGTATGAGGATATTCGCAAAGCTTATTGCATGAAGATAAACACTAACACATTGATATATACACCAAGTGTTTATGTTACTGTGGTCTCTAATATATCTCCCAGATATATCCATGTGTCAAACTTAAGGCACCACCTTCAGTCCTTAGGATATTTGACTGCTTGGACCCTTTCTAAGAAAGTTGACCACATGCTAGTCTTTCCACTTCATCAATATCCTTTCTTAATGAAACTATGACTAGGGATAGTTTAGATATAATCGTAATTGAACATAAAGCAGGTCTCACTAAATATAGTCTAACTATAATTTCTCTGACTTCATGCTATGATATGTCAAGGACTTTTGCATACATACGTCAATGAATATATTTTAACCAACTATAATATATACATAAGCACAACGATATAAACAAAAGATTAAATGCCTTTATTATTTAAATAAAATATTCATACTATTACATAATTAAGATATATCGCCCTAATTGCCTTAAGGGCGTACATCATATCCAACAAGCTCACCCGTCATCCTTTGGGTCCCTACCTGCCGAGCGTCGATAGAAGATCGTGATAGAGTCAGTGTACCCGCCATCCTTTAAGTCCAATGCACCATCTATCAAGTATGATTTCTAGACCGTTGTTCTTTTTCATGGGGCCATGCAGACTTATGTCAGCCGTGACCCCCTGAAGGGCAGCCTATGAGTATGGGATTTTGTAGTCCCTCTTGAGAGATGTTGATGACGTATATTCAAATTTTAATCCTTATTAAAAAATTCATTTTGAATTTTAGTTAATGTTTGAATTCAATTTAGCAAGTTCGACTACAAGTCTGGTAGAAGCTCGAACTGATAGTTTCACCCAAAGTATCTCACACTATCTTAAAATAACCGAAAATATATTAAATTACCCTAAAAAATTCAAAAATCTGTTTTAACCAGCTTTTGCCCACTTTTTCAGCCTTTTAGGCTGGTGGGCCCCAATTGGCAGATTGCCAGCAGGGGTTTGAAGTTGCCAGCGACTTCACTCAGGCCGCCGGCAGCCTGGGCCATGCCGCCGAAGGTATGGTACCTACAGGCAGTCTGCCAGCTTTCGCCTTTTTCTACAAAACCGTCGGTTCATTGCCAAAAGTTGATTTTTTATCCTATTTTCGCCCTTAAAACATTAGAACAAAGGGAAGAGAGGGGAAATGACATCTAGAGAAATGAAGAGAGATTTTAGGAGTGAGAAAGAGGGTTTTAGAGGGAGAAAGGGAAAAAGGTTAGAAAATGGATTTAATTCATGTTTTCTTGGTTTTTCTTCATCTAATCTCTTAGGATAAACTTAAAATCAGTAGAAATCCTAGGCTAAAATCAATCTAATAGAATTTTTAGAGACAAACATTATTTAATGTTCAAACCACTACACAAAATCGTCATTCTAGCATCCCGGAGGTGTCATTGGATCACAATGGATTCACGGCCCTGAGGTAAATTCCTGAGTCTCTTGAGCTCTTTGGGTTTATTTCTTGCTGTTTGTTGTGTTACTTGGTGCTTCGGTGTTATTTTTTGAATTTTTGTGCACTTTTGTTCGATTTTTCTACTGTTTCTATAGATTTCAAAACTGCCAGCAATTTCACCAAATCACCGGTGGCCTCACTGAAACCGCCGGACAGTGAACCCACCAACGGCCTCACTCTAGTTGCAAGCGACATCACCATGCCGGCGGGGGCATGGAGTTTTGGGCAGCAGCCCCATTTGCTGCCTCTTTGACCTAGTTTCTAGTTTTTTCGTATGTATTTGCATGTACAGGATCATGACGGGAATCTAGAATTCCCCATAAACGGTCCAAACCCCATAACATGTGGCATTTGCACCAATAATTTGGTTGAAATAATAATCGAGTCCAAAATGGACTTTTCCCTAAAACTCATTCGGGAAATGATTTTTCAAATGGAACTTATATTCGAAAATAAATATTTTTGAGCCAACATGGTAGGTCAACCCCAGCTAGGGGCTTTGCCCCTAGACCCCGCCCGGGGTGCTACCCTAGAACCCCGTAGGGGGCTACCGCCCCTCGACCCCATTGGGGGCACTGCCCCTTGGACCCCGCGAGGGGTTGCTGCCTATGAGCACTAGATTTTAATGTTCATTCTCATGAAACAATAATGAGAGCTAGATAATGCAATCTTTTACAGGTATTATCCATCAGCGGTGTTCCCACTGCTGCAGAGTTGAGTTTGGCCAAAGTTTGGAGACCTAGTCTACCCTTAGGGACCCGTATGGGTGCCTCCTTATGGTACGGATCCACCGGTGGACCTATATGGGTCATATACCCCATACGCTTGGATGTGACCTGTACGGGTCCCCCTAGACTGGTATGGGTCCCACCGGACCTGTACAGGTCCCATTATTGCCTATTCAGACTTTCTAGAAGGTAATTCATACTATTTTTGGGAGAAATCAGGGCATGAATGCAATTTATTGAGTTCAGACCTTATTTACCCTATAAATAGAGGCCCTTTTCACCTCTTTTCAACTCACAACACACAAGATAGAAGAGACATTATATACAAATTCTAGCAGTTTTTATAGTTATAAAAAGGGTATAGTTGAGGTATAGGAGGAATAAAATAAGGAGAAAACCCACCCCTTGAGGTTTTGTCCATATTTTATTCATTCCTAGCTTTGTTTATTAGGGTTTGGGGGAGGTTCTGTCCACACAAATACTCAACTAAATAGGCCTAAAATCTCCATTTGAACGTCTACTTTGGCTAGACTCTCTCTCAACAAAGGGATCACCTCAAAGTGGATTCATGTCGTATGCTCCTGAGTTTCAAAGAGACTCACATCTCATTTATATTATCAATATTTCTCTATATTCTATCCCATCTATATAAAATCTATAAACTCCATTGAATTAGGATTCTCTCTAGATTAGATGAGACCCGTACGGGTCCCCCTATACCCATACCGGTCCTCCCTAGTAGCAGTACAGGTCCCAACCCACCCGTATGGATAGTGGCCCCTAGGCAGAACCCACAGTTCCCTTTTTAATCTATAAAATCAATCAACATCACCATTTTCCATGTAATCAGTTACACTAATAATCTGGTAAATCAACCCATAAAAGTTAAAAATGTATTTTTTATAACAAAATAAGCTGAAGACCAGTCATTTCTCTCCGATCCTAGAAGCCATCTGGGCACTATCGATTGCAAAATCGCAACACTAACATAATCACACTTTTCCCGATAAAATGTTGACTTATGATGTATTATAAACTATGCTAATCTTTCTGAATGCAGAGGAATTTATTTCATTTTGTTTTATAACTTAGAATAAATGTATAGGTTCTTTCGCAATTCCCCCATTTTCCCATGGTTATAATTTTTATTCCCCCATTTATTACTTGCGCTTTATTGTAATTTGTAAATGCATGTAATGAGTGTGAAAGAGTGTAGAAAAATAGGATTTCTATGATAATTCCCTAAATGATGAAAACAAAATAGTTTTACACGGTGAATGTAATTTTGAATCAACTAAATGAGAAATAAGTGACTCATCCGATACCCGAATCTCTGATCCAAAAGTTATGAGTCTCCCCCCCAATGGGAATCATACCAAAACTCTTTCCTAAGTAGACAACTTGGGTAGCGACTCTATCATTTGTATCAAGATTGGGTCTTGATTCTTTTATTAATTAAAATTGGCTAAAATGTACAAACTTGAAATAAATGGTTACATCACCCCTAAATCCAACCAACCCCCAGTGGGCCTCGCCTCTCACCAAGGCATCAAGGGAGACCTACATGTCATCGACACCTCACAATGGCGACTTTGTATGGGATTATAATCTTTTAACTTACAAAATTCTAGTTTTTTTGAAAGCTTAAAAGATTAAGATAAGCACCGAAAATCATTTAATTAATTCAACACATTTTCTTTTTCATCATTTGGGAAAATTATTACACTCTATCTTCTCACCTCCTTCTTTCTCTAGCTAGATGCGCTCTTCTTCTAGTGCTAGGTTAGGGCACCCTATTATTCGGTAAAACTCATGAAGGTGTCACCCATACCCACTTAGAGTATGGGTACACCCGAGGAGTGGAGCACTCATTGCCATCTCCCTCCAAAAGAGGCTTGATGCGATGAGAACCTTCTACATTAACTTTCGACTTGTCCCTACACCATTCTTATCGAAAGCCTTAGAATTTTAACTTCTAGGAACCCCTTGTTTCTATAAGAGATTAGACTAAGTAAGAATACCTTCAGAACTGACAGGAGAAATAAGGAGGGAATCGGTCACTTCACTTGTGTTATGTTACATTCCCTTGTAATTAACCCCACCATGCATTGTTGTAATTTGTGCATGCATACCCCATCCCATGCATGTAGTAATCTTTTGGTTACTACCTCAGCCAAAGCTCAAAGAGTTAAAACTTGACGACATTCTCAGGTCCATTTGACTCGAATTCTGGCTCCACCACCACCTCCTCCTCCTTCGATTCAGTTAAGGGTTGCTCCACCTCCATTTAGGAATATTTCATCCAGTGTTCAATTTGGTTCGTTTGATCCTAGTACTACTTATCAGCCCGAAGAAATTTCTTGCATTCTGACTCTAGAGGGCTAGATTGATGTTGAGGTTGAGGATGTTGTTACTGGCAAGGAGGAAAATGCATCAAGGGCCGATGTTAGGTCGAAGATTGCAAATGCCATCTTATAGTACTTGGAAGTAATCAGTTCTTAGACCGAATGAATGATAAGATGCTAGCTTCTATCAGGGCAATCTTGGCAAAGGAGAGAATAATCAATACTTCTCATAGCACACATGTCAGTGCTCTAACAGTGAACACAATGGTTAATGAGCAGCTTCCCCTTTCAATAGTTACTCATAATCCATTCACTCAGTTTCAGTTGCCACATGTTTGAATTCGTGGAGAGTCCTCTAGCCAGCTTGATCAGTTTGGTTTAGTTGGTCCATCTGGTTTAATTAGCTAGCCATTATAGTCCTTGGGTATAGTGGTTCCACTAGCCGTCAGTCAGTTTGCTCAGCCGTCAGTCAAGGGTTTATACTCCCAACATTTCACTTTAGCGCATCTGGCCCATCCCTTAATTTTGTGGTCATACCTAAGGGGAAAACCTTTCCTTAACCATCAGGTTTACCCTCAGGTATGGTTACTCAATCAGACGCATCAATTTTATCTGTGGAATTGTGTGATCTACTATAGAAGTTGCTTGCCACCAATCCCAGCGTTCAGCCACCAGCACTACCAATTCAAGCAACTAGAGAGGAGGATTGGGTCCCTAAAAACTTTAGTATGCCTAGCATAGCGAAGTATAAGGGAACTGGTCCACCTCAATCTCACATTACTACCTATTAAAGAGTAATGAGGATAAGGAAGTTGAGTGACAAGGTCCTTGCCGATATGTTTCCTTGCACTTTGGAGAGCCTCGCTATTGAATGGTACAATACTTGATCTGATGAAGTAACTAGAGACTGGAAGGCCTTATCTGAAGCTTTCATTCAGTAGTATGGCTTCAACGCCACCATTAAAACTACCATACATAGTTGGAAGCTATCAAACAGGCCTCCAATGAAAAATTCATGCTCTATTTTGAAAGGTGGATGGCTACCCAAGTTTTGTTGAAGGATTACCTTAGTTTTCTCGAGACGATTATGAAATTGATGGACGGTGCCTTACCCCGTTTACCATAAGGTTCTTGATATGGATAACTTCTCTAGCTATGTAGAGGTCTTTGAGAAGCCCAAAAAATGGGAAAGGATTGAGGAATTGGAAAAGGCGAGTGTGTTGGCCAAACCTTGGTTCAAGAAGATTGACTCGTCGACCCTAGCCCCAACCCCTAAGCCAAGGTCTAGTTTAGATCCTAAAGTTGCAACAGTGCAAAGAAGAAGTTGCTGCAGTCCGTACCATTGAAGATGATATTTCCCCTTGGAAGGCATCCTTGCTCCCCGTCTTCACTAAGTTGAGGGCACTTGGTGTTCTCAAAAGTGTCAAAACCTATGTTCCACCTAAGCCTAAGGATAGAGTTTAGTTTTGAGCTTATCATGTTCGTAAGGGTCATTGCACCGGCGCCTGTAGGGATTGGCTTGAGGCCACTCCTAGCCTAATTAGAGAGAAGAAGATCCAAGACCAAACTTAAGCCAAGCACCATGAATAACCCTCTACTAAATTTGGAGAAGTAGGTTACAGCTGTTGAGTCAAGACTGCCCTTCCATCATGTCTTCAATATGATTGTACAAGCTAACCCTGTGGTTCACTCGGTCGTGGCTTTACCTAATAAACCTATCCCTATTGATATTGATGCATATAAATTAGAAGACACTTATGATGAGGAAACTATATTAGTTCAACCGGAACCCATTGTCATTGATGCTTATGTGTTAGAGTATAATGCCCTTGAAGAACCGACTTTATTGGTAAAAACCTCTGACAGGAGAGGCTATATAAAGAATGGGGTGTTACATATTACCCGAAGTGGAAGGGTTTGTCCTAATGCCCTCCCAAAGAAAAGAAGAGGTAGAGATGTTGACTTCTAGGTCATTCTGAGTGTCAATCAGGGACCAATCTTAACACCCGCTATCAAGACTCAAACTCCAATTAGTACTAGAAAGAAAGATTTAAAAGTCACCCCTCTTATCTAGCAATTGCAAGTTACCCTTGCCAAGTACATCATTTGGCAGCTTCTTATTGACTCTGAAGATCATCACAGGGGTTTGATAGAAAAGTTATTAAGTATAGAGGCCACACCTTCGACTACCTTGGTTAAAGTATTTTCAGTTATTGGGGGTCTTCTCCTAGTCAGGTTGAACCCATTATATTTTATCCATCAGATTTTGCAGTTGAAGGAAGCAAGCATAATAAGGCTCTCTTCATCAAGGTACAAATCTTTGATCGCTCTATCCCTTGTGTTATGGTGGATGATGGTTCCGCCCTCAATCTCTACCCTGCCAAAATCCTTCCTCATTTAGGGCTAGATGAATCCATATTGGAGAAATCCAATACTGTTATAAGGGCATATGATGATACGAAGAGGAGTGTCATTAGGGTCTTTGAAGTTGAGGTTACAGTTGATGGAGTGAAGGCTAAAGTCTTATTCGCTATCCTTGACATCCCCGTAACTTACTCGTTATTGTTTGGTTGTCCTTGGCTCTATGCATTAGAGGTCGTCCCTTCCATAGTCCACCAGAATGTCAAGCTCATCCACAATGGCATGCTAGTGACCATCGAGGCTAATGAACCATCGGTTATAGCAGCTATAGAAGCCGAGGAAAAGGAATCTAGGGTGGCTGTTAAATAGAAAAGATTATGATGAAGCAAGGTATCAATTAGGGGATACATGTCTCTTAAAATTGAAAATATTATGATGAAGGAAGGTTACGTGAAAGGCAAGGACTTGGGAAGAATCTCCGGGGCATGCTAGAATCTATTCTACCTCTTCCGTGGCCATTCAAACTTGGTTTAGGGAATCTTCCAGGTGCTAAGAAGTTCAGGCCCCAGTCATGCCTTATGACAGAGACTAAGGTCAAGAAGAAGCTGTTCACAGGTGAGGAAGAACCTATGGAGGTAGGACCAAAGAAAGTCCCTGGTTTTGAAATCTTCAATGATGTGTACGACTTCAAGAATGGCTGTGTGATTGAAACGTCAGTTTTTGTACAAGTATGTGGGAACACTGAAGAAGATGAAATGAATGAAGTAGTTGAGTCCATCACTAAGGCCTTAGCTATACTTATGAGGAAGAATTGGAAGGGGAATGAGAAAGGAAATCCCATAAGCAGGGCCGTAAAAAAGTTAGCAAGAGCAGTGACCGTAGAAACTCATACAAACTTATGAACACGAACTACCAGTTTAGCTGCCAGTATTGCCTAGGTAGATCAGTAAGGTCCTCTGCCTATGGAGGATGATTCAAATGATGTAAGTTTTAATGTTGCAAACATTGTTTATACAAACAATGTTGCTTATGAGGCATATCATGCATAAGTTGTAGCATCAGTACCCTTTATTTAAAACATGTCATGAATAAATTGATGCATGTTTCATTCACATTTTGCTCGAATATTTCATTCGAATGACATCATGCACTCATAACAACAACATTCTTAAAATATCATCATATATATTAATGAAGTTGACTTTGAATATATTGCAATGGTATAAATATCCAATGGTTAAAACTTATCACAAAAAAAAGAGAGATAATGAAAGTGCTAAGCAAATATGATAACAATAAGTCTTAGTCCATCTTTCTTTACGAAGGGGGAAAAGGGTACGACGATACATGTCATCAAGAAAGAAGACCAAAAAGACTCATGAGAGCATCAGTAAAAGGTTGGCTCTAATTATGAAAGTACACCTTGGGTCACATAAGAACATCGACAGCATGCTGGCTTTGGTTATGAAGAATGGAAAGAACATCTTGGGTTAAATGGGGATACTCAAGTCCCTTAGAAAGGGAAGCTGATCATTAATGCCAATAATTCAATTAAAAAAATCTTATCCAAGACAGTGGCTACCTACAGGGATTGGGCTAATAAACTTGCATTTGCAGTTTAGGGGTACAGAACTAGTATAACCACTCCCACTGATCAGACACCTTTCTCCTTGGTATATGGAATGGAAGTCGTATTACGGGCTGAAATAGAAGTATGATCTCTATGAGTGGTCCTCTACTACTCAAGAAAAAATTAGGGTCCAACCCGCTGGTCGGTATTTAGGCTAAAATCGATGAGCAGTTGAACACAATCTATGAAAAGTGGCTTGAGGCACTTGACCACCTATAGATGTACCAGCAGCGCATGGCTCGACCTTATAACAACAGAGTCAAGTACCCGAAACAAGCTCTCAAAGCGGGTGATTTGGTTCTCAAATAGATATGCCAAGTCAGCACTGACGCTAGGGGAAAATTCAGTCCTAATTAGGAAGGACCTTTTGTAGTTAAGAAGGTCCTTGGCAAAGGAGGAATCAAGCTTACGAATATGGATGGAAATAAGTTCGTGAATCTAGTGAATCAAGATAGGCTTAAGCGTTATCATGTAAAGGTCAAAAGAATCAAATCATAAAAAAGCAACACAAAGAATAAAAAGAAATAAACAATAAATCACCCGACGAGTGGTCCTCTACTGCTCGGGAAAAAATTAGAGTGCAACCTGCTAGTTGGTATTCCAAAAACCAGTTAGGCAAAAATTAAGGTACTCCAAAGCAAATGAAGCCCGCTAAGTTGAAAACCCAAAAAGGGCGGCTTAGGAAAAAGTTAGGGCATCGAGAGAAAAATGTCAGTTGCTTTCTGGAAAATCTGTAAAAGACCAGTAGGCAGTAGGAGTTAACACTGGAACTTTTTACTATTGCCTATGTACTTAATTTAATCTCATCAATGAACATGTTATGATTTTGCTAAGAATTTTGGTCTTATGAATGCATGCATGTCTTTAGGTGAAATAATCGCAGGTGTGTAAACATCAATTTTTCTCTACGTGTTGTGCATTTGTTATTACCTTCACTGCACATATGTTGTCCAACAAAAGATAAAAATATTAATAGGTCACAAAAGAAATCAAACCTATGCAAAATTTGAAAATCATCTGCTGGATTGAAAACCCGAAAGGGCGGTGCAGACAAAAGTTAAGACAAAAAAGAAAAAAAAAGTTTGCTGGATTGGAACGCCAAGGACAATTAATGCAAAAATTTAGACAATCTGTTTGATTGAAAACTCGAAAGGGCGGTCCAGGCAAAAGTCAAGACAAAAAAGGAAAAGAAAGAGAAAGAAATAGTCTACTGGATTCAAAACTCGAGATGGCGGTTCCGGTAAAAATTAAGACAACTGAAAAGCTTGCTGGATTGAAAACCTGAAACGGCGGTCCAGGAAAAAGTTAAAGCAAAAAAAAGAAAAAAGAAAAAGTTCGCTGAATTGAGCCGTCAAGGACAGTTCAGCCAAAAATCAGGATAAAAAGAAGTGAAAATAAATGTTCGATAAGTCATCTCACATCGAGTGGCCTATGTAAAAGTTAGAACATCGCTTGTGATTACGGTGTCGTATAGCTAAGATCTCTAGGACTTAGTCCCCTCACTATAAAATCACTTGATAGCACATATCCCTAGGAGTGTTAATCTCAAGCCAGCCATACTTAGTCTTATTGTTTGCTATACTAAGAATTAATACGGGTCTAAAAGCGGCAATATTCAATGATCTCAGTTGAGGAAAAGAAAAGTCAGCATACATAAAAAGTCAAATGCCAAAACTATCAATCCTAGTTTACATCAAAGTAAGCCACACAGGGCCCAAAAGTGTCAAACATCTATAAAATAAAAGTGCATTACAATCTAAGCTATTGGGGGATCACGTCCCTGGCGATCCTCTGTAGTCCGGTCCTATGTATCTACCAACAAGTTGTCCATGTTAATCATCACATGGTCCTCAATCCCTGTAGCACTCTCAGCAGCAGCATCGGATACCTCAGCATTCTAATCTACCTCCTGCTCAGCACAGACCCTTTGGGTCCCTAGTGGCACAACTCGATAGGCAGAAAGATCATCCTCGAACACGGAATCAGATAGCTCTGGTGTCTATCTGTCCTTGGTCATCCAGGCCAGCTGGCCCCATAACATCTCAATCTCGGCCCTCGCCCGGGCAGTCTCCGCCCTAGCCTAGTCAGCCTCAGTAGTGGCTGCTCGTTGCTGCCCCTCCAGGAACCTAGCCTTCTCCTCAGAAGAATCCAAGTCCTGAGCGAACTTACCGTGCTCCATGGCCAGCAGAGTCTACAATAGAAATCATAAGATCAGTACACATATATAAATGCTATGGCATGCATCATACATAGTTTGTTAAATTTTATAGGTGAAAGAAACTTACCAAGGCTAGCACATCTTGAGCTAATAATATATCCCAAATAGAGAAGTAACCCTTGGCAATCCTCTTAGCCTCAAATACGGTCACCTGAGATAGAAAGTCATATCAAAATGGAATATTCTAAGCAGTCGCTATAAAGGATAAGATTAAAATGAGGAATTCCTTACATGGGTGGAGCTAGAAGGGGTAAAACCGATGGGCTGGATCGACTCCTCAAGCTCCTTAACAACTCGCTTCCCTGAATGATTGAGGAGCCAGAAGAAAGTATCTAGCTCTACTCAGAGGACTCCCTCTCTCACAGTCCTCGAAGTGCAGGACTATTTTGTCGGCGGCTCAGGGTGAGCAGGGGCAGCAACATCATACCTCTTCTGCATAGAAACAAGAGGCTACAACAATTATAGGCTACACTCAGAGTCATAATCAATTTCAAGAAACAATAAGATATTCACGTAGGCTAAGTTAGGAGGATACCTAAGAAGAAGGGGTGGCAGACCTAGCTGGGCCCTCAGTACTCCAAACTAAGGAAGGACCCCCACGGTCACCCTTTGGACCACCCTCATAATCATCATCACTGTCGGGGGACATCCTAGTGATGCATCCTATCACAGGGGGAAGGAGCGAGGAATCAATGAACTCAGTATAAGAACCTCCTACGGATATCACCCGGGCCTCCTTGCCTAATAAATGCAACCTCTGATATATCCCGGGCAACAAGTGTGGCCAAAAGGCTCCCTTTGGCATAGGGGGAGTGATCAGTCTCTCAACAACAACACTGGTCCTCCACCCTCAGACCCGCTCACCAAAATACAACTCGAAGGAGAGTGGTGACTCCAAGAGAAAGCAACGGTCACCCACTCCTACTCGCATCCTCTCGATGTCTCCATGTATGACCATCTGCTCCCACGGGTCTCAGGTGACCATGGGTCTTGGGTAACCTACATAAAGTAAATGCACTGTAAGAATCATAACTTTATAAATATAGTTTCTGCTAATGGTTATCAAAATGTGAAATACATGTTTAGCATGAAAGAAGTTTACCCGATCAGAGGGCAACTGGCGAAGGAACTCCCTATTCAAATAAAAGGTTAAAGCATAAATGATCAGTTCAGGAATTACTGGCAGGATCAGATTATAGATATTAAGCTCTAACTGCTGCCCTCGAACTCCGACATCTAGCCCATAGTGCAACTGTGCTAGGATGGCCTTACACCAATTGTTGCCTAGCACGGAGGCATGATCCTCGATGGCTAAGAGCAAACCATAGTTGAGGTTGCTCGAGTAGACCGAGAAGAAGACAGTGGTAAGAAATGTCACCAGGAAAGACCGGGCATACTGATCCCTCCTCTTTGAAGCAACGAGGCCCAGCTGCCTAATCCAATAATCATGCAAGTCCCCATACTTAAGCTTGTCTGTCCCTCTAGGATGGAGCCTAAGTAATCTCTCTATATAGGCCTTCACCTCAGTCCGGGATTACCATCTATCGGCGTAGACGTCAAAATGGAAGATGTGCCCTGTTGTCCCTAAAAGTAACACTAGCAAGTATACTAGGTCAATCTATAGCAAATGGTGAGTCTAAGTGTCATTTTCACAGGGATTAAATGTAACTAATCTTAAATTAACAATAAATAGGTAGTCTAAGGTTTCCTTTAATAGTTAGGTGCAAAGAAAGCAAAACTTAAATGAAGCAGTCAGAATTAAACGGGTCAGTTAAAATGACTGTTGCGAAATACAATATAGAAGGCACAATCTTAAGTCAAGCAAGCATAAATAGTTTCAGTACACATTCTTCCAGTTAATTTGAGCAATATTAAGAACATAGGTTTAAGGTATCTTACTTCTAACTTCACCAAGCTTAATTGATCATCCTCACTTGGATTCTATGGAAAATTACCTAGCTTATTCAGTAGATTCGGTTCGATGAATTAAGTAAAGCAAGCATTTCACCAAATTAATGATAAAAACCCTTAACATGCAAGCAATTACTTGATCCATCTCATGCATACATATGTTAAATGGTTGTTCCATAGTGTAAATCTCCGATTAGTATCATTACAACTACTAAATATGAGGTGACCAACTCAGAAGGATTAAGAATACCAATTAAGAACCAACAAATAATTTTAATGCTCAAATAAATGGAAGGGAATTGAACTTACTCAAGTTTTTCTTGCTGACCAAGGTTGCTCTGTAGTCTACTCATACTTTATAGTTGGATAACCAGCAAGTATAAATAAAACCGTAGAGAAAGAGAAAACTAATTTATATTATAAAGAGAAGTACAAAATATGATATATATTATGATATATGACCTATGCTCCCACTAAACTAAACTACTATGCTATTTATAGTGGGATGAAGGGTAAACTTGGAAATAGAAAATAACTAATTACATAATTAAGGTTAAAATAACAAAATTAGGTGTCTTCACAAAAATGGCTCCACTTGCTTTTCTTCTTGGTGACTCATTTTTTTGGTTAGTGGAATTTGATATACACTTATCATAGTTAGCTTCCAACTTAGTGATATATGTCATTTTTCCACTAATAATTCCCCAACTCTTAATTAATTATTTTTCTCTTTTTCACCAAGTGGGTAGGTGGTGTCCTTCTTTCCGGCCACATCACCTTCTATTTCTTCATTTTGCTTGTTTCTTTTATAACTTTTATGGCTGATTTTAATTCTTTTATCAATAAAAACACTTTTCTTGTTCAGAGCAACCATTGTGTCTGCATCTGCTTATTTTCTGCCTTTGGAGCAATTATTCTGCATGATTTGTTTGTTATCCAAAATTATACAAAATTAGCTAATTCTCCATTCATTTTCTCATTGTTTTAGCTTAACAAACACATCATGAAATAGGTATAATTCACACTTATCAAATATCCCCATACTTGAACATTGCTTGTCCTCAAGCAATTAAACAATGATAAGAGAGAAAGAAAGAAGAAGAATGAGTTTTGAAAAACATTTTTTTTAAAATAAGGCAACAACTCAAGTTTACTTTTGAATTCTGTCTTCCAAGAAGAGATATAATGCAAAGTTTATAGAAACAAGATATTAAATTCTCATCTAGTAAGTTTGATTCCATTTTTCAAAACATCTTAGACTTAACAAAAATTAAACTTCACAAGTCAACAACCTATCAATAATTGAACCACTGCCTCACCAAGACTTTCCTCATTTCACTTAAAGTGTTTAGTGTGATTTGATTTCTTCAAAAAGGCACTCATCAGCCTTACACATAAACTCTAGACCATATGCTTGAAAATCGGTATAATCTCCACCACTTGTATATAACAATAATACATAATCAAAAAGGATAATTTAGGCGAAAAGAATTCCCAAAGGAAATGAACAATGATGAGCAAGTAAGAAAACTAACTTGTGCAACATGATTAGGATATGATCAATTGGAAAATAATTATAATTATTTTTGTACAAAAATAATTATAATGTTTCCTACAAAATATTACTTTTCCCCTACTCCAAGGTTTATTCCAAGCAGTTAATTCTTGCTCCCCACTCCAAGTATATGCTAAATTGGAATATACTTGATCCGTACTCAAAGTTTACATTTATTGCATTTCTTTATTTTCATTTAGAGAGAAGCTTGTAAATAGAGCTTCATTTGTCATTTGTAATCATTCAATCATTCAATCATTCATCAATCAAATAATAATACCTTATAGAGTTTTCTCTCAAATTGGCTTTATAGCCTTCAAGTTCTAGCTTGAGAATTCCTTAGGAAAATCTATTTTATGACATGTTCGGCTTGCAACTTTCTTCTTTGTTGGTTTTTAGGTTAAAACCTTCGACACCGCCTTCATGATCCTTATTGGTTTGGTATCAGAGCTCAAAGTTTCCCTTTGAAATCACCCTTGACACCATGGTTCAAAACATGACACTAGTAGAAGCAGTAGAGAGCCAGAAGGAGAAATTCTGGCTATAATTTCCGAATGCAATGGAGAGCGATTTTAAAAATTTTCAACTAAGTATGCTTGACGCCATTGCAACTATCCTCCAACGATAAATACCCCCACAAGAAGCTAACACAACTTAAGTTGCAATACCACCGCCACAAGAGAGTGTAGAAGATCCAATTCCTAAAGTGCAGGAAAAAATCATTCCATCATCACCACTAAAGCAAGTTCATATACAAAAATCTACAAACTTTAACTTGCAGGAGGTATGCCTACATGATTCTTTCCTATTTCATGAAAATAATGAAGAAGAACATAACATTTATGTTAGAAAAAGTTACTTTAAAACTGAAAGAATGGAGCTTATGACTAGCGATGGATATGGATATGGTGTAGTGGAACATATACTACAATGTGATGGAAGATATGAGGGGGATCTATATGGAAGAACTGAGTTTCATGGAGTCTACAAGAATAATATGGAGATTTCATTTTATAGTGGAGATCTTGAGATTGGAGACTTTCTTAATTGGTTAACTGAAGTTGAGAGATTCTTTAATTACAATGGGGTCCCTGACCACGAGAAAGTGAGAATAGTAACCTATCAACTGAAGGGTATAGCATCTAAATGGTGGGAGCAATGAAAAGAAGAGAGAAGGAGGAGGAGTGGATTGGAAACTATAAGATCCTGGCCAAGGGTAAAGGTAATGTTTAGCAAATGATTTCTTCCACCTAGATATGAGTGGTACTTTTACCAGTATTACAAGAAGGAGGAGGTTCTAAGGAAGAGTTCTTTGAAAGAGAAAGTGAATGATGAGATCATCTCCTCTGGTGTCAGACCATCTTATCGGAAGAGTCCTATGGAAGGAAGAGAGTATGATGAGGGCATCCCCTTGAACTCAAAAGAAGGAGTGTATGATAAGGACATCTCCTTGGAGGCTGAGTCGGTCTAAATACAATCGTCCCAAATCCAACCGGTGCAAGTACAACAAACGACTGAAGAACAATCGATCATACAATTACTAACCTAATGTTAAGATATCAAGGTAGTTATAAAGTTTAATATCCTAAGAAGCAGATTCTTAGTTCAAAGGCTAACCTTGCTTGAGGGATGGCCTAAAAACAATTACTCAGCATATAAGTTGATCCGTGGGAAGGATTATTCAAGAGGCAAACTTCGGCCTAGGAAGTTTGGCTCTTTCAAATTTATTAAGCAACCATATTTTAGGAGGTCAACCAAAATGCGAAGTGTAAGGGAAGAGGGGAGATATATCAATCTTTCAAACAACTATCAGTCTAAGAAGGACAAAACGGATGACTACCAGCCAAGGAAGTCCTACTTGCTGAGCATAAGGGAATATCAAGCATTGTGCAGAAGGTCGCTAGGAGCAAAGGTTGCCCGTAGCGAAAGCAACTTGTTCATAAGTCCATCTGAATAGCGGATCATCCTTTCATACATCTGCCCACATGGTCGACCACCCGATTACATGTTCATGTGCTTAGTGTCCATATGCTCATACATTCGTGGTCGTCCACCCGATTACACATTCATCCACTCAGTGTTTGCCCGCCCATACGTTCGCCCACACGGCCGACCCCCATATCATGCATTTGTCTGCCAACCACATGTCCTCAACTTTCATATCTGACATGGTCCTTGGGGTCCAACTCTTTCGAAGAAGGGGAGAATGATAGGGACATCCAAATATCCAGCCCAAGTACAATTGGCCCAAGGATATGATTAATTGGAAAATAATTATAATTATTTTTGTACAAAAATAATTATAATGTTTCCTGCAAAATATTACTTTTCCCCTACTCCAAGGTTTATTCCAATTAGTTAATTCTTGCTCCCCAACTCTAAGTATATGCTAAATTGGAAATATACTTGATCCTTACTCAAAGTTTACATTCATTGCATTTCTTTATTTTCATTTAGAGAGAAGCCTATAAATAGAGCTTCATTTATCATTTGTAATCATTCAATCATTCATCAATCAAATAATAATATTTTATAGAGTTTTCTCTCAAATTGGGTTTATAGCCTTCAAGTTCTAGCTTGAGAATTCCTTATGAAAATCTATTTTCCGGCAAGTTCGGCTTGCGAATTTCTTCTTTATTGGATTTTAGGTCAAAACCTTCAACACCACCTTCACGATCCTTATTAGTTAGGGTTAGGGTGTATCAAAAAGAATAATTTAGGGGAAAAGAATTACCAAAGGAAATGAACAATGATGAGCAAGTAAGAAAACTAACTTGTGCAACATGATTACGACGAAAAGAGCACAATGAGCAAAGAAGTGTCAACCAACCTCACAAAAGATATATATATATATATATATATATATATATATACTTCTTTTTCATCTTTTTCTTTTTTTTGTTTTTCTTTTTTTTCAATTCTTTGTTTTCATATAGCAAAAGAGGTTGCATCAAGATATTGTACAAAATTGAATTAGAAACTTAAAAGACTTGGTTGCTTTTCAGACATTTAATTGAGCAAGGAGAAAGCTTGAATGATTATTTGAAAGAAACAAAATTGCACAAGTTTATAAAATCATTGCCATCAGTGAATTACTTTAAAAGAATGAATTTCTTTGGTAAATTCTTGGGTATTTTGGGTCAACATAATGTGAAATAGTTAAAGGAAAACTTTTGGGGTTAAAACAAAGAAATGGCTAAGGCTCAAAGGGGTTTATCTATAATAAGGGATAAAAAACGAATGGGTGGCTATTTGGTTAAAAGGGGGTAAAACCTAAATGCCTTAATCATCTTATGCATGTGAACAATCATATGGTCTTGAAAAGTACTAGCCAAAACAAGTTCTAGCTAAAGTTGTATGTGTAAGCTCACTCAACAAGGAAATCAAGCAAGTATTCGTGTATATAATTGAAAAATTAGGCTCAATTCCTGAAAAATCGGGTTAACAATCAAGCTAAGTAGTTGAACTGTGACTTAAAATTTAAGAAATCTAAGAGTGTTTCAATTACCTTATCAATCTTACCAAAGAGCTTTTAATACGTTCAAGTTTCATGATCTTTGAAGCATACTTTTTAAATGCATTTCAAAAGTTCATCAGATCACTTAAGCTGCCACAAAATCATTTTACACATATTTCGAAAAGTTTTTTAAAAAATCATTTGAAGAAATCAGAATAGAAGAAGAGATTGCTGAAGGATAGTGCAAGTTCAAACATGTAATGATATTTAAAAAGCACAATTATACAACAATGTACACAAGTACCCCATCCCCATACTTAAATCATGCATCAATACTTAAGTAAGAACAAAATACGGAAAAGTAAGGGTATTGCCCTTTGGTATTATGAATTGAGTATAGCTTGAAATATCATACCAGAATTAGGATGTGGATGTTAGAACAAAATTCCTGATTGAAATTTTGGTTTCTCCAGTAGTTTTGATTGCTCCGAACAAAATTTTGGTTACTCCAATAGTCATTTGTTCCTTCTTTGCAAATGGTCCTTTACTTCAAGTTGTTGTGAAAAGTTTCAAGAATGAGAATGCAACAAGAATATGCTAGCTCATGTTGCGATCCCCATACTTGAGTGAAACTATGAGCTCCTTCAAAATTAACAAAAGAAAACTATTAACATTTAAAATAAACATACAACTATAATACAACTATAGTAATATATGATAGAAAAGTTGGGGATTGCCCAACATTTGCTTCAATTGGTATTTGAAGAGAACACCAAAATCTATGGTTGCTCATGGCTGTTGAGGATATTGGGTATCTCCAAAAACTTTTGATTGTGTTTGACCAAGATAAGGTTTCAGCCTTTGTCCATTGACTTTAAAAGTTTCTCCATCAGATTTAGCAATCTCAATAACACCATGTGGAAAGACTTTAGTGATTGTGAAAGGTCCTATCCATCTTGACTTAAGCTTGCCTGGGAACAACCTTAAACGAGAGTTATACAAAAGTACTTGCTAGCCTTCATGGAATTTCTTCTCTTAAATTCTATTGTCATGCCATTTCTTCACTTTTTCTTTGTAGTTCATTGTATTTTCAAATGCAAACAATCTGAATTCCTCCAATTCATTTAGATGCAACTTTATTTGTTCTCCAGTAGCTTACCTATCAAAATTAAGAAAAGTTAGAGCCTATAGAGCTTTAAATTCCAATTCAACATGTAAGTGACAAGGTTTTCCATAAAGCATTCTAAATGGTGACATTCCATTGGGTGTTTTATAGGCTGTACGATAAGCCCATAGAACATTGTCAAGCTTGCTCAACCAATTTTTCCTAGAGTTACTCACTATTTTCTCAAGTATTCGCTTAATTTCTCAATTAGAGATTTCAGCTTTTCCACTGGTTTATGGATGGTAAGGAGTAGCCACTCCATGTGTGACTCCATATTTTTGTAGCAACTGCTCAAATTGAGAGTTGTAAAAGTGAGTACCTTAGTCACTTATGATTGCTCTAGGCATACCAAATCTAGCAAAAAGCTTTTTCAAAAATCTAACAAAAGTTCTTCCATCATTATTAGGACAAGAAAATGCTTCCACCCATTTTCTTACATAATCCACAACAACTAAAATATATTTGTTACCATAAGAAATTGGGAAAGGTCCCATGAAGTCAATTTCCCAAACATCAAAAATTTCACAAACAACAATAATGTTTAGGGGCATAGCATTTTTGGCAGAGATATTACCTGTTCTTTAGCACTCATCACACTCTATTACAAACCTTTGAGCATCCTTGAAGATTGTGGGCCAATACAAACTAGATCTTAGCACTTTTGAATCTGCTCTTGTTCAACCGAAGTGACCTCTAGCCTCCATACTGTGGCACATCCTCAAAATTGCTTCAGCTTGCTCATGAGAAACACATCTTTGAATGATTTGATCTACACATAACTTGAACAAAAATGGTTCCTCCTAAAAATAGTATTTGACATTGGCAAAGAACTTTTTCTTTTAGTGATATGAAAGATGTAGAGGTTTTTGACCACAAGCAAGATAGTTAGCAAAATCTACAAACCATTGGAAAGAATTTACCATAAAAAGTTGCTCATCCGGAATTGAGTCAATAACTTCTGGTTGCTCTATTTGATTGATCGCTTCAATTCTAGATAAGTGGTCAGCAGCCATGTTTTTAGAGCCTTTCTAGTCCTTAATTTCAATGTCAAACTCTTGCAACAACAACAACCATCGAATCAGCCTTGGTTTTGCATCCTTCTTTGAGAGTAAGTACTTTAAAGCTACATGATCTATAAAAATAGTGACTTTGGAAAGCATAAGGTAAGATCTAAATTTGTCAAATGCATACACTATAACAAGTAATTCTTATTCAGTGGTAGTGTAATTTAATTAAGCTTTCGTAAGTGTTTTACTTGCATAATAAATTGGACGAAAATGTTTGTTTATCCTTTGTCCAAGGACAGCTCCAATGCAAATTTCACTTGCATCGAACATAAGTTCAGAAGGTTGGTTCCAGTCAGGACAAATCAAAATTGGAGTATTGATCAATCTATTTTTCAGCTCCTTAAATGCTTTTAAACAATTTGCATCAAATTTAAATTCTGTATCTTTGTGTAATAAAGCTGAAAGTGGTTGTACAATTTTAGAAAAATATTTAATGAATCTACGGTAAAAACCTATATGACCAAGAAAACTTCAAACTTCTTTGACTGATGTGGGGCAGTCTAAGCTTGCAATCACCTCCACTTTGGCTTGATCAACTTCAATACCCTTTTCTGAAATTTTATGGCCAAGAACAATGCTTTCATTGACCATAAAGTGGCATTTCTCCCAATTAAGAACAAGATTTGTCTCCTTGGATCGAACTAGGATAGCCTCAAGGTTGCTAAGACAGGATTGGAAAGTTTTCCCATAAACTGAGAAATCATCCATGAATATCTCCACGATCATTTCAATCAAATCATTGAGAATTGACATCATACAACTTTGGAATGTTTCCGGAGCATTGCATAAACCAAATGGCATCCACCAGTAGGCATAAGTACCATAGGGGCAAGTAAAAGTTGTTATCTCTTAGTCCAAGGGGCGAATTGCAATTTGATTGTACCCCAAGTAACCATCAAGAAAGCAATAGAATGCTTATCATGAAAGTATCTCCAACATTTGATCAATGAATGGAAGAGGGAAGTGATTTTTCCTTGTTGCATCATTAAGCTTGTGATAATCAATATAAACTCTCCATCAGGTGATTGTTCTTGTAGGGATAAGTTCATGCTTCTCATTTTGGATCACAGTCATGCCACCTTTCTTTGGAACAACCTGAACTGGACTGGTCCAGACACTATCTGAGATTGGGTAAATAATTCCAACATCAAGAAGCTTGGTTACTTCCTTTTTCACCACTTCTTTCATGTGTTGATTCAACCTTCATTATGGTTGCAAAGTTGGTTTGTGATCATTTTCCATCAAGATACAATGCACATAAATTGAAGGGCTGATCCCTTTTATATCTAAAATGGTCCATGCCATAGCTTCTTTGTTTCTCCTAAGAATGTCAAGTAATTGCTCCTTCTGCTCTTGGGTAAGTTTGGAAGGGATAATTACTGGGTGGTTGCTAGGTGGTTCTAAGTAAGCATATTCTAGATGTGAGGGTAATGGTTTAAGTTCTTGACTAGGTGATGGTTCAAGTGATGATTTGGAAGGTTGTGGATGTGTTTGGGTTAAAGGTTCCACATGGTTGCTCCTTGTAGAAATTGTGGAGCAGTCATCTTAATTGTCAAGCATGTCTTCATCACCACTTACCTCTTGATCTTGTACTTGTATATAAGATACATTCTCATCAATAGCATCAATAAAGTTACAAGAATCATCACTAGAAGGTGGATACTTCATTGCTTCATTCATGCTAAATACTACTTCTTCATCATGAATCTTCAGTATGAGTTTTCCACTATTCACATCAATTATAGCATGACCAGTAGCAAGAAAAGGTCTCCCTAAAATGATTGGCACATGTAAATCCTCATCCATATCCATCATAACAAAATCAACAGGCAAAATGAACTTTCCTACTTTAGCTAAAACATCCTCAACAATGCCTCTAGGATATCTTATAGTCCTATCAGCAAGTTGAATTGAAACTCTTATAGGTTGTGGTTCTCCTAGCCCAAGTTGTTTATAAATATAGTATGGCATAAGATTAATGATAGCACCCAAATCACACAATGCATTATCAATACTAAGATTTCCAATTAAACAAGGAATTGAGAAACTCCCTGGATCTTTTAGCTTCTAAGGTAAAGGTTGCTTGCATTATAGAATGGAGGAGTAATCACAATTGAGTTGCACCATTGCTATGCTTTCAAGTTTCTTTTTGTTTGCCAATAGCCCCTTCAAGAATTTCACATACATTGGCATATGAGAAAGTGCATCAGTAAAAGGAATATTTATGTGAAGTTTCTTGAGGACTTCAAGCAATTTATCAAATTGTTTTGCCATTTCATGATGCCTTGCCCTATGAGGGAAGGGCATTTTTGGTTGATATGCCAGAAGAGGTTGTTCCTTTGGAACACCTTCTTGTTGAGTAACTTAAGATTGGTTTAGAATGGAATCAAGTTGCACTTTTGGTTGCTGTGCTTTTGGTTGCTCATTATCCTGTTTTGCTTGCTCCCCTGCAATTTCACGTTCCAAAACAATTTTGTTAGCATCACCACCAACCTTAACACTTTTGAGTGATATTGCTTTGTATTCTTCTCTGGGATTAGGCTCGATGTTGCTTGGAATGACCCCTTTATTCCTTGGAGTAGCAATTGTTGTAAATTGTTAAAATTGGGTCTCCAAATTTCTAATAGAAGCTTGAGTTTGCTTCATAAATTGTGCCATCATATCTTTCATCTCTTCAACATCATTTTTCTTTGATTGCTAGGAAGATCCTGCTTGTTGGAAATTTTGTTGAGATTGTTATGGTTGCTGGAAATTGTTGTTTGGTTGCTGGAATGGTGATCGATATGGTTTTTCTGATTGCTGACCACATGAAAAGTTAGGATGATTTCTCCAACCAGGATTATATGTATTTGAATAGGATTATTTCTTTGGTTGTTCCCTATAAAATCACATTGCACCTGATTGAGAGAGCTTTCACAATCAACATTTCTATGTTTGCCACCACAAAAATCACAAGATAGCTGCATATTTAAGATTGCCAAGATATTATTCTTAGCAAGTTGTCTCAAGATCAGGTCCACTTTGTCAGATAGTTTGAAAACAGCTTCAGATTCACCATGTTTGCTTTTTTCTTCATGAAAAGAATGCCATTTATAGCTGGTACTCAATTAAATAATAAAATTCTTCTGGTTCAAGTTCTTCTGAATCTCCATTTGCTGTGGATTTAATTTGGATTTTGTAGGCATTGGTTACTCCAATATAAAAATTTTGCATTTGCATCCACATGGGAAATCAATGATTTGGCACACGTCTTAGAAGCTCTTTATATCTTTCCCATGCCTCTGAAAGAGTTTCATCAGGTTTTTGTGAAAAATGAGTGATATCATTTCTCATTTTGATTGCTTGCCTTGATGGGAAATATTTTGTCAAGAAAGTTCTGGCCATTTTATCCCAAGTTGTTATTGATTCAGGTTGAAGATTTTGAGTCAACTCTTACCTTTTTCCCATAACTAGAAAGGAAAAAGCCTGAGTCTTATAACATCATCTAAAATTGCTCGATTAGTGTGAAAAGTATTACACATAGTAATGAAATCTTGGATATGTGCATTTGGATCTTCTCCTGGTAA
Organism: Euphorbia pulcherrima; assembly: GCA_947683365.1. NCBI lineage: Eukaryota > Viridiplantae > Streptophyta > Magnoliopsida > Malpighiales > Euphorbiaceae > Euphorbia > Euphorbia pulcherrima. Next base: position 31,200,625 of record CANTUS010000007.1, read on the forward strand.
TCCTTCAAACTGAACAGCGGCTTGGAGCATTTGTATCATTGGGGCCTTAATCTCAAAGAGATTGATACCTTCGTCAGGTATCGCAATTCAAAAAGAGTGTACCTCGGTCGATAGTTGCAAATACTCTTTAAGTGTATGCCTTTGAGGAGGCAAGTTAACCTAGCCCTCTCCTTCTGCATGTTCATTTCCTTCGGGAGGTTGCTGCCTACCTCCCTCATAAGGTACTCTGAGATTTGACATTCTCTGTATTTGCCTTGTACGCCTTGCTGTACCACTCCTTCTCCTGTAAGTTCGTTCAATTTCTAGATCTATAGGAAATTCGGGCAAACTAGCTCATTGCAAGCACAATTGATTGCTTCAAACAGAAAATAACTACACAAGTTCAACAAACAGGTTAAAACTACCAAATTTACAAGAAAATTTAAAATCTTTAAGAATTCAATCCCTGGCAACGGCTCCAAAAAACTTGTTGTCCCCAAAAGTAACACTAGCAAGTACACTAGGTCAATCTATAGCAAATGGTAAGTCCAGGTGTCATTTCCAAAAGCATTAAATGTAAATAATCTTAAATTAATAGTAAATAGGTAGTCTAAGGTTTCCTTTAGTAGTTGGGTGCAAAGAAAGCAAAAATTAAATGAAGCAGTCAGAATTAAACGGGGTGGTTAAAATGACTGTTGCAAAATACAATATAAAAGGCACAATCTCAAGTCAAGCAAGCATAAACAGTTTCAGTATACGTTTTTCCAATTAATTTGAGCAATATTAAGAACATGGGTTTAAGGTATCTTACTTCTAACTTAACCAAGCTTAATAGATCATCCTCACTTGGATTCTATGGAAAATTACCAAGCTTATTCACTAGATTTAGTTCCATGCATTAAGTAAAGCAAACATTTCACTAAATTAATGATAAAAACCCTTAACATGCAAGCAATTACTTGATCCGTCTCATGCATACATGTGTTAAATGGTTGTTCTATAGTGTAAATCTCCGATCAGTCTCATTACAACTACTAAATATGAGGTGACCAACTCATAAGGATTAAGCATACCAATTAACAACCAACAAACAATTTTAATGCTCAAATAAATGGAAGGGAAGTGAACTTACTCAAGTTTTGCTTGCTGACCGAGATTGCTATATAGTATAGTCACTCTCGATAGTTGGATAACCAGCAAGCATAAATAAAACCATAGCGAAAGAGAAAAGTAGTTTATATTATAAAGAGAAGTACAAAATATGATATATATTATGATATATGATATATGATCTATGCTCCCACTAAACTAAACTACTATCCTATTTATAGTGGGGGGAAGGGTAAACTTGGAAATAGAAAATAACTAATTACATAATTAAGGTTAAAATAATAAAATTAGGTGTCTTCACAAAATGGCTCCACTTGCTTTTCTTCTTGGTGACTCATTTTTTTGGTTAGTGGAATTTGTTATACACTTGCCGTAGTTAGCTTCCAACTTAGTGATAGTTGTCATTTTTACACTAATAATTCACCACCTCTTAATTAATTATTTTTCTCTTTTTCACCAAGTGGATAGGTGGTGTCCTTCTTTCCAGCTACTTCACCTTCTATTTCTTCATTTTGCATGTTACTTTTACAATTTTTATATCCGGTTTTAATTCTTTTATCAATAAAAACAAATTTCTTGCCCAAAGCAACCATTATGCCTACTTCTGCTTGTTTTTTTGCCTTCAAAGCAATCATTCTGCCTACTCTATTTGTTTTCCAAAATTACACAATATTAGCTAATTCTCCATTCATTTTCTCATTGTTTTAGCTCAACAAACACGTAACAAAATAGGTATAATTCATACTTATCCTCCCCGGTCCAGTCTAATCCCGTCAAGGCACACATATCTGAGGGAGTGACGGTGACCTACCCAATCGGTAGATGAAAAGTATGGGTCATCTCCGACCACCTCTCTGGTAGAGCTATAATAGCACCCAGGGCCAGTATCTTCGGTGCCTCAGGAACGACCCTGATGATGTCACTGAACCCGAAGGAATCTATGCGGGCTAATAGCTTAGTATTCCCTGTGGTACGAATCTCCTCATACTACTTCCTACTAAAGCTCAAGGCTCCCATAGTCTTGTACTGAAACTATAAAGACATAGTTCAACAGGATTAGGATACAACGGACAAATAAAAAATTAGGAAAAGGTTGTAAAAAGCAGAAAGTTGTGCATTCTATCCCTGAGGATAGGACCCGTATGAGTCTGCCCCACCTGTATGAGTCGTATTGCGGCTCTCGTACCAAAAATGCAACTCCTACTGGTCCCTCTTCACCCGTACGGATCCCCTGCAAAATGTGGCATCGTGCAAAAATTTCCAAAAATCCAAAATTCATCCAAATTCAACCAAGGCTCATTCAAATTAGTCCCCAAAGCATCCTAGACTAAGGTTACATGCATTAGGCTTTATTTCAAGGTCTAAAATGCCCTAAATCATGCTAAAAATTGAGAAATTTTGGAAAACTCAAAAATGGAAAAATGGAGAATCAAGCAAAATACCTAGAGTTTAGAGGCATGGGTGTTAGGGGAAGGGATCAGAGGCACTTCAGAAGTGAGAGTGAGTCTCAAAAAGGAGCCCCCCTCGCAAAAACCATACCCGACCAAAAACGAGCATTCCCGAAGCTCAAAATTGCGTACTCGGGGCAAATCCTCATGCCTAATGATGAAGCGGCTAGTCTATGGGATCTTTTTATACATTTTGATTGGTTTTGGGAGAAAATCACTAGAATATTTTAATCTGGGAAGATTTGGTGTAAGGCGGGATGTGAGGGGTCTGTTCAATTTTTTAAACCCCCCAACCAGGACCCGTATGGGTCCCACCTAACCCCGTATAAGTCCCTTCCCTCCAAGTTGCCACCTGTATGGGTCCTAGCCCACCCGTACGAGTCCTCATTTGCCATCAGATAGCAGTTTTGAATCAAAACTTTATAGAAGCGCCAGGGGCACATCTAGTCTAAACTTGGGGCCAACCCTACTTCTCCTAAATTCCGTATTTCAGTTAAATTAGGGGCAAAACCCCTAGCTCACCTCGATCCTTGATTGAAGGGGCAAACATTTTTTTTTCACAAAAGTTAAATCAAGAATTAAGGTAAGCCATTTTTAAATTAATCACTAACATGGACAATTTTTGTATACAGGTCAACTTGAATATAGGAAATTTTCCCCAACAAGTGAGTCTTGCAAGGAAACAACTCCCCAGCAGAAAAGAATTCACTAGCCTCACATTACTCTACTCCCCAATAGCAGAGTCAACCAAGGGGCATCCCCCATTTCCCAGCAGCAGAATCAGTTAATCTAGGGGCATCCCCTCATTCCCAGTAGCTGAACCAGTCAATCTGGGGGCATCCCCCCATCATCAAGCCCTCCAAGGGGCATTCTATTGGTCTAGATTAAGGGTTTTAGCAAGTAAAACATGTGCAATGAAATTTTAAAATTTTAATCTAGTTCCCTGGAACTCCTAAGCATGGCATGATTGATATAGTGCTGGTCTTAAATTATTCTAGGTCATAAACATTTATTAAAAGGACCTAATAATAATTTAACCACTTACCAATTGAAGCGTGAATCCAGTAGTCGGTAGAAAGACCCCTCAACTATGTGCACAGACTCTAAAGTATAAGCCCTCTATAAATAGTCCACATGAGCACCACGGACCAAAACCTTGTAGGAAGGAAGAACCGATAAATAAGCGGAAGATAGCTAGATCTTCCCTACTAATTTATTTTAGAAGAAATTCCCTTAGTTTTCTATTCTAAATAAATACATCTTTTGATGGATTACTTTTAGGAACCAGAACAACTAAGAGAATAAGAGAGAAAGAGAGGGATTATGAAATTCAGGACGAAAAATAATGAAGGAGGAGGCTTCTATTTATAGTAGTTAGGAATTATTCAAAGGACAATAAAGTCCTTAACCTCAACCAATCAGAAATAAAATAGAAAGGGAAAACATGTATTTAAATTAAACCCTAGAAGAGTTGGAAACCAACACAAATACTGGGAGTATGCTTAGGGAGAAAGCTTCCCGTTTGACTGGGAGACTGCTGGCCGTTCAGCCAGCAGTCCCTTGTGGGCTTGCACAGGAGCGCAAGCCCATAAGGCTTGTGCAGCTGCCCTTGTGCAAAGCCTCGCGGGTAGCACACCCTATCATGGATTGCGCTCCAAGCAGTGCATAACCCATTGCACGCTGTAGCCCGTAATGCAAGCTAATAAGGGCTGAGCAAGGCTTGTGCAGTGCACAAGAGGGCTGCATCTTGCAGCCAGTTTTTGCATTCCCCCATGGGCGTATCACTGTTCTAAACAATGTTGCCAAGTGGCCTATGCACAGGTCTTTTATGTACGGTCCTACAATACATTTATAAACCCACTTGTACAGATTTATTCAACATCCAATATTAATAAATCCTGCTAAGTTCACTCTAGCCTTCCCTTTATTTTATCCTTCTTATTTTTTATCAGGTTCATTGGTCCAACCAATGAATATTGGTCTCACCAATATGTTATGGTCTAACCATATTTCCTTGCTCTTCTATATTAGACCTAGTCTAATGGTTCTTTACATAGCTCGGTCGTAACTCAAAGTGTGTGACCTTATAGGATCCCGTAATATCAAGCCATAAAAAGTTTAACCTGGCTCAATCCCTTTTAGGAATTGACCGACTCGGAGGTGCAGACCGTATGGACTCTAATTACTTTGATCGGTCATAGTGGCAGTCTAGCAAAGGCATATGACCCCTCAATATTCGGAACATCACTTGCATTTGTGACTTAATCCCGGTTCTACAATAGTATCAATACAATTCACTCCTTTTATCTACTATTAAGTACCATCTAGTTTCTTAGACTCGATTTAAGTGTTAGTCCACTAGTAGCTATATTAGCTACCCCAATAGTTTAGTCTTGCTGCCAAAGTACACTACTCATAATTCAATGTGTTGATCAGGATCCTATCCTATTAACTCGTACTCTAATCAAAGGTTTATGTGTGTATCACTTCTAATGAGTGGCCAAGGTACATCTCCCTTATATTGGTATAGTGGAGTGATAGATTCCATCTTGACTACTTAGCTTACCAACAGATAGACATCAACTATACCCGTAATTATCCGTACCATCCAATCTATAGAATGTATAGGTATAATCCAAAGTACAGCAACATCTGAACAAGGTAACTGGTATCTCAGGTCTAAGTATATTTGTATCGCTATTAAAATGAGATGATTAAAACACCAACACATAATATATATTACCGAGTGTTGTCTCAAAGCGGTCTCCAATGTATCTCCCTAAATACATTCATGTGTTAACCTAAGGTACCACCCTCTAGCACTGGAGATGTGCTACTTTGAATCAAATTCAAGAGGTATAACATCACATGCTAGTCTATCCTCATTCATCAATGTCCAGTCTTGATGATACTATGACTAGGGATATTTAGACAAATCATAATTGCACACAAACTCGTTCTCACCAACATAGTCTCACTATTCCCTTGTAATTTGTGCTATGATTATGTCATGGACTTTTACAAAAACATCAATGAATATATTCTAAACCAATCATAATATATTTTCATAGTCATTGATATAATAAAATAATGCCTTTATTAATATAACTCTGTTCGTACAAATAAAACTAACTAAGACATATCGCCCTAATTGCCTCTAGTGCATACATCATGTCTAACAATCTCCCACTTGCACTAAAGGCAATTGGCTATGTGCCGTAAGCCATAACTATTAACATGCTGGTCATGCTTAATCTATTTTAAAGGTTTGGTCAGACCATCCCCTAGGTTTTGGTCTGTGGGTATATTCTATCTGTATATACTTATCTCTTATCATATATTGAACTATATGATATTTTCTATGTACATATCCGTTTCTCTGACGAGACCGTAGTTCTTTTGCCTAAGCAATAGCCCCAGTGTTATCGCAATATAATACTATTGGATCCTCAATATTAGACACCACGCCGAGATCACCAATATATCTCTTTATCTAGACAGCTTGTTTTGCTGCTTCTGAAGCAACAATGTACTCAGATTTAGTCATTGAATCGGTAGTTTTATCCTGTTTGGAACTCTTCCAGACAACCGCCCCTCCATTTAATAAAAACAAGTAACTTGATAGTGACTTGTAGTCATCTCTATTAGATTGAAAACTTGAATCAGTGAATCCCTTTACTGTGAGATCACCTCCTCCATATACTAAGAACATTTCCTTAGTCCTTCTAAAGTACTTAAGGATATTCTTAATGGCCTTCTAGTGCTTCTCACCTGGATCAAATTGAAATCTGCTTGTGATGCTCAACACGTGTGAGACATCAAGCCGTGTACATACCATAGTGTACATGATAGACCCTATTGCGGATGCATAGGGTATTTCATTCATGCACAATCTCTCCTCTTATGTTCCCTGACACTTAGATTTAGAAAGGTTAATTCCATAAGACATTGGAAAATAACCCTTTCTTGATTGCTCAAGATTGAACCTAGTAAATATCTTGTCTATGTATGTATCTTGTGAAAGACCTAGCAGCCTCTTGGATCTATGTCTATAGATCTTTATACCTAGTATAAATGTTGCTTCTCCAAGGTCTTTCATGGAGAACTTTCTTGACAACCACGACTTAACAATTTAAAGAAGAGAAATGTCATTTCCTATTAGCAGTATGTCATAAACATATAGCACAAGAAAAATGACTACACTCCTGCTAACTTTCTTTTATACACAAGGCTCATAAGCATTTGATATAAAATCTAACTCTTTGATCATATCATCAAACCTTATATTACAACTCCTGGATGCTTGCTGAAGTACAAAAATGGATCTTTGCAGCTTGTATACCTTCAAGCCATACTGAGATGTAAAACCCTCAGGTTGTATCATATACACATCCTGATCCAGGTTTCCATTTAGGAAAGAGGTTTTCACATCCATCTGCCAGATCTCATAATCATAATGAGCAACATGGCTACTGGTGAAATGTTTTATCAAATTCAATTCCTTCTCTTTAACTATAGCCCTTTGCCACCAACCTTGCCTTATAGGTAATTACATTACCATCCATGTTGGTTTTCTTCTTGGAAATCAATTTGTAACCTATGGGTCTAACCTCATCAGGTGCATCGACCAATTCCCATACTTGGTTTTCATACATGGAATCCATTTATGATTTACTGGCTTTTAACCATTTATCAGAGTCTGAGCACTCCATTGCTTCCTAGTAGGTCTTAGGTTCATCATCCTCCATTAGAAAGATTTATTTATCATCCATGATGAAAAATCCATATCTTTTAGGAGCATTGGGAACCCTACCAGGTCTACGCAATGGTTGTTGTGTAACAGGTTGTCCTCAATCACACTCTGTTGTGTATCAAGCGTAGGAATTATCAGTTAATCATCTTGTTTGCCTACTTGAATCTCAAATTCAAGGTCGCTCCCACTATCTTTTGCAAGCATGTGTTCCTTCTCGAGGAACTAAGTGGTCCTATAAATAAATACCTGTTGTTCCTTAGGATCATAAAAGGTATATCCTACTGTCTCTTTAGGATAACCTATGAACAAGCATTTGTTAGCCCTAGCTCCCAACTTGTTTGACATTGTCCTTTTAACATGGACACAACATCCCCAAACTCTCAGGTTAGAAAGAGACGGTTTCTTACCACACCACCTTTCCTATAGTGTTGTATCAACTGAATTTGAGGGCACACAATTTAGTATATAAACTACGCTCTCAAGTGCATATCCCCAATAGGGTTTGTTGAGACTTGCTTGGCTCATCATGGACCGAACCATGCCTAACAAAGTTCTATTCCTCCTCTCAAACACACCATTGTGGTAAGGAGTATAAGGAGGGGTCCATTGGGGTATTATTCCATTATCCCTTATATAATCTTGAAAATCTTGGCTTAAATATTCTCTACCCCTGTCTGAGCGTAGTGCCTTAATATTCTTTCCAAGTTATTTCTTAACTTCATTCTTACAGTCTTTGAACTTTTCAAAACTATCTGATTTGTGCCTCATAAGGTACAAATACCCTTATTGTGAGTAATCATCGATAAAAGATATGAAGTAGACGAATCCTCCATGTGCTTCAACATTTTATTGGACCACATACATTTGTGTATATTATTTCCAATCTCCTTGTGGCATATTGTCCTTTACCTTTAAAGGGTTTCTTTGTCATTTTGCCTAACAAACAAGGTTCGCATGCCCCATAAGACTCCCAGTCTATTATGCCCAAGTCACCTCCTTTGTGTAACTTAGTTAAGTGAGCTTTGTTTATATAGGCCAAACAACAATGTCATAAGTAATATGATTTCTCTTTATCTAATTTCAATCTCTTAGCATTAATCAAATGACAAATTTTAGCTTTAGTATTTAAAACATATATGTCATCAATCAAAACTCCATTCCCATAAGGAACACTATTTTTACGAATTTGACAATCTTTATTATTAAACAAAACTACAAATCCTTCTGCTGCTAAACACGCAACAGAAATAATATTCGTAGTAACAACCGGAATATAATAGCATTTATTTTATTCTCAAACTAGGCCACTTGGCAATTTGGGACTATATGTTCCTATAGCTTATGCAACAACCCATGCTCCATTTCAAACTCGTAGGACCAACTCTCCTTTAGCCAACCTTCTACAATTCCGCAACCCCTGCACAAAAGTATAGATATGAGTACCACATCCAGTATCTAATACCCACGTAGACTCATAAGGAACTGTAGTGAAATCTTCAATCATGAACATACCTAAAGTATAAGCATCTTTCAGCTTTGTCTTCTCATGCTCAAAAAATGCAACCATCAACTGTTCCACTCTCACTTCAGAGAAGGACTTAAGCACAACATCATTTCTCTTACATTTTGCCTCCTTCATGAGTTTTCTCTTGACTTTTAAACCTCTCATCCTTTAGATCTAGAGGTCTTCAGCAATAAGTCGATCCTCCAAATCATTTCGGTATTGAATATCAACCAGCTCAAGCATATCCATCATTTGAGATAACCCACAATCACGACTTTTAAAGGCAAATTCGGATTTAAATGCATTGTACCTCTCAGGTAGACCTTTCAGAACTATTCCTTTTAAGTCATCTAGACTATAGTTAATTCCAAATTTCTTTAGCTCCTCTGTAGTGTTATACACATGTAGAACAAGTTCAGCTACTGAAGAGTCTGTTCCCATTCCCACATAATGCATGAAACTTTCTAGTTCATAGAGTTTTGGGAGATTCTAAAACAGTGACTCTAAGTCTGTTTCTAGGTATAAATTCTGATATTTAGGTAGCATTCCATCGACCATCAAGTATTTCACTAACTTACAGTCTCTTTGATGCTTCCTACAATCATCAATTTTGTAAGCAAAGGCATTTGTACTGGGATGTTCAGGGTGTGGGTTATTAAGAACATAACTTAAAGCACTGTTCTAGAGAACCACCTTTACCACCTTGAACCACTCCATGAATTTCCAGCCTTTAAATTTGATTTTGTCAAGAGGATACATAATCAACCCAAATATAAGAAAATATATATTTTATCGATGATTATTGATTGTTTTGTTAAGAGGATACATATTCAACCTAGATATAATAAAAGAATTATTGCTTTAGACTTAGTTCTTGTACATACATTTAATTTAAGGTCTTTTAATTAAATACATATTCCTACTATTTTATCAAGGTTCAATTCGAAAACATAATAGCCCCTTTTATTATTTTTTAGGAAACATGATATAACCATTTTCCTTAGCAGGTAGCATCTACAACTCATTTAAGCTAACCCCAGCTATTATGAGTCAAGCTAACTTAAATAGCTATAGCAGGATCTAGTCTATTTGCATCTCATGTAATGGCTAATCCATTTGTGTTCCAATAAATGGACATGCATAACCAATCATATGACTCCTCAAATGATGCCTCCAGCCCAACATTAGCTCCGATTTTACGAACAACTAGCCTAGTCCGGTTAAGACTTAACACTAACTCGAAGTGTATGAACAGAAGATGGTAAAGAAGAAGGCACGGTTTGCGTGAGTAATTCATTCAATGAAAAGGCCTAGAATCACACTTTGATTTTTAGGAAGGCTAATTTTGTCTTAATATTTTAATGGGGATTTATTGGTGCAATCGGTCTCGCCTAATCTAGGACTTATACAAGGACATGATTATGAAACTATAATTAATTCCAGGCTTATAGGAATTAGTAGGTCCAACCTAGGGGTCATGCCCAACTGGTAATTCATAATCATTCCATGATGACAAGACTCCACATAGCATGCAAAACAAACAAGGGGGTTCATTGTTCAAGTTCTTGCACCTATGTCTATAAAATTTAATTTAACAATTTAAACTTTTATTTGTAAAACCATATAATGAATTGAATTCATTATAATAGAAATCAACTAATTCAAAAAGTCCCTTTAGTAATTAAAATCTAGAACCGATGAGAATTTCCAAGTAGGAGAGGCCCCCTTGAAGTGAATGAGCAGCCAAGTCCAATCCTTGCCAGAATAAACACGGGCCCTTCTGACTCAACTAACCATAGACTAATTAAATTAAAGAATTCATTCTTTTCTAATTTAAGAATTATTCCATATAATTCAAAAATTAACGCATTTACAATTTCAAGTAAAACATTGTTAATTTTAGATAACTACCCTAACTAAGTTTGAGCAACACTTAATCTAGTTATCACAGCATTTTCTATTGCAAGAGAAAAATTCCTAGGAATGGCATAGCATACTCGAAAATATTTCATAGAAAATTAGACCTAGCATATTTCTAGTCAATCATACTGTGAGCAATAGATTTTAACGATCCTTCTCACGAAACGATGATGAGAGCTATATGATGCAATGTCTTTTAGGTGTTGTCCATCAAAGGTGTTCCTGCTACTGCAGAGTTGAGTTTGGCCAAAGTCCAGAGACCTAGTCTACCCTTAGGTAATTGTACGGGTTCTGTCTAGTGGTACGAATCCACTGGCAGACCTATACGGGGATTACCTTCCATACGTACGGGTCCCCTAGTACCCGTACGGGTCCCCAAGTACCTGTACGGGTGGGGCCCTACCTATACAGGTCCTCTGATTACCTAATCAGCCTCTTTCGAAAGTAATCTCATACCATTTTTGGGAAAAAGGTAGGTCTTGAATGCAGATTATTGCATTCAGACCTGACTTTTACCCTATAAATAGGGCCTTTCCCTTCATTTCATAACACATATTCATATTACGAGAAAAACTATAGAAAAATTGTAGTAAAAGTTTAAGCGATTTCTATAGGTATAGAAAAGGTATAATGGGGGTATATGAGGTATAAAATAGGGAGAAAACCCATTCTTTGAGGTTTTGTCCACATTTTATTCATTCCTAACTTCATTCATTAGGATTTAGGGGAGGTTCTGTCCACACAAATACTCACCTAAATAGTCCCATTTCACCATCTACTTTGGCCGGACTCTCTCAATAGTAAAGGGATCATCTCAAAGTGGATTCACGCTGCAAAGGTAATGCTCCTGAGTTTCAAAGAGACTCACATTTTAGTTTTATTATTGTTGTTACTTTCTGCCTCTTTTATTAAATCTACTCTTTCTATTTCTTGCTTCGGGTCTAGTCCTAACCCGTATGAGCCTTGTGGCACCTTGTATCATCAAGATATTAGATCAGTGAGCCATACTCATACGGAGGGAAATCCCTTTTTAGTTCATTTTTTCTGCCTCCAATCCATTAACCTGTTAATCTGTAAACTGAATTGAACAAAGTTTTTACCCAGACTAGATAGGACCCGTACAGATACACCATACCCATACTCGTCCTCCCTGTAGCCCTATGAGTCCCACCCACTCGTACGGGTACCAGCCCTAGGCAGATTCCAGAACACATTTTAAACTGGTAAAAAATCAATCCAACTCACCATTTGCCATGCGATCATTTTCACTAATAATCCGATAAATCAACCCATAAAAGTTAAAATGTGTTTTCATAACAAAAGTCGTTGAAGACCAGTTATTTCTCTCCAATCCTAGAAGTCGCCCGGGCACTATCGATCGCAAAACTACCATGCTAACATAGTCATATTTTCCAAATAAAATGTTGACTCATGATGTGCTATAAACTGTGTTAATCTTTGTGGATGCAGGGAAATTTATTTTTATTATGTTTTATAACTTAGAACAAATGTATAGGTTCTCTTGCAATTCCCCCAGTTCCCCCCCCAGTTGTAATTTTCATTCCCACATTTATTGCTTGTGCTTTATTGTAATATGTAAACGCATGTAACGAGTGTGAAAGAGTGTAGAAATAGGATTTTTGTGACAATTCCCTAAATGATGAAAACAAAAATGGTTTTACGCGGTGAATGTAATTTTGAATCAACTAAATGAGAAATAAGTGACTCATCTGATACCCTAATCTATGATCCAATAGGCATGAGTTTCTCACCCAGAGGGAACTGTACCATAACTCTTTCCCAAGTAGACAACTTGGGTGGCGACTCTATCATTTGTATCGAGATTTGGATCTGGATTCTTTTATTCATTAAAATTGGCTTATTGTGCAAACTTTAACCAAAATTTTTTTTGTCACGCCTAAATCTAACCAACCCCCAGTGGGCCCCCCTTCTCATACAGGCACCAAGGGAGACCCACACGTCACCGACACCTCCCAGTGGCAACTCTGCTGGGGTGTAAATCTTTTAACTTACAAAATTTTGGTTTGTTTTAAAAGCTTAAAAGATTAAGATGAGCACCAAAAGTCATTTACTTGATTCAACCCGTTTTCTTTTTCATCATTTGGGAAAATTATCACACTCTATCTTCTCACCTCCTTCTCTCTTTAGTTAGATGCGCTCTTCTTCTAGCGCTAGGTTAAGGTGCCCTATTATTTCCGCAACACTCATGAAAGTGTCACCCATGCCCATAAGGAATTGGGGACACTCTAGTGGTGGAGCACTCATTGCTATCTCCCTCCAAAAGAGGCTTGATGAGATGTGAAACTTTTACATCAAACTTCCGATATATCCCTATACCATTCTTATCAAAAGCCTTAAAATTTTACCTTCTAGGTACCCCATTCTAAAGAGATTAGACTAAGGAAGAATACCCTCAGAACCGGCGGGAGAAATAAGGACGGAATCGATCAATTTGCATGTGTTATGTTACATATCCTTGTAATTAACCCAGCCATGCATCGTTGTAATTTGTGCATGCATAACTTATAACATGCATGTATTGATCATTTGGTTCTCACTTGAGAAAGAATCAAAGTTTGGCAACCATCTCAAGTTCATTTGGTCCACATTTGAGTTTCTACTCAACCAAATTTAGTTCAGTTAAGGGATGAATCTTCGCCTCCATCTCCTAGTAATCCATCGTCCAATCAGGTCAGACAATTGGGTTCAGTTGTTCCATACGATTTAGGGGGTACGACAGTTTCACCAGTCGTCAGTCATTCTATTTAGCCTAGCGAAGGATTTGTATCACTAGTGTTTTAGTTTGGAGGATCTAACCAAGGTCTCAATTACATAGCCACAGCTATGGGGATGACCTTCCATCTTCCAACAAGTCTACCCTTTGGCATGACAACAAATGCTCAACAACTTTCATCTCCAGTCTAACCATAAGAGGGGAAGATTGGATCCCCAAAAAGGCTGAAAAGTGGGAAATATTTGAGGAATTGGAGTACATTGATGAAATAGAAAGGGGACTAGTGCCAATACAAGTACGAGCTCAATATTGGGAGACTACCAATTCACCAATGGGTCCTACTGAGATCAAGATGAAGACCCTCCACATCAGGAGGATGATTTCAAGGATGAGGTAACCTTTTAACATTGCTGGTATTTTGATGCAAACAACACCACTTATAAAGCATCTCACAAATAAATTGATGCATTCACATTATGTTTGAGCATTTCATTATTAAAGATATCGTGCACTCATAAAATGAATATTCTTAAAAATTTCATCATGTTTATTAAAGAAATTGAATTTGAGTACATTGCAATGGTATAAGGTTCCAATGGTTAAAACTTACCACAAAAAAAGAGAGATGAAAAATGCTTAGAAAACATGATAGCCTTGTGTCTTAGCTTATGTTTTTCCATAAGGGGGGAGGAAGATACACATCACTAAGAAAGAACGCCAAAAAACAAAAAAGGGAAAAAAATAGAGGAAGATATACTCCACTTTAAAAGCACCATTGAAGGAAAAGATCTTACAACGTAAATCCAAAATCAAGGCAAGCTTAAATTCAATGCTCTTCCAAAACCTTCAAAAAGGTAAACCATCACACACAACAAATGGGAATTTTGTATCAATGTAGGTACCCCCCTTAGACCTATCTTCCCACCAAATTATCCCTCTAAAAATCCTTTCTCCATTTGTTCAAAATAAAGGAGACCCCTCACCCCACATAATGATCCCAAACCTTCCCCACAATGACATAGCCTCCTACTTTCACAAAAGTCCAGCACTAAATGGCCCAAGCTTACAAAAATAGAGTCAAATACCCAAAAGCAACCCCTTAAGGGGGGTAATCTGGTTTTCAAACAACTACACCCAGTCAACATTGATACTAGGGGCAAGTTCAAGCCTAATTGGGAAGGGCCATTCGTGGTTAAGAAAATCCTGGGTCATGGATGGAGATAAGTTCCTGAATCCAGTGGATGAAGAAAGGCTTAAGCACTATCATGCCTAGGTTAAAAGAAATAAATCATAAAAAATAGCACACAAATAAAAATAATATAAGAATAAATCACTCGGCGAGTGGTCCTCTACTGCTCGGGCAAAAATTAGGGTGCAACCCACTGATCGGTATTCCGTAAATCGGTCAGGAAAAAGTTAGGGTACTCCAACAAAAATAAAGCCTTCTAAGTTGAAAACCTGAAAAGGCTCAGACAAAAGTTAGGGCATCAAGCGAAAAATGTCAGTTGCTTTTTGGAAAATCTGTTGAAAGAACAGAAAGCAGGTAAGGGTTAACCATTGCAAACTATTACCATTGCCTATACACTCAAATTTAATTTCATTGATGAACATGTTATGACTTGCTAAGAATTCTGGTCTTATGAATGCATGCATGTCTTAAGGTGAAATAATCATAAGTATGTGAACATCAGTTTTTCTACATCTTGTACTCTTTATTGTTATCATTACTGCGTGTATCATTCAACAAAAGACAAAAATACTGATAAGTCAAAAAAAATAAGGCCTATGCAAAAGTCATAAAAAGTCTGCTGAACTGAGCCACCAAGGATAGTTCTGGCAAAAGTTAAGACAAAAAAAGAGAAAGAGAAAGTCTGCTGGGTTGAGCCGCTAAGGAAAATTCAGGCAACAATTAGGACAAGAAAAATACAGTTCAATAGATCGCATCACATTAAGTTGTCTATGCAAAAGTCAGAACTCAATTAAAAAATGCCAGTATTTTGCACTTACTTTTGTTCTTCAAGCATCATTTGTAATAGCAATGTTTCACAGTTGGGATCCCTCAAGTTTAGTTTTCCCACTATGAAGCTTCGATAGCACACATCATCCAAAGTGCCAAGTGCTTCCACTAGCATCAACCAGCTTGCACCATGTTACAGTTTGGACCTTAGTGTGCAAATTGTGAATCTCAGCTAACAAATTTCGGTAGTGCTCGTCGATCTAAGTTGGGCCAGTATTCCAGTAATCTAGTGCTTTGAAAGTTTGGTTACTAGTCAATTCACCAGTAATTTAAGCCTTTATCAAAGAAGGATAAAACAACAATATCCTAAAGGCAAAGGATCAAGCAAGGACCTAGACAAGCAAGAAAAGCATAGCCCAATCTAAAGCTACTAGGGGGTCCTATCCCTGGTACTCATCCTGAGTCTGGTCCTGTGCATCCGCCAGCAGGTCATCCATGTCTATCATTACATGATCCTCTACCCCACCAACATCTGTAGCAGGCAGATTAGGAACCCTGGTCTCCAAAGCCCCTGCTATACTACTAGCGGTAATACTAATCTCCTCTATTCGGTACTCTACCTTCTGCTTAGCTCCCACTACCTGAGTGGCCACCGGTGCCACCCCACAAAATTAAACTATCCTCCGCTAAAGAAAGAAAAATCCTGCTGGATTGAAAACCCGAAAGGGCAGTCCCGGAAAAAATTAAGGCAAAGAGAAACAAAAGAAAAAAGGTTGTTACATTGAAAACCCGAAAGGGCGGTCCAGGAAAAAGTTAAAGCAAAGAAAAAAAAGAAAAGTTCCGCTAAACTGAGCCGTCAAGGACAGTTTTGGAGAAAATTAGGACAAAAAGAAATGAAAATAAATGTTCGATAGGTCAGCTTACATCAAATGGCCTATGCAAAAGTTAGAACATCAATCGGTCCACTCAATATGAAATCACTTGATGGCACGTATCCCCAAGAGTGTTAATTTAAAACCAGCCAGACATGGTCTTATTATTAGCTATGCCAAGCAGTAATATGGGTCTACAAGGGGTAATATTCAATGATCTTAGTTCGGGAAAAGAAAAATCAGCATGCATAAAAAGTTAAATGCCGAAAGTACCAATCCATGTTTACAACAAAGAAAGCCACGTAGGGCCAAAAAGTATCAAATGTCCAGATAGTAAAAGTACATCTCAATCTAAGCTACTGAGGGATCCTGTCCCTGGCAATCCTCTGAAGTTTGGTCCTGTGTATTCGCCAATAGGTCATCCATGTTAATCATCACATGGTCCTCAATCCCTGCGGCACCCTCAGCAGCTAGTCTGTCCTCATTCATCAATGTCCAGTTTTGATGATACTAGGACTAAGGATATTTAGACAAATCATAATTGCACACAAACTAGTTGTCACCAACATAGCCTCACTATGCCCTTGTAATTCGTGCTATGATTATGTCATGGACTTTTACAAACACATCAATGAATATATTCTAAACCATTCATAATATATTTTCACAGTCATTGATATAACAAAAGAATGCCTTTATTAATATAACTCTGTTCGTACAAATAAAACTAACTAAGACATATCGCCCGAATTACCTCTAATGCATACATCATGTCTAAAACATTCTTCAAGAGGCACCCTTCCAAGGGGCATCCCAGCCCAAAGCAACTGGGCCAAACCTGGCATTTCTTGCACTTAGTCTACGGTTTATTTAAGGGCCAACCCCCCATCCACACATCTTTATTCTTAATTGATAGGGCAAAATTTTTGTTCATCATAAAGTTAATCAAGAATTAAGATGTGTCTGCTTAGACAATGACCAACTCGGCGTTTGATAGTTTTATTTTCTTAGGTCATTCAAAATCCCCAGCAGGAGAGTTAATCCGCCTTATGAAAGGGATACATCAGTCAAGAGAGTCTATTCGCCTTAGGAAATGGATACATCAATCAGGAAAGTTGATCTGGCTTAGGAAAGTGATACATCAGCTAGGAAAGTTGATCCGCCTTAAGAAAGGGATGCACACACCTTCCCTAATAAAGTCAATAGGGATAAGCTCCATCAAAGGAAAGTCATACGCCATAAGAAAGGAATACACACTGGCAAGGAAAGTCATCCACCTTAAGAAAGGGATACACATTGGCAAGGAAAGTCATCCGCCTAAAGAAAGGGATACACATTGGTAAGGAATGTCATCCGCCTCAAGAAAGGGATACACATTAGCAAAGGAAAGTCATCTGCCACAAGAAAGGGATACACATCAGCAAAGGAAAGTCATCCACCACAAGAAAGGGATACGCATTGGCAAGGAAAGTCATTCGCCTTAAGAAAGGTTTATGCATCAGCAAAGGAAAGTCATCTGCCTCAAGAAAGGGATACACATTAGCAAGGAAATTCGTTCACCTCAAGAAAAGGGCACCCAGGAAAGGAGTACTCCTCAAGAAAGGAACTCACCCATATCATTGCCTTAGGTATGATATCTAAACCCTTGCTCACATCGTGAGATCATACAGATCCATATCTACAGTGATCCTACGAGGGGCTGTCTGTGAGCATTGGATTTTAATGATCATTCTCACGAGCTGATGGTGAGAGCTAGATAATGCAATCTTTTACAGGTATCATCCATCAGAGGTGTTTCTACTACTGCAGAGTTAAGTTTGGCCAAAGTTTGGAGACCTAGTCTGCCTTTAGGGACCCGTATGGGTGCCGCTTGGTGGTAAGGATCCACAAAGGGACCTATACGGGCCATATACTTCATACGCCTGGAAGGGACCCGTATGGGTCCCATCAGACCCATATGGGTCTTGTTCTTGCCTATTTAGGCTTTATAGAGGGTAATTCATACTATTTTTAGGATAAATCAAGTCATGAATGCAATTAATTGCGTTCAGACCTACTTTCCACCATAAATAGAGGCCTTTTTCACCTCTTTTCAACTCTCAATACGCAAGATAGAAGAGACATTATACATAAATTCTTGCAAATTTTATAGTTTTAAAAAGGGTATAGTTGAGGTATAGGAGGTATAAAATAGGGAGAAAACCCACACCTTGAGGTTTTGTCCATATTTTATTCATTCGTAGCTTCATTTATTATGATTTGGGGAAGGTTCTATCCATACAAATACTCACCTAAATAGTCCTAAAATCTCCATTTCAACGTCGACTTTGGCTAGACTCTCTCTCAGCAATGGGATCACCTTAAAGTGGATTCAAGTTGTAAAGGTACACTCTTGAGTTTCAAAGAGACACACATCTTATTTATATTATCGATTTTCTATATATTTTTCCCCATCTATACAAAACCCATAAATCCATTGAATTAGGATTCTGTCCGGACCAGACAGGACCCATACGGGTTCCCCCACACCCAAACCGGTCCTCTCTAGTAGCTGTACGGGTCCCAACCCACCCGTATGGGTACTGGCCCCCAATCAACCCACAATTCCCTTTTCAATCAGTAAAATCAATCAAACATCACCATTTGCCATGCAATTAGTTTCACTAAAAATCTAGTAAATCAACCAATAAAAGTTAAAAATGTGTTTTTTTAACAAAATGCGCTGAAGACCAGTCATTTCTCTCCGATCCTAGAAGCCGTTCGGGCACTATCGATCAAAAAACTGCCATGCTAACATAATCATATTTTTCCTAATGAAATGCTGACTTACGACTGATATAAACTATGCTAATCTTTATGGATGTAGGAGAATTTATTTCATTTTATTGTATAACTTAGAACAAATGTATAGGTTCTTCGCAATTCTCCCATTTTCCCCCTGTTGTAATTTTTATTTCCCCATTTATTACTTGCACTTGTAATTTGTAAACGTATGTAATAAGTGTGAAAGAGTGTAGAAAAATAGGATTTTTGTGATAAGTCCCCAAATGATGAAAACAAAACGGTTTTACACGGTGAATGTAATTTTGAATCAACTAAATGAGAAATAAGTGACTCATCCGATATCCGAATCTCTGATCCAAAAGGTATGAGTCTTCCACCCAATGGGAACCATACCAAAACTCTTTCCCAAGTAGACAACTTGGGTGGCGACTCTATCATTTGTATCGAGATATGGGTCTCGATTCTTTTATTCATTAAAATTGGCTAAAATGTGCAAACTTGAACTAAATGGTTTCATCACGCCTAAATCCAACCAACCCCTAGTAAGCCTTGCCTCTCACCAAGGGCGAGGGAGACTCACATGTCATCGACACCTCACACCACCCCTCAAACCCCGCTATCGGGGGCGCCTCTATGTGTGATATATCTTTTGTACATGCCATACTTGTGCTTACCTACGTCAATACAGGTAGATTTAGGTTATATGTATGTTAAGGCCTTCGGGTATTTTATTTTTTTGCTCTAGATAGATGTTTAGATGTAGAATAGATAGCATCATCCGAACTCATAATCTCTATTCAAGGTATGGTCTATCGCTCGTTGGGAGAATCGTACCTAAATTTCCCGATTGAGCTGAATCGGGTGGCGATTCTATCTTAAATACAGGATTTTGATCTCGTATATTTTGAGCATTAAAATATGCAAAACCATTTTCTACAAAAACATCATTCCACACTCATTATTTTAGAGGTCATTACTCCGGCGCGCTTCGCAGCCGTCCAAAATATCGTCCGCTCACAGTGGTGACTCCGCTGGAGATCAATCTCTTTAAACTTGAAATTTAAAATTTTCAATAAGTTTAAAAGATTTGGATGATGTATTGAAATCATTAGCCAAATTAAAACTTCATTCTTTCTTATCACGTTTTATCCTTCGCGTGGAACTATACTATTAGGTTAAGGTACCCCATTTTACCCGTGAAGCTCGCAAAAGTATCAATCATGCCCTATGAGAATTGAGGATGCCTAGTGGGTAGATCACTCATTTCAACCAACATGTAAACTCCCACCATAGCACTCATTTCAGGAGTGGTTTAGTAACATGGAATCAAGGTAAACGAGAACCTTCTACATCAACAACCCTATACCAAGTCGTGCTGGTAAAGCCATCATAGTTGTTTCACCTTTGGATTACCCTAAACATGTAAATAAAAATAATAAAGGGATGCACTTCTTTACCGTTTGTTGGTGTTGAAGTTAACCTCCATCCATTTTTGAACGGCGTTATACGAGAGTCATATGGTTGGAAGAGGGACACTTTGTATGCTATGTGCTACATATTCATCCATCAAGACATCTATACATTGGCTTCAAGAGCCAACAATTTTAATCAACTTACCCTTATGTATCTCCACTCATGGACGAGATTTAGCAACATCCGTGGGACATTTATCTTATCTCCATTGAGTCACGCTAATTTTCCATATGTGATGAAAGGTGCAAACGTCCCCCATATGTTGGAGGGATAAGACTTTGCATCATGACATAGACCCTTTGTATCACAACCACCCTCGAGAGCATATCATGCATTGCTTCCTAAAACAAAAGGCATGCATACCATCCATACCATTTTCAACCCACTCATGGTCTGACCTTTAATTCATGATTCGAGTAGTCTTCCTTCTAATCCACTCTTTGCATCAAGCCATGTCTCTTCCTCACAATGATGATGACGATAAACCACCCGGAGAGCAGGCCAGCCCTACCCCTACCTCGGGGGCAACTCTTTCACCATTTCTTAGCTCCTAAATCACCACGGCCATGGCCCAATTTATCATTTCAGATATTTTTCAAAATACTTTCTAAGAACAAGTTCAAACATTTGTCAGGCAAGCCTTGGAAGATAAGGACTCCGACTGAGTTTCAGAATCAGATATTCAGAAGTAGAATCAGAATGGGTTTATTCAGAATGGTTTGGATCAGGTTCTATTCGGCCCAATAGGGGCACGACCAATTCAGTTTGCTCAACTTCCAGTTCAGTCAGCTCCGACCTGACCTCATTCCAAATTATTCCAATTTGGTCGAACCTCAACCCATCTTCAAACCTCAATGACTCAGCCAGTTTTCTCTTTCTCAACCCAAAACCCGAGGCCTATAGCCAAAAGCTCAATTCTCCCACCATTTTCCAATGATTTGACTAACCAATTCTCAAATTCCTTTAGTGGATTGGCTCGGCCTATAGTGCCTCCACCACTTTTCACTCCTATTCCTCCTCAGTTTATCATAACACCTTGAGGAATGACTTACCCTCCAAAACCTTTTAATACCCAACTCGTATCTAGTCCCTGACTTGGTTTGCCACCTTCTCATCCATTTGGCTAGTTTGGAGTTCACAACCAGGTCATACAATCTCCAGGCATGACACCTACAGTTGAGGTACTCACCTGCTGGCAGAAAGTCCCCCAATCTAGGGACTAGGTCATGTAATCTCTGGGTATAACACCTAAGGTGGAAGCTCTCCTGGAACCATCTTTATCTACTAACTCTGAACAGAGGAAAGAAGTATAAGATTCATTTCTTCCCTTATTTTCCCATGGCTTATCCTAGACATTAGGCACTCTATCACAACTCACGCTACCCGCATCTACGATGCCTCACCATTTTGGTGTCGCACCTAAAGGGGCTACCTACCCCCAAGACCAATTCATTTCCTAACCAAACCTTTGTGAGGGATCTAAACAATCTCAGCCACTCATAGTGCAAGGAAACATTCCCTCCTTATATGGTCAGGTCATGCAACCTTCGGGCATGACACCCGAAGTTGAAACCTTCTTGTGTCAATTGGTGGTAGCTAATTAAAATAAGAAAGAGGGGGAACTTTAAAGAAATGAAGGTCAGGTTTCCCAGAACTCCAGCATGTGTCGGTTGGCATGCTATGATAGATCCAGAGCGTCTTCATCTTGGGTTAGGATGAATAAAAGGGCCTCATAGAAATTGACCTTAGCTGCCACTATTAAGCCAAGCAGCAGTCCAACGGGTAGTATAAGCCCATGGATTTTACCACTCAATGTAATCTATGCAAGATTAAGAGAGGATGGCCTTCTCAAATCCCTTTGTGAGTACAAACCCCTGCAAGAGATGAGAGTAAAAGCTTTTACAGATATCATGTCCTATCGGGTCAGCGCACAAATGAATGTAAGATTCTGGTTTGCACCATCTGCCATTTGGTGAGGGAAAAGAAAATTGCTGAACCCGAAAAAGTGCCTAGCACTATAAATTTCCCCTTACCGGAGTTTGATAACCACACAAGAATGACAAGGTTATCTACTCCAAAGGCAAGGTCTAATGAAAGGGAAAGTTATGCTCTAACGATGAGGCTGAAGACGAGAAATTGAGCGATAAATAAGTCAAAGAGGCTATCGTCGTAATAATTGAGGCCATGATAGTTTTAACAAAGAAAGGGTGGAAACATGAAAAATGGCAAAATGAATAACTTGATAACCGAAACCATAGAACAGATCGCTAGGGTCATGAACTAGGGGGCAAGTCTTATGGAGGAAATCTCACCAACCATTGAGTAGAATGAGACTCTAGCTTTCAACTGGGACAACACATTGATGGAAGCTATCGATGATGGTCTCACCGCCGATGTCAACAACGAAGACCCTCCGCCTGTGGAGGATGACAAATTTGATGTGTAAAATTTTCTATTTTGAACATTTCTACCTACGAAACTTTTAGCTCAAGGAGCAACTTTTGTTTTGTTTACTTGTTTCATATTTTGCCCAATGAACATACGCATAACATTTTCAGTATTCGAGACACTCCATTGCATAAAATTAATTCTAGTATAAATGGACCTCTCAAGTGATAATTATTTCCAATAATTTAACTCATGTTGAAAACAAATGTGAGATAATAAAAGTGCTTAAAGATTGTGACAAAGCTTACGCCTGGTCATACAAAGATCCACTCAAAGTAGGCCACTAAATTTCCAAGCATCCCATCCCTAAGGGTACCATGTGCAAGCCAATCAAATGGAAGCTTCATCATTTGCGGCCACCACATGGACTATCTCAAAAACAAGATTCAGTGGGTGGTCTATAGCTTGCAAAACCCAAAATGGCAATCGCATCGCCAAGACAAAAAGGCGCCACCAATATCAGATTCATAGGAATGTGTGGCACCTTCCTCCTACTGGACTCCACAGTTTCTTTACTAATCTACCATCTTTGTAGCAACGGATAAGTAGGATCGAGAAGATTTGACCATCATCAACTCATGGACACAACTTTACTGAAGTGGATATGGGATACTTTTCAAACTAGTACTGGTCTAACTGATAGGAAGATGGCCGAATTCACAAGGGGTAATCTCCTTGGCTCGGTACGACATATCTTGTCACATCGCCTTAGATAGAAAAGTTCTATTTTAAGGGACAATTTCCAAAATAATCAGAATATGTGTAATCAGACACTACCCACTCCACGCAAACCCCAAACAAAAGATGCTTTCCAAGCATCAGAGTTCCATGGAAACAACTTACGATGCGGCCAACCAAAATTAAAGTGAGATTACCCGATGCCATTCCGAAGGTCAAAATGGATCGAACAATTCAATGTGATAGTCAAACAGACACTAAAAGCTTTAGACAATCTCCAAAGGTGTGACTGAAGGCACAACAGTAAGGTGGATATCTAAAATTAGAGACCCGACATTGAGGTAGCTGAGACTTTCAAAGACTGAGTCAAAAAGAATTTCAAATTGAAATTGGAGTGAAGCCTATGTACAATCAAGAAGGTATTTAATAAAGAAGGCAATCAAGATCATGAGATTGGACAAGAGCAAGTTCATCAACCTAATCAACCAAGATAGGCTTAAGTGTTATCAGATCTAAATGAAAAGAAATAAATTAGAAAAGCGGCACACAAAAAATGTATATGTAATAAATCACCCGCTGTTTGGTCCTCTATCGATCGAGCAAAAATTAGGGTGACACCTGATGGTTGGTATTCTGAAAACAAGCCGGGCAAAAATTAGGGTGTGTTTTCACAAAATCACCCGCTGAACTGAAAACCCAAACATGGCGGTTCAAGCAAAAATTAGGGTATGAGCAAAAAAAAGGTAAGATGTTACCTTGAAAATCTATAAAGACTGGTTAACACTGGGAGTTTGATTAACGGAAATGGTTACCAACATCTTGAACTCTGATTAAATTCATCTAATGAAAGTATCTCTCGTACTAAAATCTTTATACTTGTGATTGTACAAATACCTTGCAGCCAAATGGTGTAAACATCACAAGTAAACTTAATGGAGGTTACTTAGAGCTCAACCGTATAAGTGCACAAACAACTCAATATCTAAAAGGCAATAAATCCGGATAGACTGAAAACATACAGGTCTATGCAAAAGTGGAAACATATTTGTTGGATTGAAAAATCAAAAGGGCGGTCCAAGCAAAAATAAAGACAAAATCATATTATAATAAAAAGGGAGATAGGGTGAAAATCTGAAAAGGACAGTCTATGCAAAAATATGTTTGCTGGATTGAAAACCAAAAAGGGCCATCTAGGAAAATGTTAAGACAAGTTTCGATAGGCCTATCAAACCGATCGAGTCCATGCAAAAATTAGAATCAACAAATATAAGAAATATGAATGCACATGTCAAACCAAATTCTTTCACCATCAGGCAAATGTACATCAAGAAAATTTTGAGACTATCCTCATTGGATTACCACTCCAACCTCACTTATGAAAGCTTTTTGCAAGCAGTTGAGGGCCTAACTTTTACTGATCATCCTCGATAGGATCCATCAGTCATGATGGCAACCTTTATGTCATAACCTAGGGTTGCGAATGAAGTACTCTATCTCTCTTTGACATGGTATGGCCAGTAAATGTCGATCATTAGAAATCAACAACTCAATCTGCTTAGAGTCGGACACAGATAGTGAGCTAAATTTTGATCGAGCCTTGAATTGAACTCAAAATCAGGCTCAAGTCCTTCATAGTAGTCATCTTAAGGAGTTTTACTTCATCATACGAACTTACCTAGTCACTATAGAGGCATCATTTGCCCATCCAACATGACTCAATATCGCATAATCATGCATCTTTAATACATACATTTTATACATGCACTATTGCACTTTATGTTTCCCAAAATATCCAAAGGAAAATTATCGAGGCACAAAAGCTAGGGGCATAAAAACAAGCTCCACCTCCTAATAATCCAACAATTACAGATAAACAAGAGGCACTTGGAAGGGGCACGGTTCGATCGATCAACAAGAGGCACTTGGAAGGGGCATAGTTCTTTCCAACTACTTGAATTCATCTACCGATAAAAATAATCCTCAACCGGCATGCTCAAGATGGTTTAGATGACTCACCAAACCTCTGCAGTAACTCCTCTGGATTCCCCGAGAAAATCTAACTCGATTTACGATTCATACTTTCATTTTTATTGTTAATTGCAAGAGAAATTTTTTTTGCTTTCAGCATACTCAATTAAGCAATAAAAACTCAATTCACGCTCAATGCTAACTTCTCTATAATGCATCTTAATGCAGGTTGGTGACAGTTATAGGCTCTTCTCTAACCGCGACTCAAGTCAAATGGTATCATCTACCGATCAAAAATGGCTAAGGAAAAATTCCTGAATACAAGGGTTGATTGGCTGATTAAATGTCAATCAAGCTCGGTCAACCAATGATCCAAAGATTATTGGCAGCAATCACTCTTGCTCAATAGGCAGCAAGGGTCATTGCTCCTATTTTTGCAACGAGCATCATTCCCTCCTTAACTTGGGATATCATTCACATCATCGCTAGGGGCATTAACCCCACATTCTCTAGGGATATCACTACCATCATCACTAGGGGCATTGATCACACCTTCGCCAGGGGCATCGTTCCCACCTTTGGTAGGGACATTGTTCCCATCTTTGCTCGGGGCATCGCTCTCACCTTCAATAAGGGCATCCCCCATCTTTGCAAGGGGCATCGTTCCCACCTTTGGCAGGGACATCACTCCCATCTCTGCAAGAAGTGTCATTCCCTCCTTTACCAGGGGTATCGTTCCCATCTTTACTGAGGACATCTCTCCCATTTTAGCTTGGGGCATCGTTCACACCTTCATAAGAGGCACCCCCCACCTTCGCGAAGGGCATCGTTCCCACCATTGGCCATACCATCGGCAACTTTAGATTACAGTTGAATGGTCAGAAGTACCACATGGCATTCCATACCATCGCCAGCTTCATCATCATCGATGGTAGCATGAGATCTTCGATGGTGGCTTCAAATGCCCTTACACCTCTTTCCTCATTAAGACGATCCAATGGAACTTCATCGCTAATCCTCAAAGACCCGGGACTCCTAAACCTTTGGTGTTTTCAACATTGTGTCTTTACTTTTGATCGAAGGGGAAAATTTTTTGTCTTAACAAAATCAATCAAGCAGTAAAAACATTATTCAAAAGCCTATCTGATCTCATTTTGCCCGTTTCTCATTGCAGGTACAACAGCAAGTGGCAATCAAATATAATCATCCTTAGGGTCCTCACCTATCAAAAGTCAACAGAAGTTCATGATGTAGTTAGTGTACACATCATCCTTTGGGTCAGCGCCCGTTCAGAATAAACAAAAGTTCATGATGTAGTCAGTGTACACATCATCCTTTGCGTCAACGTCCACTGAAAGTCAACAGAAGATCGTGATGGAGTCAGTGTACCCGTCATCCTTTGGGTCCCCACCTGCCAAACATTAATCAAAGGTCATTATATAGTCAGTGTAGATATCATCCTTCAGATCGTCGTCTATTAAAGATCAACTAGAAGGTCGTGATGTAGTCGGTGTACATGTCATCCTTTAGGTCATCGCCCATTGAAAGTCAATATAAGGTTGTGATGTAGTTAATGTACACGTCATCCTTGGGGTTATTGTCCATTAAAAGTCAATAAAAGGTCGTGATGGAGTCAGTGTACCCGTCATCTTTTAGGTCCCCATCTGCCAAACTTCAATCGAAGGTCTTGATATAGTTAGTGTACACATCATCCTTTGGGTTGTCACCCATTAAAGATCAACTAGAAGGTGGTGATGTAGTTAGTGTATAGGTCATCCTTTTGGCCATCACCTATTGAAAGCCAATAGAAGGTCATATGTAGTCAGAGTATACGTCATCCTCTGGGTCATCGCTTGTTGAATGTCAATAGAAGGTCGTGATGGAGTCAGTGTACCTGTCATCCTTTGGGTCCCCACCTGCCCAATATCGATTGGAGGTCCTGATGTAGTCAGTGTACACACCATCCTTTGGGTCATCTCCCATTAAAGACCAACTATAAGGTCTTAATGTAGTCAGTGGATAAGTCATCCTTTGGGTCATTGCTCGTTGAAAGTCAATAGAAGGTCGTGATGGAGTTAGTGTACCAATCATCCTTTGGGTCCCCACCTACTGAACATCGATCAAAGGTCATCATATAGTTAGTGTAGACATCATCCTTTCAATCACTGCCCATTAAAGATCAACCAGTAGGTCCTGATGTAGTCAGTGTACACATCATCCTTTGGGTCATCGCCTGTTGAAAGTCAACAGAAGGTTATGATGTAGTTAGTGTACACATCATCCTTTGCATCATCTCCTATTAAAAGTCAATAAAAGGTCATGGTGGAGATAGTGTACCCATCATCCTTTAGGTCCTTACCTACCGAACATCGATCAACGGTCCTGATTTAGTTAGTGTACACATCATCCTTTGGGTCACCGCCCATTAAAGATCAACCAGAAGGTCGTGATATAGTCAGTGTACAGGTCATCCTTTAGGTCATTGCCTGTTAAAAGTCAATAGAAGGTCATGATGTGGTCAGTGTACACGTCATCCTCTGGGTCATCGCTCATTGAATATCAATAGAAAGTCATGATAGAGTCAGTGTATCTGTCATCCTTTAGGTCCCTACCTGTGGAACATCCATCGAATGTATGATTTAGTCAGTGTATACATCATCTTTGGGTCGTCGCCCATTAAAGACCAACTATAAGGTCTTGATATAGTCAGTGTACACGTCATCCTTTAGGTCATTGCCCATTGAAAGTCAATAGAAGGTCATGATGGAAACAATGTACCAATCATCCTTTGGGTCCCCACCTGCCAAACGTCTATCGAATGTCCTGATGTAGTTAGTGTACATGTCATCCTTTGGGTCATCGCCCATTAAAGATCAACCAGAAGGTCATGATTTAGTTAGTGTACATATCATCTTTTAGGTCATTCCCATTAAAGATCAACCAGAAGGTTGTGATGTAGTCAGTGTACACGTCATTCTTTAGGTCATCACCTGTTGAAAGTCAATAGAAGACCATGATATAGTTAGTACACATCATCCTTTAGGTCATAGCCCATTGAAAGTCAATAGAATGTCGTGAAGTAGTTAATGTACACGTCATCCTTTGGGTCATCACCCGTGAAAGTCAATAGAAAGTCATGATGTAGTCAATGTATATGTCATCCTTTGGGTCAGCATCTATTGAAGGTCAACAGAAGGCCATGATGTAGTCAGTGTACACGTTATCCTTTAGGTCAGCTTCCATTAAAGGTCTAAAGAAGGTCATGATGTAGTCAATGTACCCGTCATCCTTTAGGTCAGCATTCGTTGAAAGTCAAGAGAAGGTCTTGATACAGTCATTGGACATGTCATCCTTTAGGTTAGCATCTGTTGAAAGTCAATAGAAGGTCATGATGTAGTTAGTGTACACATCATCCTATGGGTCATTGCCTTTTGAAATTCAATAGAAGGTCGTGATGTATTCAGTGTACACATCATCCTTTGGGTCATCGCCCATTCATAATAAACTAGAGGTCATGATGGAGTCAGCACACCCGTCATCCTTTGGGTCCCCACCTACCAAGTGTCGATCGAAGATCATGATGGAGTTAGTGTACATGCCATCCTTTGAGTCCAACACACCATCTATCAGGTATGATTTCTAAACCCCTGCTATTTTTTATAGGGCTATACTGACTTGTATCAACCGTGACCCCCTGAGGGGCAGCCTATGAGCACGAGGTTTTGCGGTGCCTCTCACGAGACAATGATGACATATATTCGAATTTTAATCCTCATTAAAAAAATTCATTTTGAACTTTTGTTAACATTTGAATTTAGTTCAACGTGTCCGATTACGCGTCCAGTAGAAGATCGAACTGATGGTTTTCACCCAAAGTATCTCACAATATCTTAAAATATCTCAAAATATCCCAAAATATATTAAAACACCTTTAAAATACAAAAAAATTGCTTTTGACCTGCTTTTGCCACCTTTTTTAGCTTTTTAGGATGGCGGGCCCCAGTTGACAGCCCCTAGTGACTTCACTCAGGCCGCTGGCAGCTTGGGCTATGCCGCCGGCAGTATGGCACTTGCAGGCAGTTTGCCAGTTTTGCCTTTTTCTTGAAAACCGTATGTTAATTGCAAAAAGTTGATTTTTTATCCGATTTTCACTTAAAACATCAGATCAAGGGGAAGAGAGGGGAGAGAACATTTGGAGAAATAGAGAGAGATTTTAGGAGTGAGAAAGAGGGTTTTAGAGCAAGAAAGGGAAGAAAAGGTAAGAAAAATGGGTTTAAGTCATGTTTTCTTGATTTTTCTTCATCTAATCTCTTAGGACAAACTTAAAATCAATAGAAATCATAGGTTAAAATCAATCTAATCAAATTTTTGGAGACAAACATTGTTTAATCTTCAAGCCACTACCCAAAATCATCATTCAAGCTTCCCACAGGTGTCATTGGATCATGTAGAGGAAGATTCACGGACCTGAGGTAAAATCCTGAGTCTCTTGAGCTCTTTGGTTTATTTCTTGCTGTTTGTTTTGTTACTTAGTGCTTCGATTTTGTTTTTTGAGATTTCTTGCATTTTTGCCTGATTTTTCTTTTTTTTCTAACAGATTTTGAAACTGCCTATGATTTCACTTAATTGCCGGTAGCCTTACCGAAACCGCAGAGTAGTGAAGCCGTCGACAGCCTACTCAGGCCGCCAGTGACAACACTATGCCGTCGGTTGCATGGAGTTTCGGACAGCTACCCCGTTTGCTTCCTCTTTAACCTAGTTTCTTGTTTTTTTATATTTGCATGTATAAGATCACGACGGGAATCCAGAATTTCCCAAAAACTGTCCAAACCCATAACATGTGGCATTTTCACTAATAATTTGGTTAAAATAATAATCAAGTCCAAAATTGACTTCTCCCTAAAATTCTCTCGGAAAATGAATTTTTCAAAGGGAACTTATATTCAAAAATCAAAAATTTTCGAGCTAACATGGTAGCTCGACCCCAACTAGGGGTCTGCCCCCGGAACCCCACGAGGCCAACTGCCCCTCAACCCCATCGGGTGCGCTGCCCCTAAGACCCTGCGAGGGGTCGCCGCCCCACAAACCCTACTGTCGGAAGCACCGCTATGTGTGATATATCTTATATACATGCCGTATATGTGCTAACCTTTGCTGATACATGTAGATTTAGTTTAGATGTATGTTTAGGCCTTCGGGTATTTTATTTTTTTGCTTTAGACAAATGTATAGGATTTGAAAGCCTTGTAATAATTTTGATTTCTGCATTTTTATTCGTTGGGTGACTGTAATAATTTATTTATCACTTTTGAATGCTTGCTAAAACATGCGAAGATAAAATATACATCAAAAACACTAAATAGGGTGGATTAAAACCGAATAATAAAGAATGATACTTTTAAATTGCCCAATGTAGAATAGATAGCATCATCTAAACTCGGAATCTCTATTTAAGGTATGGTCCACTGCCGGTGGGAAAATCGTACCTAAATTTCCTGATTGAGTTGAATCAGATGGCGACTCTGTCTTAAATACGGGATTTTGATCTCATATCTTTTTAGCATTAAAATATGCAAAACCATTTTCTACCATAACATCACTCCACGCTATTATTTTAGAGGTCGGTCCTCCTGAAATATCGTCCGCCTACAAGCCGTTAAAACTAACTAGATCAATGATGTTGTATTTAAAAATGAGGAGGGAAGTTAATGGCATTTAAATCGGAGAATTGGAATGGTTTATCAATTTGTAACTTTTGTACTTTTACGCGCATGCATTTCCTAATAAACGTTTGAAATTCAAAACATGTACAGTCACCTTTTTGCGCTTTACTGCCATTTGTCATTTCTTGTCTGTTGAGCTGGCAATGGTTTCCTTTCGGATTGGAAATTGACATTTTTCATTCTTTCCCCTCATTCTTTGACTTGTGTTCCAAAATCCTCTTCAAATTGGATTTGAGATTCCAATTGCTTCCCTGAGCTTGTTGAATTGGTCTTTACTTAAAGGTTTAGTAAAGATATCTGCCCTTTGCTCATTTGTTGGCATGTACACCACAACCACATCCTTCTTTATCACATGATCCTGAATTAAATGATGTCTGATGTTGCTATGCTTTATCCTACTGTGTAGGATTGGATTCTTTAACACATCAACTGCAGTTTTATTGTCACACATTACATCCTCACATGCTGCTTGAACTCTATAATCTTCTAATTATTGTTTGATCCATAGGAGTTGAGAAACACAACTTCCAGCTGCCATATATTCTACTTCTATAGTTGTAAGAGCCACTGATGTTTTCTTCTTATTGTACTAGGACACCAAGCAATCTCTAAGATAGTGGCAACCTTTGGATGTGCTTTTTCTTTCAAGCATGTCTCTTCCATAATCAGCATCTGTATACCCTTGCAATGTAAAGTTTCCATTACTAGGATACCATAGGCCTACTACCGTTGATCCTATCAAGTATCTCAGTATCCTCTTGACTGCTTTAAGGTGTGAATCTTTTAGATTGGCTTGATACCTTGCATAATAGCACACAATATAATGTATGTCTGGTCTACTTGCAGTTAGATATAGCAATGATCCAATCATTCCCCTGTGGAGCTTCTGGTAAACTTCTTCTCAATCACAATCTTTTGATAGGACTGATCTGATCCCATAGGAGTGGACATTGGCTTGCTCTTGTCCATTTCAAACTTCTTTAGTATCTTCTTGGTGTACTTAGATTGGTTTATGAAAATCCCATCTGGAGTCTATTTAATTTGAAGATCAAGGAAGAAGTTGAGTTTTTCCATCATAGATATCTCAAATTCCTTCTTTATTTGTGAGTTGAATTCTTCACACATCTCCTCATCTATTGCCCCAAAGATAATGTCATCAACATAGATTTGGACAAGAATGACATCATCCTTCTTTTTCTTGATGAAGAGGGTTGTATCTGCTTTAACCCAGATGTATCCCTTGGATATGAGAAAGGATTAGAGTCTCTTATACCAAGCACTTGGGGCTTGCTTCAATCCATATAGTGCCTTCTTTAGCTTGTAGACATGCTCCAGATGCTTTAAGTCTTCGAATCCTGGTGGTTGCTTGACATAGACCTCTTCTTGAATGACTCCATTAAGAAAGGCACTCTTGAAAACCATTTGGAACAAGGTGAGTCCTATATAGGATGCGAAAGCATATAGGATCCTTATCACTTCCAGTCTTGCTACTGGAGCAAAAGTTTCTTCATAATATTTGCCTTCTTGTTGATTATATCCTTAAGTAACTAGCCTTTCCTTGTTTCTTACTATCACTCCGGATTCATCGAGTTTCTTCTGGAATACCCACTTTATGCCAATGATAGATTTTCCTTTTGGCAGTGGGACTAGATCCTAGACATCATTTCTTGTGAATTGATCTAGCTCTACTTGCATGGCCATCATCCATCTTTCATCACCTTTTACATCTTGGAGTTTCTTTGGCTTAATGAGATAGAAAAATGCAACATGGCTCATCATTTTGTTGAATTATCCTCTAGTTCTGACTAGATTTTAGACATTGTCCAAAATGGCTTTAATTGGATGATCCCTGCAAGTCCGGATTTCTCTTTGAAGTTCTTCATGAGGTTGTGGAACATGCTTTTCATTTTCATCAAATTCTTCTTTTGGTTCTTGTCCATGATTAAAGTTAATCCCTTTAATCTAGAGATCTTCTTGTGGTGGATCTTGGTCGAATTTGAGTTAATCATCTTCTTCTTTGTACTTCTTTATTTGAAAAGGATCTTGATTCTTTGCTTGTTCTACGTCATCCAAAATCGTATCATCCAGATCGTGACTTTTCTTTCCTACATGGTTAGTCTCATCGAAATCTACATGTATTGGCTCTACCACAGTTTGAGTTCTTTTGTTATATACTCTATAAGCTTTGCTATTACTGAGTAGCCAAGGAAAATTGCTTCATTAGACTTAGGATCAAATTTTCCTAGTCGCTCTCTATCATTCAGGATGTAGCATTTACATCCAAAGGCTCTAAAGTACCCAATTTTGGGTTTCCTTCCCTTCGAGATTTTATATAGGTTTTTTATGATTTTTCTAATGAGAGCTCTATTTAAAATATAGCATGCATTGTTTACGGCCTCACCCCAGAAGTACTTGGGCAATCTATTCTCATTTAGCATTGTTAGAGCCATTTTAACTATATTTTGTTTTTCCTTTCTACAACCCCATTTTGTTGAGGTGTATGAGAAGCAGAGAAGTTGTGCTCAATGCCCTTGGATTCACAGAATTTAGCAAAATGTTTATTTTTGAATTCTCCTCAATTATCACTTCGGATGCGTGCAATGCTTATGCCCTGTTCTACTTCTATCCGGATAAATATTTTTGAGAAATGGTCAAAGGCTTCATCTTTACTAACTAGCAAAGCAATTGAGGTATAGCGAGAATAATCATCCACTATAACCATAGTGTATTCTCTTCTACCTAAACTCATTGGCTTGATTGGGCCAAAAAGATCAATGTGCAAGAGTTCAAGAACTCTGATGGAAGATATATAAGAGATGGAAGGGAAACTTTTTCTAACTTGTTTACCTAATATACATGCCGTGCAGATAAGATCCTTGTCAAAAGCAACCTTAGGTAAACCCACAACCAATTCCTTTTTGGCTAGTTTGGACAGAGGTTCATGCTAATATGTCCTAACCTCCAGTGCCATAGCTATGCTTCTTCTTATTTAGAAACCAAGCGTATATTCTTTTTCTCATTTTTAAGGTTTACAGAATAGACATTATTTACTCTAGGTGCACAAAGAATGAGTTGATTTGACTTACTATCAATGATTGAGCAGCCTCCAGAGTCAAAGGTGACTTTTCTCCCTTTGTCACAGAGTTATGCAACACTGAGCAAGTTGAACTTTAGTCCATCAACTAATGAGACATCTTCTATCTCTAATACATATCCAATGGTTCCATGCCCAATGATCTGTCCCTTTTGATTTTCTCTAAAGCTTACTTTTCCACCTTTCCTCTGGGTTAAAGTGATGAAGGCTTTTTCACCACCAGTCATGTGCCTTGAGTATCCACTATCAATGTACCATGTTTGTTGATTTTTATGGATCTAAGGCATACCTGCAAAATAGATCAAGTGGGTTTGGGTACCCACTCAGATTTTGGTCCTCTCAGGTTAATAACCATTTCAGGTTAAGGATGAATATCATGATAACTATTTTTAAATCTATGTAGTTTAGTCATACGGTTATTTGCCCCACAAAACCTGCACCCAGAGATTGGTTTGTTCTGCTTGAGCTTCTCCTCAATCTATTGTAGATCCTTCTTTCCATAGTCTCTGGAATACCCTGCTTTGGATAGATTTGGACTTGATTGTTTTATCTGGATCCGATAGTTGGCTAGAAGGGCGACTTCAACTCTGTAGTTTTTGTTTTGCTTGGTGGATTGATCATCATAGACTACTACAGCTTTTCCTTTTTAAGCAATTATGAATCTCTGAGTTTGAGTTCTTTTACCCGGTGGAGAATTATGCTTTTGTGCTTGAGGTTGCTTCTAGACTTTCTTTTGTTTAGGAGGTTATGGATTCCTCATTTGATTTGAGTGTCCTTATTTTCTTCCAAGAGTTGGCCTTGGATTTCTTCCAGTAGCTTCCTTCATCAGGGTTAGTTCTCTGTCTAGTCTTAACACATTTGCACTTAGGATTTGGACTTGATTCTTTAATAAGTTTTCTTCAATGGTGTCCATGTTCTCTGTGCTTCTTATGAGATTGATGTCTTGTGTCATTGCCCTGACATCTTCTGTCAGCTTTATTACTTGTCTTTGAAGGGATTTTATGGCTTTAGTGTTCTTCCTTACATTGTTGATTATAATGCCTAGAGCTCTAGCAAGATCATTGTTAGAAAAATGATTAGGCTGAGAGTTTACTTCATTATTGGCTGACTCTGACTCTAATTCACATGTTTGCTCAGTGATATTCTCAGTTGTTCCTCTTCCGAATGGTTCTGCTTCCGGCCCTATTAGTGCCATGAATTCACAATTAGCAGTTTCCTCCCCTTCCAAAGAAGATGAGCTACTGCTATTTTTACTATTGCTCCATGTGGCCACCATTGCCTTCTTTTTGTGTCTCCTCTCCTTTTTGAGCCTAGGACATTTTACTTTGAAGGGTCCTTTTTCTCCGCATTCGAAGCAGCCAATCTCTTTTTCTTGGTCTTTCTTTTCTTCCGAACCATTTTTGTACTTATGCATCTTGAAGCTGCTTCCTTTCCATTTTCTGGAGTCAGGCTTTCTGAACCTACTTCTTGACCTCCTTTCTTCCTTTTTAAGGAATTTATCAATTCTTCTAGCCAGCATGGCAATGTCATCCTGTTTAAAGGAAGAAGGCTTTTATTGTTTTTCTGATCCAGAGGACTCTATTCCGGATAAATCTGCCTTTAGTGCACTTGCTTTCTTCTTTTCCTCAGACCACTTCTCTTGTTGTTTATATCTCTCCAAAGATAGCTCTTATGTTAGAAGGTTACCAATGAGATCATCATAACTATAAAATTTTAAGTCGTGAGCTTCCTTAATGGTAGTCTTCTTGTTGTCTCATTCCTTGGTGAGACTCTGGAGGATCTTTTTCACCATTTCCTCTTCAGTGATCGCCTTTCCCAGCCTTTTCATTTCATTGACTAGATTGTTGTATCTGGTATCCATGCTATTGATTGACTCCTTCGGTTACTTCTGAAAGTTTCAAGTTTTTGTTGTAGGAGATCAATCCTTGCTTCCTTGACCTTGTTGGTTCCTTCATAGGTCAGTTCAAGCTTTTGCCAGATTTCTTATGCAGTTTTATAGCCCGATATCCTATTGAATTCTGCCGCAATAAGAGCACAGTGAAGCATGTTAATAGCATTTGTGTTTCCACGCAATTTCTTATAATCATTATCATCCCAATGATTAGAGGGTTTCCTGGTGGTGATATCCTTAACTTCATAGGTAGAGACAAAAGGGCTATCTTTAATGGCCATCCACACAAGCATGTTTTGGGCCTGAATGAAATTCTTCATCCAATTTTTTCACAATATGTAGTCTTCCCCAGTGAAGAGTGGAGGTCAGGTAATAGACATACCCTCTAGAAGAAACTATGAGTTATTAAAACTCATTTTGATTCTTGAATAAAAAATGGACATTTTGCTAGAGATTGTTAGATCTCTGATTGTGAGCACTTGCTCTGATACCACTTGTTGGTCCCTATGCATATGAATTTAAGGTCAGAGAGGGGTGGATGACCCTTTTGTGAATTATTTAGACTTGAAAAAGTCTTATGTAGCTGTTTGATTTTAGTCCGGAGTTAATGGATCCGGATGATGTAGATATGAAATATAACGCAACAAAGTAAAAAAGTTAAAGAAAATCAAACACAACTATTTTATACTCCCCTAAATATCTATTGAGAACTGACAATCAATTTGTACATGCATAACAGGTACGGCGGAAATTCAAAATGTTATCCCTTGTCCCTAGGAACTCCTATTAGTAGCATATAAATTAATGAAAGTCTTAACTAAATTAATTATCTACTTAAGTTAGCATGCATAGGCTAGGCATACCATAATTCTAAATTATATCCTGGCATAAAAATATTTTATTTTAAATATGTTATAACTCTAAGTTATAGTCAAGATATAAAATAAACTAAGCATGAAAAATAACCTAAGCATAATAATTATTAAGTCAAAACAAGCTTAATAAAAGGACTTAATAATTAAAAGAGAATTAAAGGACTTACCAGTGGAAGCGTGCTTTAGCTAAACCTTCTTACACAAGCCTATAGGATAGCCTCTATGAGTATCCACACGAACCCCACTGACTGAAACCTCCCAATGAGGAAGAACCACAGAGTTTTGAGTAGCTGCTATACCACTCCAAAACGCACCCTAAATATTAACCAAAGGGACTCCTTAATTTTATCTTTTTAGTTGACATTGAGAAAATGTGTTAGAATCTCAAGTCAGAACTCATAGAAAGATATGGTGCAAGAAATGAAGAAGAGGGACTAGCTTTATATAGGGGAAGCAAAGGCTCCCCGAATTTAATGCGGATTTAATGCGGGATTATATACAGATTTAATGCGGGATTAAATGCGGATTTAATGAAATATTAAATGAGGGAGTAAATGCTGATTAAATGCGAATTTAATATAAGATTAAATTTAATTCTCCTTTCTTTTAATTTATTTTATGACCCTAATAAAATTAGTTACCGATCAAAATAAATTCTTGGCTTAACCAAAAAATGATTTAATCATTTTAATCAACACTTGAATTTATTTATGACCCTAATAAAATTAATTACTGGTCAAAATAAATTCATGGCTTAACCATGGATCTAATCATTTTAATCAACACTTCAATTTATTTATGACCCTAATAAAATCAGTTAGTTGTTAAAGTAAATTTTTGGCGTAACCATAAAATAATCTAATCATTTTAATTCAACATTTTAATTTATTTATGGCCCTAATAAAATTAGTTATTGGTCAATAAATAAAATATCTGGTCTAACCAGGTAATAGTTCGACCATCCCTTTAATATTTTCGTAATAGATCGAGTCTATTAATTCTTTACTCAGTCCAATGGAAGTTCAATGTGTGTGTCCTTATAGGATTCTGTAGTATTGAGCTGTTAAGATTCGATCAATCTTTGTTCGATATGAACTATTGGCTCAAGTATCTAGACCGTGAATAGAACATGATTACCTTAAATTACTATAGTACGCCTCCAGCAACGGTCCACGATCCCCCATTACTCGAAACGTCCTTTGTGCTTATGACTTAATCATGGTTTATGCAATAGTTATCTAATGCGATGAAATCCTTCCATTCTTTAATCTTAGTACCATCTGGTTTGTTGGGTTTGATTAAAGTGTTAACCCACAAATAGCGAGGTTGCTCCAAGCTATCCTAGTTATTTGCTTGTTACCAAAGTATATTACTTTTCACCATAATGTATTTGACTAGAAACTATTTCCATCAATCACTTACTCTGATCAGAGGTTTACTGTAATCATCACTTCAACAAGGGGCCAGGTAAAAACTCCTTAATATATCTAGAGCGATGGATTCTCTCCGACTAAATATCTTACCAATATGATGTCATCACTATACCCGTAATCACCTATGGCACCCTAAATTAATGAGTGAATAGGTATGACCCAAAGTATAACAATAGTACCACGCAAGGTAACTAATATCTCAAGTATGAGGATATCCGCAAAGCTACTACATGAAGATAAACACTATCACATTGATATATACATATATATATATATATATATATATATATATATATATATATATATATATATATATATATATATATATATATATATATATATATATATATATATATATATATATATACCAAGTGTTTATCTTACTGCAATCTCTAATATATCTTCCAGATATATCCATCTGTCAAACTCAAGGCACCACCTTCAGTCTTAGGAGGTTAGCTGGTTGGACCCTTTCCAAGAGAGTTAACCACATGCTAGTCTTACTGCTCCATCGATATCCCTTCTTGATGAAACTATGACTAGGGATATTTTAGACATAATCATAATTACACGTGAAGCAGGTCTCACAACACGTAGTCCCACTATAATATCTCTCACTTTATACTATGTATTGTGTCAAGGATTTGAATATATTTTAACCAGGCACAATACATATGAACACATCGATATAAACAAAAGATTAAATGCCTTTATTAATTAAACAAATTGTTCGTATCAATACATAATTAAGATATATCACCCTAATTGCCTTAAGGGCATACATCATAGCTAACAAACTTCAACTTGCACTAAGGCTAATTAGCCATATGTCTTACTCTATATGCTTTCACATACTAGTCATGTTTGACTTGCGTCAGGGGCTTTATCAGACCATCTACAAGGTTTTAATCAGTGAGGACATCAATATTCTCCCCGATTATATGATACTTTCTAAGTATATGTCTATTTTTTGGGTGAGACTATGGTTCCTTTGCCTGAGCTATGGAACCATTGTTATCACAATACAAAGTATCTGGATCAATAATCTCCGGAACCACACCGAGATCACCAATAAATCCCTTTAACCAGACTGCTTCTTTTGCTGCTTCTCAGGCAGTAGTGTACTCAAACTCCATGGTTCAATCAGCAGTAGTTTCTTGCTTGGAACTTTTCCCGCATACTGCCCCTCCATTAAACATATATGTAAACCTGACTAAGGCTTAAAGTCAACCTTGTTAGATTGAAAACCCACATCAATGTAACCTCTTATTGTGACGTCACCATCTCCATATATCAAGAAGTCATCTTTAGTCCTTCTCAAGTACTTAAGAATTGCCTTAACTACCATCCAGTGCTTTTCTGGGGTCCGATTGATCTCTATTCATAAAGCTCAAGGCTTGAGAGACATCTGGCCTAGTATATATCATTGCATACATGATGGACCCTATCGTGGATGCGTAGGGTATATCCTTCATGCGCATTATTTCCTGAGCTATCTTCGGACACTCACTCTTAGATAAGTTTATTCCTTTTATCTTCGGGAGATAACCTTTCTTCGAATGCTTAAGGCTGAACCTATTCAGTACCTTGTCTATATATGTACTTTGAGAAAGATATAACAACCTCTTGGATCTATCTCTATAGATCTTTATACCTAGTATAAATGATGCTTCTCCAAGGTCTTCCATGGAGAACTTCCTTGACAACCATATTTTAATACTTTGAAGAAGAGAAATGTCGTTTCCTAATAGCCGAATGTCATCAACATATAATACTAAGAAAAAGACTGCACTCCAACTAACCTTCTTGTAAACACAAGACTCATTTATGTTTGGACAGAAATCCAGTTCACGGATTACCTGATCAAACCTAATATTCCAACTCTTGGATGCTTACTTAAGCCTATAACCTTTGCAATTTTGATACCTTCGAGCCATTCTAAGATGTAAAACCCTCAGGTCGTGTCATATACACATCCCGATCCAAATCCTTATTTAGGATCGTTATTTTATCATCCATCTGCCAGATCTCATAATCATGATGAGCAGCAATGGTGAGGAGTATTCTGATGGATTTAAGCTTGGCTATCGGTGAGAAAGTTTCATCATAGTCAATACCTTCATGTTGACTATAACCTTTTTCAACTAACCTTGCTGTATAGGTAATTACATTACCGTCCATGTTAGTGTTCTTCTTGAAGACCCATTTGCACTCGATAGGTCTAACCTCTTCTGGTGCATTGACCAATTTCCAAACTTGGTTTTGATACATGGAATCCATTTTCGATTTCATGGCTTCAAGCCATTTATCAAAATCTGAGCTTTTCACTACTTCATCAAAGGTTCTTGGTTCATCATTATACATGAGATATAGTTCCCTATCATTCGTGATGACAAAACCATATCTTTCAAGACCTTTAAAAACATGACCTGATCTTTGCTATGATTGTGTTTTGATAGGCTGTTCTTAGATCACACCTTCTTATGTATCTAGAATGGGGTCAATCAGCTGATTGACTGTTTCTTCTTCTTGAACCTCCAATTCAATACTGCCCCACTGACTTTTGCAAGTAAGTGTTCCTTTTCCAAAAAGTGAGCACTCCAAGACACAAATACCTTCTGTGCTTTGGGTTGGTAAATTATATATCCAATAGTTTCCTTTAGATATCCAATGAACAGACACTTGTCAGATTTAGCGTCCGGCTTATCTGATGTTATCCTCTTTACTATAGCAGGAAAGCCCCATACTCTTAGGTGACTCAGAGATGGTCTTTTATTACACCACCTTTCGTAAGGCGTAAAGTCAACTAATTTAGAGGGAACTCTGTTTAATACATAAACTATGCTCTCTAGTACATATCCCCATAAGGATTTACTGAGATCTGCTCGGCTCATCATGGATCGAACTATATCTAATAAAGTCTAATTCCTCCTTTCAAACACTCCATTGTGTTGGGGTGTATAAGGAGGGTTCCACTGGGGAACTATCCCGTTTTCTTTTAGATAATCCTGAAACTCTTGACTTAAGTGTTCTCCACCTCGATCAGATCAAAGTGCTTTAATACTTTTCTCAAGCTATTTCTCTACTTCATTTCTGAATATTTTGAACTTCTTAAAACTTTCAGACTTGTGCTTCATTAAGTATAGATAAGCATATCGTGAATAATAATCAATAAAGATTATAAAGTAAGAGTATCCTCCTCGTGCATTAACTCTCATTAGACCACACACATTTGTATGTATAAGTTCCAATCTCCTTGTGGCTCGTTCACCCTTTCCCTTAAAGGGTAACTTTGCCATTTTTCCTTTTAAACAAGGCTTGCAATCACCATAAGACTCCACATTATTGGGCCTAAGTCTCCACGCTTGTATAACTTAGTTAAGCGATCTTTGTTTATATGTCCTAAACGACAATACCATAAGTAGAAAGATTTCTCATTATCTAATTTTCTCTTAGCATCATTTATATTGTGAATATGATTTTTGTAATTATGAAATATCATTTATCATATTACGATAAAATATCTTTCACAACTTTGTTAATACCTTTTATCCAATTGGAATAAAATTTCATCTGCTGTGAAGCATGAAATAATATTTTATAAGGACAATTGAATACCATTTCGTCATATTACAAATTTAGTCAAAAGGAGATTTTAAGTTCCTATATCAATAGCAACCAACAAGCTTTAATGATTTTCCGTAGGTACAATTCTCATTTTTCCAAACCTCTGCTTCTCATTAATATCTATACCTTCATATGGATATGTGATTCTCATTAGGTATTCCATACCAATTTAGAATTCCTTGAGATGTAGAATTTCTCAATATCAAACATCTTGAAGTGGAACCTTCAGGCCTCTTCTTCTCACGCTATGAGACTTTAGCCATTTTGATCTTATTTCCAATATCCCATATTGAAATGAAGATCTTGTTTCCAATATTTCATGTTAAAAGCAATCATTTTGCATCCTAGACAAAATTCTCAGTATTCTTTTTACTTTTCTCTTCACTCTGCTCTATCCTACTTCCGAATTTAGACACCATGTGTCCCTTTTACTTCTTTGAGATGTGAACCACTTAAATTTCTTGACTAATTGGTCCACCAATTTTTTATCAAAAATATTTTGGTTCAAATCTTCTACCATAGGTAATCCTTTCTTTAAGATTTAAAGACATAGACTTTCAAGTCCATGATTTTATGATGCCCTTATAGCTAAGGTAACATGGATCCTAACATCTGACTTGATGTTAGGGATGTTAACAACTTCCAAGGTGTTGTATCCTAGTTTCCTTTATGTATTTCATGCATATCTGTTTTAAGCAGAATTATTTGCATCATGTTGTTTAGATTTGGGCTTATACATTATACATGCCAAGCCAAAGGCTTTGAAGACTGTCCTCACATTTCTAAACAAACCCTTGAAGCTATAGTCAATCAAAATTAGTCATCAAGACAAACGTTTGTATTTAAATAAAAATTTAAACCAAGATGTAAGAAAGAAAAAAAATTGTTTAGACTTTAGTATATAGTATATGTATTTAATATAAGGACTTTTAATTAAATACTTTTATCCTACCATTTTTTGAAATTTACAATAGCCCATTCTATTGAATTTGGGAGGTTTAGCCTAGCCGAATTTCCAAGTAGGTAGCATCTATAACTAGTCTAATACGACCCCCAATTTTATGAGTCAAGCCATATTAGTAAGTTGTAGTTGGAATTTCATTCCATTTGCATCATATGCAATTACTAATTTATTCAAGTTCCCTAACTCCTAGGGACGTGTGCTCTTATATTAGCATCTCCTTGAACGTATCTCAGTCCTGCGGTTAGCCCCCAATTTTATGGTAGAATACTCATTCATGTTAAGGCATACCCTATCTCAATTTTTATAACTGGTCGATGTAGACGAAAGGAACGCTTTGCGCAACACTTTATAGGCGAAAAAGATCGTATCATGAATTTGTGTAAGGAAGACTTATAACTTGCCTTAATATATTTACTTTGGGATTTTATTAGTGTTAAACGTCTCACCCAATCTAGAATTTATTAGATGGACATACTTATAATAATAATTTATATTAATTCAAGGAATTTTAGAATTAATTTATGACGTCTAACCTTAGGTGTTCAAGGTCTTTATTATAATTATTCCATCAACCTAGATTATATGCAAAATAATTTAAATTTTTATTGGTTATATTTATATTACATTTCCTTTAAGCTTTTATTCAATAATTTAACATTTATTTTGTTATTGAAACATATATAAGAACCATCTTATATAATAGAAATAAATTAGTCCATATTTAATCCCTCTTTGTTAACTCAAGCTGCAACAATATATATTCTCAGGTAGGAGAGGTGCCCTATGAGGAGTAGACACTCTTAGCACGGTCCGCTTGGCCCGATGAGGAATAATGTATATTTCATTCAGTGATCAGATGAAAGAGCCAAAAAGGACCGAATTGTCATCCAAAATCCGAAATTCAAAAATCCACATTCCACGAAAGCTCCGATTTAGCATTTTTTACTCAAAAATTAAAAAGTCAAAATTTGGTCAAACATAGGTAATCCTCCCTCCATGTAATTACCTATCTACAGTAAAAAAAAAAAAAAAACCAAATCTTACCGAGATCTGGCAAGATTTTACGGGATCTAATGTAAAATCTTGTCAAATAGGTAATTAGCCCGCCGGCTACTTACCTCCCTAATATAAATACGGGGTCACCCCCCTCATTTCGGAAGTGACAAAAATTTTTAAAAATCCAAAAATTACCTTTATGTCCCTTTTTAGTTCCGGGAGTCTCAAAAGCCCCGAAACTCTGTCAAAACACTTCCAGACTCGAG
Organism: Euphorbia pulcherrima; assembly: GCA_947683365.1. Classification (NCBI taxonomy): domain Eukaryota; kingdom Viridiplantae; phylum Streptophyta; class Magnoliopsida; order Malpighiales; family Euphorbiaceae; genus Euphorbia; species Euphorbia pulcherrima. Next base: position 31,245,143 of record CANTUS010000007.1, read on the forward strand.
TCTTATCACCGACACTCAATATAAACTTAGTTTTTGATTTTTTAGGTCGAGATCTCACAGTGATATTCGGTCTAGAAACGACTTTAACTTTATATTTTCTTATTGAAAAATAATCCAAGACTATAATTGTAGCTTGGGTTGAATCTATTTTCCAAACAAATAAAACTCTCTGATAACTTCAGTCCTGTATCGGATCTCAAGTCATCCTGGACAGACAAAAAGTTAAACTGAGGGTAATCGGCTCTAAGATTAACTTTAAAATCCATTTTTATTGCTTTTATTATTGTACATTTCATTCCATTTCTCTGGTTAAGTGAGCCACTAGAGCCACTTAAACTATAATATGTGTAAATAAGCTCACAGGTACGGATAAACATCGAGAATGTGAGGAAACTCTATCCAAGTTTTTGGGCCAAGACCCAAACGCTGCCGTTACTCTGCCGAAATTTTGGTAGAAAATATCAATTTATTATGCCGTTATAATGCCTGTTTTATTTCTTGAATTTATTTCTTAAATAAAGTCATTATAATGCAGAAATTTCCACAAATTCCAAAGTTCCAACATTAATCCAAAAAATTAGAACAATATGAGTACCTATCATGTTCGAACTCAGAATCTCACCTTCTTTTTGGTATAAAATGCCGTTTTGGATCAGTATACCACAATTCTCGGTGGAGCTGAACCAGGTGGCGACTCTATTTTATTTTTAAGTAAAGTAAAAATGCTTTATTTTAAAATTATCTTTTCCTAATAAAATGTGTGAATGTATTTCTCAATATAATCACATTTTTGGCTTATAAAGCCACTACATTTAAATAAACTGGATTTTCTCAAACCAAACCAAACACCGCGGTTTCCTCATACTGAATTGCGCCCCAGGCATTGCACCCTGCGTGCTCTCAGCCAAAAAAAACCCTCGCCCGCTCACAGTGGCGACTCTACAGGGGAAACATTATTTTTATAAAAATCCGATTTTTATAAAATTTTTCTTTTGACATGATAATTAGAATATTATTTAAATTAAATCTTAGAACTAAGAAATTTGTGATAACTTCTCCATTACACAAATTTTAGGGTTGCATAGCATCTGCATTCTTTACCCCTAAACCAATTTAGGTGTCTTTTGGTGAAGTGTCTCCAAGTTCGCTTAGGGCTTGAGGGGTATGGATCCAATCACACTCCATGCGTAACGTACAAGGACCTTGCTCACTTAAGGGCAAGACTACCTACATATATTACATATGGAAAAGCTTCCTTTGGTTCGCTTAGGGCCACTGAGACTCAGTACACAAAGGCATAGGGTACCCTAATTGAACCTAATCCTGAGACCGAAACCCACATATAAATGAACCATAGACACTTCCCCATAGGTTTACCCAAAAACTAAGAGTGTACGTGAGCAGACTTCGCTATGTCCCCCGTTGGCTTTAAAGCAAAGTAACCAAATGGAGTTAAAAGGGTGGTAGGCCTGATCTAACCGTTTGCTACCTCTGCAGGTTTGTTAAATAGAAATAAACTAAAAATGAACATCATGAACATCACGATTGTGTGAAAACAAACCATATCTTTGTGAAGCCATGACATTGATGTGTGACATACCATTTTGGTTCCTTAGCCATAGGATCCTAAGATAATCGAGACCAGTGTGTCCACCTAGGCTTAACCCATGAGATGAAGTAGCCTAAGACCAATGAATCTACCTAGGCTCTGGCCATAAGCCGAAATACATAAACCTTTGAGTGACCAACGAGTCAACTCACCTCCGACCACCCCGGTCAACCCTTGAGTGACCTACGAGTCAACTCAACTCCGACCACCGAGTCAACCCTCGAGTGACCCGTGAGTTAACTTACCTTTGACCATAGAGTCAACCTTTGAGTGACCATCGAGTCAACTCACCTTCGACCATCGAGTCAACCCCATGACTAGTGAGTCAACTCACCTATAACCATAGAGTCAACCTTTGAGTGACCATCAAGTCAACTCACCTTTGACCATAGAGTCAACCATCAAGTGACCATTGAGTCAACTCACCTTTGACCTTAGAGTCAGCCATTGAGTGACCATCGAGTCAACTCACCTTTGACAGTCAACCTTCGAGTGACTAGCAAGTCAACTCACCCTCGACCATAGAGTCACCCTTCGAGTGACCATTGAGTTAACTCACCTTTGACCATAGGGTCACCCTTCAAGTGACCATCGAGTCAACTCACCTTTAACTATAGAGTCAACCCTCAAGTGACTAACGAGTTAACTTACCTTTGACCATAGAGTCAGCCTTCGAGTGACCAGTGAGTTAACTCACCTTTGACCACCGGATTAACCTTTTGAGTGACCATCGAGTCAACTTGCCTTCGACCACCTAGTCGACCCTTTGAGTGATTGTTGAGTCAACTCACCTTGGACCAATTAGTCAACCTTCAGGTGACCATCGAGTCAACTCACCTTTGACAGTCAACCTTTTAGTGACCATCGAGTGAACTCACCTTTGACCACCGAGTCAACCTACGAGTGACTATCGAGTCAACTCCCCTTTGATCACCGAGTCAACCCTTGAGTGACCAGCGAGTCAACTCACCCTTGACCACCGAGTCAACCCACTCAGTCATCCAGATTGACTAAACCTGGCCAGTGAGTCACCCGACTATTAAAGTCATTTCAAAACCTAACAAGTGAGTCACCTGACTATTAAAGTAATTTCAAAACCTGACCAGTGAGTCACCTAACTATTAAAGTCCTTCTAAAACCTGACCAGTGAATCACCTGACTATTTGAGTCATTGTAAAACCTGACCAGCGAGTCAATTCAACCAGTGAGTCACCTAACTAATAAAGTCACCTTCAATCCCTAAGTCAATTCAAACTCGACCAATGAGTTGACAAAAACTGGACTACTAAGTCATCAAACTCTGACCAGCGAAGCATCTATTCTTGACCAACGAGTCATCAATTCCCGACCAGCGAGTCATCTATTCCCAACCACCCAGTTATCTTAAACCCGACTGTGTGGCCCAAACCTTTTATCATTCCCCGTATGGCTAAAATGAAGGCAACCCCATGATTGCCAAATTAAATCTCATGGACTTCTTTCGGATTCCCAAAATGACCAAAGCTTTTCTAAGAATTAAGGTGACATAGTGATTACCAAATTAATGTCCAATGACACACAATAGCTAAGTCAATCCTGCAATGACTTGACTGAACTACCCAAGGGTATTCTACATGACCCCGACTTTTGTGCGTTCTTATAATGAGAAACTTTTTGAGTTATGCTTTGCACGAAAGAAAACTCAACCAAGCCTAACATTTAAAGTGATTGTTTGACCAAGCTTGATATTCCATGAGTATCAAAGACTTACCCCTTTTGTTACGCATTTCTCGAATGCTTAACTTTTATAAAAAAGACTCCACGAATATTTGACCCCTAGGTAACCCGGTGATTGCTAAAATGATACCCGTTGTGGTACAAAGCTCTTTGGCGTTCCTTGAATGACCAAATTGTACCCAAACCAAGGCAACATAGCGATTGCCAAATCAATGTCCAGTGAGACACACCCTCTTTCGTGTTCCCTGAATGACCAAAACTTTACCAACTCTAAGGCAACATAGCGATTACCGAATCAATGTCGAGTGAGACATAACCTTTTTTGGCATTCCTTGAATGGCCAAAACAAGTCCTACCCCAGGGGCATACTAGATGATCCCAATCTTAGCGCATTCTTAAAATTACACTTCCCTGAGTTGTACTTTCCCTAAAAGAAACTTTAATTTGTGCATTCTATGAATGTGGCGAATAACCCAATTAAACCCCATCACTATATATGACCACCCGATCTTATTTGATATTCCTTGAATATCGAGATTTATAACCCTGTTTGGTGTCCTAGAATACCCGACCTTTGTCAAATATTCCCTAAATGTTTGACCAAAACCTTTTCAAAGTTCCATGAATATTGAATTTCAACCATATACATTCATTCATGTATGTAGATATCATTCATACATTTATAACATCTATTCATTCAATCATTACAAAAAACATTAGGATCCTTGTAACATTGGAAGCCCTAATTTTAATTTTAATGAAAAGGTTGGAAACGAGAAAGAAGTAGGCCGATACATATCTCAAGCACTCCAAAGGTTGCTTCACCACTTGAGTCACTCACTGAATTTTTCTCCAATTCTGAACCTAAGAAGAAGATTACGTATGATGATGCTATTATCTGCTCCCTCTAGAGAATCTTGGGTACTCAAGAATTTCGCAATATCTTAGAGAACTTGAACTCTCTAAAGTTACAAGAACAAGAGGCTGAATTGGCAGCATTGAAGGCAAAGATTAGTGACCTAGAAAACTCTACCCTGAAGATAGGGAAATCCTCTACTTCCTCCATCAAATAATGTATGGATATTGACAAGTTTGCACCCAGCAAGTCTGAAGCACTCCCAGCTAAATTTCTAATGCCATAAGTAGCTCCATATAATGGCACAGGATCCCCACATGCACATGTCAAGGGATATCTCTGAATCATGACTAGTATGGCGATTCCTAAAGATCACATCATCAATCTATTCCAAGCCACTCTCCATGGTCTGACTTCCGAATGGTATATGAGGATGCCAATAGATGTAAAGTCTGATTGGAAGAAGTTATGTTCTGCCTTCATAGAAAACTACGCCTTCAATCTGAAGGTAAAATCCACTCTGCATGACCTGGAAAGGATAAAGCAACATCCGAACGAGTCCTTTAAGGATTACTATTTGCAATGGATGGCAGTCTAAGTGCTAGTAAGTGGAGTCCCCAACCAAGAAGCTTTGATTGTTAAACTAATGGAGGGATCCAATCAAAAGGTATAAGGATGAAATGAGAATGGAGAGATTTGAAACCTTTAATGATGTGGTGGATTATGCCAAAAAGCTGGATAAGTACGACGAGGAGGATCGGTTGAAGGAAGTCGAGCTCTATGAGATGACGTGAAATGATAGCGTAGCATATGAATAACTTGATCTTGAGGACCCAGGGTTTGAATATCATTCAGATGCCAAAACTCAAGAAGACCAAGATGAAATCCCAAATTGGGAATTGTATGGCCAACAGCAGCTACTCGGAAGAAGTGGGATCTACTCTAAATATGAGGATTGGTCTTTTGCTTTTATTCATAGTGCTTTCAAACTAAACAATGTAATAAATAATATTATGAATAAAATCTGCTTGCATATGCAATGTTTTTTATAACGATTCCATGTATTCATTCTAGTATACATTTGACATATTCAACATTCATGACACTCCAACTAAAGAAATAAATTTAGGCACATTTGACAAACCCAGAAATGGTATCTATTTTAAATAACTTGGCTCCTGAGAAAAAAAAGAATATAATAAAATCATGTGGTTGCCTTTGGCTGGTTCAATCAAGCATGTCCAATTAATAAAATGTCCTTACTACTCGTAAAGGCAAATAAAGAAAAGATCATCAGAGAATCTGCTAACGTCAATAGACAAGTCACCAGACAGAATCGAAAGAAGAAAATCACTCAAACCATGTGTCAAAGTAATCTAGATGAAATCTACTCTGTGCCACACGAGAAAAATCAGATGGCAAACTCCCAAGCAACTCTAGCATAATGATGAAAGGACCTTATCAACAACACGACCATAATGAAAATCAAACCAATAAATCCGACGAGACTAGTCTCTAAAGATTTGCTTTTCCTAATGGCGTGCTACTTAAACAAGAAATATAAAGGTCAATAAGGATCTTGCAAAACTCATGAATAAAGTCAATTCAACCAAAAATATCTAATAAATGGAATGTCTCCAGATAATTGTACAAAAATGTCTCAACCTGAGGCATGACATTATTAAAATAATGCATCCTTCCTTTACTGACATTAAGAGAACCAACGTCGAATCATACAAAGATGCATCAACAAAAGATAACCAGGACAACAAAAATAACTGACAAAGTCAAAATCAAGGGAATTGATCCTAAAGTAAATAGTGCATTCTAACGCTAGAGGTAAATTCCACCCAATAGACCCAACATGGTAAAATAGATTCTCATCAAGGGAATGCTACAAATCAGGTACATCAAAGGAAACAAGTTCATGAACCCCTCGAACAAAACATGCTCAGGAAATACCATGAAAACTAAAAGAAAGAAAAAAATGTGTCTGCTAAAACCTAGTGAGGGCTTTTATGCAAAAATAAAGACAAAAGAAAGAGAGAAATAAACCAGTAAAACCTGAAAAGGACCATTGATAATAGGGGAAAGTTCTTGGGTATAGATACCAACTTTTGAGCCTGAAAATATTTCTTTGATTGATGTGTCATTTTGCTGAATTGTTAACTGTCTGCACTTAATGAATACACATAATTGTTAAAAGAAAATTCATGTAAGCACTCCTGTTCATACAGTGCATGCATAAAAAGAAAAAAATGAAAAAAAGAAAAAAAGAGCCTGCTAGATTGAAAACCCAAAAGGGTGGTCTAGGCAAAAGTAAAGGCAACCCCATAAATCGAAAACCTGAAAAGGCGATTTATGCAAAAGTCAGGGTTAAAAAAATAAAAATAAATAAAAATAAATAAAAATAAAAAGAGAAAGAAAAATAAAAATAAAAAGCCCGATGTGCTTTGGTTCACGCGAAAATTAGGGCATAACCTTTGCATGCAAGCACAATCAAAGTCACTCATTGCAATGACTCACCAAATGACATCAAGCACACTCACTCAATCCAAAGCCTTCACAAAGGAGCAATATTCTTCATCAACACAAGCATATGAATCTCCCACATCTCCAAAAAGTGAGAAGATAATCTTCTTGCACTCAGCTGTATAGAGATTCTAGGAACTATTGATGCATGCCATACTATCTGTACGGTCAGTCAAAAGAATAAAATCTAACCTATGTCAGTCCAAGTAACTAGAGTTTACCTGCCCAGTCTCATGCTATATGCCACAAGGGGCAAAAGCTTGCCTTATTACACGGGAATTCATTGGAGCTGAGAAGGACCCAAAAGCTTGCCTTATTCAAGTAGTCAAGTGCACGACCAGCCTAATGACCAGAGTGAAATGGATGCAAAGCGCACACAACTATAATGAAAATGACAAGCTCACCCTATGAAGCTATAAAGCCTACATCTAGGACTCCAACCTAAAATCAAGTTTTTGTCATCACTTAGACTGACCAAAACCAAGAAGCTAATAGTATAAAAGAATATCGTTGAGAACTAAGCAAGCAGATGTCATCTAATAGCTGCACAATTTTATAACAAACTGCATTGTATAAACATAACATGCATTACACATTACATGCATATTACATTTTTACTAGTGCAAAGGCAACAAGTCGCCAAGTAGACATTGTTAGTCACCAATAAATGCAACATAATGTAAAATCAGCTCAGACGCTTTCTAAGATCAAGAGGCATTTGAGAAAATGCTTCAACAATAAAAACACAATAGTACTAGACTCTAAAATCCCCAAAATATTGGCTACCCAATGATGCAGACAACAAATCAATCATTCAAGACAAATCCGACAATTCTCGAAAGAGAGAATTGATCAACAAATTTGAAAGTTCTCCTCCCAGTAGAGAAGGACTAATAACCAAATTCAACATTTCTCATCCCAATAGAGAGAACTCATCACCAAATTTGACAATTCTCCGCCCAGTAGAGAGGACTGATCACCAAATTTGATGGTACTCCTCCCAAAAGAGAGAATTGATCCCCAAATTTGATAGTTCTCCTCCTAGCAGAGAGAACTAATCACCAAATTTGATGGTTCTCCTCCCAAAGGAGAGAACTGATCACTAAATTCAATAGCTCTCCTCCTAGTACAGAGAATTGATCACCAAATTCAATAGTTCTCCTTCCAATAGGGAGAACTGATCACCCTATTTGACATTACTTCCTCCCAGATGAGAAGGCTGATCACCACATTCGACATTTCCTCCATAGGGAAAAGCTACAGAGGGATGCATCCTCCCAATTTGACTAGGGGTAAATGCTAACTTAATGCATCACGCACTTGCACAAATCATCATACATCACTAAATGTACTACATAAAATGCATCATTAAACAAGAATGCATAAAACTCTTCCAAAAGACTAAGCTTTATCATTTTGATCTAGTGAGATCTTTACCCGGCACATCATAGCCAAACCTTACATCCAGTGGGATCTTTACCCCGGTACATAATAGTGAAACCTTAGATCCAGTGAGATCTTTACCCGGCAATCATAGCCAAACCTTATATTTAGTGAGATCTTTACCCTAGCACATCATAGTTGAACCTTAGATCTAGTGAGATCTTTACCCAAGTATATCATAGTCGAACCTTAGATCCATTGAGATCATTACCCCGGCACATCATAGCCAAAGCTTAGATCTAATGAGATCTTTACCTAGCACATCGAAGTCTAACCTTAGATCTAGTGAGATCTTTACCCGACACATCATAGCCAAACCTTAGATCCAGTGAGATCTTCACCCTGCACATCATAGTCCAACCTTAGATCTAGTGAGATCTTTACCCCTGTATATTATAGCCAAACCTTAGATCTAATGGGATCTTTACAATTTATGTTAATGACATGTAGTGTTATGTCGATTTATTTCAATAACATCCAGTGCTATACCAATTAAAGTAGTATTAAGTTTTGTAGCGTCATGAATTATCCTTGCCACATGCAGTGCCGTGTTAGCTTGTATTTTGTAGGAAACCTCAATAATAAGTGGTATATAGTGCCAACTCCCTAGAGAGAAAAAAGGCTCAATGGCAGCAGACAGTGCCTAACTCCCTAGTGAGAAAAACTGCTCAACAGTGGCACACAGTGCCCAACTCGATGGTGTGACAAATTGCTTAATGGTGGCAGACAGTGCCCAACTCGATGGTGAGACAAACGGTTCAACGGTGGCAGACAGTGCCCAACTTGTTGGTGAGATAGACTGCTCAAAGGTGGCAGACAGTGCCTAACTCCCTAGTCAGAAAAACTGCTCAACGGTGGCAGAGAGTGCCCAACTTGATGGTGAGATAAACTGCTCAATGGTGGTAGACAGTGCCCAACTCGATGGTGAGACAAACTGCTTAACGGTGGCAGATAGTGCCCAACTTGATAGTGAGATAAACATCTCAATGGGGGTAGATAGTGCCCAACTCGATGGTAAGTTAAACTGCTTAATAGTGGCAGATAGTGGCCAACTTCATGGTGAGATAAATGGCTCAATGGTGGCAGACAGTGCCTAACTCCCAAGTGAGACAAACTTCTCAATGGTGGCAGACAATGCCCAACTCTATGGTGAGACAAACTGCTCAATGGTGGCAGATAGTGCCCAACTCCCTGGTGAGACAAACTGCTCAATAGTGGCAGATAGTGCTATTGGATATGATGTATGCCCTTAAGGCAATTAGGGCGATATATCTTAATTATGTAATAGTACGAATAATTTATTTAATCAATAAAGGCATTTGTTCTTTTGTTTATATCAATGTGTTTTTATACATATATATTATAGCTGGTTAAAATATATTCATTGATGTATGTATACAAAAGTCCTTGACGTATCATAGCATGAAGTCAGAGAAATTATAGTTGGACTATATTTGGTGGAACCTACTTCATGTGCAATTATGATTATGTCTAAACTATCCCTAGTCACGGTGTCATCAAGAAAGGATATTGATGAAACAGAAAGACTAGCATGTGGTCAACTTTCTTGGAAAGGGTCCAAGCAGTTAATCTCCTAAAGACTGAAGGTGGTGCCTTAAGCTCGACACATGGATATATCTGGGAGATATATTGGAGACCACAGCAAGATAAACACTTGGTATAAATATCAATGTGTTAGTGTTTATCTTCATGCAATAAGCTTTGCGAATGTCCTCATACTTGAGATGCTAGTTGCCTTGTGTGGTACTATTGCTATACTTTGGGTCATTTCTATACACTCATTAATTTAGGGTGCTACGGGTGATTACGGGTATAGTGATAACAACACATTGGTAGACTGAGTAGTCGGAAAGAATCCATTGCTCTGGAAATATTAAGGAGTTGTACCTGGCCACTTGTTGAAGTGATGATTGCCATAAACCTCTGATCAGAGTATGTGTTTGATAGAAATGGTTTCTAGTCAAACACGCTATGGTAAAAGGCAATATACTTTGGTAACAAGTAAATAACTGGGATAGCTTGGAGCAACCTTGCTATTAGTGGGTTAACACTTTAACCGAACCCAATAAACCAGATGGTACTAATATTAAAGAATGGAAGGAATTTATCGCACTGGATAACTATTGCATTAATCGGGATTAAGTTATAAGCATAAATGACGTTCCGAGTAATGGGGGATGGTAGACCCTTGCTGGAGGCGTACTACAATCGTATAAGGTAATCGAGTTCTATTCACGGTCTAGAGCATCGAGCCAATGGTTCCATTAGAACATGGGTTGGTTAAGCCTTAACAGCTCAATACTTCGGGATCCTATAAGGTCACACACATTGGACCTTCATCGGACTAAGTAAAGAACTAATAGATTTATTCTATTACAAGAATGTAACATAAATAATAATTGGATTATTATTTGATTGGTTAAAATTGATTAAATCAATTTTCGATACACCAAGGAATTTATTTTGACCGGTAACTAATTAATTAGAGTCATAAATAAATTATAATTGATTAGATCAATTTTGGTTGCACCAAGAAATTTATTTTGACTGATAACTAATTTGTTAGAGTCAAAAATAAATATTTATTTGAACGGATTTAAAGGGGATTTTGCATTGGCGAGTTAAAACTAAAAAATATAAAATATTTTGTTCAATGTTCGGTTGCGCAAAATACACCGAAAGGTGCGCGAACACTGCTGGGCAGTGTTTGCGGTGGCCCATATTCATGGGCTGCACAAAGGCAGCCCATGAATGCAAGGTTACCACATGCAGCACGTGCATGTGGTAGGTGTGTGGGATGGGAGTTTTACTCCCATCCTACATTGCTAATGGGGAGCAAATTTTTGCTCCCCAAGCCCACATATAGGCTGTCCCTTCTCCTTTCAAAATGTACCAAGCTCAAAGCATAAATCCTAAGTGAGATAATTAATCTCTCGGGTACTTGAGTAAGTTATTTTTGTGGAGCCTAAATTTATTCGGACAACGCTAGTTTATATTTTTGGGTAAGGCTTCTAGAGTGGTCTATCAACTACTCGAGGCTTCTTAGTTTTTCCTCCTGGGGAAGTTTTGGTTGGTGGGGTTTGTATGGATACTGATAGAGGCTATCCTACGACTGGAGGCTTGTGCAAGAAGGTCCTGCAAAAGCACGCTTCAACTGGTAAGTTCTTTTTCTTTCTCTTTTAATTATTAAGTCTTTTTCTTTAAGTGTTTTTAGACTTAATAATTATGCTTAGGTTATTTTTGCATGCTTAGTTTATTTTATGCTTAGGTTATAACTTAGAGTTATAACATGCTTAGTATAAAATAAATATGCTAGGATATAATTTGGAATTATGGTATGCCTAGTCCTTTAGCATGCTAACCTAGGTAGAGAATTTTTTAGTTAAGGCTTTATTTAATTTATATGCAACTAATAGGAGTTCTGGGACAGGGACAAAATTTTGAATTTCCGTCATGCCTCTTATCCATGTTCAATTTGACTGTCAGTTCCCAACAGTGGTATCAGAGCCTGCCTATTTAGTGCATAATTAAGTTAGAAGCAAACTAAATATTATTTTCTAAATGAAATGATTTGTTTATTTAATTGTTTGGAACAATATATATAAACTTCTGCCTTTCATTTCAAGGTTAGAAATTAGTTATGAATAATTTTGAATAAGCCTGCTCAACTTACTCAAATTATACAAGTGTCAATAATTTATTTAAATTGCATGGGTTATAGATGCTCCCAATTCACATGAATTGGAAGAACGAAATTTATTAGTTCAAGAGAATCCATTGGTCTTCAAGTTTGTGCCCATATTTGTTCTGGCTAAGGATTGGACTTGGTGTCTACTCCTCATAGGGCACCTCTCCTACCTGGGAACCTATATCGGTGCAATTTGAATTGACCAATCGGGGGATTAATATGAACTAATTTATTTCTAGTATATAAGATGGTGCTTATATATGTTTCTATAACAAAGTAAAAAATTAAAATTATTGAATAAAAGCTTAAAGGAAATGCAATATAAATATAACAAATAAAAGTGTTAATTATTTTGCTTATAATCTAGTTTGATGGAATAATTATAATAAAAAGCTGAACCCACCTAAGGTTAGACCTTATAAATTAATTCTAAAATTCCCTGAATTAATACAAGTCATTATAATTTTGTCCATCTGATAAAATCCTAGATTGGGTGAGACGTTTAACACCAATAAAATTCCAAAGTAAATATATTAAGGCAAGTTATAGTCTTCCTTACTCAAATTTATAATACGATCTTTTTGGGCTATCAAAGTGCTACGCAAAGCGTTCCTTCTAGTCCACATTGATTGGTTGTAAAGTTTGAGATAGGGTCTGCCTTAACAGAGTTGGGGTAGTCCACCATAAAATTGGGAGCTAGGCCCAGATCCAAGACATATTCAAGGAGACGCTAATATAAGAGCACACGTCCCTTGGGATTAGGGAACTCGAATGAATTAGCAATTCCATGCGATGCAAATGGAATGGGATTCCAACTATCACTGACTATTATGACCTGACTCATAAAATTGGGGGTTGTAATAGACTAGTTATAGATGCTACCTACTAGGAAATTTAGCTGGGCTAAAATTCACGAATTCAATAGAATGGGCTATTGTAAATTTCGAAGGAAATAGTAGGAAAATGTATTTAATTAAAAGTCCTCATATTAAATACATTCACTTAAACTAATATCTAAACACTTTTCTTTTCTTATGTCTTAGGTTGAAAATGGCTTCCAATTTTAATCTCCGTATGTTACTTGACACCAAATTGAATGGCTCAAACCTTTCCAGGTTGGTTCCAAGTAATAAGAATAGTTCTTAAATCTGAGGGAATTGCCTATGTCCTAGGTGAAATTTTCCCTGTAGAACCTGATGTTGAGGATCATGTGGAACATGATGCCTGGTTGAAGCACAGAAAAGATCGTGAGACTGCCATGTGTATTATGTTGGGGTCCATGAATCCTGAGCTTCATAAACAACATGAGAACATGCCCTTGGAGGATATGGTTCTCTATCTTGAAGAACTCTTTTCGGAGAGGAAGAGGAAAGAGAAGTATGAGACTTCCAAGCTCCTTTTTGGGACCAAGATGCAGGCTAGCACCTCTACCTCTTAGCATGTACTAAAACTCTTGGGATATGTTGAGAAGTTGAATTGATTGGGATTCGAGATGAATCATGACTTGAGCATTGACCTTGTGTTGATGTGCTTGATAGATAGTTACTTAGGCTTCGTAACTAACTATTACATGAACAGGATTAATTCAACTATCCGCGAATTAATTAACATGCTAAAAACAATAGAACCTCAGATCAAGAAAGATCAGAAACCTCTACTGTTGGTTGAAAAAGGCAAGGCTTCTAAGAAGAAGAAGCAGGCACTAGGTGCCAAGAAAAGAATCAGTAAGAAGAAGAATGAAAAGAAGGCATCTAAGTATGTCTACTTCCAATGTGGGAAACTGTAACATTGGAAGAGGGATTGCAAAGCTCCTGCTTCTGAACATTTGAAGAAGAAGCCTACAGAGGCATCTACTTTAGGTATATTTGTAATTGAAAACTTTGCTACTTTTCCGCAAGAATCCACTTGGGTATTAGATACTGGTTGTGGTTCTCATATCTGTACTTCTGTGTAGGGACTAAGGAACTGTAGAAAACTTGCAAAAGGGGAGATGGACCTACGCGTAGGAAATGGACCCAGAGTTACTGCATTAGCCGTAGGGAGCTTTAGTCTTGTTTTGCCAAGTGGACTTGTTTTAGTTTTGAATAATTGTTATTACATTCCAAGTGTTACTAAGAATATTGTATCTGTTGTGTGTTTAGCAACAGAGGGATTTGAAATTTTATTTTTGAATAATAATTGTCAGATTCGTTTGAATAATATTCTTTATGGTTATGGAATGTTGAAAGGTGGCATTTATATTCTTGATACTAAAATAGAAGTTTTCAATATAAACAATGTGAAGAAAGTTAAATTAGATAATGAGAATTCCTTTTACTTATGGCATTGCCGTTTAGGCCACACAAACAAAGATCGCTTAACCAAGTTGCATAAGCGTGGAGACTTGGGTTCAATAGACTTAGAGTCTTATGGTGATTGCGAACCTTGTTTAAAAGGAAAAATGACAAAGTTACCCTTTAAAGGAAAGGGTGAATAAGCCACGAGTACATTAGAACTTATACACACTGATGTGTGTGGTCCAATGAGTGTTCAAGCACTAGGAGGATACTCCTACTTCATAACCTTTATTGATGATTACTCATGATACGATTATTTGTACTTGATGAAGCACAAGTCTGAAAGTTTTGAAAAATTCAAACTATTTAGAGCTGAAGTAGAGAAACAGCTTGAGAAAAGTATTAAAACACTTCGATCAGATCGAGGTGGAGAATACTTAAGTTAGGAGTTTCAGGATTATCTAAAGAAAAATGGGATAGTTCCCCAGTGGACCCCTCATTATACACCCCAACACAATAGAGTGTCAGAAAGGAGGAATCAGACTTTATTAGATATGGTCAGGTCCATGATGAGCTATGCAGTTCTTAGTAAATCCTTTTGGGGATATGCACTTGAGAGCGCGGTTTATGTCTTAAACAGAGTGCCCTCTAAATCAGTTGATTTTACACCTTATGAAAGATGGTGTAACAAAAAGCCATCTCTAAATCACTTAAGAGTATGGGATTGTCCTGCCATGATAAAGAGGATAGCGTCAGATAAGCTAAATGCCAAGGCTGACAAATGTCTATTCATTGGATATCCAAAGGAAATAATTGGATATCTGTTTTACCAACCCGAAGCACAAAAGGTATTTGTGTCTCAGAATGCTCACTTTTTGGAAAAGGAACGCTTACTTGAAAAGGTCAATGGGAGCAATATTGAACTGGAAGTTTAAGAGGAAGAAACAGACGATCAACTGACTGACCCCGTTCTAGATACACAAGAGAGTGTGGTCCAAGAATAAACTGTCGAAACTCAATCATTGCGAAGATCAGGTCGTGTTCATAAGGGTCCCGATAGATATGGGTTTATCATCACTAATGATAAGGAACTATATCTTGTGGAGGATGATGAACCAAGGGCATATGATGAGGCAATAAAAAGCTCAGATTCTGATAAATGGCAAAAGGCCATGAAATCAGAAACGGATTCCATGTATGAGAACCAAGTTTGGAATTTGGTTGATGCATCGCAAGAGGTTAGACCAATTGGGTACAAATGGGTCTTCAAGAAGAAGACAGACATGGATGATAATGTAATTACCTATAAAGCAAGGTTGGTTGCGAAAGGTTAAAGTCAACGGGAAGGTATTGACTATGATGAAACCTTCTCACCGATAGCCATGCTCAAATCCATAAGGATACTCCTTGTCATTGTTGCTCATTACGATTATGAGATCTGGAAGATGGATGTAAAAACAGCATTCCTGAATGGGGATTTAGACCGGGATGTGTATATGACACAACCTGAGGGTTTTATGTCTCAGAATGGCTCGAAGGTATGCAAGCTACAAAGATCCATTTATGGACTTAAGAAGGCATCAAGGAGTTGGAATATAAGGTTTGATCAGACAATCTGGGAACTGGATTTCTGCCCAAATGCAAATGAGCCTTGTGTTTACAAGAAGGTTAGTGGGAGTGCAGTCGTTTTTCTAGTATTGTATGTTGATGACATTCTGCTAATAGGAAATGACATTTCTCTTCTTCAAAACGTTAAAGTATGGTTGTCAAGAAAGTTCTCCATAAAAGACCTTGGTGAGGCAGCATTTATACTAGGTATAAAGATCTACTGGGATAGATCCAAGAGGCTGTTAGGTCTTTCTCAAAGTACATATATAGACAAGGTGTTGAATAGGTTCAACCTTGAGCATTCTAAGAAAGGTTATCTCCTAAAGACAAAGGGGTTTAACCTATCTAAAGCTGAGTGTCTGAAGACAGCTCAAGAGAGAATGCGCATGAAGGATATACCCTATGCATCCGCGATAGGATCCATCATGTATGCTATGATATGTACTAGGCCGGATGTCTCTTAGGCTTTGAGCTTTACAAGCAGATAGCAGTCAGATCCAGGTGAAAAGCACTGGATGGCTATCAAGGCAATCCTTAAGTACTTGAGAAGGACTAAGGATGAGTTCTTGATTTATAGAGAAGGTTATCTCACTATTAAAGGTTACACTGATGCAAGCTTTCAATCTGATAAGGATGACTTTAAGTCTCAGTCAGGTTTTGTGTATGTGTTAAATGGAGGGGCAGTATGCTGGAAGAATTCCAAGTAAGAAACTACTGTTGATTCAACCACGGAATCTGAATACATTGCTGTATGCGAAGTAGCAAAAGAAGTTGTCTGTTTAAAGGGATTTATTGGTGATCTCGGTGTGGTGCCTGAGGCTATTGATCCAATTACTTTATATTGTGATAACAATGGTGCTATAGCTCAGGCAAAGGAACCATGGTCTCATCAGAAAAACAGACATGTATCCAAAAAGTATCATATAATCAGGGAGATTGTTGATGCTAAGATAATAAGATTAGAATATGTACCCACTGATCAGAACCTCGTGGATGGTTTGACAAAGCCATTGACTCAAGTCAAACATGACTAGCATGTTAAAGCATATGGTTAAAACATATGGCTAATTGGCCTTAGTGCAAGTGGGAGTTTGTTGGATATGATGTATGCCCTTAAGGCAATTAGGGCGATATATCTTAATTATGTAATAGTATGAATAATTTATTTAATCAATAAAGGCATTTGTTCTTTTGTTTATATCAATGTGTTTTTATACATATATATTATAGCTGGTTAAAATATATTTATTGATGTATGTATACAAAAGTCCTTGACGTATCATAGCATGAAGTCAGAGAAATTATAGTTGGACTATATTTGGTGGAACCTACTTCATGTGCAATTATGATTATGTCTAAACTATCCCTAGTCACGGTGTCATCAAGAAAGGATATTGATGAAACAGAAAGACTAGCATGTGGTCAACTTTCTTGGAAAGGGTCCAAGCAGTTAATCTCCTAAAGACTGAAGGTGGTGCCTTAAGCTCGACACATGGATATATCTGGAAGATATATTGGAGACCGCAGCAAGATAAACACTTGGTATAAATATCAATGTGTTAGTGTTTATCTTCAAGCAATAAGCTTTGCCAATGTCCTCATACTTGAGATGCTAGTTGCCTTGTGTGGTACTATTGCTATACTTTGGGTCATTGCTATGCACTCATTAATTTAGGGTGCTACGAGTGATTATAGGTATAATGATAACCATACATTGGTAGACTGAGTAGTCGAAAAGAATCCATCGCTCCGGATATATTAAGGAGTTATACCTGGCCACTTGTTAAAGTGATGATTGCCATAAACCTCTGATCAGAGTATGTGTTTGATAGAAATGGCTTCCAGTCAAACACACTATGGTAAAAGGCAATATACATCGATAATAAGTAAATAACTGGGATAGCTTGCAGCAACCTTGCTATTAGTGGGTTAACACTTTAACCGAACCCAATAAACCAGATGGTACTAATATTAAAGAATGGAAGGAATTTATCGCAATGGATAACTATAGCATTAACCGGGATTAAGTCATAAGCATAAATGACGTTCCGAGTAATGGGGGATGGTAGACCCTTGCTAGAGGCATACTGCAGTCGTTTAAGGTAATCGAGTTCTATTCACGGTCTAGAGCATCGTGCCAATGGTTCCATTAGAATAAGGGTTCGTTAAGCCTTAACAGCTCAATACTTCGGGATCCTATAAGGTCACACACATTGGACCTTCATCGGACTAAGTAAAGAACTAATAGATTTATTCTATTACAAGAATATAACATAAAAAATAATTGGATTATTATTTGACTGGTTAAAATTGATTAAATCAATTCTCGATAGACCAAGGAATTTATTTTGACCGGTAACTAATTAATTAGAGTCATAAATAAATTATAATTGACTAGATCAATTTTGGTTGGACCAAGAAATTTATTTTGACTTATAACTAATTTGTTAGAGTCAAAAATAAATATTTTATTTGAAAAGTATAAAATATTTTGTACAATATTCGGTTATGCGAAAAACACCGAAAGGTGCTGGGCAGTGTTCGCGGTGGCCCATATTCATGGGCTGCACAAAGGCAGCCCACGAATGCAAGGTTACCACATGCAGCACGTGCTTGTGGTAGGTGTGTGGGATGGGAGTTTTACTCCTATCCCACATCGCTAATGGGGAGCAAATTTTTGCTCCCCAAGCCTATATATAGGCTGTCCCTTCTCCTTTCAAAATGTACCAAGCTCAAAGCATAAATCCTAAGTGTGATAATTAATCTCTCGGGTACTTGAGCAAGTTATTTTGTGGAGCCTAAATTTATTCGGGCACCGCTAGTTTATATTTTTGGGTGAGGCTTCTAGAGTGGTCTAGCAACTACTCGAGGCTTCTTAGTTTTTCCTCGTGAGGAGGTTTTGGTTGGTGGGGTTCGTATGGATACTAATAGAGGCTATCCTACGACTGGAGGCTTGTGCAAGAAGGTCCTGCAAAAGCACGCTTCAACTGATAAGTACTTTTTCTTTCTCTTTTAATTATTAAGTCTTTTTCTTTAAGTGTTTTTAGACTTAATAATTATGCTTAGGTTATTTTTGCATGCTTAGTTTATTTTATGCTTAGGTTATAACATAGAGTTATAACATGCTTAGTATAAAATAAATATGCTAGGATATAATTTGGAATTATGGTATGCCTAGTTCTTTAGCATGCTAACCTAGGTAGAGAATTATTTAGTTAAGGATTTATTTAATTTATATGCAACTAATAGGAGTTCCTGGGATAGGGACAAAATTTTGAATTTCCGTCATGCCTCTTATGCATGTTCAATTTGATTGTCAGTTCCCAACAAGTGCCCAACTCTTTGGTGAGACAAACTGCTCAATGGTGGTAGACAATGCCCAACTCGATGGTGAGACAAACTACTCAATGGTGGCGGACAGTGCCCAACTCGATGGTGAGAAAAACTGTTTAATGGTAGCAGACAGTACCCAACTCCCTAATGAGAAAAACTAGTTAGTGGTGGCAGACAAGTGCCCAACTCCTTAATGAGGTAAACTGGTCAATGGTGGTAGACAGTGCCCAACTCCTTGATAAGACAAACTAGTCAACGGTGGCAGACAGTGCCCAGCTCCTTGTTGAGATAAACTGGTCAATGGTGGCAGACAATTCATTGATGAGAGAAACTGATCAATGGTGGCTGATAGTGCCACACTTCCCGAGGAGAAAACTGCTCGAAGATAGCTGATAATACTTCTCCCAGATGAGAGATTGATCACCAAATCTGACAATACTTCCTCGATATGCAAAAGCTAATCACCATATTTGATATTTCCTCAGCAGAGAAAACTGATCAATATGTAGGTGACAATGCCATTTTCCTAGAAGAGAAAAGTAATCAACGGATGCAACACCGCAGGTAAATATGACCCTTCGCTTATCTTCTACATCATGTAAAACCCTATTTTAAAATAGGTGGACCAAAATTTTTTGTGTACCGTTAAGGACATGAAATTTTTCCAACCTGCATTTTCTTTTATCCCCAATATATTTTCTTTTTACATTTACTCCCCAAAGGATTTCTATTTAAAGATTTTCATCAACATTCTTAAATGAAGTGCAAAAGTTTTTGTTTTTCAAAATTATCGATTAAGAATTGTTGATTCTTTCTAAAAAGTTCTCATGTCCTAATCACACAAGAACACTAATATTGGCAGTCACTCTTTCATCCGCGTACGTGCAATTTTACCTCCACGGTAAAAAATTTGTATGCGAGGGGCAAACTGTTAGCACGGTCCACTCGACCCCGATGAGGAATAATGCCTATTTCGTTCAGTGATCAGACAAAAGAGCCAAAAAGGATCGAATTGTCATCCAAAATATGAAATTCAAAAATCCACATTCTAGGGAAGCTCTGATTTAGCATTTTCTACTGAAAAATCAAAAAATCAAAATTTGGTCAAACATAGGTAATCCTCCTGCCGAGTAATTACTTATCTACAGTAAAAAAAATCAAATCTTATCGAGATCTGGCAAGATTTTGTGGAATCTGATGTAAAATCTTGTCAGATAGGTAAGTAGCCCGCCGGCTAATTACCTATGTAATTAGCCCGCCGGCTAATTACCTCCCTATTATAAATACTGGGTCACCCCTCTCATTTCGGAAGAGACAAAAATTTTGAAAAATCCAAAAATTATCTTTTTGTCCTTTTTTAGTTCCAGAAGCCTCAATAGCCCCGAAACTCTGTCAAAACACTTCCAGACTCGAATGTTATCACCGACACTCGGTATAAACTCAATTTCCAGTCTTTTTAGATCAAGATCCTATAGTGATCTTCGATCTAGAAACGACTTTAACTTTATATTTTCTTATTCAGAAATAATCCAAGACTATAATTGTAGCTTGGGTTAAATCTATTTTTCAAACAAACCACACTCTCTGATAACTTTGGTCCTGCACTGGCTCTCAAGTCTTCCTGGATAGACGAATAGGTAAACTGCGGGTAATCGGCTTTAAGCCCAACTTTGAAATCCATTTTTATTACTTTAATTATTGCACATTACATTCCATTTCTCTAGTTAAGTGAGCCAATGGAGCCACTTAAACTATAATATGCATAAATAAGCTCGTAGGTACGGATAAAAATCAAGAATATGCGAAAACTCTATCCAAGTTTCCGGGCCAAGACCCAAACGCTGCCATTACTGTACCGAAATTTTGGTAGAAAATATCAATTTATTATGCCGTTATAATGCCTATTTTATTTCTTGAATTTATTTCTTAAATAAAGCCATTATAATGCAGAAATTTCCAAAAATTCCAAAGTTCCAAAATTAATCCAAATAATTTGAACAATATGAGTACCTATCTTGTCCTTACTCAGAATCTCACCTTCTTTTTGGTATAAAAATCCCGTTTTGGATCAGTATACCACAATTCCCGATGGAGCTGAACCGGGTGGCGACTCTATTTTATTTTTAAATAAAGTAAAAATGCTTTATTTTAAAAATATCTTTTCCTGATAAAATGTGTGAACATATTTCTCAATATAATCACATTTTTGGCTTATAAAGCCACCGCATTTAAACAAACTGGATTTTCTTAAACCAAAACAAACACCGCGGTTTCCTCAAACCAAATCGCGCCCCTTGCACCGCACCCCACGTGCTTCAAGCCAAAAAAAACCCTCGCACACTCACAAACACCTTGTCCAGTCCTTGCCAGAACATATTCGGGCACAAGCTTGAAAAACATGGATTCTCTTGGGCTAATAAATTTCATTCTTTTAATTCATGTAAATTGAAAGCATCTATAACCTATGTAATTATATAATTTATTGAGTCTTTGATAAGTTTGAGTAAGTTAAGAAAGGCTTATTCGAAATTATCTATATCCATTTTCTAACCTTTGAAATAAAAGTCTAAGTTCATCTATTGTTCGAAACAATTTAATAAACTTTAAATTATTTCATATAGAAAATAAAATTCTGTTTGCTTTTAACTTAATTATGCACTAAATAGGCAGGCTCATGATACCATTGTTGAGAACTGATAGTCAATTTGAACATGTATAACAAGTACGATGGAAATTCAAAATTTTGTCCCTTGTCCCTAGGAACTCCTATGAGTAACATATAAATTAATTAAAGCCTTAACTAAACTAATTCTCTACTTAAGTTAGCATGTATAGGCTAGGCGTACCATAATTCTAAATTATATCCTAGCATAAAAATATTTTATTTTAAACATGTTATAAATCTAAGTTATAGCCAAGGTATAAAATAAAATAAGCATGCAAAATAACCTAAGCATAATAATTATTGAGTCTTAAAATGCTTGATAAAAGGACTGAATAATTAAAAGATAATTAGAGGACTTACCAGTTGAAGCGTGCTTTAGCAAAACCTTCTTACACAAGCCTTTAAGTATAGGATAGCCTCTATTAGTATCCACATGAACCCCACCAACCGAAACCTCCCAATGAGGAAAAACCGCAGAGTTTTGAGTAGCTGTTATACCACTCCAAAGTCCACCCGAAATAATAACCAAAGGGGCTCCTTAATTTTATCTTTTAAGTTGACATTTGAAAAACGTGTTAGAATCTCAAGTCAGAGCTAATAGAAAGATATTGTGCAACAAGTGAAGAAGAAGGGCTAGCTTTATATAGGGGAAGCAAAGACTCCCCAAATTTAATAGAGATTAAATGCGGATTAAATGCGAATTTAATTTGAGATTAAATTTAACCCTCTTTTTTATTAATTTATTTTATGACCCTAATAAAATTAGTCACAGGTCAAAATATATTTTTGGCTTTAATTTATTTATGACCCTAATAAATTAGTTACTGGTCAAAATAAATTCCTAGCTTAACCATGAAATGATGTAATCATTTTAATCAACAATTTAATTTATTTTTGAGCCCAATAAAATTAGTTATTGGTCAAAATAAATTCCTGGCTTAACCATAAAATGATCTAATCATTTTAGTCAACACTTTAATTTATTTATGACTCTAATAAAATTATTTACTGGTCAATAAATAAAATCTCTAGTCTAACCAGGTAATAGTTCAACCATCCCTTTAATATTTTCGTAATAGATCAAGTCTATTAATTCTATACTCAGTCCGGTGAAAGTTTAATGTGTGTGACCTTATAGGATCCAGTAGTATTGAGCTGTTAAGATTTGACCAATCTTTGTTCGATAGGAACTATTGGCTCGAGGTTTTAGACCGTGAATAGAACTCGATTACCATAAACGACTGTAGTACGCCTCCAGCAAGGGTCCACCATCCCCCATTACTCGGAACATCATTTGTTCTTATGACTTAATCCTAATTTATGCAATAGTTGTCCAATGCGATGAACTCCTTCCATTCTTTAATCTTAGTACCATCTAGTATTGGGTTTGATTAAAGTGTTAACCCACTAATAGCGAGGTTGCTCCAAGCTATCTCAGTTATTTGCTTGTTACTGAAGTATATTAATTTTTACCACAATGTATTTGACTAGAAATTATTTCTATCAATCACTTACTCTAATCAAAGGTTTATTGTAATCATCACTTAAAAAAGCGGTCAGGTAAAAACTCCTTAATATATCCGGAGTGATAGATTCTTTCTGACCATATAGCTTACCAACGTGTTGTCATCACTATACCCGTAATCACCTGTGGCACCCTAAATTAATGAGTGAATAGGTATGACCCAAAGTATAGCAATAGTACCAAACAAGGTAACTAATATCTCAAATATGAGGATATTCGCAAAGGTACTATATGAAGATAAACAATAACAAATTGATATATATACCGAGTGTTTATCTTACTACGGTCTCCAATATATCTTCCAGATATATCCATGTGTCAAGGCACTGCCTTCAGTCTTAGGAGGTTAACTACTTGGACCCTTTACAAGAGAGTTGACCACATGCTAGTCTTACTACTCCATCAATATCCTTTCTTGATGAAACTATGACTAGGGATAGTTTAGACATAATCATAATTGCACATAAAGTAGGTCTCACTACATATAGTCCCACTATAATATCTCTCACTTCATACTATGTATTATGTCAAGGACCTTTGTACGAAGATATCAATGAATATATTTTAACCAGTCACAATATATATGAACACATCGATATAAACAAAAGATGAAATGCCTTTATTAATTAAATAAATTGTTCGTACCAATACATAATTAAGATATATCTCCCTGGTTACCTTAAGGGCATACATCATATCGAATAGTATCCTCCTCCGAGCTTAAATCCACTAGTGGAATTCTTTTCATGGGCAGGAATTTAAGCCTTTATAGTTGTCTCCAGAGATTTATTATCCTCCGGATGTAGGATATACCACTAAAGATACCTGTTAGCAAAGGCCATTCCGGCCTGATGAAGAATTATGCCTATCTTGTTCAGTGATCAGACAAAAAAGCCAAAAAGGACCGAATTGTCTTCCAAAATCCGAAATTCAAAAATCCACATTCCAGGGAAGCTTCAATTTAGCATTTTCTACCAAAAAATCAAAATGTCAAATTTTGGTCAAACATGAGTAATCATCCCACTGGGTGATTACCTATCTACAGTAAAAAAATCAAATCTTACCGAGATCTAGCAAGGATTTACGGGATTAAAAGTAAGATCTTATAAGATAGGCAATTAGCCAGCCGGCTAATTACCAACCCTCTATAAATAGAGGACTTCGCCTCTCATTTTCAAGAGACGGAAAAAACTCAAGAATTCATTTCGTCCTCTTTTGTCTCGGGAGTCCTAAAAGCCCTGAAACTCTGTCAAAACACTCCTAAACTCGATCTTTATCACCAATATTGGGTATAAACTCAGTTTTCTGTCTTTTTTAGATCAAGATCTCACAGTGATCTTTGGTCTAAAAATGACTTAACGACTCAAAAATCATGAATTTCCTTTAGGAATAATCCAAGATTATAGTCATAACTTGGGTTAAACCTATTTTCCAATCAAATCACACTCTAACAACTTTGGTGCTGCACTGGCTCTCAAGTCATCCTAGACAGACGAAAAGGTAAACTGAGGGTATTTGGCTCTAAGTCCAACTTTAAAATTCATTTTATTACTTTTATTATTGCACATTGCGCTCCATTTCCCTTATTAAGTGAGCCACTGGTGCCACTTAAACTATAATATGTGTAAATAAGCTCGCATGTACGGATAAATATCTAGGATGTGAGGAAACTCTATCCGAGTTTCTAGGCCAAAACCCAATTGATGCCGCTACTCTGCAAAAATTTTAGTAGAAAATATCTATTTATTATGCCATTATAATGCATGTTTTATTTCTTGAATTTATTTCTTAAATAAAGCCATTATAATGTAGAAATTACCACGAATCCCAAAATTCCAAAATTAATTCAAACAATTTGAACAATATAAGTACCTATCATGTCCGAACTCAGAATCTCAAATTCTTTTTGGTATAAAATCCCATTTCAGATTAGTATACCATAATTCCCGGTGGAGCTGAACCGGGTGGCAACTCTATTTTATTTTTAAATAAAGTAAAATGTTTTTTTAAAATATTTTCTTAACAAAATGTGTGTGTATATATATATATTTCTCAATATAATCACATTTTTTGCTTCTAAAATGCCACATTTTTTGCTTCTAAAATGCCACATTTTTCGCACTCAATAAGTTTACGTGAAAAATAATAAAATCATTTTCTCTTTAATAAGATCCAACATTTTATTATAAAAGAGGCATGCGCATTTAAGCGAACTAGATTTTCTCAAACCGAATCAAACGTGACATGTTGGAAAACAATGATCCTAGGATCAAGTTAAAGAACATATCCGGATCAAGTTTGAAGAAGTTTGAAGACAACAAAATATAAGAACAAAAACATGCAATCTCCTTAATTCAAAATGGAAGTATAAGGTCCAAGATGAGTCATCAGGACATACATTGAAGATCATAAATACCTAAGCACATAACGGAAGCATTAGGTTAAAGTTTGGAAAGGAAACAAACTTTGAACCATTCAAAATCAGCATCCGAAAGAAGAACTGATTGAATAGCATCTGGATATATATGAATAACAAATTCATTTGAAAAAGTAAAGTTAACAAGACAAAAGGAATAATTTAAAAATTATATTTCCCTCCATCTTTTGGTCTAAGAGTCAAAGATCCTTTTCCCTTATGCAAGACAAAATAACAGCTAGCACGCTTTTCAGAAAAGGATAGAAGGACTAACACAGGAAAGAGAAAAGGTAACAACCTTTTCTACCTAGACCAATAAGAAAGGCGCGTGAAGATTACACTCCAAATTACTGGCATAAAAGTTGGTGAATCCCTAAAATACAAGGAAAACGATCACTAACAACATTTAAGTCTCAATTCCATAGATTCAATGGGACAATTACCCAGTCTAACGAATTGATCAACGACTCCAAAAGCGCCACATATTTCCTGATCAATGGTGAAGATTAAATTCAATACAACGGCTACATTAATGATATAAGCCTTTAAAAAGGAAGTTTTGAGAAGGCGATGGTTGATTCAAGAAAGCATAAAATTAGAAAATCTGCTATTACAATTAGTGACTTAATCCCTCCAAGAACCAAATGATTTGAAATCAGTTTGTAAGAACTCTGAAGTAGAAATTATAAACTTGAAGAGTTCAAAACCCTTTTAAGAGAAAAATCAATTGTAAAATCTCATACTTGGGTGAGTATTGAGATTGGGATATAGCTTATATTTGGTGCTTTAAGGGGGATCTCCCTGTAGGACTCAGCTAAGGTTTGGGTAAAAATCTAAGTGGTATATCCTGTTAAAGACAAGAGGACTTAGCTAGGAGTTGGTGCTTCTAGTGGTGTATCCTACATCCAGAAGGGATTATCATCCGGGGACAAATTGTAAGGCTTGATTCCTGCCAGTTGGAAAGGAATCTACTAGTGGAAAAAACTTAGAGTAAGGACACTCCAGGGACTGGAGTAGGTGGGGTCGAACCATGAAAAAACTATGTGTTTGATATTCTAACTCTTTACTGTATTTTCATAACATTTTATATTTACATCATTCGGATCCAATATATCCGAAACATATCAAACACACTACACAAGACTTTTCAAAGTCTTCTAATTCCTCAAAAAGGGTCATTCACCCCCCTGACCTTATATAGACCCTCACAAGGACTAACACTCCCAGCGCACCGCACTCTGTATGCTCCCATAAAATTTCGCCCGCTCACAACACCAATCTTTAGCTGAGTTCTTTTGTGTTATCTCCGGAAGTAGGATATACCACCAAAAGCACCAACTTTTGGCTGAGTCCCCTCTCTTTAGCAAGATATACCACTTAAACTACCCAAGTCTAAGCTGAGTCCTACAGGGAGACATCACTTAAACTCTCCAGTTTAAGCTGAGTCCCAATCTCACTACTCACCAAAGTAGGAGATCTTTTACACTTTGTTTTATCAAAGGTTTGGGTTTTGGATTCTTCAAGTTTATAATGTCACATAAGAATCCTTACAAACAAATTTGAGTAATTGGTTCTTGGAGGGGTTAAGGTTACTGATTGAATAGCTTCAATTCTCAATGTACTAGCTTGTGTAAAATCAACCAGCATCTTCTCAACTTGTGAAGCTTCCCTTTTATAGGCTTTGATCATAAAAGTAGTTGTTGTGTACCATTAGAATAGTGTTGGATCTTCACCATTGAACAGATATGAGATGGCCCTTTCAGAGCCATTGATTTGTTCGTTAGACTCATTGATTGGCTCGTTTGAATTATTGGGATTGGTGAGACAAAGGTGTCAGTTGTCGTTTATTTGGCATTTTGTGTACTACCAATTTTAAATAGCTTTGTCAGTTGTTTGAGCTCTATGCACCATATAATTGGTCTAGGTTAAAAAGGTTGTTGCCATTTCTCTCTCTATATCAGTCCTTTTATCATTTTATAATTTGCGTGCAAGCTGTCACTTTCTCTCTTTCCAAGGCAAAAGGGGTTGTTGACATCAAATCGATGTTGGGGGGAATTTGAATATTTAAAAATTCCCTTTGTCTTGAAGATTGAGTCTTCCAGATGACTTCAAACTCAATCTTATTTCAAATGCTATTCAATGATGATCTATTCTGGATGCTGTCTTCAAGGGGTTAGAAGTTTGTTTCCTTTCCAAACTTTAATCGGATGCTCTCTAATTAGACTTAGGGATTTGTGGTCTTCAATATATTGTCTGGATCCTTTCTTTGAATTAGGCATTTTATTTTCTTCAAACAAATTGTTCGGATGCTTGGTTTGAGTTACTTCCGGATCATTATTTCCCAACAGCTACTACTGAGATCTCTTATGCTAGATCTCCCTCGAATGACCAGACCTTCGGCAGGACTATTTATGTCACCTGAAAGCTTTTTATCAATAAGATCTTTAGAGAACAAACATTCTTTAACCTCCTCCATGGTTAAAGTGGTTTCACTATAGATCAAGGTCTCCCGAAAATTCTTAAACGATGGAGGAAGAGACCGCAACAACATAAGAGTTTTATCTTCTTCGTATTTGATATCTAAATTTTCCAGATCCAAAAGAATGGAATTGAAATCATCAAGGAGCGCCTTAAGGGATGTGTCTTTTACCATGTGGAGCATATGGAGACGATGCTTCACCACAAGCTTACTAGTGAGGTTTTTGGTCATATAGAGAGATTAAAATTTCTCCTATAAGACTTTGGCAGTCTTCTCATGGATGACTTCTCGAGAACCTCATTCGATAAGCATAACTGAATGGCAGCAAAAGCTTTATCCTCCAGATCTTGTTTCTTCTCCTTTGTCACCGTTCAGGTAACTCTTCCATCATCGCCTTGTACAATCTGTTTTGCCTCAAAATTGCCTTCATCTTAAACTGCCATAAGGCAAACCTCATATTGCGATCAAATTTCTCAATATCAAATTTTATTGCTGTCATAGTAAATTTCAAAAAATTCCAAAATAAATATTGATTGGCTTTGGTTCCAATTTGTTAGGAAATTAGACCCGTAGCAGAACGAAATATATCTAATTTGGGCGAATATGGTAACAACAAAATAGGATAAATAATTGGCGAAATGAGAAAATAAATAATCCGCTAATAATACGAAAAGTGAAACAAAAGAAATGGAGAAATAAAACATTCAAACCCTTAATCCAAATACACTCAAACTCACAAATATTATAATAAAAGAATATACTCTCTCAAAAGACAATTGCTTGTCTAATTCCCTGATCCTATTTTTTGGAGGTTGAATGTTGAATACAATCCAGGACATAGAAATAGCCATTTGTAGTGAAGGGCAATCATAATTTGTTAAACATTTAGGTGGAAGTTTAATATGAATACATTAACAAAAAAATGTGGCCACCGTCAATCATGGAGACTCTGGAGAGGGGGTAGACTTTGAATGTTCACAAGATGTAAAACATTGAATTAATAAGTGGGGCTTTGAGTTGCAAAGTAACGGCTGGTGGTGTATGAATTCAAAACACCATTCACAACATCAATACGAACCATTAACTCCAACAAGCCAGAATGGAGCTTTAGTTGGAGCATCCAAACATTGCAAAATTGATTCATCTGCGTTCATTATGGAAATGGAAAATCCTGAAAGAAATACTATTAGAAGGTCAAAATCTATCATTTTTCATTCAATGAACTATTTTCCCATAACGAGCAGAAACCAATAACTATTCATGAATACTTAACCTTAAAACACACTAAAATAAAAATAGCCCACAAGAAAATAGATTCTATGTTGGAAAGAATGGAAGCACTTGAACTTACCCGTTGACAAGGAGCACCAGTCTGCTACCACGTGTGATTGGGACATAGTTAGTTTCCTACAACATAATGTTGAAAAAAAGATGGATTAGCAAATAATATCAGTCATGAAATCATCTCACCCAAAAGCTTAAGTTGTTAGGTAAGGGTCAATCATAATATTGATATTATTCCTAACACTCCCCCGCACGCGAATGCCCCCTGAGCTTGAAGCGGGTGCTACACAGACCCATTCTGCTATGTGTTGCAATATAATTCAATAAATAAAGCTGTCAGGATTCGAACCCTCAACATTTAGGTCTAATCTGCTCTGATACCACATCATGAAACCATCTCACCTAAACGATTAAGTTGTTAAATAAAGCTCAATGGTAGTATTTATATTATTCATGGCAATATCATCATGAAAATACTACATATTATCAACTTAAAAAGTTTTGCCCTTTAGATGTGGATACAAAAGAACAAATTTATTAAAGCAATTCGTAAATGAATTTTCCAACACTAAATTGATCTAGGGGATTTTACTTCCCTTCTGCATGAAAAAAAAGACTCTGTTTTACACAGTTTAACTTCAATATTTTGCGTATAGGTTAAAATGAATTCAAAAGATATTGAGATATTTATAGGATATGCTAGTTAATGATAATACACACATACTGAACATTTATTTTATATATTGAATCATGTAATCAAGCACCCTTAGTTAAAAAAACTTCAATAATCTGCAAATTTTTGTCCCTAAAATAACTAGCTGGATGAGCAGAAGAACTTTTACAAGAACGAGTATCATAAGATTCATCCTAGGATACAACATACAAGTATCAAAAGAAAATAAAAAAACATTACAAGCTAAGACAGTATCTTATGTTAATTTAGACTCCTATATGTTGACTTGTTTCATTAAATGATTATATCAGAATTGTGAAATTCCTGTAGCATGCCAATTATTCAACTAATGAAACTTGTAATTTTTGTATCTTTTCCTTTTGAGGAACAGAAGATTGGAATAACTTCTAGTTTTCAACATTTCCTCCACCCTCACATATTATCCTTGACCATGATCTATCCTTTTTGAAGGGCATTGTCAATGAAAATATAACCGCGAAGGCAGAATTATTGGTTAAAATTTTATCCAATTCAGAATAGGATCTTTTCAAGAACCATTGATAGGGTTTCGAAACGATTTTAAATTAACAAATAAAAACTTACTTATAAAGTCCCTTTTAGAGACGGATGCGATGAAACTCACAAGTGGAAGCTCTCCAATCTCACGTGGACGAACTACTCTCGAACCGGGACCGGTGCTAGCCGTATGGACGAAGAACAATAGAGAAAACTCCAAGAACCCCAAAACCCCATAGCATAAAATGTGTTCTGCCTCATGGAAGGCTGCAACTCACAGTTTAATTATATATCAAATTAGGTTTAATTTTGTTTTAATTAGCTATTTACAGTCACACTTCAATTGTAGTTAAGTTTGCTAATTATAAATTTGACCACATTGATTTTTCCAATTATTCAGTTACTTCACATATTATCCTCCTAACATGTGAAGTAATTGAATAAAAGATAGGAATAACTTCTAACATGTCCTCCACCCTCACATCATAAATTATCCTTCTAACATGTGGAGTAATTGAAAAAAAGATAGGAATAACTTCAAACATGTCCTCTACCCTCACATCACATATATGTTGAAAATAAACTTATTGTCTAGATTCAACGAATCAACAATTACAACGGTCATAGGTTACAAGACCCAAGAGTTTCAACGGTTACAAAAGTTATGATGGTTATTAAGAGTCATTTAGTTTTGTAGTTAGTTTTGTATTTATTCTGATATTTGAATAGTCTCGTTGTTTTAGTATAAATATATAATCATTTTCAAGGTTATCATATGCTAGAATAATATTCAGCCACAATATCTCTCATCTAAATATGCTCTCTCCATATTCTCTCCCAACAAAGTGGTATCAGAGCATCAGGGAGCGACTAAGAGCATCAGTGAGTGACTTAAAAAATAGAGAGCAACTTAGAGCGACAAACAGAAAAATTCAGAATCATGATGAACAACATGATTAAATTTTCCCAACTTACCAAAGATAATTATGATGCTTAGTGCGTCAGAGTGAAGACACTGTTAGGTTCCCAAGATGTTTGGGATATAGTCGAGACAAGCTATTAACAGCCTGAGAATGAAGAGCAATTGAATGCTCAACAGATGGAGTCTTTGAAGAAGATGAAGAAGAAAGACCAGCAAGCACTCTCTCTCATTCATATGTGTTTGGATGAGAATATGTTTGTGAAAGTTGCTACTACTACTAAGGCAAAAGAAGCATGGAAGATCCTGGAGAAAGCTTTCAAGGGGAAAGACAAGGTGATCAAAGCTTGTTTGCAAACTCTGAGGAGTAATTATGAGAATCTAAGGATGAAAGATTCTGAATCAATTGAGGAATTCTTTAATAGAGTTCAATTGATTATCAAATGAAGAGATAAGGAGAGGCGCTAAAAGATGTTCAAGTGATTGAGAAGATTTTGCATTCGTTAACGGCAAAATATGATTATGTGGTGGCTGCAATCGAAGAGTCAAAAGACTTGGAGATTATAACGTTAGATCAAATCTTGGGTTCTCTAGAAGCCCATGAGGAGAGGTTGAAGAAGAGGAAAGAGCTAATTGCTCAGATGTTACAGGAAAAATTGAAATTGTCTGATAAAGAAGAGAAGAAGCAGCAAGTTGCACATGCAAAAAGTAGTAAAGGATACGGTCGAGGAAGAGGCCGTGGTCATGGTGGTAGAGGTTGGTCTCAAGGAAGAGGTAATGGTTCTAGTTAGGCACAACAAAACTCAACTAGAGGTCGAGGAGGTAGTAATCCTCAATGGAATTCTAGAGGATGAGGCAGAGGAGGTAGATTTGGTTGTTGTGACAAATCCAATGTCCAATGTTACAATTGTAAAGGATATGGGGATTATACAACTGAAAGCAATTTTGATTATAACCATTATGATAAAGAAAATTTGGTGGAGGTTGAAGAAGGAGTGAATGCGCCTTTGTTGCTGTCTTGCAGTGGAGATTCGGAGAAAACCACGGAGTCATGGTATCTTGATTCCGGAGCTAGCAATCACATGACTAGTATTAAAAATCTGTTTTGTAATTTTGATGAAATTCCAGAAGAGAATATTACTTTTGGAGATGAATCAAAAGTTTCAGTCATGGGTAGTGAAGAAATTCTTATCAAGCTAAAAAATGGAGATCATGAGTTTATTTCTAATGTTTATTATGTTTCGGCTTTAAAGTCCACCATTTTAAGCATTAGACAGCTTGTTAAGAAAGGTTATCATGTAAAGATGAACAATAGAAGTGGTTTGGTTGTTTGTAACGGAAGGAGAATGATTCTTAGAGTGCCATATCAGCAAATAAGATGTTTAAGCTGAAAATCGACAACGACAGACCAAAGTCCTTGAAAGGTTCTTTTATGAGTTAGCATGGTTGTGGCATCTCAGAATGGGTCACTTAAATTTTGGAGGCTTGGAGTATATGTTTAGAAAGAGGATGGTGAGCGGATTACCTTTCATAAATCATCCTAAATAGATTTTTGAAGGGTGTATGTACGGGAAGAAATCGAGAAGGAGTTTTCCCAAAAAATCCTTTTCTAGCATATCTCAACCATTGGAGTTGGTTTATACTGATATTTGTGGTCCTATTAATCCAAGTTCTCATGGTGAAAGCAGGTATATGTTGTTGTTTATTAATGATTATACTCGCAAAACTTGGGTTTATTTTTTAAATGATAAAAGGGAAGCATTGAAGTCTTCAAGAAGTTTAAGGCTCACATAGAGAATGAGATTAGATTGAAGATTCTATCATTCAGAATTGATCGTGGAGGAGAGTTTACCTTACAAAAGTTTAATCAATTTTGTGAGTATTCAGGCATTTAGCATTTCCTTACAGTACTTATATCGCTACAACAGAATGGTGTGGTGGAGCGGAAAAACAAAACCATTCTAAATATGGCTCATAGTATGTTGAAGAGAAAAGCCTTACCAAAGGAGTTTTAGGCAGAAGTTGTGGCTTGTGTTGTGTACCTGAACAATAGAAGTCCTGCAAAGAATTTGATGGATATGACTCCTCAAGAAGAGTAGAGTGGTAAGAAACCAAATATTTCCCATTTGAAAGTACTTGGTTGTCTTACTTATATGCATGTACCTGATGAGTTGAGAAAAAAGCTTGAGGACAAGAGTGAAAAGATGGTGTTCATTGGGTATTCACCAAGTTCAAAGGGTTATAAGTTTTATAATCCACAAACTGGAAGAAGTGTCACTAGCAGATATGCAGAATTTGATGAAGGAAGTTGCTGGAACTGGAATGTTTCAAATAATGAAAATTATGATTTTCTTCCTTTCTTTGAAGATAATGTAGTGGCAGGTGGATGCGATTAAAACTGACAGAATGCGACATGCGCTGATAGGCAGAATACGACTTATGACGGACAAGAATGAACTAATGCAACTTATGACAAAAAAAATGCTACAGATGTGGCTTTGCCAAGCTCATCTAATAAGCAACCTCGCATGAGGAGTTTAGATGAGATTTATGCAGAAACAACGGAAGTGGATAACACCACATTATTTTGTTTGAATTCTGATATAGAACCTGTCAAGTTTGAAGAAGCTATGGAAGATAGAAAGTGGAGATTCACGATAAATAAAGATTAATTCCATCCGGAAGAATGAAACATGGAAGTTGACCTCATTGCCAAAGGGAGAGCAAGAAGTAGGTGTCAAGTGGATTTATAAGGTGAAGAAAAATTCAAAAGGTGAGGCGGAGAAGTACAAAGATTGCCTTGTTGCAAAAGGCTATTCTCAAAAGGCGGGTATTGATTATAAAGAGGTGTTTACACCAGTGCTCGGATAGAAATAATCCAATTGATTATATCCTTGGCGGCACAACAAGGATGGAGAATTCACCAGATGGATGTAAAATTGGCTTACTTGAATGGAACTCTTAAAGAAGAGGTTTATGTAGAACAACCTTCGGGCTATGTTGTCAAAGGTAAAGAAGGCAAGGTTTTGAAGATGAAGAAAGTCTTATATGGTCTGAAACAAGCTTCGAGAGCTTGGTACTCATGTATTGATGAGTATTTTTAGAGGAATGGTTTGAAAAGATGTGCTTATGAATATGCTTTATATGTAAAGGAGAGATCGAGTGGAAAAATGATGTCTGTGTGCTTGTATGTTGATGATTTGATATTTACAGGAGTTGATGAGAAAATGATTGATGATTTCAAGAAGTTGATGGTAAAGAACTTTGAGATGACTGATTTAGGGCTGATGTCTTATTATTTGTGCATTAAAGTCCAACAAAGTGATAAAGGCATATTTCTTTCACAAAGAACATATGCAGAAGCTATTTTGAAGGAGTTCAAAATGGAAAATTGTAATTAGTCTCTACTCCTATGGAATGCGGAATAAAGCTTTCAAGGCATGACAATGAAGCTAAAGTAGATCCAACTATATTCAGAAGATTGGTTGGAAGGCTACGATTTTTTACATGTACAAGACTAGATATCTTGTATGGAGTTGGACTTGTGAGTCGTTACATGAAGGCTCCAAATTTGAATCACATGAATACAGCGAAAAGAATCCTCCAATATATTAAATGTACTATTTCTTATGGTTTTTTTTATTCGTCTCAAAACAATAGCAAGTCGTATGGATTCAGTGATAGTGATTGGGGAGGATATATTGATGATAAAAAAACACAACTAGATTTGTGTTCTTTATTGGAAATTCTGTTTTTTCTTGGAGTTCGAAGAAGCAAGAAATTTTCACATTGTCTACATATGAAGCTGAGTATGTTGCAGTACCATCTTGTGTTTGTCATGCTACATGATTGAGGAGATTATTAAATAGTCTCAATTTTGTTCATGAGGAAGCTATGGAAGTGTTTGTTGACAACAAATTCACAATTGCATTGGCAAAGAATCAAATCTTTCATGAGAGGAGCAAGCACATTGACACTAAGTATCATTACACACGGGAATGTGTCAATAATAAATAAGTTGAGTTGAACCATGTTTCATCCAAATATCAAGTTACGGACATTTTCGCAAAGGTGTTGAAGTTTGTAGACTTTAGTCGATTGAGATCGATCTTGGGAGTAATGAAGACGTAAGTTTAAGAGGGGGTGTTGAAAATAAACTTATTGTTCAGATT
Source organism: Euphorbia pulcherrima (assembly GCA_947683365.1). NCBI lineage: Eukaryota > Viridiplantae > Streptophyta > Magnoliopsida > Malpighiales > Euphorbiaceae > Euphorbia > Euphorbia pulcherrima. The sequence goes on from CANTUS010000007.1 coordinate 31,280,874, forward strand.
CAATCAATCAGTAGTTACAATGGCCATAGGTTACAAGACCCAAGAGTTACAACGGTTACAAGAGTTATGATGGTCATTAAGAGTCACTTAGTTTTGTAGTTAATTTCGTATTTATTCTGATGTTTAAATAGTATCGTTGGTTTAGTATAAATGTGTAATCATTTTCAAGGTTATCATATACCAGAATAATATTCAGCCACAATATCTCTCTTCTAAATACGCTCTCTCCATATTCTCTCCCAACAATATTATCCTTCACCATGCTCTATCCTTTTACAGAGTGTTAAAAATGAAATGAACTGAAAAATATGAACAAAGTGATGAATGAAATAATTGATATTGTATTATTGAGTTATGATTAACCAACTATATGTACATGTATGTATAGTGTACAAATCATATAAGAAAAGGAAACAAATAAATCATCATAAATATAATTAAATGTAAATAATCTTCCTAATCAACAGTAATCTTAATTATTGATATTATTCCTAATTTAGACTAATTAAGAATAATCTCATATAGGAAAAAATTAATGTAAGAATCTTAATACTCCCCCTCAAGTTGGTGAGTGAATATTCTAATCTCCCAACTTGTGTCACAGCGTTAAGAATTTATCCTTCCCAAATGGCTTTGTAAAAATGTCTGCAAGTTGCTGACGCGTTGGCACATATGAAGGACATATTATTCCTGCCTACAACTTCTCTCATATAATATGGCAATCGATCTCAATGTGCTTTTTATGCTCATGAAACATGGGGTTTACTGCAATGTGCAGTGCTGCCTAATTATCACAAAATAGTGATGTAGGAACATCATACAAGACTTTCAAATCTTGCAATATATAACGTAGCCATACCAGCTCCAAACATGCATTGGCCATTGCACGATATTCTTCTTATGTTGATGATCTTGTTACATTGGTCTATTTCTTTGACTTCCATGAAATAAGAGCAGAACAAAGGAAGAAAAAATAACCTGAAACTGATCTTTGAGTGGTTCGACATCCTGCCCAATCTGAATCACAATATGCCTTAAGTGTGAGATTATTCTTGAATGGCAATAACAAGCCTTGACCTGAAGTTCCCTTAATGTACTTCAAAATATGAATTGTTGCATCCTAATGTGGTTGACGTGGAGTTTGCATGAGTTAACTTAATTCCCGAACTAAAAACACTATGTCAGGTCTAGTGACTAGAAGATTAATCTGTCCATGAGTCATCTATACTTGGATGGATCTTTCAGCAATTCTCCATCATCTGAAGTTAACTTTAAATGTTGTTCCATTGGAAATTTTTCTAGACGAGCACTATAAGCCCTGTATCCTGCAAAATATCAATTGCATATTTTCTTTAGGACATGTGAATTCCAGATTTGGAATGAGAAAACTCAATCCCTAAAAAATATTTTAAATCACCAAGATCTTTAATGCGAAAATGTCGAAGTAAGTATTCTTTGAGGTGCTGCATTTCTTTGAAGTCATTCTCAGATAAAAGGATATCATCTACACATATTAGAATGACACTGAATGAGGACCCTTAATGCTTTGTGAATAAAGAATAGTTTGCTTTAGATTGTTGGTAACCTACTGATTGAATCACATCAGAAAATGTAGAGAACCAATTACGAGAGGCTTGTTTGAGGCCATATAATGATTTGTTGAGTCAACATACAACATTCTCCCCCTATCGATGAGGTCCAGGTGGCAAGTCCATATAGACAACTTCATGTAAGCTGCCATGTAAGAATGCATTTTTTACATCCAATTGATGACTAAACTAGTCTCTCGCAGCAGCAATAGTGAGAAGGCATCTGAGAGTTGTAAGTTTCGCTATGGGTGAAAAAGTCTCTCCATAATTAATCCCTTTAACTTATGCGTACCTTTTTGCTACAAGGCATGCTTTATATCGTTCAATGGCACCATGATATCGATATTTGATTTTATAGACCCATTTACAATTGATAGGTTTGTGACCTATTGGGAGTGGCGTTATTGTCCATGTTTTGTTGAGTTATAAGGTCGTTAACTCTTCTTCCATTGCCTTTTTCCATTTTGGATCAACGATAGCTTGAGCATATGAGGTGGGTTCTTTAGTGCCTGTGATGTTAGCTAGAAATGTACAATGTGTAGGAGTAAAACGAGAATAAGAAAGAAAGTTTTGAAAGGGATACCTGGTTGATTTCAATAGTTGTTGACTAGAGTCAGAAAGATTGGCTTGAGATCCCATCACGTAGTCTTGATGCTAGGTAAGGGCATGTCTGGCGCGATCAGAGTGATGAACGGAAGAAGATTCTAGTGTTGCAGGTGTTGAGGGTGGATTTTCTAATATGGATGGAGGAGGACAATTCATGAGATCTGAATTTTCTAATATGGAAGGATTGATTGGTAGAGCTTAATATGGTAAATCAAGAGCTAAATTTGGTACGACAGTGTGTGAATCGGGTGAGGATGTTGTTGTGGATTAAGAAAGGGAAAGATATTTTCTTGGAATGTAACTTCTCGACTAACAAGGAATGTGCCACTTTCCATATCGAACAATTTATACCCTTTTTTATTATTTGGATATCCAAGAAAGATGCATTGCCGAACTCGAGAATCAAATTTTTGTTTGAGTGAAACAACAGCTGCATAACATAAACAACCGAATACCTTCATATAAGAGAGAGACGGAGGTTGATTATATAGGAGTTCAAATGGGGATTTATTTTTCAATAGAGGTGAAGGTAAATGATTATTATGTATATTATGGTCAAAACACATTCACCCTAAAATTCTAATAGCAAATGTGATTGGAACAATAATGCTTGTGCAGTGTTAAGAATGTATCTGTGTTTGTGTTCTACTACCCCATTTGGTTGTAGGGTGTAGATACAAGTATGTTGACATTCGATGCCATTCTTGTGAAAGAAGGCTTGCATGGAAAGAAATTCTGAGACATTGTCAACTCGAATTGCTTTGATTAATGCATGAAATTGAGTTTTTGCAAAAGTGATGAATGACTTTAACATGTGTTGTTTTTCAGATTTTTGATTCATGAGGAATAACCATGTGCACCTAGTAAAATCGTCTACTATAGTGAGAAAGAAATGTGCCTCTGAATGTGTTGGAACTTTGTGTAGACCCCAAATATCACAATGTAACAAGTAAAAAGGAGAATGAGATTGTATTGTGCTTAATGGAAAAGGTAATCTTGTTTGTTTTGCTTTAGGACATACATGACAATTATTATGATCATAAAAATAATTTTTATTTAAAGGTATGAGATGGGTGTCCGAGATGCATATGCCATAAATCAGGGATGTGTGATGCTTCGAATGATTTTGGCGGGTATTTTAATGGAGACATGTTATACAGATCATCGCGTTGTTCACTGGAGCCAATCATCCTCCCCGTAATCTAGTCCTGCAATATACAACCATTTGGGAAAAGGACAACACAATAATTTAATTGGTTAGTCAATTTACTAGTAGAAATGAGGTTTAAATTGAAAGATGGAACACAAAGATCATTTTTTAGTGTGATATCATTATTAAATTTGATCGTGCATGTGGAAGTGATAGGTGCAGTTGAGCCTGTGGGTAAATTAACGAGTGGAATCGGGGATGGTGATGTGTTAGAAAATAGATGTGAATCAGTTGATATATGATCGGTGGCTCCGCTATCCAAGATCCAAGGTTTTGTGAAAACAAAGTTGATTGAGGCATTAAGAGTTAACATACCTAATGCACTTGCAAATGATTTACGTTTACCGGAATCATTAACCGTGGTAGTATATGCAATAAATTACACTTTTAAAATACCAAGATCACTGCTCTAGTACCATGTTCAAAATGAAATGAACTAAAAAATATGAACAACGTAATGAATGAAATAATTGATATTGTATTATTGAATTATGATTAACCAACTATATGTACATGTATTTATAGTGTAAAAAATCCTATGAGAAATGGAAACAAATAAATCAACATAAATATAACAAAATGTAAATACTCTTCCTAATCAACATTAATCCTAATTATTGACATTATTCCTAGTTTAGACAAATTAAGAATAATCTCAGAAATCTTAATACAAAGGAGATAATTGTTGTCGATTAAACACCTCATATGTTGATTCCTAGTAAGAAATAAACTTAGATACAAGATCTAGACAAGAAAGGAAACCACTATAGATATCTAATGCTTTCTCAGCGGGATAAAAACGCAAAGTTTACTCAAGTAATAGTATCACATGGATAAGATAAAGGCACTCAACAACAAAGAAATGAGTAATTACTTGAACATTCCCACCTAATTGATTTTATTATTACATAAATGTTTTTACTTTCAAATAAATCAAAGATTCATTCATCTTCAAAATATACATTGGAATAGTATTTTTTGCTTGTATTTATCTTCTCATTTCAATTTCCATACAGAAGCTGACCGTTTTAATGGTGAAATATGTTGGATTATATACTTGATTCATATTAATGGAAGCCCAAAATCCAAATCCAATCAATTGGAGTTCAAGCCCTCAAATTCAAAATATAGTAAATTATTTAGGTATTTTAAGTATGTAGATTTTTTATGTGTGATAACTAAATTGGAGGCTATTAACTACAACCAATTAGGAGGACATTAAATTAACTAAATAAGTTGGCTATTAATTGTATTAGTTGGAGGTGGTGTGAGTGATTGTGTTAGTTGAGAGTTGTATAATTCACCTATAAATAGGTGAGTTGTTTAGTTATTTTTCAACAACAAAAATAAGAACTTCTCTAGAGAGAAAAGAAGTGAAGAGTGAGTTGTAGCATTGTATTTTGAGTGAGAGCGTTCTTGTAATATCTTCGAATTTCATAAAAGTTGTTCCTTTGAGTGTTTTAATTCCAACAAAGTGGTATCAGAGTCACATTTGAAAGTTGATGACACTTCCAAAAAGTTCCATTTTCGATTGCAAAAGCTGAATTTCAAGATTTCCAGACGTTGCAGTAGCCCAAAAAGTGTTGCAGAAGATAGAAGAAAGTGTTACAAAAAGTTGTAGAAAGTGTTACAATACGTCCAGTGTGTCGTAGAAGACTCCAGAAGTGTTGCATTAGCCCCTGTACGATTAGAATAGCTATTTGAGTAAGATGGCGAATAGCATAGCATCGTTTCAAGTTCCAACACTCAACAACAACAACAACTATGACAATTGGAGTATCAAAATGAAGGCTCTTACCGGAGCACATGACGTTTGGGATATCGTAGAGAAAGGCTTCACCAAGCCCGAAAATGAAGCCTCTCTCACACAAGATCAAGCTACAGCTTTGAAGGATTCCCGAAAAAGAGATAAGAAAGCTCTCTTCCTCATTTATCAAGCATTAGATGATGTTGGTTTTGAGAAAATCTCAAGTGCAACCTCCTCCAAGTAAGCATGGGAGAAGTTGCAAACCTCTTACAAGGGAGTCGAAAAGGTGAAGAAGGTTCGTCTCCAAACACTAAGAGGTGAGTTTGAATCCTTGCACATGAAACCATCCGAGTCTATCTCCGATTACTTTTCTAAAGTAGCAGTCATTTCGAATCAATTGAAAAGAAATGGTGAGAAGTTAGAAGATGTGAGGACAATCGAGAAGATACTACGTTCGTTGGATCCAAAATTTGAGCATATTATGGTGACGATTGAAGAAACCAAAACTTGAAGGAAATGACGATCGAGGAACTCCAAGGATCACTACAAGCCTATGAAGAAAAGCACAAGAAGAAGCGAGGTATCTCTGAGAAACTCCTTAAGCTACAACTCAAGGATACTAGTGAAGGTCAAGGCAATGGTAGAAACAACCATTATAGAGGCAGAGGACGAGGCCGCGGATGAGGTGGTAGCCGTTGTTGTGGAAGAAGTTAGAATTACAACAACAATTCCAGTGATAACTATAAGAAAGGAGAAAGTTCCACACAAGGTCGCAGAAGAGGCAATGTAAATGCGATGTATGACAAATCTCAAGTCCGGTGCTATAATTGTCAACAGTTTGGGCATTATGGTTCAGAATGTAGAACTCCTAATAATCAAGTCGAGGAGAAGGTGAACTTTATGGAGGAGAAGATCGAGGAGAAAGAAACGCTATTACTAGCATACAACAACAACAATGATCATCAAGATAATACAAGGTATCTCTACACCGGTGCAAGCGACCAAATGTAAGGATAAATAAGCTTATGTGTGGAGCTCACTAAAGAAGTAAGATACGATGTCTCATTTGGAGATGACAGCAAGATATCGGTGAAGGGGAAAGGTAACATCCTCTTTCATGCTAAAGATCGTAGCCACCAATTAATTTCAAATGTCTACTATATGCCTAATATGAAGTGCAACATTCTAAGTTTGGGCCAACTCTTAAAAAAAACTATAATATCCACATGAAAGATTGTAGTCTTTCCATAAGAGATGGCAAAGGATATCTGATTGCTAAAGTACAAATGTCAAAGAATAGAATGTTTCTTTTGAACAATCAATACGATGTTGCGAAGTGTTTGAAGGTGTGTTACAAATACGCATCGTGGCTATGGCATCTTCGATTTGGCCATCTCAACTTTGGAGGATTATAGCTACTATCCAAGAAGGAAATGGTTAGAGGCTTACCATGTATCAATAATCCTGATCAATTGTGCAAAGGATGTCTGCAAGAGAAACAATTCTGAAGAAGCTTTCCAAAGGAGTCAGACTCTAGGGCCAAGAAGCTGCTCGAGCTCATCCATACCGACGTGTGTGTTCCTATTAAGCCAAGTTCTCTTGCTAATAGTAACTACTTCCTTTTCTTCATTGATGATTATTCAAGAAAAACTTGGGTATATTTCTTGAAGCAGAATCAGAAGTCTTCTGAGTGTTTCAGAAGTTCAAAGCATTCATGGAAAAGGAGAGCGGCCATAAGATCAAAGTCATGAGATTTGGTTGAGGAGGAGAATTCACATCCAAGGAATTCAATGTGTTTTATGAAGCACATGGTATCCGTCGACCCTTAATGATTCCTAGATCCCCCCAACAAAATGGAGTGGCAGGAAGGAAGAATAGAACAATCCTCAATATGGCTCGAAGTATGCTCAAAAGCAAGAAACTACCCAATGAGTTTTGGGCGAAAGTAATGGCATGTGCAATTTACTAGTTAAATTATTCTCCTACAAGAAGAGTGTGGGGAAAGACACCACAAGAATCATGGAGCAAAAGAAAGCCTGGAATTTCCTATCTTCGAGTCTTCGGAAGTGTAGCTCATGTTCATGTACCGGATAAGAATCAAACTAAGCTTGATGACAAAAGGAAAATTTTTATTTCCATCGGTTATAACTCAAGCTCAAAAGGCTACAAGCTATACAATCCGAATGAGAAGAAATTTATGATCAACCGAGATGTGATATTTGATGAAGAAGGAGAATGGAACTTTGATTCTCAAATGGAAGACTTCAACTTTTCGCCATTTGATGAAGATGAGCAGACAACACCTGAGCAACCAAGACAACTTCAACAAGGCCTCATAACTCCACCAACTTCTCTTACTCATGGAGACGGGTCAACATCATCATCATCTTCATCCTCAAGCAGGATTAAAGATGAAAGAGAAGTGCATCGTATGAGAAGTCTTCGAGAACTCTATGAGGTGACTGAATAACTAGACAATCTTACATTATTTTGTCTATTTGTTGATTGCGAGCCAGCGCATTTTAAGAAGCTGCACAAGAGAAAAAGTGGAGAGATGCAATGCACAAAGAAATCAAGGACATTGAGAAGAATGATACATGGGAACTCACTTCACTTCCCAAATGACACAAGGCGATAGGTGTCAAATGGGTGTACAAAATGAAGCAGAATGCCAAGGGAGAGATTGAAAGACACAAGGTAAGCCTTGTTGCAAAAGGCTATTGTCAAAAGGCTAAAATTGACTACGATGAGGTATTCGGTCTAGTTGCTCGATTGGAAATTATCTCACTAATAATTTCTTTAGCGCCATAAAACAAGTGGAGAATTCATCAAATGGATGTAAAATTGGCCTTCCTAAATAGAGTTCTTGAAGAGGAAGTCTACATTCAGCAACCATCAGGTTATGAAGTCAAAGGTCATAAAGACAAGGTGTTGAAGTTGAAGAAGGCTCTTTATGGGCTAAAACAAGCACCAAGGGCATAGAATACCAGAATAGACAAGTACTTTCGAGAAAATGGTTTCAATAAATGTCCATATGAGCATGCTTTGTATATCAAGATTAAAGATGGAGATATTTTGATTGTGTGCCTCTCCGTGGACAATTTTATCTTCACCGGAAGCAACCAAAGAATGTTCAATGAATTCAAGAAAGTGATGACGAAGGAGTTCGAGATGACAGACATGGGACTCATGGCATACTACCTCGACATAGAAGTAAAGCAAAAAAAGGATGGAATTTTCATTTCACAAGAAAGCTATGCAAAGGAGATCTTAAAAAAGTTCAAGATGGATAACTGCAAGCCGACAAGCACACCGGTGGAGTACGAGATCAAGATGTCCAAACATGAAGAAGGGGAGAGTGTATATCCAAATCTTTTCAAAAGTTTGGTCGGAAGTCTACGCTATCTTACCTACACGAGGTCAGATATCCTTCATGCAGTCGGGTTAGTTAGTCGTTACATGGAATCACCAACAACCACCCATTTCAAAGCCGCTAACAGAATTCTTTGCTATTTAAAAGGTACAACCGACTTGTGCTTATTCTATTCAGTTTCTAATGATTACAAACTTGTTGGATATAGCGATAGCAATTGGGATGGAGATGTAAATAATCAAAGAAGCACTAGTGGATTCGTGTTTTTCATGGGAGATATTGCTTTCACATGGATGTCAAAGAAAAAACCAATTGTAACTTTGCTACATGTGAAGCAGAATATGTTGCAGCAACCTCGTGCATTTTTCATGCAGTTTGGCTCAGAAATTTATTGAAAGAGATCGGCTTGATGCAAGAAGAACCGACTGAGATTCATGTTGACAACAAGTCAGCCATTGCCTTAGCAAAGAATCCTATATTCTATGATCAAAGCAAACACATCGACATCTGCTACCATTACATAAGAGAGTGTGTTTCAAGAAAGGAAGTGCAAGTTGGATATGTGAAGACACAAGATCAAATTGCGGATATCTTCACTAAGTCGGTCATAAGCGAAAACTTCATCAGATTGAGAAGCTCACTTGGTATGACAAGATCAAGTTTAAGGTGGGGTGTTGGATTATAAACTTGATCCATGTTAATGGAAACCCAAAATTCGAATCCAATCAATTGGAGTTCAAGCCCACAAATCCAAAATGTAGTAAATTTATTTAAGTATTTTAAGTATGTAAATTTTTTATGTATGATAACTAAATTGGTGGCTATCAACTACAACCAATTTAGAGGCCATTAAATTAACTAAATAAGTTGGCTATTAATTGTATCAGTTGGAGGTGGTGGTGAGTAATTGTGTTAGTTGAGAGTTGTATAATTCAACGATAAATATGTGAGTTGTTTAGTTGTTTTTCATCAACAAAAATAAGAACTTATTTAGGGAAAAAAGAAGTAAAAAGTGAGTTGTAGCATTGTATTTTGAGTGAGAGTGTTCTTGTAATATCTTTGAGTTTAATAAGAGTTGTTCATTTGAGTGTTTTAATTCCAACAAAATCTAAGTGCTAACCGTATAGTTATGATATATACCGGAGACAAGATCTGATTAACTACGAACATGGGAAACCACCACCTGAACAGGCAGAAGATCAGCCACGGCTGCACCAGGTTCACCATGCTGGTAGACAAGGCAAGAAAAATAGCATAATATTCAGATATTATTCTAAACTGTCCTAAATGAAATGTAAGAAATTGAAGTGAAACAACATACACAAAACAATGCAAACAGTCCACTAAAACTATAACTAATTTTTTTCTCCTAGAAAAGCCTATATGTTTTGCATATAATTTCAATTCACCCAATTCTAACTTCGCCAATGAATTCGTTAATGATATTGGCAGACATATCAAGCTAGATTGCTAGTACCATAAGAAAGTAAACCCAAAACCTTCAATGGTAGTACATAAACAAACAGATATGAAGTTGATCCTTTTAGATTTTACAATGATTTTCCATTCTACAAAAGAGAATATGTTGCCTTAAATACTTGAAACCTCACAAATATACTATTAAGAGAGAAGAAATTAAGGAAATGTCTGCAGGTATAAACTGTCTTAACTTGGAATTAATTGTTTGCGCTATCATTTATGCCTAAATTGAACTGCCAAACTGGCAATTTCTAACATGTCCTCCACTCTCACATCACATATTAATTGATTACTTTTAGTATTTCCTATTTTTAAAACCGTTTTCCACTGCCTTGAGTAAAAAAACAAAAATAGCAACAAATAATTAAATACTAAAATTATTCCTGGAGTTTACAGAGCCTATTTGTATTTTACTCACAATTCAAAGAGGAAGTTCCATCTTATGCGGGCCAATACGATCTGATGAAACCCGACCAGGTAGCGTGCAAATTGACAATGCAACAACCATTATTCCAACCATTTCAGATGCCTTTTTTGCTTTGGCAGCAACCTCGTCAAGAGAATGTCCAGGGGCAGCAGCAGCTCCCGCCGCCTGTTAGGGAATGCGAATAATTTGAAGGCATCATAAACATTTTTATGGCAACACAAACATGGCAAGAAAAATAATAGTATCCTAAGGAAAAAAAGGATAAATTTAAAAAACATACCCTCTAGTTTTACGCATTTTCAAAACGAGCATCATAAAACTTTTTTTTTCAAAAGGAGGATTGAGGTTCAAAACAATCAAATCAAGAATTTTTCCATAACGCCGTAAAAAACGATGATGTGGCAAATGGCAAAACAATAAATCATTATTTTCAAAATAAAAAAATTAATTATATCATGTTACTGTTCATGTTCATCTTCTTCCCCAGAATTTCAACTTTCCAAAGTAAAAAAACATCATTTTACTGTTCAAATACAACTCCCATATGCATCCATGGAATTTGCCAAATTGTAACCCAAATACCTCATTTTCTACTGGACACTATTGCAAGAATCAACTGAATCTCTTATCCTTATGGCCGTACAGATCACTGCTTTTATATCCCCATTTGGCGGGCAAAATTTCTCAAATTGGTCTAGGGATTTTGACTTTTGGTTGAAATTTTTTAATCTTCTAGGGTTAAATTTCAATTGGGTTTAGTTAAGTTTTCTGCTTCTTTGATGTGTTGGTGAAATTTGAAACGTGATTCGACTTTTATCTATCTTTTCTTGTGAAACATAAGCTTTCAATGTCAAGACCAATCATGAACTCTCAAAAATTGATGGTTTCAAGGAAACCAGACTGGAGAGGCGCGATTTCGCAGAGTGGTGTCGGGAAATGGAACCGATGGTAAAACAAGGAGGACTGTCGGCGGAAAACGATGAAGGAGGCGTTGGATCTAGATTGAGGAGACTATAAGTGGTTGAAGTGAGAGAAATACTGTGATGGCTAAAACCAAAGCTATCCAATTGAGTGAATCATCTTCATTGTTTAACAAATTAGAAGTAACACAAGCCATTGACAAGAAAATAGAGATTTTGTTTTGAAATTTGAATATTGAAGAAGCAAGGTGAAGATCAGAAGATCTGACAAAGAAAAGGGGAACTTTGGTTTCGGTTTTTGTTTGAACAATAGACTATGAAATCGTGATTTAAAGTTTGAACAGTATATACTGAATTTGAATTAATCTGGGAAAAATATAAAATGAAAAAGATGAATTCATTTATCATTGAAATTAGGATTTAATCTATGCCTCTTTGAAGTATATGAAGAGGAGAAGGGAATGTATATGAATTTTGGAAAGTTTAATTTCTGGGTAGGAGATGAACATGAATAGGCAAATGAATATAATTTATTTTTTATTTTGAAACTTAATAATTTACAACTTTGCCCTTTGCCATGTCATTGTTTTTTAGGGCGTTATGAAAAAAAATCTTGATTTGATAACGTTTTGACCCCTAGTCCTCGTTTTGAAAAAAAATTTATAATCCTCGTTTTGAAATATGTGAAATCACATGATATATTTTTAAAATTTATTCAAACAAAAAATACTATCATTATTCTTACCAATCAAATCAGAAAATATGTTTAATGACTTGTTCAACTTCTTACTTTACCAAACATAAGTACTATTTTTTGTTTACTTTATGATCTAAATATGAACTGCGTGATTAGAAAAACGTCAACCTTCAAGAGTACAAAGCTATTATCGTCCATCACTCGGAAAGTTATGAAAAGAATCTATGAGCTATAAAGAGTTTGAAAGAGAGGGGGACAGCATCAGAAGCACCACATCTTGATATTAAATCCATAACATTTGAGTATATTGATGTACATTTGTGTGAGAGGATGGGAGAGTGCGTGCACCTTATGGACTAGAATAAGGAGGGATAAAGAAAAAATTAGTGGCACTATTTGATATTATATACATGCATGGAAAAGATTCTTTAAAGTTTGAAATTGATAAAGTTATATATTTAAGTTAATTTTAATTATTTATTAAATTTTAATAGTTCAGATTGAATTTTAATAATTTATAAAATTCACTTGACATTAAATTTAAACTATTAAAATTTAATATATAATTAAAATTAACTAAAATATATAACTTTATAATAAATTTTTTCTTTATAAGAAGATAAAGTAATAAGTTTGACCATTTATTTTCAAACCACAACCACACACAAGACACTTGTCAAAGGAGTGGAGGCATGTGATACAAAAGGCACTCTATTCTGTATTGTATGACTCATCCCCTACGTTATTATTTATTCAATTATTCTATTTATTTATCTCTAATTACTAAACACCTTCATTTTAAAGTTTAAAAAGCTATAATTACAATAATATATAATGACATAAAAAAATAGCAAGATTGAAAAAAGCGGATTGTCTCTTCCCTATATTTAATTATTGTAAACTCTATTCCAATGTAAAGTTAAATGTTAAATATCTATGAAAAATTAACTTTAAACTATAATAAGTAAATGTCATCCATTCAATTAATTTTTAAAGCCTAGAATACAATACTTGTTTTCTTAAATATTTCTTTTATTTTATTTCTCTTTAACCTTAAAATAATATTACTTTGTAGAATCATAATCCAATTAGATAAACTAATATAAACTCAATTTATACATCAACTTTTACATATTTGTGGTTCGCTTCATTCTGTTGTTAGTAGCAGTTATTCATTATTGTCAATAATATTTTTCACTCTAAAATACATAAAAATAATTATGTTGTAATTATACAAATTTTATTTTTATTATATATTGTTATATTTCTTGGAAGCACACACTAAGTTGTATTATTTGACTCCTAATCACCTTTAATGGTGCCGTCAATGTTAATATATTGTTATTAGTTGTTTCTTGTTGTTCATTATCTATATGAATTTTTTTACTATTATTTCAAATTATTTTTTAATTCTATATGATTCATAATATGTTGTTATTGTTATTAAATTCTATGATTTTATGTGTAAATATTACTATTACTATTATAAATATAATTATTATTTTTAGTTAATTATTAATATTATTTAAAATCATCATTTATTATTGTTTACGATTATACGTATTGATTAATAACTTATACTAAATTTAATTAAATTTTAAATAATTTTTTTAGAATTTACCCCACTAAGCTTACAATAATAACAATAATAATAATAAAGAAAAATTTCATCCCACCCACTCATATGTGAACTCGAACCTATAACCTGTAAGATTACAGTTTCAAGGCTTACACTCTTTGCCACAAATTTTAAATAACTTGAAAAAGAATACAACCTTAATTTAACTTATTATATATATATATATATATATATATATATATATATATATATATATGTGTGTGTATTATAAAAATTAACTTATAATGTATTGATGGATGGTGTTTTCTTATTTTATTTGAATCGTATTGTATTTTTCTGATGTTATATGTTATTGTACTATAGCTTTATGTATTATAAAAATTAATTTATAATATAAAAATTAACTTATTATATATTGATTGATAGTGTCTTCTTATTTTATTTGAATCGTATTGTATTTTGCTGATGTTATATGTTATTATACTATAACTTTTATTTTCTAAATTGAAGATATTAGTTAAAGTTAAAGTCGTTATAAGAGAGAAAAAAATAGAATAGATTAATAAAAAAGTTAAAAGAGAGAAATAAATAGAATAGATTAATAAAAAAGAACAATGAAGGGAAACTAGATTTATGAAAAAAAAGAAAAGGAGGTAGCTTGTATACACTAGACTGTTTTTATATTCGGTGCCTCCATTCCATTGTCAAGCGTCTTGTTATAGGTGGCAGAAATGTAAATTTACCAAACAGCAGTTCCCATTTTAACTAAAACTTCTGGTTTGAAAATAAAAAGTATCTTGATGTGATAAACTACCCTAAAATTAGAATTAGCTTCAAAACATGTATAAAGAAGTAAAATAGTGTATTAAATATTGCCATAAATTTGTGTTTATCCCCTAGAATAGTGTCTCAGCAGTGAATTTAATTTTTTTATCTAAATAAATAATAAAAGATATAAACATTTGAATTCTCTTATCTGAAACCCCCTAACCAAACTCCCCCTAATAACCAATATATCATTACCTTACCAGATGTCATATTAGTCACACTAGTGGTATGCAATATTAATGGTGTTATCAATATTACTTATGATTCTACTAATTTTATTTTTTAAAAAAATAATATTAAAATACCGAATAAATATAGAGTCTTACTAAATATATAGATTTTAACATTAATATTCAATATGGACGAAATGGTAATAAGATAAAAAAGATAAGTAAGGCCCTGTTCTTTTTAACTGATAAGTAGGTGTATTGAATTGAACTGAATTGATTGGTACTAAACTGTGCTGAAAATGAACTGAATGATACTGCAACTAAAAATACTGAAACTGAACAATGCTGAAACTGAATTATAATCAATAATATAAATAACATTTCAAAAATACTACATAATAATTAATCACTTTAAATAATACTATACATTCTAATAAAATTTATTAATTGTTACATATAATAATAATTAAATATACCATTATAAATTATTATTATTATTATATTTTATTGCAATTATTGTTATGAATATTACCTTATTATTTTAATTATTATCAATATTTATAAAATATTATTACTTTTATTTATTTATTTATTTATTTTTTTTACAAAATTATTTATCGTAGAAATAATAATTGATAATATTAAAAATATTATTATTGATTTCTTTTTCTTTGTTGTTATTTGTGATTGTTGGCATTAATAATATTTATATAATGTATAAATAGAAATGAAGTAAAATTGAAATTGAAATGATATTATCATTAATATTCATTGCTTTTAATATTTATGAATATTAATATGCATTAATAATATTGATATAATGCATAAACTGAAACTTAATATTGAATTCTGAATGCTGAATACTGAAATTGAATACTGAATACTGAAACTGAACTGAATTGTACTGTACTGAACTGATTGATACTGAACTGAACAGAAAATAAATTGAAAGAACAGGGCCTAAGAGATAAGAATGAAAAAGATAAATGTTATTAAAATTGGATCAGACCGGGCAATTGAACCGTAAAAATCACGATTGACTCACAATTAATTTATATTTGGTTCGTGGTCGAATCCAATTTTACATGTAAAATCGTAAATCGTTAATCTCACCAATTCAATATTGGATCCGATTCCGATAATATTGAAAAAGATGATTGCAACTCTCTAAGTTCCAATGCTATGCCCTTTAAAGATAATAAAAATTAACACTATTTCCAAGAATTTTGTTTCCAGTTGTTCACCACTAAAAATACCTACTACTCTCCACTTATAAAAGTCCTCATCCCTCTTTTCATGATCCCTAAAGCCGCCGTCACTACCCCTCATTTCAACTCACCAACTTAATACCTCTCACCATGTTCGGTTAATTTATACTCCTCTCTATCACATAACTCCAATTAATTTCAAGTTTTTCTCTCATTCATTTTGGTATAACTCGATTTTGATTCCTAAGAAAATGCTACAAGAAAGTCTTCTATCATCTTCCTAACCATTTTTCACAAAAACAGACCAAAATTTGTTCACAAGCAAAGAGATAAAGTAAAAGCTAGAGAGAGAAAGAGCTTTCAAAAGCTCAAAATCAAGGGCAACTAGGGCTGATTTCTATCGTTTTGAACTGGAGTCTACTTGCATTATAACTCCCTTTATGGAAAAATACCCAGTGAGTTAGCTAATCTGACTGAGCTTGCTGATTTGTACTAAAATTTCAGTAATTTCTTCGGCCAAATACCGCCTGAGATCGGAAACTATTAAAATTATTAAACTTAATTTGATAAAAACAATGAAAAAAAAGGTAAAAAAAAAGTCAGCCACCTAAATTGGACTTTGAAAAAAATTGGTCAGTATTGTTATGTTGTTAGGAAACTTGGATTATTAGAAGACTTAGACTTTGTAGGATTTGTTAGTTAGATTTTGTGGAATACTATAGTAAGTTGTTAAACCTAAATTTGAATTTTGTAATAGATTGAATTATTGAGAAAATGATAGGGCCATTGCAGAATTCATCAAATGCCTATATAAGGCAGTGTAATTTGCTATTTTAAAGAGTGTAAGAGAGTGAAAAAATAATAAGAGTTTATGAGTGTATTATAATAAAATTAGTGTGTGAATTATTCATTTTTATATTTTGAGCATTTTTTTTTGATTATTTTCCACTTCCATCTAATAAAGTGGTATCAGAGTCATTTCGTATCCAATCCTCTTCCCAAAAATCCTCGAGTAAAAAAGTCGAGTTTAAAGAGTTTCAGAAGCAGCCCAGAAAGTGTTGCAATAGTCTGTCCGAAGTGTTGAAAAAACTGCAAAAAGTGTCGCAGTTAGCATAAAATGTCGCCAATACTCAAAAAAGTTGCAATAGCCTCTGTACTTCCTTTCTGGAAAATTTTTCAAGTTCAACTAAAATTGCAAGGAAATATTTTCCCTTGCTGTTCTCCTTGCAAAATCTATCTAAAGCTATAGCGACGCACCAAAATGTCGCAATAGACTCAAAAGCGTTGCAACAACCCCTGTACTCTTTGAAACAAATTTTCCTCTACAGAAATGAATCTCAATGGTGTTTCCTTCATTTTCCCTCAACTTACAAAAACCAATTACAAAAATTGGTGTATCAAGATGAAAGCCATTCTAGGATCCCAAGATGTTTGGGATATTGTTGAAAAAGGCTACGAAGTCCCAACTGCAGATGCACAACTGTCACAAGCCAAAAAGGACAATTTGCATAAGAGTCGTCGTAATGACCAAAAGGTTCTTAGTATCATCCATCAAGGGTTAGATGATGTTATGTTTGAGAAGGTGGCAGAAGCGACCACCTCCAAGCAAGCTTGGGATATACTACGAGTTTCTCTTCAAGGAGAGGAGAAAGTACAAAAAGTTCGGCTCCAAATGTTGAGAGGAGAGTTCGAGATGATGAAGATGAAGGAGACAGAAGTGATTGTAGATTACTCCTCACGATTAAAATCTGTCGCTAACCAAATGCGGCAATATAGAGAAAAGCTTGAAGAATCCAGGGTTGTTGAAAAACTTCTAAGGTCACTACTACCAAAGTTTGACGACGTAGTAGTGGCAATAGAAGAATCTTGGGATATAAGTAAAATGACCGTCGATGAAGTAGTTGGCTCATTACAAGCACATGAGGAGAGATCAAATAGGCAAGGAGAAGAGTCTGTAGAATAAGTCTTGGCAGCAAAGGTTTTAGTCAAAGGTGAAAGTAGCCAGGATTCTAGCCATTACGGATGAGGACGTGGTAGAGGCCGTGGAGGAAATGGAAGAGGAAAAGGACATGGCAGAAATCAACCATTCGATAGAGGTAAAAATAATAATGGAGATAATAAGTCCATACGAGGTAGAGGTCGTGGTCATGGACGTAGACGAGGAAGAGCAAACTGGAGGCATAATGATGGACGTGACAAGTCCAATGTTCAATGCTACAATTGCTCCAAATATAGCCACTATGCAGCAGAATGTCAGAGCCCACCAAAGCAAACAGAGGAAACAGCGAACAACATTCAAGAAGAGGACGTAACCGACATGGTATTACAAACCCGTGAAGGTGAATACAGTCAAGAAAATAACATATGGTACCTTGATAATGGTGCAAGTAACCATATGTGTGGAGATAAGAAAATGTTCGTAGAGCTGGAGCAGTCATTCAGTGGTAATGTTGTTTTTGGGGATTCCTCAAGAGTTCCTATTCAAGGAAAAGGAACTATTCTTATTTGTTTAAAGAATGGAGAGCACCAATTCATCAGCAATGTTTATTACGTTCCAAACATGAAAAGCAACATTTTAAGTTTGGGATAACTGCTGGAGAAAAATTACCAAATTCACATGGTGAACCGAAGGTTGGTGCTGTTAAACGAAAAGAAGGAGCTGCTAGCTAGTGTACCAATGTCAAAAAATAGAATGTTCACTCTCAACATTAAGACGGATGTAGCAAGATGCTTAAAAGCTTATGTGAAAGAATCTAATTGGCTTTGGCATTTGAGATTCGGTCATCTCAATTTTGGAGGGTTGAAATTGCTAAGCCAGAAGAAGATGGTGCATGGTCTTCCGCTGATTAATAAACCCCATCAGCTTTGTAAAGGATGTCTTGTTGGAAAACATTCCAGAACTAGTTTTCCAAAAGAGTCCATGTCAAGAGCAAAGGCTTCCCTTGAGCTTATTCATACCGATGTCTGCGGACCAATGACACCAGTATCATTGGGAGGCAACAAATATTTCTTGCTATTCATTGATGATTATAGCAGAAAGACGTGGGTTTATTTTCTAAAAGAGAAATTAGAAGTTTTTGAAGCATTTAAAAAGTTCAAAGTATGGTGGAAAAAGAAAGTGGCTATTATATCAAAGCTTTAAGATCCAACAGAGGGGGAGAATTCACGTCAAATAAATTCAAAAGATTCTGTGAGCATCAAGGAATCTATCATTTCTTGTCAGTCCCGAGATCGCCTCAGCAAAATGGTGTTGTTGAATGAAAGAATAGAACTGTGATGGATATGGTGAGGAGCATATTAAAGGGCAAGAATTTGCCTAAAGAGTTGTTGGCAGAAGCTGTTGATTGTGCTATCTAAATCTTGAACCGATCTCCAACAACAAGTGTGTCGGATATGACACCCCAAGAAGCATGGAGTGGGAGAAAGCCTAATATCTCTCATTTTCGTGTTTTTGGGAGTGTTGCACATGTTCATGTTGCTGATGAAGAAAGAAGAAAGTTAGATTACAAAAGCAGAAAATACTTGTTCGTTGGTTACTCAAAATTTTCCAAAGGTTACAAGATGTTTGATCCTGATACTGGAAAGACTATCATCATTAGGGACATGACTATTGACGAGAAAGTAATTTGGGAATGGAATAATGACAAGCAGAAGAATTACAGTTTTTATCCTTTCACCATGGATGAAAACAATGATCGAGATGTGGAGGAGCCAGGCAAAGCATCGACTTCATATAGTCCTATTCCAATTGCATCTCTAGGACACGATGATGAAGAAAGTCAAAGTCGAAGAGAAAGACCTAGAAAATTTCGTCTTGTTGAAGATCTTTATGATGCAACTAGAGAGCTCAATGAAGAATTGACTCTTTACTGTCATCTTATTGATAGTGAACCTATTGATGCTGAGGAAGCCATGAAAGATAAGAAATGGAGAAAAGCCATGGAGGAGGAGATCCATTCAATTGAGAAAAACAAGACGTGGGAGTTGACAAAACTTCCAGCTGATAAAAAGCCCATTGGAGTCAAATGGGTGTTCAAGGCAAAGAAGGTTGCAAATGGAGAAATCGTTCGACATAAAGCGAGGCTAGTCGCAAAGGGATATAGTCAAAAACCCGATATTGACTATGATGAAGTATTTGCACCAATAGCAAGAATGGAGACTATCAGACTGGTGATCTCAGTCGCTGCCCAAAATGGATGGAAGATCCACCAAATGGATGTAAAGTCAGTATTTCTGAATGGATACTTAGAGGAAGAGATCTATGTCCAACAACCACCTGGTTACATTGTCAAAGGTCATGAATGAAAAGTGTTGAAGCTAAAGAAGCATTGTACGGACTTAAGCAAGCACCGAGAGCTTGGAACAGCCGCATCGACAAATACTTTTTCGACAATGGATTTGTCAAGTGCCCACAAGAGTATGCCATGTACGTGAAAGTGAAAGGTGGAGACATATTGCCTATTTGCTTGTATGTGGACAATCTCATATTTACCGGCAACAATCCTCAAATGTTTAATGATTTCAAGAAGATAATGACTCATGAATTTGAAATGACTGATATTGGCCTGATGTCGTACTATCTTGGCATTGAAGTGAAGCAAAGTGATGATGGAATTTTTATTTGTCAAAGTGGCTTCACCAAATAGATCTTGAGGAAATTTAAGATGGAAAATCGTAACCCTGTCAGCACTCCGGCCGAATGCAGTTTGAAATTGACCAAGGATGAAAATGGAGTCAGGGTGAACTGGACAATTTTTCGAAGTTTGATCGGGAGCCTTAGATACCTGATGTGCACAAGGCCAGATATTCTATATGCAGTTGGACTAGTGAGTAGATTCATGGAAAAACCGAAGGAGTCTCATTGGAATGCAGCAAAAAGAATACTCCGCTATGTTAAAGGTACAACTAATTTTGGATTGCATTATTCAAAATCTGACGAATTCAAATTAGTTGGCTACAGCAATAGTGATTGGGCTGGTGATAAAAACGACTGAAAAAGTACAAGCGGATTTGTATTTTTTCTCGGTGACACGGCATTTACTTGGAGTTCAAAGAAGCAACCTATAGTGACGTTGTCAACATGTGAAGCTGAATATGTTGCTGCAACATCATGTGTGTGTCATGCAATATGGCTGAGAAGACTATTAACGGAACTTTAAATGACACAACATGATCCAACGAATATTTTTGTCGATAACAAATCGGCATTGGCGTTGGCAAAAAAATCCAGTCTTCCATGACTGAAGTAAGCATATTGATACAAGGTATCATTTCATTCGAGAGTGTATTGAGCAGAAGGAAGTCACATTGAAGTATGTCAAAACACAAGATCAGAAAGCAGACGTCTTTACAAAGCCATTGAAGTATAACGTGTTCAATCAATTGCGAGCATTATTGGGAATAACGGATAATTAAGTTTACGGGGGAATGTTAAAATTGTTAAACTTAATTTGATAAAAACAATGAAAAAAAAGGTCAAAAATAGCCAGCCACCTAAATTGGACTTGAAAAAAATTGGTAAGCATTGTTATGTTGTTAGGAAACTTGGATTATTAGAAGACTTAGACTTTGTAGGATTTGTTAGTTAGATTTTGTGGAATATTATAGTAAGTTGTTAAACCTAAATTTGAATTTTGTAATAGATTGAATTATTGAGAAAATGATAGGGCCATTGCATAATTCATCAAATGCCTATATAAGGCAATGTAATTTGCTATTTTAAAGAGTGTAAGAGAGTGAAAAAATAATAAGAGTTTATGAGTGTATTGTAATAAAATTAGTGTGTGAATTACTCATTTTTATGTTTTGAGCATTTTTTTGCTTGATTATTTTCCTCTTCCATCCAACAGAAACATGGGGGATTTGCAAGGTTAGTTTCTTATTTTCTAGAAAGATTTAGGTCCTATTCTTTTCAACTTTGAACCATGAACTGAACTTATTTCCATGTAATTTTATAACGACGTATAGTTGAACTGAACTGAACTACATTGAAGTGTAGTCCAAGAGAACAGAGCCTTAAACTTTAAGTATATTAATCCTATTTAAGCATGAGTTTTTGCTTGTATGTGTCTTCTTCCACATGGGTTTTCTTTCTCTTTTAAAAAGGTTCGAATCTTTAATCTCATTGTTAAAGTGAGAGAAAGAATAAAGCTTGAAACTTTCACAAACCCTATAATTTGCTAATTAGTTCCTTGTATGGGTAGTTACAATAAAGCTCAAGATTTTTCACTTTTGGGATCGGGTAGAAACTTTTCTGCAATATTGTGATACATTTTCATTCACCTAAATTCTTGAAATTAACCATTGTCATTTTCTTGTACATTGCAATATTCTTTTCGGCTTTGTGGGTTTAGCACTTTACTAAACTTAAAGTATATTGAAACTCAGAAAGGCAGATGCATCATTATTAAGAAACAAACGGACAAAAAGGATAAAGGGTATGGTCAAGTTAAAAGGAGGGACTTTGACTAAATGAAAGACACCATTGGAGCGAGGGGCTAGGTTTTCCTTTGAAAATAAAAGGGATAAGGACTTGAGTTCATACAATTGGCTCTAGTTTTTATCTTAAAATTCTTTGGGCTTGTTTGAGATTGCTGTCAGCACTGCTGTTATGAAAAGTTTCATTTTCAAACTATTTATAAAACAACATATTGTGACATTCTACAAAAGATTTTGACTCTTGATATTAATTTTTTAGGAACTGTTTGCTATTGATTTTCAAAAATTTTCAAAAATTTTCAACACAGAAAAAACTTGAAAATTGAGTTTTTCGGAAAAGTAGTATGAGAAAGCAATCCTAAATTGGCCCTTAAATCATTTTATAAAACCATGTTCAATGCAACCAAACACAAAACCAAAACCAAAACCATTTTAAAGGACCAAGGGATCGGTCCCCAGAAATCCGTACAAGCTCAGCTATAAACACTAAAAGCTAACCCTTGAGAGGTACTAAATCCATTTATTTTCAAATTTAGCTTACTTAGGCCTTGTTCTTTTCGACTTCTGAAAGTTGAACTGAATTGAATTGAATTTGGCTAAACTGAACTTAAGTGAGCTGAGATGAGCTAAATTAAACTTATATTAGTGTACGTTTATAACTGCGTATAGTTGAACAGAACTAAAATGAAGTAGATTGAACTGAACTGAACTGAATTGATTTAAACTAAATTGAATTGAATTGTAGTCCAAGAGAACAAGATGATGTAAGATTAGTATAGTTAATATTAATATTATCTTATTATTTGAAGCTGTATTATGGTTAGTATAGTCAAGTTACTAATTTCATTTGTCTTATGCGTGTTATTATAGTCAAGTCGTTGGTATTCTTTTTGTTAGTGTTAGCATTATTGTTAATATGGATTTGGGTTTGTATTGAAATTTACTTGAAATTACCAAAATTTGATTTTTATTTAAGACAAGATGATTTTCTTTTCAGACTGGAGGGACTAAAAGGTGGTCTACAGCCAGCTTAGGTGTTGGGAAGCAATGGCTTTGAACACCAGAAATGGTCAAATAAGTATATTTATTATGGTGGAGGTGAGTTTCCGGAATTTTAAACTTATTTACTAATAACAAAAAGAAGATTTTAAACTGGTATTTTGCCCTCCAAGTGTAGATTTTGTAGAATACTTATGATTATTCTAGTAAATATTTAGAATAAATTGAATCAATGTTCCCAAATATTACGATCTAGGACATTATTGGAGAGAACTCTTGGTATTACTTGCTAGATAGTGATTAAGTGATTGCATATTTCCTCTTGATGTGTGTTTCTATCTATTGAAATTCACCGCAATAATTGTAAGCGTAAGAATAGCAACTCTCTTCTAGTATTTGCTCTTGCTTTGGCTACTACATTGAACTTGAACTAGTCCAACATTCTTATTTTACTTTACCAAATGATGAACTAAACCGGCATAACAATTTATTGAACTTATGTGACCAGGAATCTTAATCTGAGCAATTTTGTGCTGGTAGGCCCATGAGCGACCAATCAGTGTGCTATTCTTGAATTATTTATATTGCATATTTTGCGCGTACGACAAATGGGAGTGTGTGTGTGTATATATGTATGTATGTATATCAAATACTTACTAGTTCACCAACTATAATTTGAGTCTCTAAGCTAACGAAAATCGATATTCAATCTATATTAATAATCCCATATTGATTATGCACAAATAATTGGGGAAAAACATATTTAATTGCAAGTGCGTGCTATGTGCGTGGTTATGTATGTGCATATGTATGTACTATATTTGTATGTATGTGTTTATGTATGCGTGTATTTATGTACGTATCTCTGTGTGTATATGCATATGTGTGTGCGTATGTGCATCTGTATGTGGGTATGTTATTCTGTTGGAGCGTATGTATGTGTGTGTATATGCGCATGTTCATATGTATGTGTGTATGTATGTGCGTATGTTTGTCGTATGTATGTGCATATGGTAATGTGTAAATGTATGTATGTATGTGCGTGCATGCATATGCATTTATGTGTGTATGTATGTGCTTACGTATGTATGATCATATGTATGTATGTGTGTGTACATGCGTATATATGTATGTGTGGAGGTGCTTACGTACGAGGTGCGTATGTGTGTACGTACCTACATACGTGCTTACATACATATGCACCTGCGGAGATTTGTTCGAGGATTTATTCGGTGGCGGTGCGGGGATAGTTCCACCCACACCCGCTCACATTTTGCAAAATACTTGTGGGTTTCTAATAAATGTTCAGAATAAATTGAACCAAACCTCCCAAATATTTATAATCTTGGACACTATTGGAGAGAACACTTCTTGGTATATAAAACCTAAATACCTCTTTTTCACTCCACTTGTCTCTTAAATGCAATATAAACTAAACAAAATTATGAATATGAAGAAAGATACCTATTGCTGGGTTTTATTTTAAAGATGCTGGCTGTTTATAATGTAATTGAACCCAAATCCATGCCCTTTTGTGAGAGAATTTCAGTCCTTAAAGTAGTCCCTCTCTTGATTTTTCGTCATGAAAAACTTGCTTCTTTTTATTATTTTTTATAACCAAACTCTCCCTTTTTAGGCCATGTTCTTTTCAACTTATATTCAGTTTAGTTCAGTTCAGTACTGCATACATATAAATTTACACTGAAATAAGTTCAGTTCAGCACTGCTACTTATAAGTTGAAAAGGACAGGGCTTTAAACCTTAAGATGCTTTTTATGGCTAACAAATTGTTTGAAGTAGAAACAAACCAAGTCTATAATGAGTTAAATTTAAAATTAAAGCCAAATAAATGAATGATCTAATGAATTGCAGCTACTAAGGCTTTGTTCTTTTGGACTATAATTCAATGTAGTTTAGTACAGTACAGTTCAATACAGTTCAGTGCAGTTCAATTCAGTTCAGCTATGCGTAGTTATAAATTTACACTGAAATAAGTTCAGTTCAGCTTACTTCAGTTTAGTTTAGTTCAGTTTAACCAACTTCAGTACAATTCAATTCAGCATTTAGAAGTTAAAAAGAACAGAGGCCAAGTCTTCAATATATGGTTGCTTCTTTTCTATTAGTCATCTTCCGTTGGTTTGTTTGCTACCTTACATTGATTTTCAGCTTTATAATGCTTTGAAACCATTTCATTTTGTTTTAGTATTTAGTTAATTTATAGGATAATAATATGTTATTTTGTTTTCAATTGGTATTTTGAAAATTAAAACATTGAGTTATTGAATTCTTAGGAAAGTCCGAACTTCAAATTTCAATTTTTAATAAAGGGAAAAGATGACAATTAAGGTAGAAAATCACGCCAAATTTGAATTCCGGAGATGTAGATTATAGGGAAATAGAGAAAATTACCCTCCTTAAAATCATTAACAAGAAAACCAAGAAAACTAGGGTGTGATCATACCAGTATTAATGCACAAATTCCATCAAAACTCTAAAGTTAAACATGCTTAAATAAGAATAATACTAAGATGAATGACCTCTTAAAAAATCCTGACACCCACAACACCTTTTTCATTAAAAAAAAAGAGAATTACATTAATTATAAAGAAATGTATTGAATGGTCAACTCAAAATGTGGTGAATATTAAAATATTAAATGGGTATAGGTGGGTTGAAAACCAAAAGTTTGAATTCTCCATTGTTTTCTTTCCCTTGGTCTCTAGAATTTCAACCAGACTGATTTTTTACAAAACCATAAATTTAAATCATCTCCCTTTCCTCAACAAAGTATACCTATAGCGGAGGTCCGACAATGTTGCGGCTTCAATTTCATTGGTAGGCGCTTTGTTCGATGCTATGATGTTCTTTGTTTACTCCTATTCTTTACTGTTGGCCAATCTCACCATATTATCTGCTACTCTCATGTTGTTTCTGTTGATCCTTTCAATCATGGACACCCCTATCTTTCATCTGTGAGTGCTTCAGGCTGTCTATGGCTTGGATATTGGAGAAGCATTTGTGATCATTATGAATCTTGTTAGGCCTTGTAGCCCATTCCCATGCCTTCTCGCAGTTAGTCTTGATGTTGAGCTAGAAAACCATGTTCTTCATCCCCACCTCCAAGACTTCCTTTATGGCAGTTGTCTTGCCGTAGATGGTGTTCTTCTCCCCAATTTTTGCACCCCCATACAATGAGTTTATACCATCAGATATGAAAAACCCAACGACAGTTCTAATCTTTTCTTTAGGTTTTCATTCCTCTTCTTTGGAGTAGGTTGAAGCATTATTGTGGGCTACGGTGCAACCCACAGCTTTATCAAAGATCATTGCATGTTCTTTGTAATAATAATTTGAAACGACACTTTTGAACTCTTTGTAGTGAATGGTGGGGTGTGTATAAACAAGCTCATCTCTTTTAGTGATTTTAAAGTATGTTTCGAAAAAATTTTCTAGGGTACAGGGAGTGTTTTCTTTCTCAAATGAAAAATACCTTTCATAATGAATTGAATATGAAAATTTGCTTCTAATGAAAGGAGATGATGGAAAGAAACGTTTAAGCTTTGTAGAAAATATTTCAAAATGTTTGCAACAAATCTGAAATGTTTCCTTCCCCCTCTCTTTTTGTTCGAAGAAAATTTTTATATTCACTTAATTATGAGAGGTATTTCTCAATTGATAAAAAAAACCCACTTCCTATACTCTAACAGAATTTACCAAAAAATACTTTGAAATGATTACAAGAGATGAGCTTGTTTACAGACAACCCACCCTTCACTATAAGGTGTTCAAAAGTGTCGTTTCAGAACATTATTAATTTGGGTCATTCATCTTAATCTCGAGATTCTAAAAACCCTAATTTTTTTATTAGGGTCTTTTGCCGT
Source organism: Euphorbia pulcherrima (assembly GCA_947683365.1). Taxonomy (NCBI): domain Eukaryota; kingdom Viridiplantae; phylum Streptophyta; class Magnoliopsida; order Malpighiales; family Euphorbiaceae; genus Euphorbia; species Euphorbia pulcherrima. The sequence continues at coordinate 31,308,025 of CANTUS010000007.1, forward strand.
CATTTGTTTTTACTAAGCTTTCGTTGCCGTCATCTTTGTTTTCATCCTCTCTATTCCTCGGAATGTTTACAATAGCTCTCAAACGCTTCCTTCCTCCTTCCCTCTTCATTCGAACCAAGTTTTCTTATTCCCTCAATTATGAGAGGTACTTTCGGTTTGAAAAAAAACTCCATCCTTTGGAAGAATTTATCCAACTACACTTTGTAATCACCGTAAACGATGAGTTGGTTTACACTCATCCAACTCTCCATTATAAAATTTTCAAAAGTGTTGCTAATCAATACTATTATAGAGAGCATATGCTTATCTTCCATGATGCGGTGTGATATATGCACAATCGGCCACACCGATGCTTCTACCCTACCTGGCGAAAAGGAACGGAAATGACTGGTGAGAAAAGCACAGTCTTTGTTGAAACCACGGACATAAGTGAGGCGTAGAAGGTCGGGAAGATGAGCATGATTTTTCGGCTAAATATCAAGATAGCCCAGTTCCACACTTTCTCATTGTCTGTTTTGATATTTAGCCGGAAAATCATGCTCATCTTCCCAACCTTCAACACCTCATTTATGGTCGTGGTCTTGCCAATGATCGTGCTTTTCTCCCCAATCGTTTTCGTTCTTTTTCGATGGGGATGGTAGAAGCATCGGTGTGGCCGATGGTGCATCCCATCGCATCATGGAAGTTAAGCGCATGCTCTCTGTAATAATGTTGATTAGCAGTACTTTTGAAAATTTTATAATGGAGCGTTGGATGAGTGTAAACCAACTCGTCGTTTACGGTGATTGCAAAGTGTAATTGGGTAAATTCTTCCGGGGTATGGGTTTTTTCAACTGGGGAATACATCTCATAGTTGAGGGAATAAGAAAACTTAGTTCGAATAAAAAGGTAAGAAAGCATTTAAGAGCTGTTGTAAACATTCCGAGGAATAGAGATAACGGCAACGAAAGCTTAGTGAAAACAAAAGACCCTAAGAAAAAATTAGGGTCTTTTGTTTTCACTAAGCTTTCGTTGCATATTTTTTGAGTTTATTTAGAAAAAATTATCATTAACGAAATGTTCATATTACTTTGAATCCGAGCTATTCTTATTTTTGTTTACTTTGAGTCTTGTAGTTGGCCATTGGTTTAAATTTCTGTATTAGTGGAAAGAAAAAGGCTCTTCTAACGTTTAATAAAGTGCTTACTCCCTCCATCTTTTTAAAATAGGCATTCTAGCGTAAAATTAGTTTACCAAAATACTTATCATTTGCATTTTTTTAGGTTCTTTTTTCATTATTCTCCCAATGATGTACTTAGTATTAATTGCACCTGGATTGAAAAAGTAAGGCATTAAATTAAGATATAAGGGTAAAATAGTATTTTCATATTATTAATAAATGAGTTTATTAAGAAGCGTGAAATTTATCAAAAAAGTAAAAAAAAATAGTCCATAATCGAGTCAATTAGTTATATCGGCCACCCTCTTCGCCAGAATTTTGAGACCCCCACTTTGTTATTTCCCTTGTGTTCCACTGCCATTGTTGCCCCTGGTTTCTTTGTCTGCAACTTTTTTTCTATCGAATCCTTACGTTGCTCTAATGCAATTTTATAAACAAAAATGACCTCATTTTGGTTAAATTACAGCTCCAAAATGCCCAACACTAGCTCTAGCCTCTGCAAAATCCCACCATTGCTGGGTTGGGCAGTTGGCCAACAGGGCTGGCCCTTGGCCAGACCAAGGTGAGCGACTGCTCAGGGCCTTCTAAAATCAAGGAGCCTCAATGTCCACGGCGAGACGGTGTTCAAAATTCAGATCGAATTTTGCTGATTTTTATTGTGTAAAAAATGGTGACTAAAGAAAAGGAAGATGAAACACGAGCCACTTATCTGAGCTTCTTTAATTAAAAGTGGTGGGGTCTATTCATAAGAAAGTTTATTTTTATTTTTTTTAATTGAGGCAATCATAATGAAAAACTAACAACTGAGTAAAACTTTTTGTTTGATTTAAGAACGGTAAATTTTGTTAGAAATATATGTTATTTGTATGTTATCGTATATTTATGTTCATATTAAAGTCCAATCATTATTAATAATTAACTCTTTCCCATTCATTTTTATTAATTTGTGTAATTCATGTCTCTTCATATTCATGATCTTTGCCTATAAATGTAGGTATATTGTGTACTATGGATAATATGAAATGAAATAGATCACTTCTCACTTCTCCATTTTCCTCATATCTATTATCTATAGTTTATGTTCTTTATATTCATTTGATTTCTAACACGTTATCGTTACGAATTCACTCTGACGTCAATACCAACAAGAATATCATTCGGTTGATACGATGATTAATAGGTTATAATATTGCGGTGATGGACATTGGGAAGATTCATGAATTTGATCGATGAGAAAGTTTTTCTTTATTTTCAATTTTATTATTATTATTCTTCTACATTCAAATTTAATTTTATTGAATTTAAATGTTCATATCTTGATATATATTTTGTAGGATCAATTCATTCAGGATCATCAAATGATTTTTGGAGTTCTCGTCATTGGATCGTCAATGAGAATTTTTTAGGGTTTTCCTTATAAACTACGATAAAGGGATTAAGGAACATGTTGGTTTTATTGTATTTGAGTTAAAATTGAGATGTACAGAAATTGTTACAGTAGACTATAAAAGGTTCCGCCGATCTTTTTGTAAAAGCGCTTCAAAAGAGATATATTACCATCTAAAAGTATTAGATTTGCTAGCAATTTTCTACCAAAAGTGAAAAAAAGTAAAATTGATGATCAATTTCACCTAAAGTGAAAAATAAAACTAGTGAATGATTTTCACCTAAAGTGGAAAAGTAAAGTTTTTAAATAATTTCTACTAGAAGTAAAAAATTACAAATGATGTATAATTCACCCGAACTGAAAATTTACAAATAGTAAAATTGATGGATAATAACCACCGGAAGTGGAAAAGTAAAATTGAAAGAATAAGAATCACTAGAAGTGGAAATCAAATTGATGGACAATAGCCACTAGAAGTGAAAAACAGAATTGATATTTTAATAAAAGGAAATAAAGTCTTTCCGATATTTATTAACATCAATGCTAATGAAGCAATTTTATATATTGAAAATAGCCACATATTATTATGATTTGAAATAATTGGAATGAATGTTACCGTTATATCGAGTACCACATTGTTGAAGGCTCCAGAAGAGCTAATATTAATGTACTAAGGGGACAAACAAATTATTGAATGGCCGAGAAGAGTTAATGTTAATCTACCAATAAGATGATTATTATGAATAATATATTACATTCCCTAATTTCTCACATATGATTATTGAGTTTTAAAATATTCACAGAAGTGAATATTATTGAAAATGTGAGTGACGACATTAAAGAATGTCTTTATGGTACATATATTTGTTGGCTAGTTTAACTATAAACTTGAAGTTTATGTATTGAGATAATTATAAAATTTGGCATGACCGACTAAGCAATCTTGGTTCGATATTGATGAGAAAAATTATTGAAATGGCATATGGGCATAATTTAAAGAACTAGAAGTTTCTTCAAAATAATGAATTTATTTTGTGCTGAATGTTCGTAAGAAAAATTGATTATAAAACCTCCCAGTAGTAAGGTTGTAAATGAATCTTCAATATTTCAAAATGCATATTGTGTGATATATGTAGACTTATTCATCCACGATTATACCATTTACTTCTTAAGTAGTCGCTTCCCGAAGACGTAAAAACATCTAGAGTTGACAATTCAACTAAATAGTCACAACTCACATGTATGCTTTTGTATGTCAATTAAGATTAAAAAAATGAACATCATGTAGAATATGTTCATATTCAAAATTGTATAATAGAACCATGTAATAAATGTCTGCATTTAATTGTACGACCATGATTATGCGAACACATATTTTTGCATTTGTATGAGAATATGCAATATATGTTTAAGACTAATAAGCTATTATAATTATTTTTCCCCTACAGTTAGCTTTGGTCATAAGCCCATTACTTATCATCTAAGAGTTTTTGTTATGTAGTTTATGTGCATATAACAACGGACCAAAATGGGTCCTTCGATGAGATTATTATTTTATTTTAGATATGAATCTCCATCAATGATTAATTGAGCCTTCATAAAATTATATATTTTTTTACTAAGATTGCAAATTTTATTTTGATGAAAGCATTTTCCCAAAATTAGGGGGAGAAAGTAAAAAGATAATTTTGGGAAAGACAAATTTGTCTAATACTTTACCGACAAATAGTATTGAAATTTCTGAAGGATAATTTAACGATAGCGCTATATAAATATAACACGGCTGAAGCGTGTATGACCAATTGGTATAAAGGATATAATCCTTGAAAAATAAAAATTGTCGACAGTAAAGATAATCTCGTTGAGGATATATGTTCTAATATAAACACACTTCCTGCAGAAGTAATAGCACTTAAAGTGCAAACACCTGAAGTTGTTCAAAATGATGATATTCAAATAAATTATATTAGTATAGAATAATAGATGGAATATAGATAAAATGGCTATAGACCATATTTTTTTCTATAATATGGCAATATACATATTGTTTACATGATCATTTCCCTCTTTCTCATGCTATATTTTATATAGTTTATGTTCCTACATATCTGTATTATTTTCTCTTGCGGAAGTTGCAATAACTTTTCATGTTTTTTTACAGTGAAAGAAAAGTTAATATATGCACTTGATGAATGTTGTTACAACTTACCAAATGATGTTTAGATAAAAATTTTCCAAGGACTAAAATTGCAGGAAAGGATTAAATTGCCAGAAAAATATGAAAAATCTTTGTTCGATGAAGTTACAAAGATTTATATGTGGATTATGCAAATGTGGTAAATCAATAGCAAAGAAGATCTGACAATAATACATGAAGAAAATGCATGTCGTGAGTATTGCTCATCGAAGGAATGCATCATTAAGGAGATGGAACAAAGCACATTTCATCAAATTTTTCATAATTCATGATCTTGAAAAGAATGGTGTAATCAGTATTCAATAAATATGATCCCTGCAACAATTTAGCAGATATGTTCGCCAAGGCTTAGCATTCGACGACTTTCAAGAATTTGATTTACAGTATTGGATTGCGTCATCTCAAAGATCTTTAATATTCTTGCGAACAGATGAGTAAACACTGTACTCTTTTCCCTTAACCAAAGGTTTTGTCTCACATGGTTTTCCTTGGTAAGGTTTTTAACGAGGCAGTGTTCTGTTCGCCGAAATGGACATCAAAGGGGAAGTGTTAGAAATATATGTTATTTGTATGTTACATATATTTATGTTCATATTGATGTCCAATCATTACTAACAAGTAACTCTTCCTCCATTCATTTGTATTAATTTGTATAACTCGTGTCTCTTCATGGTCATGATCTTTGCCTATAAATATAGACATTGTGTACTATAGATAATATGAAATGAAATAGAATACTTCTTTCTTCTCCATTTTTCTCATATCTATTATCTTTAGTTTATGTTCTTCTTTATATTCACTTAATTTCTAACAAATTTTATATTTTGTTTAGTTTTAATCACTATTTTATTAAGTATTCCTCTCAATGTTAGTAGTATTTTGTTTCCATCTCAATTTTTATTCTCCATTCCTGCTTCTATAATTTTATTTTATTAGTTTATCTTTTCCATTATTTTTTTGTTCTTACTACATTTCTCGCTCATTATTATTATATTATTATTTTATAAATTTCTTCCGAACCTTTGATTTCAATATTTCGTAATTAAGTATCTTTTATTTTTTTTCCTTTTAATTTATTTTGTCTAATTAGTAGGAAATTAATGACATTAAAATGGTCATAATAGTTATTATGTATTTCATGTAAATACAAATTCTTTCCTTACACTTTAGAATAGTAATTCCATGAGAAATGTAAATTTATGAATGACTATAATCTATTCAAGACGATTAATCTATTATATTTTACACTGTTATAGAAAAATTATACCGTACCGATCGATTCGATTGGTTTTATCTCGAATCGGTCATGGTTAAGGTATGTTTTAATTCAAAAACGGTTTTTAAAAATACCATGGCAACATTTAAAAGCATCACAAAAGATCCAAAGCGTTGTAATAGATCCAAAAAGTGTTACAAATAGACCAAAAAAGTGAAAAAGACTAATATGATGTCTAGTAAAACCACTAACTATACCGATTGTATTAGTAATATTGCGTACCAAAATCTTCATAGTGTGACGTTTGATATGGTTATGATAACATTGACATTTTATATTTCACCTTTTTTACAAAGGTCCATATTTAAATTTTTGCTCAGGACCCAAAATTTTACAGGACGCCCTGCCTTTTCCATTATAAAATTTAAATATAAAAATTTAAAAGCCTTTGCCGTTATAAAAATTAAATATAAAAATAATGATATGAGACTTCAACCTACCTTTTTTAATAGTTTTTATTATATTAATTTAATAGTATCGTTTTGTATGCCACACTTTGCATGATTACATATATTGCACTAATACCTTCCTTTTTTTATAACTATACATTTCTTTCAACTAGTAACCCATTTCCATCTTGTTTACAGTTAGGAAGTGGTGAATTATATAGAAAAAAGGAAGCTGTGACAGTAAAGATGTGAACCAAAAATAAGATATTTTTCCATTAAGTTAGCTTATCAATATAACCACATTCGCTTCATTTTGATACCTCTCACTAACTATCTCCGTCAGATTTAAATTGTGCTTATGAGAACTCAATTTGATGAAAGTACATTCGTAAGCCAGCTCAATTTAGTAAAAGTACACTTTAGAGCCACCTCATGCTAACATGCATCGCTATGGAGTAAACTGTGCATTACACACGCTGACTTGGACAATATCAATTTACAATTAACACCAATATTTTACATTTTAATAGTGTCATTGTTTTATAATATGAAGATTTTGAAGGAGGTTTGATCCTTGTATTAACATGTCACGAAGTTGACACACTGCAGAAGGGGGCAAACTGGTGTATTTTGCTAAGTTCAGGGTGACATTTGATTTTTCGTGCAAGTTCGAGAGACAAATGGTTTATTTGGCCTTTAAACCTTGGACTTTAAAAATTACAACTTTAAACCGGGATCACATGCTTAAGACTAACCACCTTTTTGGGCTTTGTGCTATAGTCAGTTTATCTTTTTGGTTCCTCTCTGCTATATACGAGTTACCTATTTAATCCTCGTGGTATTAATTTCATTACATGATTAGTCCTTTTTTAACGGACTTATAACTCGTAGACCACATAAGATACACATGGTAAAAAATTTATTACATGACACATGACTTTACTTATTCAAGGGACTAAAAATGAGAATTAGCATGTTAATTTAACATGCAAAGAATTGTCGTAGAAATTACAATATTTACATATATAACTAAACCCTAAAATCAAGCAACACCAGGAAAGGGAGAAGTGGTTACGATTTCAGCAACCGCAGACAGAGTAAAATTGAGTTTGATTTCTTGAAGAACATGAATTTTTTAAGACAATTTTTTTTGTACTAATTAACATGACAATTCTAATTTTTAGGCCCTAACTTTTTTAAATTCAAACTCATGTGACACATGGTCATTATATTTATCATGTAGATCTTATATAACGCATGAGTTACAGGTCTGTTAAGAAAAAAGGGACTAATTTTATAACGAAATTAATATCACATGAGATAAATGGTACTGCATATTACAGAGAGACTAAATGGATAAATTTACTATAACATATGATAAAAAAAGATAGACACAATTGCTTTATGGTAATTTTAATTAAGGTTGGTTTCATATTTAATATAGATAAATATATAAAAATGAAAGCTAAGCAATTAAATTAAATATAATTTATTGTTGATGTCTTAGTCTAAACGTTGAGATCAAATCCATAACTTTAGAAATTATGGGTTCAAACCACATTATTGGTTAGTTAGATATTTTTTTATATTTAATAATATAAACACATTTAAATAAATTTTTTTACAAATTAAATAAAATATAATATTTTAAAAATATCTAAATAAAAGTGAAGAATTAAACCACCCAAAATTTATTGGGTTTTATTATTATATCTGTTCATAAAACTTTATTCAAAATAAAATATATTTATAATGGTTGAAAAAATTGATGAATGTCAATACAAATTCATCCCATGTGAAAACTCCTGCATATCCAATCACATCCACGTACATCACTTCAAATATTTTCAAATTCAAATATTTTAACAAATATTGATTTAAATACTTTTTGAGTTAGTTACTATAACTCAAATACTCTTTTAATATCTTAATTATTAAAATCACTTATTTGGTATATGTCATATTAAATTTTTATTTATTTGGTATCTGACATATTCAATTTTAGTAGGATAACTTAATGGATTATTAAGGGTCGACAATTCTATGCATGATCAATAAAATATATCCATATTCCATATGGTATTATATGTATTTCAGGTTTTTTATGTTGTGAGATAAATGCTTTATATACTAAAATTAAATAGGTTAATAGGCTAATATTGAATACACCATGTACTAAATAGATGAAAAATGAATACGTCAAACACTAAATAAGTAATTTTAATAGATCATATATCAAAAAAATATTTAATGTATAAAACATGATCCAAAAAGATATTTAACTCCTCTAAAATTTAAATAATTAAATTTCTGCTATGCAAATTTCAATTTAATGTATATTCTTGTAAACATTAATTAGAGCATCAATGACTAAACACACTCTTACTAAATTTGCGTTAGATGTTTCCACTTCATTCGACTGATGTTTATTTTTTTCCACTATTTTGTCTTGACTTGAGATTTGTCCCAGTTTAACACTACTCGATAAACACACTAATTATTTTTAATTTACAACCAAATACTTAATAATCACTAAACCCTAGCTACCTTTTCTCTTATTTTATTTTTCCTCATCCTTATTTGTTGATTTTTCTTAGTTGTCCTTTTCAATTTTTTGAGGGTAATGACTTAAATTTAAAATTGTATTACATGTTGATATTTCATATTAGTTATCCAAATTTATTTCCTTTATGTAAGATTGTTTCAAATCTACAGAATCAGTTGGCGTTATGGAGTATAACAGAGTTCTTGTGGTTCTGGATTCTCGATAATGTAAGATAGAGATTGAGAAAATATAGGTTGAATAAGTGCTATTATTCTTTAATTTTTTTTATATTTTTTTTATTTTGATTGGATATTTTATTTGATGTGTTTGGTCTCTATTATATTTGGCGATATATCAGTTAAGATGTCTCTTACTCTTTAATATTTATTTTCGTTATCTCTTAAGTTGAATAGTTCACTTGAACGGCAATCAACTTTGATGCATTAGTCTTTCTAATTTTTACCGGTACTCACAACACTTTGAAATATTGGTCAAATAGATAGTTCTCGGACTAACCTTCAAAATATAAAGAGAGGTATGCCTTCACCGGAGATGGAGGCTGCAAGACAGAAAAATGGCGTTAGAGCGACTAGCCGGGTGACCGGCGTAGTCTCTCCGTGCCTAAGTAAGAACGGGGTGTAAAGAGGAGGTAAGAGAGATTTAGGGTTTGTTGATTTGTAGAAAAAAAGGGTTGTTTTCTGAGTTTCCTAAGAAAATTATAAAACTGAGTTTAGTGTTAGTTTAAGATTTTTCTAATTTATAAAATGGAAATAAGTTGGAAAACTTTTCCTAATTATATACTAGTTCTCTATAGAAAAAACACGGAGAAAGTAATTACGTATCTTTCATCAGGCCATATATCTATCCGACGACAATCGTTCTTCTGTTTGTCTTGCTCATGTTAGGCATTTCACTTCACCCAAATCGTTCCTCCTCCAAAGCCCATTGTTCTTCTATTAGTCTTGCTCCTGTTAGGGATTCACTTCACTAAAATTTTCGAAAGATTTCAGGTTAGTAACATGCAATATTTCAAATTGTACACAAATTTCATCTCCTCCTTTGCACTGTATATGGTATTTGAGAGATAGTTCTCTGTCTATGGATACCTCGATGAATTCCCACTTTTGTTTAAGTTTCTTTCTATTTTTATCTTTTTACACGATGAAGTAAGTTGGGTTACATCCATTGAACTTCTGTTGATACGATTTGAATTGGGATTGGATTATTTGGTACTTTCCACTATTCCTTTGAGTTAGCTACTTCATTGCTCCAAGTTTCCTCGGTTAATTGGATTGTTAACTGTTTAATTGTTGAATACAAACAATTCAAACTGTAAGTTTGATGCTGGCAAAAGGCTCTAGAAGTTCCCAAACACCCGCATAGTATGTACTCTACCTTTTGAGTAAACATAGCCATATTTCTTTTTATATTTTTGGAATTTTGGCAGTGCTAGAAAGAAGAGATTTGACTCGAGTTTGACTCTTCTAGCCTAGGGCATATGGTATCAATGAATTTTGGTTTTAACATATGTGTGAGTGAAATTAAAACAGGATTATTATATGATGGCAATTAGTGATTTGTTCATTATTCTACTTTCTGATCTATTTTTCTCTTCATTTGTTGTGCTTTCTTAAATTTGTGAAGGCTAAAAATTGATTCACAAGGATTTTAATTTTAATCTGTTTCTATTTCTTGGGTTATGCTATTGTGTTAGTTTTGTATTCCACTTTAAATTTCTTCTTTGTATTTTTTTTAAATTGTAAATATTAGAGTGCATTTTGTACTCTTATCCGTAATACCAAACTAAATTCCATTTAACAATGTGGTTTGTTCCGTTCTATGTGATTTGTACTTTAGAAAATGCTTTAGTTTGCTTATGAATTGTGGTGATGCTTTTACTATAGTTATTGAGTTTTGTTTCATGTATATCATTTAACAACTATTGCAGGTAAGATGACACAATATTTAGTTGATAATCTTAAGTTCAATTCATCAAGTAGTGATGTTTCTCGTGATAATGAAAGTGACGACGGCGATGATGAAATTTTCGAAGATTTACTTATGGTAAGGTATTTAATGGCAATTCAAAGGCTTCTTACTAGTAAGAATCCTTGTAGAACTTCAATACTCAGTGGAAAAAAGTTATATACTTGGGGTATTAGTCGGAAATCCTACTAGATGTTATGATAGCTTTGGTATGAATCCACATGTATTTAAGAATTTATGTGATAGGCTAAAAATGAAAACTTATTAGCGGATGCTAAGGTGGTAAGTGTTGAAGGGGGTGTAGGGATGGCTTTGGCAATTCTTTGTCATGGCACAAGATAAAGAATTGTAGCAGAACGTTTTCAACATTCTATTGCTACTGTGCATTTTTGGTTTAAAATTGTTATATAAGCATTAGCGACCTTGGGAACTGATTTGATTAAATCAAGATATAGAGGTGATGTGCCTGAAATACAACATAATCCAAATTAGCTTCCCCATTTTAAGATATGGCTTGTAATTTCTTTTAAATTTTATAGCATGATTTAGATGCCTTTTAAGCATCACAGTTGATCAGGGGCGGAGCTGGGGGTGGGCTTGCAGAGGCACATGCCTCTGCAATGTCGAAAATTTCAAGGTTTTTCTGGCAACTTGGCCCACCCAAGACAATTTTACTGCCGTGAAACTAATGAAGAAGCAACAAGGTCTAAGGGAGTTCGCTTTTGACTGCCCGCAAAGCATAGAAATCGACCTTTCTCCATAGCTCTGGTTTTTGCTCTTGAGCGGCGGCAATGTCTGTGATTTGGTTTTTAGGTTTTGTGGTTGAAGATGATGACTTGTATTTTCTTTTCTATTCTTTAATTCATTTAAGTAAAACGGCAACGTTTGTAGCATAGTGAAAATTTGGATACAAAAGTCTGAAACAAGACATGGGAAGGCCCAATAGCCACATCAAGATTTGGTTCCTTTATTATTTTTCACTCTCTCCTCTTTCTTTATCCAATTAAATAAGCAACTTTTATTCTAACTTATTTCTTGGCTATACTTAATAATAAATATACTAAATGAAGTTTCAATTATTAATCAAAAACACATGGCTTAAATGAATGTAGATGTAACTGTTTTGCTAGGTTGAGTTTATATGTATGTTTTTTTTAGTATTTATGCATTCTTTGTCCCACTTATTAAACCTACATTTTCAATTTTCTCTAGCTACTCCTTCTAATTAGCTTGATTAATATGAATTTATAGTTCAATCAACATTTTTTTTATTTTTTTTCCTTCATATCGAAACATGCTTGTTACATATAATGATAGGTGCTGACAAAATAATGATTTGTAGGTCTAAAACTGTATTAGTAGGTCGAAATTTTTTAATTTAGTAAAATTTTATAAAAAAATTTCCCCGCAGTGCATAACTCTTGGCACCGCCACTGCAGTTGATTCTTATATACATATTATAGCACTCTAATTACTAATAAAAAAATACATTATATGTAGAATTGTGTAGGTGCTATTGATTGAACACATTTGGCAGCCTGGGCTCCGGCAGTTAAGGAAAAACATTTCGTGGAAAAAAAATCATCATTGGTAACACAAAATGTCATGGCAGCTTGCTCTCATGATATGATGTTTACCTTTGTCTATATTGGATGGGAAGGGACGACAAATGATTCTCGTGTATTTCTTGATGCACTGACAAGAAATGGCAATAATTTTCCTATGCCTATGGATGGTAAGTAATTTTATACATAGTTTTTATTTAATTTATAAATATTTCATTGATGCACTGTCATTAAATATGATTTTCTTTCTTTCTTTATAGATTATTATTATGTTGTAGATGCTGATTTTTCTAACATACCAGGATTCTTAGCTCCTTATCGCGGTGAGAGATATTATTTAAATCAACTTCATGGGCGAGGACGAATTAGAAGAAAGTATGAGTTGTTCAACTTTAGGCATTCATCTTTGCGCAATGTAATAGAAAGAGCTTTTGAGGTGTTAAAGGGAAGATTTATCATTCTTAAGTTGATATCATGTTATCCACTACGTAGGCAGAAACTAATTCTTATAGCTTTTTGCACACTTCATAAATTTATTCGAGAGGAAGACAGAGCAGATATGATTTTTACTGAATATGGTAGAGAAGGACTAGAATTTTTTATGAAGAGAATAACTCAACTGTGGTACAAGAAGGAATTGAAGTTGACATGTCCCAACAAAGTCAATTGAGCACGGTTAAAGAAGTTATTGCAGATCAATTGTGGAATGAATATAATAATCGATGATAGTTTACAGTATTTTTTTTCTTAATCAAACTTATTATTAAGCAGCATTTGTGTTATTGTTTTGTATGACTTTGAAGAGATTTTTTTAACTTTTACAATAGCAAATTTGAAGAAATTGTTATTTTTTAATTAATTGGCCCTATTTTTTAATCAATTAATTTTAAAATTTAGTATTTGAAAAAGGTAAAAAGGAAAGATGAAAAATTATATAAAAATGAACATGTTTTCCATTTCTCAGTTTTTAGATGGAAAACTGAAAAACTGAAAAACTTCAAAAAAGAAAACAAAATTGGAAAGTGAAAATGAAAATAATTTCCTGCAACTGAACAGGCCCTTAGGGTTTAAGAATGACATACCTGGTCATGGGGTGAATCCCCTATTTATAGTGAGAAGTCTCCTAATTAGATTAGGACTGAGTTTCCGCATTAGCGAAGGACTCCTTACTGGACAAGGATCCTAATTAGGCCTTGTTTTCTACATAGTAGGATTCTTCTTATTTATCTCTTTAGAAAAGAGATAATTTCCTATTTGTCTAAATAGGAAAGGAGTTAGAGATGGAATCTATCATCAATTTGAGGGCGGTTCCGCTTAAGTCTTCCACTCGGCAGGTCAAATGGTCATCCGTCTACGAGGCTAGCAGGCTCTTTGATGCTACTGTTTCAAGTTAGAAAGCTCTAAAACGAGTGTTACATAACTACATTACCTCCAAGCCACCATTGATTTTGGCTTGCGTTATTGTCCACAATCGGGCATTCGCCTGCACGATTTTTTTGATTATGATTGGGGTGGTGATGCTATGGATCGTCGTTCGACAACAGGTTATAATATTTATCATGGTACCAATTTGATCTCGTGGACACTAAAAAAGCAGCGTTGTGAGAGGATGACCTTTTTCGTCCCCTGCCCGTGTGAGATGCGGGGAGGGAGAAAATAATGAGCGCTGTGAAGCAGGCCGGAAGGATAGATCCTCATTTTAGTGTGATGAAAAGATAGACTGATAAAAATCGATGTTGAAGTTGATGTTTTAGTCCAATTTAAGCGTTAAGAGATACGGGACCTGAAATCCCATATTTTAAGACAGAGTCGCAACTCGGTTTAGCTCTACCGAGAATTTGGGTACGATATTCCCACCGGGTGGTTAGACCATACCTTAAAACAGAGATTTGGAGTTCGGATGATGTTGCCTTTTTTTCATTAATTAACAAACCGTTTACATTTTAATAAACTCTACTTTAGTTCTTATGCGATTTGAATCCTCCTAATTAGAATTTTTGGTTAAAATATCCATACATCACACAGCGCGGCATGCAATAAAGTTGTAAATAAAGCAAATAAATAAGTATTACAAGGCTTTACAAATACCTATACATTTTTCTAATGCGGGAAAAAATATAAAAGCGGAAAAATAAAGCGAATAAAGAAAGATCGAGATCGGATCTCAAACGGGCTTACCAACCCTGAAGCAGGTCCAAAAAATAACAAATCACACATAAATAAATGACAAATAATGCACGAATAATAACATGGTAGAAAATAAATTGAACAACATAATTTTTTAGGACTAAAAACACAATTTTCGGGCATTTATTGATTATCTAAACAACCTTAAAATTAATTAAATAAAATAAATAGCCTAAAATAAATAAGAGAAATAACAGAATATTTTTGGAATTTTAGATTATGTCAGAAAGATTTATTAAGATTTATTTATTGAAAAACTAATTTTTAAGCCATTAAATAAAGATTTAATCAATTAAATAATTAATAAATTACGAAAATAGATTAAATTTTTTTTAATAAATTTCAGATTATATGAGAAGTTTTTTGAAAATTTTTTGGGTGAAAATCGGGGTAAAAACCGCAAGAAAACGATAAAAAGGGGCCAAAAGCATAAAACAGGGACTTTTGGCATTTTTGTCAGTCCAGATGTTAGACTGGGCATCTGAGATGCTACTGTTGCAGCCCTAGATCCTGTCGCTGTAGCAACTAGCGGTATGCTGTATCATCTGGATGTCCAGCGGAGCATTTGGATCGGAAAAGTGCCAACGGGACCAAAATCGGTATTTTTACACCCAAAAATTTTAAGCAAATTCCCACAATATTTCATTAGATATGGACTTAAAATGACAAAATAACTTTGATTCCTCAATTTTGGGATAAAAAACGGACCCAAAATTACCGGCAAAGATGTTTGTAGAAATACCGAATGAAATGGAAAGAACACAACCAAAGGCGGCCAAATAATTAAATAAATTAACTAAGATAGATTGGAACTCAGTTTTGTTATCTAAAGGCCATGAATCCACATTTTGAGACTCGAACCGGTCATTTGGCAGAGTTTATGATGAATTTGTGACGAAATCCGACGAAACAGTGACGAACTTAGTGACGGTAGTGTGGTGAGATGCCCAGGAGTGCGGTGAGATGCCGTACTGCATCGCGAGACGCGCATGGGGGCACATCTCACTGTGCGCTGGGGCATTTGGTGACGTGGTGACATCGTGGCCACCAGTGCCAAGATGCGGGATCGCGGCGCGAGACGCGCATGGGGGCGCGTCTCGCCCCGCCCCCTAGCGTCTCGACACCAGCCCAAGCGTCTCGCCGCTCCAGCGCCGGAGCCAGCTAGGGCAGGAAGAGATATTTTTTTTTAATTATTTTTTTTACTTTTTAATTTTTAACATTTTTAATTTATGAACTTGTTCAAGGGAAACGACGGGATTAAAGATCCAATCTCATCATGAGAATATTTGCCAAATGCGATTCGACTCTAAAATAATAGAATAACATGCCCAACATTAGGTCAGAGAAAAACGTCATCATCATCCTACGGGTCACCGAAAAGCCCATGCTCATAAGTTGCCCCTCGTGAGATTATCATTTGACGAGTCAAATGTGATTTAATGAAAGAGCGAGGGATAAGAGGTTATACCTGAGATAAAGGAACCTTGAGTCGGTTGTCTACGGATGGTCGGGGGTAGAAAATTCTAACTTAGAAATTTTGATGCAAGCTGTTGGTTGCCTTACGTCACTATAACATAACTGAGGATTGAACGCCCAGTTGGATGGCATTGTGTCGCTCCATCATAGAAAGTTTGATATTGACTGCTCGTAGCCTTATGTCACCATATCATAACTGAGGATTGAACGCCCAGTCGAATAACATTACGCTGCTCCATTACAGAAACTTTGATAGTTGCATTCTCGAATCGATTGTTTACTAGGGTTGCCATCAACAGACCTGTCAAGAACAAAATTTGAGAAGTTAACATGTGATAAATATGTCCACTTTTTATTGCTTAATTGATTTTATCGAGAAAAAATTTTTTTGCCCCTTCAATTAACATTAAAAAGGTGGAATATTAAGTAACTAAGTTCAGAGATATCCGGGAGTCGAAAAGAAATAATTGATCTGAGGGTTTTGCTCCCTGAACTGAAAGGAATATTCCAAAGAATATGCCAAAGCATTAAGTGACAAAAAAGGAATATATTCCTTTCTCCTTTTCCATTATATATCCATTACTTCTTCTTCTTTCTCATTTCTCACTTCCATATCCTAGACAAAAATGTAAGCAAAGAGAGGAGATAGGATGCCTTATGCGATTCTTCACAATGCACTTCCGGAAGGGCGACATGGACTACGGGTGTGCCTGGTCCCTTGGGCATACGACCTTCGAGATACTGATACATACATACACCGACCTCCTAAATCCAAATGTTCAACCAACAATGGGAACACGCTTATGTGCATTAGGTAAACTAACCAAACCCGAGTCTTGCTTCTCTTGAGTTGGAGAAAACTTTATCATGCCATGAACCCGAACTCAAATTTTATGGATTTTTTTGTTCGAATTTGGACGACATAGGGTGTATAAATGCATGTAGAATAGATTAATGGTGTTTTGGAACTAATTTAGTTGGAATTTGGGTCGAATTTGAGCCAAAAGGAGCAAAAATGGGGCTTTTTGGATTTTAGGGAGAAATCTGGTCATCGGCGCCGACCGAAGCAGTGAGACACTGCATCGGCACCCCAAATACTATTGTTCCAGTGTCTCACCTACCACCGAGGCGTCTCATTACTGACAGTGGTGCAGGTGGCCGGTGACGGCAACCAGCCGCTACTGAAGCCCAAAAATTTTTTTGGAGGATGCATTTCCACTCCATTTTTTGCACTGATTCCGATTTTGGGGTTGAAATTTGCATCTGAGGCTGTCTTGACACTGAAGTTTGAGCTTCTCTTCAATTTTGCAAACTTCAACCGATAAAAATTTATCGCTTGGACTTTATTTTACAGCTGGCCGAAGTCAAACCATGGGGATCGGTTTAATAATGTACGGATTGGTGGAGTGACATTAAGACTCAATCCATGGTGCTGTATGATGATTCACTTGTTTGGGCCATTCAGGACCTTGGATTAGATTGGATGTTGGATGCGCTCCCAAAGAACAGTCGGACGATGAGCTCTACCATCTTAGCTTGCTTGGTTGAGTGTTGGAGCGAGACCACACACACTTTTCATTTTTTAGTGGGCGAGATGACGATTATCCCGTCAGATATAGTTGCTATGACCGAGTGACCTTAGGAGGGCCGAGTCATACACTTTGACATCTATTTAGAGCGGTTCTACACAGAGCTGGCTGCTCTTGCTCAGATAGGGAGCTTACTTGGAATTACAGTGTTGGATGACAATGTGGTAAGATACAGCCAGCTACATGATCATTGGATTAAGGAGACTGACTTCAGTGGGGACCACTTCCATCAATATTTGCGGTCATTCCTCCTAACATTGCTGACATGCCTCTTCTTTCCCTCCTCTATGAGCCGAGTTACTCTTGGGTTGCTATGTGTCCTAGAGAACCCGACTGACTTCAAGAGGTGGAGCTGGCCAAGAGCCATCCTTGAGCAGATATACTATGCACTTGACTGCTCGACCCGAGGGGGGGCCAATGTGCTCAAGGCCTCACAGTTATGGATTTTATTGAGCGACCTTATACTTTTATATTGACTACAATGCTTATTTAGTTTACTAATCTTATCATTATCATGCCTTTGCAGATGTCGGCATTCAAGCACCTGATAGTCCCTCAACCCGAGCTTGACACAGGATTGCCACTGGGATCATATGATATCTCTCACTAGATGTGCGGGTGGACCGATTTAGAGATAGAGAATGCGCACGTATGGTATCGAGAGTATTTACGGCAGCTTCGAAGCCATTGGGTAATATTATTTCCTATGCATTTATACCCATTAGTTTGAAACTGTATGGACAAATGATAGGATACTTGCAGTGATTTATTGCAATGTTTCTTTCAGCTTGTTGCTGAACCATGGAAGAGATTTTCCTATTATCATCAAGTCAAGAATGTTCAACATTTAGCGGACGGCTGCTAGTTTATTATGGAGTGCCCCTTCTCTCAGGAGTGGTATTTTAGGGAGCGAGTTCGCTAGTGGAGGATGAGTACTACAGCTCGGAGGAAGGTTCAATACTACAACTTAGAGGAAGGTTCCCCTGACATGTTGGGTGGTATTTTCTGGTCTCATCTCATACCAGCTGGTTCGCGAGATCAGTTTCTGGACGATGATAGTTATAAGGTGTCTTCGCTAGCCGAGATTACACTGATCACTAGAGTTGTCTTATTCTAGATTACCAGAGGATGACAAGGACCGACATTCCTTGGAATTTAAAATTTAATGATGCCAATGCTGTGATAGAGGGTAGCGAGGGGTTTTGACAATGGCGATAATGATGACGATGAGACTCCCTCAGAGGATGATGGAGGAGGAGACGCCAGGAGGCACGGTGACACCAGAGATACTGACTTGAGCTTCGATCCGACCGTCCTTTACTAGGGGTGACGGATGAGGGTACATTCCTTAAATCCTTTACAAACTTAGTTAACATATTTCTCACTGCTCTTATGATTTCTGACCCATCTTGCTTATCTGATGCCACATTTCCTTTTTATGATTTTAGAGTACATGCAAGAAGAGGAGAGGTGGTCTCGCTGCCAGCACTCAGGAGCCCAGAGAGCCTCCTCAACAATACACTACCAACCCGAAGACTGTTTCCATAGAGCCAGTTCCGCCTACTCAATTGGTCTCTGCACTAGGGAGAGTTGATAGGATCATGATGAACTAGTTGGGGGCCTCATTCTTACTGATGTATCGATCGAGATTTTGAGAGAGGCCTATCAGGGAGTCGAGAGTGCCCCTGTACTACATTCCGCAGGACAATATATATATAAGAATGCCAAACTCATATACTTTACTAGTCTTTGCTTGCAGATGTCTAACCGTGTTGATCGGTTGATCCTGCCTTTACGCTTGATCATATAGATACCCTTTTCTGAGATCGAGTGCATGGCTTGAGGATATTATGGTGTGAGAGACCTGTTGCTTGCTAAGGATTCTAGAAGCTGGGTAATGACTTTATCTTCTTGCCTACAACAAATAGAGAAAGGATAAACAAAATATTTGTTAGAGTTATGCATGAATGAATGAATGCATGATTTATCGGGCTGATCTTTCCTTGATTATCCACCCTTACAGGCTTTTATTATGATGGAGCAAGACAGATGCTGCACCAAGCACGAGGAGCAGATGAGAGTCGAGTATGAGCTGGCAGATTATCACGAGCATGTCTCGAGATATGGAGAGCCACACAATTGCCTTCACAAGGTGGAGAGCCAGAGAGATTGACTCCAGGCTCAGCTTCGGGACTACTAGTATGCGACGAGAGGAGACACGCACGGGTCCGATGGCATCTTTGCTAATATGAGGGCCACCGAGCCATTTAGACCTTCATTCGACATGCTGGATGCTTTCATAGCATAGCTTGTGGGGTCAGTCCTTCCACCAGTGCCAAATATCGAGAGGATACCTATGCCTCTGCGCTGTGAGGAGGTGGACAAAGACATCAGCGATTATTTCCATGCCGAGTGAGGAGATTAGACTTAATGATTACTCACTTATCGTACTTTATTTTATTACATTTACTGCATTTGGTGCTTCTCTGATACATTGATGAATTGATGCTTTCGCTGTTTAATCTTCTATAAACTAATTAATCTTCTATAACCATTCAAACTAACAGTAGTGCGATCTTATTTGTCAGGCGATTAGCAAATAGAGATCACTGATGGTGACATACAATTCTCGGTTAAGGCACTTCTTGAGCAATTTAGAGAGCTCCGATTGGGATATGTTGGAGGTTTTAGGACTGGCGGGGCTCTAGTACATTGCTAGCAGGCCAATGAACGTGGCCTTCCATCATGCGGCATTCTCCTACTAGGACTCGATGGATCACATGTTTTGCTTCTTGGATTTTTAGCTACCTCTGATGGTGGAGGAGTTTCATGCTATTCTCGGAGTGACTTGCTCTCACGGGATGCGATTTGCTATATTAGAGGTGCATTTTATGGCTGAGGATCGATTAACTGGGTTATGGAACCTGGATGTCTCTTTTACATTCCTTTCACAGATTCCTAGATCACCTGGGTTTGATCTTAGTAAGGTGTTTGACTGGTGCATAGCTACCCCCATGGTGGCTTTGCTACTCATGGACGAGTTTGTCTACGGAGTCGGCATTATTGCTCCATTTTGGCTAGTTTTGATCATTCGACCTACCTCAGAGGGTATTTCTTCATTGTTTATAGGGTTAGATAAGACCTTACTTCATCTGGATAGGGCTACCGGTGATCTTGACATCATCGGGGAACACTTCTCTATACTACAGGTATCCCTCTTACTGAATTCTGAATTAAAACCGAAACTGAAACCAAATCTGAAACTAAAACAGAAGCTGAAACTAAAACTGAATCTAAATCTTAATCTGAAACTAATACTGAATCTAAAACTAAATATAATACTGAATTTTAAACTGAAACTAAATCTAATACTGAAACTAAAAGTGAGTCTGAATTAGAGATTGAATCTGAAACTGAAATTGAATCTAAATCTGAAACTGAAACCGATACTAAATCTGAAACTGAATCTGAATCTAAAACTGAATCTGAAATTGAAACTTAATCTAAATCTAAAACTGAATCTGATATGCAAGTTTGGCTCTTGGAGAAGCTAGCCTTGATTCAGGATCCTCGGGGTGATCTGAGAAGGTATCGGCCTAGGAATTACCTTGGGAGGACTCGTGTCTTTGCTAATCATGACATCCTGACATTTAATGCTTAGACAGAGATCATAGAGAGATGAGCTGATACAGACATTCGCTGGGTTTACCATTGGTAGAGGATCACCGATGTTCTGGTAGATACTGGCAATGGCAAAGTTCAGTTTATAGGGTTGTGGTAGTTTGTGCATTACTCACCTTATTGCCTGTGCCGGCTGTGAGGACGATGACAGAGAGTCCCACTTCATCTGGATGACTTTGCACTTGGGCCATTCTCAGCCAATCTTCTTTATCATGCTAGAGAGGTTTAGGCAAGCCGAGTGAGATATGACACTCTAGATTACGACCGGTTGGGTATCATTACTGATGGATTCTACCGAGGATGGCTTCAAGATGTTTGAAGGGTGTGGAATCGGCCGAAATGCCAGCATTTGTGGTTGGAATAGAGGGATAGGCAGGAGGGACTCGAGCCTTATCCTTTGACAGCAGAGGAGAGGATGTCCCGAGCTTATGATTCCGACTATAATGATGATGATGATGATGATGATGATGACGATGAGGGCTCATGCCCCTCGGAGTGATTGATGATGACCACACTATCTTTACTTTCATTTGTCTTTGCTTCTGCCTAGACCTAAACATAGTGTTGGGCCCATCAGACTTTTATTTATTGCTTTTATGTTCTAACTTTTGCCTGGACTGCCCTTTTTGGGTTTTCAATCCAACAGACTTTCCGGCTTTTGCATAGACCTGGATGTTTTTAGCCTATCGAAATTTATGCCTCTTTGTTATATTATATTTCTTTTTTATATTATTTTTTATTTGGTGGTGCAAGTACTTTAATTAAATGGCATCCCAAATTCAACTTATCTACAACATTTCGCCTCTAGGGCCTAATATATTTATTTGCACACAAACATAAGAGCTCAGTAAAAGTGACATTTCCATTAATTGAATTAAGCCTGAGTATATAATGATGATAACCATTTCTACTGACTCTAACTCTGGTGTTAACTAGCTTATGAAGGTTTTCTACTAAACAAACTCTCGTAGCTCACTTTTACCCTAATTTTTTGCCTAGACCGTCCTTTTTGGATTTTTAGTGTAGCAGGTCATTCTTGCACCCTAACTTTTGCCTCAATGGTTTGTAGAATACCAAACAGCGGGATACACCCTAATTTTTGCTTGAGTCGTAGAAGACCACTTGCCGGGTGATTTATTTTATTAATTTTTTATATGCCGCTTTTTTGGATTTGATTCTTTTGATTTAGATATGATAACGCTTCAACCGATCCAGATTGATGGGGTTCGTGAACTCATTACCATCCATATCCATAATTTTCATTCCGCCTTTACTGAGAACTTTCTTAATCACATAAGGTCTTTCCTAATTTGGCCAAAACTTCCCCCTTGGATCAGTGTTGGTAGGCTTTAGTTGCTTTAAAACCAAGTCACTAGCTTTCAACGGATATCTGTAATGCTTGACAACTACTGTAAGATCTTGCCATGCGCTATTGATACATTTAGAGGCTATCTAAGGCTTTTAGGCTTTTCTTTTCCATGGTATTCAATTGTTTGAACCTTGCTCTTATCCATTTGGTCTCTTCTAATTTGGACTCGAGTGCCACCCGAAGAGACTTCATCTCAATCTTAACTGGTAGGACTGCTTTCATGCCGCAAACAAAAGAGAAAGGGGTCTGACTTGTGGGAGTCCTGATGGTTGCTCGATACCCCTAAAGTGCGAATGGTAACTTATCAGCCCAATCACGATATCCTGCGATGGTCTTGGAAAGGATTTTCTTAATATACTTGTTAGTTGCTTTGACGGCACCGTTTGCCTGAGGACGATAGGGTGAAGATATATGATGCTCAATACCATACTTTTCGATCAAATTGGCGGTTGCTCCTTGGAAGTGAACCCCATTATCCAATATGATGTGATGAGGTAGACTGTACCGAGCGAAGATGTGTTTCTCGATGAACTTGGCCATTTTCTTGGCGGTAATATTGGTTAATGATTCGACTTCCACCCATTTTGAGAAATAATCCACTTCCACAATGATGAAGCCATTACCGTTAATCGACGATGGTCGAATTTCACCAATTATATCTATCTTCCATGTCAATAATAGTCAAGGTGTAGACAAACTGTGAAGCTCGATAGGCGGAAGATGATGAATATCTCCATAAATTTGACATTAATGACACTTTTTAACCTCGGAGAAAAACTCAGCAACCAGAGTTAGCCAAAAGTACCCCATTCATTATATCTTCTTGGCTAAAGCCACATAGTTCATGTACGGTCCACAATCACCCGCATGAACCTGACTCACAACCCCACGGGTGTGAGCACGGGCTTTTCGGTGACCCTTGGAATGATGATGACTTGTTGCTCTGACCCCGTGCAGTCTAGTTGTTCTATTCTTGGAAGGTCGAATCACATTTGGCAAGTACTTTTTTGAGGATTTCAGACCTTTGGCAGTGCTTAAATATCATTCGCATGCATTTAGAATTAGCCGTTTCTTTTAGCTCGCGTGCAGTAAGTTTTTTCATTATTTTCTATAGGATCTGAACATTTTTAGCAAGTATCCTTTATATCATTAAATTCTTGTCTCTCTTAGCTTTTTGAAATCTTAATAATCGCCTTAATCGGATAACCGTAGTGAAAGATATAGGCGTTAGAAGCCAAAGCCCTAATCTGCCCTAAAATTGCCCCAAAACCCTACCTAAACCCTAATTGCCCTAACCCTAATTCCAGAAACCCTAGATAGCCACCCTTAGCTTCCTTTTTTGCTTCCACCACCGCCGGCGGTGGTGGCCTACTCTACGACAACGGTGGCTACCACTCTTGTGGCAGCCACCGCC
Organism: Euphorbia pulcherrima; assembly: GCA_947683365.1. Lineage (NCBI taxonomy): Eukaryota > Viridiplantae > Streptophyta > Magnoliopsida > Malpighiales > Euphorbiaceae > Euphorbia > Euphorbia pulcherrima. Next base: position 31,332,245 of record CANTUS010000007.1, read on the forward strand.
GTCGTGGTGGTGTTCACCATCAGTCTTTGTGGCAGTGAACGCCACTGGGGTGGCTACCCCTATTATGGCCACCCTATCTCTTGTGGCAGCAGCCACCGCCACCGCCACCGTTATGGTGGTGGATGCTGCTGTCATGGCGGCGGTGGGCTTGGCACGACCTATTTCAGGCCATGTAACTACATTTCTCTCTCCGCTTGCGATTTGGCCACGTATTTTTCCCAAAAATTTGCCTAAGTCGGTGGATTTTTGTGTGTGAGAGTATTTAAACCAATCCAAGAGAGAGACAGAGAGAGGGACTTTTCTCCAGATTTTACGATTTAGAAATCATTTTAGAGAGAAAAATCAAGAACAAGAGAGAGAAAAGTAAGAACTAGAGAGAGAAAGCTTAAAAAAGCATAGAATCCGGGTTTAATCCCCTCTAATCTCGATTCTTAGTTATTCTTAGGCTTGATATCGTAGCTTAAACACTAAAATCAGTCAGAAATCATAGGTTAAAATGGATTAAATAGGGTTTTAGAGACTTTTCCTCAAATACCACCCAAATAATCCGTCACTATTTTCGTCACCATTTCGTCGAAAAATCTTCAAAAGCTTGCCAAACATCCGATTCGAGTCTCCCGAGTTAGATTCACGGCCTAGAGGTAACAAAACTAAGTCCCCCTGATTTTTTACTTCAATTATTGTCTTTTGTTGCTATTCTTGCTGCTTTTGGTGTTGTTCTTTGGTTTTTTCCGTGGTGTTCTTGGAAAAAAGTCAAAAAATAATCCGACCTCTATAGGGATAGCCTAGCCTAGGCCGTTACTGTTATAGCGGTGAAGGCTATAGCTATGAGGGTGAACGCCACCCCTATAGAGATCCCATTTTTTCTTACGTTTTTTGGGTAGTTACGTACACAAATTCATAAAGTCAACATTATTTGAGTGTTTTAAGTCTAGATCTACTGAAATATAATTGATTACGACTTTAAACTTCAATGATTTTGAGTTTATGGATGCAAAAAATTCTGTTTTTAGATTTTATTTTATTTTTATTTGATTTAATAAGCATTGTAATGGCTTAAAAATGACGTTTTTAACTAAATAAATCTAAATAAATTGTTTTCTGCCAACTAAAAATCCCAAAAATATTCTGAATATATTAAATCTGATTTTAGGATGTTTAGTTAATTTATCTCACCTTTTTAGGTTTCTTAGATAATTAATTAATGCTAAAAAATTACGTTCTTAACCTGAAAAATCTAAAAAATCGTTTTTCTTCATGCTATGTGTTTATTTTCTGCATTTATTTATTCGTGCTTTATTTATAATTAGCCCCGTATATTTCTTGCCTCGTTTGGAGTTGGGTCTGAGTTAGTAAGCTCGGTTAAAACCTGATTTCGCCCGTTTATATATTTATCGCTTTATTTATTTTTATTTTTTTATTAGAAAAATGTATAGGTATTCGTGAAGCCTTGTAATAATTTTATTTCCTCGCTTTGTTTATTTATCGCTTTCCGTCTGATATATGGCATAATAGACCGAAAACACCAAATAATAATCGGATTAAATTGCATAAGAACTAAGGTCACGTTTATTAAAATAAAATCGGCTTGATTTAAAAATTGAAAAGTAAGCAACATCATCCGAACCTAGAATCTCTGTTTTAAGGTACGGTCCAACCACCAGGTGGGAATATCGTACCCAAATTCCCGGTGGAGCTTAACCGGGTGGCGACTCTATCTTAAAATATGGGATTCTAAGTCTCGTATCCCTTAACACAGCAATTGGACTAAATTTCAACTTTCCATTGTCCATTTTCATCACGCTAAAATGATAACGCTTCAACCAATCTAGATTGATGGGGTTCGTGAACTCATTACCATCCATATCCATGATTTTCATTCTGCCTTTACTGAGAACTTTCTTAATCACATAAGGTCCTACCCAATTTGGCCGAAACTTCCCCCTTGGATCAGTGTTGGTAGGCTTTAGTTGCTTTAAAACCAAGTCACTAGCTTTTAACAGATATCTGTTATGCTTGACCCGGCTACTGTAAGATCTTGCCATGCACTACAGATACATTTGGAGGCTATCTAAGGCTTTTAAGCATTGCTCGTCCATGGTATTCAATTGTTCAAACCTTGCTCTTGTCGATTTGGTCTCTTTTAGTTTGAACTCGAGTGCCACCCGAAGAGACTTCATCTCAATCTTAACTGGTAGGACTGCTTTCATGCCGCAAACAAAAGAGAAAGGGGTCTGACTTGTGGGAGTCCTGCTGTTTGCTTGATACCCCCAAAGTGCGAATGGTAACTTATTAGCCCAATCACGATATCCCGCGATGGTCTTGGAAAGGATTTTCTTAATATACTTGTTAGCCGCTCTGACCGCACCATTGGCCTGAGGATGATAAGGTGAAGATATATGATGCTTAATTCCATACTTCTCGATCAAATTGGCGGATGACCCTCGAAAGTGAACCCCATTATCTGATATGATGTGATGAGGCACACCGTACCAAGCAAAGATGTATTTCTCAATGAACTAGGCCATTTTCTTAGCGGTAGTACTGGTTAATGATTCGACTTCCACCCATTTTGATAAATAATCCACTACCACAATGATGAAGCCATTACCGTTAGTCGACGATGGCCGATTTTCACCAATTATATCTATCCCCCATGTCAAGAATGGTCAAGAAGTAGACAAACTGCGAAGCTCGATAGGTGGAAGATGTTGAATATCTCCGTAAATTTGACATTAATGACACTTTTTAACCTCGGAGACAAAATCAGCGACCAGAGTTATCCAAAAGTTCCCCATTCGTTGAATCTTCCTGGCTAAAGCCATACAGTTCATGTATAGTCCACAATCACCCGCATGCACCTGACTCACAACTCGACGGGTGTGAGCATGAGCTTTTCAGTGACCCTTGGAACGATGATGGCTTGTTGCTCTAACCTCGTATGGTCTAGTTGTTCTATTCTTGGAAGGTTGAATCACGTTTGGCAAGTACTTTTTTAAGGATTTCAGATTTTGGCGGCGTTTAAATATCATTCGCATGCATTTAGAATTAGCCGTTTCTTTTTGCTCGCGCGCAGTAAATTTTTCATGATTTTCTATAAGATCCGAACATTTCCAGTGAGTCTCATTTATATCGTTAGATATAGGCGTTGGAAACCAAAACCCTAATCTGCCCTAAAATTGCCCCAAAAACCCTACCAAAACCCTACATAAACCCTAAACCCTACCTAAACCCTAATTACCCTAACCCTAATTCCAAAAACCTAGATAGCCACCCTATCCCCCTTTTTTGTTGCCACCACTGTTGGCGGCGGCGGCCTGCCCTCCGGCAACGGTGGCCGCCACTCTTGTGGCTGCCACTACCACCGCCACCATGGTGGCATTCACTGCCACTCTTTGTGGCGGTGAATGCCACCGGGGTGGCCACCCCCGCCCCTTGTGGCCTAGCCACCGCCACCGTAGTGGCGGTGGATGCTGTTGTCACGGCGGTGACCACCGCCCCTATGGCGGTCACCGCTGTGACAGCGGCGGTGGGCTTGGTACGACCTGTGCCATGCCACTTCGTTTCTCGCTCCACTTGTGATTTGGCCACATATTTTTCCCAAAAATTTGCCTAAGTCGGCGGATTTTTGTGTGTGAGAGTATTTAAACCAACCAAAGAGAGAGAGAGAGGGACTTTTCTCTAGATTTTTGGATTTAGAAATCATTTTAGAGAGAAAAATCAAGAACAAGAGAGAGAAAAGGAAGAAGTAGAGAGAGAAAGCTGAAGAAAAGAATAGGATCCGGGTTTAATCCTCTCTAATCTCGATTCTTAGATGTTCTTAGGCTTGATCTCGTAGCTTAAACACTAAAATCAGTTAGAAATCATAGGTTAAAATGGATTGAATATGGTTTTAGAGACTTTTCCTCAAATACCACCCAAATAATCTGTCACTTTTTTCGTCGCTATTTTCGTCGCCATTCAGTCGAAAAATCTTCAAAAGCTTGCCAAACGTCCGATTCGAGTCTCCCGAGTTAGATTCACGGCCTAGAGGTAACAAAACTGAGTTACCTTGATCTTTTACTTCATTTATTGTCTTTTGTTGCTATTCTTGCTGCTTTTGGTGTTGTTCCTCGATTTTTTCCTTGGTGTTCTTAGAAAACCGTCGGAAAATAATCCGACCTCTATAGGGATAGCCTTCACCTCTACCCCTATAGCCTTGGCCGCTACTGTTATAGCGGTGAAGGCTATAGCTATGGAGGTGAACGCCATACGTTTTTGGGTATTTACTTACCCAAATCCATAAACTCAACATTATTTTAGTGTTTTAGGTCTAGATCTACTGAAATATAATTGATTACGACTTAAAACTTCAATGATATCGAGTTTATGGATGCAAAACACCGGTTTTTCCCCCTAAAAATGGTTTGGCGCGGGCAAGGCTATAGTGACAGCCTTGACCGCTGCCGCTATAGCCTTCACCACTGCCACTATTGCGGCCAAGGCTATATCAGTGGCGGTTAGGGTTGTCACCAAAGCCCTTTGCCGCTAAAAGCTATTTTTAGCCTTTTTCATCGTTTTCTTGTGTGTTTGACCCCGATTTCAACCCGAAAAATTTCCAAAAGTTTATGAATAATCTGAAACTATTTTTATTTATTTTATTCTATTTTTAGATTTTATTTTTATTTTTATTTGATTTAATATGCATTTTAATGGCTTAAAATGGCGTTTTTAACTAATTAAATCTAAATAAATCGTTTTCCGGCAACTAAAAATCCCGAAAATATTCTGAATATATTAAATCTGATTTTAGGATATTTAGTTAATTTATCTCACTTTTTTGGGTTGCTTAGATAATTAATTAATGTCTGAAAATTATGTTTTTGTCCCTAAAAATGTAAAAAAATCATTTTTCTTCATGCTATGTATTTATTTTCCGCATTTATTTATCCATGCTTTATTTATGATTAGTCCCGTATGTTTCTTGCCTCATTTGGAGTCAGGTCCGAGTCGGTAAGCTCAGTTAAAACCCGATTTCCCTCGTTTATATATTTATCGCTTTATTTTTTTTTGAATTAGAAAAATGTGTAGGTATTCGTAAAACCTTGTAATAATTTTATTTCCTCGCTTTATTTATTTATCGTTTTCTGTGTGATGTATGGCATAATAAACCGAAAACACCAAACAATAATCGAATTAAATCGCATAAGAACTAAGGTCACATTTATTAAAATATAATCGGCTTGATTTAAAAATTGAAAAGTAAGCAACATCATCCGAACCTAGAATCTCTACTTTAAGGTATGGTCCAACCACCAGGTTGGAATATAGTACCCAAATTCCCAGTGGAGCTTAACAGGGTGGCGACTCTATCTTAAAATGCGGGATTCTAAGTCTCGTATCCCTTAACACATTAATCGGACTAAATTTCAACTTCAACATCGCTTCCATTATCCATTTTCATCACGCTAAAATAAGGATCATCCCTTAGCACGCTTCACAGCGCTCGTTGTTTCTCCCCCCCACACCGAAGAGCATTAAAGCTTATCGTGCGGGCGGGGGGATCGAAGGTCATCGGCTCACAGTGGCGACTCTGCTGGGGATCTTCCTTTAACTTAAAACTTGAAATCACTCTCATTTTCAAACTTTGGTTAACGGATTTCGATGATGTGCCTAAATCATTTTTAAATCAATGCTTTATTTCTTATGCCTTTTGATCCACCACTTTAGTTAGATTCAAAGTCTTACGGTGCCATTTTATCACCCCCGTGGATCTCACTTGTATACCTCATGCCTGCCTGGAATTGGGGATATTTGTGGGTGGAACACTCATTTCAACCAATGTGTAATTCCCGCGATCGTACTCATTTGAGGAGTGGTTGAGTTACACAGAATCAAGGTAAATGAGACCCTTCTATAGTGTCGTTTCACGACACCAGCAGTTTGAGGCTATGAAGCACGATAAAACTAGCCATAGCAACTTCCCTTTAGGTTCACCAAAACAATCTAGATTTAGGTCACATACTCTCTTGCCATTTCCTAGCGCTAGAGTTACCCCAGAATCCAAATTGGCGTTACGCGGGAGTCACAAGGTTGGAATAGGTTTATTTGCTTTTGTGTGCTGCTTGTGTTGTGCTCATTCATGCAACGCTCATGCATAGGCCGCATGTGGCCGACCTTTTTTCGGTTCTTTGCTTACCTCTACTCTCCCCTCGCTTGAAGGGGGAATTTCACAAAATGCCTGAGATCATTTGAGTCCCAATGACATGTACTTAGTTTGCTAAGCATAGTCAGGAATTTGTACGTCGCATGTATTTTAGGGTTAAGCTTTGCATCATAAGCTCTTCTGCTCTCTACCTCTCTAAACCACCTGTATGTGTAGCATTCATCACTCAAATATTTATATTATCATCCATTTCATTCATGGTTTGATTCGGGCTAATCATATTCCGATTTCAGAGAGTTAGGCTAAGGCACCGCTCCCGTCAGATTCGATCATCATCTAGTTTAGTTTCAAGCTCAGTTCTGGAATCTATTTCTTTCTGCTATGTCTGATTTGTCGTCAGTGGATAGGGTTCCATCTGAGGGTTCTTCTTCTCCTCCTTTCCTCTCGCCTGATCAGGGTCAGCCTCCTTTAAGTTTTGAGATTGCCAATGCTTTGTCAGCATTTCTCTGATCCGATCAATTTTGAGATACAATTCAGGGGCAGATCTAAGATTCGGTCCGCACAATTTTGGAAGAGAAAAGAAGTGTCCAAAGGATTCCAATGATTGGTATTCAAGCTCGAGGACAGCTAGAGATCGTTCAAAGGTCAGTTCAGGTTCTGTCATTTCAAGCTCAGTCTTCTGTTCAACCAATTCAACCGATTCAGAGTGTGCAGCAGCCTACTCAGCCTCCGCCTATCCCGTTTCAGTTCAGTCTGAATATCACACAGTCTTAATCGCCTGTATTTGCTTATCCAACCCAAGCTCTAGACCATACCATTAAGCCTAGTTTTCATGCTAGTATGAGCCAGCTTCTGCTAACCCTAATAACCCAAGATCAGTTTTAGCCTGCTCAATCAATTTCTCCTATCCAGTCCCGACCTGGTCTATTCCAATTAGATCAAAATCTATCTCAACCTCAAATGCCTCTGAAAGCCTCTCTTCCTACACCTCAATTTGTTATTGCTCCGAGGGGGACTACTTACCCATGAAACCCCTTCAATACCAATCTGTAAGTTAACTCTCCAGTCAAGCTCTCATCTATTACTTCACTATTCCAGTTTGGTGCACCCCATCCCTCTAGCAACCAGGTTATGCAACCTTCGAGCATGACACCTGAAATTGAAGCTCTCATACATCGGTTAGTGCCCCATTCATCCAGCGACCAGGTTGTTCAATCCCCGGGCATGACGCCTAAAATGGAGGCTCTATTGCATAATTTCCTACTCTTTAGTTCTGTAGAGAGTAAAAAATAAAGCTTAAAGAGTGTGAAGGACCCTGTGCTATCCTATCGCGGGCCGAGGTGAGGGACAAGCTTTTGCAAGCCAGCAATTCGAACCTCAGGCCGTCCCCTCAGGATCAGATGATTGCTCGAGCACCAGTTGTAGTAGCTCCTAAAGATAACCCAGAGAATGTTACAGGTCCATGGAAATTACCCCTCAGTGTAAACTTAGCCACCTTAAGGGAGCGCGGCCTCCTCAGAACCCTTCGCGAGTATAGGCCCCCTCAGGAGGAGGAGAAACATAACTTTTGTGCATATCATGTCAAAAGAGGCCACCACATTGATGAATGTCAGAGGTTGATTCAAGACGTCTAACATTTAGTGAGGGAAGGAAAGATAGTTGAGCCCGAAAAAGCATTTAATCTTCAGGATTCACCTTCATTTTTTGGCTCACCAAAGGAGGTTAGGGGTCCGCAAGATATCATTAGAGCCATCTTTTCCAAAGAATCTTGCGAGGTCTCCAGTGAATGAAGGAGATATGTCATCAACCGAGCGCATAAAAGTTCCGGATCTCAACCTAGACGACACCAATGAAACCTACCGAGGGTGCTTAATCTACCAGTGCCGTAACTCAAGACCCTCCACCTGTGGAGGATACCTATCTATTTGTTATGTAATTTTTTCTAGTATCTAGATGTGAACGATTTTGCCTTTAAGGCATCTTTTATTTAATGAAAGACTCTCTTTTTGCTTATCTGTTTGATGCTTCACCCGATGGGTCCGTGCATTCATTTCATCACAAGCATAATGTGTTCAGTATTCATGATGTTTCTTTAACTGAAACAAGTTTGAGTACAGATGATAATCTAAAATGGCAACCACTTTCTAATGACCTAACCTTTGAAAGAAAATGAGAGATAATGAGTGCTTAAAGATCATGATAACGCTTTTACCTAGTCATACCTAGACACCTAGGGTTTGTCATCGGATTCCCAAGCACCTCATCTCCATGCCTAAACAGTAAAAGAAGCTCAGCCCTTCCTTGGATAGATCTAATATATCAATCGGTCCATCGCCGGCCTCACAGCTATATGCAAACCTATTTTTAAGTTATTGAAGAAGTGTCAGCCGATTATGGAGGCAGAGCATCGCTGGATAATCTTTGACAAAGTTGTGGCTTATCTTTTCCCACCCATTCTCAAATATCCCACCCCCATGCAACATTGCCTTTTCCTAATACCCAATGTCTTCCACCTCTCTAAATCTTCCCTGTTTCTCTCCTCCTTGGCCATTCTTGGCGAGGGGGATGCATATAATCGGCAAGATTTGACCCTCATCAACATAGGAGGAAGCCGTTTTCACCTACATTATCCCGAGAAGATGTTCAAGTTCATCAAGAAACACATCTTTCCTCGATACAGCCTACCTCATCACATCATTTCAAGCAATGGATTTCAATCCCAAGGAGCAACCACTGAACGATCAAGAATTTTGGGTCCAAGCACCGCGGACCTTCACCCATCCAACCATAAACCAGCTTCTCAAAAGGTTTATATCCAAGAGCACCACAAGGGTAAGAGTTTGAGCTGATAAACCACCGTTTACTCTTTGTTGGTACCTCACAAGTGCACAAATTCTCTGAACACCTTATTCCTGTGCCTGTGAAGTGGAAACCATGCTACAACCAAGACCAAGAAGAAGTCCTTAAGAGTCGTATTGAACCCAGCGTCAAAGGGACCCCCATGGACTAAGGCGCAGCCTGAGCAGCTTAAGCGGTCTTTAGAAATATCAAAAGTGCATAGCGAGGCTAAACAACAATTGTGTCAAGCATCGAGTATCCATCAAAGGCCAATGATCTGATTCTAAAGCAACCAAAGCCTGTCAACACTGACCCAAGGGGGAAGTTCTGACTGAATTGGGAAAGACCTTGTGTAATCGAAAATATACTCGGTTCTAGGGGCAAGAAGATTTCGAATGGTACCGTGTTTGTAAGCACTATCAATCAAAATAGGTTCAAGCATTATCATATCTAACCAAAAAGAATCAAATCCAGAAAAGCGCCACATAAAAAGCATATATTAATCACTTGACGAGTGGTCCTCTACTCCTTGGGCAAAAATTAGGGTGTATCCCGCTGATTGGTATTCTACAAACTGGTCACACAAAAGTTAGGGTGCAAGAATAACCCGCTAGACTGAAAATCCAAAAAAGGGTAGTCTAGGCAAAAGTCAGGGTAAAGTGAGCTAAGAGAGTATGTTGGCTAGAAAACCTTCATAGGCTAGTAAACTCTAGAGTTTGGGTTAACAGAAATGATTATCATCATCTTGTACTCAAACTTAATTTAACTAACAAAAATGTCACTTTTACTGAGTTCTTTGTGTTTGTGCTTGAATTAATATATATTGGGCCCTAAAGGCGAAATGTTGCAAGTAAGTCAAATGTAGGGTTCTGTGCAGTCAAGCCAATTCCTCAAAAGACGTGAAAATAAAGGTAAAGGGTAAAAATCTTGATAGAGCAAAAAGAATCAAGGTCTATGCAAAAGCCAAGATGTTCCGCTAGATTGAAAACCCAAAAAGGGCGGTCCAGGCAAAAATTAGAACATAAGAGCAGAAATAAGCAAGTTTGATGGGCCTGACACAATGTCTAGGTCTATGCAAAAATAAAGACAATTAGAACAAAGATAACCAACTGCCATCGATCACATTGAGATACCTACATCATCGCCATCAGCATCAGAATGCAAGAATATGTTCGTCGGTCTAATAGATTTGAAGGACTCAAATTCGTCCTCCGCCCGTGTCCTCTCCAATCTCAACTATGATCGAGCATCTTGAGTATGTAATGTCCTAATCTTTTGAACCCATCCTTGGTAGAATTCATTGGTAGTGATAATGCCTGGTCATCCGTTATCTAAAATGTTCAGCTCTGCTTCATGCACCCCCCTTATCTCCGTCATGCCTGATCCAGCAATTAATTCTCAATCAAATCTCTGCGGCTTCCCTAGTTCTCCACTAGGGGCATTCTCACCTAATCTGTGCAACATCCCTAATCCTCCTCCAGGGGCACTCTTGTCTTGCCCGCACCGCAAAGCAATTCCATGTATCCTCCCTTCTCAAACAAGTTGATCTTTCCCTAAATTGAGTAAAGTCGATCAAGTAAGTTAATCTGTCAGCTTGAAGATGACCATTCCGAGTATCTCATGCATTCATGCATAATGTTCTTGTCTATTATTCTATTCTAAATTTTGTAGGAAACAAAGTAAGGAAAAATATCCTCGGGCTATGCACTCGACCTCCAAGCAAGAGCCTGTATCAAGGGGCATCTCAGAATTGTCTTATGTCCTACATTTGAAGATAGAATTTCTCCTAGGGGCACATCAACTAGTCTCAATGCTCAACATTGGTAGTTTCTTCGGCCTCGCCGGAAATCTTGACTCTTATTTCTTTTTCTTCCTTTTTTATTGCTTAATTGAAGGGGAAAAATATTTTTGTTCCACAAAATCAATTAAGCAATAAAAACACGATTTATATGGCTTACTAATGCTTTAAAGCCTTCTTGACAGGCATACCATGGGGAAAGTCAGAAGGACGACCAACCCGATGGATCCTAAAATATGAACTCAGAAGTTTCTCCTAAGGGCACCTCAATGCAGCTACCTAGGGGCACCTCAATGCAGATACCTAGGGGCACCTCAATGCAAATACCTAAGGGCACCTTAATGTAAATACCCAGAGGTATATCAGCTAGACTCGGTGCTCGGCCTCGACAATCTCTCCGAATTCCAGGAAATCTCAACTTTATTTCGGTTTCATTCTTCCATTTTTGTTGCTTAATTGAAGGGGTAAAATTTTTTATCTCGGTAAAATCAGTTAGGCAACAAAAGCACAGCTCATGTATCTATCTAATGTCTCAAAATTTCTATGGCAGGCATAATGCATTTAGTCCAATGATCTCCTCATTTACTTTTCAGTAAAACCCAATTCGACCTCGTTAGAAGTGCTCGGCACCTTTCAGTTAAGTTCTTGGTGTGTGTTCCAGTCCAGGGATCTCATTTAATATTCTTGCATGGATTCAAGCCAAGCATATCCCAGTCTGACCTTGTTAGAAGTCCTCGGCACCTTCCAGCTAAGTTCTTGGTGTACGTTTTAGTCTAGGGATCTCGTTTGATATTCTTGGCATGCGATCCAAGCCAAGAAAATCCCAGTTCGACCTCGTTAGAAGTTTTTGGCACCTTTTAGTTAAGTTCTTGGTGTGCGTTCCAGCCTAGGTATGATATTCCCAGCATGCGATTCAAGCCAAGCAAATCCCAGTCCAATCTCGTTAAAAGTTCTCGGCACCTTCCAGCTAAGTTCTTGGTGTGCGATTCAGTCTAGGGATCTCGTTTGATATTCCCAGCATGCAATTTAAGCCAAAAAATCCCAGTCCAACCTCGTTAGAAGTTCTCAGCACCTTGCAATTAAGTTCTTGGTGTGCGTTCCAGTCCAGGGATCTCTTTTGATATTCTCGGCATGTATTTCAAGCCAAGCAAATCCCAGTCCGATCTCTTTAGAAGTTCTTAGCATTCTTAGTGAAGTCCTCGGCGTTCTCGGCATCCACCTTTATCTTTGACATGCCTAATTCAACCTCCACCCTCTGATAGGTCCGTTCATAATGCGTCCCATGACCATCCGCAGACAACCACCTCAAGAAATCCCTACTCCTCTTTTTCCCAAAGTAACTAACCAATCTATCCTAAAACTGTTTGGGGCAATAAAGGCAATACCTAATCAATCTCTAGGTTAATTTTATTCCTGATAGGTCTATTTATGGCAATCCCAGAAGACAATAGGTTCAAGAATCCACGTGTTAGGTGTAACCCTCTATCCCTCGCTCTTTTGAGAGATCACACTTGGGTCGCCAAGTGGTAATCTCCCGAGGGGCAGCCTGTGAGCACGGGCTTTTCGGTGACCCTTGGAATGATGATGACTTATTGCTTCGACCTTATACGGTCTAGTTGTTCTATTCTTGGAAGGTCAAATCACATTTGGCAAGTACTTGTTTGAAGATTTCAGACCTTTGGCGGTGCTTAAATATCATTCGCATGCATTTAGAATTAGCCGTTTCCTTTTGCTCCCACATAGTAATTTGTTTCTCCATTTTCTATAAGATCTGAACATTTTTAGCAAGTTTCATTTATATCTTTGGATTCTTGACTCTCTGAGCTTTCCAGAATGTTAAGAATAGCCTTAATCGGATAACCGTAGTTGAAGATATAGGCATTGGAAGCCAAAACCTTAATCTGCCCCAAAAACCCTACCAAAACCCTACCTAAACCCTAAACCCTAAACCCTACCGAAACCCTAATTACCCTAAACCTAATTCTAGAAACCCTAGATAGCCACCCTTAGCCCCCTTTTTGGCTGCCACCTCCGCCGACGGCAGCGGCCTGCCCTCCGGCGACGGTGGCCGCCACTCTTGTGGAAGCCACCGCCTCCGTGGTGGCATTCACCGCCACTCTTTATGGCGGTGAACGCCATCGAGGTGGCCACCCTCGTTGTGGCCACCTCCGCCCCTTGTGGCAGCAGCCACCACCACCGTAGTGGCGGTGGATGCTGTTGTCACGGCAGTGACCGCCGCCCCTATGGCGGTCACCGCCGTGACGGCGGTGACGGGCTTGGCACTGCCTGTTTTAGGCCGTGTCACTTTGTTTCTCTCTCTGCTTGCAATTTGGCCATGCATTTTTTCTGAAAATTTGCCGAAGTCAGTGGATTTTTGTGTGTGAGAGTATTTAAACCAATCCAGGAGGGAGAGAGAGGGACTTTTCTCCAGATTTTAGGATTTAGAAATCATTTTAGAGAGAAAAATCAAGAATAAGAGAGAGAAAAGGAAGAACTACAGAGAGAAACCTTAAGAAAAGCATAGAATCCGGGTTTAATCCTCCCTAATCTCGATTCTTAGTTGTTCTTAGGTTTGATCTCGTAGCTTAAACATTAAAATCAGTTAGAAATCATAGGTTAAAATAGATTAAATATGGTTTTAGAGACTTTTCCTCAAATACCACCCAAATAATCCGTCACTATTTTCGTCACTATTTTCATCTCCATTCCGTAAAAAAATCTTCAAAAGCTTGCCAAATGTCCGATTCGAGTCTCCCGAGTTAGATTCACCGCCTAGAGGTAACAAAACTGAGTTACCTTGATCTTTTACTTCATTTATTATCTTTTGTTGCTGTTCTTGCTGCTTTTGGTGTTGTTCCTTGGTGTTCTTGGAAAACCATCGGAAAATAATCCGACCTCTATAGGGATGGCCTTCACCTCTACCCCTATAGCCTTGGCCGCTACTATTATAGCGGTGAAGGCTATAGCTATGGAGGTGAACGCCACCCCTATAGAGGTCCTGTTATTTCTTACGTTTTTTGGGTATTTACTTATCCAAATCCATAAAATCAACATTATTTGAGTGTTTTAAGTCTAGATCTTCAGAAATATAATTGATTACAACTTAAAACTTCAATGATTTCGAGTTTATGGATGCAAAAACACCGGTTTTTCCCCTTAAAAATGGTTTGGCGCGGCCAAGGCTATAGTGACAGCCTTGACCGCCGCCTCTATAGCCTTCACTGCTGCTACTATAGCGGCCAAGGCTATAGCAGTGGTGGTCAGGGTTGTCACCAAAGCCCTTTGCCGCTAAAAGCTGTTTTTAGCCCTTTTTCGTTGTTTTCTTGCATTTTTGGCCCCGATTTCAACCCGAAAATTTTTCAAAAGTTTATGAATAATCTGAAACTATTTTTATTTATTTTATTTTTGTAGATTTTATTTTTATTTTTATTTGATTTAGTATGAATTTTAATGTCTTAAAAATGGCATTTTTAACTAAATAAATATAAATAAATCGTTTTCTGCCAACTAAAAATCTCGAAAATATTCTGAATATATTAAATCCAATTTTAGGATGTTTAGTAAATTTATCTCACCTTTTTAGGTTGCTTAGATAATTAATAAAAGTCCGAAAATTACATTTTTATCCCGAAAAATCCCAAAAAAATCGTTTTCTTCATGCTATGTATTTATTTTCCGCATTTATTTATTCGTGCTTTATTTATGATTAGTCTCATATATTTCTTGCCTCGTTAGGAGTCAGGTCCGAGTTGGTAAGCTTGGTTAAAACCCGATTTCGCCCGTTTATATATTTATCGCTTTATTTATTTTTTTATAGGTATTCGTAAAGCCTTGTAATAATTTTATTTCCTAGCTTTGTTTATTTATCGCTTTCCGTGTGATGTATGGCATAATAAACTGAAAACACCAAACAATAATCGAATTAAATTGCATAAGAACTAAGGTCACGTTTATTAAAATATAATCGGCTTGATTTAAAAATTGAAAAGTAAGCAACATCATGCGAACCTAGAATCTCTATTTTAAGGTACGGTCTAACCACCCGGTGGGAATATCGTACCCAAATTCTCGGTGGAGCTTAACCGAGTGGTGACTCTATCTTAAAATACGGGATTCAAAGTCTCGTATCCCTTAACACAATAATCGAACTAAATTTCAACTTCAACATCGCTTCCATTATCCATTTTCATCATGCTAAAATAAGGATCATCCCTTAGCATGATTCATAGAGCTCATTGTTTCTCCCCCCACGCTGAAGAGCATTAAAGCTTACCGTGCAAGCGGGGGGATCTAAGGTCATTGGCTCACAATGTGCTTGAGATTCATTCAAGCATCGGAGTAACTAACCGTTGGAAGTTCGCTTGAAGAGATCATTGTCGACGATTCAGAATTGAAAGGCCAACTTGCGTAGAGTAGTTCAATCAAAATCGGTAGCATTCTCGGGATACTGACCATTATGAAGAAAGTGCACAATGTCAGAGTACTAGCAGGGTTCATCGCTGATGGTGAAGACTTAGGCAATGTGGCACGAATGGTAAGGCACCTTCGTAGAAACAAAGATCAGAGGGCAAATGAGTTGGCGCTGAGGACCTTCCCACATTGAATCCAGCGTGGCTAACGAATTGACCAATCAAATTTTCATCTTGAGGAACATGTTGATAGAGACATGTCTCAAACTTAGCAGATAAATACCGCACAATATTGACATAAGGACGGAGAGATTCTTCCTTGATATCCTAATCTCCCATAACTTGACAGATGACCAAAGTAGAATACCCAATTACAGGAACATACTCTGACCCTACGAGCAGAAGGGCTTTGAGACCAAATGGGCAAGCTTCGTACTCAGCCCCATTATTAGTAGTGGGAATCCTCCAATCGCTTAGATAGATGACTTCATTGTCGGGTGTGAATAGGATAACTCTGAGGCCCGCGCCAAATCTATTCACGGCACCATCAAAATACATAATCCACATGGGTTTTGCTATATCAATAAGTGCTAATTACTCATTGGGAAAGTCCAAATTCTCAACATAATCGGATTTGAGAGCTTAGTTTGCCAAAAATTCTACAACTGCTCTACCTTTGATAACCTTCATAGTGACATACTTAATATCGAATTCAGAAGGCAACAATAACCATCTTGATAGCTTTCCAACCAAAGTTGGCGACTGATAAAGATAGTTCATTCGGTCAATCTTAGCAATGGCCTGACATCTCTATGACTGAAAGTAGTGGCTCAACTTCTTAGTTAACCAAACCATGGCAGCACATGTCTTTTCAACAATCGAATAACGAGTTTTATAATGCAAAAGTTTCTTACTTAAGTAGTATATGGTGTGCTCCGGCTTACTGTCATCTTCTAGAACCAATATTGCCCCTATGGCTGAATCATCAATTACTAAGTATAAGATCATCGGCATGCCGGGGGTGGGAGGTCGAAGGACGGGTGGGTAAAGAAGATAGGCCTTGATTTTGTCGAAGGCGATCTGACAATGTTCATCCCACACAATTGGCTGATGCTTTAATAGCTAGAAGATAGGCTCACAAATGTTAGTGAGGCGAGAAATGAACCTACAAACATACTGAATAGAACCGAGGAAGGATCAAACTTCTTGTTTGGTCTACAGAATGGGCATATCCCTAATCACTTTAATCTTATCTGGATCCATCTCAATCCCTCTCTGACTGACTTCGTGACCCAAGAGTTTCCCTGATGTAACTCAAAATTTGCACTTCTTCGGGTTAAGGCATAAGTTGTATTTCTTGATGGAAGTCATAAACTTATCCAAAACTGCAGGGTGTTCTTCTCTGGTAGCAGACTTAACCAACATGTCATCCACATAAAATTCTACTTCTTTGTGGATCATGTCATGCAAGAGAGTGATGACAACGCATTGGTAGGTTGCCTCGGTATTCTTCGGACCAAATGGCATAAATCGATAGCAGAAGACTCCCCATTCTATGATGAAAGTTGTCTTTACTTTGTTGATTATATCCAACAGAATCTGATTGTACCCTGAGAATCCATCCATAAGTGAGTACATTGTAGCCCTGGTGGCGCTGTCAATTAGCACATCGATGTGGGGCAAAGGAAAGTCATCTTTTGGTGAAGCCTTATTTAGATCCCAATAATCCACACAAACCCTTACCCTTCTGTCTCTCTATAGAACTAAGATAATATTGGATAACCAGGTCAGATACTCAAGAACTTTGACGTGTTTGGCTTCAATCATATTAACAACCTCCGCTCTAACCTTGTCAGCCCACTTCGATCTCATTCTTTGGAATTTATGCTTGACAAGATGGAATCTAGGATTAGTTGGAATGGATGCTCGGTGATATGGTGATCAGCACCAGGCATGTCCGTATGCGACCAAGCAAAAGTGTTAACATGATCTTTTAGCACTTTGATTATCTCTCTTTTTATCTCAGGGGTTAAGTCATTAGAAATGGTTACCATTTTTGGGTTATCATCTGTACTCAAGTTTATTTTAGTTAAAGAAATACTGAACACATTATGCTTATGCTTAAATGAATGCATGGGCGCGTCGAGCAAACATCAAGCAAATAAGCGAAATCGGAATCTTTCATTGAATCAAAGGCCTTACAGGCTACATTGTTCTCATAAAAAACACTGGAAATATTAAAAAGTTACATAATCATAGTCATCCTCTACATGCGGAGGGTCTTTAGCAGTGGCATCAACAGAGTTGACACCCTCGGTAGGCTCCATAAGCAGGTCGTCCAGGTCGAGATCCAGAGCTTTCTCTTGTTTGGCATTCAACTTGTCTCCTTTAGTAGCAAGAGATCGGGCAAGCTTCTTCATGACTTCTGCTAGAGGACTGGCTTCGTCGTTCTTCTTCCACTTCTTTTTGAGTATAACAGACATGGCTTTAAATATAGCAACCACGACATCTTCAATCTCTTGATCAACAGGCTTCTCTTCATCTGAATTGGGATATAGCTTCCCCTTATCTTTCTAATCGGATGCAAAAACAGATACAAGCTTCATTGGGTTCTCCTCCTTCTTAATGAAGCAACCCTTCTTAAAGTCATACATATCTTTGAAGCTCTCAAAACCTAGCCAAATCTGAACACCGTGCTCGATGGGGTTCAGGTTCCCCCTTATAGGCCCGCTTTCTTTGAACCTCACAAACATTATTCAAACCATAGTACATGGAGTGAAGACGCCTATAAATCTTCTTTTGGGTGTTTCCAAAACCAGCTCACTTTGGATGCTTCTTGATCGGGATAGGATCAACCATTCCTCTGTTGGTCCCTATGAGGGTCTATATAAGGTCAGAGGGGGGTGAATGACCCTTTTTTGAGGAATTTATAAACTTTAATAAGTCTATATGTAGCGTGCTTAATTTTAATCCGGTGAGTGGATCCAGATGATGCAGATGTAATAATATAATGTAGTAAATAAAAGTAAGAAAATCAAACACAGTGATTTATACTGGTTCGGCCCTGCCTACATCTAGTCCTCAGAGTTTCCTTCCTCCGACCTTATCTACTAGTGGATTCCTTTCCAAGTGGTAGGAATCAAGCCTTATAGATTGTCTCTAGATGGTAACCCCTTCCGCATGTAAGATATACCACTAGAAGCACTAACTCCTTGCCGAGTCCTTTTTCTTTTAGCAGGATATACCACTTAGACTTCTACCCCGAATCTAAGCTGAGTCCTACAGGGAGATCCCACTCAAAGCACCCACTTTAAGCTGTGTCCCAATCTCACTACTCACCCAAGTAGAAGATACTTTACACTTTGGTTTCTATAAAAGGTTTTGGTTTTTGGATTTCCTTAAGTTTATAGCTCACTTAGGAATCCTTACAAACTGATTTGGAATTATTTAATTCTTGGGGGGATTTATGAATCTGATTGTTTTCTAGCACTTTCTCTTTTATAAGCTTTTAAGAAATCAACCAAAACTGACCTTCTCAATGTAAAGCTTCCCTTTTATAGGCTTCTATCATAAATGTAGTTGTTGTGGGTTGTTGAGATTGAATTTAATCTTCACCCTTAATCAGGTTGTATGTGGCGCTTCAGGAGCCGTTGATCAATCCATTAGATTCTATTTTAGCCCATTTGAATCCTAGGGATTGGGGCTAAAAAGTTATCAGTGATCATTTTCCTTGTATTTTAGTGTCACACCAGCTTTTACACCATTAGGTTTTTTGGTGTGAACTCCACGCGCCTCCTTAATGGTCTAGGTGAAAAAGGTTGTTTCCTTTTTCTATTCGATGTCAGTCCTTTTGTCCTTTTACAAAAAGTGAGAGCCGTCTTTTTGTCTTGCTCATGGGGAACAGATCTTTGACTTTATAGGCCAAAAAGGTGGAGGGAGAAGATATCTTTAAAGTTTTTCCGTTTGTCTTGATATCTGAATCTTTCGGATGTTTTTAGACTCAGTATCACCAGATTTGTCCTTATCCGAATGCTTAGCAATTAGTTCTTCCGGATGCTAGTTTTGGAGGTTTAAAGTTTGTTTCCTTTCTAAACTTTAACTTAATGATTCCAGTATATGCTTACGTAATTTGTATTCTTCAATGGATGGCTGGATCTTGATACTTCCATTTGGATTTAGGAGGTACATTATTTAAGTTTTTGTTTCTTTCAAACTTAATCTAGATATTTTAGTTTAATTGAGATTCCAAATCATTTTTTCAAACAATCTCCCCTATTTGATGGAAACAAAAACTAAGACAACTAAGCATAAGGAAATGAGTTATATGAGCTAAGTATGATTCTTGATACTTAGTCATTTACAACTACACCCCTCCCCCCCCCCCCCCCCCCCCCCCCCGGCTTAATTCTAGCATCCTAACTCCCCTAATATTTTTTGACTTCTAGCTTTTAATGTTTTTATAGTACTATTTTATATTGTACTTTAGAAGCAGTGTTTTATGAACTTTTTCACTTTATATATACTTCTGCTGTTAACAATAGTTAACATCAATGAAGTTTAAAGTATAACATACAGAAATACATAAAAGTGAAAAATGAATCTAGCTATTACATTGATTACAAAAGAACTTTAGCTAGACCACTATCTTCCGGATGCTCCATCCTCCTTTTCCTTTCCTTTATTGGTCCCTTCCCCTTGTTGATTCTTCTCCCCCTTTTTGTTTGCAGCTTGGGGGTCGATAACCATGTAGGTTCTCCCATCCCAGCTCTCTTGCCATGGTTTAGAGTAGATGGAGTAGTCAATATTGCCTTTTCATCTCTCGGCAATGATTTGATCAATTGTGGCCAGATTAAGATGTAGGGGTTTGAAGGCTTTCTTCAGGTTGGCATAAGATTGTTTGATAGCCGGATGCAGATATAGAGCAAACTCCGTATCTTTCTTATCAAAGTATGGGAAGAGTGCATTGATCAATGTTGTTATTCCTTTTTGGCCAAAAAATCCTCAGTCCCCAATGTGATAGACTAGGTTCTAGAATATAGGAAGGAGTTGGCTCTCTGAAATTGAAGGGATGGTAGAGGATCCGGATATTAATAGATTAGTTAATCTGGTTTGAAGATTTTCATTCTCTTTGCTAAGATCCCAGCGGATGTTATTGATGGTTTCTTTTTAGAGCCTTACTTCCTTAGTGAAGTTAGTTGTCCAATCATTTATGATCTTCTCAAGTCCGGCCAAACGGCTTCAAATCATCTCCCACGTCATCCAACTTTTTTTTTTGGATTTTTGGGAGAGATTCATCCAGAAAGTTCACAAGCATTTCATGGACAACTTGTTCTTCTCCTAATTCTGTGAGGGTAGGCATAGAATCCCTTTCAATTATGAATTTTGACAAGTTTTCAAACTTGCTATCAATGTATTCCTATATTTCAGTTGAGAGCTCGGAAGAGGAAGAGGTGATTTTGTCTATGATTGTTCCACAATTATTTAGCCACTATATTTGCTTAAGCAGTGGATCTATTTGACTCTATAGCACTCTCCTTAAGCTCATTTAGAATTGGAGTGACTTTTGTGAGAGAAACTTCTGCTACCAGATCAGCAGTTGAAAAGTCTTCCCCTTTTGGTTCTATTTTTTGTACACTGCCCTTAATCACCCCAAGTTCTTCCTTTAGATCCAGAGGCTAAAATTCGTCCAAGAGTACCTTTTCCATAGCTTTTAAATGTTTGCAGATGTTCCAGAGACTCTGCTTGATATACCCTTCCTCATTTTCTTCTAGAGTAGCTTCTTTGAGCAGTTTGAGCACCGCTGATACCTTTGCTTATTTTGTGTTAACTATAGTATTCTGATGGGACTAGTAGTGGGAGGGATTTTATCTCCTAGTGAGCTAGAAGAATCATCTTCAGATGAGCTGGAAGAACCATCTCTGGATGAACTAGAAGAACCATCTTTGGATGAGCTGGATAAACCACTATTGTCTTCCTTATCTTCTTCTTCCTACTTACCATCATTTTTCTTCTCCATCCGTTCCCCCGAACTGGCCTCCCCCTTAGAGTTCACTTGTGAGGTGTTCACTTTGGATCCCAGACCCTGTCCCTCCTCTAGAATTAGGTTTTCCAGGTTGGACTAGTTTTCCTTGGATACACTTGGAGATTGGTCATCCAAGTTATCCATTGCTATTTCAACAGCCATAGTAGAAGAACTTGCATATACATTTAATGAGATAGAGACAGGAATTACCTCAAGAATTGGTGTTTGATTCTGATCAGCTTCTCTTTCTACTTTATTTACTTCTACCTCAACCCTGGGATGACAAGAAATGTCCTCTGTCACTCCTACAACTGCCTTTTTAGGGCTCTTGTTTTCTCCTTTGGAAATGTCCTATGTCACTCCTACAACTGCCTTTTCAGGGCTCTTATTTTCTCCTTTGGAAATGTCATCAATGCCCTCTTCATTTGCCTTTACAAGACTTTTCTTAGCAGTGGTTTCATTTCCTACATGTAGTAGGTTATCCAGAAGGGGTCTGAATCTAGGCAAAAAGTAAGAATTATCTGCCTTCGGATCCCAGAAGATCTCTACCAGATCCACTGGATCAATTCGGATGGGTTGAGCACGGGAAAAGCCATCGGGACCTTCTATTATCAGATTATTGATTCGGTTATTTTTTGCAACTGACACCATCATGTCTTCATATTGAGGATCCTCTGGAAGTATATCTTCATTTGATTTGGGCACATGTTTGCCTTTGGAGACTTTGGCCTTAGTCAATTCTTCCACTACTACCCTCCTAGCAACTTCCTCGTCAATGATTATGCCTGCAGGCTTCTTGGCCTTCTTCTTTTATTGAGTTTGAACTTTTTGGGCCTATACAGCTTCATCAAAAGTACACCCCTCCTGGGTGAATTGCTTCTTATGAATGGGAAGTCCTCATTTTCAGATTCCCACTCCTATGTTAGAATATCTTTTATGTTTCTTTTCTTCCCCTTTTGGTATCCCTTTCTGATAGCAGCAGTAGCCACTGTAATTGTCTCTCTTGCCTCTGGCTCACATACTAGCTTTTTCATTTTATCAGTTATCGAGATTTTGCCAACAACTAGGTTAAGGATAAAGCATCCTCATTAAATTCCCCAGCTGGAACTAAAGCTAGTTCCTTCTTTGCCCAGGGCTTTATGGTTTATGCTCTCTAAGGAACCGGAGCTGATTCCATTGTACCCGCAGCTTTTCTAGCCCTTGTCTTTTTATCATTTGGTAGCTTTTTGGCCTTTTCCTTGTTCCAAGTTTTACCAAAACTTAGCTTTCTGAAGTTCTTTTCTAAGATTTCTTTGCCATTGATAGTCTGGAATTTGGTTAAGTTTATCTTATTAGCAATTAAGATCTGCATGATAAGGGCGCCATGAGAATTCCTGTGCTGCCTCAGGTAGTGAATGATTAGTACTGGCATATTAACCACTCTACTCTCCACCTATTATTGTATGACACAGTGCTGGAAGGATGACACTGTGGTGAGAGATCCCTTCCGGACAAGCACCAATTTGGCTAGTGCATGCTGTAGATATCTTGGTACTTCCGAGAAGTATGTTGAGCATTTATCCCCAAAATAGTTGGGATGCAGCCACAGCTTGGGTTCATACTTGACTTCTAGTTCATCTCTATCACTTATGAGCTAGACCCCTTCATTTTTCACGTTGAGAAATTTTTCAAAAAATTTCGGAGTTATAGTGATGACTTTCCCTTGGATTGTATTTCCCAGAGCATCATAAACATGTGTTCTCTGAGATTTGAGTAGAATTCACATACGAGGTCCGGATAGGTTGGACAATTTATTTTGAGAAAATCTCCTAGGTACTGATCTTTGATGAGTTTTGAATAAGGATCTATCTTAAACAGGAAGTTATCTCCCAAATAATCAGTGGGAACTAGAGAGTCGGAGGGTTTATAGTTTATAGGGATGAAGTCTTTGTCATTGAGATCAGACTCGTCAACGTAAATCTCTTGGGGAAGCATTTTGGGTCCTTCACTGGTCATGATAGCAGCCATTTGAATGATTGAAAAAATTAGGGTTTCAGCAGCGTAACAGTGTAGGAATGTTGCTCACGTGAAAAGGAAGGGAAATTTGAGGGGTTTATATAGATTTTTCAAGGTGAGGGCATTTTAGTAATCCAGACATCTCTGATTTTGGCTGGATTGATGATATGGCCGTCAAAATTTTAGTAGAGAGGTAAATTTTAGTTTAACCGTCGAATGGGAACGTTTATTTTGAGAACTAAATATCGAATTTACCACGCTTGTAACACCCAATAAACGTTTAAAATTCAAAAGGGAACAGTTACTTTTTAGCCCTTTACTGCCATGTGTCCTGTCTTATCTGCTGACGTGGCATATCTTTCCTCTGAAATAGATTTCTCTTCAATGCTTCTTCTCTTCCGGATTTCATCAAATAGCCAATGATCCAAGTTAATTTTGAATTGTCTTCCAGATTTTCTTTAAATTGGATTAGGCATACCAATTGACTCTTTTAGCTTGCCAAATTGATCTTTACTTAATGGCTTAGTAAAGATATCTGCTTTTTGCTCATTGGTTGGAATGTATACCAAAGTAACATGCCTTTTCATTATATGATCCCAGATGAAATGATGTCTTATGTTTACATGCTTTATTTTGCTATAGAGTACTGGATTCTTTGATACATCGATGGCACTTTTGTTGTCACACATCATATCTACACATCTAGATTAAACTCCATAATCTTCTAGTTATTGCTTGATCTAAAGGAGTTGAGCTACACAACTTCCAGTTGCCATATATTTTGCTTATATAGTTTATAAAGCAACTGAAGTTTGCTTCTTACTATACCAAGATATCAAGCAATCTCCAAGGAAATGACATCCTCTGGATGTACTCTTTCTCTCAAGAGTATCTCTACTATAATCTGCATTAGTGAAACCTTGAAGTGTGAAATCTCCATTACTGGGGTACCATAGCCTAACTTCAGTGGTTCCTAGTAGAATTATGAGAATCCTCTTTACTACCTTGAGATGAGAATCCTTAGGATTGGCTTGATACCTTGCACAGTAGCAAACTATATAGTCTATATCAGGCCTGCTAGCTATCAGGTATAAAAGTGAACCAATCATCCCTCTATAGAGCTTTTGATCAACATCTTCACCTTTAAAATCCTTGGATAGTACTATGTCTGATCCTGTTAGAGTGGACATAGGCTTGCTTTTGTCCATCTCAAACTTTTTTAGAATTTCCTTTGTGTACTTGGATTGATTGATGAAGATTCCATCCGGACTTTGTTTGATTTGTAAACCAAGGATGAAATTGAGTTCTTCCATCATGGACATCTCAAATTCCTTCTGCATTTGAGGGCTAAATTCATCACACGTCTTCTCATCTATTGCTCCAAATATGATATCATCCATATAAATTTGGACTAGGATAATATCATTCTTCTTCTTCTTGATGAACGGAGTTGTATCTGCTTTGCCCCAGATGTACCCCTTGGATATGAGGAATGTAGTGAGTCTCTCACACAAAGCCCTTGGTGCTTGGTTCAATCCATCGAGAACTTTCTTCAGTTTGTAAACATGATCTAGATGCTTTGAATCTTCAAATCCAAGTGGCTGCTTTACATGGACTTCTTCTTGGATAACTCCATTGAGGAATGCACTTTTGACATACATTTGGAATAATGTGATTCCCATGAATGTTGCAAAAGCACATAGAATCCGGATTACTTCCAGTCTTGCTATAGGGGCAAAGGTTTCTTCAATATCAATTCCTTCTTGCTGGTTGTAGCCTTGGGCAACTAATCTTGCCTTGTTTCACACTACAGCTCCGAATTCATCAAGTTTATTCCGGAATACCCATTTGGTGCTAGTGATTGATTTGGATTTGGGAGGTGGTACTAGATCCCATACATCATTCATGGTGAATTGATCTAGCTGTTCTTGCATTGCCATCATCCGGCTTTCATCTCCTTCAACATCTTGAAATTTCTTTGGCTTAATGAGGGAGATAAATGCAGCATGGCTCATCATTTAGTTTAGTTGTCCTCTAGTTTTTACTGGATTTTGAACATTGTCCAAAATATCTATAACTGAATGATCTCTGTGAGTTCGGACTTCTCTTGGCATATCTTCATGATGGATTGGGGCTTGTCCCACTTCTGCCTCAACCACTCCTTGGCCTTCATTGAAGTTAATATCTTATGGGTTGAGATTAACTTGTTGAACTTCTGGATCAAAAGATATTCTTTCATCCTCTTGTTTGTACTTCTTGATTTGGAATAAATTAAGAACTTCCACTTCCTTCTTTTCTTTAGATTTTTCAGCTTCCAGCATTGGATCTTCCAGAGTGGAACTTCTTTTATCTACATGGTTAGTCTCATCGAATCTACATGCATAGACTCAACCACAGTTTGGGTTCATTTGTTGAAGACTGTGTAAGCCTTACTATGTGTTTAGTAACCAAGGAAAATTGCTTCATCAGATTTAGGATCAAATTTTCCTAGTTGTTCTCTATCATTTAGGAAGTAGCATTTACATCCAAATGCCTTAAAGTACCCAATTATGGGTTTTCTTCACTTTTAGATTTCATAGGGGGTCTTTTCAAGGGTTTTTCTAATGGGAGCTCTATTTAAAATAAAACATGTTGTGTTTACGACCCCACCCCAAAAATACTTTGGCAAATAATTCTCATTTAGCATTGTTCCAGCTATTTCAACTATGGTCCTATTCTTTCTTTCAGCAACTCCATTTTGTTGAGGGGTGTGAGGGGCAGAGAATTTATGTTCAATGCCCTTTGAGTCACAAAATTCTGCAAAATGCTTGTTTTTAAACTCATCACCATTATCACTCCGGATGCGTGCAATGCTTATTCCTTGTTCTACTTCTATCCGGACGAATGTTTTTGAGAATTGGTCAAAGGCTTCATCTTTGCTTGCTAGCAAGAGAACCCAGGTATATCGAGAATAATCATCCATAATGACCATAGTGTATTCTCTTCTACCTAAACTCATAGTTTAACTAGACCAAAGAGATCTATGTGTAACTCAAGTACTCTTTTGGAAAGAATGTAAAAGATGGAAGGGAAACTTTTCTTATGTTGTTTACCTAGTTAACATGCAGTGCATAGATGATCCTTATCAAAAGCACCCGTAGGCAAACCCACTACCGATTCCTTTTTAGCTAGTTTGGACAAGAGGTTCATGCTAACATGCCCCTACCTCTGGTGCCATAGCCATGATTCTTCTTCTTTAGTTACCAAGTAGATATTCTTTTTCTCATTTTTAATGTTAAAGAAATAGAAATTATTTACTCTAGGTGCATAAAGAATAAGTTGATTAGACTTACTATCCTAGATTGAGCAGCCTCCGGAATCGAATGTGAATTTTCTTCCTTTGCCACAAAGTTGGGCTACACTGAGTAAGTTGAACTTTAGTTCATCAACGAGTGAGACCTCTTCTATCTTCAATTCAGATCCAATGATCCCATGCCCAATGATCTGCCCTTTTTTATTATCTCCAAAACTCTCTTTGCCTCCCTTCTTCCGGGTTAATGTGATGAAGGCCTCCTCATCACCTTCATGTGCCTTGAGCATCCACTATCAATGTACCAAGTGTGTTGATATACTATAGATCTAAGGCATACCTATAAAATAGATCAAGTGGGTTTTGGTACCAATCAGATTTGGGTCCTCTTGGGTTATTAACCATCTTAAGCCAAGGATTGACGTCATAATAACCATTTTTTAATCTATATAATTTAGTAATATGATTGTTTTTCCCACAAAACCAACATCCTGAGATGGGTCTATTCTACTTTTGCTTCTTTTAGATCTTTTCCAAATCCTCCTTCCCATAGTTCCCTCTATATCCAGCTTCTTAAACACTTATGGATGGTCTGGAATGTGTCTGAAAGCTGGTTAGAGGTGCAACTTCTGCTTAATAATTTTTATTTTGGTTGGCAGGTTTCTGATGGTATACTACCTTAGCTTTTTCTTTTTGTGCAGCAGTATATCTTTGGGCCTGAGGTTGCCTGCAAACCTTCTTCAATTTTTTAGTTGAAGCCTTTGGATTTCCTATGGAAGCTTGGTGCTGATTTCCTTGTGTATTCTGCCTTGGATTTCCTATTGGTTGAGGAGGGTTTGATCTTCTTTTGGATACTTCCTTTATTAGGGTTAGCTCCCTATCTAACCCCATCAAGTTGGCACTTAATATCTGCACTTGATTTCTTAGGAAGTTTTGGTTTGTTGTTCTAATTTAGTTGACATCTTGTGCGAATGCTTTATTGTCCTCAGCGATTTCCAACACTGGCCTTCTTAAGGACTTGATTGCTTTGGTGTTATCCTTTACACTTTTAATCACAATAGCTGTGAGCATGGGCTTTTTGGTGACCCTCCGAACGATGATGAATTTTTGTTCTAACCTTTTACGGTCTAGTTGTTCCATTATTTTTAGAATCGAATTGAGTTTGGCAAGTTCATTGTTGATTTTTTTAAGATCTTTGACCCCGATTAATTAAATATTGGGTCATTTTTAATTTGTTAACCGCTTCCTTTCCCCTCGTACATAGTAAATTGTTTCGCGATTTTTTCCTTAAAAATCCGGACATTTTCAGCGAGTCTCATTTGCATCGTTGGACTCTGGGTTCCCCGAGCATCCCGGAATGTCAAGTATCGCCCCGTGCGAATGCCCGCAGTGTAATTTGTTCGAGTTTTAGGCTCGGCAAGCCGAGCCCCTTTTGAATTTTTCCCTAGGGTGCCCCCAATCTGTCTGTGGCGGCCGATGCCGCAGCTGGGAGGCCAGGCCGAGTGGACCACGCGGTAGGCTGTATCAGCCACGCATTTATCCTCGTGGCTAAGGTGGCCTTCCAGGCTATGGCACATAACGCGGCCTAGATCTGGCAGCGTCATGTGCGCGGCCTAGGCCGGGCTGCTTCATCTGACGCAGCCTATCGCGTCACGGGACGCGGCCTCAGCCTAGTCGTGTTAGCAACGCGACCTTCGAGTGGGGTTTCTTTGTCTAGAGTTTTTTCGATTTTCCCTTGGCCAGCAAGTCGGGTTTTGGAATTTTTCAGTTTAATATTGGCATTTGGAGGATTAATTTGGATATTTTAAATTGAAAAGGCTATAAATACCCCTAAAAAATCAGATTTGAGGAGGAGGAACTTCTTTTCTTTGGCTGATTTTTCAAGTGAAAAATTCTTAGAATTCTAAGGCTTTCGGGAGAAAAAATTTAGTAATATTGGGAAAATCTAATCCACTAAACTTGGTTCTTGATTCCTAAATATTATTAGACTTAATCTCTTAGGTTAAATCATTAAAATCTATTAGAAATCTTAGGTAAAAATTGGTTTAAATTGGATTCATAAATCACTAAATCCCTTGCTAAATCGGTTGTTTCGTCGGGTTTTCATCTCAAATCCATCATAAAGCTTGCCAAGCGTCTGGTTCGAGTCTCGAGAGTGGATTCACGGCCTTTAGGTAACTTTCTGAGTTCTAATCTATTTCTTTCTATTATTTATTTCTACTGCTGTGTTTTTTGTTATTTTTCCGGGTATTTGTCCCTTTTATTCATCCTTTTTATGATTCTGTGTCAAATATTTGGCTGACCATTCCGGCGAACATCAGGCCAACTGAACGTCACCTAGGTCGCCTTGATCAGTCGACCTACCACTTCATTCAATCGGCCTACGGGGTCGCTCAAGCGGGCAATCGACATTTTGTCAAATTTTCTGGGTTCTTTTTCCCTAAACTAAAAACCCAAAGTTATTTAAGCATTTTAAGTCCGAATCTACTGTAACACGTAGGAAACGACTTGAAATATTAGCGATCTTGGGTTTTCAGACACAAAAAGGCCGATTCCGGCTTGTTTAGACTCTTTTTCCGGCAGGCCACTTCTGTGGGATGAAGGGCAACTGAGCGTCATCTAGGCCACCTGATTGAGTCGGCCTACCGTGTCACTAAGTCGGCCTACGCCTCACTGAGTTGGCCTATTGGTAAAAATATCCAAATGGTCCCTGTTTGTTTTATTCTATTATTTTTGGCCCGTTTCGGTGGTTTTTGACCCGGTTTTTGTCATTTTAATGCATTTTCAGTCCCGTTTTCAACCCCAAAAAATTCCCAAAAAATTATGGCTGATCTGAAATTTGTTTTTTTATTTATTTTATTCTATTTTTTTAAGATTTTATTTATTTTTATTTTATTTAATATGTATTTTAACGGCTTAAAAATAGTGGCTTTGCTAAATAAATATAAATAAATTATTTTCTACCAACTAAAAACCCCAAAAAAATATTCTGAACACATTAAATCTTACTTTAGGATATTTAGTCAATTTATTTCACCTTATTTAGGTTGTTAAATAATTAAGTAATTCCCAAAAAAATCACGTTTTTGTACCAGAAAATCCAAAAAAGTATCGTTTTCCTCATGCTATGTGTTTATTTTCCACACTTATTTATTCGTGCTTTATTTATGATTATTACCATATTAATCTTGTCTCATTTGGAGCCGGGTCCGAGTCGGTAAGCTCGGTTAAAACCCGGTTTCGCCCATCTATTTATTTATTCCTTTATTTATTTTCTCGCATTAGAGAAATATATAGGTATTTGTAAAGCCTTGTAATAATTTTATTTTCTTGCTTTGATTATTTATCGATTTTCATGTGATGTATGGCATATTAAACCGAATACACCAAACAATAATCGGATCAAATCGCGTAAGAACTAAGGTCACGCTTATTAAAACATAATCGACTTGATTTAAAATTTGAAAAGTAAGCAACATCATCCGAACCTAGAATCTCTATTTTAAGGTACGGTCCAGACACCCAGTGGAAATATCGTACCCAAATTCCCGGTGGAGCTTAACCGGGTGGCAACTCAATCTTAGAATACAGGATTCTAAGTCTCGTATCCCTTAACACATTAATCGGACTAAACTTCAACTTCAACATCGCTTCCATTATCCATTTTCATCATGCTAAAATAAGGATCATCCTTTAGCACGCTTCACAGCTCTCGTTGTTTCTCCGCCCCACGCCGAAGAGCATTAAAGCTTACCGTTTGGGCGGGGGAATCGAGGGTCGTCGGCTCACAGTGCCGACTCTGTTGGGGATTTTCCTTTACTTAAAACTTGAAAATTGCTTTCATTTTCAACCTTTGGTTAACGGATTTTGATGATGTGCCTAAATCGTTTTTAAATCAACACTTTATTTCTTATGTCTTTTGATCCACCGCTTTAGTTAGATTCTAAGTTATAAGGTGCCATTTTATCACCCTCGTGAAGCTCACTTGTATACCTCATGCCCGCCAGGAATTGGGTATATTTGTGGGTGGAACACTCATTTCAACCAACGTGTAATTCTAGCGGCTGCACCTATTTGAGGAGTGGTTGAGTTACACGGAATCAAGGTAAATGAGACCCCCCTACAGTGTCGTTCCACAAAACTAGCACTTTGAGACTATGAACCACAATAAATCTAGCCATAACAACTTCCCTTTAGCCTCACTGGAATAATATAGATATAGGTCGCATACTCTCTTGCCGTTTCCTGGCGCTAGAGTTGCCCCCAGAATACAAATTGGTGATACACATGAGTTATAAGGTTGGAAGAGGTTTATTTACTTTCGTGTGCTACTTTTATTATGCTCATTCATGCAAAGCTCAGGCATAGGTCGTATGTGGCCGACCTTTATTTTCGGTTTTCGCTTTCCTCTACTCTCCCCTCATTTGAAAGGGGAAATTTCACAAAATGCCTGAGATCATTTGAGTCCCGAAGACCTATACCTAGCTTGCTAGGCATAGCGATGAATTCGTACGTCTCACGTATTTCAGGGATAAGCTTCGTATCATAAGCTCTTCTACTCCCTACCTCTCTAAACCACCCATATGTATAATATTCATCACTTAAATATTTGTGTTATCATCCATCTCATTCATGGTACAATTTCGGCTAATCATCTTTCAATTTCTTTAGTTAGGTCAAGGCATCCTCGTTGCCGAAGTCCCCTTTGGTCGGGACTCAGCCGCCGTTTAGTTCACTGTTCAGCATCAGAATCAGTTATTCCTACCATGTCTGATATTCCTCTGTCTAGCAGGTTTTTAGCTGAGGGCACTCCTCCCCCTGCCTCTTCTCCGTCGGTTGATCAGGGATAATCTTGGTTGGGTTTAGAGTTAGCTAATGCTATGGCTATGTTCCTCCAGTTAGATATGTTTCGGGCCACTATTCAAGAGTAAGTTAGATCCGCTCTCAGGGAGAAAAGGGAGTCTCAGAGGCCAGCAGGGCCTATTTTCAAGCTTCAGGAGAGATAATTCAGTCTCCGCTAAACTAGAATCAGTCTTTGGTACCGCCACTCACCCCTGTTTGTCTAATCCAACAAAGCCAATTTTAGTTTGGACAGAGCTCTTCTCAGCTATCCTTATCATCTGCTCCACTAATCTTTGGTTTTTATCCCCCGGCACACTCGAGCCCTGTTCCCCAATCTCCTATTCTCCCCGCTTTCTAAGGTGGATTTACTCCTCAACTGACAGTCCCCTTGAGAGGCTTTGTCGTTCCTCTAGTACAGCCGGCTATATTCACAACCTCTCCCCCTAGCTTTGTGGTCACTCCTTGTGAGGCTACTTACCCTCAAAATCCTTTTTCTCGCCCCTAGATCGAAACCTTGGCTCGTCCACCCTTTCAGTTTAGGTCATCTTCGTGCAACCAGGTCACGCAGCCTCCGGGCGTGATGCCCGAAATGGCCGCTTTCTTCAGGCAATTTTTGAATAGGAGCGAGGATAGGGAAGAAGTAAGAGATGATGAATGGGTGCCTAAAAACTTCTCGATGCCCTGAATGGAGTCTTATTCAGGCGAAGGACCACCCAAGTCCCATATAGTCATGTATGAGTGAATCATGCGCGTCCAAAAGATTAGGGATAAGGTGTTGGCTAAGTTATTCCCGTTCACCCTTTCAGGCCCTACTCTCAAGTGGTACAATACTCTTCTGGAGTCTACAATCCTATATTGGAAACTCCTATCTGAAGCTTTGATTGCCTACTATGGATTAAATTCCATAATGGAGACTACCATCTAGCATCTTGAGGCAGTCAAACTAAGGCCAGGTGAATCCTTCAAGTCATATTTCAATAGATGGATGGCCACTCAGGTTCTCTTAAAGCAAAATCTTAGCCTAAAAGAAATGATCCCAAAGTTGCTTGATGGGCTCTCTCGATGCTCCGAAAGGAAATGGAGACTGACTCTTTCAAGTCCTATCTGAAAGTTTTTGAAAAAGCTGAAAAAAATTGAGCGCCGGGAGGTGAAAGATCGGGCTAATAAGTCGAGTGGGAATTGACCGTGGTTCAAAAAGAATGAATCAAGTGAAATTGTGCCAGCTCCTGCTAAGAGTAAGTCGCCTGCAATGCAAACTGTGGCTCAAGAGGAAGTATCGGCGGTTCAAGTTTCTCCCCCTACTCAACAACCATTTGTGTCCCCGTAGAAGTTACCACTCGGTGTCATTTTTGCTAAGATGTATAAAGTGGGCCAGTTAAAGCCCTTTGCGATGTTCGGGCTCCTCGACCAGATGAAAAGGGGAATTTCTGCAAATTTCGTGTGCAAAAAGGACACCAAACTGATCAATGTAGGGCTCTAGCTTCCACTATTGCTCGTATGATCATAGAAGGAAAAATGGTTGAGCCAGCTAGAAAGCCAAACCCTATGGAAAACCCTTTCACTAACTTTGGTGGCAAGGTCTCTACGATTAGTTCAGGCATTAACAAAGAGTATGTTCTGGGAGCGATATTTGAAGAATTCGTAAGGGTTGTCGGCTCTAGTCTCTCTTTGGGCTTTGTATTTGATATGATCTCACAGTCTAATCCTGTGGTAAGCTCCATAAAAATTGAATAAATGGGGCAAGAAGAGGGGACCAAAGCCAAAGATGTGGAAATGGTCAAACCGGTGCTATTTAGTGGTGATGATCATGTTCTAAAAGGGGAGTATTCTGATGAAAAGTTTCAGGCCTTCAATGTGGATGAGTATGAGCTTTAAGATTCATCATTGGTGTATGAGGAACCACCATATTCATTTGAAACCCCTTCCACAAAAAGTGTATCCATTGATTGGATTCTGCATATCACCCACAGCGGTCCAATATACCAACCTAAGGACAACCGTCTCCATATTGAGAATGATCCAATCCCGAACCCCATCAAGAATATAGCTAAGCCATTGGCGCCACGTCCTCAGGTTAAAGTAAGTCCTTATATTGATCCTCTCATTACTCAGTTGAAGATGACCCAAGCCTGTTTTAGCATTTGGCAATTAGTTCTTGGTTCTGATGATTATGGTCGGGCTCTGATCAAGAAGCTTCTGGAGCTTGAAGCAAAACCTACTACTTCTATTGTTGAGATGTGCAACATGGTAGGGAAAGGAATACCGCTCCCGAGAGGAGATGATCCGATAATATTCTCTAATCAGGACCTTCCACCTGAGGGGTGCTCTCATAATTGAGCCTTGTTCATTCGTGCCTAGGTCCTCGATAGAATTATTCCATGCATCATGGTTGATGATGGTTCTTCTTTGAATCTGTGTCCTTTGAAAGTTCTTCCACATCTAGGTTTGTTTGGGCAAATGCTCAAGAAATCCAACACTGTCATCCGTTCTTATGATGATTTGAAGAGAGATGTGATTGGGGTTTTCGAAGCCAAAGTAACTACGGGGGAAATTTCTGTTAAGGTTTAGCTTACTGTCATCGATATTCCTATCACCTATTCCTTACTCTTAGACCAACCCTGGCTTCACTCTGTGGGAGTAATCTCATCGACACTCCATCAAAAGATCAAAGCCGTGGGAAAAGATGGAAAGATTAAGGTAATTAAAGCTAATTATACCTCGGTCACGGCCATCATAAAAGCCAAGGAAGAGTCTAGATTTCGAATGGCCGTTATCAGTAATAAGAAGCTTAAGACGTCTTACTATGAGCGCTGCTCACCTATAGCGAGGAAATTGATGAAGAAGCATAGACATCAGCTGGGTCACAGTTTAGGGAAGCACCTTGGGGGAATTGTCAATCCTCTTTTAATAAAGAAGTATTCCAAGCGAGCTGGTTTCGAGTATACTCCAAAGAAGGTTTACAGGTGTGTTCATCCATTTTACAACACTGTGACTGTTTGTGAGGTTCAAGCGAAGGGTGTCTACAAAGGAGAATTCGAGCCTGTTGAGAATGATGGTCAAGTCTGGCCAGGTTTTGAGATTTTCAAGGATGTGTATGATTTTGAGAAGAATTGCTTTATTGAAAAGGGGGAGAGCCCGATTGAGCCAATGTCTGCTGATGCATCCAAGAAGTATAAGGGAAAGCTAGTTTCTGATTCAGATGATGAAAAGCTGATGGACCCAAAAATTAAAGTTGTAGTTACCGCTATGTCTAAGGCCATGTCTGTTATGCTTAGGAAGAAGTGAAGGAAGAACGATAAAGCTAATCCTCTGGCCGAACCCATGAAGAAGCTTGCCCAATCTCTTACTATTGAAGAAGGTATGCTATCTGCCAATCAAGTGAAAGCCCTGGATCATGATCTGGGTGACCTACTTATGGAACCTACCAAGGGTGTCACCTCTACTAATGTCGCTACTCAAGACCCTCCGCCTGCGGAGGATGACTCTATATATGATCATGTAGCCTTTAATATCTCTAGTGTTATTCTTATTTACTTGATGTTTCACCCAATGGGCTCATGCATTCATTTAATCATAAGCATAACGTGTTTAGTATTCATGACGTTTCTTTAACTGAAATAAGCTTAAGTACAGATGAAAACCCTAAAATGGTAATCCTTTCTAACAACTTAACACCTGAGATAAAAAGTGAGATAATTAAAGTGCTGAAAGATTATGTTAATGCTTTTGCTTGGTCATATATGGACATGCCTGATGTCGATCGCCATATCGCAGAACATCGCATTCTAACTGATCCTAGATTCCATCCTATCAAGTAGAAGTTCTGAAGGATGAGACCGGAGTGGGCTAACAAGGTTAGAGCAGCGGTTGCTAACATGATTGAAGCTAAGCATATCAAAGTTGTCAAATATTCGACCTGGTTATCCAATATTGTCCCTATTCTGAAGAAGGATAGAGGGGTAAGGTTTTATTTGGATTACCGTGATCTGAACAAAGCTTAACCAAAGGATGACTTTCCTCTTCCCCACATTGATGTGCTAATCGACAGCGCTGCCAGGGCTATAATGTACTCATTCATGGATAGGTTTTCAGCGTACAATCAGATTCTGTTGGATATAATCGATAAGGTTAAGACAGCTTTCATCACAGAATGGGGAGTATTTTGCTATCGGGTTATGCCGTTTGGTCTGAAGAATGTTGGAGCAACCTATCAGCGCGCTGTCACCATTATCTTGCATGACATGATCCACAAGGAAGTAGAGGTCTACATGGATGACATGTTAGTTAAGTCTGCTACTAGAGAAGAGCACCCCGCGGTTTTGGATAAGTTTATGACTCGCATTGAGAAATATAACTTACGCCTTAATCCAAAGAAGTGCATATTTCGGGTTACATCGGGAAAGCTTTTAGGCTATTTGGTCAGTCAAAGGGGCATTAAAATGGATCCAGATAAAATTAAGGCAATCAGGGATATGCTCGCTCTGAAGACAGAAAAAGAAGTCCGGACCTTCCTTGGTTCCATCCAATATATCAGTAGGTTCATTTCTCGCCTCACCACCGTTTGTGAGCCAATCTTTAAGCTATTAAGGAGGCATCAGCTGATTATGTGGGATAAGCATTGCCAGATCGCCTTCGACAAAATCAAGGCCTACCTTGTTCTCCCACCCATCCTCCGTTACTCAATTGTCGAAAAGACGTGTGCCATCATGGTTTAGTTAACTAAGAAGTTGTGCCACTACTTCCAGTCATACAAAGTTCAGGCCGTTGCTAAGGTTGACCCAATGAAATATCTTTGTCAGTCACCCACCTTATCCAGCAAGTTATCTAGATGGTTACTAATGCTTTTCAAATTCGATATTGAGTATGTCACGATGAAAGTTATCAAAGGAAGTGCGGTTGCAGAATTTTTGGCAAACCAAGCTCTTGACTCCAATTATATCGAGAACTTGGACTTTCCTGACAAGAAATT
Organism: Euphorbia pulcherrima; assembly: GCA_947683365.1. Taxonomy (NCBI): domain Eukaryota; kingdom Viridiplantae; phylum Streptophyta; class Magnoliopsida; order Malpighiales; family Euphorbiaceae; genus Euphorbia; species Euphorbia pulcherrima. The sequence continues at coordinate 31,368,552 of CANTUS010000007.1, forward strand.
AGACATGACCAAAGTCGCCAACCCCATGTGGACCATGTATTTTGATGGTGCTGTGAATAGATTCGGGGCAGGCCTGGGAGTTATCTTATTCACACCTGACAATGAAGTTATACCTCTATCTAAGTAGTTGGAATTTCCCACTACTAATAATGGGGCCGAGTACAAAGCTTGTCTATTTGGTCTTGAAGCCCTTTTGCTTGTAGGGGCAAATCATGCTTTTGAGATGAAAATCAGATGGCTAATTTATTAGCTACACTAGCTTCGATGTGGGAAGGTCCCTAGCGCCAACCTAGCTACCCTCTGATCTTAGTTTTGGCAAAGGTTCCCTACCATTTGTGCAAATTTGCCCACATTCTCAGCACTAGTGACGAGCCCTGGTGGTACTCGGACATTTTGCAATTTCTCCGGAGCGGTCAGTATCCCGACGGGGCTACTAACTCCGATCGTGCTACACTCTGAAAGTTGGCCTTCCAGTTCAGGATTGTGGAAAATGATCTCTTTAAGAGCACTTCCGATGGGTTGTTACTCCGGTGTCTGACTGAATCAGAAGCTCGTCGGGTTGTGGGAGAGGTTCATGCAGGAAATTGTGGACCTTATATGAATGGCTTGGCCTTAGCCAAGAAAATTTAGCTGATGGGGTACTTCTGGTTAACTCTGATTTCCAACTGTCTCTGAAGTTAAGCGATGTCACCAATGTCAGATTTATGGAGATATTCAGCATCTTTCACCCACTAAACTTCACAGTTTATTTACTCCTTGGCCATTCTCGGTGTGGGGGATAGATATAACTAGCGAGATTCGACCATCGTTAGCTAATGGTCACCGCTTCATCATCGTGGCAGTGGATAATTTCTATAAATGGGTGGAAGCCAAATTGTACACCAGTATTACCGCCAAGAAGATGGCCAAGTTCATTGAGAAGCACATTTTTGCATGGTATGGACTACCTCATCATATTGTCTTAGATAATGGGGTTCAATTCCAAGGGGAAACTGTGGAGTTGATTGAAAAATACGGTATAGAGCAGTATAGATCTTCGCCCTATCGTCCTCAGGCCAACGGTGCGGTAGAGGCAGCCAATAAGTCCGTTAAGAAAATCCTTTCTAAGACCATAGCTAGTTACCGAGATTAGGTTGATAAGTTACCGTCCGTTCTTTAGGGGTACCGAACAAGTATCAGCACTCCCACAAGTCAAAAGCAGTTTCACCTGTTGAAATTGAGATGAAGTCTTTGCGAGTGGCTCTCGAATCTAAGTTCGAAGAGACTAAATGGGAAAAAGCAAGATTTGAACAGCTGAATACTCTGGACGAGCAATGCTTGAAAGCCTTGGATAGCCTTCAAATGTATCAGCAGCGTATGGTAAGAGCCTACCATAGCCGGGTCAAGCACCATAAGTACCCCTTGAAAGCCGATGGCTTGGTCCTAAAGCAAGTAAAACCTTCCCCCACCGATCCAAGGGGGAAGTTTTGGCCAAATTGGGAAGTACCTTATGTAATTAAGAAGGTTCTCGGTAAGGGCAGAATAAAGATTATGGATATGGATGGTAATGAGTTCATGAACCCTATCAATCAGGATCGGTTAAAGTGTTATCATATCTGAATCAAAAGAATTAAATCCAGAAAAGCAGCACTCATAAAAAGCAAATAAAATCAAATCACCCGGCGAGTGGTCCTTTACTGCTCGGGTAAAAAATTAAGGTCCATCCCGCTGATTGGTATTCCGCAAACCAGTCGAGCAAAAGTTAGGGTATAGTGAGGCATGAGAGCTTGTTGACTAGAGAACCTTCTTAGGCTAGTTAATGCCAGGATTTAGGTTAGTAGAAATGGTTATCATCATTATGTACTCAAGCTCACTTCAATTAATGGAAATGTCATTCTTACTAAGCTCTTATGATTGTGTGAAAATGAATATACTGGGCCCTAAAGGCAACATGTTGTAGATAAGTCGAGTTTGGGATGTCGCTTAACTCAAATTCTTGCGTGCCAAATAAAACGAAAATCATAAGAAATTGAAAGAGGCATAAATTCCGATAGGCTGAATGCATCTAGGCCTATGCAAAATCCAGAAAGTCCACTGGATTGAAAACCTGAAAAGGGCAGTCCAAGTAAAACTTAGGACATAAAAGCAGCAAATAAAAGTCTAATGGGTTTAACATAATGTTTAGGCCTATGCAAAAGTAAAGACAATAAAAGTGAGGATAACACAATCATCAATCACCCACAAGGCCCCGCGCCCTCATCATCATCATCATCATCATCATCATAATTAGAGTCAAAGGCTCGAACCAGCTTCTCCTCCGCTGATAAAGGATCGAGTCCCGCCTACCTATTGCTCCACTTAAGCCACGAATGCAGGTGCTTCTTCTGACACCATAATCTTCCAACCTGATGAAGCCACCCTCGGTAGAATCCATCAGTAGTAGTGACATCTAGTCGATCATAGTCTAAGGTCTTATAACTCGCTCGACGGGCCCATAGCTCTCTAGCATGGACAAGAAGATGGGCAGAGAATGGCCCAGCCTCAAATTCTTCTTAGTGCAGTGGGAGCCTCTAACGTCGCCCCCACCATCGACACAAGCGATACGGCGAGTAGTGCTCAAAGTGTAGTAGCAATGCAAGCTAAACCTTGCCTCCACCGGTGTCCACCAGAACATTAGAAATCTCCCACCAGCAGTGAATGTCTACATTAGATAGAGCCTCCATGATCGTTGTCCAATTGTAGATCGTCAGGGCATTATGGCTAGTAGTGACATAGGCCCTGCCATGATAATTCCTAGGCCCATATTGTCTCGAATTGCCTCGAGGGTCCTAGAGCAAAGCTAGCTTCTCTAAGAGCCAGACCTGCAGATTTATATTCAGATTCAGGTTCAGTTTCAATCTCAGATTCAGATTTAGTATCAGTTTTGGGTTTAGAGTCAGTTAAAGGGAATACCTGTAGTACGGAGAAGTGGTCTCTGATGCAATCGGGATCACCAATAGCTCTATCTAAGTGGAATAAGGTCTCAGCTAACCCTAGAAATAATAGAGATATGCCCAATGATCAAAAACTAGCCAGAATAGGGCAATGGTGCCAACCCCGCAAATAAACTCAGCCATGAGCAATAGAGCCACCATAAAAGGATAAGAAATAGGCAACTTGGGAGTGACTATACACCAATTGAGTACCCGACTGAGGTCAAATCTCGATGATCCAAGAATTCGGGAAAGGAAAGTAGTAGGGGCATCTAGATTCCACAACCCGGTTAGCTGATCCTCAGCCCCAAAATGCACCTCTGGCATAGCAAAATGCATCCCGCGAGTACAGATCATCTCGAGATGATACTCCACCAATGGACAAAGCTCAAAGCTTGAGAAGTGGAATACATGGTCCATTAGGTCCCAATGGAAAAATGCCTCATAGAGGAAAGCCACATTCACCGGCCTGCTAGCAATGTATCGAAGCCCTGCTAATCCGAAATCCTCTAGTCTCTCCCAGTCAGAGCTCGCTAAAGTGCGCAAGAACTGCCTTAGCCTAGCATTGTGTGTCTCCATTAGTGATCTCTATCTATTAGTTGCCTATCAAATAAGGTTATATTTATTAATTTAGATGATTGTAAGCGTTAATTAGTTCGTTCCTAGGTAAGCATCTATCGCGCCTAGCATTCATCTAGCGAACAAGCAATGCAATCAATCAGACAAATAAGTCAAGCATCACACAATCAAATCGTCCATCAAAGTCACCAGTACATCAGAAAAATAAAGATGAATAAGAGAAAGAGCTCCTCCGAGGCGACCCTCGGACCACCTCTCTGAGGCACCAGGCCTCGAAGCTCCACCCATGCTAAATCCAAGAGGAAAAGCTGAGCCCATAAGCTGCATCCCCGAAAAGCCCATCATCTCTCGGGTAGCCTGAAAGTGCGCGGACTGGCTAGTATCGATCATAGTGACCTCAGTCTCCTATCTTCCATCACTATGGCTACTCCTACGAACCTCAGCCTCCCTTTCTAATTGATCTCGCCTCTCCTCCACCCTCTCAACTTAACTCCGTAGTGTCTCTATCTCTCGGGTGTAGTGCTCCCTCTGCTCAGCCAGTCGCCTCTCACAGTCTACTAGCCGACACTCATAATCTGTCCTTTCTCGGGCTAGTTGACCCTCGTAATCCATCCTTTTCTCAATCCAGCTAACTCTGGTAATCCGCACACTCGCGCTGGATCTGCATCCACTCCTCTCGCTCACTCCGAAACTTATCTTACTCCATCTCGACCAAGAGCTATAAATATCAGTGATCAGCCTGACAATTCATGCATTCATAACATTCATTCATAAACTAACAAATATCCTATATAATTTTCTTGTTTTAAATCTTAACAGGTTGCAAGACAAAATCTCACCTAGCCTGTAGCATCCTGTGCAATGACCAAGTCCCTCATGCTAAAGAAACCCCTGGCCAAGTGCTCAGCATCTGAGATAGGTACCTACAAGATCAAAAGTAGAACCAACCGATCACCATGGTTAGGCGACACCAGACTGTGAGCAAACGATATTTCATACGGCAGCAGCGGGGCCGAGCTACTTGGGCTGGCCGCTTGGGATAAACCAGATTGGACCATACCGACCTTACTTCTAAAATTCGGTAAAGGATTATTCATAATGCTCGAAGCCTTGTCTAGTTCAGCTATCTTTTCTTTGCTAACCAACCGTTGAATTGCTGAGAGTAGGGCATTGCAATTCTTGGTTTGGTGTCCTACCTGAATGTGATAATTACAGAAGTTATTCTTATCTTCAGGTCTAAGTGGCTTGTATTCCTGAAGGTACTGTATGAAACCTACTTCCCTCAAATGCTAGAAGATGACCTGCAGGGGCAACTTATAAGGGTTAGTCAAAATGAAATGGGGGCGAGGAGGCTGGATCGTGGCAATCGTTGATGGAGCCGGAGTGACTATGAGGGGCATAGTGGGGGCGTGAGAAATGGCTTGAATTATAGCTGGTGTTTTAGGCTTAGCCACCACTAGGGTTGAGGGTTGAGCTTCATTCTTCCTGAACCATGGTTTCCCTGCTCTCTCGGCCTTCTCACGCTCTACCTCATGCTCAATTTTCTCAACTTTCTCAAACACAGCCTTGTAAGAAAGAAAGAAATTAGTAGCCATTTCCTTGTGGAACAGGGGGAGAGACCCTTCAAGGAGTTTGACAATCATTTCCTTAAGGCTGAGGTTAGACTTTATCAAGACCCGAGTCGCTATCCACCTATTGAAGTAATGCTTAAAAGATTTATTGGGCGTTTGACAGACCCTCTCAAGATGCTGGAGGGTTTTTTCCATCATAGTATTGAAACCGTAATGCACTTTCAATGCCTCAAATAAGAGAATCCAGTCGATAACAATATACCGCGATAAGGTGTGATACCATTCAAGGGCAGGACCCCAAAGGGAGCGGGGAAACATTTCAACAAGCACCTTATCACTTAACTTCTTTACGCGTATTACTCTTCCATACATTATAATGTGAGAGGCAGGTGCTCCTGAGCCATCATAATGAGTCATGTTTGGTATAGTAAAATTGTCGGAGACCCAATCTTCGACCCTCTTAGATTTCTTATCAGTGTTGAGGTGGTTGATGTAAGCTTGGATATCAGGTGTCACGCCCGGAGGCTGCGTGACCTGGTCACTGACCGATTTATGAGAGATAGCCGGGACTCCAGGTGTCACGCCCAGAGAATGTGCGACCTGGTCGTTGATAGTTTAAGAAGCTATCATTTGTCGAACAAAAGTGGCTACCTCAGGTGTCACGCCCGGCGGTTGCATGACCTGGTCATTGAGTGTAGGAGGTAGCGGAGGGCGAACGGTCAGCTGACTGTCAAAAGGATTTTGGGGGTAGGTGGTGCCTTTAGGAGTTATAATGAACTACAGAGGCGTGAAGGAGGGTAGTGGCTGAGAAATCGGGCTTTGGTGAGTGAATAATGGAGGAGTGGAGCTTTGAGCGAAGGGTTTTAGAATAAAAGGCACAACTGATTAGATGGTCGAAGTTGATAAGAAAGCTGAAGCTTGCCCAAATTGGAATGGGCTTACCATAGGCTGGGTTGATTGAAACATAGGTGCAATGGGTCTCATCGCTACCAGACTAATTAACATCTGTGTCGAACTATTCTAGGCCTGAATATTAGATGCCAATATTCGATCAAAATTTCTATTTCGAGAGCTCACTTAACAGCTGCCTGAACAGTAGTTTATATAGAAGCTTGGAAAGCATCCAAGTTTAGGAACTGTGTCATAACACTGGCCAAGTCAAAACTAGGAGGTGGTTGGGATCCTATTCCCGAGCTGGAAGTTGGGCCAGAGGGCTCTTCTGGAGGAGGGGTCCCTTTGTTTCTTGGAAAAGACATGGCTACTCGAGAAGGATTTTGGCTTAATTGAACTTATTCCGAATCTGACTCCCCGCTGGAATCGATGTGTGGAATTCCTTCAACTCGCATGGTGATAATTGGGGTCAGTGGATGATGTATCAAGCGATGTTCTATCCTTTTCCAAGCCAGGGTGGGATGATCAGTGCGCCTCCTCCTAGCTAAAATGGTAGGCAGCGGATTAGACCATGAATGGCTTGGTGAACGGTATGGATGGTTTTCATGCCTTTTGTTCTTTGGGAGTGATGCGTGATGCGTATGGCTGCACATAGATATGGTTAGAGATGACGTGATGGCTTATTCCCCTAACACAAGTGGGATGTTTGTATCTCACGGCATACATAACGATATGTGGTAACGCAACGGAGGCACAAGAGAAGTCCTACGTCTATTGCTAAAACTCTTTAATGGGTGGAAGTGGTAAGGGTAAGTTGATTCATTTTCGGCTCTTAAAGCCGATGCATGGGGGTGCATGATCACAGAACACATAGCACGCAAATCATCCCTCTTCCAACCTTATGACTCCTACATAACGGCTCTTTGGAAGGATGGAGTTTGGCTTCTTCACTGGTAATGGCGAAAGAAGCGCATCCTAATTATTTTATTTGTTTTGGGTAATCCTAAGTGGAATGATATACTAAGGCTTTTTCTAGTGCGGCTTTGTTATAGGGTTGTTGATGTAGAAGGTTCTCGTTTACCTTGATTCCACGTTACTTAACCACTACCCAAATAGGTGTGATCGTAGGAGTTTATATGTTGGTCAAAATCAGTGATCCACCCACTAGGTATCCTTAATTTTAATAGGGCATGAGTGATACTTCGTGAGCTTCTCGGGTAAAATAAGGCACCTAAAATTACCAAACTATCTACACGCGAGAGGATGAAATGTTATTAAAAAGAATGAAGTTTTAATTTGGCCAATGATTTCAATACATCATCAAAATCTTTTAAACTTTATGAAAGAAAGTTCAAGTTCAAAGAGATCATCCCCAACAGAGTCGCCACTATGAGCAGACGATATTTCACGCGGCAGTAGCGGGGCCGGGCTGGTTGGGTCAGCCTCTTGGAATGACGGGGGAGATGTGATTCAAAAATTATTTTGCATATATTAATGCTCAAAAGATACGAGATCAAAATCTCATACTTAAAATAGAGTCGCCACCCGGTTCAGCTCAACCGGGAAATTTTTGGTACGATTTTCCCACCGGGTGGTTGGACCATACCTTAAGTAGAGATTCCGAGTTCGGATGATGTTATCTATTTTTCACTAGGCCAAGTTAAGATACTTCATTCTTTCTTAATCGGTTTAATCCATCCTATTTATTTGTGTCTTCAGTTATTTTGTTGTTTTCGCATTTATCAGGCAATTGAAGCAATGAATAAAATATTTACTCCCATAAAAAAATAAGCACGGAAAACAAAATTATTACAAGGCTTCCAAGTCCTATACATTTTTCTATGCAATAAATAAAATACCTAAATATCTGATATACGTCTGCTTGCAAAAGATTGTTAGCACGGATATAGCATATTTTATTTACAGTATCATAAAGCTCGGTCGGATGGGTAAAATGAGATTCAAACGGCGTTTTTGAGGATAGGCTCAATTGTTACTTTAACGGGATTATGAGTGAAAATACCAACACATTACGGGGTGGGGTCTATTTTCAAGAGGTTTTGAACTTCCATCATTACATTATATGTTCTAGCTTCGGAAAATAAGCTAATCTGGGAATAAATGAAAATAAAACTGCTGTTTAGAAACTCATATCGCCGACAATACAACTGATGCCGCCGGTGACATGATTGATGTTGCTGGTGACATGGCTGATGCTGCCGGCGACATCAATTATGTCACCGGAGATATCATTTTGTAGGTAGGAGTGGTGGCAGTAAAAAAATGACCGAAAACCCAAAAATGAATATAAATCGACAAAAATTAACACAAATCAGTAATATTAATGCCAAAGAGCTATGAGACTAAGGATTTTTACCTCGAGGCCGTGAATCCACCTCTTTGTGAATCGAAAGAAACACCTCCAGGGAGCGGGTTATAACAATTTAGCAGTAAATTTAAGTGCTTTTGGTTTCTAAATCCAATTAAGTTGATTTTAACTTAAAGACTTGCTGATTTCAAACTCACAATTGGAGAATTCAAAGAAGAAAAACGAGGGAAAATTGATCGAAATCCTTTTTTCTGCCTTATCTAATTCTAATCTCAGTAGAACCTATACCCACTTTAAAATCCTAACATTCAATTCCCCCCCCCCCCCCCCAAAAATGCAGCTCAAGGTATGCGTTTATAGGTGAAATGGGGTGTTTTTTAGGCCTTTTTAACCAATTCCGTCAAAAGTGGCCGAAAGGCTATCTGTGTAGGGACCCGCTTCAGTCCATTCCATCGGCGGTATGGCTGATGTCACCGATGGTATGGTGATACCGCCGGCGGCATGGCTGATGCCGCTGGTGGCATCAGACTCCAGCATACCGACAGCTAACGGGCACAAAAGCCTAAAAAGTTGTGAAAAGTGGTTTAATAGTGGGTGGAAAGGCATCTTTTTTACTTTTAATAATATCTTAATAGGTATTTATTATTTGGGTGCAAATCATCGGTTCAAGCTCCTACCGGACGCGTTATCGGCCACTTTGAACTGGATTCTACCAAGTATAAAATTCGCGAGGAATATTATTTTGGTAATAAAAATTCTAAAGAGAACTTTTATTTTGAGGCATTAAAATCGAGTACACGTCATCATCGTCTCGTCAGAGGGACTGCAAAAATCTCGTGCTCACAGGCTGCCCCTCAGGGGATCACTGCTGCCACAGGTCAGTATGATCACACGAAAGAGCAAGGGATATGAATGATACCTGATGGGTGACTGGTTTGTCCCTTGGTTGGACTTTGTGCTTTGTAAAGTGGTCGCCCCTTGGTTAGACTCACGGTTTGTAGATTGGATGCCCCTTGGTCGGGCTTGTGCTTTGTACAAAATTGTCCGTTGGTCAGGCTTATACTTTCCGGAGTGATTGTCCCTTGGTCAGACTTTGTGCTTTGTAGAGAGGATGCCCCTTGGTCGGGCTTGTGCTTTATATGAAATCATCCTTTGGTCGGACTTATGCTTTTTGAGGAGTGGATGCCCCTTTTTCGGGCTTATGCTTTAAATGAAATCATCCTTTGGTCGGACTTATGCTTTGCAGAGTGATTGTCCCTTGGTCGGACCTTGTGCTTTGTAGAGAGGATGCCCCTTGGTCGGGCTTGTGCTTTGTAGAGAAATCGCACCTTAGTCGGACTTGTACTTTATGGAGAGGATGGTGCCCCTTGGTCGAGCTTGTGCTTTATGGGAAATCATCCTTTGGTCGGACTTATGCTTTGCGGAGTGATTATCCCTTGGTTAGACTTTTGCAAAATCTGAATTGGAGGGGCGATGTCGCCGGTGGCATGAATGATGTCGCTGGCGGCATGAATGATGTCGCTAGCGGCATGAATGATGTCGCTGGCGGTATGAAGCGATGTCGTCGATGGCATGAGTGCCATGTGGCAGCTTTGACTGGTCAAGTAATTTTAAAATTTGAACTGAAAGGGGCGATGTCGTTGGCGGTATGAATGGGCAGTTTCAGATAAATTAAAACTCCTCGAATTCCGTGCGGTAGTTTGAAAGGAAGTAAAACTCCTTTCTTCCTCATTATTCAGAAAACTGCAACCCTTCACATCTTATTCTCCAAATTCTCTGATTTCTCTTTCGTTATTCAAATCATAAAGAGAATTGCCAAGGCTTTCAGGGGCAAATCTGCTAAGGCTAGGGAGGACCTGCCTGATTCCTCTGTCGAAGCATTGAAAATTCTCTTCGTTCTTGCAGCTTATGGCCTGAAGGAGACGGCCAAGATGTATGGCTATTGGATCAATTCTCCCATTACCAACCTGACCCCAGAGAAGGAGAAAAACCTCTGCTATGTTTGGGTAATCAAGCAAAACCCGAATCTCCTCTTCTTGGGTTAGATTTCAATTATGCCTTAGGCTTGAAATTGCACCATGATAGGGGTCGTGAGTGTGAAATAGACTAATTATAAACTGATATTGCATGCTTTAGGTTCGATTTTTACCGTTTTCAGGCTTATTGTTTGATTGATTGTGATTTTTATGGTTTTGGCATGATGGGTGCAATTTTGGGAAATAAAAGGTTCTGCTCGCAGGTAGTGATGTCGCTGGCGACATAAGTGATGTCGCTGGCAGCATCAGTCCTTGCAAAAGGGGCCAAGGAAGTCTGATGTCGTTTCTATTTAAAGCGATATTGCTGGTGATATCATCTATGTCGCCAGCGGTGTGGGATGATGCCGCCGGTGATATCACTTCTAGTAGAAGTGACATCAGCAGCTTTCTATCTTATTTTAGTGATGAGAAAATACGCAGGACTCATCTGCTTTGTTTCTGATTTTGTAGCCATATGAACTGACTTATACTGGGGGGATGGGCACCATTGGCGAGTGGTGGCACCATATTTCGGAGAAGGACCCCGAGCTTGCACTTGCCATAAATGAGATGGGATTTAGAGACCTGGCCCGAATTATGCCAATGTTGATGCCTAAGCTCTCTCATTCAGCCGTGACAGCCTTAACTGAGAGGTGGTTTAAGACCACCCATACTTTCCACTTCTCTTTTCGTAGCTATGACTGGCCTCCCTTGGATGGACGAGGTCATACACTTCGATACTTACATGGATAATACCATGTTGAGAGGCCCGTGGTGAGGCGGGTGAAGGAGCTGTTCAATCTGAAGCCCATTTCTGGGCAGCTATCTTATGGTGAGTTGCACTAATACTAGCCCCGGTTGGATGTGGTGTCCGAGGATAAGAGGAAGGCTTGTGTCCGGTCCTTCGTGATTTTTTTGCTCACTGTACTGTTCTTCCCAATCTTGGGGAGCAAGATCAATTATATACTAATAACTGCGGCGCAGGATGTGGCGGGCATTAAGAGGAAGAATTGGCCGAGGGCTATCTTGGCTGAGCTGTATCATGGACTGGATGTGGGAGCTTGGAAGAAGGTGAAAGCCCTTCACCTCTGCCATCTGCTACTCTAGGTATATCTCTTTAGAAGTATTTTCTTTGATTGTGTGTGTTTCATTTATTATTGATGCTTTTTGAACTGATTGGTTGTTATTTGTGTAGGCCTGGGTCTTTGAGCACCAGATTCTCCCAATGGTCAATTTTAAGAAGACTGTACCATTGGGCTCACACTTTCACGTCCATTGGTGCGGAGGTATTAGTGGGAAGTCTAATTACCCTACAAAATACAGGGAGGTCCTGAGGAGCACACGATTGAGCTTAGTATGCAATTTTTTAACTTAGTTCTTGTTTTTACACTTTAGAATAAAACAAAAGCATTCATGACTTTATATTGGTTGTTTTGGTTGATGGTTGGTGTAGCTCATCTTGGATCCATTCAACCGGTGTGGAAAATCTAGTAGAGGTTGTGAGGGTTAGGAGGGAGGTGGACGACTGTCGGTTCGTCATGGAGTGTCCTTTGTCCCAACAGTGGTATCCTAGCAAGCATGTCCGGGGTTGGAGGTCCGTCCCGATTGCCGATAGACCGGTGCCTGCTGATCCTCCTAGGGGCTTATGATGGCCCCATCTGGTGATCACTGTCAAGGCCGATAAGGCCAATTATATTGAGGGGAATAGCTGAGTGATTCCTAGTACTCTCGGCCTCTACGAGCAGCACCAGCAATGTCTACTCCCCTTGTGTCCCCACATGGATAGGAATGATATGATTGAGTATCATAATAAGCAACGGCTGGAGGAGGAGAAGAGGTGCCTTAAAGGCATCGTGGACATTGAGGAGGAAGAAGATAAAGAAGATGAAGAGCTTGAAGGTGATGTTGAAATCGAGCCTGAGGGGGAGGATGAGGTGGGCGCGAATGTAGCCGGCGGGAGTGCGCCAATGTCCCAAGGGGGACAGCGTTCTTTTGAGGTATAATTGTGTTTATGTGCATGATTTTGAAATTATTTAGGAACGTTGTTGACGTGTGTCTTTCATGTTTTTCATGAACCCGCGAGGAAGAGAGGCCGGATAACCAGAGTGGGACACGCTACTATGGTGTACCGGAGGGCATGAACTTTATAGAGGGGCGTCTGGTCAATCCGATGGAAACTACATTCCTGCTGATGAATTCTCAGGGCGAGTTCCTCCCTAGGAATATAGGCTCGAGCTGGCAGGCTCCAATTTTCATGCCAGAAAATACTACTTACGTCAGGCTTGGTAATTATTTTCTTGTTTAGCCTTGGATGCGGGTGTCTAATGATTTGGCTTTTGGATTTTTTAGGTGGTGCGGAGCCATGTGGAGCAGCTCGCAGAGAACAACTTTGTTCTCCGGGACACACTTATTGGGCAGTCGCTCCTTTCTCAGGTACATTCCCTATTTATACCTATGTTAAGATAAGATGCATGTATGGATGCTATGAACGATATGCATCGTTGATGTTTTCTCTGGTTTGCAGGATTTCTTGGCCCTTTTCTTATCAGATGCTGATGCGGCTCAGCGGTAGTACGAGGAGGAGACTGCAGACTTACGACATTGTGTGAGTGACCTTGAGGGTCAACTGGCAGCTACCATTCAGGAACGGAGAAGCAAGTAAAATCTAGACCGTGCGCACCGTAGTAGTACCAGTTATAGGGGGGTCAAGATGTCTGTCGGCCGACGCCTGCCTGCCGCAGCCGTGGAGTCTAGCAGTGTGCCCATGATAGATGGAAGGGAAGAGGACGATGTTGATGACTGACTTGTGAGTCCCGAAGACATTTCATCTTGCCCGGCCGATAGTGGCGGGCATGCCTAGTTTTTCATTTTCATTTTGCTTTTTTATTTCCTTGTTTGTACCCCTGATGCATTGGGGTTGGAATAATTTGGTTTTATTGTTAGGTTTTGTTTTTTTTGTGGTCTAGACATTCAGAATTTTTGGATGGTTTGTTCCTTCGGGCTTTTTATTTTGAATAAGAATGGATCACTATTTGGAAAGGCATTGGAAATGGGTTACAAGATTGTTTACAGGTTTCATACAGGTTTGTAATGGGAAAAAATGCTTCTGATGTCGCCAGAAAATTAATTCCATACCTGCGACGGCATGACCCATATCGCCCAAACTTATCCAGTTAAAATAATCTATACAGGGTTGTCTGAAAGTCCATATCGCCGGCAGCATCATCTGATATCGCCCAATTTAATCCATATCGCCGGCGGTATCACTTATCTAGTAATCTAATTTTGACTATTCTGTCAATTCTTGCCATGGCAACCCACAATCAAAAGCTACGTGGTTTTCTGCAAAGTCTGGGGAATGCAGACTAGAAGGGGCTTGAAAAATTCAGGCTTTGGGGGTTTGGATATGTCGCGGTGTGGCCCGTAAGCCGCGAATTCCTTTGAGTGGCACTATCTTTTTGGGATCCAATGAACACGTTTTCTAATTTTTATCATTCAAGCTTCACCCCTTGCTCGAAGAATTCCACGCTATTTTAGGGACACCATGTCCTAAATGCATTACGTTGGCACTGCCGGACTTTCATTTTGGCACAGATGGAATTCCTCGAGGGTTATGGAATTTGGATTCTTTGGACCCATTTCTGTCTCAATTGCCTAATAAACCTAAGTTTCAGCTCGGAGTGGTTCTAGAGTGGTGTCATGGAACGCCCTGATCCTACCTTGCTTGGCCATTCATAGTGGCATTGCTACTCATGGCAGAGTTTATGTGCGGAGTGAGCCCGATTGCTCCACTCAGGTTGATTTCACTCATCAGCCCTTTATCGGCAGGGGCTTCTCCCGTGGCTGTAGGATTGGCCGATGTTTTACTGAACGTGGATGCTGCTTCTGTTAACCCGTCACTTATCAGAGATCAGCTCATATTATTATAGGTACCTTTTATTCTTTTCGATTCCGCACATTTCTTTCCCTAATCCTTACCTGAGTTCTAAATTATAGCTATGGCTGATGGAAAAGCTAAAGTTGAGGGAGGCGCCACGAGGGAACCCGAAAAAGTATCTTTCCGTCCATCTGGGGGGGAGAGGGCTTATGCAGGCTGATTTTGACGAGCTGTCTTACGATGATTGGGTGCCTATTTTGAGGGGGTATACTGACGCGTAGGTTCAGTGGGTTAGCCCATGGTGAAGAATTTAGGATGTGGTTGTAGAATCCTGGGCAGCCTGTGTTCAATTGATAGGTCTGGAGAAATCCTCATTTTATACCCCTTACCGGCTGTGCAGTCAGGATGGCAAAAGATGAAGAGTCCCAATCAAACTGCCCCATAACCAGATTGGAGTTTGCAAAGCTAGGTGGGTCAACCATATTCAGGAGAAGTAGTCCAAGAAGGCTGTGTTTGAGATTCTGGATTATGATCACATGGAAACCATCGAGACTGATACATATTATAGGGGATGGCTTGCTATGATAAGAGACTTGCCGACCCATCGAAAATGGTCATGGGCCCGTTTTGAGGGGGAACGTGCGGAGCAGGGGGAGGAGCCCTTTTTTACTACCACATCGAGGCGGATCTCTAGGTACTGCAATGATGATGCGGGAAGTTCGATTTGAGCCTTACTTTTGTCAGAACTATTAGGCCTCCTTTCTTTTTTTTCATTTTTTTTGCATCTAAAATGAAATAAAATGAACTCTGTCCAAGGCTTACTGAAGTTGTCTTAATCTTATGAATACAAGACCCACATAAGCCTAAGCATTTAGATTTCAACAAAAGAGTAACTTTTATTAATTGAGATAAAATAAAGTACATGATGTTTGGTTGACATTCCCATTGATTTAACTCCTGGTGCCAACTAGCCGAGATCGATTTTCTAGAAGGCACTCGCTCTTTGCTCACATACCCTAACTTTTGCCTAGATTGCCCTTTTCGGGTTTTTGATCTAGCAGGTTTGTCTCATTCCCTAATTTTTGCACACTTGGTTTGCAGGATACCAATCGTCGGGCGTCACCCTAATTTTTGCCCGGTCAGTAAAAGACTGAAAGGCGGGTAATTATCATGTATATATTTTTTGGTGTGCCGCTTTTCTGATTTGTTTCTTTTGAATTAGACATGATAACGCTCAAGCCTATTTTGGTTTATGGGATTCACAAACTCGTTTCCATCCATGTCCATAAGCTTAGCTGCCCCTTTGCTAAGCAGCTTCTTTATTACATATGGATCTTCCCAATTTGACCTGAATTTACCCCTCGCATCAGTGGTAGAATGTTTCAGTTGCTTGAGGACCAGATCACCAGCCTTCAAGGGGAACTTCTGATGTCTTACCCGACTATTATATGCCCGAGCCATACGTTGTTAGTACATCTGGAGGTTGCCGAGGGCCTTTAACCTCTACTCGTCCATCATGTTCATCTATTCAAATCTCACCTGAGTCCATTCGGATTCTTCTAATTTAGCCTCTAGAGTGACTCTTAATGAGGTCACCTGAGTTTCAACTAGCAAGACTGCTTCCATCCCGTAGACTAGGGAGAACGGAGTTTAGCCCGTCGGGGTACGTATGTTGGTGCGATATCCCCAGATAGCAAAATGTAGCTTATCTGCCCAATCCCTATAATCGGCTATCATCTTAGAAAGGATCGTCTTTACCGATTTGTTGGCTGCCTCAACAGCTCCATTGGCTTGTGGTCTGTATGGCAAAGATTTATGGTGCTCGATCCTATACTTCTCAATTAGAGAAGCAGTTGCTCCTTGAAATTGTACTCCATTGTCCGAGAATATATGGTGTGGGAGCCCATACCGAGCAAAGATGTACTTCTCTATAAACTTGGCCATCTGCTTGGCGGTGACATTGGAGAAGGATTCGGCTTCCACCCATTTTAAAAAGTAATCTACTGCTACCACAATGAATTTATGGCCGTTTGTTGAAGAAGGACAGATTCACCAATTATATCTATCGCCCATGTTGATAATGGCCAAGGGGTGGATAAGTGATGGAGCTCGATGGGTGGCAGATGCTGCATATCTCCGTAAACCTGGCATTGGTGGCATCGTTTGACCTGGGCGACATAATTGGCTCTAATAGTGAGCTAAAAATACCCCAGCCACTGGTACGCTTGAATAGATAATTATCCATAATACAAAACTAGATAGCGAGCCGTCGCAGGGTGGTTCGGTCCGAGTCAGAAGAATCTGTGGGGTATTGGCCGGTCTGAAGAAATAGGACAATGTCAGAATACCAAGAAGGTTAGGATGAAATGGCGAGGACTAGAGGAGCTGATTGAACATGATATGGGATCTTGGTGGACATCAAAACCAAAGGGCGGATAGGCTGCTGTTAAGGTCCTTCCCACATGGACGCGAGAGTGGCGAGAGCATCTGCCATTTGATTCTCATCTTGAGGGACATAGCGATACAAGCACGAGGTAAATTTCTCAGACAATTCGCGAATAGCCATAACATAAGGACGAAGAGATTCTTCTTTATTTTCCCAATCTCCAATGACCTGATGGATAACCAGAGCCGAATCTCCGATGACAGATACACGGTAGGCCCAAACCTGGAGAAGAGCCTTAAGGCCGAACAGGCAGGCTTTGTATTCAGTGCCATTGTTGGTGATAGTGAATTCTAAACATTTGAACAATGGGATTATCTCATTATCTGGTGTGACAATGATGACCCCGAGACCTGCTCCCCGGCTGTTCACAGCACCATCAAAGTACATTGTCCAAACTTTGTCAAGGGTTATAATAGAGGCGAGCTGTTCATTAGGAAACTCCAAGTTTTCCTTATAGTCAGAGCTGAGGGGTTGATTAGCTAGAATTCGGCTACGGCCCGCCCCTTAATGACCTTCCGGGTTACACATTCAATGTCAAACTCAGACAGGAGAAGTAGCCATCGGGATAATTTGCAGACCAGGGTAGGGGATTGACAAAGAAACTTCATTGGATCAATCTTAGCCATGGTTTGGATGCAATAAGATTGGAAATAATGTAGCAACTTCTTAGTGAGCCAAACCATGGTAGTACAGGTCTTTTCTACAATTGAATATCGGGTTTTATAATCTAACAACTTCTTGATCAAGTAGTAGATGGCATGTTCGTGCTTATCATCATATTCCTGGACAAGCATGGCCCCGATGGAAGTTTCCTCAATGGCCAGATAAAGGATGAGTGGTTTCCCTGGGATGGGGGTGTCAAGACGGGTGGATCAACAAGATACGCCTTGATCCTGTCAAAGGCTAGTTGGTAGTGATCGTTCCATACCACAGGTTGTTGTTTCTTTAATAGCTTAAAGATAGGTTTGCAAACAGTAGTGAGGCAAGCAATGAACTGACTAACATACTGTAAGGACCCTAAAAATGATCGGACCTCCTTCTCTGTCTTAGGGGGAGGCATGTTCCTGATGGCTTTGGCTTTGTCTGGATCCATTTCAATCCCTTTTTGGCTAACCACGTATCCCAACAGCTTGCCAGAGGTAACTCCAAATACGCATTTCTTTAGATTTAGGCGAAGATTATACTTTTCAATATGAGTCATGAACTTGTCAAGAATAGCAGGGTGCCCCTCTCAAGTGGCGGATTTCACAATCATGTCATCCACATACACTTCAACTTCTTTATGGATCATGTTATGCAGGAGGGCGGTTACAGCTCGCTGATAAGTGGCCCCGACATTTTTCAACCTGAATGGCATTACCTTGTAGTAGTACACCCCCGATTCAGTGATGAATGCTATTTTGACTTTGTCGACGATATTAACAAGAATCTAATTGTACCCCTAGAATCCATCCATGAATGAATACATAGCTACCCTGGTGGTGCTATCAATGAGGACATCGATGCAAGGGAGAGGGAAGTCGTCTTTCGGTGAGGCTTCATTGAACACGGACCCGAACCCTACCATCCTTCTTTGGAACTGGGATGATGTTGGACAACCAGGTTGGGTATTCTACAACTTCAATGAATCGAGCTTCAATCAACCTCAAAACCTCTAACTTAATCTGTTCTGCCCATTCAAGTCTCAACCGTCGGATTTTCTGCTTGACAGGTCAAAATTTAGGGTCAGTTGGGATTCTGTGTTCAGTGATTTATCGGTCAACCCCAGGCATGTCCTCGTACGACCAGGCAAAAGTGTTAACATGATTTTTAAGCACTTTTATGATCTCACTTCTTTCCTCGGGAGTTAAATCTTTAGAAATGGTCACCATTTGTACTTAGGTTTATTTTACTTAATAATGTATCACTAATGCCAAAAACATTATGCCTATTGTTATATGAATGCATGGATCCATCAGGAAAGACATCAAACAAGTAAGCAGAATAGGAGTTATTCATTGCATTAAAAGCCTTATAAGCAGCATTGTTAGCATCAAAAATATCAAAAATATTATAAATTACATCATCCATGTCCTCCTCCACAGGCGGAGGGGCTTCCGTAGCGACGTCAATGGGAGAAGTGTCCTTTGTATCGTCAGTCAAAATGGTATTCAGGTCGCACTCTAGAGTGGTCTTTTGGACAATGGTGAGTGATGGCCCTTCAGACAGGTCGGCCTTTTTGGTGAGAGCCCTGGTGAGCTTTCATACTATCGCTGTTATAGAGTCTTCTTCCCCGGTACCCTTCTAGCCTTTCCTCATCAGTAGGGCCATAGCTTTTGTCATGGTTACCACAGCATTCTCAATTTCTGGATTGATAGACTCTTCAGTACTTCTCTCAGGCTCATCCTCGGGATACATCTTACCTTTCCCTTTAGCCTTATCAGAAACAACGTTGACAGGTGCATCAGGCTCAGCAGGCTTGGGTTCAGTTAAAACTATCATGTGACTAGTCTAGAAGTCGTAGACATCTTTAAAGATCTCTAAGCCGGGACACATTTTCCCGCCATACTAGATTGGTTTAGGGTCCCCCTTATAAGGCCCCTTGCCTTAGATCTCACAAATAGTGACTATATGGCAGTAGCAAGAAAGGACGTGACGATAGGCTTTTCTAGGCTTATATCTCAATCCAGCTCGATGGATAAGGATTTTCGGCTCCAATGCCTCAATAATTCCCTATTCGTGTATCCCTTCACCTCTGCCAGGCTTGTAACCAGATTTCTTCATTAGTTTACCCATACCTGCATGAAGCTAGTTATGCCAATGGGTAGGAGGCTTTTGAACTTTGCTAATCATGGCAATCTGAAGGCCCTTTTCTAGATTAGCTTCGGCTTCTATAATAGCCATAACGGAAGCGGGATCGGCCTCTATAATCACCATTCTGTCTTCATGAATTAGCTTGATTTTCTGGTGTAGTGTGGAGGGAAATGCGCCCAAATCATAGAGCCATGGTTGGCCAAGCAACAGAGGATAGGTAATGGGAATGTCAAGTACGGTGAAACACACATTGCTTGCCACACCTTCGACAGTGACTTCTGCCTGAAAAGTCCCAATTACATTGCACTTTGAATCATCATAAGCTCTAATAACCGTGCTAGACCTTTCAAGCATGTCCTCCGATAGTCCTAGATGAGGGAGGATTTTTAGAGGGCACGGGTTTAGAACAGAGCCATCAGCCACCATGACGCACGGGATGACCTTATCGAGAATTTGGATTCGGATGAATAAGGCCCTATTGTGATCCCTACCCTCAAGCATAAGATCAAAACTATCAAATATAATCTAAGGCCCTTTTCTTAGGGGAATGCCATCTCCTATCGTGGCGCATATCTCAATGACCGAGGTGGTTGGATTAGCTTTCAGATCGAGGAGTCATTTAATCAAACCCTTGCGATGCCCTTTGAAGTCAATTACTAGTTACTAGATGCTGTATCAGGCTTGGTTATTTTTCAGCTGGGTAATGAGGGGGTCAACCTCAAGACTAGTAGGGGAAGGTGGAGGTGGAGAAAGGGGTAGTTCCAACTCTGCCAGGGATCGGGTCTTTACTTAGGCGAAGATATCAGTCTTCAGGCCGATATACACGACCACTCCGAGTAATATTAAGGACATCATTGAGCAAGACACTCTTAGTGGCTCACATTTCAAACAGATACTATTGCTCTTTGAAGTCCGAATCTGGGTTTTGTAGCTTATACTTGTCCATGCTAAAAAGGTCATTGTGATCAACCTTGAATAAGTTGGTGCTTATGGCCTTGGTCTCTCGAGCCATTTCCCCATCTTTATCAGAATAGTTCTCCTTCGAAACAAAGGAATCTACGCTGAAGAGTGTTTTCCCCACAACTTTCTTTATTTTTACCATGAATGGTTTAGACCTGCGGCTCTCTTGTTGTGGCTGGTTTGGGTCAATTTCCATTCCTTGAATAGAGTTGACTCTCAGGTTGGCTTGATTGATAAGATCAAGAACAGAGTAAGATGGTAGACCCGAACTGATGACCAGGATAGAGCTACTACTGTTCGGCCTCTGAGCAAGGAGATCGAAGACTATGGCTTCGGATAAACTAGATTGGACCATGCTGACCTTACTTCCAAAATTCGGCAAAGGATTATTTATAGTGCTCGGAGCCTTATCCGGTTCAGCAACCTTTGCTTCACTAACCAACCATTGAATTGCTGAGAGTAGGGCCTTACAATTGTTGGTTTGGTGTCGTACCAGAAAGTGATAATTACAGAAGTTATTCTTATCTTCAGGTCTAGGTGGCTTGTATTCCTGAAGGGACTGTATGAAACCTGCTTCCCTCAAATGCTAGAAGATGACCCGCAGAGGCAACTTATAAGGGTTAGTCAAAACAAAAGGGGGGTGAGGAGGCTGGATTATGGAAATCATTGATGGAGCCGGAGTGACTATAAAGGGCATAGCAAGGGCGTAAGAAATGGCTTGACTTGCAGCTAGTGTTTTAGGCTTAGCCAGTGCCAGGGCTGAGGGTTGAGCTTCATTCTTCCTGAACCAAGGTTTCCCCGCTCTCTCGACCTTCTCATGCTCTGCCTCATGCTTAATTTTCTCAGCTTTCTCAAACATAGCCTTGTAAGAAAGAAAGGAATCAGTAGCCATTTCCTTGTGGAACAAGGGGAGAGACCCTTCAAGGAGTTTGATAATCATTTCCTTAAGGCTGAGGTTGGACTTCATCAAGACCTGGGTCGCCATCCACCTATGGAAGTATTGCTTAAAAGTTTCGTTGGGCATTTATCAGACCCTTTCAAGATGCTGGAGGGTTGTTACCATCATAGTATTAAAACCATAATGCACTTTCAATGCCTCGGATAAGAGAGTCCAGTTGGTGATAATATGTTGCGGCAAGGTGTGATACCATTCGAGGGTAGGACCCTGAAGGGAGCGGGGAAACATTTCAGCAAGCACCTTATCACTTAACTTCTTCACACGCATTACTCTTTCATACATTATAACGTGAGAGGTAGGTGCTCCTGAGCCATCATAATGAGCCATGTTTGGTATAGTAAAATTATCGGGGACCCAATCTTCTTCCCTCTTAGATTTCTTATCAGTGATGAGGCGGTTGATACAAGCTTGCATCTCGGTGTCACGCCTGGAGGCTGTGTGACCTGGTCGCTGACCGATTTATGAGAGATAGCCAGGGCTCCAGGTGTCGCACCCAAAGAATGCATGACCTAGTCGTTGACAGTTTGAGAAGCTATCATTTGCTGAACAAAAGTGGCTACCTCAGGTGTCACGCCCAGCGGTTGCATGACCTGGTCGTTGAGTGTAGGAGGTAGCGGAGGGCAAACTGTCAACTGTCTGGTAAAAGGATTTTGGGGGTAGGTAGTGCCTTTAGGAGTTGCAATGAACTACGGAGGCATGAAGGAGGGTAGTGGCTAAGAAATTGGGCCTTGGTGAGTGAATATCAGAGGAGTGGAGCTTTAAGCGAAGGGTCTTGGATTAAAAGGCACAACTGATGGGATGGTTAAAGTTGATAATAAAGCTGAAGCTTGCCTAAATTAGAATGGGCTCGTCATAGGCTGGGTTGATTGAAACATAGGTGTAATGGGTCTCATCGCTACCAGACAGGTCAACAACTATGCCAAACCATTCTGGGCCTGAATACCAGATGCTAATATTCGATCTGAATTTCTATCTTTGAGAGCTCGCTTAACGGCTGCCTGAACAGTAGTTTGTATAAAAGCTTGGAAAGTGTCTGAGTTCAGGAACTATGTTATAGTACTGGCAAAGTTAAAACCAGGAGGTGGTTGGGATCCTGTTCTCAAGCTGGAAGTAGGGCTAAAGGGCTCTTCTGGAGGAGGGGTCCCTTCATTTCTTAGAAAAGACATGGCTGGTTGAGAAGGATTTTGGCTCAACTGAACTTGTTTCGAATCAGACTCCCTGCTGGAATCGGTGTGTGGAATTCCTTCGAATTCCATGGTGACAATTGGGGTCAGAGGATGACGAATCAAGCGGTGTTCTATCCTTTTCCAAGCCGGGGTGCGACGATCAGTGCGCCTCCTCCTAGCTGGAATGGTAGGTAATGGATTAGACCATGAACAGGTTGGTGAATGGTATGGATGGTATGCATACCTTTTGTTCCTTGGGAGTGATGCGAGATGTGTATGGCTGCATATAGATGTGGTTAGAGATGATGTGATGGCTTATTCCTCCAACACCCGTGGGACATTTGTATCTCACGTCATACATAGCGATATGTGGTGACACAACGGAGGCACAAGAGAAGTCCTATGTGTGTTGCTAAACCTCTTCCATGGGTGGAAGTGGTAAGGGTAAGTTGATTCATTTTCGGCTCTTAAAGCCGATGCATGGGGTTGCATGATCATAGAACATATAGCACGCGAATCGTCCCTCTTCCAACCTTATGACTCCCGTGTAACGCCTCTTTGGAAGGATGGAGTTTGGCTTCTTCACGGGAAATGGCAAAACAAGCGCGTCCTAATTATTTATATATTTTGGCTAATCCTAAGGGGAATGATGTGCTAAGGCTTTTTCTAGCGCAGCTTTAGTATAGGGTTGTTGATGTAGAAGGTTCTCGTTTACCTTGATTCCACGTTACTCAACCACTACCCAAATAGGTGCGATCGTAAGAGTTTACATGTTTGTTAAAACGAGTGATCCACCCACTAGGCATCCTTGATTCCAACAAGGCATGAGTGATACTTTGTGAGCTTCTCGCGTAAAATAGGGCACCTAAAATTACCGAACTATCTACACGCGTAAGGATAAAACTTTATAAAAAAGAATGAAGTTTTAATTTGGCCAATGATTTCAATACATCATCAAAATCTTTTAAACTTTATGAAAGAAAGTTCAAGTTTAAAGAGATCATCCCCAGTAGAGTCGCCACTGTAAGCAGACGATGTTTCACGCGGCGGCAGCAGGGCAGGGCCATTTGGGCCGGCCTCTTAGAATGACGGGGGAGATGCGTATAATGTGATTAGAAAATGATTTTGCATGAGATCAAAATCCCGTTCTTAAAATAGAGACACCACCCGATTCAGCTCAACCGGGGAATTTTTGGTACGATTTTCCCACCGGGTGGTTGGACCATACTTTAAGTAGAGATTCCGAGTTCGGTTGATGTTATCAATTTTTCATTAGGCCAAGTTAAGATACTTCATTCTTTCTTAATCAGTTTAATCCATCCTATTTATTTGTGTCTTCAGTTATTTTATTGTTTTCGCATTTATTAGGTAATTGAAGCATTGAATAAAATATTTACAGCCATAAAAAAAATAAGCGCGGGAAACAAAATTATTACAAGGATTCCAAGTCCTATACATTTTTCTATGCAATAAATAAAATACCTGAATATCTGATATACGTCTGCCTGCAAAAGATTGTTAGTACGGATATAGCATATTTTATTTACAGTATCATGAAGCCCTGTCGGATGGCTAAAATGAGATTTAAATGGCGTTTTTGAGGGAATTCCAATTTTCAATCAAATTTTAGGCTCAATCGTTACTTTAACCGGATTATGAGTGAAAATAGCCACACATTATGGGGAGGGGTCAGTTTTCAAGAGGTTTTGAACTTCCATCATTACATTATATGTTCTAGCTTCGGAAAATAAGCTAATCTGGGAACAAATGAAAATAAAACTGCTATCCAGAAAGTCATATCGCCGACGATACAGCTGATGCCGTCGGTGACATGATTGATGTCGCTGTGATACAGCTGATGCCGCCAGTGACATCAATTATGTCACCGACGATATCAGTTTGTAGGTAGCAGTGGTGGCAATAAAAAAAATGATCGAAAACCCAAAAACAAATATAAATCGATGAAAATTAACACAAATCAGTAACATTAATGCCAAAGAGCTATGAGACTCAAGATTTTTACCTCGAGGCCATGAATCGACCCCTTCGTGACCCAAAAGAAACACCTCTGGGGAGCTTGTTACGACGATTTAGCAGTAAATTTAAGTGCTTCTTGTTTCTAAATCCAATTAAGTTGATTTTAACTTAAAGACTTATCGATTTCAAACTCACAACCAAAGAATTCAAAGATGAAAAACCAGGAAAAATGGGTCGGAATCCTTTTTTTCTGCCTTATCTAATTCTTATCTCACTAAAATCTATGCCCACTTTAAATTCCTAACATTCAATTCCCACCCTAAAATGCAGCTCAAGGTATGCTTTTATAGGTGAAATGGGGTGTTTTTTAGGCCTTTTTGACCAATTCCGCCGAAAGTGGCTGAAAGGCTGTCTGTGTAGGGACCCATTTCAGTCCATGCCGTCGGTGACATGGTGATGCCGCCGGCGGTATGGCTGATGTCTCTGGTGGTATGTGATGCCACCGGCGGCATGGCTGATGCCGTTGGAGGCATCAAGCTCCAGCATACCGACAGCTAACACGCCCAAAAGCCTAAAAAGTTGTAAAAAGTGGTTTAACAGTGGGTGGAAAGGCATCTTTTTGACTTTTAATAATATCTTAATGGGTATTTATTATTTGGGTGCAAATCATCGGTTCAAGCTCCTACCGGATGCGTTATCGGCCACACCGAACTGGATTGCACCAAGTATAAAATTCACAAGGAATATTATTTTGGTAATAAAAATTCTAAAGAGAACTTTTATTTTGAGGCATTAAAATCGGGTACACGTCATCATCGTCTCGTGAGAGGGACTGCAAAAATCCCGTGCTCACACAGACTATAAAAACTAAAAAAGTAAAGCATAACTTAGATTCTTACATGTATGGTCTCCAGCGGAGCAAAGGTCAAAGGCGTAGTGTACTCCTCAATGTGTCTATGCTCTCAAACTCCCAGACGGGTCATCAGGCGTAAAGAGGTATCCAACTGGTTTACCAACACTCCCTCGATGAATCCTGGTGGGAATGGTCTCTAAGTAGGAGGAGCTGGCTCGGCGGAAGTAATCTCTGGATTGATCATATTCTAGTGTGAAGGCCCTACGCTCTCTATCTCTCCGGGTCCCTTGAAATCAAAAGAAAAACAGATTGATCAGTCAAGGTAGAATCAGAGTAATATAATAATTCAATCATATATGAAGGAAATTTATTAGAAGTTTAAGTGTCAT
The DNA here is from genome assembly GCA_947683365.1 of Euphorbia pulcherrima. Taxonomy (NCBI): domain Eukaryota; kingdom Viridiplantae; phylum Streptophyta; class Magnoliopsida; order Malpighiales; family Euphorbiaceae; genus Euphorbia; species Euphorbia pulcherrima. The sequence continues at coordinate 31,394,307 of CANTUS010000007.1, forward strand.
ACCCCTCGGTGCCCCCGCCTAAGGGCCGGTGGCTCGACGCCTGACCCGGCATTGCCAAAAAGCATCTCGCTTAGGTCTATATAAGCCATTTCATTGTCAGCCTCAGAAGGGACATCATCGGCATCGTCATCCATCCCGTCGAGCCCGATGCTACCACCTGTCTAAACGCCATCATCGTCAAACTCAAAGTTTCGCACCACGTCTTCTCGGGCCCTCCTGGGGTAAGAAGGAATCATTCACCTCAGATGCGCATTATAATCTCTGCCAACTGAGCCCACCCAGACCTGATCTCCTCCCCTAAACTAAGTCTGGTCATCCGACGATATAAGGTGAGGCCAAAAGATACCAATAGGTATATCAAGGGGGACTCTCCTCCGAGCACTGGTACTGGTCCTCCATCGGTGAACCCGCTCGCCAAAGTACCACTCCATGCTGAATGGGCACTCCAATACGAATCAGCACCCATCTATAGTCCCCCGGACTTCCTTCACGTACTGATAATTAACCAACTTCTTCCAAGGGTTGGAAATGATCTGCCGAATAAGAACAAAGAGAACCGCAATAGTTATCAATATAAGTATTCTTACTCTTTTGTTAATATGATTTCAAACTAATGTTTAAACTAAATGCGCAGAAAGTGAGGTTACCCGGTGACGGCGCAGCTACCTAAAAAACTCTCAGTACCAGCATGGCCCCGCCCACTCGATTAACATTTGACTAGCTAACCATCCACCGGGCAATGGCATGTGACTAGCGTGGTGGCTGGTCCTCTAAGTCTGGGGATAGATAATCCGATACTCGAAGGCCCACATATGTAAATGCAATAAGTTAAAAAGCTCAGAAAGCATCCAAAAGCAGAAGTGTATGTTAAAGATTTTAGTCAAAAGGGGTTTATTACCAAGACCCATAGTTGCCCGGCCTTGAACTTGGTGACCCTTCCTAGCGCCAAGCAGTCAAGATCATAATAAATCTGGCCAAGAATGGCCCTCACCCAGTTCCACGTAGTAAAGTTATCCAAATCATCGAGGGCGTATAGTAACCCAAGTGAGGCCCTACTCGAGGAGCAAGGAAAGAATAGGCATATCAGTATAGTCAGGAGGAAGGATAGGAGGTACTAGTCAAAGTGCTCCCCGCTAAGGTCGGTCACCGCGACCCAATGCTCATACAGATCCGCGTATCTCAGCTTGTCGTCAGCTGGCATCGGAACCCCCAAAAGTGCTGTAACCCGGGCGCGGGCCTCCGACTCATGGCAAAAGTGATTGGGATAGATATCGAATACCATTGGGAAGCCCTTCCATCGCATCTCCGTCATGGCACAGATATCGGACGGGGTGATCGTAATCTCACCAATCGGAAGATAGAAGCTGTGCGTAACCTCGCTCCATCACTCTACTAAACATCCTAGTATATCTGGGCTCATCTAACGGCATGACATGGTCAGAGAATCTAGCATCTGCTCGAGCCCTATGCCCCGAATGGCTATGAACAACGAGTTGTCAACTCGGGCCTTAATCTGGTTCCACCATTTAGCCCACCTCTATAACGATCCCATTGCCTAGAGACCGTGAGGCTGCAAAAAAATTAATGTCAAGCATTAGAACTAGTAGTTAAAGTATGCAAAACTGGCAACAAATCAAGTTTCCAGGATCTAGATTACTTCAGATTTGAATTTTGACTACGGAATTGGACTAAACGCAAAAACTCGATTCGGATAGGCCCTTCGGTTTCCCCGGAAGATGCCCCTTTTTTTTTGGGCCGCCGGCAGTCATCGCCAGCGACCTATGGCCAGAGGCAGCCTCGACATGGCCAAGCCGCCTCGTCAAGGTAGCCAGCTGCCTCGTTAAGGCCATAGGCCACCTTGTCGACGTGGCTCGATGCCATAGACGGGGCCTCGCTGCCGGAGGCAGTCGGCCTTTCACCGGCGGCGGTTTGCCCTTAAAAAAACCTATTTTCTGCCTTTTTAGGCCCAATTTCAGTACAAATTCATTCAAATCAGCCCCGAAACACACCTAAATGCATCCTAAACATCTTTCTTCAGCCTATTTCGCCTAATTTAAAGCCTAAAGCACCCTAAAAAATCCAAATCAAGTTCATGGCATTTTATGGAAACTTTGGCAAAAATTGGGTTCTATCGGTTTAGCTGAAGATCAGAAGCATTCCCGGCCATGTCAGTAAATATTGCGACCTAAGAAGTCTGTGTATATCCCATATATGTGTCAGAAGCTCATATTCCATAGGCCCACTGAACCAAGCAAATCAGTCGGCCATCATTCCCTCATGGTAGCGTTTTGTGGTTAAGATTGTGAGACCTCTTGAGCTCTTTCACAGTACATCCTTCCCTGAGTTTAAAAAATTGGAAAATATCTCGGGTAGAGAAGGAAGAAATGAAAGGAAAGAATATGGAAAGAAAGAGAAAAATGAATGAAAGGAGAAAGATGAAATGAAAAGGAAAGAAAAGAAAAGAAAGGAAGTATATATAAAAAAAGTAAAAGGAATATATTCCTTTTTTGTCTTGTAGTAGAAGGGAATATTCTTTTCAATAAGGGGCAAAATCTTCCGATCGATTATTTCTTTCCGCCTTCCGGGCGTCTCTAATCTCTGTTTTATTCTCACCCTTTTTTTATTATTACTGTTAATTGAAGGGGCAAACATTTTTGTTTCACAAAATCAATTAAGCAAAAAAAGGGCATATTTATCACATGCAAATTTCTCAAATTATACTCTTGATAGGTCTGTCAATGGCGTACCCAGAAAACAACCAATTCAGAATTCCTACACTCAGTAAAATTTTCGTCTCGACTGGTCTGTCAATGGTGCATTCCCAAAACCTCCAGTAAACAACCGATTCGGGATTTTCAGCTCTAAAAGGTCCGTTGATGACGCATCCCTGTACCGTCTGTAAACAACCGTTTCGGAGTTTCACTTCCAGGCAACCCCAGTAGACAATCGGCTCAGGAATTCGCCACTCAGGTATAAGCTCCTATCCCTTGCTCTTTCGAGAGATCACACTTGGCCCTCCAAGTGACAATCTCTTGAGGGTCAGCCTGTGAGCACGGGCTTTTCGGTGACCCTCTGAACGATGATGACTTTTTGCTCTAACCTTTTACGGTCTAGTTGTTCCATTATTTTTAGAATCGAATCGAGTTTGGCAAGTTCTTTGTTGACGATTTTAAGATCATTGACCCCGATTAATTAAATATTGGATCGTTTATAATTTGTTAACCGCTTCCTTTCCCCTCGCACATAGTAAATTGTTTCACAATTTTTTCCTTAAAAATCTAGATTTTCAGAGAGTCTTATTTGCATCGATAGACTCTGGGTTCCCGGAGCTTCCCGGAATGTCAAGTATCACCCCGTGTGAATGCCCGTAGTGTAATTTGCTGAGTTTTGGGCCCGGCAAGCCGAGCCCCTTTTGACTTTTTACCTAGGGTTCCCCCAATCCATCGGTGGTGGCCGACGCCGCCGCCAGGAGGCCAGGCCACGTGGACCATGTTGCAGGCCGGGTCAGCCACGCGGTAGGCTGGGTCATATAATGCCCCCTAGATCTAACCGTGTCATGTGACGCGGCCTAGGCTGGGCCACGTCATCTGACGCAACCTACAGTGTCTTGTGACACAGACCCGGCCCAGTCGCATTAGCAATGCGACCTTTGCGCGGGGTTTCTTTATCTAGAGTTTTATCGGTTTTTCCTTGGCCAGCAAGTCAGGTTTTGGAATTTTTTAGTTAAATATTGGCATTTGAAGGATTAATTTGGATATTTTATACTTGAAAAGGCTATAAATACCCCTCCAAAATCAGATTTGAGGAGGAGGAGGAACTTCTTTCCTTTGGCTGATTTTTCAAGAGAAAAATTCTTAGAATTCTAAGGCTTTAGGGAGAAAAAGTTTAGTAATATTGGGAAAATCTAAGCCACTATGCTTGGTTCTTGATATATATATATATATATTATTAGACTTCATCTCTTAGGTTAAATCATTAAAATCTATTAGAAATCTTAGGTAAAAATTGGTTTAAATTGGATTTAAGGACTTATTCCACACAAATCACTAAATCCCTTCCTAAATTGGATGTTTCGTCGGGTTTTCATCTCAAATCCGACACAAAGCTTGCCAAGCGTCCGATTTGAGTCTCGAGAGTGGATTCACGGCCTTTAGGTCACTTTCTGAGTTCCAATCTATTTCTTTCTGTTATTTATTTCTATTGTTGTGTTTTTAGTTATTTTTCCGAGGTGTTTGGCCCTTTTATTCATCCTTTTTATGATTCTCTGTCAAACATTCGGCTGACCGTTGCGGCAAACGTCGGCCGACTGAACATCACCTAGGCCGCCTTGCTCAGTCGGCCTACCGCTTTGTTCAGTCGGCCTACGGGTCGCTCAAGCGGCCAATCGTCGTTTAGTCAAATTTTCTGGGTTCTTTTTCCCCAAACTGAAAAACCAAAGTTATTTAAGCATTTTAAGTTCGAATCTACAGTAACAGGTACAAAACAACTTGAAATTTTAGCGATCTTGGGTTTTCAGACACAAAAAGGCTGATTCTAGCAGGCCACTTCAGTGGGATGAAGGCCGACTGGCGTCATCTAGGCCACCTCGTTGAGTCAGCCTACCATGTCGCTGAGTCGGCCTAGTGCCTCACTGAGTCGGACTTCTGGTAAAAATGTCCAAATGGTCCCTGTTTGTTTTATTCTGTTGTTTTTGGCTCGTTTCTGTCGTTTTTGACCCGGTTTTTGTCATTTTAATGCATTTTTAATCTCGTTTTCAACCCAAAAAATTCCCAAAAAGTATGGTTGATCTGAAATTTATTTTTTTATTTATTTTGTTTCGTTTTTTCGGATTTTATTTATTTTTATTTGATTTAATATGTATTTTAATGGCTTAAAAATAGTGTCTTTGCTAAATAAATCTAAATAAATTATTTTCTACCAACTAAAAATCCCAAAAAAAATATTCTGAACACTTTAAAACTTACTTTAGGATATTTAGTCAATTTATTTCACCTCTTTTAGGTTGTTAAATAATTAAGTAATGCCCAAAAAAATCACGTTTTTGTCCCGGAAAATTCAAAAAAAATATCGTTTTCCTCATGCTATGTGTTTATTTTCCACACTTATTTGTTCGTGCTTTGTGATTATTCCCATATTAATCTTGTCTCATTTGGATCCGGGTCCGAGCCAGTAAGCTCGGTTAAAACCCAGTTTTGCCCCGTCTATTTATTTATTGCTTTATTTATTTTCTCGCATTAGAGAAATGTATAGGTATTTGTAAAGCCTTGTAATAATTTTATTTTCTTGCTTTGTTTATTTATCGCTTTTCGTGTGATGTAATGCATATTAAACCGAAAACACCAAACAATAATCGGATCAAATCGCATAAGAACTAAGATCACGCTTATTAAAACATAATCGACTTGATTTAAAAATTGAAAAGTAAGCAACATCATCTGAACCTAGAATCTCTGTTTTAAGGTACGGTCCAGACACCCGATGGGAATATCGTAACCAAATTCTTGGTGGAGCTTAACCGGGTGGCGACTCTATCTTAGAATATAGGATTCTAAGTCTCGTATCCCTTAAAACATTAGTCGGACTAAACTTCAACTTCAACATCGCTTCCATTATCCATTTTCATCACTCTAAAATAGGGATCATCCTTTAGAACGCTTCACAGTGCTCATTGTCTCTCCATCCCACGCCGAAGGGCATTAAAGCTTACCATGCGGGCGGGGGAATCGGGGGTCATTGGCTCACAGTGACGACTCTGCTGGGGATTTTCCTTTAACTTAAAACTTGAAAATTGCTTTCATTTTCAACCTTTGGTTAACGGATTTTGATGATGTGCCTAAATCGTTTTTAAATCAACACTTTATTTGTTATGCCTTTTGATCCACCGCTTTAGTTAGATTCTAAGTTATAAGGGGCCATTTTATCACCCCTATGAAGCTCACTTGTATACCTCATGCCCGCCAGGGATTGGGGATATTTATGGGTGGAACACTCGTTTCAACCAACATATAATTCTCCCGGCCGCACCCATTTGAGGAGTGGTTGAGTTACACGGAATCAAGGTAAACGAGACCCTTCTATAGTGTCGTTCCATGACACCAGTAGTTTAAGACTATGAACCACGATAAATCTAGTCATAGCAACTTCCCTTTAGGCTCAGCGGAATAATATAGATTTAGGTCGCGTACTCTCTTGCCATTTCCGAGCGCTAGAGTTACCCCCAGAATACAAATTGGTGATGCGCGGGAGTCATAAGGTTGGAAGAGGTTTATTTACTTTCGTGTGGTACTTTTGTTGTGCTCATTCATACAAAGCTCATGCATAGGCTGCATGTGGCCGACCTTTATTTTCAGTTTTTGCTTTCCTCTACTCTCCCCTCATTTGAAAGGGGGAATTTCACAAAATGCCTGAGATCATTTGAGTCCCAAAGACCTATACCTAGCTCGCTAGGCATAGCAAGGAATTCGTACATCTCATATATTTTGGGGATAAGCTTCGCATCATAAGCTCTTCTACTCCCTACCTCTCTAAACCACCCATATGTATAACATTCATCACTTGAATATTTATGTTATCATCCATCTCATTCATGGTACAATTTGGGTTGATCATCTTCCAATTTCTTAAGTTAGGTCAAGGCATCCTCGCCACCAAAGTCTCTTTAGTTGCGACTCGGCCGCCTTTTAGTTCACTATTCGGCATTAGAATCAGTTATTCCTACCATGTATGATATTCCTCTGTCTAGCGGGTTTTCGGCTGAGGGCACTCCTCCCCCTGTCTCTTCTCCATCGATTGATCAGGGACAATCTCAGTTGGGTTCAAAGTTGGCTAATACTATGGCTATATTCCTCTTGTCAGATATGTTTCGAGCCACTATTCAAGAGCAAGTTAGATCCACTCTTAGGGAGGAAAGGGAGTCTCAGAGGCCAGCAGGGCCTATTTTTCAAGCTCTAGGAGAGATAATTCAGTCTCCGCCAATCCAGAATTAATCTTCAGTACCGCCACTCCCCCCTGTTCATCCTATCCAACAAAGCCAATTTCAATTTGGACAGAGCTCTTCTCAGCTATCCTTATCATCTGCTCCACCAATCTTTGGTTTTTATCCCCCGGCGCACTCGAGGCCTGTTCCCCAATCTCCTATTCTCCCCGCTTTCCCGGGGGGATTTACTCCTCAAATGACAGTCCCCTTGAGAGGCTTTATCGTTCCTCCAGTACAGCCGGCAGTTTTCACAACCTCTCCCTCTAGCTTTGTGGTCACTCCCTGTGAGGCCACTTACCCTCAAAATCCTTTTTCTCGCCCCCAGGTTGATATCTCGGCTCCTCTACCCTTTCAGTTTGGGTCATCTTCATGCGACCAGGTCACGCAGCCTCCGGGCATGACATACGAAATGGCTAGTTTCTTCAGGCAATTTCTGAATAGGAGTGGGGATAGGGAAGAAGTAAGAGATGATGATTGGGTGCCTAAAAACTTCTCAATGCCCCGAATGGAGGCTTATTCAGGCGAAGGACCACCTAAGTCCCATATAGTCATGTATGAGTGAATAATGTGCATCCAAAAGATTGGGGATAAGGTGTTGGCTAAGTTATTCTCGTTTACCCTTTCAGGCCCTGCTCTCAAGTGGTACAACACTCTTTCGGAGTCCATAATCCTAGATTGGAAACTCCTATCTGAAGCTTTGATTACCCACTATGGATTTAATTCCATAATAGAGACTACCATCTAGCATCTTGAGGCAGTCAAATAAAGGCCAGGAGAATCCTTTAAGTCATATTTCAATAGATAGATGGCCACTCAGGTTCTCTTAAAGCAAAAACTTAGCTTGAAAGAAATGATCCCAAAGTTCCTTGACGGGGCTCTCCCGATGACCGAAAGGAAATAGAGACTGACTCTTTCGAGTCCTATCTGAAAGTTTTTTAAAAAGCTAAAAAAATTGATGTCGGAAGGAGAAAGATCGGGCTAATAAGTTGAGTGGGAATTAATCATGGTTCAAAAAGAATGAATCAAGTGAAATTGCGCCAGCTCCTACTAAGAGTAAGTCGCCTACAGTGCAAACTGTGGCTCAAGATGAAGTATCGGCAGTTCAAGTCTATCCCCCTACTCAGCAACCGTCTGTGTCCCTATAGAAGTTACCACTCGTTGTCATTTTTGCTAAGATGTATGAAGTGGGATAGTTAAAGCCCCTTTATGATCTGGGCTCATTGACTAGATGAATAGGGGAATTTATGCAAGTTTCATGTGCAAAAAGGACACTAAACTGATCAATGTAAGGATCTAGCTTCCACTATTGCTCGTATGATCAAAGAAGGAAAATGGCTGAGCCGGCCAGAAAGCCGAGGACTATAGAAAACCCTTTGCCTAACTTTGGAGGCAAGGTCTCTACGATTAGTTTGGGCATTAAGGAAGAGTATGTTCTGGGAGCGATATCCGAAGAATTCGTGTTGGTTGTCCGCTCCGATCTCCCTTTAAGCTTTGTATTTGATATGATCTCGTAGTCTAATCCTGTGGTAAGCTCCATAGAAATTGAAGAAACAGGGCAAGAAGAGGGGACCAAAGCCAAAGATGTGGAAATGGTCAAACTGGTGCTGTTCAGTGTTCATGATTATGTTCTAAAAGGGGGGTATTCTGATGAAGAGTTTCAGGCCTTCAATATGGATGAGTATGAGCTTTAGGATTCGTCATTGGTGTATGGGGAACCACCATATCTATTTGAAACCCCTGCCATAAAAAGCGTATCCATTGATGGGATTCTACATATCACCCACAGCTATCGAGTGTACCAACCTAAGGACAACCGTCTCCATATTGCCGTCAAGAATACAGCTAAGCCATTGGCACCACCTCCTCAGGTTGAAGCAAGTCCTAATATTGATCCTCTTATTACTCAGTTGAAGATGACCCAAGCTTGTTTTAGCATTTGGCAATTAGTTCTTGGTTCTGATGATTATCATCAGGCTCTGATCAAGAGGCTTCTGGAGCTTGAAGCAAAGCCTACTACTTCTATTATTGAGATTTGTAACATGTTAAGGAAAGAAATACCGCTCCCGAGAGGAGATGATATGATAATATTCTCTAATCAGGACCTTCCACCTGAGGGGTGCTCTCATAACCGAGCCTTGTTCATTCGTGCCCAGCTCCTCGACAAAATTATACCATGCATCATGGTTGATGATGGTTCTTCTCTGAATCTATGTCCTTTGAAAGTTCTTCCATATCTAGGTTTGTCTGGGGAAATGCTCGAGAAATCCAACACTGTCATTCATGCTTATAATGATTTGAAGAGAGATGAGATTAGGGTTTACGAAGCCGAAGTAACTACGGGGGAAATTTTTGCTAAGGTTTAGTTTACTGTCATCAATATTCATGTCACCTATTCCTTACTCGTAGGCCAACCCTGGCTTCACTCTATGGGAGCAGCCTTATCGACACTCCATAAAACGATTAAAGCCATGGGAAAAGATGGAAAGATTAAGGCAATTGAAGCTGATCATGCCTCGATCACGGCCATCATGAAAGCCGAGGAAGAGTCTGGATTTTGAATGGTCGTTATCAGTAATGAGAAGCTTAAGACCCCTTGCTATGAGTGCTGCTCACTTGTAGCGAGGAAATTGATGAAGAAGCATGGCCATGAGCCAGGTCACGGTTTAGGGAAGCACCTTGGGGGAATTGTCGATCCTCTTTTAATTAAGAAGTATCCCAAGCGAGATGGTTTCGGGTATACTCCAAAGAAGGTCTACAGGCGTGTTCATCTGTTCTACTACAACATGGTGACTGTTTATCAAGTTCAAGGGAAGGGTGTCTACAAAGGAGAATCCGAGCTTATTGAGCATGATGGTCAAGTCTGGCCAGGTTTTGAGATTTTTAAGGATGTGTATAATTTTGAGAAGAATTGATTTATTGAAAAGAGTGAGAGCTCAATTGAGCCAATGTCTGCTGATGCATCCAAGAAGGATAAGGGAAAGCTAGTTTTTTATTCAAATGATGAAAAGCCGATGGACCTAGAAATTGAAGTTGCAGTTATTGCTATGTCTAAGGCCATGTCTGTTCTGCTTAGGAAGAAGTGGAGGAAGAACGATGAAGCTAATCCTCTGGCTGAAGCCATGAAGAAGCTTGCCTGATCTCTTGCTACTAAAGAAGGTATGCTATCTACCGATCAAGTGAAAGCCCTGGATCACAATCTGGGTGACCTACTTATGGAACCTACCAAGGGTGTCACCTCTGTTGATGCCGCTACTCAAGACCCTCCGCCTGTGGAGGATGACTCTATCTATGATCATGTAACTTTTAATATCTCCAGTGTTGTTGATGGGAACAATGTAGCCTATAAGGCCTTTAATTCAGTGAATGATTTTGACTTTGCTTATTTGCTCAATGTTTCACCCCACGGGACTATGCATTCATTTAATCATAAGCATAACGTGTTTAGTATTCATGACATTTCTCTAACTGAAATAAACTTGAGTACAGATGATGACCCTAAAATGGTAATCCTTTCTAACGACTTAACACCTGAGATAAAAAGTGAGATAATTAAAGTGCTGAAAGATCATGTTAATGCTTTCACTTGGTCACATATAGACATGCCTGGTGTCGATCGCCATATCGTCGATCATCGCATTCCAACTGATCCTAAATTCCATCCTATCAATCAGAAGTTTTGAAGGATGAGATCGGAGTGGGCTGACAAGGTCAGAGCAGGGTTTTCTAACATGATTGAGGCTAATCATATCGAAGTCATCGAATATCCGACCTAGTTATCCAACATTGTCCCCGTTTTGAAGAAGGATGGAGGGGTAAGGGTTTGTATGGATTACCGAGATCTAAATAAAGCTTTGCCAAAGGATGACTTTCCTCTACCCCACATCGATGTGCTAATCGACAGTGATGCCAGGGCCGTAATGTACTCATTCATGGATGGGTTTTCAGGTTACAATCAAATTCTGTTGGATATAATCGATAAGGTTAAGATAGCATTCATCATAGAATAAGGAGTATTCTGCTATCGGGTTATGCCATTTGGTCTGAAGAATGCTGGAGCAACCTATCAGCGCGCTGTCACCACTCTCTTGTATGACATGATCCACAAGGAAGTAGAGGTCTACTTGGATGACATGTTAGTTAAGTCTGCTACTAGAGAAGAGCACCCCGCAGTTTTGGATAAGTTTATGACTCGCATTGAGAAATATAACTTAGGCCTTAATCTAAAGAAGTGCATATTTGGGGTCATATCGGGAAAGCTTTTAGGCCATGTGGTCGTCAAAGGGGGATTGAAATGGATCCAGATAATATTAAGGCGATCAAGGATATGCCCGCTCTAAAGACAGAAAAAGAAGTTTGATCCTTCCTTGGTTCCATCCAATATGTCAATAGGTTCATTTCTCGCCTCACCACCGTTTATGAGCCAATCTTTAAGCTATTAAGGAGGCGTTAGCCGATTGTGTGGGATAAGCATTGCCAGATTGCCTTTAATAAAATCAAGGCCTACCTTCTTCGCCCACCCGTCCTCCGTCTGCCCACCCCAGGCGCGCCATTGATCTTATACTTAGCAATGGATGACTCCACTATAGGGGCAATGTTGGTTCAAGAAGATGATAGTAGGAAGGACCATGCCTGGTACTACTTAAGTAAGAAGCTGTTGGATTATGAAACTCGTTACTCAATTGTCGAAAAGACGTGCGCCGCCATGGTTTGGTTAACTATGAAGTTGCGCCACAACTTCCAGTCATACAAAGTTCAGGTCATTGCTAAGGTTGACCCAATGAAATATCTTTGTCAGTTGCCCACCTTATTTGGCAAGTTATCCAGATGGTTAATGTTACTATCCGAATTCGATATTGATTATATCATGACAAAAGTTATCAAAGGAAGAGCGGTTGCAAAATTTTTGGCAAACTAAGCTCTCGACTTCGATTACGTCGAGAACTTAGACTTTCCCAACAAGCAATTAGCTATGACCGAAGTTGCCAACCCCATGTGGACCATGTATTTCGATGGTGTTGTGAATAGATTCGGGGCAGGCCTGTGAGTTATCTGTGAATAGATTCGGGGCAGGCCTGTGAGTTATCTTATTCACACCCGACAATCAAGTTATACCTCTATTTAAGCGTTGGAATTTCCCACTACTAATAATGGGGACGAGTACAAAGCTTGTCTATTTGGTCTTAAAGCCCTTTTGCTTGTAGGGGCAAAGTACTCTTTTGTGATTGGAGATTCAACCCTGGTTATCTGTCAAGTCATGGGTGATTAGGAAATCAAAGAAGAGTCTCTCCATCCTTATTTCTATGTTGTTTGGGATTTATCAGCTCAATTTACAACATGTCTCTATCAACATGTCCCCCGAGATGAAAATCAGATGGCTGATTTGTTAGCTACACTAGCTTCGATGTGGGAAGGTCCTTAGTGCCAACCTATCTGCCCTCTGATCTTAGTTTTGGCAAAGGCTCCCTACCATTCGTGCAAATTTGCCCACATTATCACCATTAGTGAGGAGCCCTGCTGGTACTTGGACATTGTGCAATTTCTCCAGAGTGGTCAGTATCCCGATGGTGCTACCGACTCCAATCCTGCTATGCTCTGAAAGTTGGCCTTTCAGTTCAGGATTGTGGAAAATGATCTCTTTAAGCGCACTTTCGATGGGTTGTTACTCTGGTGTCTGACTGAATCAGAAGCGCATCAGGTATGGGAGAGGTTCATGCAGGTGATTGGGGACCTCATATGAATAGGCTGGCCTTAGCCAAGAAAATTCAGCGGATGGGGTACTTCTGATTAACTCTAATTTCTAATTGTGTCTCTAATGTTAAGCGATGTCACCAATGTCAGATTTATGGAGATATTCAGCATCTTCCACCCACTAAACTTCACAGTTTATCTACTCCTTAGCCATTCTCGGTGTGGGGGATAGATATAATTGGTGAGATTCGGCCATCATTAACTAATGGTCAATGCTTCATCATCGTGGCAGTGGATTATTTCTCTAATTGGGTGGAAGCCGAATCGTACACTAGTATTACCGCCAAGAAGATGGCCAACTTCATCGAGAAGCACATTTTCGCACGGTATGGTCTACCTCATCACATTGTCTCAAATAATGGGGTTCAATTCCAAGGGGCAACCACGGAGTTGATTGAAAAATATGTTATAGATTATCATAGATCTTCACCCTACCATCCTCAGGAAAACAATGCGGTGGAGGCAGCCAACAAGTCCATTAAGAAAATCCTTTCTAAGACCATAGCTAGGTATCGAGTTTGGGCTAATAACTTACCGTTCGCTCTTTGGGGGTACCAAACAAGCATCAAGACTCCCACAAGTCAAACCCCTTTTTCCTTGGTTTACGGTATGGAAGCCATTTTACCTATTAAAATTGAGTTAAAGTCTTTGCGAGTGGCGCTCGAATCTAAGCTCGAAGAGACTAAATGGGCAAAAGCAAGATTTGAACAACTGAATACTCTGGATGAGCAATGCTTGAAAGCCTTGGATAGCCTTCAAATGTATCAATAGTGTATAGCAAGTGCCTACAACAGTCAGGTCAAGCACCATAAGTACCCGTTGAAAGTCGATGACTTGGTCCCAAAGCAAGTAAAACCTTTCCTCACCGATCCGAGGGGGAAGTTTCGGCCAAATTAGGAAGGACCATATGTGATTAAAAAGGTTCTCGGTAAGAACGGAATGAAGATTATAGATATACATGGTAATGAGTTCATGAACTCTATCAATCAGGATCAGTTAAAGCGTTATCATATCTGAATCAAAAGAATTAAATCCAGAAAAGAGGCACTCATAAAAAGCAAATAAAATCAAATCACTCGATGAGTGGTCCTTTACTGCTCGGGCAAAAAATTAGGTTGCATCCCACTGATTGGTATTCCTCAAACTAGTCAGGAAAAAGTTAGGGTATAGTGAGGCATGAGAGCTTATTGACTAGAGAACCTTCTTAGGCTAGTTAACGCCAGGATTTGGGACAGTAGAAATGGTTATCATCATTATATACTCAAGCTTACTTCAATTAAAGGAAATGTCATTCTTACTAAGCTCTTATGATTGTGTGCAAATGAATATACTGGGCCTTAAAGGAAAAATGTTGTAGATAAGTCGAGTTTGGGATGTCGCTTAACTCAAATTCTTGAGTGCCAAATAAAATGGAAATCATAAGAAATAGAAAAAGGCATAAATTCTAATAGGCTAAAAGCATCTAGGCCTATGCAAAAGCCGGAAAGTCCGCTGGATTGAAAACCCGAAAAGGGCGGTCCAGGCAAAAGTTAGGACATAAAAGCAGCAAATAAAAGTCTGATGGGCCTAACATAATGTTCAGGCCTATGCAAAAGTAAAGACAAACAAAAGTAAGGATAACACAATCATCAATCACCCAGAAGGCCCCGCGCCCTCGTCATCATCATCATCATCATAATCAGAGTTGAAGGCTCGAACCAGCTTCTCCTCCGCTGATAAAGGATCAAGTCCCACCTGCCTATCGCTCCACTCAAGCCACGAACGTAGGCACTTCTTCTAACACCATAATCTTCCAACCTGTTGAAGCCACCCTCGGTAGAATCCATCAGTAGTAGTGGCATCTAGTCAATCGTAGTCTAAGGTCTCATAACTTGCTCGGCGGGCCCATACCCCTCTGGCATGGACAAGAAAATGGGCTGAGAATGGTCTGGCCTCAAAGTCTCTTGAGTACAGTGGGACCCTCTATTGTCGCCCCCACTATCGACATAAGCTATAAGGTGAGTAGTGCTCAAAGTGCAGTAGCCCTACAAGTTAAACCTTGCCTCCATCGGTGTCCACCAGAACATCAGAAATCTCCCACTAGCAGCAGACCTAGTGAATGTCTGCATCGGATAGACCCTCCATGATCACTATCCAATCGTTGGTCATCAGGGCATTATGGCCAATAGTGACATAGGCCCTGTAATGATAATTCCTAGGCCCATATCATCTCGGATTGCCTCAAGGGTCCTGGAGCAAAGCTAGCTTCCCTAAGAGCTAGACCTATAGATTGATATTCAGGTTCAGGTTCAGGTTCAGTTTTAATCTCTAATTAAAATTCAGTATCAGTTTCGGGTTTAGAGTCAGTTAAAGGGAATACCTGTAGTACAGAGAAGTGGTCTCCGATGCGATCGGGATCACCGACAGCTCTATCCAAGTGGAATATGGTCTCAGCTAACCTTAGAAATAATATAGATATGCCCACTGAGGTCTGCCCCATGATCGAAACTAGCCGAAATATGGCAACGGTACCAACCCCGCAAATAAACTCAACCATGAGCAATAGAGCCACCATAAAAGGATAACAAATATGCGACTTGGGAGTGGCTATACACCAGTTGAGTACCTGGTTGAGGTCAAATCCCGATGATCCAGGAATCCATGAAAGGAAAGTAGTAGGGGCATTTAGATTCCATAACCCGGTTAGCTGATCCTCAGCCCCAAAATGCACCTCTGGCATAGCAAAGTGCATCCCATGAGTGCAGATCATCCCGAGAATAGCGTGATACTCCTCCACCAATGGGCAAAGCTCAAAGTCTAAGAAGCGGAATACATGGTCCATCGAGTCCCAATGGAAGAATGCCGCATAGAGGAAAGCCACGTTCACCGACCTGCTAGCAATGTATCGAAGCCCCGCTAATCTGAAAACCTCTAGTCTCTCCTAGCCAGAGCTTGCTAAAGTGCGCAAGAATTGCCTCAGCCTAGCATTGTATATCGCCATCAGTGATCTCTATCCACTAGTCGCCTGTTAAATAAGGTTACATTCATTAATTCAGATGATTGTAAGCATTAATTAGTTCGTTCCTAGGTAAGCATCTATCGCGCCTAGCATTCATCTAGAGAACAAGCAACGTAATCAATTAGAAAAATAAGTCAAGCATCACACAATCAAATCATCCATCAAAGTCACAAGTACATCAGAAAAATAAAGATACATAAGAGAAAGAGCTCATCTGAGGCACCCCCGGACCTCCTCTTTGAGGCACCAGGCCTCGAAGCTCCACCCATGCCAAATCTAGGAGGAAAGGTTAAGCCCATAGGTTATATCCTTGAAAAGCCCATCATCTTCAGGGTAGCTTGAAAGTGCATGGACTGGCTGGTATCGATCATAATGACCTCAGTCTTGTATCCTCCATCACTATGTCTACTCCTATGAACCTCATCCTCCTCTCTAATTAATCTCGCCGCTCCTCCACCCTCTCAACATAACTTTGTAGCATCTCCACCTCTCGGGTGTAGTGCTCCCTCTGCTCAGCCAGTCGTCTCTCATAGTCTGCTAGCTGACACTCGTAATCTATCCTCTCCTGGGCTAGCTGACCCTCGTGATCCATTCTTTCTCGATCCAGCTGACTCTGGTAATCTATACACTCGCACTCGATCCGTATCGTCCTCTTGCTCACTCTGATACTTATCTTGCTCCATCCCGACCAAGAGCTGCAAATTTCAGTGATCAGCCCGATAATTCACGCATTCATAACATTCATTCATAAACTAACAAATATCCAATATACTTTTCTCATGTTAAATCTTCATAGGTTGCAAGATGAAATCTCACCCAGCCTTCAGAATCCTGTGCAATGACTAAGTCCCTCATGCTAAGGCAACCCCGGGCCAAGCGCTCAGCCTCCGAGATAGGTACTTGCACGATCAAAAGCAGAACCAACCAATCACTATGGTTAGGCAACACCAGACTATAAGAACTAAAAAAGTAAAGCATGAGTTAGATTCTTACATGTGTAGTCTCCGGCGAAGCAAAGGCCAAAGGCACAGTGTACTCCTCAATGTGTCTATGCTCTCAAACTCCCAAACGGGTCATCAGGCGTAAAGAGGTATCCAACTGGTTTACCAACACTCCCTTGACAAATCCTGGTGGATATGGTCTCTGAGTAGGAGGAGCTGGCTTAGTGAAAGCAATCTCTAGATCGATCGTATTTTGGTGCAAATGCCTTACGTACGCTCCTATGTTGAACACAGGGGCTTCTCTCCTATCTCTCCAGGTCCCCTGAAATCAAAAGAAAAATAGATTGATCAGTCAAGGCAGAATCAAAGTAATATAATAATTCAAGCATATTTGAAGGAAATTTGTTAGAAGTTTAAGTGTCGTACCCCTCGGCGCCCCCGCCTAAGGGCAAGTGGCTGGACGCCCAACCCAGCATCACCAAAAAGCATCTCGCTCAGGACCATATAAGCCATCATGTCATTAGCCTTAAAAAGGATGTCGTCGACATCACCATCTACCCCATCGAGTTCGATGCTACCATCTGTCTAAACGCCATCGTCGTTGAACTCAAAGTTTCACACCACATCATCTCAGGCCCTCCTGGGGCAAGAAGGAATCAGTCACCCCAGATGAGCATTATAATCTCTGCCAGCCGAGGCCACCCGAACCAGATCTTCTCCCCTCAACCGAGCCTGGTCATCCGACGATATAAGGTGAGGCCAAAAGATACCGACAGTTACGTTAGGGGGGACTCTCCTCTAAGTAGTGGTGCTGGTCCTCCATCGGCGAACCCACTCGCCAAAGTACCACTCCATCCTGAATGAGCACTCCAATATAAATCGACACCCATCTATAGTCCCCCGGACTTCCTTCACGTATTGATAATTAACGAACGTTCTTCCAAGGGTTAGAAATGATCTGCCAAATAAGAACAAAGAGAACTGGAACAGTTATCAATGTAAGTATTCTTACTCTTTTGTAAATACGGTTTCAAACTAATGTTTAAACTAAATGCGTAGAAAGTAAGGTTACCCGGTGAAGGCGCAGCTGCCTCAAAAACTCTCGGTACCAGCACGGCGTGCCCGCTCGGTCAACATTTGACCAGCTAACCATCCATCGGGCAATGGCATGTGACCCAGGTGGTGGCTGATCCTCTAAGTCTGAGGGACAGATAATTCGATACTCGAAGGCCCACATCTGTAAATGCAATAAGTAAAAAAGCTCAGAAAGCATCTAAAAGCAGAAGTGTATGTTAAATATTTTAGTCAAAAGGGTTTCATTACCAAGACCCATAGCTGCCCGGCCTTGAACTCGATGACCCTTCCTCGCACCGAGCAGTCAAGAGCATAATAAATCTGGCCAAGAATGGCCCTCGGCCAATTCTACATAGTAAAGCTGCCCAAATCATCAAGGGCATATAGTAACCCTGAGTGAGGCCCTACTTGAGGAGTAAGGAAAGAATAGGCATGTCAGTATTGTCAGGAGTAACAACCAGAGGTACTGGTCAAAGTGCTCCCCGCTAAGGTCGGTCACCGCGACCCAATGCTCATATAGATCTACATATCTCAGCTTGCCGTCAGCTGGCATCGGAACCCTTAAAAGTGCCGCAACCAAGGCGCGGGCCTCCGGCTCATGGCAAAAGTGATTGGGAAGCCCTCCTATCGCATCTCGATCATGGCATAGATATCGGATGGGGTGATCGTCCTCTCACCAACTGGAAGATGGAAGGTGTGCTTAACCTCGCTCCATCGCTCCACTAAGCATCCTATTATATTCGGGCTTATGGGACGGTGTGACATGATTAGAGAATCTAGCATCCGCTCGAGCCCCATGCCCCGAATGGCCACGACCAACGAGTTGTCAACTCGGCCCTTAATCTGGTTCCACCACTTAGCACACCTCTGTAATGATCCCATCGCCTTGAGACCTTGTGGCTGCAAAAAATTAATGTCAAGCATTAGAACTAGTAGTTTAAGTATGCAAAACCGGCAACAAATCAAATTTTCAGCATCTGGCCTACTTCAGATCTAAATTTTGACTACAAAATCGGACTCAGCACAAAAAATCGATTCAGATAGGCCCTTCAGTTTCCCTGGAAGATGCCCCTCCTTTTTTTGGGCCGCCGGCAGTCGTCGCTGGCGACCAGTGGCCCCAGGCCACCTCAACGTGGCCAAGCCACCTCATCAAGGCTGCCAGCCAGCTCGTCGATGTGGCCCTGTGCCATCAACGCGACCTCGCTACTAGCGACGGTTTGCCCCCCAAAAAAACCTATTTTCTACCTTTCTAGGCCCAATTTCTGTTCAAATTCATTCAAATCAGCCCTGAAACACACCTAAATACATCCTAAACATCTTTCCTCAACCTATTTTGCCTAATTTAAAGCCTAAAGCACCCTAAAAATCTAAATCAAGTTCATGGCATTGTATGGAAACTTTGGCCAAAATTAGGTTCTATTAGTTTACCTGAAGATCAGAAGCATGCCCGACCAAGTTAGTAAATATCGTGACCTGAGAAGTCGGTGTATATCCTATATATGTGTCAGAAGCTCGTAGTCCATAGGCCCACTGAACCAGGCAAATCACCCGGCCATCATTCCCTCGTGGTAGCGTTTCGTGGTCAAGATTGTGAGACCTCTTGAGCCCTTTCTTGCAGTACATCCTTCCCCGAGTTTGAAAAATCAGAGAATATCTCAGGTAGAGAAGGAAGAAATGAACGGAAAGAATATAGAAAGAAAGAGAAAGATGAATGAAAGGAGAAAGATGAAATGAAAAGGAAAGAAAAGAAAGGAAGTATATATAAGAAAAGTAAAAGGAATATATTCCTTTTTTGTCTTGTAGTAGAAGGGAATATTCCTTTCAATAAGGGGCAAAATCCTCTGATCGATTATTTCTTTCCGCCTTCCGGGCGTCTCTAATCTCTGTTTTATTCTCAACCTTTTTTTTATTATTTCTGTTAATTGAAGGGGCTAAAATTTTTGTTTCACAAAATCGATTAAGCAAAAAAAAGGGCATATTTATCACATGCTAATTTCTCAAATTATATTCTTGATAGATCTGTTAATGTCGTACCCAAAAAACAACCGATTCAGAATTCCTACACTCTGAAAAATTTTCGTCTCGACTGGTCTGTCAATGGTGCATTCCCAAAACCTCCAGTAAACAACCGATTCCAGATTTTCAGCTCTAAAAGGTCTGTTGATGACGAATCCCTGTACCGTCCGTAAACAACCATTTCAGAGTTTCACTTCCAGGACTGTCTTATTCCTCCTAAAAGATCTATCGATGGCAACCCCAGTAGACAATCGGCTCAGGAATTCGCAAGTCAGGTATAACCTCCTATCCCTTGCTCTTTCGAGAGATCACACCTGGCCCACCAAGTGACAATCTCTTGAGGGGCAGCCTATGAGCATGGGCTTTTCGGTGACCCTCGAAATGATGATGACTTTTTTCTCTAATCTTTTAATGTCAGTTTGTTCTATTATTTTTAGAATCAAATCGGGTTTGGCAAGTTCTTTGTTGACGATTTTAAGATCTTTGACCCTGATTAATTAAATATTAGACCTTTTTATTTTGTTAACCACTTCCTTTCCCCTCTTAATTAGTAAATTGTTTCGGAATTTTTTCCTTAAAAATCCAGACATTTTCAGCAAGTCTTATTTGCATCGTTGGACTCTGGGTTCCCCGAGCTTCCTGGAATGTCAAGTACCGCCCCGTGCGAATGCCCGTAGTGTAATTAGTTCGCGTTTTGGGCTTGACAAACCGAGCCCCTTTTGCCTTTTTCCCTAGGGCACCCCCGATCGGTCAGCGGCAGTCGGCGCCATCGCTGGGAGGCCAGGCCTTGTGGACCACGATGCAGGCCGCGTCAGCCACGCGGTAGGCCGCGTGGGACTTCCACGCCGTGTCGCATAACCCGGGCTAGATGACGTGGCCTGGGCTGGACCGTGTCATCTGACGCGGCCTACCGCATCACGTGACGCGGCCTCGGCCCAGTTATGTTAGCAACGTGACCTTCGCACAGGGTTTCTTTGTCTCGAGTTTTTCCGGGTTTTCCTTAGCCAGCAAGTCGGGTTTGGAATTTTTCAGTCAAATATTGGCATTTGGAGGATTAATTTCGATGTTTTACACTTGAAAAGGCTATAAGTACCCCTCAAAAATTAGATTTGAGGAGGAGGAGGAACTTCTTTTCTTTCGCTGATTTTTCAAGAGAAAAATTCTTAGAATTCTAAGGCTTTAGGTAGAAAAAGTTTAGTAATATTGGGAAAATCTAAGCCACTATACTTGGTTCTTGATTTCTAAATATTGTTAGACTTAATCTCTTAGGTTAAATCATTAAAATCTGTTAGAAGTCTTAGGCAAAAATTGGTTTAAATTGGATTTAGGGACTTATTCCTCACAAATCACTAAATCCCTTGCTAAATCAGTTTTTTCATCGGGTTTTCATCTCAAATCCGTCACAAAGCTTGCCAAGCATCCGGTTCGAGTCTCGAGAGTGGATTCACGGCCTTTAGGTAACTTTCTGAGTTCCAATCTATTTCTTTCTGTTATTTATTTCTACTGCTGTGTTTTTGGTTATTTTTCTAGGTGTTTGGCTCTTTTATTCGTCCTTTTTATGATTCTCTGTCAAAAATCCAGCTGACCATTCCGGCGAACGTCAGGGCAACCGAATGTCACCTTGGCTGCCTCTCTTAGTCGACCTACCGCTTCGTTCAATTGGCCTACGGGTCACTTAAGCAGCCAATCCTCGTTTTCTCAAATTTTCTGGGTTCTTTTTCCCCAAACTGAAAAACCAAAGTTATTTAAGCATTTTAAGTCCAAATCTACTGTAACAAGTAGGAAACAACTTGAAATTTTAGCGATCTTGGGTTTTCAGACACAAAAAGGCCGATTCCGGCTTGTTTAGACTCTTTTTCCGGCAAGCCACTTCAGCGGGACGAAGGCCGACTGAGCATCATCTGGGCCACCTTGTTGAGTCAGCCTACTATGTCGCTGAGTCGGCCTACCACCTCACTGAGTCGGCCTACTAGTAAAAACGTCCAAATGTCCCTGTTTGTTTTATTCTGTTGTTTTTAGCCCGTTTCTGTCTTTTTGACCCGGTTTTTGTCATTTTAATGCATTTTCAGTCCCGTTTTCAACTCGAAAAATTCCCGAAAATTATGGCTGATCTGAAATTTGTCTTTTTATTTATTTTATTCTGTTTATTAGATTTTATTCATTTTTATTTGATTTAATATGTATTTTAATGGCTTAAAAATAGTGTTTTTGCTAAATAAATTATTTTCTACCAATTAAAAACCCCAAAAAAAAATATTTTGAACACATTAAATCTTACTTTAGGATATTTAGTCAATTTATTTCATCTTTTTTAGGTTGCTAAATAATTAAGTAATGCCCAAAAAAATCACGTTTTTGTCCCGGAAAATCCAAAAAAATATTGTTTTCCTCATGCTATGTGTTTATTTTCCACACTTATTTGTTCGTGCTTTATTTGTGATTATTCCCGTATTAATCTTGTCTCGTTTGGAGCCAGGTCTGAGTCAGTAAGCTTGGTTTAAACCCGGTTTTGCCCATCTATTTATTTATTGCTTTATTTATTTTCTCGCATTAGAGAAATGTATAAGTATTTGTAAAGCCTTGTAATGATTTTATTTTCTTACCGCTTTTCGTGTGATGTATGGCATATTAAACCAAAAACACCAAACAATAATCGGATCAAATCGTATAAGAACTAAGGTCACACTTATTAAAACACAATCGACTTGATTTAAAAATTGAAAAGTAAGCAACATCATCCGAACCTAAAATCTCTGTTTTAAGGTACGGTCCAGACACCCGGTGGGAATATCGTACCCAAATTCCCGGTGGAGCTTAACGAGGAGGCGACTCTATCTTAGAATACAGAATTCTAAGTCTCGTATCCCTTAACACATTAATCTGACTAAACTTTAACTTCAACATCGCTTCCATTATCCATTTTCATCATGCTAAAATAAGGATCATCCTTTAGCACGCTTTGCAGCGCTCGTTGTTTCTCCGCCTCACGCCAAAGAGCATTAAATCTTACCATGTGGGGGAGGGAATCGGGGGTCATCAGCTCATAATAGCTAAAGCTCTAGCAAGGTCAAAGTTAGAAGCAGAATTAGAATAAGAATTTCCCTCAGTGTTTGTTGATTCTGATTCTGATTCTTCAATTTGCACTGTTTCTTGCTTTGTGGCATTCTTTCTAGATTGCTCTGCTTCTGGATCAGTCAGTGCCATGAATGTACAGTTGGTAGCCTCTTCTTCTTCTATTGAAGATGAGCTGCTAGTTTCCTTATTATTGCTCTAGGCAGCCACCGTTTCCTTCTTCTTGTGCTTCTTGGTTCTTTTAAGGTTAGGGCATTTTGTTCTGTAGTGGCCTTTCTCCCCACATTCAAAACAGGCAGCTTCTTTTTTAGGATCCTTCTTTTCATTTGATTCCTTCTAGGCATATCTCTTCTAGATGTGCCTTCCCTTGGTCTTCGGGACTCATATTTTCTGGCTTTCCTCCTTTCCTTCTTTTGTATGAATCTATTGAGTTGTCTAGTTAATAGAGCTAATTGCTCCTTAGTGCTTAAAGATTCAATCACTTGCTCTTCTTCTCCGGATGAAGCTGATTCAGTGGATTCTGCCTTAAGCGCAATAGCTTTCTTCTTTTCTTCAGGCTTCTTCTTCTGTTGACTATATCTCTCTAGAGATAGCTCTTGAGTTAAGAGATTGCCAATGAGCTCATCATAACTATAAACATTTAATTCATAAGCTACCTCAATGGTAGTCTTCTTGTTATCCCATTCCTTGGTGAGACTCTGGAGCACCTTCTTCACCATTTCTACTTCAGAGATTTCTTGTTAAATTCTGTTGCACTAAGAGCACAGTGAAGCATATTAATAGCATTTGCCTCTACTTCATGAGGAGGCTCATAGGGGCCATCCTTGATAACCAACGATGCTTGCATGCTTTGTGCTTGAATGAAGTTCTTCATCCAATTTTTTCAGATCGTGTAGTATTCACAAGTGAAGAGTGGAGCACGGGTAATGGACATACCCTCAGGAAGGAGTTGTGAGTTTTGAAAACTCATTTTGATGTTTAAACAAAATTTTGGACCTTTAGCTCGAGATTGTTAGATCTTTAGTTTTGAGCACTGGCTGTGATACCACTTGTTGGTCCCTATGAGGGTCTATATAAGGTTAGAGGAGGTTGAATGACCCTTTTTTGCGAAATTTATAAACTTTTATAAGTCTATGTGTAGCGTGCTTGGTTTTGATCCGGTGAGTGGATCCGGATGATGCAGATGTAATAATATAATGCAGTAAATAAAAGTAAGAAAATCAAACATAGTGATTTATACTAGTTCAGCCCTACCTATGGCCAGTCCCCGGAGTTTCCTTCCTCTGAGCTTATCCACTAGTGGATTCCTTTCCAACTGGCAGGAATCAAGCCTTTCAGATTGTCTCCAGATGGTAAACCCTTTTGGCTGTAGGATATACCACTAGAAGCACCAACTTCTAGCTGAGCCCTTTTGTCTTTACCAGGATATACCACTTAGACTTCTACCTCAAATCTAAGCTAAGTCCTACAAGGAGATCTCACTCAAAGCACCTACTTTAAGCTCTACCCCAATCTCACTACTCACCCAAGTAGGAGATAGTTTACACTTTGTTTTCTATCAAAGGTTTTGGTTTTTGGATTTCCTTAAGTTTATAGCTCACTTAGGAATCCTTATAAACTGATTTGGAATTGTTTGATTCATAGGGAGATTTGTGAATCTGATTGTTTTCTAACACTTTCTCTTTTATAAGCTTTTGTGAAATCAACCAAAACCGACCTTCTCAATGTGAAGCTTCCCTTTTGTAGGCTTTTGTCATAAATGTAGCCATTGTGGGTTGTTGAGCTTGAATTTAATCTTCACCCTTGATCAAGTTGTATGTGGTGCTTCCAGAGCTGTTGATCAATCCATTAGACTGTATATTGACCCATTTAAATCCTAAGGATTAGGACTGAAAAGTTGTCATTGATCGTTTTCCTTGTATTTTAGTGTCAAGCATTGACACCATTAGCTTTTTGGTGTGAACTCCATACGCCTCCTTATTGGTCTAGGTGAAAAAGGTTGTTTCCTTTTTCTGCCCGGTGTCAGTCCTTTTGTCCTTTTACAAAAAGTGCAAGCTGTCTTTTTGTCTTGTTTATGAGAAAAGGATCTTTGACTTTGTAGGCCAAAAAGATGGAGGGAGAAGATATCTTTGAAGTTTTTCCCTTTGTCTTGATATCCAAGTCTTCCGAATGTTTTTAGACTCAGTATCGGATTTGTCCCTATCCGGATGCTTAGCAATCAGTTCTTTCGGATGCTAGTTTTTGAGGTTTAAAGTTTATTTCCTTTCCAAAGTTTAACTTAATGATTCTAGTATATGCTTAGGTAAGTTGTAGTTTTCAATGGATGGCTGGATCTTGACTTGATGCTTCTATTTGGATTTAGGAGGTACATTACTTAAGTTTTTGTTTTTTCAAACTTGATCCGGATATTTTAGTTTCATTGAGATTCTGGATCATTGTTTTCCAACATCCTCCATGCCCTTTGCCTAGCCCTTGACCCGGTACGTGGCCGTTCTTTTTCATCATTTTTCTTGCAGCAGATGAATAGCTCTTATAGCAAGGGACTTTAGGCTTATCACTACAGACAATGGCTACTCGAAACCAAGACCTCTCTTAGGCTTTAATAACGGCCATTTCAGGTGCTTGGTCGCTTCAATGATAAAGAGATTTCCATCATTCTTTCTTAGCTTAATTTTCTGGTGGAGCATCGAAGAAATCGCTCCTAAAGCATGGATCCAGGGATGACCCAAGAGCAATGAATAAGTTACAGGAATGTCTAAGACAGTGAATTGCACCTTACTCGTGACCTCCCCATGGTCACCTCGGCTTCGAACACACCAATTACACTCCTCTTCGAGTCATTATAAGGCGGATGATGGTGTTAGACTTTTCGAGCATGTCTTCGGATAAACCCAAGTGAGGAAGTACTTTCAACGAACAAAGATTTAAGGCAGATCCATCATCAACCATGACACACGGAATGGTTTTGAACATAGATAAACAAATCGCGATTATGGTCAATTCCTTTAGGCGGGAGATAATGTATGCCCTTAAGGCAATTAGGGCGATATATCTTAATTATGTAATAGTACGAATGTTTTGTTTAATTAATAAAGGCATTTAATCTTTTGTTTATGTCAATGTGTTTATAAATATATTATAGCTGGTTAAAATATATATGCGTTGATGTATGTATACAAAAGTCCTTGACATATCATAGCATGAAGTCAGAGAAATTATAGTTGGACTATATTTAGTGAGACCTGCTTCATGTGTGATTATGATTATGTCTAAACTATCCCTAGTCATAGTTGCATCAAGAAAGGATATTGATGAAGCGGAAAGACTAGCATGTGGTCAACTTTCTTGGAAAGGGTCCAAGTAGCTAATCTCCTAAGGGCTAAAGGTAGTGCCTTAAATTTGACACGTGAATATATCTGGGAGATATATTGGAGACCGCAGTAAGACAAACACTTAGTATATATATCAATGTGTTAGTGTTTATCTTCATGCAATAAGCTTTGCGAATATCCTCATACTTGAGATATTAGTTACCTTGTTTGCTACTATTGCTATACTTTGGGTCATTACTACACACTCATTAATCTAAGGTGTTACGGGTGATTACAGGTATAGTGATGATAACACGTTGATAAGCTGAGTAGTCAGAAAGAATCCATCATTCCGGATATATTAAAGAGTTGTACCTGGCCACTTGTTGAAGTGATGATTGTCATAAACCTCTAATCAGAGTATGTGTTTGATAGAAATTGTTTCTAGTCAAACACACTATGGTAAAAGGCAATATACTTCGATAACAAGTTAATAACTGAGATAGCTTGGAGAAACCTTGCTATTAGTTGGTTAACACTTTAACCGAACCCTATAAATCAGATGGTACTAATATTAAAGAATGGAAGGAGTTCATCGCATTGGACAACTATTGCATTAATCGGGATTAAGTCATAAGCATAAATGATGTTCCGAGAAATGGGGTATGGTAGACCCTTGCTAGAGGCGTACTACAGTCGTTTCAGGTAATCGAGTTCTATTCACAGTCTAGAACCTCGAGCCAATGGTTTCATTAGGACAAGGGTTGGTTAAGCCTTAACAGCTCAATACTTTACGATCTTATAAGGTCACACACACTAGACCTTCATCGGACTAAGTAAAGAACTAATAGATTTATTCTATTACAAAAATATAATATAAATAATAATTGGATTATTATTTGTTTGGTTAAAAATGATTAGTTCATTTGATAGACTAAGGAATTTATTTTGACTGGTATCCAATTTATTAGGGTTGAAAAATAAATATTTATATAAAAAGGATTAAAAGAGAATTTTTGTGAATGGGTTGGACCCAATAGAAAATTATTGGACGATTTTGGACAGCAAATAGGTTGCGGGATTCGCGACACTTCAGTGCACGAAATCCTGCACCGTTGGCTTGCAAGTGCCACATTGTGGCACTCGCAGAGGCCCAATGGGCTGGGCTTGCTAACGCTGCCTTTGACAGATCTGGGATATCTCACAAGCTGGGCTTATGAGATGCACAGCGTGCTACGCACACTGTGCTCTCGAGCAGAACCTGTAGGGCTCCAAGCCCTATGGGTCAAAATTGTGTGTGGGATATGCTAAAAGCATATCTAAAATTAGAAAAGGGAGAGCAATTTTGCTCCCCCAAGCCTATAAATAGGCACTCAATTCTCCCTTTCAAATTGCACCAAGCTCAAGCATAAATCCCAAGTTGAGATTCACAAAGATTAATCTCTCGGGTAATCAAGCAAGTTCTTTTTGAGGAGACTGAATTTATTCGGGAACCTCTAGTCTAAATTTTTGGGTGGGGCTTCTGGAGTGGTCTAGCTACTACTCAAGGCTCCTTAGTTCTTCCTCTTGGGAGGTTTTGGTTCATGGGGTTTGTCTGGGTACTCATAGAGGCTATCCTACTCTTGGAGGCTTGTGCAAGAAGGTTCTGCTAAAGCACACTTCAACTGGTAAGTTTTCTTTCTTTCTCTTTTGATTATTAGGTCTTTTTCTTTAAGCATTTTTAGAC
Source organism: Euphorbia pulcherrima (assembly GCA_947683365.1). Classification (NCBI taxonomy): domain Eukaryota; kingdom Viridiplantae; phylum Streptophyta; class Magnoliopsida; order Malpighiales; family Euphorbiaceae; genus Euphorbia; species Euphorbia pulcherrima. The sequence goes on from CANTUS010000007.1 coordinate 31,422,169, forward strand.
TTAATAATTATGCTTAGATTGTTTTGCATGCTTAGTTTATTTTATGCTTAGTTTATAACTTAGAGTTATAACATGCTTAGGTTATAGCTGAGATTTATAACATGCTTAGGTTATAGCCTTGAGTTATAACATGCTTAGGTTATAGCTTAGAGTTATAACATGCTTAGTATAAAATATAGGTGCTAGGATATAATTTAGAATTATGGTATGGCTAGCCCTTTGCATGCTAACCTAGGTAGAGAATTATTTAGTTAAGGCTTTATTTAATTTATATGCATCTATTAGGAGTTCCTGGCGACAGGGAAAAAATTTTAAATTTCCGCCATGCCTGTTATGCATGTTGAATTTGACTATCAGTTCCCAACAGTGGTATCAGAGCCTGCCTATTTAGCGCATAATTAAGTTAGAAGTGAACTGAATATAATTTTCTATTTGAAATGAATATTGTTTATTTAATTATTTGGAACAATGTATATGAACTTGTGCTTTTCATTTCAAGGTTAGAAAATGGTTATGAATAATTTTGAATAAGCTTACTCAACTTACTCAAATTATACAAGTTTCAATAATTTATTTAAATTACATAGGTTATAAATGCTTTCAATGTACATGAATTGAAAAAACGAAATTTATTAGTTCAAGAGAATCCATTGGTCTTTGAATTTGTGTCCGTATTTATTTTGGCTAAGGATTGGACTTGGTGTCTACTCCTCGTAGGTCACCTCTCCTACCTGGGAACCTATATCGGTGCAGCTTGAATTGACCAACGAGGGGATTAAATATGGACTAATTTATTTCTATTATAGAAGATGGTGCTTATATATGTTTCTATAATAAAGTAAAAATTAAATTTATCGAATAAAAGTTTAAAGCAAATGCAATATAAATATAACAAATTAAAGTGTTAATTGTTTTACATTTTATCTAGATTGATGGAATAATTATAATAAAGAGCTTGAACCCACCTAAGGTTAGACCTTATAAATTAATTCTAAAATTCCTTGAATTAATATAAATTATTATAAATATGTCCATCTGATAAAATCCTAGATTGGGTGAGATGTTTAACACCAATAAAATCTCAAAGTAAATATATTAAGGCAAGTTATAGTCTTCCTTACTCAAATTTATAATACGGTCTCTTTGGGCTATCAAGTGCTGCTCAAAGTGTTCCTTCTAGTCCACATTGATTGGTTGTATAGTTTGGGATAGGGTCTGCTTTAACGGAACTGAGGTAGTTCACTATAAAATTGGGGGCTAGGCCGAGATCTGAGACATATTCAAGGAGATGCTAATATAAGAGCACACATCCCTTGGAATTAAGGAACTTGAATGTATTAGCAATTGCATGTGATGCAAATGGAATGGGATTCCAACTATAACTTACTAATACGACTTGACTCATAAAATTGGGGGTTGTAATAGGCTAGTTATAGATGCTACCTACTAGGAAATTTAGCTGGGCTAAAATTCCCGAATTCAAATGGGCTATTGTAAATTTTGAAGAAAATAGTAGGACAAATGTATTTAATTAAAAGACCTTATATTAAATGCATGTACTTAAACTAATATCTAAACTCTTTTTCTTTTCTTATATCTTAGGTTGAAAATGACTTCCAATGTTAATCTCCGTATGTTACTTGACACCAAATTGAATGGCTCAAACTTTTCTGATTGGTTCCGAGCTATGAGAATAATTATTAGATCTGAGGGAATCACCTATGTTCTAAGTGAAATTTTCCCTGTTGAACCTGATATTGAGGATCATGTGGAACATGAGGCCTGGTTGAAGTATGGGAAAGATCGTGAGATTGCCATGTGTATCATGTTATGGTCCATGAATCTCGAGCTTCAAAAACAACATGAGAACATGCCCTTGGAGGACATAGTTATCCATCTTGAAGAGTTCTTTTCAGAGTAGGAAATGACAGAGAGGTATGAGACCTCCAAGCTCTTTTTCAGAACCAAGATACAGGCTAGAACCTTTGCCTCTTAGCTTGTACTAAAACTCTTGGGATACCTTAAGAAGCTGAATCAATTGGGATTTGAGATGAATCATGACTTGAGCATTGACCTTGTGTTGATGTCCTTGACAGTAAGTTACTCAGGCTTTGTGACTAACTATTACATGAACAAGATTAATTCTACTATCCCTGAATTAATCAACATGCTGAAAATAGTAGAACCTCATATCAAGAAACATCAGAAACTCCACTGTTGGTTGAGAAAGGCAAAGCTTCTAAGAAGAAGAAGCAGGTACTAGGTACCAAGAAAAATATCAGTAAAATGAAGAAAGAGAAGAAGACATCTAAGTATTTCTACTTCCAGTATGGGAAATCGGGACATTGGAAGAGGGATTGCAAAGCTCTTATTTCTGAGCATTTGATGAAGAAGCCTACAGAGGCATCTACTTTAGGTATCTTCGTAATTGAAAACTTTGCTACTTTTCCTCATGAGTATACATGGGTATTAGATATTGGTAGTGGTTCTTATATCTGTACTTCTGTGCAGGGACTAAAGAATAGTAGAAAACTTACAAAAGCGGAGATGGACTTGCGTGTGGGAAATGGAGCCAGAGTTACTGCATTAGCCATAGGAAGCTTTAATCTTATTTTGCCAAGTGGAATTGTTTTAGTTTTGAATAATTGTTACTACATTCCAAGTGTTACTAAGAATTTTGTATCTGTTGCATTTTTAGCAGTAGAAGGATTTGAAATTTTATTTTCGAATAATAATTATCAAATTCGTTTGAATAATGTTCTTTATGGTTATGGGAAGTTGAAAGGTGGCATTTATGTTCTTGATACTAAAATAGAAGTTTTTAATATAAATAATGTGAAGAAAGTTAAATTAAATAATGAGAATCCCTTCTACTTATGGCATTGTCGTTTAGGCCACATAAATAAAGATCGCTTAACCAAGTTGCATAAACGTGGGACTTAGAGTCTTAGGGTGATTGGGAACCTTGATTAAGAGGAAAAATGACAATGTTACCCTTTCAAGGAAAGGGTGAACGGTCCACGAGTACATTGGAACTTATACATACTGTTGTGTGTGGTCCAATGAGTGTTCAGGCACTAGGAGGATACTCCTACTTCTTAACCTTTATTGATGATTATTCACGATACGGTTATTTGTACTTAATGAAGCACAAGTCTAAAAGTTTTGAAAAGTTCAAACTATTTAGAGCTGAAGTAGAGAAACAGCTTAAGAAAAGTATTAAAACACTTCGATCAGATCGAGGTGGAGAATACTTAGGTCAAGAGTTTCAGGATTATCTAAAGGAAAAAGGGATAGTTCCCCAGTGGACCCCTCCTTATACGCCCCAACACAATGGAGTTTCAGAAAGGAGGAATCAGACTTTATTAGATATGGTTCAGTCCATGATGAGCCATGCAGATGTCACTAAATCCTCTTGGGGATATGCACTAGAGAGCGTGGTTTATGTATTAAACAGAGTGCCCTCTAAATCAGTTGGTTTTACACCTTATAAAAGATGGTGTAATAAAAGGCCATCTCTAAGTCACTTAAGAGTATGGGGTTGTCCTGCTATGTAAAGAGGATAGCGTTAGATAAGCTAAATGACAAATATGACAAGTGTCTATTCATTGGATATCCAAAGGAAATGATTGGATATCTATTTTACCAACCCAAAGCATAGAAGTATTTATGTCTCGGAATGCGCACTTTTTGGAAAAGGAACATTTACTTGTAAAAGACAGTGGGAGCAATATTGAACTAGAAGTTCAAGAGGAAGAAATAGACAATCAGCTGATTGACGCTGTTCTAGATACATAAGAAAGTCTGATCCAAGAGCACCCTGTCGAAACATAATCATTGCGAAGATCAGGTCGTGTTCATAAAGGTCCGGATAGATATGGTTTTATCATCACTAATGATAACGAACTATATCTCATGGAGGATGATGAACCAAGGGCATATGATGAGGCAATGAAAAGCTTAGATTCTGATAAATGGCTAAAAGCCATAAAATCAGAAATGGATTCCATGTATGAGAACCAAGTTTGGAATTTGGTTGATGCACCACAAGAGGTTAGACCAATTGGGTGTAAATGGGTCTTCAAGAAGAAGACTGACATCGACGGTAATGTAATTACCTATAAAGCAAGATTGGTTGTGAAAGGTTATAGTCAACGTGAAGGTATCGACTATGATGAAACTTTCTCACCGGTAGCCATGCTTAAATCCATCAGGATACTCCTTGCCATTGTTGCTCATTATGATTATAAGATCTGGCAGATGGATGTTAAAACAGCATTCCTAAATGGGAATTTAGACTGAAATGTGTATATGATACAACCTAACATCTCAGAATGGCTCAAAGGTATGCAAGCTACAAAGATCCATTTATGGACTTAAGTAGGAATCCAGGAGTTGGAATATAAGGTTTGATTAGACAATCCGTGAACTGGATTTCTGCCCAAACGTTAATGAGCCTTATGTTTACAAGAAGGTTAGTAGGAGTGCAGTCGTTTTCTCAGTATTATATGTCGATAACATTTTACTAATAGAGAATAATATTTCTCTTCTTCAAAATGTTAACATATGGTTGTCAAGAAAATTCTCCATGAAAGACCTTGGTGAAGCAGCATTTATACTAAGTATAAAGATCTACAGGGATAGATCCAAGATGTTGTTAGGTCTTTCTCAAAGTACATATATAGACAAGGTGTTGAATAGGTTCAACCTTGAGCATTCAAAGAAAGGTTATCTCCCGATGACAAAGAGGATTAACCTATCTAAGGCTGAGCATCTGAAGATAGCTAAGGAGAGAATTCGCATGAAGGATATACCCTATGCATCGCAATAGGATCCATCATGTATGCTATGAAATGTACTAGGCTAGATGTCTCAATCAGGTTTTATGTATGTGTCAAATGGAGGGGCGGTATGCTAGAAGAGTTCCAAGTAAGAAACTACTGCTGATTCAACCATGAAATCTTAATACATTGCTGCATGCAAAGCAGCAAAAGAAGCTATCTGGTTAAAAGGATTTATTGGTGATCTCGATATGGTGCCTAAGGCTGTTGATCCAATCACTTTGTTTTGTAATAACAATGGTGCCATAGCTCAGGCAAAGGAACCACAGTCTAATTAGAAAAATAGACATGTATCTAGAAAGTATCATATAATCAGGGAGATTGTTGATGCTAAGATAATAAGACTAGAATATGTACCCACTGATCAGAACCTCGTGGATGGTCTGACGAAGCCATTGACTCAAGTCAAGCATGACCAGCATGTTAAAGCATATGGATTAAGACATATGGCTAATTGGCCTTAGTGCAAGTGAGAGTTTGTTGGATATGATCTATACCCTTAAGGCAATTAGGGCGATATATCTTAATTATATAATAGTACGAATATTTTTTTAATTAATAAAGGCATTTAATCTTTCATTTATGTCAATGTGTTTATAAGTATATTATAGCTGGTTAAAATATATATTTATTGATGTATGTATACAAAAGTCCTTAACATTATATAGCATGAAGTTAGAGAAATTATAGTTGGCCTATATTTAGTGAGACCTGCTTCATGTGTGATTATGATTATGCATAAACTATCACAAGTCATAGTTTCATCAAGAAAGGATATTGATGAAGCGGAAAGACTAGCATGTGGTCAACTTTCTTGGAAAGGGTCCAAGTAGTTAATCTCCTAAGGACTGAAGGTGGTGCCTTAAGTTTGACACACACACACACACACACACACACACACATATATATATATATATATATATATATATATATATATATATATATATATATATATATATATATATATATATATATATATATATATATATATATATATATATATATCGATGTGTGAGTGTTTATCTTCATGCAATAAGCTTTGCGAATATCCTCATACTTGAGATACTAGTTACCTTATGTGGTACTATTGCTATACTTTGGGTCATTACTACACACTTATTAATTTAGGGTGTTACAGGTGATTACGGGTATAATGATGGCAGCACATTGGTAAGCTGAGTAGTCGGAAAGAATCCATCACTCTGGATATATTAAGGAGTTATACCTGGTCACTTGTTAAAGTGACGATTTCCATAACCCTCTGATCAGAGTATGTGTTTGATAGAAATGGTTTCTAGTCAAATATATTATAGTAAAAGGCAATATACTTCAGTAACAAGTTAATAACTGGGATAGCTTGGAGCAACCTTGCTATTGCTGGGCTAACACTTTAACCGAACCCTATAAACCAGATGGTACTAATATTAAAGAATGGAAGGAGTTCATCGCATTGGACAACTATTGCATTAACCAGGATTAAGTTATAAGCATAAATGATGTTCCGAATAATGGGGTATGGTAGACCCTTGCTAGAGGCATACTACAGTCGTTTAAGGTAATTGAGTTCTATTCATGGTCTAGAACCTCGAGCCAATGGTTCCATTTGGACAAGGGTTGGTTAAGCCTTAACAGCTCAATACTTTAGGATCCTATAAGGTCACACACAATGGACCTTCATTAGACTAAGTAAAGAACTAATAGATTTATTCTATTACAAAAATATAATATAAATAATAATTGGATTATTATTTGTTTGGTTAAAAATGATTAGTTCATTTTGATAGACCAAGGAATTTATTTTGATTGGTAACTAATTTATTAGGGTCAGAAAATAAATATTTATATGAAAGGGATTGAAAGAGAATTTTTCTGAATGGGTTGGACCTGATAGAAAATTGTTGGATGATTTTGGACAGTAAATGGGTTGCAGGATTCGCAACATGTTTAGTGCGTGAAATCCCGCACCCTAGGCTTGTAAGTGCCGCATTGCGGCACTCGCAGAGGCCCACAGGGCTGGGCTTGCCAGCCTTGCCTTTGGCAGCACTGGGATATCTCGCAAGCCCAGCTTGCGAGATGAACACGTGGCAGAATCCACGGAGCTCCAAGCCCCGTGAGTCAAACCTGCTCGTATCGAAAAAGGGGGAGCAAAAAATTGCTCCCCAAGCCTATAAATAGGCAATCAAGTTCTCCCTTTCAAATTGCATCAAGCTCAAGCATAAATCCCAAGTTGAGATTCGTAACGATTAATCTCTCAGGTAATCAAGCAAGTTCTTTTTGAGGAGCCTGAATTTATTCGGGAACCTCTTGTCTAAATTTTTGGGTGGGGCTTCTGGAGTGGTCTAGCTACTACTCAAGGCTCCTTAGTTCTTCCTCTCGGGAGGTTTTGGTTCATGGGGTTCATCTGGGTACTCATAGAGGCTATCCTACTCTTGGAGGCTTGTGCAAGAAGGTTCTGCTAAAGCACACTTCAACTGGTAAGTTTTCTTTCTTTCTCTTTTGATTATTAGGTCTTTTTCTTTAAGCATTTTTAGACTTAATAATTATGCTTAGGTTGTTTTGCATGCTTAGTTTATTTTATGCTTAGGTTATAACTTAGAGTTATAACATGCTTAGGTTATAACTTAGAGTTATAACATGCTTAGGTTATAGCTTAGAGTTATAACATGCTTAGGTTATAGCTTAGAGTTATAAAATGCTTAGTATTAAAATATATGGGCCATGATATAATTTTGAATTATGGTATGCCTAGCCCTTTGCATGCTAACCTAGGTAGAGAATTATTTAGTTAAGGCTTTATTTAATTTATATGCATCTATTAGGAGTTCCTGGGGGCGGGGACAAAATTTTGAATTTCTGACATGCCTGTTATGCATGTTCAATTTGCCTGTCAGTTCCTAACAGGAGAGCCCTGCTTGAAAACAAGACACCCTCCTTACTTCTTGGAACTGGGAGCCCTTCTCCTATTATACTGCACATTTCGACTGCTGAAGTAGTAGGCTTTGCTTCAATTTTTAAAAGCGTTTTGATAAGAGCTCGGTGGTATTCATCAGAACCAAGGACTAGTTGCCATATGCTAAAGCGGGCTTGAGTAGTCTTTAACTGAGTGATTAGCATATCGATATCAGGGCTTGTTTTGACCTGAGGAGGCGGATAGGATTCCAGACGGGATCATCCTCGAGATGGAGACAATTGTCCTTAGGCTGTTACACTTGATTGTTGCAGGTGACATTCATAATTCCATCAACTAACACTCTCTTGGTGGTCGGGGTTTCAAACGGATAGGGCGGCTCATCATAAACCAACGGTAAGTCCTGAAGCTCATACTCATCCACATTGAAAGCCTAATCTAATTGGTCTTTAGTCAAGTGGTACATCCACTAGCTTGGATGGGGATGACTAGGGATCGAACCCTAGATCCTGCAAAAATCTTACTTCTTTAAGAAAAATATTGAAAGCTTGAAACTCTTCATCAGAATACTCTCCTTTTAGAACATAATCGTCAACATTAAACGGTGCCTTTTTAACCATTTCCACACTTTTGGTCTTGGTCTCCTCTTCTTACCCCATTTCTTCAATTTCTATGGAGCTTACAACAGGGTTAGACTATGAGATCATGTCGAATACAAAGTTCGAAGGGATACCAGAGCCGATAACCATTACAAACTCCTCGGAGATCATCTTTCAGACGGATTCTTCTTTAAGACCAGAGTTGACCATAGAGACCTTGCCCCCGAAGTTAGGTAGAGGGTTTTCCATAGTGCTTGGCTTCCTAGTCGGCTCATCCATCTTCCCCTCTTTAACCATACGAGTAATAGTGGAAGCTAGAGTTTTGCACTAATTAGTTTGATGCCCCTTTTGTACATGGAACTTGTAGAAGTTTCCCTTTTCATCTGGTCAAGGAGCCCTATAATCACATAGAGGTTTCAACTGGCCTGCTTCATACATTTTAGCAAATATAACTTTAAGGGGCAGTTTCCATGGAGATACGAATGGCTGTTGAGAAGGGGTGACTTGAACTACGGACACTTCCTCTTGAGCCACGGTTTGTACAGCGGACGATTTACCTTTAGCAGGAGCTGGTGTAATTTCATATGACACATTCTTCTTATACCACGGCTAGTTCCCACTTGGCTTGTTTTCCTTCTCTTTCTCCTTATGACGCTTGATATTCTCGGCTTTTTCAAAAACCTTTTGATAGAATTCGAAAGAGTCAGTTTCCATTTCCTCATAGAGAACCGAGAGAGCCCCGTCGAGCAGCTTCAGGATCATTTCCTTCAAACTGAGCTTCTATTTCAATAGAACTTAATGGCCATCCACCTATTAAAGTAGGACTTAAAGGGCTCACCTTGCTTTTGCTTAACGGTTTTGAGATGCTAGATAGTCGTTTCCATGGTGGAATTGAAACTATAGTGACCAATCAAGGCTTTTAAAAGGAGTTTCCAATCTAGGACTGTTGACTCAGGAAGAGTATCATACCATTCGAGAGTTGGCCTTGATAAAGTACATGGAAACAACTTAGCAAGAACTTTGTCCCCAATTTTCTGAACATGCATAATCTGATCTGGGATTTAGGAGGTCCCTCACCATAGTAGGCTTCCATTCTAGGCATCAAAAAGTTCTTGGGGACCCAATTTTCATCCCTCACTTCTTTTTTCTCTTCATTCTTATTCAGAAGCTGCTTAAAGAATGTCGCTATTTTAGGTGTCACGCCCGGAGGCTGCGTGACCTGGTCGATTGGCGTCACACCTAAAGGCTGTGTGATATGGTCATTGTGCACTGAAGTAGCCCCAAATCAAAAGGGGGAGAAGGAGCTGGAATCTTGACTTGAGGGCGAGTAAAAGGGTTTTGAGGGTAAGTAGTTCCACATGGAGTGGCCACAAAATTGGGAGGAGATGGAGCAAAGGATATCGGCGGTGTCGGAGGGAGGAGAAAATCGCTAGAGGGAATGACCATTTGTAGGGTTAAACCCCTTGAGAAAGTGGGGAAGATGAGAGCCTGAGCGATAGGCCTTGAGGAAAAGCGAATGTCGATGGAGTGAAAGACGAGCGAGGCTGAGCTGAGGTCTGACCAAACTAAAACTGACTTGGTCGGATAGGTGGTAGCGGTGGACCTAAAAACTAAGGCTGAACGGGAGGAGACTAACTAGACCCATTCTGAGCGATCACTATCTGTCCCTGAGCTTGAAATACGGGCCCGTTGGCCTCTGAACATCTTTCTCTTCCCTTAAAGTCGATCGGACTTGCTCTTAGATGGTAACATAAAACATATCAGATTACAAAAACATGGCCATAGCATTGACTAACTTAGTGCCTAATTGCAACTGATTTTGATTGATTGAGGGATGAGTAAGAGGAGGAGGAGTACCTTCGGATGGAACCCTACTAACTAGCAGGATATCAGACATGACAGACAGAGCAGATTCTGAAACTGAAATCACTGACCGACGAACCAAATAGCGATCAAGATAGAGCCAAAGAGGACCGTAGCGGTGAGGAAGTCTCGACCTAACTAGAGAAATTGGAAGATGATTAGCTCGAATCGAACCATGAATGAAATGGATGACTACATAATAACTCGAGTGATGAATGCTGTATATATGGGGGTAGTTTAAAGAGGTAGAGAGTAGAAAAGCTTATGATGCGATGCTTAACCCCAAAACACATGAGACGTGTGAACCCCTCGCTATGCCTTGTGAACTAGATACGGTTCCCCAGGACTCGAATGATCTCAGGCATTTTGTTAAATTCCCCCTTCAAGCGAGGGGAGAGTAGAGGTAAGTGAAAAAATAAAAGAAAAGTCGGCCACAGGCGGCCTATGCATGAGCACAACACAAATAGCATCCAAAAAGCGAACTTCTTTCAACCTTATAACTCCCACGCAACGCCGTTCAAAATATTTGGGGCTTAACTCAAAAGCCAAAGAATGGTAGATGAGTAGGCGACCTAAATCTAAAACATGCTAGTTTTTGTGATTTCCTAATTGGAATTTGTTATGGCTTTATCTAACGCGGTATATGGTCTTAGTATCATGGAAAGATACTATAGAAGGGTCCCGTTTACCTTGATTCCATGTAACTCGGGCACTCCTCGAATGAGTGCTATCGGGGGAATTACACGTTGGTTGAAATGAGTGATCCACCCACAAATATCCCCAATTCCTGGTGGGCATGAGGTATACAAGTGAGCTTCACGGGGTTGAGATAGTGGCACCTTAACTTAGTATCTAACTAAAGTGATGGATTTAAAAGGCATAAGAAACAAAGCGTTGATTTAAAAACGATTTCAGCACATCATCAAAATCCTTTAACTAATTTTGAAAATGAGAGCGATTTTGCAAGTTTTAAGTTAAAAGGAAATCCCCAGCAGAATTGCCACTGTGAGTGGACGACCTTTTCTGCCCCCGGCCCGCGTGAGATGTAGGGAGGGAGAAAATAATAAGCACTGTAAAGCGGGCTGAAAAGATAGATCCTCATTTTAGCATGATGAAAAGACAGATTGATAAAATTGATGTTGAAGTTGATGTTTTAGTCCAATTTAAGCGTTAAGAGATACGAGACTTAAAATCCCGTATTTTAAGACAGAGTCGCCACCCGGTTTAGCTCTACCAAAAATTTTGGTACGATATTTCCACCGGGTGGTTAGACCGTACCTTAAAACAGAGATTCCGAGTTCGAATGATGTTGCCTATTTTTCATTTATTAAATCAAACCGTTTACATTTCAATAAACACGACTTTAGTTCTTATGCGATTTGAATCCTACTAAATAGAATTTTTGGTTAAAATATTCATACATCACACGGTGCAGCATGCAATAAAGCAGTTAATAAAGCAAATAAATAATTATTCTGAGGCTTTACAAATACCTACACATTTTTCTAATGCGGGAAAAAAATAAAAGCGGATAAAGAAAGACCAAGATCGGGTCTCAAACGGGCTTACCAACCCCAAAGCAGCTCCAAAAAATAAGGAATCACACATAAATAAATGACAAATAATGCACAAATAATAACATGGCAGAAAATAGATCAAACAAAGAAGAAAACACATTTTTAGGATTTTTTAGGTCTAAAAATAAAAATTTTGGGTATTTATTAATTATCTAAACAACATAAAAATTAATTAAATAAACTAAATAACCTAAAATAAATAAGGGAAATAACAGAATATTTTTGAAATTTTATATTATGTCAAAAAGATTTATTAAGGATTTATTTAGTGAAAACCTATTTTTAAGCCATTAAATGGAGATTTGATAATTAAATAATTAATAAATTATGAAAACCGATTAAAATTTTTTTAATAAATTCTAGATTATATGAAAAATTTTTGAAAATTTTTCGGATAAAAATTGAGGTAAAAAACACAAGAAAACTATAAAAAAGGGCCAAAAACATAAAATAGAGACTTTTTGGCATTTTTGCCAGTCCAGTTGCTAGAGTGGGCATCTGAGATGCTACTGTTGCAGTCCCAGATGCTGCCATTGCAGCAACAGGCGGCACCCTATAGCATCTGGATGTCCACTAGAGCATTTGGATCGGAAAAGTGCCAACCTGACCAAAATCGATATTTTTACACCCAAAAATTCAAGATTACCGAAATTTTAAGCCGATTCTCATGATATTTCAGTAGATCTGGTTTTAAAATGATGAAATAACTTTGATTTCTCAGTTTTGGGATAAAAGACGGACCCAAAAACACCGGCAAAGATGTCTGTAAAAGTACTGAATGAAAGGGAAAGAACACAACCAAAGACAGCCAAATAATATAATTAATTAATAAAATAGATTGGAACTTAGTTTTGTTATCTAGAGGCCATGAATCCAGATTTTGAGACTCAAACCGGTCGTTTGGTAGAATTTATGACGAAATCCGATGAAACAGCGACGAAAAAGGTGACGAACTTAGTGACGGAATTAAGTGATTTTATGAGAAAATGTCTCTAAATCCTATTTAGGCTCGTTTTAACCTATGATTTCTAATAGATTTTAAAGATTAAGCTAAAAGATTAAACTAAATAACCCTTTGAAATCCAGATTAATCAGATTTCTTCGGTTTTATATAGTTGTCTCTCTTTAAAGCCTAATGAATTCTAAAATGAAATTTAGTTCTTAATTTGGCCAAAAGTCCTGAAATAAATGATTTAATGGGTTTATATAGACTTAATTCTCTCCAAATAACTCAATTAGTCCCTAGAAATGTTAAATTTCATGGAAAAAATTGAAATTACCTGATTTTAGAGAGAGAAAGATGAAATGGCGACAGACCCCGAGAGCCCGTGCAGCGTCTCGGACTAAGACGCTGCATCGGCCGCATCCCACGGCGCGGGAGTGTAGTGAGATGCCCCAGAGTGCGGGGAGACACCGCACTGCACCGCGAGACGCGCACGGGTGCGCGTCTCAGGGTGCGCCAGGGCGTCTCGGCGACGTGGCCACACCGTGGCCACGAGCGCCGAGACGCTGGAGAGCGGCGCAAGACGCGCACTGGGGCGCTTCTCGCCGCGGACGGCGGCGCCTGCCAGGGCAGGAAGGGATATATTTTTATTATTATTATTATTTATTTTTTACTTTTTAATTTTTAACATTTTTAATTTATGAACTTAATTAACAGGTTAAGGAAAACGACAGGATTAAAGACCCAATCTCGTCACAAGAATATTTGCCAAACGCGATTCAACTCCGAAATAATAAAATAACAGGCCCAACATTAGGTCAGAGCAAAACGTCATTATCGTTCCGCGGGTCACCGAAAAGCCCCGTGCTCACAAACGTACAGTTTATAGGTCCTCCACGGAGGCTGAATATCAAGCAATTGCTAACACTACTTCTGAGTTGGCATGGATTGAGCTTCTTTTGCGAAAAATTGGGTTTCCGGCTAATAGCACCTCTACTCTTTGGTGCGGCAATTTGAGTATGACTTATCTCACGACCAATCTTATTTTTCAATCCCGGAATAAATATTTGGAGTTGAATTTTCATTTCGTGTGTGGAAGGGTAGCATCAAAAGCCCTTCTTGTTCGGCACATATTGACTAAAGACCAAGCTATAGATATATTCACCAGGCCATTATCTCGTTATCGATTCATCCTATTACGTGGGGGATAACATTATGTTTATTATTTACCTATTTTGTATTTTCCTATATTATAAATTGTACCATACATAAACTCTTCCTACATTGTTACTATTAATACACAGCTCTATACACGATTTGTGTTAAACCGCTAGAGTGAATTTCCTTCAAGCTTTCATCATTCACAATTCAAGTTCCATTATGATTAACCAACACAAAAATCCCATTATTCAAAAACGATAAGAATTTTATTTCTAAATCACATACAAGATGCGAATTCAAATCAAAAATCACCAAAAAGAATCAAATAGTGATTCAAAACTAAAACACAAAAATATTGCCGCAGATAAGAAGATAAAAGATGAAAGGATGGTACAAATCAAATGATTAAAAAGTAGAAAAGAATCGAGAGAAAACTGAGGGTGAAAAATACTAGAATAGAAGAGAAGAAGGAACCAAATGACAAAGATCATTAGGATAGAAGAGAAGAAGGAACCAAATCCCAAAAACTACTTTATAATACTTTTTATTATTTTATTTATTTTAGATACTTTATATTTATATAGGGGAAAAGGACCAATAAATCCGATCTATTATATAATTTCATGTCAGCAACGAGCTTAGAGTTTCAAGAGAGCTATAAAAAGGGACCTCTGACATCTCATTTTTTATGAAATGTGGTGGCGGCACTCTATAAAAAAAGAGAAATTCTACAATACTTGAGAAGCTATGGTAAATTTTTTTTTTCAAAAAATTTTTCTCATATTGCTTATGATAATAACAAAGAAAAATCGTATCCCACTCCGTCCGAATGTGGACTCGAACCTACAACCTCTAAAATTACAACTTCAAGACTCAACACTAGACCAGCCTTTGCCACAAGAGATTTTGGGATTAATCAAAGTGTGTTCATCTTTTTTATTTTAGGGATTTAAAAAAAATTGGAGCTTTTTGTGCTAAAATCTTGCATATTTACCGTTACTCTATTTTCTCTGGTTGGTTTGAGATTTGTTTTCTTTTCTTTTGCTAAATGGAACATTTTTTAGGAAATTAAACATGTTTTTTTATGTGGAAAGACTTGGGTTTTGGATTAAATGCAAAGGAGTTCAAGGAAATTAAGAAAAGACTGGAACAATTCTCGTATTGGCTATCGAATCAAAGGTTCCGGCGAAACTGTTGACGAGAAGAGAGATGGGGAATAAAAAATAAAAAAAATGGTCTGTTGAAAGGGGATAACGAAGAGAAAGAAATAGTAGAAATTAGGAAGTATTTTATATAAAAATACTAATATAATTTAATTAGGAATAATCTTCTCATATATTACAATATATTCAAATGTACTAAAAATCATCCATTTAGGTTTTGTTGTCCAGTTCAGATCAATTCAATCTAGTTCAGTTTAGCTATGCGTAATTATAAATTTATACTGAAATAAATTCAGTTCAACTCACTTTAATTCAATTGAGCCAACTTCAATTCAATTCAGCTTTCAGAAGGTGAAATCAACATGCCTTACTATTAGTTATGCTAACAATATCTTTCTCATTTGGTTTGCATAAGGCTAGCTAACTTGACCGCTTCTCTACACATACAAACAACTTACTTTGTTCCCTCTATTTCTTGATTTCAATTTCTTCAGATCCGCTATTACAAGGTAATATCTATAAATTTGGTATTTTATTGTTTTCAATTTTCAACATTTAGTTCTTTCCCATGTTATTCTATGTTTCAATTTCCACAGATCTGGTGTTTTATTATGTTCGATTTTAGATTTCTAGTTTTTCTTATTCTGAGATTGGATAGGTTACATTTAAAAGTCCTTTGAAATTAATGTGCATCTCAATTGTACAGACGAAAATCAAGAAATTCGGATGATTACGCTCAAGCTTTAATATTTTCGAGAAAAAATCAACAGTTTTGGAATCGAAATGGATGAACAAGAAGTCGCTGCGCAACATTTTGGCATTGACATTATTAGGATGAATGGTGTAGGAAAAACCGGTAAGTTTTCAGGGGCTGCGGAAAACCATACTATTAAAACTCATAATCAAAAAGCAAACGAATTTAACTCAAAATGCATGCAAGCAATAATAAAAATATTGGTTGTGCCAACCAAAACTGAAGAGAATGATGCAAATCTAATTTTGAGTGTAGTATGAATGAACTAATATATAAGTTTGACTTGTTCATGTAAAGCATGTTGTAGGCTTAGGGCTACTTTGTTGTTAAATATTTAAGAAGCTCGAAATTGGTCAAATAGAGCTCGAGTCGAGCTGCGAGCTTGGTTTTAATCGAGCTTCGCCGAGCTTTAGTCGAACCTTGGTATGTTCAATAAATTTTTAATGAGCTTAGTCAATTTTGGTTTGAGTATCCCCTTATTAAAGTTTGGCTTGTTCACAACTACGAGTCTAAAATTTTATTTACAAACAAGCTCATTTATCAACGAGCCTAGCTCGAACGAGCTTTTGCTGAGTCAAGCACCGAATGGCTCACAAGTGGCTTCATTCGTGAAAGGCTTCTTCGCCTAGGGTAGAGGAGTTAAGATTAGTGGATTAAAGTCAAAACACTCTTGGGATTGGAATAGGCACATGTTGCTGAACCAGGATAAAATCGCTTGTCTTTTCATTGTTGATTTAAGCATTCATAGTTCTTGCTCAACCCCGTTAACATCCTCAGCGCAGTTTGAATCTCTCGTGAAAAAGAGTCCTACTTTTTATTAGTGAGTCATTCACCCTTTTCTGACTCAATATATATATATATATATATATGTTGGATATGATGTATGCCCTTAAGGCAATTAGGGCGATATATCTTAATTATGTAATAGTACGAATAATTTGTTTAATCAATAAAGGCATTTGTTCTTTTGTTTATATCAATGTATTTTTATACATATATATTATAGCTGGTTAAAATATATTCATTGATATATGTATACAAAAATCCTTGACATATCATAGCATGAAGTCAGAGAAATTATAGTTGGACTATATTTGGTGGAACCTACTTCATGTGCAATTATGATTATGTCTAAACTATCCCTAGTCACAGTGTCATCAAGAAAGGATATTAATGAAACGGAAAGACTAGCATGTGGTCAACTTTCTTGGAAAGGGTCCAAGCAGTTAATCTCCTAAATACTGAAGGTGGTGCCTTAAGCTTGACACATGGATATATCTGGGAGATATATTGGAGACCGCAGCAAGATAAACACTTGGTATAAATATCAATGTGTTAGTGTTTATCTTTATGCAATAAGCTTTGCGAATGTCCTCATACTTAAGATGCTAGTTGTCTTGTGTGGTACTATTGCTATACTTTGGGTCATTGCTATGCACTCATTAATTTAGGATGCTACGGGTGATTACGGGTATAGTGATAACAACACGTTGGTAGACTGAGTAGTCGGAAAGAATCCATCGCTCCGGATATATTAAGGAGTTGTACCTGGCCACTTGTTGAAGTGATGATTGCCATAAACCTCTGATCAGAGTATGTGTTTGATAGAAATGGTTTCTAGTCAAACACACTATGGTAAAAGGCAATATACTTCGGTAACAAGTAAATAACTGGGATAGCTTGGAGCAACCTTGCTATTAGTGGGTTAACACTTTAACTGAACCCAATAAACCAGATGGTACTAATATTAAAGAATGGAAGGAATTTATCGCACTGGATAACTATTGCATTAACCGGGATTAAGTCATAAGCATAAATGACGTTCCAAGTAATGGGGGATGGTAGACCCTTGCTAGAGGCGTACTACAGTCGTTTAAGGTAATCGAGTTCTATTTACGGTCTAGAGCATCGAGCCAATGGTTCCATTAGAACAAGGGTTGGTTAAGCCTTAACAGCTCAATACTTCGGGATCCTATAAGGTCACACACATTGGACCTTCATCGGACCAAGTAAAGAACTAATAGATTTATTCTATTACAAGAATATAATATAAATAATAATTGGATTATTATTTGATTGGTTAAAATTGATTAAATCAATTTTTGATAGACCAAGGAATTTATTTTGACCGATAACTAATTAATTAGAGTCATAAATAAATTATAATTGATTAGATCAATTTTGGTTGGACCAAGAAATTTATTTTGACTGATAACTAATTTATTAGAGTCAAAAATAAATATTTATTTGAAAGGATTTAAAGGGGATTTTGCATTGACGAGTTAAAACTGAAAAGTATAAAATATTTTATACAATATTCGGTTGTGCGAAATACACCAAAAGGTGCGCGAACATTGCTGGGCAGTGTTCGGTGGCCCATATTCATGGGCTGCACAAAGGCAGCCCATGAATACCACATGCAGCACGTGCATGTGGCAAGTGTGGGATGGGAGTTTTACTCCCATCCCACATCGTTAATTGGGGAGCAAATTTTTGCTCCCCAAGCCTATATATAGGCTATCCCTTCTCCTTTCAAATTGTACCAAGCTCAAAGCATAAATCCTAAGCGAGATAATTAATCTCTCGGGTACTTGAGCAAGTTAATTTTGTGGAGCCTGAATTTATTCGGGCACCGCTAGTTTATATTTTTGGGTGAGGCTTCTAGAGTGGTCTAGCAACTACTCGAGGCTTCTTAGTTCTTCCTCCTGGGGAGGTTTTGGTTGGTGGGGTTCGTGTGGATACTGGTAGAGGCTATCCTACTATTGGAGGTTTGTGCAAGAAGGTCCTGCTAAAGCACGCTTCAACTGGTAAGTTTTTTTTTTCTTTTAATTATTAAGTCTTTTTCTTTAAGCGTTTTTAGACTTAATAATTATGCTTAGGTTATTTTACATGCTTAGTTTATTTTATGCTTAGGTTATAACTTAGAGTTATAACATGTTTAGTATAAAATAAATATACTAGGATATAATTTTGGAATTATGGTATGCCTAGTCTTTTAGCATGCTAACCTAGGTAGAGAATTATTTAGTTAAGGCTTTATTTAATTTATATGCAATTAATAGGAGTTCCTGGGACAGGGACAAAATTTTGAATTTCCGTCATGCCTCTTATGCATGTTCAATTTGACTGTCAGATCCCAACAGTGGTATCAGAGCCTGCCTATTTAGTGCATAATTAAGTTAGAAGCAAACTAAATATTATTTTCTAAATGAAATGATTTGTTTATTTAATTGTTTGGAACAATATATATAAACTTCTGTCTTTCATTTCAAGGTTAGAAATTAGTTATGAATAATTTTGAATAAGCTTGCTCAACTTACTCAAATTATACAAGTGTCAATAATTTATTTAAATTACATGGGTTATAGATGCTCCCAATTTACATAAATTGGAAGAACGAAATTTATTAGTTCAAGAGAATCCATTGGTCTTCAAGTTTGTGCCCGTATTTGTTCTGGCTAAGGATTGGACTTGGTGTCTACTCCTCATAGGGCACCTCTCCTACCTGGGAACCTATATCGGTGCAATTTGAATTGACCAATCGGGGGATTAATATGAACTAATTTATTTCTAGTATATAAGATGGTACTTATATGTGTTTCTATAACAAAGTAAAAAATTAAAATTATTGAATAAAAGCTTAAAGGAAATGCAATATAAATATAACAAATTAAAGCGTTAATTATTTTGCATATAATCTAGGTTGATGGAATAATTATAATAAAGAGCTGAACCCACCTAAGGTTAGACCTTATAAATTAATTCTAAAATTCCCTGAATTAATACAAGTAATTATAATTTTGTCCATCTGATAAAATCCTAGATTGGGTGAGACGTTTAACACCAATAAAATCCCAAAGTAAATATATTAAGGCAAGTTATAGTCTTCCTTACTCAAATTTATAATACGGTCTTTTTGGGCTATCAAAGTGCTACGCAAAGCGTTCCTTCTAGTCCACATTGATTGGTTGTAAAGTTTGAGATAGGGTCTGCCTTAACAGAGCTGGGGTAGTCCACCATAAAATTGGGGGCTAGGCCCAGATCTGAGACATATTCAAGGAGATGCTAATATAAGAGCACACATCCCTTGGGATTAGGGAACTTGAATGAATTAGCAATTGCATGCGATGCAAATGGAATTGGATTCCAACTATGACTGACTATTATGACTTGACTCATAAAATTGGGGGTTGTAGTAGACTAGTTATAGATGCTACCTACTAGGAAATTTAGCTGGGCTAAAATTCACTAATTCAATAGAATGGGCTATTGTAAATTTCGAAGAAAATAGTAGGAAAATGTATTTAATTAAAAGTCCTCATATTAAATACATGTACTTAAACTAATATCTAAACACTTTTCTTTTCTTATGTCTTAGGTTGAAAATGGCTTCCAATTTTAATCTCCGTATGTTACTTGACACCAAATTGAATGGCTCGAACTTTTCTGATTGGTTTCGAGCAGTGAGAATAGTTCTCAGATCTGAGGGAATTGCCTATGTCCTAAGTGAAATTTTCCCTGTAGAACCTGATGTTGAGGATCATGTGGAACATGATGCCTGGTTAAAGCACAGGAAAGATCGTGAGACTGCCATGTGTATTATGTTGGGGTCCATGAATTCTGAGCTTCAGAAACAACATGAGAACATGCCCTTGGAGGATATGGTTCTCCATCTTGAAGAACTCTTTTCGGAGAGGGAGAGGACAGAGAGGTATGAGACCTCTAAGCTCCTTTTCGGGACCAAGATGCAGGCTGGCACCTCTGCCTCTCAGCATGTACTGAAACTCTTGGGATACCTTGAGAAGCTGAATCGATTGGGATTCGAGATGAATCATGACTTGAGCATTGACCTTGTGTTGATGTCCTTGACAGATAGTTACTCAAATTTCGTAACTAACTATTACATGAACAGGATTAATTCAACTATCCCTGAATTAATTAACATGCTGAAAACAGTAGAACCTCAGATCAAGAAAGATCAGAAACCTCTACTGTTGTTTGAAAAAGGCAAGGCTTCTAAGAAAAAGAAGCAGGCACTGGGTGCCAAGAAAAGAATCAGTAAGAAGAAGAATGAAAAGAAGGCATCTAAGTATGTCTGCTTCCAATGTGGGAAACCGGGACATTGGAAGAGGGATTGCAAAGCTCCTGCTTCTGAGCATTTGAAGAAGAAGCCTACAGAGGCATCTACTTCAGGTATATTTGTAATTGAAAACTTTGCTACTTTTCCGCAAGAATCCACTTGGGTATTAGATACTGGTTGTGGTTCTCATATCTGTACTTCTGTGCAGGGACTAAGGAACTGTAGAAAACTTGCAAAAGGGGAGATGGACCTACGTGTGGGAAATGGAGCCAGAGTTGTTGCATTAGCCGTAGGGAGCTTTAGTCTTGTTTTGCCAAGTGGACTTGTTTTAGTTTTGAATAATTGTTATTACATTCCAAGTGTTACTAAGAATATTGTATCTGTTGCGTGTTTAGCAACAGAGGGATTTGAAATTTTATTTTCGAATAATAATTGTCAGATTCGTTTGAATAATATTCTTTATGGTTATGGAATGTTGAAAGGTGGCATTTATATTCTTGATACTAAAACAGAAGTTTTCAATATAAACAATGTGAAGAAAGTTAAATTAGATAATGAGAATTCCTTTTACTTATGGCATTGCCGTTTAGGCCACATAAACAAAGTTCGCTTAACCAAGTTGCATAAGCGTGGAGACTTGGGCTCAATAGACTTAGAGTCTTATGGTGATTGCGAACCTTGTTTAAAAGGAAAAATGACAAAGTTACCCTTTAAAGGAAAGGGTGAACGAGCCACGAGTACATTGGAACTTATACACACTGATGTGTGTGGTCCAATGAGTGTTCAGGCACTAGGAGGATACTCCTACTTCATAACCTTTATTGATGATTACTCACGATACGGTTATTTGTACTTGATGAAGCACAAGTCTGAAAGTTTTGAAAAATTCAAACTATTCAGAGCTGAAGTAGAGAAACAGCTTGAGAAAAGTATTAAAACACTTCAATCGGATCGAGGTGGAGAATACTTAAGTCAGGAGTTTCAGGATTATCTAAAGGAAAATGGGATAGTTCCCCAGTGGACCCCTCCTTATACACCCCAACATAATGGAGTGTCAGAAAGGAGGAATCGGACTTTATTAGATATGGTCAGGTCCATGATGAGCCATGCAGTTCTTAGTAAATCCTTTTGGGGATATGCACTTGAGAGCGCGATCTATATCTTAAACAGAGTGCCCTCTAAATCAGTTGATTTTACACCTTATGAAAGATGGTGTAACAAAAAGCCATCTCTAAATCACTTAAGAGTATGGGGTTGTCCTGCTATGGTGAAGAGGATAGCGTCAGATAAGCTAAATGCCAAGGCTGACAAATGTCTGTTCATTGGATATCCAAAGGAAACAATTGGATATCTGTTTTACCAACCCGAAGCACAAAAGGTATTTGTGTCTCGGAATGCTCACTTTTTGGAAAAGGAACACTTACTTGAAAAGGTCAGTGGGAGCAATATTGAACTGGAAGTTCAACAGGAAGAAACAGACGATCAACTGATTGACCCCGTTCTAGATACACAAGAGAGTGTGATCCAAGAACAAACTGTTGAAACACAATCATTGCGAAGATCAAGTCGTGTTCATAAGGGTCCCAAGAGATATGGGTTTATTATCACTAATGATAAGGAACTATATCTTATGGAGGATGATGAACCAAGGACATATGATGAGGCAATAAAAAGCTCAGATTCTGATAAATGGCAAAAGGCCATGAAATCAGAAATGGATTCCATGTACGAGAACCAAGTTTGGAATTTGGTTGATGCACCGCAAGAGGTTAGACCAATTGGGTGCAAATGGGTCTTCAAGAAGAAGACAGACATGGATGGTAATGTAATTACCTATAAAGCAAGGTTGGTTGCGAAAGGTTATAGTCAACGGGAAGGTATTGACTATGATGAAACCTTCTCACCGGTAGCCATGCTCAAATCCATAAGGATACTCCTCGCCATTGCTGCTCATTACGATTATGAGATCTGGCAGATGGACGTAAAAACAGCATTCCTGAATGGGGATTTAGACCGGGATGTGTATATGACACAACCTGAGGGTTTTACATCTCAGAATGGCTCGAAGGTATGCAAGCTACAAAGATCCATTTATGGACTTAAGCAGGCATCAAGGAGTTGGAATATAAGGTTTGATCAGACAATCCGGGAACTGGATTTCTGCCCAAATGCAAATGAGCCTTGTGTTTACAAGAAGGTTAGTGGGAGTGCAGTCGTTTTTCTAGAATTGTATGTTGATGACATTCTGCTAATAGGAAATGACATTTCTCTTCTTCAAAATGTTAAAGTATGGTTGTCAAGAAAGTTCTCCATGAAAGACCTTGGTGAAGCAGCATTTATACTAGGTATAAAGATCTACAGGGATAGATCCAAGAGGCTGTTAGGTCTTTCTCAAAGTACATATATAGACAAGGTGTTAAATAGGTTCAACCTTGAGCATTCTAAGAAAGGTTATCTCCCAATGACAAAGGGGATTAACCTATCTAAAGCTGAGTGTCCGAAGACAGCTCAAGAGAGAATGCGCATGAAGGATATACCCTATGCATCCGCGATAGGATCCATCATGTATGCTATGATATGTACTAGGCCGGATGTCTCTCAGGCTTTGAGCTTTACGAGCAGATATCAGTCAGATCCAGGTGAAAAACACTGGATGGCCGTCAAGGCAATCCTTAAGTACTTGAGAAGGACTAAGGATGAGTTCTTGATTTATGGAGAAGGTGATCTCACTATCAAAGGTTACACTGACGCAAGCTTTCAATCTGACAAGGATGACTTTAAGTCTCAGTCAGGTTTTGTGTATGTGTTAAATGGAGGGGCAGTATGCTGGAAGAGTTCCAAGCTGCTGATTCAACCACGGAATCTGAATACATTGCTGCATGCGAAGCAGCAAAAGAAGCTGTCTGGTTAAAGGGATTTATTGGTGATCTCGGTGTGGTGCCTGAGGCTATTGATCCAATTACTTTATATTGTGATAACAATGGTGCCATAGCTCAGGCAAAGGAACCACGGTCTCATCAGAAAAACAGACATGTATCCAGAAAGTATCATATAATCAGGGAGATTGTTGATGCTAAGATAATAAGATTAGAATATGTACCCACTGATCAGAACCTCGCGGATGGTCTGACAAAGCCATTGACTCAAGTCAAACATGACCAGCATGTTAAAGCATATGGATTAAAACATATGGCTAATTGGCCTTAGTGCAAGTGGGAGTTTGTTGGATATGATGTATGCCCTTAAGGCAATTAGGGCGATATATCTTAATTATGTAATAGTACGAATAATTTGTTTAATCAATAAAGGCATTTGTTCTTTTGTTTATATCAATGTATTTTTATACATATATATTATAGCTGGTTAAAATATATTCATTGATATATGTATACAAAAATCCTTGACATATCATAGCATGAAGTCAGAGAAATTATAGTTGGACTATATTTGGTAGAACCTACTTCATGTGCAATTATGATTATGTCTAAACTATCCCTAGTCACAATGTCATCAAGAAAGGATATTAATGAAACGGAAAGACTAGCATGTGGTCAACTTTCTTGGAAATGGTCCAAGCAGTTAATCTCCTAAATACTGAAGGTGGTGCCTTAAGCTTGACACATGGATATATCTGGGAGATATATTGGAGACCGCAGCAAGATAAACACTTGGTATAAATATCAATGTGTTAGTGTTTATCTTTATGCAATAAGCTTTGCAAATGTCCTCATACTTAAGATGCTAGTTGTCTTGTGTGGTACTATTGCTATACTTTGGGTCATTGCTATGCACTCATTAATTTAGGATGCTACGGGTGATTACGGGTATAGTGATAACAACACGTTGGTAGACTGAGTAGTCGGAAAGAATCCATCGCTCCGGATATATTAAGGAGTTGTACCTGGCCACTTGTTGAAGTGATGATTGCCATAAACCTCTGATCAGAGTATGTGTTTGATAGAAATGGTTTCTAGTCAAACACACTATGGTAAAAGGCAATATACTTCGGTAACAAGTAAATAACTGGGATAGCTTGGAGCAACCTTGCTATTAGTGGGTTAACACTTTAACTGAACCCAATAAACCAGATGGTACTAATATTAAAGAATGGAAGGAATTTATCGCACTGGATAACTATTGCATTAACCGGGATTAAGTCATAAGCATAAATGACGTTCCAAGTAATGGGGGATGGTAGACCCTTGCTAGAGGCGTACTACAGTCGTTTAAGGTAATCGAGTTCTATTTACGGTCTAGAGCATCGAGCCAATGGTTCCATTAGAACAAGGGTTGGTTAAGCCTTAACAGCTCAATACTTCGGGATCCTATAAGGTCACACACATTGGACCTTCATCGGACCAAGTAAAGAACTAATAGATTTATTCTATTACAAGAATATAACATAAATAATAATTGGATTATTATTTGATTGGTTAAAATTGATTAAATCAATTTTTGATAGACCAAGGAATTTATTTTGACCGATAACTAATTAATTAGAGTCATAAATAAATTATAATTGATTAGATCAATTTTGGTTGGACCAAGAAATTTATTTTGACTGATAACTAATTTATTAGAGTCAAAAATAAATATTTATTTGAAAGGATTTAAAGGGGATTTTGCATTGACGAGTTAAAACTGAAAAGTATAAAATATTTTATACAATATTCGGTTGTGCGAAATACACCAAAAGGTGCGCGAACATTGCTGGGCAGTGTTCGGTGGCCCATATTCATGGGCTGCACAAAGGCAGCCCATGAATACCACATGCAGCACGTGCATGTGGCAAGTGTGGGATGGGAGTTTTACTCCCATCCCACATCGTTAATTGGGGAGCAAATTTTTGCTCCCCAAGCCTATATATAGGCTATCCCTTCTCCTTTCAAATTGTACCAAGCTCAAAGCATAAATCCTAAGCGAGATAATTAATCTCTCGGGTACTTGAGCAAGTTAATTTTGTGGAGCCTGAATTTATTCGGGCACCGCTAGTTTATATTTTTGGGTGAGGCTTCTAGAGTGGTCTAGCAACTACTCGAGGCTTCTTAGTTCTTCCTCCTGGGGAGGTTTTGGTTGGTGGGGTTCGTGTGGATACTGGTAGAGGCTATCCTACTATTGGAGGTTTGTGCAAGAAGGTCCTGCTAAAGCACGCTTCAACTGGTAAGTTTTTTTTTTCTTTTAATTATTAAGTCTTTTTCTTTAAGCGTTTTTAGACTTAATAATTATGCTTAGGTTATTTTACATGCTTAGTTTATTTTATGCTTAGGTTATAACTTAGAGTTATAACATGTTTAGTATAAAATAAATATACTAGGATATAATTTTGGAATTATGGTATGCCTAGTCTTTTAGCATGCTAACCTAGGTAGAGAATTATTTAGTTAAGGCTTTATTTAATTTATATGCAATTAATAGGAGTTCCTGGGACAGGGACAAAATTTTGAATTTCCGTCATGCCTCTTATGCATGTTCAATTTGACTGTCAGATCCCAACAGTGGTATCAGAGCCTGCCTATTTAGTGCATAATTAAGTTAGAAGCAAACTAAATATTATTTTCTAAATGAAATGATTTGTTTATTTAATTGTTTGGAACAATATATATAAACTTCTGTCTTTCATTTCAAGGTTAGAAATTAGTTATGAATAATTTTGAATAAGCTTGCTCAACTTACTCAAATTATACAAGTGTCAATAATTTATTTAAATTACATGGGTTATAGATGCTCCCAATTTACATAAATTGGAAGAACGAAATTTATTAGTTCAAGAGAATCCATTGGTCTTCAAGTTTGTGCCCGTATTTGTTCTGGCTAAGGATTGGACTTGGTGTCTACTCCTCATAGGGCACCTCTCCTACCTGGGAACCTATATCGGTGCAATTTGAATTGACCAATCGGGGGATTAATATGAACTAATTTATTTCTAGTATATAAGATGGTACTTATATGTGTTTCTATAACAAAGTAAAAAATTAAAATTATTGAATAAAAGCTTAAAGGAAATGCAATATAAATATAACAAATTAAAGCGTTAATTATTTTGCATATAATCTAGGTTGATGGAATAATTATAATAAAGAGCTGAACCCACCTAAGGTTAGACCTTATAAATTAATTCTAAAATTCCCTGAATTAATACAAGTAATTATAATTTTGTCCATCTGATAAAATCCTAGATTGGGTGAGACGTTTAACACCAATAAAATCCCAAAGTAAATATATTAAGGCAAGTTATAGTCTTCCTTACTCAAATTTATAATACGGTCTTTTTGGGCTATCAAAGTGCTACGCAAAGCGTTCCTTCTAGTCCACATTGATTGGTTGTAAAGTTTGAGATAGGGTCTGCCTTAACAGAGCTGGGGTAGTCCACCATAAAATTGGGGGCTAGGCCCAGATCTGAGACATATTCAAGGAGATGCTAATATAAGAGCACACATCCCTTGGGATTAGGGAACTTGAATGAATTAGCAATTGCATGCGATGCAAATGGAATTGGATTCCAACTATGACTGACTATTATGACTTGACTCATAAAATTGGGGGTTGTAGTAGACTAGTTATAGATGCTACCTACTAGGAAATTTAGCTGGGCTAAAATTCACGAATTCAATAGAATGGGCTATTGTAAATTTCGAAGAAAATAGTAGGAAAATGTATTTAATTAAAAGTCCTCATATTAAATACATGTACTTAAACTAATATCTAAACACTTTTCTTTTCTTATGTCTTAGGTTGAAAATGGCTTCCAATTTTAATCTCCGTATGTTACTTGACACCAAATTGAATGGCTCGAACTTTTCTGATTGGTTCCGAGCAGTGAGAATAGTTCTCAGATCTGAGGGAATTGCCTATGTCCTAAGTGAAATTTTCCCTGTAGAACCTAATGTTGAGGATCATGTGGAACATGATGCCTGGTTAAAGCACAGGAAAGATCGTGAGACTGCCATGTGTATTATGTTGGGGTCCATGAATTCTGAGCTTCAGAAACAACATGAGAACATGCCCTTGGAGGATATGGTTCTCCATCTTGAAGAACTCTTTTCGGAGAGGGAGAGGACAGAGAGGTATGAGACCTCTAAGCTCCTTTTCGGGACCAAGATGCAGGCTGGCACCTCTGCCTCTCAGCATGTACTGAAACTCTTGGGATACCTTGAGAAGCTGAATCGATTGGGATTCGAGATGAATCATGACTTGAGCATTGACCTTGTGTTGATGTCCTTGACAGATAGTTACTCAAATTTCGTAACTAACTATTACATGAACAGGATTAATTCAACTATCCCTGAATTAATTAACATGCTGAAAACAGTAGAACCTCAGATCAAGAAAGATCAGAAACCTCTACTGTTGTTTGAAAAAGGCAAGGCTTCTAAGAAAAAGAAGCAGGCACTGGGTGCCAAGAAAAGAATCAGTAAGAAGAAGAATGAAAAGAAGGCATCTAAGTATGTCTGCTTCCAATGTGGGAAACCGGGACATTGGAAGAGGGATTGCAAAGCTCCTGCTTCTGAGCATTTGAAGAAGAAGCCTACAGAGGCATCTACTTCAGGTATATTTGTAATTGAAAACTTTGCTACTTTTCCGCAAGAATCCACTTGGGTATTAGATACTGGTTGTGGTTCTCATATCTGTACTTCTGTGCAGGGACTAAGGAACTGTAGAAAACTTGCAAAAGGGGAGATGGACCTACGTGTGGGAAATGGAGCCAGAGTTGTTGCATTAGCCGTAGGGAGCTTTAGTCTTGTTTTGCCAAGTGGACTTGTTTTAGTTTTGAATAATTGTTATTACATTCCAAGTGTTACTAAGAATATTGTATCTGTTGCGTGTTTAGCAACAGAGGGATTTGAAATTTTATTTTCGAATAATAATTGTCAGATTCGTTTGAATAATATTCTTTATGGTTATGGAATGTTGAAAGGTGGCATTTATATTCTTGATACTAAAACAGAAGTTTTCAATATAAACAATGTGAAGAAAGTTAAATTAGATAATGAGAATTCCTTTTACTTATGGCATTGCCGTTTAGGCCACATAAACAAAGTTCGCTTAACCAAGTTGCATAAGCGTGGAGACTTGGGCTCAATAGACTTAGAGTCTTATGGTGATTGCGAACCTTGTTTAAAAGGAAAAATGACAAAGTTACCCTTTAAAGGAAAGGGTGAACGAGCCACGAGTACATTGGAACTTATACACACTGATGTGTGTGGTCCAATGAGTGTTCAGGCACTAGGAGGATACTCCTACTTCATAACCTTTATTGATGATTACTCACGATACGGTTATTTGTACTTGATGAAGCACAAGTCTGAAAGTTTTGAAAAATTCAAACTATTCAGAGCTGAAGTAGAGAAACAGCTTGAGAAAAGTATTAAAACACTTCAATCGGATCGAGGTGGAGAATACTTAAGTCAGGAGTTTCAGGATTATCTAAAGGAAAATGGGATAGTTCCCCAGTGGACCCCTCCTTATACACCCCAACATAATGGAGTGTCAGAAAGGAGGAATCGGACTTTATTAGATATGGTCAGGTCCATGATGAGCCATGCAGTTCTTAGTAAATCCTTTTGGGGATATGCACTTGAGAGCGCGATCTATATCTTAAACAGAGTGCCCTCTAAATCAGTTGATTTTACACCTTATGAAAGATGGTGTAACAAAAAGCCATCTCTAAATCACTTAAGAGTATGGGGTTGTCCTGCTATGGTGAAGAGGATAGCGTCAGATAAGCTAAATGCCAAGGCTGACAAATGTCTGTTCATTGGATATCCAAAGGAAACAATTGGATATCTGTTTTACCAACCCGAAGCACAAAAGGTATTTGTGTCTCGGAATGCTCACTTTTTGGAAAAGGAACACTTACTTGAAAAGGTCAGTGGGAGCAATATTGAACTGGAAGTTCAACAGGAAGAAACAGACGATCAACTGATTGACCCCGTTCTAGATACACAAGAGAGTGTGATCCAAGAACAAACTGTTGAAACACAATCATTGCGAAGATCAAGTCGTGTTCATAAGGGTCCCAAGAGATATGGGTTTATTATCACTAATGATAAGGAACTATATCTTATGGAGGATGATGAACCAAGGACATATGATGAGGCAATAAAAAGCTCAGATTCTGATAAATGGCAAAAGGCCATGAAATCAGAAATGGATTCCATGTACGAGAACCAAGTTTGGAATTTGGTTGATGCACCGCAAGAGGTTAGACCAATTGGGTGCAAATGGGTCTTCAAGAAGAAGACAGACATGGATGGTAATGTAATTACCTATAAAGCAAGGTTGGTTGCGAAAGGTTATAGTCAACGGGAAGGTATTGACTATGATGAAACCTTCTCACCGGTAGCCATGCTCAAATCCATAAGGATACTCCTCGCCATTGCTGCTCATTACGATTATGAGATCTGGCAGATGGACGTAAAAACAGCATTCCTGAATGGGGATTTAGACCGGGATGTGTATATGACACAACCTGAGGGTTTTACATCTCAGAATGGCTCGAAGGTATGCAAGCTACAAAGATCCATTTATGGACTTAAGCAGGCATCAAGGAGTTGGAATATAAGGTTTGATCAGACAATCCGGGAACTGGATTTCTGCCCAAATGCAAATGAGCCTTGTGTTTACAAGAAGGTTAGTGGGAGTGCAGTCGTTTTTCTAGAATTGTATGTTGATGACATTCTGCTAATAGGAAATGACATTTCTCTTCTTCAAAATGTTAAAGTATGGTTGTCAAGAAAGTTCTCCATGAAAGACCTTGGTGAAGCAGCATTTATACTAGGTATAAAGATCTACAGGGATAGATCCAAGAGGCTGTTAGGTCTTTCTCAAAGTACATATATAGACAAGGTGTTAAATAGGTTCAACCTTGAGCATTCTAAGAAAGGTTATCTCCCAATGACAAAGGGGATTAACCTATCTAAAGCTGAGTGTCCGAAGACAGCTCAAGAGAGAATGCGCATGAAGGATATACCCTATGCATCCGCGATAGGATCCATCATGTATGCTATGATATGTACTAGGCCGGATGTCTCTCAGGCTTTGAGCTTTACGAGCAGATATCAGTCAGATCCAGGTGAAAAACACTGGATGGCCGTCAAGGCAATCCTTAAGTACTTGAGAAGGACTAAGGATGAGTTCTTGATTTATGGAGAAGGTGATCTCACTATCAAAGGTTACACTGACGCAAGCTTTCAATCTGACAAGGATGACTTTAAGTCTCAGTCAGGTTTTGTGTATGTGTTAAATGGAGGGGCAGTATGCTGGAAGAGTTCCAAGCAAGAAACTACTGCTGATTCAACCACGGAATCTGAATACATTGCTGCATGCGAAGCAGCAAAAGAAGCTGTCTGGTTAAAGGGATTTATTGGTGATCTCGGTGTGGTGCCTGAGGCTATTGATCCAATTACTTTATATTGTGATAACAATGGTGCCATAGCTCAGGCAAAGGAACCACGGTCTCATCAGAAAAACAGACATGTATCCAGAAAGTATCATATAATCAGGGAGATTGTTGATGCTAAGATAATAAGATTAGAATATGTACCCACTGATCAGAACCTCGCGGATGGTCTGACAAAGCCATTGACTCAAGTCAAACATGACCAGCATGTTAAAGCATATGGATTAAAACATATGGCTAATTGGCCTTAGTGCAAGTGGGAGTTTGTTGGATATGATGTATGCCCTTAAGGCAATTAGGGCGATATATCTTAATTATGTAATAGTACGAATAATTTGTTTAATCAATAAAGGCATTTGTTCTTTTGTTTATATCAATGTATTTTTATACATATATATTATAGCTGGTTAAAATATATTCATTGATATATGTATACAAAAATCCTTGACATATCATAGCATGAAGTCAGAGAAATTATAGTTGGACTATATTTGGTAGAACCTACTTCATGTGCAATTATGATTATGTCTAAACTATCCCTAGTCACAATGTCATCAAGAAAGGATATTAATGAAACGGAAAGACTAGCATGTGGTCAACTTTCTTGGAAATGGTCCAAGCAGTTAATCTCCTAAATACTGAAGGTGGTGCCTTAAGCTTGACACATGGATATATCTGGGAGATATATTGGAGACCGCAGCAAGATAAACACTTGGTATAAATATCAATGTGTTAGTGTTTATCTTTATGCAATAAGCTTTGCAAATGTCCTCATACTTAAGATGCTAGTTGTCTTGTGTGGTACTATTGCTATACTTTGGGTCATTGCTATGCACTCATTAATTTAGGATGCTACGGGTGATTACGGGTATAGTGATAACAACACGTTGGTAGACTGAGTAGTCGGAAAGAATCCATCGCTCCGGATATATTAAGGAGTTGTACCTGGCCACTTGTTGAAGTGATGATTGCCATAAACCTCTGATCAGAGTATGTGTTTGATAGAAATGGTTTCTAGTCAAACACACTATGGTAAAAGGCAATATACTTCGGTAACAAGTAAATAACTGGGATAGCTTGGAGCAACCTTGCTATTAGTGGGTTAACACTTTAACT
This sequence comes from Euphorbia pulcherrima, assembly GCA_947683365.1. Lineage (NCBI taxonomy): Eukaryota > Viridiplantae > Streptophyta > Magnoliopsida > Malpighiales > Euphorbiaceae > Euphorbia > Euphorbia pulcherrima. Next base: position 31,454,573 of record CANTUS010000007.1, read on the forward strand.
GAACCCAATAAACCAGATGGTACTAATATTAAAGAATGGAAGGAATTTATCGCACTGGATAACTATTGCATTAACCGGGATTAAGTCATAAGCATAAATGACGTTCCAAGTAATGGGGGATGGTAGACCCTTGCTAGAGGCGTACTACAGTCGTTTAAGGTAATCGAGTTCTATTTACGGTCTAGAGCATCGAGCCAATGGTTCCATTAGAACAAGGGTTGGTTAAGCCTTAACAGCTCAATACTTCGGGATCCTATAAGGTCACACACATTGGACCTTCATCGGACCAAGTAAAGAACTAATAGATTTATTCTATTACAAGAATATAACATAAATAATAATTGGATTATTATTTGATTGGTTAAAATTGATTAAATCAATTTTTGATAGACCAAGGAATTTATTTTGACCGATAACTAATTAATTAGAGTCATAAATAAATTATAATTGATTAGATCAATTTTGGTTGGACCAAGAAATTTATTTTGACTGATAACTAATTTATTAGAGTCAAAAATAAATATTTATTTGAAAGGATTTAAAGGGGATTTTGCATTGACGAGTTAAAACTGAAAAGTATAAAATATTTTATACAATATTCGGTTGTGCGAAATACACCAAAAGGTGCGCGAACATTGCTGGGCAGTGTTCGGTGGCCCATATTCATGGGCTGCACAAAGGCAGCCCATGAATACCACATGCAGCACGTGCATGTGGCAAGTGTGGGATGGGAGTTTTACTCCCATCCCACATCGTTAATTGGGGAGCAAATTTTTGCTCCCCAAGCCTATATATAGGCTATCCCTTCTCCTTTCAAATTGTACCAAGCTCAAAGCATAAATCCTAAGCGAGATAATTAATCTCTCGGGTACTTGAGCAAGTTAATTTTGTGGAGCCTGAATTTATTCGGGCACCGCTAGTTTATATTTTTGGGTGAGGCTTCTAGAGTGGTCTAGCAACTACTCGAGGCTTCTTAGTTCTTCCTCCTGGGGAGGTTTTGGTTGGTGGGGTTCGTGTGGATACTGGTAGAGGCTATCCTACTATTGGAGGTTTGTGCAAGAAGGTCCTGCTAAAGCACGCTTCAACTGGTAAGTTTTTTTTTTCTTTTAATTATTAAGTCTTTTTCTTTAAGCGTTTTTAGACTTAATAATTATGCTTAGGTTATTTTACATGCTTAGTTTATTTTATGCTTAGGTTATAACTTAGAGTTATAACATGTTTAGTATAAAATAAATATACTAGGATATAATTTTGGAATTATGGTATGCCTAGTCTTTTAGCATGCTAACCTAGGTAGAGAATTATTTAGTTAAGGCTTTATTTAATTTATATGCAATTAATAGGAGTTCCTGGGACAGGGACAAAATTTTGAATTTCCGTCATGCCTCTTATGCATGTTCAATTTGACTGTCAGATCCCAACAATATATATATCGTGTTCCCTAATTAAAGTAAAAATTAAATTAAAGGCCAGATGAAGGGCCATATTCAAAAATTTGAATCTGTCATGTTGATCTCACATGTCAATCATAATTTTTTTTTGGCCGATCTGGTTCACTAAAATTTTATTCTGACTACATCCAGATCTGACTCAGATTGTCTAACCATAATTTTTAATTAGGTTTGAGTCGTCAATTGTGCTTTTCACAGTTCTTCCATATTTCTCGCCATTATCCTTTTAACAGGTTTGATGCGAGAAAATTGAAACAATCCCACACCATTATCTTCCTTCTTCGGAAACAAATTTATCGGTTCTTATCATTATGAGCACTGTTTTAAAAATCACCGCCTAGCTTTGCCTAGACGCTATTTTGAGGCTTGCCGCCCGACTTCTCATTGCTTGGGCGCTACCAGGCGCTGGACCGATATATTGCCGCCTAGGCACCGCCTAATCCGATTTTTTCTGCCTAGACACCGCCTAATCCGATTTTTTCTTCAAGTTTTAAGATAAAACTACTTCTATTTCAAAATAATCTCACCGTATAATTCTCATTCTAAATCTCAAATCGAGAACTAATACTTTATAAACCACAAACAATTTGTAACAATATGCGTTTTTAAGGAATTGATTTTAGTGTTGTTGTGATTTTATGTAAGAATCAATTAATACTCATGTTGTCATATGCTAAACTATGTTTTTATAATATATTATTACCTTATAATATATTTCTTAGTTGATTTATACTTTTATCTTTTAATAAATATTAAAAAAATAAAAAAAATTACATAACCGCCTAGGCACCACCCAGGCGCTGGAAGCCTTGGCCGCCCGACTAGCACTTTTTTAAAACACTAATTATGAGAGAGATTCACAAGTGAGGAACTCTAGATCTTATTCTAAAGAGGAGTTTGTTAAAAAGCACTTTCCAATATCTGAATATGATACGCCAGCTTATACCCATCCAACAAGCCATCTTGAAGTCTATGAAGGTACCCCTAAAAAAGGTCGATTTATGGAATACATGCCATGCTATTTGCTAAAGCAACCAGCTCCACTATTCCATTGACAGATGCTTCTTCTTCATAGCTAGGAGGTAAAGAAATAGATTCTACTGCATTTGACTTTGATGTAACTAATGGGATTAACCAATTCTTTTGACCTTCGAAAATTAGATCCAAGAATGTTATTTATGGAGACTTTTGCTATTAAAGAGGTTTTAGAGTTTGGATATGAGAACATGATTAATTTTTGCTATGGATAGTTTTATCCTTTTTTAATTTTTGTAAATCATTATAAAATACAAATAACCGACACCAAATTTGATATAAATTATTTTATACTCAGTTGTCTCGGTAATTCAAATAACCGTGACCAAATTTGTCTCGTTTATTTGAATAACCAAGACCAAATCAGCAGCTACTTGCCTCAGTTATTCAAACAACTAAGGCCGGTAACACTTTTTTTATAAAAAAAAAAATTAAAATTACATACACCAATCTAGCACTAGGAGGATCTCTTGCATTATTAGAAACTATCATAACCAAAATGTAAATAAACATTTCAAGACACTTATTGGAAAATATGAGCTTAAACAATTTCACCAACGCTAATAGCATTTAGTTTAACACCATTTGAATCAGATACAAAATTGTATGCTTTCAGCCTGTAGCATAATCCCAGCTTCTAAGAAACAGTAATAGAACCATGTGATGGATTCATTATAGAACCATCAAAATTCACACAAAAAAATGAAGTATAGATGCCCAATGGGTCAAAATTGAAGTATATATGCCAATCAGACACAATATGGCAAGCAGAGGGAGCAAAGCAAATGTCCTACCAAATAACAATGACTCAAAACTAAAGACATGTTAAGACTGTTAATGCAAGGTATTCTGATATGGCCAGTGTCAAAAAGTATTTTACCTTGTTGTGGAACCATAGGAACGAACAAAATAACATTGGAAACAAACGTCCAACCTAAGCCTATTCGAAATCACTTTCTCCGAACACAACCATCACCTGAAAATGCACATCGCAATTAGCGTGTATATATATATATATATATATATATATATATATATATATATATATATATATATATATATATATATATATATATATATATTAAGCATGTGATCCATATTTACAGTAAATTAAACATAAGGCTAATTCAATATATCGTCCTTAGTTCAATGTAATAATCCTTATTCAACCATATACTGTTCTGAAGAGTTGCAACTGTTCATATCAGGTTTATAAATATCTGGCATTGGCAACATTTTTAGCAATCTGGTTGCAATCTGGTTCACTTTTTCACAACAAGAAATTCATTCTAAGTTCTTGTCAATTCTGATTTTATCCGATTGATCTATTTGGTAGAACCGCCAAATAAGATTCAATCTGAAAGTATTCGTCACGACTTCAGAATTATCCAGGCTTCATTCTACCGGAATTCCCCAACATCTCCAAGGAGTTCAAGGATTACTGTAGTCAATATGGTATCAGGCATGAAAAGACAGTTACTGGTACACCTCAACGTAATGGCGTTGCTGAACGAATGAATCGTACCATTGTCGAAAGAGTTAGATCTATGCTCAAAATGGCTACCTTACCTAAGTCATTTTGGGGAGAAGCTATCAATACTGCTGTCTATCTTATCAACCGATTACCTTCAGTACCTTTGGATTTTGATATTCCAGAGAGGGTCTGGACAGGTAGAAATATCTCATACTCTCACTTGAGGGTATTTGGCTGCCAGGCATTTATGCATGTTCGTAAAGAGCAAAGGCTAAAGCTTTATGATAAATCAGCTCCTTGCACTTTTGTCGGTTATGGAGATGAAGAGTTCGGCTACAGATTATGGGATCCAGTGAAAAAAAAAATTGTACGGAGCCGAGATGTTGTATTTCATTAGAATGATATCATCATTGAAAGATCTACAAGTGACGGTGTTATCGATATAACACCAAAAAGCATTCTATCAGATGATGCTATAGAAAGAAGAATGCATCAATCAGAACAAGATCGAGAAGAAGAGCCAGTTGTGAGGGATCAACATGCGATTGTAGATGAAGATACGAATGAAGAGGGTATTAAGCAGGGGGAGCCAGAGAACCCCATTCTACCAGAAGAAGAACCTCAATTAAGGAGGTCAGCCAGAGAATGCCAACCATCTACAAAATACTCCAGTTCTGATTATATTTTAATCACTGATGAGGGGGAGCCTGAAAGCTTCCAAGATGTGCAATCTTGTAAAGATAAAGATTGTTGGATGAAGGCCATGCAGAAGGAGATGAATTCTTTAAAGAAGAATGACACGTACGAGCTGGTAAAACTTCCTAAAGGGAAGAGAATACTCAAGAACAAATGGGTGTATAAGCTGAAGAAAGATGATGGAAACCTAGTGAGATTCAAAGCTCGATTGGTTGTCAAAGGCTTTACTCAAAAGAAAGGTATCGACTTTGATAAGATTTTTTCACCAGTTGTGAAAATGAGTTCCATTCGAGTTGCGCTAGGTCTTGTAGCCAGCTTGAACCTTGAGTTAGAACAGCTTGATGTAAAGACCGCGTTCTTGCATGGGGATTTAGTAGAAGAAATTTATATGGAACAACCAGAAGGTTTCAAGGTCAAGGGAAAGGAGGACATGGTGTGTCGCCTGAAGAAAAGTTTGTATTGGTTAAAACAAGCCCGCGGCAATAGTATAAAAAGTTTGATTCCTTCATGGTGAATCAAGGATACAAGAGGACAGAAGTTGATCCATGTGTATATGTCCAGAAATTCCCTGATGGAAAATTTATTATTCTTCTCTTATATGTTGATGATATGCTAGTCATTGGGTCAGTTGCCAAAATGATTAGTAAGTTGAAGTGTGATTTGTCTAAGGCGTTTGACATCAAGGATTTGGGACCGGCAAGGCGAATTCTTGGATTGGAGATTATCCGAGATCGGAGGTCTAGCAGGCTGAGGTTATCGCAAGAAAAATATATTGAACGGGTACTAGAAAGGTTCAATATGAAGAATGTTAAACCAGTTAGCACTCCACTTGCCGCTCATTTCAAGTTGAGTAAGAAATCCTACCCTTCAACAGAGAAAAATAGAGAAGATATGTCAAATGTTCCATATTCTTCAGCGGTCGGCAGTTTAATATATGCAATGGTGTGTACAAGACCAGACATCGCTCATGCAGTTGGCGTTGTAAGTAGATTTCTGTCAAATCCCTAGAAGACCCATTGGGAAGCAGTTAAATGGATCTTTAGATACCTGAGAGGAACTTCAAAGTTATGTTTAACCTTTGGAGGTGGAAAGCCAGCACTTGTTGGTTACACAGATGCGGATATGGCTGGTGACCTTGATGAAAGAAAATCTACATCAGGTTTATTATTTACATTCTCAGGGGTAGCTATTTCATGGCAGTCACGATTACAAAAGTGTGTTTCAATATCAACAACTGAAGCAGAGTACGTTGCAGTAACAAAAGCATGAAAGGAAATGTTTTGGTTAAAGCGATTCTTTCAAGAATTGGGTGTGCAAGAAGAAGGCTACATAGTTTATTGTGATAGTCAAAGTGCACTAGACTTGAGCAAGAATACTATGTATCATGCGCGGACAAAACATATTGACGTAAGGTATCATTGGCTCAGACTTGCCATTGAAGAAAAACAAACAACAATGCTGCCGATATGCTGACAAAGGTCGTTCCAAAAGAAAAGTTTGATCAGTGTGTCAAAGCAACCGGGATGAAGAGTCCCACAATGTAGTCGGGAGGGGGAGATTTGTTGAGTGTTGTCCCTTTAAATGTGGGACCCACTGAAATAATTAAAAAAAAAAGAAAAAGAAGAAAAATACAAAAATGAATTCGGTGGTTGGTGGCGCAATTAAAGGAATTGAAAGACAGTCATTTCATGCGTCTTTCAATTCCTATCAATAGAGAGGCATTCTGCCTCATTTTACAGACAGATTGAAAAAACACAGATATAAGAATATAATCTATGCATATAAACTTAGGAAATGAGTTCCTAAGAGTTGGGTAAGAGAAAAAATAGTGAGGTTTTGGGAAACACTTGTGTGCCACTATTTTGTAATCTCTTGGTGTACCTACTATTATTTTATAGTGGAGAATTATTCGGAGTTTGTCTCGTGGTTGTTCCATAATTCATTTGGGGTTTCCACGTAAAAATCTTTGTGTCTTTTTTATTCTGCGGCTGTTATCTTTTCTCATAATCTATTATTGGGCCTAACCTCTTTTCTTTTCAACCTCAATCTGATCCACCTAAACTAATATAATGTTATAGTTTTCCTAGTATTACAAGGTAATGTTTGTTTAATCCATATTGTTTGTATATCAGATTAAGGTGTTGTTGAGGAAAAAATACTATATCTAATACCGATCCATTTTGTCTTTTTAAAGGATTTTGATTTTTCATTTTTGTATCACTCTCCATTGAATTGAATTTTACTTTCATTGGAATATCCTCTTCTCCATTATTCCCCACTTCCAAGACTTCCTTTATTGCAGTTGCGGGTGTTGTTTTCCCCAATTTTCACACCCTCATATACAATGAGTTTATACCGTCGGTGATGAAACACCCGACGGCAGTTCTTATCTTATCTCGAGGTTCTCGTTCCTCTTCTTTGGGATAGGTTGAAGCATCACTGTGGGCTATGGCACAACCCACAACCTTATCAAAGATCATTGCATGTTCTTAGTAATAATGATCTGAAACAACACTTTTGAACACCTCGTAGTGAAGGGTGGGGTGTGTATAAACAACCTCATCTCATTCAGTGATTTCAAAGTATGTTTTGGTAAATTATGCTAGGGTATAGGAAGTGGGTTCTTTATCAAATAGGAAATACCACTCATAATGAAGTGAATATGAAAATTTGCTTCGAATGAAAAGAGAGGAGGGAAGGAATCGTTTCAAATTTGTTGCAAACATTTTGAAGAACAGAAAGAATAGTAAGGATGGGGAGAGATCGGAAATCGAAATCCACAATGACGGCAGGGAACTGAGTTTTAGTTTTACAGTTTTAAGAAACAAAGATTAAAATGAACGGCCTAGATTTAAAAAAAAAATTGAATATGGAGTTTGGGTCATTCATTTATTTAATTTTATTTAGAAAAAGCCACCCATTTCTTTATTCTCTAAAAACAAAAAATACTCGTCAACAAAAAAAAAAACGTTTCGGGTTAACATGCAACAATCAACAAGCATGCATACGTTTAGCCTAAGGTGATGCAAGTGACTATAATCCGCATTAACACTCAAGGGGGCTCCAAATCTTGATAATGAAATTAATGTAAACATAGAGCAGAGACATGTATGTGTCAAAGGAATTGTGTAGTGCTATGCATAGTTAGCTTGCTCAAAAGATGGCATAAATTAGAATTATCCTAATATTGTACCAAACTATGTAGTTTCAATATTTGCAGCAGATTCAGAATTCTGTAGGTGAATAATAAATTCATGGATTTGTAACGGCGGTGCCTATGAAACTCTATAGGTGCATTTTGCAAGTCACAAACTGGAATTATGGCCGTGACACTATGTTGTCATAAGGACCCGATAAATTAAATTGAGCTATAAATGAATCCGTGTTCCGTTTCAAAGGATTAAGAAGCACAACCATATCATTATAGTTTGTGAAACGATATAAAAGAGATAACCTCCGCCCAAAGCTCATGACACCGATTTCTTGACTTAAGAATCAGTTAGCTTAGCTGGCTGAAATTATTCTGATGGGAACAATCAAAAACTGCGGTACACCTATTTTCATACTTACCGGTGAACTTATATACCAAAACTTGATACATTCCACTTGAATCAATTGTGACATACAACTTTTAGCCAGATCAATAAGGGGCCAACTTATACTCGAGAACCATAAATTGAAAGAATCAAGTTGAATTAGAGATAAAATCAAGCATGATGCAATATGTGGATCTATAAATTAAAAAAGGTCTTGGAAATTTTATGTAATTTTAAAAGTATTTTATATTATAAAATATATCATTAATATTTTTGTATTTGACTATTTCTTATTAACGGTCATTATGTGTTTGTGCACGTCTTTAATTCTGTTTTTAATGCAATTTTATTGACTGTTTTGACTGCCTCTAAAATAGCAGTTTATTAGGATTTGTATCCCATGTAATCGACTTACTGAGTTGGTTTTATAATTATTTGATTTTGTGCTGATTTTCAGCAACAAACATTTTAACGTCGGATTTACCAACACTACCTTTTCTTTATGCACCTGTTCCCGCAATATTTTTGAGATAGATTACAAAAAGCTTTTCTATTATTTGAGTCCCCACTTTTATTCTTGTTCTCTGCTTCTGGATATAAAATACTTTCTGTTCCTAATTCAATTAATATGATTGAAGAGACTGTTTGACCATGGAAGCAACTACAAGTATCTTTTAAGGACAATATCGTTCGACATGACTCAGCTTATCGGTTTTTCTGTTACTTTAAATTTTGTTCGCGATTTCCATTATATTTCTATATGATTTCTACTAATTATATTTATCTTTTTGTTGAAGGTGAGGACCAGAAAAACTTGAGAGGGTGGATAATTTAATTGAGTTTGACACCTCCATATCTGAGAGAGAAAATTCAAGCTTGAAGAAATCTCTATTTATTTATATTTTGTCATTGTTTTTCCAATAAAAGCAAGCATGACGCAATATGTGGATCTATAAATTAGCAACGACGGATTTTCATGGTTCACATAGAATGTACTGATATTTGCAAAATGAAAAGCATTTCATGAAATAATTTTACTTGCCTTGTTAATTGTTTTTCAAATTATCGAAAAATTGAGAAAGGATGCTTCGGTCTTTCCAAGTCTCAACCTGTTGAGGCATTGAGCCAGCGGAGTCACCGAACCGATGGATTGGTCAAAGGAGCAAATTCAGCCATTTAGAACTAGAATCAGTACAAAGAGCCAAACTGAAGATGGTGATGAAGAGAATTGGGCTCGCCGTCGTAATAAAAATCGTCCGTAGTTCCTGTTTTGAGAAATTACCAGGAGCTACAGTGGCCGGAGCTATTGAGACCGGCCTAAAATTTATTGGATGAAGATGAGAGGAAACCGAGGAATCGGCGAGGACAGCCCTTGCATGGGAGACAACCCAAAGCTAGCGCGGGTGCAGCGGCGGCCGACACGCTGGAGGTCGTGTAGATCCAGCTGCCCCACATACTGACCTAACTAACCTAGATTTATCAGACCTGGATCTGTAATTATAATAAAATTACTGGTGAACATTAGGAATAGATAATAAGAAAATAAAATAGAAAAAATCCAAGGTTTTAAAAGCCATAGGCGCTAGTCGGGTGGTCAGGGCTTTGAATGCTTAGATGGGACCTCGGTGGAGGCTAGGCATCGCCGCGACGGATTTATAAATTTTTTATTTTTTAATATTATTAATAGCTAAAAGTATAAATTTAACTAAAAGATTAATTATAATACAATACTATTTTATAAAAAATATAGTTTAGCATATAAAAATATAAGTTTTAATTAATTTTTACATAAAACACATCAACATTAAAATCGATTCCTTAAAAACAAATATCTTCACTAATTTTTTTTTGTTTATAGCGTACTATTTCTCGGTTTGAGATTTAAAATAAAAATTACATGATGAGAATCTTTTGTTGTACATTAGTTTTACCAACCGTGCTACCTTTTTTGAATTGAAAAAATTAAACTATAATTATTATAAGTATTAGTATCTTATAAATTGGAGAAAAAATCCGACTAGGCGATACTTAGGCGGCAATATGTCGGCCCAACGCCTGATAAAGCCTGAGGAATGAAAAGTCGGACGGCGAGCTTCAAAATAGGGCCTCCGCGGAGAGTTTTAAAACACTGAAAAAACCACAGATTTGAAAAAAATAGATCTAGGAAAGAAAAGAGTAAGATACTTTAGAGAAACTAGAGAAGTAGGGAATAGAAAAGGTGAAAAAGGCAAGTTGCTGTACCAATAGAAACATCACCATTTGTAAAAGTTCAAGTTCCATATTCAAAGTTAAAAGCTTTACAGTGGGGGATTGAGCGGTGGTTTTGGCTTTTGCTGAGGGAAATTTTCAGTTTTTATCTTATGCTTAGTTTTTGAGTTGAATTTCGGATGACTTTATTTGTAGGGTGGGAGTGGAAATCAATGAGGTCCAAATATAAATGAGGCTGTTGGGTAGTTAATTACCCATTATCTGAGAGTAATTAAATTTTGAATTTGGCAATACAACTTTTAAGAAAAACCCAATATCTTGCACCACCAAAGTCAGTACTTTCCAGCTTTATTTACAGCTGAACATTGACTCACTGGCCCTCAGGAATTAATCTATTTTTCCCATTTTATATTCTCAAAACTATTTTAAAAAATTTATAATATTTTTATTTTTATCACCTTCTTTATTTTTTATTTTTTATTCTTTATATTAGATTTTTTAAAAATAATAATATTTTATTATTATTATATTAATTTTTTATATCATTTTTTTTTACTCAACTAATAAATAATGGATTCCCTAAAATAGAGTTTTTCATATTTTCAGAACCTCATTTTTGGGACATATCATATAGAAAATGATTAAACTCAACCATTCCATATATGTGTTTTTTATTTTAAGGAATTTCCCAAACGGGGAACCATTGGAACTGACTTAATGAGTTGTACTCTATTTATTTGTGTTTCTGTTCATTACTTTTAAACAAGTTTGGATTTCAAAATTACACTATATTCTTTTCGCCGAATTGAACTGAACTAAAATTGGTTGAACTAAATTAAATTAAATTAATATAAACTGAATTGAATTAAACTTATTTCAGTATAAATTTATAATTATATATAACTGAATTGAACTAAACTGAGCTTTATTTATAACTAAAATATAGTTCAAACTTCAAACATAAATGAGGTTTTTTGGTGATTAATTAGCCGTTATTTATGGAATTTTTTTATAGGGTGGGAGTGGAAAGAAGAGGTACAAATATAAATGAGGTTGTTGGGTAATTAATAAATGATGTACAAATATTCATGGCCGAGTTAGGAGTCAGTTTATTTAATTAAGTATTGAAATCTGTTCACTCTAAATTAAATATTAGAATGCGTATGTTTTTATTATTATTTATTTATTTTTAATTTATTTATTTTATAAATATAATATATATTAAATAATAAATGGAGGGATATGGATTTGAATTCTTTAATTAAATATTGACTTTGAGTATTCAGTTTGGCATTGTTGTTTGAGTTGCTTTCAAAATAAGTTATTTTTATAAACTTTTAATAATACTATATATTTTGACTTTAAACAATACATTTTGACCTTTCATATTAATTATCTAACAACTGTCTAATTTATTTTTTCTAAAATCAAATTTATAATTTTTTAAAAAAACTTAAAAATGAATCTTTCCAATAAAACTACTGGAATGGCTAAAAAACTGACGGTGAAATTGACGCTAAATTTGTTCAACTGATCTATTATGGCTGACTATATAATTAATAAAATATGTATATTTATATATTATTAATTATTAATATATACTCCATCTTTTTTTATTGATATTTTTAGCCTATTTATTTTAATTTTTTATAATTATCATTTTAAATTATTAATATATATTTCATCATATTTTTTCTACTTTATCTCTACGTTAATTAGGAGAGAGTGATGAATTAATAAAATTATAAGTAAATAATTAAATTAAATAAAATTGTAGTTATAAAAATATAAAAATAATTTAATCATTTTAACAGCTTAATAAATGTGTTATTGATTTTCATCAAAACCTTGAATTGACTAATAAAAAAAGATTGAGGGATATATAAATATTAATTTTTAAATAATATGTCCTTATATATAAAACAATTAGTAATAATTATCGATGGATGTACAGAATGAGGTGAGTTTGGAAATCAAAGTACACTAATTAAAAGAAGAAACTGTCTTCAAAGTGATAAAATTGCAGCGAAATTAGTAAAATTGGAATGAAATTTGATGATCATGCTACAAATTTGAACCATTATCTTGCTTAAAATTCATAAAAGACAAACATATTACACACCACTTCCAAAAATATATTGGAAGATAAAATAACTTACTTCGATTATTAGTTTCTGAATATATAAGTAGAGTTAAGATAAACAGTACTAACATTTAAAAAATGAGAGGAACAGAAGAAAAAAAATGGTTGTTTTGGTCGAGTTTGGAACTTGGGTGGTTTTACAACCTAAAAAATGCATAATTAAAAAAAATATATTATAAGAGCATGATTGAAAAATAAATACAGAAAATGAGCAAATTTAACCACTGAATTTTTTTTTTTAATTTGGGTTAGAAAATGGGCTGACAAAGCCCATTTTCTGTTGAAAACGGGCCTTGTCAGCCCGTTTTTATCTGCCCGTTTTCAAACAAAGCTGAGCTGAAAAGGCCCATTTTCAGACAAAGCTGAGTTGACAGCTGCACTTTGTCTGAAAACGGGCTATCAGCCCGTTTTTAAAAACGGGCTGAAAATGCCCGTTTTCTACATGACCCAAATTCAAAAAAAAATTAAAAAAATCAACTTATACTATGGGTATAACTAATTTTAAAATTTTACTAAAACTAGAGTTAATTTTTTTTTCAAAAACTAAATGTAAAACTAGTTTATATATGGAAAAAAATTAACTATAAATTCAACATTATCATTTACAATAGCACATTCTATGAACAAAACATTTTAAAAAAATTAACAACCATTAAAAAAATTAACAACCATAATAATGTTGAATTTATAGTTAATTTTTTTCATATATAAACTAGTTTTACATTTAGTTTTTCTTAAAAAAAAATTAACTCTAGTTTTAATAAAATTTTAAAATTAGTTATACCCATAGTATAAGTTGATTTTTTTAAATTTTTTTTTTGAATTTGAGTCATGTAGAAAACGGGCCTTTTCAGCCCATTTTGATAGCCCGTTTTCAGACAAAGTGCAGCTGTCAACTCAGCTTTGTCTGAAAACGGGCCTTATCAGCCCTTTTTTGTCAGCCCATAATGGGCTGACAAGCCCATTTTCTAACCCAAATTTTTTTTTAAAAAATTTAGTGATTAAATTTACTTCTTTTTTATATTTATTCTTCAACCATACTCTTATAATATATTTTTTTTATTATGCATTTTTTAAAGTTGGAAATCCGAACTTTGCTAGGTGGGTGTGTTCAAATTTTGGGCTGGGAAATATAATTTCTCAGGCTTACATCTCATCAAGCTGAAAAGCTGTGAGATGCCTGACACCGTCAGATTTGAAGATTTGATTGCTTTGACCAATTTGTTTTGAAAGTAAGGTATGCTTGATATTTTTAGTGGTTGGGCACTCGTAATTTGTAGCATCCACTAGGTTCTCATCGGATTTCTTCAACTTCTAACTGAAAACAATAATACAAGCTCCACGGTAACCTCATTCTATAATTCTAGGCTCATGTTGAACTCTGATCGGACTTATTAATCAATCATTCCCAAGCCCATTTCAAGGACTATTAATATTTTAAAAGAAAAATTGAATAAATTAAAAAAATAATTTTATATAAACATATCTAACTCTTACTAATAATTATATTGTTCTTTATTTGAATACTTTAACAAATATTAAGACCTATAATAAGATTTCAATACATTAATATATAACAATTCAAAATCATTGGTCCTGTAAGGGGGTGATTGACTCCTTTTTAAATTAATGTGAAATAATAAACTTTTTAATCAATTGATTTTATCTTTAACATATTGATTAAGTTTATTAATGAATAGTATTTATTTGGTGGGATTAATTTACTTGTTGGGCAGACTATGATCAATATAAAAAGCACAAGTAAATAAATGTCATATAAAAGTAAATTGAACACTATATTTTTATATTGGTTGGACTCTGACTACATCAAGTTCTCGAAGCTTCCTCCTCCAAGCTTAAATCCACTATTATCGTTGCTTCTAAGGCGGAGAAGCCTTTACAATTCTAAAATCCTCTTGCACACATAGAGTACCTTCTCTTACTACTTCAGACTCCTTAATCTAAGAGTGTTTTCCTCTTAGATTCTTCTATCTCACCAATTTCACTAACTTCATCAAGTTGTGAATAGCATTAAATACCTTAACACATATGCCTAGTCTGTTATGATTTTAGAAACCTCCCCAACTCAAAATTTACAAATATTTTTTCTCCATCTATATGTACCATTCCATTCCACAAATTAAATTCTCTTAAAATTATAATATTTTAGTATTATTATATTAGCAATAACAACAAATATTATAACAAGAGAAAAAAAACAATATTTTATTATGCTCCCCAGGCATCTAGAAACTTCATTTTAGGAACATATTTGATGATCTTGGATTGCCAAAGTCAAAATATATCTCTCATTTCGTCAAAATTCTTATTTTAAGGTATTATTACTATTTCAAAAATCCTTTCGTATGCGCTATTTTGAGGCCAAGGATATTATCAGGAGCTTGATCGATTTATTGCCGTCATCACTTAGTCATTTTTTCCTAATATACCGATATTTTATAATAGCTATTGTTGACTCAGTATTTTACAGATATTGGATGAAGACCAATAAGGTGTCACGTCACCAATCGGACTCGCAGCGGGTTTACTATCTGGCTAACCGCGTGAAGGTTCTTGGTCACATCGGCCTAATTAGGAGATATAGTCCCGTTATAACTCTCTTTCCTAAACAGATAAATAGGAATAATATCATTTCCTTAACGGATAAACGAGAAGAAACCTACTATAGAGGGAATCATGCCTAAATAGGATCTTTACCTGTTAAGGACTCTCAACTGCCAATAGAGGAACACA
This sequence comes from Euphorbia pulcherrima, assembly GCA_947683365.1. NCBI lineage: Eukaryota > Viridiplantae > Streptophyta > Magnoliopsida > Malpighiales > Euphorbiaceae > Euphorbia > Euphorbia pulcherrima. The sequence continues at coordinate 31,469,870 of CANTUS010000007.1, forward strand.
CTCCTATTCGGGCAAGGGAACTACACACTATAAATATGGGGTCATCCCCTATATTCAGGTATCACATTCTAAACCCTAAAACCCACTTACTTACTTGCCTCCTCTTTATCACTGTCGCTTACTTAGACATCGAAGAGGCTACGCCGTTCACACGGCTAGTCGCTTTGACGCTCTTTTCTGTCTTGCAGCCACCATCTCCAGCGAAGGCAGCTCTTTTCCTTTCTGTGAAGGTTAGCTCAAGGAACCCTTTCTTTGGCTAATCTTTCAGTGGTGCGGTGAGCCTGGACAAACTTACTTGCTCGGGCAAAAATTTTGTCTTGCAACGAATACAAAAATCCAACCAGATGGACGACAACCAAAATCATGATCAAGCGGCCAATGACAATGCCGATGACTTAGGGACGACGATCAACTCCTAATCAACTGTAGCGGCAACCCTCTCCTCCACAATCCCAGTCATGGACTCCGCCATAACGCAATCGGCAAACTCCACAACCGGAATGGCATTCTTCGAAAGTTTTGCTCAGCTTTATCAGGTTTCCCCCGAAGATCAAAATCAACTACGAAGGAATATATTCGGAGTGATGAAGGAGGGAATGGCTGGCCACATAACAAGCGGATCGCTACACCATACGGATGCTCTTATCCATCCTATCACCCACTGGGTTGGGCTTTGCAACACCCACCCAGGAGGATCATCCAACACCAATCAGGGTGAGCCATACAACGCTCTCCCCATAGGGCCATACAACGCCCATCAGTATGGATCTCTCAATACTCACTCGATGGGGCCACACAACGCTCACCGGAGTCCTAACATTGCAGGAAGTGGCTCTCAACAGGCTCCATACAATGCCAACCTGGATGCGTCCTTTACGGACAGAAGAACGGAAGTCCCCTCGTGGAGGGATCTTATTGGCATGTCAAAATCACGACAAGCAGAATGGGCCGCGGTTAATGAACCTGCATACGACGTGCACTACCCTTCAAGACCTACACTATCAAGCTTCTTCCACCCGGGCAATCCGTATCGGGGTCCAACGCACTCCACTCATCTCCCTCCACCACCGTCTTTGGGTTCATAGTCGAAACCGAAGAAGTTCAGATACTAAGATGACCCAGAGTTCCCAAAGATATTCCAGGAAGGTCTCAATGGCTATTTTATTTCTCTACAAGAACCCTTACTAGAAATTTCCGACTCCCCATTCAGTGCGGACATCCTCGCGGAAAAGCTCAACTCCAGAGTTAAGCTACCATTCATTGACAACTATAGCGGAGACACAGACCCTCAGACCCATGTCTGGACTACCCATGTCTGGACTACCCATGTCCGGACTTACAAGAACAAGATGGATTTAGTATACGCCTCGGAGGTACACGCCTGCGGGAACTTCTCCAACACATTAATCGGTCTGACAACCTACTGGTTTGACTCATTGCCATCCGAGTCCATAGATTCATTGGATGACCTAAGGTAGAACTTCTGTACACACTTTATTGGCTCCATTCCATCAGGAACCACCACTCATACTCTCAATGAGATCACTCAAAGGATGGATGAATTACTTCGCTCTTACATGGAGCAATTCAATAAAGCATGCCTGCAAATACGAGACCTAGATTATAGCACCACTAGGGAAGCTATGGTTAGAGGCACGAGGAATGAAAGACTCCGTGCATAGCTCATTCAAAGGCAACCTAAAAAGCTAGATCAGATGATCACCATTGCGAAGAACCTGATTAAAGTGGACGAAGTCGATAGGCCAAACAAGGCATCTGAAAGAGCTAGGTCTGAAGACCAAAAGGCTAGGAAAAAGGGGGGAACTACCGCGAGCAGTCCTCCATCCAAAGCAGATACAGACCAGAAAAGTGATGAAAGGAAATCCATCAAATATCCAAGGGTGTCACCTGAGCAGTTCGTAGGGAAAGACACGAACAAGTACTGCGAATTCCATAAGTCTAGGGGCCATGACACTAACGAATTCTGCATCCTAGCAGATGAGATCCATTCCCTAATCGAGCAAGGGAAGCTTTCACAATTTATAAAGGGGATCACTAAAGAAAGCAGATTCGGATCAAAGAAGGATGATGAAGACAAGTCCTCACAGAAGTCAAAGGGGCTTGTGATGGTAATCACAGGCGGACTAGGCTTTGAAGGATTCCCCTCAAAGGGGAAGAGTTTCGAGCACAAAAGATTAAATATTGAAGATAACCCAGAACTCAACAGACCTTTCTGGAAATAGAGCTTAGTGAAGAACCCACATGCGGACCTCTTTGTACTAGAGGCCTTAGTAGAAGGGTACACTGTCAAGTGAATCATTGTTGACACTGGCAGCTCCATCAATCTGATCAGAAAAGAGGTTGTTGACAAGCTAGAAGTTCATCATAACCGGATGTTTCCAGCACACTCACCACTCGTCGGCCTTAGTGGTCACTCAGTTCCAGCACTCGGCCAGACCACCCTGGAAGTTGAGCTTGGTGACCACAAAACCAAATGGAGAGCAAAAATAGACTTTATAATCGTTGATGTACCGATTAGCTACAATATCATCCTGGGTAGACCATTCCTAGCCGAATCAGATGCATTGATCTCAATCAAACACTTGGTCATGCAGATTCCTACCTCAAAGGGAGTTACAGTAGCTGCAGGCAACCCTTTAGTAGCACAGGAGACCTACTTAGCATCACTAAAGATGGATGAAGTAGTCATAGAACCAAAAGAGACAGAGAATGCCAAGCCAATCGGTCTCATAGAAACACTAACAGTAGGGCCTAATCTATAGGTATGCATAGTCACTGATCTCCCAAACCTGTAAAAGCAGACATCAGACGATTACGAATAGAAGAACAATACACCTTCTCCTAGACAAATGAAGATATGACAGGGGTACCACTCGAGGTAATTCAACATAGCTTGAACCTCGACCCGAAGCCATCTCCGGTGAAACAAAAGAAACGCAATCACAAGCTAGATAGGCAAAAGGCAATTGATGCTGAGATCTTGAAGCTCTTAAAAGCCAACCATATTCGAGTGGTGCGTTACCCCAAGTGGCTAGCGAATATGGTCTTGGTGAAGAAGGGAAACAAAGCTTGGAGAATGTGTGTGGACTTTATAGATCTTAACAAAGCAACACCAAAAGACAGCTATCCAATTTCCAGCATTGATCAATTGGTAGACTCAATAGCCGGTTATGCCATATACTCCTTACTAGATGCAAAAGCAGGGTATCACCAGATTCCCATGGATCCGGCTAATGAAGAAAAGACATCCTTCATAACACATGAAGGAACGTATTGTTATAGGGTTATGCCATTCGGCCTGAAGAATGCGGGGGCTACCTATCAATGCTTGGTGAATGACATGTTCAAAGGCTAAATAGGAGAAACAGTGGAAGTCTATGTTGATGATATGATCATCAAAAGCAAAAGCTTGGAGGAACACATAGAAGACCTTAGAGCCGTGTTTAAAACCCTATAGCAATATCAACTGAAATTGAACTCAGAAAAGTGCACTTTCGGAGTAAGAGGTGGTAAATTCCTCGGATTCCTAATTTCCCAAAGCGGAATCGAGGCGAACCTAAAAAAGATAGAAGCTATCATGAAGATGGAGCCGCCTAATACTTTGAACAAAGTTCAAAGACTGAATGGAAGAGTGAACGCTCTTTACCGATCCATCTCATTTTCAGCTAAGAGATACCTCCCATTTTATATAGCCATCAAGAAAGATAAAGCATTTAGTTAGGACAAACACTGCCAGGAAGCCTTTGAAAACATCAAAGAGTTCTTAACCACACCACCTCTCTTGAGTAGGCCATAGAAGGATGAGGAACTGATCATATATCTCTCAGCCACAGATGAAGCAGTAGGATCAGTGTTGATCAGAGAGGTAGATGGGAACCAATGCTCAGTCTACTACACAAGTAAAGTACTAAAGAACGCTGAACTCAGGTATCCAAAAATCGAGAAGTTAGCTTTAGCCTTAGTCTCAGTAGTGGAAAGGCTTTGACCCTTCTTCTAAGCCCACACGGTCACTATCAGAACCCATTTCCCTTTGAAGAAAGTACAACAGAGGCCGGAGACCTCTGGACGGCTAGCTAGATGGGCCATATGGCTGGGAGATTTTGACGTACTGTTTGAAGGAAGGAAGGCACTAAAAGCATAAGTCTTGGCAGATTTTGTTACTGAATTCGCATGGCTTGAGCCTTCACCCGACCTCAAGACCGAGTCATGGCACATATACGTTGATGGGGCATCTTTCTAGGAAGGAGCCAGAGTCGGTGTTTGGATAGAAGGGCCAAAGAGGATACGGATAAGCTACGCAGCAAAACTAGCCTTTTCAGTTACCAATAACGCTGCAGAATACGAGACGATGATCAAAGGCTTGTAATTAGCCAAAGAGATAGCTCCAGATAGAATAAGCATCAGAAGTGATTCAAAGTTGGTTTCTAATCAAATCAACAAGAATTATGCAATAAAAGAGGAAGGAATGATGAAATACTTGGTCAAAGTAGAAGCCCTGCTGAAGGAACTCGAGTCAAAAGGAACCGTGTGGGTACTTGAACACATCCCTAGAGAGGAAAATGAGAAAGCAGATGAGCTGGCTAAAGATGCAGCCAGTACAAACAGATGGAAGAAGCTTAGCTACCCATTTGAGGTTATTGATGCCCCAAATATAGAAGAGCAGAACCTGATGCTAGTAGAATAGAAAGAGCCCGAGTGGATGCAACCATTGATTGACTACTTGGATAAAGACATCCTTCCTGAGGATAAGATTGAAGCATTTAGAATTGTAAAAAAGTCATCAAGATACCTGGTTATTAACGGTATGCTATACAAACGGTCCTACTCGGACGCTTTGCTTAAATGCATTACCCCAGAAGAGGGAAAGTACGTGATCCAGGAGATACATGAGGGAAACTATGGCTCTTATCAAGCAGCCTCCACCATCACACAAAGAGCCAAACTCCTATGGTATTACTGGCCAACCATGGAAGTAGATTCAACCGATTACATACATTCTTGTCACCAATGGTAGATTCATGCAGAAAAGTCACATGTCCCGTATGCAATGCAGAAACCTCTACTTGCGGTGTGGCCCTTTGCAACTTGGGGAATTGATACTGCTAGACCAAAGCCTGAAGCCATCAAACAAAAGAAGTTTATCATCGTTGCTATCAACCACTTCTCAAAGTGGGTCGAAGTAGTGGTCGTTAACGCCATCACTCCTGAGAAAGTAATTAATTTTGTTTGGGAGCACATTATCATCCATTTCAGTGTCCCAAATGAGATCATCTCAGACAAAGGGTCACAGTTCATCTCTATGAAATTCCGAAAGTTTTACAAAGGTCTGAAGATCCGGAATCGATTAGCCTCGGTAGCACACCCACAGACAAATGGGCAGACGGAAAGAACCAACAAGACACTTAGAGAAGGACTGAGGAAATAATTAGAGGGAAAGAAAGGCGCAGGGCTAGAAGAGTTGAACAATGTCCTCTGGTCGTACAAAATGACTCATTGCCGACCGACCGGAGAAACCCCATTTTCCCACGTGGTGGAAGCAGTCGTACAAGTAGAAATTGGCGCTCCTTTGGACCGAGTGGTCTATTACACGGAAGAAGAAAATGACATCAACCTAAGATACAACTTAGACAGTTTGGAAGAACAAAGAGATAGAGCCTACATCCTGATGGCTACATATAAATCCCGAATTGCCAAGTACCATGACAAGAAGGTTAGAGAGGTGAGACTAAAAGAAGGTGACTTAGTACTCAGAGACGTGACGGCTTCACAGAACTGGGAAGGTAAAGGCAAGCTAGGAGCCAACTGAGAAGGACCTTACAGAGTTATTCAAGTCATGCAGCCTGCTACTTACTGACTCAGCCAAATGGATGGAAAAGAACTCCCCAGGACATGGAACATAGCTAGCCTTAGAAAATATTATGTAGTTGCAAACCCTTATGGGCAAAGTGTCTGCACTCTTTTTCCCTTGCTGTGGATTTTTCCCCCTGGGTTTTTTCTATGACAAGGTTTTTAACGAGGCAGCACTCCCTAAGCGGACTTTCATCATGCATTATGCTATAAGCCAAGATATTGTAATCTTTCTATTTTCCTAATAATAAAAGATTCAATTTCTCTTACATACTTGTGCACCGTAGAAGTTCTGATCAAACTCTTTTAGCACTTTTCTCGACCACAGAGTCGACGTCAGACCGGCTACGCGCATCCGGCACTACCAAAAGTCCTAGGCCACTTAATCCCTCAGGCATGACAAAAAGTCCTAGACCACACTTGAGCTCTCAGGCATATCAAAAGTCCTAGGCTAAACTCATAAGACCGCAGGCATAACAAAAAGTCCTAGGCCCCAGATGCCATCAAGCGAATAATAGTCCTAGGCCATTTGTAAGCCCGTAGGCATATATAGTAAGACCTAGGCCACACTTTAGCCCTCAGGCATATTCAAAGGCCTAGGTAACCCTTAAACCCTTAGGAGCCTAAGAAGACCTAAGCAAGCAATAAGGCTTACGACACTACAAAAATATATAAGACATGCCATTCGTCACCAAGACCGAATGCAAGAGTACAAGGCATAATACATGCAAAGAAAAATCTTAAGTTGAACCAGTCGTCCCCGAGACCGAATGCAGTATACTTAGGAAAATCTCAAACCAAAAGTATTCATTGCAAAGAATCAATAAAACATCAAAGAATTCGTCTCTAAGACCGAATGAAGCTTCATCAACAATAATGGAAAAATCTACAATAACTATCCTTTTGAATGAATGTAAACATTCATTTGTCCTAACGGATCAGAGAGGCAAACAAGCATAACAGAAAATTTCAAAGAAAAAATGCAAGTAAAATCATTTGGCAAGCATACAGATGAAGAAGAAAAAGAAACATACAAATAAAAACCCTGGAGGGCGATTGTACGAATGTTACAAAAATAAGGACCTAGAAAGCCTGAAAAAATAAAACAAACATCACTCGGCTGGTGGGGTAACATCCTTCAAACCAGCTTCAGAATTCTCTTCAAGAGTCTTCTCAATGTCTCCGCTAACCCAGCCTCTTTGGCCTGATTTTCACCCGGCCACCCTTGGTCTAAAATCTCCTCATCTCCCTTCTTTGCCTCCTCTTGGGCAGCCTTGTGAGCATCCAAATCATCATATGAGGGGAAATCTACATTATCAATGTCCAATCAAGACAGGTTAGGTGGGTGAACGTGTTGGCACACCTAGAAGATTAGCTTGCCATAGAGGAAGTCGCAATCACCTAGTTGGTCGGTTATCATGGCAAATGTCCCTTTAGCTTTAGATGCCTCCTCTCGAACGGCTGTCAACTCTTTCTCCAAAGCAACCACCTTGGTCTCCACCTCGCCTTTCACCCGGTCGATCTCCACCTTGAGCCTCTTGGCCTCATCCCTTCATCCTCGAGCTTGAGGGCACTCTTCTGGGATAGCGTGAGCTTCCACTTAGTCTTCGCAAACTCCTTCTCTTTTAACTTCAACTTTGTCTCGCACTTATCACGGGCCCTTCGGATGAGCTCTGAGCCTCGAGACATAGCCTAAGAACGAAAGCAAAACACTTAGCATAAATCCATAAGCCAAAGAATCAACAAAAAGCAATAAGACATACCCGAGTAAGGTCCTGGAAGAAAAGAGATGAAAGTAAGGCGGTAAGCTCCCCTTTGTAGCCCTCTGCATCAGCCCAGAGGGGGAAAGCGCCTTTTAAACCCCCTTGCATGGTAAAATCCGTGTAAGGGAGATTGGGGAAGGATTGATCCATGAACTTAGCCAGTGTCGGCTAGGGAGAAGGGCGAGGAAAAATAGAGCCTCCATCCGTCCTATGACCGAATGAAGTAACCTGCGACAAGAAATTGTCAAGCTGTATGTCATACAAAGAAGTTTAAGTAATAATGAAAAATTATATATACCTCAGGGCGGGGGAGATAGGCATCTGGTGCGGAGGATGTATCCAAAAGGGTCACGACAACCCGCTTGCTAGATCCCTAAAACTCAGCAAGATTCCTTTTGGCCCCACTCATAGCAACCGCCTGAGTGCGGTTGTTCTTTCGCTGCGACTTCTTGGCCGCTAGAAGAGCATGAGCAGATTCAAGATCAGACATGTTTACCTAAAATACAAAAAAATACAAGTAAGAAAAGAAGTATACTAGTTGCTGTAATCGGCCTAGGAAGATAGATTATCCCATTCAACGCAAGAGCAAGAAGATGGTATCGAAAAATTGAGGCCCAAGCGGCCGAATTAAAACTCCACTTGTACTGCTCCAGGGAACGAAAAATTTGTAGCCGGGGGTCTGGATCGTTGGCTTTAGTCCTCCTCTTAGGCTAGTCGTGATAGACCAGGTTGTAGGAAAAGAAGGGTAGTCATCATTCACCCAGATGTAGAACCAAAACTCCTTGTAATGATGAACAGAAGAAGGCCGACTAGATAAGCGGTAAATCCCATTCTTCTTCACAAACTGATAATGGTCATTATCCTTGTTCAGCTTGACAGAGCAAATTTTGAGGAAAAAGGTGGCGTCAAAAGCCAGGACTAAGTCAAGACACATCCGATGGTGCCCCATCATCACCACCCATGCATTCAAATGCAACTCAGTCGGACATAACCCCCACACCTCTAGCAGGTTGGCGACGGATGCGGAAAGAGGATACCTAATGACATCCAAATACATGCTAAAGTATCCAGTCGGAGGAGCGTTCACTCGTTGATCCACACTCGGAAGGAGAACGAGACAATCCCTCAGCGATGGATACATCATGGCCTCCTTCTCGATATGATCCTTGTAGATGCACGAAACCATATCATCCACTCGGGGAGTCATGTTCCTCCCTTCCTCTTCTCTTCATCAGCAGAGCCTTCCTCCTCCATTCGACCACTCGTGCCCACTACTTTGTCCGGATGAAGGCCCTCTTCATCCCTATAGTTCTCCACATCTTCCATAACTTTAGAAGAGTCTGTCTCAAGGCTTACTTGGCTCATATGCTCGACGCTCACATCATCGGCCAAACGGACCCGACTAGACGCATCTAAGTTACTCATCTTCCTCCTTGCGGTGCGCTTAACCCTATGGGTGGGATGATAATTAGACTTATCAATTTACAAAGGGGGGTACAACCTAGACAACAGTTCAGCAGTTTCACAGTGCAATTTATGGATTCCTCACTATCATAACTACTACTGGATGAAGAAGCATCACACTATTTCCTCATTTCTAGTAAATTTAAAAGATCTAAACACGTTAAACTAAAGAACAATGATGAGCAAGCATGCAATTTCCAGGTAAATACAGCGATAATGACATGTGCAAAACAAAAGCGAAATTCAGGCGAGAAACTAGGCGCAAGACTCGAAATCAATAACAATTTATGGAACCAAGAACAGTGACATATGAAATAGGACAAGGCATAAGCATTGTAAAATCCCAGAAATCCACAGAAAACAAAGCACTTTTCGAAACTAAAAGAACAAAAGAACAAATTGGAGACTCATCGGAGTTATAGAAAAAGCGGCGACGAGAAGGCTTCCTTAAAAATACCATCGGAAATCCTTAAGTCACTGAACAACGAGAAACCAGAAAGCTCGAGAAAAAAGATGAAGTGTAAAAAGTGTGAGATGAGCGAATATGCACTATTTAAGGCAGTTGCGAAAAGATAACTCTTCAAATTCAACCGTCGATTACATCCACGTGTCCCTTCATCCACAGTTTGCGCGTTACTCGAGAAGAAGTTATTGATGAATTAGCTTTCACAAACTGACTATAGGCGAAGATGAAGAGTTGGGCCCTTGTGCTCACTCGGCATGTGGATCGAAAACAGAAGATGAAGAGTCTGGCAGAATGCTTACACGGTCGGAACAAATCCTAAAGAATTTGACAAAACACTTGGGGGGACTTTTGTTGACTTGGTATTTTACAGATATCGGATGGAAGACCAACAAGGTGCCACATCACCAGACGAACTCGCATCGGGTTCACCATCCGGCTAGCCACGTGAAGGGTCTTGGTCACATCGACCTGATTAGAAGATATAGTCCCGCTATAACTCCCTTTCCTAAACAAATAAATAGGAATAATATCATTTCCTTAACAGATAAACGAGAAGAAACCTACTATAGAGGGAATCACACCTAAATAGGATCCTTACCTGTTAAGGACTCTCAACCGCCAATAGAGGAACACACTCCTATTCGGGCAAGGGAACTACACACTATAAATATGGGGCCATCCCCCATATTTAGGTATCACATTCTAAAACCTAAAACTCACTTACTTAGTTGCCTCCTCTTTATCACCATCACTTACTTAGGCATCGGAGAGGCTACGCCGTTCACATGGCTAGTCGCTTTAACGGTCTTTTCTGTCTTGCAGCCACCATCTCCGACGAAGGCAGCCCCTTTTCTTTTCTGTGAAGGTTAGCTCAAGGAAACCTTATTTTACCAATCTTTTAGCTATAGCTTAATCTTTTTACCCAGAATAAGTAGTTTATTTGATAAATTTAAAGTAAATTAAAGTGTTCAATTGAATTATCGTTTTAAGTCTCAAACCAATAAATAATGTGCTATATACCACAAATAAAAAGACTCATAACGTTTAACTAGAACCTAACTACTTTTAAACATGTTAGATTGTTAGTCTGCGAATCACACTGCACGATTGTAAGATTGAGCAATTAATTCTTCGACATATGGGAGGATTATACTTTATGTTTGTCAGCCTTTGAGTAGGGCAATAATTTACTATATTCTTAGTAAAAAAAACTACTAAATTATGTTTTTAAATATTTCATTATATTATAATTTATTTTGGAAACGAAATTCATATTTTTAAGTATTAATAAATATTAAAAAATACAAATATTCCAAGATCCTGCTCACACCTAAGATCAAATCCAATCATTCCCTATACGGTATATCCCTAAAATAGGATTCTCTGTATATAGGGAAACCTGAATATTAAATTATTATGTATTTTTACTTTTTATTTTTTTTATAATTATGAATTTTTGTAAAGATTAGGTATTGAACCTAGGACATCCCATCACTATATTGAGTGGTTAGTTAATTAGAATAGGAGTGATGTAAAAGGATTAATAAAATAATAATAATATAATATTATTATTTTTAAAGAAATGTACTATAGGAAATGAAAAATAAGAGAGATAATTAGAGCAAAAATACCGTATATCCTTTACATAAAGGTTAGAGAATGAAAAATAAGAAATATAATTTAACTTGGTATAAGAAAATCAACTGAGATCCTGCTCAGACCTAAGAACCTCTGACCACCGGATTAGCAATCTTATTATCAGATTTACCCTAGTCTCCGAGTATTCTTGAAATAAAATAGCAGTACTCCACTACATTGTAATGCGCTCATACAGTGCGCATCACATTAAATGAGACTCACTGTTCAATATAATTAATTTTTATTGAGCTTACATTAAATAGAAAAAACTCTTCAACCCGCTCCAAATGTAACTCAAACATTGTTTCTGTCTTTCAACTTAAATAAAAAAATTACTTTGACAAATCAGTTTTTCAAAAATTACCGAGATTCATAAACGAAAACAAAGAAACAATATTCTGGGTTCAATTCCCACAATTTTACAAAAAAATGTCCATTATAAAAAAATGCAAACAACTAAATAAATAAATATGAAGCTAACCTTGTTTAATTGGACTAAAAAAATATGAAGTTAATCCTTACAGAATTCCTATTCCATTCAATTCTATTCCAGGAACGGAACGTCACAAGAACATCTCATTTGATAGCTTTCACCGGGAAGTTTTATAAAACAATATTAACAACCATAACATTTAAACAATAAAACTATAATAATCATTATTATTTTGAAATTCGTACCAAGATAAGAGCATATTTAGGGCAAAATTAAAACAAAGGCCAAATGCATCGAGACCCCCTAAACTTGGCATAAAAAGTCAGATATTACCCCAATCTTTCAAAAGTTTCAATTAGCCCCTTGAACTTGGTAAAAGGGCACCAATTTTCCCCTCAATGCCATGTGTACCTTCGGGTTGGTTTGACTTTTCGAGGATGTAATTCATCTGATTTTTCTTTTCCAATCAAAAGCAAACACATGGCAATAAGGGGGCAAACTAGTGCTCTTTTGCCAATTTCAGGGGCTAGTTAAAATCTTTTAAAGTTCAGGGTGGCAACTATCTGTTCATGCCAAGTTCGATGTAGCTTTTCGTGCCAAGTTCGAGGGGCAAATGATGTATTTAGCCTAAAACAAACAAGAATATGTAAAGCATATTTATTAATATTTAATCAGACCCACGCAAGGGGGAACAACTCACTTGTTGCTAGCTACCCTTGCACTTACCCCTTGTATAGAATAGACATTTAGAAACTATGTGAATGCATTAGGCTTATAAGATCACTTTGAGATAATTCACATTGGAACATCTTATATCCTCACAATTCTGTCAAACTTTACAATTTTTATCTTTTTTTTTTCCTACACGAATTCTGTAACTAATACCTCTCGCTCTCTCGGCTTTACCCAAAATTTGCATAAGCGGAAAGCTGAAATAAGGCAAAAATGGTAGATCCACCAACGAAAAAAATAATAAAATTTGCCTTTTGTTATATGAATATATGCATTAGTTGAGTAGCCACTACAACCCATGAATGGTGGCTAAGAGAGTAGAGTAGATTAATATACCATCAGTTGGTGCGAGACTCGAACTTGTCCTTGACTGCAAAAACAGCTGCTCTGTACCACGTAGCCACTGCCATTGCTCCTGGATCTGGAACTGATTCGAGGATCTCTACAGATACATAGCTCGAGCGGCCAGCCTGCACCAAGAGTTCACGTAAGCCATGTGATACAATCATAGTTTTCATGGGCGCACTGAGGCGCCAGGGGGTCAGGCGTGACCGAGGGACTTGAGGCGCATACAGAAAAAGAAAGTGCAGTAAACTATTAATTATTACCATAAAAAAACTAAAATGCTTTAAGTAGTAAAAAAAACACACTAAATCACACTCAATCTGACTAACCATAATCACACTCAATCTGACTACCCATAATTAACCCTTATAAATGCAAAATCTAGATAATAAGTTCAATCCAACTAATAGCTTTTAGACTCCATAAATAAACTAAAACATATACTTGAACTCAATTCTAATTGCTAATCACTGTCAGCACTATACGTAATGATGAAATTGTGATTGATGATATTGTATCCAATGAAATAAATATTGCTTCTCTAGTCTTATTTTTCTTTTTATTTTCGCTAATACATTATTTTATTAATATGGTCAATATCATATATGTTACAAAATGCTAAAAAACAAAAATAAACCTTCCTTTTGCATTGAGGCGCGCCCGAGGCACAGAAGCCGCGCGCCTGATGAACCGCGCCTCGCCTGACCCTCTGCGAAGCGCTGGCCCTTGAGCCTCAAGCGCCTTGCGCCTGAGGCGCGCCCGTAACAACTATGGATACAATGCACTCAAGCTGTAGCCAGTCTATAGTAAAGGTAAAACGTAACTTTCACTGAAGATGCAAATTTATCAAAATAAAATCAGCAAAAGCACCGGTTTAGGCCCTATTATATGCTAGTTTATCCATTTGGTTCATATGGTATACATGTTACTTATTTGGTCCTTGTGCTATGCAATCCATAAGTTTTTGGTCCTGTAGTAAATGGTATGCATAGTAACATCGACAGAATCTCTACAGCACCGGACTCAAAAAGGCAAAATATTGCATAGCAGGAAAGAGAGACTAAGATTAGCTCAAATAAAGGTTTCTGACAAAAAGGCTTAGTCGTTTGGATTATCAGTTCTTTCAGAGTATATTACTTGTTAACACCAATGTATAAACAAAAGAGACATATTTTAGCCCTTTAAGCACATTGTTAAGTAATCAGAGCAATAAATATTAACATTTTGACATAGAAATGTTTAGCAAGTGTTAGAATCTAGCTTTAAACATAAATATTTTTCTCCAGTAAGTAAACAACCATCTCTTCGGCAAATGCAGGGCCACATATATATTACCTGTGCTTGCATGTGTTTGGTTGATTCCGCTCCAGCTAATGCGGCTTCAGATGAGAGAATAAAGGCAGTCAAAGTATCCTCGGTAGTCAATTTCTGTTTCGGAAGTAAATAAATCAGAATCTAAAGCGAAACCGACTTTGAGTATTAAAGACAATAGTTCTTTCGGCTCACCTCCTTAAGAACTTCTGAGGCTGGAATTAGTGCATCTAACATTGTGCGGTACCCAGCACTGGCCCCGCCATATTTACTGACTGCCTCAATAGAAGCTTGAAGTGCTTCAGACCCTGTTTCAAGACACAGTAGATTTAGGACAAAGCCAAGTTGTCTATCTAGAGACAATCACACTGAATGTAATCTCACATTGTTTTGGAGTAACAACTGATCCGTTATTTGCTTTTAACTGTGCGTAAGCTGCCTTGCAGAATATATTGTATCTATTCAAGAAAGTACTAATTAATAATATATCAATAACATCAGAAACTAAAATAGTGTTAGGAAAAGCAAGTGATATACAAGATCCCGCTCGTTCCTCCCATAACTCTTCTGATAGTTGAACCAATTTCGTTTACTGTTTCAGCAGCATCATTGAGAGGATAACTGGGAACATAAAAAAATATTAATGTGAGACAACCTAGGAAATTCCTTGAAATTTGAACAGAATTTATTTCTCCAGTCGATTTAAATAGCTGATGTATGCATTATTGGATTTATTTCATTGCGAGATACTCCTCCCATCTAGTTTTAGTTGTCCATTTAACAGAATCATCAAAACCGATATAAAAATATATTACACGGTTAAAATGACTAATTTACCCTTCACATTATTACACTAAATTATCTCTTTTCTTAATTACCTACTTATAATTTCATCAATACATAATAACTCTGTTAATTTGTACAAGCGCAAATAAGAGAAAAAATGGTGAAAAATGCATTGATAATCTAAATTGACAACTAAATATAGAACTAATGGACCAACAAGGTGTAGCTCAGTTGGCAACACAGGTAAGTTGGAGGAGAACAAGGTTCGAATCCCACTAAATACACTTGTTGGGAGGAGTGAGGAGCCTTAACTGTGACTACGCCCCGAACAAGATTATCTCAACGAAGATACTTGTAAATATTACCAAAAAAAAATATATAGAGCGAATGGAAAGGAAAAATGGACTACTAAAACAAGATGGAGTAATATGCATAAGAAACCCAAAAACAAGGAACAAATAAAATGTTTTACCAGTTCATGTTATCAATAAGTAATCAGCTTATAACACGGAAAAAACTTCTAGATGGTTGAGAATAGAACAACATACTTTTCCATGTCCTCAAGAACAGCTGTTGCGCCTCTATACATCTACAAAAAGAAGATGAATCAAGCCACAAGTCATAGACATTTGGTAATCAGGAGTTAACACAAAGTTCGAGGATAGACTCACTGTAGATCCACAATCACTATCACCTACTTTGCTGTCCCATTCATTTAAGTTGTCCCTAAGATCAATAATTGCATTCATTGCTGCCTCAATAGCTGCCTTGAGGAGATGTCCTTGTTCAGTTAATTGCGAGGGATGACCCAATGGCTAATAGACAAAACAGGAACCATTTGGATTTGATATCGTAATTCAAAAACATATTTACCTTTTTATCTACCATTTATGCAAAAATTACAAGAATGACAACCTTAGCCAATCAGTCTTCATACTTCCAACAGAAATTTGTAAGACATTAGAGGACAAAGTATTTCATTACAGAAACACAAAATTTCAAGCAACAGGTCACATCAGCTGTCAAACACTGAAGACTAAATATAGTTCAACAATTTATGGTGTAATAACTAAGAGACTAGAATGTTGCAGAACTAACAAACTTTAGGAACCATAATACCATGTTTGAGCTAGACAAACAAGTACATGAAATCAAACACCGGGAGAACTGAGTATGGATCAGTCTCGCTTTTAACTTTCATCTAACTTAGTTTCAGATTTTACAGGCAAAAACATATTTACCTTTTCATCTACCATTTATGCAAAAATTACAAGAATGACAACCTTAGCCAATCAGTCTTCATGCTTCTAATAGAAATTTGTGAGACGTTAGAGGACAAAGTATTTCATAATATATTTTTTAGGGAACTAAAGACAAAATTTCAAGCACCAGAGTAGCTGTCAAATATTGAAGACTAAATATAGTTCAACAATTTATGGTGTAATGAATAAGAGTCTAGAATGTTGCAGAGTTAACAAACTTTAGGAACCATAACCATAATACCATGTTTGAGCTAGACGAACAAGTACATAAAATCAAACACAAAATCAAACACGGGAAGAACTGGGTATGGATCAGTATCGCTTTTAACTTTCATCTCACTTAAATATAGATACAAAAACAGTACAATTTTTTCTACCAATTCAATACTATCAGCATATCATCATTAATATTTAATAGGTCATTTGGCATAATATTTGCAGCTTGTCCCCACCATCACATGAAGTACACACTGGTGTCTACTTTGAAAATTATATGTCAATTTATGTTTGGCTGAAAAACTTTCCTGCTTCATATAAAGCAGATGAATAAGGGAGAAGCCTGTCCTATTTTGGTAGAAACATACAAAGGCCGTGCGTCTCTACTATAATTTTTTAGTCTCAACCAATTTCTGGATCTGCCACCATTTAATAATTTAAGTTACAAATTTATCTTGTATTTGATTTAAGAGAAACTAAACCTGACGAGATTTTGGGTTGTCATCCAGTTATTATCTTCTTCCTACTTAATAGAAGGAAATAAAGGTAGAAGCCAAATCTTTTTTGTTCAATCCCATAATAATATCAATTAAGTTCACACTTCCTTTTCCTAAACCTCAGTTTCTTTCATCACTCTCGCAAGCAAATTTTAATTTTTCTAAAGTTAGAAAAATCTAGTAATTTGTAATCTTAGGTATTTCTTTCTCTGCTACTTACTGCCAGTTTACTCATGTATAATGCATAAAATGAGAAAAGAACTGTAATGTGATTGTTGATTAAGCATCTAATATTTGGCATATTAAAATTTTAGAAAGCAGTCATATGGAAAACAAAAGCAACAGCATATGTAATCTCTTTGCCAATGACAATATCTTCAAGTCAAATATGCATGAAATGTCGGACGCTTCAAAATTGTAAATATATTAAGTAGATTAGATAGTTTAGGTAGAATAAATCGCTTGGGTATATTAGTATGTGTTGAACTTCAATAACGAATATGAAGTTATTAGCAATGTAGTTTCTTAATTTGACACATCATGTTGCAACCTTAGAAACATTCTTTGGGCAATGGTAACTTGCCTCAATATAAGTTTATCATGCTAATTATGAACTTCCATCATTCATTATTGTTCCAAATTCACTTTATTGCCAAAACATGGTAAAAAATATCAATTGTCAAATACATTAATCGATCCATATGTTAATAAGAAGGTCACCATACTCCTTGACTTTTTGAAGCATTGTTTAGAGATAATTTTTACTTTATTTGACTCATTCATCTAGGATAAAACACAGGAAAAGGAAAGGTGGAAAAGTCTAGACATTATCCGGACAAAAAATGAAACAATATCTACTTCCATAAAAGATACTATTTCATAATAATACAGTCTAAGAACTCGACCGAAGGTTTTATGCATTAAACTTCCTCCTAAAGGCTAAAAGAACGGAAAAACCGTCTAGATTTCTGTGAACGAAACCAGAGAAAGTAGCAAAGTCCTGGTAACTATAGGTAAATATTCTTGATAAATAAATAAATTGGCAGTACATGCTAGACCAATACAAATAACACATAGAAGGTACCTCATCGCCCTTTGCAAACTGAGACAATGGCATTGCAATAGGTATCTTCGCAGGTGGACGATCACCTGGAAACGAGGTAGTTCCTGGAACCGTTAATCGACTAAAACATCTAATAAACCCCCTCTTGGTTTTGTAAAGACAAGTTACAGCATAAGGGGTGCATAACTTTCATAATAAAATCATGACTCAATGACTCGTAATGGAAGCATCTTAAGAAAGAAAAACAAAAAACAAGTGTGTAGACCAAATATGAACTGTATTACAAATGATACTATAACTTTTTGACACATCAATACGAACCATTAACTCCAACAGGCCAGAATGGAGCTTTAGTTGGAGCATCCAAACGTTTCAAAATTGATTCATCTGCCTTCATTATGGAAATGGAAAATCCTGAAAGAAATACCATACGAAGGTCAAAATCTATTATTTTTCATTAATGAACGATTTTCTCATCACAATCAGACCTGCCATATCAAGAGAAGTCATGAATGACCCAGTATACACTCTATCAACAGCTAGTCCATGCTCTAATTGCAATTGAGGGACTGCTTTACCAGCTGCAATCATCAGCTCCATTACAGGAGTGGCACCAAGTCTGCAATTAGGGAGCAGAAAAGGGTCATAAGACGGTTGATTTAGAAACCAACAACTATTCCAGAATAATTAATCTTAAAACACAATGAAAATAGCCATTAACAACGGAAGTACTTGAACTTACCCATTGACAAGGAGCACCACTCTACTACCACGTGTGATTGGGACATAGTTTGTTTCCTACAGCATTATGTTGTAAAAAGGACGGATTAGCATATATTATATTAAAATGTTTTTTCCTTTACATGTGGATACAAAAGAACAAATCATTAAAGCAATTCGTAAATATATTTGCCAACAATTACATTTATCTGGGTTGTGCATGAAAAAACAAAAACTCTGTAGTCCATAATGAAAAATGTTTAACACAGTTTAAATTCAATAGTTTGTCTACAGCTTAAATCGAATTCAAACAATATTGAGATATTTATTTGATAAGCTAGTCAATGAAATATTCCAATAACATTTATTTTATATGTTGAATAATGTAATCAAACACCCTTAGTTCAATGGTGAAGTTTAGCCTAGTGGTAAGACTGAACTTGTGGCCTCTAGAGGTCCCAGGTTCGAACCACATCCGGGGTGGGTGGAAATTTTTCTTTTGATTTAATAATGTAAGCGCAATTGCGTAATTTTTTCTTTAAAAAAAGTATTCTTAGTTCAAAAACTTCAATAATCTGCAGATTTTTGTCCCTAAAATAACTAGCAGGATGAGCAAAAGAAATTTATAAGCACAAGTATCATAAGATTCATCCTAGGATACAACATACAAGTATCAAAATCAAATAAAAAACATTAACTCCACTCAAACCCCAGTCATTTGCCTATAATTACAAGCGAAGACAGCATCTTATGGTACTTTAGACAGCTAAATGATGACTTGTTTCATAAAGTGATTATATCAAAATTGTTAAATTGCTGCAGCATGCCAATTATTCAAATAATGGAACTTATAATTTTTGTATCTTTTCTTTTTGAGGAACAGAAGATAGGAATAACTTCTCTTTTCCAACATTTCCTCCACCCTCGCATATTATCCTTCACCATGCACTATCCTTTATAGAGAGTAATTGTTATCGAGTAAACACCTCCTATGTTGATTCCTGGTTAGATATGAACTTAGCTACAGGATCTAGACAAGAAAGGAAACCACCATAGATATCTACTGCTCTCCCAGGCGGAAAATATGCGAAGTTTACTCAAGTAATAGTATCACATGAATAAGATAAAGGCACTTAACAAAAAAAATATGAGTAATCATCTTATTGATTTTTTAATATATAAATGTTTTTATTTTCAAATAAATCAAAAATTCACCTAAGAAATATACATTAGAATAGTATTTTTGCTTTTATTTATCTTCTCGTTTCAATTTTTCCATACAAAAACTGACCATTTGTAGGTGAAATCTAAGTGCTAACTGTAGAGTTACGATATATACCGGTGACAAGATCTGCTTAAGAACATGGGAGACCACCACCTGAACAGGCTGAAGATCAGCCACGGCTGCACCAGCTTCACCATGCTGGTATAGAAGGCAAGAAAAACAGCATAATATTCAGATTTTATTCTTAACTGTCCAAAATGAAATTAAATAAATTGAAGTGAAAATCAGCAACAGGAAAAGATCAAATGTGCAGCACGATACACATAACACTCCAAACAGTCCACTAAAACCATAACTATTTTTTTTCCTCCTTGATTACTAGAAAAGCCTTTAGAATATAATTTCAATTCACCCAATTCTAACTTCGCCAATTAAAGCAGACTTAAGAAATTGTTAATAATTTTGGAAAACATATTAGTACCATAAAGTAAACCCAAAACCTTCAAGACTAGTTGAAAAGCAAATAAATATGAAGTTGATCCTTTTAGATTTCGCAATGATTTTCCATTCTACGAAAAAGAATATGCTGCCTTAAATAGTTGAAAACTCACAAATTTACTACTAAGAGAGAAGAAATTAAGGAAATTCTGCAGGTATAAACTGTCTAACATGAAAATTATTTTGTTTGAGCTATCACTCACGCCTAAATTGAACTGCCAAATTGGAAACTTCGTTATTAGCCACTTATCCTATTTTTAAAACTGCTTTCCACTGCCTTAAGTTAAAAAACAAAAATATCAACAATAATTAAATACTAAGATTATTGCTGGAGTATGAAAAGCAGAATACAGCATTATGTAGTTTGCATAGTCTATTTGTATTTTACTCACAATTCCTAGACCAAGTTCCATCTTATCTGGGCCCAAACGATCTGATGAAACCTGACCGGGCAGCGTGCAAATTGACAATGCAACACCCATTGTTCCAACCATTTCAGATGCACTTTTTGCTTCTGCAGCAACCTCGTCAAGAGAAAGTCCAGCGGCAGCAGCAGCTCCTGCTACCTGTAAGGGAATGTGTAAATTTAGGGCCAGTTTGGTATTGCTTTTTAAGCTGTTGTCCCAATAAGTTGCTCTCATCTCACAAACTTTTAATAGAACTACTTTGGCTTTGAACAACACATTTTGGTCCTCCATACTAATTAATAGGAATTGTCTGATTTGTTTTTTTCAAAATCAAATCTACTACTTATAGGAAAAGCTTGAAAGTGGAGCTTTTCAGAAAAGAAGGCTGGGAAAGCCCAGCCAAATTGGTCCTTAAAGACATCATCAAAATTTTTATGACAACACAAACATACCAAGAAAAATAAAAGGGTAAAACTTCAAAAAAGTTCCTTGTGGTTTCACTCATTTGCAAAACGGGGTCTGAGGAATTTTTTATTGCAAAATGGGGTATGTGGTTTCAAAAAATTGGCAAAATGGGGCCTACTATTTGAGAATAGTAGTGTTACATTGAATATTTTAAACAATTCAATATTCTAAAAATATAACCTTATTATTTAAAAGTTATACGTCATGATTTGAATAATTTCATAGATTTTTTATTTTTTATAATTTTTTAAAGTTTTTTATCATAATTTAATTAAAAAAATATTAGCACAATTCAAAAAAATTTAAAATTTTTCACTGATGTGTATTGTATTTTTAATAACCATCCCGCAAAAATTTAGATAAAAACGAACAAGATTACTCATTTTTGTGAGATAATTTAATATTAGGGATCCTTTATTTGCAAATTTTTTGAAACCACGGATCCAGTTTTGCAAAAAAAATTCCACACGCCCCATTTTGCAAATGAGTAAAATCACAAGGTACTTTTTTGAAGTTTACCCAAAATAATAGTATCCTAAGGAAAAAAGTACTAATATTTTTCTTTTTTACTAATCAAAATAGAATAAATGTTTAATGACTAGTTCAACTTCTTACTTAACTAAACAGATATTATTTTTCTATACTTTATCATCCAGATAGAACTCTATGGTCAGAAAAGTGTCAACCTTTTAGGCTTTAGCTGGTGCCAACTCTACAATATCATTTAAGAACAAATCTTAAGGCCACAATGAAAGAAAACCAGAATACTTGATTGCGAACGAAACAAACCAAATATCCCACCACTAGTGTACAAAGCTATTACGGCCCATCACACTGAAAGTTGTGAAAAGAATTTATGAGATGTAAAGAGTTTGAAAGGGAAGCGGAGGGCATCAGAAGCACCACATTTTGATATCAAATCCATCACGTTTGAGAATATTGATGTACGTTTGTGTGAAAATACACAAAGAAGAAGAGAGCGAGCACCTTATGGACTAGAATAGTCCCTGCCAGACCACGCCGTCCAGCTATGCCCCGAGGTGGTGGTAAAGCACAATCATCTCCAACAATCAGAGTCTGCAAAAGAAAAAAATGATTATACTTTGACTAAATTCTCTCAAGCAATGATTTAAATCATTAACATTGACTGCATCCAAAACATACCTCGACTTTAAAACCTTCCGATTTTGCTTGCTCGGCAGCCAAACCAAAATTTAATCGATCGCCAGTATAGTTCTGTTGACAAAGCCATGAATCATGAATCCACAAGTACCTCTCATGAGCAAGCTTTGATGAAAATATCAATCAATTCACAGAAACAAAAAAATCCTATGTTTGCCCATCAACCTTAATTTCCTATTTAAATCTCTCATTTTTATCTTCTTTCCTTCTTTCAAAACATCCAGCATCAACACACCCTACATGTATACGATTATAATATAAGTTGCTGTAGAAAAAATATATACCTTGACAATCAGAAGACAACCCATGGGACCAGTGACGGCTCGAATGCCCTGAAGTTGAATTACATTATATCAAATTTTATAAGAAAATATAGAAACACTCAAATTAATAAAGAATAAGGATATCATACAGCTAAAATTGAATCAACTTGTGGAGAAGCAAAAATATCTCCACAAATAGCAGCTGTGAGCATCCCCTCTCCAACAAATCCAGCATGTGCAGGCTCATGTCCACTTCCTCCACCTTCAACATACATAGTTCAGTTTAGAGTAAGAAAAAAATTTGGCCATTTCAGCTGACAATATCACCGAAAAATCAACTCTCATCCAATGCTATTTCGTCTGACATTTTATGTTTCTCAAAAAATTCTCAAAATAAACTAATAAAATTATCAAATGGCCTAGGCACAGTTGAAAGATCATATGGATACAAAATGAATTACACTAAGAGATTCTTGATGTTCATAAATTTTAGTGGTTTAAGAACCAAAACATTTTGCTTTTTTTTACACAACTTTTTTAGAACACCAACATTTTTCGTCTTTTATAAATATTAATTCTAAATGTAAAATACAAAATGTGACCCTAACAAAATAACTAAAATTTCATATAGTCGCCCGATGCCTTCCAATTTAACAAAGCAAAATTTCCAATCAAATCCCAAATTTGGAACAAAAAAACCAGTCACTGGAGATGTGCATTCACATATTGTTTAGCCAAAACTGGAGAGAAAAAGATCTTAGCCTAGGGAGTTAGGAAATAAAGTAATAAACACAAACCCTGTTTCTTTGAAAGAAACTACTTGCAACATCAACAAAGCAGCAACTTAGAGCCAAATGTGCAAAGGATTCACTATATAAACCAACATTTCAAATTGAAGTAGTATTGATTTGCAGTGTACTAACCTGATATCACTGCAACCTTGTCATATGTGGCACTTGAAACATCAGCACGCAAAACAACCTTGACCTGTGTCTCCCAAGAAACAAAAGATAACAGCTATTAACATCTGCAGACAGAGACTCAATCGATTTGTAACTAAACACATAATTTAATAGCAAACTACCTCTGGAAAACCATCCAAGTACTGCAGCCCTGGATAAGTTTCAGCTAGACCTTCAATGAACTCAGTCACCACAGCTGCATTCAATTGCAACGAGGAAAAAAGAAAAATTAATTCAACTGCATTTGTTTTCTTTGTAGTTGAAATAAAAGATAAATAGCACTCTGTACATTACAGCTTCTGAATCACAATTTCAACCTAATTAAACACAGTACAATCAAGGCCAAGACCCTAGATCTCAGTATATAGCATATAGTTGATGTGGATCTTTTTGCTGAGCATCACCTTCTTATTTTAAAATCTACCAAAAAGATATCAAATAGAGACCAAAAGTTCATCATAAGATTTTCATCAAACATCATACAATATTACAATAGCACCTCCATCTTACCCTCTCCAGCCGCAAGTCAAAGACCAACGGAAGCTATAAGAATTTCATGGCTATTTTGTTGATGCGCCAAGCATATTAAGCAATGTATGGACTAAGTTCAGCGAAACAATTTTCAAGACAAACATTCGAACAAAGATTACTCAAAAAATCATCCACAAAAAACACAAAAGATTCATGCATATTAAGATAACGGTAACGAAGTAGACAAATAATCAACTGCCACAGAGTTCCGAGAAATCTCAGCCGAGTCATCGCCGAGTCAATTATCTTCGTAAAACAATTCCGTAAGTAAAGGAGGATTTCTCAAAATCAGTCAAACAGGAAACGAAAACGGAATCGCAATTTCTTAGCAGCCAAACACAAAATTCACAGTAAAATAAGAGAATCGGCGAAACTAAAGAACGGAGGAAGAGAAATGCGAACCATTGGGGTCGTCGATGAGTTTCTTTCCCGGAAAAGCCATTGCAAAGCCCTCAGATAACGGCAGAAAGAGTGAAGCTGTAGTGAAAAAACAAAATCAGAAAGGAAATGGAGACTGATTGAGCCTGGGAATTGAAAATGGAGAGGAAGATTAGCGACGGAATGATCTGATTTTCCTCTACTTTCTTGCTGAACGAGAAAATGCTGGTTGAGGAAGAAATGGGACGGGGAAATTTATAGATACAAGTGAAAGAGAAAGATATTTCACCTAACTTCAGTTTTTTATTTTCTTTTTTCTTCCTTTTCTTTTCTTTTCCTAAATTCTTTTTCCTTTATCTATATTTTCTTAGATGTGGACTTTACACTAAAAAAATACAAAAGATTTGTTAATATAATATTTAATTTGTTTCTTCTTATCCAATGAAAGTATTCTCGATTGATTTTTTATGACAAAAAATTTAAAAAAAAATGTTATTTGGTATAGTCTCGTTCCTACTCTTTTTGGGGTTTATGGGCAAAATAAAAATTGAAACTCTATTAATGAGTAATAGACATACCCTCCGATAGGAGCTGTGAGTTTTGGAAACTCATTTTGATTTTGAATCAAAAGATGTGGACCTTTAGCTCGAGATTGTTAAGTCTCTAGTTTGAGCACTTGATCTAATACCACTTATTGGTCCCTGTGAGGGTCTTTATAAGGTCAGAGGGGGTGAATGACCCTTTTTCGCGGAATAAACAGAATGTAGAAAGTCTTAGTGTAGCATATTTGATTATGATCCGGATGATGCAGTTATGACAATATAATGCAATAAATAAATAGTTAAAGAAATCAAACACAAAAGATTTTATCCTGGTTCAGCCATGCCTACTCCAGTCCCCGGAGTTTCCTTCCTCCGAGCTTTTCCACTAGTGGATTCCTTTCCAATTGACAAGAATCAAGCCTTACAACTTGTCTCCGGATGGTAACCCCTTTCGGATGTAGGATATACCACTAGAAGCACCAACTCCTAGCTGAATCCTTTAGTCTTTAGCAGGATATACCACTTAGACTTCTACCCCGAATCTAAGATGAGTCCTACAGGGAGATCTCACTCAAAGCACCAACTTTAAGTTATATTCCAATCTCACAACTCACCCAAGTTAGAGATCCTTACACTCTTGTTTTCACAAAGGTTTTGGTTTTGGATTTCCTTAATTTTATAACTCACTTAAGAATCCTTACAACATATTTGGAATTGTTTGATCCTTGGAGGGATTGTAAACTGATTGAATGCTTGTGCTTTGTTCCTTGTTTTTGTAAATCAACTAGTCAACCTTCTCATTTGGTGAAGCTTCCCCTTTTTATAGGCTTCTATCATAAATGTAGCCGTTGTGGTTGTTGAGCTTTCATTGAATCTTCACCCTTGATCAAGTTGTATGTGGCGCATCCGGAGTCGTTAATCAATCCGTTAGACTCAATTTTGACCCATTTGAATCCTAGGGATTGAGGTTGAAAAGTTATCAGTGATCGTTTTGTTGGGAAACAATGATCCAGATAAAAATCTAAAAACAAATCCAGATCAAGTTTGATAGAAACAAAAACAATGTATGTAGTTCTCCTAAATCCAAATGGAAATATCTGGACAAAGATCAAGATACAAAAATCCATTGAACAAATTAAAAACCTAAGCACTAGAGGAAATCATCCGGACAAAGTTTGGAAAGGAAATAAACTTATGTCCTTCAAGACCAGCATCCGAAAGAACTGATTGAAGTCATCTCCGGAAGAAAGATCCGGAGCATATAGGTCTAAAAGATATCCGGAAGACCTAAATTTCAAATCTAAGGAAAGTCTCAAATATAACTTTCCCTTTACCTTTTTGGTCTAAGAAAGTCAAAGATCCTTTCCCCAAGACAAAGACAAAATAACAGCTTGCATGTTTCAGAGTAAAGTCAAAAGAGTCTAACACCGGACAGAGAAAAGCTTACTACCTTTTTCTCCTAGACCAATAAAGGCGCGCGTGGAGCTCACATCATAAAGCAATTGGTATGAAAGTTGGTGCATCACAAAATGAAAAGCAAAATGATCACTGACAACTTTCTAGCCTCAATCCCAAGATTTCAAATGGATCAAAATATAGTCTAACAGATTGATCAACATATCCGGAAGCTCCACATCACGACCTGATTAAGGGTGAAGATTGAATGAAAGCTCACCAACCACAAACGGCTACATTTATGATCAAAGCCTATAAAAGAAGCTCTTCACTAAATGAGAAGGTGAATTGGTTGATTTTACAAAAGCAAGTAACAAAGCAATACTTATTCAATCAGTTGACACAATCCCTCCAAGAACCCGTGATTCAAATCTGTTTGTAAAGGACTTCCAAGTGAAACTATAAACTTGAGGAACTCCAAAAACCAACCCTTTGTTAAAAACCAAAGTGTAAGAATCTCCAACCTGGGTAAGTTGGGCGATTGGGATATAGCTTAAAATAGGTGCTTTGAGTGGGATCTCCCTATAGGACTCAGCTTAGATTCAAGGTAGAAGGCTAAGTGGTATATCCTACTAAAGATAAGAGGACTCAGCTAAGAGTTAGTATTTCTAGTGGTATATCCTACTTCCGGAAGGGGTTACCATCCAGAGACAAACCTGTAAGGCTTGATTCCTTCTAGATGAAAAGGAATCCACTAGTGGATAAGCTTGGGGGAAGGAAACTCTGAGGACTAGACGTAGGCTGGACCGAACTAGTATAAAATACTTGTGTTTGATTTTCTTTCTCTTTTACTTAATTGCACATATTTGCATCATCCGGATCCATCTTCCGGATCATAATAAAACACGCTACACTAAGACTTTTCTAAGTCTACTAATTCCACAAAAAAGGGGCATTCACCCCCCTCTACCCTTATAAATACTCTCACAGGGACCAACACGTATTCCTTAGCTTTTTGTGATGCACCAACTTTTAACTAGTGGTCCAATCCATGTGCTCCACGTGCCTTTATCATTGGTGTATGTTAAAAAGGTTGTTACCTTTTTCTCTTTCCAGTGTTAGCTTTTCTGTCCTTTTTGGAAAAGATGTTATCTGTAACTCTTGTCCTTGGTATGGGAAGGGTATTGATGACAGCCAAGACTAAATGGAAGGAAGGGAATCATTTTGAAATCATTTCCTTTCTCTTCAATAAAATCTTCTGGATATCTTTAGATTTATCCAATCCGGATGTAGCTTCAATCAGTCTTTCTTCCGGAAGCTGTTCTAGGAAAGTTAGCAATTTGTTTCTTTTCCAAACTCTAACCGGATGCTAATCCACTTATGCTTAGGTAATAGTCTTGTCTTAAAATCCCTTTCTGCCATGAATTTTGATAAGTTTTCAAGCTTAGAATCCAGGTACGCATTTATCTCATCAGATAGCTCAGAGGAGGAGGAAGTAATCTTGTTAAGCACTGTTCCACAATTGTTTGATGCCAATGTGTTGGCTTGATCAGCAGTCTGGTTGACTGTTGTAATACCATCCTTAAGCTCAGAGATTATTGGATTTATTTGAGACAAGAAGGCTTCAGCAATAACACCAGGAGAGGGAAAATCAAGAACTTTTTCTTCTATCTTCTTCACTGAGTGCTTTATTTTTCCCAACTCCTGCTTCAAGTCCAGAGTCTGGAATTCATCTAAAAGTAATTTTCAATAGTTTGTAAGTGTTTGTAGATGTTTCAGAGACTTTGCTTTACATACCCTTCCTCATTCTCTTCAAGAGTAGCTTCTTTTAAGAGTTTAAGCGCGACTGTGACTTTGGCTTGTTTGGTATTACCGGTAGGAATTTTTATAGGGCTACCAGCTTGAAAAGGTTTATTTCCGAATGAGATTGAAGAGTCATCTGCGAAACTAGAACTGCTTTTGGAGGGCTCATTATCTTCTTCATTATCGCTCTCTTCCGAGCTTGAGTGATCTTCTTCTTCTCTTCTTTCATCCGACCGTTCCCCCGGACTGGCCTCACCCCTTGAGTCCACTTTAGAAGTGTGCTTAGGGGAACTCAGACCAAGTCCCTCCCTCGAAATATTATTATCCGGGCTAAGCACCGGTTCCTCACACACATTTTGATTTTCAGTGTCTAAGTTGTCCGTGATGTTGTCTGCTGTGTCATCACCAATAGTAGGGTCAGCGTTAATATTAAATGTAGCTGTAGTAGGAGTTACCTCATTGATTGGCGCTTGGGACAGGATGGTTGCATCTTCCATTCTTCATTTCCTTCCACCTTAACCCCCGGATGATAGGAAATGTCCTCTGTCACCCCTACAAGTTCCTTTTCAGGACTTTTAATAACTCTCCTAGGCATGTTGGAAATGTCCTCAACACCCTCTATAATTATCTTTACAGGACTTAGTTCAGCTTGGATTTCAGCTTCTGGATTTAGCAAATTTTCTAGAAGAGGTTCTGTGATGGCGTGGAAATTGAATGAATCAGATTTTGGATTTTTGGATAGTTCAGCCAGGGCAGTTTGGTCTACTAGAATGGGTGTAATAGAAGATCCTCAGGGTACTTCTATAGTCAGGTTATTTATCCGGTAATTATCTGCAACAAATGCCATCATTTCCTTATACTGAGGATCTTCCGGAAGAATGTTTTCATTTGATCCAGGCACCTGCTTCCCTTTACTGATTTTGGCCTTAGCCAACTCTTCCAGTACTACCCTCTTGGCAGCTTCCTTATCAATGATTATTCCAGTAGGCTTCTTGGCTATCTTCTTTTGATGCTTCTGAGCCTTAACCGCTTCATCAAAAGTGCACCCTTTTCGGGTAAATTACTACTTTAGCATTGGAACTTCATCCTTCGTTTCCTCCTTGTCAAACCCATGCTTTTTTGTTAGCATGTCTATTATTTTCCTTTTCTGCCCCTTCTGATAACCTTCCCTAATCGCAACAACAGCTATTGCGATTGTCTCCCTTGCTTCCGGATCATAAACTGGTCCCCTCAACTTATTAACTATTTTGATCAACCTTCCCCTTGACTTTGGCTTTTCTAGGCTTTGACTCATCAGCTAGGTTAGAATCTTACTGTCTTCAGCATCTTCAACTAGAATAAGAGCCAGTTACTTAACTGCCTTTATTTTAATAGTCCGGGCCCTTTTTGGGACCAGAGCTTCTACTGGATTTGCTTCTTTTCTAGCTTTGTTCTTCTTCTCTTCCTTTTGTCGTAGAGCCTTGGCCTCATCCTACTCCTCATTGAATCTCAAGTTTAGAAGGTTCTTCTGCAGAATTGCCTTGACATTTATGCCCTGAAATCCGGTGAAATCTACCTCATTTTCTTGAAGGATTCGGGTGATAAGAGCCCTATGGGAATTCCTATGGTGTTTGAGATAGTGGAATGAGTACTAGCATGTTGACTTCTCTTGATTCTGCCCAATGCTGGAGGACACAGTGTTGAAAGCAAGACACTATTGTTAGAGATCCCTTTCGGATGAGTACTAACTTGGCAAGCACATATTGTAGAATTCTTGGTCCCTGTGGCCAATATGTGGAGAATTTATCTCCAAAATACCTCTCTATAAGCCATAACTCTGGCTGACACTTCACTTTCAACTCATCATCATCCACTCACATCTAAACTCCACTATTCTTCATGTGGAGATATTCTTCAAAGAAATCTGGCGTTATTGTGATGTCCTTATTTAGAACTTTAGTTCATAGTGTTTTTGTGGGCACGGAGGTTGTCATAGAATTCGTTCACTAACTCCGGATAAGTTGGTCAGTTGATGTGGAGGAATTCTTTCAAATGTTGATCCTCGATCAATTTGGAGTAGGGGTCCATTTCGAATAGGAATTTGTCGCCCAAATAGTCAGTGGGTACAACTGAATCATTGTTTTTAAGTTTAAGGGTTTTGAAGTCTTCATCTTTCAGATCAAATCCTGTAAAGATGTTTTACGTCGGAAGCATCACAGGACCAACTTATGTCATGATTGCTACCATTTTAGAGAGTATGAAGAAATTAGGGTTCTGGTTTTTTAAATTTGTAGAGTAACAGTACTTAGTTGTTTGCGTAGGGAAGAAGGGTTATTTTGAGGGGTTTATATAGGATTTTCAAAGTGAGGGTAGTTTGGTAATCCGAATGCCGGTAATTTGGCTAGATTGATGACATGGCAATCAGATTTTTAAGAGAGAGGTGAATTTATTTTAACCGGAGAAGGGGAATGGTTTATTTTAAATGATAACTATTGAATTTACCGCGCGAGTAATAGCCAATAGACGTTTGAAATTCAAAAAGTGATTGTTACCTTTATGCGCTTTTACTGCCATTTATCATTCTTGTCTGCTGACGTGGCACTCTCCCTTCCGGGATAGGTTTTTTTTCTATGCTTCATCTCTTTCGGATTTGTCTTGCCAAGGATTCAAAAACAGTCTAGGACTGTCTTCCGGATTCCCTTCAAATTGGATTTGACATACCAATTGACTCCCTTAGCTTCCCAAATTGATCTTTACTTAGTGGCTTAGT